>OY978020.1:2495092-5330092 GCA_963854515.1 Pandemis heparana | reverse complement strand
ATAGTGTCGTAAAAGTTGAAAGTTTAATGCGTAAACGGCGACAGCGAACGTTGTACTAAGTGCCAATATCAATTTAACGTGTGAGAGAAGTCATCAGGCGACATTGGATGCGAGCCAAGCGGCGTGCAGCGCAGCCAAGTCACGGCTTGGGGTGGTCAGGGGTACAACTTCGCTGCACCACCCACTAAACAAATAATTTAACTGCAGCACTCTTTTCCAAGTGATTATTCTTAGCAGTTAATACAACGATAACTTCTCCTTCACATAATTTCATTTTCATTGACCCAGGTCAAAGTGCCGTAACCTGACGCAAGAGCTCCCCAAGTGCGGAATACAACGTTTAATTCTACACTTCAAGCCGTAATTCTGGCGAGCCCTACTATTGTAATGGCGTTAGGAGAAAATTGCTTCCGAGTCGCCACACGCAAAACCCTCCACGCCACTTTTGCTACATTATTTTAGTTTAATAAGTGGTTTAGGGAAAAAGGACGAAAATATTACGCTGCTTTTCAGAAGGAAAATAATAACAAAGTAGCAACAAATTTGCACTTTGCGTGAACAAGTGGACAGAAAAACGACATGACAAAGGAGTAGGTACGAAGGGGAGAGTAGATTACATACAAACCGTAACGCCTCTTTCCCACAGAAGTAGGCAGAGACTACTTTGTTCCACTTGCTACGATCCTGACATACCTCTTTCACTTCATCCACATTCATCAATCTCTTCATACATGCTCGGAGTCTGTTACTCGTGACCTTTTTCAAAACGTCTCCTATTTGGGCCCGTAACATCTCTAGATAATATTAATTAAATCATCAGTTTCTGGAACTAGTTTCAAATAATGGGCAGGTATTATCCCCAGTCCCGTCAACTACAAATGGAGACAGATTATAAATGAAGACGTACCATCATTGCAATTGTCTTACACGAGGCATCTAATTCACAGGGTCTACATGGTAAAGCACGCTTGGGCGCATTGTGCGAGCTCGCGTCATTTGCGAAACGACCTTGTTCATCAGAAGCATTAGTCTCGGATGTCATTCAGATGCCGGATTGTCGACTTCCTTAACTACTTCACAAACGTTGAGGCAAATGAGAACGTTTAGCTTGCTACCACGTTCTATGTTTCTTGGTTAGAACTTCGTTGGCTTTTGCGATGTTTTTGACTGAACAGCATTATGTCGTTCGGAATTAAAGTTTCATAAGTAACCAGCAAATTGTGACAAGAAATATAATAATAGCTACGGCTCTTGCAATTTGGCATTCATTTTTGTAAAATTTGCATTCTGTTTGCGTGTGTTAATGTTTAGTGTTTGCGCCATTATCTTGTGTTAAAATAATGCATTGTTGTCCCCAACTAATAGTAACCACACTTCAGTAATAGTAACCACAACAAAGGCATAACACCAGTCACAAAACCATATAAATACACAGCCAGAACATTTGTTTATCAGCAGCTGCGTTAAACAGTGTAAAGATAGTCCAATATAGCGTCCAGGTTTTATGCAGGGCTGCCTCAGACATGCGCTTTCGCAACCACTTTTGCGGAATTTCCGCATCACCTTGGTCCTTCGTAACGGCAGCGACTGCAACGTGTTGGGGAGAGGAAGTAGCTTGCCAACTTCGCATCAGTTGCGGTGACTCGTCGACGAGTATACTACATTATTTGATCACACAACACACAAGTCAGTATCAGAAACATAGTGCAATTTTATGCCGGCGTATCAGCGTATTTTTAGTCATGGGTGTAGACGATACTTAAATTTTGACAAAATACAATAAATCTTTAATCAAAATATTTACTTTAAGCCTCCGCATCTGCATATGAGATGTCGACTTCCGCAACCGAAATAACCTCCTTCCCAGCAACCCTGGATGTTTAATCGTCGAAGTTTCCTGATACAGGCCCGGAGGCGCAGAAACTTCGGCCGCATCTGATAGACCCGGCTCATTTCGTTTAACATGTCCGTGTTGCTAAAGTACAATATGTATCGTTCACAACGTGAATGTCCTGTTCGGTTCGACTTGTATGCTTAGTATCCACTAAGCATACAAGTTTTTATCCAAAGATCATGTACCTGTGTTTACGGGTTTATGTGTTTACGGGATCCGGTCATTTCATTATAGCTTTTACACGCACCGTCGCAAATAAAATCCCGAAAACACAACTAAGTAAAGACATTGAATTTTGCATAGATGTTTGTCATGCTATCTATGTAAATGAAGACTACAATGTGATTTTTGAGAATTCAGTAATATCGCGAAATGTCAACTGCCTGCCATGCCAGATCCAACCACAAGAGCGAAGCCGCGGATAAAGATAACTAATAGGCATACACTGACTAGCAAAAATAAAACTGGTCACTCCCCAATCTCATACAAAATTATAAGAAAAGTGTCCCGTTATTTTTGTTCCACAGTATAAGTAAGTTTGTTTTTGCTTGCTAGTGATTAGCTCACTAATTTTATGCTGGAAACTGCATAGTTACCGTGGAATAAAGTTGCACACAACAATTAAGTCGGTTTCTTTCATAAATGTAAAAGTTAAGTGCACCTCTGGTCTGGCACATATTCGCTGTAGCTTTCTGCACTGCTTCTTGCAGTACCTACCGATATGCTCTGTAATCTTCGTGTAATTTATATTTATAGCATCATCTGTTTCTTACTCCATTTATAACTGAGCAGTTTCTTTGGATGCATTAAATATTTATATACATTCTGATTACACATACAGAGTACTGACGCAAATTAAAAGAGTTTTGGAAATTTGGAACTGCTCTCAATACTGTAAATTTGTCTGAATTGTAGAAACTGTCGTTAAACGTGTTTTTTACATTCATTAACCTCATATTCAGACAGCTTTTGAACTCGGCTCATTCAATATTTTTGATTGCATCGTCGACGTAAACGACAAATTAAAAACGATTACAAGTTCACTATTTACAATTAAAGTATCTTCGGGCGTACAATTAAAACTGTCGATGAATAAACTTTTAAAGTTTATTTCGGTTCAAAAGCACACAATTACGCAAGAAGGTTAAGGACGATGATTTTCTTTATTTAATCTGGGTATGTTCTTGGAAAGCATCCAACCAATACCGGATGGGTTAACGCTTGTTCTGGAACGGAACAAATTAATCTTTGAACTGGACAGAAAACACTCGGGATTACTTTTAGAATCTTACTTTAAGACGACGCTGTAAAATCCTTACGAGAGATACCGCTGTATTCTTAGCGCTTGAAGATAAACGACTATACCAAAGCTATAAGACGTTAGATATCGAGCTTCCTGCGCCCACTACAAAGTAATGCTATAATTAATAAATAATTATACGAGTATATCTGATGGAATGTAATTCTTAAGTATAAAATCAATCTGTTTGTATTCTTAGCTATCGCTCTTTATTATAATATATTTCCTCTTTATAATATTAGTTTAGATTATTGAATCAGATCTTACTTTACTTTGCTTATCGCTTTTTAATATAATAAACAAACAGCTAACCAAATCTACCATTTATCAGACTAACTTAATTAACTTTTTCGTAATAATTAATTTACCTATTCGCCTATTGTTACCTTATTACTTCTGTATACCTTTCTTTCTGTTTTGATTGTTATAGGTATGTGATGTTCAATAAAGAGTTAGTGAGAAAAAAAATCTACCATTAATCACTTGGTTACCTGGGTTCAAATGTGACCGATGTATAGCTTAGTCGACTCATCGTTTTTATTTTCATTTTTTTAGAATCAAAATCGAATCAAAACGTACTCATCCTATTTTAAGTCGTACTATAAACACTGAACTTTATTGTGGGAAAGGAATGCCTTGGTCGACTATAAGTCCTCGAACAAGAGCATGTTTCCGCAACACGTGCATCACGCCTGCCGTTGAACAGTGACAGAGCCGTGAAGCAAGCTTCCGCAGCAAACTAAGGATGTCTGCAGCACACGCTGTGAGGCTGTCTGCTTATTGCGAGTCGCGTAGCACTCCCGATGTTTACCTTGCTGACGACAAAGGACTTCAGATGTATCCCGGGAATTTCACGAACATTTAGATCTTCACGTCGGCGGTTGATACGGTTAAAGGAAATAGGTATTACGGCAGAAATGCTCATGGGAGCACCCCAGTTCTCTGCATAGGACTAATGCACAGGCATTACGTCAAGTGAGTGTCGTATGCGAGTTATTTCGATACCATATAATTCGTCAATTGTGTTTGTGCCAATATTTTTGTAAACAAAGATTACCATCTTATTAAAATATTTAGCATAGACTTGGAAGCCCTATCTAGAAGGTACCTATCAATTTGACAAAGTTAAACTAACACTAAGATTATCTTTGGCTGTTTGTTACCTAAATGCTTTTCAAAGATTATTTAAACAATAAATTAACTATACATTCAAAGAGTCATTTGAAATGAACTGTTTTGGGCTGGACAAAGAGCAATCTGCTGAAAACCTCGGGATTAATGCGAGGTACCTTAACGTTATGGCCAGATCGTTCGCAATACTAATTACATTTTTGTTCATACAAAGGGATCCACAGCAGATTTATCTGATGCTTATTTATTTTTCAAATTATGCCCCGCATCTTTTGTTGGCTTGATTTATTCAGTTAAGTTCGCTATCTTGGTTAATTATTAAGTTCTCTCCCAAATAAGTTAATTTGTTAGTAGATATTTTTTACTACTAATTATAATTTGTTACTACGCAGGAAATTCTCAATTCGAGTGAATATTTTTCCTAATATTTGAAACCACAGAAGTGAAGTCATTTATTAACCTATTTAAAGAATTTTATTTTTGTGTGTAAGAAATAGTACTCATTACAAACAATAATCGTGTCGTAGCATACAGCTGACGCGGCTCACATTAATTTTATTAAAATTGGTTAGGTACGCAATGGTATTTATTCACACTTAACTAATATTTTCACTTATAAAAAGATAAAGTCCTGTTTTATGATTTATGTATGTACAATACGAATACAATGTACTTAAATGTAGGGTAGTTGCCCTATATATTGACAACACAAACTAAAGCCATCCAGAGCCAGTACTTCGTAACACAACGAGCCGGACATTTCCGTCGCAGTGTTTACATTGAGTTCCGGGATGCGCACGCCATATAAGGCAATAAAACGCATCCCTATTGCGTTACTTTATTATAGAAATACAATTGTAAGAAGAAACACATAAAATAAGCACCTGCTATGGGTGGTGTAGGGGTATAGCACGCGTCACGGAATGACGAGGACCCGGGTTCGATTCCCGGCCATAGCTTTACTTTTCGGATTTTTCTGTGTTCTAATTTTCAGTGTCGTTTAGAAATTAAATTTCTAACGGTCAAACGTAAAAAGTAAACATTAAAAATCAAGAAGTAAATTTCTTGATTAATTTGATATTACCTAACATAAAATAATCAATAAAATTGTATTTACTACGAATTAAAAGGGTAAAGAAGGAAGAGAAATAGCTATTTGGGCCAAAAAGAAAGAGATAATACAAACACCCGCCAAGAGGACCGATTGTAGAAGATGCGACACATGTAGAAACGTCAATTAAAACAAAACAAACACTATAAAAACCGTTCAAACCGCCATTTCAATCATTAAAGATAAACATCACCCTGATTGATCTTATGTTTACATTGTTGACGCTAAGATTGCCCTACGACACGATTATTGTTTCTAATGGGTACTATTTCTCACGCTTCATTTCCCATATAACTAGTAACTGTGTTATAATTACTGCTTATCAGTCAACCCGCCGACCTCGTCTAGTTGCACGCAATCGTCGGATACTTACCGCTTACCATTTAATTTAGTTCACACTCTAGTTTCGCTACGTAGTGTATCTGGGCACTTACCTGAAATAAGTGAAAGCAAAAACTTTAGTATCATTAAATCCATATACCTATCAATTAAATTAGCACTCGAGCGTCCATGTAAATAGGTTAAAATTTAATTTTAAGAGAAAATTTGAAGCGACGTAGTGTGAAAAAAAGGAATATGTAATAGACAGTTTGCGATTGTTTTTTTTTATTATTTATTTATTTCTGGCGTTGGGTGCATAGCCCTTCAGCCGAATACAGAAAAAGGTTTATAATATAAAACAGAAACAAATCTTAACTTACACTAACCTATGTATACAACATAATTGTTCGCGATTGAGAATTTTGTTACTAGCCAGTTACGCATAATGGAAATTTGCCATGTTGCAAAACCACAACCAGCGGCAAACACGAAACAAGGTAGAACATTCCGAACAAAAATGACAATGGGTTTATTTGTAATATCGACCAAAAAGGTCATTAAACGTGCAATATTCCAGTGGGAAGTCAATCATGAAGATAACTGGCAATAATGACGCGGGTGCGGCGCGGGAGCGTCCGTGGGACGGTTATCCTACCCGCATAGGCAATGTACATAATACATGCGTCATATAGGAGGCAATTCGACAATTTTATCACCTCGTAAAACGGTCGTGAATGGCAAGTACGTCAGCAGTTAATTGGCGTATTTTCAGACTAAATGTGGGAATTAATTTAATATTCATACGGTCCTATATCGACGGCCATCAAAATCTGGAACCTATTGGTTCGCGATTACTCAAACAAGGTCACTGGATCAATGAGATCAATCGCAGTGCCCGTACTATAGTATCGGTGTTCACGGGGAAACGTTGGATCGTGAATGGCCCAATTAATTAGCATTATACACCGTAATCTGAAATCATGTTAAAATTTAAGTGCATTAAAACCGCGAGTCGTGTTGCAGTAACTGTAATTGGGGATTCATGATGCCGTAAACTTAACTGAACTTATTTATAATTTAAACACCTGTTTATGCAAAAAAAAACTGTGCTCTCACTTTATCCACTTTCAGATATTTTCAGATCATACCACGGTTTTTTTTTTGTTTATAGTTAATTTGCAAAGCCGTCTATGAATTATATGATACATACAACATACACAAATCACGTCTTTATCCCTTATGGGGTAGAGAGAGCCTAAGGTAACAAGACCTAAACGCCACGTTTAGCATGATTGTGGGCGTATAGGTGGAAAGGGGAATCAAACAACTGGAATTCTATGATCCACTCACTTATCCTAAACGTTTGTAGCTTTATTTACATTAATATGTTTGTAGCTTTAGATGAGCAACCGCAATTTCTATACTTAATTCATTTAATTTAGAATGAGAAACCACAATAACATGATATTGCGGCTGGTCAACTATTTCTTACCTAACAAACAGTACAGTGCAATAGTTTGGCAGCCGCAAAATAAAATTGTTTTAATGCCACTTTATTTGCGTGGCGTCAATTGTTACTCTAGTACAAATCGTAAAAAGATTACAGTTCACGAGCCGCAATATACCTAATGTTGTTGTGGTTTCTCATCCTAAATTAAATGAAGTATAGTACAAATTATAAAATACCAGCTGTTGCCAGCAACTTCATCTGCATCCTATGAAAACTTGGCATTTCCCCAGGACAAAAAAAATAGTCAATGATAATCATAAGCCGAGATAATATGATAGTTGTACGAAAAATATCCGTTAAAAAACATCTGGCGTACAATACAAACATCCCACTTTCACTTAAGTATACCTCAGAGACAATCTCTCTTGTGACTAGTGACAGGTCCTACACTCTACAGAGTAATTAAATCACGATTGTTAAAGAAAGTTCTTGAAATCTCTAGACAATACCAACAACATCAATTAAGTTGACATGTATGAAGTAGAAATCAAACCTGAAGGTAAACCGACTTAACCGGCAAACAATTACATAATAAGATTACAAGCTTTGATTAACAACAATCTGCTGATACAATTAAACAACCATGGTAATTGGATATTGCTTTGCTAATTGGCTTGTTAAATTTTAAGACGAGTAAGCTGTCGCTATGGCGTACATTGGTGAAGACCGGTGTTCAATATAATTAGTAATTATGATAACTAGGATATGAACTTCAGTAGATCTTCCTACTTATGTTTATTATCATTATGGGTCATCAACCTATCTTAATAAAAGTAAAGTTTATTTTCAATAACAGAAACAAATAATAACTTGATAATTGCCATCCATTTCATCAATACTTTTTGGACGCTAAAGACGTTGATTAAAACGTCATTTAGACGGTAGCATGACGTCGTTAAGGGCCCATTTTAATCCAGCTTTACGGTAACGAAGCCGAACAATACACGGTACGAGTACACTATAATCCGTAACTAAGCATCTCTATTCTGTTAATGTCGCAAACCTACATTCGGGTGGGTCGTTATAGAAACAATAACAGTAACATCTCAATTATTCACAAGTTGGTAATAAGTTTCACTTCCACTATCAGTTTCAAGTGTCAAAAAGTCACCCCCTCTTACATCACCTCATCTTCTCCCTCACCCACCAGCCAAGTCATTTTTTGACACTTGAAAGTTGAAGTAACTAGTGTAGGAGCGTGGTAATACATGAAGAATTTGAATTAATCTTGTAGTATTATTTGAACTCTCGTGAGACATGATTAGTAAAAACAATAACGTTTTAATAATGTACCTTAGCGACAGTTTCATTCTAGTTCTGCATTTAAAGCATCTAAATACTTAGGTATACCACAGTAAACATAGCCTTCACGAAACGTGACATGTTTGATGGACTATCACAGAATAGCTAATATTGCCTATACTGCCCATACCTAATAGTACAGTACTACTAGAATGTACAGGGCACGACATCGACAATGAGTTATAGCGGTGGTAGCAATTGACAGCAGTCAGCGACTTCTCTGGCTTGAACCCTCACAAATTATCCAGCTAAGTAATAAAAAAGCATATAAACGCATTTTCTGCTAGGCAAAGGATTCTGATAGGCAAAGATGAGCTCTAAGATATGGGAGCATTCTTGCCTACCAAATCCCCATTAAACCTTTATTTGAAGACGGCTAGGTTGTAGAGCGTTGAGGAAACGCAGCCGCATGCAGAGGTCTCCACTCGTGTGCAGTCCAGATAATAAAAACCGAAAATAAAACTGACAACATAAAGGTGAAGACCCCACCTACTGCAAGATGACTTGTAAAAGAAAGAAGCCTAGGAATATGGTGGTGCAGTTCCGACGTACACTCTTCAAGATGTAGTCTGTAGAAAAACCGAAAGTCGAACCAGTTTTCTGCGGTGTGGAAGGCTCTGGTGGCGAAAATTTATTGACTCTCCGTGAGTCGCTGCGCCTAAGCGATATAAAGTTACTGAATAGTAAACCGGCGTAGGCTATCTGTTAGTTACACATCACAGAATATACGGGATCGAAAAATCTGCACTGTGGATTTTGTGTACAAACACAGATATTTTGCTACACCAGAGATCGAGTGAGTCATACACGTGACATTATAATACGACGCTTGTCAGTCAGGCTAGATCCTTTGTCTCGGAACATTATCAAGATGAAGGACGAGACAATATAGTTGCATACGTTAAACCGAGTCATTTCAGATATTGTATCACAATATTAAATGAGTACTACGTATCCTTTATTGAAATTCATCCCGATTCCAACCTATCTTCTACACTGAGCTCACGACTGAGCGATTAAGAAGCGATGAGAAATGGTAACTGCAATCGTAGACTACGCTCGCGTTACTAAAATTGCGAATATCAAATATTAAATCTGCTCACAGCTGAAACACCGCCGCTGCAATCTCCTTAAACGAAACGCCTCTAAAAGCCAAAGGAAATGATCTGCTAAGGGACGCAAGAATTCCGCCTGGCAATGAGAATAAGGGTTGAACGAAATGACTCTGGTTGCTGATTCTTGTTTCTGAACTACTACAAAACTTTGGCGTGTTTACACGAAGGGACACAAGTATGAGATTTTTCATAATAAATATGTAAACAAGTTTACTTTCAGATGATACTTTAAAAATAGTAATTTTGTTAAAAAGAATAGACCCATGGGTAGTGGCCAACGTAGGACCGTCCGAGTCTCGGAATAAGGGTTAAATGAAATAGCTTCGTTCAAACTGCCGCAGTCTATCGTCTTTATTGGGCATTTCATTTATTCTATTTACTTATTTCCGACGAAAGGATCTTCTTTGACGACCGAGTGCGTTCCGTTGAACAAATAAACCTAATTCCATCGAACAATACGATGGTTCTTTTCAATTTAACAAATTAAAGGGCTCTCGTGAATTTCGGCACTTGAACCGATAAATTTTC
Organism: Pandemis heparana; assembly: GCA_963854515.1. Classification (NCBI taxonomy): domain Eukaryota; kingdom Metazoa; phylum Arthropoda; class Insecta; order Lepidoptera; family Tortricidae; genus Pandemis; species Pandemis heparana. The sequence goes on along the minus strand of OY978020.1, from coordinate 5,319,880 downwards.
TTTATTAGCTCTTAAATATTGTTTTATAGATCTGAAGGGAACAACAGAGAAACGTTGTTTCGCTCCGACAGCAAACAATGAACATTAATGTTAAATCTTCGCCGAGTTATAGCAGTTTCAATTTGGACAGCGTTTAAAGTGATTATTACCACGAACAATCTGTAAATATAAGCAATAAAGATTACATAAATATGACAAAAACCCAAATTTCAATTTTGTTCACGCACGATGAACTTTCAATATTATCCTCAATTATTATTCCACGGTTAAGTTCGCAACTAGCGAAACTCATTGAATTGCCATGCCAGTGGCATCCTGAGGTAATTTATTTAATCTACACGAATTGCGAATGTAATTTGTATATTAATTCCCAGTTCGAATAGCGAGAATATTTGGCGAAGTCGCGATTCGTGGCGTTTCCGTGTATTTTCAATGCAATTCCTGTGCATTCGTGCATGTCGTATCGCGGCGGTGGAATAAAAGCTCTTGATTGCAGCGAGTTCTCATTATCAACCAAATATGCATGGTTGAATTATCTATGGTGCCAGTGCTAAAGATTACTACAGCTATCAGAATCAGAAGTAAGTGATATTTAGACGTACAAAAACTTGTATATAAGCGTTAAAATATGATGACTAAATGACTGCGCTAAATGTTTATACCATTTCCAAGTGTTACCATAGTAAATATTCACAGTCAAAACATTTTGTTACAGCCGTACGAGCTTAACTACAGAGTAAACAAACATCAAAAGAGTTAAACGCTAACCAATAACAAACGCTTTGACGTAACGTTCATTAAAATAACCAACCGTGTTATCAATTTGCCACGATCGATTATCTTTAATTACCACGTAAACAATCAGTTAAATAATCATTCATGCTATGAGAAAAGCAATTCGTGTGGTTTTAAATGTTAGCTAGAGATTTTTTTTTAATTACGCAAGGTCAAACGTCATAACGTTAAGTTTGTCCTATTCAATATTTTTAACACCGTCATAACAAAATACTCAGTTAGATATGTCATTTTGGGATCTTGGTAATTACTAATAATAATAAAAAAATAAGTGGTGCAGTATTGAGATGAGTATTCATTTAAATCTCAATTAGGTAATTTTAGTTTATTTATTCAGATTACATTTCATGATGTGACTGTTGAAAAATTAATGAATTAAATTTCAAAATTTTCAGAAGGCTAATTGACGTTGAAATATGCAAAATAATTAACGTTCATTGGACGAATTTAATTGTAATCAATTAGGCGTTAAATTGTCTCGCGCCATAACGCATTGCCGGGTGCGACAATTTGCGTAACATTTCATTCGTTACTGCCATTAATTCCGCATTTTGTGTCTTGGCACAGTACACATAAGACGTTATGACAGTCTTGGGGTTCTTTAGTCAAAATTGCAAAAACGGAACTGTTAAAGTCTCGCCATGTCGGTCTGTCTGTCTAAAATGTTTAAAGCAGTATATTTCATAGGGATTTTGGATATTTGGGACCTTAAAGAAATAGTAAGTTTGTAAAAACCATTTTACAATTGATGTCAATGTCCAGGTTTTGGATTAGTAATTTGTATCACAAGGGAGCAAAATGATTTATTTACGGCGAGTAAAGTAGAGTAGCGAAGGAGTCTACAATAATCCTGACTGAACCCTGAACAAAAGTTACTTTTCTGAATGAGAGGTGTGAATAAGTAAACCTCTTTTTGCGTCGGGGGTTACAAAAATCACGGCAGCAGTAACATAACTCTAAAAAACTTACATAAAATATTGCTTTTGTTGTTTATCAATCAAGATCAACAACACCACGACAGCAGAACAGAAAGCAGAAGGTTAATCGTTTCGATTGAATCAAAAACACCAATAAAACAACTGCTGGAATTAAGTAGCGAGACTCGATTTAAAATTTCAAGCAAACTAATTACGTAGTCAAAATGGGAAGTTTAGAAATCGGGCCCAATAAAATTAAAGTCGTTGTTAGTCTAACACAATTTAAAAGGGCGCTTAAAGCGAACAGCGTATATACTTAGACTAAATAACTCCGGCCGTATGTTACGTGTACACTGTAGGTGCAACTAACAAGGCAAACATTTTACTTCGACGCCGTCAAAGTTCAGGAAATCCTATTACGCATACGGCCAGCAAATTAACTCTTGAACTATGTTCGTGAACAAGACTAGTAAATATTGTTAATGCATATGGCCACACACACGTGGAGAATATAGTCTGAACTTATAACTGTTGATGAATTTGAGGTACCTACGTTCAAACTTCGTAAAATACGGGAAACGTCGGCAGTGGCTTGTACATTTCTATTAATCAAACTCTTTAGACAACATGATTCATAAAAGCTAAAGATTAAACAGTTTAACTCACGATTACAAGGAAATTTAATTACAACCTGAAATTGCATCGAAACTAGACGGATCCTCTCCGACTTATCACTACATAGTATAAAACAAAGTCGCTTTCTCTGTCCCTATGTCCCTATATCCCTTTGTATGTCTAAATCTTTAAAGCTAGGCAACGGATTTTGATGCGGTTTTTTTTAATTTCTACGGGATAAAGAAAGCGATTTAATGTACTTGTACTCCCAATACTTCGACGCCGTTAGACTCATCGTGATCACGTTTATTTAGTCTTGCGCCTATATAGGCACTTTTAATTTGATTAACCGTGAATCATATAAAATGTTACGTATATCGTTAGTTAAATTAGCTAGTTCATAATTATTACCTACTGTTAATTGACTTGTAATTGAGCTCTTAGTAACTAACAAATTTAAAAGTTTTCATTGTAAAACTTTCATCGACTTACGAAACGGCTTCAAAAATGGTACAGGTTCGCAGATCAAACTTTTTTTTTCTTTTATGTTGCCTAGAAAACGACTAGGCCTATTAATAAAACACTGTTTTGCTTAAAAACGTGTGGTGCTCGCGTGGACTCAAAGTCATCAGTCTGATGTTGGTAACTCGGAGAAATAGAAAGAACTCTTCAAATATTATAATTGTACTGTACTTCAGCATGCTGTAAACAAGTGTTTCGCCCATTGCAGAACCAGAAGCGTTTTGCCATACAGCCGGATGAAACATTTCGCAAGTTGTCTGCTTTCCCAATAGTTTTTGTTTGGTTGCCGGATGACATCGTTACACTATATTTTTATATCAATTACGCATCAACACGGTGAATAGGAGCTTGCGCAACGACTAAATGCATTGTTGGTCAAGAATGGCTGCGTAAACAAATCCAATTAATTAAAAACAAGTGTCGAAGCCGCGTAGTGCGTGTGCATCGGGGGAATATATTCGGTTTATTGGTCCTCAGAACATGTTTTTATTCGGTCTGAGGTTTGATCGTTATTCTGACTGACGTGTAAATTCACCTGGCCAAGTACCTATTGCATACAAGGAATTTGCATTCCTCGTAAACTACATAGGTGTATTGAATGCGATGACTCATTTGATAATCTACAAATCAAGTACTTTTAATGTGTTGCTGATCACTGACTTCATGTATTTCGTTATACATAATTACAGCCTAAATTGACAGATTATGTTATTATTAATACTAGCGACCCGCCCCGGCGCTGCACGGGTGCAAAGAAAATACTGACACGGCACTGCAAGAAATAGTCAAATTACAACCAATTTACAAAGAACCTTAACAAATTATATACCTAAACTTTCTTCAATAAATTACTCATAAAATCCGTTCAGTAGTTTTTGAGTTCACCATGAACAGATAGACGCGGCGGAGGACTATATTTTGTAATATGTAGTGACAATACTGACAGTTTTCTCCAGCAATACAAAATGATCCACCGGGATAGCTGAGTATAATAAGATCTTGAGACGATCATAATTAATAATTGATTATGCAGAAAATTAATAAATACTCAAATTTTACTTCAAAGCCTGCCAATCACAGCTACTTCTTAACTCGTACCAACAGTGTCTTTAAACAGTTCCGGAATGTTTCAACAAGTTGGTTGTTTTAACACTTTTGTACTAATTATATATTTTTTTTTATTAATTTTGAATTCTACAAAGTAACGCCTGTTTCGATCAATTACAATCGTAAAGATTTTCACCGTTAAATTTGCATTTGTATGACACCTTTATACGTATGACACCTTTAACATAAAGTGTAGTGAGTATACTGAATGTAGAGACCAAGTTTACGACTAGACATAGGTAAGGTATGTCAATGTAACATTCATCTGCTAAAATTAAAGTTAGCATACTAAACTTCTGTACCTACTGTGTGTATTAAAGTGGAAAGTGTCATACCGTAATTTGTATGCAGGGTATCTGTCGGTGTCGTCATAAAGCGAGGGCTCCTGCTGCATCGTAAATGTCGCGGGTAGAAATTGTTTTATTCCACAACTTTGGATACCTAGAACGTTGAAGATAACGGCTGCTGTATTATTCACACGCGTACGTAAAAAAATGTGCAAGTACTGAAACAAATATTTAAACAAACAACGTGTATTTACACTTATGTCTCCAATGTGTGTCTAATATTTAAGCCTCACGGGTAGCGGCTATCATGCACCACATACTTTTCATACTAACGATATATATTGTGTACAATCGATATCTACAATATCTACATACATAGGCTTTTGAAGAAAGTACAGCATGTGGCCGTCAAAACTCAATCGGTATATTTGTTAGTTTCGAATAATTTCTAAACGACACTGAAAATTAGAACACAGAAAAATCTGAAAAGTAAAGCTATATGGCCGGGAATCGAACCCGGGTCCTCGTAATTCCGTGACGCGTGCTATACCCCTACACCACCCATAGCAGGTAAATTCGAATAACGTAAAAATCAGGATCAGTTAAACTACAGAAACATTCCAGCATAAATTTCGCACCATCGCACTCTCTTTTCATTTTCTAACTATTTTATTCACTAAATACGACGGGTGCTTGTGCTTAGACTTGTAGAAGCAAGTAAAACTATACAGGGTGTTTGGTAGCCAGGTGCAAAGCCTTAAGGGGGTGATAGCTGAGGTATTTTTGAGCATTTTGAGCCTTACATGCCTTAGCCGAAATTTGTTTTTTTTTTTTTAATTGAAAATTTCAAAAAAATATGAAAATACCCAGAATTTGATAGAAACTTGTCAATATTACACCAATGTGCGTTAATTTGTAAACAAAATCTTTTATTTCGGACAGTTTAATGTGTATTGGACCAAATGAAATAATTTTTAAGTGTCTGTCTTGCCACATAAACAAAATGGAGGCATTCGAAATTACTAAAAATGTCTTATTTTGGAACAGAGTCATTTTTCTGTGCCATAAAAAAAAATAAAAAAAAATCCTGGAAATGTTCAAACATTTTTAAAAACAAGCCTGTTTGTTGCTCTTTCTTTTAAGGTATCACTTATTCACATTTCTTGCTAAATCTGAGATAAAAAGTAAAAACCAAACTCGGGGAGCACTCGCTAAGAATGCACTAGTATTGAAATGTCACGTTAAAGGTAGGTACTTCAGTAGTAAATTACATGAAAAAAAGGTAAAAAAAAAAAAACATTAATCTTCACTTCTTTGTGATTTGAATAGTAAATTAATTCATTTTACAACTTCTTTTTACCTTTTTTTATGTAATTTACTAGGTAAATGTAGGTATTTACCTAGTAAATTACATGAATAACGCGAAATTTCAATACTAGTGCGTTCTTAGCGAGTGCTCCCCCGAGTTTGGTTTTTACTTTTTCTCTCAGATTTAGCAACCAATGTGAATGAGTGATACCTTAAAAGAAAGAGCAATAAACAGGCATGTTTTTAAAAATGTTTGAACATATCCAGGATTTTTTTTATTTTTTTTTATGGCACAGAAAAGAAGACTCTGTTCCAAAATAAGACATTTTTAGTAATTTTGAATGCCTCCATTTTGTTTCTGTGGCAAGACAGACACTTAAAAATTATTTCATTTGGTCCAATACACATTAAACTATCCGAAATAAAAGATTTTGTTTACAAATTAACGCCCATTGGTGTAATATTGACAAGTTTCTATCAAATTCTGGGTATTTTCATAATTTTATTAAATTTTCAATTTAAAAAAAATATCAAATTTCGGCTAAGACATGTATGGCTCAAAATGCTCAAAAATACCTCAGCTATCACCCCCTTAAGGCTTTGCACCTGGCTACCAAACACCCTGTATTTGCTTTTGAATCATGACCAAGGTAGAGATTGGTAGCTCAATTGTTTCCCCCGCTCGCTCGCTACCCATGTCTACTACACAAAACAATACACTGTCATATCATAAACGTTTGATTGATATTGGGCCTGTAGTTTGTTTTGCTTTTCATATAAAGTGTACAATGCCCTCCGAAAAATAGCGCCTTGACGTCGTTTATTGAGTAATAACCCGTAATTCTCTTAGCTTAACGCAATTATGCACACGAATAACACATTTTGTTTAAAAAATGTCATTTGGTTTAACGTGACATTGATGATTGGGAAAACTTATTTTTTTTCTTTCATTACTTAATCGATGATTTATTAATTAACCCATCAGTTATGTTTCCTTTCCACTGACATCATAGCTGTAAAACGGTATAATTACTTTTGTCTATTTACTTGTCTCAACAGACGCTCTTCTCTACTCATTTTGCCTAATTTTGGTCTTTGCGTATTCAATTTTAACAATAGTAAAGCATGGCATATAGTTAGTCTACTTAGCTCGTTGTTTTGTATTAAAACGTTTGCTGTGCTGCACAAGGAACTTTGAAAATATCAACAGTACTGAATAGGAGTTCTTTTTGAAAGAGAACGTAGCCAACGATCGGGGAGGTTTCGCGAAAACAATTAGACCAGAAACATGTTTTGTTATGGACGCTTTTAGTTTTCAGTTGGGATAAGTTCCCGCTTAGTTCTTCCAGTGCGGCGCAGCTTCATTGCTCGTTAGAACAACTATTCCGCAACACAATGAGCTGTGCACACCAATGCACTTCGGGAAACTTTCAAATACTTTGCCAATAATCAAGCTCTATCTTAAACAAGACTTTTTTTTAAATACAGCGGGTATTTAATACTGTACGCTCCATTCCTAAAGTTGATATTAACTTTATTTTTATTGGTTTAATTATATCTTACCGGCGTTACGTGTATATCCTAGTTTTACCACGGACGAGTAATAAAATGAGTCCTTGCGTAATAAGCTACATTGTGAGTAAGATTTAAAGTATCTTTATACCAAAAAGCGTTAGCAGTTTCACTGTTACGTAAACAGTAGCTGTAACCTAATCAGAAACAGAATATAAACTACATTGTTTGTATTCAGTCGAAATACAAATTCTATTGTGTGTAAATGTACTCAAGTTCAATAATACTATTCTACATTTGACATCGATGTCCATCCAAACAAATCGAGTATGAACCGATTTAACGACCGGCGGAATGACTTTCGGTTTCGACTGCCAAACGACCAATCAGTAACATTATTTCCGAGTTGGGATGCATGCGTCAAGTGCATCAAATGTCACTGTCGACTCGTTAAAGTACAAGCTGAAACGAAAAATGTACTGTGATTCAGCAGAATCCGGACTCCTAGAGAGAACTTCATTAATTATAAGGCCTTTTCGTAATGGATATGGACCCTTTCCCTCCGTTTCTACGCTTAAGGTTTTGTTGTTTTCTCATCCACTCTTACATCTCTGTGACAAACTAAATTCCTGGAATTTGTTCACATCACACCCCATTCGACTATCGTACGAGTATACTTCTTGAAATCTGAATGAACCCGTGTTATACGTCGCAATGCATACGTTTTTCGCAGTAATGCTTACGTTCGCGACGTATTTAATAAACATCATAATTATTCATCACATCGCAATGCAGTATAAATTCTGCTTTGTAGACAGGCCGACTTTAAATCATATTTCATGAGCGGGAGTGCAATTTCAGACTTAAGTCTGAAAATTTGATGAAAAGTGTACGTACTTGTAGCTTTTTGTCGCCGTTTGGATTTGGCCGAAGCAATCGACCGCAATACGCGAAACTATCTAGTACTCTTTTTCAAATAATTCTGAGACTTCGGAATCTCGATTGCACACGTATTGACTTTAATTTTATTTTAAAACAAAACCTCAAGATGCTCACGTCCTCAGTATTTACGTTTAAGTTGCATTGCACAATTTGGCAACTAATGAACAGCCACGTCGCATATTTCCACATTCATTAACCTTGTACGGTATCCGCTTAATACAAGTTCGCACATTACTCCCCAAAGACGTCGTGACTAATTGTACACTTTAGACTTCCCAAGTCTGAGGTGTGAACAGGAGAAACCGCATCAGAATCTATTGTGGTTCAGGTGCACGTGTTCCGCAATTTAGTTAAGCGTGACATTTCGTTTCACGAATTGCATCAGACATATTAATATGCTAGTTTGAGCCAGCGGCTTTACTTGCATTTTTGATAGTTTGTCACGTCACTCGCATGCATTACGAATTGTAAAAAAGCTGTCCTTTCGACGCTCCATTGCGATTGTGATTACCATAATAAATTATTATGATTAGCATAAACAAACTAGTTTCATTCAATCAGTCAGATTCATATTTTTTAGATTTTAAGTTAACGGAAGAAGGTTAAGCAATCTCTGCTATCTATCATGTTTGTGTTTTTATATGTAAGCGGTAATTTACACGAATCCAGACGAAGTTTTCGGCCACAACTAAGTACTTGTCTATTCTTACATAAATACACCTAGTGTATCACAAAAGTGAAAGTAGAAATAGTCTACGCGTTAACGTAGTTGTAGGTAGACATCATAGTTGTTTTACGATTTAATTTATGTACGATCACAAAACAGTTTGCAATTGGTATTAAATGTTATAATTATCTGAATAATTTCAATTTTATTAACATAGTACTTAAGTCTAATAAATACTGGGTGTTCAGAAGTCATTTTAAAAAAACGCCTCCTCTGCTTATTTTTGATTATAGTATAAAGCTGAACTAATCACCGAAAAAGCAAGAAGTGACGAAGTGTCTTAATTTTGTTAAGTACTATGTAGCTACATGCAGAACAAACTGCAATTTGCGCTTTGATATATATTTCTAACTAGTGTCTAAGCGGCTGCAAAAAATCCTTTTGGGCTTAAAACCACTAAATATCATAATACCTTATTCACTAATTACCCATAATTTCTAAATGAGGAGGCAAACTAGAAGCTTGAGGCAGATGTCGCCACAAGCGACTGTACCTTGTTTACGTTCCGTGTCAAATGTCTGGTTGCGATTTTCTGAGTTATTTCTGCGATTTAACTGGCAAAATGTACTCTGTTATGACTGTGCGTGAACTTCAAGCTGAGCTTTGGAGGAGACATGCATCGATGGCTAGTAAAAAGACTGATTTGATAAAAAAGTAACCACTTCAAATATTTAAGGTTATGTTCCGTATTTCTATTTTGATTTGAATTCTGGAGGCTTATGTGCAGTTCTTTCTTTTAGGTTAGAGGCGTATGATCGGAACCTAAACTTTGGTGCTAAATTAGATGTCCAAGAAGACCTTTCATATAATTGTCCACACTCGGATTCTTTGAAAGACGTGAACGCCGATTCACCTATTCCAAACATCAGCAAACAAGAAATACAAGAATCGTCTTTGAAATGCAGTGAACACAAACGTGCTGTATCACTTGCTTGAAAGTTTTTAATACGTAAAGCATTTTCCCATTGTTTTCTGCGCTTTGGGTCAGGAAATAAATGAACACCCCTGTTTTTACAGTTTAGCGCGCTACATTGAGGCATTTTTGAATAAAATGCAAAAGTTTAAAACTATTCATAAAAAATGTACTGGATTTGACAGTTCTTATGTTATAACAAGGTACAGTCGCTTATGCGCCATCTGACGGGATAAAAAGTCAGTTTTCCTCCCAATTACCATGGGCTCATGCTGCTTAAAATGAAAAATTGTCTCTTGTAAATATACGTGCCGGCACGTAAGTCTAACGATGACTAGTCACGTGGAGGGGATCTGCGCACCCACGGATACCGTATTTGCCCATGGTAATTTGAAAAATAGGGGTATCATCACTACATAGTATAAAACAAAGTCGCTTTCTCTGTCCCTATGTCCCTGTGTATGCTAAAATCTTTAAAACTACGCAACAGATTTTCATGCGGTTTTTTTAATACATAGATTGAATCACGAGGAAGGTTTATATGTATAGTACATGCATAATATACCGTGCGAAGCCGGGGCGGGTCGCTAGTTAGTGAATAAGGTATTATGAAATTTAGCGGTTTTAAGCCCAAAGCAAAAAATCGTATCATCTAAAAAACGTCACACGAACGGCATGTAAAATTACGTAAGAGGTGTGTGAACGAGGCTGGACAACCTGACCGTGTAAACAGCGGGACACACTAGCGACACTTGTACGTGACAAGCATGGCAACAACCACGTCGTCGACGCAAGTCTGCCCCTAGCTTAAATCCGACTACAACTGCATGGAGCATGGAGCCAGAAACGTTACTTACTTCAGACACAGATCAATAGTTACATACTTATGCCCGGTTCACATTATTCCAGTAAAATTGTTCCAGTAGCATTATATTGCGGGGCTAACGTCACGGCTAACGTGTCAAACTGATGCACCGCACGCCGCAATGTAATGCTACTGGAACACTTTTACTGGAATATGGACCTCCGCAAAGTAACGCCTGATTCAATAAAATGTGATGAAACAGACGAGTGGCCATACGAATCAATCAATCTATTTAAATCTATCTAAACAGTCAATTTAATTTTACTATGCCACTGTAAAACCTCTTTAAAATAAGTATGACTCTCCACAGTTAATACCTATCTAACTAATATTATAATTGCGAAAGTATGGATGGATGGATGGATGGATGTTTGTTTGTTACTCAATCACGCCAGAACAGCCCAACGGATCTGGATGAAATTTGGCACATAGATAGAGAAAAGTCTGGAATAACACATAGGCTACTTTTTATCCCGGAAAATTCCCGCTAGATACCTAGCGATAAATGAATTTTTTGCAGACGAAGTCGCAGGCACCAGCTAGCGAGTTACGTAATAAGCTTGCAGTAAAGATAATGCATAATTTTATACTCTTAAATATGTATCTATTATACTTGGCTTCGTCCTCGAGATTAGCATATATGTACTTGTAGTAACGCGTAGCGGACACCATTCTCACACTATATTTGAGATACTACCTTATTTTTATTTTATTTTTATTTTTTTTACGGTAGTTCCACATTCTTTCCTTATTACGTCCACCGGCAGCCGTCTTCCATTCGCGTTTTAGTGCTTCGCCATTCCACACGTTCTCACCTCTAGGCACTAGTGATTAGTGATATAAAAAATAATAATGCCTAAAAGGTGTAGTGATGATCCTTACGTATATTTAAAAGCAAAAATAAAGAAGTTGGAAAGGAAGGTTCTTCGTGGCACACGACGCACCATAGATTCCAGTTCATCGTTGGATTCACCTTCTCCCCCGCGCCGGTCGCGAACCAGAGGTATGTAAAGGATATTCCTTTATTAATATACTACACGTATATTAGTTACTTTTGCTCATACTTAATTACAAATTTAATATTGAATCGGTATAGCGGGTAGTTCGAGGGGCTGCCTCATACCGATGCATATTGAGTTTTAAATAACGCGGATAGTTTTCGGGGCTATCTCGTTATTACTTGTACGTCGTTTACGGCATACCCACGTATATTTATGAGCAAAAGTTCCTACAGTACCCGGGTTTGCGTGCCTCTCTTTGGAGTTGTTACTGCCCGTTTTTTGCGGTACTGTAGGTAGTATGCACCTGGGTTTGCGTGCCTCTCTTTGGAGTTGTTACTAGTAGTGTATAATTGGGGGACCTGGATCAAACGAGATCCAGGATCCCCCAATCATACGTTATATTGATTACTGATCATGAATCAATACATTAATATATGTCAATCGAATTATCTGTTGAGCATATAATTACAGTACAATCCGATAATCAAGTGCTAGTTCAATCAAAAACTACTTCAATTAAATTCTAGTTCTAATACACTCTGAGCCAGAACCGCCACAAACACCATCGATCACAAATACTAGTCTTGTTTTATTTATGAACTTTGAATAGTGAAATAAAATGCACTGATATTATATTAATAACAAATACTCCGCATATCCTTTGAAATCTGGATAGTCAATATTTCCTTCACTCCATGTTATGCCACAGTTTTTCCTCATGCACCGCACCTGTTTTCGTTCTTCATCTGTTAACTTAGAATACGGGTACGGTGATTATATTAAACTATTTTGCGCATAATTTTCTGCAGCGAAGGCAAATTCCTTTACTATAAAATTATTCTCCTTCACCTTGAAGCCTTGCACGTCGACTATGTAAGTATTTGAATTCATGATACTTTCTTCGCAAACAAGAAGCAGTTCTACACGATAACGGTTGGGATACTACTGATTGAAGCCTAGCGTATTGTTTGTATAAATAAATAAAGCACTAACTAGGCGACCGAGCTTTAGCTTACATTGTAAAACAGCGCTCCTCGTTTTCAATCACACAATGTTAATGCTCAGATTCATTAGCTTTTGCTCTGTCGAACAAAATCGCAGAAATGTTCTTGGACACATCAGATACGGATTGATGTTTTCCAGATTCACAACCTTGAAGCCTTGTACGTCAATTATGTAAGTATTTGAATTCATATTAGTTTCTTCGAAAACAAGAAGCAGTTCTAGACTATGACGGTTGTGATACGACTGTTGAAGTGTAGCGTATTGTTCGTATAATAAACGATAATTATTATGCTCGAATTTCGCAGACGGTAATCAAATCAAATTATATCTTTAGGTTTATTCCTAACTTTAGGAAGAAAGTAAACAAGGATTAAGTATACATGATTTATTTATAAAACATACATTTTTAAAGGTACAAACATTAAAATCAAAATGTTTATTATTATACACAGTGAATAAATAGAACACCATCATATCCTTCACAACACTACTATTTCTATTTATAACATGCTCAGGTTTCTATAACCACTCAGCGTAATGATTTAGAAACTTCCAATTAGATTGGTAGCAAGTCTATATAACATTTATCTATTCTAATTACTCGAGCTGCTACTTGTAATCCCGTGTAAAAGATTCGTGAGCGTTTAGTTTTATAATAACTCTGAGTTATTAGCACACCAGAATAGTGCTCAGCGTTTAATATTTTGACATCATGACGACCATGAAGCTGACATTTATCAATGATAACCTCAACGATATCTCCTTTGTTGATATTCATTTTGATTATATACTTATTATAAAATATATACGTTGACAAATATCAGTATTAAACAAATATATAATATGATTGTTGATTTATTTACTTAAAAATATTATTATCTACACACCACTTATTTAAACAAGATACATTTTTAAAAGCACATGTTTTGGTATGGTAAATACAATTATAAATGTCGGAAGAAATCGAATATTTCTCACTAAGTGTTTTTAAATTAGGACAATTAAAGTCTTCTAAATTGTAAACATTCTCACTTTCTATTATCTTCTTTAACCAGACCACTTTTTCAGTACCTTTTGTATAAATACGTCTATTTTTACAAAAGTTTAATATCAAACTCTTATAGTTGAAGTATGGCACATACCCCTCATTCCATAATATTCCTCTGTTTCTCTCTATCCATGAGGCTTGCAACCGTTCTTTCTTAGTTAAATTATAAAAAGGATAAGGTGGTTTAATCAACAACACAATGACACCTTTTTTGCAAATAATTGCTATTTCTTTAGGTATAAATGTATTGTTTTCGTTTTTAAAACCTTGAACATCCATAATCACATTCATGATAATTTTCGCACTATATTACTCAAGGGTTTATACTCGATTAGACGATCATTTATGATTAGACAGTACGCTGTTGTATTGTCAGGTATATCTTCCGAAGACTCGATTTCTAAACGGACATCAACCGGTCCTGTTTTCAACGAATCATTTTGTCGTGAACAATCAATAACGAACAGTGGGGCTTTTTTCCCGAATGTATTTAAATCAAGCAGGGGATCGATTCCGGTGTTGTAATACGACTGACGAAAGTTAACATACATTTCGTATAATATACTATACTTATCTTCATTAAATTTTAAATTAAGTGAATCATAAGGAAAGTACTGTGAATTTAAAAACAACTTGACATTTGTTATGTTACAATGATCAAATTCTGATGAACTCTTCGTTCGATTCAGTTTTCTATCAGTTTGAACACCGAATATAACATATCTCGGTTTTTCTAACTGAGAAGCAGTTTTGACAGACCACGAGTGTTTTGTTGCTTTAGGTAAAAGCGGATATTCATATAAATCCCAATTTCGGAAAGCTAGTTGTATTGCTCGATCTTTTTCCAAGTGCTTAAGCAGCAATAATCTATTGCGATCCGAAACTTTAACATGAGGGATACGCCACTGAACCTTATGTATGTCTATTTCTATAGTATCATTTGTATCACTTATAACACTATTCAAAACGGAATTGTTTCTATGAAGTATAAGTTCATGTCTACAATTGGCAACAATTTTGTTATAATCTTCTGCAAACCCTAACACTTTATTAAGCGGTATAATAACAGAAAAATTATCCCCTTTTTTCGCACTTCCGTTTAAATTCCACCCCCACAATGCTGAACTTTTACTTTCGCCTACGTTCATTGAGATAAGAGATTTAATCGTAGTTGTGATTCCAGCATTTTTAACATGATCTATTTCTACCCCATTTAATTCGTATCTTATATCTTGAAATAAAAACAATATAGGATTATTTATAAACTTAAACTCTTTCTTCTTCTTTTTTCCTGCTGTATCTAGTTCAAATACACTCGCATGTCCTTCGATGTAAATGGAGCTTGCAGATGGTAATACATAAACATCTTGCTGATGAATAGGTATTCTGATTTCATCGTTTTCTTTAAAGCTGTGATTGTATGGATTGTAGCTGTGAATCTCGTAGCTTTCAATAGAATTATCTTGCTGCGGTAGTTCAGTTATTTGCAGCATATTATATTTATTTTTATTTTATTTTTAAGCCGAGAGAATGAAGAAAGATTTTATTACTTTTAGTAATTTTATTTGTCGTACTTAATCGTGTTCTTCCTTTGAACACTGGAAGATTAATAGTACATTTTTGTTCTTTGATGTTGTTTTTATTGAAAACATACATATTTAATTGTATACTTATAATAAATTGAAGCGGTTATTTGTACTAAACTCGGCAGACTGTTATGTACTCAACGCCCAATTCTGAATACTGTTCGCGAAGGAATGTCCTAATCCGGTTTAGCATTTTATTTTATTATCATTTAACAACCGTAACTATATGTTTAATCCGTTTCGTTATTTATTTATTTAGTCTCGATTTACTTTTCCAAAATGATTTTAGAAATTTCAAACATAAATGTCCACAGTTGTATAAATGATTGCCTTGTAAATTGACATAATTATACCGAATATTTGTTCCGACATATGCTAAGAATTCTTTTGGCGGTTTTAAGTTACCGTAACTGTCAAAATATTCAATATAGTCTTTAATTTTTCCATAAGCTACCCAGTGAGTACCAACATTTTTAGATGAATCTAAATTAATCACGCCGCATTCCATCAGCCACGGCTTTTCTGGTAATTCATCTCGCATAAATACGCCTCGAAAATGGGGTATATTTTTCGCATGCTTTATTATATCGATATTAGTTAGCGCTCGATCAGGTAGCCCAGTATCTAGTTTTTTTTGTTTGAAACGTAAATTCCTAACCCGTGTTTGTACGGTTTAAGATGTAATCCTTTACCAATACACATAGCCTCCATTTTCATGTTATGTCTTTTTAACTCTGCAAGATGTTTTTGTGCCGATTTATAATGATTGATAGCTTTGGTGATTCCCGCAACACCTCCAGCCAAGCTCCCCGTAGCAGATAAGCCGGCAAGAATAGGAATTAATGGTAAAAATCCACCAGTTTTAGGTACAGGTATCACTCTCGGGGATTGCACGGTTATGTCAGAAGCAAATTCTCGAGCAGCCGCGTATGCTAACTCCGTTAGCAATTTCTTGCACTTTGGTTTCAAATTTCGAATATGTTTTTTAGTGTGCGATACAATATTACTAAAGGTTTTTTTCAGACCAGCTCCCGTTTTCTGGGAGGGTGCTAATAATGTTTTTTCCTTATGATGCGCTTCTTTTTTAGTATTACTTCGTGTGTGTTTCATTTTAATAATAGTAATATTGGTATGATTAAAATGCTTTATTTAAAGTTGACTTTCTTGCATAAAGATCCAAGTGCAAATGAGCGTATTAAGTATGAATAGCTTATTTAATGTACTAAAATCACTACAAACGATTGTTTTTATCAATCCAACTGTTCTCACTTGATGGAAGACCCAGCCACTTAACATATACTTTGTTTCCTTTGCTTTTTACAACTTTTTCAACAAGATATACATCAGGGTGAGCAGTTTTCTGAATTTCTTGTCTGTAGAATGCTCCTAAAATAGGC
Source organism: Pandemis heparana (assembly GCA_963854515.1). Classification (NCBI taxonomy): domain Eukaryota; kingdom Metazoa; phylum Arthropoda; class Insecta; order Lepidoptera; family Tortricidae; genus Pandemis; species Pandemis heparana. Next base: position 5,303,333 of record OY978020.1, on the reverse strand, counting down.
CTAGACTTTGCGTCTTCTAATAAATATGTGAGTGGGTTAGTTTGTTGGACTTTTCTTATCTTAAATATTTCGGTTGACCAATTAGGTGTAAATCCTTTTTCAAAACATCCCTTGTATTTACTGATTCTTACAAAATCTCCAACTTGAAAAACATGACGATTCGGTCTTTTTTCGGATAGCGAATTGTTAATGTATCTTTGTAAGACAATTTCTTTATTATTATGATTAATTTCAGCCGGCGTTTTTCCTATGGTTCTATGAAAGGTATGATTGTATTCGTAAACTTTCTTGTCAAGAGTCCCATCGATCCATTTATAATTTCCTTTCAAACTAAATTCTTTGTAAAGCTTAGTTTTGAGAGTTCTTATAAGTCTTTCTACGATTGATGCTTTTTTTGTAGAATAAGAAGAGTAATGATTTATGTGATACTTTTCAATAACTTTTTTGAATTTATTATTATAAAATTCTGTACCCATATCAGTTTGTAAATTTTTTGGGTGACGACCATTTTCCAACAATGTTTGAAACTCTTTAGATACGATTTCTTTAGTCTTTTGTTTAATCGGGAATGCCCAAGCATATTTTGAGAAACCGTCTATAATTACTAGTATGTATTTATAACCAGCATTTAATTTGGATAAAGCTTGCATATCTATCAAATCCGCTTGCCAAAGGTCATCTATATCTCTTAATATTACGCTTCTCCGAGGGAAGTTTACTCGTACGTTTTTATGAATTTCATTAACAACGTCGGCTTTGCTCATAATGCTTGTTTAATTTTCCCTCAAGCTCCTTTAATGCAATATCTTTTTCAATATTTTTTACACGGTCTGTTAAAATCATAACCAGCTTTTCAATATGCGCAAGTTTTTCAGAATTATTCTTATTAAATTTATCAACGATCTCTTTATTAACAACGTCGAATACTTCACGTTTATCTATAGATGATATTTTAATTACTTCCAGTTTATAACTATCAACATTAAAATTTCCTTTTTTCTCTTCATTCATGTCTAATGCTTATTAGATTACTAGACGAAATGACTACACGAAAACAGAATTTATTCTTTTATTATACCCGCTTCCTTTAACTCTTCAATAATTGATATAATTTCATTGTCATGATTGCTGTTACCAGCACTTTTAGATGCAATTAAAAGTTTCAGTCTTTCAATAAGTTCGTTAGGATCATCCCAATAAATATAATCCGTATTACTTTTATATCGTTTTAATTCAGGCAAACCTTGACCGATTTTCAATTGCGGCAACTGTTGAGTGAACTCATTATTTTCGTCAGTTACTTGTGAAAATAGAGGCTTGATTATTGTACAGTATTTTAATCCTTTGTCACCTTTTAATTGTCCGGCCGGGTCAAAGTCCCGTTTGTGCGCGTTTGTGTTACTTAAAATTTCTTTGTATTTTGTTTTATCTTCTTCAGTTACAAGCTTAAGATTAGGTCTGTTTCGCAATAAAAGTTCTTTTAAACCACCGCTCAATTCATAATTCTTATTTTTGACAGTAATCATGTATTTTTTTCCCAAAGTATTATCAGTGTTATTTTTAAAAGATAAACTAACAACAGTGTTTCCCATCATCAGGTTCTTATCTTTAACATAAATACCAAACGGAACATTGACTTGCTCATACATATCCATCATGTCTTCTTTTTTCAAAGATAAAAGTGTATCGTGACTGTTACTTTGATTTGTTGTATTTTTATCATTATCATTAGAACATCCATAATATTCTGAATGGTGATTAGAATCAGCATTAATTATGTCTTTAAAATTATTATAGTCTAAAGAAGAGTTTAAATCGATCTGCGTGTTATTTTTACCATTTCTTGGTGTTATGTTAAAAGCAGAGTGAGGTGTTTGATTTATCTTGACAACTGTTTCTAAAGAATCAGTAATAGGTTTAAATACTTTTTTGTATTTCAGATCAGCTTCATAATCTTCATTTTTAATCTTCTTTATTTTGTTTTTTATATTGTTAACTGATTTAATGAGTTGTGCTTTTAAATCGGTATCCATTTTACTTTCCAACTTATTAATATGACTACCGTTTCTTAAAACCCCTTGTTTTCAAGTGAGATTTTTAAACTAGAAATCGGAATATATAACTAAGTTAGAAGCGGACAAACGTGTCAAATCCTTGTCTATATCGTCCGTTATTTATCGCGCAATCTTTATTTATAACTAAGAAACTGAATCGATCTTGCCATATAACAGAACAAAGTTGCTTAAATTGTATCCAATCTAAATCTGTATTTACATGTTCATTGTATATATGTTTTAAATTGGTATCATCTTGTTTGAAGATAATTAAAACATTAACATTATCTCTGATCAGTTGTTTAGGTATTTTCGAATAAGTTTGCGATAAGTAAAAACAATCTATCTGCCCATGTCTTCCCATAGTAAAATAATTTCTAATATTAATTTGATTTTCACATGCGACATCATCGAAAATCATAATGGAATTTGTCAAAGCATCGTTGGGGTGAAGAACTTCTTTGTGATCATTAAATACAAATAGCTCCGCTCCTGGAACACTTTCCATAACTTGTCTTAAAAAGAGGTACTTTGGTTGAAAAGCGGTCTTCGAGTATAAATAAATATGTTTAAATTTCAAACCATTTTCGTGTAACAATAAATTTAACATAACATTAGTTTTACCACAATTTGAAGGACCGCATATTATGCAGCGAATGGTATTAGGTAACAACGAACTATGTTTTAATTTTTGTGTGTCATTTTTTACTTTGAAACTATTTACTTCCAAAGTTTGACTCTGTTTATCAAAGATCATGATGAAATGCGGGGAATCCCGGATTTTATTGCTTATATAATCTTGGGTCTGACCAAGCAAAACCACAGTATTAAACTATACAAAATCATCGCTTCCCATTTAAGACTAAGCGTTAACGCAGAAGTTTAAGATTACACCGCTTAAAAGGGTTACTGCTGATACATGATGAGACCTATTTTAAAGTCACGCGGATACTTTGCGTATAAGGAAGATATTCACGTGGATTAGAGAGTACTTAAGCGGTTGATACCGAATCTAGTGCATCATTCATCTCCTCTGCAAAGTAAAGAACCAGCCATCACCTCATCTCCTAAGCTGAAGGATCATCATCAAAAAAAATGTAAGTGTCTATCTTATTAACTAAATGTATTTATTAAATTATGCAACCATCATTACGATTGAATAGTCGAGTCGTTTGTAACATAACACCGACTATAAAGCGAGGTTGCGGATTTCTGGACTGATGGATATTTATTTATTATTTATCTATTCGAATAGATACCTAGAAAAGTTAATTACTTTTCTAGCTTCAATTATGCTGTCTAATAATTTAAATGTTGATGTTTTTATACATTGGAGTCATTAATATTATCAATAAAATTATTCGTCATTCGAATAGTAGTGTAAATATTGGAATTTGATAGAGTTATGCTAACTAATTCTGGCTTCAATATAAATGATGCTGTTTATTGAATAGAGTAATTTAACTTAATATCATCAATAAAATTATGAGTCATTCGAATAGCGGTAAAGAATAATAGTTTAATGATGCTATGTTATTATGCGTCATTCTTATAGTAGTGCAAAATTTTATAATTTCGGGGAGGGCTGCGCTAGTAAATTGTATGAAACAAGACGAATGACGATACTTTTTAAATATACCTCTATCTTATTTAAATACTTACTATAAAACGAAAAGTAGGGTCAAATATTATAGATAACTTAAATACTGTAGTTAAAATGTTTTAATATTTATTTCAGGTCGAAGATTTATAGCTCTAACAATGCTGAAACACTATTTCCGTCGGAAGACGAGTCAGCGATGCAGGCCGAATCGAGTGAGATAAGAAAGAGGAAGCATAGCAAAACGTAAGTATTCAATTTATCTTTTGATTCGACTCGATACTAAAGATTATTCTGTGTTATTGAATGATGTTGTTTAAGTTTAATCAGACCCAATCAATATTTTAATTACTTTCATTGAATATCCTCTAATGTAGTCAAGTCTCTGCAAAAATTTTATTAGCTCGATTTAATTTAACGATCGTTTTTATTTTTTCAGATTGAAACATTCATCTAAAGCTGTAGTTTCTTCGTCAAGCTCTGAAGATGAAGCTGCGAGACCGGCTGAATCGAGTGAAAAAAAGAAAAAGCACGCAAAGTCACCGCAATCATCTTCAAGTGCTTCAAAAAAGAAGATCAAAATTAATCCTGTACCTGCGAAACCACACCACGCAACTGCTGCGGAGCTTTTTGGAAGCGGTAGCGAGGATGAGAAGCAGTCCTCGAGTATCACCCCTGCACCTGGTAAATTACAGTCTTGTATCACGCGAAGACTAGCCAATGGGTTTTCACGACAGGAGAATCATTCAAAAACAGGTTCACACTTTATTGAACTAAAAGTTTACAAGTGCGACGAGATTAAAAACGTGTTACCTGTTAATAGATGGCGGCAAGCCATAGTCAGCATAAAAACTCAGACGGATGATAATACTACAGCTTGGCAGCACTTATCAAACTTTATTACATCGACTCGTAAGGAATATAGAACTTGTACTCCGACATTTGTTAGCAACGCCTATAACGAATCGATTACAACTTTCCGATTATAAAACAGCGCTACACACCAAAAAAAATTTTAGACGAAAAATGAATCTGATTAAATCCATTAAACATGTTTTATATTCACAGGAAGTAAACAAAGTAGTTTTAAACAGTAATGATGACAAGAGGCAAATATTAGCTGGTAACATAGAAACGCTCCCCTGGGGTCACTGTAATACAATTTTTTAATAGATATACGAAATACCTTGTACGTATTTGAAAAGATTTCTTTAAGTATATAAGTAGCTAATTATATTATCATATTGAAGATATGATATTAATAAAAAAAACAGTCTTATATAAAAGGTTATTATATTTTTAAATGTAATTTAGAGCTATGTATTGGTTTTTCTTTTTAAGAAATCGTAAAATTGTATTCGTGTGATGTGTGTTTAGAAGTATAATTATGCTTTGTTTATATTGAGCTTAAAAAAGGAATAAATATATTTCAGCATGAATGAAAAAGTTTTTATATATGCAACCAAATCAAATCAAATAAATTATTAAATGTATCTCTTTCTTTTGATCGTCATTTTAAGCAACGATCTAGACTAAATTACTATTCAAGAATCAAATAAAATAAATAAGTTTCTGCGTAAGACACGTAATATAACATAGTCAGCATAGTAACTGGTGAGCGAGGTAGGTCTGTTGCACAGTGGTGTGCAGCGGATTCTGCTCTAGGGTAGGCTGGATACTTTTCTGATTGAGCTTTCAATCCAAATTGAATACCTAGTAGAATGGACAACGGTTTCTCATGAAATATGCATCACTGATGTTACACAATAATGATAACATATTACCTATTTAATATCTTACCCGTTTCGTACGTCAAAATCAGATTATTGAATTATATTAAGCAATTTATAGTGAAACATATCGAAACCTCACATTAAGTATTCTCTTCTTACAATAAATTTATAAACAAAGAATTATTGATTAAATAAAAAAATAACAAAATTGAATCCCTGTTTCATATTATAGCATCGCTAGTGAAAGATGACAGCTTAAAAACTCGGTCTCACCTGAGCCGTTGTTTATACTACGTCTCAATGATTCGTCAAACAACACGCCATTATCACGAATGCACTAGCTTGCATTTTCTCTATTGCTAACAAAGAATTTAATATCGTAAGTATTTGAATGATAATATGATTGTATAAAAATGGTGACTTAATATATATGTTTGCTCCATAACCAACGATATCAGAGTGTACCTATTAGAAATAGAATTTAATTGAAGTAGTTTTTGATTGAACTAGTATTTGATTATCGGATTGTACTGTAATTATATGCTCAACAGATAATGCGATTGACATATATTAATGTATTGATTCATGATCAGTAATCAATATAACGTATGATTGGGGGATCCTGGATCTCGTTTGATCCAGGTCCCCCAATTATACACTACTGTTACTGCCCGTTTTTATGGTGCTACATACAATGCATACCACCAGGGTTTGCGTGCTTCTCTTTGGAGTTGTCACTACCCGATTTTAAGTTTTGCGAACAGTATGTAGGACTGTTTCTTAACTCATTAAGGGTTATGCATAAACCTGACAATCGTTTTATCGATTTCAGACCGCCATGACGCAAACCGCAAACGTCAAAGACGTCGAATCCAGAGTCCGGCCTCGTCGTCGGACGAAAGCAATGAAGGAGATAGTAAATCACCTTCACCACCTGTGGAGCCCACCTCGCCTGTGCCGAGTAGCCCTGCCTCGCCAGAGCCGCGCGCCGAGGGTGCGGCCGCCGCCGCCGCGCTCGATGCCGCCGCCGCGCCAACGACGTCCAGCACCCCGTCCACGTCCGCCGCCCCGACTATGGACGCCGCACCCTCCACGCCCGTTGCGCCTGCGACGTCTACGGGACCTGCCGAAGCGTCGTGCATCGAAACAGAATTAGACGCTGAATTATTGGATATTCTCGGAATAGATCCGACAAAGGCTGCTAAATATGGAAAAGATATTCAGAAGGATCTTGCGGTTCGCCTTGAGCATTTTGTTACGTCAGGTATGACAAAAGAGGCCCGAAAAGAACTGACGGATAAATATCTTATTCCGAGCAACTGCAGACTACTGGACTCACCGTCGCTTAACCCAGAGATTAAAGCGGCACTAACGGACTTAGTCGCGAAAAGAGACAAAGCAATCGAGGCAAGACAAAAAATGCTCGGTACTGCCATGTCTGCCCTTAGCGAAGCGATTACGCTCTTGTTGACAGCTAATGAGAAAAATTCGGCCTTGACGCGCCTTCTCATGGACGCCTGCCGTATACTCTCCGACTGTCAATATAATGATTCGATTACGAGACGTAACTATGTTCTCTCGTCTGTAAAAAGGGACATGAAAGACCAATTGCAAAACACTAAGGTCGACACTTTACTTTTTGGGCAAAATTTATCTGAGACAATAAAAACCGCTCGAGCGATCAATAAATCGGGAGCCGAGTTAAAGGCGTACGTACCTGCTGCCAAACCGATGCCCAACAAAAAGAATGCACCTAGCACATCAAAAAACTGGAGAGGCCCGAATCTAGCACGCAAGCAGACAACGCGGACGCCGAGGACGACACCCGCTACGCAGACGAAGACTCCGCGCTTCGGCTCATCCAAGCAGTCTCAGAGTCGTCGCAGCGAGCGCAGTCGTCGCTAGACTCGGTAAACACTGCTGGCAGGCTAGCAAAGTTTTATAAACAATGGTCACTAATAACGAGTGACCCTGTCGTTCTCTCCGTTATTAGGGGCTATCAAATTCCCTTTTATAGGCCTGTTTCTCAAACATCTTGTCCACCAATGCGTGATTATTCGGCTTCAGATCATGCCGAATTTTGTAAAGCAATTAACGATTTGCTGTCTCTAGGTGCCATATCTATGTGTCAACCATGTGAGGGCCAATTTTTGTCGAGCATATTTCTAGTATCGAAGCCAAATGGTACAAAGCGTTTCATATTGAACTTAAAAAATCTGAACAAATTTATACATCCGAAACACTTCAAAATTGAGGATTTACGAACAGCTTTAAAATTAGTTACTGATAGTTGCTTCATGGCAAAACTAGACCTAAAGGACGCTTATTATTCAATCAAGATCCATAAAAAATTTAGAAAATATTTGCGTTTTCAGTGGGGTTCTCAGCTGTTCGAATTTAAAGTGTTACCATTTGGCCTCAGTACGGCGCCTTTCATTTTCAGCAAAGTCATGAAACCCGTTGCTCGTCTCCTTCGTTCTGCCGGGTACTTATCCACGGTGTACCTAGATGACTGGCTCCTAATATCACAGTCCTATACAGGATGTGCTGATAATGTCTCACAAACTAAAACTTTACTGACATCTCTCGGTTTCACCCTAAATGAAGAAAAGAGCTGTTTTATACCTAACAATTATTGCGTGTTTTTAGGTTATGTCATCAGTTCAATAACTTTCGAAGTCAGTTTGCCGTCAGAGAAAGTTGATAGAATTAAAAAAGAAATTGAGAAATTCTTCACCATAAGACGCTGTACGATTAGAGCATTCGCACGCTTAGTAGGTCTTCTGATTTCGGCTTGCCCGGCTGTCGAATACAGTTGGTTGTATACCAAATATTTTGAACGCCTAAAGTATTTAAGCCTCAAAGACCATAACGACTACGATCGTTACATGGTATTACCTGAATCAATAATGCCTGACCTGACCTGGTGGCATAAGTCTATTCAAAATTCAGTCAGCAAAATCAAACGAGACGACTATGTCATAGAAATCTTTTCAGATGCCTCTCAATCTGGGTGGGGCATAGCTTGCGGGGACGATAGAGCTAGCGGGTTGTGGAGCGAAGAAGAAAGCCGCCAGCACATTAACTATCTAGAATTGCTGGCCGCTTTCTTCGGTCTGAAAATTTTTGCTAAAAATCGAACTAACTGCCAAATCTTGTTACGGGTTGATAACACAACCGCTATATCTTACATCAATCGGATGGGTGGCATCCAATACCCACACCTAACAAGAGTCACGAAGGAATTGTGGCAATGGTGTGAGTTTCGCAAGCTGCACGTGTTAGCCTCGTACATAAAGTCTTCGGACAATACAGAAGCTGATGCAGAATCCCGACGCATTCACCCGGATATCGAATGGGGCCTATCAGATGAGGTTTTCCAACGTATCGTTGATAAGTTCGGTTCACCAGAAATTGATCTGTTTGCAAGCAGGATCAATAAAAAGTGCCATAAATACATTTCATGGCACCGTGACCCCGAAGCACACGCTATCGATGCATTCACAGTAAAATGGAATACCTTCTTCTATGCGTTTCCGCCCTTCCCTTTGATTCTCAAATCCCTGCGTAAAATAATTTCCGAAGAAGCTCGGGGAATAATGGTGGTCCCCTTTTGGCAAACCCAACCGTGGTTCCCTCTCTTTAAGAGCCTTGTTTCCTCAGAACTGTTGTTATTTAATCCTAATGAAAACCCTTTGATTTCTCATCTTTTCAGCCAACGGAAAATCCACAAGAAAATTACCCTGGCTGTCGCAATATTGTCCGGACGGCCATGTTAAAGCAAAACGTACCATCATCGGCCTTAGATGTTATGCTTGCATCACTCTCACCTAACACCTTTAAACAATACGATGTTTACTTGAAACGATGGTATTTATACTGTACTAAAAACAACGTCGATTTGTACACAGCGTCCATTCCCGATGTCATTAATTTCCTCGCAGAGCTTCATAATGACAGTGCAAAATATAGTACGTTAAATACTTGCCGCTCTGCTTTAGCGCTCGTACTTGGCGAGCACATTGGGCAGGACGAGAAACTGAAACGATTCTTTCGAGGTATATTTCGGCTTCACCCTCCTAGGCCGAGGTATGACTCGACTTGGGACCCATCAGTCGTTCTAAACTTATTGGAAAACTATTACCCTAATAACGAGTTAAATTTGGAAATTCTTTCTAAGAAGTTAATCACATTACTTGCCCTAATAACTGCACACAGAATGCAGACGTTTTCCAAAATTAATTTAAATAACATATCTATTGGTCAAACTCAAGTAACTATAAAAGTTCCCGACCTAATTAAAACCTCAAGGCTGGGTTCCTGCCAGCCACTATTGGTTCTCCCTTTTTTCGATGCAAAGCCCGCAATATGTCCCGGACGTACATTGATTTCTTATTTGGATAAAACGTCAACTCTGCGTGCAGATGTTAACAGCTTATTTATAAGTTTTAGAAATCCTCATAGAGCAGTCTGCAGTCAGACACTAAGTCGGTGGGTGCGAAACACCTTAACTGATAGCGGAATTGATGTTTCAATTTTTGGTGCGCACAGCACACGGCACGCAGCCGCCTCTGCTGCGCACAGGTTAGGCGTAAGCCTCGATACAATTAAACGAACTGCCGGATGGAGCGGCAGCTCTCAAACATTTTTTAGATTCTATAATAGACATCTACATGTTGATTATAATAATGAAGGAAATAACCTTTTCGCCGAAGCAATAATCTCTTGTTCAAATAATAATGATCAAATATAGAAGATTAATATACGTTTTCTTTCTCTTATTTTTGCTTTTCATTGTTTCCGTTTCCTACATAAAGAACAAATCCACCTCTATGTATATCACGCCCGCTTAACTAAAAGCTCTAAACATCTACAAGTACATATATGCTAATCTCGAGGACGAAGCCAAGTATAATTGATGATTAAACGAACTTACCTGTACGTGAAGTTCAATCATAATTATACGAAGGCTTCGTCCGAAGAGATTAGCATCCCTCCCTCCCTTTATAATATATAGCTAGCCCCACAGGCGTGATATTAAGCTCTGAACTAAATGAAGACGGCTGCCGGTGGACGTAATAAGGAAAGAATGTGGAACTACCGTAAAAAAAATAAAAATAAAATAAAAATAAGGTAGTATCTCAAATATAGTGTGAGAATGGTGTCCGCTACGCGTTACTACAAGTACATATATGCTAATCTCGAGGACGAAGCCTTCGTATAATTATGATTGAACTTCACGTACAGGTAAGTTCGTTTAATCATCAATTATACAAACCAGCCTAGTTCTAAATAGATACGTTAAATGAGCTTTAAGTTAGTAATCGCAACTTAATTAGTTGATTTCTTTTTGCGAAGAAAAAATATCAATTTGAAAAACTTTAAAATAGTCTCGAATATTTTTATAATATGAATAATAAATAGCTTCTTTTTGTACAATTGAAACACTAATGGACTTCAAACGATGATAAAATTACAATTGTTGAACTGATTTTGGTAAAACATAAATGGGACATACCTACAATGTGGAAAACAACAAGCATCATCGTAATTTACAGATGGGCGATGACATCGACGAACATAATCAAAAATTTTAACCAATTTGAGAACCTCTTTTTTAAGTCAGTTTGAAAAAACCTTTCAAACCACTCTGTTAAGTTATTAACTCGATAATATGCCAACCGTTCTCAAAGTTATTAGGCAATTAACCGATTTATGGAGACGTGATCGGATTTACAATGGAAATAGTCATCATTTAGGTAAACTATTTAAGACAATTACTGTCCTGGTTCGAATCTCATTAACTCAGTAATAAATAGTCATCAGTAACTTTTTTATGTTATAATAGCGACCCGTCCCGGCTTCACACGGTATATTATGCATGTATTATACATATAAACCTTCCTCTTGATTCACTCTATCTATTAAAAAAAACGCATCATAATCCGTTGCGTAGTTTTAAAGATTTAAGCATACATACGGACATAGGGACAGAGAAAGCGACTTTGTTTTATACTATGTAGTGATGAGATGGAAAGTGCAGATGAGACCAAAGGTCAAATATTACACTCGATCATATATAATTTTCTACTGCATAGCACGAGGGAAGCCAGCAGACTATGTAAAACTTCATACAAAGTCGGCTACGAAGTGAAATATCAACAGCTAGCACAAGCACACAATTTACTAGGCGCCTCGTGCATTGCGGCATTTTTGCCACTCTATGAATATGCAGGGAGGCAAAGAGTCGTATTGCTTCCGGCAAACCAGCGCACCTCTAGTACCGTTATTACCGTACAATTTACAACCGTTAAACCGGCAAACAAAGGGAGGAGCCGCTTATTTACCTGCGCCGGGGAGAGGAAGGAAACTTGGGAACGGATGGCTCCCCGGAACAGGATACGTGGATATTTTTAAGGCAAACACCGATCAGTCGTTTCGATTTCACGGTAAAGCAAACGCGATTGCGAATTGTTTATTAGAAATGCCTTTCCGGCGGAACGATTTGTTGTTCAACACACACAAGTGCAACATCAGTGCCCTACAAGAGGCAATGCTTCACGGCAAAATTAAGAACGGCTCAAAAAGCTGCTGTAACTTACTTTTTGCAAAGCTTATAAATATGTAAAAAGTGGTCGTTTGTCGACCGCGCCGCGCGGCCCTCGTTTGTGTTTTTCTTATAAAATTTACAGCCGTTAAACTGGCAAACAAAATGCCGGGTGCTTATTTACACGGCGCCGCCGAAAGGAAGTCCGAACGAACGGATGGCCCGCTGCTAGAGGAAACGGACATAAATCACTGAATTTACGGCTAACAGCTGAAACTCGTTATTATTTTTTGAAAGAAAAACACGTCCACAAACAGCTTACATTACACTGAGGCCGCGGACTCATTCCGCAGGGGATTCGCTAAATCGACTTAATGTAAAACAAACACAATCTTCAGATTCTCAAACCAACAAGGATATTCAAATGTTCCAGCTCACCATGTTGCCTTCTTGTTTTACTGATAAACAAATTACAAGCAAAACAGAAAATTTGCCCATGATTCTGGAATCGAAGAAGGTTCAGCAGTAATGTTTACCGAAGAACTTAGGAGTTGTGTAATCCGACAATTTGCCGTTCCTAACTCGCAAACATAACAAAACAACCCGAACATATTCCCGGGCTGAAAGGAAGTTCACTTGAAAAGGCAACTAGCTTCGAGGAAACCTTATATTGTTGAATTTATGATATGTTGGTACGCTTCGTTCCAGTTTCAGAGGTCATTCTCGCTGGTATCTGCGCGATATTTCGTTGAAAATAATAACAGTAACGTACTGCCTGTATCGCATTATGGAACCTCTATCTTGCTGCAATTCTGTATCTGACACTGTCCGCAAATAAGCATTCCATACGAGCGATAGGAAGCAGAGATGTGCAAACTGATTGCGATTATAGGGCCATAATTCAGAGATGTCAGCTATTTGGCAATGGGGACGGGTCGCAATGTTCTAGATAAGTGTTTATGGCCCAATTAGTGGCAAACGAAATGAGGCCTATCGACCTCGGCGGAAAACTGATAATGGCAGATAGATAGGACGGTACAACGACGTGTCAGGGAACTTATTGGCTGCTTTGCATTCAAAAAGATATTGATCGGTAATATAAAACTTTTAATATTCTGATTCAGCCCCGTTTCACTAGCTTAGTTATTTCATATTTGGATCAGTATGTTAATACTTAATTATTAAATTTTCTTGTTAACTCTGTACTGCTTTGAACGGAAGTAAAAAGGCCAATGTATAACAACACTGTTTGGCCAATCGATTTGCATGCGTAATTTGGAACGATAAAATAGCCATAAAATTCCCATGAAATTGCATAGTTCCCGCGGGATATCGTAAATACTTATTGCAGAATATAATACTATCAACATTGGTTCTCAAATCTAATTCTACGCGGACGAAGTCGCGGGCAGAAGCTAGTATTAAATAATTCTATAAGCATAAATAGATACAGCCACAATACTTTTCCAAATTAACCGGCATAAAATTAAAACAACTAAGCCATACAAGTCTCAAAATGAGAACCGTTGTCCTTGTATTTTTAGACGGGACAAAAGCGGCGTAAACCTGTGTGAACATTAAATTATTGTTGGCTTTCACAATACGGTCACATAATAGAGTTATTTTAGGTGGACTCACATTGTCAACTTTCAGTTTTACCTTTTGAAACTCTCGCTTTATCGTTTTACCAGGTCAAAGTATTTTTTTTACCAAGCTAAAATTGCAATACACGTTAAAGATCAAGGTTACCCACTCAACTTCGCAAGCAGGTTGTTATTTATCGGTAATTGACTAGACAATTTCCACGGCCACTGCTTTTAGGTTAACAATAGTAAAAGCATTCCGAGAGGCTGTCTAACTAACGACCTTGACCTCCTCATTGTTTGAAGAGTATGACTTATTGATGGTTACGCAACCCAACCCACCTTCCACGGTAAAACTGAACCGCAGTACAGCAATCGCTCCATTGTATGCAATTCATTCAGCCATTCAATAGTTTAATTTAATATAACCTAATATCCAATTTGAATATTCAAGAGGAATTGTCAAAATTTATGTGCTAATGTCTCGTGTCGTCTTGTGGGTGCTTTGTTGCTCGCTTCACACGGCTTCAGCAGCATCGAAGGTATAATGATAATGAGCAATTATATTTAAACGCTTGTTTAATCGTTATTTCAATGACGATATCTAAACGATTTATCTCTATAGGAAGTTTTCAACAACTTATCGAAACCTATGCGTTTCCGTGCTATTGTTTGTACTACGTGAAACAAAACATAGCTAGATAATGTTCTGAGTCTTGGCATCGACGTGATAGAGTTCGTGCACGGAACAATGTAAAAATAATTTCTCGGTAGCGTACCTGCAGTGAGTATCGACCCTAGCATTTAACCACCCGATCCAATGACCTACAGCGACTTAATACAGCATAATTGATTTAAAACGAGAATAAAACAGTTAGGCAATCACTAAGCACTGTATCGCGTGACAACGGACCTTAGGATACATAGTTTCGTTTAAAAGCAATAACAATAACTGCGCACGAAGACGTTTGACATTGAAGCAGAGCCTAACTTCGATTACTTCCTTAGGGAGCGGCCTACAACTTTAGGGTAAGCTATATGCTTAATTTATTATGTAGTTATCATTTGAGACGCCGGAGACCATCCTCTATAAACAAACAAAACTCGAACTTTGGGGCTGGAGATAATCTCCTCTTTAGTAAATATTATCAGTCACAGCTTATGGAATTAAATCAAGTTTAATTCTGAATGCATGCAACGAAGGACGCATCTGAGAGAACAATAATGAGAACTTTTAAACAGGAGGACATTTTCAATTTCTCCATAAGTTTACTACAATAATAGATATAAGCATCTTTAAAGAAGTCTCTTTAACAAATCTTGAAGACTTAATTACGCAACAACTTACCCAAAGCAGGCAATTAATTCTGAAGATAAGGTACGTTACCTAATTCATTGTGTGAACCGGCGAAGGCCGCAATCGGCATGCAGCGACGACCATGACGAGCATCCAAATTGTCAGCATTACCATTACCAAGTTCCGTGAGAACTGCGCGAGTAGACTCTAAATTCGGGCAGATGCTCAAATAAATTGCACTTCGGATGATGTAAGGATGTTGGCTAAACATTCAAACGTGCGTTCGAAGGATGACAGCATGACTAACTAAGCAACTTCATAACACTAAACATCCTTTAAGATATTGTAATACGCGTACGCGATTCGATCGTAGAGTAAATCAAATTGAACTGCGAAACCGCATTATCGATCGCGTATTCAGCAAAAGAGCTAACTCATTTAAATACATTTTCAATATTTATAGAGCAGTTATCAAAGTTATGATCTCTACTGCCATTTTGCAGCCTTCAGTATGCATACGTGAAAATGAAGTCGGTTAATAACGAAAGTACTATTACGAGTAAACATCAAATAGGTATGGCGTCTCTTCAGACTTCGGTTGCGTAATAATTCAATTTGGTTCATCTAGTGAATGAGCGGCACAGGTGGAACGTAGTGAAAACTTCCTTAATTTGCTAGTAGGGGCTTGACAGAGAGAAATGAGTTTGCCTACTTCACATCATATCTCTTAGAAGCTGCAGCTCTCAACACCTGCGAAACAAATTAGGGCAGTCAGTTTACTTTAGATTCAAGTAACGTGACAACGAAACGGATACAAATAACTTTTATAGGGCTATTTGCAACGAAGTTGTGTCATCAGAAAATCCCGTAAATCGGTGAGCGTAACGTAAATGGCCGGCGATTACAGCCACGGCCAGTAAAGACGTCCCACCGAGACAATAAAACCGAAATATGACAGCTTTGCGATTTATCACCATTAAGTGGCAATTTCTACTTCAACAGGTAATTTATTATTGTCGAAACTCGAACAGCCTTTGGAGAGGAGAGATTAGTCAATGTCGATTGTTGCCGGTGTATAAAACATTTAGACGAAATTTATAGGCAATTTTTATTTGGACCATTTATTACCTTTTGTCAAGAGCATGTATCAATCTAGATACAGTTGGAGGGGACGTGACGAAGGCCGGTTAATCTCTAAATTTGAACGGTTTAATTGTTTGAGAATATATTTATATCAGTATGACGTGCTAGTGCTATATACCATTACCAATTTTTTTTATCGATTATAGGTACTTATTATTTATTAAATTAAATAATAGTTCTGTTACGATTGGAGTTTACTTTAAACAAAGAAATTATCACGATAAGGTTTAATTACGTGTGCCATAAGCCACACAATAGAATATTCATAGAGGTCTCAACAACAACGACCTTTCAGGAACGAACACGCTACACTTTTCACAAGGGGCTAACAACTGCGATTTCGTAATTAAATTTGAACTTTACACGCAAAATTATTAAATTTCAATTTAATGCTGCACGGAAGTGGCAATGAACCTTTCTTTACCTAATGGAGCGAATTTTGCCTCATTTCATTGGTTAACAGTGTTGCGTAAGGCTTCCTTTATGGAGACGCAGCGAGCGGCGCGTTTCCAGTTGCTTTGTACGTTCCGCTATGCTTTCAATTAAAATAAGTATATTAAATATGTTAAAACTAAAGGAACATTTATAGAAAATATGGTTACTAACATAACAAGCAGCGGTTGTCACGACAAGGCGTCCAGTGCAATGCATAGGTGCAGCAAACGCTGTCTCTCGCATTAAGTAGAAGCTGAAACGCACCGGAAACGCCATAACACGTTTGTATTTGGATTTGGACATGTAATTCCAGAACGAGATGGAAAGTGATAATTATAGAAGGCAGAGATGTATTGTGACTATGTTAATCATCATGCCTAGGCCTCACTGTTTTGTCGGCTTTTGGCGTGTATACAGAGCATCAGCGCGAGTAGAAAAGTTACAGCGCCATAAGCAGAGCAAGTAGCAGTTCGAGGAGGTCGTAATGTCGCCAAGACTTAAGTGGATTCTAGTCAATCTCATATAGGTACTCGCTTGCTTTATGCACCGTGTCTCCATGAAAGGAGAACTTCATACGACGCGCAACACAACATGCAACACTACGCGTATCATCCCGTGCAACGCGCCGCTTCATCATAAAAGAGGCCTTAGTTAGAAGGGGCATTGCGTGTCTAATGAAATATGTTAGTTTAATAACTTAATTCAGGGAATAAAAGGCAATAAGGCACCGGTATAACCGCTCCAAACACAACAATCGCATACAAAAGGCAAACTCTATTCCAACGGCCAACCACAATAGAATTAACCTAATAATTATTGTATTCATGTGACTGCTTTGAATGTATGTATGTATACAACTTTTAATCTTTTTACCACACCATTCAAGTCCACGCGAATTATAGGGTGATTTAGTGGTGGTATTATTTTGAATATGTGTCAAGATTAATTTAGTTAGTTCAATATTTTAACCGTGTGTTTGATACAGTACAATATTGGAAAGTAGCTGTTGTCCGCGGCTTTTCCTCACCACTAGCTTTTTTCTTTTCTTTTAATATCGTTTACAAACTTCTCCTGGCAAATCAACAAAAAAAGAATTAGCAAAATTGGTCCGGTAGTTTACGCCTGACGTCATGACCAAGGGAAATTGGGATTATTTTTTAAATACGTACAGATAACATAAATTTTATAAGCATTTCGAAAAAGTAAATATAATCAGAACAATACAGATGCGCAAAGGCGAACTTATCTCTTTCACAGATTTCAGTTGACTATAAAATTAACAATCTTGATGGTATGCGATGATCGATAAAGAATATGCAACGCACGTCGGAAGCGTTGAAATCAATCCATCTTTACTCGGTTCTTTTTAATCGACGTCGATATAAAACAAGTTATCTATCTGAACAATTTTAACAGGATCCTTGATCGCGCTTAACGCATTGTGGCAGTAGGCCTGCCTGACAAGACAAGGCCGCCCGTTCACTCGTATAATATCTCAGGCTTTTTAAAACATCCGCCTTTTACGTGAACAGTCACGGAAAGTGAACGTGAACTTGGGGACCTTTCGTATGCATATAAGAAGTCTTCAGTATGCTTAGTGTAGGTTTTCGGTCACAAAATACGTCTCGAACGCGTTTGCGTTAAAATGTAAATTATTATGGAAACAATTTGTTGTCGTCTCGATCCGCAAGTGGCGCTGCCAATTTTTCCATAGTAATTGAGACGATTACGTGAACGCGTTCGAGACGTTTTTATACGCGAAAACTTACACTAGAGGCTCAGAATTTTCAAACTATTTTCCGACCATTAGATTGGATGGATGACAATGAAAGCACAGGCGGCAAAAAAACTTGAAGTAACATGTTAATTTCATTAAATAATATATATTACATACCTTCACGCCTCTTTTCCATAGGGGTAGGCAGAGACTACTTTATTCTCTTTCGCTTCATTGACATTCATCAATCTCTCCATACGTGCTCTTCGGTAATATTTCGAAAAATCAGCTCGGTTTTTATAACTAAGGTTCGTCCTCTTTCGATTTTTATATAAACACTTGCGAAGGACAAAACTTGACAAGCAAAGACGGACAACGAACTGATCCTCAAATGGTTTCGCTTTTTTTTTTTGATGTACCCTATGGCCCTAGAAAGAACCCAGTTGCTTCATTCACTTTTCATAATCTAGAATACATATAGTTAATACCGATTTTATTACAGTCAACGTCTGATATTCAATATTTTTTACAGTTAATTTTAAAATAGTGTAGAATTTCGCACATTCACCTTGTACATGTGTAATATTAAACCAAAAGAATGTGCCTGGCATTGACTAACAGTACCTACAATTCACTCATATGCGAAACGCGAACTATTATATTATGTATAGCAACTTAGAATTTACCTTCTTAATTAACAGTAATAAAACGATGCAAATTGTATTGTATTGTATTAGCGTTTTGTTTAAAATATCTATTTTCAATGCAAGCTTTTTTGCTGGCTGTATTTGTACGTATTGTCATCTAGGCTGCATACAAATACCGAATATCGTGTAGAGTAGATCCGACCATTGGAAATGGGTCAAAATTAACATACAAGATTTGATGCTTTAGGCTTAAAACCACAAAATTTCATAATACCTTATTCACTAATACCCCTAATTTTCAAATTACCATGGGCTCATAATACCTAAAAATACCTGAAAAGTCAAAATGTCTCTTGTAAAAATTTGATACATACATACATACATATCGTCACGCCTCTTTCCCACAGGGGTAGGCAGAGACTACTTTGTTCCACTTGCTACGATCCTGACATACCTCTTTCGCTTCATCCACATTCATCAATCTCTTCATACATGCTCGTCGGTTTCGGGTACTCTTGACCTGGCCTTTTTCCAAAACGTCCCTAATTTGATCATGGAACGTCCGCCTAGGCCTTCCCCTCCCAACGCACCCATTCACACTCGCCGTATAAATCTGTTTAGTTAATCTTCTTTCATCCATCCTCTCTACGTGACCAAACCAACCAAGCACACTTTTTTCTATCCTAGTCACTATATCTTCTTTCACACCAGCACGTTCCCTTATCACACTATTCCTTATTCTATCTTTCAGTGATACACCTTCCATACTTCTTAACGCTCTCATTTCTACCGCATTTATTCTACTTTCATGCTTCTTTTGCCATACCCAACTTTCGCTACCGTACATTAGTGTTGGAACGAGCACCCCTCTGTGAACAGCCAGACGCGCCTTCTTTGACACCTTCTCACTGCTCACAAAGGCGCGCAGCGCTCCATTGACCATGTTTCCTGCATTCACTCTTCTTTCAATATCTCTTTCACACTTTCCATCTGTCGTAAAAGCCGAGCCCAGATACACAAACTCTTTTACCTGTTCTACTTTCTCACCCGCAATCATAATCTCACATTCTGTCATGCTGTCGTCTGATATTTTAGGTATTTTTAGGTATTCAATTCAATTTCAATTTCAATTCAAAAATATTTGTAATGATCCTCCCCCCATTCCCAACCCTACCCCATGTAACTCCCTTTGCATCTTACCTACAGATCACGTTGAAGTCGAACGACTTATAATAGGCATGCGTTCTGACTGTGCCACAGGCTGGGACAACATACCTAGCAAAGTCCTCAAGCAGTCAAAAGATACCCTGGTTCCCCCTATCACCCATGTGTGTAATCTTGCCATCAACAACGGTTGCTTCCCGGACATATTTAAGAAGGCAGTAGTACTCCCCATATTTAAGAGCGGAGATAGAGCCAACGTCACGAACTATAGACCTATTTCGATCTTAAGTTCTCTTTCGAAAATTTTTGAGAGAATTCTGAATAACAGACTTACCTCCTACCTCAACAAATATAAAATCATTGCTCCAAATCAATATGGCTTTAGGGCAGGGGTCTCCACCGAAGACGCTGTCACAGCTTTCACAGAATCTCTTGTTAGTAAGCTAGACCTCAAATTACATTGTTACGGCATTTTCCTAGATCTTTCAAAAGCCTTTGACACTGTCTCCATCCCTATTTTGGTATCCAAATTGGAAAGGATTGGCGTTCGAGGTTTATCGCTCAGTATTTTCAAAGATTATCTCTCAAATCGCACTCAATGCGTAAAAATAAATGCTCATCGTAGTAGTGATGACACCCTCTTTTTTGGAGTCCCCCAGGGTAGCATTCTAGGCCCGACTCTGTTTCTAATATACATTAACGATCTGTGCCAAATGTCTATTTCTGATTGCAAAATTTTCACATATGCCGATGATACTGCTTTATTGGTATATCACAACACTTGGGAAGGGGCCAAGCAGAACGCAGTGCTCGCGCTTCGAAAGGTGAAAGAATGTCTTTCAATTGATAAGTTGACACTGAACACAGAAAAATCAAAGGTTGTCCGCTTTTCTTTACCTAATTCACCCAAACCCCCAAATGAGTCTGACTTAATAAAAGCCCACACTTGCGCCTCCCAACCTGCAAATTGCAATTGCCCAACCCTATCTACAGTTCCCGATATCCGATACCTGGGTGTATATTTGGATCATAGGCTTGATTGGCGTTCCCATATTGGGGCCCTCTGTACGCGTCTCCGTAGACTGATGTATATTTTTAAAGAGTTAAGGCACTCAGCAGCTAGGGAGACGCTTACTCTGGTATACAAGTCTCTGTGTGAGTCTATCATTGCCTATTGCATACCCGTTTGGGGGGGCACTGATAAAACCAGTCTAATTCAAGCTGAGCGGGCACAAAGAGCTGTGCTAAAAGTTATGTTTTCAAAAAAAGGGATTTTTCTACGGCTCAACTATTCTCGGAATCCAAAGTCCTCACAGTTAGGCAAATATATTTGCTTCGTATAGTTTTACGCCAACACTCGCTACTGCCAATGGACTCCGTCATCATCCTTAAACGCAAAGGTCACCCCGTATCCAAAACGATTCCCTGCAGAACTGCTTTTGCTCGTCGGCAAACTGCTGCCCAAGGTTCCCGACTTTATAATAAGATTAATAACCTAATCTCTATTTACCCCTTAACAAAGTTCGAAGTCAAGGCCAGGGTACAGGACTGGCTGCAGCGCTTGTCTTACCACGACACGGAAAATCTTCTTCTGTCCCTATCTTGAGCTCATAAGCAACTAAAATTTCTTAACTTTACCTAACTAAACTTCGTATATTTTGGTGCTGATACTAATATTGGTTAGAGAACCTTATCATAAGTAACACATAACATTACCCTCATTTGTAATTTGTACTATTTCAGTCTGCTTTGCTTGGTAATTTTAAATATTCATTTGTTTGTTTTCTTTGTTATTTTTTATCTTTAGACTTTTATTCATCTCCTTACAGTACTTTACTTGTCTAATTAGAGTCAGTTCTCATCTGCTGTTACACAGTACTATTTCCATGTTTGTTCCGACACTGAATTTTCCGGCGAACTCAAGCCCCTAAGGCACAGGTTTAACACCTAGTTTAGGGGTCGAAAGTTTCGACCACAATTTTATCTGACCTATTGTACAACTGAATAATGTTTTTCTCTTTGTAACGCACCAAATGTATGTACAAAATAAATTATTATTATTATTATTATTATTAACCAAGATAACATTGATCTCATTTTCATTAGTAAATTATAAGCTTATAAACTAAGGTTAGAATACAAAAACTAAATTCGATTTTATCTTTAAAATAATTATGAGCCCATGGTAATTTGAAAATTAGGGGTATTAGTGAATAAGGTAGGTATCATGAAATTTTGTGGTTTTAAGCCTAAAGCGATTTGATTACATTATATGTGTTAATGTATATACACAACCACCTACAGACACTGGGCCAGGTGATACTAAACAAAAGCTTCCAAAAACACAATACATAAAAGAAAAATATGGAAGTAAAAGTTACTATTTTAAATTGGCCTTCATCACCATCAAAAAACAGTTAAACGGCTGCAATTTGCATCGCGGAATAGTTTTGTTTCTTCCTAAAAGGGAACTAGGCGCTTTTATGACAAAGACTTGTCGCTGTAACTAGAGCTAAAGAGAGACCTAGCTGGAAGCGCGGCGATGCAATGGAACCAATTATCTATTCTGTAAAAGACGTGAAACATTTGGCTAAAAGGTATAAGAAAAAAACATAGGTAAGTACTAGGTAGCAAAATTCGTTTTAAAACATCCTTCTTTTGACAATTGCACTTTTTGACAACTTTTTTGCATATAGTCATCAAATCTACACACACATATACATATGTCAATTATTTAATCAATCCGAATTTGCTATTTAACGGTTTCCCGAGAACATAGAAAACATAAGAAATATAAAGCCGAGGATTGAACCTTATTCCACACTATTTATTAGGCAATGCAACCATGTCTCATTTAAATGAGACAGGGAAATTATGTCTATAAACATCATCATGCTCGAGTAGGAAGTTCATTTATTTCCTTGTTTAACTTTTGTTTTTCTTTTTAAATTACCTCATCAACGTACCTATCGTATTTCAGAACTTTCAATAGAATTTGTGTCGTCATTACTAAAATAATACTATTTTTTACGGAGTGTACTTTTCGTTTACTCGCATTGTCATCAATCCTGCAATCGCATACCAAAGTTCAAGTCAATTCGACCACTGCACTGGAAGTAGGTCAAAGTCTTGAATTTGTGTTGTTTGTTTACCTACATACCTACTTACTAAACACGGGAAGTTAGCGGGAAGTTAAATAAAAGTATGTAACGATATGTAAGCGAATCGCATGATAAGTAAAGAAACTAAAATTTATTACACACAGGAGGAACGGCATTCTACAAAGCTATAAACAACTTCTTATTTAATTGGACAAGTATCAAACGGGTTCACAGAGTTATGTAAGAACATCGCGGTGTTGCTAAAAGGAAAAGCCGGATTCATTGGCTAGTTTTATCGTCAACGGACGGCATACAGACATAACTATTACGAACTTTTAGTAAAATAATAAAGTAACTAGTGAAAGTGAGTTTAAAACGTATGTTTTCCCAATTCGTACGTTTCTCATACGACGTTTTGAAACGCAGTAAATACACTGCTTAAAAGTATCTAAAGATTGAAATAAATCTTACCTACTTTTAATGTGAGGTACACGTATTATTTATTACCATTTTATAGACCGGCGATATTATAATTTCTACGATCACAAAACACATTCCTTTTAGAAGTAATAGGTACCTACTCTCATTTCGCCCTGTTTGTGTCCTTTATATAATTACATTATCCTTCGTGCCGAGTGATAGACATTGGACGCAGTCGCGGCGACGCCACCAGGTCGTTTTGTCGGCTATCGACAAAGTTAAGCTATACAAGTGCAGTGGGTCGGAAAGTTCAGGGGTTCTTTACAAATTCTGTCCCACATAACGCATTTTCCGCCGATTCCCGATTCATAAGGCTGCGGGCGAGCGCGGAAACAACCTTTCTTAAAACTTTGCTTCGACCACCGGTAGGTCAAAAACAATGTAACATCGCACGCCCGGAAAAGAATCGCAAATCAAATTAGCAAGAGCGGTTAAAACAATGAAAAGACGTGAAGGGTACACGAACGAACACCCTAATACATCACATAAACTCGACAAGTTTCGCCAGTTGGCTCTGGCTCCATATTGACCACACATTGCAATTTGAATTGTCACTTGTCTCCGACAATTTGTCGGAATGGTGAAATAGAGGCGGTCACTTCTTTAAAGAGATTTTAATTACTAAGTGTAACAGATGTAAGACACAAATAGCTATCGCTTTTTTATATTAAAAAGAATACGCTTTGGGCTTACAACCACTAAATTTCATAATACCTTATTCACTAAATACCCCTAATTTTCAAATTACCATGGGCTCATAATACCTAAAAAATACCTGAAAAGTCAAAAAGTCTCTTGTAACAATTTGACATTTTAGGTATTTTTAGGTATTATAAGCCCATGGTAATTTAAAAATTAGGGGTATTAGTGAATAAGGTACTAGTGGTTGTAAGCCCAAAGCAAACTTACATATAGGTAGATACATACATATAATCCTTTGCGAGGTAGACAGATAAGACAGGCCCTAGGATGACAAGACCAGGGCCCTATTTTATAAATCTACAAGGTACAACTTACAAGCGGAAGTCTCTTTCTGACCCTATGTGTTAGATAGAGACTTCCGCTCGTAAATTTTAACTTGTAGCTTTATAAAATAGGGCCCTGGCCACGTTAAGCGTGATTGTATAGGAAACTTGTCAACAAAAATAACGTACGTTGAAATAAGACCATTAAATATTACCTACGGTAAACTAATTGAATATCAATACGTACAACAAAATAGGCGCCGCAGTTCAATTTGAAATCTCCGATATTATTCATACCCACAACACAAAACAATGAAATAATTCAAAAAAGTAACAACACAATTATACTAACATAACAAAATAGTAAAGGGAAATGTCAATCTCATTATTTTCCGGACCACTTAGGGGTGGAATATTTGGCAAACATCGTTCCCTGTGTTTCGAAATTAGACCAGGTTGACGTCATTACGTGCGTCTCATATTGCGTACGTTTTCAGTGAGACGTGACATTTTCAGTCTATTTCATCTGCGTCATCTACCTATTACCTATAAAGCCTACATGTCAAATATGTGATAAGATAACGGTCCCATTTTCTTATTATTAGGCACTCAAGTACCTATACACATCACAAGGATGACGGCGGAGCAACAAATTTGACAATGACGCAAGTAAATAAATATTGGACAAGTCATAAAGCGGCACCAATGTTCTTATCGATAAGATTGCTTTATTTCCTGAAACTTCATTCTGTAGCAATACTAATGCATTTGCATTGCGCAAGTGCTGTATGACGTAAAAGAAGAGATTTACTGACTTCGCTAATAAATGCAGGAATTTTTGTAACCGACCAGCATCAAAGTAAACCAAACTTTTAGTGATAATATCAGAAACCGTTTATCCTTTAGTTAGGGTCCGTGCCTAGTAAAAAAACGGTTGACGCTAGAAATCATTATTATTAAAACAAGAACATAACATAATAGAAGGATGGTATTTAGTTCAGGAAAGTACCTATGCGTGCCATTTTTATTGTGGTCAGTGCTACCAGTGTTTGCTTATGCACTGTATGGTGGCAAGTATGGTGTTGGTGGGCCTTTAGAAACACATTATAGTCATTTTTATAGCCCCCAAACAGAAAAAGTTTGCCATTCCTCACATAGGAAGACATTTTTATAAATAAAGTTTGGATTATCCAAGAAAAAAATTAAACCTTTGTATAAAGAGTAGTTTGCTCTTTGCAGATTTAAAAAACGACATTGTTGGCAAAGTCTCCATGGCAAATAATAGATTTCAGTTTTTTTTTACACATCTAAGTACAACTGTTTTGATTGCCATGAGAACAGTTTGTATGGAACTGAATGCATTGTATTGGTGAGAAAATCTCAACATGCATT
This sequence comes from Pandemis heparana, assembly GCA_963854515.1. Lineage (NCBI taxonomy): Eukaryota > Metazoa > Arthropoda > Insecta > Lepidoptera > Tortricidae > Pandemis > Pandemis heparana. The sequence goes on along the minus strand of OY978020.1, from coordinate 5,277,475 downwards.
CTCCAATTGAGAATCATTGGGCGTACATAATATAGTTAACCTTGGGTGATTGTAATATGAAAAACTTTGTGTAACCAGCTTTTACTTGCCAATTCTTTCGCGATTTCCCACTTACACAATATTTCCTGTGCCGGAGTAAAATGGTTCAGGCTTCACGTTAGACACCAATCAATTTCAATTTGGAAACCTTGTTTAGTTTCTTAAGTATGTCTTTAGTTTGTATGTGTAACGGTTGTGCTCAATTTGAGAATGATCCCATAGAGGGATCGAAACTTCATGAATGAACCAATAAAAATAAATGTTTTTAGCAGTGATCAAAAGCACAGAACAATCCTGTTGCAGTTTTAAAATAGCAGAATAAATGATTACTGCAAAACATACTCAGCATTCATTATCAGTGGAAGTTCTCAAATTAACTGTAAATTCATTGTATTTCAAGCATTGTCTCTGTACATTTAGCACTCAATGTTCTATGATTATTTGCAATAAAAATGATTGAACAATGGCTATTTCATTGGCACAAATGGGGGTTAGATGTCAGATCTAGACTTGTTGTTGTTTTTTAAAACATGGCTCTGTCCACTGCAGGACAATTTTGCCAGAGTCAAAGAAAGACAGTTTTAAAATGGCCATTGTAGGGTGAAAATATTTTAAAAATTGTAAAAATTGTATAGACTTGTTCATACAATCATTTTTTTTAAGACAACACAAACAAAAATCTGTTATTGGGCACTTGTTCCACCGCCGGCAAGTAGCGAGTGTTTTTTAGTATGGAACTTTTGTTGCCTATCGACAAAAGCGACAAAATTTCCATACTAAAAAATGATCGCTTCTCAAGTGCAAGTGCCTTATTCACCTACCAACATAGAGGAAACTGGAAGAACATGTTGTCCCTTTTTCAGCCAGAATCGCTTATCTGCATTTTAGCTGAGCGAGCAGTAGATAAAGGGTTTTAGCTGTAAACGGATGATGTGTAAAGAATATTATTTACAAGTTAAATTTTGTGTTGGGATTTTAAGTCCATCAGATTATGCAAATCAGGATTAAAAGGTGTTCTGGTTACCAAACTCTTGAAAATTTTGGTACCTGGAGCACCTTGAAATACCTTTATTTTTGGTGTAGCAAGTAAACCTACAATGTACATACAAATAATCATACAAGGTAAAAAAGCTGGTAAATTTTTCTGATTTTAAGGCTGGATTCGACCAAAGTTTTTATTCCAGGAATAACACTTACTCTCAGATAGTAATGTCATAATAGTATGGCGTTTTGACATTACAACCCGAGAGCAAGTGTTATTCCTGGAATAAAAACTTTGGTTGAATGCAGCTTAAGTGAACAACACATTGTAATTTTTTATTTTTTGAGTTTAGTTAGGTATGTAGGTGCATAGGTATAGAATTTTTATATGCTAATTATAATTGGTGTATTTTTGACAGTACTGCAAATGGAATATTGAAATGCTTATGTGACAAGTAGGAATTTTAGAAAGTATATCACTGGTTCATAATTGTCATTTCTATTATTATTTTATTATTGTTCAAAGGTCAACTATAGCTGTAATTATAAGTTACAAACTAATTTAGAAGACATTAAGGATTCATTTTGATTGTGACTCACTTTATTGGCTCCTTCATTTGTTTGAAACCATTACAGATGTTTTTATATGTTTTCAGAGAATTCTTGCAAGTCATGAAAGAATAAAGACAAGCTGAAAAGCCTCTTCAAACCATTCACCTAAAAAAATAACTACTTCATTTATTATCATTAGGATTATTGGCTGTAGTCTTTGGTCCCAGACTGAATAGTTTTAAAGCGAATAATTAGTGTTTATGGTGTGCGCGGTAGACGTGATACCAGTATCCTGCCAGGCATTACTTCCTCGATGCCAAGAGCAAACAACTTTCGCCGCTCTCCGGCCTCCGGCGCGCTGCCGCCGCAGATTTGCGCACGCGTTCGATAAAACGCTAAGTCCAGCGCACCTCCGCCACAATAAACGTTTCTTTAGCATTGCGCAAGCCCCGAAACACGCCTCGCACCTATTTCCAACAACGTAAACTATTCATGTTTCAATGGCCACGTAACAATAGTAACATCAGCACCAGTACATAAGCACCACCAAGAACATAACAGGAAACACTTACCTTCACGATTATTGGTCCAAATCCCAAATAATATCAAAAAAACTGTCACTCACAAGTTAAACACTAAACACAGACTTATTCACCTCTTGACATCTGACATGGTTCAAAGAAATTAATCGTAATATCACAATTTTATTGCACCGTTGAAAACTAGGTAGTAAAGCGTAATCATAAAAATAATAAGACGTTACAAAAACTATGCAAAACGATCGCAAAAATAACGATACAAAACGTAAACAGCAACCTTATTTGACAGGACCGTCCAATAAACTGACACTTGTTTGTGGTTGCCAACTGCACAGCCTTTCGCCCCCACTTTTGGCTCGTACCAACCTAAGTAAAGCATTAATAAAAAATGACTTGGTAATTGTACTGAACATGGTCAATAAATTGCAAGGAAAATTTATTGGCAAAAGAAATACTAGCGACTATAATATGAGAAACGATCACGCTCATATCTCGCTATAAAGCACTTTTTAGCAGGTGTTCTTTTTCTTTTTCACCAACGTTGTCAAATCTAAGAGATTAAGAAAAAAGGTTTATTGTAGCTGGAATTTAGCCTAGCTATGTATTGTATAGTAATTTCTAAATTAAATTACAACGTAACGTATCGTTTTAATTAAACTTTTGTCGATTTTCAAGGGATAAATCAGTAAATAAAAATAATTTATAAAATTTCAACTACGTATCTCGTTGCGGCTATACGGGCATCACTATTTTTTAGACTGGTAGTTCAAGATAACTGTCATCTGTCACTTTTCGTCATCAGCGATTTGTCACTACTTTATCAGTTGATTGTGTATCTCATTTTGAGCTTAAAATATATGGAAAAACCCTTGCTTTGTTGTGCGTAATACTACAAAAAGCTTCTAAAAAGGGTTTAACAACGTAAACAATGCCTAAATTCGACGATAATCCTTTCGCGGACCCTACCATAGACAACCCCTTTGCCGTAAGTAGCCCAGCACAGTTATCGGGATTTCTGTTTTTATCGTTCAGCTGCGTTATTATCATTGTTTTCTTTCAGGATCCTGCGGTTCAGCAAGTAGCTCGAAATACGACAAGTACAACACAAGGTCTCGACGACTACAACCCTTTCGATGGGCAACCTAATCCAAGTCAACCCACGGTAATTTGATTTCATTTTTGTTGAGTCAACGGAATTCTGACAATTGTGTTACTGTTACTATCGATAATGTAGCGGTTCCCGAAGATGCTATTAAAGCTGTAGAACTGGTTACATGTCTCTAATTTGTATGTCAACTAATTCAATATATTTCCAGTTGAACTTGTGTTATTGCACAAAGATAACAAGGGACATCAATTTATTTATTTAGTAATAATTATCTACAATGCGTTCAATGACCATTCGGATGCCAATATGAAGTTATTACTATCATTGTAAACTACAACTAATGTGAACATGAAATTTTAATGTAGGTATTGTTACTATAATGTACTTTTGTGTATTTTTCTACGATACTTTATTTGGTTTATCATTAAACACTAAACACTTAACAACATACAACTTGTATTGTAACTGGAAATGGAACAAAAAAAAATCTTATTATTATTTAAGTACATATAACATGTGGCAAGATGTGATATGAGCAGTTTCTGTTGGTAAAATTGTTCTACAACCCCATAGGGTTTTAATAAAAAATATATCCTTTGATAAGATAGGATTTTTCAATGTGTACTCATCCAAAAATAAATTTACTTTAACCTAAGTCTTAAGTCAATGGTGGCTAAAATGTTAATGATGACAACTTAACTTAGCCTTCTTGGCATATTTCCCAGGGAACTCAACAGCCCCAGCCTGCGATCATGCAGGCGGTGTCTCCGCCCACAAATGCGCAGTTCAACAGACCAGCACAACAGCCACAGCCGGCCCAGGGGCCTCCAAACAATAATCTTACGGCAGACCTTTTGGTAAGTTGATTTTTACTACGAAATATACCTTCCATACAGAAACATCTACATACTTGAACTTATAAGGGCATGCTTAGAAACTAGCTGTTCCCCGGAACTTTGTCTGCGCTGAATTAAATAAAGACTATAACTATAAATAACAAATGTGACTTTCTATTGGTTAAAGAATTTTCTGAATCGGTTCTGTAGATCCAGAAATTACCCCCTACAACCTCACAAACTAACAAACTTTACCTCTTTATAATGTTAGTGATTCAACAAGTCACACTTCTCGAAATTCATATCACATTATTACACTATCTACTACTACTAGTGCCAAACTGCATTGCAGTTTAATTGTATACAATTATTGTTTGTTTGTCTTTCTTTTAAATTGATTAGAGGCAAGAGCAAACAAGCTTCCTAAAATACACTGACAAGCAAAAATTAAGGGCCACATCCGATAGAAAGTTGTATGAAAAGTGACCTGTTATTTTTGCTTGTGAGTATATATTAGCCAAAATAGTCGTAAAAGTGATTTCCATACAATAGCATAACATTCAAATTAGCTTTTCTATTTAGCTAGACTAACAAAACCCTAGGTTATAAACAACAACAATGTATCAATACAAACATGTTCTGCTTGAGTGGTGTAGTTTTTTACATGTATATACTATTTGAATGCTTGTATATGGCTTGTTTGGAATCTACAGTCAAGGGCATAAGTATATATTCATTACCAAGATGTCAAAAACAGATATACACCTTTATGCCATAAACACATACATATATTTAACATGATGACTGTATCAATATTTATGCCCTCGACCATACCCACAATACCCAGTGTCTACTTGTACACAAAGTTTGTAAACAAAGTGTACTGGATATTTTATTGAATCAGGCGTTACTTTGCGGAGGTCCATTTCAATGAACACAAAATATTTACCTTGCTACTCCGCTACTTACGTGCAAGATAACCAAGCTTGTGCGAAATATGTACGTTCTGCATGCAAGCCCTCCCACCACTACTACCACACAAAACGCACACAAATCCCACAAACTTAATTAATCCTAACACCACACAAACACTGACGCGCGTTTCGATCCCTCTACGGGATCATTCTCAAAGTTAGAGCACAACCGATGCACATGCGAACCAACGTCGTACTAGTTTGTAAAACTATAAATAAACTAAATGTACCCACATTCGTATATTATCAAACTACCCTCTTATTTATAATTTTAATTAGCCATCAACAACTACCTTCATAATTTTTTCCGACTACAACAAAAACAAAGAGGGTTATGTATTTAACAAAACAATTTTACTATTCATCAAAATGGACACGCAACAAAGGTGACGACACCAAGTTCACCTGTTCGTTAATTATTGAAGCACTATTGTTGTACCTAATTATTTCCAACTGCTCTAAAACATCCAACCGTAAACCCTTTTCACAAAAATGCAAAACATCAAATGCTGCTGAATCTGACAATGAATGATTTGATTCTAATAAGTGTTTTGCAAAATTTGATCTATCTGGATGATTAAGCCTAAACGAGGCAACATGTTCCTTAAATCTTGTACTAAAACTACGACCCGTTTGCCCCACATACACACTATTGCAATCATTACATGTTAGCTTGTAGACCCCAGATCTACTTCCTTTATCTACCCTCTCTTTGTTATTGCATAGCCTCGCACGCAAAGAATTATTTGTCTTAAAGGCAACATTAATGTTTTTTGACTTCATAACACTATAGATCTTATCTGACAAATAACCTACATAAGTAATACTAGATCTGTAATTGTCAGTAATCTGCGTAGGTTCTGCGGCGTAAAGCAAGCTATCCGCTATCCGCTTCCGCTTCTTTCTAACTAAACCGTTAACCATTGCTACACTGTAACCATTTGAAACTGCAATTTGATAAATAGTACTTAATTCCGAACTGTAATGTTCTTCAGAAAGAGGAACTGTTAATAATCTATGTACATTGCAATGGAAAGCAGCCAATTTATGCTGCCAAGGGTGAGTGGAAGCAGCCGGGATAACAGCATCTGTCTGCGTAGGCTTACGGTAAATTTGAAAAATATGCTTGTTATCTACTCTAGTTATTTTCAAATCCAAAAAATTTAATGAATTGTTCTCCTCTAATTCTCTCTTGAACTTTATCCTTGGATGCTTACCATTCAAGCCATTAACAAATGAATCGAGCTGTCTCATACTTCCCTTCCAGCAAATAATCAAATCATCGACATACCTATAATAATAAATAATATTATTATTACCAACAATGTACCGAGTTTCAAAATTATCCATAACAATATCTGCCATTAGTGGACTAAGAGGAGAACCCATTGCCAATCCATCATTCTGTAAATAAAACTGCCCATCAAATCTAAAGTAGTTCTGTTTCATGCAAACAGTTATTAAATCTATTAATTCTACTACCTCCCCCGGATGTAAGCGCTTCCTTTCCAAATGATCTCTAAGAATATTTAAAGTTTCAGTGTAAGGTACATTAGTAAACAAACTATCCACATCCAAGGAAAGCAAAGTTGCATTAGGTGGCACGTTGATGTCTTTGATTTTATCTATTAAATCGGAACTATTTCTCAATGAATAACGTGGCTTAAAAGAAGATTTTACCCTAACAATTTCATTAAGTTTCTTTGCTAATTTGTATGCTGGAGCCCCCAAGTATGAGACAACTGGTATGACTAAATGTGGGTACATTTAGTTTATTTATAGTTTTACAAACTAGTACGACGTTGGTTCGCATGTGCATCGGTTGTGCTCTAACTTTGAGAATGATCCCGTAGAGGGATCGAAACGCGCGTCAGTGTTTGTGTGGTGTTAGGATTAATTAAGTTTGTGGGATTTGTGTGCGTTTTGTGTGGTAGTAGTGGTGGGAGGGCTTGCATGCAGAACGTACATATTTCGCACAAGCTTGGTTATCTTGCACGTAAGTAGCGGAGTAGCAAGGTAAATATTTTGTGTTCATTAAAGTGTACTGGCACATGATCACCAATAACAACTAGCAACTTTTTAAAACTTTTCCAGTTTTCTTAACCTTTTGTATGCAGGCTAAGATTGAAAATAATACCTATCTTTTTTTATTTATTTTTTTATTACTGAAACACTGGTATTATTGGAGAGTAAATGAAACTACAATGCAAGTTTATTTTTATTTTATATAAATAATAATAAATTCATAAAATTTCATGAAACAATAACTTATAATTTTACGGCCATTATCCTTTGCAGCCAGAACCGCTTATCTATTAGAACTACTACATTCGGGATAAACAGGTCTGGCTGTAAAGGGGGGACATTTTACTATCAATTATTTTATATTTTGGCACAGCAATGTTGTATATAGAGGGATGTCCACCCAGCCCCCACTCATAGTCAAGATGCTGTTTTTGTGTGCATGGTAGCAAATAAAGCTATCTGATATTCTACACTGTAGCAGCTGCAGGAAATCAGCAGTCTACAGCCAAATTTATTTCTCAGCAAAATCCATTTTCAAAAGCTTATATTATTAACTTAAAAACAGTGATATTATTGGTTAGTAATAGACGTCGCGATATTTAGATAAAAATATTCGAACTCTATTATTTATTAAGTAGTATTTTTGATAATCCATCGTCTTGTTAAGCGCGTGTTTGCGCGATACCGGCTGTGGTGTAAATATGTGAACAAAATTATTTTAACCAACTTAATTTTAAAAATATGGCTTCATTAATGCAATCAATAGTTTTCATTTCGGTGATTTTAATTTTTAGCCTCTAACCATTATTCCGTTCTAGCTAGTGAGATATTAGCCAACAGCTGACAAATTAATAAAACAGCTATATTTTTAAATGTGGTATCCTGTGTAGAACATATTCAAATGTAACATTAATTGAGTTGACTTAAATTAAAAGTGGCCCTTGTTACTGTTTATTTAGAGGTACTGTTATTTGGATGCACACCATAAAGCTTGCTTTATCTGTGAAAGTATCACACCCAGTGAATTCAAAATTCACAATGATATAGATGTTATCATAAAGATAACTGTGAGTCACCACAACACTGTTTCACAACAAGCGACCAAATTAATGAATTATACCTAACTTTGTACAAGTAATTCAAATGCTGCAAAATGAGGCATTTGTTTCCTTATCTATAAAGTGTGACTAATATGAATGTCATGAACTGAATGAAAGACTTTAAATGTTAGTATCCGCACGAGACTCCTACATTAATAATTTGAAAACATATGAAAGTAGAACTAAATATTTGCATGCAAAATTCTTGTCATACCTATTCGAAGGTCATATTTACTCCAAAAATGTGCCAGTTGCGTAGAAATTGGCGCCTTAATTTCTGCTATTCTGCGTGGGAGTCTAGTCAGGCTGTTCTAATTTTGATTCATCTAGAATTGTATTGATAAATCAAAACCAGCTCTTTCTTATGTCACTTATGAATTAATGTTGTAAATGCGACAAAATCTTTAGATAGCCATTTAAATAGTTATTTTTGTATATCTTATACACCTAAAATTGTAAATAGTATCACCATTCACAATACTAACACTGGCTATGCTTTTCTCGATTTGCACACAAAGGAATTAAAGGTATAGTATTACGATTGATTCATATTAGCTTTTCTCAAAATAATAATAAATGCACTATTCAGAAAAATCCCAATTCAATTGAAGATGTTCAAGAATTCGTAACCCGGCAAATCCAATGTCACTTGACCCACAAAGTGTCAAACGAAACGAACTGATTAGAGTTCACCAGACTTCAATCGGGATTTTTTCCACCCACACACACAAATAACAGGCAATCCTCAACTATGCAGCTAAATATAACCGCAGGATACTTGGTTATCCTTTAATTTAGTTCTAGTTCACGCTCCTCATTGAACACTTGCAAATCTGCATTTTAAACTCGTCCAAGATAATCTTATTTGCCATATAAACATGGAATCTCTTCAATGAATTATGGGAACGACATCAACACTTTAATAACTGCAATTCAGTGCCTTTCTATAGCAGTGTGCTTACCGCTTAAATTTTAATTTACGAATATGACTTTAACGGAAATCGAACTGCAGAGGCGTCAAGAAGAGCTAGAGCGGAAAGCCGAAGAGCTAGCAAGGCGTGAAGCGGAACTTCGGGCTGGTTCGGCGGGCCGCCGGAATAACTGGCCGCCGCTGCCGGGCTTCTGTCCGGTCCAACCTTGCTTCTACCAAGACATCAATGTGGACATACCTCTGGAGTTCCAGAGGATCGTGCGTCACCTCTATCATTTATGGATGTGTGAGTATTGTTAAATTGATATGTTGTTGGTGAGACCACGGGCAACTTTGTATAGAGCCGGTACGTAAAACCAGTGAAGCTGAGAGTTAGGTCATTACATTACATTAAAATGCTAAATGTGTTGTGTTTGGTATGTTATGTTAAATGTTATGTGCTAAGTTAAATTGTATTGCTAAACTGATATAATATACGTATTTTTATTTTAGACAATGTGAAATGGATTAGCCTTACTCATTTCATTAAGCTTTAAATGTTTTTTTTTTTAGTTAAAACAAATATATGTGATACCTAAAGGAACCAGTTGATTACCTATTAGTATTTTTCAAAAACTTTAAGTTTGCTTTGGTTATGGAGGCTGCATCCCGCGTCATGTATTTAAGGATGTAATGTCAATAGAGACCGAAAGTAGGTATAAAAGTATCAATACAAGTGGACCTTGGAGTCCCTGCAATTTTTACATATTATGTGACTATTTATCAAAAGTAGCTCGAAATGATTCGTGTAAATATACACACGCTTGCGTCGCCAGTTCCTTTTACTTTGACCTTGGCTGCCGCTTGTCTACGGTATTTTTATTCTTACCTGTCCTATTTGGTAAACAAAATTCTTCCTCAATGTACAAATTTTTGTAAAGAATAAGGTGTATTATGTTATCAAATAAACCAAGGTAATATTTTGTACATCATTTTGCTGATATGTATGTATGTATAACTCTTTATTGTACATAAAACACATTAATATATATATTTATCTCCAGTTCCTTTATTTACGATGAAATAGTTAAAAAATACCAAAAATGAGACGTTTTGAGGTTAGAATTTTGTTTACCAAATACTTAGGACAGGTAAGAATGAAAATACCTTAGACAGATTTGTGAAATGTATTCGGACCCCTTTTCGGATAATAATAATCGTTTGTTTGTTTTCCAGTTCACGCGCTCATACTGGCTCTGAACATAATTGGGGCCATGTCTCTCATGTTCGCCGGCCAAGGGTTCACGACCTTCGGACTCTCAATCCTGTACTTCATTCTGCTGACTCCATTCAGCTTCATATGCTGGTACCGGCCCATCTACAAGGCCTTCAGGAGTGATTCCTCGTTCAACTTCATGGTGTTCTTCTTCATATTCCTGTTCCAAATCATCATAACTGTTGTGCAGTCGATTGGATTCAGCGGTGGGGGCTCGTGGTGAGTTTAAAATTTTAGCGTAGGTAATTTTTTATATTAATTTACCATAGTAAGGTCTTTTCATTCTTACCTGTCCTATTTGGTAAACAAAATTCTAACCTCAGTGTACAAATTTTTGTAAAGAATAAGGTGTATTGTGTTATCAAATAAACCTTACCTTACATAATTTTGTTTACCAAATAGGACAGTTAATAATGAAAAGACCTTAAAAGGCCGTGTAGTCTAGTGGTTTGACCTGTGGCCTCTCAATCAGAGGGTCGCGGGTACGAATCCCGGGCTCGCACCTCTGAATTGTTCGGAATTTATGTGCGAAATTACATTTGAAATTTACCATGAGCTTTTCGGTGAAGGAAAACATCTTGAGGAAATCGGACCAATCCCAATAAGGCTTTGTTACCCTTCTGGGTTGGAAGGTCAGATGGCAGTCGCTTCTGTAAAGCCTACGCCAAATCTTGGGATTTGGTTGTCAAAGTGGACCCCAAGCTCACTGAGCCGTGGCAAATGCCGGGAAAAACGCTAGGAAGATAATGATAATTCTTAAAATTCTTAAATGCTAGTTTAGGCATTCAAGGATGTTAACTAATTATTATTTTACATAAATGAGCAATTTCAAAAAACGTGTACGCTTGACTTTTTTTTTCAAAATGAAGACATTTTGGGTTTTTCTGAAAAAAATGTCCGTCGGGTTTTTTTTTGTCAGTTTTGAGACAATATTTTCATACGACTTGTATGGGTCGTCACAAAACTGACACAAACAAGTTGTATGGGAAAAAGGTATATTTGTAAGAAAAAGGGTACATGTTTTTTTGAAAATGCCCAAATATACCTAATATTTCTAATTAAAGTAACTTGTGTCTGCTTGACGAAAGTTTGCTGCAATTGAAAGTTTTCAATTTACCTACATCCAGAACCTTTCATATTTGAAAAACGTTACAAATGAGAATGAAGATAGATGTAGGTACGTTTATAAACATGATACATGTGCTCAATTTACTAATCATTGGTTGTTATTTAGCATCAGCATAACCTTATAAGTTTGTATTATATCTGCTTCAAATCTTGTGTTTGTTTTTCCAGTGGTTTGATCACGAGCATTGCCACCTTCCAAACGAACGTGGGAGTCGGTATCATCACAATTCTGATTACGATCGGGTTCATCACGGCCGTTGTCGCCGACATTATGCTTATGGCAAAGGTAACAGGAACGACCCGAGGCCCGTCCTACTCCTACTTCATACATCTATCTATACTTAATATTATAAAGAGGAAAGATTTGTATTTTTGTGTGTATGTTTGTGGAGAATTTCAGATATAGGGTACAATTATGTTTATTATGTTTTTTTCTCCGATTTTAGAAATTTTTGCATGGATTTGCTCAGAATCAATATTGATCAATTGATTTATAATGGTGTTAAAAATGTCCCCAGTTATTGCTACAAAAATTAGTGTCGTTTTGTTACCTTCAAACATTAATGTATGAAAAGCAACAAAAATAATCTCGGGACACTTTTTTTTCCCTATGTAAAATCGCTAGTGCTATCGATGCTGGGTAGACCCATGCAAAAATTTCTAAAATCCGAGAAAAAAACTGTTCTGAAGTTCTCCCTGTAATGAATAAACTCAAAAACTACTGTGCCGATCAAAAATTCTTTCACCATTGGATAGCTACACTCACCTTGAGTGACATAGGCTATATATAATATATTAAGAGGGTGCATCCCTACTGAGCTGGCAACGTCGTATTTTTGGTGATTTTTTGCGATTATTCCACAGAAATTGAATGAAAATTTCAAATATGCGTCTGTAGCGCATTTCGTTTTTAATATATATTAATATGTCTAATGCAATAATTAATCGTGATGGACTTTTATTTTCGTATTAAAGGGATAAAATACTATATCTCGTTTAATAAGAAAATAAAAGTGTGGGGAACCATTTCAACGAACAAAAGACATTTACCTTGCTACTCCGCTACCACATAACAAGGTAAATATATTTAGCACGGGCTTGGTTATCTTGTGTGATTTTTGTTTATTGAAATGGAGCTGCCCAAGTAATGCCTGATTCAATAAAATAGTTAAAAGTTTTTTGTTCATTGTCTATGATAATGATGATCATCATCATCTTAAACTTAAGAGCTAGGCTCTTGTCGGTGGAGCAATTTCCTCGTGGTCCTTTCCAGGGCCTTTTCTTCTTCCTACACGACACGACTACTACCCTCTCTTTCACCTGTAGGCTTATTGTCTAACTCGCTCGCAATCGCCATCGTCTTCATTTTGACAGTTCATGTATGGGCTGACAATTGGCATCGGAATCGGCTAGCTGTCACATTCATACAAGAACTGTCAAAATGAACACGATGGCGATTGCGAGCGAGTTAGACAATAAGCCTACTGGTCCGTATAAGTTCTAGGGCTTTCTAGGTTCTAGGATAATGATGATGATTGTGATGACGTGACAGGTGCACCGCATCTACCGGTCTACGGGCGCGTCGCTGGCCAAGGCGCAGACGGAGTTCACGACGGAGATCCTCCGCAACCAGCACGTGCAGACCGCCGCGTCCAGCGCCGCCGCCGCCGCCGTCAACGCGCAGATCGCCAACGCCAACCGCTACTAGCGCCCTCGCCACACAGGTCACACACACAATATATCAATCCTACTCATCTTCCTAGCGTTTTTCCCGGCATTAGCCACGGCTCTATAATAAATCAATCCTACTTAATATTATAAATGCGAAAGTTTGTGATGATGTGACGGTGTGAGTGAGTATGTTTGTTCCTTTGTCACGCTGAAACGACTGGCTACGCTCGGCCAAATAATAATTGGTCTACCACTTTTCATTCAGCTTCCTATCAAGAAGCTAGTACATACATAAATCGCGTCTGTATCTCTTCGGAGTAGACTTTTCACAAATGCATCATTTGACGAACTTTTATTTTCTACTTAAATATTGACTTTACAAAACTTTTAAAACAAACCTAAGCTAATGTGAGCCACGTCTAAAAGTTTTCGATTTTTAAAAAAGTTTACGGTTTTTTTTTTTTTTTATGTGAAGGAAGGCAAACGAGCAAGTGGGTCACCTGATGGTAAGCGATCACCACTGCCTATAGACACCCGCAACCCCGGAGTCCCCGGGTTTATCAGATATTGAAGGCATATATAGGTGGAAAGAAGGAAAATAGTGATGACTTGATAGCCGCATCACTTATAACCAGGGATCGGACAAATTTGCGTCATTGCTCGCAATAATGTGGACATGACTCCAAAATTAATCAAATATGTAATCATTTAATTAATTTCTTACTTGACTTAAATTTTAATTCCTAGTCAATAAATACAAAAGTTTGTTAAATATAGATTTATTAAAGAAAACAATCAGTATTTTTTCCAAATTTTCTGCAGTCAGTCTATTTTTTTTACATCAAAAATGTGTAAATTTTTATCTCCAGGAGTTCAAATTTTATATCGAGAAATTAATTAAATGATTAATTATTGAGTCATGTCCACTTTATTGCGAACGATGACGCAAATCTGTCCGATCTCTGCTTATAACAATGATTCCAATGATTATTGCCCACTCCCTCTGTGGGCTTTTACCATATCTGCGGGAAGAGAATGTTTTTTTCTTTGATGCCGGACCAGCATTAGTAAATCAATGATCCATGGGTCGCTATAATAGTTCACCGGTTCCAAGACCCCAAAGGGGAGCGAATCAGAATTTATAGTTTAAAATGTATAATGGGTTAAAATGTATAATAGTTCAAAATATATAATGCAATTTTCTGTGAAACTATTTGGTATATGATTTTTTTTATAACGAGATCTATAATGGTTTCCGTTAGGTTAGGTTTAGTTTATAGCAAATAGCAATTATGTTAATTTGCAAATTTCTGAGTAAATCGCATTATATATTTTGAACCATTATGTATTTTAACCCATTATACATTTTAAACTTTATGGATTTTAATACGTACCCCACCAAAGACCTGTTCAATAATATATATTTGTTTGTTTCAGGTGTGAATGGATTAACGGACAGCTCTGATCGTGCATTTAGGTAACTTACGTAAGGTACACTTCAATTAAACTAGTGTAAAGAGCTTTTTCTGATATTTAAAATCGTTCATGTTTATAAATTTCTTGAACTAACTTTTTATCGTAATTGTATTTTGCGCATTGTAATTATTATTATCAAGTCGATGATCAAAATAACTTGAGAAATCCGAAATGTATATGTTTTAACTATTAATAATTAATTATGTTGAATATGATATTGTACTTGGTTTTAGCTTGTTACTGATAGCTGTATAATCGTTTACGTCGCCCCGGGCCGTAAGTAGCAAGATAACCGGCCGCTAGGGGAGCGGAAATTTACACTTCCTGGCCAGGGGAAGACGTAAAATTGTGTACACACCTCGGGCGGTGATAAAGAAAGCCTCAGGTCGCATGTTTATCACCCTCGCCTTTGCCTCGTGCGACAAGTTCCTGCGATCTGAGGCATTCTTTATTTCACCACCCTCGGGGGTCTAATATACTATTAGTTGACAGCCAAATTGACATCAGGGCTGTGTTATTAATCATAATTACCGAAAATAACCTTTCTGTGCGTCTACGATGAAGTTGTCGAGATTTACAGCGATCTACGTATAAAACTGGCACTCCACTTGGCGTATTTATCCAAATATTTGCGTGAGCGAAGGCGATGCACTAATGTTTCTAGCGTATGCGAAGGAGATGCCAATAGCTCAACGCGAACACGCAACGCCAAGTTGAGTGCCAGTATTAGGGAAGTCAGATAGTGCCATCCACGAAGATGCGTGGATTTATGCAAACCTTTAAACAACGTAGTATTAAGTATCATGGGTCACCGCGAATGGCATCTACTGCCTGCGCGGGCGCTCGCTATCGAATTCTCCGTCTCCTATCATCCATCATCGTTTGAAAGGAATAGATATCAAAATTATCAACTACGTTAAACAAATAATGACACAGGTTCGCAATTGGCATATTGACGCGGCGTATAGGTGAAAATTTGTAAACGTCAGTAGCATCAGAAGGTTGACTCGTTCTGTTGTTTCTAATAGGATATCTGACTTCGATCGTTTTTGATTCTGTCAAACTGCAACATGTTTTTATAGAAATAAATTTTGACAAAAAAAGTATTTATGATTCGCAAGGCGAGACGACGAAACTAGACGACCGTAGCGTCGGTGAGTTGTTAATATTTCATTCATTCCCTTGTCATTTTAGGAGTGACATAGCCAATATCCGTATGTGCTCTGAGATTTTTAACAGAAGCACAGCTATACATAGATATTTGATTGGAAATTGAATCACCAAATCGCAGTTTAATATGATATCGTTTGAGTATTTTATATTGTATTTAAGTATTAAGTAACGCCAATAAAATTATTTATTTGCTAATTTTATGGATGTTTCAAACCAATGTGAGCTTACAGACGCTTTAAAGTTCTTCAAAGTGAAATGATATAAATTATGTTGCCTTTGCAGTGGCGATTATACTTAAAATCTCCTGCCCTGTTCAGTTTTCTTTTTATTCTTAAGGCGACAAGGAACAGTAACAGTATGCAAAAAGTTTATAATATATTATGTTACAGGTTAAACATTAATTAATTGTACCTAATTATAAGTTCATTGAAGTGCGATTTCGTTTGTAGGTAAATTATTTTTTTTACTTGCGCACTTTGTGAGCGGAGCCTTATTAGATTACGTTAGCGAATGCCCTTCATAATTTAGTGATATGTAAGAGTAAAGGCGTGTTCACTGTATTAATTGCTTCACAATGAATACTTACGTTTATTTATAACTTTTTTTGGCATATTTTGTGAACATTCCAAAGCGGACTGTCTAAACTAATTGTAAATATCTATAAAACATTACTTTCTCTGTCCATATAAATTAGTTACATATAGAGCTTGCTGTTTCCTTAGTACTAACTGATGTAACACCATTAAGCGTGGTTTTGGTAGGTGTGAACTGATTAATATTAAATTTAATTTTGGCCAGTCAGATAATCGAGTAAGCATACAATTAAAACTAGAAAACTGAATATCAGTTCTTGCCTAGTAAAATACTATTTATGTAAGTGGAATTAGGAGTACAGTATGCAGCGTTAAAAACACCCAAAATTCAGAACCTACGTTTTTTGACATTTTGTTTATTTGCTACACTTAGTGCGATTTCACTGTCGATGATTATTTGAATAATTGTGATTAGTCCATTCCGCTCGTCTCCTCCTCTCAGTGGAAACGCACCCGTAACGAGCTACATATTTGTTTGTACAAAAATACTAAGCGTGAGTTACACCAAGTTACTTTAACGATACTTATCTAATCTAACTAATATTATAAATGCGAAAGTATGGATGGATGGATGGATTGATGGATGGATGTTTGTTTGTTCCTCAATCACTCCAGGACGGCCCAACGGATCTGGATGAAATTTGGCACATAGATAGAGAAAAGTCTGGAATAGCACATAGGATACTTTTTATCCCGGAAAATTGCGTAGTTTCCGCGGGATAGCGATAAATGAATTCTTTGCAGACGAAGTCGCTGGCAACAGCTAGTATACATATAACCATAACCAGAGATTTCCTATATTTCCTAGATTTCCTGTGAAATGTGCGTCAAAATAATCGTAATAGTTATCGTTAAACTTGGTGCAATCACTATAAGTTAAAGAATGTAATTTTGACAGTTAAAATGCTGTAACTCTTTTTTGTTGGGGCTTTTACTAGTTACATTCCCTAACTATTACATGATAAGATAAATTACTCATTTTGGTACCACACAGTTTAAAAAAAATACTTTTCTTGTTTGACGCCTAAAGCCTGCCTAAATCTCGATCGCCTGGGCAGAGCAATTGCTCAGTGAGGTGCACCCTACTAGAAAAGGCCGCGTTACCCTCATCGTTAATTTGTAATCACCAAACCAAGCAGCTGGTGCCGGGACGATGAAGTGGACTCATTAAATATTATTACGCTATGCCGTTTGTTTTGAGTTTACAGCACAGGACAGAGAGAATGAAAGATAACATTGTATAAAAATAATATAAGAACGAACTATACTCCTCACAGCGAATCTTGATTGAGGTTCAGTCACGTTGAATCGTTTAGAGGCGAAACTTTAAATCTAGCACGTCATAATATAATAGAAATATAAGATTTGAATAAGAATATAATGAAATTATTAACTATTTATCATATTTGATGGAAATAATTTCACCTAAACTTACATATTGGCGTACTGCAAAAGTTACTTCGTTAGGCTGGTATCGACTAAGGAGTGGGTATATCGATAAGCATGACTGGGAATATCGGTAAACAGATGACGTTGACTGAACAGAATGGAAGGAAATTTGTTGTTCATATGTAATATTTAATGTCCTGGGGCTTGGCAAAAATAAAACAAACGCTTTGTGTTATATTACGATTAACTTTACTAAATGTTATAAGGCCTGATTGAACGCAAGTAATTATATTATCTTTGCCAGAAAATAGAAAAATCGAAACTATTAGAAATGTCAGCGGCACTGTCATAGGAATCAAGATTCGCCGCGAGGAGTATAAGCATTACTAGTCAACTGACTACGGCTTTGGAAAAAATTAAATACTTATGAAACCGCTTATCCTATAACGGTGCAGTAATGCTTTGAATTTATATTACTGGTAAGCAACCGCAAACAGAATCCTGATTATTTTTTACAACGTTTTAAATACCAACACCTGAAGTTAGAAACACCTAAGAAAAGGGAAATGTTCATTCGAGGTTTATTGGCAGTTCTAGCGTTTCAATGTCGCATACCTACTTATATGGAAGAAATGAAATACACTAAGTAGTAATTTTTTATTATTATTAATTCATATTGTTATTGTACTGCAATCACACTGTATCGTTTCATAAAATCCTTACGCGAGGTGTTGCTCATTTCTTCAATATAAGTGCGACCAAATACTTGTGGAACTACTACAACTACTTTATACTGGCTCTGACTGCCCTGTGCTGTAATTCAGTTATTTTATATCGAAGGTGTTGTCAATGAAATTTGGGGTATTACTGCACATTTATATGGGCACACTTAAATAATTATGTATCTGGGCCTAGCATAATGTAAATTACTGACATACCGTCCTTACCCAGAATAATGGTAAGCGAGGGCATGTAGATCTATCGTAAACGTTTAAACTGTTTTTGTAACTTAAGTCATGTTATAAACTTATGATTAATAAATATAGTTTCAGACTAATTTTCCGTCTATTATTTTACTAGCTTACGAGCACAACCGCGGTTTCGACCCCATTGTAGAAGTTCCTTTATCCTGGGAATTTCGCGGAACCTGGGACCCATTCTTGAAAGCACATCACTCGAAAGTGTTAACAATTGTGAATTCAAACAAAATTTTTGAATTGTTGACTAGATTAATTAGTGGTACAACTCATATTTCAAATTCAGCATAATAATTTACGACTTTTGAGTGATATTAGTGCTTTCAAAAATTGGGCTGCTGCCGAGTCCTTGCTAATATTTATTTTGTGATTGACCGCAATCACGCCTGATGATTAGCAAAGAAATGGTCTAAAATAGAACACACTTGCCTAATATTCACCTTTGATTTGAGGATGGCTAGAGATTTTGAAAGAACATCCCTCGAAACTGGTGAAAAATTGTCCTGAAGAAAAATAGATAGATAGGTAGGGAGGTACCTACTTGATACTTTTAACTAGATGTAGATTTTTCTTATAGTTTTGTCCCAATGCTAGAGATTTTTACCGAGTGACATGCTTTCCAAAATCGGTCTCTAGATTGTAGCGTTCAGGAAACAAACGCCAGCAGGGAATTCCATTCCTTAGCTGTCCGGATAATAAAGAACGAATGAATACTATCTATCATGAATACTTCAGGATGCTACAGCCTACATACATTATACTTACTTAAGGGCAAAATGATAAAAAGAAACCCTGCTCAAAATTTAAGCTCCTAAAATACTTAGTCTCAGTTTACTTGGCGGAGGATTTTTACCGAGTGACATGCTTTCCAAAATCGGTCTCTAGATTGTAGCGTTCAGGAAACAAACGCCAGCAGGGAATTCCATTCCTTAGCTGTCCGGATAATAAAGAACGAATGAATACTATCTATCATGAATACTTCAGGATGCTACAGCCTACATACATTATACTTACTTAAGGGCAAAATGATAAAAAGAAACCCTGCTCAAAATTTAAGCTCCTAAAATACTTAGTCTCAGTTTACTTGGCGGAGGACAGTAGATGCAGCCTTCCTCGGAATGGGTTGGCCGGAGATAGTCGCCGTCGTCATCACCGCTGCTCGGAGATTCGATTTTCTAAGTTTGTATGATACGATACCGTCCCTCTCATTCTCAAAATAATAACTATGTGTAGGCGGAACGGCATGAAACGAACTTCGAAAACCAAATTTCGGAGTGAAGGCCTGAGTGGTATGCTGCCGTCCTAATGAAAAAGGACGTATATACGTTTCATATGACACACATATACGTCCTTTTTGATTAGGAGGGCAGTATGTTCCTTCCACGTGTAGTGTTTCAAGAGCTACGTTCAAGAGTCCCGTAGTTTGGGTTGTGTGCTGACGTGTCAGTCACATTTTTTTTTTCATATCAGATGCCATTCAGAATCTGTTATCAGTTATATTCTTGTTATATTATAGCCAACGTAGTGTTTGATTAGCATGTAGATTATTACAATTTTGAATTTACTCTTACTATTCGTTATGCTTTTTGTGTCACCCGGTATATAAGAATTAACCCCTTTATTCATAAAGTCAGTCTTGGTGTAACTAAATTATGTTTTTACACAGAATAAACATTTGTGTTTAATTTCAGAGTATTGAATACAAACTAATTTTTAAGTAACAAAGTTTATCAAGTGGTTATGAATGAGGGGGCAAGAAGGTATATATGTGTAATATAATGATTTGGAATGAATCGTTATCTTGTCCGCGAATTTGTGGCTAACAAACGTTAATCGAAATCCTTAATTAATTACATTATTTTTTCTATCAAATTCATCAGCATTGGTTTAATAGTTTTGTCATGAAGAGGTAACTAACAAAAAAAGAGATAAAATTCCATCCTAGTTTAGGGCATAAGGTATTTTTTTAAAGAAAAACAAGTAACATAACCTTAATTAGTTTATTTAATTAAAAGATTTAACTACACAATTTAAAAAATACAAACAAAATTCAATATCACTACAGAATCGAACGCTTTACTTATATATACAACTTCACCAATTACATCAAATTTTATAGTCACTCTTAGATACTTCGAAGTGGCCAAAGTACTCAAATAACTAGAGCTCCAAAAGTTCCAAAAACTATAGTTAAATTTATTTACAGTCAAAAGTAGTACAGTGTAGTATATACATACAAAATAGTATTCATTCTATCTTGAAAACTTACATTTGATAAAAATAAAAACCATTCAAACAACATAAATTTTATCAACATGGTTGATAGTGTAAATAATTACTAGAGATGTTTTACAATTCAAAGCAATAAAAGTATAATTACAAAGAAATCTTAACTAATAGTTGTACTAACTACAAGAACCTGTTCAAATGTACAGCTAGCTTAGCAGAGTTACGTCTAGATGTAGTATGACAGGCACATGCCCTACTCTGGGAACTAGCTAAAGGTCCGTACAAGCTACTGCAGCTTGTTATATTTTACAAGCTTTGATATAATTTAATTACAATGTGTGCAATTTGTTTAGACTTAAGGTCAAATGTTACAATTCAAATTTCATCCACTTCCAGTAGTCGTATTGACTTAAAATTACTTATTAATACATGTAGATTGGGGAACATTGTATATAAAAGCCGCAAAACGCTTTCATTAATAAAAAAATTAACAAACTTTTTTTAATATAAAATCACTAAAATGATGATAAGCGCCGTTCTGAGAGACAAAATAAGTACCTTGTATAATAATATTATCTACTCAGTGTAGTCGAGGAAAACTAAGAGGTACCAGCCTTGGTACTAGTATACATTTTATTTATGCATCAACTTCCACATCTTCAACAGAAAATATGAACCAGAGTTCACAATATACGTGCACCCTTTTACACGAGCTCGCGAGAGACGATTCTGATGTACCTACTCTATCTTTAGCCAGTTCCCAAGCATACAACTCGAAATGTTAATTTTCCACGTGCGACTACAGCAGTCTCGACAACAACTAAAATTAAGTTCGAAAATAGAACTGCACAAATCATGCAACTATACAAGTCTCGCTCTAGTGCTACTAACTCGTTCGTTCGGTCGTCGAGCACGTTACACTAGTTATCAGTTCAGTTCACTGGCAGAGTGGCGGTCTAGGTCTGCGGCGCGTTGGCGTGCGCGTGTCCGAGGCGCGCGGGGTCCTGGCTGGGGTAGTGCAGCGCGGGCGCGGGCGGCGCGGGGGGCGCGGGGGGCGGCGGCGCCCAGCCCGCGCCCGCCCAGGCCGCGCCGTAGTGGTGCAGGTTGAAGAAGTCGTTCGCGCGGTGCGGCGGCGGTGGCATCTGCAATAACGACACTATTAGTACTTCTATACATCAAAAGGAAAAAGGAATTCTTATGGCATGACTTCGTTGTCCGTCTGCCCATCTGTCTGTTAATTTAATATGTAGTTAAGGATGTATATATTCAAAATATTATAGTATATGAAAATAGTAAGTGAGTAAGTAAATGCTTTATTGTACAAATATAAAAAAACAGATATCATTCACAAAAAAAATAAAAATAGCATAATAAATAGCATAACTTAATAGTTATTTATCCGATGCCTGGTACCCATGGTACGAGCTTTGCATCACTTTGCTGTCTGGTCTGTCCGTCTGTCTGTTGATTTAATACTTGTACTCGAAGTTCTAACTTTACTCAGTTCGGGACTAGATAATTATCATTTCTTATACATTAAAATCAAATTAATCTCCTTTTAGTTAAAGTACCCGGATGACCGAGCTTTGCTCAGTATTTTTTTTTCTAAAAACTAAACCTAGCCAAATCAATTTATCGTCCCTGAAACCCCCTGCATACGAGATTTCATGAATATCGTTGGAGCCGTTTCCGAGATTCAAATTATCTATATATATATATATATATATATATATATACAAGAATTGCTCGTTTAAAGGTATTAAAATAATTACATTAGTTAGATAGGGATATCCCTTAATATTCCTCAAACCTGCGAAATCTCAATAATAATCTAACTAATGTAACCATAATATAAACTTACCTGTGGTGGGAACGGATGCAGGAACGCGGGTGCCGGCGGCAAGGCCCCCGGGAGACCGGGCACGGGCTCCAGAGCAGGCATAATCTCGTTCTTTTCACTGGCGCCTTGGCGTCCTGAAATAACAATACATTATTATCATGTAAAAGGAATACTTAAAGCATCAAACTCCAGACTGAAATTGACTTTATTTTGTGGCTTTGATAAGGGCTATAACCTACACATACAACATAAGCTGTATTCCATCGCACATCTCTCAAAATTAGCCCTCTCTTTTTTGCCTAATCTTAGTTTTGTTATAAGCAGGATGCTCATTCACTTACTTAATCCTGTTTGTTTTATGTTAGGTAGTTAGTTTTACTTGTAGTGTCCCTAAACATGATAAATGCTGTTGTATGCCTGTTATTGGTGCATGAACATGGATTGTAACTTGTAATTTTTATAAATTAATGTTTTGTTTATGTACTGTTGGCATGTCTAAATAAAAATAAATAAATAATTCATGCTGATGCCAAGTTTATCACTCAAACTGAAACCATAACTCTGTCACACAGATAAAAAGCACACACAAAACTAAATTTTCCATGTGATCACTGCCTGTCTTAGCAGAAGGCAAAACGTTCACTATCTCCTATATCAAATGAATTGTATTGCTAAGGGGAACACAGATGCACAACTTATCAGAACTGAAGATTTACCTTGTGACTTGCCCCACTTGATAGTAAGTCTCTTGCCACCGATAACCAGACGGTTGAAGGTCTTCTCAGCGGCGTGCTCGGCCGCGCTCCTGGTGGTGTACTGCACGAAGGCGCATTGCGCTCGCGGCACCAGCGTCAGAGACCTGCACCAACGATAAACAATATTATTATAAAATATATATATAAAACAGAGGTTATGTTTTAGGTTGCCCATATGTGCCACGGATGGACAAAAAACGTCAACATGTTCTCCCATAATATCTAATGTTGTGACATTGCCAAAAGCAAATTGAATTCAGAATGGGAATTGTCATGAAAACATGTCTGATTGAAGTTCTTAAATCATTTTTATACCAAAGCTTATAATGAACTTGCACTTGCAATGTGTTTGGGTCAAAATTAGAATTAAAATTTCACACATTTCTAGTGGTCAGACGGGCTTGAAATTTAGTGTGCATAGGTATGTTGGATGGAAACTTATTCAATATTTTTGTTGAACTCGAGGTTCATTGGTGTTCTTAAAACCAAAACACACTTATATTTCCATTTTATAACAAAATTTACTGAATGTAGGTTAGAATTACTTATTTAAAAGAAAAGGTGAAATCATACCTTATTTCTCCGTACTGATAGAAATGGCCTCGCAGCTCTTCCTCAGTAATGTTTTCTGGCAGATTGCCGACATAGAGAGTAGTCACGGTCCTGTCCTCGGGAGGAGGCAGCGCCGGCATGGCGGCAGCGCGACGCATCAGTTTCTCGGCCACCGGGTCATTAACACCATAGTACCTGTTGACAATAATATTGACATATTGATAAATAAACAACTCCCAATGTTTCTAATTTTGTTGGTAAAATAGTCAAACAAAAATTTATAGCAGCAAAGCTATACTACTTATAAATATGTTTATCCTGTCTGATCTATCAACTAAATGCACAACCAATACTACATAGTCTTGGAACCTGAAATTTGATTTGACAGGTTCGTTTTATACTAAGCACTCGTAAAAAGGATATTTTTTTTGTAATTCTAATATGTAGTTCCAATTCCAATGCCAGCTATATATACCTATTTCTTTTTAGAATAAATGTTGGAGCGAGAAATAAAATTTGGTGACAAAATATAGAGCATTGGGGCCTACATTAGACTTATAAATTAGAAACCTATCTATTATTTTATCCACTAAGGTGAAGTAGCAAAAAGAGGCATAATAAATCACAAAGAGAATAAAACAATCATACCTGTCTTTGATGTTCTGGTCAGCTAGAGGATCATCAGGGTCAGTAGGCTTCTCATGCCGATATGGGCACTCTTCTCCTCTACGACACTCTCCTTTCACCCAGAATGAACACACATGAGGCCTGTTCCGTTTGTAATAAGGTGCGGTCCGTGCCAATCTTAACAATAAGTCTGAGGCGCCTTTAGACTTAAGTGCAGAATTACTCGGCTGAGTAGAATCAAATTTAGACATTTGGCTATCTAAGTTCTGAATATAATATTCCTTATTAACTTCATTACGAGGTAGATCATCTTGTATCTTGAGCGCTGCATCTCTGACTTGAATCGGGAGGCCA
This sequence comes from Pandemis heparana, assembly GCA_963854515.1. Lineage (NCBI taxonomy): Eukaryota > Metazoa > Arthropoda > Insecta > Lepidoptera > Tortricidae > Pandemis > Pandemis heparana. Next base: position 5,252,371 of record OY978020.1, on the reverse strand, counting down.
TACTCAAGATCTAACAAGCATGTTTGACAAACATTTTTCAGTTTCGAACATGTCTGACAAATCTCTGTTTTCTTGAAACGCATTCTAGAGCCAGGGCACCAACGGAAGACAGTGAATGGGCGAACACATATTTTGCATTCCTTGCCATACTTTTCCTTGGTCTGAAAAAATAAGACATTGACAATAAGTTTCGTTTACTTTTGAGGTACTAGAAAGAGTAGCAATGTTTTTTAAATTGCCAATTTGATGTCTCACTGCTGACCAAAAGGCCTAATGATTACTTAAGAAATGAAAATAATACATACCATGCGAATGTATGGGTTGTCCCCGAGGCACGTTTGGCACAAAATTGGGAAATCCTGCAAAGAAAATTGCAAAAATGTAGTATTTCAGTGGTGTTCCCTAATGTGTAATAGTTTTATCTACGTATATAATATAATTTTAAAGAAAATATGTCTGTACATTTCTTCCAATCTTTAGATAGTATAAAAGTTGCTTCAGTCTGTATGTATGTATAATACTTCAATGTTTTAAACTATGCCACGGATTCAGCAATAGATTGAATGATTCAAAAGGAAGGTTTAAACAAACACTAGCTGTTGCCCGAGACTTTGTTCATGCAGAATTTGTTTTTTATATCAGGCGGCTTGATATTTCCCTTAGAGTTCAACAATCTCTTCAAGTTTATCATGAATGGACAGACGCAGCGGAGGACTTTGTTTTATGATAACCTATGTGAAGTCGAGGTGATTCCCTGGTTTTAATGTAAATTAGCGTTTTATTATCAAAAATCCTCCTTGCATTCAACTGTTCCCATTACTTATGGCCCTAGAAGGTTCAAATTTTGCTTAGGGTTGAATTTATAGTATTGAACACAAGAATTTGGGATAAGGGCTAAAAGAAAAGAGATCCATGTATATTTTCTTCAGGGTGGCATGCAAGGGTGCTATAAATTGAAGAGGATCATTTTATACCAGCTGACTTGCTCATATTCTTAAAATTTGGCATACATATTCCTTAAGGACACAAAAATGGACTTCAAATTTATCACGGGATATGAAATAAAGACATAATATTTAGCAGACATGACTATTTCTTGATTACTAAAGAGATGCACTGAGGTTTTTTCGAATTTCTCACAGGATAGGGGATTATTCGAAGTGTCTCTATCACTAAAACTCTTTTAATACAGACTAAATTACGCACTACGACGACAAGGTATATTATTTATCTACTTTGGATACTTTTATACTGGAAAATTGAGTTAATTGCCGATAAACTTACTCTCCACGAACGAAGCCTCGGACAAAAGCTAGTAAAGTAATACGCATATTGCATGACAGTGGACAAATAAAGAAATATTGGTGAAATCTTACCGAATCCTCCCAATTCTGTCGATTGTACGTGTTTGTAGATTTCGACACAGCCATTTCTAAATATTACTTGAATATATGGTATATATAAACTTCACTGTAAGTCACAGGCGAAACGATGGACATGGGTCACTAGTCAATGCACAGAAATTATGTGGGAATTGGAAAATAAATTCACACAAAACACCACGTCCTTCCACGGCCGACGCACGTACGAAAATGAATGCACTGCACGCATGCACTGTCTCCCACAGACGAGAAAAGTGTCTTCCACAGATAAGCTAGATCCAATATTCTCTATGGTTTAACGAATGAATGAATGGTTTAAGCCCTCCCATGCATATGCAAACGCAAATATCGCTTTTGTTGGAGAGTGTGATCACTTTTTAAATGGGAAAATTACGTATACAGATTGTATAAAAGTTATTTTTCCCTACAATGATCGCTGGCAAATATTTTAAAAATAAATTTGTCCATGGCTTATTGGCTTATTGTCAAAATTTTGACAAATCATAATTTTATTTTCAAACCGAAAGCGCTTGTTTATTTGTAAATTATTATAAACTTAAGCATTTTATTTTATTATCATTTCCGAAAAATTACTATTTAAGACCTAGGTTCAGTAAATATAATTATGTCCATTACAACATTGGTAAGCTTGTGACATTAAAAGTAACACCCGGCAAACCACTCCAATATGCTTTAACTTGGGTATTTTTGCAGTATTATTTACAATTAAAAAAAGAGAACGCACATGAAGACTCAATCTGGTGCTGCGGCTGGAGTAGAATAGGCAACGAGAAGAAAAAACCGGATGAAAATGCGGAAAATAACGAGAATTCACAGTAAGCTAAGCTAACCTTACAATTACACTGTCTAATTCTGAAACATCTTAAATTATATCAAAATAATATTTATATTTGCGGTTCAGGGACTCTAACCATTCTCAAGAAGGTGCAGAAGACTACATTATCACTGGAGGGTTGGATGATCTTATCAAAATATGGCAGTTGGATAACAATGGGAAGCTAGAACTGAGGCACCAACTCGAGGGGCATTCGCTTGGCGTTATCTCTGTGGCTGTTAGTCCTGATGGAAAAAGTAAGAGCACATGACATTCATATCCCTGTAGAAAATTGTCTAATTGTCCTATGTGGCACTAACATCACAAATAGAGGCTACTAAGTGTTGGCTATAAATTCTGTCTTTCATAAAAAGAGCCTTAAAAAAACTTAATTAGTCCAGATTCTGTTCAAACTGACTTAACTTAGGAAACACTTAATATTTTAAAACAATGTCCAAATTCTAACCAAAATGTTTGCCTTTAACTTTACACCCAAGACTAAGTTAAAACAGATTCATTTATTACCAATGCTAATGCAATGTTTATTGATTCCAACCAAAAATGCCTGCTTTTAACTTTACTGCAAGACTTAGTTAAAACAGATTCATTTATTACCAATGCTTAGATTCCAACCAAAAATGCCTGCCTTTAACTTTACTGCAAGACTTAGTTAAAACAGATTCATTTATTACCAATGCTTAGATTCCAACCAAAAATGCCTGCCTTTAACTTTACTGCAAGACTTAGTTAAAACAGATTCATTTATTACCAATGCTTAGATTCCAATCAAAAATGCCTGCCTTTAACTTTACTGCAAGACTTAGTTAAAACAGATTCATTTATTACCAATGCTTAGATTGCAACCAAAAATGCCTGCCTTTAACTTTACATGCAAGACTTAGTTAAAACAGATTCATTTATTACCAATGCTTAGATTCCAACTAAAAATGCCTGCCTTTAACTTTACTGCAAGACTTAGTTAAAACAGATTCATTTATTACCAATGCTTAGATTCCAACCAAAAATGCCTGCCTTTAACTTTACTGCAAGACTTAGTTAAAACAGATTCATTTATTACCAATGCTTAGATTCCAACCAAAAATGCCTGCCTTTAACTTTACATTCAAGACTTAATTAAAACAGATTAACTTAATACCAATGTTCAGGTTCTAATCAAAATGTCTGCCTTTACCTTTTCTCTTATAATTATAATGCAGATTCAAATCAAATATCTGCCTGCAACTTAAAATCTAAAAACAAATTATTTATCTTCTATCTTGTAAATAATCTGTCAGTGCAAAGCAAATAATTGAAGAAGTGAAGAACTAGACCAGTTCTTTTCATTTTATTAATCTTAGAATTCAAATAGTATGGCATTTCTTAGGCCTCTTGTAGACGTCCGGTATTTTCACCGGACAACGGACCATTTTATTTGCCGGACTCCGTCAAAAGTCCGTCAAAAGTCTGGCAAATAAAACGGTCCGTTGTCCGGTGAAAATACCGGACGTCTACAAGAGGCCTTAGTGCTTTACCTTGAAATTTGATAGTTAAATTTAATTTAATGTTTTTTTGTCTGGTATGCAGTGCTGTAACCACAACTGCAGAGGCTTAAAGCACATCAGTGCTAAAAACTATTCCAATTAAAAATGATAGCTCGGTGTTTTCCCCAAAACTGGCAGAATTTTTTTTAGACGAATTGATGCATGCCTACTCAAGTACTCCTCTATTCCTCTGAGCAAACATTGTGTTTCATATGACTGACGTCTCAACTAAAGAAACAAGAAGTTTGCTAAGATATATTATTTAATTAGAAGCACTGTATCTTTTAAACTGCAACAGATTTGAATGCATTTTCACCAATATATAACAGTAATAGAAGACGAAGGTTTATATATAGTTTTGTAACCTGTGTGAAGCCGAGAGGGGTCGCTACGCTAGTTACTAGTATAATACAGATTCTAATCAATATGTCATTTTAACTTTACATTCCAACGCAATGTAATGTAAATTAAAACGAATGGGTTAATGTGTAGATAAGCTCAAAACTGAGCAGGCTGGGCCAATTTATTTATTTTTTAGAAGCTACATTCTTTGAAGTCTTAGGTAGGTTCTTTATTCAGCATACATTTTTACTTCTGCTAGCTGATGCCAAATTAAATACAGGGTGGATTTGGAATAAGGGCGAAACCTTTAGCATAGGCTTTAGCGGTACTTCCAAAGATATTCAATCATTAATTTTTTCGTCTTTTTTTTTAATAAGAGGTAACTTAATTAACTCTTTCGGACCGAAACTTAACGCTGTTTTAAGATTCGCGTTTACTCAAAATCCACGCTGTATAGTATAGCCTGTGTTCACCAGGAATATGTACTACTACTACTAATATGTATACTAATGGTGGAAGAATGTTTCATTCAAATCAGTCCAGTAGTTTCGGAGCCTATACAAACAAACAATCAAATCTTTCCTCTTTATAATTATAATAATAATTCTAGTGTATACAAGTGGAAACCACAAGAATAAGCTAGAAAGCAATAAATACAACACTTACCTGCCTTTAACTAAACACTCAAAACTAAGTTAAAACAGATTTTATTATATTTACTAGCGACCCGCCCCGGCTTCGCACGGTATATTATGCATGTGTTATACATATAAACCTTCCTCTTGATTCACTCTATCTATTAAAAAAAATTGCATCAAAATCCGTTGCGTAGTTTTAAAGATTTAAGCATACATAGGGACATAGGGACAGAGAAAGCGACTTTGTTTTATACTATGTAGTGACTATGTAGTGATTATATTACCAATATTTTGTGTTCATTAAAATGGACCTCCGCAAAGTAACGCCTGATTCAATAAAATATTAGTAATATAATAAATATTGGTAATTCAATGTTCAGATCCTAACCAGAATATTTGCCTTTTTACACTTAACAAACAAGTGTGGGTTCATTAATCTATTTAAATTAAAACGAGTGGCTAAATATGTCGCTAAACACAAAACTAAAGAACAGCTGGACCTGGATGTTACAGTACATACTATATAATAATAATAATAATAATAATAATTTTATTTACGACCAACAAGGATCATTGTGTTAGTAACATTTGATAACTTATTTTAGTGTTAGTAATTACATGAATTTTTAATTATGGGAACAGTAGTTGCAGGCATGCATCATACAGCAGTTATATAAATACAGAAAGTCTGTTCTGCTCGCTATCATGTTCAGGATGCTGTTGGGGCTGGCCCGGACCCTACGCACCAGGGATGTGGCTCTCTTGCGCATAGTGGTATAAAATCAGTCCACCCGTGCCTCGGCAAACATCCCCGACGCACTACAGAATCTAGGCAACCCCATCAGCACCCTGAATGCATTGTTGAATGATATATATACATACATAAATCACGTCTTTATCTCTTACGGGGCAGACAGAGCTAGATCTAGATCAGCTAGTTGCCTATAAAAGGCATTTTTAATCAAAATGTCTGTTTAGCTAATACATAGTTAAGACAATCAAGTGTGTAATCATTTATTACCAACTAGCGACCCGCCCTGGCTTCGCACAGGCTATTAAACTATGTGCATAGACCTTATACTGAAATAAATATATCTATTGATGAAAACCGCATAAAAATTCGTAGCCTATTAGTTTAAAAAAAATTAAATTAAATTTTTTAGTTTAAAAAGTGTACATACATACATACAAAGAGACAGTCACCGGTAAGCGACTTTGTTTGATACTATGTAGACATGTAATACAGATTCTAACTATAAAATGTCTACCATTATATTTGCGCTTTAAAGCAAGTTTAAACAAATGTTATGTTCATTCATTCATGGAACTGATAATATGATAATCTCCTCTTTATTATCAGTTCTATGTGTTCATTACTTCATTGGTCAACGCAAAATTCGAAAAGGGCTGAACCAATTTGTTTACTTAAATGCGACAACCCTGGCATCATCATCATACATCCTAAAGTAAAAGCGAGTCTCGTGGGGAGTGCGTAATAATACCTAGCGCTATCTCTGTCTAGCGCTGTAAGCGAAACAGAGATAGTGATAGTAGTCTCGTGGGGAGTGCGCAATAAGTCCTGTCATACGTGGCCCAATGAGACTTGTTTTTTCTCTAGGATGTAGCGAGACTTATGTGCTAGGGTTGTCGCATTTAAGTACTTATATCATTATTTTGATGTATGTATGTGTGAAAGCTACTGTCATGCAGTACTGTAACCACAACTGCAGAAGTTTAGAGCACAGAAAAAATGTTTTTGACGAATTTATTCATGCCTACTCCACTCTTCTTCTGAGCAGCCCCGGGGCCTTCACAAAAAAGGGGCCCTCACAATAGACTTCGAAAAAAAAAACAAATTCAGACTAGTAAACACTAGTAAACAACAGAACTTGGACAGGAAAATAATTTGGGGCCAGGGGCCTCCACTCCTTTGTTGCCCAGAGGCCTCCAGACCTCTAAATCCGGCATTGCTTCTGAGCAAGCATCGTGTTTCATTTGACTGACGTATGAACTAAAGAAACGAGAAGTTTTCCGAGAGACATTAATAACATGGTACTCATAGTAGCACTAGCACTGTACGCTGAGTGCTGAGATCGTTTAAAATATGCAACGGATTCGAATGCCGTTTTCATCAATAGATAAAAGGAAGACGAAGTTTTATACACATAGTTTAGTACTTAACCTGTGCGAAGCCGAAGCCGGTCGCTTATTACTGGTACAATAGAGGTTGTAATCTAATTTATGTCCTTTTAACTAAACATTCCAACACTATAGAAATGAAAACGAATAGCTTAATATGTCGCTAAGCTCATGCTTAACTGAAAAACGACTGAGCTAAATTATTAGTTTTTTTTTTTTTTTTTTTTTATCTTTTATTGATAAAGAAAGGAAGGAAGAAAGGAGGCTTTAGTCGCTGAGCGACGATGTTAGCCTCGTTAGGTTTACTATTAGTTTTTAGGAGCCAGGTTCGTTGAAGTCTGAGAAAGGTTCCTTATGTAGCATACTTTTTTCTTCTAGCTGTTGCCCGCGACTATGTACCTAGCCTATGTTTACCAGGGATATGTAGGATTTTAAAGGTGAAAGATTTTTTTTAATTATAATTTTAGTGTAGACAAGTGGAAATCACAAGAATAAGCTAGTCAACAATAATACAAGTTGTAATTAAAATGCCTGCCTTTAACTTTAAACTTACGAACAAGAAATTAAATAATTGTGTGGTGCTTAATTAACTACTAGGCACCTACTTAGTAGGTACTTACAGTCAAATCCAAATCAAAATATGTAATTGCCTTTATCTTTCTACTTAGGAATAAGTTTAAATTAAGTGTATCGATAATCACTACTAATACCTAGTAACCGATTTTTAACATGCTTTTACCATTAGAATGCTACATTATCCCTAAGTAATGGGCGTACCTATAATATATTCTGTGCGGACTATACTATATTTTAATCTCGCCGGAACTGTTAAATTTTCGGTGAAACAAAGTAGTCTATTATAATATTTATAATCCTGAATGTTGAATCCATTGTCCTGCCAAATATCATCAAGATCGGCACAGCGATTTTACTGTGAAAACGTTGCAAACAGACAGACAGAGACAATGTTGCTTTCAAATTTTTAATTCTAGTATGATGTCTTTACAGCCTTAGCAAGCAGCTCTCAAGACTCATCCTTAATCTTATGGGATATTGCATCGGGAGAGAAACTAAAGACCATGGAGACTGACGCCACAGACGTGTGGACTCTGGACTTCTCACCGGATGGAAAACATGTCATATCCGGCAGCAATGCAGGGAAGATACTCATATTCAGCGTGGAAACAGGCAAACAGGAGCAGACGTTGGACACCCGAGGGAAATTTACACTGAGTGTTGCTTACGTAAGGATATTATTTAATTATCAGTTTCTTAGTAGATTGCCAATTTGGTGTAATTTTCTTACTCATATTTTGGTACATTTTTGAATTTAAAAACCCTTGAACTTTTTTTTGCTATATTTTTGGCGGTATTGTCAAAACACATTTAGGTTTTTGATATTTTTATTGTTTTTGATATTTTCCTGGTCTCTTCATAATACGGATAATATAAAATCGTGCATATTGTCGGTATTCTTACATATAAGATCTACCTACCCTACATTTGAGACATAATAAATAAACAGTCTTTGAGCATATCTTGTGTTTGATTGTTGCGTACTTTGACATGGCGCAGCTGGAAATTAATGAAAATAGTAAAAAGACGTGTGTTTAAGTTTGTGTAAAAGTGAATCTATCGTGGAATTTATTGGACTATTGAAGACTATAAACTAATTAACGGGAAGAAATATGGAAACAGTGCTAACACCGCCGCCGCCGTTCACTTACGATCAAAGTATTTTGAACCTTACAACGGGCAGTTTAAGTGATAGTTGGAATAAATGGAGCAAAGGATTTAAAATTTATTTCGATGCTTGTGAGCTTTCAAAAAAAACTGCACCGATACAAATAAACATTTTGCTACATATTGTGGGTGAACAGTGTAGGGAATTGTACGAACATTTAACCGTAAAGGGCACTACTGTTGATGAGGTTTTACAGGCGTTCAAAACACATTTTGAACAAAAGAAAAATTTAACGGTTGAACGGCATCGATTTTTTACAAGAAATCAGGTGGACGGCGAAACGATTGAGCAATACGCATATGATTTAAAGAAATTGTCGAGTTCCTGTGAATTTGGCGATTTGTGCGATTCTCTCATTAAGGATCGACTAGTATGCGGTATTACTAGCAAAGCTATTCGCGAACGATTGTTACGCGAAGAGGACTTGACATTGCAAAAAACTATGGAGATATGCCAAGCAGCTATTGTGTCTAAGATTTACTCGGAAAAAATTGTACAAGAATCTCGAGAACGAACAGTTTGTAGTATAACCAAACGAGAAGCAAATAACAGGTTGGATGATAATCAAGACATTCAGGACGATAATGAAAATGTCTGGAGAGTGAGTCGGCGCGGATATGGCTCGACCAGTGCGCGGGGGCGCGGGCGGTACACATCGGCGGCGTCGCGCGGCGGGCGCGCAGGGTGGCGCGGCGCGAGCGCGGCGAGCAGCGGGTCGGCGGCCAGCTGGCGTGCGCGGGAGCCGGCAGCGCTGGCGCGCCCGATGGCTGGCCGGCTCGGCAGCAGCGGCGGCCGTGGTGGATCGAGCGGCATGTACAACAGTAACCCCGTGTGTAATCAATGTGGCACTATGCATAGAAAAAATTTTTGCCCCGCATACGGAAGACGGTGTTTGAACTGTTCGCGGATGAATCACTTCTCACGCATGTGTGGTGTGTATCAAATACAAGAATCTGATGAGCAGGTAATTTTTAGTTTAAATTCAGATATTATAGATGAATGGTCTATCAATTTGCAAATTAATAATTCGCAATTGCGTTTTAAAATTGATACGGGAGCCGACGTTAATGTTTTGCCGCGGAGGTATTTGTCGCAGGTTGGTTTATGTTTGGAGGACCTGCTTGTTGCCAAGACTAAGTTGCACGGTTATTCAGGAAGTAAAATTAATGTCTTAGGAAAATGTTATTTAAAAGTAAAGTATAAAGATGAAGTATTTTTTCTTGAATTTAAAGTGGCAGACGTGACTTCTACTCCTATACTGGGACGGCATGCTTGTAAGGAAATGAATTTGATTAAACGAGTGTTTGCGATTACTACACCAACAACGGAAAACCTACCTTTGGTTGTGGAATATCAGGATGTATTTCAGGGTTTGGGTTGTTTACCAGGAACTTATAAAATTAGGTTAAATCAAGAATGTAAACCAGTAGTGCATGCTCCGAGGAAGGTGCCGATACCGTTACGAGAAAAAGTGAAAAGTAAGCTACAGGATATGGAGAGGCAAGGCATAATATCAAAGGTTGAAGGTCCAACGGATTGGGTCAACAGTATGACCATAGTTAAAAAGCCAAATGGTGATTTAAGAATATGCTTGGATCCAAAGGAACTTAACTTAGCAATTCGCCGAGAACATTTCAGGTTGCCCACGCTGGACGAAATCGTTTCAAATCTTTCAGGAGCTCAGTATTTTAGCACGTTAGATGCCACTAACGGATTTTGGCAGGTCAAAATTGAAAACAGTGACCTCTGCACATTTAACACTCCATTCGGCAGATATAAATTTTTGCGTATGCCATACGGAATTTCGTCGGCGTGTGAGGTATTTCATCGGAAAATATACGAGAATTTTGATGACATTGAGGGAGTTTGTATGTATGTAGATGACATTTTAGTTTACGCGAAGTCAAAGTCTGAGCATGACAAGAGATTAAAGCAGGTATTAGAAAGGTGTCGCAAAATTAATTTAAAATTAAATTTAAGTAAATGCAAATTCGGTCTGGAAGAAATAAAATACCTAGGGCACAGAATAACAAAGAATGGATTATATCCCGATGAGAGTCACATTTCAGCTATAGTAAACATGCCAAAGCCGACAAATTGTAAGGATGTAGAACGTTTACTGGGACTGACAACGTATGTAGGTAATTTCATACCAAACTTGTCAGATAAAACAAAGCCGTTGAGAGAGCTTCTGAAAAAGGAAATAGAGTGGCACTGGACTGATATACACGAAAATACGTGGACTTTAATAAAAAAATGTTTGTCACAAAAGCCTGTATTACAGTATTACAGTATGAATAAACCGATCACCCTCTCAGTGGATGCAAGCAAGAGTGGTTTGGGTGCAGTTTTGCTCCAGAATGGTCTTCCCGTTTGTTATGCTTCAAAGGCGCTTACAAACACTGAACAAAGATACGCACAGATCGAGAAGGAGTTATACGCTTGCGTATTTGCATGTGAGAAATTTTATGGTTATATTTATGGTCGCACAGACATAATCATTGAGACTGACCACAAACCGCTTATAAGCATTATTAAAAAACCAATAGTGGACGCGCCACCGAGACTGCAGCGTATGTTATTAAGGCTACAACCCTATACTTTCCATTTGGTGTATAAGCCGGGCAAACAGCTGCACATTGCTGACGCGCTGTCGCGGGCCTACGAGCCGCCGAGCGCCGGCACCGCCGCTGCACGCGCGCCGCACGACTTGCACGACGAGATGACCGAAGCCGTGCGAACAGTCATGGCACACAACGAACTAACTGACATGCACTACCAAAGTTTGCAAAAAGAGACAGAACAGGACAGTGAGCTGCAGCAGTTAAAGAAATGTATTAGAAAAGGATGGCCTGAAGATAAAAAAGACGTTAATGATATAATAAAACAATATTGGCAATACAGAGAAGATTTAACAGAGGCGAATGGACTGCTGTGGAAGGGTCATAGAATAATAATACCACGTAAATTGCGAGATGAGATGCTGCACAAAATACATTACGCTCATTTAGGTCTTGAGAAATGTTTGTTAAGAGCGCGAGAGTTATTATTTTGGCCAGAAATAAACAATCACTTAAAAAACTTTATTTCCAATTGTCAAGCGTGCTTAACATTTCGAAAAAGTAATAGTAAAGAAAAATTAATTCCGCACGAAGTGCCCAAGCGACAATGGTCTAAAGTAGGCATTGATTTATTCCATTGCTATCGGAAGAACTACTTGTTAATTGTAGATTACTACAGCAAGTTTATTGAGGTACGTGAACTACACAATACGCTGTCACAAGATATTATAGGTGAGCTAAAATGCATATTTTGTAGTCACGGCATTCCCGAGACTGTAGTGTCAGATGGTGGCCCACAGTTCACGTCTAGAGAATTCAGCCAATTTGCGAAAAAATGGTGTTTTAATCACGTGCGCTCATCCCCCCACTACGCCCAGTCTAACGGCCAATCAGAACGCAGCATACAAGTAGTTAAAAATATAATTAAAAAATGTGCTCATTCCAACACAGATTTCCGCTTAGCATTACTCGAGTATGCTAATAATCCTATTAGTGAACTTCTACCCTCACCTTCCGAATTGCTTCAAAGTAGAAAATTGCGTAGTGTTTTGCCTTTACGTGAATCACTAATCGGCATAGCGGACAACAAAAAAGTTAGGCAGGAATTAATAAATCGACAAAATAAATATAAGATGTATTATGACCGTCATGCAAAAAACCTACCATATCTCAACGTCGATCAAAAGGTAAAAATAAGGCATGACAATAAGAGTCCATGGGTAAGCGGCACGATTAATAAAATCTTACGAGATCGCTCATATGAAATTCTCACTCACAACGGTAGCAAGGTAGTTAGGAATAGACGTCACATTATAGTAGACTCTCAGAGCAGGCCCGATCCCGACGGGTACGGCTTCCAATTCGACGACATCCAGCCTTCACCAGTCCCGGCACCATTAGCCACGGCTCCCGAATCGATCAATATTAATAATAATAGAACTGACCATTATGTAACTCGTTCCGGCAGGACAGTGATACCACCCAATAGATGGGGCAACTGGGAGTAGAAGAGTTAAAAAATCACCAGGCAGTGCCAGAATGATTAATTGATTAACATGATTAACCATAGTGTAACGAAACCTGCTTATCATGTAGAATGTAAAAAAGTAAATTAGATATTTAATAAGAATTTGTTAAATAACTAAATAAGCAATAAAATTTATTTAATTATTCAATAATTTATAAAAAAAAAATATAATGATATGTATACTTAAAAAAAAAAAAAAAAAACATTTGTTGAGAATTTTATGATTTATAATTTACTTGATGGTTTTTGCATAACATTAGTAAAAATCGTCAAATGAGATAACCTATTTCAAATGTACTGTATATTTTAATGTGTTAAGGCAATAATAATCACTTTAAAAAAAAAAGCCATGTTTACAAACTAAAAATAACTTCAATAGCAAAATTGTTTGTTAGCATGATCGCATTTGTTCTTGTTAAAATAAGCTGTATTATTTTAAAGATAAAATAATATTAGGCATTGTAATTTACAATAATTATAAGAAATGTTACCTTGTTATGAAATATCTGTGTGCGCAGATAATGTTAAAAGAAAATGGATGTATAAAATAAATAATTTACTTAATTAAAGGATCAATTGAGGAATCTTAGCATTCTATCAAATTTAATAATTTGCATGAAAATTGAATATGTTGTTAATAATGTTAAATGCATGTTAGAAAAAATAGGCGTAAAATTGTTTGTTTACTTTATTTTTGTTACGAAGAGAGATGTCGGTATTCTTACATATAAGATCTACCTACCCTACATTTGAGACATAATAAATAAACAGTCTTTGAGCATATCTTGTGTTTGATTGTTGCGTACTTTGACACATATTATACCAACTACCAATAACAAGCTATTTTACTTCATAATAGCAACCCACCCGGGCTTAGCACAGGAAATAAAACTATACATATAAATATTTCTCAATCATTCCATTTATTGGTGAAAAACCAATGCTTCTCTTCCCGCGCACATGGTCCCATCGAGGGAATGGGCGAAAATCTTAGGGATCATGTTATAAGCAATGCGACTAGCAAACTATCACTATTTTGATTCCATTTCCACGTATGTGCCCACAATCATGCTAAACATGGCCTTTAGTTCTTGTTACCTTAGGCTTTTTCTGTTGCAAAAAGGTGATTTATCACAAAAGTGTAAAATATCGAATGTAGCTCAGATAATGAATGATTCAGCTGCATTCGATATTTTACAATTTTGTGAGAAGGGTTTACGGTAGGATGTTTTGGAGGTGGTTTATGTATGTATGTATAATGCATATCCGTTGCCCGGTACTCATATAAGCTTTGCTTATTTTGGGACTAGATCAATTGGTGTAAATTGTCCCATTTATTTATTCACCAATCACAGAGTCCGGACGGCAAGTATATAGCCAGCGGAGCGTTGGATGGTATCATCAACATCTTCGACGTGGCGCAAGGCAAGCTGGTCCACACGCTGGAGGGCCACGCTATGCCCATCCGCAGTCTCTGCTTCTCGCCAGACTCACAGCTGCTGCTGACTGCGTCTGACGATGGACATATGAAGCTCTATGATGTGTAAGTCGAGCTACGCTACTATAACATTGTGTTTTGTGAACTAAGGTATTTTCATTCTTACCTGTCCCTATTTGGTAAACAAAATTCTAACCTCAATGTGCAAATTTTTGTAAAGAATAAGGTGTATTATGTTATCAAATAAACCTGAGGCAATATTTTGTACATAATTTTGCTGATATTTTATCTCCAGTGCCTTTATTTACGATGAAATAGTTAAAAAATAACAAAAATGAGACTTTTTGAGGTTAGAATTTTGTTTACCAAATAGGACAGTTAAGAATGAAAAGACCTTACAGATATGTGTATATATTAGATTAGAAGTAGCAAATAAAGCCTCAATCTCAGATCGAATAAAAAATCAAGACTGATTACTGCAGACGGGACAGTAAAGCCAGTTTAAACTACGATGAGGCTTAGCTCACTTCGGTGGACTTTTTGACTTTCAGTTGGTTGGTATGCTTCGTGTAAGTTTTCGATCATAAAATACGTCTCGAACGCGTTCGCGTTAAAATGTCAAATACTATAAGAACAGTTTGTTGACGTTTCGATCCGCAAGTGGCGCTGCTAATTATTTCATAGTAATTGAGACGTGTACGTGAATGCGTTCGAGACGTTTTTATACGCGAAAACTTACACTAGAAGATCTGATAGGTCGATCGCTCATGTTTTGTTTGACTTCAGGGTTCACGCCAACCTAGCCGGTACTCTGTCCGGGCATGCGTCGTGGGTGCTCTCCGTGGCGTTCTCGCCGGACGGCAAGCGGTTCGTGTCCAGCAGCTCGGACCGGACCGTGCGGGTCTGGGATCTTGACAGTATGCAGTGTCAAAATGTGTTCAAGGAAAACAATGATCAGGTAAGTGGTTTGTTTTTGTTGCTCATAATGGCAAGTTCATGGATTAGATGCATTGGAGTTAGACAAGAGGACCATATACGACTAACGCCAAGAGGGTAATGGTTTTAGTAGACAAAGTTTTTCTTAAGTATTTTAAGTTCTTAAGTAAAGTATCTTCGTAGCATGAAGATAAGGCGGTTGAGTCTCTTCGCGGCCTGTCCATGAACTGTGAATCTGTCACTTGTATGTGTCAATCAGCTTGCTGTCACGAATAGTGGTAAAACTGTCCACTACATTAACCGAAAACACCCAATAATGCTACTTTATACATATTGATAATACTCGGTTTAACTCACGATTAAGTCGAGAACAATAATGTCATGGAATAATGTTTTCTTTCAGGTTTGGGGAGTGAAGTTTAACGCAGACAGCAATAAGATAGTATCCGTATCAGAAGACAAGAGTTTAATCATTTATTCGTGTCCATTATAGCGTGTGTACATATAAATTTATATTTAAGAAGTAATAAATATTTTAAGAAAGCATCTAAGTACTTGTATTAATATTGTTTTATCTAACCCTCTTTTATTGTTACAAGTTTTCTTTTACCACACCCTGCCTGATGCATGTTAGGATTAAGATTACATCTCGCGTGGCTTACGCTTATTTTACCCATTACAGTGGTTTGATCGACTTCAGGCGTAGTACGGTATTATATAAAAAAGTTAATCCCTGTGGGAAAGAGGCGTGACGATATGTATGTATGTATGTATGTTAAGTACTTAAGCTGACAAGGAAAGAACTAATATTACACACAATCCTGCTTAATATTATATTAGTTATTTTGCTGATTTGTAGTTCAATCACGATTGAACTAAAGGAACTTTATAAAATTGTGCATGTTGTTAAATCATATTTTGATGGATAATGATTCTCCGAAAATTATCCTTAAAAAAGAGCACAGTAGTCACCGAATATCGATAAGCAATTTCTATGTACACAAAGCACGGGCCTATAAATAATTGTCCTAATAAAATAAATGAGAAATGAGTAATCCAATTGATCGTTTCCATTCTGCGTTTTATTTTGTGTCTTGAACCGAGCTGTCAACGTCAAGTCAATTGTCACTGAACTGACATTTCATTTTCATATGTTGTGCTTAGTTTTGTATTTGTATTGATGACAATGGTAAGATTTTGTATATAATAAAATCTGTAATTTTAAGTAGTTAAGCAGCAAGCCCTTTTAAACTAAAAGTTACAACAATTAAAAGTTATCTTAAGATATTAGTATAATGCCTGCTCCAACAGCGGTAAGTTCGTAACCCTAAAAAGTTAGCAAATATAAACCATCTGTTTGTTCACAAACTTCTCAATATTTATATTCTATCTTGTTTTAGTATTCTATATTACTTAAGAAGGAAGGTGCACACGATGACCCCATTTACTGTTGTGCTTGGGCTAAAACATACACCACTGAAGATAAGAAGTAAGTTACAACTTATAAAGTAAACTTGCAACTAGGAGATATTCAAATCCCATTATTTTTGTATGAACACTTTTATTTGGTTATTAAGTTCAGAAATTTGCTTTGACATTGCTTATTAATAATTAAGTGCATGGCTTATATCAAAGTAAGTAGGTAACTAGTTTTAATTTGTCAGGGTACCCCCAAAGGATTTCATAGCAACAGGAGGACTAGACGGGCTAGTGAAAGTGTGGCTCTTTGAGAACAATAGGCTGGAGCTAGTCCACACATTGGGAGAACACTCTATGGCTGTTGTGTCAGTAGCCATTAGCTCAGATGGCCATAGTGAGTAAGAAAAAATACAAAACCATATGCTTAGAGTGCTTATTAGGATTAGAAGAAGAGAATAAATGAGGGTTTTTTTTTTGTAAATGGACTAATGTAGAAAAGACAGATATCACTTGTTTTGAGGCAAAATCAAGTTGAATAAACTATTTAAATTCACTCATTGATAATTTTGTCCTGGACATTAATAGTCCATCGTCCGTAATGATCACACCCACTCTTGTTTGTTAAAAATACATTTGCAGGAATGGTTAATTTTCGTAAATAAGTTCAAAATTATTAATTAATCTTTTTCTGCTAATATGTCCTGTAATATTTTTTTATTTACATGACTTTTCCATAGTTGGATTAAAAAAAAAAATGTGTTCCAAATTTCAACTTACTCTGTCCAGTTCATTTGGTATGTAAGATAAGAACCCTTAGCCCTTAAATATTGATACCAGACTTGGCTATTTGGTTTTACTACAAAATATATGCCTTTGTTTTTCCTACTTTTAATAAATGAATAAATTTTTGTGTTCATAAATATTGTCCTCTGCAAAGTAACGCCTGAATCGATAAATTATTTCCTACTTTCATTACATGTTCTAGTCTTATGCTAGAAATATTTCTCTTATAGCTCTTGCCAGCTCTTCACTGGACTCGAGCCTGATAATATGGGACTTGCTCTCCGGCAACAAAGTCCATACAATTGAAAATACAACCACTGATGTTTGGAAAGTGGCATTCTCTCCGGACGGCAGTCAACTAGTCACCGGGAGTCATACGGGGAAGCTTTATGTGTATGGTATTGAGAAGGCTACTCTGGATAAAGTACTGGATACAAGAGGAAGATTTGTATTGAGTGTTGCTTGGGTAAGTTATTATTACTTATTATATAAAGATGTGTTTAATTACTACAGATATGTAGCAGTTTACAGAAATAATTTACTAGTACCCCATAGTATCCCGTAATATCGCAATTTGAATGTGGATCCATGAAAATTATAATTTTACAAATGTTAAAATACAACGAAGTAAGTAAAAGAAACTAGAATTCCATTTTTAAAATCTTTTTATGATAGATAAAGTGCTGGGCCCCATTTCTTGAAGCTTATTAGACTAATAATATTAGTGTTTTGTCTCTTAAATTAAACGAAAGAATGAAAAAAAACACTAATATTGTTAGTCTAATAAGCTTCGAGAAACAGGGCCCTGGACTGGCTTAGTTGTGAACAGAAACTTAAAATAAAGATACCACTGGCGCCATCTGCATTTAATTTTCGTCTCCGTCATTTGACAGAGCCCCAACAGGAAGTACATCGCGAGCGGCTCAACAGATGGCGTTGTCTGTCTCTTGGACGCAGAGCAGGGCAAGCTGCTTCACACCATACAAGCTCATACGGCGGCCGTACACAGCGTAGCCTTCTCACCCGACTCGAGACTCGTTATAACGGCGTCGGCCGACGGCAATGTCAATATGTATAATGCGTAAGTTGTGCCTTGTTTCAGTATCACTAAATAGTATAAAACTAAGTCGCTTTCTCTGTCCCTATGTCCCTATGTATGCTTAAATCTTTAGAACTACGCAACGGATTTTGATGCGGTTTTTTTTAATAGACAGAGTGAATCAAGAGGAAGGTTTATATGTATAATACATGCATAATATGCTGTGCGAAGCCGGGGCGGGTCGCTAGTTGTGTAATATTAAGAACTTGAGGTTTTCCTCTGAGTTCTCACGCTGAGTTTACTTACAGGCGGAACCGTCTATCACTTAAACTTACGTACAATATTGCATACAATTTCATAATTTTGAAGATATTTCGCATCGGTGGTCCTCGCGTGACTGATCCTACTAATATTATAAAGTATAAAGGCGAAAGTTTTTAAGTTTGGATGTTTGGATGTTTGTTGCACTCACATGGCAAAACGGCTGTACCGATTTTATTGAAATTTGCTATAGAGATAGTTGCAGTCCCGGGGAAGGACATAAGACAGTTTTTAGGGGCCGTGCATAAAGTACGTCACACCAATTTAATGATTTCTAGAGCCCCCCCCCCCCCCCCCCCCTTGTCACACGGCTTACTATGAAGACTGCAATTATTTTGTTCGTGTGTCACAAATTTCCAGACCCATATATGTGTGACGTACTTTATAGATGACCCCTAAATGGTATACCTTATATCTGTGAAGGTAGGTATCTATTTTGAGTTATTTATTGTCAGAGCCCTCAGAGGAGGCCTATGCCATGAGGTAAGACGAATTACGCGACAATTTAAAAAAAAACAACAACAACATACTGAAATTGTAGCGAATTCGGAATAAAAAGGCTATATATATATTGTCAGAGCAAGCGCGAGCGTGCAAGGCACGGCCCAGCTGAAGTCTTGGGCGATGGCGGCGTGCTTCTCGTGCGATGGCTCGCGGGCGGCGGCGGCGCGCGCGGACGGCTCGGTGCGCGTCGCGCTCGCCGCCAAGCTGCAAGAGCTCAAGGTGTTCAAGGAACATGCCGGCACGGTAATAAATTCTTTTATTTTTAAATCGAAAAAGAAAACAACAAAAATAAATGAAAATGTAAATTGACATAAATTATTAATTATCTTTGCTTTGCCGTATCTTTCTATCAATGGCATTTGAAGAGAGTATTTTTCTACCCAGAACACCTGAAGCTATTTTAGATACAGATAAACACGTTGTCGTACTAGCTTTTTTTTTTATTTGGGGTTTTAAGTCTTGTGCCATTCTTTTATAATGGTGATTTGCATTTTTAAAAATTTAATAACTAGACAGTAATGGATTTGTATGCAACATTACTGGAGAGTTAAACGCTACAGTAATGTTTTTTTTGGACTGACCGGCAACAATGAACTTCCTGTTCTGATATTTTATGTACTTAACAATGACGACTTTAACGGACATTTTTGAGAAAATAATATTAATCACATCACACTAATATTATAAAGGTGAAAGTTTGTGAGTGTGTGTTGGTTACTTCGTCACGCGCCAACGGCTGGACGGATTTGGATAAAATTTGGAACGGAGATAGCTGGTATCCCAGATTAACACATAGGCTACTTTTTATCCCGGAAAATTGCATAGTTCCCGCGGGATAGTAACATGTCAAAGGTCGTAGCTGCCTAGAGTCGCAACGTAAATAGTTATTGCAGATTATAACTATCATCATATCAGCGTAATGTGCCTTTTCATTTTATTAATATAAAGTGATTAAATTAAAATTAAATAATAAATTATTTTTCCTGTTACAGGTATGCGGCTTGCAATTCAACGCGGAAGGTAATAGGTTATTGTCTGTCTCTAAAGATACTTGTATTAATATCTACGAGTGTCCAATACCACCTAAATCTGAAGCCAAAAAGTGATATATTTATAAGTATAGTTGTAGCTTTTTTATTCAATAAATTCTTATAATAACATGAAGCTAAGTCTTGTTATACACCAAGATTGCCTGCAAGTACCTGAAATCGACCTATCTGTACTATAAGTAGGTATAGTCTAGTAAATGTACTGTATTCATACAGTACATTTACTCATGAGTACTCTTAACTTTTTCGACGACAACGACACATATCAACACCGCATGTTCATCGCCCACGACCTATATACGTCCATTACTTCAATAAGTATAAAGTATTCTATTAGGTGTTGTGGTTGAGTTAATTTGCCTGCACAAATTAAATGATTTTCACCTTTAACCTTTCTCTTGAATCACTCTATCTATTAAAATATAATAATATAGTTTTAAAGATTTAAGCATATTTAGAGAAAGCGACTTTGTTTTATACTATGTAGTGATTTAATTTCTAAACGACACTGAAAATTAGAACACAGAAAAATCCGTAAAGTAAAGCTATGGCCGGGAATCGAACCCGGGTCCTCGTCATTCCGTGACGCGTGCTATACCCCTACACCACCCATAGCAGGTGAGTAAGCCTCCGAATTTTTCTATCTGTTACCAACTGTCACGTGACCTTGTCACTATGCGAATATTTGTCGCTAAGCGTCATCTGTTTGAATGATGTATCTGTACGACACAATTAAAAACTTCCGTGGAACATGTACTGCTCACCAAGGACTAGAGAAGGCGCTGTTTTTCAAATGATAGGAAATATCAAATTAATCAAGAAATTTACTTCTTGATTTTTAATGTTTTACTTTTTACGTTTTTACCGTTAGAAATTTAATTTCTAAACGACACTGAAAATTAGAACACATAGAAAAATCCGAAAAGTAAAGCTATGTAGTGATGTCTGACTCTAACGATAGTTGTGAGTCGTTCTGTATAAAATCGTGTCGTGTCGTGGTGGTGTCGTGTCGTGTCGTAACACAGAGCGGGCCGAGTATTAGCTCCCCTGTAAGCTGGCTGGCGTGGGGGCGTGTGATTAATTCTTGCCGTAAGCGGATTGCCCTCATATCATGGTTATAGGTGGCGTTCACAAAGCTTTCATGTTTGGTGCCTACTCTTATCTGCTATCTGATATAAAAAGGAAACTGTATTTTTTATAATTTAGCAGAAAAATAATTTAATAATACGAGCGTGGCTCAATCAGCTAAATACACACATTAAGGGTGCGACCAAACCGCCGCGTTTACGCAGTGACGTGTCGTATGCGTCACGTTTTCATGCCGTTTCTTCATACATTTTATTGCGATTCCGTAACGTCACCGTTTTTTAAGCGGCGGTGTGGTCGCACCCTTATACATTATAATTAGCTAGGTACCTTTTGACCATCTGTACGTTTTTTTTTAAAGACACCGTTAGGTATGATTTAGATTTAGATTTAGATTATTTATTCATTCAATAAAAATTACATCATAAAAAAACATGATGTTATGTCTTAAAAAAGCGTGTAAAAAGTACTTACACAAGTGCCTTTATCCTAATAATTTTATAAAGCCGTAAGTTGGTTAGTAGGTAGGTATGGATGTATGGATGTTTGTTACTCTTTCACGTCAGAACGACTGAACTGATCTGGCTGAAATTTGGCACAAGGATAGCCTGGCATAACGCATAGGCTACTTTTATCCCGGAAAATTGCGTAGTTCCTACGGGATAGCGATAAACGAATTCCTTGCAGACGAAGTCGCGGCCAACAGCTAGTTGGCAATAATTTAATTACTAAATAATTCAATACATTACATTCTTAGCTACCTATATGTCCATCAACTCGTTTTTCTGAAATGTTTATCTAAATATGGAGCTAAATACGTATATTTACATATTAGTAACACAAATATTAAAACGCTTAATGTGCCTACATTAATTCTAATTACTTATTTAAGACTTACGACTGGTACTAATTTATCAAAGGAACATTTCAACTGCCCTTGACATTTCATCATGCAAATGAATCCGTGATCCAAAAGCTATTTTTCTTTATTTTTCGCCAAGTTAATATCCCGCCTGTTTCCTAGTGATTTGTCCATTATTCCACCCCAAAGCCCGTTTGAGGTCTCTATTCATTCATTGTGTAAGTAATTACGTACATAAAGGGAAGGATTTATCAAAAATATTTACATTGGAGGCAAGTCAATTGGTATCGGCTTAATTTGCGTGGAATTGTGGCGGCCCGCCGGGAAATCAACTTTAACATTCAATTTGACGCTGCGCGGATAAAAAGCAATCACTTTTTTTCATTTTTACCTGCCGAATCGCTGTTATAACAAAGTGTTTTTAAACTAGAGTCATGAATATAAAGTCTAAAACCATGCAATTTAAAAGATTTTTGGACTAGTTTCAAATACTAGGGACAAGCTTTCAGAAAAACAGAGTATACTTATTATTTTTATTAAGTTTGTTTTAAAATACAAATACACTCCGGGAGTGCCGGCAGAAGTGAAAACCTCACACGCACACTCGCGCAAAAAGAAAAAAAAAGAAAAAGAAACAAAAACTTTTTCTACACGAGATTCGAACTGCGGTCACTTGAGAGAACGCACTGTTATTCCACACCTTATATGTACCACTAGGCCAAACGCCCATACGTTAAAGCGACGAAATTAACGTAGGTACACTTCAAAAATCGAAGCGACTCTAGCTTCATTCATATTTCAAAATAAGCTCTTAGAGGATCTTAATATCCTGGTACTTAAACTCTCCCTCCGTCTTACGTCTGACGCGAGTTTAACATTTTTTACCCATCCAAAAAGTGCCCAACGCCGCTTTAGAAGTATTCTCTTCAAAAATTTTGCTTTAAAAATGAAAGTTTCAATAAACACTTATTTATAGCCAAATGAAAATCAAATACCCCACAGCGTCTACCTACTTGTGAACTAGAGCTTGGGTTTTTGGTTGCTGATAGCTTTAACTTGTGAAAGCTTTGTGACTTCCAGCAGCTTTCCACACCTATCCATATGCTACGCGAGAACATAATGTACCTAGTTGACGGACGCAGTAGTCCACATAGAACGGAGGTATCGCTGTCGTAATCACGGCGAGCCGGCGGCAGTTCCATTCAATGAGATGAAATCACTATGCGCGGCTATGAATAATTCACGTGCGGTCCACCGGCCCTCCGCTTCGCTGGACATCGATATAAAGTTTTCATATGAGCAATCATGTCTATAATACGCGGTGTGGATGTGGCTTAGTCTCCTGGTTTTACTTATTCAATTAAACTAACCACAATTTTTTCCTTGTTAAAGATCTGTGCGAGGCGCCGAATCCTCGAAATAGGTTGTTCTTTGGTGTTATTCGTTTATTTCCCTGAGAAAAAATAAGTAATTACTAAGATATGTAAGAACTTTTCTGGTTCTAATCATATCTCCATGCGATCGTATCTAACGTATTTACTCGTAATTCATCTCAAGAACTAACTACGGGTATTAAATGCTTAACTGTGTAAACAATAGTCATCTACTTATCTAATATAATAAACAGGCCTTTGAGTCTATCACATACGAACTATTGGCGTAGGTGGTGTCTGGGAGAAAACGCATTCTATCCAAATGTTCGCTGTTTATGAAGAAATGGAATTCCATCTGGTCTAGCTATCAGCTCCATGAGCTGTCGCTATATGTATATCACCTCGAATCCTACGTTTAAAATTTTTGTTGTAAAACCTTTCGAATTAAAAACTTGAGCCCAAACGTGTCTGTTGATTTTTCAGTTTCGGGAAATTCCTAAATTAACGCACCGCGGTGGGAGCAGGTCTAATTCGAATCGAAACATCGATGTCCATTTGTCATTTAAATTGGCCAGTGATTAGCGTAGCTATTTAGAATTGGAAATTAACTTAGTCATAGTATGTTCAATAAATAATTTATTAGCAACTATTCATAATAATAAACAGATAGCCTCAACACTTCAACTTTACAATGGCTTTAGTCTAGTGGTGGTAAGAGATGGCAGGAGATGAGAAAGTGACGTGAGCGGGGGCGGCGGAGTAGGCGACTTTGGCGACGGGAGCGGCATAGGCGAGCTTGGCTACCGGGGCGGCATAGGCGACTTTGGTGACCGGAGCGTAGGCGACTTTGGCGACCGGAGCGTAGGCAACTTTGGCGACGGGGGCGTAGGCGATCTTGTGGGGCGCCTCAGTGGGGTGTCCCTCGTAGCGCACAATCGCGTTGAATCCGTGTTCCTTGTCTGAGGTGTATTCCACGATACGACGGACGCCATCAGGTTGCACGAGGGAGTATGAGCCGTGGACGGCGTCTCCGGCGCGGGACTCTTGCTGCGACTTGATGTCGCCGGTGTGGTGGTCCTCCACGGAGTATTGGAACTCGTAGTGAGCGGGCGCCTCGTGCTCGTAAGCCAGCTTGGCGACCGGCACCAGAGGGATGGCGGAGGCGGCGACGGCCAGGGAGAGGATAGCGACGAACTGAAAGTTACATTCTGTTGTGAGTTTTGTGATCTTTACACTTTTATAGGTTGGTACCTAGGGAGACTAAGTCAGTAGGATTTATCGATGATGTAAAAAGTCCAGTAGCTACGCTGGGGTGCTATTCATGATATTGCGACAGGAGACATTTGCAAGCCTTATTGTATCAGACTTAATTATTATAATACCTATATTAAGGTTAAAATAATCAATTCAAATATTTTCAGCTACTAATTAATAAACGAATTATGTATTAATTAAAAGCTCACCTTAGCTGCCATTGTTGTTGATTGGATTGTCGGGGCTTGACTGTGACATTTTGTGACCCGCGCCACTTTTTATACTTCGATTTTCGCCTACAGCATGAACCTACCCCGGCCTAATCAGCCCCGGGGCTCCAACTAATTCTTTGATTGAGAGTTGAAGGTCGCCAAAGCGCGTATGACACTCGAGAAATGCATAACTGGATCACGTCGGTATGACAGCGAGATATCGCAAAGGCATACGTACTTGCACAGGCTGTGAGCCCCACTTTCCCATTTGACTAATTGCCTTCGATATGGGACCTTACGTTTCGACACAAGGTGCATGTTATGTCATGGGCGTCCGTATAAATGCGGTGTTCTTAACGTGCAACCCTCTTTTTGTCGTTCGGACTAGTCGCTGGTAGCTTCTGCGTGATACTTTTCATACTTTTCTTCTTTTTCTGAAGAAGTTTTACATTGGGATTGTATACTCGTACATAGGTTATCTGACACGCTGAAATAGACAAGCACACGCTTTACTATCCGCTGCATTCGTCGAGTTACTTACCTCTAGTTACACAGTTTAGTTACAGTTAGTAAGCCGGGTACATACTGGTACTGGCAGAGCGAGCGAATATAACTGCCTCGGAAAGAATCGCTGATGTATTTGACGATGTTGCAATGCAGCCAATTGCTTGCATCAGGATAGGACGGGCCTGGAAGGACCTAGATGGCTCCCCACAAGCCTGCCTTCATGGATGGGATATTTGCAAGCCTAGTTAGGGTAGAAAAACGCGCCGCGTTTTCTTTGCAAATAATACCGCATTGAACCTTTTCATTTTAATGTTAACTAGCGACCCGCCCCGGCTTCGCACGGTATATTATGCATATATTATACATATAAACCTTCCTCTTGATTCACTCTATCTATTAAAAAACCGCATCAAAATCCGTTGCGTAGTTTTAAAGATTTAAGCATACATAAGGACATAGGGACATAGGGACAGAGAAAGCGACTTTGTTTTATACTATGTAGTGATTTAACTAGTACTTTCCTAAGGGCGCGGTTGGTGCAATGACAAGATAAAAGAGACCAAATTGTGTCCCCTAGTTTAATCAAATTCTAATATTTTTGCGACTAAACTCAACGTAAGGAACTTACCGGGCTATTAATGTCTTTCATTCTTCCCCATTGCGTTTTTCCTCCATATAGAGTCTTTAAAGCGCTTGGAACGACGCGACAGGATTTATAAAAAGATTACGTAGGTAAACTCTTGACGCTTGACGACGCGTGGCCTTGTTGGAAGTGACCCTGCCGGCAAAGCAAGCTTCACGGGTTCGAATCCTGGTAAGGGCATATATTATGTATATCGTTGTCTAGTACCCATAATACTAGCGTTTACTTTGGAACTAGGTCAATCGCTGACTTATTCGTTTGCAGTGCGTACCTAAATAATTTGGTCACCTAATTCACAACCATTCATTTAATATAGTATATTTTGAAAATCGAAGTTAATTGTGACATAATTAATCTTAAAACTACTCAGTTAACTACGTGCTAAAAGTACTTCGTTTTTGCAACATTATGCTAATAAAGTAGGGTATCTATCTCTATCTGCAAAAGTTTGTAGAAGGAGAGCAATAAATAACGTTTAATTTAGCAACCGTACACTAATCATGTTAAATACGGTAAACAATTACGAAAGTAACGTCCAAAAGTGTATTACAGTTCAAGTCTAAAACATGTAAAACAGGTGATTGCATTGCATGACCAAGTGATTAGATCCCACAGCTTTCTGGGTTCGTTACACATTTGTATGTAGCGACGGAGGTCAGGTTATGACGGTGGTTTTGGTGGTAATAAAAAGCGGTCGAACGAGTGCTTGACCAAGGCCTTGACCTGATTGGTGCATAACTGTAACACGCAGAAAGCTTTGATCGATGACAAACGTTTGGATAATCATTAGGACTCATTGTTGATGCGTGTGTTTTACCGTGACTGATTGGGATCTGCACGTGCTGCTATATTTATTGTTGATTGTGTTTACAACAGCTTGTTAATGTTGATTTATTGTTTTTTTAATGTAAAAGGTTAGAAATGGCGATTTTGTGTTTTACTCGAGCGAAGGCAAGACACGGAGGGCTTAACTCCGTGTAGGTACCTAATTCCACCGACAGGATTGAACAGTACGCTTTATACGCTTAGTGTAAGTTTGTACACCACGGTTGCAATGAATGATTGGTTGGATTGCGGTCACAAATTACGTCTCGAACGCGTTAGCGTTAAAATGACAATACTATGAGAACGGGCCTAGTACTCCGAAATTCGATTTTCGAAGTTCGTATTGTGCCGTTCCCCTCACACTAATAGTAATTAATTTGAGAGTGAGAGGGACGGTATGATACGAACTTCGAAAATCGAATTTCGCAGTAGCCCCCCAGTTTGTTGCCGTTTGGATCCGCAAATGGAGCTGCCAATTTTTCCATACTTAGTAGGTCATCAATCGTTGACGCGACGCTACTAGTAGTTAGGATGCGTTTTGTCTCCTATATCTGTCATATTTATATTATTACATGTTTTAAAGCTGTATTTTACTCGACACTGGGAAATACCTGTACCTACCTAGTTGACAGAAACATAATTTTTAAGTGTTACTTTATTGTTTATTGGTTACTTAAAAAACATTAGCCGTACCTACCTACCTAACCAACTAACTAAACTAACAACTAACCTAACTATGAGATATATGTCAAAATCGTCTGTTATGGTTAATGTTATCCTTAAAGTAACTTGGTGCAACTTACACTAATTAGCTAACTTCATAGACGCAAACTTATAAGATTATCATTGTGTCACGTTCTGCAATACTCAAATGTAACTAAATAATCCAATCAACAAAATGGGTAATTAACAACCATGTTAACAAGATATAAATTCTCCGTACACTCGTAAATAGCTAACCATTCCACTCACGACCCGCACTAGAACCTTTTCTCCGTAAACGTCGTAGTAACTTCATTGATAATGATAAATTAGTACAGCGGTGGTTCACTGCGACAGGGTTATAAACCGGTCGCATCAGCAGTTTGGTTTTGCACTATGGCTCCCACATGTATGACAAAAGAGTATATTCGGGTTACTCAAGCGTAGTACCGGCTTATGTAAATTATTAGTTTGGCAATTCTAAATTAGAGTAATGTATCGGCAACGACAACTAGTCTAACTAGTTTTCACACATGCTTGCCGAAGTTTAATGTCGTACAAGTTTTCTACGCGACTTTCCTCATGGATTAGTATCGACTACGAGATGTGGTTGCGATTGATATGTGGTTCTTTCTGTCCGTTCCGAAATGCATTGGTTAGAAAGAGCGCGATGGCGACAAAGATGCGCTCTTGTACTTTACAATTAGCAATAATGTAGGTACCTACTTACGACCCATAGATCTATTTTAGCGTGGAATATGTGATCGATTCGTTATTTTTGTCCGTCGGCGTAGTTGTTGAAGAAGAAGAATAGAAAGAAAGAAGACATTTATTCATTTCGCGTGACACACAAATATAAGAGCATACACACAATTTAAAGAAAAGAAACATCAAAAAAAACGCAGCCATGAAAATTAGATCATTAGCGTGTGTGTCTTCGCAAAAGTAAAACATTCGCAGTCTCAGCATTACGCTGAGGTGTTAGACACCTGCAGCACTGATTTTCAGCCAGAACCGTTTACTTACGTGCTACTCCCGTACAGTCTGCATTAGTATTACTAGCTATATACAATACAGTATACAAACGAACAGATCAAAAAAAAATTAACATTTTGTTCGACTTGCATTGTCTTCAAAAAAAAATGTTTACATTAAAGGATACTTTTTTAGGAAAACTTTTTCAGTTTATTCTGTCTTATTAGGCCGGGTATAAACACGTCTGTAGCTACATTTTGTGCAAGTATACGAGTAGATTACACTCTTGTGTCATAATTGTATGAAGCGTATATGTGTGCCAGGCACTTGCACAAAAATGGGCAAGCTACAGGCGTGTGTTCCTAGCCTTACAACGCTTCGTCAAATGGATTCCCACAGACAGACCGACGGCTCACTTGAAATTATATTAGTGTGTCAAAATATTTATCGTGAGGAAATGACGCCAAATGTGTCCAATTTATAACTAATCGAGTGGTAATTTAAGTTTCTTAATGCTGTTTAATGCGTTAATGAAATATTTGATACTATTTTTATGTAAATTAAAGTATGGATTTTGTCGTTATCAGCGTAAAAAATGACCAAGGTCAACCACACTGCACAGCACACGATTGCTTGACTTTGTATACTGACGAGTACAAATAACTGTGCACTTTCCATACAAATATATTTCAAGTTACTTTTTGTGATGTTGTATATGTTAGTTATTAAAATATATGTAGCGATTGTCTCAGTAAGTTTGCTTTAACATGTTCCTATTTTTTCTACAGCATAAGAATTGCCTGGGAGAGATTTATCTGAACCGATAAGGACGCCTTTTGTTTGCCGTGTTGTTTTCTGTTTTTTTATTTTAAATTTAGGTATTGTGTAAGATAAGACTTTACTTCTAAGATAGAAAAGTGTATGTAGGTATATCTATCTACAATGAAAGTATACACTGGCGATTTCACGAGAGTGTGGGCGGTTGTAATTAACTAAGAGATTAGGATCGTTATACGATGTGATATGATATAATATCAGGGTACAATGAAATAAGTACTTAATCAAAACACAATTGATATTATGTTTATGTCCTACATATTATACAAATCTGAATAAACTCTTTTGATACTAGGTACTTTGATTAAAGCCGATACGAATCAATTTCTTAATATTGACCGCTAGAGAACAGATATTTGTTTTGTATTTATTTTTAATTTACTTATCAATACTTATTTTACAGCATTTTACTAAAAAAAAATTGTGTTCGACACAACAAAACCCTCTCTTTGCCTTGTAACTTCATTAAAAGTATGTGAGTACCTACTTAATTTAGGTAACTACATACTTACTTACAATATTGAATATTATTTTCATTTTCATTTTCATCATAGGTACCTATTAGAATTAGTGTTGATTGTTGATTGAGTTCGCGAGTAGGTAATTAAAAAAAATGAAAATAGTTAAATGTACAACGTCTGAACAGATATAAATTAAAATAATTATCTCATTCACGCCGGGTTCCAAACAAAAATAAACCGCATCAAAATGCAGCCCGTATTGGCGACAAACCAACAGCCTTGGAAGTCGTCGCTTATGGGGTTACTAAAATTACATAATGTTACATTGATCTGGTTTTTGACCCTAGCGTCAGGGCGTACGTAGAGTCGTCTGCGCAACTTATACTATAAAAGCTGCGCGCGGGCACATCTCGGCACATTGACGATCAAACCAAACAACATGGCAGTCAAAGTGAGTATCATCATGATATTAATTAAATTATTTCATTAAAAAAAAAAACTTTATATAATCCAGTTTTAGAACTAGTTGCGATCCTTGCGTAAAGGCGTTACAATTTCAATGCTAACTACTATACTCATACCTAGTGAAAACCGAGTCGCTTTGCCAAATAATTTGTCAAAAGTTTTTATTGGTCAATTTATCTTAGAAATTTTTGATTTGTGAGTGTCATCTAACTAATTAAATTAAAATTACGGATAACAATGTGTTGTTACAAATAGCTGCAAAGTTATGATAGGGGTATCTAACGATAACACAGTAGGTACCTACCTATTAAGTAAATGATTTTCCTCGTCAAAAAACCGTAACATTGCCAACAGCTCGCAACTTTCTTCTGCATCGTGGCAACAGCCGCAGCGGTAGCCGTCGAGGTGGCTCCAGCTAAGGTGTTATACGCGGAGCCCGAGGCGCCCGCGCAGTACGAATACGAGTACTCCGTGCAGGACCAACTCACAGGTGACTCCAAACAAGCCAAAGAAAACCGCAACGGCGACGCCGTCCACGGTTTCTACTCCTTCGTCCAACCTGATGGCGTGCAGCGCATCGTCGAATACACCGCGGATAAGATCCATGGTTTCAACGCCGTAGTTCGGTACGAGGGAGCTCCTCAGAAGATCGCCTACGCTCCTGCTCCTGTCGCTAAGGTGGCCTACGCCCAAGCTCCTGCTCCAGTGAGCTACGCTGCCCCAGTTGCCAAAGTTGCGTACGCCCCAGCCCCAGTGGCCTACGCCCCAGCCCCTGTTCCAGTGAGCTACGCTGCCCCAGTTGCCAAAGTTGCGTACGCCCCAGCCCCAGTGGCCTACGCCCCAGCCCCCGTTGCTAAGGTCGCCTACGCGGCTCCTTCTCAAGTGACCTATTCATCGTATTCCGCTCCAGTTGCCAAGGTTGCTTACGCCCAAGCTCCCGTGGCTTACGCGCAAGCCCCAGCTCAGCACATCACCTACGCCCAGGCTCCGTCCCACTTCGCTTACGCGCAGGCTCGGGCTCCTCACCACGTGACCTACTCCCAGGCACCAGCGCCAGTGGCCTACGCGTCAGCTCCCGTCGCTAAAGTGGCCTACCCCGCCCACCTCGGCCATGTGACCTACTCCTCGCCAGCCGTGTCGTACCAACACTAGATTTAACGCCGTTAAGTTTGAAATATTTATTTCTTAATACAGCAAATAGACGATTTATTTCGCTTTTTATTTTTACCCGAACGGTCAGTGGGGAAAGAACTGCACAAGGAGGCGTCAAAGCGGCGTATCCGATATCAAAACGCTGCAAACGAAGTTACTAGGAAGCGTGTGGGTAGTGTCGGGGAATCAATTGAATTATGTAGCATTATGAGGCGAGGAGCTCCGGTTACGCGGCACGTCCGCGCCCCGGGCCCCGGGCGCCGGCCGCACTGACGCATTGCTCTTGACACCTATTCATTGGGCTAGTTTAGCTGTCGACCAAACTATTACGCCCGAGCTTATGTTCCAAGATTCCCCTTTCTACCCCTTTACGAACGCTTTTCCGGGGGGCAGGGTATCTCTTCACGTCTGGCACCGTTGTACAAACTGCTGTTTGAACGTGTCGACGTGCAAATTTTGATTGCAGGCAAATATAAATTGACAGCGTCGACTGATGGCGAAAGTGGTTGTTGGGATAAAGCGGAGGGTTTGTAAAATATGTGATGTGAATATTTTATTTGTGAACGCGTCAGTAGCGTTAAACTGGAGGGCGTGCAATAATGTTTAGTTTGTGAAAGGGCTGTATTAACGTGTGCAGCTCTATTTAGGGGCACCTTTGGTTTTGTTAAGTGACGCTAAGTAATATAAGGTCGCTAAGTGACTCTACATTACGCATACAAATCCAAATACCTAGACTTTGCAATGCAATAGTATATTGATCACAGTTGACACAGTATTAGGTGAATAGTTACCTATCATCGCCATTATTAGATATCTCTGCGTAACGAGAGCTCTATTATCAAAAGCGTTTCAGTAGATATTTTTGTCGTCAACAGTCTTTGCCTGTGGAGTCCTACACCTTAGCCATATCTGAAAATAGATGTTAGTAAATATACATAACGATTTATTCTGCGGTGATAACTTAATACAGATGACAGCTACGAAAAGCGGAAAAGCGTTTACGTTTTATCACAGCAAATATTTACCAACATGCAGGATAATAACATCGCGTAAAGCTGACAGTCAGACGTAATTACGAATTCACTGACGGCCGGTAATACGTTTGGGACGCATAAAATAATCAGGACGAACAAAATGTTTGGTGGAGTTTTTCAATCCGCAAAGGGTTGTGATAATCCCGCTATTATGGGATGATGAACTATAACTACATCGTTTGTGTGACCATTATACCTGATGTGATGTAGATTCGCAGTATAATTACTATGTTTTGATAAAGGGTGTTGTGCAAAATATTAATCATTTGTTGATAATCTCTTACTATAAATTTCATGTACTCGTAGCCATCAAAGACTTTATTTGTTGAGTGTGAAACACAAAAAAAGTTAGATTTTTACCCCCTTATTCGTAAACGCTCTATTTTATAGCATAAACGAGTTCTATGCAAGTCAATAATTTTCAATGCATGATAGTGTTTTTAGATAGACCTGTAGTTTTAAGGTATCTATTGTATGTACGCCCGAAAAGGGTAACTGTTGAAACATGTACTAATTATTAAGTTCCAACTTTGCATTTTACATAGTTATACAATAAAATTTATTCTATTCTATTCTATTCTAGGCTTCTGCTAACTTTGCAATCGTTTGTCCTTATCTGTGAAAGGTAAATGTCGAAGTAATGGATAAGAACAAACGATTGCTAAGTTAGCAGAAGCCTACAGAGCGTTTATGAATAAGGGGGTGAGTATTTGTTGTTGCTATGGCAACAGAAATAACATCTGTGAAAAATTCAACTGTGTAGCTATCACGGTTTTGAGAAACTTCCTGTGACAGACACAAGACGGACAGTGGACTCTTAGCAATAGTTCCGTTTTTACGCCTAAAATTATGGAAGCCTTAAAGTGTTGCCAGCACTCGCCCGCCATACGCTGGACCGGAAGCAATCTTCTCACAATGCTGTAACGCATCCGACATGCACTGGAGACCCGTCGCGAATGTGACACGTGCGGCCACTGCCAGCGATCAGCGTGCGCTGAATAGCTCTTGTTAGGTTTGAATTAATTAATTGGCTGGGAGATTGAAGTTAGGATTAGGATTAAGCTGGAGGGATTAGCAACGTTTTCTTTAAAAAAATTGTATTGATATTGAAATTCATATAATGATGAGGACTTTTATTCTGAAGCTGAACTGTAAACGGTAGGTTTACGTTACGCTCATAGCTGGGCACTAACTCGTTAATCCGTTAATCGTTAATTAACGAAGTTAACATTTTGATTAACGGATTAACTTTTAAGTTAACTTTTAAAAATGTTAACGGACACGTTAACTTCCGTTAATATGCAGAAGTCCGTTAATCGTTAATCCTATGCCTACTATTTACCGTACGGCACCGCGGCACGGCGCGAAAAACAGATTCAGACAAGTATGAAACGACAAGTGCCGGGCGGCGCGTGGCAGCGAGTGAAATAAAAACCAAACTAAACTAAAAGTAGGTAAATTTTGCCGGTGCGTGCGAGTGAGAAAACTGCGAAGAGATTTGTTTCGTTTGATCATTTCATTACTTAGCGCAGAACCTAAACCAACAGGTTTTATAAGTTCACTAACGCAACGATATAAAAATGCAATTTTACATATATTAACGGATTAACGATTAACGTTAACTTGCGTTAATTCTTCCGAAATGTAACGCTTTAACGTTTAACGAAGCTAACTTTTTTTGTAGCGGATTAACGATTAACGAAGTTAACTATTTGATTAACGGTGCCCAGCTATGGTTACGCCGAACAAGTAAATCACATGGTAATTTTCACAATCTTATTTTTATTTACGTTATTATGATTTGAAATTTCACAGTCTTCATTAGCCATAGGTGATTTGGAACTGGCTAGCCCCCTACTATAATCCTTTCTAATATTATAAATGCGAAAGTCTCTGTCTGTCTGTTTGTTACGTTTTCACGCCTAACTGAACCGATTCTAATGAAATTTGGTACAGATTTAGTTTTAGTCTCGGGGAAGGACATAGGATAGTTTTTATCCTGGAAAATCGCACAGTTCCTGCGGGATAGCGATAAGTGGATTCAGCGCAGACGGAGACGCGGGCAACAGCTGGTTAGTTATTTATAAATTATTAAAAAGCCTATACCTATTATTCGACGAATTTAGGTACCTATCTTGCGAGTTCGTCGAGATCTACATTAATTTTACAAGCTTTTTTAACTTTCAACCTATGTTACGTGGTATGCATGTAGGTTATATCATAACTTAGGTGCATACATACATACAACCGCAACATTGCAAGTTAAAAAAAGCTTGTAAAATTAATGTAATCTCGACGAACTCGCAAGATAGGTAAACAAGTTTAGTACGTCGAATATAGACTTCTTAGTAATTTAATTTATATTTATATAAGCCGTGGTAGCCTAGTGGTTTGACCTGTGGCCTCTCAAGCAGAGCGTCGTGGGTTCAAATCCCGGGCTCGCACCTCTGAGTTTTTCGGAATTTATGTGCGAAAATTACGTTTGAAATTTGCCATGAGCTTTTCGGTGAAGGAAAACATCGTGAGGAAACCTGCACACATCTGCGAAGAAATTCAATGGTGTGTGTTAAGTTCCCAATCCGCATCGGGCGCGCGTGGGAACTATAGCCCAAACCCTCCAATACACGAAGGAGGCCTATGCCACGAGCCACGCCGAATTACGCGACAATTTAATAAATAAACGACAATAACAACAACATGTACTTACTGAAATTGTAGCGAATTCTGAATAAAAAGGCTTATAAAAAAAAATTATAACTAATTTCGGTTCAATCGGTTAAAGATATCTGCTTCTAAATTGAGCCGCAAGGTTCCACCCGGACAAACATAAATAAATAAAATAAATAAATATCTTGGGACAATTGACACCAATTGACCTAGTCCCACACCAAGCAAAGCTTGTGATATGGGCACCAGACAACGGATAAACATACTTATATAGATAAATACATACTTAAATACATATTAAACATCCAAGACTCGAAAACAAACATTCGTATTTTTCATACAAATATCTGCCCCGACCGGGGATCGAACCCGGGACCTCGAGCTTCATAGTCAGGTTCTCTAACCACTAGGCCATTCGGTCGCCAATACATTCAAGTTAAATAAAAGTTTGTTATAATAAAAAACAAAGCCCCAACTGTTGTAACCATAACCGAGCAAAAAAATCAATGCGTCAAAGTCACATAAAGAAGCGCGAATACCTATTATGTATTTCTGTTTGTGGGCTGAGGAGGGACGCTCAATTGTCCCCATTTACATAAACAGCGCACAATATTTACGAGTGTAAAGCATCGTTGTCTCGTCCCACGTAGTCTTTCTC
This sequence comes from Pandemis heparana, assembly GCA_963854515.1. Lineage (NCBI taxonomy): Eukaryota > Metazoa > Arthropoda > Insecta > Lepidoptera > Tortricidae > Pandemis > Pandemis heparana. The sequence continues at coordinate 5,216,459 of OY978020.1, read as the reverse complement.
TGTCATTGCCTGAAGCAGACTTCAGGCAGAGTCGCCGTGCGGCGTTGCGTCGATTAGATTTTGTAAAATTATCAATTTGTCTAGCAATAAACCGCCTGCAAGAAGACAAATAAAATACGCTTCTCTTTTGCTTTATTTATGATCAAGTACACTCCGTACTCGTAAATATAACAAAACAAACAAATATTTCTAAAACTAGAGCTACAGTTTCAAAAAGTCCAAATGTAAACTTGTGCTATCTGGGCGTTAAAATAACTCTACCCTCCTATCTACATTTCGATCTCAAGACTCAAGTACCCCAACGGACCGAGTCTATTAAAAAAAACAACACGACTCAACTACGGAAAAGACAGCTACCGCATCAAATCGGATACAGACAAGACACATCACTGTTGACGAAACCACACATATTTTACGTGTTCGAGTTCATGGGTTATTATATAGAGTAGTCGACATTGCGAAATGAGGCGTGGAATATTTATGAAATAATAGCACTGTTACTGTAACTTGATTTTGAATGAAAAATACGATAAATAATCTTAACCAGACTGTTAAATCAAACTTATCCAACCTCAAGCTCAAATTTTCTAGCACAATTCTGGAACATCTTGTAGAGACCTACAAAGTAAGCGATACGATAGACCCCGCGGATATGCAGACTATGCAGAGTAAGCTGTAAGCGTCTAAAACACACTATGCCGAAGATATGACCAAAGTTCGACATAGTGTGTTTAGACTGAAGTTCCTAAAGTGGTCGGTGGACTCGTAGGGGTCCCCGGAAGACGACGGGGTCCACGTCGGCGCAAAGAAGGGGGTTTAGGCCGAAATTAGTCAAATCTGTGAACGTGGTCTACAAGTAAAATATTTTGGGAACCTGTGGTTTAGACACTAAGAGCTATGTCGAATCGGCTAAGGGCCGAAGCAGGCTGCGACCGCGGGAGGGGGCTACAGTCGGGGCCGGAAACAATTAGGCGACGCGCACGCGCGGGCTTCCTCCTCCTAATTGCCGTATCGCTCGATGTATCCCCATTATAATCCATGTTGTTGTCCACAATGCGGTATTAGTGTGTCTTGGACATAAGATAAAGCAGGTTAGATCAGTCTGACGTGAGAGAATTAGATCGCTCTATCCCTCTTAGATATAATCCATGTTGATCAGTCCGCACCACAATGAGGTATATTGGCTGGGTGAATACGGCGTTGCGATTGCTTGGGTCAATGTCATTGTCCCCCCTCGATTGTATCTACTTAGGGTTGCAGATAACATACCACAATGGAACTACAATTCGTAATAACTTCGATCAAATTGGACTCAGCAACGGTGCCGTCCTTAGTTTGTATAAAAATAACTCTCAGCATCGTACGTGGCAGGACCTCATGCAAGGCCCGTCCGGATCGCTACCACTATTGTACTCGCTAATCCTGCCGCCAAGCAGCAGGCTGTCTTAGCCGGTGAAATTACCGGCACACAAGGTATATTAGCCCTCAAGGCCGGCAATGCGTCTGAAATTTTGTAGTGTTAACGCATGATCGTGGCGCTCATTACCATCAGGCGACCCACTTGCTTCCGATAATTATCGATATCACTTTAACGATAAATGCAGAGAGAATAACGAAGAAACGGGATTAATCTGCGGGCTATTTTGGACGTAATAATTCGTCCATGACATACCTAATTAATAATAATAATAATAATAAATGTTTATTTCAGGTAGTCACCCATAGAATATACCCATTAATACCTACAAAAATAAATTATAACCAGGTTAATTAGGAGGCAGCGACTCAAAACGTAAATAGTCCGGTAAAAATATTTACCTAAGTACTAATGTCCTACATGTCTGGGTTATGATTATGCCTAAAGTCTCAGATACATTTGATATAACTCAAGCTAAGGACCTAAACCTAGTTAGGTACTAGATTTGGGTCGTACCTAATTATAGAAACTAATAAGATACCTATCTCATTCTAGAGGTCCCTAATGGATACACTTCGACCCATTCGTGGATATTATGTGTAAAAAGCAATCTAATAAGATAAGTAATAACACAACCTATGCTAAATATAAATACATTACGGAAAAGTGCAACTCTTAACCACAACTATTAAATAAGCACCAAAAAATGAAACGCCTACTCAAAAGTTTTTAGCAAAACGCGCGACGCAAATATTGCGCGGACATAAATATCATTGAGACACGAACGCAACCCGTCATTACCAAAACTAATGATTCGCTAAACACCGCTCCCTATTCCCTGGGCGGGCTTTGTTCGACCGAAATCTATTTATTCATATCGTATTGCTAATTTGGAGATTAGAGAGCGTTCCGTAGGTGATTGAATTAGCCATTCCTTTTGGAGCCCCGGGGTCCCGGGGGAGGCACCCGCTCGCTCGTGGCGATGTTTAACGCGCGTTTGAATAAACGTTGGAAAGTGAACTTATTTATGGTAAGGATTAGTGTAATATCTCACTCTTAACCATACCGTTGTGAAAGTTGTCAGGGGTCCGATGTTTTTAAGTTTGTCACTCGAAAGTACCTATCATTTGAAAGTGCTTAAAAATTGTATTATCGACTTTTTATATATACAATATCATTGATTGTCGATCAAGAAATTCCTTCATCACTTCCCTTCAGGTTCAATGTTATTTGTATGGCAAACACCATTTTGACTTAGGTAGTTACAGCTTCTTAGCTAAACGTGGCCTTTGGGTTTTGTTTCCTTAGGCTCTGTATACCCCGTAAGGGATAAAGACGTGATTTATGTATGTACATTAGACAGTCAGACTTACATCGTTTTCTTTCTCTTGTGGGAACTGTCACAGAAAGTGGTAAATCACTTACTTGTTCGACTATACTTTTTCTGGATTTTTAAATAAAGAATTGTAACCTTGTTATTAAATATTGAATTTTTTACTTCCAGATCAATGTCAAACTCGATTTACATGGGTAAGGTCTTTTCAATCTTAACTGTCCTATTTGGTAAACAAAATTCTAACCTCAATGTCCAAATTTTTGTAGAGATTAAATTAATAAACCAGGCAATATTTTATACATAATTTTGCTGATATTTTATCTCCAGTTGCTTATTTACGATGAAATACTTAGTTAAAAAAAATAACAATAAAATTGAGGTTAGAATTTTGTTTACCAAATAGGCAGTTAAGAATGAAAAGACGTTAGATATAACGGACAAGAGCTAAAATGGAATATATAACGGACAATAGCTATTTAAATTCAAAATCAAATCATTTATTTCGGACTTTAAATCCATAGTGTTAATAATTACAAAAACTTTATGTCTAAAAAGAAGAAAACCAAGCTATAAGTAAGAATTAAAAAAAAAACCCCACGCATTAGTCGAGTACAAAATCAATCTTGTGCCAAAAATGCCTTGCATCATTTTGGAAAAGAGCCGATACTTACTCTTCAAATTACTGGGGGGTTACCATGACGTCTTAATGCGATTCAGTTTAGGTTCGCTCGCTGTCAGATCCATATTAAAAATGACAGCTAAAACCTGAACTGAGTCGGAATTGACAACATTTCAAAAAAAAAGTATTTAAGTTTTTTTCGTGTTTATAATAGCTGGTTAAAAATTAGACTACCCTTGTTTCTCGGTTTTCCTTTGTTTTACTTAAATTCGTCGTTAATAATTTATTAAAGAAATGGTCATTAAAAAGACCGTATATACAAAGGTAGGGATACTGATGTCGTAACCTTAGCATGATATAAAATTAAAAAAGTAACTTTCAAACAGAACTGTCATGTCATGTCACTTGCTTTGTTTATCAACCATTCATTGTCGTTCGTTCACGAATTTGTTATTTTGCGTTTGCTGCTTTGCAATACTGTGCATGCTTTGAGTTTATTTCCTTTCCTCTAATAATTTGTACCGTCCCAAGTTGCACTATAAGCACACAAGATACACAACACAAGATAAATTCGTCGACTTTGGGCAGATTGCGGCTATCCGCTATCACTATCAGTCAACCACTTTCATGTTATTAAAGCGTCTATCAAACCAATTATATAAATATTACGAGATTTAAGAGAATTGAAAACGTGTCGTTAGAATCAAGTACCTAATCCGTCGGACTGATAAAAAATGAACATGACATTGACACCATGACAGTTCTATATTTTTTTAAATTCCTATGGTAATAAATGGACTAACGACACTATGAGTATATCCCTAACATTCGCAATCCAACTTTTTTTACTGTTTTTCCTGAATATAAAAAAACTACTGCATAAAAAAAATCAAAAGTATTTTTAATGTAATCAGCAGTGTAAAATCTACAAACGCTATATTCATTTTACTAGCTTAGCAAATTTGAATTGTTGTCAATTAAGACGTCATGGTAATGCCCCAGGACCCTTTTTTACCAAACATGGCTACGAACCACCGCAAGGAAACTAGCTTTCGAATGAAAGAAACCGCATCGAAATCTGTCCAAATAATTAAGAGCTACGACTCCACAGCAGACAGACACAAACACACACACACTCACACGCAGATATCGACGTCAAACTTATAACGCCCCTCTTTTTGGATGGGGGGTTAAAAAGAGAAATAGGTAATTCATCGAATGAAGGCATTACATTACGTTCCTATCCTAGTTTAATACCTACCACCACCTACCCATGCTCTTATTCGCATTTTGGTAATCTCTGTCGTTTATGTTTTTAATTTTTTACACGCTTGAAAAGTAGACCGAATCCACTCAGCATACAAGACAGAAAAATTCAAAGCTATCCCATTCTATCTTCCCTCACCAACAATTACTCTGAATAGGACAAAAGTGAATAGGCTAAAGATTCGTCAATTGTGCGCGTTCTGTCGCGCGTAAAGCGTCAATAAAACCGTCATTAATTGAAGCGTTTAGTTCATAATTACTGTAATGCTGACAATGGATCAGTGGACTGAGCAGTCGAGGAGGTTCAATTGTGGCATCGAGGCGCTGTTTGCACTGGCACTCAGCGGAGAACTCTCATTGGCCGGCAGAGGGGGCCGCCTCCTCCGCGCCACCGCGAGCCTTTGTGGATAGGACGGGACATTTTATCCGCGATTGTTGCTGCAAGGACGACGGCTTTTGTTTATTTTATTACCTTTCATGATACCGGTAAAGTGGATAGTACTCGATAACGCGGATGTAGTCTTAGGTACATAGTCAGATCGTTGTTTCAATTCAAGCATTGTGGAATTGTCAGCGTCATTATAGTATAAAACATGCTGTGTGATCTAAAAGTTCGGCACGTCATGCTGTAAATATCTATGGTGTACCGAAATATTTGGCCGACTTGGATGCATCACACTATTACGACGTTAACTGTAGGTACTGTATACTTTGCCAAGTTATAGGTTTTATTCTGACTACCAGTGGCGTGGCGTCCATAGAACTCGATTCCCACTGGCTTGCCTATTTTAAGGCAGTTGAGCAATTTATTGTGCAGAATTAGAGGAAAAGGCTAGTTAAGTTCCCTTCGGCTTGCCTTCTGATATACTTGACGCCACGCCACTGCTGACTACGCAAAATATAAATGTATACCGAAACATCAAAGTACTTAAGAATCGAAAGCAAAAACTCAAAAAATAAACCCACTCGACGTTTGAATAATTTGTCAAAAATGCTGAACATTGGTTACTAACGACGAGTAACTCGATAATGCTAGGTTAGTAACAAAGTTTACTTTATGGAAATTGAAACTGCTACTTATCCACTTTATTCCTTAGCAAAAACAAAACTAACGTTAGGTACTTGAATATCCATTTAAAATACCTATAACAACTTTCGAAGTACAAAAGACCTAACTATATCTTAATTTTGTTGTTCTAACGTCTAGTGAACTCTATTTTATAGTATCCACACTAGCCTGCCGGCGGCGCCGCTCCCCAGTTCCCCACGCACACATTAATGTTATTATTTGGCAACATTTACTAAATAATTTGCTCGTTAAACGTCCGCCGATCCGCGCCCCCTCTAACTACTGTATTGTGTCGGGCGATTTGCCTCCTCCGGGACTAACGACTGATTCAACCAATACGACTGCGACATTAATTACTTCCACGTCTTTTGTGCCAATATTTGTGGCAACACACTCCTTTGTGCACGATACCAAATTAATAACGTCCTGTTATCGTGCGGGGGGATTACAAAACTACCGCGAACTCCTACAACGCCGTAATAACTAAGATTTGATGAGTTTTCTGTAAGCTGTGGGGTGGGTATTAATACGAGCCAGCACTAACTGAAACTTTATTGGAAATGTTAATTAAAGAAAACTATGAAATAATGTTTTTCTAAAATTAATATTGGTTATATATACGTTCTCCCACATTTACAATGCCCTTTTCCAGCCAGAATTCGCGCGGCAGGCACCATTTCATGCCGTTGAGGGTGTTCCACCACACCCTAAAATTTTCTATAGCTGGTGTTTCGGTGATCTCGTCGTTGAGCGCCTCGCACAGGTCACAGAGAGGATGGTACTTCTGGCCCCATGAATTTATCGTGTACAGGTTGGTCCATCCGAAGTAGCTTTCGAACACTTTAGCGCTCCGCGTGGCTTCGTAGATCACGAAAGCCAAATTGTACGGGTGCATTTCTCGAGCGTTGATGTAGGAACCTGCAGGCAGGAACCTGAGAAAGACGAAGACATGTGAATGTGTTCTTAATGTACTTTTGACCCTCTTCTGGCCTAAATAAATATACCAAATATATTCATGATATCTTCTGAGCGTCAGTCAAATAGACCTAATTAAAGATATACCTATACACACACCATTAAACCATGCAATTAAGTGATAGAGCCAAACTAACTAATCAAGTGGTGGTAGTTTTGATTGGTCAATTTACTCAGTTTCACAGTCAATTAAAAACTAAGGAACGTACCTGGTGTAATTCGCGCCACCGTAAACGACGGGAACGGCATAATTTCGGTACCCGTGCAGAACCTTCTCCGTCACGTAGTCTTCAGCCATTGAGTTCTCAAACGCCATGTAAAAGCGGTAATTTCGCGTCAACATATCATCGCAGTTGTTATTGGTACAATTCACTTTGGAACACTTGCCATAAACGTCGATTTTAAGAGAGAAGTGAGACAGATGATGCTGTAGTACCATCAGGTAATCTTCGCGTAAACTATCAGCATCGCAGTTGCTCACGATCCACGCGGCGGTTTTTCGCTTTCTTCGCAAAATTGATTTTATTTGTGGTTTCAGCGGGCGCGAGCTCTCCTCCCATTCTACATCAGCGCTAGGGGCGACGATCGAGCCCGAGGCATCACGAACCACGAAATAGTTCCACACGATGTCTGAATCCAGACGATATGTAAAAGTCCAATTGAAGAAGTTGTCGTTGTGCAACTCGCAGGCGGCATAGTTGTACGAGGACTCGATGGTGGTGAACACGAACAGCTGTGACGGGTTTCGCTCTTTTGGCCTGTCTTCGGACTCAAGAAATTGCTCATTAAAAATTATTGCATGAAACTTCGTGTAGTTACCGAACATTTTCTTGTCCGAGGTGAAGAAACAATTCTTTACTAGACAATTTAAAGACGGGAATATACTTCCGTTTTTTTCATTTATGATGAGGTAGTTGCCATTCCATACGAGGATGTATTTTATTCGTTTTTTTTGTAGACTAGATACCGGATTTAATCTATGATTGACGAATTTTATAGCTGATATTTCTGGGTCTCTATTATCTTCGTAGCTTAGGGTGAGCTGCAGCGTCCATACGTGGAGGATGACATAGAGCGAAATTGAGAAAAGCATATAGAACATACTTTTTGTTGAGCATTGCGGCAAGTAGGAAAACCGGAAAACCATGTCGGTACAACATTGATGCGCTCTGAAAAGAAGTATTTACTAAATTAAACAAAAAATATATCGACTCTTCCGTTAGTCTTACAAAAGTGACGCCTTTGAGTGACGCTTATAAATGACGTTAGTTTCTTTTTCAGTACTTTGTCACAAAAAGAATTTCCTTTAAATACTTATTACGGAACTTTACTCTCATTATTATAAGTTCATCCTCTTTTAGACCTTTAAGTTTCCCAAAACCTACTTTCAAATAACTACCAACTTTTATTCTCAAATAATAATCTAACTAATATTATAAATGTGAAAGTATGGATGGATGGATGGATGGATAGATGGATGGATGGATGTTTGTTTGTTACTTAATTACGCCAGAACGGCCCAGCGGATCTGGATGAAATTCAGCACATAGATAGAGAAAAGTCTGGAATAGCACATAGGATACTTTTTATCCCGGAAAATTGCGTAGTTCCCGCGGGATAGCGAGAAACGAATTCTTTGCAGACGAAGTCGCTGGCAACAGCTAGTATTAATATAAGTACCTAATAATATTATCACGTACGTTTGAGTAAAAATAACCGGATGTGTAATCGAAATGCCTAAAGCGAATAAATCCGTATTGTTATGTCCGCGTGGGAGCCTTAACACTTAATCATTCAAATCTCGCTGTCCCATAGGTGGCAATGCCATCACTCAGCTTCTGATAAAGAGACAAATTTAGACAACCTAACAAAGCGACAACACGCCACTAATCCCAGATTAAGATCGTTTCTGGACCAGAGCACGATAAACACTCCACACACAAATACTCAACCTTTCAAGAACAGTTAGTGTTATAAAAAGCGGCCACTGGACTCGCGAGTTGGCGCCTTTGTGTCCAAACTACAGTTATTGTTGGCAAAATAAGTGCATTGTTGTCACGTAAGATTTGAGAGCAAAAACTTCTTACAATAGCTCCGTAATTGAATTAGGACCACTCGGAGGCGTCGTCGATGTCCGTTCTGAGAATAATGTCGCGGACTGTCCGAGCTTCGGCGCTGAAGCAGCTGGCATCCGTGTCAACTTCCTTATAAAATTAAAACGGACGTGTGAAAGATGAAACTAACCAGATGGACGGAATATTTACTGTGACGAATAGTTAAACTGTGTCATGGACATTGAAACAACTCATAAGAAAGGACTAGTTCGAATTAATTTCCGTAATGTATATCTGCCCCTAAATATGTAAATAAATAAAACCCTTACCGAATTATGTAAATTAGAACCAGAAATAAGTTATTTTGTCATCTGTCGCTTTGGCAGCGAACCTTCCTTCTTTACCTTAGCTTAGTTAGATTTTAAGTTAATTTTTTAATCAGGTTGGAGACTGAAAACCAGCATGCCTATAGGAGAGGATAGAGTCAGCAGTCTCCTCTCCTATTTACCTAATACTTCGTACCTAAATGCTTTGTTAATGTATTTTTCTTTGTGTATTGGTAAATAAAATTTCTTTTATTAATTTGATATGCGTCGGTTGTGAGTCTGATAACTCGTGTAAGGTCCGTCCGGATCGTTGCCAATGTCTTACTAGTTAATCTTGCCGCCAAACAACGGTGCTTGCGCTGCTGTGTTCCGGCGTGGTGTACTCCGGAGTTCCGGAGTAAGACAGCTGGTGAAATTACTGGCACATGAGGTATTCTATCTTAGCCCTGTAAGCTGGCAACGCATCTGCAATTCTGTAGTGTTGCCGGGTGTCCATGAATGGCGGTGCTCACTTAATGATTACCTAGGTACTTGCATGCCAAATTTCAAGACTCGTAGGTAATTATAGTTATGGAAGTACTTTGCCACATTATTTATTTTATTTTAGGACTTAAATAAAATCTTAGTGCAATCTACGATACCTCAAGGATGTCTGAAAAATTTCAAGTCTGTAAGTAACTTCAATGGTTTAGGCTGTGCGTTGTCCGTCAGTCACTGTTAATTCACGTTAACTACCTACTATTTTATAGGTATACATAAATTCGTACGTTCTTCACGTAAGTAGGTAAGTAGGTAAGCACGCCAGTCCGCTGGTAAATGTGGAATCACAGCTGTAAAAACTAACCGCGCCCCGATTGTCGGTAACAACGCCAAATAAATAAATTAGTGCCACCCGTAAAATATTTACCAAATAAAATAAAGCACGCGATGCGGTCCGCACGTCACTCGCGGTTGATTAAAACTGAAATCGTTTGTGCTGCTGAAAATATCTACCTACTCCAATCGTATAATTTAAAATGCATTCAGTGTTAATAAATATTCTTATTCGTTAATTTACTCGTTTATTTAGTCTTAAAAGTTGATAATACCAATGAAATATTTAATGAAAAAAACTCGTCTCACAGTGAATCGAAAATATGATGAATACTTACATCCCTCGGACATCCGGCACATTCAACTTCAGTCCAACCATTTCACTGCTTTTTTTGCTGAGATTCAAACCGCATGTTCCCAAGGGTTAATCTTTAAGCTGTTAAAATATTTATGAACTACTTATTTACGTATTGACAAAACAAAATATTCGACAATGGCTTTCATCATTGTTCCCTCCGCAATTGTTAGCATAAGTCGTGATCACTCCATTGACCACTCGAGTGCTTCCTATTGGGGTGTGCGAATACTGCGTGGCTGATGGGTCCTTTGTCATTTTGAATCTGTGAATCGACAATATTTGTTTTAAATTACGATCATTATGCGCATGAAAATATAAAAGTTAAAAATATTTACCGTAAGATCTTGAAAATGTTATTTTCATAGAATCTATAACAGTATCTAAAACAGTTTTTTGTTGATCCTGATTTAAATACCAACGGCAGGTAGCTGGCCTTATACTCCGAAATCCGATTTTCGAAGTTCGTTTCGTGCCGTTCCGCTCTCACTAATAGTTATTAATTTGAGAGTGAGAGGGACGGTGTGATACGAACTTCGAAAATCGGATTTCGGAGTTGCCCCCCTGTAATGGAAAATAGTTGTATATCAGCATGCGTTTCACAGACGGAAGTAGATCGCATAGAGGAAACGCAGACATATTATACAGACATATTCTGTCCCAGTCACACACTGCTTTGTTCCTACCTACTTGCTTAACGTAAATCTGGCATACGGAGTTGCTGGGAGAGTGGAAATAAAGTCCGGAAAGAAGTCCTCGAGAGTGAATTGAGTCGTGTCAAACACGCACCACGTTGTCAAGTGACCACAGGAAGGGTACCACATGGTGTGTTAATCCACTTAGCGGGTAATCCTTGCTATTGTGGGATGTGCGCCCGGGCATGCTTAATTCAATCACTGTTGTACGCTTGTACGTTTTTTGAGCTGCTGTGATGCTTTAGGAGTGTTGCGAATTTACTAGCGGTTTTCTCGCGGCAGATTAAGTAAAAAAAAATTGTATTTAAGAAATTATTAAAAAATATATTATTTTTCCCTCAAGTATTTTGTTCACCGTGTAGGTACTTAGTACTTTTTGCTGGCTGTACAGTCAACGTCATAAATAAGTGATCACTTTTGTACCTTGTCACTTTAAAGTCATGTTTGAAAAGCCATACGAAATCATGTAAACGACTGAAAGCGACAAGGTACAAAAGTGATCACCCTACATGGTTGTCTAATCTACAGATCCACACAAAATTTCTAGTCGATTCGAACACCTGAAACGAACAAGTTACAGTTCGTGGGCTCCTAGAATGCCATCCAGGCTTAGCATCCAGGTTTGTCTTTATGTCTCACTCACTCTTATGTGTTTGTTACTTGAATCGGCCGATGGTACCCGAAACCCGAATGTCATTCTATATAACTAACAGACTGTACGTAGTATTTGTTACATAACCAAAGAAATCCAACAATGGTCCAACACTTACAAACAAACATCAGACAGGGCATTAATTACCAGGGGCCTTACCATGACGTCCTAATTCCGACTCAGTTCAAGTTTTAGCTGTCACTTTTAGTATGAATCTGACAGCGAGCAAACCTAAACTGAATCGCATTAAGACCTCATGGTAAGGCCCCAGGGCATTGGAAAATAATGTCACAATGACAACATTAGTGAAACAATGAAGAAGGCAAAAAAGAGCGAAAGTTGTCAATTTCCCTGTGTCCATCACAAAAACCATATCTCCCCGTTGTATCAGAACTTACAAGTATCTCCAATCTCGACCAGATAACGAAACTACCCAAGAAACAAGCATTGTGTTTACACAAACGTAGGTGGTAATCCGATGTCGCGATTACTTATTCAAAATATTAACTCAGTGGGAAAGGGGACCCGAACATTGTCCCGCAAGTCACCAAAAAACCAGTAATAACATTATTGGGCTCTAATTTCTCTTGTGAGTTAATCGCGGTTATATAAAAGTGTCACCAGGACTGAATGGAGGTGCCAATTTGTATAGAGTTACATACTTGAACGGGACGAAAGCGCTTGAGGTGTGGAATTACACAATGCCTTGGTTACGCAAAAAATACCTATCCAATATTTTGTCCTGATAAAATAATTCTGAGTGGTGGCATCGCATGCGTCTTCGTACAATTGAGTTTTCAAGGTTTGAAATAAGTGGGCATATCTCGGCTCAAGTAGGGTCCACTTTGAGGTAAAGTCGATTAGCACCTATCATAATATTTTTATTTAGCGCTTTGTGCCATATTTTTGTATTCCAAACATCTCCACGGAAAAAAAGAGCTTTACAGAGGACTAAAAGTAAATACCTTCCTAAGTACCTAGTCCTTAGCTAAAATACTTATTTATATTAATTTGACAAGAATCTTAAATCATGCTTGTACCTATATTACTTGTCTTGTGCTTTCATCCAAGAAAACCAAGGAATCTACGAACCTATACCTTCATTTGTTTCTTTGTCCAAAGGGTCGCTTACGCGTTCTAGACGAAATTTTTATAATACGCAAACCGCGCGAGCAAGAAGAAAAAAAAACTAAATTAATTACTAACGCAGGGTTTGTTCTGTCAAAATGTATGGTAATGTCAACTCTAATCCAGGTTTAATTTAACCTGGGTTATTTTTGGCTGCATGTGGACCCTTCTTCAGCGTAGCTACAAGTATGTAGGTATGTGTCTATACAACACAGACGGGAGTTCCGACCCCCTCCCCTCCCGTGTAATTAGCTCCCCCCACTAACTTCCCTGCTCTCTGAAAACAGGGCAACCTAGTAACATAACAACCAGCTCTTTAGACGTATTTGCGGGGAGTATGAACGTTTTGATTTTGTTTTTAGCCGGGTTCATGATAACGAAGTAGGTACTTGTGTTAATAAAGCATTATGTATTGTTTATATCCGTTCAAGACGGACCTTGGATTGATCGTACCTACTTAATACATTAAGCCTATGCATAGGTATCTACACTTATTTTTTCTGCCAATGTTGTGGCTGAAATTTAACGAAAAACTACCTACGGATTAAGGCCGTGTTGCAGAAAAAAATAGAAATTCATTAGTACGGTTTACATCAGGGGCCCGATTTTTGAAAGAACGTGTGAAAATACCACTCGAAAATGGTGAAAAATTGTGCTGAATATGAAATACGAGTAGCTTAGAAGATACTTACGGCTTTCATTAATCATGTGGACTAGCCAAAAATTTGATTAAAGCCGTAGTTTTGAATATATAAACAGTTTTATACCACTTTCGAGTGATGTGCTTTCAAAAATCGGGGCCCAGGCCAGGTCCCTTTTTGTCCCATTAGTAATTTTCATTTTCATTGGTCGGTATGGTATGGTATGGTATAGTACTCATCAGAATGTAGTTGGTTGGGTTGTAGATTAGTTTACTACCAAGTCTAGAAAAAACTTACTTACTGTTACATGTAGAAATACAACGTTTGAATTTTTTTTTAAGATACCTATGTTTATGTAAACCAACAAATCTAAAATTACAACACAAAAAATTAACATCGAAATCTACAATTATCCTATTTAAAATAAAACTAGCCTAAACTTAAATACCTACATAAAAAAATATCACAAAAAAATACTACAAATACCAAATTAAATTATGTAAAAAATTACATTCGGAACTTCAATTTTATACGACAAAATAGACCCCTTAGGCTGGATTCGACCAAAATTTTTATTCAGGGCTCCGGGAGTAACGCTTACACTCGGATACTAATGTCAAAACACCATAGGTACTATTTTGACTTTAGTATCAGAGAGTAGGTAAATGGAATAAAAACTTTGGTCGAATCCAGCCTTAATTTAATAGCTAAATCTGGTTTAAAGCTGGAGTTCCTTACATTATGACACTACTAAATTGAGTTTAACACTAAATCAAGCTTCATTTTCCCAGCAACACAGCCTAACAAATACAGCGTTGTAATAGTGATGGGCGACTTCGACTAATTTGCTGATTCGAATGATTATTCATTACTAATATCGTAATTCGAATTTGAAATTAGTAATATACTAATGCCGATAATCGAATAACGACTACTAATATTAGTAACCAATCGGCGGCTGGACGAGTGCTCGGACCGAATCGGGAATCTTCGTGTCGACTCGGCGCGGTGCTCGCGTTAGTTTAGTTGTTAGCTTGTTATTGTTAGTTATATCAACGTCAACTCGAATGGACCGAATGGAGTGGATTTTGAGTACTACTAATATTCGAATGATTTTCAAATTAGTCGAATTAGTATTATTCAAAGTTGCCCTTCATTATTTTAAAGTGTCAGTTTCCACGGGACTGTCAATATGTTCACAAAATTTTGCAATAGTATCAAAACATACTTTAGATTTAAGATGCTATCACGTGAGAAAAGGAAGCTTAGATACATATCAAACAATCAGATAACCACGCTTCCGGCTCTTGTTCACTTACCGACCTAATCACAAATGTTCCACAAGCGATAACAATCGGTACCTTGAAAACTTTAATACCGCGATTCCTTGTGAATAATAGCAACATGTAAGCCCTAAGTGTTATTTAAGTATGATTTGACTTGATTGAATTACTTAATTAAAATACTAAACTTATTTTTTCTAAAAACGCCTTAAAGGTGACAGCTGTCATCGTTGTATTAACTACGGTTGACTTTTGTAAAACGCGTAAGGATGACAGCTGTCAATTGATTATTAGGAGCGAAAAGAACGATTGTAATAACAAGAAGATTAATTTAAACAACTTATCGAAGATTGCAGTTTAATTACATATCACGAAGAGGACAACCTTTCAAACTAAACCATATTTAATACCGAACTAAGACAGACGAATTCGACAGTGGTACCTACTTGTTCTAAGCATCTAAGATAACATCCCGCCTCGTAGGTAGTAGGTAGGTATGCATGAAGAGTAAAATAATCACTCCCAAAGCTTGTATTAGGTATTAATGATACGCTCTACCAATATTTCATTTCTTAAAATATTGAACAACAGTGAATAGAGTTTCTATATGTCACAGCATTCCCGCGTTAAAAAAAGTCTATCGACATCTGTAAATAAATATGGAAGAAGCCAGAATGATGATTAAACACACACAAGTATGAAACGAGTGCAATCCCAAATTATGCCGTCTCTCGAACAAATCGTCTGAGGCATTGCGAGGGTCGCCAAGGGATTATCTTCAAATAAGCGTATTACTGCGAGCCCGTGCTTTGTGATCCAAATAACTAAGGCTTCACCCCAACTACCACATGCTACAAAAATTCTAAACAACTAACCACAGACTGAAGACTACGCAATACTTTTCTCATACGTTAAATGTTATCTGTGGTTCTAATAGAATGCCGCCGTAGCTTTCTGTAGCTACAAAATATCGTAATACAAACTCCTTGTTCCGAAACCCTCCGAGACCGTCTGCAAAGACGGCTCTATTTGCGGATTTAATGTGTAATGTAAGGTTTCTACTTTTCTTTAAATGAAAAATTGTTCTATAGATAGATAGAATTTTGGTTCAACTTGTTAAAGCTACGAGTAATACAGGTTTATTTCGTTAAGTAGAGTTATTACGACCGGTCTATACGAGTTGAAATTAATGCTGTTTTGTATTTGTAGCGACTAAGTTCGTCGATGCTAAATTAATTCTGATGAACAAGGATGACAATGTTAATATGAAGTAGGTATATTATTCTTCTAATAGTATCAAGCAGAACACCGGGGCCATCATTGCGATACTGTCACCGAATGCTTGCTTTGACTATGATGATCGATTAAGATCTCTCTCCAGAGGCGATAGCAGCTATGCTGGAGGGACGAAAAAGCAAAAGCTTCATGGCATCAAAAGAAGAATCCGACAAAGACCAACCATAAAAGGGCACCCTACTGCAGGCGCTCGAACTCCAATTCCGAGTGAATTATTCCGCTACCGTGTAAAGAATTCAAGGCTTCCAAAGAACATTAAAAATAGTGTAAGTTTCTAAATCATAACAAACAGACAAACAAGGTGCATGTTGCACTTTATAATTGGCTGCGGTAAACCTAAGTCTTAAAGTCTGGGGCCTCTTTGATGTAACTGAGGCTCTGAGCTGAGCACTTTAGGATAATGGCTATACTATACACCAAAGTCATATGCTGATAGTGCCCAGTGGGAAAGAGAAGTCTGCCTAAATCCACACGGATAACGGCAGGGCACAGTAAATTTATATAACACTAGCTGTTGCCAGCGACTTCGTCTGCAAAGAATTCGTTTATCGCTATCCCTCGGGTATTTTCCGGGATAAAAACTAGCCTATGTGCTATTCAAGACTTTTCCCTATCTATGTGCCAAATTTCATCCAGATCCGTTGGGCCGTTCTGGCGTGATTGAGTAACAAACAAACATCCATCCATCCATCCATCCATCCATACTTTCGCATTTATAATATTAGTTAGATTAGGTATAGTCGATACACTGACCTAAAATACAGACTAACTGCCTAAATCCACATTCGGCACAAAATAGCTACTCTTGTAGCACTAAATACATTTACAAAACAGCCTTCAGTCACGTCGGTATGTACGTGTCTACATAACCATGTTACAAACACAAATTTACCTAAACATTTACGCCACACGTGTTGGGAAGCAAAAATCTTCGTCGCCCCGATCGATACCAAGTTGGCAGGAGTGGGAGTTGTTTCTGGCAGACATAAACAAATTCCCCGCACAACTGAAAGTCAGCCGTCGGCAGCGGGGGTCGATTTGCATGGAATTATCGCTCGCCCACCGCGTCGCTTCCCAGAAGCGCGTTTACACGCAACGTGGGCAATAAATTGTTAAGCGGACAAGTTGGTCACTAGATGGTAGGTACGTGAGCACCCATTCCCCCCGCAACACCAGTAGACTTAGGGTGCGACCAAACCGCCGCGTATACGTAGTGACGTGTCGTATGCGTCACGTTTTCTCACCGTTTCTTCATACATTTTGTTGCGATTCCGTACCGTCACCGTTTTTTAAGCGGCGGTGTGGTCGCACCCTTATTGTCTAACTCGCTCGCAATCGCCATCGTGTTCATTTTGACAGTTCATGTATGGGCTGACAATTGGCATCGGAATCAGCTAGCCGTCACATTCATACAAGAACTCTCCACATGAAACTACCGTGAGACTCAAATATAATTACAACAAACCGGATAACTCACGTATAAAAGCCGAAGTAATGCTCCGACAAAAATCCACAAAAAAAAACGAACAAAAATTCGGAATAGTCCGAAACAATAAAATTGTCGGAGCATTCCTTCGGCTTTTATATATACGTGAGTCATACAAGAACTGTCAAAATGAGCACGATGGCGATTGCGAGCGAGTTAGACAATAAGCCTACCGGTTATAGAGTGGTAAGATACCTTATGTGCCAGTGATTTCATCAAGTGTTAGGTACTCTACACCCCGGAACATAACATAACGACTGGCGGCGACATTAGCGAGATAGTCGTCTGCGTAGAGCGAAAAGTCACCAAATCGCAAAATTGCCAAATTTTAATTTAAATTAAGTAGGTAATATATTTTTAATAATTTTTAATTTTGGTAATTTTGCGATTTGGTGACTTTTCGTTCTACGGAGACGTAGTAGTCGAAGTGGTATTGACGGATCTACCGCAAAATAGCTACGTTACGCACATATCCGTAGGTATGACTCTATTGGTGTAGTCCGATCAGTGCTAGTCTCATCTAAGATTAACTATAGTAGCTCAGTAAAGTGTCGGTCACGACTATTCGCCGTTTTTAGGGTTCCGTAACTCAAAAAGAAAAAACGGAACCCTTATAGGATCACTTTGTTGTCGGTTCGTCCGTCCGTCCATCCGTCTGTCAAGACCCTTTTTCTCAAGAACGCGTGGAGGTATCAAGCTGAAATTTATATCAGATTCTCAGTTCTACTGCCCCTTGGAGCTGTGAAAAAATCAAACTTCTAAGCCAACGCAATCAAAAGAAAAAGTCGTTTATGCAGCAAATTTTCGAAACTCTCAAGGGAATCAAAACCTACAGGGTAGGTCCTTCCCGTGAACTCAGAATCTTAAAATTTGGTATGAAGGTAGGTCTTATAGTACAGATTAAGGAATAATTGCGAAAACCGTAAATATGCATGTATGTCTGTATATATCAGTGACCAATATAATGTGACCCCACATTGCGTACATTTTGCTTTGGAACGGGAACAAGCGGCACTTACACATGACTGTAAATACAAAACATTTTAATTAATTAATTCATAACGGTTATTTCATATGAAAATGACTAATTTTAAGCAAATTAAACCTAAAACTCTCTGTTGTTATTGCTATCCTGGTCCATCGTGTCCATCTTCTATCACCCTGCTGCATACTCATCCAAACCAAAACGACACCAATAAGAATTTTTAATGATTCACGGTTAAGTTCATTCGAAATATTAAAGGGAGCTGGTGAGGGAAGTGGTTGAAATCCATAAACATAAAATTTTTAATCGTGAGGATTGGTTTAAATTGTCGAATATCTGATTTCCTTATATTTTATAATTCTCGTCCAAAATCAATTTCGGGTGGGCGAAATGACACTGTGAGTGTAGTGTGTTTGAATCGAGTTTCGAGTGAGAACGGTTACAGTGGTAACGAGAGTGCACGCAGTCGACGCGTAAGAATGAGGGTAGACAGAGCTCGGTCTACCCAACAATAACATCCACCCGCAATTTCTTCAGTCTACCCGTGATCATGATGCATGCAACTGTATCGAAATATCGGGAGCTCAATAAAGGTAATCGCGGTTCACATCCGGTTTATAGTATTTCGAACAAAACGACACCATCAACTCCCTGCTGCTCTCACTACACTCCATCACCTCTCGACTCAATCTACTACCCTGCAGCCTCCTGATCTTTTCCTCTGCTCATGCTCTAGACTGCTACATCCCCCGGCAGCATCCTTTAAACTTCATTTTTTTCTTAATTTTTTTTTCAACTTGTTCTTCATGTATTTACGTATTTTATTCTTCACGTTTAAATGTTTTTCCAGTATTTGCTAATCGCAGTTTCTTCCTGTTGTTTAATCTTTTTCTGTTTTCATATAATGTTATTAGTATTATTATTTAATCTTTATAAGAATTATTGTACTTATAGTTCAAAATTATTTTTATTTAGTGTCTATTTCACTTGTCACTTTTCACTTCACTTTATTCTGCTTGTTTTTTTTTAAGTATTTTAATGTCTTTTTATTTAAACTGGTCGGCGCGGCGCGCCGCCAGTGCAGCGCCAAGGCCGCACTGGCAGGATCGCCATGTGAGGATGGGCGTTGAGAGGTACCAGTAAGGTCCAAAAGTTCCTGGCCGTATATATTTAAAAGAAGAAAACAAGAAACAAATGAATGTCATTTTATTTGTCATTTATTCAGCTATTGTGTGGATTATTTCGTGGGTTGTAACTTTCGTTTTCATCAAATTTTCTGTGATTTAAATATAAAAAGCGGTGTAATTTGTACAATGTTCAAATTGGAGTATCGATCAGTGATAAAATTTCTGACAAAGGAAGGCATAAGTCCAACTATAATCAAAGAAAGGTTAGATAACGTGTACGGGAATTCCTCCCCTTCGTTTTCGACTGTTAAGGATTGGTGTAAGCAGTTTCGTTTAGGGCGTGAGTCCATCGATGACGAACCCCGACCAGGCCGCCCTGTTGAGGTTCTTACGCAAGATAACGTCGATTTAGTCGAACAAGAGGTACTGAAGGACAGAAGACTAAAGACGAAGGAAATAGCGTCAAGAACGGGACTTACGAAAATAACAATCCTTAGGATTCTACATGACCATCTAAACATGAATAAGGTTAGTGCAAGATGGGTCTCGAAACTTCTCTCCGGTGCTCAGCGAGCTGAACGAGTGGCGTGCTCCAAGGAACTTCTGGAGGAGTTCAAGTCATGTGAGAGTGATTTCATCCAGTCCATTGTTACCGGAGACGAAACTATGGTCTTATACTATGATCCTCTTTCGAAAAGAGAGTCGATGGAGTGGCGTCGTTCTGGGGAAGCACCCCCTCGAAAGGCAAAGGTGTGCCAATCTACCAAAAAGATAATGGCCACAATATTTTGGGATTGCGAAGGGATATTGCTTATAGATATCAAAGAAAGCAAACAGACAGTAAACGGCAGTTACTATGCTTGCCTTATAGACCAGTTGCGAGAAGCAATAAAACTTAAACGTCGAGGAAAACTCAGCAGGGGTGTCCGTCTTCTTCATGACAATGCACCTGGCCACACGGCTGCAGTTGTAAAGGCGGCTATATCTAAATGTGGATTTAAAACAATCCGTCACCCACCTTACAGCCCTGATCTAGCCCCAAGCGACTATTTTTTATTTTCTAAACTTAAATCAAACTTAAGGGGGAGAAAAATTTCGTCCGATGATGAGGTCGCCGCTACAGTTTTCGAGCATTTCGAAGACAAAACTTCCGAATATTTTTTTAAAGGCATAGAAATGTTAATCAAACGATCTGAAAAATGTATAACAATAGGAGGAGACTACATTGAAAAATAAAAATATATTTTTTAACCTAAACGTTAATTTTCATTATTAGGCCGGAAACTTTTGAACCTTACCACGTAACTGATAGTCCGAGTTTAGAGTTATACTGCTCTTTATTATAATATAGACTTACGCTTATATACTACTACATGATGGGAGAGTGTGAGTGTGGCACAGCTCACACTACACTCTGCGTACACTGTTTTATATATATTTCTAGATAATGTCACGGAACCCTCTGTGCGCGAGTCCGACTCGCACTTGACCGGTTTTTTTGTAAGTTTTTATTTAACTTTTCGTTTTAAATACATTATTTTTCCCTTTGTTATCTTTAGCCTATTTTGTTATATGTGACAAGTATTTAATTAAATAAATAAATATTATAAGGGATAAGTCTTCCTTCGTGTATGTATACAATACAATAACTCTTTATTGAACACCACATATAACAATCAAAACAGAAAAAAGGTATACAATAGTAATAAGGTAACAATATTAGGCATGGTAATATGTATCTGTGTTTGTCAATTGTACTTATTTGTCTTATGTTTATTTGCACAATAAAGAGTTAACTTACTTACTTATTATTATTATTTGTTGTTAAAAAATATGTAAACACCAACAAGATTTCACAAATAGGTATGCACACATGCCGTATTGTTTATTTATTTATATTACTGTGGAAATTAAGACTGATGTAATAGTAGATTGTACACCGAGGGGATAAAGTACTGTATTATGTCACGGGCGCGATATTGAATCCTGAGCGCAGCGAAGGACTCTAAATTTAACTCCCGAGCGAAGCGAGGGTGTTATGAGTTAATTCCTGTGCGTAGCGAGGGAATTAAGATGAGTCCTGAGAGGAGCGAAGAATTTAAGCGCACCCAAGACATAAACAGTTTTATCCCCGAGGAGTATACTCTACTTTTCTCACCTTTTGCGAGACAATAAAAACCAAGGCAACTAGAAAAAGAATTTAATTAAAACAACAGTAAAACAGAATTAAAAGTAAAAAATTATATTTGAGACATTGGTCCAGTTGTGTAATGATAAGTAATATTTTTATTTGGAATCTTAGCAGTTCTAATGCGTACCTAACTGTAATTACAGCGTCAGCAAAGGCTCGCGGCTTTTGTTTTATTTGAAATTTGTTTCGGTGGTGGTGGCGCTGCGGCGGGTCGGGTGGCATGGCCATCTCGATTTTCGGAGCCGTGCGATTTTTACGAAATTAGACTTTAAGTGTATAACAATAAGAACTAAGACAAGTGAGATTCATATTACTAACCGGCGGGTTATAATGAAATTCAGTACAATATTATTACCCGGCTAGAGCCAAGGGGTATAATGAGTTACTTTGAGTAAGGTTTACATGCTATATAATTAGCCATTGTCGAGCAAGTGGTGTGAAAAGCATATAAATAAATGTTATGGAAACTTTGTGCGATCCTATTTTTAACTTTGACTGTATATTCGGATCTAATTCTAGGCTCTGTCTACCCCGTAAGGGATGAGACGTTATCTGTGTGTTCTTTCCGTTCATTCCGCGGCCAGAACGCCCTCCACGCAGTTGCTGGCCCGTAACGTTGTACCTAGAATACTGGGGCCGTACCATGACGTCTTAATGCGTTTCAGTTTAGGTCCGCTCGCTGTCAGATTCATACTAAAAGTGACCGCTAAACTAAAACTCGAACTGCGTCGGTATTAGGACGTCATGGTAAGGCCCCAGGCCTCATATTAGGTAGGTACTCAGAAATTTGAATACACAATCGTTGTCGAATCGCATCCGGATCGTGAGCTGCAAACAGACTTTAATACCTCCTTTGTGACGCCTAAATATTTTGCGAACAGTTTCTTACACAAACTCCATTGCCTCTAATTCAATATTCCATTGGTGCGACGTTCGATTCCCTGGTAAACTTCATTTACGTCGCTACCCAACATAGAGAAGTTTAGAATAAATTGTTGATGCTGGAAGTCAAATCTGACGGGGGATATTCAACAGCGGAAATAAGACAAGGTAGATAGATCTATCTGACAAGAGTAACAGATGTACCGGATAGATATAGTAAGTACATAACAAATGGATCAATTTTAAGTGCTACAATAGCTTTTGAAGGCTGTTTTAGTGCTATAATAAGCCTTTGGAGAATAAGACAGGTGAAAGTGAAACTAAGTAAAAGCTGTAATACATAAATAACTCGTTATCATAAATCAAACAGTACAATGCCCAAACAGCTCCAACTCTCCCGTACATAACTAATAATTACTAACAATTCTATAAAAAGCTCCGCCCCTACACATAAAAACATTTTTTCACGGCTTCACACTCGAGCTGTGAGCTACATAAACAATGCAAACATAAAATAAACTCCGGGGTACATTCAGGGAGACAAATGATTTTATTTCTGACGTTCCTGCTAAGCTGTACTGTCGAGGACAAAAGGCTTGGGAGCGGTGGGCGGACCGCCACGCCTTCATCTTAGCAGCAATTAGAGAACAAAGTTGCCAGGTACAATAAATCAATCTGCATACTTTTAAAGAAATCTCGATTTTGCGAGTCATTGCTTGTGTTTTTATTTGGACGGGAATAATGGGAATGGGGTTAGATGTTGTCAAAGTGATGGCTGATGGGTATGTCAGTGGTGTTACAATAAATAATCCTTTTTTCGGTGTTCAATATTTTAATAACAAGACTACTTAGTTGTTATAGGTATTGTTTATTTATTTGATTTTTAAAACATTATAAATTTATTTATTTATCAATATTAACAAAACTAAAAATTTTAAATTAAAAAAAATTTGAGTGAAAGATCATTGTGAATGAAATTAAATTAGGGAAAAATCATTTTATAGTATTTTATGCAACAGTTGTATTAGAGGGGTCAAAAAAGGCGAGTGGTGTGAGTTACGATGTGAGCGTAGCGAACATCGTAAGAAATAAACCACGAGCTTTTTTTGACTTGCTAATACAACGTTGCATACAATATTTTTTCTACGACTAAGTAGGTAGGTACTTACTAAATTAGAGTAATACGTTCTCCAAAAATGAAGAAGTCCAGTGTTCCAGTCTCCACGCAGAAATTCTCGTACCTAGGTTTTATCATTGCCGAGATTTTCTAGATAACAAATTTTCCATCACTTCCTGGGCCGCTGCGGATATTTCTTCCGGTGTTGAGTTAATTTCGTTTTCATCGATGCTTTTTTATGATAATTATGTTAATGTTACAAAACTTTGTTAAAACTATTGCAATCAAATAACAAATAACAAACAAGACAAAAGCGGGAAACATGAAAACGACTAACGAAAAAATTTAAAGTTTGTTTATAGTAAACTTTGTTTTTAATTAACGTTAACTTTTTTTTATAGCCTTGCATTCTTGGCGCATTTAGCCAAAACGTTTACCAACATGCCAGTGACGTTATTAAAAAATCTTGTTTGTTATGTTGGCAGCTACGCATTTCGTTCAGAAAGTTCTAGTTCAATAAAAAAACCATACGAATGAAATAATTTGTTAAGTTGGTAGCCATGCATTTTCATCGTAAATTTAATGTTGATCCTGTAAAAGTTTTTCCTAGATCTGGCAGTCTATGGCAGGCAGAGTTAACGATGGAGCACTTTTAGAGCCATAAGCCAACAAGTGCTTTTAGAGGGAATAGACAATATAGACTTAGCCAAAGTCTTATTATGAGTGTTCTTATAGTGGTGCTCGTGATAACATAAATCACAGATAATAGTACAGGAGTAGGAAAATCTTTTTATGAATACAGTTAGTGAAAATATAATAAACTTCTTTTTAAAGGATTTCATTGTGTGATTGAAGACACGCAGTTTCAAATCGTAATATCTACCTAAAATATTTCAAAAACGTTTTTTAACATTCACTGTTAGTCGATTCTGAACCCTTTGTATAAGGAAAAAAAATGGTTTTTTTTCTGACAAGTACCTAGTTAACCGGTAGATTAGTTAGGTTAGCTAAGTCTCCAGTTACCTAAGTAGGTACTCGAAGAAAGCATTTTTTCATTTTTAAAAAGAAATATCACTGCATTCATGGATTAAAAAAAATGCTTAAAGGTGGAAACACATTATTAACACGCGACGCGACCCGATGCAACGAATGTATGCGCATGGCGTCGCGTCGGATGTTCATAGTGTGGTTCTGGTCATAGAAAATAATACAATTTGATTCGACTCAACACGCGTCGCGTTGCATCGGGTCGCGTCGCGTGTTAACAATGTGTTTCCACCTTAATTCGGGAATCGAACCTGTTAAAGATGTCAAAAAGTCATGCTTTATTAAAATACTAGCTGTTGCCAGCGACTTCGTCTGAAAAGAATTCGTTTATCGCTATCCCGCGGGAACTACGCAATTTTCTGGGATACCTAAAAAGTAGCCTATGTGCTATTCCAGACTTTTCTCTATCTATGTGCTGAATTTCATCCAGATCCTTTGGGCCGTTCTGGTGTGATTGTGTAACAAACAAACATCCATCCATCCATCCATCCATCCATACTTTCACATTTATAAATTTTATAATTATAATATTAGTTAGATTAGGTTTAAATGTGACCTAGGTGTGACTTAGAGATAAATAATTGTTATCAACCTTTTCGATCTGTATTATAGAAACAGCATTTTTAAAAAAATATTTGACAGGTTGAAGTAAAAAAAAAACAAAGGAACATCAATGCGGTTTTATTTGTTTTAAAAAATTAACGAATGTTTAGTTTGTGTAAAATTATACTTCATTTAATTTAGGATGAGAAACCACAACAACATTATATTGCGGCTCGTGAACTGTAATCTCTTTGCAATTTGTACAAGAGTAAGAATTGACGACACGCCAATAAAGTGTCATTAAAACAATTTTATTTTGCGGCTGCCAAACTATTGCATTGTACTGTTTGCTAGGTAAGAAATAGTTGACCAGACCCAATATAATGCTGTGGTTTCTCATTCTAAATTAAATGAAGTATAGCTACTTCCAATGTTTAGGATTGCTATCATCATAAACATGAAAATCATAAACGAAAATCTAAATACCTGCATAGATACCTAGATTTCAAAAAGTTCACCATTTAACCAGTCGCTAAAAATAATCTGAAACATTCCACTGTGCGAAAAATAAAATTAAAAACGTTTTATGGCGCAAAATAATTACTTTGTCTCTTCAAATCAATAGTTTTGTATGTGTATCTATGGCTAAATCTGGGTTTAATTAACTACCGGTTAGCGTGTGGTCCAAATTTTTAAACTCTATTCAAATACCAAAATACTGAAAATAAAGTCATTTTCAATGTCAATAAAATCGGCAGCCAAACAACATACAAAATAATCCAGCTGCAAAAAAAAGTCTTCAAAAACTTGATTGTTTTCTACGGCTTCACGCTACGCCGTAGCATCATTCATTACCGCCTTCGAACAGCCAAATATTTTCCGTCATTTCTTTGGCATGAAACTGCTTTCTTTACAGATAAAGCAGAAACCGTGGAGACAGTAAACAAAATGGCGTATTTAAATGGGCGGGAACTGCATTGTTGCGCTCTACGTATCCATCGATCATCGATATCGCTGCCGTTGTCTCGCTTCCACCCGTGCGCTGCGTGTATATGTGTCTCAATTTTCCTTTGGCGTTCCGAATCGCTACAACGACGTAAGTAAATTATTTTTGGAACGAATTCAAACTTTACTTGCTTAGGAATAGAGTAGAATTCAGTTCGATGTTTTTGGAAGTGAAATGGTATCGTGTCCGCCTCATAGAGACGTGTGAAACTGTTGCACATTGTTTTGTCTCTGTCTCGCGTATGGGGAGACGGCTATTTTACAATCGGCATCTCGCTCTAGCACGCTTCCTGAGAAGTAATGTGTTGTTGTGTGTTGTGATATCTCTAAAATAACAGGGAAGCACTCGCTACGAAGTTGTCATTTGTAACGGTTTTGCGATGTAGCGACAGCAAAAAAGTCAAGATACAAATTAAAGCGCAGTTTCAGCAAATATTTTTTACTAGATAAATGTAGCTGAATAGTAAGTTATTCAACTTCGAATAACAGACAAATTAATTATCGTAGGTTTATTTTAAAGGATAAAATTTGGATATCTATATCTACGTCTATGACTCAATCAGTAAAAAGTACAGTAAAATGTAAAAAAAAAAATAGTTCTATCTTTAGGTACACAATCGTTAAGTAAGTACCTACCTACCTGCCTACAAAAAATATCAAACTACATCAAAACATTTAAACGGCAAAAGAAGTTAAAAAACCGCTCTACATATTTGTTTCTATTTTACCTAATCATGAACAATGTCCAGATTTCCAGTCTCAAAACCATAATTCCACACCACATTTCACAAACTCACAAGTACTTACACACAACATCTAACTTCTAACTAATATTATAAATCCGAAAGTATGGATGGATGGATGGATGTTTGTTTGTTACTCAATCACGCCAGAACGGCCCAACGGATCTGGATGAAATTCGGCACATAGATAGACAAAAGTCTGGAATAGCACATAGGCTACTTTTTATCCCAGAAAATTGCGTAGTTCCCGCGGCAAAGCGATAAACGAATTCTTTGCAGACGAAGTTGCTGGCAACGGCTAGTACAATCATAAATCAAAAAAGCAAACAACCCCACTATTAATCTGCGGTCCGTACCCGCGGCCTCAGCCAGTCCCCGCAAGAGTGGGGCGTCGCTAAACAAAAACACGTAACAGGAGGCGCGGCGATTGGCCGCGGCCGCCCGGCTGCGAGCGTCACTCCGCCACGCGCGCTCCCACCGGCAACATGTGCAGCGGAGCCGAGGGCAACCCCTGGCCGCTCAAGGACGCACCGGCCGTCACCGCCGCCGCCATCGACCACTACAGACTCCAACTCTACAACTACGCTGTCGCAGAACGCCTAAGACTGTACCCACCAGCGCCATGCTACTCCCCCTACGCACCCCGCCTCGCGCTCTCCATGTCTCTTCTCCAACAACGCGCGCTCCAACCCGAAGAACCCAAACCTCAACACAGCTACATCGGCCTCATCGCCATGGCGATCCTCAGCCATCCAGACTGCAAACTAGTGCTCTCCGACATCTATCAGCATATACTCGACAATTACCCGTATTTCCGCTCGAGAGGACCCGGATGGCGGAATTCTATAAGACACAACTTGTCGCTAAACGATTGTTTCGTTAAAGCGGGCCGATCAGCGAATGGAAAAGGACACTACTGGGCGATACATCCTGCTAACGTGGAAGACTTTCGAAAAGGTGATTTTCGGAGGCGCAAAGCTCAAAGGAAAGTGAGGAAGCACATGGGTTTGGCCGTGGATGATGATGGAGAGGACTCGCCGTCGCCGCCGCCGCAGTCGCCGCCGCCGACGGCTCTGGCGCTGCCGTTTTGGGGCACGGCACGGCTGCCAGGCGGCGGGCAGGCGAGGAAGAGACAGTTCGACGTGGCATCGCTCTTAGCGCCGGATGACGCACCGGAGAAGAGAGCACGGCGGGATAGCAGTGGAGAAGAAGAACCTGAAGAAGATATAGATGTGGTGGCGAGTGACCAGGAGGAGCCGGCGCCGGCGCCGTACCCGCTGCTGCGCGGCTGGTGGCCCGCGCTGGAGCCCGCGCTGCTGCAGCAGCTGCGCCGGCACGCCGCCTCGCCGCCGCCCAGCCCCGCCGACCCCCAGCGCCCGCCAGACACCTAGACCTGTACAAACTGTGAATATTTAAATTTTCGTGTTAATTATACCGAGCCGACTTTGCCTGAGTGAGTGAAAAAGTCGAGTTAAAGTGATGGAACATTATCTTGTTTTAACTTGACTTTCAATTCGCTTAGTACGTGTAGAATAGAGGCTGAAGAATATTTAAATGTTGCCTAGTGGAATACTCATGTTGATAAGCTGTTCCGTTTCAATCTGTTCTATATTCTATCTTTTCCATTTCCATGTTTCGTAAGTTTCGTGGTCGCGCGCGTTGAATTCTCCCTCGCGCCGTCGTGGCTGTGTTATTCTGTGCTATTCTCATTTGTCTCATCAATGTTTCCGTTTCTGTATCAATATCCAGTTTAGTAATAAATGTAAATTATTGTACATTATAATATTCGAATAAATCTAATATGATTATGTATTTAGAGAAAGTGATCGTACGTAGTATTCATTCTAATAATAAAGTCTGAAAACGACCAAGTGGCTGTAGATATAGTTTTCTTAGAGGTACGTGTATATAATTATAAAACTAAAGGTGTCTACCCGCTGATATCAACAATACGTGAACATACTGTTGTCTATTTAGTAAAGAATCAATAATGGATTAAACTTATATGACTATACAAATCTCTGAATAAATAGAAACTTTAACTTAAATTGCTTATGTTTCATTTGATGAGTTATTCTGATTTTCTAAACCTGCCTACCATAAGAATATTTTACTTCTTCTTCTACCTTTGTATCGGGAAAATGCATAGTTCCACGAGAAGAAAGGGACGAAATATGTAACAAACTTGCCTTATGTTTTTATAGTCCAATTAAAGATCAGTAAAATTGTATTTCTTCGTCGGTTTCTTAACCTGTAGGAACGAAAGATTCATTAAGATTTTATTAAATGAGCCAAGAACAATTGAAACTATGTTTTCGATACATTGGATACCGTACTGCATTTTATGAGTGCATTGTCACTGGATTTAGGTACAAAAAAAATTTATTAAGTCAGCCAGTCGGATCATTGGTATAGGACCAAGTTGGAGGTGTTTAGGTAGGTTGAGGTGCAAGTAGGAGGATGTTTAGGTCACTAAGTCCTATGCCAACAACACTTCCCAGCAAAGTGTCGAAGGTTAAAGACCACGTTATATGTATTATGATTGTCAGCCGAGCGCAGCGATGAATCCGCGGAAAAAGTTCGTTGATAAACTCCTTTGCAAAAAAGCGGGCACTTTTATTTTATTTTGCTTTTTAAGAAATTACTCATTTGTCAAAAAAATAAGGTAACTTCAATTGACTTTCTCCTTTGTTTAGGTAAAGTTATGGTATTTTCATTCTTACCTGTCTTATTTGGTAAACAAAATTCTAACCTCAATGTGCAATTTTTTGTAAAGAAAAAGGTGTATTAGTTATCAAATAAACCTGAGGTAATATTTTGTACATAATTTTGCTGATATTTTATCTCCAGTTCCTTTATTTACGATGAATTATTTAAAAAATAACAAAAATGAGACGTTTTGAGGTTAGAATTTTGTTTACCAAATAGGACAGGTAAGAATGAAAATGGTATACAAACAATACAATAAAAAAAATATCGAGTGTGGCCTCCTCTGGCTGAAATAACTGGTGCAATTTTTCGTGCCACGAAACTTTTTGGGTGACCTTTTTTGCAAAGAATTTATGTTGATGATGATGATGATGATCCTTCCGACCGATTTCGGCCATGGCGACCACTTCGACTCCTAGTTTACTAACTACATCAGCGTCGTCAGCTAGCGTCATGCTTGACGCTCATGCACCCGAACATGATGGCTTATATAGCCGATCTTAGCGGTGAAACCTCGCGCACAACACAATGAATGCACTCGAGCACACCGTTGACAGAATGGTAGCAAATGGCAACAGGCTGGAGAGTCTTCAGTTCATCGCGTTTAGCGTCGATGCCAACTAAACGCCGCTCCTCGAACTCAGCTTTATAGACATTCCTATTCCTACACAGTGCGTGAATCCGGAATAGGTACTTCAGCAGATAATTAAGTTAGTTTAACTAAACACCAGAGCAAAATGTTTTTCGAAACTTTTTTACTGTTGTGGTTGACATTTCTATACATCTAACTATATTATAAATGCGAAAGTATGGATGGATGGATGGATGGATGTTTGTTTGTTACTCAATCACGCCAGAACGGCCCAACGAATCTGGATGAAATTCGGCACATAGATAGAGAAAAGTCTGGAATAGCACATAGGCTACTTTTTATCCCGGAAAATTCCCGCGGGATAGCGATAAACGAATTCTTTGCAGACGAAGTCGCTGGCAACAGCTAGTTGAACAATATTCAACACGTAAAGCATCAAAGGGGTGATTTAAATGAATTAAAATTATAAAAAAGAAACTTGGACAAGAGTGTTCACTCAAGTAACCCGACCACCTACTGATATTATATTCGGGAACAATTCTTAGACATTTTAAGATCATTTTTAGATTCTTAAACATTTTGTAGAGTACTTCAAAGTTCAACTTAGGCCATGCTCGTTATCTCTCTTTGTTAAGCTTTATCTATGGATGTTGTTCCCACCCCACGGTCTATTGTTCCTACACGCTCATTAGTTGCAGGGTCCAGGTCCCAGGTAAATGTACTACCTAGAATTGGCCTAAATCGCCTTAATCCTGGTGAGAAAGTACTCGGCTCTTAGTTTCCACGGCCGTTTAGAAGTACCTACCTAAAGGATAGTCATAAAACAATGGAGGTTTAACTAAAGGTACCTACCTACTTACCTGCGTACTTAAGTTTGGATTAAAGAGATTACCTTGATTGTGTTATTTAATCACAATAATAGTTAAGTATTGAACATTTTACTTTTGTCGCCCAACCCTTGTATTCGTTATAGGTACTTAAATAAAAAAAACGGGATTCAAGTCTCTTTGGATTTGAAATCCATAAAAAAAATCAAACAGCAGTACCTACAAAAAGATTATCGAAAATTATGTTGTTTTTAAACCATACGTATTACAAAACCATATCACAAAAGGACAAAATTAAACCTTCAAACATACGATTATCTCGTCTGTTATCGTCGTATAATTCGATATTCATATAAATCGTTTAAAAGCCGAAGAACTAGAGACACCGACATAGCTCGAAGAGTATGCACGTTGAAGTGGCAAATATGGAGCAGGTCACATCACTCGTAGAACAGACAACCGTTGGGGGAGAAAAGTTCTCGAGTGGCGACCACGAACCGGAAATCGCAGTGTTGGCAGGCCTCCCACTAGGTGGACCGACGACATCGTGAAAGTTGCGGGAAACCGGTGGATGCAGGTGGCCAGTAGTCGTTCATTATGATGTGGTAAGGGAGGCCTTCGT
The DNA here is from genome assembly GCA_963854515.1 of Pandemis heparana. NCBI lineage: Eukaryota > Metazoa > Arthropoda > Insecta > Lepidoptera > Tortricidae > Pandemis > Pandemis heparana. The sequence goes on along the minus strand of OY978020.1, from coordinate 5,184,658 downwards.
TCAATAGTGGACGTCTTCAGTCTGATGATGATGATAAATAATTTTGTAATAATTGTAATTTGCCATGTTTTTTGATGATGCAAGAATAAGATCGATTTCATTAAAGTCAAGCACCAGAGCTTTAAGAACTTATATGTGTGTACTTAACTAACTGTTATTTTAATTAAAACAGGCCATCATTAGCAGCAGAACAACGGAACAAAATAATAATAATGAATTGTACAAAGTTACATTGGCAAAAAAAACAATACAGATACAAGTAAAGGTCAGTATTTTTGGTATAACTGAGTCATAAAAAGAGGTTGAAGATTCTAAACCTTAAACTAGGTTGTGTTGTATATATCTACCTGTATCTTAGAGGCTAAACCATTTTTTTTCCCATACTTCACCAGTCTATCAGGTTAATACTTAACTTTGTGAATTGTTTATTTAGATTGTTTTCAGATAGTCGCAAAGAGAAGGGTCAAAGACATTTCTCTGATAATGATAACACAGAGATTTAAATTCTATAGACTAACTATAATTGCATGTAAGTCCACTTCGTCTGCTTCCCGCGGGAATTCATTTCATAGGGATAGAATATTAGCCAGTCAGTCTGTGACAACGTAGCATTCCTTTCAAAAATAATGAGTAGTTTCGAAGACTATTATAAATTTTGAAAAAAAAAATCTTTATATGCCTTGAATATTCTCGAAGGAGAATTGCGTAACAATGAATGGGCAGGATTCCACATCTAAAAACCCAAAATAACAAAAAACCAATGACTGTCCTTAAACTCTTTACACTACTCTGTACTAGGAAGAAACTAGCTTATCAATGTTATCAACTAAACAATAGTATTATGGTATGGCTAACAAACAGGTTGTAGACGTGTGTCTATGGTTCAATGGAAGGCTGAATGCGTCAACTTCCTGAGTCCGTACCTCTTTGTGTTGTCTATGGCGCTTAATCCTGTAAGCCGGGATAAGCCGAAAAAAACATGGAAACATAATTTTAAGCGGTTGTTAACAATATTTTCACAGTGCTACCTTGCTACTGCACGCGAAATGTAAGAAACAAAACACTGTCGAATTTGGAACATACCTTTTTTTAAACGGGAAGAATATAAAGGTTTGCATTTTAGATTGGAAGTTACAGTTAGAACATTCTGCCTTCATTTATTGTTATTGGGGAAATATTGCAAATAAATGTTAAAACATTAATTTACTTAATGTATACGTACCTACAGTCAATAACTAGGTACCTTAGTAAAATTGAAACCCGTTATCACTTTCATTTTAAAGTAGAGACTTCACTAAGAAACACTGGCAGTTGAGTAATAAAGAAAAGATAGAGACAGGATAGAGATTATAAAACTCACTGTTACAAATGCAAATGTAACTAGTCTGCCATATAGGGTATGTGTACGAGCATTGCATAGTTGGCTACTGCAAAAAAGATGTGACTTCATTGATAATATATAAGTAAAATAAATCGCTTGCATTTGTAGATGTAGTGTTTGTTTAAAATAATTTGCATACTACTGTGTAGTGGAATAGTTGTGTCATTGTTGTTCCTGCTTGCCATCTTGTTGTACACTATTTTCTGCAAATAAATTACTTATGACTTATGTTGCTTTGTTTCGGCCACATTTTTTAATAACAAGCAATACCAATGCAACTTATACAAACACCACGAAAACGCGGCAAATTCTAAAAAATTACATGTGGTATTACTAACTGTTTTTCATTTCGCAGATTCCTTGATTATCTTCAAGATTATCATCAACGGTATCATCATCATCATAATTATGGTCAATATATCTATCAAATAATCAGCCAACATGGATTAAGATTACATAGTCATAGCTACTAATTATAAAATTGACATAATTTTTGACACAACTTATTATTTTTAACATTGTATTTTATTTTATTGTTTTAGTGTTTATAATTTATTATGCACTTATTATAATTAATTTTTGACGATCTCAACAGAAATACTTATATTTGTGACATGCATGTTTTTATATAATGAAATTTTTGTTGATGAATAAATAAATCTAATCTAATCTAAAATCTAACCTAAAAAATCCGATGTCGCATGTAAACATTGTTGTTTCTCTTGGAAAACAACATCTTTCTCCTCTTGTTTTTGCTTGAACTTACTGATCATAGTATGTAGCTTTCGCACATTACTTTTTATTGTTTTACCCATATATTACGGCAATTATAAATGAAAAAAAATTTTTGGACAGATAAATAATGTTGCCATATTAAAACTTAAAAAAAATCCAGGTCACGCTTTCGTTTGCCAGGCTCTATTTTATTAGTTAGCTAGACTTTATTGAAACTATTGCGTTGACAAAGCCGAGCGCTTCCGAGCGCCAGCCGAGGAATAAAGAATGTCTCGGATCGCTGGAACTTGTCGTACGAGCCAAAGGCGAGGGTGATAAACATGCGACCTGAGGCTTTCTTTATCACCGCCCGAGGTGTGTGCATAATTTTACGTCTTCCCCTGGCCAGGAAGTGGAAATTCCCGTAGCGAGCGGTAATGTGCTACTTACGGCCCGGGGTGATGTAATAGTAGATTGATAAACTAGGGTTGAAATATACCCATTTCACCTGAGATATTTCTGGCACCCGAACGAAGTGAGGGTGCCAATAGTTCGAGGGTGAAATGAAAGAAAGAAAGAAAGAAAGAAAGAAGACATTTATTCATTTTGCAAGACACACAAATATAAGAGCATGTACACACAATTTTATAAAAAAAACAACAATAAAAAAACCAGACATGAAAATTTGAGCATCAGCGTTGTGTGTGTCTTCGCAAAAGTGAAACGGTCGCTGGCTCAGCATTACGCTGAGGTGTTAGACACCTGCAGCACTGATTTTCAGCCAGAACCGTCTGTGACTCAAGAAACGATACACAGTGTTGGAACGGAACGCAAGGTCCTTAAGGGGACTGCGGCGCGGGGAGGAGAGCTGTCAAAAATTGGAAGACGATGACAGCCTCGACAGTCGTTACATTGCAATTTTCGAATCCATAGCGGAAACTTGTGTCCTAATTTGTACTTACCCTTAATTATTATAAGTCAATTTTCAAAATTTCTATTTTTTTTTAATACTTCAATAACCCCCCCCCCAAACATGGTCTTCGATGCCGAATAATTAAATGAATCAGCGAGCTGCGATATAACAAGGACGAGCTACATTAACTACGGCTGTAAAGCGAGGAAAACGCATTCAGAGGAATATTTCCTGCATCACCAATATTCTTGGATAATCAAGCAAGTGAGGAGTGCAGCCAGAAACATCCCGGTGCGGCGATAATCATCACTTTAAAAGCTACGAAGTTATCTGTATCTACCGGACGACGAAGATATAACGAGAGATACGTATTCAGAGCAAACAGTGAGTCCGTTCCTTAATACATCTTCCTTAACTATTTTCTATTATCCTATACCTATTTACTTTATTGCAATATACTATAGTTTATGATCAACTATTTGTTAAAATTAAAACAGTGTAAAAATTAAGTAGTACTTACGTACATATATCTACCGACGTACGTGAAATAATAAAAAGCGATCTCATTTTAGCTAATCTTTGCACTGCGTTAACATTAAAACTGTGTGGTTGCATCAATAATCAAGAACAAACTGGATTTAAATGTATAAAAAACAGGCGCAAGCGCTGAGATTGTAAACAACCTTTTGTTCTATGCAAGTGCCTACAGCGACCGACCGGTTCAAGTCACTTACTCCCTAGCCGACCTGCTTATTGTAAACAAGTATTATAATTTGTTAAATTGTTTACTATTTGTTGTAGGAAACAGAATATTTTGTGAAAAATTAAGTTTATTTGTAAGTGATAGGTAGTTAAACAGTGTGTAAGTGTTAGTGGTGAAACAAAGTGTTTGGTTTTTAGACAGGTAATTAACATTCGCAATCGCAATGTCAGAAGTTGAAATAAAGGCTTTAAACAAAAAACGCGGTCATATAAAGGCACGATTGACTAAATTTTCAGGTTATTTGCAAGAACTAGCGAATAAACCATTGTGTGCGGCCCGTGCTACCGAACTTCAACTTCGTATTGCTAAATTGGAAAGCTTGTACAGCACTTATGATGATATTCAGTCTAAGTTGGAGTTCATGGTGGACGACGACGAAAAACTATTGGACGAAAGGTCAGAATTTGAAGATTTATACTATGGTGCTGTCGCGGCGGCTAAGGAATTGGTAGCACTGCACACAAAAGCTAGTGCAGGTGATGAATGGTCCAACAGTGGACGGCGTCATTCGCAGGTGAAATGTAAGTTGCCCACGATTAGTTTACCTAAATTTGACGGATCGTATGATACATGGCTTGAGTTTCATGATACGTTTGAGAGTCTCATACATAAGGATGAGTCAATTGATGATGTGAATAAGTTTCATTATTTGCGAGCTTCGTTACAAGGCAGTGCTGCTTTAGTGATACAATCGTTAGCGTTATCTAGCAGCAACTATCAGGTTGCTTGGCAATTAATATGTGATAGGTATAATAATACCAGGCTTTTAGTAAACAATCACGTCGCGGCTATCTTCAACATTAATTCAATACAAAAAGAATCGCCGCTAGCGATTAGGTACTTAATAGATACTTTATGTAAAAATATACGTGCTTTAGGGACACTCGACGAACCTACGCAACATTGGGACACTTTGTTAATATACATAACTTGTCAGAAGCTTGACAGTGTAACCAGGCGCGAATTGGAACAATATGTACCTAGTTTGGATTCAGTTACTTTCGATGCACTCATAAACTTCCTCAGAGACCGGGCGGACCTATTGGAGACGATGGCGATGAGTTATGCGGACCGGCGAGCGTCCTGGCCGACCGGGCACGGCGCCGGCGCCGGCGTCGCGGCGCGCCCGCGATTCGCCGCGTCACGGGTAAAGGAAAACTGTTTTGTGGGACTCGATTCTCAAGAGTATAAAACTGTGAGTAGCCCACCCTTTACGCCTGAATGTACGTTGTGTAAACAAAGTCATTATATATTCGAATGCCCCCAATTTCTCACGTTATCTAATAAAGAACGTGCAGACAAGGTTCAAGGGATGAAATTGTGTTTAAATTGTTTAAAACCTGGACATATAGCGAAGTATTGTAGGCGCGGTCCGTGTAGGTCTTGCTCGGGACGACATAACACACTTATACATGTCGATAAAGTTCCCTCGGGGGCTCAAGTGGCGGTGCCGTTAATTCAAATAACATCTACTGATGATGATGAACAAGACGAACCGGTGGCTGGTCCGAGTTACAGTAGCAATAGTGGTATTACGCTGCCCGTAACCCCCTCAATCCAAGGTCAAGTGCTATTATCAACTGCGTTAGTGGAAATATACGGTTACGATAATACTGTTCACGTAGCGCGCGCCTTGCTGGACAACGGGAGTACCTCGAGCTTCATGACGGAGAACCTGTGGAGAAAGCTTAAATTACCTACTAAAAATGTAACCGCGTCAGTGTCAGGAATAACAAATGCTAATTCAAAACTAAATAAATTATGTCAAGCAAAATTTAAATCATTATGTGATAACAACTATTGTGTACAAACCTCCTATTTTATACTTCCGGAAATAACAAGTAACTTACCTTTACGTGAAGTAAATTTAACAATGTTAGACATACCTCAGCACGTTGTCCTGGCGGATCCTAAATTCTACTTACCGGCTACCGTCGATCTTCTTCTCGGCGCCGATGTTTATTGGGATCTATTAGGAAATGGTAGACTGACGTTGGGACGAAACAAGCCCACGATCTACGAAACCAAGTTAGGCTGGGTAGTGTCTGGTACATATGCTAATCCCAATTTTAACAGCGTACATTGCAACTTCGTGCAATTAAATAATTCAGACGACGAGTTGACGCGCTTTTGGAAATTAGATGAAGCAACAATAAAACCAGCATCGGCGTATTACTCTAACGAAGAGAAAGCATGCGAGGATCATTTTGTGCAAAATACCACTCGGTTGGCCGACGGTAGATTCATGGTTAAATACCCATTAAAACAACAGACTACCGTTTTAGGCAATTCTTACGAGCGGGCTAGGCAATGTTTTCTATCTTTAGAACGTAGACTCGAACGAGAGCCTACTATAAAGGCTATGTACCAAGATTTCATGAAAGAATACGAAACGTTAGGAGATATGTCAAAGGTCACTAGTAATGAAACGTTAGGTAACTTTCTACCGCATCACGGTGTACTTCGGCTTTCGAGTTTGACTACTAAATTGCGTGTTGTATTTAATGCTAGTTCGAAAACGTCAACCGGAGTATCGCTAAATGACATACAGCTAATAGGACCAACTATACAGGACGACCTCATAGCGATATTGTTACGATTTAGACAATATCGATTTGTTTACACGGCTGACGTTGAAAAGATGTACAGAAGGATAGTCGTACATCCGGACGATAGAAGCCTCCAACAAATATTGTGGAGAATAGACCCGTCTGAACCTCTGTGCACCTATAAACTAAACACCGTCACTTACGGCACTGCGAGCGCGCCTTTTCTTGCTGTACGATGTCTTAAGCAGTTGTCACTTGAATGTGCAGATCCCGGTCTGGCTGAAATTATTGCCAATGATTTTTATATGGACGATTTTTTATCCGGATCTGACACTATTCACGAAGCGAAAAATATTATCAGTCAGGTGTCGGAAACTTTAGCGAGTGCAAAAATGAACCTTCGCAAATGGCGTTCAAATGTATCAGATCTCGTCAATGATCCTAGTAGTGATTGTACTAATCTTAATTTAGGTAATCTGGACGACTCCAAGACGCTAGGGCTAGGTTGGAAAAGTGGCACCGATGAGCTATATTTTACTATCGATTTAGGCAGCAATAAAGAACAAAGGCTGACGAAACGTCTCATTCTGTCCACAGTTGCCAAAATATTTGACCCCCTGGGCCTGGTATCGCCAGTTATTATAGAGTGCAAGGTTCTATTGCAGCAATTATGGCTATCTAAACTATCCTGGGACGACGAGGTTCCCCATGGTATTGCACAAAAATGGCATGCTATAATAGCTTCATTACCAGAGCTAAACAATTTGCGGATTCCTCGTTGCGTCACAGGTAATACGTCACGGAGAGAATTTCATATATTTACTGACTCTTCTCAAACTGCGTACGGCGCGTGTCTATACGTTCGCACAGCTACGAGCGAAGGAATAACTACCAGGTTACTGATGGCAAAAAGTCGAGTAGCTCCTATTAAACCCGTAACTATACCTCGGTTGGAGTTGTGCGGAGCGTTGATTGGAGCACAACTATATAAAAAGGCCCAAACGTCTCTTCGCATGACCGTGGACAGTTGTACTTTTTGGACTGATTCTATGATAGTTTTGGGGTGGCTCAGGATGCTGCCAAGCCAGCTTAAAGTGTTCGTACGAAATCGTGTAGCTGATATACTCGAAATTACAGGCAGTTGGTCTTGGAGGCACGTACCTACGAAAGAGAACCCTGCCGACCTTTTATCACGCGGTCTTAATGCAAATGCCATTTCTAAAGCTCATATTTGGTGGTCTGGACCACAATTTTTAAATTTCGAAGAAAACAAATGGCCAATTAATTGCTATTCTCAGGATAACAGTCCTGAAGTCAATGCTGAAGTAGTTTCAAACGTTGCCATGGATGAAAGTTTGACTCCGATGTCTGCGTTAAACTTAACTAAATTCTCTAAATTTTCTAAATTGAAACGCGTTACTGCTTATGTTTTACGTTTTATCAATAACGCAAAGAATAATAAAGATAAGTACTCGGGTCCTCTCAGAACCTGCGAGTTGCAAGCTGCTACTAAATATTTAGTGAAGTTAGCACAAATTGAAAGTTTTCCGTCGTATGAATTAATCAGAAACAAGGCACCAACCAATAATAAATATCCACTTACAAAGTTGAATCCATTTATTGATTCTGACGGACTTATTCGTGTAGGTGGCCGATTAAATAACGCACCTTATAATTATGACGTTAAACATCCGGTGATTCTTCCGAGTAAACATTATTTCACGAAACTTTATTTTGAATTTGTTCACATCCATCTTTTGCATGCCATGCCGCAAGCTATGTTGTCATACGTGAAGTCTGAATACTGGCCCTTAGGCGGACGAGCACAGGCTCGATCTATTTACCACAAATGCGTCCTATGTACTCGAATGCGAGGTGCCACAGTAGCTCCGCTCATGGGCAGCTTGCCGTCACCACGAGTAACACCAGGATTTCCTTTCGAAACGGTCGGTGTTGATTATGCGGGTCCTATTGCAGCAGCTTTACGCAAAGGACGTGGAGGTCACTGCACTAAGGTCTACATCGTCATATTCGTGTGTTTCAAAACTAAATGCTTGCACCTAGAACTATGCAGCGACTTAACTGCAGAAGGTTACATGGCAGTTTTGCGCCGATTCATTAGCCGTCGTGGCTTACCGTCGGACATTTGGTCTGACAATGGCAAAAATTTTGTAGGGGCATACAATGATTTAAAGCGATTTCTTGCAAGTAACGCGAAGGAGTTATCGGAGTCTGCAGCCAATATAGGTGTTCAGTTCCACTTTGTGCCACCATATTCACCTCATTTCAGTGGCTTATGGGAAGCTGGAGTAGAATCTACCAAGCATCACTTAGTTAGAGTCCTAGGTAACTGTCACTTGACGTACGAAGAGATCTGTTCAACTTTGTGTCAAATAGAGGCAATTTTAAATTCCCGTCCCCTTACTCCTATGTCTAATGATCCTTCTGATTTGCTTCCCCTCACTCCCGGTCACTTCATAATCGGACGACCACTTACAGCTCTTCCGACACCGTGTCTCACAGATGTCACCTCTTCAAGACTGACAAGGTATCAACGCATAGAGCAGCTAAAGCAGCATTTTTGGAACCGATGGCAAAAGGAATACGTCTCGGAGCTCCAGGAGCGAAGCAAGTGGAAGCAAACCAAGGGACAGCTAGAGAACAACACAATGGTTGTCATAAAGGAAGACAACCTGCCCCCCTTAAAATGGAAAGTAGGCAGGATTGTGGCAGTCATCCCTGGTGCAGACGGCATCAACCGTGTTGCTGATATCCGGACGTCGTCTGGCATCATCCGCCGCTCATTCAGCAAGATTTGTCCACTACCAGTCGAGATGGATTGAATCGGTTGAAAAAGCAGTTTTTCAACGTGGGCGGGCATGTTGGAACGGAACGCAAGGTCCTTAAGGGGACTGCGGCGCGGGGAGGAGAGCTGTCAAAAATTGGAAGACGATGACAGCCTCGACAGTCGTTACATTGCAATTTTCGAATCCATAGCGGAAACTTGTGTCCTAATTTGTACTTACCCTATTAATAAAACTCCTAAAATACAACTTAAATATAAATAACAAGATAAACTAATTTAACTAAAACTAAAATAAATCTAAAAACGTACTCCCCCGCGGCATTGAGCCAAAGATGCTGGCAGCATTTCCCCGCTGTATTGCAATACTAATACGCTGAGCGAGGAAGCTGCCAGCTCTTTGGTCTCCGTTGCAGTCGATCAGCCTCTTAGTCAATTCTTTCATGAATATATGCGCGCTGGGACCCCACGGACCTAAGGTCTCAACCCCGAATGGCAGGAAGTAGTATTCGGGGCCGAGACCTTTATATTTGTTAGTTTTTAATTTTTCGGCCGCCTCTGCTGCCGCACCTGCTCTAATAGCTGTTCCGTGGACGTGGGAAGGGGCCAGTGTGTCTACACAGGTAGCGTCCCATACCAGCACCCGACCCAGCTTCCACGGAATCAGTGACATGCCGTCTGGTCTCTTGCCATCGTCTCTGGCGATACCGGGTGGCTCAAGTAGCGCCGGCACGTTGACGGTGGCAAGAGAGCGACGGATTATGTCGTTAAGTGCGGCGTGCCTAGAGAAGCGGCCTGCACTTTTTTGGCATGAAAGGCCGTGGTGTCCCAGCGCGTCGACCGCAGTACCGCAGGGGCATTCGTGTGGAGCGCAGATTGGTACCCCCAGACGTAGGCAGACGGATATTCTGAGGGTATCGGGCTCTAGGAACGTACCAGTTTTGGCTGAAGGAATGGCGTGTAGCCATTGGCCGGCTTCTTTCGTACCGGCAGCCAAAATTCTAGCACGTTCAGGGCCCGTACTGCGGCACAATAGGGACTCATATGTTAGAATTGAAGTTATGTCGTCCCAGGTCCCCTGTGATTTTAAATTTTCCGGAAAATCCTTTCCCGGGCAAGCAATGGACCAAGCATTTTTAGCCTCTGTCAAGCCAGCAGTCTCATAGTTTAAAGGGAAGGCCCTCAAGATTTTACCTATAAGATCTGCTGAGCTATGGGCGGAGGACAAAAAAGCTGGTGCTGAAATGGATGTAATTTTGCGGATCCCTATACCACCAAAGCGAATGGAAAGGGATGCTTGAGCCCAGGACTCTTCGCTGAGCTGAATGTTCAAAATTGATTCCAGGTTTGCTTTGATTAAGTCGTCCATTTGTGTAAGCATAATTTGGAATTTAGTAAATGGACAGCAGCGAAGCACATAAGTGAATTTCGGGACGAAAAGACAGAATTTGAGAATTGTCATTGCAAAATGTGGACTAATTTCAAGTAGACGACTTTCATAATTTTTGAATTTCGATATAGTATCTAAAATATAATTCGGGAGGGATTCTTCGAAGATAGGGGACCCTAGAAGGCTGAGTGAATATCTGTCTACTATTTTTATGTTCGGTGTCAGAGCATCAAATTTTAAATCAGAAAAATTTAAAGCAGGATTTTGCAAAAAAAGTTCACACTTGCTAAAATTAAGGTCTAAACCGATCGCTTGAAATTTAGATTGGATGGTTGAAAGGTCTGATAGTAAGGTATCCAAATCACCTCCTAGGGTTCCGTCGTCTAGATACCAAACATTGAATTTCGATTTTAAATTTTGAATGATAGGATTAATGGCCAAACTGAAGATTGCTGGCCCGAGAGGATCGCCTTGCTGGCATCCCACTTCTGAGGATAAAACATTGTCGTGATAAATGAGATTAGTGGGATCTGCATAGCAGTGAAGAAGGTAATTGTATAATTCGGGGATGTGGTTTTTGACTTCAGCCAGCAAAGCGTCTCTATTTACAGAATTGAACGCATTTTTGACATCAATTTTGATTAGTGCATCGCAAGGTTCGTTGGAGAGGTAAGTACGCAAGGCATGGACGGCAGCCTCGCACCCTCCTTTTACGCCAAAACCAAGTTGTGTGGGTTCGAAAAGAGACTGTAATTTAGATACAATATACCGAACAGCAATTTTGGAGGCGAGACGTCTAAGTGTAGAACCAACGGCAATAGGTCTTACCCCTCCGTCCTTTTTGGTTAGGGCGATGAGGTTTGCGCCGTATAAAATTGGAATAATGTCTGGATTTACATTGCCCGAGAGCATGTTGTTGATTAGTTTTGCGATGGAAGCAACTAGTCGCTCGCCTACATCGCCCACTGAATGACCAGTCAAATCCTTCAAATGTTGGGGTGAGAGCCCATCCACGCCTGCAGCAGAACCGGTTTTGAAAGATAAGATCGCATCAATGACGTCTCTGTTTTTTATTTGAAGGCAGGCTTGGTTTGCTATGGGAGGGTCGAAAAAATAGGGTACAGTAGGACCTGGGGGATGTTTAGTCTGTAAAGCCATGAGGGTGTCAGGGGTATCCGGTGATAGCACGTCACTTGAGAAAAGGATACGGGCTGCGCCCTTTAGGTCGCCGTCACCGATCTTGGATTCCACTGTTTTACGGCGGTTAAAAGATGAAGTGTTTCTTGGAACTGTGGACGGTGGAGAACGGTTATTGTTATTGCAATTGTTTTTTATTTTTTGAGTAAGTGAGATGCGGGATCCATCTTCGTGAGCGTGGAAAGTTGTATAAGAAAATAGGAAAAGCTTATGCCAATCTTCAATTCTGTTGTTGACAACACATTTATCGATTAATTGGGACAAATGTGAAGCGGCAAGTGTTCTGGCACCACGGGGTACTCTTTTTACAATAGGGATATTATTTTTGAGCTCACTAAGGTGAAGGTGGAATGGAGTTGTTGAATGACCAACAGCAGAAGGAAGGGAGGGCGGAATAAGTGGACTGATATTAAGAGGTGTGGCATCTTGGCTAAGACTATGGCCGTGAACTTTAGATATGTGGATATTTAGACCTCTTATACTCTTGAAAGATTTGTGGCATAGCTTACAAAGGTGGTTATTGGACGACGTGCTATTACTCGGTTGTGTCGCAGTTTGCATCTGCGCTTCCTTAACAGTAAACAAAATTAAAAAACTTACGTCTTAAAAAGTAAATAAGAGATTAAGCAAAGGGAAAAGAGCACTAAAGTTATATCGTGTGGGCGAAGATCATACTGAACACTGTAGACTGGTATAAAAGGCACTGAACGAGACACTGAACACACTGGAAAACAAATTAAAAAGACACTGGGATGGCACAAATCAGGAAACACAATAAATTGTTATTATAATTTTCTATGAAGACAACTTTGACATGACATTTGTCAAACGGTGTCGGGCGCTGCGCCGCAGCGGGAAGGCCCGCGCAGCGGTCCCCGTGCTGTGAAAACGTTCACCAACGGTTGTCTATGTAATATTTCGCTTTAGGCACATTTGGGCATTGAATAACAAGGGATAGAAATAATTGACTTGGAGAAAATTTAGAGCCGAAATAAACGTGTTATTCCGTTGCTAGGGTCATTTGCTTTTTTTTTACCCTTAATTATTATAAGTCAATTTTCAACATTTCTATTTTTTTTAATACTTCAATAACCCCCAAACATACAGTGTAGATTAAATAAATGAATAATATACTAAATAAATCATAATTTTTTTAAGTAAGAAGTGAAGTAATAAATAGATAGAACCCGACTTATGTGTAACTAGAAAATACATAAATTTATTAAATAATTTTCAATAAACAAAAAACGAAGTGTAAACAAAATTGTTCAAAAACAACAAGCTGGCATACCAATGTGCAAAGTGCTGGAGGACTATTGTAAGGATTTTTGGAGCGTCAATAAGTGAACCTTCAGCTTGCGCTTGAAGGTGTAACTACTTGACGCTCCCTGGATTGGGGGAGGAATATCATTCCAGCACTTGGACGCCGCAAACTTGAAACTGCCTCGGAATGCCGCAGTTCGGTGCTTAGGCACGAGAACCATTGCGCTTCTGCGCTCACTCCTCGACCAAACCATCTTGTAATTGGCAAATGGGTAATTTCATCCGAGTTGAACACTCTACTTTTCATTTCGAATATGAGGAAATTAAAATTTCACTAACGTCGCATGGTCGCATTTAATATTTGTTACGTTTGTCATTCTCTTCCCGCTCTTTTTTCTATTGCGCGATTTGCGCGCATTGCGCATTTCTTCTGCGCACCAATGGCGGCCGGCTAGTTTTGTTTTAAACTTGCAGACACGGAGGTCGCTATCAATTAATTGTCGACTTAAATATTTCAAGCTAAAAAAATTACCGAACGTAATAATTTCCACTAATTCTCGTTGTATACGCTTGCATAAGCTTATATATAGCGGGAATGTTATTTTAAGATTAGTTTGCCTTTTACAATTAAAAAGGAACTATTAGTATAGATTATTATTTTAAACATAGATTACATGGCTGTATACGTATTTCCATTGCTTTGTACCTCATTGGGATTAGCTAGAAAAAAAATTTACTTTCAACCCAAGGGTCGCGATGAGTCACTTTCAACCCTATATCCAGATAATCAATGACCTACTTTCAGAGTATGAGAGATGAAAATAAATATACTTACCGGTACAAAATTAGGCCCAGCCTCTATACAAAATTACCTATATTTATGAGAACCAAATTTTTTGCCGCTCATCAGTATATAATAATAACTACTAGGGAAGCTAAGGCTTAGGTATGTGGTTTAGTATTCGTGCTAAACGGTTAGGTTATCAGAGGGTATTCCTTTACTTTAATTGCAGATGAATTGACTAAGCACTCATTACGTAATCATATACGTAACCTAGTAGCTTTCAAAATTATATTTTATTATTTTGTCGTATACATAGGTACCTACGAGTACAATCATGCATAGGTAATAAATAATTACATCATCACTACATAGTATAAAACAAAGTCGCTTTCTCTGTCCCTATGTCCCTATGTATGATTAAATCTTTAAAATTACGCAACGGATTTTGATGCTGTTTTTTTTAATAGATATAGTGAATCAAGAGGAAGGTTTTATATGTATAAATAGTGCGATGCCGGGGCGAGTCGCTAGTTAGGAATAAAACTAATAGTCTCTGCACTGAGCCATGGACAAACAGACTTAGATGGCTAAATTATAGAGATTTATTTTTGCCATGTTGACTATCGAACTTTACCGAACTTTAAAATCAGTATAACTTATTAAATGTAAGTAAGCACCTAGGTACCCAACGTTTTCTATTCAACGGGAATCGTCGAAAAATGTAGTCATGATGGTGGATGGTTAATAGACAACAACAACAACAACCTCGTATTTTTTGGATTAAGATACAATCATAACTCAGGTAGGTGCATTACTGCTTTAGCGAAATCTTCTTGTTACTTACTCACACCTACATTAATGGGGTTGTACAGAAGAAAGCACTATCTACCATTACCTATTATGTAAACTTTGACAGCGGCAAAGTAAATGGTTGGCATCCCAGCCGAAGGTAAAGAGCGCTCTCAAAAGATCACCCATCAAACCGCAGAGCTCTACAGCTCAAGTATACATGTGATAAAAACGTGTTAACCCCCTCGCCGTCCATTAGGCGACGTGCGAGGGCGGTCCGGCGCAAAACGTCCACTCTGCGCGATTACCCGCTCCCGAATCTAAACGCTCCCAATTCAGTCAAGTGTCGACAAAGGCCGACTTTTAGCCCCAACAATGACTGAATGAAGCAAATTACCGCCTTTCGACACTTGAAAGCGCTCATCGAATCGCACCGGCTGGCGCTTTGTCGACGAACGGTTTGCTAGTCGAAACAAACGATAACAATAAACAGTAAAAAGGAAAGTGTAGTATTTTGCGTGGAAGTGCGCGGGGACAAAGGGCGGGACGGTAATAGGTGTTAATGCGCTCGCCGAGCGGAATGATGCCCCGCGACGCTTGTGCTCGTTGTATAACTACTGAGACTAGAGTAATTAATTGTTATTGTTCATTGCAAAATTATTCAACTGCATTCGCGTAAATGTGTTCTACGTTCGAATTTGGGTAACTATTTAGCTGACTGGAACCGACAACCAACCACTTCAATAGTTTAAAGTACATAAAGTAGGTATATTTGATATCACAAAATATAACAGCGAAATATTAATTAGAAAAAAAGAGTTTAAAATTTATGATGATTTAAAAGTTTGAAGGTATTTAGTAGCTAATTCTAGATATGTACATAATAATGAAGAAAGAAATTGCGTTTTAATCCAAAACAATATTGGAATAATGAGTAAAATGCAAGAAGAGGCACACTTGTTATGCATATTTAGCTTACTTTTCTAATATACTTAGTACCTATACTATGATCGTCCTATATCTATACAACTAAAAATATTATTCAGAGTAACGATGAAACAATAAAATTCCCTATGTACTCGTACCTACATAAAATTATGCAACGACTTCGAAAGCAAACAAAATACCAGGGCGCCATACGTCCCTAGCAGTTCAAACACTAGCAAAACAAACACGTGACTGAAGTGGACCTCCCGGGGATTCGCACGCAGTACCAAACCATTACAATTGTGACCCACTGCGGGACCTTTTCGCAGCAAATGTAATTTCTTTCCATATACAAAGACGGCATGGTACTGACAGTTTTTCATTGTGGAAAGGTTCCACATTGAGACACGGTTCAAATGTTTCGTCTATGGTACTAGGACTAGGTCCACAAGGCAGCTGCCGGTAATTGGGTGTGCTGTGTCAACATGGAGGTGTTGATTATGGTTTGTTTGAAGTCCTTCAGGTGAGGCTGAAGGACTAAGCAATTTTGCTCTCAAATTACATGGTACTTATAGAAGTTATGGACGTGAAATATATTCATTACACAATATGGTGATGATGTGAGGTTAGTAAATTAATTATGTTCTTGTGTAAACTATGTCCTCGTCATTTGGTTCTGATCATGTTCGTTTGACCCATGTTTACGAAGTGAACTCATTGTAAGTCAATGATATTACATATAAACAGGAAGTAGATATGTTACTACCGCGCCCGAGTTGAAGATTCATAAATGACCCAATTGTCTCATGTCGCAATCAGTTTACTTCAAACAAGCCACAGTACGAGTAGTCCGTGACAGTCAATGTGACAGTTGACAGAGCGAACGTTTTCCAAACGCAATTTACTAGGAACGTAACATATCTATGCTATGAAATATCATTGTTGTAAGTATACTTTTTCGCTTGCTGAGATAGATAAGACAAGGAAGACACAATGCGTAGTTTTAATTTTAAGTGATACTCAATTTATTACGTTAGACATTAGACAGTCTACTCATAATCATAAAGCATGCAACTGCGTCGATATCAGAGCTCATCACAAGTGATCGCAATCTGTACCCCGGTAAAAATAAACTGCATCATAAACTTTCCTTTCTTAAGGAAAATTACCATTTTTTATTCAGTGTAACCTTTGATAAACAATAACTGTAGATACACAGTCGCGCTCCCGAAAATCTCCGAACCAAATAAGCTCCAATTTAATAAAATTGGCTTAATTTTTTCTCAGTACGTTGTTGTCAATGCCAGCGTAACGATGCCCACGTGTGTCTTCAAATAGTGCAAAAATCCCTCGCAAAAACGGAACAAATCTGATGGAATATCATACTTTCAGTGAATATCTGTTGTTTTTTCTATTAAATTCTAAGAATCGGAGAGAAATATTAATCTAAATTAATTTTAAAACCATTTCTAAATTGCTAATTTTTGCCAGAATTCGACAACATTGACATAATGCCTTGTCTTTGTCACACGCACAGGAAAGCTTATCAGTAAAACGAAATAGATAAACAACAGAACATAGAACAAAAGTGTAGTGGAGTTGCCATCGCCCTATTTTTTATTTCTAGAATCTTATGTGTTTTTGTGTGAAACTTTGATTTCCTGGATGTGTATACGTAACAAAAATTACATAAAAACAAACATGCATGTCACCAATATAAGTATTTCTGTTGAGATCGTCAAAAATTAATAATAATAAGAGCATAATAAATTATAAACACTAAAACAATAAAATAAAATACAATGTCAAAAATAATAAGTTTTGTAAAAAATTATATGTCAATTTTATAATTCTAATAACATTTGAATAAAATTTATCTTGTGTATGTGTTACTGGGAAACATGTGCGATAGTTTGACTGTTTGAGAACCATTCGGACCCTCAGATATCTATTTTTAAGACAATTGGTCCAAAAAGTAAAGATTTAAAAATGGCGGCCACTTTTTCCATTTTTGATAACGGTTTCATGTTTGGGGACCACTCGGACCCTCAGATATCGATTTTGATAGCAATCGGTCCAAAAACTAAGAATTTCAAAATGGCGGCCAGCTTTAAAACTTAATTTTCACACTCAGAAACGCCAATTAACATAATAAGAACTCTGAGTGCTGCAGGGATGATTAATTGAAACTTGAACTTGATCCATGAACATGGTAAAACAATTCTAAATTTCCACTGTCAGTCAATACAACCGACTGGGTAGGTAAGTAATTAAAGTTAACTTTCATACTCAGAGACGTCGATTAAGTTCTAATAATCATAATATTAACTGACGTCTCTGAGAACGGTTTTGATATATTATTATTCTGCAATAATTATATACGTTGCCACTTTAGGCAGCTACGACATTTGTCATGTTTACCGCTATCCCTCGGGAATTATGCAACTTTCAGGAATACAAAGTAGCCTATGTGTTAATCTAGGGTACCAGCTATCTCCGTTCCAAATGTTATCAAAATCCGTCCAGTCGTTTCAGCTGGAAGAAGGAACAAACATACACACTCACATCGTCACATTCATCCATCTTCATAAACTTTCGCATTTATAATATTAGTAGGATATAGATACGTATCTCGAAAACGGTAAACATTTGGTTTGGAGTAAAGAAAATTAGCTTTAAGATTATCTAAATGACTTCCCCATTCATCCTGTAAAGTATTGGCGTTAACATTAATTTCACCCTGTTTTTTATTGCATTAATTGTCAAAAACTTTTAAAAAATTAAGTCCTCTCCGAAAGTCCGAATACATTCTTTGTTCAACAACATAATTTCGTCCGTCAAAGCAACGTCAAACTCGTCAAAGCGTCGCCTTCAATGTAACAAGTGGAATTAATCCCTCTGCCGTTTCTGATAAGGCTTACATTCATATCCGAGTTTAAACCAAACGTGTGTGAAATTGTCAAGTTTAGCTGTCAAGGTGTCAAGCGTTTTGGAGATTTGCCGCTACCGAAATTCGACTGTAATGAAGTAAAGACTAGGTTCAAATTTCGTCACGTATTCTTTCAATTCGTCTGTGTGGTGGGATTACTTTTCTCTACGCACACGTAAATATATTTTTAACTGTGGAGTAGCGAAATTCAACTGTAATTAAGTAAAGACTAGGATCAAATTTCGTCACTTATTCTCTTAATTACTTTGTGTAGGTGATGATTTTATTTGTTACGCAAACAAATAAATAGTTCGGACATTTTTTGAAGGGGATTTTGTATGGCACTGTGTATCTACAGTTATTGTTTATCAAAGAGTGTAACACTATAAATCACATATGTGGTCTGACAGTCCGAAGAATCCGCTAGTTAAAACAAAATCCATTCATTCAATTCGTTTAATACAACTGTCACCGAAATCCACAAATAATCGGCCACGAATTTAAGTCCCACCGATCCCGGAACATAAATATCGAATCGAATAACAAATCGCGCAAATAGGAATGGGAATAAAATGAACGCAACGGTGCGCGCTGTATCGACTCGACCACGATCACGCGACCCAACGACATATAAAACTAATTCCCTGTTCATTGCGCCGTTGAGAAGCTGAATGTATAGCCGTTTACTGGGAACACGCGTAATGTATAAGAAAATTGTTCTTCGCGTCGCTGGTCGCGCTTAGTCGTGGCCGGGTGGTATTGAGAGTCGGCGGCGCGGACGCATTTAATTGTGGCGGGTACGGACTGCACGCGCGGAGGAAGTCCGCCTCCCTTGCAAATTGACGGAACTTACGCTTAGCTACACAATGTTTAAGTTACATTTGAATACATGATTTCCGTACGTTTACTCATGTTTTCTCACGAATTAGTATAACGGATGAATAGCGACATTAACGACGGACGTTATACGTTCGACAGATTCCTAAATATAATTATTTTTAAATGACAATTGTACATAATACAATGTGCCAAAATAACATACTCGTTTATATCCTGTCAAAAAAGAGAAGAGATTAAAAATTGGTAATATTGTAGTGGCGTGCCTTCCTAATCTATAGGTACAAGAAAACGGGACGACACTACAGTATTGCCACTTTTTAATTTCTTCTCCTCTTTGACAGACTATACTAACTCGTAACTATAATAACATTTTCTTATTTTTTCCTATACTTTTTTTCAGACTAGGTATGAGTTACAGGCCTATATGACTCTAGCTAGAGTCTAGAACTAGTAAAATTTTGTAAACTAGGTTTATGACGTTAACGGGTTATCGGCTAATGGTAATTAACCGTACTGACAGCAATTTACTGAACATAGGCTTATTTCTCGTACGAGGCTCTATCGTAACCTGGAAGTATGAATCGGAATATGAAATGTGTGTGTGTAAATGTGAACTTTAAGCACTGCATTACACCAGCCGTAGTGTTTACCAACAACACAGACCACCACGACGCCTCCACAACTAAAGCACGTCTCTAATACCCATACAGGTCTCTATGGGTTTCTATGACAACAATGTTATTTTGTTAAACAAGATAGCCCTTTATTCGAATATCAATCCTTTCAAACTCCGGCCGTCATTCGGCCGATATTGTTTGTTTTACGACGAACACCGTCAATAAACCCACGCGGTGATATAAATACCTACTTATAGCTTTTTTGTAATCTACGTTAGGGATGACTGGGATCGAATAATCAAATTTTTAAATGAATCGCTTTTAAAATATCTACAAGCAGTTAGAGGAAAGTTCTCAAAGATGATTATTGTTAATCGGCAGTTGACCATGCAAAACAACTCACTCGAAAAGGTTTGAACGGATTGTTTTAACTTCCTATTATTTGTAGGTATTTAAGTAAGTACCAGGTACATACAGGGGCCTTATCATCTTAATGCGTTTCAATTCCAACTCAGTTCAGCATGCTTATTACGTAACTCGCTCGCGATCACCATCGTCTTCATTTTGACAGTTCATGTATGGGCTGACAATTGGCATCGGAATCAGCTAGCTGTCATGTCACATTCATACAAGAACTGTCAAAATTAACACGATGGCGATCGCGAGCGAGTTACGTAATAAGCCTGCAGGTTTTAGCTGTCAGTTTTAGTAAGGATCGGGTTATGACATGGTAAGGCCTCAAATGTTAATGTTAATCATGTAATTTAATTCTATCTGTACAACACTATACATACTAATTAAAAAAGTGTCTGTGTAAAACGCTGAAGGCCATTACAACTTTTCATTTAATTGTTTGACGTATAAATTATTATGTTTTTGTGCACAATCAAATTTAAAGAGCCGTAGAAAAAATACATAACCACTTTATATTAAGTGGGTGTATACCTAGTAATAAAACTGCCTATTTATCCCACACTAGGTACTTGTATGAAATTATCCATCAAGATTTTATAAAGTCAGTTGGTATTTTAAGTACATCCTACATCGAAATGAATATGCAGGTTTTTTTAGCTTTTATTACCCGTCTGAACCAATGCTATTGGTCGGATTGACTTAAAATTTCATAGTTAGGAATCTGTAAGATGACAAGAAAATGCACATATAGTCAGCAAAATTAAAACGTTTTTTTAATGAAAAACTTTTTAGTTCTGAAACATTTGTATTTTTGTATTCAATCAATCACGCACTCGAAGACAGGAACATGAAACTTTATAAAACAGCGAACGTCCAACACTTGGATAGCCATCAAATGTTGGATTCCCAAAAGCACATAGATACGGTTGACCCATTCGAAATGTAAACGATGCTAGCCGGTTCTTGTGTGCTGTCACCTACACCGTGAAGTTTTGAAATATAGACGACCACAAAGAGTTTCGGGGAAGATTTCCTTGAGTGTTGACACTGTCCCACAATGGAGGCAAACTCCGTCTGTCCTATAGATTATTTTGAAAGGACAAGTTTGTCGAGATGACTGACATATTCCGATTAATATTGAAAAAGTGCATTGTGCCGTCTAATTAATTCAGGTGCATGATTTTGTTTTTTGATGGAGCACGCAAATCCGTGAGGTATGTTGAACGGGAAAGATATTAGTGGATATGAATAAAAAAGGACAGTTTAAATATTTGTTGTTCTTTTTAAGGAATATAACACAGTTGTGTTGTGAGTTGGCCGGTGGGTTTTTAAAAGCGCTATTTCTACTGTTATATCACTTCAACCGCTATCAGCAATTTGTCGCATTTATGTATTGAAAAAATGCGGCACACTAGAGCGATCGTAAGGTAGTCATAAAACGATACAGAGTGCCTACGGTACATTATCAATTCTTACCAGGGGCCTTACCATGACGTCCTAATTCCGACTCAGTTCAAGTTTTAGCTGTCACTTTTAGTATGAATCTGACAGCGAGCGAACCTAAACTGAATCGCATTAAGACGTCATGGTAAGGCCCCAGTTCTTTAACATAAGTATGAAACGGGAAACTGATAGCGCTTTAGACCCTAGTTAAACGAGACATTTACCAAAAGTAGATGCTTCCTTCCCTAGCCTCGACGTCAATCTTGAAACTTAGTTCGAAATTAAATATGTAGGTATTATTTACAAACCCGCCTATATTTTGTCGTCTGTGATCTCACAATACAGCCAAACATTTCGAGTGCCTCGGCACTATTTAATTTAAATATTGACCTCGCTTTACAGTAGAATTACACAAAAACTAATATCCACCGGTTATTTACTTTCCCAGCTATATTATTGTAGTTGAATTCTTTAAAATTCCAGGTAGGCAGAGATTCCCGCGCTTGCAATAACAAACATGATTTCTAAATTTGACTGGGACAAATACGGCAAACACGATTATTGTTCAATTTTTTTTTAATTACTCTGAGAAACACGTTTCGTGTTTGAGCGTTGCGTAGTGAGGTAAACAGAGAAAAGAAAACTCTCGTAGATAATATCGGTAGCTCATTACTGGTCGAAAGTTTGGGGTAAATATTTGAAGATGCTGGGGTTGTATCGTAATTACCGTCGGCCAGTCGTCGCACAAAGACTGGTAGTTGGTATAACAGCGCATTATTTATCGACGACGGAACAGAGGAGCTCATTAGAAACACATCAAGCAACATGTGTAAATAAATATGCGGACAAAACGCGCGCTCAAATATCTTCAGCGGTCGATGAGTCGCTGCTCACTACGCTGTTTATCGGACGTGATCTTGGGGTCTATTAAAAGTTGTTAGTTTTAGAAAAACTATACTTCATTTAATTTAGGATGAGAAACCACAACAACATTATATTGCGGCTCGTGAACTGTAATCTCTTTACGATTTGTACCTACTAAAGTAACAATTGACGCCACGCAATTAAAGTGGCATTAAACAATCTTATTTTGCGGCTGCCAAACTATTGCACTGTACTGTTTGCTAGGTAAGAAATAGTTGACCAGCCGCAATATAATGTTATTGTGGTTTCTCATTCTAAATTAAATGAAGTATACTTGCTTGCACAGTTTTAAAGGGGTACCGAGAGTACGCGGCCTGAGTCACGGCTAGACTTAGGGTCTGTTTCACCACTTCTTAACTGTCATTTATCTATGATTCCGTCTCTATTTACTACTACGAAACAGACAGAGACGTCATCATAGATAACTGGTAAAAAGAGTGGTGAAACAGGCCCTTAGGTTCGTAACCTATAAATTCTTTTTGTGTTGCTACATTCCCTACTAGTCCCTACTAATATTATAAAGGCGAAAGTAACGTTGTAACCGCTGAACCGATTTTAGTGGAATTTGTTACGGAGGTAGTTTTAATCCCGGGGAAGGACATAAGATAGTTTTTATCCCGGAAAATCGCAAAGTTCCCGCGGGATAGCGATAACCAAATTCTGCGCTGACGGATTCGCGGGCAACCGCTAGTACATGCATCCGTCTTTATCGCTTACGGAGACAGAGCCTAGGCTTAAGATCTAAAACTACGTTTTGCATGATTAAGGGTTTTTAGATGGAAAGGGGAATCAAAATAGTGTTTTTTTTTTAAACTTAAGTCATAAGTAGTACTAGTAAGTAGTAAGTAAAGAGCGTACTCCTACCTAAAAGGCCGGCAACGCACTTGTGACTCTTCTGGTGTCGCAGGTGCCCATGGGCGACGGTAATCGTTTACCATCAGGCGATCCGTCTGCTCGTTTTCCCCCTATACCATAAAAAAAAACTTAGTGAAATTACTATACCATTTTCATTCTTACCTGTCCTATTTGGTAAACAAAATTCTAACCTCAATATGCAAATTTTTGTAAAGAATAAGGTGTATTATGTTATCAAATAAAGCTGAGGTAATGTTTTGTACATAATTTTGCTGATATTTTATCTCCAGTTCCTTTATTTACGATGAAATAGTTAAAAAACAACAAAAATGAGACGTTTGGAGGTTAGAATTTTGTTTACCAAATAGGACAGGTAAGAATGAAAATGGTATAAGTATATATGGTAGAATTTAGCATTTAGCATCTGCAATTTTAAACAAATATTCATTTGTAACAGTACAATGACAAAACTGGGGACACATTTTTCTCGTATGCGAATTAGTGTTGTATACTGTTTTTTAATTCCCCTTATATCGAAGAGTCCCATTAACTCTTTAGTCGAAGGTCCGCGGTACGAGTGCGCAGGAGAGCTGAGACAACACGGCTCGGGTATCATTTTATACGGCAAACAGACCGGCGCTCGATGGCTTGCCCATGCGCATGGAGATGTTTGGCTGCGTTGTTGGGAAACGAATTATATTATGAGGGAAGCGCGATGTAAGAGTAGTGCTTTTGAAACATTTTTTTTTATTTAACTTAAAATGTATGTACGGAATAAATCTGACCCACTTCAAGCGGTCAATTGACTTCAAATTTAGTATATACCTTTACTAGGTTCTGCCCGTGACTTCGTCTGCGTATTATACCTACATATAAACCTTCCTCTCGAATCACTCTATCTATTTTAAAAAAACCGCATCAAAATCCATTGCGTAGTTTTAAAGATCTAAGCATACATAGGGACGGACAGACAGCGGAAAGTGACTTTGTTTTATACTATTTAGTGATGATACACCTACCTTGTATTAAAATGTATGACAATGTCAAGATACAGTGAACATAAAGTAAAACAAAAACTTATTTCAACTTTCAATGATCGTATACATAAGTTACTAAATCTTGCATGTGAATTGTGAATTACGTACGACCCGCTCACATCACTACATAGTATATAACAAAGTCGCTTTCTCTGTCCTTATGTCCTTATGTCCCTATGTCCCTATGTCCCTATGTGTGCTTAAATCTTTAAAACTACGCAACGGATTTTGATGCGGTTTTTTTAATAGATAAAGTGAACCAAGAGGAAGGTTTATATGTATAATACATGCCGGGGCGGGTCGCTAGTTCAATATAAAATTTGAGTGAGTCAATGTCAACATATTGAGAAACAACAGTAAAATATATTATAAACAAGAAGCTACGTGTTTTTGGCATAAGTGACGCACCATCATACAGCAAGGGACTACAGTTACATATCCGTAAGAACCCATCTACTTTAGACGTTCACAAAATATACTCGACTATGTTTTTGCGTTCTTGGAACTCATAGGAAAATACGTTAGAGGGTCCTCGCCACAACATTGGAGTATCGTCTGTTTATCTGTCTGTATGTTTGTACCTCTTGACACACGCTGTTTACTTCGACATTCTCCGTTGGAGAGCTTCGACCTGGCTGACCTCTCGACAACCCACGTCGTAGGTACTTGAATATTCTCAAAATATCCATTTAGCTGTATTGTTGATAACAGACGCTGAGAGTAAGTAGGTACACGTGCGGGCTAAGTAGGTATCACTTGATTTTTTATATCAATGGTATTTATACTTAAAAAATATTATCAGCCGCTTTAACAAGTTTCAGAGCAGTTTTCAGTCTAGTCGCGTGCGGCCCTCCGATGCAAAACGATGACTCAAATAATTTTGTACGCAATGTTCCAATGTTGTATAGATTATTATTAATAAACAAATGAATGATTGAGAAATGAGTATGGATGCGCCACCCTGTTATTGTTGCATGGATTCGTACAATACAGAAATATCACTCTAGTAAGAGGAAACGTTACTTTATATAACAGATGCTACAATTTCTGGCTTAAATATGGCATATTAACTTTGTAAAGAATATTCCTTTAGCAGAGTACACAAAAAAATGTTTATGATTTCTTGGTTGCAATCAATCAAATTAGTAGATCACCTTGGTATTGTATAACAGAGTTAATGCGGGCAATATATTATAGATTATGGTCTGGAATAACACATAGGCTACTTTTTATCCCGGAAAATTGCGTAGTTCCCGCGGGATAGCGATAAACGAATTCTTTGCAGACGAAGTCGCGGGCAACAGCTAGTGTGATTCTAAAAAAAAAGTTCTTTCCAAATGCATTAGATACAATAAGTAATTAAGTTACAAATTCCCTTTGTGCCTCGTTGTATATGTTCCGCTCGAATGCACACAATGCCTTCTGACAGAACAAGTCAAAGCGGTTAAAATGGCCAGTATAGCAATACGCACCTACAACTTAGCCGGCAGTGGCAGTAACGAGCGAAGTCAGTCCCACGCCGCCGCCGGCAGCCCTACTACTAGAATAGCAAATAGAAATAAGTATTTTCAAGAGGATTCTGGGCCTCTATAGTCTCTTTATTTTAGCTAGATACTAAATTGACAATATGAAATCATTATTTATCGAGTACACTCGAAACCATCGATAATGTTTGTGGTCTGAATACAAGAGGTTTAGTCATGTTATATTTTAAGAAAAAAAACGATTGTATCACGTATCAAGCAAATTTAAAGGTTCATTAGTTTATTACTAGCTTATACATATAAAAATCTATACTGAATTTAATTTATCGTTAACTTTCGATAGTGGTGGCACATCACTATTTTTGAATTGCAAAAAACAAGCAACACTGGTAATGTCATTTTAGTTTCTAGCTTAAATAAATAGACTAGGTATAGTGTAAATTTTCACAAATAAAAAGTCTCGAACGCATTCACGTAATCGTCTAAATTACTATGGAAAATTGGCCGCGCCACTTACGGATCGAAACGACAAAAACATTCTCATATTATTTGACATTTTAACGCAAACGCGTACGAGGCGTATGTTGTGACCGAATACTTACACCAATTGATCCTTTCGTGCAATGGAGAACACAATGTGAATGTCACTACAAAGTACGAGTATAAAACAAAGTCGCTTTCCGCTGACTGTCTGTATGTTTGTCTGTCCCTATGTATGCTTATTATCTTTAAAACAACACGGATTTTGATAACAGGAGTGACCTAACTGTGCTAAGTGTTTGAAATCAAGTACTATTCGAAAGCGCTGAAAAATTTTGCGGAATTTGTAATAAGAGAAGAAAATTAAGTACAACCCTTATTGATAGGGTATGTAATTTTACTATACTAATTTTACTTTTTTTCTTACTACTTATGACACTTTCCTTCCAGCGATGTGCCTTGAAAATCGTCTGGTATCTACATATAGTTGTAAATTTGCAGACCCGGAGAAGACCTTAGGAAAATGTGAAAAAACACCGATCGTATCGTATCATGAAAGATTAAAAAATGAGGTAATAAGTATGTACATTATTTTTGCGCAACCATTTATCACCTAAATGGTAGCAAGAAAGTAGAAAGCGAGTTGTTCTTTAGTAACAATCAGTAGTAACCCTCACGTACATCTCTGACATCGCGGATTAGGTTAGCCCGGAGTGGGAGCCGTATGCAAATGCAGTGAACGCTGGCTTTAGCACGGCCTCGGGCCACCCTGTTTGTGTGGTATGTACCCCTTACACACAAGTAAGTCTTGTTTCGTATAAAGCTATTCACAATTCAAAGAAACTTAGCATAGCAATGTGTGCTTTTGAGCGATGGTTGAGGGAAATTGGCGAGATTCCAGTTTTTTTATGGATTATGATTTCATCTTGATTTTGGCTGCATTATAAATACCTAATGTATTTGTACAGTCACATAATTTGAGACGTGTAACAAACGAAGACAGAATATGTGACGATAATATATGTATACTTACTTATATCTATATATGTAAAAGAAAGTCGTGTTAGTTACACTATTTATAACTCGAGAATTTGACTGAAATTTAGTGGGGAGGTAGCTGAGAACCAGGAATAGGTAATAGGATACTTTTTTTTTTTTTTTTTTCAAAAATTTGGGATGGAGGCAGTTTGTAGGTAGGGTACGTTAGTAAAGTAGTAGTACTAGTTAGTAAAGCTTTGAGAAAAAGAAACTCACGGGGTAGAGAATAAGAGATCGGTAATTTTCCTTTAAAGTGGCTCTATCACTAGAACTCTTATAAAAACCCGTTATTGGATACATTTATACTCGAAAATTGCTTAGTTAATTGAAGATAAATTAAATCTACGCAGACGATCTCGCGAGGAAAAGCTAGTTATTTATATATAGGTTAAAAACCATAGAGATGCCCTTAGAGCTAAGTTTCTTGCGGCGCATTCTTCTTGGCAATGATGGTCTTTCCGAATGCGCTGGTAGATAAAAAAAAAGACATGTAAAAGAAGCCCTTGGCGGCCTATTTGCAAAATAAACTTTTGACTTTTGATTTTTTGTCTCTTTGTAAGCAAGACTTCTACGAGTCTGTACATTATAAAGATACAAAGATAGGTAGGTATACTTGACAAATGTACTACAAGTAAATAGTGAATCACGATTCACAGCTGATTTTTTGATTGTCATAACTTTAAGTTATAGTTTTTTACCTTTAACTTTAAGTTCAAGTATATCTGCAACATTTATAAAACCATCGCGGTACCTTTCATGTAGTGACATAAATCTACATTGTATTCATTATTATTAGACACTTAAATGTGAGAACGCACGGCTCTCTTAGATTTTCTACCTACTGGAGCTTTTACGACCGACTCGATAACGGCTATAAATATTTCTTATACTCACAAAAAACAATATTAACCTTTCGTAAATGTCACATGAAATTAAATAACGGCGACGATGTGTTTTAAAACGTCATTTACATTAAAACAATATTAATAACGTCAGTAACTGACTGAAATTAACTACCTTTTGCTTTGATCAAATATTTAATGAGTACCTTATACCATTTGTTGGTTCTTTGTGGATAAAACAAACGGAATGGTATCTACCGAGTTGCTCGCGGCTTTGAGTCGACGAGCGCTTTTGTTTGAAATGCTTTTGAGATGCATTCTCCCAATTTAAACTTATGTAACAAAGGCAGAGGGATGGAATGGAACGTGTTACTTATTTTATTTGCGATTAATGTTAAGTTCGCTTCAATCTTTGTAAATGATTCTGCATCGGGGATTATAGAAAATCATTCAACTCAACTTTTTCTAAATTTAGCGTATGTGATTTGTGTGTCAATTGGTGTGAATTGCACCATTTACATTACAATAACATTAATAACGTATATTTAATTTTGTCATAAAACCTATGAAATATTTTTAAATCGTCGCTTATGGTTAATGCTACTGTTAAGTAACTTGGTTCAGCTTTCACTTAAAAAGTTGTTTTCCAGCAAAAACCAGCATCATTAAAAATTACGACTAAGACTCGAACGGCAGTTAAAATGTTTGCAGATGTAAAAAACGAGTGACTGCAAATCGCAAACGTCTTACAATCACGCGTTTCTTCAATAAACTTCCTCATAAATCTTTGTAACATAAAAAACCCGAACCATCTGCAATTAAAACACGACTTAGCAACCTAATACCCCCCTTGTTTATTACGGCACGCCTTCTTTGTTCCACAGTACTCGACTCTTTACGTGTAGGTACTAGGTACTATGTATAAATAAGTACAGTAGACGTACCCACATTGTTGTACGTCCACCACCCACTACATTGTGGCGTAGACAATCAAACAGCCTTAGCGAATAAGCTGTCAGTCTTGTTTCCTAAGACCATTGTGGGTTTGATTTGATTGCGTCTCACAGAAAGCGATACCGGCGCGGGCGCATTGTTTGGCGCATTTTACATAACGAGGCGGCAAACGCGCCGACGCCGCGCGGCCTATTGTGGGGGAGTATCCAAACGTTTGAGATGAGGATTGAAAGGCGCCGCGCGATGACGAGGCGCGAGCCACGCCGCGGTGCAAGACATAGTCTTTGGGCATTTTTGAAATCACTACTTTTTTACTAGAGGGAAAGCAAAAAAGCAAGTTAAATGTAAACACATGAAGTAGGGCATTTTTCAGGAATTGTTGGTAATGTCATCAAAATGCAGTAGGTTAGCTCAGGGGCCTTACCATGACGTCCTAATTCCGACTCAGTTCAAGTTTTAGCTGTCACTTTTAGTATGAATCTGACAGCGAGCGAACCTAATCTCAATTAAGACGTCATGGTTACTTTATGATTAATAAAAAAACTTTCTGACTAACAAAAATTATGTCATACTGTACTTCTGTTTCATGGGTCATGGGACAAAATAAAGACCGGTTTATATTAAAACGCGTGAAAATTGTGTCTAGGTTACGAGTACTCCACGTTCCGGTAGATAAGTATTTAGTGAAGAGACACTGCCAATTTTACTAAAATTATATTTAAAAAAAAATTTGTTGGTGATGGCATGGCAACACTGGCAGTCTCCCGTGTCTCGGGCCACGCCGCATGATTGCGTTACCGGCGCGCTCTTTGAGCTGTCCAAATGATTGTTTTATATTTGTAAAGCGAACAGTGCCCCTATTCCGACCGTCCCGCTGACGTAATGTAGCATTTCAATTAGATCCACCATTGTAGAGTTTTATTTTTATAACAATAGTTTGTTGAATAACGCCGCGGTGATTTATGTTTGATTGCTCCGAGTGAAAGAATCTCTCGAGGTGTTATTGTGACCCTTTTCTAGAATAATTGACAGAATACGTTATGGTGACGGGATAATTATTATGAGGTTAAAGAATTTTTAGGGCATTATTTTTCGATACATTTAGGCGAGTTTAAAAGTCTGGTTGCCTTTAGGTTTCAGCTATGGACCCTCATCTCGACATCTCTGCGTTTTTTTTTTATTTATGTGCATAATAACATTTGAAATTTACCAGGCTTTTCGGTGAAGGAGAATATCGTGAGAAAATACGTATACACCTGCGGAGCAGTCCGGTGGTGTGTGTGAAGTTTCCGATCCGTTCTGGGCCTGAAAAACTATAGTCCAAATCTCTCATTATGACATTTATGAGAAGAGCCTGTCTCCAACAGTGGGATACTAAATAGACGGAGATGAGACGACAAGCGATCATAATAGTTTCTATAGACAAATATATTTCTTGTAGGCTAAAGTAGCCTACTTAGGAGCGGTAAGCCAAAGTAGGTCAAGTGATTGTTGCAAAGTCAGTGTGCAATCACAAAGCTCGTAGCGGTGCTACGCGAACTCGTAGCACTTTCTACGAGCCAATTGGCTTTGTCGTGAATTACACTACTAGCTGTATTATGACTCTCTAAGTTCTGTGCCGCATTCTAGGGCAAAACTTTAAATGAACTATTTTACAAATAAGTTTTGACGAAGCCTGTTGCGGATTCTCAACCTAAATGAGTGTTAGTATGACGAAGCTTGTTCAGCCTGCGCTGTTTTTATCCGAATTAAATTACTTCCCAGTCTTTGTTTTGCTTAGGTAATAAGTTTTTAATATTTTTTTGGTGACTGTACCTACTTGCAATTCATCCATCAAACATCTGTATACGAAACTTCAAAAAAATCCGCCCACTAGAAATGAGTCAAATTTTACTTGCAAGACTCGAACCAAAAACACACATTGCACACTTAACATAAATCACCTCTATATCCTTTACAGGGTAGACAGAGCCTAAAGTAACGGCCTAACGACTATTAGCATACTGTGGGCGTATGAGGAAAAGGTCATTGCATACTCTCACATCTCACAGTTTTCTAACCTCCTAGCCATATACCAATAGCGTAGTTTTATATGTATATATACAGTACGGATACAGCTATACTAATTTCCAGTCGGACTGCCGGATATCGGCCGGCTAATTAGATCAGGCGGCGGTGCATTAGCGGCCCTGTAATCTCGGCCCGCCTAATCGCACGCGCAGCATTACAGCGAGAATTACTTAGCGCTGGCGAGCAGGAGTTTCCTTTGCCAGTGTTTTGAGTTTGATGCAGTTTTGTTTTGGAATGCGAGTTTACAATAACATAGATAAATGAATACAGTTATATAAAGTCTTAACGGCGTCACATCGTACACCCAAAACTTCTTTCGACTATCAGTTTTGGCTCCTAAGGCCTAGTAATTAGACAGACAGGCTTGTACTTAGGTGTTGTGTGGGTGTTGTACGCAGCACATTTATACAGTCGTAGGGAGGCGGTACGTCATCCATTTAGATTTATGGAGGGTACTAAATGCTGCTAAAGATTTACGCTGGTCTCGCACAAAGGACAGTGAAAATGTCTGTTTAGATTTTGTGTTGCTAGATTTTGCGGCATATTAAATTGAATTATTGCACTCTTTATAGAGATTGGGTTTTGTTCTTTTTCTTGCTTACATTTTTTTATCATTTTCATTTTATATTAGCACTGGCATTAGTATTTACTTTTCAATCAGTTGTTTTTGAAGTGTACCTAACTGAAACTGATAAGACTACAGTCAATAAATAAAGTTCGATAGTTCCCCAAACCTACACCAAATAGATAGGTACTTAAAAATGCATACTTTATTTTGCTGACGCTGACGTGTAAAATAAAAGATAAAATCTAAGTCGGCACCTTCTCATCTCTTGATTTAATAATTGCCACTCAACTAGCCAACAACAAAAAATGCTAACAAAAACTTGTGTATAATATACTTTTAGCCTTATAAGCGGCAGAAAATAAAATAAAAAACAACTTCAGAAAAGCTTACAATGAAAAAGTTAGAAAAAATTAGGTCCTCCACTCAAATTTGAATTCGAAATCTGGCCTTATGCTCCGAAATTTGATTTTCGAAGTTCGTTTCGTGCCGTCCTGCACACATTAAATAGTCATTAATTTGAGTGAAGGGGACGGTATGACACGAGGTTCGAAATAGCCTCTGTAGTTTGAATGACGTCTGTAGTAGAAAAATATTGTTTAAACTTCGATCAACCATCATGCTGTAAGCTCATATTGAGAAATTGGATAAATAAAAATTGTAAGTAGTCCGTCAGTGTGTAAGTTGATACATTACCGCCTAGCTTTTATTTAATTCAATTTAATTACCGTCTAAAAGTCAACATTTAATAATGAACTGATAAGATGAGTAAGGGATTGCCATGGCGCCGCAGTTACTCATGCATAGGTAGGTACCTAACTGTATTAATATTGTCTGTTTAAAATAAACTCATTACAAACTTTAGTGGCATAACACTATTAACGATAAATTTCTAATAATACTGGTTAATGAGAAGTTTTATAACCATAATTATAATACACGCAAGGTTAACAAATTAATATACTTACTTACGTACCTACCTACTTAAAGCTATAAAGTACTTATACTTAGTAATTAATTACTTCATTAAAATGCTTTCTTATTATTTACTTACGCTATAAATAAAGCCGCCGCAATTAGTTTTCGCATTTATAAAAATGAGAAATAAGACATCAAATAATAAACGTCTCTATTTTCGTTTCAGAAACTATTTTTTTGTTAAAAAAAGGCACTTAAGCAGTTAATTCTTTGACTTCCTTTCACCTCACAAATACAGGCAATTTCTTGAGTTAGGTATATCTACGTTATTCAGGTTATTATAGAAAGTGTGAAATTAAGTCGTAATTTTGTGTCAAAACGTGTCAATTATACGGCATGTGGTGTGTATTAGCCAGTTGGATAACAGTCCACGTTTCCTAAAACTAAAACATTCGTTGTACGAAAGTGTCAAATCATTGCTTCCATTTACGCCTCTACCTATCCAGGGGATGAGAACATTTGGTAGTTTTACAAGTAATTCTCGAAAAAGTTATATTATTATAATTGTTTCAGATTAAACAGATAAACTTAAAATTATTTTTCCACTTTGGGATTTTTGGAAGTACTGAACTGATTTCAAAAATATTTCAATTAAATAGCTGCGCAATCTTTGATCAACGTGCCCTTTTTTATTCTGAGAAGGTGCAAAGTTCCTTTAGGATGTAGACGATACGGGAAAATGAACATATAGGTTACTCGTAAGCAACACTAGCGTTCCTCGAGAAAATGTTGGATTTTGTCCCGGTTTAGAACTTAAATTCTTTTGGTACATTAATTTAAAATATCCTACTCTGTTTGGAACTTTTTTGATTCGTGTATGTATTGTCGAATAGTTAACGAAATAAAATATAACAAATTCAGAAGAAGAAAAAAAGAAATCTTAAGGCTAAAGAATCCTGATGGCCTAGTGGTTAGAGAACCTGACTATGGAGCTTGAAGTCCCGGGTTCGATCCCCGGTCGGAGCAGATATTTGTATGAAAAATACGAATGTTTGTTCTCGAGTCTCGGATGTTTAATATGTATTTATCTATATAAGTATGTTTATCCGTTGTCTAGTGCCCATATCACAAGCTTTGCTTAGTTTGGGACTAGGTCAATTGGTGTCAATTGTCCCAAGATATTTATAAAGATATTTATTTATTTATTGTTTCATTCACAAAGCATTTCGGCTGAGACTCCTGACACTATCGAAAATTAAACTCAAATAAACCTGCGATACGGACCTAGAGTCTATTGCGTAGGCCGCTCGCCTATCTCAAAAATGTAATGTTATGTAAAAATGTAGGTATATGTGTGATGTATTATTATGAACTTCATAAAAGTGTTCTTATTCAAAACTAAATTAAGTACCTAACTACCTACATTGTACGGAAGTGTTGTCGACTCCTGCGCAGCTGCTGGCGCCATGTTTGTTGTTTACCGCGACACGCAGCGCCCGATTTTATCACGACGCAATCTAACACTACAACACCTATAGATCAACTATCAGCCGTGTTAAGCCAATAACAATAATACAAACGACAAAAAAATAAGTAGTTTTTATTCAGGAATTTTGGTGTTTTTCTGTATAATTTTTTTACAGTAAAGGAATTCTACGTCGACTAGAATTTGGAGCTCAAGAACATTTATACTACCTATCAGCAGCATAGTTTAGGCATTGACAGGGAATACTAACCGTAGTTCTTAAAACTTATAGGTAAGCGGAAATCGCTCCGTTCTGATTGATACTACGTTCACATAGACCAGTTTTTCTAAACTTTTTCTCAGCCACGGACCCCTTAAAAAACTAGCACAATTTTCAAGGACTCCCGAATTTACAAAATAAATCGACGCGTCGCTATCAAGAAGTATATATTTATTGTTTTCAAATAGTCCAAAGATGAGACTGCGGACTCCCGTGCATCTCAGACCCCCGGGGGTCCGCGGACCACAGGTTAAGAAACACTGATATACATAGAATTACGGCGTCCATTCAGTAAAATCTAAGTTGAGTAGATACAGTTTGTGAGCTCTTAGAATGCCATGCCATTGTCTTGCTGTCTCAGCACTCTCTCTTAGGACGACCGGATGGCCTAGTGGTTAGAGAACCTGACTATGAAGCTTGAGGTCCCGGGTTCGATCCCCGGTCGGGGCTGATATTTGTATGAAAAATACGAATGTTTGTTCTCGAGTCTTGGATGTTTAATATGTATTTAAGTATGTATTTATCTATATAAGTATGTGTATCCGTTGTCTAGTGCCCATATCACAAGCTTTGCTTAGTTTGGGGTTAGGTCAAATTGGTGTCAATTGTCCCATGATATTTATTTATTTTATTTATTTATTTAGGGTTTGATACTTGAAACGGCCGAGTGAGGGCGACAGCAAGAAAAACCCGAATGGCATTCGAAGAGCTCAAGGACTGTAGGTACGTACGTAGGTATGATTATTACTTGTCCTATTACCGGAATACAAAACTATTATACTTATTTACCTTGTAGATTTACCTTAAGTGCTAGGATAACTTAAGTGCACTTAAATGCAGGGGCGTCCGTTAAAACATAATAAAACGTATTCACAACATTAAATGCTCATAATTTGCAATTAAGAGGGCCGATAGCGAGTTATTAACTTTTCGCTTTCTTGCTGAATATTTATAGAGCAATTTCACTAAAAGCAACATGATTACCTGATGGGGGAACTCTTGAGTGCTTCGCTTCACACGTCGCTGTTGACTCCGTCGGGTTCGAGTCGGCCACATTATTATAATAGTGGGTGACATGTGATATTTTACCTGTATCTAAGTTAGAGTACCCAAATACGGTTTACAGTATAAAGCACTAGCTAAAATGCCATATAGATGCGGAGTTATTTATTAGCAGATTCTACGACCTTTTTATACAAATGAACATACTTACATAGGTAGGTAGGTACTTAAATTATACAAAACATGATAAAACTTTGAAAAAAGGAAAGACCAAAAATTAAGCAACTATATAGGTATCTTTCAAGTAAATTTGTTTCTCCATCGCCAAGATTTGAACTTACTTAGGTACATACGAAGTTATTATATGATATTGTACCTATGGAGCTCTCAATCTGTACTTAATCCGTGTGGGAACCGCTACCCAAACTCTTTCTATACTTTATAGTTTATAGACTGGATGATGACAGCAATTAGTCGCTTAGACGTGTAAAATAAATTTGCTATATATCGTCCATTGATTAAGACTATGTAAATCCATTTTATTGTAGTCAGGAACGGACACGACAAACCCTTTCCCTTAGGTGCTAGCAAATAAACACACAGTCAGCTGTGATTACCTACAGCTCGCTACTTGGCCGGCCGATGTCTTTGCGAGTATAGTTTTAAGTGGCATGCCAAGGAAGAGGCGGCTCACCCCTCTAATTATCCGATCCGCGCGATAACGCAGGCTTTTATCTCGAACACTTCCATTAAGCAAATATACAGCTTTGTAGCCCACTAATCATACATTACAGTATTTTCCGACTCGTAAACCGAATTAAAAATATTTTGATAGACAAAATTGTAATTACACGTTCCGAGAGAGTGCCGCCATTTTGTTTTGCTCTCACGTGTAAAGCTAAGGTTTCAATTTGGGCTGATCCTAGCTCAGGCATTTTAAAAAGAGATGTGAAGGTTAGAAAATATATTTGTACCGCAAAATTGTTATAGAAAACGATATATAAAACCGCAAACGTTTAGACAAAAATGTAAGATAATTTAATTAGGTATGACTGAATGTATAGTATATTGAAAATCTGAGTGAATTCAATGATCAGTACCTAATTCTTTTTAAAATGCAAAAGCTTCACCGCTTCACCTGTTATCATACAATTGGTCAATCGACTAGGTACATTGTAGACAAAGTACTCATTGAACATTGATAAACAGTATATGTAGTAAGTAAATAAAATATAAAAAACCACCAAATAAATCCACCACCACGAAGAAATGAAAAAGTACTGAGACTTACATGCCTACCTATACTTACTTATCCATACATACTAAACGTAAAGCATTGTTTTTGACGATAGGTACAGCATGTGAGAACCACACCTAACACAAAAATAAAAAAGTTGCGCTAATGAACGCGTTTTATCTCAAGTTTTCGATTTTAATTTATGCGAGAGGCCATTGTTGTGGGCTTTACAAGGCGGAAACAAAACAACGTAACTCCAACAAAACGTTTGAATAGAACAGAATGTTATCTGTGAGGTAATCACCGCTCTATCTATTGTTTACTTTTAGTGCGTATTTAACTAAATGCCAAAGCAATGATTAATTTGTTTAGGTACTAAATAGGTTTGCTATAGAAAATATAAGGATTCGACTTCCATTTTTGGTAAACTTTACACGCTCCTAAGCGCAAGAAATTTTGAATCATAAGCAATTTTTCCGATTTTTTTATCATACCTACACATACATACCATCAGGACCCTATTTCATAAAGCTACAACTTACAATTTACAAGTGGAAGTCTCTATCTAACACATAGGGTCAAAAAGAGACTTCCGCTTGTAAATTGTAACTTTATGAAATAGTGTCCAAGTAGGCTTATTGTCTAACTCGCTCGCAATCGCCATCGTGTTCATTTTGACAGTTCATATATGGGCTGACAATTGGCATCGGAATCAGCTAGCGGTCACATTCATACAAGAACTGTCAAAATGAACACGATGGCGATTGCGAGCTACTGGTCTTTATCGCTTACGGGGTAGAGAGAGCCTGAGGTAAAAAGACCTGACACTAAATATTTGTACGCTTGCTTGCATGCTGAATACAAGGACTATTTTTACCATTTAAGACCACTGTACTGTACATATACTGTATTCTTACAAATAAATAATTTTTTTTGAATTTTTTTTTGAAGGCCACGTTTAGCATGATTGTAGGCGTATAGGTGGAAAGGGGAATCAAAATAGTGATGGGTTGCTAGCCGCATACCTATAACATGATTCCTAAGATTTTCGCTCATTCCCTCGCTGTAAACTGTACGCAAAACCTAAACCGCAACTAAGCGGCTCTAACACCCATTTATCCGTGCGAGCCTAATTACGAATAAAGCGAAATAGATAGACGAAACACGACACGATGGTGCGAATAAAAGCCCGCTTTGTCGGCTAATTTGCGAATTAGCGAGCGAGCGCCACTCAGGCGCAGCGTAATCGCATTAATTAAGTGCCGTAACACAAGTTTCTCACACCGTCGCGTTTCAAACTTTGGCGTTTGTCTTGATTATGGGGTGTTTTTTGGCAGAGTGTGAAAGCGAGATCCTTTAAAGCTTAGCACAGGAATGAGGTTTGGGTGTTTTATGTGGGAGTGTATGGCGTTATTATTAGAATGTCGTAGCATATGAGGTGCAAAATAATGATATTTATGTGTTACGATGTTTACTAGAACACATGCAGTCAAGGAACTTAATTCCTTACCCACATGGAACCTTTTTATAGTAAGCGCCGTAACGATTTCCTTGCGATTTGATCTATGATCGAGAGCCTTGGGGGAGGCCCTATGACCAGCAGTGGACATCTTTCGGCCGACATGATGATGATGATGATGATGGTGACTATGATGTTTTATGTGGGAATTTAAATTCATTGACCGAGCGTTACCTAGTAAATATTTGAATGCTAAAATGTCCGCTTCCATAAAAACGTAATAGACTAGGTTCCTATAAAGTAGACGTCGTAAAAAAATTGCAGATAGCTAAGACCCTAACTCGTCGGTTCTTTTATTACACTTACGCAGATGTTCACATTACTACTCACGAACTATCTAGGACAGGTAATTACGTACTAAAATCAATTGTCTGGTTATTCATACAAGCTCTCCTTGAGAAAGAATCACGCTTTGTTTCTAAACATGTCAGCCATATCTTGAGTCCCTGCTGGAAGACCTTAGGTGGGCAATTCTCTTAAAAGTTGTATATACCTGTGGGAACAGCGCCGCCACGCCCCCTAGCGCCGCGCAACAAAACTACTTATCGCGCAGCCGCAGAAGTTCACTGTCTTGAAAATTTGAATTGTTTCTGTCAAAGCTCGTAGCTTATGAATATAATTTATTTCTCACGATTCCCTAGTTTTCATCCCTTAAACTGGTGACGCCCTAGATAAGAAAAAAAACGCAGCCTTTTGTGGAAGTGTAATCAAGGGTTG
Source organism: Pandemis heparana (assembly GCA_963854515.1). Lineage (NCBI taxonomy): Eukaryota > Metazoa > Arthropoda > Insecta > Lepidoptera > Tortricidae > Pandemis > Pandemis heparana. The sequence goes on along the minus strand of OY978020.1, from coordinate 5,145,555 downwards.
AAATCAAACCGTGAGTCTGCAAATTCATTTTCAAAATGTCGTCCAACAAAGACGAATTTTCAAACGCGCTGTCAGATGACGGACACGAAAATGAAATTCCAATTCGTACCGAATCTTTTCGGGTCGGCGTTAAAATCCCACCATTTTGGCCGCAAGAACCCGCCGTATGGTTTGCGCAGGTAGAAGGTCAATTTGCACTATTGAACATCACGACCGACGCAACGAAATTTCACTACGTGCTTTCGCAACTTGAACATCAGTACGCAGCGGAAATCAAAGACATCATAGTCAACCCACCCGCGTCGAACAAATACGATAAGCTGAAGAGCGAACTAATCAAGCGTCTCACGGATTCGAGAGAAAAGGAGTTGCAGAAGTTGCTGATGCACGAGCAACTAGGCGACCGAAAACCATCGCAGTTTTTAAGACACCTGCAACATATCGCCGGTCCCGATGTCCCTGAAGACATTTTAAAAGCCATCTGGACCAGCCGTTTACCTCTGAGCATCCAAGTGCTTATTACGTCTCAACCACACTCATCACTCAATGAGCTTGCTGAAGCAGCGGACAGAGTTTGGGATGTTTCACCTGGATTAACCGGAATGCAACAAATAGCAAGTACATCAGCTAAACCTGCTATGGACCAGATGGCTGACCAGATCGCCGAGCTCTCCAGACAAGTGCACGCTTTAACGGCCGAAATGCATACAAGATCCCGCTCCACGTCAAGACGAGGAGGCAAGCAACAGTATCGTGATCGCAGCAAGAGCCGACGTCAAGGACGCAGTCACAGCCGATCGCCGCAGTCAAGCTACCGCAAATATCCAGTATGTTGGTACCATTCCAAATTTCAATCGCAAGCAACTAAATGCGTGAAGCCGTGCGACTTTGCCTCGGGAAACGCACCGGGCAATCGTTAATGGCGGCCAGCGATTGCCACAGCTCCGGTCGCTTATTTGTTACAGATCAACGATCAAAAATGCAATTTCTCGTCGATACAGGAAGCGATCTTTGTGTTTTTCCACGATCTGCATTACGCGAATACCGACCTAAAACAACATACCAACTGTTTGCTGCAAATGGATCTACAATCAGCACTTATGGTTATGCACAACTCAACCTTGACCTTGGTCTCCGAAGAGAATTCAGATGGCAATTCGTCGTGGCTGACGTCACTAAAGCTATAATCGGCATCGACTTTCTATCTTTTTACAATTTAGCAGTCGATTGTCGAAACAAACGCTTAGTAGACAATACAACGGCACTTTCAATAACAGCCATATCCAACACCACGGCGAACACTATTTCTTCTGTCAAGACACTCCATGGAGATACAAAATATAATGACATTCTACGAGATTACCCAGAAATAACTCGTCCCCCTGGCGTTCATCGGGAAATTAAGCACAATACGGTACATTTCATCACAACGACTGATGGCCCACCGATTCACTGCACACCTAGAAGACTAGCGCCGGACAAACTCAAAATTGCGAAAGAAGAATTTGAAGCCATGATGAAGAGTGGAACTGCTAGACCATCACTCAGTCCCTGGTCATCGCCACTCCACCTAGTTCCAAAGAAAGACAAGACCTGGAGACCATGTGGTGACTACCGGCAACTGAATGCACGAACCGTTCCTGACCGGTATCCCATACGTCACATTCATGACTTTGCCCATAACCTGTCAGGCAGCAAATATTTTTCCACCGTTGATCTCGTAAAGGCATACAACCAAATTCCAGTCAATGCTGCAGATATTGAAAAAACAGCCATTACTACTCCATTTGGGTTATATGAATTTCCTTTTATGACATTTGGTCTCAGAAATGCAGCCCAGACCTTTCAACGATTTGTCGACGAAGTGACAAGAGGTCTAGATTTCGTTTTTACATATTTAGACGATTTTTTGATATTCTCTGAAGACGAAAAAACACACGAAGATCACTTACGGCAACTGTTCACCAAGCTGAAAGAATACGGCATAGTCATAAATCCGTCTAAATGCACATTTGGAGTAACAGAAGTAAAATTTCTTGGCTATCACATCACAGCAGAAGGTACGAAACCATTGGAGAACAAAATCGAAGCCATTAAGTCATTTCCAGCTCCAAAGACTGTCAAGGAGTTGAGGCGATTCTTGGGCATGATAAATTTCTACCGCCGATTTATACCACGAGCAGCCGAAATTCAAAGCCCACTGAACAGACTACTGACTGGTTCTGTAAAAGGATCACATCCAATAGACTTGAAAGAGGACACTTTTAAAGCTTTCTTGGAATGCAAAACTAGCCTATGTGAAGCAGCTCTCCTAGCACATCCAGACTGCGATGCATACCTCGCGCTTGTGACGGATGCCTCAGATACAGCTCTAGGCGCAGTCCTACAGCAGAAAAAAGGAGATTCATGGCAGCCATTAGCATTCTATTCCAAGAAACTCAGTCCAGCTCAGCAGAAGTACTCACCATATGATCGTGAACTGCTCGCTATATACTGCGCCATTAAATACTTCAGGCATTGGCTAGAAGCACGAGTATTCACCATTTTCACTGATCATAAACCATTATGCTTCGCTTTTACATCAAATAAGTCAAACTGTTCACCAAGACAATTTCGCCATCTTGATTTAATTTCACAATTTACGACTGACATTAGACATATTTCTGGCAAAAACAATGTAGTCGCAGACACTTTATCTAGAATAGAAGAGCTTGAGAAACCAATCGACTTAATACAACTGGCAGAGTCACAAGTTGAGGACGAGGAGTTGAAGCAAATTTTGAGCGGTGACACAACCTACAGCATCAAATTAAAGAAAATGTTGATACCTGGTTCCCTCACTGAACTATATTGCGACATTAGTACCTCGACCCTCAGACCGTATGTAACGCCAAGATTTCGAAGACAAATTTTCAATAGCCTACATTCACTCAGTCACCCAGGAATAAGAACATCTGTAAGACTTGTGTCTGAGCGTTTTATCTGGCCTAGCATGAAGAAAGATTGCCGTGAATGGGCTCGATCATGTTTGGCTTGTCAGCGGTCAAAGGTAAATAGACACGTGCATGCTCCTTTAGGAACTTACAATTTACCCAAAGCGAGATTCACACACGTGCATATCGACATAATCGGTCCGATGCCACCATCTCAAGGTTATCGTTACTGCCTTACTGCCATTGACCGGTTTACGCGCTGGCCTGAAGCTATTCCCATGATGGATATTACAGCCGAAACAGTAGCAAAATCGCTTCTTACCATTTGGATATCCCGATTTGGCTGTCCTGAAGTCATAGTAACAGACCGTGGAGCTCAATTCGAGTCGGCACTCTTCAACCATTTGTCGAAGATGGCAGGTTTTCAACGCCGACGGACTACATCTTTTCACCCGGCTTGTAACGGATTAATTGAAAGATTTCACAGGCAGCTGAAAGCCGCCATTGTCTGTCACGCACAGAATAACTGGACAGAAGCCTTACCATTGGTCCTACTTGGTATTAGAAGTGCGTTCAAAGAAGATCTACAAACGTCGTCGGCAGAGCTAGTATACGGAGAGACACTGAGACTACCTGGCGAATTCTTTCACCCCAGCACAGAATCTACTACAGATATTACCGATTTCACCGCACGATTGCGTAACATAGCCCAGCAACTTCAACCTGTACCTACTTCTAGACATGGACAGAGGAAGATATTTGTTTTTAAGGATTTAGAATCAGCTACTCATGTTTTCTTAAGAGAAGACGCTCTACGTGGTGCGCTAACTCCTGCATACACTGGACCACACGCAGTGCTAGATCGAGGTGACAAGACGTTCAAAATAAGAGTTAACGGCAAGACAGTTACAGTTTCGATAGATCGATTAAAACCAGCTTATTTACTCGAAACAGACTCTAACCCTGCAGTTGCCAAACCTGCAGTTAAACAAACTGTACAAGCAGAGCCGAAGAAAACGACAGAGAAGCATGTAAAGTTTACTAGATCGGGCAGACAAGTGAACCTGCCTCATTATTATCGCCCGTAGACGGTCTCTGGAGGGGAGAGATGTGGGAACAGCGCCGCCACGCCCCCTAGCGCCGCGCAACAAAACTACTTATCGCGCAGCCGCAGAAGTTCACTGTCTTGAAAATTTGAATTGTTTCTGTCAAAGCTCGTAGCTTATGAATATAATTTATTTCTCACGATTCCCTAGTTTTCATCCCTTAAATACCTACCCCTAACTTTTTTCTGGGATTCTATTTCTTTTTTCAGATTCCTACTCAGAATTACGAGCACTATCGACCCTGATAGGAGAGTAAAAATTTGCCAAAATTGCCTTTTCCATTTCGTTACTTCATTCATACTTACCAATTTGTATGGCGGTAACGGAATGGAACGAAATTTTAGGCTACAAAGTGTATGGAATTTTCAGGACGTTTTTTTTCTCCTATCAGGATCGATAGTGCTCGTGATTCTGAGTAACAATCTGAAAAAAGAAACAAAATCCCAGAAAAAAAGTTAGGGGTAGGTACAACTTTTAAGAGAATTGCCCAGGTACTAAGACGCTTTCCAATTTATTTATTAAATACTTACATCCAAACCTACAGTGTCGAACACTATAATTATGTACGTATAGGTACAGAGCAGTAAACCACTGTAGGTAGACAGCCAATGTTTGTAGATATCAATATCGGCAGCGACAAAGCGCCTTTGTCCCGCCCACCCGGCCACACTAGGTAACGATATTGTGACGCGTAATGGAGTAAGTGCTTTGCGAAATGGCCCGAGACACGGCTTTTAATGTAATTTTGCTCCCTTTGTAAGTGGAAATTGGCGCAATCAATCCATTTGCACTTTGTTTCGACAACCGTAGCTACCCGGTAGCGGGGCACGCTTTTAGAGGCAACTAAATTGCTTACCCTGAAAGCTGAACGTTTTATTTTATGCTAGTTGCTCTGGCGCTGGGGCTGAGTAGTTTCTACTTTCAAGGCTCCCGCCTACTTGCCCAAAGATACATTTTCTCACCTATTTTATCAGGTAAATAAACAAAACGTATGTTTGTTTAACCCTTAAATAAGAATTAGGTACTTACGCTTGTTTATGTAACAAAATGGTGCAGGCACGCGTGGATCAAATATACCTATCCAAAATTCCAAAAAGATTCCAATTATAAGCGAACGTATTAAACCTCTATTGCTTGTTAATTTCAGTAATCAGATAACTCCAAAGAAAGTCACATTATTGACATGTGAAATTGTCATTCATGTCTATACACGAGTAGATAAGTACTTAATAAAAGCCGCATGGAAGCTTGCGAAAACTGCTCCAATGCGTTAATGTTAATAAACATTTACTTAAGTCCAAATATACTTTATATCTAATTAAGTATAGAACATAGATTTACAGTTCTGTTGTTAGTGTTGATAATACAGATGGATAGAAACTTTGACTGGGACAGTATACGCAATAGTAAGAAGTTACATTTTTGTAGGTAGTTTATTTCATTAAGTAGGTATTCAGATCGTAGCTAGAACCAACTTAAAATAGTTTAATCAATCGGAGATTATCAAAAGACACTACAATCAATAACAATGACTCGGATACCATATTCCCTTTCAGATGCACATCGTAATAATGCCCACACAAGCACTGTAGAGTTCCTAACGAGCCAACTATGGATCAACGAAATGAATGAAACCCTTGCCAACATTGAGGGCACAGGCGTCGAAATAATTGAACTAGATTCCATGAACAACACCCAAACTTCCTCTGAAGACCCTTACGAGAATGTACAGAACTTAAGCCACGGTTGGAGCTATGTCGATACCAATCGGTTCCAAGAATTAGAAACTAGGTTCAAAGTAAACCGACAAGCCAGACTGAAAAGGCGCCTCACAAACAGAAACTCCACAGCTGACGACTCCTTGGCAAGCGAGTTCGACGACTCCTTCTACTTTAATTCGACCGACTGTAAAAATTCCACTCTCGATCCAGATGATGTAGTAACATTGAGCCAGCAAACAAATTGTTTCACGATACTCAACAAACATTCCGCTCTAGAGTTGGACGATTCTTCCGAAGAGTCCAACGACCCTGACAAGGCAACGATATGTGGAGACATCGTTCTAGAGTCCAACCAGAATACCGACGAAGTCAACTACAAATCGGCTCTGGAAGAAAAGCACACAATTTGGATATACTCTTTTAAAAACAGGCACCTACTATCAGATAACGATTTTGACATAAATATACCTTGCCACAGCGCCAGTTCCACCTCTTGCTCTCCGGACTGTATCGACGAGGAACTTAATACGGACACTGTTACCCATGTTGGCAGAGTAGCGAGCCCCATCCCCATGCCGTGTATACCTAGATTGAATTTGTCCCTCACTGCTACTTTACCCAACGTTTCGGAAGTATCCGAACCTAAATCATCGCCAATCTTCAACAAAGATAAATTATACAAGCCAAAGGCCGTTAACGGTTGGTTCCTAGATGATTCCGAAAAACCTGAATACGCGGCTAAACATGACAAGTCTACTAACATAGTAAACTGGATGGCCCTCTCGCCGAGGGAAAGAAGACGGCGCTCGCGTCATACCCATTTAGATATTCAAAATATTACCCAACTTTTGCCGGTCGCAGAAATCGATTCCAATACAGAAGTGAAGTCTCAAAATAGTGAACAAAACGTGAAAACTACGCAAACGAATTTGGCCGTCAAGGTACAGTCACAGAATAAATCTCAATCTACTACTGATCAGCAAACTGATACTACAACCCTTGAAAGCACGATGGAAGACAGAGGAGATTACAACAAAGGTGGTCAGAGGCCGCACATTACATTTGAACGCAAGCAGTTAATTGGGTCACCAATAACTGAACCACTTGATAAGCTTGATTGTAACAATTGGATCGCGGAACATGAACCGAAACCAAGTCACGAGTACAATGCTACAGCGAATGATGATGAAAACCAAAGGGCACGTGGTGATACAGTTTCTACATCCGCGGGGGATAGACTGATGTTTAGAAACATGTCTTTGCTCAAGCCCGCAGAGTGGAGGGAGTACTCGCCTATAGCGGGCAGTCACCTCTCCTTACAACTCTCTCTGGGACCCGACTCCGACACAGAAAGAACCACTTTACTCCAACGTTGTTTCAACTGTTTCAAATGCTGTAAATACAAATAAATCAAACAACAAAATAGTTTCATTGGCGAATTTATTAAATTCAATCACTATCAACTTCCAGTAATTGAAGTACATTAAAATAAACCTTAAATAGTTTTTATTAGGTACCTGGCAAACAAGGAAATCGTCATAAAATTGCGTATACACTGCAGACAGTTCACGACGATCGCTCGTGACACATGGACACGTCATAAGGGTCATATAACCTGCATAAGTAGCTAATTGTCACAGGAATGTAAAAAAACATTTATAAAATGAACCCGCAGCTATGGCCCCCCTAAACTATACAAGCCCAATAATACCGTTGGCATTCGTATAAAAACTTATGATACTGCAAAATGCACCGATGGCATGCATACTCTCCCGAAGACGGCAGGGTCAAATGATCACGTAGGTACATACATCACATTTATAATATAGGTAAATAGAGAAATCACAATTTGAAATCAATGAACCTTAGAGTTGTGTACTAATTGCATACATATAAGCTCCAAATCCATATTCGTCAATTCATAAACAACTGCATGACTATTTTTTTATGTGAGTATTTATCTCTATAACTACAACTTAAAATATTATAGATCTGATTTGAAATGCTTATAATGTAGATAGCACTGGGTAGTCATGAATTATAATAGTGTATACTTTGACTGTGGGACAACCAACAACAATAATGTTCGTATCTTGATTAAAATAATTTTGTAACTCTTTCGATATGATAGTTCATCTACATTATATCTTACACATGAGTACATTACGGAGGTATGTAAAGGTGCAAACAAACTGACCTTGAAAAACTTAATTAACTACGCATACTTGAGACCGGCTCATTCTTAAATCTAGGAATGCTGTTCTTTGTAGTAATTATTGATTTCGACATATTGTGGCACGAATTTGGTACGAAACATTGTATTAAATAATAATAAAGGACGTAGGTAGATGAGGTGCTACTTTAAAAACCCACGCTGTAATAACTTCGGTAGTGACAATATTGATTTGAACTCAGAATTTTAAAATTTATATATTAATACTTGAGTAAAGTAGTTCATTTTGAATTACAAAATAATAACAACACAAATTTTCTGAGGCATGTTTCTGGTAGGTGACAATCAGCAAGCAGAAAAAAGTATGAAGAATATTGTATCAAATAAAAAAATAAAATAAATAAATAAAATAAAAAATAAAAAATAAATAAAATAAATGAATAAATCAATTAACTTTCACATATTCAGCCGATCTGATCATTGAACTGAGCCCAGATTCACAATGAAATACAAGTGTTTGTCATTTTGTATTAAAATTGTCAGGTACTAATATCCATTTTATTAGCATTGGGCCCCGTCTAAACTTTGTGGTGTAAATTAAAATGCCACACGGCGAACTCGAGTCGTGCATATGGTATATTCCTTTTGATTTAAGTATGAGAGTCGAGAGTAACGCTTGTGAAAACAAAAATACAGTATTCAGACTATGGGACTATCCTGGGCCTGGGCCCCATTTTATAAAGCTACAAGTTGCAGTTTACAAGCGGAAGTCTCTATCTAACACATAGGGTCAGAAAGAGACTTCCGCGTGTAAATTGTAGCTTTATAAAATAGGGCCCTGGGAGTGGTATAATTATACAGGATGTTACAAAACTACCCGTAAAGCCGAAAGGAGGTTAAATGTGACCTTATAACAAGTCCATTTACAATATTTAAGAACCCCAGTATGGTTTGCTGAGATGATAGTTTACTAGGGTTGACAATATTTTTGGCTTTGATATTTCACGGGGTATTTTGTAACACGTATTAAGCCGACTCGAGCCATGGTGGTCAAACCTTCTGCGGTCAACGAACGAATAAGAGAGTAGCAAAATGGCAGACTTACTAAGCGTGCTCGTCTCTTAGAATGGTTTAAAAGAAAATATTGCGACATCCATATAATGATGGGTATGAAGTTTTAACTCATCATTCATGATCTAATAACGTGAATCAAAAAAAAAATCGCGTCTGTATATCTAAGTTTGAGAACAGGCTAAAAAAGTATCACGACTTCTGGACATATATGTAGTAGTCATTATTAAAGTATCTCATATTCAGCAGACTCGAGCCTTATTAGATGTAAGACGAACTGCTGTCTAAAGTATCAAGAAAGCGTAGCTCTCTCATATTTAGCCGGCTCGAGCCGTGGTCTAACTAACCTTCCATGGTCTAAGTACAAGAGTCAAGAGAGCGAGGGTAGCGTGAGTTCGCGTCGGATGTAGAATAGTATGTAGGGCTTGCAGGCGGCGACCGAGGCGACATCGGCGGCGCGGACCGTCTGGTCGTTGAAGTGGAACCACTGGCCAGAGTTGATCGCGAACGCTGTGTAGTGCCCTGAACCCGCACTGCAACAAAAAATAACACCTTCACATCCGAGTGCCCGTATATGGGTCACGAAACACTAGCTTCACAAGGCTGTGCCCCACATATGGGTCACGAAACACTATCTTCACAAGTATGTGCCCCACATATGGGTCACCAAGAAACGTGCAGGTTGTTTAGTAATTAAATTTGCTGGGCTTACGAGGATTGAAACATTTTATATTATGTGGCGACTGCTACAAACGCCCGCTTTTTGTTGTGCAAGTTTTTTGGGACAACTACAGGACGACAAATCGTATACACTGATTTAATACAATATCATAGGTGTTTCCCTAGTATCTAACCTTCGGAAATTATTGAAAATTGATCTAGTCTATTTATTTAAGCTAGATACTAAAATGACATAACCTGTGTTGCCTGTTTTTTGCAATTCAAATTTTTTGTAGGTATGTATAAGCTAGTGTAAGTAACTAATAAACCTTTAAATTTGCTTGATTATGATATGATACAATCGTATTTTTTCTTAAAATATAACATGACCAAACCTCTTGTATTCAAACCACAAACATTGTCGATGGTTTCAAGTTTCATATACACCACACCACTAAACAATAAAAGCTGGTAACATTATTTCACAATTTGACATTTGCAATTGTCAATTTAGTATCTAGCTTTCATAAATAGACTATAATTTAGGAGATGTAAGAACATTTCCGAAGTGGCGCTAGTTTCGCGTATGATGTCGCCTTAAAACTAGTGATTATTATTATCATTGAGCGACTCACCCGGATCCGTGGTGCACTATGACCGCGGCCAGGTCGTAGAGCGCGGCGGGCGCGGCGGCTAGCACAAAGCGGGACATGTCCAGCGCGCGCAGCGGGAACGATATACTCGTGTCCACCTTCGTCCTGCCAACACAACTTCGATAAGGCGCTGTCAACAGCAAATGACCTTGAGCAGCGCCACTCTTCACACATACGATTCGCATGCCTGATAGCGAAAGACAAGAAACTATTCCGGCAGCGTAGCGCGCGTCTAGTCTTGCAAATAAGACACAAATAATAAGAAATAAAAAAAGAATGGATTATTTGTGAAATAGGACTCGTCAGCGGTTCAGGAATTGACGATTGACGAAACTAATTCTAAATCTACTGATTGAAGATTGACGATTACTAATCGTTAATTCGAATTGATCGGTCAATCCTCAATCCTCAATCGTCAATTCGGATTGACGATTACTTTGTATCTTAGGGACCGAATGGTCCTCAAGCATGAATCCGTTGTCAAAAAATAAAAAAGTGGCCGCCATCTTGAAATATTTAGTTTTTGGGCCGATTGTTTTCAAAATCGATATCTGAGAATCCGACTGGTCCCCAAGCATGAATCTGTTGTCAAAAATAGAAAAAGTGGCCGCCATCTTGAAATCTTTAGTTTTTGGGCAGATTGTTTTCAAAATCGATATCTGATGGCGCGAGTGGTCCGCAAGCATGAATTCGTTGTCAAAAATTGAAAAAGTGGCCGTCATTTTGAAATGGCGGATGACATTTTGACATTTTGACACTTTGACACTAAAAATGTTTATGGGTGTAGTTTTCGAGTAATTTGGTGGCTCTGAGCCCGATTTTGGCATAATTTTTTGGATCCAAGATGGCGAATGACATTTTGACACTATGACACTAAAAATGTTAATGGGTGTCGTTTTCGAGTAATTTGGTGGTTCTCAGCCCGGTTTTGGCATAAATTTGTGGATCCAAGATGGCGGATGACATTTTGACACTACTGACACAAAAAACACAAAAAATGTAAAATGTTACTCGAAAACGACCCCCATAAACATTTTTAGTGTCTAATTTCTAAACGGCACTGAAAATTAGAACACATAGAAAAATCCGAAAAGTAAAGCTATGGCCGGCTATTTTTAGTGTCAATAGTGTCAAAATGTCATCCGCCATCTTGGATCCAAAAAATTATGCCAAAACCCGGTTTAGGAGCACCAAATTACTCAAAAACGACACCCATCAACATTTTAGTGTCAATAGTGTCAAAATGTCATCCGCCATCTTGGATCCAAATTTTTTTGGCAAAATCGGGCTCAGAGCCACCAAATTACTCGAAAACTACACCCATAAACATTTTTAGTGTCAAAGTGTCAAAATGTCATGTAAAATGCAAACTTGAATCGATTTATCGTTAGTATCGAGTACCGAGTCGTACGGTGACATCACTAGTTACGTCGGGAAGACAAATGTCAAAACGGACCTTTCATTTTGAGACGACTCTAGTTAAGGTTAGGGACCCTAAAATTGGGTAGTGTAACAGGCTTTTAAGGCAGCGTGACTTTGATGGCGCTAGTACCAGTACCGGAAGTAATTGTGCCACCGGAAACGCTTGAGATGAAGACACAGCACGTTGGGCAGGCGGCGCACGCGAAACTGTTTCGTGGACTTCTGCTTGCTGGCGCAACCGCTGCAGAAATAACGCTCCGTGTCCGCTAATTCCTCCACCTGGGAAACCACCGAGCTTGCAGTCAGGGTTGGGCGGTATTTGAATTGCTTGTAATTAAAATACGTAATTGAAATACAAATACGTATTTGGTATTTGTATTTCAATTACTACCTTAAAATGTAATTTGTAATTCGTATATCAAACAACTGACGCCGAAGTATTTTGTAATTAGTATTTCAAATCAAATACTTGAGGCTTCAAAATACATTTAACATTAGCATTTAACCTTCATTTAGCGATCGTGAGTGTGAGTGCTAGGCGAGTGTAATGTAATGATGGTAAAGCAGCAATCAGAGTTGGCAACACGCTGGTAACTACAGGTTACTTATTTTGTAATTTGTATTTTGTATTTCAGTTAAAAATAGCTAAAATACTGTATTTTGTATTTTATACTTCAAATACCTTACTTAAAAGTATTTTGTATTTCGTATTTTAATTACTTGCGATACAGTAATTTGTATTTCAATTAAAGCAAAGCATGTATTTTGCCCAGCCTTGCTTGCAGTAAGACAAATGTATTCACTTATCAGTGTCGCAACAATTTATGAACGCTCGGCAAAAGTGCGGGTGTTTGCGCAGGTGTATAGTGTCCTTCAGGGACGCGAGACGTGTGAGGGAGCGGGAAGGGACTGAACGAACCATTAGAATGCATTCGCGCCGCGTGGCGCGCTACCTCCCCGCGTCGCGCCTCACTCCCCCCGCTAGAGACCCAAAGAATAAATTCTCAAGGTCACCGCTTATAAACTGTTGCGACACTTGTACAGTCAACGTCATAAATAAGTGATCATTTATGTACCTTGTCGCTTTCAGTCGTTATACAATTTCGTATGGCTTTTCAAACATAACGTTAAAATGACAAGATACATAAATGATCACTTGATCACTTATTTATGACGTTGACCGTAATACCCTATCGCAATAAGGTGACATATCCCTCGAGTTTGAGTCGACGGCACGGCATGTCAATTGCGACAGGGTTTTACGGTGGTACGTAAATAAATTACCCTATACCTATACATACATACATACATAAATCACGTCTTTATCCCTTACGGGGTAGACAGAGCCTAAGGCAACAAGACCTAGAGGCCACGTTATTCCTTTCTTCCATGCATTGACCAATGTATGGAAACATTTTGTCAACCACATTAAGGCGGATGCTCGCGTTAGCTCATTGTAAAAGTCCCGTTAGATGGCGCTATAATCAATTTTGTTGGTTTTTTGTAGTTTTTAGAAGATTCTTAATACATTTATAGATTATTTATTGATTTGCGCACACAATTTAATACGGCCGATTTTTTGAGACCACACTCAAATGGTAACAATGCACCAATTCGGAGAATAGCTGCACAAACGCTGGTGTCACTAACGAACTTATACAGATACTAGGTCTTACACACACATGCAAATGGGAGGCGCTAGCTGCTGGTGGAAAAATATTGCAACACCTTGCTAAGCTATTAGCGTAATTTTTCACGTTATATTTACGTTTTTATATCAACTTTACTTTTACCAGAAATTTTACAAATCTATACGTGTACAAAAGTAAGTCGTGTTATTTAACTATTGATAACTTTGGAATGGCTGCACGGATTTTTATGATTTTTAATTTGTTGGCTTTCTCTCTTCCACGAATAGCCGAATATGTAATCAAATCAAATATATGAAAAATGCACTAAAAAACTTTAATTTTTCGTATGCAGCGCCATCTCAGACAAAAACTGACTTTCGAATTTTTATTTGCCAGCTCAGCTAGTTATAAGTATTAATATGAGTCCAGCAAATGCAAATATGTGAATCAATGCCACCTTCAACCCTTTTTGAATACCAGGGAGTCGATTTTTTTGTACTTTGTTAGAATGAGGGCTATCGTATTTGTACTCACTAGTTGGCGCCACTGTAGAGTAAGGTATATCACATTATTCAGGATTTCTTTCAATTAATATTTAATAGCAAGCTATTTATTACCCAGTGTTGCACAGTCCCATTTATCTTCTAAATTAACTGCCATTTTATTTGCCTGCTTAATTTGGCTCCTAATTTTCAAAGCTCTTCTTTTATCTTTTAATAAACCTGTCGTATGTCTGCGATAATAATCGGAAACAATCTTAATAACACTAAAACTTCGTTATGTAAAGCCGGAATATGTAACTTGTAGGTACTACTAATTTTACGTTTCTGTATAATACCTCACGTTACAATAGCGCCTCTAGCGGCAAATTCATATGCCGTCATTGCTAGTATCTTCAAAAGCTAGTACCTATTAGTATGTAGGAACCTGCGATTCATATTTGATATTCGCTCACACGTAGAGACATCATCATCACCATCGTCTGACATTTTATTAATACTCTTATGCATTATAACTTATAAGCGTTTCGTCTGGGGCATCTAAACAGCTAGCGCCGTAAGGTAGGAATTGTCGTTTCGAGTCAGGCGCGCCTTTCGTAAATAGGTAACTTGAGAATGAGCCTGGTTGCAGCGATGAGACGAAGTCACTCTTGCTAGCCATTCGGATCCTTTCACCAAAATGCATTGCAGTATAGGTTCAGACAAAGGAAATAATTACGCATAGCGGGTAGGGACTACGTCTGAATGCTTCTTGGCCTAGGGGTTTAGTTAGGGGTTTGGTTAGATAATTTTGTTCCAGAGTTGTGAGCTGCCTTTTTTAAGTTATGTCCTTATGTCATCATAATTCATATTTATAATAATTCATCGTATAGCGCATAAAAGGAAAAAATAATATTAGATAATTATGATGACTTTGCAATAGGTAGGTACGTCAAATAAAATAATGACAACTCCAAAACAAATCTAATCCATCTGAAGTCGCTTTTACTTACTAATACTTACTTCCACAAAAGTCCAACTTCATCCGTCGATGGTTTTGATTAGCGTTCGTTACCTAGAGTGGGATAAAGCAGAGTACTACGGTGTCTAGTCCACACGCGAAAAAATAAAATTGCAGCTCGACGCGTATTATATCAGCGCTTTCCTCATGAGCCTACTCTACATATATGTATTAGGAATTTCGGGTCAATAAAAATAAGAATTCTCATTTGAGATAGTAAAATTAGGTTAGGTTCATTAGGTATTTTCAAAATGCCCGAAGGGCAAACTGAATAGAAATAGGAACCCCGCCATCGACCTTACGGAGGAGTGAAATTCCTAAAAGCACAACTAGTTGTGCATAATATAGAGTAAGGTCCATGAGGAAAGCGTCATAAATTTAGTCAAAAATCGTGTGCATAAAAATGAGATAAAATTTAGCTAGCGTCGTGCAGCTATTGTGCCTGTACTGCGTGTCAACCAGTGAACCAGAACCATATTTTTTTCGATCTTTACCCGTGATCCACCTACAGGTTGTCCACCTGGTTTTTGATGGAGCTCCGCTCTTGGGCGGAGCTCATTTTTTCTGGGTATTGGTTTTCCGGGTGGACAAATTAGGTGGGCCACGGGTAAGTCCCTATATTTTTCTAATTGGTATAGTAAGTAGATATTCGACTTTGTGTTTGATATCTAAAGTCGAAAAAACGTGCACGCTGCCATAGTACCTATGGCGTAATGGCTACTACGAACGAAATCATTCGACTCATAAGTAAATGCGCCACGCAACATGTGGTATGCGCACACAAGGGCTAATTTATCAAAGCGCTGGTAGTTAAAAAAAGATATATTTTTCAAATAAAACTTTCAATTTGATTTAAAACCAAATACCAGTGAGATGTCACTTTTGAAATAATCTGTATCACTATTCTATTCAGTATTCATAAACATTTGACACGCTGTAACAGGTATACGAATAGTTTTATCCGTACTATGTACTTATTCCTGGGTAGTGACAAATCAAGTCCTGACACATTGTTGTACTTTTTCACAGCAAATGTCTTAGTGAAGTTTCATTTTGATTGAACTGACAAGAAAATTCACTGTGCTGTTGACCGCGTTGATCGTGAATACGTTCTACTGTAGGTTAGAAATATAGGAACCCGACCCGGAGCAAACTGAGTAAAAGCGTTTTCAGTCAAATTTCACGAAATTTTAGTAGATAGATTCAAGTCTCTTGATACCTATATTTTTCATTTGGGCATAACTCCCTCAGAATTACATGCTTCCAGTAATGATCAAATTTATATTTTTCTATTTCTTTTATATTTTTTAACGCGATAAGTTCTTTGAAATAACACACACTGACTAGTTATTGATAATTATGCCTAACTAATTATAATTCTGAGAGAGTTATGCTCCTACAAAAACCATACCAAGATACTGAGAATTCATACTAAAATTTTGTGAGAAGTAACTACCTACTGAAACTACTTTTTCCTCAAGTTTTCCTGCAGGGCTCTTTTATTGATAGTACATACATACATACTTAAATCACGTCTTTGTCCCTTACGGTGTAGACAAAGCCTAAGGTAACAAGACCTAAAGGCCACGTTTAGTATGATTGTGGGCGTATAGGTGCAAAGGAGAATCAAAATCGAGCGATGGGTTGCTAGCCTGTTGATTGATAGTATATACATATATACCTATGAACAAATGATCAAACTATTGATAGAAGGTACGAAATGGGACCCGTTGTATAGGCAGTCCCACGTATAGTCAATACCTAGGGAAATAAGACGAAAAATACAAGCATTTCCAAATACACGAGTCTCTCAATACGAAACTCAAAATATTTAATAAGTTATTAAAAGATGTCACGAAATTGTAGTTTGTACAGTCACCAGCATAAATAAGTGATCATTTTTGTACCTTGTCGCTTTCAGTCGTTACATGATTTCGTATGGTTTTTCAAACATGACTTTGAAGTGACAAGGTACAAGTGATCACTTATTTATGCTGGTGACTGTAGATCACGTAACATATTCAATAAATAAAATTTTACACGACAGATCATTCATTCATTCAAGTTTCATAACTGAATTGCATGTAATGGAAATTTGCCACTTATTATTTATTGTTCACAAAATAATATATTTTACATGCATACAAAAAACAATCATAACTTATTTTCCTACTTGGCATTATATAGGCTGACTTTTTTATCACCGTCGAAAGCAACAACACAACAAATACAAGCATTATTTTTCAGTTTGGTATTAAAATATTGCAAATAGTATCATTAAATGATACCTGTCATCATTATCATCATCATCATCATCATCATCATCATCATCATCATATCAACTGTAGGACGTCCACTGTTGGCCATAGGTCTCCTTCATACAGCTCCAGTTGCCTCGGTTGGAAGCGGCTTACATCCACCGTGAACCTGCGACTTACGATAGGTACCTATACGATTGCGTATGATACCTACGTAAAAAACTACGTAAAAACTTGGACGGTGATATATATATCACCCTGTATCATACAGTTTCCTTTTGCTTTACTGGTCATAGGTAATGAGAACATGAAAGACGGACGAAAAGTCTTCAGAACAGGGTTGACAAAATTCCGCTGTTGGACATCTGGCATTTCACGGTCTTGATATTTTCCCTAGTTATTTTTATCTCATTATGTTGTGTTATTACAAATTACGCCAATAAAAATCTACAGAATGTTTCATGTGTTTTTAGAACCAACAATTTTTTTTTAACATCACACCAGCAGTAAACATTTTGCTCTTCTTGCACAATAGTAGCAAGTACGATACGCTCGCGTCCAGTGGATGTTTGCTTCACTTATTTCCTGTTACTGGAGACAAAAATTAAGTACCTTCCGAATCCAATGTGAATCTGAAAAATTATTCTACAGTCAGTACTACAAAAGGATACAGATGGATGGGCAGACGAATGGATGAATAATATTTATAATGACAGACAAACAGACAGACAGGTTTACATACAAACAGATGGACAGTGACGAACGGATAGAGGGTCAGACGCACAGACAGACATATGAGCGGACGAACGGACGGATGATTGGACGCACAGACAAACAGACAGACAGACGGACGCACGGACAGACGGACAATCAGAAAGACAAACGGACGGACGGACAGTCGGTCAGATGCAAATACAAAAAGACAGACAGACAGACGGACGGACGGACGGATGATTAGACGCACAGATTAACAAGCAGATGGACGGATGGACGGACGGTTGTTCGGATGCACAGACAAACAGACAGCTGGATGGATCGTCGGATGCACAGACAGACAGTCAAACGAACGGATGGACTGCCGGATGGATGGTTGAACAAACAGACAAACGAATAGACAAACAGACAAATGAACAGACAGACAAACAGACATACATACAGACAAACAGACGAACAGATAGACAGACAGGCAGACAGAAAGAAATAAAGAAAAAGTTTATTTATGACAATCACAAAAGTAGTTAAAAAACAAAAGTAAGTACCTATATAAACATACAAAGCTAAAAATAAAAACCTACAGATAAATAAATTGTCACAAAATGGTCCAGAAGAATGGACAGACGGAAAGACAGACAGACAAAATAAGTGCTTCTACAATGGTTCCTTTTTTTCTATTTGTTTATTTTACTTACCTTTCTTATACCTTTCTATAATGTATACATACGTACGTATAGTTTTTAATTATCATTTTGACGGCAAATTCGGTATTTGGACGCCGGTCGGATACTCTGTAAAATATGTACATACATACACAAATCACGTCTATCCCTTACGAGGTAGACAGAGCCTAAGGTTACAAAACCTTAAATCCATCAAGAACAAGCATGATTGTGGGCGTATAGGTGGAAAGCGGAATCAAACTAGTGATGGATTGCCGTATCGCCTATAATATGATTCCTAAGATTCTTGCATTTACCATCTGCGCGAGAAGCGAAGCAACTGGTACATTCCAGACCAGCATGAAAATGAGTAAAATATAACTACCTAATATGGGTAAGAAAACTATAAAGTTAGGACAGACGGACAGATAGACAGCCATAGACGGACGAATTTGAATAATGTGGCCATAAAATAAACCATGGTACAGCATGAACTCGGTAATAGATAAGCTCCTTTGTGTTCCGAACACCAAAGACTGGCCAAGTGTGGGTCGGACTCTCGTACCGAGGGATTCGTACAAATTCGGCAAGTAAATATAAAATCCAGTGTTAGCAGAGCCCTGCCTCCTAACCAAGATGTAGTCTTTATAAGGTAATTTTATATTTGTTATTTACATACTTAGACTCCCAAAAATATTCTGTTTTTAGTATTTGATGTTAGAGCGGCAACAGAGAAACGTAATTTGTGAAAATTTCAACTGTCGCTAGACAATCATGATAGCTGACAGCCATATCACGGTTCATGAGATACAGCTTGGTGACACAGACAGACAAACAGACAGACGGATAGTGGCTTCTAAGCAAAATGTAAGCAGTTTGAGGTCATTTGGGTTGTATGTATTTAAGTATGTATTTACCTACATTATATAAGTATGTTTATCCGTTGCCTGGTACCCATAGTACAAGCCTTGTGCTTAGTATGGGACTGGGTCAATTGGTGTAATTTGTCCCATGATATTTAATTATTTATTTATTTTACATTGGTTACTTTACTTACATAGACAGATGGACAAAAATATATTGTTTTAGTATTTGTTGTTATAGCTGCCTCAGAAATACATCATCTGTGAAAATTTCATCTATCACGGTTCATGAGATACTATAACAGCCTGGTGACAGACAGACGGTACATACAGACAGACAGATGGACAGTGGAATCTTAGTAGGTAATTAGAGTCCCGTTTTCACCCTTTGGGTACGGAACCCTAAAAAACCTGGTCAATAGCAAGTTCGATTCGAGCACTACAGACTCCAGTGAGTTCTAAAAGTTATAATTAGACGTAAACGTAATGCATGGATGGTTGTTACTCTTTCTGTTGATGAGTTTCCAACAGCGGGAACGATACCAGAATTTCACTTCAAGATTACTGTAGTACTTCTTACAAGTCTGACTTACAAGTACTTATGCCAGATTTCACGTCAATCTGATCAATTAGAAGTGGGTCAAAATTCACTTCCAAGATTTGATTACATGCAGACACCGGGACTGTGCACTTCAATTGCGTTTACAAAATATTTTGTGCCAATCTGACACTAACGTTGAAGTATTGTATCTTAAAAAAATATTATGATTAATTGATAAGTACATACCTGTACGTCCAAATAAATGCCTACGCTGCGTACAATATCGTAGCTCGTAACATCTTTTACTTCCAATTGACTTCAATTTATTTCGAATAAAATGATTATTTTTATTTTGAGACACCACGTTCTGTCAATCATTAGTTTATGACAATTTCATGTCATTGTTTTTTTAATTACCCGTCTAGCCAGGTTTTTGACTCGCATGTTTTTTTTTAATGTTCTATAATTGAGAAAACCTATTTACTCGGCCTATTTTGTATTTAGCACCTGTCGGATTTTAAAATCATTGCCGTGTGGCCGTGGTGTATGGCTGTGTTTTGATGCAGAGGTTTAGGGTTCGATTCTCGTGAGAAGCATTCGTGTAATTAACTAGAAGAACTTTTTTATTTTAATAGGTGTAATTTCTGTAGTTGAGTACCTTTTCTTAGTACATAAGGCAAAACATGTTATAAGGTGGCAATATGACTGCGAGGCGCCACCATCTATGCCAAAGTAATAAGCACGTGTGATCCTAATACTAAAGTACTTACTAGGTATGAAAGCTTTGCCAAGTTTAGGTTTGATAATGGGCATAAATTGCCCTAAATCAACTTGCTAAGTTTGTGGTTGTTTTAAAACCACTTAGGTAGTACCTAGCTTCTTTGATTTGGTTTGACAAGTAAAATATAGAATTTAACTTAAAGTTTCCTACATCTCAATGAGATGGTCTTACTCACTTTAAATTTGTAAATTCTTAAAAAAAATGTTTAGAAAATATAAAAAAATCAAATGCGGCCTCGGGATTTGAACTTGGTCACTAACTATTCAGTTCTTTGAGTCATAACCACTGAGCCACATTAGTGGTCACGTGACAGCTCGAAATAGTCGATTGGTTTTTACAACTATTTTCATTTGACACTAGCTACTCACACTATTGTAAAATGCACCGAAATTTACTGCATCGTACTGCAATTTAGGTATGATAAATGCACACCTTTTTGCAATTTGCGCACACAATTTATCCATATCTAACTATCCTCAAAAAACCGCATTAAAATTAAGCCTGTGGACGAAATGCAGCTGCACGGAAGATTTGTATGGAAGAGCAACCCCCTTAAGTGTTAGTAATTGGTTAGTGTAGCTAAGTTATGAAATTACTTCAACAATAACCAAAACTGACGATTCTGACGTATATTTAACAGAAAACCAATGAAATATATGTCAAGGATCTATGGTTATGGTTATAGTTAAATTATAGCTATTGTTATAATCTTGAAAAACATTTACAGCGTGTTACAAAGCTACCCGTAAAGCCGAAAGGAGGTTAAATGTGACCTTATAACAAGTCCATTTACAATATTTAAGAACCCCAGTATGGTTTCCTGAGATGACAGTTTACTAGGGTTGTCAATATTTTTGGCTTTGATATTTTACGGGGTATTTTGTAACACGTCGCATATTCAAGTGTGGTGAAGTTACCTGCACGAAGCTAGACAAACAGTCAAGTAGCTCGACGGGAGAGTCGTGCCGTGCCGAGTCAGGTAGTTCCAGTGACAAGTCCAGAAATGGGTCCAGTTTCTTACTCGTCGTGCCACACTCTAAGCACCGCACCTGGCAAACAACAGGAATTATTATAACAATAAAAGTTAACTTTTTTTAACAACTCAATGTTTGATTATTTTTAATGCAAGTTTTTTTTTGGTGACTACTTTCTATTTGTACCGTCCTGCGCGTTCATTCAATCGAATGCATACCAGCTAGCTTATTACGTAACTCGCTCGCAATCGCCATCGTGTTCATTTTGACAGTTCTTGTATGAATGTGACAGCTAGCTGATTCCAATGCCAATTGTCAGCCCATACATGAACTGTCAAAATGAAGACGATGGTGATCGCGAGCGAGTTACATAATAAGCGTGCAGGTTTCGAGTATGTATGTATGTAAACTCTTTATTGCACATAAAAATTTAAAAATACAGAAGTACACAGAAAATAGTACAAAGGCGAACTTATCCCTAAGAAGGGATCTCTTCCAGCTAACCTGATACAGAAAGGAATAGTTTACAAAAAAAGGCAAACAGTCATTATTATGCGCAAATAAGTAGTATTAATAATTAATAAATTAACAACTAAAGTACATTATAAAACCATGATAAAATAATATATAAATAACGGAATAAAATTTAACCAATAAACTTACATAAACACGTCACGTTTCAAGTCAATCCGATCGCTCGAAAAAGTCAAGAGATTGTTGAGATGTAATCATGACATTTGCAGTGAAAAGGTTCCACAGTGTTACGCGGTTCAGTTCCCAACATTGTATGTTTCCCAGAATGTTCACTTCCCCTCCCATAAATCATTTTACTCCCTCCCTCCTCTCTATCTTCCTTGCGTTGGCAAAATGTTTTTTTTTTTTATGTGAATAGGAAGGCAAACGAGCAAGTGGGTCACCTGATGGTAAGCGATCACCACTGCCCATAGACACCCACAACCCCGGAGGGATTGCAGATGGGTTGCCAACCTAGAGGACTTAGCACTTGCACTGCTGCTTAGCGGCAGGATTAGCGAGTAAGATGGAGGTACCGATCCGGACGGACCTTGCACAAGGCCCTACCACCCGCAAATATTACTATAACATAAATATATTACTATTTACTATATTTTTGATGCGTTTTTTCTAGCGTTCAGTTTTAGTGGGTACCTCGCTCTGCAGCGTGCCTCCGAAGACCGCGGTGACGATGGACGCGGCGGGCAGCCCGGCCGCGCGCTCCGCCGGCAACAACTCTTGCAACTCCGTGTGAAGCCTGCAATGCACCAATAACTTCTACACTAGCTGTTAACTAAGGTATTTTCATTCTTATCTGTCCTATTTGGTAAACAAAATTCTAACCTCGACGTACAAATTTTTGTAAACAATAAGGTGTTATGTTATCAAATAAACCTGAGGCAATATTTTGTACATAACTTTACTGATATTTTATCTCCAGTTCCTTTATTTACGATGAAATAGTTAAAAAATAACAAAAATGAGACGTTTTGAGGTTACAATTTTGTTTACCAAATAGTACAATTAAGAGTTAAAAGACCTTACAACGTCAGAGGCCGCGGCAAATTCATCAGATGAGACCCTTCCTCACTATAAAGAAGTGAATCATTTTCCCTTCTATGCCCAAGGCCAAGCCAGTTCGGGGCCCCGTAGAATTGGGGGCCCCTGGCATTTTGCCCTGCCACCCTATAGTTACGCCACTGAGCTGACGTCACAGACGACCTGTCTATATGTAGAATGAAAACATTATGATTTTTGTAAGGTTATGTTCCCCTAGGAAAGCGAGCACAAGTTTAAGGACCCTGTGATAAAAAAAGAAATTGGAACGTAGCGATTACGAGACATATGGTGGCATAATTTATATTGCTAAATGGTCCAGAGACGAGACTACGGACCCCCAGAGGCCCGCGGACCACAGTTTAAGTACCACTGGTCTAGGGGATAGTTAAGTTTGTGGAATTTATGTATTATGTTTATGTGGCAGCAGAGGGAGGGCTTGCTTGTAAAAACATGTATATTTCACACAATTGACAACATTTTATATTTCTGAGCCTATAATTTTAATGTTTCTCTGTATTTTGTTTGAAAAGATGAACATGCTGACAATTAAATTTTTTCGCTAGGGCTTGTATTTAATTAATAATAAATTTAATAATTTGTGCTTATTCTAAATGGGCGTAACTCCGATACTATCACAGAATACACACTTATCCCTTTGTCTTTTATTTATAGAAAAAAAAATTACGTTAATTTCAAATTGTCAATGTCAGGCCCTATTCTCCAATATTCGATTTTCGAGGTTCGCTTCGTGCTGTTCCGCTCATACAAATAGTTATTATCTTGAGAGTGAGACTTTGATAAACAATAACTGTAGATACACAGTACCATACAAAATCCCCTTCAAAAAATGTCCGAACTATTTATTTGTTTGCGTAACAAATAAAATCATCACCTACACAAAGTAATTAAGAGAATAAGTGACGAAATTTGATCCTAGTCTTTACTCAATTACAGTTGAATTTCGCTACTCCACAGTTAAAAATATATTTACGTGTGCGTAGAGAAAAGTAATCCCACCACACAGACGAATTGAAAGAATACGTGACGAAATTTGAACCTAGTCTTTACTTCATTACAGTCGAATTTCGGTAGCGGCAAAACTCCAAAAAGCTTGACACCTTGACAGATAAAATTGACAATTTCACACACGTTTGGTTTAAACTCGGATATGAATGTAAGCCTTATCAGAAACGGCAGAGGGATTAATTTCACTTGTTACATTGAAGACGACGCTTTGACTAGTTTGAAGTTGCTTTGACGGACGAAATTATGTTGTTGAACAAAAAATGCATTCGGACTTTCGGAGAGAAGTTTATTTTTTAAAAGTTTTTGACAATTAATGCAATTAAAAACAGGGTGAAATTAATGTTAGCGCCAATACTTAACAGGATGAATGGGGAAGTCATTTCATCTTAAAGCTAATTTTCTTTACTCCAAACCAAATGTTTACCGTTTTCGAGATACGTATCTATATCCTACTAATATTATAAATGCGAAAGTTTATGAGGATGGATGGATGTGACGATGTGAGTGTGTATGTTTGTTCCTTCTTCGCGCTGAAACGACTAGACGGATTTTGATAAAATTTGGAACGGAGATAGCTGGTACCCTAGATTAAGACATAGGCTACTTTGTATCCCGGAAAGTTGCATAATTCCCGAGGGATAGCGGTAAACATGACAAATGTCGTAGCTGCCTAAAGTGGCAACGTATATAATTATTGCAGAATAATAATATATCAAAACCGTTCTCAGAGACGTCAGTTAATATTATGATTATTAGAACTTAATCGACGTCTCTGAGTATGAAAGTTAACTTTAATTACCTACCCAGTCGGTTGTATTGACTGACAGTGGAAATTTAGAATTGTTTTACCATATTCATGGATCAAGTTCAAGTTTCAATTAATCATCCCTGCAGCACTCAAGAGTTCTTATTATGTTAATTGGCGTTTCTGAGTGTGAAAATTAAGTTTTAAAGCTGGCCGCCATTTTGAAATTCTTAGTTTTTGGACCGATTGCTATCAAAATCGATATCTGAGGGTCCGAGTGGTCACCAAATATGAAACCATTACCAAAAATGGAAAAAGTGGCCGCCATTTTTAAATCTTTACTTTTTGGACCGATTGTCTTAAAAATAAATATCTGAGGGTCCGAGTGGTTCTCAAACAGTCAAACTATCGCACACGTTTCCCAGTAACACATACACAAGATAAATTTTATTCAAATGTTATTAGAATTATAAAATTGACAGAATTTTATACAAAACTTATTATTTTTGACATTGTGCTCTTATTATTATTAATTTTTGACGATCTCAACAGAAATACTTATGTTTGTGATATGCATGTTTTTATATGATGTAATTTTTGTTGATGAATAAATAAGTCTAAAACTAAATCACACATACATGACTTACGTAGTTATACGCATCCAGGAAATCAAAGCTTCACACAAAAACACATAAGATTCTAGAAATAAAAAATAGGGTGATGGCAACTCCACTACACTTTTGTTCTATGTTCTGTTGTTGATCTGTTTCGTTTTACTGATAAGCTTTCCTGTGCGTGTGACAAAGACAAGGCATTATGTCAATGTTGTCGAATTCTGGCAAAAATGAGCAATTTAGAAATGGCTTTAAAATTAATTTAGATCAATATTTCTCTCCGATTCTTAGAATTTAATAGAAAAAACAACAAATATTCACTGAAAGTATGATATTCCATCAGATTTGTTCCGTTTTTGCGAGGGATTTTTGCACTATTTGAAGAAACACGTGGGCATCGTTACGCTTGCATTGGCAACAACGTACTGAGAAAAAATTAAGCCAATTTTATTAAATTGGCTTACTTTTGGTTCGGAAATTTTCGGGAGCGCGACTGTGTATCTACAGTTATTGTTTATCAAAGGAGTGAGAGAAGGTATGCAACGAACTTCGAAAATAGAATTTCAGAGTTGCCCCCCTTGTACTTTGAAGTTGTCAAAAATACAAAATTATGATCGCTTATTTTTCCTCGTGAAAAAACAAAGGCGTTTCACCTATCCTGTGGTAGTTTTGGTAAAATTAGGACCTATTTTTAATTATTTTTTATTTTTTATAATAAGCGATATTAAAATTATATAAACATATTGCAGTGATCAGGAGGCAAAATGCTTTCGAACCATATATACATTTTCAGGTGTTATAAAAATGAAATGTTGTCAATTTCTTCAACGTCAACACTGCTAAAATCTTCGATAAGTTTAATGAAGGCATTCATCAAAAAAATTGACTAATACCTGTCTAGCATATATCTTAAGAACTCGTGCGCATCTTGCTGCTGGTATCCGCGGAAGCGCGGGACCACCTTCCATATGACCAGGAACAGGCACTCTGGAGAGATGGCGCCTTTGCCGCCGCACCCGCTGCTCAGGTTTATCAGCACCTGAAACACGGAGACCAGCGTAAACACACAAGCGTGCGTTACTTTACGTCAAGAGGCTAGCACAAGAGCGCGCGAAACACACCTCGTCTTTTTCTTACCCCCGGGCCACATTAGCGGGCGAAGGTTCGTGTCGCGTTGTCGCGATGAAAAGTTCGAGTTCGTGTAACCACGAACTACGTGGCCACACTAGACCAAATTATCGCGACAAAAACTTCAGGCGCAACTATGTCGCTCAACTCTGAATGTGGCGGGAAAATGAACCAAGAGCGCAAAAAAACAAAAAGATAGAGGAGGCGTTTGCTTTGTATAGTATGTCTGTAGATAATTTTTAAAATGTCACATGTCATAATTGACGTACATTTCAGAAATTTCAAAGTACGAGGTATAGAGATACCAGTAAGGTTCAAAAGTTCCTGGCCGTATATATTTAAAAGAAGAAAACAAGAAACAAATGAATGTCATTTTATTTGTCATTTATTCAGCTATTGTGTGGATAATTTCGTGGTTTGTAACTTTCGTTTTCATAAAATTTTCTTTGATTTAAATATAAAAAGCGGTGTAATTTGTACAATGTTCAAATTGGAGTATCGATCAGTGATAAAATTTCTGACAAAGGAAGGCATAAGTCCAACTATAATCAAAGAAAGGTTAGATAACGTGTACGGGAATTCCTCCCCTTCGTTTTCGACTGTTAAGGATTGGTGTAAGCAGTTTCGTTTAGGGCGTGAGTCCATCGATGACGAACCCCGACCAGGCCGCCCTGTTGAGGTTCTTACGCAAGATAACGTCGATTTAGTCGAACAAGAGGTACTGAAGGACAGAAGACTAAAGACGAAGGAAATAGCGTCAAGAACGGGACTTACGAAAATAACAGTCCTTAGGATTCTACACGACCATCTAAACATGAATAAGGTTAGTGCAAGATGGGTCCCGAAACTTCTCTCGAGTGCTCAGCGAGCTGAACGAGTGGCGTGCTCCAAGGAACTTTTAGAGGAGTTCAAGTCATGTGAGAGTGAATTTATCCAGTCCATTGTTACCGGAGACGAAACTATGGTCTTATACTATGATCCTCTTTCGAAAAGAGAGTCGATGGAGTGGCGTCGTTCTGGGGAAGCACCCCCTCGAAAGGCAAAGGTGTGCCAATCTACCTAAAAGATAATGGCCACAATATTTTGGGATTGCGAAGGGATATTGCTTATAGATATCAAAGAACGCAATCAGACAGTAAACGGCAGTTACTATGCTTGCCTTATAGACCAGTTGCGAGAAGCAATAAAGCTTAAACGTCGAGGAAAACTCAGCAGGGGTGTCCGTCTTCTTCATGACAATGCGCCTGTCCACACGGCTGCAGTTGTAAAGGCGGCTATATCTAAATGTGGATTTAAAACAATCCGTCACCCACCTTACAGCCCTGATCTAGCCCCAAGCGACTATTTTTTATTTTCTAAACTTAAATCGGACTTAAGGGGGAGAAAATTTTCGTCCGATGATGAGGTCGCTGCTGCAGTTTTCGAGCATTTCGAAGACAAAACTTCCGAATATTATTTTAAAGGCATAGAAATGTTAATCAAACGATCTGAAAAATGTATAACAATAGGAGGAGACTACATTGAAAAATAAAAATATTTTTTTTAACCTAAACGTTAATTTTCATTATTAGGCCGGAAACTTTTGAACCTTACCACGTACTTGCATGAACACGAACTTTTCGCGATAAAATCCTTTCATATGCGTTAGATACCAAAAGACCGGCTAGCACGACAGCGCGCTAGAATCGCGTCGCGCGCGTGATTGACTACCTGTCTCTTTCTAGATCGATCAGTAAGAAAGAGAAGGGCAATCTATCTCGCGCGCGACGCGACTCTTATGCGCTCTCGTGGTAGACATGGAGCCCGAACACAGTTCGAGTTCGCCCGAATGATTCGCGATGAAGCGATCTGTCTATCCACACATGCCGCGATAGGGCGAACCTTCGCCGAATCCCGCTAATGTGGCCGTAGCATTAGTGTTCGTTATAGAAAGGGACAGGTAGTCTCTCGCGACACAGCTCACGCGCGCTCTCGTGCTCGCCGACCTCCTCCCCCCTTAACCTCATGTGAGATTTCAAAATTGCATTTTTTTTACTACGACAACGTTAATATACTATGCTTGAACACGTTGGATTTTTTTTAATCCAACCAAGCGCGAGTCGGATAGGTTTTGACTCCATATCGGTTTGTATGGAAACGCCTTTTCTAATGACTATTTCTTGATTGCGTTGATTTAGAAGGGCAGTAGACCTCCACGAGTTCCTGAGAAAACGGGTCTTGAAAGATTAACAATAAAGTGATCTAAAGATCTATAACTAAGAGTTTCATTTTTGCCGACTAAGGTATAGAACAGTTAGGGCCTGTTTCATCACTCCTTAACTGTCAGTTATCTATGATTCCGTCTCTATTTATTACTACGAAACAGACAGAGACGTCATCATAGATAACTACTAAGGACTTAGTCAACAATAGAAAAAGTCTTGCGAAGAAAGCTTGTTATTTGGCAAGAGTTCTCACCTTTCTCAATTCCTCAGCCATCACGACATCATGCATTTCCTGCCTCGTATAACTCCGAGAGTGGTACACCTTCCTCCCATTAGTCTTGGCTTCCAAAGCCGGCAACTGGCTAAAGTAACAACTAAATTCTTGGATATTGCTCAAACTCTGCAGCACAGCATTCATAAAGCAGGTGTTGCCTAAATTTTTTAAACCTACAACTTTCTTTTCTCTTTGACCCTTCCCGTTGCATGGAGATCCTTTTTTCTCTTTACTCTTCGGTGTGCCGTTCTCTGTTGAACTGCTGTCGTCCGAGTGAGATCTTTTACGGTAACGGGGTCTTAAACTTCTGACTGATTCTTCTGGGTTCTGTAAGAAATTTGAAAAAAAAATAACTAAAGACAATTACAGGACTATGCAACATGCAAACACAGTATAGTACAAGCCAAGTTCATTTGAATCACAAACCGATCACTTACATCATTGTAAAAAAAAATGTTTATCTTTATGATAATTGGACTTGCATTGTCAAGTAAGTAATCTTTATTTGCAATTACATATACTATACAATTGATGTCAAAATGAGATCCAGTTCACATATTTAGTCAGTAATATGACATGCAAATTAAGTAGCAGATTTCAAGTCTCCATCCATTAGAAATTACTCAAAATCGAATTACAATATTCAGACACTAGACACACCTAATTCATTCCCAAACCGTCCAATACGCTTTCCATAATAAAATAAGCAGATGTTTAATTCATGAGAAAACTAATACATAAATATAATATGGCCTCACCTTGGTAGTTCTAGTTCTTTTATCACTATTTTCAGAATTAGTCCCATCGTTTATTCTTGCCTCTCTGCTTGTAGTGGGGGCTTGGACTGACGAGGTGTTAGAGGAACAGCTGTTCTGGCCGTCGCTTCCATCTTTACTATTCTCCTCATTGCCTATGTTACTATTGGCGTCTGAGTTTTCATCTCTCCTAATTTGCATAATACTTTGCCTTACTTTAGCTACTGTTTGCTGTTCTGTATCGTTTGATACATAGTCATCACATTTGTAGCTGAAAATTAAAATAAAAAAAATCAGTTCCATACAGTTTGAAATGCCTATTGATTTTTACTGTCTTCCTACATTCTCTCATTTATTGCATTGTTATTAAAATTTATTTAATAGAAATAAATTTAGCTAGCAATAAGAAAAAAAAGTGCTATCTTCTCGTTCCCTGTCATCTGTCATGAGTGTGTCAATATTGCTCCTCACGATTACATAGTTTCTAACGCATTAACCGCAGTGAGAGTGTGGTTGATCATATTCTTTGTGGTCATTATTGCAAAAGTGAAGAGTGTTAGTGTTATCTCAGTACAAATACCTGTATAAGTTGAAAAAAACAGTTCTAAAATTGTGCGAGTGTCACTGATCACATAAAGGAAATTTAGACCTACCCTCAAGTTGGCAAAAACTAAAATGGGTGCCCAACTACCCACACCAGTTTTTATTGGAGTAGTGTTGCCAGCGGTCTAAAAATAAATCCCCTAAACTAAATATTCAAGATGGGCGTAGGTGACGAGACTGAGCCAGGAAGCTCAGATTCACCAGAAAACCCTAATTTAGTTCATCCAACAAATGCAGATCAAAATAAACAACCAACTATGCAACAAAACAATAAAGGCAAGACTTACAGTCAACAAGTCTTCCACAAAAGCTTTTTTGTACCCATGCAAAAACGCGATTCTCTTCCTGAGGCGGGGCCAGTCGAGCAGAGGCAGGTCCCCTCGAACAACAATGTGGAGCCTGAGTCACAAGCTCCTGAAGGATACAATACGCCAAAACCACCTATATGGCAACGTGTGCCACAGCCCAAGAAAAGAAAAATTTCCAGCTCCCCTCCACTAGTCCCCCCGGAGATCTCAACTCAAAATAGATATCAGGGTCTACCAATGGACCAAGAAGATGAGAATATTGATAGACCAATACGTTCGAGCAAGCCCCCTCCAATTGTTCTTTATGGAATCGAAGACTTAAACGAACTGTCTAATTTACTAACTAAGGCTGTTGATCCACAATGCTACAAATTTAGAATAGTGAACAAAAATCTGCTACGTGTGCTTATCGATACCGCTGAAAACTACAAAATAATCATCGACACTATCAGACAAAACGGTCTTATTGGCCATACCTTTACCAGAAAAGATAAGAAGTGCCACCGCATTGTCATAAGGAATCTGCACCATACTACCCCTCTCTCTGCTATTGTTGAAGCGGTAGAAAAAAGTGGTAATAAAGTCAGCGGCGAGATAGTTAACTGTCGCCGTGGCCCGGAAAAAACGCCTACAACAACATTTTTCGTCAACGTCGAACCTAGCAATCTTAACAAAGAGCTCAAAAACATATCGTACATACATCATCAACGTATTAAAATCGAGGAGGCGCGAAAATCAAAATCAATAGCGCAATGCCACAGATGCCAACAATATGGGCACACTAAAAACAATTGTTTGAGACCATACCGCTGCGTAAAATGTGCAGAAGGCCACAAATCCTCCGAATGTAAAAAGGACAGAAACACCCCTGCTAAATGCGCATTATGCGACTGTGACCATCCGGCCAACTTTAAGGGATGTGAAATCTACAAACAAATAGCGGCTCGTCGAAACAAAAACATCGGCACTAGACCCGTTGATCTCCCACCCATCCACCCAATTATTACTACAACTCCACCAATATACGCACATACCTCTTTTCAGTCTGGTCCAGACAATCAAAGAACCAACGAGGGCAGCAATAAAAGGACCTATGCAAAAGCAGCAGCCGGAATGCCGGATCCCCAGATTACTTCGGCCAGTCAACAAAATAACATTAGACTAGAAAATATCTTAATAAAACAATCTGAAAAGATGGACTTACTAATTCAACAAATAGGGTCCTTGGTGAGCCTTATCACAACACTCGTCACACAATTAGCGAAATGACTTCCTTGCGCATTGCTGCATGGAACATCAACGGCCTAGCGCCCAATATACAGGAACTTGAACTATTTTTAAAGTCTAATCAAGTTGACATATGCCTAATATCAGAAGCTCACACAACCATTAGAAGCCGGATATGTGTATCTGACTGTTGCGTATACTCAACACCGCACCCCGATGGCGGCGCTCATGCTGGCTCTGCTATCGTCATAAGAAAAAGCGTCAAACACTGCCTACTGGAATCCTACGTGAGCGTTCACTTGCAAGCCACCACCATACGTGTACAAGATCGAACTGGTCCCCTTATCATCTCGGCAATTTACTGTCCTCCTCGACACTCTATAAAGGAGCCTATGTTCACTGACTACTTTAAATCACTGGGCCATCGCTTTATTGTTGGAGGCGACTGGAATGCAAAGCACACCTACTGGGGCTCTAGATTGACAGTGACGAGGGGGCGTGAACTAAAAAAGAGTGTTGATATTAACAACCTGGTACCATTATCTTCAGGAGAACCAACGTACTGGCCCACAGACAGTCAAAAAACTCCTGACTTGCTGGATTTCTTCATAACAAAAAACGTTTGTCAGCAGTACGTTGAAATAAAATCCTGCCTCGATGGCTCATCAGACCACACTCCAGTCATTCTTACGCTAAGCTCGACTATTCTGTCCCACTCTGCAAATCATGAACGTCTCTATAATCATAAAACTGACTGGAACTACTTTCGAGAGTATCTTGACCACAACATCAATTTAAAAATTCGTCTGAAAGACCAGAAAGACGTGGACGAAGCATGCTTGTACATCACAAATTTGATTCAAGTAGCTGCATGGAGAAGCACTCCTGAACTAAAAAAAGAAAATACCCGTGTACCAATCCCTATGAATATTCGTGAGAAGCTACGAGAAAAACGTCGGCTTCGTCGAGTGTGGCAAGACTTGCGACTCAAGGAGGATAAGACCCGTCTCAACCGAGCGATTAAAGAACTTAAAGATCTACTTTCTGACTCCACCAATGAAACAATCAAACAACGTCTGGAAAATATGTCGCCAACAGCTTACGGTGAGCACTCACTATGGAAAGCAACTAAGAACCTGCCACAACCTCAAACATGCTTTCCACCCCTCAGGGCAGGCAGTACTTGGGCTCGAACTGACTCAGAAAAAGCTGAATTGTTTGGCAACCACCTAGCGGATGTATTTAAGCCCAATGATGCAAACACTCCAGAAGACCCAGACATAGACCTAATACTCAATCAAGACCTGCAGTTATGCTTACCCCTGCGTCCAACTTCTCCACGGGAATTAACAAAAGAAATAGCAAGTATGGATGCAAAAAAAGCTCCAGGATTTGACCTGATTACCCCTAGAATACTTAAAGAGCTGCCCAAGAAATGTATTGTCTTCCTCACAATCCTCATTAATGCCACATTCAGAGTCTCTCATGTTCCTGCTCTCTGGAAAGTATCCCAAATTGTTATGATACACAAGCCTGGCAAGCCAGTAAACGAAGTATCATCCTACCGTCCGATAAGCTTGACTCCGGTCTTATCCAAACTCTGGGAAAGGGTTGTTTTAACACGTCTAAAATATTACCTTGATGAACAACAAATCATACCTGATCATCAATTTGGGTTCCGAAAGCAGCATTCCACTGTAGAACAAGTGCACCGAGTATACTACTCAGTACGACAATGCTTCGAACAAAAACAATACTGCTCGGCAGCGTTTCTTGACGTTCAACAAGCCTTTGATCGGGTGTGGCACAGAGGACTCCTGTACAAGATCAAGAAACTATTACCACACTGTCTGTACCCGATAATGGCCTCGTATCTCCATGAAAGGATGTTTCAAGTGAAACACGGTGAAGCAAGGTCCTCACTTAATTTCTGCCGTGCAGGAGTCCCTCAAGGATCTGTCCTTGGTCCGATATTATATAACATATTCACATGTGACTTACCCCAATCAAGCAACATTGATGTGGCCACCTTTGCGGATGATGCAGCCTTTCTAGCATGCAACAATAAAATCTTGCAGGCACAGCTGGACAACACCTACGAATGGTTAAACAAGTGGCGTATAAAAGCTAGTGCTCCTAAATCGCACCACATAACTTTTACACTTAGACGTGATACCTGCCCTCCAGTTAGACTGGGACAAGCTGAACTACCGCAGTCATCCTGCGTCAAGTATCTTGGGTTTTACTTGGATCGAAGAATGACCTGGAAAGATCACATAAAACACAAACGGGGAGAAGTTAACAACAGATTCAGAAACCTACTATGGCTACTTGGAAGACAGTCCGCTCTATCTCTGAGCAACAAGTTAAGAGTGTACTGCTCAGTTATCAAACCAGTTTGGACTTATGGGATCCAAATATGGTCCTCAGCCAGCAAATCTAATATCCTCTGCCTTCAAAGAGCCCAAAATAATATTTTTAGGGTATTGTGCGCTGCTCCCTGGTTCACTCGCATTAGTGAAATCCACGAATACCTGGAAATGCCGACTGTCCTCGAAGAGGCAAAGCGATATAGTGACAGCTACAAGGAGCGCCTCACTATCCACCCAAATCCACTGATTAACCCACTACTCGAGCCTCACTATGCCAGGCGCCTTAAAAGAGCTGATGTGCTGGACATTAATGGAAGTTAGGGCAATGGCCCTCATATTCTGAAAGCGTCATCCACACTCCACAACTAATCTGATTATAGTCTTGCGACTGATTGCAGATATTATAAAGGAAAAAAAAAAAAAAAAAAAAAAAAAAAACTTCTCCTAAGTAAATAGGTACAGTCACCAGCATAAATAAGTGATCACTTTTGTACCTTGTCAATTTAAAGTCATGTTTGAAAAACCATACGAAATCATGTAACGACTGAAAGCGACAAGGTACAAAAATGATTACTTATTTATGCTGGTGACTGTACTTATAATTTAATCTTTAGGACATACTTCCACACTCAAAAACATCAATTAACGGTAAAAGCTCCTAAGTGGGCAAATTCAATAAATGGATCAAAAAATCATTGATAAAATGTAGCCTGCTTAGCTTCGACTTTGAAATAGATCTCTGAATTTAGACTCTATAAACAAAACAATGATTCCAACCAACCAACCAACAATCCAACCAATGAACCAACTTCTCAAGAAACACAAATATTGAAATGTTACCAGTAAACTGAGTATATATCACAGCTCATGCAGAGCTGGTGTCCGGAGGTCTCTGCATGCTGCTTGGCGTGAGCGCTGACATAGCGGCCACAGCTCACCACACCGCACTGCAGGCAGAGCCAGTTCTGATCCTTCACTGCACATACTGGGAAAACAGGATGTTGGTGAACAAAGCTATACCTGCGCGTCTAGCACGACAGCGCACCAGAGTCGCGTCGCGCGCGAGATAGATTGCCCGTCCTTTTCTTACTGTTCGTTCTAGAAAGAGACGGGTAATCTATGTAGCACGCGACGCGACTCTTGTGCGCTGTCGTGCTAGCTGGGCTGTGTGACTTGATTATGTACTAATGTTTGTTTGCAAACCCTCCTCAGCACGCCTACACCGAAGCTAGAAAATCCAAGTTTGTTATGTGATGTTTTGCTCACAGTAATAATAATTATTTTTTAATAGGAGAGCGAGAGGGATGGTATGATTGTTTTTTTTTTATTAAAAAATGAATTATCTATCCCACCAAAAAACATGTACACACAGCAAAGCTATTCGGTAAGCACCTTTGCATGAATGCGCCGCTTTAAACCTGCTTACCGAATAGCTTTGCTGTGTGTACCTAACTTAACTGAAATTAAAAAAAACAAGTACCATAATAAATGTTTGAATCAAATTAGAATAATTATATGAAATTACAACACAGATCAAAATAGCAAACCACAAACAATAAGATCAGATTCTAATCTAATCTATTAAGTAATTCAAATAAAATTTTATTGATTTTTTTTATTTCATGAGCTTATGTTTTTGCTTGTTTGTCAATAAGTACTTATCCGTTGCCTGGTACCCATAGCACAAGCTCTGCTTAGTTTGGGACTGGGTCAATTGGTGTAATTTGTCCCAAGTCATTTATTTATTTATTTATGCCAAAAAACCGGCCAAGTGCGAGTCGGACTCGCGCACTGAGGGTTCCGTACTTATACGTTATTATAAAATCCTGTCTTAGCAGAGCCCTGCTCTTAGGCAAAATTTAGGCAGTGTGAGGTCATTTTATATTGGTTATTATATAGACAAACAAATATTAAATTAAAAAAAAACTACTTACTAGATCTTGTTCAAACCAATTTTGGGTGGAAGTTTGCATGGTACATTATATATTTTTTTTAGTTTTATCATTCTCTTATTTTAGAAGTTACGGGGGGGAGGACACACATTTTACCACTTTGGAAGTGCCTCTCGCGCAAACTATGCAGTTTAGAAAAAAATGATATTAGAAACCTCAATATCATTTTTGAAGACCTATCCATAGATACCATACCACACACGTATGGGTTTGATGAAAAAAAAATTTTTGAGTTTCAGTTCTAAGTATGGGGAACCCCAAAAATTAATAGTATTTTTTCTATTTTTTGGGAAAATCTTAATGCGGTTTACAGAATACATCTACATACCAAGTTTCAACAGTATAGCTCTTATACCTAGTTTCGGAAAAAGTGGCTGTGACATACGGACAGACAGACAGACAGACATGATGAATCTATAAGTGTTCCGTTTTTGCCATTTAGCTACGGAACCCTAAAAAGCTCCTATTATACTTAAATGAAATATTTAACATACTTAAATAAATTCATTTCAAAAGGATTTGGCAATACAATGGCAGTTAGTATTACTATTAATACTAACTCCTCATAATGACAAAAAAAGGGCATCAATGTATCTTAATAATTCTTTAGTGTTTCATACCTACACACATATTATTATTTGAACAGGAAAAGTTAGAAACAGAACAAGTGACACTTGAGTTACTATAAATACTTATTAGATGCACACTTTAATTTCTAGACAGTAGGTAAGCAAACACAAACGGCTGAGCAGAATTGGATGAAATTTTGGCATACAATTAGAATAGACGCCGTTATGAATTGCCGTTAAAAGAAAGTACTACCCACATCATTATCAGCTTTTCCAATAAGAAATAAAATGAAGGGCAAATAGATAACAAAATCATATGGCAGAGAGATAGACGTCTGGTACGGCGTTTTACCGGCCCGCTATCTATAGCATCTACATATCTCCATTCGCAAGATATTGACGCGTTTCTAGTTCATCATACTGCGCAATAAGAAATTAAACAGCCACATATTAGGTTGGCTGATCACATACTGAAGGTATCATGACATGAGTCATTTTATATTCGGCTGAACGGCACAGATTAGTTTATAAGCAAGCAGAGAGAGTTCAAGGAAAAATTACTGCGCATTCGAAGGTGCCAAGTACCTAAACAGTTAGGTTTAGAATTATGTGGAAATGTCCTGCGTCATATTATCATAATAATTGTAATATTTGAGCATAAAATAACAATGCGGCAGGTAACGCGACATTCTCATCATTCACGGTCATTTGAGTGCCCCGCGCCCCGCCCGACCCCATCCCGCTCACTTCCCCTCTGCGTCCCACGATAACAGCTGATTATTAAAACTTCGCCGTATTGATTTTTCTAACTAACCTCCCCTAATAATTGCGACGTGGCGTGGCAATATCTATTCTTGTTGAAGAACACGAAACTATGCTAATTTATGTGAACAAACTGATTTATTACCTGAACAATCCAAGTTCTTTGTGACTGAGGTGTCTTCTGCTATGAGGTCGCTGTCCACCTTGACGTTATCTAACAAATGAGTACATTCCATTCTTCATAATAGGTATGATCTAACGGAATAAAAATAATATAAGCTTAATTTAGAACTCATGGAAATGAAATAGGCTTCAGTCGTAGCTATCTTGAGCTCACAAAACGAATGAATGAGATCGAGTAAGAGACGAATAGCAAGCAAAAGCAAACACAACAATTAGGCTGTGTTACCATGCAACAATTCGTAAATCTGAAATTAAGGAACAGGTAAATTATTATTATAAAATCTTTAAAACCACATTACAAATTCTTAGTGACTATTACATTACAAGCATCGTAAAAATATATATCCGTTCTTGTAAAGTTTTTATTGACATTATAAAGAGCACTTATAAAAAAATATAAATCGAAATGTTGCCATACGTGACCTTTTATACCCTATCGTTATAGTCACGCTTGTTATTCGCATTCGCGCGAAGTTCAAAGCGCCAAAAGAAACTTTTTATTCTTTCTTACAACATTCTCGTAATACAACGTGGTGGCAGATTTTAGTTAGTGAGAAGAATAACTGGATGCACTATTTTAAGAAAAAAAGAACACCTAAGAACGTCAAACATACAACTGAGCAATATTCTCATGATCACATCATGATCATGACTTCTTTCAAAAAAAGAATGGGATGTTTAACCCTTAAATGCAGCATATGGTAACAAAATCAAAAATAATACTATCAAAATGACGTCAATATGGGACTGTTTCAAATTGATTTGGGGTTCAATTCTCCTACAGCAATTTTAAAAGTCAAATCTATTTGATCCCAAGCATCAGGGAAGTTCAAGATGGAAACCAATATCTGTACCATGATCATGAATCATGTATACACAGCAAAGCTAAGCAGTAGGCATACCCCCTTATTCATAAACGCACTATAGGCCTCTGCTAAGTTAGTAATCGTTTGTCCTTATCTGTGAAAGGTAAATGTCAAAGGGACAGATAAGGACAAACGATTACTAAGTTAACAGAGGCCTATAGTGCGTTTATGAATAAGGGGGTAAGCCTACAGGTTTAAAGCGGCGTGTGCATGCAAAGGTGATTACCAAATAGCTTTGCTGTGTGTACATACCAGACACAGTTTATTTTCTGGTACAATACAACAATAAGGATATTAAAATCAAGCAGATAAATTCAATTTTAAATCACAACATGGAATTTGCTTTGATTGCTTATCTATCAGAATATTATGTTGAACACTAACATAATAAAATTGTGACGGCAGTAAAAAAAATAAAACAAATTTTAAGTTTT
This sequence comes from Pandemis heparana, assembly GCA_963854515.1. NCBI lineage: Eukaryota > Metazoa > Arthropoda > Insecta > Lepidoptera > Tortricidae > Pandemis > Pandemis heparana. The sequence goes on along the minus strand of OY978020.1, from coordinate 5,106,298 downwards.
AGTTTTTATTATCCTTAATTACGTCTGCCACCATAGCCACCCTGAGTAGCCGGCTGCGTCAATTGGAGGCCATTGATGTTGTTGAAGTCAAGCATTTTCAACATCTCCTTGGTGTCAGGATCAACCTCAATGATGTCATGCTCCAGGGCGGAGACCTCAGGGACGTAGTTGTCACGTCTCTCACGCTCCTCCTCTTGCAGTTTGATGGAGATTCCTCGCACTTGAGAGTGTCTAAGACGCCTCATCAAATGGGTGGCAAACCTAAAACAAACAATGCATTATAAATTACGTTTAGAATGGAATGATGGATGTCATGTTCCTTTTGTAGGTACAATGCAAAGGTTGGGTTTTATTAAACATTGACCAATCAGTTAATTAAAAAAGAATAACACAACTTCTTAAAAAAAGAAAACAAACAAGTGGAATACTAGTATGATCAATTTAAACAATGATCAATTTTAGTGCAGACTACATCTGGAGAAAGGCAATTTAGACAACAATAATTTTAATGCAACTGACTGGTTGCTACCAATAATATCAAATCAAAGTGCTGTCAATGCCAGAATTATTGAGAAATTAGGCAACACTAACTGTAATCCATCAAATTCTAAGTGAATCAAATAGGTGGTTATTGGGTTTAACACTTATTTGTGTTTAGGTTATCTTTTTGTGAAAATTTGTAGGTTCTTTTGGGGTTTTTATGGCACACTAAAGCTCATATTTCTTTCGCTATGATCATTGAAAGATAACTGTCAAGCATCATAATTAACAAACAATCAAACATGCTTAAACTGGAAAATAAATTGTTTCAATTTAATTACTTGGGTGACTATCTATGAAAAATAAAATAAGGCTAAGGCTGTATGTTGTAGAGTAGAGTGAATACTTGTAATTATTGTAGATAGCAAACTGTAAAGACCAAAACATTTCTTACCCGGCAATCTTGTTACGAAGGGGTTTCGTAGGAATGATAGCGATTTCCTCGCATATCCTCTTATTGGTATCAAAATCGAGAGTCAATCTTGTGTAGTACTTCTCAATTATGATTTTGGCTGCCTTCTTCACGGTCTTAGTCCTGACGCGACCCTGCAAAGTTACAGGTTATGGGGTAAATATTACTAACATTTGGACGTTCACGATGATATAACTCAAAGAAACAGCAAATATAACACATATTGAAGAGATTGTAAAGATTAAAGCCGATTTAACTAAAATAAAATAATCACCATGGTTAGGAATTACTGTTGCCGTCTGTGACAGTTTACAGAAAAGAGTCTATAGTCTACGGATCTTGAAACGTCAAATGCCCTAATTACAGAGCATAAAAACTTAGACACGGTTTTATATGGCCCATTCACTAGCACATTTCATTTCGAGCTCTTACCGTGACGGAAGAACCGATTGTTTTGAATCCTAGGTATAAAAACCACAAATTTTAAAATTGAAATAACTGTGTATAAATTTAGATTTTATAAGTCCGTTGTGATACTTCTATTCCACCATTATCGTCATTTACCGTTCATGGAGTTTTTAGTTACAACATACACTAAATAATTGCGAATAATTTGTGGAGGGAGGTCACTATCTATTTCTTGAAAATTTTGCTCTACACGTATTTGGGGCGGGAATAATATTATGGAGGTGTGTAGCCGGTTTAAACTATCCGAAAATGCATAGAATATTCCTCCGAGCATAGAATAGACGTCGAAAAAGTTAACATTGTCTATTCCAATGTTGCTATTACATAAATTTCTTTTAAATTTTTGTCGTTATCTGTCGAGTGTCGACCGCCTGCCTTGCTTTGCTTGCTTGCCTATGCCTGCCATTGCCATTCTTATTCGCGCGCGGTAGTCTATTCAGACCGAAATAAAATTTAATTGTTATAAAATTAAGGCGATATTTAAAATAAGTTCAACAGTTATATCAACTGTTGCTTCCACTAAATAGTTTTTAGTTAGCCGTTACCATTGAATCATTATCCACCATGTTTTGGGGTAAGTAAATGTGACCGGCGGAAACGCCACCACGTGTTTGAAACCGGCTCCATATTTCAGATTAAAACATTACCATTATGTTTTACCAATGTGCTGTAGATGAGAAATATGACATTTCTCAAGACGCATGTTTCAATGAAATGGGTTTTCACGTTTACGTATACGGCGATAATTCTATAGCCGTCGAAGCACAACAATCTGTCAAGGGTTTTTCATGTCGTGGAAAGACCATATTCTACCGTGCAGAGCAGAGCAGAAGAATAGTAGTTGCTCCTCTAAGAACTGCTATAGTTTTGTGAAGCGAATGGTACAAGTTCTATCAGTTCCATTCCATAAGGTCTCCATGGCACAGCTTGACGAAATCACACATTTGTTTAAGTTTAAAGATTAAATTACCATTCTTTTTTGTATGTTACGTAGTTAAGTTAAAATAATGTGACACAACGAGATATCATTCCATTTTAATTGTAATATTTTATTTTGTCAAGGACTGATTATGGAGCCTAACAAACGGTACACCCAAGTGGTGGAAAAACCGTTCCACATCTCGCAGGCAGCTATGGACATCTCAACTGGGGATAATGATGCGTGCCAAGTCATGGTTGTTGTGGACGGCAAGAATTTCTTGGTTTGCACGCTGCAGAAGAACAAGAACATCCAAGTGCCTCTTGACCTTTACTTCAAATCTGGTGATGCCATTTCATTCCTAACAAATGGTGAGTTTAATTTAGCTAATAAACAAAAACTGCAATATATCTGTACGCAGGGTTTTGAGATGAAACTAAAATATAAATTGACAAACAGTGAAATAATGACAGGCAGGAATGAAGAGACCTGGAAGAGACTTGCTGATAGGCAAAATGGGGGTGCGAGTCGGGTTACCTCTACATGTGGCCAAGAGCTGCGGTTTGTTTCTGGATCTGTCCGGGGGGGAAGAGCAGTGCTTGGTCCGGTGCACCCTGGGCAACGGCTAATGATTTCCTGGCAGTATCTGAGGGATATCATTGACCGTTGGCTAAGAGCCAGATAGGGGGGGGAGGGGGGTCTTTGACCATGTTACTGTACAATGTTGCCGACATTTTGTCACAAGATTTTATTTTAAGAAAATTTTACCCTGACATTGGCGAAGTTGTCGTCGCTATAACGACTTGTAACGCCACAAATAAAAAGAAAAAGAAGATAGGCAAAATGAAAGTAAAAGCTCATGGTAACATTGTCTGCCTATGCTGATTAGTAATTCAGGGTCTACCTAACTATAATTGGGGGTGAAGCCTAGTATTTTATGACTGATCATGAATTTTTTTATATGGTCAGGCAATTCTCTATTTTCAAAAAGATACCAAATGTAGTACTTGTAGTTTTAAACTTTTTCAATTTTGTTGTGTGGGAGGTTTGTTTAAAATTTATGCAAATTTTTACCATAATATTCTGGAGTTTTTGTGCAAGATTATTGTGACAGTTCAATCACAAGCATTATGCTATACTATATTTTCTTGAAATTTTAAAAAAGCTTAACAATATTGACATCTTTTATTGAAAAATACTTTTTAAAAATAAAAGACAGCAAGTTACAATTTTAAACTCCTGAAAATGATGTGATTTGTTCTGTTATGGTTTTTATGTTTTAGTTGCCAAGTTTAGATAAGTGTTTTTCAGTAATAAGACATGTCAAGTTTGTTTACCTTCTTAAAATATCTTAAATCGAGGTATAGTTTAAGAACTTATTATTGATGTGTCAGAAGTGTCCAGTGGTGCTGGTGATATTAAAAGCAGGGATGTTATGGATATATAATTTCGGATCCAGATATGGATCCATACATACATACATATCGTCACGCCTCTTTCCCACAGGGGTAGGCAGAGACTACTTTGTTCCACTTGCTACGATCCTGACATGCCTCTTTCGCTTCATCCACATTCATCAATCTCTTCATACATGCTCGTCGGTTTCGGGTACTCTTGACCTGGCCTTTTTCCAAAACGTCCCCAATTTGATCATGGAACGTCCGCCTAGGCCTTCCCCTCCCAACGCACCCATTCACACTCGCCGTATAAATCTGTTTAGTTAATCTTCTTTCATCCATCCTCTCTACGTGACCAAACCAACTAAGCATACTTTTTTCTATCCATCTATCTATCTATGGATATGGATATTGGTAAAATATAATATTGGTTTCGGTTACGGTTATGGATATTAAATTATTTCGGATTATCCAATAGTTTCGGTTATGGATATGGATATCCATAACAACACTGCTGTGCACCTCGCGCTGTGACGTCATTAGGTAGCGGGAGAGGTGTCGCATTCCAGCGGAGTGCGCAGTTAATTCGTACGAGTTGTAGTATTTAGTTAGACTCCGCCCTATCCGAAACTATCCAAAACTTTTATTTCGGATTCGGTTACGGTTATGGATATTTTTTAATTTGGATATCTGATAGTTTCGGTTACGTATATGGATATCCATAACAACACTGATTAAAAGGTGAGTGGATTGTACCAAAAAATCAATGAACAACATTCTACCTAGGAAAATGCAACGTTCACTTGACGGGATACCTGGATCCCGAGTTCGAAGAAGAGGAGGAGTCTTCAGGGGGTGAGGAGGAAGATGAAGCCCCCACCCTGGTGGCCGCAGCTAAAAGGAAACTTGAGAATAGCAATGACTCTGCTGCAAGCAAAAAACAAAAGGTATGAGTAATAAATAATTCTAATCGGGGATACTAAACTATCTGCTGTGTTAGTTTACAAAACAAGTATCATAAAAGTGAATGAATAGACATTCAAAATCGGTTTGTACAAAATTAGCCCATAAAAATCAAGCCAACTAATTTGCTTTATATGTACGGTTACCTATAACATCAGATATTTGTATTTATTCAAGACATTGTCTGATTTCTTTAACAGAAGGACAAAAAACCTGTGAAAGCTGAAGAAACCTCTGACTCTGATGATGATGAAGATGGTCTGCAGAGAATCCTAGACAATGATGACCTTGACTCTGATGAAAATGATGAGTCCTTCAAGATAAACACAACTGCTGAGGGCAGTGACAGGTGAAATTTAATTTGTTTATACATATTAACCCTTTACCAGGCCCCAAAGAACCAGCGTGTCTTAATCCGTACTTTATATGCTGTTGCAACCGTATTGAACGCCTTGTAAAAAATGTATTTATGAAAGTCGGAGATCTTCCTTTAAACCAGAAATAAAAATGTGGGTTACGGTTATCCCATCGCCTGTCTAAGTAATGAACTGTCATACTAGATTTTGTCTTTATAATCTTGATCAGGCCAAGGGATATATTCCACCCACATCTTATATCGGTTATAATCATCATCACCAGCCTATACACGTCCCACTGCTGGGCACAGGCCTCCTCTCAGAATGAGAGAGCTTGGGCTATAGTTCCCACGCGGGCCCAGTGCGGATTGGGATCGGTTATAATAGTCAAGGTTTAACTAGGCTAGGCTAGGTACATGAATTCGCTGTAGGTTGAACACAAAAACGTGAGTTTTTATGACATGACAAGACAATTTACTGGGCCATGGGAAAAATAGCTCCCACACAGTTAAACTCTAATAAGGCCATGGGATAATGTCAACCCACATACTAATTCTGGTCATACACAATAATGCATGAATATTTAGCAATGTTTACGATTACATTAGCTTTCAACACTCAAAATCTACAAAATATCAAAAAGTTGTTTGACCTATGTACTTCTGTTTCATAGAAATTATAGAAAGTGTTCGAATTTCTCCGTAGTTTACTGAAATTAGCGTTCAAGTGAATTTAAACGGCTGCCAAAGATATATTACGCAATTTAGAAGCGTGTTGTGAATGAAGATCATAAAATAATATTTTCAGGGATTGACAAAATATTTTGTAGTGATTTGGAGTTAAAACCTGACTACGGCACAGTATATATATTATAAGCTAAAGCAGTAGGGAATCTACGAACAAAACGGTCGAAACGAACGCACACATAGACGCGCGCTTCTACACGGCCCCTAAGCGGATCTCGCGGTGCTGTCAGTCGCGCGTGGCGCATTGAGACGAGCGGCCGATTTTTCGTTTTAAATATGCCAAGAGCGTATTGCGCAGTGTACGGCTGCTTGAACTCGGCTTCTTCAAAACCGAAATAAACATAAATTGCAAATTAGCTTTATTAATTTACAAAGAACTAAAAAAAACAGTTTTATAGTGCCGTGTCCATGTTTCCCAATAGTTTATTTAAGAAAGCTATTCATGCGGATGAGAATTTTTTATACAATAAAATTTAATAACAGAGCTTTCCGAACGTGTCGTAGTAGGCGAAAGTATTTTTCAGTAAGTAATAATTTAATCGACAACCCTAACGCTTTATTGGAGCGTAGGTACTTATTTCAAAAAGTAAGCCTATCTTCCCTACTGCTTTAGCTTATATATATACTGTGACTACGGTAACCGATATAAGATGTGGGTAGAATATATCCCATGGCCTGGTAAAGGGTTAATACTGGCTGACTATCATCTCTCTCCTTATTTCCGTGGCACTCGTATATGTTACATGTTTTCAATTTCAACTTTTTTTGTATTTACTTGACATGATATCCATTAATTAACTAGGTATTTAAATTTAAGTCCGACATGATCTGACCAGATTCAGAACACCATACTCAGGTGCTCGTGTTTTAAAGATGATTATAGATTAATTTACTAAACTGATTAATGTTGTTTAAATCAAATAAATTTCTCACTTTTAATAATCCTTTATCATTTAGCTAAGGAGTGTTTAGTAAATTTTTTATACTACCCACAAACCGAATAAATTAATGTAATAACTTTGTAATACAAACTTACAGCGATGAGGAAGACTCAGATGATGATGAAGAAGAAGCAGAAGAGGCAGAGGAGGAAGAGAATGATTCATCAGATGAAGCGGAGACAACCCTAGACACCAGCAAAGAGGAGCCTAAGGTTGATCCGTCCAAACTGACCAAGTCTCAGAGGCGGCGCCTTAACAAAAAGAAGCAGAAGGAGGCCAAGGAACAACCTCAGGTTAATGGAGTTGACAAAGCCAAGGTGGGTGAACCAACAATAAAAAAAAATGATTACAAACATCAATGATTTTTATAAGCTTTTACCCGTGTAAGCGATTACCCGTCTCTGTCTAGAAAGAACAGTAAGAAAAAGACGGGCAATCTATCTCGCGCGCGATGCGATTCTTGTGCGCTGTCGTGCTAGACGTGCTGGTACCCAGTAAAGTTAAATAAATAAATAAATGTGACCCAGTCCCAAACTATTTAAGTAAAGCTTGTACAGTCAGTTGGCTTGTACGTGATAAATAAGTGATCATTTTTATGTACCTTGTCGCTTTCAGTCGTTACACAATTTCATATGGCTTTTCAAACATGACGTTAGAGTGACAAGATACATAAATTTTATTTGAAATGTTGAAGTAATGCAAATAGCTTATATTTACGATTTTTTTGTTAAAAATCCTTAATCCTTAAAAAGACTAAGATGTAACATGACGTTAGAGTGACAAGATACATAAATTTTATGTATCTTGTCACTAACGTCATGTTTGAAAAGCCATATGAAATTGTGTAACGACTGAAAGCGACAAGGTACATAAATGATCACTTATTTATGACGTACAAGCCAACTGACTGTACAAGCTTTACTTAAATAGTTTGGGACTGGGTCACATTTATTTATTTATTTAACTTTACTGTAATTGTATGTTAGGTACAAATCTTGAAATTTAATTTGACACAATATCAGGGCTTGCATTGACTTAAAGTTTGCTATGTGTATGGAAGTCTGTTGACAACACAATAAGCAAAAAAGGCTTCTAATAAATGTGTTTTTTTACCAAAAGTTGTTTTCAGTAGACTGTCTCTGAACTGGTTATACATATGTATATGCATATGTTATATGTATGTATTTTATTTAAACAGTTTTTCTATACATGTTGTATGGTAATACAGAAAAACTTTAAATTAAATTCGTGTGATTCAACAAGCACACCATTTTCCTCTAGTTACCCTGTCTAGATATTTATTTCAAAAATATCTCTTAATTCATGACTAATTACTGTAATAATTCTTCCTAAGATGAAAATGCTTAAATTGTCTTTATAAAGTTATTGAGAATGCATGTAATTTATTTACTATTTACTTTTTTACTTAACAGAAGGAAAAACCAGAGCAGCAAGCAAAGGCTGAAAAGAAGAAGCCTGAAGCTAAAAAAGAGGCCCAAAATGGAGAAGTTGAGAAAAAAGAAAAGAAAGTAATCAGTGGCGGAGTCTCCATTGAGGACATTAAAGTGGGCACCGGACCAGTAGCCAAACCAGGCAAAAATGTTATGGTTGGTTTATCATTATTATTTTTCACAGTTGAAAACTTTTTCTAAAGAAATTTTGATGTGTTTGTGATGGATGTAATATGAAGTATTCATGTATGTAATAATGTTATCAATAGCTTATTACTGTAATCACTACTATGACTATTATTTCAATCAAATTTATTAATCAAAATATTAAGTTACAATCCTTTGAATTATAACAAAAGCCAAATTTTAGTAATTTTTGACCCCCTCTTATTCTTCCAGGTTTACTATGAAGGTCGTCTGAAGCAAAACAACAAGATGTTTGACAATTGCGTGAAGGGACCTGGATTCAAGTTCCGCTTGGGAGCTAAGGAAGTTATCACAGGATGGGATGTTGGCGTTTCCGGCATGAAGGTTGGAGGCAAGAGGAAGATCATCTGCCCACCCAACATGGCGTGAGTTATCTGTTTAGCTACTTAACATGGGCATTGGGTGAAAACTTTACTAAATAAAGATACAAATATTTTCTACTAGCGGCCCGTCCCGGCTTCGCACGGGTGCAGCGAGCAATAATTATAGCCTATGTCACTCAAGGTGAATGTAGCTTACCAATGGTGAAAGAAATTTTGAAATTGGCACACTACTGTGAGTTTATTCATCACCAAAATACAAATCTTTCCTCTTTAAAATATTAAACATAGATAACATCTAGCCAACAAAAATCCTCAAAATGTGTGATCACTAATATAAATGATTAAGCAGGAATTATAGTTCTGGTCACAGTAGAATGCAATAAAAACTAATTTGATATGTTGTTCCAGGTATGGCGCTAAAGGCTCGCCCCCGGTCATCCCTCCAAACTCCACCTTAGTCTTTGAAGTTGAACTGAAGAATGTTAAATAAAGATATGTCTGTGTTGAACGTTGTTTCGGGTGCTGAGTTGTTGAATGTTGCCATGAATGAAAGGATTGTATGCTCATGTTTATGTTGCCAGTATGTTGTATCTGCAGTGATTTGATCACAATTATTTACGAGCGCCTTGGACATATTCACAAATCCACAAGTGCGAATATGGGATGCACATGGATAGTGTTTGTAGATTTTCTTGATCTATGTGGGTCTTACAGCAGCAGTTAAATTGTGGCTTTGTGAAGTAAATCCCTGGTATTAGATGCGTTGCAGATACCATATTTGCGTTAGACGTAAGCTTAAAGTAAGTTAGGAATTAAGATTCACTGGACATTTTAAGTATTCCTATGACTAATCAAAATATTTTTATAGTTTGTTTTAACTTATGTAAGTATCAGTTATTTTTTCCATTTTAAATAAGCAGTTATTTTTTTTCAAAAGGCCAGCTATTTTTGTAATACAATGTAATGGTGTCAAATTGTTCGCAGTAAGTCAGCATTTGCCATTTTAATGTTATTTCATCTATATACCTATGACTACGACAAACTCAATATAAAATTGTAATAGTAGAAATTCTCGCGCACAGGTATTTTGTTCATAACTTCTATAAGTCATGGCAATAGCATAAGGTGAAAAATGAAAATAAAAGTTCCGAATTACAAATCATGTTTTATTTCTCGCAATAATCACGTGGAATAAGGGTGCGACCAAACCGCCGCGTATACGCAGTGACGTGTCGTATGCGTCACGTTTTCTCACCGTTTCTTCATACATTTTGTTGCGATTCCATATCGTCGCCGTTTTTTAAGCGGCGGTGTGGTCGCACCCTAATGTCTCATAAATTAGGACAACTCTTATAGAATATCCGCTACTGGAACTTGAGTTACAATCGACTAAAAAAAAGTTAAGTAAATGAGTAATGTTTCTGAGATAAGAAACCAAAAGAATGCAACAGAGGTGGGAGTCATGCTAAGGGGTTCATATGGGAGGGGTTCGTATGGGAGAGTAGGAGTAGTAGGACATCATAGGCTGAAGGTTTATAAATTTAAGTGTGAAGATAAGTATATAGTGAGACTACCACTCGCCTTAGCCGTATTTTTTCATTAAAATTACATGATGAATATGATAATCGAGTGTAGAGCAAAAGACGCGTGCGTGATTTTACACAAGGTCACGGTTTTTTTTAATCTTTCAGCAGTATTAATCACGTCTAGTTCTTATTCTTACCACAGTGGATAAATATGGTTTGTATACTGCGGTCTTACCCCAAATAACAAAATTATCTAGTATTGAAAGTTCATTTCCAAGTTACATGAAAATGCAGCAATTTTAGGATTCAATAAGACATCAGTTAGCAGAAATTCCATTTATTTTAGACTATGTATAATTAATTGTATAGTTTATACAACTTATTACAATCATTTTGTTTAAATTTTTATTCTAATTCAATCAATAGATCAAAGGATCTTAAGTCAACCAAGGCTTATATATACAATATAGTTTTGTTTGATTGTGCAGAATATTTTGGTGCATTACAGAAAAAATATGTCATTTTATAATGAAAGTATAATTACATGAATTTATTCTAGTCTATAACAAATAGAAACCATAATCAAGTAGGTAATTAGTTCTACACTCCATCACAGATATAAATATTGAATTTTAGCAATTCATACTACTTCTTACAACTAAATAACTGCAGATAATTATTTAAATACCGAAATATAAGGAAAAAAATATTTTGCACTGTTTGCAAATAGTTCTGGAGTCTGGACCCAGACCATCACAAACTAAAAAAGCCCTGTCCGGTTCAAGTTCAGGCCTAGTTTCGGATTTAGAAAAAAAAATATCAGGGTCAACCTTCTGTTGTAGACTAAAGGTTGTAAAAACTGGAATGATTTGCAAAGGGACACCTGTTTCAATTACGCCAAGTCATCTTGCATAACTTTTACACAAACTTTGACAAATAAACTTTCTGAGGAAAGGATCCATGTGGCCCTTGAATTAAGTAGAGGAACTTATTAAATAAATTTTTACAAACACACCAAAATTTTGATCCATTATAGTTATCAGCTTATCAGTGCTTTATTTTATAAGTTTGTTTGTTTGTTCAATTGAAAAATTTTACTAAACAACATGAAGTTTACTCTGCTTTCAGCCGCTCATTACACTTTTCTTTAGAGTCTTTGAACAAATCAGTTTCCTTGTCTTCTTTGTTCTCTATTTTCTTCTTCCCAAAGGTACAAACTCCTCCTTCGCAGCTAAATGGGGCCTTGGTCTCAACAATATTTCCATCGGCATCTTTCACGGCCCATGGATTCCAAAAGCGAAGGACGTAAGGCTGAATAAACCTGTGCCATATGAACAGCAACACGGGGATAATAAAACACGGCACACAAACCATTTTGATGCTCGATTGTAGCTCGAATGCGTAGAAAATCACGTTAATCACGTATCGACTATGGATTCCAAGACAGTACGTGACACCAGTGTTTTTTCTAAACTCCGCTGAGTATGTTTGTTTGTTGTATGTCTGAAGTTTGTCAATAGTTATAGCGATTTGCACAACTCAATTTTATATATTATAAAGAAATTAAATTGGACTGACGTCCGACTGATTTTTTCACGATTTTTTCAATGTTGACATTTGATGATTTGACATCGAGTTGACATGACAATTGACAACGAAATTCCAGTCACGTTCCGTTTACGTTTACATTATATCAATGTGAAACGAACGTGGCTTTAATGGACCTTATTACCTTTGCCTTTCCCTGGAGGGATACAGAAATTAAAAAATAAAACAAAATGTGACACTGACAATGATTGCTGAATAACACGGACTACAAATTTGTACTTATTGTAATGACGATTGAGAACAAAATATGGAAAAATTTGGGAGAATGACTACTGAATCTAACGTACCAGACGGTAGATATAAAATAAAGTTGCAAGTCTTGTTCCTACGCAAAATGTTTTTTTTTTTCAACCGAACTGAGTAAAAGTGAAGTACAAGCAAGCATGAGATAAAATTAGAGCAAGAACAGAAAATAATACCAACAATAAACTATAGTAAGAATATTTACTTTAAGACTTCTTTATTTGCAACGCACTACCATTAATTTCGTTGTAACTAAATAATAGTTAAGTATACAGGGTATAAAGGGTATAAGTTGCTGGTGTATTTTAAGAGTTGTGTAAGCACTAATAAATATTTATTAAACTAAATTATAGGTTACAATGGTACAAATGATAAAAACTAGTATTTTTGAAAATAATTCAAATTAACAGAGTAATTAATTTTAAAAAATTTGTCGAGCAGCAATGTAATGCGAACATTTTATTCGACGTCAAGCCTGCCGGTAGTTTCGTCAAACGTCAGTGTCAGATTGTTTGCTTTATTACCGATACATTGCGTGAATTATTTTGTATGATTACCTACTTTACTTAACTGTTAAAGTAATTGCCCATTTACATTCTGTACATACATCATAGCTTTTTTTTTTTTTTCTGTCAGGTTTAAATTGCTTGGTATACCTATTTTTAGGTGATAGAGATTGACGTTTCAAAGAAACGCGACCATCAAATGGTTGATGTTCTCAGAAGAACAGTTAGTTTATTTTCTTCGTTTTTCACGATCAGCAGCGCAGTGCAGTTCATCTTCAACAAACTCGAAGCAATCTTCGTTCGTCGTGCTTCACGTGGTGGTCTGGTGGGTGGTGTTGATGGTGGTTTATTTTATTAGGTATACCTTGAAACACCCAAAAACATTTTTTTTTTAATTTTCGCTTACTAATCAAACATTGAATGAGAGCTCATTCTAAACCCTTTTGAACTTTCTAAAAACTTTTATATAAATGTTAGTGCCAAAAATTTAAATGTCATTGTTTGAATAATCTGCTAGGGGCGTAGGGTAAAAAGACCTTTCGCACCTGTCTTGCTGTCTCACTCACTCTTATGGGTTTGATACTTAAATCGGCCGATGGTATCCGAAGCCCAAATGTCGTTGTAGGAGCTCACGGACTGTACTATTCCTCTTGGTTAGCATAAGCTTTTTTTTATAATTAAATACAAGGACGTAGGAAGGAATTAAATACGAAGACTTAGTTGAGAGCAACAGGTAAGACAATATAAAAAGAAAACCATGATTCCTTGAAGTTTTCAATGTTAACCAGCATACATAGTTTCGTGTAAACGATGGTATGTATAGAACAATATGCCACCTCTATTAGAATCTTTACTCATTGCGTTGTTTTATTTTTAATGTCATTGCCTCTGGGAAGGCTAAGGAAACTTACCCCTTCATAAATGTGAATAAAATTTTGACCAACTGCGCTATTTTATAAAGCTACAAGTTACAATTTACAAGCGGAAGTCTCTTTCTGACCCTATGTCTTAGATAGAGACTTCCGCTTGTAAATTGTAACTTGTAGCTTTATAAAATAGGGCCCTGAAATAGCAAAATGTGGGTATATTGCGTCTGTGTCTAGCAAAGGCAAATGCCATATTGACAGATAAAGACAAACGAACTCATAGGTTATCGTTACCAACCATTAAGCTACCTTAATAATTCGTGTTTTAGAACTTTTAGATTTTTTTATCGTGCGAAATGGGACAAACATTGTGTTCTAAAACTGTATGTTATTCGTATCCAAACAAAAACCTTCGCCCGCTAATGTGGCCCGGGGGTTAGAGATACTATCCTGGGAAAAATTTACATGTAAAAAAAATGAACTTAATCATAACCAAGCCACCAAGACCGGTTAACTGTGTTAATTGCCCCCATTGTATAGGTAAAGACGTGAAGCGGCGAAACGAAGCCATCTGTTTAGTTATGCTGGCCATACACCATCCATCCTATTGTCCAATAGGCAGCGTCATGCCGATTGAACTATAGGATGGATGGTTGGTAGATGCGTAATGTCATGTATTATCTTCTGTCTAAACTAAATTGTAGGTACCTAGTCGTATTCTGTTATATTTGAATTTGATATAAAGAGGGTATGCTGAATAAACTCAGTTTAAAATCAATTGCGGTTTGATTTCCACCATATTCTGGAACATTTCACCAGCGTCGGTCTCAATCGAGTACTTACCTACATTTTATTCGCGTGTGTTAACACGAACAGTTGTGGAAACAAACGAATAGGTAACTGTAACATTAACTCTGATAATTTACTGATTTACGTGGCTGGAATGTGGACGTATATTGAACAATATTCAGCTGCCTGACGAAACTATTTAGATTGGTGCCTAGGTAGGTAGCAGCTGGTTACGAAATGCCATGTGTCTATTTCGTTGCTAATTGTTTTTCTTCTTTGTCCTAGTCATTTCCCATTATTTGCTAATTATTAAATAATGTTATAGGTTATTTAAATCACTACTTTTTTTCATGTGAATAGGAAAGCAGACGAGCAAGTGGCTGCGTAAGTGGTGGTGTGTGAGTGGTGGCAAGTGGTTGTAGTTGTACCTAATCATTTTGTAAAATTAAATTGTGTTTTATGTACCTACAATAAAGAGTGGTTATTTTGTTAATTATAATATTACCAAGACATCTCGTTGTGTTAGTCCAAGGCCACCTTCAGTAGCTTAGCTACCCTCCATGATAGTGGAAATAATACGATATCAGGCTATTGAAATCGCTTCGGAATCGGAATCTTTTAACAACACTTTTTGCCATAATAGGTATCACATGCAACGTGGAGCGCTAATAAAAAATTACGGGTGGTTATTAACAAATCTGCTTAATTATTTTTACCGTAGATTAGCCCTTCTGGGTACCTAATGATACCTATAATAATTAAAATGTGTTTTTTACAGTTATTTGAGATACTGGGGCGCCGGCGTGTCTGATACCGAAAAGAGAAAGTTCTCGATTGCGTGAGTAGGTGTACAACTACAAGTAAGTACCTAACTACCTACTATGTAAGTTTATCTTGTATGCGACCTACTTCACTAGTTTTATCTGCGATAAAAATTATACCTAATACGATTGTGTTAATTCACGTCAAGAACTTTTGTGCGGGTTTTTGGTGGTTTTTACCTACCTATTTTACTTAAGTCGGTAGGTACCTACCCCACACACTATGGGGTATTATTAACGGTTGAAGAGTGCCGTTGTTCACCTCCTGACTCCGCCATGAGATTATACGCTTCTTTAACTACATTTTGTTAAGTTGCAAGCGCTAATGTGAAGTGTAATAAATATTTAGTGATTAGTATCAAATTAGTCGACAGACATCTTGTAAGTAGTAGGCATTAATATTTTATTGAATCAGGCGTTACTTTGCGGAGGTCCATTTCAATGAACACAAAATATTTACCTTGCTACTCCGCTACATACCTACAAAGCTCTCGCTCAAAGCTGCCGGGATGACCTGGGCCGACGCCAAAGAGAGGGCTCAGAATAGAGAAGTCTGGAGAAAGACTGTCGAGGCCCTATGCTCCACGAGGAGTTAAAGGAGGAATCATCATCATCATCACTCCGCTACTTACTTGCTGTAAGTAGCGGAGTAGCAAGGTAAATATTTTGTGTTCGTAGGCATTAATCGCTACAACAATTGTTTTAGGTCCGATATGCCGTCGATATCAAGGTTATTGGAGAAGATCGACCCTGGAGGCAGAGGGCGCCGCCGCGGCGCGAGTTAGGGCGGCCAGGAACATGGTAAATTACATTATTTAAGGTAAGCATACGTTTAAAAATTAACTTAAATTAGGCGTTGGTTAGGACTAAGACGTCTAGCATTTGTTAATATCGTCGTTATAAATAATAGAACATAATGTCATCTGAATGTTAGTTTTTTTGTACCTACCTGTTTTCTACATTAACCAATCATGTAGTTTTACTCTGTCTAGGTATGTTTATTGAAATTGTGTCTAGTTTTAGTTTACATTACATCTAACTAATATCTAACTAATAGGTATTAGGTATAAATGCGAAAGTATGGATGGATGGATGGATGGATGGATGGATGGATGGATGGATGGATGTTTGTTTGTTACTCAATCACGCCAGAACGGCCCAACTGATCTGGATGAAATTCGGCGCATAGATAGAGAAAAGTCTGGAATAGCACATAGGCTACTTTTAATCCCGGAAAATTGCGTAGTTCCCGCGGGATAGCGATAAACGAATTCTTTGCAGACGAAGTCGCTGGCAACAGCTAGTTTAAAATAAATTTCTGTTTTATTTAACGATTAATTGAATAATGTACATTACTTTGCGTAGGTCGTTAATCAGGAACTGAATTTATTTGCCTAGCTGATGCCGTGACGCGTGGTTGCAACCTCACAAACCTAAGTAAGTATAGGTCAGAGTTTATTTTAATTTCAGTTTTAACTGTGGGATACGTTTTTTAATAAAAGTGCGATAATAGATAATAATTATGAAGAAGGCGGTGCCTGAACACAATGAAATTCTACGGCTTTCTTGTGTCTCTATCGCTCATGTACTAAGTAAAGTAAGGGGGAGATATACATTTGTACGAAACGAGAACGAGAGAGACAGAGACAAATAGTAATGTACCTGTTCCCCTTGCGCGCGGTTATGTCGCGTGCAAGCGAGATAGGCGAACTTGGCGAGCGATAACGATAATGAAAGCGGCATCAGTGGCACCGCCCCCTTCATATTATTGTTATCGCACATTTGTATAAAAAGAGTATCAACAGTAACTCACAATTCAAACTGAAGTCAAAATAAACTCTATTTGGTTGCAAATACGGTTTCAAATAAAAATTTGCGTGTTTCGTTCATTCCCCTACCCATATAAAGACGTTGCACTGAAAGTTTCGAGATTTAAAAAATAAGCGAGATCGAGTTGAAATGACTAAAAATACATTAGCTGTTTTTCAAAGTATTCTCCGGTCATATTGATGCATTTTAAGATTTTGTAAATGATTACAAAAGTAATAAGTAGATTAAAAATATAAACTATGTAAAGCTACCTTAAATATTTTCTTGCACCAATTTTATTTCTCCTTTGGTTACCGAACAGTGTGTGGAATGATGTTGTGGAGGTGGTGATTAGATTAGATTAATTTATGTCGAACATAAGAAAGTCACAAAAAGATCGTCAATTAACAAAAATGAATCAAAAAATTATAGAATAGTGCGACGCAATTGTTATAAAGAAAATAAGAAACCAATAATAAAAATAAGAAATGGGTATGTGTAAAATTAAATGTCATAAAAACGAAATAAAAAAAATTCAATAAAATTACAAATTATATAAAAAAAAACAAATGATTAATTCAATAAGAATTGTGTCGGAGGAGGTCGGAGGATGATGCATCGGTTGCAGTTTTCTTTTCGAATAGGTATGGAAATAATTCGTGTACCTAGACAAATCGTTTGCATTCACTGTTCTGCGATCCTCGAGTGGTAATCTTCGCCGTGTTTCGGGAGCGAATAATCTTGGTTGGCTTCAATTCGTTTTCATACACCCAAACTCGGGACTGGTTTTTTATTTTCGGATTCGTATGCGTGTAACTATTGAATAAATCTCTTTTATTTTATTTATTTTTATTTATGTATCGAAGCTTCAATAAGTTTATCACCTGAAATGATATTACCTAGGTAACTGCGTTTGACGTTCCCTTTTTTTTTGTACTTACCACTGCCCCGGGTTGGCCACTGCCCCGTTTTGTTCTTTGGAAAGAAGGTGGGAACAGGACAAAAACTCTCTTGGTTCTGTTTGAAAAAGTTGTTTGGATTTGACTCATGCCAATCCCTAAACGACTGTTTTTCGCAATTGATGTTTCAACGAGTTCCCGCACTGCGTTGTCGTTTTCGCGATAGACCGCGGATTTTCGTCGTGATACCTATGTGGTATAACTTCCTCCTCAAATGCAGAAGTTCGATCAATGCGTTGTTTTAGCGATAAACCACTTTTAAAATCGTTAAAAATCATTGCCCTCAAATTTTCCTGCGTTGACTTCACTTTAAAAACAAATGAATAAAAAAGTTTACTTGTTTTTTTGTTACCCCCGACGCAAAAAGAGGGGTGTTATCAGTTTGACGTCGATGTCTGTGTGTGTCCGTCTGTCTGTGGCATCGTAGCTCTTTGAGAGCGGTTGGATTGGTTTCGATGCGATTTTTTCATTCGAAAGCCGTAATATTTATTTATTTAAGGAGAACCAACATATGCTAATATGTTTCATAATATGTTTCCTTGCGGTATGTTTGGTAAAAATTGGTCCAGCAGTTTGAAGAGTATCAGCTCTTTTCCAAAAGGATGTAAGGCATTTTTGGCATAAAATAGTTTTTTCTTATTTACGTCTGGTAACTCGATAAATGCGTGGGGGGTTTAATAAATTTTCAATTTAATTTCTGCCTTGTAATACCTACCTATATTTAATTTATTATTTCTGTGTTTTATTGTTAAATAAAAATTAATGATAAGAAAAATAAAAGCAAAACTAAAATAAAAACAATGTTACCCAGGTACATTATTAAATTCCATCAAAAACATAAATATAAAAGGAGAGCCAAGTTCCATGATATATGCCTTGGTTGTTGACTTCAACGACAAAAGAAGTAAGATCTAAATCGGTACCAAGTTCAATGGACAGTCCTGAAATTTATTTATAACAACATAAAATATTTTATAACACTTAAAATAGGTATAATTTCTTCTTAGAACTTAGGATAAAATATTGAAGCCTAAAGGTCTGACTTATTGGCTGGTTCTCATCTCATATAGGTATAAGTAGTATGATGACATCGGAAAATTGAGAAAGTACGCCTGCTTTAGTCCATCTTCCTCAAGAATGGGGTTTACGCCCCCGAATAGCAGAATAACTAAGTAATATCTACAGTCTGAAAAATTAACAAAAAAAAACATGAAATATTTTGTGGGTACGCAACGCCATCATCTCTGATGGTATGTCAGAAACAGTTTCTAGAGTGAAATAAGCCTGGCCAGTAGTTGATAAAATCAATGCATACGTTTTTCTTATTGCAGCTGGAGGAGCAAGAGAGGGCAACGGCGGAGTGGTTTAAGTGGGTGTACTCCCACCGCCCCTTTCCGTGCGAAGAGAGGCCGGGGAAGAGAGTCCCACATAACTGCCCTGAGCCTACCCGGGTCGGAAGTACCTACTCGTAAAAAGTTTCCTCTCCGTTAAAAAAAAAGGGTCAATGGGTTCAACGAACGAATTCTTGGTCTTGTCAGTTGATCCGAAGTTCTTTGTATACCTACGTCGTAGAACATTCATCTCGAATCGGCTTTACTCTCCCCCGAACGACGACGAATCTCTCTGGCGCCGCGCTTTATTTTACAATAGCTGATGCCTGCGACTTCGTCTGCAAAGAATTCGTTTATCGCTATCCCGCGGGAATTTTCCGGGATAAAAAGTAGCCTATGTGCTATTCCAGACTTTTTTCTATCTATGTGCCGAATTTCATCCAGATTCATTGGGCCGTTCTGGCGTGATTGAGTAAAACAAACATCCATCCATTCATACTTTCGCATTTATAATATTAGTTAGATTTACGTCAATTCAATTGGAGCACAACCAGCTTCTCCATGTTGGTACCTTGCATCGAGACAAACTAAAATAAATAAAGAAATACAAGAATTTTACTTAAATAATGGCATTGGTATCAGGTGAAGATTTACACATTTGTTAATGTGAATTGGTGTTGCGGTGTTTGTTGGGAGGGAGCGGGAACCTCGCCACTACTATCAGTATTACCACTGGCACGCTCCCACTGTTCCGTGCCGACAGCCTGGTCTCCATAAGTGACATCTGTAGTTCCTTAGAGTGGTGTTGTATATCATAGTAGATGCACCTAGACTCGGCACTGCTTTGGTCGGCATCTCTAAACAGTGGGCCGTAGGTGCTTCAAGTTAATCCGCTACGACTTCGTTGTATATTTGAGGTATATTGAGATAAGAGAGAGAGAAGAATCTCGGTTAGCGGAACTCCTGATTGTTGAACCTGTTATGGTGGTTCTTCAAAAACTGAAACAAATAAAACTTTTTGTCTTAAGTAGTAGGTATTAAAGTATCATCAATAGATTTGAACTGCCAGGTCTTCGTTGTTTATTTAAATTTCGCTTCGCGAAGAGGCTGGCAGCCCGGGCATGGCATGACCCGGGTCAGGCAGCAACGGCGGGAGGAGTAGTGTGTTTCAAAGTTTTTCATTTTCTATTCAACCGGTGGTATATCCTGTTGAATGAGACATAGGGAACACTTTTTCTTTTATCCTGACTCCAGTATAGCAGCGGACAGGTTGGACTGTTTGCCTTTTGATTCGAAGTGTTCTGGATGCCGTGAACACACATCTCGAATCGGCAGAACTCTCACCCGCTTTGTGAAACGGCGGGTCGTATCCAATTTGGAATCACTCTGGCTGCGCGCTGGATTTGAAATGTTCATCAATAAGTACCTATTTCAATTGGTGCAGAACCACAACTTCTTCATGTTGACGGAGCGTCGACACAAACTAAAATGATGGAAAAAAATCACAACCCTCTTTTAGCTTTTCCGTAGTCGGGTAAAAACAAGAATTAAACATTAATATTGGTATTGGTGTCAGCCGTCTGGATGTCAAATGCGGGTCTTGCCGCTGTCGCAAAGTACGACTACTGTCACTGATTTGTGGAATCTTGAAATCCAAGTCCAGCGCCATTTAGAGCTTTGAGGAGTTTCTGGCGTCATTTTCCGATTCGTTCCGGCTTCGTTGTACATTTGAGACGAAGTCTAGTAATTAATATCGCTTTAAAATAACTGAAACAAAAATATATGAATAAAAAAGAAATACTTAGGTATATATTTATATTATTTATTTAAGTATTTATTATTTTTGAAAGAAACAATAAAAATTGATGGACATACCCACTTCGCAACTCTGTCTGTTCCTGAGATTTTCTTCTGCTGTGTCAACTTTTCATCTTGTAATTTGCAATGAACGACGGGTTATTATGATCTCCTTTCATTTGCATGCCTTGCCTGCGACAATGTTCCCAATAGGCGTTGGTCATGTTTACCATATTTCTGATTCTCCTTTGAATGTGAGGTGTAGGTATCTAATCCAAAACTAATTAATTAAGACTTGAGATGTCAGCTTATTGCTAACTTAAACATGGGGTCAAATAAAATTGGGCAAAAAACCAATAATTAATTAGGATGGGGCAATAGCCGAAACTATTAAAACTTGATGTCAACTTGTGGTTAAAATTAATAAAAAGACGGCTTCCAAGGATTTAAATTGAAATTAACATCATTATCAAATTCAATTGTAAATTAAAATTTTAAAATTCTAAAGTTCAAAAGTCAAAAATATAATTCAAGTATCTAGAAATGATACAATAAAATTACAATCATAAATAAAAGATTTAAATTTCTAATATCAAAATCTTATAGGTAGTTCAATAAGAATTAAATAAATTAATAAAATAATCAAAATAATTAGCTCTAAAATTAAATGTAATAAATTTAGTCAAAATAAAAAAAAATACTAAAATTCAATAAAAGCAAGTATTAAACCTCAAAATTCCAAAACAGTTAAAGTTATAGTCGAAAACAAATAATAAATCAATTAATAAAATCGAATAATCCAAATGACAAATTATATAGTTGTCAAAAGTCCAATTAAAAACCAAAATATAAATAAATTAAGTGTAATCCCAAAATGATGATGATACGGTGAGCGCAAGTTGCATGAAACTGAACGCTCAAGCTCTGACAGCTGTCAGATTCTATTAAAAACTTGGATGCCGTACAGAGAGTGCGCGAGTTAGTGGATGGCGGTACAGACAGTGCGCCGCTCAAACTGCATCTCCGCGTGTGGCACTCTATTTTGCTATCTCCGCGATATAATGAAGTCAAGTCAGTCGTAGTCGTTTCAAATTTTAGTACCTAAATGTGGTATGTATATTTTTTTTGTCAAGGTCTGGTATACAATTCAAGTAGGTACTTAAAAGGTCAACAGTTAAACATTTAAATTAATAAATAACAATTACAGCACTGCATAATCTTTCACAAAGTTTTTCCACGTGATGTTTCCAAGTCAGCCCAGTGTCCATCACAAATCCCAGAAACTTGCTCGTATTACACAGTGGCAGCGAACTCTGCAGATGAGGGGTCTCAGCACTGTTTCTTGCTCTGAACAACAACAATGGACTTTCTGATGTTCATGATTAGTCCATTTGCCGCAAACCAATTTTTCAACTGATTGCACACGCCGCCCACCCTGTCTTCAAGCTGTAAATAACTACAAGCGCTCACTATAACCGTTGTGTCATCCGCAAACAATACCACAAGGTCATCAGAAACAGACAGCCGAATTGAGAACTTCCTCCTTTTTTTTTGAAGTCTGTTAAAAAGCAAAAAGAGGGTATTTCCTAAGGGCAACCCTTGTGGTATGCCTATATCTACACTACCAGCCTCAGATTTGACCCTCCTATCAATTTGAACTGCAACCGTCTGTCTCCTGTCTTCAAGAAAAGATTCGAATATTTTCAAGGCGTTGCTCTTAATACCATAGTGTGAATTTCCATTTCATTTATTAAATGGCAACTCCATAATTCTAGCGGGTATTTTGGTTGGCTATTTGCCGAGCCAAATATATAATTTTCTTCGAACCAATTTGCAATAATTTTGGTGTCTTCATCTTCCAAGCTCTCAGAAGTCAAGAAAAGTCAATAGTTTATTTTGCAAATAGGCCGCCGAGGGCTCTTTTACATGTCTTTTTTTGCATCTACCAGCGCATTCGGAAAGACCATCATTGCCAAGAAGAATGCGCCGCAAGAAACTTGGCAGAAAGTAATTTTTTCAAAATAAAATAGATTTACAATAGTACTTAAATTCTACTTAACTTACCTATAATACAATTAATACATTTTATAAAAGGGATGTAAAAGGTCCCTAAGTTAAGTCCGTACCTTAAATTACATTGGTCTATAGTAGAGATGTATAAAGTCTCTACTGGTCAAAGCGAAACAAAATATGCGATAATGATAAGAAAGAGAAAGAAAAAAGTGAATAAAAATTAAAAAGGAACAAAAAATAATAAAACCATCATGGCTTAATTGAATTAAAACGTCAACAAGAAGAGTAAAAAGTGTTATTCCATGTTGCGTATTTTACTGGGTCCACGTCTAATTCCATTAAAAATTGTTTTTAATTACCTCGACGTTTCGGCAACGATGGAGTGGCCTTGGTCACGAGCAGACTGCCATGTAGGGTATCAAGTTTTTCTAACCACCCGCACTTGGTCATTATATTGCAACGGCATATCAGACCGTCGCACAACGCTCACTATGTCCGACGATTTATCCGAAGACACATCTCGACGCCTACACTTGCGTATCACCGGATTCCAAGAGGACGAAAGCTTGTATCCATCATCCCGGTTAAAATTCTTGTACTCTTTTATTTCAACCGCTTCACGTACCATTCTAGAGTAGAAATTAAGTTCAGTGGAGAGGATTTTGGGATTGTGAAGCTCTATCCAATGGTTTGGTCCTGACTCCAGCAAATGCTCAGCTATAGCGGACTTATTCACCTGGCGGTTCTTGACAGCTGCAATGTGTTCCTTGACCCTCTCAGCTATTGTTCGCTTCGTCTGTCCAATATAAGAACTACCACAGCTGCAATCAACCTTATAAACGCCAGGTGTTTGAAAGAGAACTACATCCTTTGGTGTTCTCATATGCCCCGCGACTTTGGATAACGGCGTGTATAATATTGTGTATTAATATTGTATAATGTTAGCAGAGTTCCGATGGGTTTTGTATACACAAAGTCCCAAACATAATCATAATATTTATTTAAATCAAAAATCAGTCATTAATATTAATTCTAATATCACACAAGTATATGTACTTAAATATCTAAAAACAAATTTTATTCACATGATTTATTAGTAATTTTAAGATATATAAAAAAATTAATATTATAACAACAGGTAATTTGACATAAAATGAAGTCGGTTAATTTTTTTTACTAAAAATACTAAATGGGATGTCTGTTATCTTAATTAATTTCCATAAAACTAAGTGAGCATTTTGATAATCTTTCATTACTATTAGATAAGGTTATTGACAAGAACAAATAATATACTGACATTTAATTCAACAAAAAATCTATTATGTTAGTAGGTGTATACAAATTTAATAACTAAACTTATAAACAAAATAATATAGCTAACACCATCAAACTTATAAATGTCGGATGTCGACTATAAATAAAATTTAAGTCCCTACTAAATAAATCCTACTGGCTACTGCAGCACGTGGTCGGCAATGATATGTGGTCGGGCTCTGTGTGTGTTGCACGGCGCAGCGCGGGGGGCAGCTCGGGCAGGCGGTACAGCGGGTCCGACCACGGCGGCAGCCGCAGCGCCGCGACCGACTTGCCGTGGATGCTCTGCGCCGAACACATCCGCGACACGTGCTCCAGCTCGCCCTCCGTCAGCTTCACCGTCGACTCCTGCCGTAACGCGTTTTTCAATTCGGCCCTCGAATGATCAAAATTGAAACATTGGGAGGGCTTTGGTTTTGAGGTCCTCTTGCGAAGCAGCGTTCCGGCAGGTATCGACGTTTCTGACTTCGCGTGGTTGGGATGCTTCATATTTTCCCAAAGATCACGATTGATGGGAGCTACGAAGTCGTATCTGTCTCCTTCCGCGCTTTCCTTCAGCTTTGTCTTTTTTTTCTGTGTTCTTGATTTACTACAATCTGTCTCCTTCTTGGGACATTCAGCAGTATGTTGGTTGGTGCTATCGCTGGCGCGCTCAGCATGTGACCTCTGTCACATCTTCATTGTTGAGACAGTTTACTTTGGGTTGTGTCAGCGGACAAATTTTGCTTTTAGATAGCACTGCAATTTTGAGTTGTCGAGGTTTTCAGCTCTTTCATCTTTCGTAGCATTGCCGCGTGAAGAACCTCTCAACTTTAAAATTTGCTTGTGCAGCAACGGCTTCCTAACGGGTTTTGCAGATTTGGTTTTTATTATCTAATTGAGAGGCCGTTTGTGGGGTATGACGATCAGGGCGAACCTCGCCGCTGTCGAGTAGAACTACTACTACGCTACCGCTACCGCTGCTGTGCGCCGACAATCTGGGCTTCATCAGAAACAACTTTCGACTTCGCTTTGGAAGAACAACATTTTAAAATAAAATAACAAAAATTATGTAGGCAATCAAATACGCCCACAATCATGTTAAATTTGGCCTTTTTGGTATTGTTACCTCAGGCTCAGTCTACTCCGTAATTCTACTGGCTACTCCAGCACGTGGTCGGGCTCTGTGTGTCGCGCGGCGCAGCGCGGGGGGCAGCTCGGGCAGGCGGTACAGCGTGTCCGACCACGGCGGCAGCCGCAGCGCCGCGACCAACTTGCCGTGGATGCTCTGCGCCGAACACATCCGCGACACATGCTCCAGCTCGCCCTCCGTCAGCTTCACCGTCGACTCCTGCCTCGAATGATCAAAATTGAAACATTGGGAGGGCTTTGAGTTTGCGCTTTTCTTGCGAAGCTGAGTTTCGGTCCTGACTTTGTATGATTTATGTTTTCCCAAAAATTGGGTTTGATGGGAGCGACGAATTCGTAACTCTAAGTTGCTTTTTGGATTGGCGGACAGGTTTTGCTGATGGGCGACACTCTGAAATTTCGCGTTGTCGAGGACTTCGGCTTCCCCTTAAAATTGCCGCGAACAGAATACATACATACATATCGTCACGCCTCTTTCCCACAGGGGTAGGCAGAGACTACTTTGTTCCACTTGCTACGATCCTGACATACCTCTTTTGCTTCATCCACATTCATCAATCTCTTCATACATGCTCGTCGGTTTCGGGTACTCTTGACCTGGCCTTTTTCCAAAACGTCCCCAATTTGATCATGGAACGTCCGCCTAGGCCTTCCCCTCCCAACGCACCCATTCACACTCCCCATATAAATCTGTTTAGTTAATCTTCTTTCATCCATCCTCTATACGTGACCAAACCAACTAATCATAGTTTTTTCTATCCTAGTCACTATATCTTCTTTCACACTAGCACGTTCCTTTATCACACTATTCCTTATTCTATCTTTCAGTGATACACCTTCCATACTTCTTAATGCTCTCATTTCTACTGCATTTATTCTACTTTCGCTACCGTACATTAGTGTTGGAACGAGCACCCCTCTGTGAACAGAACAGAACCGCGAACAGAAGATCCCTTCAAATTCAAAATTTGTTTGTGTTCCAACGGAGCAAGGGGTTCTGCAAATTTATTTTGTTTCTTTAATATCGGCTTAGCTGGTTGTTGTGTGCGAGGATCAGGGCGAACCTCGCCGCTGTCGGGTAGAACTACCACGACGCTACCGCTGCTGTGCGCCGGCAATGAAGGCTTCATCAGAAACAACTTTAGTTCCTCTAAGGGATTTTGCACATCATAAAAGATGCACTTTGCTTCGGCGCTACTGCGCAGCATTTATGAAGAGCGGGCCGTTTTGAGATTAATGCGCTCCGGCTTCTCTGCACACTTTAAATATACCGAAATGAAAATTTCGCTTGGTGGAACCCCCGACTTTTTCACCTCGTAAGGTGGTTCTTCAAAAACTGAAACAAATAAAATATTTATAAAAAAAAACGTTAAAGTAGCCAAATTATGTGCCCACACGCGCCAGTCCTGCGCCGCGCCGCCTGCTGCGCGAGTTAGACAATAAGCATACTGGTCTAAAATTAAACTAAACAACAATTATGCTAAAAATAACATAATTATTTCATTACATTTAGCTTATTTCTACATATATTTTGATGTGCGTAGTAAACGATCAGATCTTATTTAAATATGGCTGTAAAATAATTTCGCGTTGACGTCAACAAATTAGAGGTCCACGCCGCAGCCAAAAAACCCGGCGGCAGCGCGCTGGGTTTTGAACCCGGCGCGGCGCGGCGTCGCCGGCGTGGGGACATTTTTTAGGAGGAATAAGTAATTAAAGAAAACACATTTAATCGTGAATAAAAATCCGCGCCAATCCTGCAAGCCAAGGAAACATTTTTTTATTTTGTTCCCAATACTTCTGAAGTCAGTCAAGTCCTGGCAATTCTATTCACAAAGTGCATCCTGGAAGGTAAAGTACCTTCATCATGGCATAACGCAGTAATCACCCTAATCCACAAAAAAGGGGACATCTAAAGGTTGGAAAACTACAGACCTATCAGTCTACTAACCCAGAGAACAGGCAGGCTTTCGCTCAGGCTTCAGCACCAACGACCATCTCCAAACTCTCAAAACAGTCGTGGAGAAATGTAATGAGTACAGAAAACCGCTTATCCTAACCTTCATCGACTACGAGAAAGCGTTCAACTCCATAGTGTTGGCATATAGAGCAAGCTCTAGTTTCATTGACTTCAATTAAGCAATTGTTTAATTCGGGTTGGCATTAATAATTCGGATCACATTTTTGGGGTTGCTAAGGGGTGTTTGTTTACCCCTTTCAAACAACACCCCTCTTACTACCCGGAGATGCGTAGTTTTTAGGGTTCCGTAGCCAAATGGCAAAAACGGAACCCTTATAGATTCGTCATGTCTGTCTGTCGGTCTGTCGGCCTGTCTGTCTGTCCGTCCGTATGTCACAGCCACTTTTTTCCGAAACTATAAGAGCTATACTGTTGAAACTTGGTAAGTAGATGTATTCTGTGAACCGCATTAAGATTTTAATACAAAAATAGAAAAACAACAAATAATTTTGGGGTTCCCCATACTTGGAACTGAAACTCAATTTTTTTTTTTCATCAAACCCATACGTGTGTGGTATTTATGGATAGCTCTTTAAAAATGATATTGAGGTTTCTAATATCATTTTTTTCTAAACTAAATAGTTTGCGCGAGAGACACTTCCAAAGTGGTAAAATGTGTGTCTCCTCCGTAATTTCTAAAATAAGAGAATGATAAAACTAAAAAAAATATATAATGTATATTACCATGCAAACTTCCACCCAAAATTGGTTTGAACGAGATCTAGCAAGTAGTTTTTTTTTATTTTACATTTGTTTGTCTATTATAATAATCAATATAAAATGACCTCACACTGTCTACATCATTGGTTTTCAAAGTGGGGGGCGCGCCCCTCTAGGGGGGCGCGACCACATGTTAAGGGGGGCGCAGGTCCGCGGCTCCGAGCTCCGAAATGAAGTTATACAGTTCTTGGATATTCAAAATCAAAGTGAATTATTAGTACAATTCAAACAACCATGGGTACAATTGGTATTTGCCTATTTATCGGATATATTCGATTCGTTGAACTCATTGAATTTGAAACTGCAAGGAGGAGATTTGAACGTAATTCACCATCGAGATGCATTTCAGCAGGCAATTATTCCTGCTTTCCTAGATTAGCTGCAATCACAGATGAAGAGGGTTTTATGGAGATTTTTGATGAAACTAACACTAAGACTGAAATCTCCAAACACTTGTGATGATAATATTTACCGATTGACTACGGATCCTTTTCGTGTTGACATAGACGAGCTGCCAGAACTACTTCAAGAACAAGCTTTGGAAATCAAAAATGACTCAGCTGCCAAATATGACTTCGAGAAGATGGATAAGTCATTATTTTGGGTAAAATATCTCAAAGTTTATCCCAACATAGCAGAAGAAGCACTGAAACAGTTTTTACCCTTTTCGAGTACTTATTTGTGTGAAAGGGCATTTTCAGCAGTTGTAGCTATAAAAACGAAGTATAGAAACAAACTCGACATCGCTAGTGATTTACGTTGTGCACTTTCTTCTATTGAACCCAGAATTGAAAATCTTGTTAAAAATATGCAAGCCCATCCATCACATTGATTTTGACAATTATCATTTCATATTATCTGCATTACAGATTCTGTAAAAATAATATTACCTAATAAAAAAATTGTTGGTTAATAATAAAAATAATTTTATTTTATTTGGTTAGTCAAGACACTTGGCGAGCTCACTGACTACCCTCTTCCATGCATGGAAGCGAAGGGGGGCGTGAGTATTTAATTTTATGCAGTAGGGAGGCGTGCAAAATAATAGTTTGGGAACCCCTGGTCTACATTTTGCTTAAGAGCAGGGCTCTGCTAAGACTGGTTTTTATAATAACTTTGCGAATTTGTACGGAACCCTCAGTGCGCGAGTCCGACTCTCACTTGGCCGGTTTTTTTTAAATTAATTTTTAAAGTTTCTCTATCAAATAAGTAAAAGGTAAGGTAAGTAATGAGTGTAATAAGTTAAGTGCTTATTTTGGTAGATAATACGAATACGACTATGGTATGATGGTATATACCTATTATTATTATCACGTGGTTATCACGTAACTATCACGTGGTTGTCTCAATTTATGTTTTATTGTAAAGTATTTCCAATAGAAAGTTAGGTCAAAAAAGGTTAGGTTTAAAAAGTTTAGGTTGCATAAAGTTAGTGATGTGTAGCTCTAAAAACATTAGATTCGCATGATTATGATACAGAACATTATTCGCCATTTTGTAATGGCATAAGGAATGCAATTACCGGTTAAATTTGAAAACCGGTAAATTACCGACCTCGGTTCGGCAAAACCGGTTAACCGGTAAATTATCGGTTTTTGTGTTTTTCAAATAAAAGCAATAAAAATGTTTGAAAATCGTATATTTTAGTTTAAAAAATCATTTAAAAATAATGACAACTTGAAGTTGTAATTGGAAACTTCGATATTAGAAAAAATATCAATCAGTCTTAAAATTAAAGAAATCATTTTAATGATTAATAGTCATTTATCACACACAATTAGCACGTGATTTCAACAAATCTGACATTAACAATTAAAAATATGTTCTCAATTAAAGAGGAAGTACTTAGCTTAAGTACAAAAATCAACGTGAAAATATAAAGAAATTATTTACTTAACAAAATAATTAACTGCTAAAGCTACAGTCATTATGTTGTAATCATTAACGAATAATATTTTAAAACGAAAAATAATCATCATTAAATCTACTTAAAGACAGACATTAAATAGTCATCCGAAACTAACCAAAATACAGGGTGTATCAGACACCCCCTAACATTAATCCACTGGGATATATAACCATAGCTATAGAAGCTAAAAAAATATTGAAAAAGAAATTGGAGTATTTTTTTTATATTTTCTATAGGAATGGTAGTATTAACTGTAATCATTCCTATAGAAAAAAAAACTCCAATTTTTTTTTACCTTCTATAGCTATGGTTATATACCCCAGTAGATTATTGTTAGGGGGTGTCTGATACACCCTGTATAAATCTTTAATAAATATGCTTTAGTAAAATGAAAGCAAAATATTTTTATAAAAATTACAACAGTTTTAAAATTCCGGATATAATAATTAGTTCTTTAACAAGTATTTGGTTTCTTTGATAATAAATAATGTTTATGAACAACTAAGGAATTAATTGTTTCGTCATTCATGCGGGATCGAAATGTTGAACACATGTATCCAGCTGCGGAAAATGTACGTTCACACTCCACACTAGTTGGCTTTATGGATAGAAGTATCTTATATGCCTTTTCTAGGAGCAGCCCTCTGTTTCCGCCGTTGTCGTGAAGTGCCATCTCAAAGCGAATGACATTTGAACATAAAGCTTTTTGAATGGTTGGGTCACTGCTATCCGCACTGGCCATAACTTCCTTACTCATTTGCTCTCGAAGTGTATCCTTTATAGACTTACAGCCTTTTTATTTTTCATCAATTGGTTGATATCAGGTTTGATGGAAGAAAGTTGGAGTCTCATATCAGCTTCGGCGTCCTGTCTATTGCGATATTTTGTTTTCGTGGCTGCGTAGGTAGAGAATCCTGTTTCGCACAAATATGTAGTTGGGAACGGGAGATGAATATCCAGAGCCATTTGGCCAAGCATTGCATATTCATCTTGGATTCTGCACCAAAAATCATTGAGAGGCGTCGTTTTGAACAGTGACTCCATACTTGTGTCTGATGACATTTCTAAAAGAGATTCATATATCTCGTTTGGTATGTTTTCAGGCTTTTCCAAGTTGGGTAAAAAAGGATTATAAATCCATGAATTCACTTTAATTTTTGTATTGTGTTCTTCGGGAAAATACTTTTCAAAAGATGCGCGCATCGAACTGAGATATTGGACCAATTCTTCAAACACATCATCTTCAAACATTTCTGAGTCGTTTTCGCTAACAAACTCACTGAGTAACGTAAAGCTTTCTATTTCTTTCTTACCAATGCAAATGATCCAAAAATCTAATTTTCTTTTAAAAGCAGTTATTTTATTATAGGCCTAAAACCCTAAAACACTGTTGTCTGTTTACCTTGCAACGATAAATCCAATTCGTTAAGTTTTTGAAAGATATCTGCCATAAAAGACAATCGGAACAACCAAGTTTTATCATACAAACGGTCCTTCAAATTAAAAGAAGTATCTGCTGAAAGAACATTTGTAACTCGGCTCTAAGTTCAAATAGCCTTTTTAAAGTTTTACCCCGAGACAGCCATCGCACTTCTGTATGGAGCAGCAGTGTTTTATGTTTGCTGCCATAATCTTCACACAATAATGAGAACAATCGGGATTGTAGTGGTCGTGATTTGATAAAATTAATTATTTTTACCGCTTCATCCATAACTAATTTTAGATTTCGAAATATTATAAACGGGATGTGAACCGCGATTACCTTTATTGAGCTCCCGATATTTCGATACAGTTGCATGTATCATGATCACGGGTAGACTGAAGAAATTGCGGGTGGATGTTATTGTTGGGTAGACCGAGCTCTGTCTACCCTCATTCTTGCGCGTCGACTGCGTGCACTCTCGTTGCCACTGGAACCGTTCTCACTCGAAACTCGATTCAAACACACTACACTCACAGTGTCACTTCGCCCACCCGAAATTGATTTTGGACGAGAATTATATAAGGAAATCACCGGATTCCAGATATTCGACAATTTAAACCCATCCTCACGATTAAAATTTTTATGTTTATGTATTTCAACCGCTTCCCTCACCAGTCTCGGTATATAGTGGCGTTCTGTCGAAATGATCTTAGGGCTGTGCAACTCAATCCAGTGATTTGTTCCCGACTCAATAAGATGTTCAGCAATAGCGGATTTGCGCGTGACTGCAGTGATGTGCTCTTTAATTCTACAGGCGATCGTACGTTTGGTCTGCCCTATGTACGAACTACCACAACTGCAATCAACCTTATACACACCAGGTTTTTCCAGGGGAAAATTGTCTTTGGGAGACCTCAGAAGTTGTGAAATTTTCCTATGAGGGGTGAAGATAGTTCTCACAGAGTACTTATCTAGTATTTTAGAGATCTTATCTGTCACCCCTTTTACAAACGGCATAAACGCTGGCTGTCTTGAAACACAGTGAGTAAGGCGCTTTGTATTCCTTCTTCGACTATAGGTGCTTGTATTATAACCGTTCATTCTCAAGACTCTTTGCACATGGCTCAACTCCTGTTCAAGATGCTGCTCGTCACAGAGTGCATGTGCCCGATTAGTCAAAGATGTCACAACTGAGCTTAAATGCCTAGGATGATGGTGCGAGCTAATATTTCGAATGAACTTAACCGTGAATCATTAAAAACTCTTAATTTTAGATTTGACGGCATTTGCTTCATCGCAAGTGCTTGTCTATGCAGAATACAATGACTGGAACTACAATTAGGCGCTTTATTTTTCATTCGTGACACTGCTCCTGCTGTTTTATCTGTCATCGCCTTAGCCCCATCTGTACAAATACAATCTGTACAAAAACTATATCATTTGTGGACGGACGCGAGAAAACTGAGTCATCATATTCCGTCCGTGTCATTGTAAAAATCGTTTGGATTATCAAGATACTTGAGTACACCTTGAATCACTAGATATCTCTCTTTAATCCTTTTCTTCGAAGCCGTTTTAAATGCGTTACTCTATGATCCCGGAATTTCGTTCAGCTTTGTTAATATAAATTTAAGTACGAAATCAGCTGTGAGCAAAGTTGCGTCATTTTCGCATAGCAACTCCAAAGATCCTTTAAAAATCTCAAGAATTGAGTGAACATTTTTGATCAAATTCAGTTCCAGCGAGTCAAATTTTATGTCAGATTTAATGTCTATTAACGCTTTTTGCACACACGAAAACAACATTATGAATCTCTCCAACATTACTGCTGAAGAGCTCCAGCGAGTTTTGCAATCTATCATAAGGTTAAGTTCTTTATCAAAAGTCTGTTTAAGGCTCGGTATTCCTGCGAAAATAGGCATTTAGCGCTGTCCCGGCCGTCCGCGCGATAGATCGCGCGGACTCAGATTTTGTGAACTCGCATGACCTCGCCAGCGTCACAGTATAGAAAAGAAATAGTATGACCTTAAGTATGACTTTAGAAATGCATTTATTGTGATCAAACTTAAATAAGTATACCTGCTTACTATTAATTTGAATAGATAAATAGGTGATAAAAATAATTACGGGTATCAAAGCTTCTTAACGACCAAGTTTTTTTTTTTTTGAAAAGCGTTTATTGAACTTTCAGCCTCGTAAGTTTTTGTACTCATTTTACTTCTTATTATTTGGTAAAATTATTATTGAAACTGAAATGTGCATTTCTTCTGATACCGTGGTAATGTACAGTCTGTGACTCTTTTACCGCGAATTGAAATTTCATTTCCGAGGGTATAAAAATCAGGAATTTTCTACCATCGGTAATAGAAACCAGATTCACGATTTGGAACCTAATACCGAATGTTAAGAAACATAATTATGGCTTATCTGTATATTATTTTTTCTTTCGTCCATGCTGGTCTTGGAGTATAGAATAAAATATAGAATGTACCAGTTACTTCTCTTCCCGCGCAGATGGTAAAAGCCTAACGAGGGGATGTGCGTAAATCTTAAAAATCATGTTATAGGCGATGAGGCTAGCAACCCATCACTATTTTGATTCCTCTTTCCATCTATACACCCACAATCATGCTAAACGTTGCCTTTAGGTCTTGTTACCTTAGACTCTGTCTACCCTGTAAGAGATAAAGACGTGATTTGTGTATGTATATGTACGTATATTATTTTTGTACCTGCATAAATTTTTTTTTTAGTAGTTTAGTATAAACGGAAGCATTTCCAATTGATAAGTCTAAATTTTATCAAAAAAGTATATTTTCTATAGGAATGATTACGGTTATTAATACTACCATTCCTATAGAAAATATTTTAAAAAAATACTCCAATTTTTTTTTTATATTTTTGTTAGCTTCTATAGCTATGGTTATATACCCCAGTGGATTATTGTTAGGGGGTGTTTGATACACCCTGTATAATGACGATAAAAAATAACTTGAAAAATAGGATCTTAACATTCAAAATGAATCGATTCCTACTAACAAGTTAAATTTGCCACTCGCTTATAATTTAAGATTGCGTTAGGGATCCTTCACTTTCTTCACAAATTTGGTTGTAAACATTGAACACAATGTTTCGCGATTGTGCACGGAGAGGTTTCTTCGACATTTTCATGATAATAACATTGAAATTTTATTAAAATAGTCGAGCAGTAAGTCGTTATTACAATGAACGTACTGATACAAGACAGTGACAGTTTGACATTGCCATATCAAAAACTCTTTTTTTTTCTATGCCATGAGATTCTGGTAGACCTATACAAATTCAGTACTGAAGTTTTTGCTAAAAATTAAGGGTTTGTTGATACTTTCAATACCACGGAAATAGTTCTTTAATAGCGTGAATAGATCAAGATTGAAATAACTTTAAGAAAGCATATAACCGATCATACATACCAAAAAAAAAAGTCAAAAGTTAAAAGTTTATTTTACAAATAGGCCGCCAAGGGCTCTTTTACATGTCTTTTTTTAATCTACCGGCGCATTCTGAAAGATCATAATTGCCAAGAAGAATGCGCCGCAAGAAACTGGGCAGAAAGTCATTTTTTTCAGAATAAAATATGTCCTTGTAAACATTAATAATTATAAAAATAAAAATATTACTAAAGTAATAAATTACAAATTAATTAACAAATCTAGGTACAGCCTGGCAAAAAAGAGCATAAAGAACCAAAATAACCACTTAAACTATTACAGCGGCACACCAGGGAAGTAAGATACACAGCAAAAAATAAGTCCTATCACCGCCGTATTTTATTTTCCATTTTTAGCGCAATTTGAGCTCAAAAAACATATAAAAAATATTTTAAGGTTGTGCAGAAGACTATAAACAACCACTTAAAAACCATATTATTAGTTCGATTGTCTGAACCATTACGTAAAGCACTACATAAAATTAAGAGTTCTCTTACATGTGATGTGGCGTCACGCGTTAGTATGGTACACCTCTTCCCGCGCCCCCGTCGCGGAAACTGACGAATTGTGAGCTTTATATTCCAATTCACACACACTAACGCTAATAGAACCGTTGGTCAATTAAATAAGTTTTGTTCGTGTATAATTCATTTTTTAGGAAATCGATCGGTTTGATTATAAAATGCGTATTTGAAAATACCGCGGTAAATGACACTGATTTTGATACCCTCGGTAATACCCGCCGTTACCTTATAATCTCAAGATTCTTCGTAATTTATTTGTCGTGTGCTTATATCTGTACTTAGCCGCAAACATGATGATGATTTAGAAACCTAATTTAGTAAAGTGTAATCGCGTTTAGGAAGTAAGGATCCTAAACATATTTATATAATTTGGTTTACAACGTATTGAAATTAAATAAGATAAGTTAGATTTCATTTTATTTGAAGATATTGATGAATGTGGATGAAGCGAAAGAGGTATGTCAGGATCGTAGCAAGTGGAACAAAGTAGTCTCTTCCTACCCCTGTGGGAAAGAGGCGTGACGGTATGTATGTATGTATGTTATTTTATTTCCATCTTTGATTGGTACGTAATTTATAAAATTATTATTCGTAAAATTTCGGTCATAGTGCCATAGTATAAAAATATCAGTATAACACTGAAAATTGCTACAATTTTTGATAATCCATATTTTGTCTATATCGTTCGGTACCTCTGCCTCCCGTTTGCAAAATGTACCTTACTCCATTTACTTGTTATTGTAGGTCAACAGGGCAGCCTCAGAAAACAGACAATGACATTGCTGCTGTAATAAATCTGTTTGTTTAGTGCACGAACCTGTCGCGGATAAAACTGACACAGGTCCGTCGTCCGTAAGCGCCAGCGCGCGACTGATCGGGCCTACCGAGGCTCCGCGCTCGCAGATTTTGTAGGTATTTAAACATAGTAATTGAGACAATCATTTTATCTATTCAAACTCTGCGAATTAGTCTATAAATATTTAATGGCTTTAATTGAGTACAAAAATTTAATTTAAAATATCAATAGTTTAGTCATAATATTGAAAAAACTTTACAAAAAGGAGTAACTTTGGGATTTTTTTCTATCGAGGGAAGTTTATTGGATCGTGTAACTGAATGCGATTTTGACTAGACTAGATCCTTAAGTAAGACATAACTTTTTTTCAGATTTTTAAACCCTATTTTCTACGTCTGAGATGGTTTTTAAAAACTCTAAAAGGCGGCCTCTTTAAGCCTACCTCGCCTTAACGTGTTTTTGCAGAGCTTGATAATTTTTTGTTGGTGATTTCCGGAACATCTTGCAAACTTTTCTCACTTTATCAATAACCAGCTTAATGTTGGTATTTGAAATGGGCACTCTTATGCGACGGGTCCCAACAATGAAACTTTCATCATTTTCATCTTCACTTTTTATGTCAGAATCTGAATCCTCATGATCTGTACGACCGGACTCTTCGTTTACTACTGGCACGGGCTGGGTTTAGTATAAAACGTCCAGAATCGCTAGTCGCAGGCCGTGAGCATAGCATAGTTGATGGTAGACAGCTAAATTGCGACCCATTTTGACCATGGCACTTGCCCCGTCCGTGGAAAGGCCCACGATGTCATCTATTTTTAAATCATATTCTTCTAATCGGTAATTTAAGAGCTGTGCGCAGTTTGTAGTTGTAGCAGAACCCCCTATCCTTATAAGGCCAATATTATGAAAATGTTTCATGTTGTTTATGCCAGTAGAATGAATATTTGCGTTAATATAACGCTTGATAGCTGCAGAAGTCCATTCATCCATGGTTATCGAACACATTTGTCCGTTTTTTTAACTTTGCTCAAGTCTTGCTTGATTTTTTGTTTTACAGTTTCACATCTCTCAACCACTAATTTTCTAATAGTGTTCGCGGATAAGGGTAATTTGTGCCCGGCTTGATTAAAAAACCGACGAAGATCAACAGAATTCGCAAACACGCGAAATGCAATTCCATCAAGACATACCATTCTTGCAATTTTCCAGTCCATGGATTGTTCAATTTTAAAATAATCATAAATTTTCTTTTTTTTCGCCTTCGGCTGAGTATCTTGATTTTCACCTGGTTGGCTTGTTGAACTCCCCGCTAAACTCCTTTCCGCTGGATCATTTGCAATTGAATGAGCAGACTTTAAGTGACCTGACGTGCTGCCACCTTCAGCTTTCAATATTCTTTGACATAGCTTACATTTTGCCGTTTTATGGTCAACAGATCTTAAAAAGTGTAACCATACTCCAGACTGTTCTTCTCCTCGTTTTCTAAATTCTATATATTCCATGGTGAATCGAGTTGTGTAGCGTTGCGAATGTTTGTTGTGATTGTATTGGGATGGGATTGTTCATTTTTTTTAACCCCCCCTTTTTATATATTTTTTAGAAAGTATGGAGCACTTTAAGAAACTAATTTGAATATTTTGTCATTTCATGGCTTGATTTAATTAATAGATATAATTGCTTAAAAAAATCAGATACGACTTTTCGTAAATTATATACGGCCGGCTGAAATAGGCAATTTTCCCACAATCCTTTGGAAATTAAAAAAAAAATAGTTGTCATAACTGTTGTGACTGTCATCTCAATGTCAAATATACTGTTTACCTTTGGTTTACCTACAAGCTTATTGTATGTTGCGTTAAATCCTGATCATGGTTATAATGAGTTGAAAATTTATGAATGTGGAAGTATGTGGCATTCTGTTTTGGTACCTACTTACATCGAAATGATCCTCGCAACAATATTGTGTTCAAACTTTGAAGTATTCAACATTTACTTCGCGACACCACTTTTCTCTTAAATCTTCTCGGATCCGTGCGAACTATTGTTTTGGAGCTGTTTTTAGAGTCATTATTTCAGGTTGGAACGAAGCATTTTCTGTAATTTCCATTATTTCGTTTTAAATCGACCGAAAATTTTAAGTTTTCAACAAAACAATATTTACTTTACTGACATTGGGTGACACTGATAACTAGTTGACATATAAATTCAATAGACAAACTAGATATTTGCAGATTTATTTTTTGGAACTACCAACAGCCGCTCGGTAAGGTCGAACAAAGGTCAAATATTTTTTTTGCAAAATATCCGTAATCCTTGAGTATTTTTGAACGCCAGTAAGATAAAACAGTTCGCAAGCCCCATACTTCGAAATGGTTTTCAAATCAGGGTATGTTGTAAAAAAATGAACAATCCCAATTAATGACAATGTAAGTTAAAATAATGATAAAGTTAAGAACTACGAAACGAACACAAGTATGATCGAGTATCATGGTGGTAATGGTATGGTAACTCAAAGATTTAATTTGTATCAAAGATGACATCAAAAAAAATATTATATTCATATGTGGGTGCCAAGACCGCCAAGCTTAAATGGGATTGGGCTGGTCACGTTTGCCGGATGCATCCACAGCGATGGGCCCAAATTACCAACCATTGGATCCCGCGAGATGGCTATCGAAGCAGAGGCAGACCAAGGAGGAGATGGCGGGACGATTTGGATGAGTATCGAAAAGGGTGGCAGGAGCATGCATTTGACAGGGACGAGTGGCAAAAAGAAGGGGAGGCCTTTGCCCAGCAGTGGGATACTATAATAGGCTATTAAAAAAAAAAAAAAAAAAACGCTATCTATTATAGTAAGTAACTTAATAATAAGTGTGAAAAAAAGTTGCAATTTAATTACGTCACGAAGTGAGCGAAGCACAAAGTTAATCATTTAAAATTAGGTAAATACTTACTTATCACTCAAATAAGCACTGTAATCAATTAATAATCACATTGTTCTATCGATTTAATATGCACTCAAAGCACGTGTCGTTTTATTTATTTTCAAAAAGTCGGCACTCGTCAACTCGTTATCGGCACAACTGATAAGAATATTTCCCTAGCGGGGTGGCGGGGAGGAATTCACTTATACAGGTTAGCAGGAAGCAAACTCAAACAATGGGCTCAGGCTCTATACCACTAAGAGCAAAATTCGAACTTCTTTTCGTGCCGTCCCGCTCACGCCAATATTATTTGATACGAAAGAGAGAGGGACGGTACGATACGAACATTGATTTTCGAATTTCGTAGAAGTGCCCCAGCCAGATGGTTGATGAAAGGGTAGGGATGGTAAGATATAGAAAAGAAACAGTAAACAAATAGTAATAAGGCACATCTTCGGCTGGCCCTGGAAGACGTAGCTTTGCTTGCTTGCTTCTTAATAGTAATGTAAGTTTACAAATAATTATCATTTATGTTCATAATTTTGAAAGCCAATTTCCATCAAATACATTTTAAAGGTGTGTCGGAACTCGGAATTAGTCTGAAAGTTAATTCGCTCTTAAAATAATATTATTTCGCGTTTATTTTCAGTTTTTCATAGTTCGGTAAATAACCGGTAACAGCTATAAATTACCGGTATTTTACCGGCTCTAAAAAGGGCCGATTAACCGGTATACCGGTAAACCTCCCCTTTTCTCCGCCACTCGTCCCGGTCGAGGAATTAAAAATTAAAATCATAATTAAATTAATTATGTTAAGATAAAAAGATTAATCATAAGTATACAATTTCTCGAAATATTCGTTTAATCAGTAAAATGGCCTAGTTAACACATATTTTTTTAACTTTTTTGTGAATTCATTTAAAATGGAACATAGTTTTATATCAGTACTTAATATATAAAAAAAAAAATCCGTTGTACTCAATACTTTTTCTAAAATGTTTAATTTTTTACATGAGGGTAGCATAAGGTCCATATATAATTTCTCAGAGCATGCGTCCCTTTCTTTGCCCTTACATTAATACTTAAATTTATTTTTAAAAACAAAAATGCTCGCCAAATAAATATAATAGAGAAACGACTGTCATTATTCTGTGCTTTTCGAACAACGGGCGAGCGTTCGAGAGGCTTAGCTTTTTCAATACATTTTAAATGCTTTTTTCTGTCCTTAATACAAGGATTTTATAAATCTGAACGCAGTTACCCCAGGCTTCCAGCCAGACCGTACCAAAGAATACTTTCAAAGTGCGCGAAATATACTGATTTCAAGGTCGAGGAATCATTTAAACCATTGTTTCTAAATCAGTATATACATAACATACGTAGGTACAATAAAAAAACAACGATTACTATTATTACGATTATTATTTTGACTTAATTAATATTTAATAACTTTGAAATCTGTCTGTATGACCTCCGCGATTGCGAAATTTGTTGATTGCCATTAATTAATATTCAAGTCATTCGATTTAAAGGTTTCATAATAGTGCATTTTTTTATTACTAGTTTTAATCACGAAGATTAGGTTTGAAGGTTCTGGAAGAGAACAACAATCAATTAAATTGAGGTCGTTGAGATTTACCTTCTTTTTTCCGTTTATATTTTGATTGAAAGATGACTCATTCAAATGTATTCTTTTCTATATTTTTTTAATCATTGAGGTGAAAATGTCGGAGGTTTTAAACTAAGTACTATTCTAAGTTAAATATTGTAGGTATCTCTAGAATCTACGGTTGTTAGTAACGTCCCTCGTTTTAGCAATTAAGATCTAAAATGTTGGCCAGGTTACTTAAAACAACTATGAATTTGTATTTTTATTTAATTTTGTAAGAAAAGTGTGTATGATTGTGTGTTGGTAGTTTAATTAAAGTATAACGCAAACAGTGAAAATATAAATGTACTTAATGAAGAAATCATCTTTTTGCTATGTTTAAGTGACATTTAAAAGAAATCGTTTTTGACTTCATTTGCTGTATACTTGCAAAATTATTTTAATTTTTGTGTCAAACATTCTTCACTGTTTAGGTTGCGTCCCAAGTCCCAACCCGCCACTTCTGCGTTCAACTGTGTTAACGTCCCCGCCACCACTTTCTGCAAAGTCGCGTCTATGCTCAGTAATAGTTATTTGTTATGCAAGGTCGCGAGGGTTTCAAGGCACAAGACACTAAACAAACTTTGCTGCCAAGCGAACACACAATTTTTCACCTCACTACAGCGAGAAAAATAGTGGATGGAAGAATTTAAAATTTCATATTACTTGAGTACATGAGTAGGTGGTGAGGTGGTGGTGGTCGTGGTGGAATGGTGGTCAGCGCGGCGTTCGAATTTCAAAAACATTTTCCACCCAAGAGGGGAAAAAGCACTTTTCCACGCAGATTTTTAAGGAGAAAGGCAGCCCTTTCGAGCAAGTGAGGTGAAAAAGTTCATTTTTACCTCCACAGTTAGGGGTTAATATATAAAAACGTATAACACACAAGCCAAAAGCCAATAAGTTGGGCACAAGACCACCAGCTGCTGCTAGTGGTTAAAATATGGATTTCAAATAGTATTTTGGCTAAATGTGTGTTTGCTCTCATTTGTGGTTTATTTATTACCTATTCATAAAATTAATATTTAGTCCTTTTTTTACACGTCTAAGTGAATCTCAGCCTTCTCATGTTTGTGTAAATTTTTGCCAATTTGGAGTATGCATGTCCTAATTTTACAGTTTATAATGTTTTCCTTTGGAAGTCCAAAAAAATGGATATTCTCTCACTTTACTATGAATTTCCTATCTGTTAGTAGGTATAAGAAATTAAAATATTATTTTTATAAAACACTAGCTGTTACCCGAGGGTTCGCCCGGGCTGCAATTTTTTTTTCAAAACTTTATTAAATACAAACCTTGTCCAAATAGCAACAAACACATATAAAAAGCAATAATATAATTCGATGCAGTCGTTTGGAAGTAATGCGCGTACATACATTTCGACGATTCATTTTCATTTATATACATATTAATGTTGATGCAGTTTTAATTGCCTGACCTGCGCAGGGGGGTAGCGGGGTGCGGGAGAGGGGGCGGGCAGTTCTCCTCAGAAA
The DNA here is from genome assembly GCA_963854515.1 of Pandemis heparana. Lineage (NCBI taxonomy): Eukaryota > Metazoa > Arthropoda > Insecta > Lepidoptera > Tortricidae > Pandemis > Pandemis heparana. The sequence goes on along the minus strand of OY978020.1, from coordinate 5,063,938 downwards.
AATTCTCCCCGAACAAATTTTGTGCCTAAAGTTATCTTAGTCCTAGGACTTCATTATAACACTTAAATGATACTTTAAGTTTAATATTAAAGTTTTATATGGGAGGCACTTCATGAAAAACATTATTTAGCTAGATATTTGAGATTAAAATAAAAGAGTAGTGACCTACAATGACGAACTGTATCCACAATGACATTTTCACTAACAGCAATGACGTGGTGTAGGCCCCAATGACGATTGTCTTAAGTCAGTAAGTAAGAAGGTCTTATGTTCATAGTAAGCACTTACCAGTAACTGTCGTTTTTAAATAACCTGAATAAAATGATAATAAAAGTTTTTGTGATTTGTTTAATAAATAATCAACCGCTATAAAATTTTACAACTGGTCTAGTTATCCTACTAATATTATAAATACGAAAGTTTGTGAAGATGTGACGATGAGATGATGTGACGATGTGACGATGTGAGTGAGTGAGTGTGTATTATGTTTGTTACTTCTTCACGCTAAAACGACTGGATAGATTTGGATAAAATTTGAAACGAAGATAGCTGGTACCCTAGATTAAAACATAGGCTACTTTTTATCCCGGAAAATTGTATAGTTCCTGCGGGATAATGATAAACATATTAATTGCTAATTAAGAAGCTAGTAGGCTTATACATTTCGAATCGTACTGGTCTAGTTATATGATTCGAAATATATAAGCCTATTCCCACTTGTCTATGTCCCTATTTCTACACTGCGAACTATTTAATAAAAATCCGGGGTTCTCTATTGTTTGCTCGAATTTCATATGAACTAATTTCACATGCCGGAATTTCATTTGCCATAATTTTATGACGATATATATGCCATAATAACAGTGTTAGCGAAAAATCAATTCGAATTGACTATTGACGAAACTAATTCTAAACTTACTGATTGAGGATTGACGATTACTAATCGTTAATTCGAATTGATCGGTCAATCCTCAATCCTCAATCGTCAATTTGGATTCACGATTACTTTGTATGTACCTACCTAATAATGTCCTTTTTAATTAGGCCATTTTTCGAAACTGACCAAATGCGTTCAAAAGCTGTGTCTGAGTTTACCAAAGGATCCGAAACATGTTTCCGTCGGCAATATGAAGAATGTCCTTCTAAACATCTTATCGATTACAAAACACGTCCAAAAGGACCTTTTTACGTCGTAAAAACGTCAAATACCTATGTGGAACATGTTTTGGGCACCTCAGATATTGATTTTGAACTCAATTGGTTGATTTCAAGAAAAGTCACCAAAATGTCCCAAACCCAAAACAGGGCCTTAAATATTGCGTTGGAAACATGTTTCAAAACCTTTGGGCACCTCAGATATTTGAACGCAATCGGTTGGTTTCATTTCAAGAAATACTGACATCAGGAACATGTTTTCGAACCTCTGGGAAACTCAGGTATCGACTTTAAGTCCAGTAAGTAAGTCCCAAAAAAGGACACATTTGAAAAGTAATCTTAGGGAATTAATGGTTAATCTAGATTGAGAATTGATTTAATCCGAATTGAGGATTGATGCGTTAATTCCAATTGATTCAATAGGATTGACGCGTTAATTGAATCAATTCGAATTAATCAATTCGGATTAACGCGTCAATTCGATTGATCAATCCGGATTGATTTAGTTCAGATTGATGCCAACACTGTGCCATAATGATCATTGGTCATATTTTCATTTGCCATAATTTTTAGGTGCTATAACGATACGTTTGCCATACATTTCATTTTTCCTATTATCAAGTGTCCTAAAATCATTTGCCATAAAATTCAAACGCCATAATAATTATTTGCCATAAAAAAACCCAGAATTTTGATTCTTGTAATTTTAAGTATTGCGATAATCTATTATCTAAGTACGTTTTACAGATGTTATGTCTAGAAACCAAATATTAATATGAACTGAATGACCCTGATGCGAAGTTTTGGCGCTTCGCGCCTTGACGCCATTCTAACCTAACCTAACCTGTATATTAATTGACCAGTCGTGTGGCCTGTGAATTGATATTGCGGGGGGCTCCGCCCCCCGAGCCCCCCGAGTCCTTACGGATGCTTCTATTTCTGCTCTGAGGGTCGCAAGAAACCTAACGAACCTACCGTGTTTCGGTAGCAGTAAGTTTCAACAGTCTGTATCTGTTTTTTCCTTAATTATGGCAAATGATTGTTATGGCAAGAAATATTAGTGATTTTGAACGTTATGGAAAGTGATATTATGGTATCTAATATTAAGGATGTTGAACATTATGACGTTTGAGTATTATGGCATTCAAAAATTATGGCATGTGATATTAGGGCAAATGAAGGTTATAGCCAGTGACCATTATGGCAAATGAAATTAGTACAAATGAAATTATGGGAAATGGAGGGATCCCGTAAGCATCATTATAATGATATGTCATATCGAAACGTCATTGTTGGATACGAATGTCATTGTAGGTTTTGCGGTTTATCATTGGAGGCGAAACGGGTCATTGTCATCCCTCTCAATTTCGCTTACAATGACGCAGCCAACAATGACAAATTCAATGAAACCTCTTGGAACTCGTTTGTTTTTAATGCGAACTAAAAATATTTATTTCGACAGCATCAAACCTAAATTTGCTTAAACATAGTTAAGGACTCACTTAAATATCATGCATTATCATCGACAAATAGTTTAAAATAACAATGACGAAAATATTTACAAAGATGGAAGAACTTTTTTCGGTGTTTGCCTGGCCGTAACGCGGCGTGTGTTGCTCATCCGCGTGCCGTGAGCTGACGGAGGGGCGGGAGACGAACGCTGGGGGCTATATTTTGGCCGTTTAATGCGTTTCGTTTTTAAGAAAATTCACAAACAATAGCTGCATCCAACAATGACGTATTTTTTTTACACGTTGTTTGAAGTAAATTTTATTGATGTTACATTTAATTTACAAGCGTAATTATTATTTAATACTGAGCATTTTTTATCTGTTTTTTATGTATAAAAATAATATTCAATGGTTTGATTGTAGTCTATGTTTTAATCAACTTCTAAGTCTGGTGACTAGGTTGGCCGCATGTAAAATACGGCTTGTTTTCCACTTTCTTGCCAAATATTTTGTTTTATAGAGGATTAAGCTTAAAAATGGTTAGGACACCTTTTGCATTGGTTAATAACGTGCTTAAATAATGATTTTGGTGTACTGAATAATCAGTCAGTTACAACTAATGTCCAGTCATACGAAAAATGAACCTTGTGGAGAACTGCCCACCTGTCCTATCAGTATAACATTAAGCATAATATTTGCAAGAACTTCGACAGTCTGGTTTGAGGTGATCGCCATCGGTTTGAATTTTATACTCAAGTTATATTTGTTGATGTCATCGCAAAACTACTTTACAGCCATATTTAAATAAGATCTGATCGTTTACTACGCACAGCTAAATATGTGTAGAAATAAGCGTCGATGTAATTAAATATGTTTGTGTTTAGCATGCATAGTCATAGTCAGAATTAATTTTGGACCAGTAGGCTTATTGTCTAACTCGCTCGCAATCGCCATCGTGTACATTTTGACAGTTCATGTATGCTAGTCTACATATAATACTACCTATAATACCTATACCTATAATATTACCTCTTATTATTTTTAACCGACTTCAATAAAAGGAGGTGCTTGTAATGTTATTATTACTCCGACCAAACCCTAATCATTATTTTATTTAACTATTCCACTGCGTAATTCTGCAGCTTGTTAGCTTGTTACTTAAGACTCCTCGATAGTAATTATTAAAAGCTGGTAGGACATCACTAACGTGCCGCACTAAAGCGGAATGGCTATATGTATAAAGTGACAGAGACGGCTAATAGCGAAGACATTTAATTTATTAAATAAGTTTTTCGAATTTATGAATGAAAATGTACATACCTGTGGAATGTTACACCATCCGTGGAATAGTTGGATGTTTTACTGAAAATCAGCGCTGTGTCAGTTGGAGGCTCCTGTGCGAGCTCTAACCCACAGCAAATGCTGAGTGCATCCCCTTTGCCACATTTGTTTTATGTTGAAAGAAACATTAAATTAATATTGTTATGTAGTAAAAATAAGTTGTTTTTTGTAATTGTTGTTTGTGGCAATAAATCATCTTTTATCTTTATCTTTATCTTTACTATTTTTACCACACCACTTGCTGGCGCAGAACGGCATATTTATACATTTTTTAAATTATTTTCCAGAGATCGTTCCTAGCATAGTACTGAATTTGAACTAACAAACATTTGAGCGGGGCGAGTCTGCATTGGCTCTGTTGGAGCTAATGTTTGGTGGTACGGATTCCCCCCCGCATGAGTAGTCTAGTGGTATATTGTATTGCAAAATTTACTCGTGTTCAATACGAAAAAGCAAACGAATCGTATATCATCTCCTAATAATTATTGTTGACCTTTAAAACTTCAATTTTTATTTAATAATTGCAGGAACGCATCTGGCTGGAGGTGGGCCACGCGTACGAGCCGCGGCGATGGGCGTCGGGCCGCGCGGTGACGCAGGACTGGCGCGTGTGGGTGCGCGGCATCGCGGGCGCAGACATCAGCGCGCTCGCGCACAAGGTCGTGTTCCAGCTGCGCCCCGAGAACCAATTCCCCTACCCTGAAAGAGGTGAGTGGTTTCAGTTTTTTTATACATATTTCGAGGCCCGGCAGCTCAGGTATATTGACGATACCTTTATATCTAACTATTTAAGACATGATTTGCCATTTTTTAAATAAGTATTTTATTTGTTTCAGTCTTTGAAGAACCACCATATCAGGTTCGACGATCAGGAGTTCCGCCGACCGACGTTGTTATCTCGATACGACTCAAATGTACGACGAAGGTTGAGCGAATCGACTTGAAGTATGGCCCACTGTTTCGAGATGCAGACCAGAGCAGTACCAAGTCCAGTTGCATCTGCTATGATATAAGACACCCATCTAAGGAACTGCAGATGTCACTCGAGGAGACCAGGTGGTTGGCACAAAACAGTGGAAGCCTGGCAGTGCTACCCGACAGCGGCGAGGTTCTTCCTGATCGACATACACCACAAACGGTGGCTCAATTAGATAGAAAATCAAAATCGGCAAAACCCGTTATTAAGCCGTTGCCGCACAAACAAATTTTAAAGTTGAGAGGTTCTTTACGCGGCAATACTACGAAGAAAACCTCGGCAACGCAAAATTGCAGAGTGAGAAAAGAGAAGAGCAAAATTTGTCCGCCGATACAACCCTAAGCCGCGAAAAGTTTTGAATTCGTTGCACGTGGACCCAAAACTTTGGGGTAATATGGAGCTGCCTGCTGTTATGAAAAACAAAATAACTGTTGAATCCCTTCCGTCGCTGCCACGTCAAATTACAGAAAGAAAGAGCAACAGATCAGGAAATTTCACCGATCGAAAGATGCCTCAGACCTTTCCTCACCTACAAAAGAGAGCCACGAACAATTCAGGGATCGAATTGATAAACTTGTTACGGCGGGATTTGACGGTGAAGCTGGCGAGGGCGATCTTTATTTTTTCATTATTTAAGTTTATGTAGTCGATGACTTTATTAATTTTATTATGACATTATAGATAAGTAGTTAAATTTTCTGTGTAACTTCAAGTGTATTATTTTAAATTAAGTATTTGTGATGTTCATATTTATATATCTAAACTAGTATCTATTTCACGTGGGGGCCGCGGGGCCCTTGGGGATCCCCTGCCTCCCTGTTTTTCAAATATGTATTAACCTGGCGTTGGTATCAGTGGCCTCGAAGAGCCCCGGATGCAAACTTTCAATCGGAGCGGAGTAAAAAAAATTTGGCCGCCATTTTGAATCCGCCATCTTGGAAAAAAATAATACTCAATCAGATTTCCCCCCCAACCTTGACTGACATTTGGTCGAGCATCTATCTCGACTGGCCTCTGTGATATTCGAGTTTAAATTTTGTATGGCGGCCATTTTGAAAAAACTTTGACCGGCTCACCCATTGACTGGCTGTTCTGAGCGACTTTAGTTCCGGGCAAACTCGATAGGTAGTGCCGTTGCAGAGAGCTGCCCCATGTGTCAGGTCAGTTTCCACGTTCAGGTCGATTTCGTATTTTTCTGGTGGTCGTGGGGGCATTTCTATATATAGAGGTGTATAGAGTTGAGCCTTACCTCTTACGAGTTCTTCAAAACAGCATGTCAGTGAGTGGGTATGCAGCTATATTTAAAGTACCTAAATAACTTTTGCTAATTATTTGTGGCATCTCGGCTGGGGACTGAATCCCAACGGGCTCGCTTTCCAATATTCTATTTACTTTAGGTATAATTTTATACCTACTTATTTGGTTTAGGTAATATTGTTATAAATTTTATTATGTTTGTATTGTAAACAAAACAATTTTTTGTATGAATAATTTTTACTTAAATAGATTTCTAGTCAAAACATAATGTTCTATGTATGTTATTTATTATTTCAAGTAACTTTCGCCAATAACCTAAGATTGTTCAAATAGCTACGTAAAATAAGTTTGATGAAAATGTTAGACATCTATGTAATTGCAACTCATTGGGTACTACTTATCTTTTTAGTTAAAACTTTGTTTAGGTATATTAAAGTACTTTTTTTGAAGACTGAATTTTTGTATTTTATTTTATTGAATCAGGCGTTACTTTGCGGAGGTCCATTTCAATGAACACAAAATATTTACCTTGCTACTCCGCTACTTACGAAAGCACTTACCAAGTAACACTGCAACTGCGCTGCGCTGTGGCACTTGCGTAAGTAGCGGAGTAGCAAGGTAAATATTTTGTGTTCACTGAATTTTTGTATTAAGTTAGATATGTTAATTTAGCAATGTTTACTTTTTTTTTTATGATATAGGGGGCAAACGAGCAGACGGATCGCCTGATGGTAAACGATTACCGTCGCCCATGGACACCTGCAACACCAGAAGAGTCACAAGTGCGTTGCCGGCCTTTTAGGTAGGAGTAGGCTCTTTTTTTGAAAGCTTGAAGGTCATATCGGTTTAAAGGTTCGGTTGAAGGTTTACTAGTTTTGTAATTTAATAACGTTTGAAAATAAAACAGTGTTGTATGATTACATTTGGTTTTATAGTTATGTTACTTATTATTAGGTAGGTACCTATGCATAGTTTTTTTTTTACTTTAATAGATTTTTAGTTGGAACATTATTTTCTATGTATGAAATTAAATCATGTGTATACGTATTTAGTATGTTAGTAACCTTTGCCAATAACTTAAAATTATTAAAAATAGTAAGTACCTATTATTGTTTGTGCAATGTTGGTTATGTTTGGGATTTGATATTATGAACTAAGTAGTAGGTATAAGTATGATATTATGATATATTATGTTATTATAATTATGAAATACTCATTTGATTCAAATAAATTAAGCAGGAGCTTATGTTTATCAGATACATTTATTGTTTCATTTAATTAAAACTAGGCACCTAACACATATAAGTACTCGGGACGGGAGCCAAAAACGGGGTCACTTCCCGTACTCTGTGAGGATCTTTAGGGACATAAAATGGCTAAACCTTACTTTTTTGATTAAAGTATGAAACTTGGCACAATTATTCCTTATGTCAAAATAAGCCGATTAAGATCGGTAGCCCTCGGGAGCCCCCGCTCCGGGGCCGGGGAGGGGGGGTAAAGTCCCGCTCTGCCCGGCTTCATTCTAAAAATTCTAACCGTCCATGGCTAGCTAATAGGTCGTGTTTGGTATCAATTTCGGATAAATCAATAACGTAGAATTCATTTCTGATATAAGAAATGCAATTTGTTAAACAATTAAGAAGAAAGAATAATAATCAAAATTCTCAATTTTTATTTTCAGCCGTCTTAAATATTAAACAGCCAGTATTTTTTTTATATAAAAAATATTAAAATTAAAAATATTATAATTATTTTTAGTTACCTTTGCTAACAAATTTGCTAACAAATTGTAAAAAAAAATATTGAACGTCGCGCGCCGTCACTTTATTTTTAACAGCCTACATTCGAAGTGTACTTACTTGAACCCGACTGACTGTGCCATTCATACTTAAATAATGATCATTTTTCTAGAAAAAATCCTACTACAATTCAGTATTTCACCAAACCACATATACAGGTGGCGGCAAATAAGTAAAACGTGGAGGGGATAAGCGCAGTATGAAAATGATGTTGTTTTTCATAGTGCGCATATCCCCTCCACGTTTTACTTATTTGCCGCCACCTGTACTTATACCTAATTAAGATTTCCACAATACCACATGAACTGCTTTCCAAGATCTAATCTAATGCGTTGCGTTGGTTACTACAGAAAATACCAAAATCACTATTTACGTGTCTAATATGTTCATTTGAGGAGCTCCCTCAATCCCGCATGGATCATGGGAACTGAATTTTGGTAACAATAAAATGGATCTGGAAGCATGTACTTTCAAATAAAAAAGTACCTAATTGTCCAAATCGGTTCATAAATGATGGAGCAATCCCGTAACAAAAGTAGCTACTATGAGAAAAGGTACAGTCGGCCCATGAAAATGATGAGCACTTTAGTGCCTTGTCACAGTCAACTTCAAACTGAATATGAATGGCAAGTCTTTGACAGTGACAGTAACGCGTAAAATAACAAGGTTCTAAGTATGCTCATCGGGGTGCGTGTAGGGTTACCTCCCCGTGTGGCCAGGAGCTGCGGTTCGTTTCTGGATCCTTCCGGGGGGAAGAGCAGTGCTTGGTGCGGTGCACCCTGGGCAACGGCTAATATTTTCCTGGCAGTATCTGAGGGATATCATTGACCATTGGCTAAGAGCCCGACAGGGGGGGAGGGGGGTCTTCGACCATATTACCGTACAACGTTGCCGACATTTTGTCACAAGATTTTATGATAAATTTTTTACCCTGTCATTGGCGAAGTTGTCGTCGCTATAACGACTTGGAACGCCAGAAATAAAAGAAGAAGAAGAAGAAGTATGCTCATCATTCATCATTTTCATGGGCCGACTGGACCTACCTTAGAAGATTGGTCCTTCCTTACCTCGCGAAGCGTCGCGCTTGTAGAAAAGAGCGTCACTGTCCTAAACGTCAATCATTCTGAAACCCCTTTCTCAAAGACCTAATGAGCGGAAAAAATACTAATATTACGAAGAATTTAACCTGAGCGTTAAAAATGTATGTATGTGTTGTCTATTTTAGATTCTCATCCGAGTACCGCACGCCGAAGCTACCGAACAACGGCTGATTAAAAAAAAAACTAAAAGTGCCTTCTTCAACTTTGACATTGGCGGAATCATCGATAGTGTCGATGGAGCTATATTACCAAAAATTGAATTGAATTGAATTGAACCTGAGCGTTTCGAGGCTCATCGCAGTTTCCTCCACAGAGACATAACTGGGTTAGGTAGGTAGGTAGGTAGGGGAGAGCGGGGCTGAAAGTGCCGGGGGTAAGTGTAAGTTGTTCCGATGAGAATAGAAACGTAAGTAAAAAACGGAGCGATTTGTGTAATGTTTGTCGTGAAACGTTATGGCACTATGTCGTTGTAAGAGCCGTTTTAGTTGATTCAGTTATGGTAGAATAGTAGTATGTACCTACGGAAGAAAAAACGAAATCGACGGAACAACTTACCCCGCAAAATAATGTATTTTTGCCTTTGATTTTTTTCGTTAACTGTCGATGGTATTAAAAAAATAATCACATATTTTGAGGGACTCTAAAATACTCTTTCAGCGTGTGTGAACTGAGATTTAATTTTTGATAGATAACGCCACCTGGCTCTTTTCTAAAACGATGAAAAGCATTTTTTGCATAAAAAATATTTTAAAATTTTATACAAAACTCCTGTTTTGTTCACACGGCGACGCAAAATGAGTTGGACTCTAGTATTATGCACAATAGTGACGTGACTCGCAACTCAAAATATTACGCTCGTCTGGTCTCACCCTAACGGCGGTTAGAGGAGGGGCTGCGTTCGCGACTGCGTCGGCCGCGCACGAGTCACGGCGCAACACGTCGACTGACGGACTAATAGTAGCGCGGCGCACGCTCCTCCTTGTTACGCCTTACCGCGTGCATGTATAGATATACTGAATTGTAAGTAAGTAGGTAATACGTAGGTGTTTTATCTACTTATCTGTTTTTTAATATTCTTTAACGAAAGAAGCAATGACGACTTTGTTAGGAGGTGCTACGTGGATCGTAGTGGTATTGGTGGCGTGGGCAGCGGGAGAGCCGAAATAAAACTTTGTTGATACTTGAACTGTATTATATTTTGGTACAAATATACGTTAAGCACCAAGATCTTAGCACATGCAGTACAATATCAAATTATAAGAGAGAAACACAAATAGAGCGGCCATGGGCTGCAGAGGTCACACGAAAGAGAAAGAAAGTGTTGCCCTGTCAAAAATAGTACAATATTATTGCCAGAGCATACCTAAGACAATTTTGGAAATAGAGTTATTATAAAGCATACGACACATAAACTGTTACTCACATTAACACTTCCCCTTATGCTCTATAATAACAGCCAAGACTAAGTAGCATGCGTTACAACTCATTAGTACACCAAATTACACAACATAGTATAATACAATTACTAAATACTAACAAGACACATGCTAAATTTCTCTAACATTACAATCGTCTCTGAAATTTGAATGCTTGCTGCCACATAACGGCTTTGTAAGAACATCTGCTATCATTATTTCTGATGGCATATATGCAACATTAACATTATTGTCCCTAACCAAGTCCTTTATGAAATGATAACGAAGATCTATATGTTTCGTTTTCCTGTGACAGTATTCTTTAATGTTTAACAATTTTAAAGCACTTTGGTTATCATTGTACAATGTTATCTTTACATAAATTTTCAGAGTTTCATACATAAAATTTTTAATAAAACATATATCCCTACAGGCATCTCCCATAGCCAGATACTCTGACTCTGTGGTAGAGAGTGCTACACAGCGTTGTTTCCGAGACTCCCAATTAATGGTGTCATTCCCAACTTTAATAATGAAGCCTGTGTAGGACCTTCTGTCACTCAGGTCGTTGGCCCAATCTGCGTCTGCGAATCCGGATAATTCAAGATTATTATCTTTTGTGAAAAACAAACCATAATTAATCGTTCCTGCTAAATATCGCAATACACGTTTGGCAGCGAGTCAATGAGTTTCATCAAAACCATTACTAAATTGACAGAGCTGACTACAGGCGAAGGATATATCCGGTCTGGTACAGACACATAAGTACATCAAGCAACCCAATAACTGTCTGTAATTATACACATTATCATCCAAACATTTTTCTGACTTAACTAATTTACAATTCAATGACATTGGTGTAGTTACAGCTTTACAATGTTGCATACCAAATTTCTCTAATATTCTTTTGACATAGTTTGATTGGTCAAGTACTAAAATTCCCTTCAATCTGTCTCTAGTCACATTTATACCTAAACAATTTTTCAATGTACCTAAATTTTTGACATTAAAATTCTGTTCAAGTAATTCTACTAATTTTGTTTTATTATGACTATTTTTACTAGAAAACAAATAGAAGTCATCGACATAGAGAGCAATGATAACAAGATCTCCACATATTTGCTTGGTGTATACACAGGGTTCACACTTTGACTGTTGATAACCATTTTTAGTAAGCAAAGTGTCAACTTTACGATTCCATATACATAGCTGGGCACCGTTAATCAAATAGTTAACTTCGTTAATCGTTAATCCGCTACAAAAAAAGTTAGCTTCGTTAACCGTTAAAGCGTTACATTTCGGAAGAATTAACGCAAGTTAACGTTAATCGTTAATCCGTTAATACAATATGTAAAATTGCATTTTTATATCGTTGCGTTAGTGAACTTATACAATACAATACAATACAATACAATTTATTTATTTGTCAAACATAGGTGTACAGAAAAGGTGTTACATTAAATATAGAGTCGTCCATGTTTTGCCTGATAGGGCGTACAAATATATTGTTAGCACTTAGCAACGACTTAACTTAAATTACCTAGAAACAATATAAAACATTTAGTCATCTAATTATCATTGAGAAACTCATTAATTGAATAATAACATTTGTCAAGTAGAAATAATTTTAACATATTTTTGAATCTATTTAAATTTAAACATTTTATATGATTCGGAACTTTATTAAATATCTTAGGTGCAATTCCTAAGATGCTTTTTTTCATCAGTGCTGTCTTACTATTTTTTATCAACAAATTATATTGGTGTTGAGAGCGTATTGGGAATCTGCGATCTTGCGATGGCTTTTCAAATAGTCCTGGGTTGGACTTTACAAAAGTGCCAACTTCTAAAATGTAAATACAGGGTAGGGTTAGAATTCTCAAAGTTTTAAAGAATGGTACACAACTGTCTCTCATATTTAAACCACACATAGCCCTCACGCATCTCTTTTGTGCTTTAAAAGCTAACTCTTTATCCACGGAATTACCCCAGAAAATGACACCATACCGAAGCACAGAAGCTACGAGACCATGGTAGGCTGTAAGAGCGGCATTGATGTTACTTATTCTGGATAATTTGAAAAGAGCATATGCTGACTTGCTTAATTTATTACAAATATTTTCTATGTGACATTTCCAGTTAAGCTGACTGTCAATCCAAAGTCCTAGAAATTTAGTAACAGTGACCTTTTCTATTTCAGTTCGATCATAACATAAGTTATATTAAAATTACGTATTTCTAATCGCTGATGAAAGTGAATTATATTAGTCTTATTTAAATGTATTATTAAATTATTTTCATTAAGCCATTCTATTACGTTTCTCAATACAGTGTTTATGTCATGTTCATAATCATTTAAATTATTATTACATTTTATAACTGTTGTGCTATCATCAGCAAATAAAATCATAGGATAATTTACATTACCCGGAAGGTCATTTATGTAGATCAGAAAAAGTAGCGGGCCAAGTACGCTTCCCTGGGGAACACCATATTCTACATATTTTAGATCCGATGAATATCGGTATTCCTTTCTAGCTATTTATTTATAAAACCTGTTGTTTAGGTTCTGCGCTAAGTAATGAAATGATCAAACGAAACAAATCTCTTCGCAGTTTTCTCACTCGCACGCACCGGCAAAATATATCTTGTTTTAGTTTAGTTTTGTTTTTATTTCACTCGTCGTTTTATACTTGTCTGAACCTGTTTTTCGCGCCGCGCTGCGGTGCCATGCGGTAAATAGTAGGCATAGGATTAACGATTAACGGACTCCTGCATATTAACGGAAGTTAACGTGTCCGTTAACATTTTTAAAAGTTAACTTAAAAGTTAATCCGTTAATCAGAATGTTAACTTCGTTAATTAACGATTAACGGATTAACGAGTTAATGCCCAGCTATGTCCATATACGACTGGCCTGTTTTAGGCCATATATCCCTTTCTTAAGCAAACAAACTTTAGTCTCATCGCCACTGCCAAAGCCAGGAGGCTGCTCCATGTAAATAACCTCCTCTAAGTCACCATGCAAAAAAGCTGTAGTAACGTCTATGTGACTCATATCTAAATCTAATTTATTTGCCAGAGAAAATAATAACCTCATACTAGAGTGACGAACTACTGGCGAAAATGTATCATTGTAGTCGACTCCTTGAACCTGGGTGAAGCCCCTTGCCACTAATCTAGCCTTATATTTATCAAATTTTCCTGTGGCATCATGTTTAGTCTTGTAGACCCACTTACACTTGACAACATTGGTGCCAGGTGGCGGTCGATCCACAAGTTGCCATACATTATTGGCAATAAGTGACTCATATTCTCTACGCATGGCTGAATTCCATGCCACATGATTTGGACAAGAAATGGCTTTCTCATATGACTGAGGTTCATCAAATATCACCTCTTCCTGCACAAACATAGACAGATCGTAATCACCATACCTTTTAGGTGGTACCATACGCGTGCTACGTACAGGTCGTCCCAGTTGAGAGACGGGCAACTCTGGGCTTGACACGGCTTCCCCTGCGACCGGGCTCTCGTCATCATCTGACGAAGACAGCGAGCTGCTGCTCTCCCCAGTGGGAGACTGAAAGTCAGAGTCGCCGCCGCTATTGAGGTCCTCAGTTGCAGGCTCTGAAATCATAGGAGATTCAACATTAACTTGGTTTAGTAAATTATTATTATCTAATACATCAATTGAATTCTCAACCAATTGTTTGTTGTTATCATCATAATCACAGTCAGATATATTATTCTGCTGAAAATCATTAACATCATTATTCAATTGTATATCACAGTCAGGCATGTTATTTTGCTGAAAATGATTACTATTATTATTTAATTGTATATCACAGTTAACATAACTCTCATTTCTATTATTTTCCATAGTCATTGTATGATAAAATTTGTGCTCAATAAAATGCACATTTCTAGAAAAGATTATTCTTTTAGGATTAGAGGGTTCAACTAGTCTGTAACCTTTTGTGGTCTCACCATATCCAACAAAAATATGCAATTTACTTTTTGCATCCAACTTATTACGCCTCTGCTGAGGAATAAGAGAATAAGCTATGCACCCAAATACACGGAGATGGCCAAGATCTACTTTGGATCCGGTCCATACCTCCTCGGGAATGGATCCTGATAAAGCTGCAGTGGGACTTCTGTTCTTTAAATAAATGGCTGTCATTATTGCCTCTCCCCAGTACCGCTTACAGAGACCACTTTCTCGAAGCATGCACCTAGCTTTCTCCACTAAGGTCCTATTAAGACGTTCACTCACTCCGTTTTGAGCAGGGCAATATGGTACAGTTTTCTGGTGAAGTATCCCCTCTTTCCTCAAATAACTAGTGAATTGTGCACTGCAATATTCACCTCCACAGTCTGAACGCAAACATTTGATTGGTAGTCCAGTCTGCTTTTCAACTAGGGCTTTTAATTCTATAAAACAAGACATAACTTCAGACTTACATCGTATTAGATATCCAAATGTCTTCCTGGAAAAGTCATCAGTAAAGGTCACCAGATAGCGTGCACCTCCCCAAGTGCATTCTGAGACGGGACCAAAAACATCCGAGTGGATGATCTCCAGAGGCTGGCTGGCACGCCTGACTTCTCCTTTTGGGTAGGATTTGGCCTTCATCTTCCCCTCAAGACAAGCCACGCAGTCCTTGAGTGCTGTTTCATGCCTATCCTGAAACACAACACTGGATACCATACCATTATCCATCAGAGTCTGCATCCCCCTAAGACTTAAGTGTCCGAGTCGTTTGTGCCACAGTTCAGTTGACACACGTAATGCAGCCGCAGTACTTTGTACCTCCCGCATCTCTGGCAGGACTATGGAAGAGTGCACCATCTGTGAAACACACCGATTAGACCCTATACCCTCCAATACATACACCCCATTTCTATTGGTAGCCTTACCAATACATTGTATGTCATCATAGATAAAACAAGTCTCTTTCGTGAATCTGACAGATAAACCCTTTTCTGTAAGTTTGGAAACAGAAATTAAATTAGTGGATAATTTGGGAACAAACATCACATTACTAAGCGTTGTCGCTTTATTATTTAAGGTTACATAAACATTGCCAACACCCTGACTAACCAGCCTGTCATCATTGGCAATGGAGATGAGTGAACTATTAGTTTTGTAATTATGTAATAAATCTTTACAATTAGTCATGTGAGAAGTGCAACCTGAATCTATTATCCAAGAGTTGGCATTAAGTGACATCAAAGCTGTAATTAGAAAAGTCTGTTCATTAGAGTTCATGTTCACATTCAGCTTCTTGTCCCGCTTCAATTTGAAACACTTCGATTTTATATGTCCTGGCTTCCTGCAATAATTGCATACTATTGGTTTACGCTGCTGCTTGGACAAAAATGCACTTCCACTTTCACTCGTATTTTTCCTAAATTCTTCTTGTAAAAGTCTTGTGCGCACCATCTCGCTCGAAAGACTTCCAGTGATGTTTGCCGTTTCCAAATTTGAGACCAGAACATCATACTCCGAAGGCAACCCGCTGAGAAGTAACTCTGCCACTTCGCTGTCCTCCGTAATACGGCCAATATCAGCCAGCTGCTGCACAGTAGTCATTATTGCCTGGATATATTCAGTCATACTGCTATAGTGGGTAAATTCTGCCTTGTGTAGTTGACGCAACAATACAACTCGCCTGTAAAGGCTTTTATCTTCGAATATTTTACACAAAGAATCCCACGCGGTCTTAGCAGTTGTAGCATTGTTTACATATTGATAACAATGCGATTTCAATCCTAGGCACACTCTGGCAAGCGCGCGCTGATCTCTTACCGGGTCATTATCTGTTCCCTCGACGCATGCCCACAGGCCATCCAGCTTCAAGGCCATCTTCATGGCAAACTTCCATGATATATAATTTCCAACACCGTCTAGCCTCTCAATCATACCTCCGCCGCCGCCGACAGACATCACGGAAGGCGTTACAAGGTTAGGATTGACCACGTTGTCATGGCCGCCGTTCTCATTGCCATATACAATGTCGGGCATTCTTGATAATGATGATCACTGCACTGCACTGCACTTCAGCTTGAGCCCGCGCCCAACTAGCACACCAATTTTTCTTTTTATAAACTTGAAGTTTAAAAGAAAATCTTCGCACTGGGCCCATAACCTGTTAGGAGGTGCTACGTGGATCGTAGTGGTGATTGGTGGCGTGGGCAGCGGGAGAGCCGAAATAAAACTTTGTTGATACTTGAACTGTATTATATTTTGGTACAAATATACGTTAAGCACCAAGATCTTAGCACATGCAGTACAATATCAAATTATAAGAGAGAAACACAAATAGAGCGGCCATGGGCTGCAGAGGTCACACGAAAGAGAAAGAAAGTGTTGCCCTGTCAAAAATAGTACAATATTATTGCCAGAGCATACCTAAGACAATTTTGGAAATAGAGTTATTATAAAGCATACGACACATAAACTGTTACTCACATTAACAGACTTGATGAATTAAATAACAGTTGAAAAGGTCATTAATTTTAACGACTCCACTACGACATAATTTCAAAATTAAAACATATCTGAGACACATTTAAGACTCAGACTCGGCTAGCATTTAATATTTAATTGTATTATGTATTATATAACTACTTTTGTTGATTTCCAGGCCTTGGCCCAGTAGCCCGATGGCCCGAACAGCTAGCTTATTACGTAACTCGCTCGCAATCGTAATCGTGTTCATTTTGACAGTTCATGTATGGGCTGACAATTGGCATCGGAATCAGCTAGCTGTCACATTCATACAAGACCTGTCAAAATGAACACGATGGCGATTGCGAGCGAGTTACGTAATAAGCTAGCAGGTAGTAGTTTAGTAAAAGCGTTTTAAGTTAAATAGTTTAAGGTGTAATCTTATTATTGATATCCGGATTGTTTGCTATCCAGGCTTATGTCTTGTTAGCGAGCCCAACCCGGCGTGAAGTGCAGGTAGGTAGCTGTCCGTGTAGTAGGTGGCTACAAGATAAAAAG
Organism: Pandemis heparana; assembly: GCA_963854515.1. Lineage (NCBI taxonomy): Eukaryota > Metazoa > Arthropoda > Insecta > Lepidoptera > Tortricidae > Pandemis > Pandemis heparana. The sequence goes on along the minus strand of OY978020.1, from coordinate 5,046,429 downwards.
ACAATAGAGCATTATAATAGGTCTGAGGGTTGCCAAGTCGGTTTTTGGTATGTATATAATAAACTTTGCCAAAAAAATAAATACTTACATAATTTAATTTTGACTTAGCTTTTGAGTTTTAGCAAAACAAACTGCGCTGTAACATAGGAGTCACAGTTAGACTTAAAAGTGACAAATAAAATGACGTCATTGTAAATAACTACATTACCAAATGATCGCATTAGTAAATTAAAATTGGCACTCAACGACCATTTGTAAACTTAGTAGGTACTCCATTTGTATCTTTTGCAATCTATTCATTAACGTTAAATAAAATTTAAGTATATCGCTTGTTTTTTAGGTTTGAAAATAATGGAATGTTTTTGTCAGTTAGTTTACTTAAATACTAATAAAGGTTCTCGAACAAATCAACTCAAATTAAATTGATCTTTTTGCGATTGACCTTGGAAATTATTGAATAAATGAGGATTCCCAATTCGTCAGGTAACTTTTGAGCGTCCCATGCCATTCATCATACAACTTTGATATCTGGCTCTTACTTTTAACTTGTAGAGCCTACCTAGTTGTGATAGTTTTCCCTTTGCCTACTAGTTAGGTACTAATAGGTTTACCGCCAAACTAAAACCAGGTTTAACTGGAGGGAGCCTTTAAGCTAAACAGCAGTTCGATAGAAACACAAACAGACATTAACCATGAAGCCCTGAAACTTATAATTTAACGAATTCACTTCATTTTTTGAAAATTAAATATTATTTTATATCTTGATATTGTTTTTAAACAGCACTGTCTAATAAGTTCATTTCGATAATTATAGCCTGATGACATGCAAAAGATGATGATTTATGTCTACGTTGCTGCCGTGGTCAAAACTAGTTTTATCGTACCTACTTTTAATTCAGCTTGTAAAACAGATCCATCACGATCGCGCCAGATTAATGCTAGTTATTTGGCATAAATTGCACGTCTAATTAGAGTAATTTTAAGGAAATTTAAATAATCACTCATTGCCATTATTATCTCGTTACATTTGTCTTTTGATTTTTAAAATGGATTATTTTGTGCGAAGCAATAACACCATCATTTTAGGTACTTATCTTGTTTTGTACTCGTTACACCAACAGCCCTAAAAAAAAGCAGGGTTTAGGGGAATGCGGATGAGTACCTACCGAGCCTACACAATATAGCATGTACACACTCTCACACAGCAAAGCTATTCGGTAAGCACCTTTGCATGCACGCGCCGCTTTAAACCTGCTTCCCGAATAGGTTTGCTGTGTGTTACAAAGCTTTTTAAAAGTCAACGAACATTGATTTTATAGAGGTTTTTATAACTTTACACAAAATATTTTTTTATGCGTTGTGTACCTTTCGCACACAAAAAACTCGCCAGGTAACAATTTAGTCATAAAATACTTATATTAGAGAAAGAATTTCTGATAAAGAATAAAAAGATTAGAAATCTTTACATAGGAAACAATAGAAACTCCTTTGTATTTAGGTAATCTTTAGTCTTGCGCTTGCCGACAAACCAACTGGTCATAAAACACTCATCGTTAGCAACCAAGAGTTTTGGGTTTAGGGCTACCGGTTCTCGATTACCTGATAGGAAACCACCACTTGTCTTGTGCATTTGTTTATGAATAAATTTCCATTGACGCACTTGCCGACAAACCAACAGGTCTTAACATAACATTAAATACGAATTTTGTGTTCCATTCCACAGTTGACAAAAAAATGGGTTTAAGGCTACCGGTATTAGATAACCTTTTAGGAAAACAGCAGTTATTCGATTTTTTATTGATAAAAAGGCCACCTTCAGTCGACCTAAAATCATGTCCTTAACAAATTTTTAATCGAAACGATATTTTTTTTATTTTACATACATACACAAATCACGTCTTTAGCCTTTACGGGGTAAACAGAGCCTAAGGTGACAAGACCTACAGGCCACGCTTAGCAAGATTGTGGGCGTATAGATGGAAAATGGAATCAAAATAGTGATGGGCTGCTAGCCGCATCGCCTATAACATGATTCCTATGATTTTCACTCATCACGAAACTGGAACATTCTATGTAGGTATGGTATGGTTTTTTTTTGCCGTATTTAAAAGTACATTTTATTTTATTTGATTACGAACTATCGTGAGGTTGTTAAAAAGTGCCGTATTTTTGCAAAGGAGTATACTAATGAACACAAAATATTTTCCTTGCTACTCCGCTACTTACGTGCAAGATAACCAAGCTTGTGCGAAATATATACGTTCTGCACGCAAGCCCTCCCTCCACTACTGCCACACAAAACGCACACAAATCCCACAAACTTAATTAATCCTATCACCACACAAACACACTGACGCGCGTTTCGATCCCTCTACGAGTATACTATAAATAATACTTTTACTACTGTTAGTATTATAGTGCTACTACGTAATAATACTACTGCACTGAAACTAACTATCATTTATACTACACAAACTATTAGCTCTCCGATGTGGATTTTATTCAATTTACTTAATAGGTACTTAGTTGTTCAGCGCGAGCGAATCAAGGGTGGGTTAGCATTATATTGCGTAAATAAATCAAACAATAAATATATATAACACAAACTACGGCCCATATTTATTCAAATCAAATACATTATAATTGACAACATTTCATTTTTATAACACCTGAAAATGTATATGTATATGGTTCGAAAGCATTTTGCCTCCTGATCACTGCAATATGTTTATATAATTTTAATATCGCTTATTATAAAAAATAAAAATTAATTAAAAATATGTCCTAATTTTACCAAAACTACCACAGGATGGGTGAAATGCCTTTTTCACGAGAAAAAGTAAGCGACCATAATTTTGTATTTGACAACTTCAAAGTACAAGGGGGGCAACTCTGTAATTCTATTTTTGAAGTTCGTTGCATACCTTCTCTCTCACTCTCAAGTTAATGACTATATAGTATGAGCGGAACAGCACGAAGCGAATATCGAAATCGAATATCGGAGAATAAGGCCTGACATTGTCAATTTGAAATTGACGTCGGTTTTTTTTTCTATACAGAAAAGACAAAAGGATAAGTGTCTATTCTGTGATAGTTTCGGAGTTACGCCCTTTTAGAATAAGCAAAAATTAATAAATTAATTATAAATTAAATACAAACCCTAGCAAAAAAATTAAACTTCCAGCATGCTCATCTTTTCAAACAAAATACAGAGAACCATTAAAACTATAGGCTCAGAAATATGAAATGTTGTCAATACTGCATAATCATAATTAGTTCCTTATATAAAATTATAAATCTGGTCAACATTGCTCTACTAAATAATCATATTATAATATAATTATTACAAATTCACTAAACAAATAATGTTAATCTTGCTACTCCGCTATACTAAATAGTAGCAAGCTTACTAGGTAGTAAGCATAGGCGCAGAATAGCGAAGTCAATGTTTTTTCTGCAAGGCAGGTAACGCCTGATTCAATAATCTAAAAATTTCAGTCTTCGAAATACATAGATACAAAACAAAGGTAAGTATAGGTAAAATAAACAGTCTTAAAGAAATAGATACCTAATGAATAATGATAATGTAAAATATAAAATCAGTAAACAAGATATACCTTGCTACTCCGCCAGAGAATGTAATCACTAAGTTGCTCAGCTACCAAGTAGCAAGCGTACTAGGTAGTAAGCAAAGTCGCAGAGTAGCGAGATAAATGTTTTTAGTTCATTGAAATTGATCTCTGCAAGGTAACGCCTGATTCAATAATTTAATAAGTTTAGTCTTTGAAATACATAAGTACTATAAAATAAACAGTCGTAATTATTACCATTTCTATCAAACTAATTAAGTATAAAATAATTATATTCGCAGGTATTTTAAGTTTAACAAATAACCAAAGTTAAATTATTTATTTAAAAAGGGTTATTTTATTACAATCGCTTACAACGAACACGATCATTTGACTAAAACTCTATTCAAGTAAAAATCTAGGTATACATTTTATAATATTTTGTTAACTTAACAAAAGATATCACAGCAGATTTTTTTTATAGACATTCAAAATACCTACATGGGTACTTTAATACCAACAAATTCTTAACTAAATAAATAGGTAGCTAATGATGTTTACCATTATTATCAAACTAATTTTAAATAATAATTATATGTACAGTCGCCATCAGATATATCGTAGCGGGCGAGGTCGTCAAATATTTCGGAGTAGAATTAAATTTCAATAAATTCGTTACACTAAATATGGTTAATAACATCGGAACACGCAATCCGTCATAAATAGAAGAGCAGCGACTTTTCAATAAATTCGGGACTTTCAATGAGCTAAAAATATCAGGAAGCACATACCGTCAAAGGTATCGACGCAGTCAGGCTGATCATAAATATCGGAACATATGTGGAAAATAAACCTTACGTATATGATGATAGATTCGAATTCCAAACAAAATACAAATACCTAAGGCTCAAACGTCATGCCAAAATGAAAGATATGTCACCTATATAGTGTACGCGTCTGCATGCATTATTCACTGTGTTAGTAACATAAAACCTTTTTTGTTGTATAAAGTGTAAATTGTTACTGGCCACTAAATTGCCATTATACTTTTTTAAGAATAAAATTTTTCTTCTTCTGCTGTTATAAGTCAAAACATGTAGTTCTATTTTATAAAACTAGTTTTATTATAAACACAACGTAATTTAAACTGTTTGTCACAAAGTTAAGGTATATTTTCCAAAAATGTTCTGATCTTTATGGTCAGCCTGTCTGCATCGATATCTTTGACGATCTGTGACGTCCCGATTTTATTGAAAAGTCGCTGCTATTATATTTATGACGGATTGCGTGTTCTGATGTTATTAACCTTACAGTTGTAATGAATTTATTGAAATTTAAGGCTGCTCCGAAGTATTTGAGGACCTCGCCCGCTACGATATATCTGATGGCGACTGTATGTATGTAACTATTTTAACAACGGTAAGTTATAAGCAATGTTTAATTATTTATTTAAATGGGGCAATATCACAGACAACGAACACAATGATTTGACTTAAACTCTATTCATATTAAAATCTTTACATTCTTTTTATTTACTAGGTACTTAATAGAACTACAATAATATCACAGGAGATAAAGTTTTTAAGAGCCTATAAGTTATAAAGAAAATGAGATTCAGCGAGCCCGCTGGTCAGTCTCCAACCATGACTAGAAACTTACCTACTTACATAGCTAACCAAATAAGAATAAGTTCACTGTCAAAGCAATGATAATAAAAACTTGTGCTTCTAAATTACATGGCTTATCATTTCAAATTTAAAACAATTTCCAAAGGTCAAATACATTTGCTACAAAAAAAATGTAGACGAACTAGTTCAAAATGCAACATTTCTAGAATCAAGTTCTAGATCTGTCTAAAAGTATTAGCAAAAGCATTAATTTTATTTTTATTTTTATTCATTTTATTTATTAACCCTAAAAATATAAAAACATGGCAGTACTTAAGCTACAAAAGACTTATATACCTAATTCATAATAATTAAATACGAAATAACAATGGATTGGTACCTAAAGTTACAGTTTAGAAAATTTTGCTACTTATTTCATTAACATTGTAAAATAAATACCTAAATTATAATATAATTGGCTACAATAAATAATAAAAAAAACACTTAAAATAACTTATATTTAACTAAAAAAAGTAAGTACGGCTACTGCAGCACATGGTCGGGGTCTGTGTGGTGTGTCGCGCGGCGCAGCGCGGGGGGCAGCTCGGGCAGGCGGTACAGCGGGTCCGACCACGGCGGCAGCCGCAGCGCCGCGACCGACTTGCCGTGGATGCCCTGCGCCGAACACATCCGCGACACGTGCTCCAGCTCGCCCTCCGTCAGCTTCACCGTCGACTCCTGCCGTAACGCGTTTTTCAATGCGGCCCTCGAATGATCAAAATTGAAACATTGGGAGGGCTTTGGCTTTGAGGTCCTCTTGCGAAGCGGCGTTCCGGCAGGTATCGACGGTTCTGACTTCGTGTGGTTGGGATGCTTCATATTTTCCCAAAGATTGCAATTAATGGGTGCAACGAATTCCGTGTTTTTGGACATTTTTAATTGCTTCTGAGGCATCTTCTTTTCACTAAATTCACTTTTTCTTTTTAATAAGCCGCGAATAGAAGAGCCTCTCAATTTAAAAATTCGTTTGTGCAGCAACGGAGTAAGGGGCTCTGGCTTGGCGGTTTGTTGTGCCTGAGACTGAACCTTTCTGCTGTCAGGAAGCACGACCAATTCGCTGCCGCTGCACTGCGTCGACGACATTGACTTCAGCAGACCCATTCGAATTTGTTCTGAAGGATTCCAGAAGTCGTAAAAAATACACCTCGAACGGGAACTGCTCTTGTCGGGCTGAGTATACAGCGAGCCGTATTTGAGTTGCAATATTTCCGGCTTCGTGCTGCACTTAAAATGTACATCGACGAGTATTTCTTTCGGCGCCGAACCTGCTTCTTGCAGCTGGTACGGTGGGTCGAGACAAACTGGAAAGAAAAAAAATTGTTACGACTATACATACATTTGAGATATATTTTAATGTTAAATTTAGAATACAGCTGACTAAATATCAAATAAAATCATGTAAAATCTCTGATAAGTACTAGCTCTAAAATGAGCTTACTCACTTTTTTTGGGAAACGGGAACTGTGTGTCGGGACACAGCTGGAAGACAACTTTGTCTACCAGTGCGCTTATATCCGCGCCGGCGACGCCGCGCACCCACACGCGCCAGTCCTCCGGCACCGCGCGACCCGACGCCCATCGCCGCGGCTCGTACGCGTGCCCTAACTCCAGATAGACGCGTTCCTGCAATCGTAAAATAAAAATGACGTGTCAAAAGGCAACTAAAATTATTAAAACATAATTATTAATGCATTTTGTGCATCAAGTTTAAGATGAATTCCTACTAAGATGCTCATTAGGAAAATTAAAAGTGAACTTTGCCAAACAATATATAATTGAATTTTAGACTTTTAGAGATCTTCGTAGAAAAACGATCACATTTAAAGATTTTTTTTCAAAAATATTTCTTTTAAATTATGCTTCTGAATAAATATGACTTAATCTAAAAATTAAAAACTATGGTTGCTATCATTAACTATTGAAGTGCCAAACAAATATTTGATTTAAGAATAAAATATTGTCAAGACAGGTGAAAAACTTACCTTTGGTCCTGAGTCTACAAGACACGTTGGAGAAGCCATTTGCACAGCGTTCGGCTTATTCTGGTTATCAGTTACAAGTCCCATTGCTCAAAGTAAATCACAGTTTCAGACAATAAGTCCAAAGAAAATATTGCATGAAACGCGTAAGACCACTGCACTGTCACTAGGTGAAAGTACTACTGAAGCTCATAGAGGTGACAAGTACCCCGTAGCACCACCCCACCCATGCGTCAGAGCGCCATCTCCCCCGCTCCCCGCTTCCCCTTCGTGTCGCAGTGCAGCCACGTAATTGAAGCTAAACCAAAATTAAACGATCGCTGCAACGATAGATAACAGATGAAATCTGCTAAAAAAATCACTATAGATGCACAGAACAGAAAAAATAACTCACAATATACTAAGAAAAAAATATATATTTTATAAGACAAAAATTCCCTTAAGCGGGCAAAATAAAATATTATTTTATAAAGCCAGAAATTTGAGTAAAGACCTTGTAAAGACGATTTAGTTGCTTTGTGGTTACAATTTACAGCCAATGACAGCAGCCGGCGCTTTTACAATTTATCAACTTTCGACTGTTTGTAGTATTACAAAACCCTATCTGCATGAATATTCCTTTTAACAGGTTTTAGTTTTCTGGGATGGTTGGAAATATGAATGCGTGTCGTACTAAAAAAAGCACGGAAGCAACGGAATAAAATGCAGATATGTATAATTTTAAAGTTCCAGCTATCGATATACCAAAAATACCTATATCTGAATCCGTCCAATCTTTTAAGCGGGAATTAGTAACAAATGCAGAAACGAACTATCAAACTTCCGCATTTTTGAGTATAATATGTACCTTTGACCTTGATTCTATTGCTAAATGAATATAAGTATGTTAGTAGTTTTCGTTAAATCTAGAAATAATAACACTCAAAGCAAGGAAGGCAGATTTTTTGGGGCGTGGATCGATTTAGCTTGGTTTCATTTTTAGAAAACGTAACAATTAAAATATCGGCTATCCAGGTACTGGATATTTATAAATATTAGTAGGAAAAGTTTGCGAGGATCTGATTTTATCCAAATTATGAATATTTCTGCTACCAGCATTTGTTTTATGGCTCTATTAAATGAAAGTTTGGAAACAATAAGACTGACAATTGACGTTCCTTGAGCATCGACGCGTGTTTTCCGGGATTGGTGATGGGGATGGGGTGATTGGTTCGGCTGGCTATCACGACATAAGCCTTGACAACAAACAAATCCAGGTGACAAAAATAAGGTTTTACTGGGGCTGGGGTTTTTACGAGACCATTGATTATAATTATTATATCTTTTGCAAGAAGGCCAAGTTTAAGTAAGGAAAGTTACATAGGTACTTACATCTAAACTCTAAAACTTTCGCATTTATTGACATAATAGTAAGAAAATTTTATTAATAATATCCTCAACCGCATGTTGCGAGAATTTGATACTATTGTAACTGATGAATGCATATGTTACCAGCGATTGTTTTTATCACTATTGAATCAAAATCTAAAAACAACGATTCTCCGAAAATTGACAATTCCGTTGAGCATCGACGCAAGTTTGCCGGGAGCGTTGGTGGGGATGTTGATGCGGGAGTACCAGGTAGCCCGGAAGCATCAGAATAAAAAGTAGCTTATGTGTTGAATTGTTTCAGAAATTTTGCAATCAATTACAACTAAAAACTTTGTCTAGTTTAAGCGTAAATATTCTTACAAACTTTCGCATTTATGATTTTAGCAGGACAAGCATAGATATTATGTCATCGAATACTTATTGCAGGGATCTGTTGTTATTTAAAAGATTAATGGATTTGTTGACAGTTTTTGATTTTACCGTTGTCGAATAATAATTAAGAATTATAAACCCTGTAAATTGACGTTTTTTGAGCATCGACGCGAGTTCGCATTTTACGACTTCCCCTAGGCAGGAAATGGAAATTTCCACTCGCGTATCGGGAGCAAATTGCTACTTACAGTCCGGAGCGACGTAAAATCCTTTTAAGTACACCGATTAACAGTTTAAGCCTAAGTCTCTGGACCGTGGGACGTTCCTTACTACCGTAGGTACTGTACTCAGTGGTACAATCTTTTACTTGGAGTTTTTGGTTTAATAACCTCTGATCTATTTTCAACCCAGTGACTAGTACAATAATGACTTCTTGCCATTTATTGGAAACTATTCCTTTCTATATCAGGTTAGCCGGAAGAGATCCCTTGTTAGGGATAAGTTCACTTTTGTACTATTTTCTGTGCACTTCTGTATTTTTAAATTTTTATGTGCATTAAAGAGTTTACATACATTTACAATGAGTCACCTTTGAGTGAAGTGATTTAGTAACATAATGGTTTATAATAAGAATGTTTTTACACATATAAAACATAATTCTCATTCTGGTAATTGCGCAGTACATTTTGCAGAAACTCAGAATCTCAATCAAAATAAAATAATATTTTCAACTTTTTAAGAACTTCAAAGTTGTAAGAGAACCGGGTTGGTAACCCTCAGACCGTTATAAGCGCTATTGTTTCTTTGTCTTGTAACCGCCTTAAGACACAGGCAGGCAACTACCTGCGCTTAATGCCTATATATAATAGGCGTCAGCAAGACAATAATAATCCTTGCCATCAAACAACTGTAGGTTACTGTAATAAGATAACACTTAAGGTATATACGAGACGTATTGACGGATGACTTAAAACATAACAACTATTAAACGACCACCTGGGCGCACCACCCGGCTACCAGAAAGGGCCTAGAAAGCAATAATGATAGAAAGTTCTTAAACTCCTTCAAAACAATAGCGTATTATTGCAAAAGGTATCTTAATGAAATAAAAGATTAATTAAAACAGTAAGTATTTAAGTAAGTTTTCGTAGTACCTTGAAAATTTGACAGAACAATGGTTTATTACTCGGATTTGTTAATATCATTTTGTATGTTTGTCTCGCTACTGCCTCGTGACGCTAGCAGCTGCGCTTCACGTCACGCCCCTCGGTTGCGCTTTCTAGCAAGACATAAGACTTCACAGCAAGCAATTCCAGGTAACAGTAATGAGACTGTTGTTGGGCTATTAACGACAGCTTTTGTCGGATGATGATCTTAAGATAACGAATTCTTTTGAGCTACCTGGTAACATTCTTAAAAGCAACAATAGAAGAAAAATACAGTTGTTAATTTGCACACATACTAGATTGTGTTGTGTACAACAGATCTAAAATTCTGCGAAATTATTATAGAATTAAAAGAAAACTAGACATTTTCTGTCTTTATTTTTCTTTTAAATGCGACACACTTTACATGCATGTATATAAGACCATATTATAAATTAAATTGACCTAATTATCTCTCAAAAAAATAACGATTTTAAACTAATCAACCTCCGACGCAAAAGGAGGGGAGTTATAAGTTTGACGTCAATGTCTGTGTGTGTGTGTATATGCGGCATCGTAGCTCTCAAGTGGATTCACCTATTTGGGTGCGCTTTTTTCATTTGAAAGCCAGTTTTCTTGCAGTGTTTGTTAGCTATGTTTTATAAAAATCGGTCCAGCATTTTGAAGAGTATCAGTTTGTTCATTTAAAAAATGATATAAGGCATTTATGGGATAAAAAAACATTTTTTTCGTATTTCAGTATCACTTTATAGGTTTGATACTTGAATCGGCCGACGGTACCTACCCGAAATAAGATAGATCACTTCAGTACTTAAGAGCATGTCTATCTATTATTTTTCAAATACAATAAGTTTGTTTTGCTGCCTTCATAAAAGAGTTGAAATCGTTATCTATTTAAATAAACAATATAAACATTGTTAGACTGTCTCAGGAAAACATGTTGATATCAACACTAAAAGGAGGCCAGTATTTAAAATAAGAAATAAGTGGATAACAAAAATACATTATTTGTGATTGACTATGTCAAAAAACACATAATACACTACTTCTTATATACTAAACTTGTTTTTATTGAGTCTCACCCGTCGTACAATATATGTACGTCAATAATTTCAGTGATCTTCAGTTATCGTTGCTTGATCAAAATCCAAAAATGTTCATTTATAATATTTTGAAAGAAAAAAATCATTGCTCTGAACTGAGATGTGACTTTTCCGGCATTAAGCGCGGGGTGAGCGGTGTAATGGATGCGCGCGGGGGCGGTGGTGGAGCACTGGGGAGAGGTATTTGCTACCTGCGCTGCGAGTTCTTCAGTAGTGCTTTCGCCCCGTTACTGTGCAGTTGCCTCTTTTGGTTTACGCGCGTAGTTGCTAATCTTTTTCTCTTTCGTTTTGGACCAAGTACAGACTTGTGCTATGGATTCGTTCTCGAAGAACTTGACTTTGTCTACCGTCTCTCTACGCAACTCAACTGATTCGCAGGTTAGTTTTTTCGTATTAAGTTAATGAATTTACTATGATGGAGATATCTTGAATATATCTTAAAATACTTTAAGGATGTTTTCGTGCTAGCAGACGATTTATGGCAGAGTTTCCTAGATTGGGCTACATGGACCCCTAAGGGGTTAGTAACAATGTGTGCCAGGGGTCCGAAGCTAACTCAATTAACCCTTAACATACTTATTCAAAGTTTTTTTTTTTAATATAATGCTTTGTTTTGTATCCACTATAATCTTTACAATTTGGAAATTCTGAAAATTCACCGTGATCGCAAAAAATTCAAATAGCTTTAGTTATTTATTTCAACATATTTAAATTCCGCTAGATTACAATCGGTTCTTTAGCTATCAAGTCTTAAGAATTATTATATTTGAAAATATTTTTCTTCTTCCATAGCTAAGCCAACGCATTTGGCTGGAGGTGGGTCACTCGTACGAGCCGCGGCGATGGGCGTCGGGCCGCGCGGTGCCGGAGGACTGGCGCGTGTGGGTGCGCGGCGTCTCCGGCGCAGACATCAGCGCGCTCGTGGAGAAAGTCGTTTTCCAGCTGTGTCCTGATACACAGTTTCCGTACCCCAAAAAAAGTGAGTAAGCCTTTTATAGAGCTAGTTCTAATCAAAGGTTTTATATGATTACTATGTAGTTTTTTAGTATTTAGTCAGCAAGCATATTAAATATTATATAATTCTAATACTAACTAGTTTTTTTTGTTTGCTTCAGTTTGTCTTGACGCTCCGTACCAGCTGGAAGAAGCTGGTTCGACGCCGAAACAAATTCTCATCGACATACATTTTAAGCGCAGCACGAAGCCGGAAATTCTTCAATTCAAATACGGCTCGCTGTTTGCCAAACCCGACCAGAGCAGTGCAAATTCGAGTTGTATTTTTTATGACTTCCGGAATCCTTCGGATCAGCTACGAATGAGTGTTCTGAAGTCAATGTCGGCGACGCGGTACAGCGGCAGCGCACTGGTCGTGCTGCGCGACAGCGGAGAGGTTCGCCGTCACCACAACAAGGACCTGCCAACGCCGACACACTGCGACATGACACAGGAATGCGCTAAGCTGTATGATCCTGTGTTGACGCATAAACAAATGTTGCTCTTTGAGAGTTGCCCGGTATGCGACAATTTGTAGACAGTGCAATCTGTACATTATTAAGTACTCGAAGAACCTATGACGAACTGTAGGGAGGGGCTTACATTTAATTATAGTCAAAATTAATTACCTATACCTATGTGCTTGATGTGCTGTTAATGATCTATAATAAATACCTAGTTTAGTTTAGTTTTAGATGTACATATGTATATTAATAGATTTTTGACAGAAATTATGTTTTATACTTTTAATATTTTAAGATTGACTGTAGATTATGTTTAATTATGTTTTTTTTATTAGTTAGGTTCTGTAACTCATAATATTATTAAGGTAGGTATTATTTTTTAATTTTAGTGACATTAGTATAGCTACATTTTTGTTCAATTTTAGATATTATATTTAAGTAGGTATTGTTATGTTCATACGTTTAAGTGTAACCTTAATATCGATTGACAATAATTTTAAACAAACAATAATTTAGCTACGTACTTACCTAACTTGATTCCGTATACTTATATTAAGACTTTGTTTATATTAAAGTTCTTATTTTAAAGATTGAATAATTGTATATCTGCATACACTAAGTAGGTAATTGAGAAAATTGTTTAATTTTAATTTTTAAGGTAGCTTTAGTTTACATTTAAAATTGAGCAATGTATTGACTAAAATTTTATATTATTTTATGTATAAACTATACGTACTATGATGTTACCATAAGCATGAAATACTGATTTGATTCCAATAAATTGAGCAAAAGTTCTTTAAAAACATTTATTGTTTAATTTAGTTAAGTCGAGTTCTGCGGAATGCGGTTTTTTTTATTCGAACGAAAGCCAGTTTTTTTTGCGGTGGTTCTAGCCATCAGCTCTTTTCTAAAACGATGAAAAGCATTTTTGGCATAAAAATATTTTTTTTAATTTTATACAAATTTCCTTTGTTTGTTCACACGTCAAGGGCGACGCAGAATGAGTTGGACTCTAGAGTATGCACAAAAATGACGTGCAGCTTAAAATATTACGCTCATCTGGTCTCACCTTAACGGGCGGTTAGAGGAGGGAGTGCGTTCGCGACCGTGTCGGCCGCGCACGAGTCACGGCGCAACACGTCGACTGACGGACTAATAATAGCGCGGCGCACGCTCCTCCTTGTCACGCCTTACCGCGAGCATGAGTAGATATGTTGAATTGTAAGTACCTAAGTAGGTAATACGAAGGTGTTTTATCTACTTATCTGTTTTTAAATATACTTTAACAAAGGAAGACTTGACAGACGAAGTCGCAGGCAACAGCTAGTATCTAATAAATAATGAAAATACTTAATCACCATTACGTTGCGAGCAGACGATCGCTTAGTCACACAGCATTTCGTTATTGCCATTAGTATATTACTAAGTGTGAATCACGTTAGATTTTGAAACTTGCAAATTGATTTATGCTGCTAGCTGGCGAATGTTGACTTGTATGAAAATATCTATTAGATGTTCTTTTAATGAGACTTCTTAAAATTAAGCGTTAAACTGCATCATGCGACACAAATCAATGTATACCTAAGTACCTACTTGAGTACATTCTTCAAAATACCTAATCTAATCTAACAAGTTTCGCATTAAGTAGGTAGTAGCAATACACAGAATAATGCTTATGATGAATAGATAATTAACAAAGTGCTTGTGATCATTAGCAAATACCAAATGCTTTAATTTGCACTAATGTAGCTAACAGGAACAATTAACTAAATGATTTCCGGGCGATGTTCTGATATATTTAAACGGATGCAAATGGTTACTTCAGTCACACTTTCACCTTTCGACAGTGCAGATCTCCGAGTTTTGTGCGCCCAATATTACTGGAGATAAATTTTTTGAACCGTGATTCAACCACTTTAAGTTTGAATACTATTGAAGAAATGCAAATGGCGAAGTCTACGTCGCCCGTGCCACTCAGCGAGAGCGCAGTGGTGCTGCCCGGTGGCGGCGACCCAAACCCAAAAAACCAGTTCCAAAAAAAACTGCTGGAAAAATCCATGAAAAGGACAAAGAAACACGTTATAAGACCCATCGATCTCGGACGCTGGAAAAAACACATTGAATTTACCAAAAACAATGCGCTGAGGGAGCTCATTGAGAAGCAATGCAAGTCAACAACACCACCCAGAGACAGCGCGCAAGCTACAACTCCACCGTCGAAGAGTTATAAAGTTGCCATACGGATCAATTCACAGCTAAAGATGAAGATAAAGAAGCTGGCTCATAACTTTAGGTAATAACTAGATTTCTGTGAAAAATGTAATACTAGATGTAGTAATTAATGCAATAAAGCAAGTTAGAGAAAGTTACCCATTGTCGATTGTCAAAATCATCAAAATGACATTATAATAAAGCAATCTCTTTTATATCTACTATAATATAATATAATGTTATAATAAAATAACGACGTACTTACTATTATTTCTACCTAGGTACTGCTATTTTGTTATTTTATTTCTTTCATAATTTCATATTAATAATTATTATTATTTGTCTTCGACATTGGAGATATATTCAATTAATTTATTTGACGATCGAGACGTTTTACACATCTACTAAAATGAAATTAATTTTATTAGTTCTTCTTTCTTTCTTTTCATATAATTGTATTTGGTTTCACTTTGACCAGTAGAGACTTTATACATCTCTACTATAGACTTACATATATTATTTAAGTTAACAAAAAAAATGGGCACCCAAAACTTAGGTAAGTATCATGCCACGTAGATTTGCAGCAGTTATTTCAGCCAGAGGAGGCCACAATCGATATTTTTTTTATTTGTTGTTTGTAACTTTATCAAAATAAAAGAGAAAGTCAATTGAAGTAACCCTTTTTATTTATTTTGTCGAAATGAGGAATTTCCTATAAATAAGAATAAAACAAAATTGCCCGTTTCTTTGCAAAGCAGTTTATGTGTTAGGTACCTGGGGCTTTACCATGACGTCCTAATTCCGACTCAGTTCAAGTTTTAGCTGTCACTTTTAGTATGAATCTGACAGCGAGCGAACCTAAACTGAATCGCATTAAGACGTCATGGTAAGGAACCTGGACTTAACTAAAATAAACACACCTTTCTACCTTCATCCTAATATCGTTTTACAGAAAGAAAGGGTGAATGCGATTTTGACTCCAATGACAATATTATTATAGACTCGGATAAAGTGCGTCGAATTCGCCTCCAACGCATGATCGGCCACAGGCACAGCAGAACCGCTAACATCCTGTGTTTTCGTAATACATAGTTCGAATGTCGAGCAATTCTCGATTGTCATTTTGATTACGTGAGTTATCTGCAGACAACCTACTTATACGTTATGCGATATGCATAAAAAACAGCATTTACCTACTACTTTTATTGATTTCCAGGCCTTGGCCCAGCAGCCCGGTGGTCCGAACAGGACCCTATTTCATAAAGCTACGAGTTATAATTTACAAGCGGAAGTCTCTTTCTAACACATAGGGTCAAAAAGAGACTTCCGCTTGTAAATTGTAACTTTTAGCTTTATGAAATAGGGTCCAGGTAGTAGTTTAGTAAAAGCGTTTTAAGTTAAATAGGTGTAATCTTATTATAGCTATCCGGATTGTTTGCTATCCAGGCTTATGTCTTGCTAGCGAGCCCAACCTAGGGGCGTGAAGTGCAGGTAGCTGTCCGGTGTAGATGTAGAAGGTCGCTACAAGATAAACAGACAATAGGGCATTATAATATGTCTGAGGGTTGCCAAGCCGGTTTTTGGGATATGTAAACGTTGCCAAAAAATAAATAAATAGGTAATTTTATTTTCATTTAGCTTTTGAGTTTTAGCAAAAAGAACTGCGCAGTAACATATGAGTCACAGTTAGACTTAAAAGTGACAAATAAAATGACGTCATTGTAAACAACTACATTACCAAATGATCGCATTAGTTAATTAAAATTGGCACTCAACGACCATTTGTAAACTAAGCAGGAGTACCTACTTTTGTATCTTTTGCAATCTATTCATTAAAGTTAATTAAAATTTAAGTATATCGTTTGTTTTCAGGTTTGAAAACAATGGAATGTTTTTTCAGTATGTTTATTTAAATACCAATAAAGGTTCTCGAAGAAATCAACTCAAATTAAATTGATGTTTTTGCGATTGACCTTGGAAATTATTGAATAAATGAGGATTCCCAATTCGTCAGGTAACTTTTGAGCGTCCCACGCCATTCCCATATCATACAACTTTGATATCTGGCACTTAGTTTTAACTTGTAGAGCCTACCTAGTTGTGATAGTTTTCCCTTTGCCTACTAGTTAGGTACTAATAGGTTTACCGCCAAACTAAAACCAGGTTTAACGAGAGGGAGCTTTTAAGCTAAACAGCAGTTGGATAGAAACACAAACAGACATTAACCATGAAGCCCTGAAACTTATAATTAAACGAATTCACTTTTTTGAAAATTAAATATTATTTTATATCTTAATATTGTTTTTGAACAGCACTGTCTAATAAGTTTATTTCGATTATTATAGCCTGATGACATGCAAAAGATGATGATTTATGTCTACGTTGCTGCCGTGGTCAAAACTAGTTTTATCGTACCTACTTTTAATTCAGCTTGTAAAACAGATCCATCACGATCGCGCCAGATAAATGCTAGTTATTTGGCTTAAATTGCACCTCTAATTGGAGTAATTTTAAGGAAATTTTAATAATGACTCATTGCCATTATTATCTCGTTACATTTGTCTTTTGATTTTTAAAATGGATTATTTTGTGCGAAGCAATAACACTCTCATTTTAGGTACTTATCTTGTTTTTTACTCGTTACACCAACAGCCCTAAAAAAAGCAGGGTTTAGGGGAATGCGGATGAGTACCTACAGAGCCTACATAATTATAGCATGTACAGTACACACAGCAAAGATATTCGGTAAGCACCTTTGCATGCACGCGCCGCTTTAAACCTGCTTACCGAATAGTTTTGCTGTGTGTTACAAAGCGGTTTAAAAATCAACGACCATTGATTTTATAGAGGTTTTTATAACTTTACACAAAATATTTTTTTATGCGTTGTGTACCTTTCGCACACAAAAAACTCGCCAGCTAACAATTTAGTCATAAAATACTTATATTAGAGAAAGAATTTCTTATAAAGAATAAAAAGATTAGAAATCTTTACATAGGAAACAATAGAAACTCCTTTGTATTTAGGTAATCTTTAGTCTTGCGCTTGCCGACAAACCAACTGGTCATAAAACACTCATCGTTAGCAACCAAGAGTTTTGGGTTTAGGGCTACCGGTTCTCGATTACCTGATAGGAAACCACCACTTGTCTTGTGCATTTGTTTATGGATAAATTTCCATTGACGCACTTGCCGACAAACCAACAGGTCTTAACATAACATTACTTAAATACGAATTTTATGTTCCATTCCACAGTTGACAAATAAATGGGTTTAAGGCTACCGGTATTAGATAACCTTTTAGGAAAACAGCAGTTATTCAATTTTTTATTGATAAAAAGGCCACCTTCAGTCGACCAAAAATCATGTCCTTAACAAATTTTTAATCGAAACGATATTTTTTTTATTTTACATACATACACAAATCTCGTCTTTAGTCCTTACGGGGTAGACAGAGTCTAAGGTGACAAGACCTACAGGCCACGCTTAGCAAGATTGTGGGCGTATAGATGGAAAATGGAATCAAAATAGTGATGGGTTGCTAGCCGCATCGCCTATAACATGTTTTCTATGATTGTCGCCCATTCCCTCGATGAGCTTTTACCATCTGCGCGGGAAGAGAAGCAACTGATACATACTATGTATGCTATGTTTTTTATTTTGCCGTACTTAAAATAATATTTTTTTATTTGAGTACGAACTATCGTAAGGTTGTTAAAAGTGCCGTATTTTTTTGCAAAGGAGTATGCTATAAATGATAGTTCTACTATTGTTAGTATTAAAATGCTACTACGTCATATTACTACTGCACTGAAACTAAGTATCATATTTTATACTACACAAACTATATATTAGCTCTCCGACGTGGATTTTATTTAATTTACTTAAAACTTAGTTGTTTGGTGCAAGCGAATCAAGGGTGGGTTAGCATTATATTGCGTACATAAATCAAACAATAAATGTATATAACACAAACTACGGCCCATATTTATTCAAATAAAATTCATTATAATACTGCATAATCATAATTAATTTCTAATATAAAATTATAAATCTGGTCAACTTTGCTCTACTAAGTAATAATATTATAATATAACTAGCTTTTGCCCGCCCGCGACTTCGTCTGCGTACCTAGAATTAACTAACCTAAATAACGACCCTCAAAATTGTAAAGCAGTTATAAAATCGATGCTGTTGACAAATATTTAAGAGGCCAGTAGTTATAATTAGTATAGTTGATAGAGATTTAGTACCTATGTAAGGACGCGTTGTAAGCATGCGACCACAGCAGCAGATAAACCGTACGTGGTTTTCGCTCGCTGTTCACACAAAATTTACTATTTTTTGTAATTGATTTGAATAAATAAATTAAAAAAAAAACAGTATTTTAGGTAGCTTATTATTAGTGGTAGGAAAACATTCAATAAGAGCACCAATGAAATATGTTACCTTTAAGGTAACGTATTGCATCTTCGTAGTAAATTTCACTCTCCTTTTCACATCTTTGATGATTTCTGTAATCAAAAACTATTCTATTCCCTTCCCCGGGACCATAACAATATTTATCCATTCCAAATTTCGTTTAAGTCAGTTCAACGGCTTAAGCGCGAAGAAGGCAAAAGACAGACGCACTTTTACATTTAACATTATAAGTAAGAATTTTCAAAAACCCTTCTGATATTCAGCTTCAAAAAAAGGGAGGCCTTTGCCCAGCAGTGGGACACTCATTGGGCTAATATAATAATAAAAAAAATATTTATACATCAAGTACCACCTAGTTATTTTTGAGATTTGCTAGTTTTCTAAGTGACTTTAACGCCATTTCATGCCCTAAAGATATGAAAAATAAGGTTCCTTCAAACAATATTAGATATTAAGTACCTAACTTCAACCCCAATTTTGCCTCCCCCTCCCCCTTTAAACCGCTGAAAAACATAATAATATTATTTATTTTTGTTTCTAATCAAAAGTTTAAAAATAAAGTTCCACGCTTCTAGTTTCAAAAATCACAACACTTCTATACAAATCAACCCCTATTTCTAATTTATCCACCAAGAAAACTCTTAAAAACTATTTTTAGATAGCTTGAAAAAGAATGTTATCTCTGTACCAAATTTCACAAAATCGGTTCAGTGGTTTAGGCGTGAAAGCGTAACCAACATACAGACAGACGAATTTACTTTAGCATTTATAATATAGGGATAGGAATTATTATTTAAAGCATTTTGTTCTAAAAACCGGCCAATAATTGCAAGCCAAACTCGTGCATCGAGGTTTCCGTACAAATTAGGCAAGTGAATTATGATATTCAGTGTTAGCAGAGCCCTACTGGCTCCTAAGCAAAATGTAGGCAGTGTGAGGTCATTTTATATTGGTTTCTTACACATGCAGACATAATAAAAATATTTTTGGTTTTATTTTTTTCATTTTAGTTGTGCTGTATGACCCACTATCATACAAAATTTCAAATTATCAAGACAACTGGTACCTACCTACCTACCTACCCAATGTTTTGAGAGCACGGCGATTTGTATGGAAACACCCTTTCTAATGACTATCTTGTGATTGTATAGATTTGAGGGTGACTATACTTTTAGAATGCCATAAACTCTACATTATATAAAAACAGACTTAAAATCACATCAAAATATGATACAACTCGAGCCATCTGTTGTCCAATAGATAAAAACTTTATAATGATTTGATGATTACCTTTACATAGCATTACATAACACAACTGTTCCATGTTCTATGAACGCGTAAAGCGACATCTATTAACAAATAGCGGAACTAATCGACTACAGTAAACTTTAGTATTATTCTGTTGCTTAGTTTTACTAGAACATATTACATGTACTACATTTTTGAACTCAGGACTTCTTCCTCTTTCATTTGGTATCCCAGTAAATAATGTATCAAAAAATGTTTTTGGTGGACCCCCCCTTTTTCTTTTATATCTCGACTTCTAGGTAGAATTTCGAAAAAACGCGACATGGCAGTTTAAGTTAGACCTCCAGCAATATAATAACAAAAACTGCATTCAGTTTGGTGCTGTAGTTTTTGCGTAGCGCGGTAACAAACATACAGACAGACAGACAGACAAAAATTCTAAAAATTGTATTTTTGGCTTCTATGGTGCTTATAGAGGCCCCTTAGTTTATTTTTTCTTTAATATCTCCTATGTACAGACATCGACCTGTTACAATTATATTATATGTATAGATGGTTACAAATTCACTAAACAAAAATGTTAATCTTGCTACTCCACTATACTAAGTAGTAGCAAGCTTACTTTACTAGGTAGTAAGCATAGGCGCAGAATAGCGAAGTCAATGTTTTTCTGTGATGTTTTTCGTTCATTGCAATTGATCTCTGCAAGGTTACGTAGGTAACGCCTGATTCAATAATTTAAAAAAAATAGTCTTCGAAATACATAGGTACTAAATAAATTTATGGGTAAAAGATACAAAGTCTTAAAGAAATAGATACCTAATAATATCAAACATATCCATCAAACCAATAAAAAAAAAAAATTACGCAGGTATTTTAACAATGTTAAGACAACTCTACTAAGTAATAAATTCAGTGAACAAAATATATTAATCTTGCTACTCCACCCAAGAGAATAATATAATTACTAAGTTACTCAGCTACCAAGTAGCAAGCGTACTAGGTAGTAAACAATGTCGCAGAGTAGCGAGATAAATGTTTTTAGTTCATTAAAATTGATCTCTGCAAGGTAACGCCTGATTCAATAATTTAATAAGTTTAGTTTTTGAAATACATTAGTACTATAAAATAAATAGTCTTAATTATTACCATTTCCATCAAACTAATTATAAGAAATATTCGCAGGTTTAACAAATAACCAAAGTTAAATTATTTATTTAAAAGGTGTTATTTTATTACGATCGCTTACAAGGAAAACGATCATTTGATTAAAATTCTATGCAAGTAAAAATCTATACATCTTTTAATATTTTGCTAACTGAACAAAAGATCATCATAGCAGACTGTTTTTTTGATAGACATATATATTTAACTCTAATCAGTATTTTATAATAATACAAATCATAATAATGTGCCTTATATCTAATTAAAAATACAATGTGATTAAAATTGCTTGACTAGGTGTATTATGGAAAAAAACATTACTTAACCCTGCTATTCCGCTACGAAGTGGTAACCGTAGTAGAGTAGCAAGGCAATATGTTTTTCTTCATTGAAATGGATCTCTGTAAAGTAACGCCTGATTCAATATAAAATAACAGTCTTCAAAATACATGGGTACTTTAATACCAACAAATTCTTAATTAAATAAATAGGTAACTAATGATGTTTACCTTTACTATCCAACTAATTTTAAATAAAAAGGTAAGTATTTTAACAACGGTAAGTAATAAGCAATGTTGAATTATTTATTTAAAGGGGGTAATATCACTAATATCACAGACAACGAACACAATGATTTGACTTAAACTCTATTCATATTAAAATCTTTATATTCTTTTTATTTACTAGGTACTTCATAGAACTACAATAATATCACAGGAGATAAAGTTTTTAAGTGCCTATAAGTTATATAGAAAATGAGATTCAGCGAGCCCGCTGCATAAAAACAGGGCAGTATTTAAATTACAAAAGACTTATTGTTGGCGACTGGCTGCAGCGCGGCCTTTTTATAACCTACTTGTCAACATTTCTTTTGTATGTTTTTTATTACGTTATATGTCAGTTGTGAAGTAGAGCTGATGCTGTCTTGTTGCATTATTTTAAACTCTGCATTAAACCCGTGTTTCCACTAATAGTTTAGCCTTTTCATTAATACAGTCCACTCAATAGCTATCACTTATATACCTAATTTATAATAATTAAATACGAAATAACAATTAATACCTAAAGTTACAGTTAAGAAAATTGAGCTACTTATGTCATTAACATTGTAAAATAAATACCTAAATTATAATATAATTGGTTACAATAAATAATAAAAAAAACACTTAAAATAACTTATATTTAACTAAAAATAGTAATTACGGCTACTGCAGCACATGGTCGGGCTCGTCGCGGTGTGTCGCGCGGCGCAGCGCGGGGGGCAGCTCGGGCAGGCGGTACAGCGGGTCCGACCACGGCGGCAGCCGCAGCGCCGCGACCGACTTGCCGTGGATGCTCTGCGCTGAACACATCCGCGACACGTGCTCCAGCTCGCCCTCCGTCAGCTTCACCGTCGACTCCTGCCGTAACGCGTTTTTCAATGCGGCCCTCGAATGATCAAAATTGAAACATTGGGAGGGCTTTGGTTTTAAGGTCCTCTTGCGAAGCGGCGTTCCGGCAGGTATCGACGATTCTGACTTCGCGTGGTTGGGATGCTTCATATTTTCCCAAAGATCACGATTGATGGGAGCTACGAATTCGTGGTTTCCTTCCGGGTTTTTGGATATTTTTAATTGCTTCTGAGGCATCTTCTTTTCAATGGATTCACTTTTTCTTTTTAATAAGCCGCGAATAGAAGATCCTCTCAATTTAAAAATTCGTTTGTGCAGCAACGGAGTAAGGGGCTCTGGCTTGGCTGTTTGTTGTGCCTGAGACTGAACCTTTCTGCTGTCAGGAAGCACGACCAATTCGCTGCCGCTGCACTGCGTCGACGACATTGACTTCAGCAGACCCATTCGAATTTGTTCCGAAGGATTCCAAAAGTCGTAAAAAATACACCTCGAACGGGAACAGCTCTTGTCGGGCTGAGTATACAGCGAGCCGTATTTGAGTTGCAATATTTCCGGCTTCGTGCTGCACTTAAAATGTACATCGACGAGTATTTCTTTCGGCGCCGAACCTGCTTCTTGCAGCTGGTACGGTGGGTCGAGACAAACTGGAAAGAAAAAAAATTGTTACGACTATACATACATTTGAGATATATTGTAATGTTAAATTTAGAATACAGCTGACTAAATATCAAATAAAATCATATAAAATCTCTGATAAGTACTAGCTCTAAAATGAGCTTACTCACTTTTTTTGGGAAACGGGAACTGTGTGTCGGGACACAGCTGGAAGACAACTTTGTCTACCAGTGCGCTTATATCCGCGCCGGCGACGCCGCGCACCCACACGCGCCAGTCCTCCGGCACCGCGCGACCCGACGCCCATCGCCGCGGCTCGTACGCGTGCCCTAACTCCAGATAGACGCGTTCCTGCAATCGTAAAATAAAAATGACGTGTCAAAAGGCAACTAAAATTATTAAAACATAATTATTAATGCATTTTGTGCATCAAGTTTAAGATGAATTCCTACTAAGATGCTCATTAGGAAAATTAAAAGTGAACTTTGCCAAACAATATATAATTGAATTTTAGACTTTTAGAGATCTTCGTAGAAAAACGATCACATTTAAAGATTTTTTTTCAAAAATATTTCTTTTAAATTATGCTTCTGAATAAATATGACTTAATCTAAAAATTAAAAACTATGGTTGCTATCATTAACTATTGAAGTGCCAAACAAATATTTGATTTAAGAATAAAATATTGTCAAGACAGGTGAAAAACTTACCTTTGGTCCTGAGTCTACAAGACACGTTGGAGAAGCCATTTGCACAGCGTTCGGCTTATTCTGGTTATCAGTTACAAGTCCCATTGCTCAAAGTAAATCACAGTTTCAGACAATAAGTCCAAAGAAAATATTGCATGAAACGCGTAAGACCACTGCACTGTCACTAGGTGAAAGTACTACTGAAGCTCATAGAGGTGACAAGTACCCCGTAGCACCACCCCACCCATGCGTCAGAGCGCCATCTCCCCCGCTCCCCGCTTCCCCTTCGTGTCGCAGTGCAGCCACGTAATTGAAGCTAAACCAAAATTAAACGATCGCTGCAACGATAGATAACAGATGAAATCTGCTAAAAAAATCACTATAGATGCACAGAACAGAAAAAATAACTCACAATATACTAAGAAAAAAATATATATTTTATAAGACAAAAATTCCCTTAAGCGGGCAAAATAAAATATTATTTTATAAAGCCAGAAATTTGAGTAAAGACCTTGTAAAGACGATTTAGTTGCTTTGTGGTTACAATTTACAGCCAATGACAGCAGCCGGCGCTTTTACAATTTATCAACTTTCGACTGTTTGTAGTATTACAAAACCCTATCTGCATGAATATTCCTTTTAACAGGTTTTAGTTTTCTGGGATGGTTGGAAATATGAATGCGTGTCGTACTAAAAAAAGCACGGAAGCAACGGAATAAAATGCAGATATGTATAATTTTAAAGTTCCAGCTATCGATATACCAAAAATACCTATATCTGAATCCGTCCAATCTTTTAAGCGGGAATTAGTAACAAATGCAGAAACGAACTATCAAACTTCCGCATTTTTGAGTATAATATGTACCTTTGACCTTGATTCTATTGCTAAATGAATATAAGTATGTTAGTAGTTTTCGTTAAATCTAGAAATAATAACACTCAAAGCAAGGAAGGCAGATTTTTTGGGGCGTGGATCGATTTAGCTTGGTTTCATTTTTAGAAAACGTAACAATTAAAATATCGGCTATCCAGGTACTGGATATTTATAAATATTAGTAGGAAAAGTTTGCGAGGATCTGATTTTATCCAAATTATGAATATTTCTGCTACCAGCATTTGTTTTATGGCTCTATTAAATGAAAGTTTGGAAACAATAAGACTGACAATTGACGTTCCTTGAGCATCGACGCGTGTTTTCCGGGATTGGTGATGGGGATGGGGTGATTGGTTCGGCTGGCTATCACGACATAAGCCTTGACAACAAACAAATCCAGGTGACAAAAATAAGGTTTTACTGGGGCTGGGGTTTTTACGAGACCATTGATTATAATTATTATATCTTTTGCAAGAAGGCCAAGTTTAAGTAAGGAAAGTTACATAGGTACTTACATCTAAACTCTAAAACTTTCGCATTTATTGACATAATAGTAAGAAAATTTTATTAATAATATCCTCAACCGCATGTTGCGAGAATTTGATACTATTGTAACTGATGAATGCATATGTTACCAGCGATTGTTTTTATCACTATTGAATCAAAATCTAAAAACAACGATTCTCCGAAAATTGACAATTCCGTTGAGCATCGACGCAAGTTTGCCGGGAGCGTTGGTGGGGATGTTGATGCGGGAGTACCAGGTAGCCCGGAAGCATCAGAATAAAAAGTAGCTTATGTGTTGAATTGTTTCAGAAATTTTGCAATCAATTACAACTAAAAACTTTGTCTAGTTTAAGCGTAAATATTCTTACAAACTTTCGCATTTATGATTTTAGCAGGACAAGCATAGATATTATGTCATCGAATACTTATTGCAGGGATCTGTTGTTATTTAAAAGATTAATGGATTTGTTGACAGTTTTTGATTTTACCGTTGTCGAATAATAATTAAGAATTATAAACCCTGTAAATTGACGTTTTTTGAGCATCGACGCGAGTTCGCATTTTACGACTTCCCCTAGGCAGGAAATGGAAATTTCCACTCGCGTATCGGGAGCAAATTGCTACTTACAGTCCGGAGCGACGTAAAATCCTTTTAAGTACACCGATTAACAGTTTAAGCCTAAGTCTCTGGACCGTGGGACGTTCCTTACTACCGTAGGTACTGTACTCAGTGGTACAATCTTTTACTTGGAGTTTTTGGTTTAATAACCTCTGATCTATTTTCAACCCAGTGACTAGTACAATAATGACTTCTTGCCATTTATTGGAAACTATTCCTTTCTATATCAGGTTAGCCGGAAGAGATCCCTTGTTAGGGATAAGTTCACTTTTGTACTATTTTCTGTGCACTTCTGTATTTTTAAATTTTTATGTGCATTAAAGAGTTTACATACATTTACAATGAGTCACCTTTGAGTGAAGTGATTTAGTAACATAATGGTTTATAATAAGAATGTTTTTACACATATAAAACATAATTCTCATTCTGGTAATTGCGCAGTACATTTTGCAGAAACTCAGAATCTCAATCAAAATAAAATAATATTTTCAACTTTTTAAGAACTTCAAAGTTGTAAGAGAACCGGGTTGGTAACCCTCAGACCGTTATAAGCGCTATTGTTTCTTTGTCTTGTAACCGCCTTAAGACACAGGCAGGCAACTACCTGCGCTTAATGCCTATATATAATAGGCGTCAGCAAGACAATAATAATCCTTGCCATCAAACAACTGTAGGTTACTGTAATAAGATAACACTTAAGGTATATACGAGACGTATTGACGGATGACTTAAAACATAACAACTATTAAACGACCACCTGGGCGCACCACCCGGCTACCAGAAAGGGCCTAGAAAGCAATAATGATAGAAAGTTCTTAAACTCCTTCAAAACAATAGCGTATTATTGCAAAAGGTATCTTAATGAAATAAAAGATTAATTAAAACAGTAAGTATTTAAGTAAGTTTTCGTAGTACCTTGAAAATTTGACAGAACAATGGTTTATTACTCGGATTTGTTAATATCATTTTGTATGTTTGTCTCGCTACTGCCTCGTGACGCTAGCAGCTGCGCTTCACGTCACGCCCCTCGGTTGCGCTTTCTAGCAAGACATAAGACTTCACAGCAAGCAATTCCAGGTAACAGTAATGAGACTGTTGTTGGGCTATTAACGACAGCTTTTGTCGGATGATGATCTTAAGATAACGAATTCTTTTGAGCTACCTGGTAACATTCTTAAAAGCAACAATAGAAGAAAAATACAGTTGTTAATTTGCACACATACTAGATTGTGTTGTGTACAACAGATCTAAAATTCTGCGAAATTATTATAGAATTAAAAGAAAACTAGACATTTTCTGTCTTTATTTTTCTTTTAAATGCGACACACTTTACATGCATGTATATAAGACCATATTATAAATTAAATTGACCTAATTATCTCTCAAAAAAATAACGATTTTAAACTAATCAACCTCCGACGCAAAAGGAGGGGAGTTATAAGTTTGACGTCAATGTCTGTGTGTGTGTGTATATGCGGCATCGTAGCTCTCAAGTGGATTCACCTATTTGGGTGCGCTTTTTTCATTTGAAAGCCAGTTTTCTTGCAGTGTTTGTTAGCTATGTTTTATAAAAATCGGTCCAGCATTTTGAAGAGTATCAGTTTGTTCATTTAAAAAATGATATAAGGCATTTATGGGATAAAAAAACATTTTTTTCGTATTTCAGTATCACTTTATAGGTTTGATACTTGAATCGGCCGACGGTACCTACCCGAAATAAGATAGATCACTTCAGTACTTAAGAGCATGTCTATCTATTATTTTTCAAATACAATAAGTTTGTTTTGCTGCCTTCATAAAAGAGTTGAAATCGTTATCTATTTAAATAAACAATATAAACATTGTTAGACTGTCTCAGGAAAACATGTTGATATCAACACTAAAAGGAGGCCAGTATTTAAAATAAGAAATAAGTGGATAACAAAAATACATTATTTGTGATTGACTATGTCAAAAAACACATAATACACTACTTCTTATATACTAAACTTGTTTTTATTGAGTCTCACCCGTCGTACAATATATGTACGTCAATAATTTCAGTGATCTTCAGTTATCGTTGCTTGATCAAAATCCAAAAATGTTCATTTATAATATTTTGAAAGAAAAAAATCATTGCTCTGAACTGAGATGTGACTTTTCCGGCATTAAGCGCGGGGTGAGCGGTGTAATGGATGCGCGCGGGGGCGGTGGTGGAGCACTGGGGAGAGGTATTTGCTAC
Source organism: Pandemis heparana (assembly GCA_963854515.1). Classification (NCBI taxonomy): domain Eukaryota; kingdom Metazoa; phylum Arthropoda; class Insecta; order Lepidoptera; family Tortricidae; genus Pandemis; species Pandemis heparana. The sequence continues at coordinate 5,017,785 of OY978020.1, read as the reverse complement.
CTGCGCTGCGAGTTCTTCAGTAGTGCTTTCGCCCCGTTACTGTGCAGTTGCCTCTTTTGGTTTACGCGCGTAGTTGCTAATCTTTTTCTCTTTCGTTTTGGACCAAGTACAGACTTGTGCTATGGATTCGTTCTCGAAGAACTTGACTTTGTCTACCGTCTCTCTACGCAACTCAACTGATTCGCAGGTTAGTTTTTTCGTATTAAGTTAATGAATTTACTATGATGGAGATATCTTGAATATATCTTAAAATACTTTAAGGATGTTTTCGTGCTAGCAGACGATTTATGGCAGAGTTTCCTAGATTGGGCTACATGGACCCCTAAGGGGTTAGTAACAATGTGTGCCAGGGGTCCGAAGCTAACTCAATTAACCCTTAACATACTTATTCAAAGTTTTTTTTTTTATTATAATGCTTTGTTTTGTATCCACTATAATCTTTACAATTTGGAAATTCTGAAAATTCACCGTGATCGCAAAAAATTCAAATAGCTTTAGTTATTTATTTCAACATATTTAAATTCCGCTAGATTACAATCGGTTCTTTAGCTATCAAGTCTTAAGAATTATTATATTTGAAAATATTTTTCTTCTTCCATAGCTAAGCCAACGCATTTGGCTGGAGGTGGGTCACTCGTACGAGCCGCGGCGATGGGCGTCGGGCCGCGCGGTGCCGGAGGACTGGCGCGTGTGGGTGCGCGGCGTCTCCGGCGCAGACATCAGCGCGCTCGTGGAGAAAGTCGTTTTCCAGCTGTGTCCTGATACACAGTTTCCGTACCCCAAAAAAAGTGAGTAAGCCTTTTATAGAGCTAGTTCTAATCAAAGGTTTTATATGATTACTATGTAGTTTTTTAGTATTTAGTCAGCAAGCATATTAAATATTATATAATTCTAATACTAACTAGTTTTTTTTGTTTGCTTCAGTTTGTCTTGACGCTCCGTACCAGCTGGAAGAAGCTGGTTCGACGCCGAAACAAATTCTCATCGACATACATTTTAAGCGCAGCACGAAGCCGGAAATTCTTCAATTCAAATACGGCTCGCTGTTTGCCAAACCCGACCAGAGCAGTGCAAATTCGAGTTGTATTTTTTATGACTTCCGGAATCCTTCGGATCAGCTACGAATGAGTGTTCTGAAGTCAATGTCGGCGACGCGGTACAGCGGCAGCGCACTGGTCGTGCTGCGCGACAGCGGAGAGGTTCGCCGTCACCACAACAAGGACCTGCCAACGCCGACACACTGCGACATGACACAGGAATGCGCTAAGCTTTATGATCCTGTGTTGACGCATAAACAAATGTTGCTCTTTGAGAGTTGCCCGGTATGCGACAATTTGTAGACAGTGCAATCTGTACATTATTAAGTACTCGAAGAACCTATGACGAACTGTAGGGAGGGGCTTACATTCAATTATAGTCAAAATTAATTACCTATACCTATGTGCTTGATGTGCTGTTAATGATCTATAATAAATACCTAGTTTAGTTTAGTTTTAGATGTACATATATATATTAATAGATTTTTGACAGAAATTATGTTTCATACTTTTAATATTTTAAGATTGACTGTAGATTATGTTTAATTATGTTTTTTTTATTAGTTAGGTTCTGTAACTCATAATATTATTAAGGTATTATTTTTTAATTTTAGTGACATTAGTATAGCTACATTTTTGTTCAATTTTAGATATTATATTTAAGTAGGTATTGTTATGTTCATACGTTTAAGTGTAACCTTAATATCGATTGACAATAATTTTAAACAAACAATAATTTAGCTACGTACTTACCTAACTTGATTCCGTATACTTATATTAAGACTTTGTTTATATTAAAGTTCTTATTTTAAAGATTGAATAATTGTATATCTGCATACATTAAGTAGGTAATTGAGAAAATTGTTTAATTTTAATTTTTAAGGTAGCTTTAGTTTACATTTAAAATTGAGCAATGTATTGACTAAAATTTTATATTATTTTATGTATAAACTATACGTACTATGATGTTACCATAAGCATGAAATACTGATTTGATTCCAATAAATTGAGCAAAAGTTCTTTAAAAACATTTATTGTTTAATTTAGTTAAGTCGAGTTCTGCGGAATGCGGTTTTTTTTATTCGAACGAAAGCCAGTTTTTTTTGCGGTGGTTCTAGCCATCAGCTCTTTTCTAAAACGATGAAAAGCATTTTTGGCATAAAAATATTTTTTTTAGTTTTATACAAATTTCCTTTGTTTGTTCACAAGTCACAGTTGTCAAGGGCGACGCAGAATGAGTTGGACTCTAGAGTATGCACAAAAATGACGTGCAGCTTAAAATATTACGCTCATCTGGTCTCACCTTAACGGGCGGTTAGAGGAGGGAGTGCGTTCGCGACCGTGTCGGCCGCGCACGAGTCACGGCGCAACACGTCGACTGACGGACTAATAATAGCGCGGCGCACGCTCCTCCTTGTCACGCCTTACCGCGAGCATGAGTAGATATGTTGAATTGTAAGTACCTAAGTAGGTAATACGAAGGTGTTTTATCTACTTATCTGTTTTTAAATATACTTTAACAAAGGAAGACTTGACAGACGAAGTCGCAGGCAACAGCTAGTATCTAATAAATAATGAAAATACTTAATCACCATTACGTTGCGAGCAGACGATCGCTTAGTCACACAGCATTTCGTTATTGCATTAGTATATTACTAAGCGTGAATCACGTTCGATTTTGAAACTTGCAAATTGATTTATGCTGCTAGCTGGCGAATGTTGACTTGTATGAAAATATCTATTAGATATTCTTTTAATGAGACTTCTTAAAATTAAGCGTTAAACTGCATCATGCGACACAAATCAATGTATAAGTACCTACTTGAGTACATTCTTCAAAATACCTAATCTAATCTAACAAGTTTCGCATTAAGTAGGTAGTAGCAAAACCTACACAGAATTATGCGTATGATGAATAGGTAATTAACAAAGTGCTTGTGATCATTAGCAAATACCAAATGCTTTAATTTGCACTAATGTAGCTAACAGGAACAATTAAATAAATGATTTCCGGGCGATGTTCTGATATATTTAAACGGATGCAAATGGTTACTTCAGTCACACTTTCACCTTTCGACAGTGCAGATCTCCGAGTTTTGTGCGCCCAATATTACTGGAGATAAATTTTTTGAACCGTGATTCAACCACTTTAAGTTTGAATACTATTGAAGAAATGCAAATGGCGAAGTCTACGTCGCCCGTGCCACTCAGCGAGAGCGCAGAGGTGCTGCCCGGTGGCGGCGACCCAAACCCAAAAAACCAGTTCCAAAGAAAACTGCTGGAAAAATCCATGAAAAGGACAAAGAAACACGTTATAAGACCCATCGATCTCGGACGCTGGAAAAAACACATTGAATTTACCAAAAACAATGCGCTGAGGGAGCTCATTGAGAAGCAATGCAAGTCAACAACACCACCCAGAGACAGCGCGCAAGCTACAACTCCACCGTCGAAGAGTTATAAAGTTGCCATACGGATCAATTCACAGCTAAAGATGAAGACAAAGAAGCTGGCTCTTTTTAAAAAGTAAATTGAAAGGTGCCGAATACCTATTGCATATTAATAACAAATTTAAGATTGATCTCGATTTTTAATGCTAATATTACCTATATTCTAAGTTAAAATTAATTTATGTATTGTAGGATTCCATTACATATTTGTATTTATGTAGGTAGTAGGTAGTTATGTTTTAAGTGCCCTGTAAATAAATACATTAAGTAGTAGTTATTGTAAAAGTTATAGTTTTGATTTAAGTTTAATTTATATTATATTATACCTCTCTATGCCTGATCGTGATAATTTTCTAAGTATTAAAAAATATCGCTTATTATAAAAAATAAATAATAATAAAAAAAAAGTATTAAAATGTTTTTGTTTTATTTAATAATAATAAAATATTTATCATAAAGCTTTTATTGAAAAAAAAAGACCACCGCATCATGCGCAACGCGCATCGCACATTTACCAGAACTTTAGGAAATAACTAGATTTCTGTGAAAAATGTAATACTAGATGTAGTAATGCAATAAAGGAAGTTAGAGAAAGTTACCCATTGTCGATTGTCAAATTCATCAAAATAACATTGTAATAAAGCGATCTCTTTTATACTATAGTATAATATAATGTTATAATAAAATAACGACGTACTTACTATTATTTCTACCTAGGTACTGCTATTTTGTTATTTTATTTCTTTCATAATTTCATATTAATAATTATTATTATTTGTCTTCGACATTGGAGATATCTCCAATTAATTTATTTGACGATTTTTACACATCCACTAAAATGAAATTAATTTTATTAGTTCTTCTTTCTTTCTTTACATATAATTGTATTTGGTTTCACTTCGACCAGTAGAGACTTTATACATCTCTACTATAGACTTACGAGTACATATATTATTTAAGGTAACAAAAAAAATGGGCACCCAAAACTTAGGTAAGTATCATGCCACGTAGATTTGCAGCAGTTATTTCAGCCAGAGGAGGCCACAATCGATATTTTTTTTATTTGTTGTTTGTAACTTTATCAAAATAAAAGAGAAATTCAATTGAAGTAACCCGTTTTATTTATTTTGTCGAAATGAGGAATTTCCTATAAATAAGAATAAAACAAAATTGCCCGTTTCTTTGCAAAGCAGTTTATGTGTTAGGTACCTGGGGCTTTACCATGACGTCCTAATTCCGACTCAGTTCAAGTTTTAGCTGTCACTTTTAGTATGAATCTGACAGCGAGCGAACCTAAACTGAATCGCATTAAGACGTCATGGTAAGGAACCTGGACTTAACTAAAATAAACACACCTTTCTACCTTCATCCTAATATCGTTTTACAGAAAGAAAGGGTGAATGCGATTTTGACTCCAATGACAACATTATAGCCTCGGATAAAGTGCGTCGAATTCGCCTCCAACGCATGATCGGCCACAGGCACAGCAGAACCGCTAACATCCTGTGTTTTCGTAATACATAGTTCGAATGTCGAGCAATTCTCGATTGTCATTTTGATTACGTGAGTTATCCGCAGACAACCTACTTAAACGTTATGCGTTATGCATAAAAAACAGCATTTACCTACTACTTTTATTGATTTCCAGGCCTTGGCCCAGCAGCCCGGTGGTCCGAACAGGACCCTATTTCATACAGCTACAAGTTACAATTTACAAGCGGAAGTCTCTTTCTAACACATAGGGTCAAAAAGAGATTATGAAATAGGGTTTAGGTAGTAGTTTAGTCAAAGTATTTTAAGTTAAATAGGTGTAATCTTATTATAGCTATCCGGATTGTTTGCTATCCAGGCTTATGTCTTGCTAGCGAGCCCAACCTAGGGGCGTGAAGTGCAGGTAGCTGTCCGTGTAGATGTAGAAGGTCGCTACAAGATAAACAGACAATAGGGCATTATAATAGGTCTGAGGGTTGCCAAGCCGGTTTTTGGGATATATAAACGTTGCCAAAAATAAATAAATAGGTAATTTTATTTTCATTTAGCTTTTGAGTTTTAGCAAAACGAACTGCGCATTAACATAGGAGTCACAATTAGACTTAAAAGTGACAAATAAAATGACGTCATTGTAAACAACTACATTACCAAATGATCGCATTAGTAAATTAAAATTGGCACTTAACGACCATTTGTAAACTAAGTAGGAGTACCTACTTTTGTATCTTTTGCAATCTATTCATTAAGGTTAATTAAAATTTAAGTATATCGTTTGTTTTCAGGTTTGAAAACAATGGAATGTTTTTTCAGTTTGTTTATTTAAATACCAATAAAGGTTCTCGAAGAAATCAACTTAAATTAAAATTGATGTGTTTGCGATTGACCTTGGAAATTATTGAATATATGAGGATTCCCAATTCGTCAGGTAACTTTCGAGCGTCCCATGCCATTCCCATATCATACAACTTTGATATCTGGCTCTTACTTTTAACTTGTAGAGCCTACCCTAGTTGTAATGGTTTCCCATTCGCCTACTAGTTAGGTACTAATAGGTTTACCGCCAAACTAAAACCAGGTTTAACGAGAGGGAGCCTTCAAGCTAAGTAGCAGTTCGATAGAAACACAAACAGACATTGGCCATGAAACCCTGAAACTTATAATTTCACGAATTCACTTCATTTTTCGAAAGTTAAATATTATTTTATATCTTTATACTAGCTGTTGCCAGCGACTTCGTCTGCAAAGAATTCGTCTATCGCTATCCCGCGGGAACTAAGTAGGTAGGTACGCAATTTTCCGGGATAAAAAGTAGCCTATGTGCTACTCCAGACTTAGTTAGATTGTTTTTAAACAGCACTGTCTAATAAGTTTATTTCGATGAAAAGATGATGATATGTCTACTTTGCTGCCGTGGTCAAAACTAGTTTTATCGTACCTACTTTTAATTCAGCTTGTAGAACAGATCCATCACGATCGCGCCAGATAAATGCTAGTTATTTGGCTTAAATTGCACGTTTAATTAGAGTAATTTTAAGGAAGCTTAAATAATGACTCATTGCCATTATTATCTCTTTACTGGGCGTTTGTCTTTTGATTTCTTAAACGGATAATTTTGTGCGAAGCAATAACACTATCATTTTAGGTACTTATCTTGTTTTTTACTCGTTACACCAACAGCCCTAAAAAAAAGCAGGGTTTAGGGGAATGCGGATGAGTACCTACCGAGCCTACATAATATAGCATGTACACACAGCAAAGCTATTCGGTAAGCACCTTTGCATGCACGCGCCGCTTTAAACCTGCTTACCGAATAGCTTTGCTGTGTGTACAAAGCGGTTTAAAAATCAACGACCATTAATTTTGTAGAGGTTTTTATAACTTTACACAAAATATTTTTTTATGCGTTGTGTACCTTTCGCACACAAAAAACTCGCCAGCTAACAATTTATTCATAAAATACTTATATTAGAGAAAGAATTACTGATAAAGAATAAAAAGATTAGAAATCTTTGCATACGAACAATATAAACTCCTTTGTATTTAGGTAATCTTTAGTCTTGCGCTTGCCGACAAACCAACTGGTCATAAAACACTCATCGTTAGCAACCAAGAGTTTTGGGTTTAGGGCTACCGGTTCTCGATTACCTGATAGGAAACCACCACTTACTTGTGCATTTGTTTATGAATAAATTTCCATTGACGCACTTGCCGACAAACCAACAGGTCTTGACATAACATTAAATACAAATTTTATGTTCCATTCCACAGTTGACAAAAAAATGGGGTTAAGGCTACCGGTATTAGATAACCTTTTTCACACCACTTGCTCGACAATGGCTAATTATATAGCATGTAAACCTTACTCAAAGTAACTCATTATAGCCCTTGGCTCTAGCCGGGTAGTAATATTGTACTGAATTTCATTTTAACCCGCCGGTTAGTAATATGAATCTCACTTCTCTTAGTTCTTATTGTTATACACTTAAAGTCTAATTTCGTAAAAATCGCACGGCTCCAAAAATCGAGATGGCCATGCCACCAGCACGACGACGACCTCCACCACCGAAACAAATTTCATAGTATTTTTCCTACTCCTGTACTATTATCTGTGATTTATGTTATCACGAGCACCACTATAAGAACACTCATAATAAGACTTTGGCTAAGTCTATATTGTCTATTCCCTCTAAAAGCACTTGTTGGCTTATGGCTCTAAAAGTGCTTCATCGTTAACTCTGCCAGCCATAGACATCCAGATCTAGGTAAAACTTTTACAGGATCAACATTAAATTTACGATGAAAATGCATGGCTACCAACTTAACAAATTATTTCATTCGTATGGTTTTTTATTGAACTAGAACTTTCTGAACGAAATGCGTAGCTGCCAACATAACAAACAAGATTTTTTAATAACGTCACTGGCAATTTGGTAAACGTTTTGGCTAAATGCGCCAAGAATGCAAGGCTATAAAAAAAAGTTTACGTTAATTAAAAACAAAGTTTACTATAAACCAACTTCCAATTTTTTCGTTAGTCGTTTTCATGTTTCCCGCTCTTGTCTTGTTTGTTATTTTGTTATTTGATTGCAATAGTTTTAACAAAGTTTTGTAACATTAACATAATCATAAAAAAGTATCGATGAAAACGAAATTAACTCAACACCGGAAGAAATATCCGCAGCGGCCCAGGAAGTGATGGAAAATTTGTTATCTAGAAAATCTCGGCAATGATAAAACCTAGGTACGAGAATTTCTGCGTGGAGACTGGAACACTGGACTTCTTCATTTTTGGAGAACGTATTACTCTAATTTAGTAAGTACCTACCTACTTAGTCGTAGAAAAAATATTGTATGCAACGTTGTATTAGCAGGTCAAAAAAAGCTCGTGGTTTATTTCTTACGATGTTCGCTACGCTCACATCGTAACCCACACCACTCGCCTTTTTTGACCCCTCTAATACAACTGTTGCATAAAATACTATTATGCAACAGTTGTATTAGAGTGGTCAAAAAAGGCGAGTGGTGTGGCTTACGATGTGAGCGTAGCGAACATTGTAAGAAATACGCCACGAGCTTTTTTTGACTTGCTAATACAACGTTGCATACAATATTTTTTCTACGACTAAGTAGATACCTACTTACTAAATTAAAGTAATACGTTCTCCAAAAATGAAGAAGTCCAGTGTTCCTCGCCATGAAATTCTCGAAGGCTTTATCATTGCCGAGATTTTTTAGGAAACAAATATTCCATCACTTCCTGGGCCGCCGCGGATATTTCTTCCGGTGATAACTTAATTTCGTTTTCATCGATGCTTTCTTATGATACGTTACAAAACTTTGTTAAAACTATTGCAATCAAATAACAAACAAGACAAGAGCGGGAAACATGAAAACGACAAAAATGACAAAACAGGAAGTTTGTTTATATATTTACCTATAGTAAACTTTGTTTTTAATGAACGTTTACTATTTTTATAGTCTTGCCTTCTTGGCGCATTTAGCCAAAACGTTTACCAACTTGCCAGTGACGTTATTAAAATATCTTGTTCGTTATGTTGGTAGCTATGCATTTAGTTCAGAAAGTTTTAGTTCTATAAAAAACCGTATGAATTAAATAATTTGTTAAGTTGGTAGCCATGCATTTTCATCGCAAATTTAATGTTGATCGTGTAAAAGTTTTACCTAGGTCTGGCAGTCTATGGCTGGCAGAGTAACGATGGAGCACTTTTGGAGCCATAAGCCAACAAGTGCTTTTAGAGGGAATAGACAATATAGACTTATCCAAAGTCTTATTATGAGTGTTCTTACAGTGGTGCTCGTGATAACATAAATCACAGATAATAGTACAGGAGTAGGAAAAAGTACATTTTATTTTATTTGATTACGAACTATCGTGAGGTTGTTAAAAAGTGCCGTATTTTTTTGCAAAGGAGTATACTAATGAACACAAAATATTTACCTTGCTACTCCGCTACTTACGTGCAAGATAACCAATTTTGTGCGAAATATATACGTTCTGCATGCAAGCCCTCCCTCCACTACTGCCACACAAAACGCACACAAATCCCACAAACTTAGTTAATCCTATCACCACACAAACACACTGACGCGCGTTTCGATCCCTCTACGAGTATACTATAAATAATACTTTTACTATTGTTAGTATTATAGTGCTACTACGTAATAATACTACTGCACTGAAACTAACTATCATTTATACTAAACAAACTATTAGCTCTCCGATGTGGATTTTATTTAATTTACTTAATAGGTACTTAGTTGTTCAGCGCAAGCGAATCAAGGGTGGGTTAGCATTATATTGCGTACATAAATCAAACAATAAATATATATAACACAAACTACGGCCCATATTTATTCAAATCAAATACATTATAATACTGCATAATCATAATTAGTTCCTTATATAAAATTTTAAATCTGGTCAACATTGCTCTACTAAGTAATCATATTATAATATAATTATTACAAATTCACTAAACAAATAATGTTAATCTTGCTACTCCGCTATACTAAATAGTAGCAAGCTTACTAGGTAGTAAGCATAGGCGCAGAATAGCGAAGTCAATGTTTTTTCTGCAAGACAGGTAACGCATGATTCAATAATCTAAAAATTTCAGTCTTCAAAATACCTACATAGATACAAAACAAAGGTAAGTATAGGTAAAATAAACAGTCTTAAAGAAATAGATACCTAATGAATAATGATAATGTAAAAAATAAAATCAGTAAACAATATATACCTTGCTACTCCGCTAGAGAATGTAATCACTAAGTTGCTCAGCTACCAAGTAGCAAGCGTACTAGGTAGTAAGCAAAGTCGCAGAGTAGCGAGATAAATGTTTTTAGTTCATTGGAATTGATCTCTGCAAGGTAACGCCTGATTCAATAATTTAATAAGTTTAGTCTTTGAAATACATAAGTACTATAAAATAAACAGTCGTAATTATTACCATTTCTATCAAACTAATTATAAAATATATTCGCAGGTATTTTAAGTTTAACAAATAACCAAAGTTAAATTATTTATTTAAAAAGTAAAAAGGGTTATTTTATTACAATCGCTTACAACGAACACGATCATATGACTAAAACTCTATTCAAGTAAAAATCTAGGTAGGTATACATTTTATAATATTTTGTTAACTTAACAAAAGATATCACAGCAGATTTTTTTATAGACATTCAAAATACCTACATGGGTACTTTAATACCAACAAATTCTTAACTAAATAATGGTAGCTAATGATGTTTACCATTACTATCAAACTAATTTTAAATAATAATTATATGTATGTATGTAAGTATTTTAACAACGGTAAGTAATAAGCAATGTTTAATTATTTATTTAAATGGGGTAATAGCACAGATAACGAACACAATGATTTGACTTAAACTCTATTCATATTAAAATCTTTACATTCTTTTTATTTACTAGGTACTTAATAGAACTACAATAATATCACAGGAGATAAAGTTTTTAAGTGCCTATCTACACTAATATTATAAAGAGGAAAGATTTGTACCTATTTTTGTATGTTTGTAATGAATAGGCTCAAAAAGTACTGGGCCGATTTAAAAACTTCTTTCACCAATAGAATGCTACATTCTTCCAATTTGACATAGGCTACATTTCATTTTGAAAAAAATTAGGGATCCTTGGTAAAATTTGAACAATGTAACCGAAGGTGTAGAAAAATGAGTCTTGAAATGTCTTTCGTCATTTTTAAATGACAATGAAAATTAGCGATAGAACAAAATAATGTGCAACAATATTGAAGAACATCATAATGTCTATAAAAAACTCCGCGGTAGCATATGTCCAACTATTGTAGTTATGTCACTACATCAACTTTTTTCATTTTAAACATTAATGAAAATGCTAACCGAATTCAAACCATGCTATTTATGTGTTTATATTAATCCTTATCCAAATAAATTATTTTATGGTCAATACCATTTAACTACCTATAAAATAGTTTTTAAATTATTTAAATTGGACTTTCCATTCAAAAGATATTACGAATTAAAAAATTCAAACAGTAAACAAAACCACCATAGCGCCGTGGCCGTTGTTTGCGATGCAGTCTGCAGTGTTTTATATCCAAATTCCAAAAATAAATAATTGTCTACCCCGTGCGAAGCCGGGACGGGCTGCTAGTAAGTTATAAAGAAAATGAGATTCAGCGAGCCCGCTGGTTTTCAGTCTCCAACCATGACTAAAACTTACTTAAATATCTAACCAAATAATAAATAAGTAATAATAAAATAGTAAATAAAAACTTGTGCTTCTAAATTACATGGCTTATCATTTCAAATTCAAAACAATTTCCAAAGACCAAATACATTTGCTACAAAAAAAATGTAGACGAACTAGTTCAAAAATCAACATTTCTAGAATCAAGTTCTAGATCTGTCTAAGAGTATTAGCAAAAGCATTAACCCTAAAAATATAAAAACATGGCAGTACTTAAATTACAAAAGACTTATATACCTAATTCATAATAATTAAATACGAAATAACAATGAATAGGTACCTAAAGTTACAGTTTAGAAAATTTTGCTACTTATGTCATTAACATTGTAAAATAAATACCTAAATTATAATATAATTGGCTACAATAAATAATAAAAAAAACACTTAAAATAACTTATATTTAACTAAAAATAGTAATTACGGCTACTGCAGCACATGGTCGGGCTCGTCGCGGTGTGTCGCGCAGCACAGCGCGGGGGGCAGCTCGGGCAGGCGGTACAGCGGGTCCGACCACGGCGGCAGCCGCAGCGCCGCGACCGACTTGCCGTGGATGCTCTGCGCCGAACACATCCGCGACACGTGCTCCAGCTCGCCCTCCGTCAGCTTCACCGTCGACTCCTGCCGTAACGCGTTTTTCAATGCGGCCCTCGAATGATCAAAATTGAAACATTGGGAGGGCTTTGGTTTTGAGGTCCTCTTGCGAAGCGGCGTTCCGGCAGGTATCGACGATTCTGACTTCGCGTGGTTGGGATGTTTCATATTTTCCCAAAGATCACGATTGATGGGAGCTACGAATTCGTGATTTTCTTCAGTGTTTTTGGACATTTTTAATTGCTTCTGAGGCATCTTCTTTTCACTAACTTCACTTTTTCTTTTTAATAAGCCGCGAATAGAAGAGCCTCTCAATTTAAAAATTCGTTTGTGCACCAACGGAGTAAGGGGCTCTGGCTTGGCTGTTTGTTGTGCCTGAGACTGAACCCACACGCGCCAGTCCTCCGGCACCGCGCGACCCGACGCCCATCGCCGCGGTTCGTACGCGTGCCCTACCTCCAGGTAGACGCGTTCCTGTAATCGTAAAATAAAAATGACGTGTTAAAAGGAAACTAAAATTATTAAAACATAATTATTAATGCATTTTGTGCATCAAATTTAAGATGAATTCCTACTAAGATGCTCATTAGGAAAATTTAAATTGAACGTTACAAAACAACATATGATTGAATATTAGACTTTTAGAGATCTTCGTAGAAAAACGATCAAATTTAAAAAAATATTTTTTTTTTTCAAAAATATTATTTTTATATGCTTCTGAATAAATGTCAAAAGCTAAAGCTTAAATACTTTGGTTGCTATCATTAACTATGGCAGTGCCCGACAAATATTTGATTTAAGAATAAAATATTGTCAAGACAGGTGCAAAACTTACCTTTGGTACTGAGTCTACAAGACACGTTGGAGAAGCCATTTGCACAGCGTTCGGCTTATTCTGGTTATCAGTTACAAGTTCCATTGCTCAAAGTAAATCACAATTTCAGACAATAAGTCCAAAAAAATACTGCATGAAACGCGTAAGACCACTGCACTGCCACTAGGTGAAAGTACTACTGAAGCTCATAGAGGTGACAATGACAAATAGCCCGTAGCACCGCCCCACCCATGCATCAGAGCACCGCCTCCCCCGCTCCCCGCTACCTCCGCGCGTTGCAGTGCAGCCACGTAATTGAAGCTAAACCAAAATTAAACGATCGCTGCAACGATAGATGACATAAGAAATCTGCTAAACAGTTCACTGTAGATGCAGGAAAAAAAAAATCCGCAATATACTAAAAAAAAAAATATTTTTAAAATAATTCAAAACATATTTACCAAAAAAAAATTAACGGTAGCAAGAAGATGAAAATTCACTTAAGCGGGCGAAATAAAATGTTATTTTTATAAACCTAGAAATTTTAGTAAACACGCATTTAGCTACTTTGTGGTTACAATTTACAGCCAATGACAGCAGCCGGCGCTTTTGCAATTTATCAACTTTCGACCGTTTGTTGTATTATAAAACCCTACTTGTATGAATCTGGTGTTATTTTACTCATAAATATTCCTTTTAACAGGTTTTTGCGAGTTTTCTGGGAGGGGTGGAAATATGAATGCCTGTCGTACTTAAAAAAGCACGAAAGCAACGGAATAAAAAGCAGATAATTGTATAATTTTAAAGTTCTAGTTATCGATATACCAAAAAATATCTGAATCCGCCCAATCTTATAAGCGTGAATGAGTAACAAATGCAGAAAAGACCTATCAAATTTCCGCATTTTTGAGTATACCAATATACTTTTGATCTTGATTCTATAGCTAAATGAATATAAGTATGTAAGTAGTTTTCGTTAAATCTAGAAACAATAACACTCAAAGCAAGGAAGGCAGATTTTTAGGGGCATGGATCGATTTAGCTTGGTTTAATTTTTAGATAACGTAACAATTAAAATATCGGCTATCCAGGTACTAGATATTTATAAATATTAGTAGGAAAAGTTTGCGAGGATCTGATTTTATCCAACCGATGAATAATTCTGCTAACAGCATTTGTTTTTTGGCTTTATTAAATGAAAGTTAGGAAACAATAAGACTGACAATTGACGTTCCTTGAGCAGCGACGCGTGTTTGCCGGGAGCGGTGATGGGGTGATTAACTGCGCTTCGCGCTGATTGGTTGGGCTGGCTATCACGACAACTAACAAATCCAGGTGACAAAAATAAGGTTTTACTGGGGCTGGGGTTTTTATGATACCGTCGATTATAATTATTATATCTTTTGCAAGAAGGCCAAGTTTAAGTAAGGAAAGTTACATACTTACATCTAAACTCTAAAACTTTCGCATTTATTGACATAATAGTAAGAACATTTTATAAATAATATCCTCAATATAATTCTGTTGAGCATCGACGCAAGTTTGCCGGGAGCGTTGGTGGGGATGTTGATGCGGGAGTACCAGGTAGCCCGGAAGCGTCAGAATAAAAAGGAGCTTATGTGTTGCATTGTTTCAGAAATCTTGCTATTAATGACATCTAAAAACTTTGTCTAGTTTTAGCGTAAATATTCTTACAAACTTTCGCATTTATGATTTTAGCAGGACAAGCATAGATACTATATCATCGAATACTTATTGCAGGGATCTGTTGTTATTTAAAAGATTAATGGATTTGTTAACAGATTTTGATTTTACCGTTGTCGAATAATAATTAAGAATTATAAACCCTGTAAATTGACGTTTTTTGAGCATCGACGCGAGTTCGCATTCGCAATTCGTAATTGCGTGGGTGGTTTTTTAAATTTCACTTTAAAACACTGAAAATATTTTAAAAACAAACTTGTAATTTGAAAATTAAAATATGAATACAGTCACTATAGTACATTACATTCCGAGGGTGGTTAAATAAAGAATATCTTATATCGCTAAACCATGCAAAGAGACAAATGCAATTAAATATACCACCCAAGAAGTGTAGACAATTTTACGACTTCCCCTAGCCAGGAAATGGAAATTTCCGCTCGCGTATCTGGTGGCAAATTGCTATTTACGGCCCGGAGCGACGTAAAATCCTTTTAAGTACACCGATGATTAGTTTAAGCCTTAGTCTCTGGACCCGTGGGACGTTCCTTACTACCGTAGGTACTGTACTCAGTGGTACAATCTTTAACTTGGAGTTTTTAGTTTAATAACCTCTGGTCTCTTAAACCCAGTGACTAGTATAATAATGTAATGACTGCTTGCCATTTTTTGGAAACTATTCGTTTCTGTATCAGGTTAGCTGGAAGACATCCCTTGTTAGGAATAAGTTCGCCCTTGTACTATTTTCTGTGCACTACTGTATTTTTAAATTTTTATGTACAATAAAGAGTTTACATACAATTAACATACATACTAGTTTGTAATAAAGGACTACATATATTCAATAAATATGTCAAGGAATATTTTTCAATGAGTCACCTTTGAGTGAAGTGATTTAGTAACATAATGGTTTATACTAAAAATGTTTTTCTCAGATAAAATATAATTCTCATTCAGGTAATTGCGCAGTACTTTTTATAAATGCGAAAGTATGTATGGATGGATGGATGGATGGATGGATGGATGGAAGTTTGTTTGTTAATCAACCACGCCAGAACGGCCTAGCAGATCTGGAAGAAATTCGGCACATAGATAGAGAAAAGTCTGGAATAGCACATAGGCTACTATTTATCCCAGAAAATTGCATAGTTCCCGCGGGATAGCGATAAACGAGTTCTTTGCAGACGCAGTCGCTGGCAGCAGCTAGTAATACATATTTTCAACTTTTTTAAGAACTTCAAAGTTGTAAGAGAACCGGGTTGGTAACCCTCAGACTATTATAAGCGCTATTGTTTCTTTGTCTTGTAACCGCCTTAAGACACAGGCAGGCAACTACCTGCGCTTAATGCCTTTATATAATAGGCGCCAGCAAGACAATGATAATCTTTGCCATTAAACAACTGTAGGTTACTGTAATAAGATAACACTTAAGGTATATACGAGACGTATTGACGGATGACTTAAAACATAACAACTCTATTAAACGACCACCTGGGCGCACCACCCGGCTACCAGACCAGGGCCTAGAAAGGAATAATGATAGAAAGTTCTTAAACTCCTTTAAAATAATAGTATTATTGCAAAAGGTATCTTAATAAAATAAAGATTGTTTAAAACAATATTTACGTAAGTTTTAGTAGTACCTTGAAAACTTGACAGAAAAATGGTTTGTTACTCGGATTAATTAATATCATTTTGTATTTTTGTCTCGCTACTGCCTTGTGACGCTGGCAGCTATACGAGTATACCTGCGCTTCGCGCCCGTCGGTTGCGCTCGCTAGCAAAACATACCTAAGCCTTGACAGCAAGCGATTCCAGGTAACAGTAATGAGACTGTTGTTGGGCTATTAACGACAGCTTTTGTCGGATGATGATCTTAAGATCACGAATAATTTTGAGCTACCTGATAAGAAGATAGTCTTAAAAGCAACAATAGAAGAAAAATACAGTTGATGATTTGCATTCAATACATACTAGATTATGTAGGTACAACAGATAGAAATTCTGCGAAATGATTAAAGAGTAAAAAGAAAACTAGACATTTTCTGTCTTTATTTTTCTTTTAAATGCGACACACTTTACCTGCATGTATATTACACCATATTATAAATTAGATTAGCCTTAATATGGTTCCATCCAATAAATAACGATTTTATCCTAATTAACCTCCGACGCAAAAAGAGGGGTGTTATAATTTTGACTTCGATGTCTGTGTGTGTGTGTGTCTGTCTGTCTGCGGCATCGTCGAGAATCTAGAATCATACTTTAAAAAGTCGCGTCTTTACTCAGTAAAAGTTCATTTTTTGACTTCGGAAACAATCATCCACTCCACAAATGACAACCACAGTTAGGGGTTGATATAAAAAAATATAACACACAAGCCAAAAGCCAATAAGTTGGGCACAAGACCACCAGCTGCTGCTAGTGGTTAAAATGGTTTTTAAATAGTATTCTGGCTAAATGTGCGTTTGATCTCATTTGTAGTATATTTATTTTTCATAAAAATAATACTTAGCCCGTGTTTTACACGTTTAAGTGAATCTCGGCCTTCTCATGTGTAAATTTTTGCCAATTTGGATGGAGTACGTTTGTCTTAATTTTACAGTTTATAATGTTTTCATTTGGAAGCTCAAAAATAATGGATATACTCTTACTACTATGAATTTGCTATCTGTCAGTATAAGAAATTAAAATATTATTTTTATAAAAGACTAGCAGTTGTCGCCCAAGGCTTGGCCCCCACTGCAATTTTTTTTCCTAAATTTTATTAAATACCAACCTTGTCCAAACAGTAACAAACACAACTAAAAAACAATTATATAATTCGGTGCAGTCGTTTGGAAGTAACGCGCGTATATACATTTCGATGATTCATTTTTTTCAATTATGTATAATTATAGAATAGAAATATAATGTTGATGCAGTTTTAATTGTCTGACCTACGCAGGGGGGTAGCGGGGTGCGGGAGAGGGGGTGCTCGGATTATATTTAAGGTACTTGTCACCCCTTCGCGTTCAGTAGTACTTTCACCTAGTGGCAGTGCAGTTGTCATACGCGTTACGTACAATCTGATCTCCTGACTTTTAGTGTGAGCAATGGAACTTGTTACTGTTAACCAGACTAAGTCGAACGCCGTGCAAATGGCTTCTCCAACGTGTCTTGTAGACTCAGTGGGACCAAAGGCAAGTATTGCACCTGTTTTGACTATATTTTATTCTAAATTCACAATATTTTTTGGATACTTCTATTAACCTAAACATTGTTTTTAATTTTTAGCTTCAGTGATACTTATTCAGGAGCATATACAAGGTATATGTAAAAAAAAAACCATAAAATGTGATCATTTTCCGCGACGATCTCTAAAAGTATATAGTTTTGCAAAGTTTACTTTTTCTTTACCTAATGAGCATCTCAGTAGGAATTCATTTTAAACTTGATGCACTAGGATGTAGTAGTATAAAATTTGCGTTTAGAAACTTAATAATTATGTTGAAATCGGTACAGTTTTTTGGAAACTTCCACAGTTGGCCATATCAACCACTCAAACAGTTTATAATTTTAAGTTAAGCTTCAGTGATTCTTATTCAGAAACATCTATAAGGTGTATTTTTGAAAAATAAATCTTTATATTGTAATCGTTTTTTACGTCAATTACCGAAACTTAAGGTCGAAATTATCAATTATGTATTGTATTGCAAAATTTACTTTTTCTTTACATGCTGAGTATCTTAGTTGGAATTCATCTTAACCTTGATGCACAAAATACTCTAGGATGCAGTTGTACAGAATTAGCGTTTAGATCTATAATAACTATGTTTAAATCATTTAAAGTGCCTTTTAACACGTCATTTTTATTTAATAATTGCAGGAACGCATCTGGCTGGAGGTGGGCCACGCGTACGAGCCGCGGCGATGGGCGTCGGGCCGCGCGGTGGCGCAGGACTGGCACGTGTGGGTGCGTGGCGTCGCCGGCGCAGACATCAGCGCGCTAGCGCACAAGGTCGTGTTCCAGCTGCGCCCCGAGAACCAGTTCCCCTACCCTGAAAGAGGTGAGTGCTTTCAGTTTTTTTATTTTTACATTTTTGAAGTCCGATTCGCAAAGGTCTGTTGATGAAATTAAGACATAATTTGGCTACTTTAACGTTTTTTTAATAATTGTTTTGTTTGTTTCAGTTTTTGAAGAACCACCTTACGAGGTGAAAAAGTCGGGGGTTCCGCCAACCGAAATTTTTATTTCGGTATATTTAAAGTGTGCAGAGAAGCCGGAGCGCATCAACCTTAAATACGGCCCGCTCTTTATAAATGCTGACCGCAGTAGCGCTGAAGCAACGTGCATCTTTTATGATGTGCAAAATCCCTCAGAGGCACTTAAGTTGCTTCAGATGAAGCCTTCATTGCCGGCGCACAGCAGCGGTAGCGTAGTGGTAGTTCTACCCGACAGCGGTGAGGTTCGCACACAACAACCAGCTAAGCCGATATTAGAGAAAGAAAATAAATTTGCAGAACCCCCTGCTCCGTTGGCATTGGTACACAAACAAATTTTGAATTTGAAGGGGTCTTCTGTTCGCGGCAATTTTAAGGGGAAGCCGAAGTCCTCGACAGCGCGAAATTGCAGAGTGTCGCCCATCAGCAAAACCTGTCCGCCAATCCAAAAAGTAACTAAGAGTTACGAATTCGTCGCTCCCATCAAACCCAATCTTTGGGAAAACATGAAACATACAAAGCCAGGACCGTCAAAACCTGCCGAAACTCAGCTTCGCAAGAGAAGCGCAACCTCAAAGTCCTCCGAATGTTTCAGTTTTGACAATTCGAGGACTGCCTTGAAAAACTTGTTACGGCGGGATTTGACGGTGAAGCTGACGGAGGGCGAGCTGGATCACGTGTCGCGGATGTGTTCGGCGCAGGGCATCCACGGCAAGTCGGTCGCGGCGCTGCGGCTGCCGCCGTGGTCGGACCCGCTGTACCGCCTGCCCGAGCTGCACCCCGCGCTGTGCCGCGCGACACACCGCGACGAGCCTGACCACGTGCTGCAGTAGCCAGTAAGATTACGGGGTAGACAGAGCCTAAGGTAACAATACCAAAAAGGCCAAATTTTGCATGATTGTGGGCGTATTGGACATAAAGTAGTGGATTTTTTTTTAACTTTAGATTTATTATTTGGTGTTTATAAATTTTATAGGTCTCATTGTAATTTAAGTAGCCATGTTTGTATATTTTAAGAGTTCATAATTTTAAATAATTTTTGTATAAGTGCCCCTCCACGTGACTCGTCATCGTTAGACTTACGTGCCGGCACGTATACTGGCCCTTTAGAAACAGTTTCTAATTTAAAATTATAACGAGTGTAATTTAGAAGCTCAAGTTTTTATATCATTGCTTTGGCAGTGAACTTACCTCTATTTAGTTACATATATTTATGTTTTAAGTTTCAGTCATGGTTGGAGACTGAAAACCAGCGGATCGCCGAATCTCATTTTCTATTCAACTAACAGGCACCTAGAAACTGTCCTGTGATATTCTTGAAGTTCTGTTAGTAAATAAAAAAAATGTATAGATTATTACATAAACAGAGTTTTAGTCAAATTATTGTGTTCATTGTATGTTATTGTACCTGAATAAAATTTAATATCACTTATAAAATAACCCTTTGAAATAAATAATTAAATTTTGCTAATTACTTCAATTTGTTAAAGTACATACAAATATTATTTATAATTAGTTTGATGGAAATGGTAGACATCATTAGGTATTTATTTAGTTAAGACTTTATTTGCATTACCTAGTCGAGCAATGTTGATCAGATTTTTAATTAGATATTAGATATTATGATTAGTATTATAGTGAAATACTGATTTGAGTTAAATTAATATAAGCTTTATCTCTCTGTCAAAAACTTTTACCTCCTGTGATATTCTTTTGTTCATTTAGCGAATAATAATAAAATATATAGATTTTTACATGAATAAGAGTTTTAATCAAATTATTGTGTTCGTTGTATGTTATATAACCGCTTTTAAATAAATAATTAAAATGAGAATTACTTAACGTAGTTATAATACCTACGTATATTGTTTATAATTAGTTTATGAAAATGATAGATATCATTAGCTATCTATTTAGTTAAGACTTTGTTTGTTTTAAAGTACCTATCTATGTATAATTCATAGATTTAATCAATACATTATAATGCATGAATCAAATTTTATTGTATTCTGACATTTTAATTATTAATTTTAGCCTTTGGATTTAGAGACAAATTGTTATTGTGTGCAGGGCGTCATATACTTACCTAATAATGTTTTATAACATCTTTTTTACCATGTACTTATTTTTACAATGAATAAATAAATAAATATTTCGAAGACTGAAAAATTTTAAATTGAGAACATTTCATTTTTATAACACCTGAAAATGTATATATGGTTCGAAAGCATTTTGCCTCCTGATCACTGCAATATGTTTATATAATTTTAATATCGCTTATAATAAAAAAAAAAAATTAATTAAAAATATGTCCTAATTTTACCAAAACTACCACAGGATAGGTGAAACACCTTTGCCTTTTTCACGAGAAAAAATAAGCGACCATAATTTTGTATATGACAACTTCAAAGTACAAGGGGGGCAACTCTGAAATTCTATTTTTGAAGTTCGTTGCATACCTTCTCTCTCACTCTCAAGTTAATGACTATATCAGTATGAGCGAAACAGCACGAAGCGAACCTGGAAAATCGAATATCGGAGAATAAGGCCTGACATTGACAATTTGAAATTGACGTCAGATTTTTTTCTATACAGAAAAGACAAAAGGATAAGTGTCTATTCTGTGATAGTATCGGAGTTAGGCCCTTTTAGAATAAGCAAAAATTAATAAATTAAATACAAAGCCTAGCGAAAAAATTAAACTGTCAGCATGTTCATCTTTTCAAACAGAATACAGAGAACCATTAAAATTATAGGCTCAGAAATATGAAATGTTGTCAATTATTGCATCAGGCGTTACCTTAAAGAGATCTATTTCAATGAACAAAATACATTTCATTTCGCGTCGCTACTCGCTACTCTGCGACTATGCTTAAGTACTAACTAGTAAACGCTTGCTACTTAGTAGCGGAGTAGCAAGATTAACATTTTTTGTTCACTTAATTTGTAACCATTTTATTATTACTTAGTAGAGCAATGTGGACCAGATTTAAAATTTTATATTTCGAACTTATTATAATTATGTAGTATTATCATGAAATACTGTTTAGATTTGAATAAATATAAGCCGAAGTTTGAGTTATTTACATTTATCGCTTGATTTATATACGCAATATAATGCTAACCCAACCTTAGTTCGCTTGCACTAAACAATAATGAAGTAGGTATTAAATAAATTAAATTAAATCCATTTCGGAGAGCTACTATTGCAGTATAAATAATACTTAGTTGCAATGTAGTAGTACTTAATAGTAGCAGTAATATTATTACAGTACACTTCTTTGCAAAATAAACAGCACTTTTGACGTACCCATTCGTGTGACTAAGTAGGTATAATTGGTTTGGGGTGCGCCAAAGTTGAACTAATTTTTTTACGCAGATTATCGGAAGTCCGAAAATGTTTCTTCTAAATTTTTTTATCCTAACAATCACTGTTCATAACTTCTCTGCTCATAATGTTCTGAATTCCTAATCATTTAACTTCATAATGTTTGTTGCAATAAACATCTATCATACTACTATTCGTTTTCCTATATTTTCTCAACATAACCATCTTTTACTCTATTATTCATCATTATATTTTTTATGTAGATTTGTTTTTATTACTAAAATTGAATATTAAGTATGTGTCAATTAAATTTATTTAATTTCATCTAACTTGCAATACAAGTATAAATCAAATTACATGAATACATTAAACTTATTAATAATGTTTGTTATTCTTTCAATTATTTTTACGGTAATAGTACGTTATCGTTCTGTAGCGATAAGGCCGCCTATTGGTACCTCATTACTTCTGTATACCTTTTTCTGTTTTGATTGTTATATGTGGTGTTCAATAAAGAGTTATTGTATTGTGTTGTGTTGTATTGTAACCTTCAAATATGATTTTACGAAGATTTAAACAAAACGGCACAGATAAAACCACTGTAGGATGATTAATTTGGATTAATGCAGGTTTAGGTGCGGCTAAGCCGCGAACATGTTTGTTTTAATTTAAAATATAGTCTTTATTTTACCTAAGAATGTCCTGGTTATCTAAAATAGGTATCTACGAGAAACAAGCGGAAAATCACATTATGTACATTAATTTTGTATACATTAGGGTAACTTTTATATGGTTGGGTACAGTAAGTAATAAATAAAAATCCAGCCACCACCCATTGAATGACTACGAATAATTATCATTCGTAGTTGAATGATTTCTAAAACGGCACTACCTATTAATAATATGATGAGTTATAATATTAGAAAAAAGTACTTTATGATGAAGAATGTTAGGAAAAAAAATAGTAGGACTTCACGTAAATTTTCAACAGTGAAGTTAGTAATTAAAGTTTTAGGAAAACCGAGCGTTATGGACTACGTCAATAGTAAAATAATTTTTAGGAACGAAACCTTTAGGAACCAAAATTTTAGGAGAGTTAGGACTACAGATCGTTATGAAGATCAATTTCGGAGGATAAACTTTAGCGAAGTCAATATGGACCCATTGGTTTGAATTGAGATTTGACCTAAGAGAATAAAATAAATCTGTATTATTCATTTATTCAGGTAAAAACACTTTTGCTTAGTAATTATTTCGATTTTAATTTAAAGCGTAAAATAATAATTAAGTAAGGAAATAAAGTAAAGCTTTGGGTGCCTATTATTTTGCAAAGGGGTTTATTACAGGTAGCAAAGGAAAGTAGGCAATCTCTAAGTTAGAATATCTACATGGTTTAAAAACCTCCGACTTTTTTTTAATCAATGGCTAGTAGCTATCTAACAAATGACTTCACTAATTTTCAAGAAATACAGCAAAGAATATAGAAGAAACAAGGTCAATCTGAAAAACATCAATCCAATATGAGTTGTTTTGTTCTAGAAGGTTCGTTGGTATTTAAGTAAACAAACTGACAAAAACATTCCTTTATTTTCAAACCTAAAAAACAAACGATATATGTACTTAAATTTTAATTAACGTTAATGAATAGAAATTGCAAAAGATACAAATGAAGTACTTAGTTTACAAATGGTCGTTGAGTGCCAATTTTAATTTACTAATGCGATCATTTGGTAATGTAGTTGTTTACAATGACGTCATTTTATTCGCAAGTTTAAGTCTAACTGTGACTTATGTTACGGCGCTGTTCGTTTTGCTTAAAATTGAAAGCTAAGTCAAAATAAAATTACATTATTATTTTTTTGGCAACGTTTAAATATCTAAAAAACCGGCTGGGCAACCCTCAGACCTCTTGTAATTCCCTATTGTCTCTTTATTATGTATGTGACCACCTTCTTCTCGGACAGCTACTTGCACTTCACGCCCATGGGTTGGGTTAGGTTAGCTAGCAAGATATAAGCCTGGGCAGCAAACAATCTGGATACAAATAATAAGATTACACCTTAAACTATTCAACTTAAAGCGCTTTTACTAAACAACTACCTGTTCGGGCCACCGGGCTACTGGGAGAGGCCTGGAAATCAATGAAAGTAGCAAATGCTGTATTTTATGCATAATAGAACGTGCTTTACCTTGTTTTTTTTTAATAAAGCAAATGTCATCAGATTATCAATAAAAGAGAAACACATATGACCCAACCATCGTATAATGTTTCTCGGTGTTTTGGTTTTATAACTGTAATGTTGTGTAAATATATATACAATAAATAAAATAATACCTTATTTTTTTCAAACTGCTGATGATATTCGCAATATTGGCATCCTTTGTACATATAAATTCAAGCAAATAACGCTATGAACAAGCATTAATTGCATTCGAGCTACACATTTTTTTTACATTTGCATTATTTGTGATAAATATGCGCGACAAAGAATATGAAATACGGGCAATTTCGAAAAAAAAGATATTTACTATTTAATTTAAGTCTATCACGTGTTCCACGTGTGCCCTACTTGTTTAGTGAGGCAGGCATTCCTACTATGTGGGTAACAATCATTTTCTAATTAATCATAGTGATAATCTAGAATAAGGTACCTTACTGAAGCTTTTTTTTTATTAGTTAGAATTTGATAACATTTTTGCATAGAAATTGGATAATATACGTTTCTGAAAATGAACCTTCTCTGAGCTGAAACGCGAGTGTGCTTAGGGCAGTAGTGGGGACGTATGCGGGTGCAGTGGCAAAGTACTTGGCCCCATTTTATCAACCTACAAGTTACAATTTACCAGCGGAAGTCTCTTTCTGACCCTATGTGTTAGATAGAGACTTCCGCTCGTAAATTGTAATTTGTAGCTTTATAAAATAGTCTCCTGAGGTCTAGGTGGGAGTGATGTTCTGAGGTACGTGTCGCCTATAAGTACTTAAGCGATGGTTTCGCTTTGATACTGTGCAGTTGCCTTCCTTGGCTAGTGCGAAACTAACTAGTAACTATTAAACTAATAGCTAGTAATTATAATGGCAATGCATAATACGTCAATGAACGTGGCTTTATCCGCTGTTCAAAGTGCAAAGTACAACCCCAATGAATCACAGGTTAGTTTTTCAGTGCTGTACGAATCGCGCTTCATCAATTTACTGCTTAGATCAATATTTTATATGTATTTTGGTGTAGAAATAGTAGTCAACGCGTTAAATACATTAGTGTAGATTCCTAATAAGTATCTTTTATCATATTTGGTAAAATCCTGTAAAAATCGTTCGAAATCGATGTCAATCAAATGTAGGAGTGTACCTAAATCTTAAAATTCTATTCGATTCATTTGTACCAACGGGTCCTTTGGAGGTCATCTTAAAGCTTTGAAAATGTTTTTTCTTGAATAAAACATTTTTCACTGCTGTACGAGTCGCTCTTCATCAATTTACTTCTTAGATCAATATTTCATTTCTGTATTTAGTTTTGGTGTAGAAAAAGTAGTCAATGCGTTAAATACATTCGTGTAGATTATACCTAATACGTATCTTTTATCATATTTGGTAAAATCTTGTAAAAATCGTTAGAAATCGATGTCAATCAAATGAAGGAGTGTAAAACTTAAAATTCTATTCGATTCTTTTATACCAACCGGTGCTTTGGAGGCCATCTTCAAGCTTTGAAAATGATTTTTCTTGAATAAAACGTAGTTTTTATTTGCCAGGTAAACCAACGCATTTGGCTGGAGGTGGGCCACGCGTACGAGCCGCGGCGATGGGCGTCGGGCCGCGCGGTGCCGGAGGACTGGCGCGTGTGGGTGCGCGGCGTCGCCGGCGCAGACATCAGCGCGCTCGTGGAGAAAGTCGTCTTCCAGCTATTCCCTGATTCACAGTTTCCGTACCCCAAAAAAAGTGAGTAAGCCCAGAGATCAGAGATTGTATAATTATTGTGAAGTTATTTGATAATATCTAGTCAGTGTCAATAGTTGTACAAGTATTTTATTTGTTTGTTTTAGTTTATCTCGACGCACCGTACCAGCTGGAAGAAGCTGGTGCAGCGCCGAGAGAAGTTCGCATTGCCATACATTTTAAGTGCAGTACGAAGCCGGAAGTGTTACATGTGACATACGGCCCGCTGTTTGCTAAATCTGACCAGAGCAGTGCCCATTCGAGTTGTATTTTTTACGACTTCCGGAATCCTACGGATCAACTACGAATAGGTTTGCAGTCGGTGTCGTCGGCGCACTCCGCTGATAGCGCGCTGGTCGTGCTGCCCGCCAGCGACGAGGTCCGCTCCCAGCCACAGCCACACAGACCAGCCATCGCACTCCAACAAGACATGAATTTGCCGAATTCGATGAGCCTGCATTGACACACTAGCAATGTCCGGTATGCGACCGATTGTAGATATCCAGACGGCCGATACCGCGTATTATATTGTTAAATTTTTGGATTGTTTCAGTTTTTGTCGAACGTACTTAACTTACCAACTGGAAGAAGTTGGTTATGTGCAAGTGCGGAGTTCGAACTCCGATCCGAACCGATCGGCCCGCTGTTTGTAAAATACTAAAAAGAATAGGTATTTACCTATTATGTTTTAACTAACAATTCTTATTATTATTAGTTATCGTATTTAAATTATGGTCATATCGTCACTACTATGAAAAAATCTCGTTTCTCCAAATCCATAATCCTATATTTACAAACCTATATTTAGTTTTTAATTTAATCATAGTTTAATTTGTTTTTTGTAAATATGTATATTGATTAAATGACCTATTCAAATGTTATTGAATTCATCAAGTCAAGTCATTGCTTTCTTTCTTCTTTCTTAAAAAAAAGTAAAATAGCTTCGTATTACCTACTTACTTTCAATTCAGCATGTGTAAATAAGGTTCTGCCAACATACCAATATAGACCTACACGCACGCGGTAAGGCGTGACAAGTGATGCGCCGTGAGCCGTGACTAGTGCGCGGCCGACGCATGCGCGAACGAGCCCCTCCTCCAATAGTGGGGGAATTATGTGAAAAAGGAAAACCTTACCTTTTTTGATAAAAGTATGAAACTTGGCACAGTTATTCCTTATGTCAAAATAAGCCGATTAAGATAGGTAGCCCTCGGGAGCCCCCCTTCGGGGAGGGGGGGTTAAAGTTCCGCTCTGCCCGGCTTCATTCTAAAAATTCTAACCGTCCATGGCTAGCTATAGTAGTTCCAACCATTTATCCTCTCGATGACAGATCTATTTCATAGTTATAGTGTTGTGACCAAATAAGTGATCAGTAGATACGATATCGATCTAATTTTATAGGAGTAAAATTTATTGATATTAAATAACATTATGCCCATTTTATAACATAACATTATAACATTATGGCCCACCGCCATTTTGTGTTTGTTTTAGCCAAAGATTGCGATAACGTAATATTTTGAGTTGCGACTGTTGCGAGTCACGTCATTTTTGTGCATACCTACTACTAGAGTCAAACAAGGGTTTTGTATAAAATTTAAAAAAATCTAAATTAAATTTATGTCAAAAATGCTTTTCATCATTTCAAAAAAAAGCTAATGGCTAAGAACCACCGCAAAGAAACTGGCTTTCGTTCGAATAAAGAAAACCGCATTAATATCGGTCCATCCGCTTGAGAGCTACGATGCCACAGCACACACACACACACATCGACTTCAAACACCTCTCTTTTTGCGTCGAGGGTTAAAAACCAAATGTGGCATAAATTAGGCGACCGAATTCAAAACTCATAAATTACGCACGTCTGGCCTCACCCTTAAAATTGCTATCGGCGTTGACTTAGCCTTATTATTATTAGGTAGGTACACATCTGCTATATAGGCTTAACAATTTTATTAAGTGCCCACCTGCCCTACCTGTCACAAATCCTCAATAGTTTGCGTTAGTTTTTCATTAATTGTCTGATGACTATTTTAAGCAAGGACTTTTAAAACTGTAGTTGTCCGAACTACTTCATTAACACAAAAATTGGAATAGTTTCGCGACACAAAACAATATAAGTACCTAATTACTTAAGGTGTTTTCATTCTTAACTGTCTTATTTGGTAAACAAAATTCAAGGGTAAGTAATACGAGATATAACAACTTATTATCTAATGTTCATAATATATACGCTCACTTTATATAAACTCGTTTAGTATAACGTTTACTGGATATAATTAACGAAAGTTATAATCTTAAAATATCTAATTTTGTAAGGTATAACGTTGTTTATATATAATATCAATTGAAATAACGATCAAAGCATATAATGTTCATAACAGCTAACATCAAACAAAAAGCATAATGCACAGTTGTTTATTGAATTTGCTATATGGTTAGGGGGTTTTCTAGGTGGTTATATAAAAAAAAAAACTAACACCAAAGGCGATTAGCCTTTGAACCTAACCTATCCGAGTCGCTTCCGCTCCGTAACGTCTTGCTCGCTCCCTTCGCTCGCTCGCCGAAAATTAAACAATGTCTTGCAGCTGTTTCAGTTAGGTTAAATGTTTGTTATGTTAAAAGAAATTAGGCCATATAAATCTTATACAAATTGAAGTTATATAAAAATAACGTTATATAATTTAAGCCGTATATACGTTAAAATATTATACTTTTTGCTGTTATAGCTAACGTTCATTATATCTTGTGAACGTTATTATTATGAAATTTATATTTATATAAATATTATGTAATATTTAATACATATAATATTTTGTAGTTATATCTCGTGGGACGCACCCCAAATTTTTGTAAGGAATAAGGTGTAAGTATTATAATGTTATCAAATAAACATGAGGCAATATTTTGTACATAATTTCGCTATTTTATCTCCAGTTCCTTTATTTACGATGAAATATTTTAAAAAAGAACGACGTTTTGAGGTTAGAATTTTGTTTACCAAATAGGACAGTTAAGAACATGTTAAGAATGAAAAGACCTTAGGTAGGTACATTCTTCAAAATACCTAATCTAATCTAACAAGTTTCGCATTAGTAGCAATGCACAGAATTACGCTTATGATGAATAGATAATTAACAAAGTGCTTGTGATTATTAGCAATTACCTAATGCTTTAATTTGCACTAATGTAATACAATTAAATAAATGATTTCCGGGCGATGTCCTGTCCGATTTTAACTGATCCAAATGCTTACTTCAGTCACACTTTCACCTCTCAACAGTGCAGATCCCACGTTTTGTGCGCCCAATAATGTTAGTGGAGATAAATTTTTTGAACCGTGATTCTACCTCAAGTTTGAATACTTCTGAAGAAATGCAAATGGCGAAGTCTACGTCGCCCGTGCCACTCAGCGAGAGCGTAGTGGTGCTGCCCGGTGGCGGCGACCCAAACCCAAAAACCAAGTTCCAAAGAAAGCTGCTGGAAAAATCCATGAAAAGGACAAAGAAACACATTATAAGACCCATCGATCTCGGACGCTGGAAAAAACACATTGCATTTACCAAAAACAATGCGCTGAGGCAGCTTATTGAGAAGCAATGCAAGTCAACAACACCACCCAGGGACAGCGCGCAAGCTACAACTCCACCGTCGAAGAGTTGTAAAGTTGCCATACGGATCAATTCACAACTAAAGATGAAGATAAAGAAGCTGGCTCCTTTTAAAAAGTACCTACATTGAAAGGTGCCGAAGTAGTCCGCACTGCGCAGCCGCAGCGTGTCTTTACACCAGCCAGCATGCTTACATCAGCCAGGCAGCGCTTACACTTTACACTAGTTATCTAATAGCTAGTAATGTTTTTTTTTTTTATAGGTATTGCATACTTAATAACAAATTTAAGATTGATCTCGATTTTTAATGTTAATATTACCTATATTCTTAATTAAAATTCTAGGCTAGTTTTATTTTAAATAGAATAATTTTAGATTTCTATGTAAATTTTATGTGTTCACTAAATATAAACTTTATAGTTAAAATTAATTTATATATTGTAGGATTCAAACCATATTTGTATCTATGTATTGTATCTACTTAGGTATGTTTTAAGTGTCATGTAAATAAATAGTACATTAAGTTCTTATTGTAAAAGTTATAGTTTTGATTTGAGTTTAATTTACATAAATATATACTTACCTAATATGCCTGATCGTGATAATTTTCTTAGTTAGTATTAAAATGTTTTTGTTTTATTTAATAATAATATTATATTTATCATAAAGCTTTAGTTAAAAAAAAGACCACCGCATCATGCGCAACGCACATACTACTGAACTTTAGGAAATACATAACTAGATTTCTGTGAAAAATGTAGTATACTAGATGTAAGTAGTAATGCAATGCAATAAAGGCGGTTAGAGAAAGTACCCATTGTCGATTGTCTAAATTACATTATAATAATAAAGCAATCTCTTTCATACTAGGTATAATATAATGTTATAATAAAATAACTACGTACTTACTATTTTTGCCGTACCTACTTACTGCTACTTTGTTATTTTATTTATTTCATAATTTCATAATAATAATAATTATTATTTCTCTTCGACATTGGAGATATCTCCAATTAATTTATTTGACGGTCGAGAAGTTTTACACGTCCACTGAACTTAAATTACTTTTATTAGTTCTTTTTTCTTTCTTTTCATAAAATTGTATTTTGTTTCACTTTGACCAGTAGAGACTTTATACATCTCTATCTCTACTCTAGACTTATATAATTAAGGTACGTACTTAACTTGGGGACCTTATACATCCCTTTCATAAATGTATGTATTATTAGTTAAGTAGAATTTAAGTATTGTTGTAAATTTATTTTAGTAGGTATGAAAAAAAATAACTTTCTGCCAAGTTTCTTGCAGCGCATTCGTCTTGGCAATTATGGTCTTTCCGAATACGCTGATATTTTAGAAAAGACATGTAAAAGTGCCCTTGGCGGCCTATTTGCAAAATAAACTTTATGAATTTAGATTTTTTTTTACTTAACTATACAGCTTCAATTATTACTAGGTATCTAGACTAGACTATAGGCTTCCTGATATAGATATAATATTACTTCCAACCGGGCCGTAACTTAACTAGTAATTTACCACCCGCTATTATACGCGAACGGAAATTTCCACTTCTTGGCCAGGCTGGGGCTGACGTAAAATTGTGTACACACCTCGGGCGCTGCTAAATAATGCCTCAGTGGCCTATCCCACAAAACTTTACAAGTGTAAGTACAATTCGACAAAATTGTTAAATTGTAAACAAAAAATGTACCACAATAATTACAAATACATTCGTTACAAGTTTGCAGTTTACAAATACCTATGTCACTTTTGTGAAAGCGTATCACAAAGAATAAAGGTATGTCACGACAGCTACATACCTAATTGTAGGATTGTTGATTTGTAAATATACTTTCAAGCTACAAATATGTAGCTAACAATTTATTTAGCTTCTTTGATGTTGAAGGTAGTTTCACTTTATACGCAATACGCAAGAATTACAGTATGGCAAAAAAGAGTAGTAGAGTCGTTCCTTTCTAATCTATGGGTATAAGAAAACGGGACGATACTACTATATACCCACCAGTGGCGTGGCGTCCTTAGAACTCGATTCCCACCGGCTTGCCTATTTTAAGGCAGTTGGGTACTTTATTGTGCAGAATTATAGGAAAAGGCTACTTAAATTCCCTTTGGCTTGCCTTCTGATACCTATACTTCACGCCGCGCCACTGATACCCACTTTTTAATTTCTACTCTTTTTTGCCAGACTATATATTAGTAATGATAATTATATAGCGATCTACTACGTGCATTACCTACGTACCATTCGTCGATCAACAAAACCAGTAGGCTTATTGTCTAACTCGCTCGCAATCGCCATCGTGTTCATTTTGACAGTTCTTGTATGAATGTGACAGCTAGCTGATTCCGATGCAAATTGTCAGCCCATACATGAACTGTCAACATGAACACGATGGCGATTGCGAGCGAGCTATACAATAAGCCTACAGCTTCATTTTGATGTGGAGCATCTATCGGTATTAATTATCCATCTATAAATTTACATGTGATGCTGCAATAAAATCTTGCGAAATTGAGTTTCCATTTGTTGGCCATCTTACTTCACTTCCCAGTAATTTGTCCACTATTTGTGCACATACGGCGTGAATCGAACGAAACATTGTTATTTTGGAAACACCGTGAGCACCGCCAGTGCCGTGATATTGGGATCCTGAGCCCAACCATCTTATAACAGTCAGTTACTGTTGTTTAGTATCAAGAGCATGACTTCTTCGTGTCGGATGTCTAAGGTTTCCACCAATGGTCTGTACTAGATATTGGACGGTAGATATACTCACTCTGAACCTGTGATTATAATGTAAAATCCGTTATGGTAAAAGTTAAATTTATACGATCTCTATAATATGTCCTAAGTCGTCTTACAATTAATTCTTCTTTACTATCACTGTTACTTGAACTAAAATTTCGTGGACACAGGGTTGGAATCGCTAAATATGATAAAAAATACTGCAATTACTAGTAATCGTAAAGTAGCAAGAGGTTAAGACACACATTTAGAGAATTGTTAACTTGTAGGAACAATTCTACATAAGTGTACAATTATTACTACAATTTAATGTAGCACAAAACAATTGTCAACTACAAATTTGAACATTTTCCGGAAAATTTATGTATCGTATGTAAAGTTTAGTGATATAATAAATTGTAGACTTGTCAATACAATTTACATAATATTATTTGTAAGAATTTTCCGCTACAAATTTGTTACTTGTATATTTTGTGGTACGCACACTTGTATTGTTACAAACTTGTAACTTGATACTTGTAAAATTGTAATTGTAAGTTTTGTGGGATAGGCCACAGGTCGCATGTTTATCGCCCGTTCCTCCGATCCGAGACATTCTTTATTTCACCACCCTCGGCGTTTAATGTAGGTACCTACAATTATTTTACTCTAAGGCCCACTTGCACAGTCCAGAGTTCAAAAATTAAATCGCTAACTAGGGGTTAGGTTTGACAGTTCCATACATTTTGACACTACTTACCTACTTAGCCCCGGGTTAGCATCTAACACGGGGTTAAGTCGCTAACCCTGGTCCGTGCAAGTGGCCCTTAGATGATTAATGTTTGCAAAGTTCTAATGGATGGGTTAGCATTTTAAACCTTTTTACAAAAATAAAAACGGGAACCCAAAACTTAGGTAGCATGCCACGTAGATTTGCAGCAGTTATTTCAGCCAGAGGAGGCCACACTCGTAATTTTATTTTCACCTCACTAGCTCGGAAAGCACTTTTTGTTTGTTTGACACCTATTGAGAAAATCGCTTTTTATCCACATGTGGAGAAAGAGTTTTGACCATAGATAAGAAAGATATAGTACAGGGTTTAGACATTTGAAGGAAGCTTTGGTGATTTTTGACAGCTAATAAAACGTGAAACGTTAAAAGTGCTGAATTTTTAATATAACAATTAATGAATTGCATCGAGTAAAAAACACTAAAAATACAGTCTTACAACTTTATTTTAATTCATAATCATAAATATCAGCAATCAACATTAACCTTCATTCTTGTTGTAAAAACGGATAAAATGTTCTGACAGTCCAAGTAAGTCAATATGCGAACAAAGGGCATCCGAAATAATTTTTTTTATAAAATTCATCCCTTGTAGGAGAGGTAAAGGAATTATTGTCCATTCAGCCATATTAAAGGTTGTAAGGCCAGCATTATGCTGAGGTGGAACCATTTCGTGATTGTATATGCTGTTACTTGTTTTTTTTCTGTAATTTATATCACGAATCACGTTTTCTTTCTTTCAAATACCTAATTAAAAAAAAATTAAGTCAAAACTATTCAACTAAGCCGTCAACGTTAAATATTCGCATGTTTTTCTAGTTATTTTGTTGTTAAAAATGAGTGATAGTACAAAGCCTTTTTCTTATTTTTCTCGCTGTAGTGAGGTGAAAAGTTTTGTGTTATACACGGGTGAAAAGTTATTTTACGTCTCGTGTGTTGAAACCCTCGCTACGCTCAGGATTCTATTTTTGAACCACTCGCTTCGCTCGTGGTCAATCATAGAGTCCTTTCGCTAGCTCGTGTTTCAAATGAACACTCGCAGGTAAAATACAACTTTCCCCCCTTGTATAACAAATAGTTAACTATTAATTTGTTGTTTGTAACTTTTCGAAATAAAGGAGAAAGTCAATTGAAGATATTGAAGTAAACTATTTTTTTGTCGAAATGAGTAATTTAATTTCCTAAAAATAAAAAATAAAAAATTGCCTGTTTTTTTGCAAAGGAGTTCATGTGTTAGGTACGTACGTACCTACCTACTACTACTACTACCTACTTAAATAAACACATCTTTCTATCTTCATCCTCAATATCGTTTTACAGAAAGAAAGGGTGAATGCGATTTTGACTGCAATGACAATATTATAGGTAGCCTCCTAGCCTCGGATATAGTGCGTCGAATTCGCCTCCAATGCACCGCTAACATCCTGTGTTTTCATAATAGTCCGAATGTCGAGCAATTCTCGATTGTCATTTGATTACGTGAGTTATCCGTAGATAACCTACTTATCGTCGGCTGTAGGTCTAATTGGCGTAACTGATATAATACGTTTTTTCAGGAGAGCCAATCAAAGTTTTTTTTCGGAGTAAATGGCTCATAACTTTTTTTATAACGAATCTTTTTTAGATCGGATTTCACACATAATCTTAGATTTTAGTGCTCTATCCTTATGTGTAACATTTATTAAAGTATTGCGGCTATTTTAGAAATTAGATTTCCCTTACATCAATTTGTTTCGACAGTAACGTCCCTTACATGCCAAGTATTTTGCAGTCTTGCCCCTTACGTGGAATTGACCTCTACGTTGGAACGAACAATAACGACAAAAACAGGGTAAAGGACTAGTTGGAGAAATGCATGAAATACAAAATAGTGTACAGGGATTGACGGAAAGAAACAATTGAATACAAAATGGTGCATAGGTGTTTATGAAAAAAATGCATGAAATACAAAGTAGTGTTTGACGATGGTTGAAAAAAATAACATGAAAACAAAATAATATAAAGGGTTTCCTGAACAAAAAAAATGTACACCCTTTTAGTGTAAAGCGATTTTTAAATTGTTTTTTGGTTTTTTAAAACCATTTAAGACGTATAAAAATGTATTGGAAGTATGTGTGTGGTTGTTTTTGCCCCTTACGTGCAATATTATTGTTTGTATATTGTAAGAGTTGAACAATTTATTATTATTTTTATTGTTATCAAATAAAAAAATATGTATAAATAATTTACCCATACCGCATCATTGGCGGTAAATATTTTTTACCTACTATCTATTGATCAACAATACGGATGTAGTGAGATGTAGCGAAGTAGAAAACTCTGATCTCAATTGGAATACGATGTCACCCGAACTCTCAATCAATGATTTTATTAAATGAGTGACGTTTTCATATCCATTAATATGGAACTTTACTGTTTGATTCACTCTATCTATTAAAGAAAACTGCATCAAAATCCGTTGCATAATTTTAAAGATTTAAGCATACATAGGGACATAGGGACATAGGTATATAGGGACAGAGAAAGTGACTTTGTTTTATACTATGTAGTGATGAAGTGATGTCAAAGTGAAAAATGTTATTGTATAATATAGAGATGTTACAACACCTTCAGTAACTTCGAACTTTTTTTTATGCGAATAGGAAGGCAAACGAGCAAGTGGGTCACCTGATGGTAAGCGATCACCACTGCCCATAGACACCCGCAACCCCGGAGAGATTGCAAATGCATTGCCAACCTAGAGGACTTAGATGAAATGCCTCTTGTGCCCGTAATTTCCCCGGCTGTCTTACTTTCCACACTGGAACACAGTAGTGCAAGCACTGCTGCTTAGCGACAGGATTAGCGAGTAAGATGGTGGTAGCGATCCGGACGGACCTTGCACAAGGCCCTACCACCCGCGAATATTCTATTGTCATAAGTATAATTATAATAAGTATAATTATAAACAAATTATAATCAAAGCATTTTATCTTCACTTTAAAACAAAGTAAGTATACAACAAAATAAAGCTTATTGGGAAATGTTTACAAGAATAAAACTCAATACCTGCCTACTTAAAAACAACATCTACTTATGGGGCTACTATGAAAATTTGTATGTAAGTAAATATGCATTTGAGAGGGATGCAAACGACATGAAGGTTTTCATACTAGGCCCGTTAGTATACTTATAGGTACTTTACATTGTTATTTTATCTACTGGATTATTTGGATCGATATTTTCAAAATTTTCCATTTCATAATCTGAGTCACAGTCAGACATATTATTATTATCGTTAGATTCGTCAGTGCTTTCATTAACATTAATTACAATTCTATCAATGTGATCATCCATCGAGTGTTCCGGTGACCGATATTTTTGCACTATAAATCTGTACACACAAGTAACATTCTTATATTGACTTGCTGTTGTCCGAGGCTTTGCCCCCGTTTTGTTTATTTTTATTTTGTTTAATACCTATTATTTCATCAGAAAGGTCTTAACGATAACGAACACAGAAAAAATATTTAGATATCGTTAAGTAATTTTTTTCCGTGTATGATGTCGTAAGAAGGTAGGTTGTAGTTAATAAACCAAACGACAGGTGAACGTGCACTGAGCTTAACGAATTACGGAGCTTTGTTTTGATGCCCGTGTGCTGTGTGTCGCATCCTCTCTTTCACACTCAAAAGACGTTGTGGGATAGAAAAGAATAACAATAATGTAAGCACGTCCGCTCTTATCTTGTGTTATGAAGTATGATGTGCTTGTAAATAAAGGTAACGGATAAAATATTCATTAGTTTCACAATCAAATTGGTTTAACGTAAAACGAAACTAAATACAATTCGCATCAAATCAGCGTAACAGACAATAAACTCAAATATAATTTGAATCAAATTGGTGTAACGTTAGCACTGCTTAAAGTATGGGAATGCAAATCGGCGTAAGGGACAAATATTTCGAAACACTTGCAGTCCGTTTGATGTAAAAGCGATGCGTGTTTTTTTTAATAACTGAGACATTAGTGTAAGGCAAGTTTTATTATGTTTTTCTTAGATAATTAACCATGTAAGGGTAATTCGTTGATAGAAAAGATCCTTACCTTATTCAAAGTGGGTTGGCGGCGGTAAATACACCATTTTTTGTTGCTATATTTAGTATTTTTTCAGGTACATTGTTTTTGTGAGGCTGATCCGACAAGAACCCCTTGAAAAAAATTAGAGTAAGGGACATTTTTTTAAAGCTAGAATTTTTTCAATAATACCATTCGAAAGAGCGGAAAATTCTGAACAAAACTGTATACTCAACTCATTTTGCGTATTTTGTCAGTTACGCCAATTAGACCTACAGCCGACGTTATTATGTTAACACCTACGTAAGGGAAAAAAATTTAAAGCTAGAATTTTTTCAATAATACCAATCGAAAGAGCGGAAAATTCTGAACACAACTGTATACTACTTAATCAACTCATTTTGCGTATTTTGTCAGTTACGCCAATTAGACCTACAGCCGAAGATGTACCAAAATTCAAAGTTTCATGTTTTTTACATTCTTAGCGCTTGTTGCCAAATATCTAGGTAAGGTACCTACCTACCACTTTTTTCAGCTCCCATAGAGATTGATTACAGAAGTCGTGTCAATATACAGAAAGTCATACGTAAAATTTTTGTAAATGTTTGTAATTGTAAATAAATTGTAAATGTTTCGATAATCTAGGCCTATTTAGAAATATCTGCAATGAAATGAACTCGAGCTACGAACAACAAACGACTGCACGACTTACTTTACTTTGGACGCGTAGCTACATCTAGTGGCAAGTTGTGTAACTAATAAGCCATTGGTAGTGTCATGTCCCTACTACTTTGCTAACTTAGTAGTTAGGCGTAAATCTAATAGGTGGCAGTAAGAACTTCTGTATGCTTTATAATAATGCAGGCAGAAGCACCCACATTTAGCACAACCATTTAGGTTACCAGTTACAATTTTTTTTTTTAGAGAGGGGGAAAACGAGCAGACGGGTCACCTGATGGAAAGTGATCACCATCACCCAGCCTGGCTAGCATGACAGCGCACAAGAGTCGCGTCGCGCGCGAGATAGATTGCCCGTCTTTTTCTTGTTCGTTCTAGAAAGAGACGGGTAATCTATCTCGCGCGCGACGCGACTCTTGTGCGCTGTCGTGCTAGCCAGGCAGGAAGGCTCGCTTACAATGTAATGTTTTTGGTGGGATATTATATAACAAGTGACATTTTATTAATAGTCCCTAACATGAGAAATAAGTCTCCCTCGTGGTCCCATTGATGGGACAAACTAATAGGACCACGAGAAAACGGGGGCTAACACCAAAACACGACTTTTCAGGAGTCGAGTGGCACAAAAAACGATTTTTGAAATTAAGTATTATTTTTCTTGTAAACAGTAGGTACTTAAAACTTTATCTAAAAAAAGTTAAAGGAAATATAGGTAGGTAAGTATGTACTTAAAATTTCAGCATGAAAAAAAATATCAGCATAGACCGGCCACCTTCGATTTAGAATTTAGTTGGGATTTTCATTTTCGCCCAAGAGATTCGCATTTCATGATATTACCGGCGTAATATCTTATTACGGAGTATTACGTCTGAAAAATTGCGGCTATGGGTCGTGGTACAGGGTACCTACACCTACAGTTTGTCCACCTGGTTTTCGAAGGAGCTCCATCCACCTACCTATTTTTGTATCAAAATAATAATCAGTGATTCGAAATAATGACAAATTAGGTGGAGTGGACCATGACCCATAGCCTAAACATTGTTGCTTGAGAAACGACGAGGACGACAAATTCGCAGCGCTCCAAGCGGCGGCTATCGACAACAAACTGTTCCAACGAAATGTTTCGATTTTTTTTGTGACAAAAGCTTTCACTTTTTTTTTATTTTCCGTTGGCGCTACAACCCTCTGTGGGTCTTGGCCTCCTCCACAATTTCCCCCCAGTAATCACTACTTAGGCATAGTAATTATTTGGCTAAAGATATCTCTGATATTTTTTATACTGGTGCAATCAAAACAAATTACTCGTATTTTTTTTTTATTTCACAACCAAACAATATTCCTATCTACTTACAATATTAATCTATCTAATTACATTTTGCCTTGTCAACCGGAAAACCCGTGAAGTAAGGCACCTCGGTACAGTAACAAAATAACATATAAATAACTGCATACTTAAGAGAATTTTCGGCAATAATAATGTATAGCTAGCTGTTTACAAATATTTCTTAATGAGCACCAAACAGAGCGCAGAGAAAATTGACCACAAACATATATATATAAAACAAAACAAGTTTAGTGGTCTTGCCGCATCGCATCGCATGATCTCTACGGAATAACCACCATTATCTTATACGTATCATTATCTGACGTAGAATTTGCATTTTCACTTTTCTAACTTAAGGCGAAGGGATAGGCAAAAGCTCATAAATTGGTTGTTTTTGTGCATGTTTTATGGCGATAATACACAATTTGGAGTTTTGAAAACTGCACATTCTATAAAACATGTCTTGAATTAGAATTCACCGGTGAAAACATATTCCTTAATGTCGTAGTTAGTACAAAAATTCGTTTGCTCTAAGAGTCTCGCAAATATTTTGTACACGGTTTGCTCGGGTGAAACCAATCTGTTTGCTACCAATCTCGACGAGGTCACTCTAGTAACTCATAATTAAAATTCCGCGGTGCGTTTGCTTCAATTAGCCAACAAATAAGGCTTTAGAGAGTAGTACTGCCCTGATCCTGTGAAAAGAGCGAACGCAATATTTGCCCGCACATTCAATCAGGCGCTTTTCAATGTACAAAAAAATTCGGAAACCAAAAAAATGTTAAAAAGATAATACAATGAAATAAATTATTAAGATAAAACCAAAAATGTTCATAAAAAAAAAATAAAAGAATAATAGATAAATAAATAAAAAAATAATTTGGATAAGACGTATGAAAATAATAAGGAAAAAGCAACGTTGCATGTTCGCTCGGTGGCGGCAGTGTGTAAGCGACGCGACGTTGCCAATATTCGCTTTGCGTTTTTTCATATTGGTTTGGCTAAGCATGTTGTTTGAGTCACAGAATAGGCGCAAAACAGTGCTTCAAAAAGTCGTACTCGTTCGCTTCGCACGTATAATACCTATATTAAGTTAAAAGTTATTATTTTCAATCCGTTTTTTGGGAACTTAGTGGCAGGTTGGTTTGATACTTACTTGCTGTTTAGCGAACAAGCATGGGAAATAGGATTTTGGTTGGAATTACTGCATGAAAAATTTTGATATTTAGGCAAGTAGTACTCCAATGTATAGTCTATCATTAGAAAGAAAAAAAAAAGATATCTGAAGGTCTAAGTGGTCCCCAAACATGGATCCGTTATCAAAATAAAAAAGACCGCCATATTGAAATCTTTAGTTTTTCGACCGATTAATTTCAAAATCAATATCTGAGGATCTGAGTTGTCTCCAAACACGTGTCGTATCCGTTATCAAAAATGACAAATTAAAGTGGCCGTCCTTTTGACGAATCGATATCTGAGGGCCCGAGTG
Organism: Pandemis heparana; assembly: GCA_963854515.1. NCBI lineage: Eukaryota > Metazoa > Arthropoda > Insecta > Lepidoptera > Tortricidae > Pandemis > Pandemis heparana. Next base: position 4,976,765 of record OY978020.1, on the reverse strand, counting down.
GTCGTCAAACACAAATCTGCTACCGAAAATGAAAAAACTGGCCGCCATTTTGAATTCTTTACTTTCTGGACCAATTGTTTTCAAAATCGATATCTGAGGATACGAGTGGTCCCCAAACATGAATCCGTTTTTAAAAATGAAAAAAGTGGCCGCCATTTTGAAATCTTTAAGTTTTGGACCGAATATTTTCAAAATCGATATGTGAGGGTCCGAGTGGTCGTCAAACACAAATTTGCTATCGAAAATGAAAAAAATGGCCGCCATTTTGAAATCTTTAGTTTTCCGACCGATTGATTTCAAAATCGATATCTGAGAATCCGAGTTGTCTCCAAACACGTATCCGTTGTCAAAAATGACAAAAGTGGCCGCCATTTTGAAATCTTTAGTTTTTGGACCGATTATTTTCAAAACCGATATCTGAGAGTCCGAGAGGTCCCCAAACATAAATCCGTTATCAAAAATGAAAAAAGTGGCCGCCATTTTGAAATCTTTAAGTTTTGGGCCGATTATTTTCAAAATCGATATCTGAGGGTCCGAGTGGTTGTCAAACACAAATCTGCTACCGAAAATGAAAAAACTGGCCGCCATTTTGAATTCTTTACTTTCTGGACCAATTGTTTTCAAAATCGATATCTGAGGATCCGAGTGGTCCCCAAACACGAATCCGTTTTTAAAAATGAAAAAAGTGGCCGCCATTTTGAAATTTTTAAGTTTTGGACCGAATATTTTCAAAATCGATATGTGAGGGTCCGAGTGGTCGTGAAACACAAATTTGCTATCGAAAATGAAAAAAATGGCCGCCATTTTGAAATCTTTAGTTTTCCGACCGATTGATTTCAAAATTGATATCTGAGAATCCGAGTTGTCTCCAAACACGTATCCGTTATCAAAAATGAAAAAAATGGCCGCCATTTTGAAATCTTTAGTTTTCCGACCGATTGATTTCAAAATTGATATCTGAGAATCCGAGTTGTCTCCAAACACGTATCCGTTATCAAAAATGACAAAAGTGGCCGCCATTTTTAAATCTTTAGTGTTTGGACCGATTATTTTCAAAACCGATATCCGAGGGTCCGAGAGGTCCCCAAACATAAATCCGTTATCAAAAATGAAAAAAGTGGCCGCCATTTTACTCTTTATGTTTTGGGCCAATTATTTTCAAAATCGATATCTGAGGGTCCGAGAGGTCCCCAAACATAAATCCGTTATCAAAAATGAAAAAAGTGGCCGCCATTTTGAAATCTTTAAGTTTTGGGCCGATTATTTGCAAAATCGATATCTGAGGGTCCGAGTGGTTTTCAAACACAAATCTGCTACCGAAAATGAAAAACTGGCTGCCATTTTGAATTCTTTACTTTCTGGACCAATTGTTTTCAAAATCGATATCTGAGGATCCGTGTGGTCCCCAAACATGAACCCGTTTTTAAAAATGAAAAAAGTGGCCGCCATTTTGAAATTTTTAAGTTTTGGACCGAATATTTCCAAAATCGATATGTGAGGGTCCGAGTGGTCGTGAAACACAAATTTGCTATCGAAAATGAAAAAAATGGCCGCCATTTTGAAATCTTTAGTTTTCCGACTGATTGATTTCAAAATTGATATCTGAGAATCCGAGTTGTCTCCAAACACGTATCCGTTATCAAAAATGACAAAAGTGGCCGCCATTTTGAAATCTTTAGTTTTTGGACCGATTATTTTCAAAACCGATATCTGAGGGTCCGAGAGGTCCCCAAACATAAATCCGTTATCAAAAATGAAAAAAGTGGCCACCATTTTGAATTTTTTATGTTTTGGGCCAATTATGTTCAAAATCGATATCTGAGGGTCCGAGTGGTTGTCAAACACAATCTGCTACCGAAAATGAAAAAGCTGGCCGCCATTTTGAATTCTTTACTTTCTGGACCAATTGTTTTCAAAATTGATATCTGAGGATCCGAGTGGTCCTCAAACATGAATCCGTTTTTAAAAATGAAAAAAGTGGCCGCCATTTTGAAATCTTTAAGTTTTGGACCGATTATTTTTAAAATCGATATCTGAGGGTCCGAGTGGTCGTCAAATACAAATCTGCTATCGAAAATAAAAAAAACTGGCCGCCATTCTGAATTCTTTACTTTTTGGACCGATTGTTTTCAAACTCGATATCTTACGATCCGAGTGGTTCCCAAACACGTATCCGTTATACAAAATAGAAAAGTGACCACCATTTTGAAATGTTTAGTTTTTGAACAGATTGTTTTCAAAATCGATATCTGATCTGGCGGCCACTTTTTCCATTTTTGATAACGGGTTTGTGTTTGGGGACCACTCGGATCCTCCGATATCGATTTTGAAAGCTATCAATCTAAAAACTAAAGATTTCAAAATGGCGGGCACTTTTTTCATTTTTGATAACAGATTTATGTTTGGGGACCACTCGAACCTTCAGATATCGATTTTGAAAACAATCAGTTCAAAACTACAGAATCCAAAATGGCGGCCACCTTTTTCATTTTTGATAACGGATACGTGTTTGGGAACCACTCGGATCATCAGATATCGATTTTGAAAACAATCGGTCCAAAAACAAAAGTTTTCAAAATGGCGGCCACTTTTTTCATTTTTAAAAACGGATTCATGTTTAGGGACCACTCGGATCCTCAGATATCGAATTTTAAAACAATCGGTCCAAAAACTAAAGATTTCAAAATGGCGGCCACTTTTTTCATTTTGGATAACGGATTCATGTTTGCGGACCACTCGGACCCTCAGATATCGATTTTGAAATCAATCGGTTCAAAAACTACAGATTTCAAAATGGCGGTGACTTTTTCCATTTTATACAACGGATATGTGTTTGGGAACCACTCGGATCATCAGATATCGATTTTGAAAACAATCGGTCCAAAAACAAAAGTTTTCAAAATGGCGGCCACTTTTTTCATTTTTAAAAACGGATTCATGTTTAGGGACCACTCGGATCCTCAGATATCGAATTTTAAAACAATCGGTCCAAAAACTAAAGATTTCAAAATGGCGGCCACTTTTTTCATTTTGGATAACGGATTCATGTTTGCGGACCACTCGGACCCTCAGATATCGATTTTGAAATCAATCGGTTCAAAAACTAGAGATTTCAAAATGGCGGTCACTTTTTCCATTTTATATAACGGATACGTGTTTGGGAATCACTCGGATCGCCAGATATCGAGTTTGAAAACAATTGGTCCAAAAACAAAGGTTTTCAAAATGGCGGCCACTTTTTTCATTTTTAAAAACGGATTCATGTTTGGAGACCACTTGTTTCCTCAGATATCGAATTTGGAAACAATCGGTTCAAAAAGTAAAGAATTCAAAATGGCGGCCAGTTTTTTTTATTTTCGATAGCAGATTTGTGTTTGACGACCACTCGGACCCTCAAATATCGATTTTGAAAATAGTCGTTTCAAAACTTAAAGAATTCAAAATGGCGGCCACCTTTTTCATTTTTGATAACGGATTTATGTTTGGGGACCTCTCGGACCCTCAGATATCGGTTTTGAAAATAATCATTGGAAAAACTATACCTTATTCTGTACCTTTCCTGCACACGTTCAAGTTTTACTTTATTCTGCAATAATAATTTACGTTGCGACTCTAGACAGACCCTGGACACCGCAATTTTCTGGGATAATAAGTAGCCTGTTTTAATCTAGGGTACCAACTGTCTTCGTTCCAAATTTCATGCAGAAGCATTTCATCTAAGTCCTCTAGGTTGGCATGGCAACGCATCTGCAATCCCTCCGGGGTTGCAGGTGTCTATGGGCAGTGGTGATCGCTTACCATCAGGTGACCCACTTGCTCGTTTACCTTCCTATTCACATATAAAAAAGAAAAAAAAAAGAAGAAACAAACATACTTACACACTCACTCACATCGTCACAAACTTTCTCATGTATAATATCACATACATACATACATAAATAACGTCTCTATCCTTTGCGGAGCAGACAGAGCCCAAGGTAACAAGACTTTAAGGCCACGTTACGAATGCCGAAATGTTACAATTTTTATTATTTTTGCGAAATCTGATTTGAACATTATGCTGTGTGTGTAAGGCAATCGGAAAACTGAAACAAGCGCCATCTACTAACATCACAGTGCAATATTTCAATCCATCAGCCTGCGCCCATTCGCATCGAGTTCACACGTCGATTATTTAACAGATGTCGCGTTGATCGGACTGCTTGCCACGTCACAAACGAGCAAGGTCATTTGCCTATCCCTTCGCCTTAAATAAACAAAACTTGACTTATAAAAGTAGCATAAAAAATATAGTGTTTTATAAGTAGGTACCCAAGTGTTTACAACAGTACTTTGATTAAGATAAAATCGGCCATCGATTCATCAGCCTACAAATAATTTATCAAAATAATATCATAATATCCCCTTATTAAACATAATAATCTGAGATCTCAGTCACAGCACACGAATAAACAGAAAACAAAACTTATACAACAAAATAATAATATATTACTCTCTTTAAATTCATAGGACTCACTCCAGCACCTATCATTACTTAAACAACTTTATCAGAGCGATAACGCCTAATAAATAAGTCCCCTCTAGACAATACATATGATTAACTTCCATAAAAACTTAATCAAACTAATGCGGTAGAAAACTATTAACATTAATAACACTTAGGTATAAGAATATGACTGCGTCAATGGCACCGTAAGTCAGGTGGCTACTGACTGCTGAGTACCTACTACAATGCGACTACTGCATTGCGTAGTCAGCTTCGACGCTTGTGAGCGCGCGGCGCAACGAGGCTGGCAGCTCAGGGACCCGATATATCGGATCCGACAGTGGCGGCAACGGAAGCGCGTCACCCGACTTTTCGTAGCTACTGTACGACAAATACAACTGCGACACGTGCTTTATCTCGTCCTCCGTCATCGACACCCGTCGCAGCAAACTCTTGAAATCCACCCTCGAGTCGTCGCACTTCGAACAGTCGTCGAACAGCATCTTTTTCTCATACGCAGGCTTGTTCTGGATCGGTTCGATGAACTCGTATTTCTTTTGTTTGGCAGGTTTGTGGTGGGAGTGGGGGCGGTCTTCGCCACTGTCGGACAACACGACCAGCAGGCTGCTTCTGTGGGCCTGCGCTCCCGTCCGCCCGATCACCTCCCCGCCCCCCCTCATTAGTGATAGCCGCAGCTGTTCGGAGGGATTCTCGAAGTCGTAATATATGCACCGCGACTCTGAACTGCTCTGAGCACTGTTCGCTATCAACAGACTGTATTTGAGTCGTATCCGCCTCGGTTTCGTGCTATACTTCAGGTACACGTTTATCGGTATCTCTATCGACGCCGACCCGGACTCTTGGATCTCGTATGGCGGCTCTTGGAGAACTGTAAAGAATATTAAAACAATAAATTAAAAAAAAAACAACGTTTATCTTCCATTGAAAATAAAACAAAATCGCTAGGCATTGGGCTGTGGCAATTAAAATAAAGAACGTTACAAGTTCTGATAAAGAATGATAGTGAAGCTCGTTACCGCTCGTTTATGGTTCATCACTCATTTATATTTATAAATGTGAAGATAGCACCGTCTGTTGGACGGATACGGACGAATCTTTACTATACCCAGTACAATTTTTACTATACCTTCATAAGTGTAAAGGGGACGACACGATACAAAATTAGAATTTCTCCGACTCCGAATAATATAGCCCACTCACGAAACTTACTGGGTTTTTCTTGCAAGTTTAAGGTCCAAGTCACACAGAAGAGACGGGGCGAGGACGCGTTCCGGGCGTCCTTACTGAATGCGCCCGCGACGCGTCCTCGGCCCGTCTCTTCCCTGCGGCTTGCATCGCGACGTCTCTTAACATTTTGTATGAAAATCCATTTAAAGGGGCATCGCGTCTGCCCCTTCCCACGTGTCCTCTGTGTGGCCTTGGCCTGTGCCTAAACTAGGCTTAACCTTTTCCCCGCCACGTCAAATATAAGTGCCGGCACGTGAGTCTAGCGATGACCTTGTATGCGCATACATACATACATACATATCGTCACGCCTCTTTCCCACAGGGGCAGGCAGAGACTACTTTGTTCCACTTGCTACGATCCTGACACCTCTTTCGCTTCATCCACATTCATCAATCTCTTCATACATGCTCGTCGGTTTCGGGTACTCTTGACCTGGCTTTTTTCCAAAACGTCCCCAATTTGATCATGAAACGTCCGCCTAGGCCTTCCCCTCCCAACGCACCCATTCACACTCCCCATATAAATCTGTTTAGTTAATCTTTCATCCATCCTCTCTACGTGACCAAACCAACTAAGCATACTTTTTCTATCTTAGCCACTATGCGCAGAAGTATAAAATACGGTATCCGTGATCCCCTTTCCTCTCCACGTGACTCGTCATCGCTAAACTTACGTGCCGGCACGTATACTAGAGACGTCACTCATACGCCAGACTTCTTTATTGCGATGCCTTAATTTGAACATAAACCGAATTGAAAGAAGGTTGCTTTTGCTTTTGCATTGAAGTACCTAAATGGACGTATATATAGGTCGTTGGCATCGAAAAGGCTAAGACCAGCAAGCTCAGAATGAACTGTCTAACGTGAAGTAGTAAATGCGATTTTAATTAGAATCGCCGCTCGCGTCTTTCGATAAACTATCGATATTTAGAGCAAATAAAATACTATCGATAGTATTCCTCTTTACCAATAGAATTGCTTTAAATAACAGATCGGTACTCGATACTATCGATGCTATAGATTAGACACCAACACTAATTGTGATTAAGCTTAAGACAATATGGCCGCCGGTGACGCCTGATTACGCTTGTTGATGGCTCACCTCTCTTCGGGTACACAAACTGCGTGGCCGGGTGCAGATGGAACACGACTTTGTGTACGAACGAGCTGATGTCTGCGCCGGCGACGCCGCGGACCCACACGCGCCAGTCCAGCGCGAGCGCGCGCCCCGACGCCGAGTGGCGCGGCTCGCACGCGTGCCCCACCTCCAGCCACACGCGTACGCACATCTGTAACACAATAATTGGCTAATGAGTTCAAGTTTAAAACGTTAAGGCGCTGTCAACAGCTTGAGCAGCGCTACTCTTCACTTCACACATACGGTTCGCGTGCCTGTTAGTGAAAGAGAAGAAACTCAAGAAACTTTTCCGGCAGCTTGGCGCGCGTCTTAAATCTTACAAATAATAAGAAATAAAAAAAATATGGATTATTTGTGAAATATGACTCGTTAGCCGTTTAGGTATGAATTTGTTGACTTCATGTTTTTAATTACAGACCCATACGTCGAAAAAATAAACACATAGAACCGTTTAATGATGATTTTAAGACCAATCTTTGCAATTATTTTCTATCGACCCGATTTTATTCTATTATGTATCGAGTCCGTCCAGCGTCTTTGAAATATGATGAAAATTAACATATTATTATATTTTTTTGTATGTAGTTTTTCTTAAAAAAGTGCTTAAATAACACCAATTTCAACAAAATTAGGTGTTGCCAGCCTCTTAACAGAGAGGAAATTATAAAGGTAAAATACAGACAGGACAAAACTATTAGGATTTCATTTGATCTAACCTATAGATAGGTGAATAGGAGGAGGTAGGATGTGGGTGAAACGAAAGAGGTGTGTCAGAATCGGAGCAAGTGGAACAAGTAGTCTCTGCCTACCATGCCTATGGGAAAGAGGCGTGACTGTATGTATGTAAGGTATTTTCATTATTACCCGCCCTATTTGGTAAACAAAATTCTAACCTCAATGTGCAAATTTTTGTAAAGAATAAGGTGTATTATGTTATTAAATAAACCTGAGGCAATATTTTGTACATAATTATGCTGATATTTTATCTCCAGTTCCTTTATTTACGATGAAATAGTTAAAAAATAACAAAAATGAGACGTTTTGAGGTTAGAATTTTGTTTACCAAATAGGACAGGTACTAAGAATGAAAATACCTTATGTATATACTTCATTTAATTTAGGATGAGAAACCACAACAACATTATATTGCGGTTCGTGAACTGTACACAATTGTACAACAATTTGTACTAGAGTAACATTAAAGTGACATTAAAACAATTTTATTTTGCGGCTGCCAAACTATTGAACTGTACTATTTGCTAGGTAAAAAATAGTTGACCAGACGCAATATAATGCTATTGTGGTTTCTCATTATAAATTAAGTGAAGTATAGATAGGTACAGATTTCATAGAATTTTTCCGGAATATTTCTATAGGTGGCTGGGTTAGTCCGACTAAAGACCCTACAAATATTTCATAAGTATTTAAACTTTTGAATCAAAATTTAGTGACGCCATCGACGCGATTCACTTTGAGCATCGATCAATGTAAGTTTGGAAACGTTTGTCGACTATGATTCAAAAATCCTGAAAAGAAAAACATTTGTAATAGGTATAAAAGCCGTCAGAGAGGACAAAAGTTATTTTTATGCCAAGACATTATTATATTCGAACTGGCTTCACTATTTAGCCAAGCTTGGCGTTCAAAGGCTTAGGCCCACATGCACAGTCCATAGTAAAAAAAAAAAATCGCTAACTCGGGGTTAGGTTTGACAGTTCCATACATTTTGATTTTGACACTACTTAACCCCGGGTTAACATCTAACACGGGGTTAAGTCGTTAACCCTGGTCCGTGCAAGTGGCCCTTAATAACTGTATTGGAATTGGATAAAGTGAATATTTAGGGACCTATACCAACCACTACCATAAGCTACAAAAGTTGCAAAAATTGTGTCCCCCGCTAATTATTGAACATTAATATCAAAAATCATGGAAAAATCAATGAAAAGGCGTGTAGAAAGTAGGTATATACTTTCAGCGAGTTATTTAAAAAATGTAGCTTTTCTAGTTTCGGATATTTCACCAAAAAACTGTCCTTGCTACACGCCGTAGTAACTTTGCACCGTCCCGAAAGATTTTAAAAGAAGCCTATAATTGTATCGGTTCAGCGGTTCCCTGCGTGATAAACGAACAAAGTTGACGTCTTTGTTAAATAAGTATAGATTACGATTCATTACCTAAACACCCATCTAAAAAAGGCCACTTACATATTAGTTGTAAAATTTTACGATTACGACTGCGTCGACAATGGTATGATTTTATCTTAAAATTGAGGAAGTAACTGGTCTCTCGCATCAACAACGGCAGCAACAAAAAATAGCCTTGGCCATGGCCGTTCTAACTTCTTAATTTTAATTCAAGATCGCTCCTAAAGCGCGGCCTAAAGCTAAGGTTTACATGTTTTACTCTTATAACGGTACCACAATTTGGCAGTCAATACAAAGCGTAAAATGACGTTACGCGTAACGTGACGTCACGCTATGACGACAAAATCCTTGGATAAATAAATTTTAAATAGATGAAAATGTAACCTGCGACCTCCCACCACTGATCAGATGCGCGATACAGACAGCATCAGAAATCGATGAACATTTGCAGAGGTCAAAAAAATCTCACTCTTTTGAGCTCTTCGACTGTTTATTAACTTCTGATGCTGACTTTCTCTCAAATAGGTCAAAATTCAAGCAAATTAGAGAGCCTTCAGAAACCAAAACTGATAGTCGGGATGACGCTTTGAGTAGGAGGTTTGACGTCATCAAGGTTTCCTCTAATTCAGTTTCACAAACCATGCAAAAATCGCTCTCTAGGAAACCACGCCATCTGGTTCCCACTGACGTTTCAGTGACGTAATTTGACGCTCTATAGAACACGTCATAGGGCCAATGTTCCAATCCTCAGGATATACACTAATCACAGATAACCATAGAGTTAGTGATTAACTAGAGCCTATAAGATGATTGGAAAATCGGCTATTAGTGTAGGCCTGAGTGGCGAGCGTTAGCGGAGCGTTCGGCGGGGCGGGCAGCGACAAAGTGCTCTGTGCAGCGTGCAGGACGCTCGCATAAGTCGCATACATTTTGCTTGTATTAAACATGAACTCAACTCGCCCAGCCGCTCCGGTCGAGCGCACTCGTCGTACACTTAAAGACATGGCTGAAATTAAAGTTTTCTGTAAAACTGACATTGTGTCATCATTGTGTGGAATACAATGTTTATTGACACGAAGGTTCAAGGATTGTCGCAAGTTATTGTAGTGACACGATTAGTATCTGAAGTTTCCGCTACTTATCTAAACGAATTCGAGTTATTATTAAATAATTATGCATGTTTATTAGTTCTGATTTTAATATCTCGACCCTGGTGACGAAATATTAGATGGAGCAGATATTTTCTTGTAAAGAGTGAGCTTATATCTACATAATTATATTATGATGCTACAGATACTATCTTGGTTATGCACAGGGCACAAGATTCACGTCACATTGCCGCATCAGTAAATAGTACTTTTATTTATTTTTAAAACAATGTACAAACTTACCTTGATCACAACACGAATTAATCCAATTAAAAATCAAACAACAAAAACAACTCCGACTTTTACAGAGTAATGCTAGTTTGTCACTTTTTAATTTATTGATGGCCAGTATTTTTTTTAATAATTTTAAAAAATAACTATGAAGTTTCCATACCTTTGGTGTCATTATAGTACGACGATCTGAATCGAATGAAAACATTATATGAAAATGTATAACAAATGTAAAACATATGAAAATGACCCAACGAATTTGAGTTTCAGCGATAATATGAGATCGCTATATCAGCATCGGCCGACTCCGACACTCATGTTTCTAATATTATTGTAATGTATGTATGTATTGTACGGCATGGATCATCAATAAAATTGATTGAGCATTTAAAAATAATGTCATTTTAATAATGATTTGCTAGTTTAATGTAGAGCTGTAGTAGCTGTAAAGTATAGTAGGTATCGTACTTGTGTGCGTGGCACGTAGGCATGCGCACGGCATATATTTGGACAGAGATACAACCTTACTGATCACGTCAAATAGTCTTATGAACTTCACTTAGATTTTTTCTGTAAGTATATTTAATCTAATCTTAACAGTTGACTGTAATTTATGGTCCGCGATCAAAAACCTTTAATACTGGCCAATGCCAGATTTAGAGGTCTGGAGGCCTCTGGACAACAAAGGTGTGGAGGCCCCCTGGCCCCAGATTATTTTAGATTATCAGTTTATATATGTTTTTCTGATAAATTGTATTGTATTGTATTGTAACAGTAAAATGGTTACATGTGAAAAAATAGGGGTGACTTTAGATTATTTTTTTCTCAGCTTTCTTTTGTTAAAATGGATTTCTACGAAAACTATGTTACTTCTCATATCTTGCAGATTATGATATATTTTTTCCGACGCAAAAATTGCTACGTTATAATGTATAAAATGGTTATTAAACAAATCATTTTCACAAAAATTTCAAAGATCGAGCCTTAAGCAGATGATTAGCGGGCAACAGGCAAAAACAAGGAAACTAGCTGATGCGAAATGTAATTCAGATAAGAAATCATATTAGGCATAATTGCTTTTGAGCTCTAATTAATTCGACGGTAAATATTAAATTTTCCATGTTTTCAGAATGGAATGTAAACTACCTGGAACTTATTAGAAGTATGAGTCAATATTGAACGTTTTTGTGCTGATTCTTTTTCATTACTTATATACCTACATAAATCTCAGGATATATTTTTAAAAGATACGATGTTAGTCGTCTTTTATGAAAATGAAAGACAGTACAGATTTTTAACAAAAACCTACCGCGAGCTTGAGACATTGTCAACATAATGCTGATAGCTCACACATAATTGACAACATTTCATATTTCTGAGCCTATAATTTTAATGGTTCTCTGTATTCTGTTTGAAAAGATGAACATGCTGACAGTTTAATTTTTTCGCTAGGGTTTGTATTTAATTTATAATTAATTTATTAATTTTTGCTTATTCTAAAAGGGCGTAACTCCGATACTATCACAGAATAGACACTTATCCTTTTGTCTTTTCTGTATAGAAAAAAAACTGGCGTCAATTTCAAATTGTCAATGTCAGGCCTTATTCTCCGATATTCGATTTTCGAGGTTCGCTTCGTGCTGTTCCGCTCATACTAATATAGTCATTAACTTGAGAGTGAGAGAGAAGATATGCAACGAACTTCAAAAATAGAATTTCAGAGTTGCCCCCCTTGTACTTTGAAGTTGTCATATACAAAATTATGGTCGCTTATTTTTTCTCGTGAAAAAGGCAAAGGTGTTTCACCTATCCTGTGGTAGTTTTGGTAAAATTAGGACATATTTTTAATTATTTTTTATTTTTTATAATAAGCGATATTAAAATTATATAAACATATTGCAGTGATCAGGAGGCAAAATGCTTTCGAACCATATATACATTTTCAGGTGTTATTAAAATGAAATGTTGTCAATTATAATCGACGCTCCTGGGGGAAGGACTTTGTAGTAGTCCGAAACATGTCCAGCAATTCTCGATCGTAATAAAATACGTGAATTATCCGTATATACGAGTAATAACAGTGTGAACTGTCACATTGTGCTGATGAGTAAAATAACTGCACTAGTCAGTACTAGTGCAGTTGTTTTAGTCATCATCATCATCATCATCATGTCAGCCGAAATACGTCCACTGCTGGCTCTCCGTTTATTTACGTGGTGTTACATATTTTATTCGACTTTTCGGGTGGTACTCTTCAAGTTCCGAAACGCCTGACGATAACATATAAGACACTTCCTTGAGGGAATGACCTCGAGGGTGTCATTATCAAGTCCTCCGTCCCTTTCATTCTCCTATAAGTGTGAGCCGAAAGGCACTATACGAACTTGATTTGTAACTTTTGGGTGTAAGGCCAGTTACTGGAATGAAATAGTGAGTGACTTATGGGTACAAAAATAAATAGATAGATAACACTTTGAATGAACCAGTGAGTTAACCGAATATAGTTTGTGTGAACGACCTATTTATCTACCTCTCGTCACGTACCTACATCCGGTTATTAAATGCCCATTTATTACAACTAACAATCCCCAGAATTAATAAGCGGTACTTTTATTGGACATTTGCCGACATTTTTAAACCTAACGTAGTATTTTCTATTTACTTAATTGGTTGATATTTTTAGGAATATACAACCTCTTAATATAATCCACTTTTAATGTCCTGGGCTGTCGCTCGACAAATTTCGTGTTGATTGTTGTGGTTTTCGATCGGTTGGTACTTAGGTACTTTACCTTGAGCACAAATTTTATTATTCAAATTCTCTTCTATACCTTTCACAGTGTAACGTACAGCGTAACCCACTAGATGCACAGACTTGAATTTTGGCAGACATCTGAGGATCACAGAGACGCTGAAAGAAGCGGTTTTTCTAAATTTCTAGCACGGGATGGGGAACTAGCCTGTCCACCGGAGTGTCCGGAGTACAGGCACGGCCATGAGCTAGAACTTTTGGGCATGGAATGGAAGTTAATATTCCGTGTTTATTCAAAAGGTTGCTGAGGGACTTTAAGAAAATAGAACCGCTGCTATGTGAGAGAGGAGACCTTTCATCAATTTTATAATCCTAGATACAACATTGCCAATAATTATATTATTTCGTAGACATCGTTTCGTATCGGTCATCCACGCGCGACTTCGCTGAAAACAGTTCTCAAAGCGGCTTTGAGAATTGTTTTGTTCGCACTCATTCAAGCGGCTAATGATCTTTAGACGAAGGATCGATGGACGGTACGGGCATAATGGTATTGATAATGGTCGACATTCATGTACTACTTAGCTAGTAAGTGCGTACCTATTTAAAAAACCGATTTTCTATAAATTCGGTTTACGGACGATAGTTTTACGTGATAACGATAAATGTATCACAAGATCACAAGCCGACGCTTGGGCCGATCGTGCCTCTCTATTGCTTGTTCCGCGCTCTCGCTTGCACACTCTGACGTCACGTGGAACGTAACGCAATGACAATGAGTCATGCTTTTTCGGACGTTAACACGTCAAAAAGAAATGACCGTCTGCTGCTGTTAATGCTTACTGGGTACTTACTTCAGATATCACTTTAAAATGTCTCTCGCTGTCAAATCACAGGAAGTCACTATTCAGCAAGCAATTAATTGATCTGTACGCTTTTCAAGATTGGGATCAATGACCAATAAATAAACGTCCATCGTCGCGACGCCTTAGTCATGAATTGGGGCTGTCCATGTCCCAAAAATACCATTAACTTATTACAATTTTACTTTGCTGTCATCTTTGTTTTCTATATAAATAAGTTATTAGTCACCCGTTTCGAACAATGCATTAACGTGATTAAGTCCCTTCGTCCGTAGCAAATGGTCTGTCAAGTGTAAAATATTGATTAAATTTTTCAAGATGTATCATAATGAGGTTGTTGCTAACCGGTTATCGCTGCATGGTTTGACTAATATAACTACGACGAATATTAACTGTATTTTTTCAACTACCTACTCCTTGGGTCCGCTAAGCAAATATTGGAATGCATTTCACATTCTTCCATACTGGTCTGCACGTCTAGCACGACAGCGCACAAGAGTCGCGTCGCGCGCGAGATAGATGCCCGTCCTTTTCTAACTGTTCGTTCTAGAAAGAGACGGGTAATCTATCTCGCGCGCGACGCGCCTCTTGGGCGCTGTTGTGCTAGAAGTGCAGACCAGTATGGAAGAATGTAAGAACATGCATTACAATATTTGCTTAGCGGACCCAAAGAGTAGTTGAAAAAATATAGTTTTGAAAAATCCTTCTTAGTGCACCTCTAAGATACTAAAGGTATATGATTGCCAAATTTCAAATTTGTAACTTTAGTGGGTATAAAATAGCTCCTAATAACTACGTGACTTAAAGATACTACCGTGTTCTTAATTGATTATGTTAATAATAATGGTACGATGAGAATAGTATTAAGTCTCGTTGCCATTATAGCAAAGTTCACGGTTAATATTCGCAGATCCCAGCAGTCAGCATAGCTAACGTAAATATTCATTACACTTCACTACAAAGTATAAAACAAATTCGCTTTCCGTTGTCCGTCTCTCTCTGTCCCTATGTTTGCTTAGATCTATAAAACTACGCAACGGATTTTGATGCAGTTTTTTGTGTGTAACCTAATTCTACGCAGACGAAGTCGCGGGCAGAAGCTAGCCTGTTAAAACAAATTAATACAGCATGCATTTAATCACATGTTTGCTACTACAAGTTCTTTACGATCCGCTGAGGGTAAATAAAATTTTAGGACCGAAGGAGGGTAGGTACAAGAATTAATTGACTCTTCTTACAAGATTTGTTTCTTTGGGTTTAAGTAAAATCAGTTGCGTTAAACGTGGCCTTCAGGCTTCAGGTTTTACCCTAGACTCTGTCTACTCCGTCAGGGATCAAGATGCGATTAATATGTGTGTAAGTAGGTTAAATCCTGCAAGTTCAATTTCTCCCAATGGCATGTGGGTCCCACTGAAAAACAGCGTTGCGGTCTGCCGCAACATTATGCTGAATGGGGCCCATTTTACACCATATCGGTACTATTCTTAAGTATATTGTATTTCTTATATTTTTAAATCTACGTGTATCGAATGTGGGTAAATAAATGTTTCTCTCTCTCTCTCTCTCTCTCTCTCTCATGTGAACGACAATTTATGTATAGGATAAGAAAAATTATAGAGAAGAGAAAGAAGATAATCGGTAAAAAAGTTTTTAATTTTTTTTTTTTAACAAAACCAACTTGTTTTAAAGTACCTACCTAATTTAGCCTAGCAAGTGATGGTGTGAAAGAAGATAATTATAGTGATTATGATAGAAAAAAGTATGCTTAAATGATTTGATTACGCAGAGAGGATGAATGATTGTAGATTAACTTAGTACGCTTAGTGTAAGTTTTCGGTCACAAAACGTCTCGACCACGTTTGCGTTAAAATGTCAAATACTATGAGAAATTTTTGTTGTCGTTTCGTTCGCTTGTGGCGTTGTTCATTTTCCCATAGTATTTGACATTTTAACGCAAACATGTTCGAGACGTATTTTGTGACCGAAAACTTACACTAAGCATACAGATCTATATGAGGAGTGTGAATGTACGCGTTGGAAGGGGAAGGCCTAGACGGAGGTTCCGGGACCAAATAGGAGACGTTTTGGAAAAAGGTGAAGAGTACCCGAAACCGACGAGCAATGTATGAAAAGATTTATGAATGTGGTTGAAGCGAAAGTAGTATGTCAGGATCGTAGCAAATGGAACAAAGGTGGTCTCTGACTACCCTTATGGGAAAGAGGCGTGACGGCATGACATGTAAGTACCTATGTATTTAGTAGAGATGGGCCGACTACTTGCCGACTAGTCGGAGAAACCGACTATTCGGCATTATTTGTACCTAGTCGGCGAATAGTCAGCTACTATTCGGCAAAATATGACGTCTAGTCGGTTGGTATTTATTAAAAAAAGGGCGCATAAATAAAACCACGGTGACAAAATTAAATGTCTTCTAAAGCAATGACTGTAAGGCCGTTTGTCCACCGCCGCCGTCACCGTCACGTCACCGAGAACGAGATGACGGCGCCGAAGTAGCGGTAGGTACATATACCATTTTCATTCTTACCTGTCCTATTTGGTAAACAAAATTCTAACCTCGATATGCAAATTTTTGTAAAGAATAAGGTGTATTATGTTATCAAATAAACCTAAGGTAATATTTTGTGCATAATTTTACGTTGAAATAGTTAAAAAATAACAAAAATGAGACGTTTTGAGGTTAGAATTTTGTTTACCAAATAGGACAGGTAAGAATGAAAATGGTATAGATTTACATAAGCCGCGTGTCCACCGCACATCCGTCACCCGAGCGCTGCGGTGGACGCGCGGCTTAAGTAAATGTATGTACCGCTACTTCGGCGCCGTCATCTCGTTCTCGGTGACGTGACGGTGACGGCGGCGGTGGACAAACGGCCTAAGCAAAGTAAAAAACCGGCCAAGTGCGAGTCGGACTCGCGCACTGAGGGTTCCGTACAAATTCGCTAAGTTATTACAAAATCCAGTGTTAGCAGAGCAGAGCCCTGCTTTTAAGCAAAATGTAGGCAGTGTGAGGTCACTTTATATTGGTTACTAATAATAGACAGACAAATATAAAAAAAAACTACATACTATAGCCCCCTTATTCATAAACGCTCTATAGGCCTCTGCTAAGTTAGTAATCGTTTGTCCTTATCTGTGAAAGGTAAATGTCAATGTGACAGATAAGGACAAACGATTACTAAGTTAACAGAGGCCTATAGTGCGTTTATGAATAAGGGGGCAAATCTCGTTCAAACCAATTTTGGGTGGAAATACATCATATAGTATTTTTAGTTTTATCATTCTCTTATTTTAGAAGTTACAGGAGGGGGGGGGGGGGGGGGGACACACATTTTATCACATTGGAAGTGTCTCTCGCGCAAACTATTCAGTTTAGAAAAAAATGTTATTAAGAACCTCAACATCATTTTTAAAGACCTATCCATAGATACCCCACACGTATGGGTTTGATGAAAAAAAAAAATTCAGTTTCAGTTCTAAGTATGGGGAACCCCCAAAATTAATTGTTTGATTTTTATTTTTGTGTGAAAATCTTAATGCGGTTCCCAGAATACATCTACTTACCAAGTTTCAACAATATAGCTCTTATAGTTTCAGAGCAAAGTGGCTGTGACATACGGACGGACAGACAGACAGACAGACAGACAGACAGACAGACATGACGAATCTATAAGGGTTCCTTTTTTTGCCATTTGGCTACGGAACCCTAAAAATACTTAGAAAATCTGCAAAAACATGGTAAGTTGAAATCAAATGTAACAAAATGAGTTGACATAACATTTGACTCACAAGCATGCGCAAATGTTGTCAATTAGCCGAAGGCGATCAATTTTATCGGAACCGCTGCAGAAATAAAGCGATTTGGCGAACGCACACAATGATCGGCAATGCCGAATAGTCGGCCGACTATTCGGCATTTTTGCAACCGACTAGTCGGGTAGTCTGCAAAAACCGTAGTCGGCCCATCACTAGTACACACGCTCTGAATCAATAGGTCCAAGTTCAAATGTCAAGGTGTAATCTGAGATAAATCTGTTACTCGGCTATTTGTGAGAGGGAAAGAGCAATTTACTGAGCCTCTAGTGTAAGTTTTCGCATATAAAAACGTCTCGAACGCGTTCACGTATACAATTACTATGGAATAATTGGCAGCGCCACTTGCGGATCGAAACGGTAACAAACTTTTGTCATAGTATTTGACATTTTAACGCAAACGCGGTCGAGACGTATTTTGTGACCGAAAACTTACACTAAGCATACTGAGCCTCTAGTGTAAGTTTTCGCATATAAAAACGTCTCGAACGCGTTCACGTAAACGTCTCAATTACTATGGAAAAATTGGCAGCGCCACTTGCGGATCGAAACGGCAACTAAAATTTCTCATAGTATTTGACAGTTTAACGCAAACGTTATCGAGAAGTATTTTGCCATCGAAAACTTACACTAAGCATACTGAGCCTCTAGTGTAAGTTTTCGCGTATAAAAACGTCTCGAACTCGTTCACGTAAACGTCTCAATTACTGGGAGTAAAGAAAAAACATAGAATGTACCAGTTGCTTCTCCTCCCGCGCAGATGGTTAAAAGCACATTGAGGGAATGGGTATAGGAATCATGTTATAGGCGATGCGGCTAGCCACCCATCACTATTTTGATTCCCAGTTCCACCCATATACCCATAATCATGCTAAACGTGGCCTTTAGGTCTTGTTACCTTAGGCTCTGTCTACCCCGTAAGGGATAAAGACGTGATTTTTATATATAACTAGCTGTTGCCAGCGACTTCGTCTGCAAAGAATTCGTTTATCGCTATCCCGCGGGCACTACGCAATTTTCCGGGATAAAAAGTAGCCTATGTGCTATTTCAGACTTTTCTCTATCTATGTGCTGAATTTCATCCAGATCCGTTGGGCCGTTCTGGCGTGACTGAGTAACAAACAAACATCCATTCATCCATACTTTCGCATTTATAATATTAGTTAGATAATGCTTAGCAACTAAGCTAAAGTTTGAAGGTAGATAAGAGATAAGGTTCCATAAGTAAGACCTCTAGGTCAGATAGATAAAGTCAAGTCTATTATTATGTATTTGGGGAGTTCAGTGCACCAATCAGGTTTGCCCTTGACATTAAAACGATCTACGTCTATGTGAGCGAAGACACTCCTGGACATTGCAATAACTAAAATGAGGAAAGACAAGGTGTAGTGTATAGAACCGCTTGTGCAAGTTTTTGAACTGAAAACTTCTTAGCGGCGCTGAGCACTTTTGGGATGGGTAAAAAATATTAAGCTCGCGTCAGGCGTAAGACTAAGACGGAGGGAGAGTTTAAGTACCAGGATATCAGAATCCTCTAAGAGCTTATTTTGAAATAAGAATGAAGCTAGAGTCGCGTTCGATTTTTGAAGTGTACGTTGATTTCATCGCTTTAACGTACGTGCGTTTGGCCTAGTGGTATAAGGTGTAGGAATATTAGTGCGTTCTCTGAGGTGACCAGTTCAAATCTCGTGTAGAAACTTTTTTTTTCCTTTTTTTAGGGTTCCGTAGCCAAATGGCAAAAACGGAACCCTTATAGATTCGTCATGTGTGTCCGTCCGTCCGTACCGTATGTCACAGCCACTTTTTTCCGAAACTTGTTAATAGAATGTATTCTATTAACCGTATTACTAAGTAACTGTAGTCTGTTAAAAATTTGGTAAGTAGAATGTATTCTGTTAACCGCATCAAGATTTTTATACAAAAATAGAAAAAAAAACAAATAATTTTGGGGTTCCCCATACTTAGAACTGAAACTCAATTTTTTTTTTCTTCGAACCCATACGTGTGTGGCATCTATGGATAGGTTTTTGAAAATGATGTTGAGGTTTTTAATATCATTTTTTTCTAAACTGAATAGTTTACGCGAGAGACACTTCCAAAGTGGTAAAATGTGTCCCCCCCCCCGTAACTTTAAAAATAAGAGAATGATAAAACTAAAAAATATATATAATGTACATTACCATGCACACTTCCACCCAAAATTGGTTTGAACGAGATCTAGTAAGTAGTTTTTTTTTATTTAATATTTGTCTATCTATATAAGTAGGTAACCAATATAAAATGACCTCACACTGCCTATATTTTGCTTAAGAGCAGGGCTCTGCTAAGACTGGATTTTATAATAACTTGGCGAATGGCGAATTTGTACGGAACCCTCAGTGCGCGAGTCCGACTCGCACTTGACCGGTTTTTTTTTCTTTTTGTGCGAGTGTGTGTGTGTAGTTTTCGTTTTCACTTCTGCCGGCACTCCCGGAGTCGGAATGCTACCCGGTGTTTTTTTTTGTTTTAGAGGCGATGCCCATCACTATTTTGATTCCCCTTTCGATTTATACGTCCATAATCAGGTTCACCATCCTTTGACTTAATTTCATATGCCATAAATGTATTGTTTGCCATTAGGATCATTTGCCATAAGTGTTTTTTCTCTTTAACTGCTAATTGTTCAGGATTGTTATGAAACAAACCTAACCTAACCTATAGAGTGCTACAGGATTGCCATTTCAATGCTCCTGAAAAAATTACGGTTTCAGAGAAAAATAAGAGTTATGGCAAATGATAATTATGGCAAACGTTACATAATGGCATATGAAATTCGGGCAAATGATAGGCTCCGGATTTGCGTATCTATGTACTTATGCACTACAGTGAACATGGTCTAAGAATATATTGTTGTATTTTTATTAACAGAATATTTAGGACTACAAATACAATGACGAAGGGGTTTGAACCATGTTTTTTTATGTCAAATTAGGAGTTAAGAGCAACTTGGGTGCACACGCTTACTACTACTTACTAAAGTCGTCGCAAAATAATAATTTACTTATTTATGTATTTTCTAGTTACACATAAGTCGGGCTCTATCTATTTATTACCTACTTTACTTACGTAAAAGTTTATGGTATATGTTACTTAGTATATTTTATCTGTGTATCGTTTCTTGAGTCAGACGGTTCTGGCTGAAAATCAGTGCTGCAGGTGTTCTAACACCTCAGCGTAATGCTGAGCCAGCGACCGTTTCACTTTTGCGAAGACACACACAACACTGATAATCTAATTTTCACATCTGTGTTTTTTTATGTTTCTTTTCTATAAAATTGTGTATGTTCTTATATTTGTGTCTTGTAATATGAATAAATGTTTTCTTTCTTTCTACTTTTTTTTGAAGAATGGTGGTACTAGTGCCTCGTATTACACGACAGCACGTGTTCTTCAAGCTTGTGGAATAATTTATAATCGCTTAATGACTAAGTTCGGATGTTTGTCGTGATAAAACCAGTTCGGTAGGTGTGCCTTTGGTAACAGAGAACGTAGTCGGCTCTGAACTAGGTACATAATATTTACCACTTAGAAACATTTCGTTCCCGTTCGTAACCTATATTATGTATACCTAAAAGTGATTAATGGTTTGTTGTTAGTTTGTCTCATTAGTTTAGCTTGTGTACCAAACAATCGTAACATAAACAAACTACTTACATGTATACACCTACATATTTACGTAACTTAACTACATACATAATTTAAATTTATTAAAATCTGATGCCGGATCCACGTCTGGCAACCTTCGGAAAGCACACAGCATGTGAAAAAATAAGACAGGAATATCTTCTTACTCTAACACAGTGGTGGGCAAACTTTTTTCATGGCGGGCCAGAAAATCAGAGATATTTCAAAGAAGGGCCAAAATTATACTAAAATGCAATTTTTTTGACACATGACGCATGAACTACATGGGTAGTCTAGCTGGCTCCTTTGCCTTCGCATCTATTATTCTATTTTATACAGCAGCACCGTCTAAATATCGTCATCCTGTGCCATAACACTCCAATTCGAAGGAACGCCGGCGGGCCGCATTAAATTCTTTCGCGGGCCGGAGTTGGCCCGCGGGCCGTAGTTTGCCCATCACTGCTCTAACATATGACTGCATCCTGTGTGCTTGCTGAAGTTTGCCGAACGTGTGGATCCGGCATAATGAAAGAGCAACATGGCGTGTGTGCTGGAAGAAAGTTAACGACGCGGGTTTTTTCAATCATGATTCGGGTAAATTTGTAACTTGGGAAATCCAATGCGATGAATTTATAATGTCGTAATTTATTGACCCACTCACCAAAAGGCAGAAATGCTGATTAAAGCGTCTTGTTGGTAGGTAATAAAGTTCTAGATATAGCTCTATAGCAACTAACTAGTTGAACACGCTATACAAATAATAGTGATTATTTCATAGCTATAGCAGTAGGAATGGGCAAATGAAAAATGTATTGATATTTTTCAAAAATATCAAAGTAACATTATCGTGTAAAAATAACGATTTTTTGATACCTACCTACCTATATCGATACAATGTCGAAATTTTTGCACATTGTCAAAGCATTAGTGTTTCCAAAATTATATTAAGTACATATCTGATACTTACCTATCTAATTTTCTATTCTACCTAATCGAGTACTGAGATCGGATGGGAACGCATAATAAAATACCTAGGTACTTACTTATCGATTTTGACGTCCAGACAAAATATCGATTATCGATATCTCGAGACTAAAATATCGATATATCGAGATTAAAAATATCGATGATAATTATCGGTTATTTTTTGAAGTAATATCGATATTTTGATATTGCGGACAGCGAACCTACCCGCTAATGGCGCTAATATAACGAATCATCTATTTTTTATTTTTATGTGAAGGTAGTAGATATACTTATTTATTTGTTTTCGCAAGCAGCTCAGTATTGCAGTAAAAGCATGCATACTCGTTTCACAATAAACATAAACAATTTAAAGTACTCGTAAAACCATAATTTAATGATAAGAATGATAAGGAAAATGTGCGGTATTCACGTGCGCTCGGCACGAGCAAAACACCGGTGACGAACGCGAAGGAGCTATGTATGACTATGACGGCGATGAAAAGTTAATTGTATCTATTTAAGCATAACGCGAGCGCGGCTAACATTTTTAGTCACGGTCAGTAAGCGACCGTACGCGTATGATCGGATATCGCTATCGTCGCACCTGCGTTAACTGTTTGCTTTGGATTGAATACTCAACTCACCGACTTGTCATGTTGGAGCGCACGACCTTCAGTCATTTTCTAAAATATGATAAAACCGCCGTTGTTTCTGCGGCGACTGACATCTGCACTTTAGGGCTGGGGTCATGCTCGCAGTTCTCTTGTTCACAACACTAGTGGTGTAGGGGCTCCATTGGCCTGGGAGTGTATTCTCGAGTGGTACGAGCTGCGACGGTACGGGGACGCGCCCACGAGCCGTATTTATCACTGAATCATTGAATGACCGTGTCGAGCGCGGAGCGCGGGCGACGTGTGACGTCACTGCGCCCGCGCCGACAAGTGACACTCGCGCCAGCGCTCTCCCTCCAAAACTTGACGTTTAGTTACGTTCCGTTTTACTTGTGTTTCGTTCAAATTAGCTCTATGAAATGAATTGTACTTATGTCTTTTAAAAGTACAGTCTGGCAAAAAAAGAGTAGAAATTAAAAAGTGGCAATACTATAGTATCGTCTCTTTCTAATCTATAGGTATAAGGAAACGGGACGCCTACTGTATTGCCACTTTTTAATTTCAACTCTTTTTTGCTAGACTGTTGTAGATTGTTTTTCATTTAGTTAAAATAATCTTTGTTAAAATTACAAAGAATGATAAAGACAACAGTTACTGTTGCAACTTTATTACTGATTAACTACATTATGTACACTGTACAACATTATTGTTTTACTAACCATATTACATAGCAATTTTTTTTCTTGGATAATTGCTACTACTTTATGGTTAGGCGCATGCATTTTATACGAAAAGATTTTTTTATTTTTATTTTATTATAAACTGACCAGCGATTGACCTCTATCTCACCTGATGGTAAGTGATTGAAACTAAAGGCAGACGTGAGTGGGTAAGTAACACCACCAGCCATGGACACCTGCAACACAAGAGGGTTGCAGATGCGTTGCCAGCCTAGAGGGCTAAGATAGAATTACCCATGTACCTATCAGCAATTTCACCGGCTGTCTTACTCTGAAGCGGAACACAGCATCACAAGCACTGTTGGGAGTGTGAATGATTGCGTTGGGAGGGGAAGGCCTAGGCGGACGTTCCATGATCAAATTGGGGACGTTTTGGAAAAAGGCCAGGTCAAGAGTACCCGAAACCGACGAGCATGTATGAAGAGATTGATGAATGTGGATGAAGCGAAAGAGGTATGTCAGGATCGTAGCAAGTGGAACAAAGTAGTCTCTGCCTACGCCTGTGGGAAAGAGGCGTGACGATATGTATGTATGTACTAGCTGTGCCAGCGACTTCGTCTGCAAAGAATTCGTTTATCGCTATCCCGCGGGAACTATGCAATTTTCCGGGATAAAAGTAGCCTATGTGCTATTCCAGACTTTTCTCTATTTATGTGCCGAATTTCATCCAGATCCCTTGGGCCGTTCTGGCGTGATTGAGTAACAAACAAACATCCATCCATCCATCCATCCATCCATCCATCTATCCATCCATCCATACTTTCGCATATAATATTTAGATTAGATGTACCTGTTGATTCGGTAATTTCCTTAAATTACCGAATCAAAAGGTACATACATACATACATACCAGTGGCGTGGCGTCAAGTATATCAGAAGGCAAGCCGAAGGGAACTTAACTAGCCTTTTCCTCTAATTCTGCACAATAAATTGCCCAACTGCCTTAAAACAGGCAAGCCGGTGGGAATCGAGTTCTATGGACGCCACGCCACTGATACATACATACCTAATGACCTTTCATTGCGTTACCACAGTTCAACAATGATGTTGTGCTAGGTACCATGGGTATTCGTGGCAACATTGTTATCAAGTCTATTTAACACTAGCAGCTACCCGCGACTCTGTCCGCATAGAATTAAATATATCCTATGACACTCACAAATAATGTGACTTTCTATTTGTACAAAAAAATCCAAAATCGGTTCAGTAGATTCAGAGATTACCCCCTACAAACTCACAAACTTTATGTACAATTTCTAAACGACACTGAAAATTAGAACACAGAAAAATCCGAAAAGTAAAGCTATGGCCGGGAATCGAACCCGGGTCCTCGTCACCTGCTATGGGTGGTGTAGGGGTATGGCACGCGTCACGGAATGACGAGGACCCGGGTTCGATTCCCGGCCATAGCTTTACTTTTCGGATTTTTCTGTGTTCTAATTTTCAGTGTCGTTTAGAAATTAAATTTCTAACGGTAAAACATAAAAAGTAAACATTAAAATCAAGAAGTAAAATTTCTTGATTCATTTGATATTTCCTAACTCGGAGCCCCTCTTTTGCCCGAATTTCATATGCCATAATGTAATGATTGCCATAATGATCATTTGCCATAACCCTTTTTTTCTCTGAAACCGTAATTTTTTCAGGAGAATTGCAATAGCAATCCTGTAGAACTCTATAGGTTAGGTTAGGTTAGGTTAGGTTAGGTTACCTATTGTTTCATAACAATCCGGAATAATTAACAAATAAAGAGAAAAAAGAGTTATGGCAAATGATCATTATGGCAAGCAATACATTTATGGCATATGAAATTCGGGCAAACGATAGAGACCCATATTATGTATGTATATGTGTGTGTAGGTGGATTTTAATAGGAGTTGATGAAGATGGTCGTTTTAAGTCCTTTTTCGAATAAAAGTCAAATTCATGAAATTTTGGATTAGGTCACTTTAATTCTAAAGGTGCGATATATACAATGTAAGTTAAGGAAAAGCCTGTAAAAATACGGCTCTGTCCATTGGACAATTTCGCCAGTGTCTAAGTAAAGCAGTTTTAAAACATATCGGCCTTACGGTAACACGGTCAAAAAACTCCTTCCATCCCTGTTAGGTTCTTAGCTCTTAGCTCTTAGCCAACGATCAATGATATGAGATTCTGTCAGGAAATCATTAACCGATGCCCAAGATGCCAACCAAGGTCTTCCCTTTAGACTCCTTTAGACTTTAGAATCCTGCCGCTAAGCAGCAGTGCTTGCACTGCTGTGTTCCAGTGTGGAGAGTAAGACAGCCGGGGAAATTACAGGCACAAGAGGCATTTCATCTTAGCCGTCTAGGTTGGCAACGCATCTGAATCCTTCCGGGGTTGCGGGTGTCTATGGGCAGTGGTGATCGCTTACCATCAGGTGACCCACTTGCTCGTTTGCCTTCCTATTCGCATAAAAAAAAAGACTGATCCAAAAATAAGCTGCTCTTGATCACACGTGGAGGTAACCTGACTCGAACCCAAATTAAAGGTAAGGATATAATTCTGCAAAACAAGTGAGAAGTGACGCTGGGTAAAACTAAGTAGGTATCATCAGCCAAATATGTGGTCTACCACCCTAAGGTTAAAATTCCTTTGCACGTCACAATATAATAATGTCGATAAAACGTGGCTGTCAACTTGAAAGTTCGACTTTAGCGACATTTTCATTTGATAGGAAGTTGGATGAAAAGTGATAGACCACTTATTTGGCCGACTGTACGCCTCGTATGGTGGCCGTGTGCGATGCTCAGCTAATTTACTCGACGGAGTTGGGTCGCACGCGCCGTGTTGTACGACTATAAACACATGAGGCGTAGTGCGTAGTTTTACGTCCTCTTTTGTTCGGAACGGGATGACGAATGGATTCGCAAATATGCTGGGTCGCGGAGCTGACTCGCCCTTTTTCGCTTACCACCAGCCGACATGTAAGCATTCATCTACATAATTCGCTACATCCTTTATACGTACGTCATCATCATCATCATCAGGCTATGTTCGTCCACTGCTGAGTGCTGGACATAGGCCTCTCCCATGGCACGCCACTGAGCACGATCCTCGGCCACTCTCATCCAGCTCTTGCCAGCCGCCTTGCGAAGATCCTCGCTCCACCGACTCGTTGCCGATCCGTGGTCTCCACTCGAGAACTCGTCTACTCAAACGGTTATCGGTTCTTCTGGTTATTTGACCGGCCCATTGCTACTTTAGCGTGCTAATGCGGTGGGTTATACACGTATTAAGGTGCGACCACACCGCCGCTTAAAAAACGGTGTCGTTACGGAATCGCAACAAAATGTATGAAGAAACGGTGAGAAAACGTGACGCATACGACACGTCACTGCGTATACGCGGCGGTTTGGTCGCACCCTTACGCTGTAAGTATATTATAATGCCTAACAAACTGATTACATTTATTCATTCATTCATTTTATTTTACATCAGAACGTGTGAAAGAGTAACAAAAATGCTTACCTACTAAAGTCACTCAGTAACAAACTACATACAATACTCAACTGGGGTATATAACCATAGTAACAGAAGTTAAACAAAATATTTAAAAAAAAATTGGAGTTATTTTTTTATGTTTTCTATAGGAATGATTACAGTTAATAGGTATACTACCATTCCTATAGAAAATATAAAAAAAAATACTCCAATTTTTTTTTAAATATTTTTTTTAGCTTCTGTAGCTATGGTTATATACCCCAGTTGATTATTGTTAGGGGGTATCTGATACACCCTGTATAACATTTACGATTTAAATTGATTAACCAGAAGCTACATTATAATAAAATACCAATCATATCAATGTATCAAATCACTACATTGCATCGTTGTTGCGCTTTGATAACCGATAAGCCTGTTTTTAAACTGCTCCCGCAAAACAGTTCTTTTCGCGGAAATGTCATTTATCGCCTGATATAAGGTTATTTCTAAGTGCGCGATTTTATCTTTCAATTAATTACGTTATCGTTCGACGTACATGTTGTTAGTTATCCTATATCCTATTAAAAATTGTTCTAATGCTATTCAGAAGAACGTAAGTAAATGGTTGTTACTGTGTCACTATAGTTACTCGTACTTCATTTAATTTAGAATGAGAAACCACAATAGCATTATATTTCGTCTGTTCAACTATTTGTTACCTAGAAAATAGTTACAGTGCAATAGTTTTGGCACAGCACCAAAATAAAATTGTTTTAATGTCACTTTATTTGCGGTTACTCTAGTACAAATTGTAAAGAGATTACAGTTCCCGAGCCGCAATATAATGTTGTTGTGGTTTATCATCCTAAATTAAACGAAGTATAGCTGGAGTGGATTCGCTGCGCGCGGGAGACAATCATAACTTTACCTGTTCGCTACAGGCTTTGTATGGAGTAAGGTCTTGTAGTTTGGTTGACGTTGATAACAAGACAAGTCCCCTGACTCCGTATAATGTCTATGACGAACAGGGTCCAGTTATGATTGCCAACAGTCACTTCAAGAATTAATCCGGGTACAGTACCCACGGCCATAAAGATTGGATTGGACATCGCTCTTCTCGGCTAATTTCGGAATTTATTATTTGGAACGTCAATTTGTCTATTCGCACACGTTACTCACACATACATGTCATCAGGGGCCTTACCATGACGTCTTAACGCGATTCAGTTTAGGTTCGCTTGCTGTCAGATTCACACTAAAAGCGACGGCTAAAACTTGAACTGAGTCGGAATTTGGACGTCATGGTAAGGCTATACGCGCATTAGGGGTTTTAACCCGGCTTAATAAAGTCACGCAGCAGACCCTGTAGCAGTCAATGGGTTTAGAACTAGATGTAGAAATTTCTAAATTATATGATTCTGACATGCACGGTATTACTATCTAGGATATCTTAAAGACAGGATAGAATAAAGTTTCTGTCAAAAAAATCATTTTCTCAAGCATGCTCGGAAATGTACGCGTTAATGTCGCGAAATGAAGCCAAGAAGTTTCACATTTACGGCCTAGGCCAAGAAGTAATGTGGCGCGGTCGGCGGGTGCGGTCGGCGCGGCGCGGCGGCGCGGGGCGGGTGTGCGGTTAAACATGGCGCTAGCAATAGTTTGTTCAAATAGCATGTTTCAAAAATTAAAAAAGCGGCTAATTAAACAATTTTTACTTGATTTCCTCGCATTGCTTGAGAAAAGCACTATACAATCCTCGGCCGGAAACAGGGATTGCAGGACTCGCTTTATCCGGCCTCGTCTACGACTCGGCCGTGTACCCCAATCTCGTCCTGCAATCCCTTACTTCACGGCCTCTGCAGTAATGTACTATTTTTAATACAACATTTTTTGCTGATTGCAATAAATATTGACTGTAGGTACTTGTCATCCGTCCTAACATAATTATGTGAACTAAATTTCAAGTCAATCAGACCGATCATTGAAGAGTTCCCTCCTGCGGAGACGGTCCTGGCTGGGTCACCAGAACTCCACTGCCTGATTATTGCATTGTCATCCGGCTTAAGTATGCAAAATGTCAGATCGATCGGATGAAGATATCTGCTTCAAAATTGAATCGCCAGATTCCACCCGGACAAACATAGGTAAACATTACGTTGCAAGTTAAACAAAGCTTGTAATAAATGGGAACATTCGCTTTTTATATATACGAATATTGCAGCGCCCCCTGACGGAGAAACACCATAACACCTAGCTAAAAACCACCGTTAAAGAAACACAAACCTAATACTGAAAACCGCATTTAGACGATGATGATGATTTAGATCGGTCCAACGGTTCACGAGATAAATGGGAACATTCGTTTGCGGACAAACAAACAATCAAACAACCTATCATCCTAAACGAATATACCTTCTCCGTTCCGTCGTGGGTAAAAAAGGAAGTGACCCAAAGTAAGCAATTACTTCCTCTCAAATAAACAACGAAAATATCAGCGTATCTGGAGATTAAGACTTTTAAAACGGCGTAGGCACTTTGACTGTAGAATATACCTACACAACTTTTAGAACCTTGTCTTTGTCAATGTTGCTTATTCCCACGTCCACCACCATTGATTTCATCCCGGGCTCGCACCTCTGAGTTTTTCGGAATTTATGTGCGATATCTCATTTGAAATTTACCATGAGCTTTTCAGTGAAGGAAAACATCGTGAGGAAACCTGCACACAACTGCGAAGCGTTGGAGATAAACAAGAAAAAATACCTACGTACTGGAGTATACTAATTAAGCATTTCTTCCACATTATAACCACAGAATCGACCACAATAATATACTATGCGAGAAGTTTAAGTTCAAGTCATAAGTTTTTACACAAAAATATGTAAGTAAATATTGTGATTTTGGAATTTTGCGTTGGAGATAACAAAGAAAAAAAAATACCTACCTACTGGAGTATAAATTAAGCATTTCTTCCGTGGTAACTTTTTCATTCGCCGCTGTTAAAGTCTTTCGTTAGCCAAGCCTCAGTACAAAGTAACTAAAACTTAGGTAAGAATTAGTCCAAACATAAAGATAACGATATGTAGGTACACTAATTCTGCTGAATTTGCTGAAGATCATTATCACACACCGGATGTTCCGATAAAAGTATAGGTAAGATTTGAATTGCATTTATCAACAACATTCTCAACTTTCCCTGTATCTGACGACTTGCCTGTATATTTGTTATGTTCACAGATGTCTTCGTCAATTATTGTAAACCGATTTCGAATGTTTTTTTGCTTTGAATGAGTTTACTGTCGGATGTGGTCCTATTATATTTGTTATCGACGTGTAAAATCGGTTACTTTATTTTATGGAGCATATTTATTATTTGCTGGATTATTATCATGTTAAGCTCGAAGGTAAAAGAATTGACATCAAAATGGGCGCCAACGCCAACTTTCGTAGATAATCCTGAAAATAAATTTAATACACAATTTATTGTGTCATTTTCCCTCCTTGTCATCATCTGTCCGTGTCAGTCCACTGCTGGACATAGGCCCCTCCCATAGCACGCCGTTGGGCTCAATCTTCAGCTCTCCTCCTACAATCCCTGCCCGCCGCCTTGCGAATATCATCGCCCCATCTAGCAGCAGGACGCCCTACGCTGCGTTCCCGCCTTGTAGCAATGTCTAATAGCAACGGGTATATCATAAATATCATGATTTACTAAGGGGTCAGAAGTGGCTCCAAATGGTTCGTGTAATTTTATACATATTATAAAATGCTTTGTCCTGAATGACTGACTGACTGACGGATCAACGCAAAGCCTATATCACTGATCTTAGAGACTTGAAACTTGGAGCGTGTGTTCTTTGTGTGACGTAAGCATCCGATAAGAAAGGATTTTCTGAAATTCTACCCCTAAAAAGGTGAAAAAGGGGGACATAGTTTGTATGGGACGACGTGATTCTTTGGTCCAATCTACTTCATATACACTGACGAGCAAAAGTAATGGATCACTTTTCATAGAAGGTTCTATGAAAAGTGATCCGTTATTTTTGCTCTTGAGTATAGTATGCACGAACGCATACACATTGTTTAACAGAATTAATGGAAGACGTGTTTTGTATTTTATTAAAATTCATCCCCTAGCGGTGTTAAAAAGGGGTAGAAAGTTATTTTGGGGATTATTTTCTTCGAAGTTGATATCAATAATCCTTAGTGATTTTATATAAATTACATGCTCTCTCCATAGCTCGTTGTGTGACTCAGAGCCTACTAAAAGGCCAGCCTTAGGCCAGTACCTATTCAGAGACCTGGGTCCTTACCATGACGTCCTAATTCCGACTCAGTTCAAGTTTTAGCTGTCACTTTTAGTATGAATCTGACAGCGAGATAATATTATTATTTGTGCATTGCTCATGATGACTTAAGGCTCTGAGACCAGGGGCCTTACCATGACGTCTTAATGCGATTCAGTTTAGGTTCGCTCGCTGTCAGATTCATACTATTATTTATTATACGGATTATTATCATGTTAAGCTCGAAGGTAAAAGAATTGACATCAAAATGGGCGCCAACGCCAACTTTCGTAGATAATCCTGAAAATAAATTTAATACACAATTTATTGTGTCATTTTCCCTCCTTGTCATCATCTGTCCGTGTCAGTCCACTGCTGGACATAGGCCCCTCCCATAGCACGCCGTTGGGCTCAATCTTCAGCTCTCCTCCTACAATCCCTGCCCGCCGCCTTGCGAATATCATCGCCCCATCTAGCAGCAGGACGCCCTACGCTGCGTTCCCGCCTTGTAGCAATGTCTAATAGCAACGGGTATATCATAAATATCATGATTTACTAAGGGGTCAGAAGTGGCTCCAAATGGTTCGTGTAATTTTATACATATTATAAAATACTTTGTCCTGAATGACTGACTGACTGACGGATCAACGCAAAGCCTATATCACTGATCTTAGAGACTTGAAACTTGGAGCGTGTGTTCTTTGTGTGACGTAAGCATCCGATAAGAAAGGATTTTCTGAAATTCTACCCCTAAAAAGGTGAAAAAGGGAGACATAGTTTGTATGGGACGACGTGATTCTTTGGTCCAATCTACTTCATATACACTGACGAGCAAAAGTAATGGATCACTTTTCATAGAAGGTTCTATGAAAAGTGATCCGTTATTTTTGCTCTTGAGTATAGTATGCACGAACGCATACACATTGTTTAACAGAATTAATGGAAGACGTGTTTTGTATTTTATTAAAATTCATCCCCTAGCGGTGTTAAAAAGGGGTAGAAAGTTATTTTGGGGATTATTTTCTTCGAAGTTGATATCAATAATCCTTAGTGATTTTATATAAATTACATGCTCTCTCCATAGCTCGTTGTGTGACTCAGAGCCTACTAAAAGGCCAGCCTTAGGCCAGTACCTATTCAGAGACCTGGGTCCTTACCATGACGTCCTAATTCCGACTCAGTTCAAGTTTTCAGTAGGTAACTTTTCAGTAGGTAAGTAAGTATATTATACTTACTTACCTACTGAAAAGTTTTCTCAGAATTTGCAATAATTAACATGATAATACGCTACGCGATGTCATTGAGGAAATCTTCGATATCAAGTACCTAATTACAAATTCCGGTAAAATTTTTGAATTTTTGCTTAGATTATGATCTTGAATGCACTAACTGGGACTTCGTGGAACAAAATTATCTATCTAATTATTAGATAAAATGGCAATAATAGCAGATACCTATTAACAAAAAGGGAATGGGCGAAAATCTTAGATATCATGTTATAGGCAATGCACCTTTCCACCTATACGCCCACAATCATGCTTAACGTGGCCTTAAGGTTACCTTAGGCTCTGTCTACCCTGTAAAGACATTATTAATGTGTGTATGTACATATTGTATTAACAAAAAGAAAACTTACAGATAACCTCTAAAATCTATCAAAAATTTATTAAATTAAAGGTAAAAACAAACGCAAATTCCAGGTTAGGGTGCCCAGTATTTCTACATTGTATTAATTTATGTCAATGCTTGTTCGCTGATCGCAGGTTTGTATGTGTATGTATGAGACGCGCCGGGAGATCTTTGTAGAGACAGAGACGGATTGCGATTGGCCCCCAACGTCCTTGCCCCTAGTTTCGATTCCAAACGCCTCTAGTACTGTAACGGTCCCAATATTGAAGGTCCCAATAATATATTTTTGACGTTTGAACTCTTTCACTGGGAGTATAACCAATAATAGGTATTTAACGTTCTTCATAAATGGATGGATCAGCGAAAGGGTATCTGTGAAAATGGTATCCGAAACCTCCGAAACTAAGGGGCCGAACCATCTGCCTTAGAATTAGATGTCAGGCTGTCAGACCTCTTGCCATCGTCTCTAGACTGAACGACTGGTTTCGGGACACTGATATGTGTCGTAGGACCCGTAACTCCCGTAAGGCTTCCCGTAGGAATGACGTCATTTACGCTGGCGAGGCGCTGTACATATATATATATCCCGCGCTTTTGCTGTATAACTACAGCGGTTCATGGTGTCTGTGCTTATTTAACGATTATATCACTATTAACCAATTATTACGTGCTGTGACACGCCCGTTTTACTTTATTTATCTTTTCCTTTATCTCTTTGTGTAGCTAATTTCACGCATGACTTGTTATTTAATAATACAACTTTGACATTGTAATTGATAATCTTAAATTTAGTCGTAACTATTGAGTGTCCTTAGAAAGTCCTACTGCTAGCCTTTAGAGATGCTCAGAGTCTACGGAGAGAGCTATGCATGCGCACGGAGTTTCTTTGCTCGATAGATTCCGGAATACGGAAATTCACCGAAGAATAGCAATCACCGATAATACACCCCCTTACAAAAAAATCGGGCACCTATCCTATGGTTTTTCAGATTTTTAGGCATTAAAGCTTAGAAAGTAAGCTTTTATGCACATCAAATTCAAAAACCATGAGTGCCCGTTTTTTTTGCAAGGGGGTATAGTTTGAAGAATTATACCTAAGTTAAAATGGCAATGACAGTACCGTATGCTCAGTGTAAGTTTTTGGTCACAAAATCCGGCTCGACTGAGTCTCGACCCTGTTTGCGTTAAGATGTAATACTTTATGAGGATAGTATTGTTGTCGTTTCGTTAGGCGCTGTAAATTTTTCTATAGTAATGCAGACAGAACAGAACAGCCAGGCAGCGCAGAACAGAACTGCCTGGCGCAAATTAATTAGGAGAGCCGACTCCACCTAAAGTGGGAAAAGGAAAAGAAGAAGAAGAAGAATTGAGACGCAATTTAATGGTGTGCGTGAAGGTGGGCCCGCGTGGGAACTATAGCCCAAGCCTTCTCATTCTGAGAGGAGGCCTGTGCCCAGCAGTGGGACATATATAAGCTGGAGATGATGATTATAATGTCGATGATGATGGTAATGAATCGAGACGTCTACGCGAAAGCGTTCGGCACGTTTTTCGCGTCAAAAAGTCAAACTCAAAGTCAAAAGTTTATTTTGCAAATAGGCCGCCGAGGGCTCTTTTACATGTCTTTTTTTTAATCTACCAGCGCATTCGGAAAGACCATCATTGCCAAGAAGAATGCGCCGCAAGAAACTTGGCAGAAAGTCATTTTTTCAAGATAAAATAGATTTACAATAGTACTTAAATTCTACTTAACTCGCCTATAATACAATTAATACATTAAAGGGATGTAAAATGTCCCTAAGTTAAGTCCGTACCTTAAATTTAGATTGGTCTATAGTAGAGATATATAGTAGAGAAAATATGCGATAATGATAAGAAAGAGAAAGAAAAGGTGAATAAAAATAATTTAAGTTCAGTGGAGGTGTAAAACGCCTCCACCGTCAAATAAGTTAATTGGAGATATCTCCAATGTCGATGAGAAAAAGAGCAAAAAAAAAAGAAAACACATATAATAATAAAAATTATGAAATATGCATTTCATGTCAAGTAAGTAACCGATAAGCTTTTGGATTCCGAAGGCAAGCTTACGTCTGCCGCCCCCAATGTTGGCTCACACGCGCTCATGTCATGCTCTGAAAGCAGAGCGGTACCGAGGGCATGTATCACTTCCGTCCCCACAGGCTCGCTATGGGGACGTTTTAGGAACTTCGACGTAGCTAGCCTGTAACTAGTCAGTAAATGAAAAAATAAAACAACAAAAGAAAACGGAAATCCATAAGCTTAACAATATACCTACCTAATACCTAACTTAGCACACATACACATACGACATAGCAATATTTATGTCAAAAACACACTCGCTTTGATAACCGTTGGGGGAGAAAGGTTCAGGAATGACTACCACATCCAAAAGACGAATTCTCTTAATCTTACTCAATCCTGCTACCAAGCAGCAGTGCTGGCTTACCCTGATGTTTGCCGGCGTGGACAAAGAAAGCCGATGAAATAACCTGGCACATGAGGTATAACCGAGTCCTCTAGGCGGCCAACGCATCTGCAGACAATCATCTGGTGTTCCAGGTGCCCATGGATAGTGTTGCTCACTTACCATCAGATAACCCAATTAGTTTCGCCACCTAGGTAATAAAGCTTCATCATCATCATCAACATCAGCCTGAAGACGTCCCCTGTTGAACAAAGGCCTCCTTCGTCACGTCACCTGCATTCACCGGTTAATAAGCTTACAGCATATTTGATTTAAAAATATTAGGAGGCAAATACGAGATCTTTAGGAGCATTGACTGCTGGTAGGTACCACAAAACCGTACGTTCTGGAAATTCTTGGAGATTCGCTTTTCTTTGAGTGAAAAGCTCGGATGATGATAATGACGTTACTTCTCTGTCGCTTCCTCATGACTGAGGGTCGTGACCATGCGAGGTCGTTGCGCGGCGTACCAGCGCGTAATGACGTTAAGAAGGACATTATTTAAAGTTAAGTGAGAAAAAGTTCCGCATCCGTCCTCGAGAAGAAAAGTCGTAGTGATTATGTACTTAGATGTTTACCGCTTACGTACTTACAAAAATTTCATTTGACTTACGCATTAAGTACAAAACGTTAAAAACCGTTTAAAGTATTGCTTTAAAGCGTAACTTAATTAAATAGTTATAAATTAAGGGTAGATTCTAAATTCATCAGCTCATATTAGTAGTTTTAGAAGTCGTAACTACATAATTATGTTCAACGTACTTAAGTACCTACCTGCTTAAAAATAATTAACAGTAACTTACCTACTACTGAATCGCAAAGCGATATTGAAATAGTTTTTCCTGCTCTTTGTTAGGCATCGAGAACTAAAAAGTCTTTTGTCTTTGTGTGATAAAAAGTACCGCGTAAATAAAATTTCAGATAAAGTCGATTGCGATGTCGATTTTCAAGAAAATTGCGAAACCGAGATCATGGTGACTAACTTAATCTTTTTTAATCCGTTGTTACAAATAATGAGGAAAATAATAATATATCAATTGATGACCAAGACCGCCACGATGGTACCTACTGAAGTACCCTTGAACCCTTACTGAACAATACATGACTAACAACAAGTGAGTAACACTGAGCGGCACATCAATCGAACCCTTTAGATACAATCAGCCAATGCTTTTGCATCAATAAGTTAGGTACCTAATCAATTTGGATTTATCTGTTGAAATCAGCGTTTCAATTATCACGGACAGATTATCATTTTGTGGCATAAGTATAAATAGCTAATGTGCATTCGATTCAGTTAGTATCATTTCATTATCATAGTGGAGGACATTATATAGCATTCATATAGCAAACATAGTATGAAAGGTAAGTGCATTTTATAATCCCATTAAATAATTGCGTCTGAACCAGGCAATTTGCTATCTTATAGATAATTTACTCCCTGGGGGTTACTTGTTATTAGATACTCGTATCTTATTATATCTAATTAATTTGTGCAGCCGTGTTCCGACGTAATACCTTTTATTGGTAGGTAGGTACTGATAACTAAGTACATTCTTTTTGGCATTAAAAGTGAATTGGCGATTTTTGGAAATAATTAAATGGTGGAACTAAATAAATTAATTTAAAATTAACCTAAAACTTTTTGAAGATAGCGTAGGTTTTATACGAAAAATGCGAATCCCAAATGACGCAAGAATGTAAGGAATTAAATATGAAGTGCCTCGAAAATTACTGAGAAATGAAACAGTAACCTTGTTCCTTCCAGGCGCTGTCCTCGCACTATTCTGTGCGGTAGCACTAGTCCATGCGGAAATAAACGAGAACGGGTGTCCCATAAACCCGTACATCGACGTGCTAAAACCGCATCCCAACTGCAACAAATACTACCAATGCCTGCAAGGAGAGCTTTTTGAGCGCCGATGC
The DNA here is from genome assembly GCA_963854515.1 of Pandemis heparana. Classification (NCBI taxonomy): domain Eukaryota; kingdom Metazoa; phylum Arthropoda; class Insecta; order Lepidoptera; family Tortricidae; genus Pandemis; species Pandemis heparana. Next base: position 4,939,167 of record OY978020.1, on the reverse strand, counting down.
GCATCGACCACCGTGTTCAATGTAGAAACCCAAGAGTGTGACTGGCCTGAGAATGTCGACTGCGATAACAGGACTCCCGTAGCTCCTGAAAGCAGCGAAGAAGTCAACCAGCCTGATAACGGCGGTGGTAATGACGACCCTAGCTTAGCACCTGAAATATGCGCAGAAGAAGGCTCCGACGGCACTCTGGTTGCTCATGAAAACTGCAATCAGTTCTACGAATGCAACAATGGTGTGCCCGTTGCACACAGGTGCGCATCAACTCTCCTGTTCAACCCCGCCACCAATGAATGCGACTGGCCTGAGAATGTGAACTGCGGTGACAGGAATCCTGACGGCGGTAGCAGTGGTGGAGACGGCGGCAATGGAGATGGCGGTAATGGTGACGGTGGCAACGGAGACGGTGGTAACGGAGATGGTGGCAACGGAGATGGCGGCAATGGAGGAAATGGCGGTGGAAACGGTAACCCGAGCGAAGCTCCCGAAATCTGCGCTGCTGAGGGATCCGATGGTGTCTTAGTCGCCCACGAAAACTGCAACCAATTCTACAAGTGTAGCAATGGTGTACCTGTAGCACTTAACTGCTGGGGCAATCTCCTATTCAACCCCGCCACCAATGAATGCGATTGGCCTGAGAATGTGAACTGCGGCGACAGGAATCCTGATGGTGGTAACGGTGGTGGAGACGGTGGCAATGGAGATGGCGGTAACGGAGATGGCGGTAACGGAGATGGCGGTAACGGAGATGGCGGTAACGGAGATGGTGGCAACGGAGATGGCGGCAATGGAGGAAATGGCGGTGGAAACGGTAACCCGGGCGAAGCTCCCGAAATCTGTGCTGCTGAGGGATCCGATGGTGTCTTAGTTGCCCACGAAAACTGCAATCAATTCTACAAGTGCAGTGACGGTGTACCAGTAGCACTTAACTGCTGGGGCAATCTCCTATTCAATCCTGCCACCGACCAGTGCGACTGGCCTGAGAATGTGAACTGCGGCGACAGGAATCCTGATGGTGGTAACGGTGGTGGAGACGGTGGCAATGGAGATGGCGGTAACGGAGATGGCGGCAATGGAGGCAACGGTGGCGGAAACGGTAACCCGAGCGAAGCTCCCGAAATCTGCGCTGCTGAGGGATCCGATGGCGTCTTAGTCGCTCACGAAAACTGCAATCAATTCTACAAGTGCAGTGACGGTGTACCAGTAGCACTTAACTGCTGGGGCAATCTCCTATTCAATCCTGCCACCGACCAGTGCGACTGGCCTGAGAATGTGAACTGCGGTGACAGGAATCCTGACGGTGGTAACGGTGGTGGAGACGGTGACAATGGAGATGGCGGTAATGGAGACGGTGGCAACGGAGATGGCGGCAATGGAGGCAACGGTGGCGGAAACGGTAACCCGAGCGAAGCTCTCGAAATCTGCGCTGCTGAGGGATCCGATGGCGTCTTAGTCGCTCACGAAAACTGCAATCAATTCTACAAATGTAGCGACGGTGTACCTGTTGCACTTAACTGCTGGGGCAATCTTCTGTTCAACCCCGCCAATGATCAGTGCGACTGGCCTGAGAACGTAAACTGCGGTGACAGAAACCCTGATGGTGGTAACGGTGGTGGAGACGGTGGCAATGGTGATGGTGGTAACGGAGATGGTGGCAATGGAGATGGAGGCAATGGAGGTAGCGGTAGTGGAAACGGTAACCCGAGTGATGTTCCCGAAATCTGTGCTGCTGAGGGATCTGATGGTGTCTTAGTTGCCCATGAAAACTGCAATCAATTTTACAAGTGCAATGATGGTGTACCAGTAGCAATTAACTGCTGGGGCAATCTTCTGTTCAACCCCGCCAATGATCAGTGTGACTGGCCTGAGAACGTAAACTGCGGTGATAGAAACCCTGATGGTGGTAACAACGGTGGAGACGGTGGTAGTGATGGCGGAAACGGTGGCAATGGAGACAGTGGTAGCGAAGACGGTGGCAATGGAGAAAGTGGAAACGGTGGTAACAACGATCCCGGCCAGGCTCCCATAATCTGTGCCGCTGAAGACTCCGAGGGAGTCTTAGTCGCTCACGAAAACTGTAACCAATATTATGTGTGCAACGGTGGTAAACCCGTCACGCTCAGCTGTTGGGGAGATCTCCTGTTCAACCCCGCTAACAACCAGTGCGACTGGCCCGACAATGTCAATTGCGCTGACAGGAACCCAGAAGACGGTGGTGAAGACGGTGGCAATGGGGACGGTGGCAACGGAGACGGTGACAATGAAGACAGCGGCAACGGAGGCAACAAAGATCCCAGCTTGGCTCCTGAAATTTGTGCTGCTGAGGAATCCGAGGGCGTTCTTGTGGCCCATGAAGACTGCAACAAGTTCTACATCTGCGATGGAGGTCTACCCGTTACCCGCAATTGTTATGGCGAACTCCACTACAACCCCAGTACGCTGGAATGTGACTGGCCACAAAACGTAGACTGTGGCAACCGCAGAAGTTTCACTTCCTTCAATAAACACATGCCTCAAGTGCGAAGAGTGTAACTTTCAATCATAAATGTCCAATAACACAATACTCATGAAACTGAAAAACTTTTTATAATTTTGTTATTTATTTTTAAAATTTTGACTGTTTTTTTATTAAATCAATATATATTAACAAACACTTTTTTCTTTTCATTGGGTGGATTTTTGACGTTGTAATTTGTGTGCAATACGTTTAGCATGGCACACAAATTACAACGTCAAAAATCCACCCCATTATCTTTGTCGTTCTTATAATCGTAGAAATTTGTTGGTTACTGGGAAAAGGAAACGTCGCATCCCATTTTTATTAAAACCCTGGAACGGTTTAAGCTCTTCAATTAGAGTATACGTGCCGGCACGTAATTCTAACGATGACAAGTCACGTGGAGGGGATCTGCGCACCCACGGATACCGTATTTTATATTTCTGCGCATAGGTACCTACAAGGTCAGCGCTAGACTTTCGTGCCGGCACTTGTACTTAGTTGTTTTTTTGCATAAATCGTTAAATAAGTTATCTTTTCTAACTAATAACAGTTCCACATAGCAATTTTTGTAATAATAATAATATCTTTATTTGCGGTAAATGTAGTAAAAGGATGTTACATAATTCAGAGAATCATACATTCAGACTTTAATAAGCCATGCAAATTTTTACAATTAGGTACTCAATACTATATTATCAATCAAAAATGTCACTAAGTTACCAAACAGATTAATGATTACATAATTAATAAACAATTCAAATTCACAGAATGAGGTTTACAATAAAATATAAAATACAATCATTACATACTTAATAATCTAGAAATTCTTTCAAAGAATAGCAACATTTTTCCTTTAGATATGAGTGTAGTTTATTTTTAAATTTAATAAGGGGTAGTTTACTGATCTCCTCAGGTAGCCGATTAAATATTTTAATACACATAGCGTAACAGCTACGCCTCTTCATGACTGTGTGCACTCTTGGGGGCACCAGCCTATCTGGGTATCGCGTATTAAAATTAGTTGTGTCGCTTTTCGTTTTGAATAAATCCCGATGCGTTTTAACAAAGACACATACCTCATAGATATAGATCGAGTGCACAGTTAACAAATTTAGTTCAATAAAATAGCTTTTGCAAGATGTCCTTTGAGAAATATTGGAAATTGCTCTAATACATTGTTTCTGTGCGACAAAAATACGATTAATATGCGATGAATTTCCCCAGATTATAATTCCATATCGTAAATTGGACTCTACATAACCGTAATATGCCTTTAAAGCGGTTTTTTTGTCAGCCACCTTAGTCATTCGCCATATAGCATAAGCAAATCTATTAATTTTTGAGCAGACTTTATCAACATGGGATTCCCAAGTGCATCGATCATCGAGAACAAAGCCAAGAAATGTAGTACTATCGCATTCCGTTAGGTTCTGATTATCGTAAATAATATTAAGTTTATCTTTTTTCCCTCTTTGATTAATAAATTGAATGTATTTTGTTTTTTCTATATTGACTTGTAAATTATTATTCTTTAACCATTTCATTATTTCAGTGATAGTATCATTAATAGATTCGTTGTAGTTTAAATTATTCATGTCAGATATTACTATTGAAATGTCATCTGCAAATAAAGAGCAATCATGGGCTGTAACTAAAGGCAGGTCATTTATATACAGCAGAAAAAGTATTGGGCCTAGGATAGTTCCTTGTGGTACACCCACTCTATTATATTTTAAGTCTGACCTGTAGTTTTCTCGTATCTTTTTGGTACTTGCACCAGATACTTCTACCATTTGACGTCGATTGCTGAGATAACTTTCAAGCCACTTAGAAACTAAACCTCTTAAGCCATAGGTTTCACATTTTTTTAGTAATAACTTATGAGAAACATGATCAAAAGCTTTACTCATGTCGAAAAAGACCGCTACCGTTTTATTTTTTTTGTCTACATTATCGACTATTTTGTTTATCAAGTTAAAAGTTGCTAGAGTTGTAGATTTTCCTTTCTGAAAGCCATTCTGTTGATTACATAATATATCATTCTTATCAATAAAATGCATTATTCTTATGTACATAATCTTTTCTAAAACCTTAGCAAATATTGGTATCAGTGTAATAGGTCTGTGACTACCTGGAAGGTTTCTATCACCTGTTTTAAATATTGGTTTTACAATTGACACTTTTAAATTATCAGGAAATATTCCTTGTTGAAAAGTGAGATTAATTAGAAATGAAAGTACTGGGGCAATGATGTCACGGGTTAACTTAATTATCTTAGTTGGAATGTCATCATAGCCTACGGAACGGGTATTACTAAGTCGCTTTATTATATTTGACACCTCTGTTGGGTCTGTAGGAGAGATAAACATGGTTACATTGCTATGTCTTAAGGTATGGCTATATTCATTAAATTTTGTACTAGAATCGAAACCATTATTCGTAGTATTAACAAAATATTCATTGAAAGCATTGGCAATATCATATGGCTTCGTCAAGACATTGTTGGAATGATTAATTTTGTCAATAAATTCATTTTTTTTATTATATTTTCCCATATCTTCATTTATTATGTCCCAGCTAGCTTTCGAAATGTTCTTAGCATTGTTTAAGCAAGCTTTATTAACATTTTTTTTTGATGTCATTATACACTTCTTTAATAATTTATTATATTTATTATAATTTAGCCTATTTTCAGGTGTTTTGTTTTTGTAATATAAAAATCTTAAGTGTCGCTTAGTTTTTAATGCATTTTTTAAACCCTTAGTAATCCATCTTGTATTCTTATATGATTTTGTAATTTTTACTGTACTAATAGGAAAGCATAAGTTAAAAAATAAAGTATACATCTCATGGAACTTATTGAATGCAATATCAGTATCTAGTTCTGAGTAGATTTCCTTCCATGATAGGCTCTTTAAGCATTCGTAGAACTTATCGATGTATTCCTGACAAAAGGTTCTTCTCTTAAGATATTTATAGGAAGGAGGAATATACTTGCCAGACTTCGGTATCCGAAGCAATTGACCGGTGTTGTGATCCGAAAGGCCTAATGGAAGCACTTCACCTGTTGCACTAGGGATATTAGATAAAATTTGGTCGATACAGGAATTTAACCTTGTTGGTGATGTAATGTGTGCTCGAAAGTTGTGATTTTGGATAATTCTGTTGAGTTCGTCTAGTGCTTTACTTGGTTTTAAAATATCAATATTGAAATCACCCGCTATAATAATATTTTTTTTCCTCTTTCTCTTAAGAATTTCAAGTAATCTTTCGAGTTTATTTAAGAATATGTTAAGATTGGAGTTTGGGATTCTATATATACAAATAATAATGCATTTCATTTGTTTGATTTCAGTCCCACAAATTTCAAAGTCTAATTCACTTTTTAGGTCATTAAGAATATTAAGGGGTGTGGTTTCCAGATAGTCCCTGCACAATATACATGTTCCTCCTCTTTTTTTTGCCCTTGAAAACCAGGCTGCCAGTTTAAAACCATTAATATTAATATTAGATTCGTGTCCCATTTGTACAAAGGTTTCAGATAAGCACATTACGTCTACGTATTTACCACCATCTTGATACAGATAGTCTATAGTAATTTCAAGTACCTCCCTCTTACCTAACAGACCTGCTATATTTTGGTGAAGTACAAGCAATGTATTAAATTTGTTATTGCAAGCCTTTGAGTCTAAATCTTTAATTAAGAAAAAAATCGTTTTCTGTTTGAGTAGAAATAGATTCCCGATGAGGATTAAGAACATCAGTATTACATTTTTGTCTGCTTAAATTATTTAATTTATTCTCATTTAATACAAAGGATTCATCTGTAGATTTCTTACAATTATAGCGATCTATCTCAATAATGTGTTCCCTTAGGTACATGAATATAATTCTCAAGGCTACATTGTTTATGAAACCAGACCTGTTATCAAACATTTTGCTCGAGTATTCTAATTTCTCGTTGCTGTCAAGCAGATAGGCATACTTATACTTGCAAACATCGTTATTCAGAATTCTATTAAAAGTTTCAATACGTTTGTTGAATAAAATTCCGTATTGATGCAATTTAAAAGTAGGACCACAAACAATTACATTAGTGTGATTGATTTTTCCTAGTTGAGTTCTTATGAATTTTACTGCTTCGTAATAGTTTATAGTGTTCTCAAAGTCCGACGCACCAATCAGTATTACACAATGTATGTATGTTTTATTGCTATTTTGGGTTTGGGTACTAGATATAAAATTTCGTAAACCTTGAAAGCTTTTATGTTTTTGATCGAAATTCGTAAACGTTCATCCATACTACCTAATATAGGTATTATAAAAAATGCGAAAGTCTGTCTCCTGTCTATCTCCTAAACTCCTGAATAGATTTACGTAGTTGGAATTTGGTATGGCACACAAATTTCAACGTCAAAAATCCACGCAGACATGGTTTCAGTCCCGGGGAACAACATAGAACAGCATCATCCCGGAGAATGTCATACATATAGTTCCCGCGGCATAGCCTATTATAATCTGTGGCATAGCAATAAGCGAATTCTTCGCAGACGTGGTCGCGGGCAACAGCTATATACACACATCAAAAAAGCCTTGGGATAATTAATCAATCAATCAATCAATCATTATTCTGGGCACGCTACCCATAGGCAGCGATCTGGTGCAAATTTTCTATTTATAGTTTTTATTTTTATTAAGTAGGTATTTTTAAGTCTAGTTAGGGTTCCGTACCTCAAATGGAACTTATGATTTTATTTTTCTTCAGCCAGTGTTGTTTTTGCATGTCAGCTGCTGGTGAAATGTGTGTCCCATTGTTTATACTGACCATCTTTTGTACCATGTTTTAAGCAAAATAAATTACTACTTTACTTTACTTTACTTTAGTTTCTGTCAAAAATTTCATTTTTTAATACAAGTTTTATTTGCTGACTGTACTTGCATTGTCATCCGTCTTTCATAATGTGTGTACCAAATTTCAAGTCTAGATATCTGACCAGCTATTGAAGAGTTCCCTTCTGCGGAGACGATCCTGGCTAGGTCACTAGAACTCCACAACCAGATTAGGGTGCGACCAAACCGCCGCGTATACGCATTGACGTGTCGTTTTCTCACCGTTTCTTCATACATTTTGTTGCGATTCCGTACCGTCACCGTTTTTTAAGCGGCGGTGTGGTCGCATCCTTATTGTATGTCATCCGACTTACATAAGTATGGAAAATTTCAGCTCTATCGGTTGATGCACCCGGACAAACATACTTATATACATATCTAGACAAACGGCAGCGTGTCAAGCCAAAGTTCCAGCAAAGGAACTAGCTAGCCAGCGCCGAGTGTGTTACACGAACCACTTGGTGCCACTTTTGACCCTTCTATAACTCAAAACGTCTTTAACGTAAACACGTAAAACTACGTGTTTAATTATCCATAAGGACATCTAGAAGCCCAAATTTCATGAAGCCAGCTCGAACGGTTATAAGGATATGAAGGTAAAAAAGTCGTAAATTTTTGCACTGACTGACTGACATATAGTACCTGAATCTCACATACTTCCAGATGACCTAGAAGGATGAAATTTGGAATCCAACTCGGCAATTATGTGTAAGCGTAGGAAAAAATCTAAAAATAAAAAAAAGTTAAAAAAATAGGCGGGTCCCCATACAATTTTTATTTTTAATTGTAGCGTTGGAATAGTTTCAAATGGTATTATTATATTTGATATATAACAGAAATATAAAAATAAAGTTAAGTCAAAATTAAGTGGTGTCCCCATACAAAAAACTTGTAATACGCGCTAAACAACAGGCTAACGGTGTGTCGTCGCCGTCGGCGGCGGCACGCACCACCACATAATTATACACAGTACAGAAGTAAAACCATGCAGCGGAAACGCTAGAAAAATCATTAAATCTCAATACCTACCTGCCTAGTTTTCTTTACAAAAAGTAATGATATCCCACCAAAAACATAAATGTAAAAAAGGAGAGCCAAGTTCAACACAAAAATTATGCTTGGCTGTGGGCTTCGCCGCAAAAAGAATGGAGATCTAAATGAGTGCCAAGTTCTATGCAAAATCCAAATATGTATTTATAGGAACAAAATAACATTATGAACAAGTATTTAACTTTATTTCTTTGCTTTATTGGATACCTATAACAATTGCTGTTATTAAAAAAAATGTGAGATCTTAAAGTAGGTTAGATTTGACTTGGCCGATGCCGAGGATTACAGATGACGTTAGTTTAGTATGTCTATCGGCCGTTAGATGCCGTTGCATCTTTTCCCGGGCAGATGGTAAAAGCCCATCGAGGGAATCAGCGAAAATCGTAGGAATCATGTTATAAGCGATACGGCTAGCAACCCATCACTATTTTGATTTCTTTCCCCTTTCCGCCCACAGTCATGCTAAGCGTGGTCTTAAGATCTTGTCAACTTATGTACTTATGTCACAGACATATTACACTGTCTGTCTATATTCGTAACCAATATAAAATGACCCCACACTGCCTACATTGTGCTTAGAGGCAGGGCTCTGCTCTTTTTGGCAATAATTCCAATCCGCATTGGCGATCCCGGAAAATCAAATGGCGTATCTACTGTGTTAAAAAATCTAGTTATGTTAAATACTTTGTATTTAAGTCTTAAAAGTAACTTATTGTAATCTGTTACCCTGTTGAGTTTCTTGCCGGATTCGTATCAACAGAGGTTTTTCCGAACCGGTGGTAGATTTTATTTCTGACATTCATAAGTGCTTGTAAAGCCTAAATTGAATAAAGATATTTTGACTGACTTTTTTCATATGAACGCGTACAGACATTACACTGCGGCGTATGATTAATCACTTTTGAAGCGTTAGGTTATCGGCCGAGCAATGTAATGCTAGTTGCTTGAAATTAGTTGCATAATGTAAATTCTTTAGTCTACTTTCATCCATCCTCTCTACGTGACTAAACCAACTTTTTTGTAACCTAGTCACTATAAATCTTATTAGTGGCATAATGGTGCATAGATGTTTTTAACGTCTTGGTAAATTTATGGCCTTGACTATACGATACATTTTCCTCTCCGTACCTGGCGTACCATTGATAGAGTAGAGTCGCATGTAAGTAAATAATCAAACTACTGATAATCTTTTTGAAGATGTATTTATCAACAGATTTTATGAAGATGAGGTTATTTTTTCAGTATTTTAAAGTATCGCTTTTTTAAAAGCTTACGTCTGACAACATTAACTCCTGGTGGTAAAGTTACAATATGGTCTAAGATTGAGCACGTTGTTTATTATTTTTTGTGTTGATGAATTCTAAACAGTGTTTGGATGTTAATCAGTGTCCTGTTAATCTGCAGGTGGCCTAGAATCCTTGGCTAAGTCTGGCTTCAGCATGCTTGTTAAAAGACGTGACGCAGCCGGCGTCGGCGGGAAAATCGCAGACCTGAAAACGATTAAAAAGTTGATTAGAATAACTATTACTTACTTTCCATAAACTCATAAGGCAGCGTTACACATGTTAGTAGATTGTACATCTTTGTGCAAGTACCTGGCACGCGTAAATGTCATACAAATATGACACCAGAGTGCAAGCTACATGCATAAAAATGTACAAGCTACTGGCACATTTAACGAAGGCCTTTCAAGAATTGCAGCGGATTTCTCGCAAACAAAATTCAATAGTTTATTTTGCAAATAGGCCGCCAAGGGCTTTTTTACGTGTCGTTTTTTACCAGCTTCAAACTGTTTTAAACATTCGGAAAGACCATTATTGCTAAGAAGAATGCGCCGCAAGAAACTTGGCAGAACAGAAAGTAATTCTTTCAGGATAAAATACACTATACTAGTTCCAACCATTTATTTTCTCGATGACAGATTTATTTCATAGTTATAGTGTTGTAACCAAACAAGTGACCAGTAGATATGATATCGATCCAATTAAAAAAAAATACCTGTCATTGTAATTATTTAATTTCATTGTTGATTACCTATCTATACTTATATTATAAAGAGGAAAGATTTGTATGTTTGTAATGAATAAACTAAAAACTACTGGAAAAAAATATATTTCACCATTAGAACGCTACATCGTTACTGAGTAACATATGCGATTTTTATCCCGGGAAAAAAATTACAACGCGTACAAAGTCGTTGGAACACATTTAGTTCATACACACAATACCGATACGATATCGAAATTTCAATCATAACATCACTATGTGTATTACCATAGAATGTAACTTTATTAAAACGTTTATTATTTAATCATAATCATAATCATTTATTCATTTGTCCAACATAGGTAATTAATGTAGATCTCGAATACATTTTGAGTATCACTATGTGGTGCCCCAGGGCATACAAATATGTCTGTTTACATTATATTATATGCATGTAGGTACGCGCCGCATGCATGAACATTTCTTTCATAACTTAACTACTTAACTTTATCGTACTTTATAAAAAAAACTGCATTTATGGACTCAATTTGTCTTAGATGAATATTATATGGGATCAAGGAACAAAATTAGGCAGTTGTATTTTTTATACCTCGCATTTAAAAGTTTATTTTTTGCGTAACTAAACGCAGTTACATTCTACGGGAGCTGTCATCGAGAAAATAAATGGTTGGAAGTACTATACCTATACTTAAATTCTACTTAAGTTATAATACACTAGCGGCCGGTCCCGACTTCGCACGGGTGCAGCAAGCAATAAATATAGCCTATGTCACTCAGGGTGAATGTAGCTTTCCAATGGTGAAAGAATTTTTGAAATCGGCACAGTAATTTTTGAGTTCCGCTTTCAACGCTTTCACGCCTAAACTACTGAAGCGATATAGTTGGAATTTGGTATAGAGATAGCTTCAATCCCGGGGAAGGACATAGAGTAGTTTTTATCCCGGAAAATCGCAAATATACTGCGGTATAGAGATAAGTGAATTCTGCGCAGACAGTCGCGAGCAACAGCTAATCTAACTTATTTAAGTTATTATTTTTAACTTAGGTATTAATTAATTAATATTATAAATGCGAAAGTATGGATGGATGGATGGTTTGTTTGTTACTCAATCACGCCAGAACAGTCCAACGAATCTGGATGAAATTCGGCACATAAATAGAGAAAAGCCTGGAATAGCACATAGGCTACTTTTTATCCCGGAAAATTCCCGCGGGAATTACAATTCCTTACTCAAACATGAATATGCCTTTACATTTGAATATTTTTCATAACGTTACGCAACTAATTTTACATCAGTGTTTGTTAAAAATATCATCAAAAATATCAATCATTTTTAATGGGTACGGTCGCCCAAATAAGTGGTCTACCACTTTTAATCCAACTTCCTATCAAATGAAAATGTCGCTAAAGTCGAACTTTCAAGTTGGCAGCCAGTCTTATCGACGTTATATATTGTGACGTGCAAAGGAATTTTAACCTTAGGGTGGTAGACCACATATTTGGCTGATGGTACCAGTTTTTTTTGCTGACTGTACTTGCATGTCATCGATCCTACAAAGGTGTACCAAATTTCAAAGCAATCCAACCAGACTTGGAAGATTACACTCAAAACAAAAAACAAACAGGTCAAGTAAAAAAAGTAAAAAAAAAACTTTTAAAATGACAAGGGTTTACTGACCTGGATGACTCTGTTAAAGTGCAGGGTAGGGGGGCAGGCCCGTCGAACCTTCTCGCCCCAAACGCAGTAATAGAAGCCGTTGCAGTCATCTTCCGCTGGGAGCAGCCAGTGGATACTGTGGTCGACGGGACAGCCGTTCTCCTGGAACTCAATTTCGGGTTCAGGAGCCTCAGTTACTGGCGCTTCAGTTTCTGGTTCCGGTGCCTCGGTTTCTGGTTCAGGAGCTTCAGTTTCTGGTTCAGGCGCTTCGGTTTCTGGTTCAGGCGCTTCGGTTTCTGGCTCGGGTGCTTCCGTTTCTGGCTCAGGAGCTTCAGTTTCTGGCTCAGGTGCTTCAGTTTCTGGCTCAGGAGCTTCGGTTTCTGGCTCAGGTGCTTCAGTTTCTGGCTCAGGTGCTTCAGTTTCTGGCTCAGGAGCTTCGGTTTCAGGTTCCGGGGCCTCGGTTTCGGGTTCCGGTGCTTCAGTTTCTTGTCCGGGGACGTTCCTGTCTCCACAGTCTACATTCGCTGGCCAGTCGCACTCCCATGTGTTAATGTTGAAGAAGAGGTCACCCCAGCAGTCCAGTTCAACAGGCTGTCCGTATGTGCACTTGTAAAATTTGTTACAGTCAGGATGTTCCAGAAGCTTTTCTTGTGTCCAGTCGGAGGGACACTCGTTAGCGGCCACGGCCACCACGGCTAATAACAAAGCTACTGCTACACCTAAGAAAAAAAATACATTAAAAAGCGAGTGAGATACAAATTTCAGAGCACTGGGGCCTTACCATGACGTCTTAATGCGATTCAGTTTAGGTTCGTTCGCTGACAGATTCATACTAAAAGTGACAGCTAAAACTTGAACTGGGTCGGAATTAGGACGTCATGGTAAGGCCCCTGTTATGATTATGATAAAATTACTGATGATGAAAATGTGTTAAAACGTTTAATAACCTACCCTTCATGTTGTGTAGTTTGAAACAAACTTGAAGTAATTTGTGATATAAATCTTTTATACCTTTCGTCAGAAGTAGGTACTCGAGGATTAAAAGAATAACTAGATAATATCGGTGCGTAATAAGGCAGCTAATCGTGTATTACTGTGCGGCTCAAAAAATCAGGAACCTGTCTCGGAGCTTAAAGCCAAAGACCTACAAGATGAAATAAGAAGTGACTTGCTGACTACCAATCTTAAAAGCACCTATTGTTAATAGACAAAATGCCTACTTACATTAGATTCTCTTTTCTTTTATTTAAGCATTCAAAACTTATTGAATATACAGGGTGTATCAGATAACCCCTAACAATAATCCACTGGGGTATATAACCATAGCTATAAAATAAAGCTAAAAAAAATATTTTGAAAATAATTGCAGTAAATTTTTTTTTTCTATAGGAAGGTAGTATTAACCATAATCATTCCTATAGAACGTACAAAAAAAATACTTCAATTTTTTTCAAAATGTTTTAGCTTCTATAGCTATGGTTATATACCCCAGTGTATTATTGTTAGGGGGTTTCTGATACACCCTGTAGATTCGTTATACCGTGGTGATAGCACCACGGTAGAATGCAATTCAAATTTTAATGACATTACTGAGCATTAAATGAATAATTTTATATCATCACAACAGTATAAAACAAAGTCGCTTTCCTTGTCTGTCTGCATAGCTGGGCACCGTTAATCAAATAGTTAACTTCGTTAATCGTTAATCGTTAAAGCGTTACATTTTGGAAGAATTAACGCAAGCTAACGTTAATCGTTAATCCGTTAATATATGTAAAATTGCATTTTTATATCGTTGCGTTAGTGAACTTATAAAACCTGTTGGTTTAGGTTCTGCGCTAAATAATGAAATGATCAAACGAAACAAATCTCTTCGCAGTTTTCTCACTCGCACACACCGACAAAATATGTCTAGTTTTAATTAAGTTTTGTTTTTGTTTCACTCGCTGCCACGCGCCGCCCGTTTCTTGTCGTTTCATACTTGTCTGAATCTGTTTTTCGCGCCGCGCCGCGGTGCCGTGCGGTAAGTAGTAGGCATAGGATTAACGATTAACGGACTTCTGCATATTAACGGAAGTTAACGTGTCCGTTAACATTTTTAAAAGTTAACTTAAAAGTTAATTCGTTAATCAAAATGTTAACTTCGTTAATTAACGATTAACAGATTAACGAGTTAATGCCCAGCTATGTCTGTCTGTCTGTCTGTCTGTCCCTATGTATGCTTATCTATAAAACTACGGAACGGATTTTGATGCGGTTTTTAATAGACAGAGTGATTCAAGAGGAAGGTTTATATGTATAATACGCAGACGAATTGTCTGAGAAAATTGGCCACAAGTAAATCACACAGAGCGTATTACCTGCATAAGATGTAATTTTTTGATAGCAAACGTACCTGTCATGGCACCGAACGTGATGAAGTATTCAATATCTCTTCCTCTTGCGATGCCGATTTGTTACTATATTCTACATCAGAGGTTCCAAACTCTTTTGTTCCATAGACCACTTTCAAAATTTTGCTGGATCCGGTGGACCTTACCACTAATTTCTAAACTAAATCTCGAAAAAAAAATGAAGATTAGCCCTATAATCTATGGAAACTGGCGTTGTTGCTGAGTTTCAACAATAAATTAACAGTTTTCGAAAAAATTGGTTAGAATTGATTGCTTGATAGGGTTCATTATTTGAAAATAAAGTCGACTAAACAAATTTTCAATTATATTATATTTTTGTGCTGCGAGTGACTCCATCCTACTTTACTTTCTTGAAATCTACAATGACTCACAGCACAAGAACCAATCAATTCTCACAAATTTTATTCAATTTTCATGCACCCCCGCTTGCGATTGTGGACCCCCATTTTTGGTCACGCCCAACCCCCGTCGAGTCTTCCGTGGACCCCTGGGGGTCCACCTGGACCACTTTGGGAACTACTGTTCTACATCAATGACGTCATCGTTCATTCTATGCTGTGGGAGCATTATGTATGTTCCTTATTTCGTGAACCCCATAACCTTATTTCTGCGAGATAGCACGTTAGAATCAGAATTGATTATTTGTAGATAGCAAACATTTCCTACTACTTATTGTGATAGTGAGCTCTAATCACAGTCTTTGTTTACGATAATTTCTATCAAAAACACATTTCTAGTTAGATAATGTTAGAAAAGTAATCTACACTGACGAACAAAATAACAGGTCACTTTTCATACAAGGTTTTATGCATAGCGACCTGGGGCTTCCTAATTCCGACTCAGTTCAAGTTTTAGCTGTCACTTTTAGTATGAATCTGACAGCGAGCGAACGTAAACTGAAACGCATTAAGACGTCATGGTACGGCCCCTGTTCCCCATCAGACCACAACCTGACTGAGTTTCTTGTCGTTTCTTCTCAGTCAGGCTTAACGTAATCCTTCCGAAACGATGGTAGCATAAAAATTCGTTTGCTTAGCGTCCAAAATCCGATGTCGGCTCAATAGGAGCACCCTTTGGCAGGCTAAGTAAAACTCCCCTTGCTGAGCTGCCCGTCTGGCGGCTCGCCCTCTCTCCGGTAACCTGTAAAAGCCATCAGAGGCTAACAGCAGTAGTCAGTTAGAAATAAAAAGCGACCCGTTATTTTTGCTCGTGACTATAGTTGGTAATATTCCCCCTTATTTATAAACGCTCTATAGGCCTCTGCTAACTTAGTAATTGTTTGTCCTTATCTGTCACTTTGACATTTACCTTTCACAGATAAGGACAAGCGATTACTAAGTTAGTAGAGGCCTATAGAGCGTTTATGAATAAGGGGGTTAGTGATTAATGTTATAATGTTGCAAACGCTATTAATTTCAGGGATTTCACACTTAATATAGACTAACTATTATCCTAATTACGCACGAGTGGATTTTACGTTATTAATTATTCTCTATTACCATAATTGAGCACATTTTTTAGATACAAAGTAAGCAAATTCCAAGTTCCTAATCTTGTTTTTGAAGAAGCGGTATGCTTTAGGTATAAATTATAAATTATGAAAAAAACAAGCATTTTTTTAAATTCTACAAGGATGCACGGAATGCATAAAAAAATAGATTTAAATTATTTAAAAAAAACCATTTTATCATCAATATTTATCCTATTTCCCAATATATTTATAGACAAGTCTACGTAGGTACTTACTCCGTTTAGTACTCGATAAACAAACTATGTCAGCTGTTCACTTTCCCGTGCATGAGAAACATTTAAGCCAAGCATGCTAGTTTGTGCCACAGACATAAAGAAAAACCCATCTAACTATTGCCTACGATAGGGATGAATGTATTACATCCTCGATAAGTGCGTTCATGCAGGTCCTATGAAGAGATATAGGTACGGAGTAGTAGGTCGCATTTTCATTGAGATTTTCGGGGGTCGATGTCAAGGCGCCGGACTGGCGGGCGCCGGCTGCCGCGTCCGTCCCGAGTCTGCCGCCGGGAGTCTAGCGTGAGATTCGACGACTGCACGAACCAGAACACCCTGTGTTGCAGATGAGTGAGCAACCACAGTAGTAGTATAGGATAAAAACAGATTTAAATTTGACAGTGGTTTTGTGGCTAAAGTTAACAGTTTCAAAGGAATATTTTGTTTTATACCTTATTCACAAGCGTGATCTCGTGCTTAAAGAAATAAATAAGGATCGAATAAAATTTTCGATAATAGAACATGATAAAGTCAGTGTTAAGTTATATAATGCCAGTAGCAGGGGTGCGTGAAATTTTCATATAAAAAACATGTAAACTGTGTTTATGTTTAATGATATTGCCTAAGTGCGGGTTCGATTCCGAAATATCGGTTGACGATAATGCAACTGTAAGCCATGAAGATAACACTACTTATAGTGGTAACAGTATTACACAATGCTAATTGTGTTAAGCCAAAGCATAAGAGTACTCCCAATAACACAGTCTCCGCAGAAGAGATAAAGAGGGAACTGGAGAAGCACCAACAGCACTTGCTAAATATTGGTAAGAACAAATCAAACTCCACTGCCTTTGTGGTGACTAATATGGGAGAAGTGAAGATAATACCACCAGAGCCCGAGGAAGAAGAAAAAATAATGCTAACTCCAGAAACGTAAGTACTGGAACTGTAAACTTAATTTAGTACATACTATCAATGTACTAGTCACATACTTGTATATCGCTGGTACTAGAGACACGTTTTTAGTACCATTGATAGGTACTAGTGTACTAGGGTACTTTACCGGTGGTAGGACCTTGTGCAAGGTCCGTCCGGAT
Organism: Pandemis heparana; assembly: GCA_963854515.1. NCBI lineage: Eukaryota > Metazoa > Arthropoda > Insecta > Lepidoptera > Tortricidae > Pandemis > Pandemis heparana. The sequence goes on along the minus strand of OY978020.1, from coordinate 4,921,808 downwards.
CGTTACCACCGCCTTACTCGCTAATCCTGCCGCTAAGCAGTAGTGCTTGCACTGCTGTGTTCCGGTGTGGAGAGTAAGACAGCCGGGGAAATTACAGGCACAAGAGGCATTTCATCTTAGCCCTCTAGGTTGGCAACGCATCTGCAATCCCTCCGGGGTTGCGGGTGTCTATGGGCAGTGGTGATCGCTTACCATCAGGAGACCCACTTGCTTGTTTGCCTTCTATTCACATAAAAAAAAAAAAAAAAAACTAGTGACACATAATTGTTTTCAAGTAGGTACTACAAGGAAAACTATGGCCGCTTATACTAATTCCGACTTAATTTAATCTCTATATTATTGCTACTTAACAATATATTTTCGACAAACTTGCTCGTAACATCGGTCTTATTACCTCGCTTGATGGTTCACTCCAACAGAAGTAATAATTAAGGGTAAATAAATAAGTACATACTTATATCAAAAGTTTGTTAGGTCTTGCAAATAATTTATCACAAAGTGTTAAGCCATCGTGTATTGCCACGCTTAGTTTTAAGTTGATTTGCATAATTATGCTACTTATATTATGTATGCATATTCTATTTGTGGTAATAAAAGTTTATTCCATTCTATTCTATTTTTAATTCTGTGAACGAATCTTTTTTCATTCATAAAACTAATGTAGCGGGGACAGTACCTACTTGCGGCGATAGGGCGCCATTTGATAGTCTTGTTTTTGCAACTATTACGAGTATATTATTGAGATATTGTTGTGGTTTAATAAAGTTCCATTAATTAAATGTAAAGTCAATAAATAAAAATTATTTACTTAAGTACTACACCGATATCACAAATAACAACGTAATATTTAAAGTCAATAATATGAAACACAATGGTCGCGTGGCGAATGGGTAAGTATTTAACTCGTAGGCCTACCGTTAATGCCTTGTTTACGAGAGAATTTATCATCAAATATACTTTTCACGTCTCATGCTCAAAAAGTTCGACTTTATGCTGGATGTAGGCTGCATAAAATGGCATTATATGCTCTTGTGCATAAAGTAAAATCTTCGTCTAAGACCAAGACAATCGGGTGCCAACAGCCACAAACAGTCACTAAAACTTTACGACAGCATATTTTGTTTATTTTTTTAAGTTTTTTTTAATTATAATCTGCGGTCTATTAAACTGTTTAATTAGTACCTAAAACTAGGTAACAATAATTTGACAAGTTATTATTGAAACAAATAAGTACATGAAAAATAAAACTTTTTAAAATATAAATCAACACCTGCCTAAGTACTCGAACCTTACCGCAGTATCAAGTTAAAAAAAAGGAAAAAAAAAGTTAATTGGCGGGAACTCAGACGGAAACGTCCTATTTTCTAGTAGTAGGATTTGTGTTGCAATTTGTTACTGATTTACGATTAATATTCAATAATTTCGTCAAGTGAAGAGGAAATAACACTGACTCCTAACACAGTCAATTTGCCAGGAAAAACCATTAAATACCTATACTATATCGAATTGTTACAAAGTTACAATGTCACATTTAATTTTATATTTTTTTTTGCAATGTTTTTGTTTTGTTTTTTCGCAATCTAAGTGAAAAGCAGAGTGTATAACTCGTTCATAAAACCCATTTTCCCCTCGACGTGTCTATCCACCCTCGCCGTACCGGCTCGGGTGGCTATATGAACGTCTCGGGTAAAATGGCTTGTTTTATGCTCTCGTTGTACAATCTACTATTATGCTTCTTTGTGCATTGATCAAAAAATTGATTAAAAATAATGTAATAAAAGTAATATATTTACTTACCTACTTAATCAGAATTAAATAATACATTTTGACTAACGTCTACTTTGTCAGGCGTTTCTAAGTCACTGCATGATCTTAAAATTTAGACTACAAAATAATACAAATATTATTTATTGAACATCCCAAATCAGTATAATAACATTACAGAAATAAAAAAAACACGGTAGACAATAGGCGGTCTTATCGCCTAAAAGCGATCTCTACCAAATAACCAATAAGACCACTTATGCGATTTGTAGAATACAAGGATGGGCTAACATCATAGCCAACAAGTTTCATACACTCGAAGAATTCGTCGTACGTAGAAAGGAACTCTTAGCCGGTTTTGTGAAAGTCAAGAGTGTGCCACGGGATGGAGCAGTCATAGCAGAGAAGGCTGCTGCTGCTTTAACTGAACTGTTGGAGACTCGAGCAGAGGCGGCGGCAAACATAATGAGGAAAGCGGAGGAGCTGCAGAGCAGAGACTGGGCACCGAAGGGTTACAAGTTCCACTATAGTTATGTAAGTCTGTATAGATCGACCGCTTACATGAATCCTCGCCCGCGCCGCACCAGGGGCACTCATTTTTAAGCAGTCTGTAGAGTCTGTCAGTGATTTGTTTAAAATTATACTTAATAATCATATCTGATGGATTTGAAATGAGGAAAACTTTTGAGAATCAAAAAGAGCAGAAAGTATATCGACTTGGTAAATGCTATTCGATTTTGTAATCTAATATTCCTTAACTACAACACAACGGATAACTCACGTATAAAAGCCAAAGAATTGCTCCGACAATTGTTTCGGACTATTTCGAAGCCCTTCATCAGGGAGCGCTCGCCCCGGCGGCAGCGAAACGAACATTGCGCGCCCACGCTCTGCTCGCGCGGCTACTCGGCTCAGCTGACATCGGCGCACAACTACCCTCATTTTTATCGTCATTTTTATTATAGTCTAAAGTAGGGCAGCACACAACACTGATCACGTCACTTTGTAAAGGTTCGCTCACACTCACCGTTTGGTCAATATTTAAAACAGTTTTCCAACTGGTGAGTTATCCGTTGTGTTGTAGTTATGTGTGAGTCTCACGGTAGTTTCATGTTGAAAGTCTAATATTCCTTGTTTATTTATTACTTGGACAATAGAAAATAAAGTAACTCAGGCGGCCTTGTGCGTGCGCGGACCAGTAGGTAACAAAAAAAATACACAATCATATCCACACATTACTTTAACATAGTTATGGAACTATCCTCTACGTCTTAAAATTAATCCGGCAGGCTTATTGTCTAACTCGCTCGCAATCGCTATCGTGTTCATTTTGACAGTTCATGTATGGGCTGACAATTGGCATCGGAATCAGCTAACTGTCACATTTATACAAGAACTGTCAAAATGAACACGATGGCGATTGCGAGCGAGTTAGACAATAAGCCTGCCGAATACTTCAGCAGATTTTAAAATAAAGCCCTATCATTTACAGGGATGTTCAGTCAACACCCAACCACCGCCAATAATATCGAATTGATAGCTTCATTAAATAATGAAGTTTTACCACATTTTACAACAGTTATTATATTTTATCAATTTCTATTGTCCCTCTCTAGAAGTTGCTCTAAAGAACAACTTAATATTCTTCTCCAGAAACTGCAGTTACCTAAGCTAATACCGAAAAGGCCACTAAGCATCGATTGGTACAAGGTGATACTTCTGAAGTGTCGGTCCCAAAAGTATGTTCCGGTACAACATAGCACGCATTTTGACGCTGACGTGACGTTGGAGCTGAGTAGTGTACACGTTGCTGCTGAGGTATTTGATTGCGGTAAGCGTAAAGAGAAACTTAGCAAACGGTCAAGAGTTAATCACAATGACTTTAATATTTCCCCTTACATCCATAAAATAATAAATATCTCAGGACAATTGAAACCAATTGATCTAGTCCCAAACTAAGCAAATCCATGGGTATGAGCTAGAGGTCCCGGCGCGAGAGCATCCCAAGCGCAAAAATATGCTGAGAATAGGGACATGGTTCCTGATCAGGGATTACAGGATGATGATGATGATAACTTGAGTATATTCTATTTCGCTACTAAAATTTTCAGTCTTAATAACTTGACATCGCTCATCCAAAAGAACAATGATGCAATTGCATTTTTGCGACTTTACAAGAGAGCGATCTAAAGATTTCTAACCGGAATGTTTAATCCCAGTGACAGGTTTTTTGCATCAATGCAATTGGTGTCATGGTTCTGTTGGATGAGCGATATTTGAGTTCGTTCAGGCGTAGAAGTCAATGATAATGCTTATACAAAGGGTTGTTATGTATTAATTTTCACTTTATCGGTATACTTTCGAATTTGAGGTACATATTCTAATAATGTAACTGGAAAACCAAGTTCTGGTTTGTTTAAAAATATGTTTATATACATTTAGCCTTGGCGTGAGTGCTGCGCTTGAAATGTTATCAAGATTTCTTTTCTTTAACTTAAGTATTCTCGATTAGGTATATAATGATCGCAAAGAAAAGATTACAAAGGGCCTAGGTTATTATTAACAATCTGGTAACCTGAGGTCAATTTAATAAAAATTGAGATCTGTTTTGTTATAGATAAACGAGTACTTAAAGATATGTACTGGTCGGAAGCCTTAGATACTGTATTTCGCGAAAACTATCGCAAAGATGCGTCGCTTGGATTTCAATATTTTTGCAGTGCAAAAGGATTCTTAAGACACTTCCCAGGTAAATTATCAAACTAAAGCATGCAGTAGCCAAACCAATATGACCCTTAGATTGTTCTTAGATGATTTTAGAAGACAAACAAATAGATGACTGAGTATTTGCACAGTCATATTGTTTAAAACTAGTAGGTAGTGCTTTAATTTTAATATAGTTACTAGTTTTAATACTTAAATTTTCACGATCCAGTCTCATTGATTCTTTTTGAACCATATCATTGTTTACCAGCTGAATACAAATCTATGATATTAACTAAAGATAAAACAAAAGATGAAGCAAAACCACTTTCTTTCTCGTGACTGTATAAGCAAGTAGAAAACCACTATGCAGTACCTACACCTACGTGATCAAGTTCAGAAAGTTCGAAAAAGGTCTTGGAAGCCAGTATCTACGTAACATAAGTTCGAAGTCGCTGCAAAATGTAAATTTTCAGCTGCATCTTGGGAGAGTATGTTCAAGTTATCGCTTGACGAAGAGTCGGACGACGAGAGTGCGACAGGCGTATACGACTGTCGCTTGCGTCCGTGGTACGTCAGTGCTGGCGGCGCGCCGCGTGATATCCTTATTATGCTCGACGGCTCAGGATCCATGTACAACTCATCAAACAAGGTTCTGTTCTCTTTTTTCAATCAAATCCTACTAATATTATAAATGCGAAAGTTTGTGAGGATGGATGGATGTGATGTGACGATGTGAGTGTGTATGTTTGTTCCTTCTTCACGCTGAAACGACTTGACGGATTTGTATAAAATTTGGAATGGAGATAGCTTGTACTCTAGATTAACTCATAGGCTACTTTTTATCCCTGAAAATTGCATAGTTTCCGCGGGATAGCGACAAACATGTCAAAGGTCGTAGCAGCGCAGAGTCGCGACGTTAATAACTATAGCAGAATATACTGTCACTTCTTTAGTCTAATTCTACGCGGACGAAGTCGCGGGTAGAAGCTAGTAAAATATAATTACAGGATATAAACAAAATCATAAAAGTTAAAATGTAACGGTAGCGTGGTAGCGTAGCGTAAGCAACTCATGGTCTTGAACGAGTAGTGCCATCTAACGGGCGATAGCGGAGCTAACAGTGAATAGGAAATGTGTATTAGGTACTTTACTTAAAAACTGTTGAAAAACCAAAGTGACGACTGGCGGCACTTTTTTAATACATACATAAATCGTGTCTTTATCTTTTTCGGGGAAGACAGAGCCTGAGGTAGCGCACTTATAGGTGGAAAGGGTGATACAAAATAGCGATGGGTTGCTAGCCGCATCGCCTATAAAACGATTTTTGCAGATTCTCTCAATGGGCTTTTACCATCTGCGCGGGAAGAGAAGCACCTGGTACATTGTATGTTTTTTCTTTGCTCTCAGCCAAAATGAAAGATTTTTTTTTAATCTGTTGTTTAATCCTGCCTTTTCTCCACAACTAGTGGAAAACTTTGGCTATTTGGGCACTGGGGCCTTACCATGACGTCCTAATTCCGACTCAGTTCAAGTTTTAGCTGTCACTTTTAGTATGAATCTGACAGCGAGCGGACCTAAACTGAAACGCATTAAGACGTCATCAGACGTCATCAGACGGCCCCTGCAAGCGAACATAATAATTATGTTGACTAATAATTATACGGGAGTGATCAATTTATTTCGTTAAGAATGAACGCCACGTTACTTTTTTGTTAAAAGTCAGTCTTTTGTTTTATTTAGAACCAGGTGTTGCCCGCGACTTCGTATATCCTATATAAAATATGTTTATATAGTATAGCGATGTAAAATTTTAACGGTGAAAGAATTTTCTTATCGGTCAGTATTTGAGGAGCCTATTCAATATAATATTTACAACAATAGTCTAGAAAAAAGTTCTTAAATTCCTTTAGTTACAGCGCGTTTGTGTCATTACCTCACATTAATGTAGAAATGACACATGAAAAAAATAAAAAACCGGCCAAGTGCGAGTTGGACTTGCGCACGAAGGGTTCCGTACCAGAAATACTCTGTTGTATGGGAGCCCCCCTTAATTATTATTATTATTTTGATTTTAGTATTAGTTGTTGTAGCCACAATAAAAATACATACTTTCTGTGAATCTGTGCAAATTTCAACTGTCTAGTTATTACGGTTCTTGAGATCTAGCTCGGCGAGTGGTAGCCATGAAAAGGGGCTCAAATATCACGTTTTTTGTATGGGAGCCCCCTTAATTATTATTATTAGTTTGTTTTTAGTATTTGTTGTTATAGCGGCACCAGAAATACACAATCTGTGAAAATTTCAACTGTCTAGCTATAACGGTTCTTGAGATACAGCCTGGTGACAGACGGACGGACGGACGGACGGACAGCGAAATCTTAGTAATAGGGTCCCATCTTTGGGTACGGAACCCTAAAAACAGATGTATTTAAAAAGTTAAGTATCATTATTTCTTACAAAAAGGTGATAGCAGAGCAGTTTACGCTGGCTCTTCTCAGCGCCCTCACCGACGATGATCACGTCAACGTGCTGCGATTCAACGTCACCATCAAACCTGTCATCTCCTGCTTTAAGGATATGCTCATACCGGTCAGTATGTTTTCATAATTATATTCCAGAACTTTAGCTAGAACTTTACAATCATATCGGCATTACTAGCCTGAAGACGTCCACTGTTGAACAAAGGCCCTTAGCACATAATGAAGGATAACTCGCCACCTGCATCCACCGATTTTCCGCAACTTTCACGATGTCGTCGGTCCACCTAGTGGGAGGCCTGCCAACTCTGCGTTTTCCGATTCGTGGACGCCACTCGAGAACTTTTAACCCCAATGGTTGTCTGTTTTACGAGCGATGTAGCCTGATTATTGCCACTTCAACGTACATACTCTGCGAGCTATGTCGGTGACTCTAGTTCTTCGGCGAATCGTATTCAGGATTCTGTCGCGCGAAAGGTAGCGTCCAATACAAAATCTACATTGAGGTGAGCATTTCAGAGGAACTATGTAGGTGCAAGTCAAAAGTAGTGGGTAGGTATATTGCTCGTAGTTGTTACATGTTTGTTACATAAACATGACACTTACGAAAAGGACATTTGACTTATTTGGTAAAAAGCCCATCAAGGACAAGTCAATAAAAATATTTTTAACTACCTGTTGCCCGCGACTTTGCCCACCCACACTGGCAAGAATTTTCAAAATCGGTTCGGTACCTAGCTCCAGAGATCACCCCCTGCAACCCACAAACTCACAAATCCACAAACTTAACCTCTCTTTAATATTAGTATAAATGACAATATCATTTAAATTTAAACAACACTAAGACGACTTATCTATTGTCTCACCCAGTAGAAAAAAAATATTTCAAAATCTTTAAGAAATTTAAGTAGGTATCCCACGGCCAGACCCTGAAACACAACGAAAACTTCTATTTTCAGGCTAACCACATAAATACGGCGGCCATAATAAACTCAATGAAGTACCAGTCGTACAGAAATGAATCCAACATGACGCGAGTCCTGATGCACAGCGTGAAAATGCTTGAAGAACAGCGCACGCGCACAGACCGTCGCCCACCGTGCCAGCAAGCCATTGTACTGATCACTGATACACTGAACGAGAACCTCACCGAGCTGATGAAAAAGCTGGACCCCGAAGGCTCTGTCAGGTAGGTAATTAGTAATTTCAATTGCAATTTTAAGTACGATGCTTCAAGATCATGAAGAACAAACACCATTGTCACAGAATCAGAATCGGTACCTGTTTTAAATTACCCGAAGTCCGGGAGCTCTTAGCCATTTGAGTTTCGGGTACCATCGGCCGATTTCAAATCAAACCCATAAGAGTAAGTGAGACAGCAAGACAAACCCGAATGGCATTCTAGGAACTAACGGACTTTACTAAGTCAGTAAAAGTATTTCAAGATTATGGAATAAGAAGCATGTTTTGAATGAGATTCACGTGACTATTTTCCAGAGGAAAGCGGCAGGTCGGGTTTTAAAAAAAAAAAATTATGGGCCGATTTTTCAATCCTCAGAAATGCACTTGCCTGTCAGATACCCATAGAGTTATTAGTCGAATAGGGCCTATCTGACGATTGGAAAATGGGTCCTTATACTAATAATTGGGAAATACCGACGCTGATAAAAAACAGTGATGACGTAGAAACCACTGGTCTGATGAATCGTTCCTCCTTATCGTTGATTATTATTGCTGTATTAAAATGCATGCAAAGGAAAAAAGATTTATTAGATAAAACGGATTAGCTCTTTCGTTGTAATTCGAGTAGATAAGGATCATAATATCATCGAGGTAAACACACTGATGATCAGGGCCGTCTTTAAACTATTTGAGGCCCTGGGCACATTAGGATCATGGGGCCCCTATGACCTAAATATCGGTTATCATTTGGTAATCTGGCAGGAACTAGGGGGCCCCATTCGATCGCGGGGCCCTGGGCACGTGCCCATAGTGCCCAGTGGAGAAGAGGGGCCTGCTGATGATTACTATACCGAGACACTTACTATACAAAGTTGTATTAGATAATTGGCCAAAACCTTGTCTTTTTGAAGTCCTCGAACCTAAATCTCTCTATTATGTTATGAGGAATCAACTATTCTTTGCTGTCTTATAAATATTGTTATACGGAAACCTCAGTGTGCGAGTTTGACTCTCCCTTAAGTGTTATTAGAAGTTTTTGGTTCGTTATATTTAATAACCCATTTTTGCAAGGTTGTTTGTGATCTGGCTGCATGACGTGTTCGGTTTACGAGACGGCACCCGACGGTACAGTGACCACCTCTCTTGCACCGCCGACGGCTACTTCGCAGAGTTGGTCACTCATGCTGACGTCAACGAACAGGTCTGCTGTTGACTCAACTTCATCACCATCATCATCATTAATTTTTCAAGGTTCTTTGTGATCTAGCTGCACTTTGTGGAGAGCTTCCGCGACGGAGCCACCAGATCTGTTGCGCTCAGTCAATTCATCGTCATTATCTTCATTATTATCATTTTTTTCCTTTTCACTTACGTATCTGCCATTTAAGACATTCGTAGTAGCTTGTATGAATGTACATAAAGAGAAGAGAATTATACGAAATAAACGAGGATCTTAAAGAAAATCATTGTGAATCCCACAAATAACGGCCTATACTCGTAGTTTGCGGAAAACTGTGTGTGTATTCTTGTTCTACCTACCACCTACCTACTGATAGCACCTTCTTATATTTCAGGTCCTCCGTTTGCTGCGAGTGTTAGACCGCCCTTTAGTTCTTCAGCGTGAGGAGCGGCTTCGAGTCTTCAGTGACGTATATGCTCATGTAGAGGTATGTGCTGTGTAGCGGAGTAGCAAGGTCAAGGTATTTTGTTCATTCATTAAGACCTCCCATATACCCGCGCGGATGGTAAAAGCCCATCGAGACAATGGGCGAAAATCTTGGGAATCATGTTATTGGCGATGTGGCTAGCAACTGGGCATTTATACGCCCACAATCATGCTAAACGTGGCCTTTAGGTCTTGTTCATCACTCTTGTATGTATGTATGTATGTAAACTCTACACTCTACACTCTCTTTACCCTTTTCTCTTTTAGATTCTTTTTTTTCTTTCTTTTCTTTTTTTTCTTTTTTCTTTTTTTTCTTTTCTCTCTTTTCTCTTGTTTATGATATAGATGTGATTTGTTCATAAAGACCTCTGCAAAATAACGCCTGATTCAATATATTATTTTTTCTATTATAATTCTGAAAGAATCCAGAAGGTTTATTCACACTCACCTCAGTCAGTTTAACTTAGAAGCAAAACGTGCTCTATTGTGTGATAATGTTTTCCTTCATTTGGCTTAACTATCTATTCAAGAACCGAAAGAGTCAATGTTGGTGTCATGTCAGTTTTCTCATCACCATCATCGTCAGCCTGAAGACGTCCACTGTTGAACACAGGCCTCCGACAAGTTTCCATTTTCTGTTTGCAATTATTTACGTTATCGTTGCACTTGGGCCTTACCATGACGTCTTAACGATTCAATTCTGACTCAGGTCAGATTTTAGCTGCCATTTTTAGTATGGATCTGACAGTGGGCGACCCTAAACTGAATCGAAATTGAATCACATTAAGACTTCATGGTAAGGCCCGTACTGTCCGTGAACTCTTAGAATGCGACTTGGGCTTGTCTTGCTGTCTCACTCACTCTTATAGGTTTCATAATTGAATCGACCGAATAGTACCCGAAATCCAAATAGCATTCTAACAGCTCAAAAGAACTGTATCTGTATTTTCCAGGACCCAAGGAGAAGCGAACATTACTGGATACAGAAAGAAAAGGAAGAACAGAAATTTCGTTACATACAGTTGAGACGGAATAAGGCTAAACTTTTGAATAGCTCCCAACTTTATAAAGATTATATGCACGAAATCCATCTTGTGAGTAGATTTCGATTTCTCAGTCATAATGATTATTACATTTTATATTGTTATCAGATTAGTGAATTTTAGTTACCAAGTTAATTAAATGTGTTTTGCAACAAAAAAGATAAGGTGAAGTGAAGCGATGTCAGTATGACGATACGGATACGTACCTAATACGTGACTCTTTGTGTGCATATTTTGGATGAAAATATCAAAAGAAACAGTGTCAATAAACAACTTAAACATTAAGCTCGTTGAACACATAATAATAATCTCGTTTCCATGATTGCACAGAACTTCACAACGATGAATTTAGCTACCTTTTCAAAGCACAACGTCTTGATCTATTGAAACCACCGTGCTCACCGCCTGACTCAAGAAAAAGGAAGTCGTTGTGAAGTCCAGTTAGTGGTATTAATAAAATCCATTTCATAGATATTCCTTTGTACGGTATACTGCTAACTTAGACAATAGTTATTATTTTATTACTAACCTTAAACAATTTCAGGACAAGTACGGGCAATATTATGAGGGAGTAGATGTCAACTATCGTCTTCAAATCAGTGTCTCAGTGCCAGTATTCGAAAACACCACCCAGGAAGTATGATTCACATAGGTATTGATGATAATAATGATGATAGTGTTTTGTTTTCTTCTGTTAACAATAAAATATTGTTTTCAGAACGTCACGAAAACCCTACAAGAAGTGAGTATTTTTCCATGTTGATTACAAAGTAAGTAGGTATTTTAGTTCCTTGTTTAAATTAAAACTGATTCACAATTCGTAAGTTTGCTGGAATTTGATTTGTTATCTTTAAGTTTGATAATTGAAATGTTTGTATCTGAAGAGTAATATTGGCTTACCTGAACTTTAAATCAGTGTACCTAACCTAACCTATAGGGTAAATTTTTTATGTCCTTTATGTTTTTTCTTGCAAACTTTGTGAACATAATATTTCTCTACTAAGTGACTTCAGCCAGCAGGTTTGATGACCTATGATTTAAAAACACTTTTTTTTTAAGGAAAAGGCAAGGACATCTACAAGGACGGTAAGATGTTCACTTAATTCTGTTCTTTTCTGGCCAGACAGCTGCTGTATTATTCCGGAATAATTTCACCATCAATGTTATTTAACTTTTTAGTCGAAAAAGCATTATTACTCTATCTATCGGAAAGGCTGTAAATTTGCATGCCGAATAATAATAATATTTATGTAATGCAGATAAAAATCGCAAAATACATGACATCCATTATATTATTGGCTATTGGCATAGTGGTCCTAAATACACGCATAAGATCTCTGTAGGTATAAGTATGTATATGCCTATATTTTGACATATAAATTAGTTTAAATTTGAATCACTAGGTAACCGACGAAAAAAACGGAGGAAGTTCTCTATTCGACGCGTATTTTTTTTTATTATGTCTCGGCTTGTGGTCTGTGATCTATTTGTATAATGTTACTTATTATCTCTTATCTATTTCACAGTACCCTGTCAACCGTCTTCTTGGAGTGGCTGGCGTTGATATACCCATTGACCACTTGAAACTCGTTCTACCATTCCATCGGGTAAGTGGATTAATTAAGAATAAAATGAATAGTCACTTCAAGTAAAGAACGCTCTTTACTTTTTTCTTCACTTGTGAAGATAATAAATACTTATAGCTAGTCCACGTGAGAATTCTGATTTATTTAGCTTCGACACTTCCGGAAAGATAAAGTGTAACCTACCTAATGCGTAATTAACAGAAGTTTTGTTTATGACTCCGATATGCGATAGTTTGATCGAATAATATTAAATTAAACATTTAAAAAACCCCCACGCACTTATCGAGGAATCATACGTAAATAAAAAAAAATGTTTTATGCCAAAAATGCTTGATGCTGATCTTGGAAAACAGCTGATACTTTTCAAATTGCTGGATCGATTTTCACCAAACATGGCCAAGAACCACCGCAATAAAACTGGCTTTCAAATAAAAAAAAAGTATTGAAATCGGTCCATCCCATTGAGAGCTACGATGCCACAGACAGACACACACACACATGTATACACTGACGTCAAACTTCACTCCCTCTTTTGGCGTCGGGGGTTAAAAAACGGAAACTGAAACTTATTTTAAACCAAAGAAATAAATAACACTTCTCTTGCCCGTGGTATTACTCCCGTGTTTTTCTATTTAGAATAATTAGGTTTTACTGATAATGATAATGATAATTTATTAATTTACAAAGAATATGGTATACATTAAACAGTTCTTAAGATATAACACGCTTCTCATATTCTGTCGCTATCAACGTGTAAATTAGTTATACAGCAATAATAATTTATATGAAAATTTAAATAATCAAATAATCTAATTAACAATAATGATAAAAATGCAAATGTCCAAATTCAATTTTAGATACAACAAACTTAAAAAACAATATAATTAACTGAAACCAATTGATTGCTACGAGATTACCTACTAAAAACTCAAGTTAATTAATTAGGTACTACCGGCAAGTTGAGTTACTTACCTACTAAATGTGTTGCATTATATATCTAGGTTGTAATTGTAGAGGAATTAAAGTATTTTATACGGTGTTATATTATTTGTTTTTATAACAACGCACCTGCTCAGCGACGTCTAAATTTATAAATAAACGTAAAAGTTTTTCGAGTGCCGGATGGGATGTGAACCAGCGAGCGCTTCATGGTATACAGGGTGTATCAGACACCCCCTAACAATAATCCACTGGGGTATAGCTATAGAAGCTAAAAAAATATTAAAAAAAAAATTGGAGCAATTTTTTATATAATATTTTCTATAGGAATGATTACAGTTAAGTAGCGATTTACTAAGCACTAATAATAAATAATTAATGGTAATTAGTGCTTATACAACAAGTAGAAAGCAATAATCTTTAATAAATCCTTTTCAACATACATTAAGTATTTTAAGGACTGAGTAAATGCGATACATAAATCGTACGTCAAAATTCAACAATAACATTTTTGCATAGATAATGGCACTGACTTGTTTCTGATTAAGATAAGTAAACATTATAGTCAAATAGATATGGAAAATATCACGTTTGCTGCCATGATTTATTATCCTTATACGCGATACGCGATTTACAAGACAGATTAAACAATGTCGCTATCTTTAAGCAATGTGTAATTTTTCTTATCATAAAATTGCAGCACTTTGGTACATTGGAGAAATTCATTTTTAACCTTTAATCATTGATAATGTTATAGTAATTTCACGTCATGTCCCATGTTAATCAGCACAAAGCTTCCGTATAGGTATGTAAATAATTAGTGCGGTGAGTCTTCAATATTAACGAGGAGCACTAAGACTAATGGAAGATATCAAATCAAGGGTTGAACGTGTACGTGTACGTGTGTGTGTGAAGGGTTGTGCGTGTGTGTCTACGTGTATTTAAAAACACCAGTTTGGGCCAGAAGGAGAACAAGTTAAAGATTTTCATTCAAAACAAATATTTATATTGAACTTGGCAAAAAAAACAAAAGAATAATCATTGTGTGGCGGGAAACTGTTGTGGCGTGCTTGAAAATTTATCAAATTAATCGACATTATACAATTTTTATGAGTTTATTTCCTTGCAATCGAAGTAAAAAAGTGTAAAACTCGAGCATTAAACCAATGCATTTTCCACTCGACGTGTCTATCCACCCTCGCTATACCGACTCGGGTGAAATGGCTTGTTTTATGCTCTTGTTGTACAATCTGCTGTTTAAAGTGAGTTTTCATATAAACACCATGGAAATAGAAATCAAAACGATATAAGTATAATAATGAACTTTGGCAATTGACAACAAGTAGATAAACTATAGACCGACTGCTTAAATAAGTCCTCGCCCGCGCGGGTACAGAGGAGGGGTAGGACGACAAAGGGGACCGAGAGAGGTGCGGGCGGGTACTCGGGTAGTGCGCCTTTGGTCCCCTTTGTTGTCTATCCCGCGCCCCTGTACCACGCAGGCGAGGACTCATTTTAAGCGGTCGGGCTAAAAGTGCGCGAGTTCGAATCACTTGCCGACTTTATTATGTTTCAGGTGGGAGCTGGTGGAATATTGTTCATCGTTGATCACAGGGGAAAAATTGTGTTGCATGACAATTTAAAACCTACCGTAAGCACCTAGTTAACTGTAAATAGGTAATACATAAGTTTGTAGAAATAATCTAAATAAGAACAACACGAAAAAAACAGGAAGGCAAGACTTATAAAACTAAGTCTAACTAACCGTCAAAAATGCGCCTCTGGGACTTAAATTTCCATATTCTCGAGCAAAAATAAATGGGTCACTTTCATACAACTTTTAATGGGATGTGACCCGTTATTTTGCTCGTGAGTATAGCTAGGCGCCCATCACACTGGTTACGTTACGACGTTGGATCGCTATGGACAATCTTTGTACCTTTGCCTTTGCCTTTTAAGACCAGGGGCCTTACTATGACGTCATAATGCGATTCAAACCCCCCCAGCGTTAATAGCTTTTCATAGCTCTGTACTTAGACACGATGCTCTTTGCATGGTCAAATCTTTTCACGTCCTAATAATGTTTGGACGAATCATCGTAGCTACCAATATCAATATTCATATCAATAAATGTATAGGTACTTAGGTACTTAAATAATAGCTTTTTACGTGTGGGTGTGTGTTGTTTCGGTATTTGATTGAATGTTCCAGTATTTTTTTTATTGACAGTTCAACGGTAACATTCTGAAGCCAGGATATCGTACGGTAGACTTCCTCGAACTTGAGCAAGCCGGTGAAAAGCATGACGCAAGGAAATATCCGCTGAAATGGTTCAACGTGAGTAACGTACTCATTATCTTCGCATTATCTTCTTTTCTTTTAATTTTTTATTTCATTTTTATATGGGTCTCATTGCTGTGCATAGACTTTCTCTCACAGCGAGAAAGCTGGGGTTGTAGTTTCCATGGGGGCTCAATAAGTTAATAGTAGTTTACAAATGTACCTAATGCTGAGACTTGCTGATTTGGTCCAAAACCACTGTTCGACCAGGGGCCTTATCATGACGTCTTAATTCCGACTCAGTTCAGGTTTTAGCTGTCATTTTTAGTATGGATCTGACAGCGAGCGATCCTAAACTGAATCGCATTAAGACGTCATGGTAACCCCCAGGAATCTTTTTTTTAATCTCACTTTTCTTAATTTCGAAATTAAATTAAATTTCTAACGGTAAAACGTAAAAAGTAAACATTAAAAATCAAGAAGTAAATTTCTTGATTAATTTGATATTTCCTCACTTTTCTTGTAAGTAGCGCCTATAAAATTGTAGTGAAAACGGCTGTTATGACTCACTGGCTTAACTAGGTAACAAAGAGCCCTGGGGTAAAAAACTGGGACCCTGAATTGTTTAGGTAGCGTTATAACCCTACAACCTATATTGTTTAGATTCCGACGGTGGGTTTTGCTAGTTCAATTATTTTTTGGATCCCACGCACCCGCCTAGCTCTTCGGTAGCTTATGCTTTGGTTTTCTCCTACGTGTCTGAAACATAATTTTAATCAACCTACATTAGTTTCGAAACAGGGTCATAATCGACCATCCAAAGGGCACTGAAACCTTCTTGGCCAAGTACATCTTCGAAGGTGGAATGCGAGCGATCATCGAGGAGCGCGAGTACACATGGCGACGAGTGTTGAACCACTACACGGTGGTGGTTGTACTGCCGAGGCGACGACACTCGCAAGCTGTGCCCATAGCTACCAAGTTCACTCAGAGGTTGGCTAAGGATGCTTTGGAAGCACTTCGAGACCCGGACTTTGCCGTCCATCCAGATTGGTATGTACAGATTCAGATCACATGTATTTATTATTTTGGAAGACAATTCCTACATCATCAATAATAAACAATAATTTCTGATTATATTGACTTGTTAATGATAATAGTCTTTAGGGAACCTTAACCAAACGCAGCCTTTTCATAGTAATATAAGAATAACGTGCTTAGTTTTAAAAGGCCTTGTTGGTTCACTGTGTCTAAATAATATTCTAGGTTGTACTGCCGTTACCTACATAAAGAATTCGACACCCCCGAAGAGCAGCTATTGGAGTTCCTCCGTCGGCGTCGGAATGAGTCCAATTTTACTATGAAAATGCTGGAACACTTTTATTCTCCAATTCCTCAAGAATCTACCGATATGGGAAGAACCTATCAATGTTAGTACGAGCTATTAAATATCTAGGAATTGTAATGATCACCTCATTATTTGGCTGACTCTCTGATACTGAAAACAGATTAAATTTTTGTAAAATTATAATTACTTACGTACTAACCTTTCTACATAAATATGTCCCCTAAAGGCAGTTTCTAACATTTTTATATCTTCTAGTTCCTTCCAACAGTGGTGTCACCATTTTGCCACTTTACCTAGCAAACTGTTTGAGACGCGCACACGTGGAAACGCATAGTTGAAGTTCAAACCAGCCTCACTTTGTCTTCTGCAGAATTCCGTCTTGACTTTTATTTGGTCGTCTTTTGTTTGGTTGGTTTGGTCTTTTCATTTGGTGGTTTGGACATTTTTGTCAGGTGATGAGGAACTGCTGGCGCGACTGTGTACTGACGCGGAAGCCACCGCGCCGTGGGCGCAGCGTATTGAGGTGCCGAGCTCTAACAACAGCTGCACCGCCTGCGTGCTCGGCTCCGTCACCGCCTTCGTCGCTACTGGTCAGTGCCTACTACAGAATATCACGTAAATATGGTGGAGCATCTTCAATTCGATAGTGGGCTTCATAAGAAGACTCAAGGTCATTCGAAATATTATAAACGGGATGTGAACCGCGATTACCTTTATTGAGCTCCCGATATTTCGATACAGTTGCATGTATCATGATCACGGGTAGACTGAAGAAATTGCGGGTGGATGTTATTGTTGGGTAGACCGAGCTCTGTCTACCCTCATTCTTGCGCGTCGACTGCGTGCACTCTCGTTACCACTGGAACCGTTCTCACTAGAAACTCGATTCAAACACACTACACTCACAGTGACTCAAGACTCAAGGTCATTCGACGGCAAAGGGTTTCAAGTGTATTTGCAAAAACGGAATAATCAGGAATGAGGATTGGGGAATGTGTACAAGAACTAAATTTACCACATAACTCGTTAAATTGCGCACCTCATTTAGTAAAGCATTGTTTGTAGAACTAAATAGTCGTTGGGGCCATCGTAGTGGAGGAGGTCTTAGTACTTAAATCCTGTATATAACCCAGCGCCTTTCTTACGGTGTTGGGTAGCTTGGTGCGAATTTCCCCTAAAAAAGTTATTAATAGGTACTGGTTAACGTTTTTAAACACACACACAGAGACAGATTTATATGGCGAGTGTGAATGAGTGCATTTAAGCGATCGGTCTATAAACGGATGTTCTGTGACTAATTTAGGTACGTTTTTACAAAAGTACCCTAAACCGACGTGCGTGTATGAACAGATTAATGAATGGTAGGTATGTCGAGCTCGAGATCGTAGCTAGTGGGACAATGCGATCTCTACCTACCTCTATGGAAAGGAAGCGTGACGGTAGGTATGTATGTAAGGTCTTTTCATTCTTAACTGTCCTATTTGGTAAACAAAATTCTAACCTCGAAACCGCCGTATCTGCCGTATCAATTATACGGGGCCCCCAGGCCACGGGGGCCCCCGACGTGCGTAAGCAAAAATAAATGTGAGAAATCTTTACCCTTCATAAGGGCCTCCAAATATTTTTTTATACGGGGCCCCACCGAGGCACGCTACGCCCCTGGGAACTGGAGATAAAATATCAGCAAAATTATGTACAAACTACTGCGTCAGGTTTATTTGACAACATGTACACCTTATTCTATACAAAAATTCGTACATTGGGGTTAGAATTTTGTTTACCAAATGGAACAGTTAAGAATGAAATTACCATACCTATTCACATTTTCAGAGAGCGGTCTTACCCGCTGGCAGTATTACCACGTGACGGGCAGTTCTGAGCTGCCGGACGGTGCGACATGGCCGCGCGGCGCGGGCGAGCCCTGGTACGCACGCGCGGCCGCCGCCCGAGGCTCGCTACTCATACACGCGCCGGTCACGCCCAAGCGCATCATGCGGAACAGCGACGCCATGCCACCTACGGTAGGCATAGGAATAACCAGTAGGCTTATTGTCTAACTCGCTCGCAATCGCCATCGTGTTCATTTTGACAGTTCTTGTATGAATGTGACAACTAGATGATTCCGATGCCAATTGTCAGCCCATATATGAACTGTCAAAATGAACGCGATGGCGATTGCGTCCGAGTTAGACAATAAGCCTACAGGAGTAGACCTCCAGTAGCATTATACTACTTGAGGCTCGTGGTCAAAAGTCTGACATAACAAACGGTGTCCTTGAATTGGTAGGCCCGTAGAAATTCTTTGCTACGAATTCCTAATCACTGTCTGCTTAGTTTGCGACAAACTAAAAACTGCTGAACGAATTTTCATGCGGGTTTCAGCAATAGTGATTCACAAAAAATTTTTAGGAATCAATTTTGTCAAGGTTTTTTTGTGAATTGGTTGAAATAATAACGATAATTGTTGGAAGTGCCGGGACAAGTCAAGCTGCCTTGGATACTAATTTAATTCTGCCCGGACAAGGTCGCGGGAAAAAGCTAGTGTACCTACCTGTTTGTAACAGAGAGTTGTTTGCGCCCTTGAAAGCCAAAATTTCAGAAAAGACGCTTTTGCTCGTGTGTAGTAAAATATTTATTTTTAGATAAGTAATAGGTATATTTGTTTGATCAGATTGGGGAACGAGCTAAGTGGATGACTGCGGCGCGGGTTCTTGAGCTGCCAGGGAAGGGGATGGTCGGCGTCACTGGGTTTCACTTCAGCCCGTATCACTTGGAGGAAATGCTTAAAACCACCACTAACTTCCCTGTAAGGCAAATAAGACGGTTTATAAACCTACAATTAATTTCTTTGAGCTTTTTGAACATTGCACACATTAAGATTTTGACCCAGTTCAAAGCGCATCATTGTGTTCTCAAAATATATTAAATTGGTCAATGGCGTAACTATGGCATAATACCACGGGCCACTTGCTCTACGGGTTTCCTCACTGGCTTAGCCTAGAACACAGTAGGAATGATGAATGCACTTCATTATAATTATTG
This sequence comes from Pandemis heparana, assembly GCA_963854515.1. Taxonomy (NCBI): domain Eukaryota; kingdom Metazoa; phylum Arthropoda; class Insecta; order Lepidoptera; family Tortricidae; genus Pandemis; species Pandemis heparana. The sequence goes on along the minus strand of OY978020.1, from coordinate 4,901,775 downwards.
AGGTAGGACCTCTGAATTTGTAACGGGCCCTAGACGTTTTAGTTACGCCAGAGATTAGTATCTATTCATCTGATAGATGTTTGATAAAATACGATTTCGTAATGAGCAAGCTGATCAAATACCTACTGGACTAATCCAGTAAATTCTGCCTAACTTCTCCTTACAGTATACAGAAGACGAAGCAGACTTACACCCCAAGTGTGAGGGTGGCTGGTCATGTCTGCTTATAGACGAAGGTGGATGGGTGGTGGCGGGCGGCGGCGTCAACGAAGACCCTGATAGCCCTGAGGAGCCGGTCCGCCAGGTGAGCGCATCTATCCAGGGTCGTTCTCTCATTTCGTGCAAATTGGTGGTATTCTCTCGAAAAAAATTTTTTTCTTGAAATGGTACAATTGAAAGATTTTATGTGTTTTTGAACATATATTGAATATGTGTATGTGAAAGGCACCTTAATTAGTTAATTACTTTCTATAAAATATGACCACTGGTAATGAAGTACGCGCTGGTAATGAAATTAGCAAAGATGGTAATGATTTGCTAGTGGAAGGAAATGAAATAAGTACAGGAAGGTGATTTTACCTTAGGATGGTAATGACAAAACGATGTGTTTTTAACCATTTATTCATCAGAAATGTGACATAAAAATCCAATATAAAAATTATGAATGAAGGCACATACATATGACCCTCGGAAGACGTTATCTTATAGGTTTTATCCCCCTTATTCATAAACGCTGAGTACAGGTGTAGTGCGAAATGATTTTCCATGACATTTCGTTAAATTTTACCCGATTTTCAACTTTAGTGATATGTTGTTAAAGTCGTGTATACAATGCAGCTGTCAGATTAAATTGTTTTATAAATAAGAACCTTATGCCAATGTCGTTAAAGTTGAAAACCGCATAGGATTCAACGAAATGTAATTGAAAATCATTTCGCACTATATCTGTAGGCTTCTGTTAACTTAGCAATCTTTTGTCCTTAGCTGTCACTTTGACATTTACATTTCACAGCCCTTGCCTTCTGCCTACTACTACTACCTCCAAAATGAAAAGTCTGAATTTCAGAAAGCAGTATTTCTCGCTAAAGATCGATATTATTATGTATGAGAATCTCGTCATTTTTCGAATCTTTTTTTAGTTCTTTAATGGAGGCATACTGTGCAACAATGTTTTTGGTATGAACCAAAAACTTTGGCAGTATAACTTCTTCAAAACTTTGAATTATATTCCGTGGCTTGTCCTCTATTTCTTTTTAATTGTGGCATTCGTTGTTGTTTTTTTTTGCCATCTTTTCCTTTGTATTTTTGTTTCTCAGTTAGCCATTGATAATAATTGATTTTCTCTTCGTTACTAAACTCTTGATAGTTAATTATCTTATGAGCAATGTCTTTCTAAACATTTTTCATCATAATATCATTTTTATACTACCAAGTATTGCAGCATATTTGTTTAAGTATTTCTGACCTTGATTAAACCTTCTTTACATCTTTTTCTTCCGTTTATTGTTTATTTTGTTTATTGTTTATTCTTTCTTTTAATTGTATTATTACAGTTTTAAGATGTTTCACCTCTTTTAAGTGCTTCTATCGCAAACATTTACAGTTTTTTTTTTTTTTTTTTTTTATAAAAGAGGGGGCAAACGAGCAGACGGGTCACCTGATGGAAAGTAATCACCATCGCCCATGGACACCTGCAAGACTTGGGGAATCACAGGTGCGTTGCCGACCCTTTCAAGAACAGGAAGGCTCGCTTTGACGAAAAGTCTCCTCATTGTATCTCTTTTTGTAACTCATTATAATTGTGGGTTATTTTTTATAATTCCATATTTTTTTCTCTTGCGTTGCCGATAAGCTAAAGAGCTAACTTATCTTTTTTAGACTGTTTCTTCTTTGGCTTAGCCATAATTATAAGCTGCAATAAAAAATACTTTTGATATAACTAAATTTAAATATATATAATATATATACATCACCTTTAATTTCTGACGGTAAAACCGTAAAAGTAAACATAAAAATCAAGAAGTAAAAATTCTTGATTCAAATGATAGTACCTATATGTATATCACCTTATTTGAGCATGATTATACATATACCTCAAAAAATGCTTGATTATAAATATAAATTCATCAATAACACACCTAAAATATATATATAATCCAATGCATCGGGGGTTAAACTGTTTCATTTTTATCACTATTACTGATATTATCGTTATCACTGTGTTCATGAGTCAATGTTTACGAGCCATGTTAAAATTGTATTATTTTTAAAAACATAGAAGATATAAAATGTTGTTTTCGTTGAAGCTACAGTTATAACTATGCCATGTATGCATTGCCTTCTCGAACTATTCATGACCATGCCCCTCAATTTCGATTAAATCATTACCATCTTAAATAATTCATTACCCTCCTTTTCAAATTTGGAAGGAAAAGAAGGTAATGACACGGATGTGGATGAAATATTGAGAGTTTTTCTCAACTAACTCAGTTTGTAATTGACATTGAATTTACTAAACTTCCCAACTGTTAGATAGTTTACAAACGCAACAAATTAGTAAGAGCATACTTAATTCTTTTAAGTACTTACCGATTGTGTAGCTGGATGGTGATGAAACTCAAAACGTGACAATCTCATTCGACTCACGAGAGAATGTAGCTATTTCTATAGAGAGCTGCGTATACGCGTCGCTCGGGGTGGCTTGCGCTCGACTGACCAATGAACGATGTTTTAGTTGGCGGTAGGTATTCAAAAGCTTGTTTGTACATCAAAATATATATCAATTCATTTCTCGCGCGGGTAATGATGGAACTGCTGGTGACAAACATTTAGGAACGTCTATCTTTATTCTGGTTGGCTTATAGCCTCTCATATTTTACCTTTGGAATCTATAATCAACTAGTGTTTGATTAAATGCTAAATAAAACCTCTGTTTTCAGTATGTTTTTCTAAAACTGTGATCAAAATCACATCAACAGACTTTAGGCCCCGAGGTGAATGAAAAAAATACATATTTTATATTAATAAAATCAAAACCACATAGTTATTAGTATCACTTTTTGAAGATAACAATACCGTACCAACTATGTGACAAGCTGGCAATAATAACATCACGTAAAATCAATTACATTTTTCACAATATTCGATTAAAGGCGATTTGCACGAAATGAGAGAACGACCCCCAAAGGCTAACCCATCGATCACTAGGGTCAACCCTCCACGGGAAGATATTGTGGACTCAAGGGTGCAAACTAATGGTGGACTTGGCGAGTGATACTGTTTTAGTGTGCATTTGCGGGGTGAGTAGCCCATGTTGGTACTCTTAGAGATAATAATAAGCTGGACTCCTCTACTCTGACTGAATCTACTCAAGAGTAGGCATATTTATTTCCTCGCTTCAAGAAGAAAAAATAAATCAAGCAAAGGGGAAATAATCTTTGAGAAAAGCTGCCAGCATTATTTTGACGTTACTTTCTATTGAACAAAGATTGAACTTCAAAATTTTCTGTAATGCATCTCATTCATAGCAGTGCGGTTAGAAAGAATCGTAATAGTACGTTATATACCTACATGCAATGAGCTGCTACAACCATTATACTCATCTTCTAGTAAGATTTATCTACTTAGTACATGTTGGATTTTTTCAGCATCTGGCCACGCTGTACCCTGCGGCCATGGCGGCTTTGGTCAACGCTGGCGTATTTGAGATCAATAAGATCCATGATTACCAAGCCGTTTGCTTCCCTCCTACGGAAGAAAACGTTGACAGTGCTGGACCAGTAAGTAGAGATACCCTTTTCAAAATGTCAAGAACGGGACGGTTATAGCTTCTATCTATCTCGTCTGTCTGCAGCTTAGCTGAGAGATTCTTAGTATATACCTGCTAAAAACCTGCTAAACTGTAACTTGACATGGTTGTACATAATAATCATGTCGACGAAGTGGTAGTTCCTAGGACAAAATGTTAAGGAAGTTGTTTTGTTTCTAAAGTTTTTTCATGTTAATGAGCAACGCTTAATATTGAAAATTTGCCGTAATTACGGCAAACTGCGCGTGATTCAACACAACACAACATAGGTACTTACTTAACGTTTACTTGACCGGGTTTTTCTTGTGGGACACCATGAGAAACACACGCAAAAGAAGCTTACATTAGGTACTATTTTAAAAGGAACGATCCTGAATAAATTAAGCTTATTCTTAGTATAGTTATATAGCTCATAAAGCCTCTTTGCCATCTTTCTTCGAAATCTAAAGAATGTAGTAAATGGCACTAGTCTTACTCTACGTGCTCTAACCCTTTTTTTAGGCGATGCCTTCGATGCTGAGGGCGGTGTGGGCCACAATGAATGCAGTTATACACGCGACCAGTAACGCTGTGATACTGATGGTGATATCGAGCTATGGTAATGTTTTCCTACATTGGTCCATATTCTAAGCTAAGGTGAAACGGCTAAATTTTGAATAAAAAATTACGATAAAAACTTCGTTCAAATTAACTAACCCAAGCACCTGCTGAAATATTCGAGAATAATTGTAAGATACTTAGGTATTACCTATCTTCAAAGAAAAGAAAAAAAAGAAAGAGAAAAAAGAAAAAAGAGAGAGAGAGAGAGACAGAGAAAGTTTATAAAGAGTACCAGTTACAAATACTGTATGGTAATTGTATTGATCTTATTTCGCCATTATCATAAATTTAAGAGCCTAGCTCTCGACGGTGGAGTAAATGCCATTCAATCTTTTTTTCTGCCATTGATTTGAACTCCTGATACGACACTACATTAACCTTCTCCTGTGCTTGATCCATAAACGCACGTCTCAGCCTTTCTCTTCTTTTATTCCTTTTACCAAAGTTTTCATGTTGGTAGGTACGTATTAAGTACCCCAACATATTTCTCTTCTATTCTCAATTTTCCTCAATAGATATCTTGTTTGTAAGTTATATTTTATTGTTGCAGGACGCTTGGTATCAAGCGAAACCTTTGCAGAGAAGGAGAAACGGCGCAAGAGCATAAAGAAGAATTACGAGCGCGAGAAATTCGACCATCTTTATGATGACAGAGTGCTCGTCAACAGATCGCATATCGCTGCCTGTGACCGTTCGCGGTATTTCTATGTGTTGCGTGTATGTTATTATTTATTACACATAGATAGAGAGCCGTGGTAGACTAGTGGTTTGACCTGTGGCCTCTCAAGCAGAGGGTCGTGTGTTCGAATCCCGGGCTCGCACCTCTGAGTTTTTCGGAATTTATGTGCGATATCTCATTTGAAATTTACCTTGAGCTTTTCGGTGAAGGAAAAACATCGTGAGGAAACCTGCACACAACTGCGAAGCAATTCAATGGTGTGTGTTAAGTTCCCAATCCACACTGGGCCCGCGTGGGAACTATAGCCCAAGCCCTCTCATTCTGAGAGGAGGCCTGTGCCCAGCAGTGGGACGTATATAGGCTGGAGATGAGATAGAGAGCAGTGGCGTAACAACGTCTGAGGCCCATGATAAAAGATGGGGGTCCTTCCTTAGGGTGCGACCAAACCGCCGCGTAAACGCAGAGACGTATCGTATGCGTCACGTTTTCTCACTGTTTCTTCATACATTTTGTTGCGATTCCGTAACGTCACCGTTCTTTAAGCGGCGGTGTGGTCGCACCCTTAATATATAAAGAAATGCATTTGTCCCTTCTGTGCTCTAGGCTAAGCCAGTTCGGGGCCCTGTAGAGCTGTGGCATTTTGTCAGTCTTGTCACCTTACTGGTAGAAAGATGGTAGGGTTTATGAGGGCTGGATTAATATTCTTTTGTGTTTAATAAGTCTGATTCATGGAAGAATTAACCAATGTAGCTATAAGCTACAAGCTAAGGCTAACGTCAATAAAAACTAACAATAAAATAATGGACAAAAATCATTTATCTTTCCAGTCCGCTGTCACAATGCTGTTGACACTGTGCCAATCAATCAATTAAATAAACCGGTTGTTTCATAAAAATACCTGGACAATGGTAGAAATTGCTAGACTGAAAATAATAGTGATGTAGATATTTTTTAACGATTTTTATCGTTCCTTCAGCCGAGCCGTGCGGAAGCGGAGTTTAAGCGGGCGGCAGCTGTTGAGGGCGTCTGCGACTGGCCACTCGTGGGGGCCTTGCTGCCGCGCACAAACCTTGTACTCTTGGCTGTGTACATTCCGTGTATGACGCAGGACGCTTATCAGCCGGATCCCATGATCAACAGAAAGGTTATTATTGCCTAGAGCGCGTACAAATTGTGGTGTACCTTACCACTGTCTACTCTGGTTACTCCCATGCACGCCACTGTTATTGCCAAGTTTCCTTACTCGCTAATCCTGCCGTCAACCGGTGAAATTACTAGCACATGGGGTGTAGTCAGCGTCATATAGTATGAAACATCCAAGGTGACCAAAAAGTTCCATACACCGTACTATTTCTATGGTGTACCGAACTATTTGGTCACCTTGGATGTTTCATACCTATATGACGCTGACTGTACCTACTTCACGCCAGCTCCGGTAGCCAAAACGTATCGACTGTCACTTACTTGGCAACTCTTTGTATAGAATACGAGTTGGTACGTAGCTGTCGGCGTCGCCATGGCGTTCCGGTGAGGCAGGGCTCTAAAAGTATGCAACGTTTAACCTTCTTTCCTACACATTCCAGGTTAAAATCGAGAAGGAACCTCCGCCGGGCAAGAAGAAACCTCAATGCTTAGCGGCCACTCTCGCATGCTCCCGCAGCGAGACACCTTTGCCGGCGCGCTCGCCCCACATGACTTGCTTCAAGCATAATTACAAGAAGGTACAGCCAGCTTTGGCCAAATAGTTGAGCTTTATTACAGTTGTAGATAAAATTAAATTTCATTCACGCTAGTTTATTTGTCCAGGAGGAAGGCTACCGGCAGTGTGGACCTTGGCTTCCAGATGACGATCAGTCGGAGGAAGACGACGACAATAAATACGTGGAGCAAGACGAAGCCTTGTCCGACAAGGGCTTGTATGACGAAGGCTGTGACGGGGCCAGTTACTCCACGTTTACCAGGCAGCTGCTTTACTTATCACTCATGTCGATATTAATTTAAGGAAAATAAATAAGGGGAAATTACTTGTTCTGCAAGAAGCGTCATCATCAAACGCTTTTACATCTGTGACAGAATGATGAGTTTTTTGATGATCAGCGACACTTCTTTGGAAGCTGAACAAGCCTATACGGGAGCGACATCCGAGACCCGACAACGGGCATGTCAAACTATGGAGTTTGAAGGGACGACTGCGCCTACACAAGCTCTGGTCCACGCGTCTTTGACCTAGGGATTCATAAGAAGTGCGGGCATCTCTTTGAACATGCGAAAAAATGTTAAATTAAAATATTCTGTATTTTGGGTTTCCTTAAGTCCGAGGGTAAGTTTCCTTTATACAGCAAGATAATAAGTTTTGTTCAGGTGTTTCAGCGTTTTGACGTAAGGAGCTTGCATATGGCTCTATCCGTGACTCTTAAACCGTGAGCTCCTAGAATTACCCTTAAGAGTGAGTGGGACAACACGACATACCCGAAAGACTTCTTAAATACACGGTTCTATACCTATAATGACATCTGGATATTATTCTATTGCAGTGAATTATCTGAAAAATACCTACGGGTCTCGCTTTGGCCCCGGAGCTTTGTTTTCGATTCCAAAACACAAGTTTTGGTATTTACTTAATGTTAATTAGCTGTAAAAGAATTAAAACGTCCTGTTTCTCAATAATACGCAAGACTTATTTCGGCAAAGGTATAGAATTAATGAAAAAAAAGAACTAAAAGTGTATAAATTAGTAGACATACAAAACATGTTTATATTAAAAGCTTAGCTTTTGCACGAGCTCGTTTTTGTTAGCAAATAAAACAATTGGACTCCATCAACTCTTTTATTTCAAGTATTTAACGTTTTTTGGTTCGGAAATACTATTAATATTGATTTCTACAATCACAACTTGGCAGCATTACCATAATCTTTTGTAAATAAAGGGATATTGGTTAGCTGTTCAACGGAATGACACAGTATGCAAAATTAATTAAGTTTTAACTTTTATTCTTAGACTAAATTGAATACTAACAGGTAACAATAAAAAGGTATACGTTATACATAACTAAGAAATGGTTACGAAAGTAGAAAATAATTGAACAATAAAAATGCCTGGTATAATTTTGTATTGTAAAGCAATTTTTTTCTAAATGTCGTTCTAAACACGTTTACAGCCCATTACAATGTAAGTAAATGTTTATTTGTACTGCAAGTATATAGTGTGCCACATATGGCACACTGGTCACAAATTAAACTAGAAAATAGTAATAAGCAGGACATATATGATAGATAGATACCTAGATAGATTAACACTTTATTTTCTTCTTTATATGAGAAAATTAACACAGCTACTTGCTAAATAATAGTTTTTTTATTGCTCACATGTATAAAAAATGACACAACGACCCAAGATAAATGATGGACGAGACAGAATATTGAAAACATTTGCATCAGGGCTGTAAAATAAGATCAATATATATTTGAGAGACAGTAAATGTGTTAATATTTATAAAAATAAAGTTACACATTATTATTGTACTTAACATAATTAACGTGCTGAAACCAATTCTGAAATAATAAAGATATTATACATGCTACCGTTCAATATGATGGCATTCGCCAACTAGAAAGGTCTTTTTTAGGTGGAGCATGACGTTATTTGTTTTTCTTCATGAATAAAAACTAAAGCGACAATATCATGGCTAAGTATATCATTTTTCGTTTGCTGGCGAACATAAGACTTTTACAGTTAGAATGCCCCATATAAACGTTAACTACATTAGATAGGTGTGACAAACAACCTTTTATTATTTTTTGTGGAAAACAGAGGAACCACAAACACAAATCAAACTCAATAATGCACTACATCATGTTATCATGTAACAAAAATAACTACATTAAAAATACAACTGGGCAGGGTTTTTATTTCATAGTTTTCAAAAAAAGTTGTCCCTGTCACGAGTCAACCGATAATTTAGCTAGATATTTTAAACCATATCCGAATATACATCTTTTTAAATTGTTCTATTCAGATAAAAATAGAAATAGATTTAGATATATGTATGTTAGAATTTTTGCATTACATACCGACCTATCTACTGCTACAATTTCCAAATACTATGGTTGAATGAACTTATTGCTGCGTTAATTTTACTTACCCGGGTGATTTTATTAGCCATTTGGCAAAAATTTTATTTCTTATATTTATGTTCTACGAATACCTACTACTTATTACACTGAGAGTGATTTCCACTTTAGAGGAGGAGTAAGTATCAACACATATTCGACCCACGGTAACCACAATTAACGCAACTTAACCATAACTATTCTATTTTTTTTTGAGCCCAGTTTATTGAGGTTTTTCACATTCAGTTACAATTGCTTCGCTTAACCTATACCTCTCTTAACACTTTGATAGCTAATTTAATATCTCACAGAAACAATATTTTTCAAAATATACACCAGAAAAATAGATTTACCTGTTATTATGTTTACTGCATAGATATTATATTTGATTAAACAAAACGGGAATGTATTCTTCTTCTTCTTCTTCTTCTTTAGCCATTCTCAACCTCAAAGGTGTAGGCCTCCTTCAGTTTATGCCATCTGTTTCTGTCTTGAGCAGTTTCCAACCACTTTGTTCCCGCCAGTCTTTTGATATCGTCGTACCAACGCATCTGCGGTCTTCCTCTCGGGCGTTTCTCGCCCCACGGTCTCCATTCTACCACTGCCCTGCACCACGAGCCATGCTTGCGGGCGACATGACCAGCCCACTCCCATTTCAATTTCGCAACCCGTTTAGTCACATCGCTCACTTTGCTTTGTTCTCTGACCCATTCGTTTCTTTTACGGTCTCTCAGCGTAACTCCTACCAGTTTTCTCTCAATTGCTCTTTGAGCCACCTGAAGTTTGTGGAGGATCTCCTTAGTAAAAACCCACGTCTCAGCTCCATACGTAAGCACAGGCAGAATGCACTGATCGTGAATACGAGCTTTTTGTTCGGCACTGAGCTTCATGTTGAACGCGAATTGGAGTTTGGAGTAAGCTGCCCAAGCCAGTCTTATGCGCCTATCAATTTCGTTAGCCTGATTGTCCTTTCCCAATACGACCTCCTGACCAAGATACACATACTTATCCACTTTTTCGATGACAGTGCCATTTACGCAGATGTTTGCGGTATCATTTAAAGTGTTGGTCATTATCTTGGTTTTGTCAAGGTTCATTTCTAAACCACACTGCTCAGAGGCTTGGTTGAGTTCCCGTATCATAGTTTGAAGGTCAGTCGAGTTGTCTGCGAACAACACTATATCATCCGCAAATCGTAGGTTACTCAGTCTCTTGCCCTCCACACTAATGCCACGCTCTTCCCAATCCAACTTTTTGAAAATATCCTCCAGTACTAAGGTGAACAGTTTTGGAGAGAGTGTATCTCCCTGTCTAACTCCTCTCCAGATCTTCACAGGTTGAGTTTCTGGTGGTAAGTTAACCTTTAAAGTTGCATTGTTGTAGATATTTTTTATGAGGTTAGTGTAGCGGTGATCAATACGGGCATTTTGAAGGGACTGAACCACTGCCCAAGTTTCGATGCTGTCAAAGGCCTTTTTGTAGTCTATAAATGCGACCCACAGTGGTAATTGATATTCGGTGGCTTTTTCAATGACGACCCTCATAGTTAATATATGATCCATAGTGCTAAAACCACCTCTGAAACCGGCTTGCTCAACTGGTTGGTAGTAGTCAAGTTTCTTAGTCAAACGAATGGTGATAATTTTCGTAAACAATTTGTACAGCTGTGATAACAGACTGATGGGGCGGTAGTTGTTCAGGTCTAATTTGTTTCCCTTTTTAAGCAGTAGAATGAATGATTACACAACATTAAAAGAAATACACTTACAAAATTTTGATTGTCTGAGCAGATTTTGTAAAAGATAGATATTTTTTTCTAACATTGTAATTTTCCTTTTTAACGAAAAAAAATTTATAGTTTTACTTTTATCCTAAAAAATATATAATGTATACAGATTTTGGTTAAATACCTTCGCCTTAATAGATTCGCACTGTTTTTCAAATGTTCCTTGCTCAACGTTTCCCATTTGGCACCAATAATACTATTATAATTCGAGATTTTTTCAATATCTTACAGTACGTGAGAAGATACAATACACATACCTATTCAAAATATTTCGTGTTTTGCCAAAAATGCACTTTCAAAGATTTTTACATAAATCAAATAAATTTGTAAATTTTGCATGTTCTACTAAAGCTTAAACTTGAGACGACCTGTTAACGAGGCTATTATGTTTTCAAATAATATGATTGTAAATTTTCATATAGTTACTGAATATTTTCTTCTTATTTATTACCAATCTAGAGATCTCTGACTTTTGATACCTGAACAGGATAATCAACACCAATTAATAATTTGATTAAACTTTTAACACTGATACTGAAATCATTTTGTATTCACTAGTAACATTAATTTATTTTTAACTACTCATTATCCTTAATATTATTATCTAGTCTTATATCTATATCACCATCAAAATGAGATGATAAAAACGTCAAAAATATAACACGAGTAAATAAATAACTGATTTTCTTTGGTACAACAGAAACTTTTTAGGAAGACAACATGTAAAGAAACAAAAGCATAGTAAAAACGTATGAAAAGAAATATTTTCTCTCATAATTGCTATTAGATAGCTTTTATAAATAAAGTAACGTAAAAAAATATGAAACCTTGTTTTTATCACTAAACTAAAATACTTTGTGATTTATAGAAAATAAACAACTTATTGGAATGCGGTATTATAACAACAAACTTACAGTTCATTTTAAATAATAGCTTTAAAATTCGTCACAAATATTCCAGTTTGCTGTGACACCCATTAATGTTGCTCTGTCTCTCTTTTTACCCGACTTCGGAGTTCTTTTAATTCACCTACACATTTTTTTAACCTAAACTGCGTTGATACGCTCACATGAATCGCTGTCATTTAATAGAACATTTTTTTGTCATTGTACCACATGTGGAACATCACGCATCGCCGTGTGTCATGTATGACACGAAACCGTAATTTTTTTATTTGATGTTGAACTCGAATTTTCCAAGTACCTACTACAAGTGAAATTTATGTCACAAATATATTCGATTCCATTTTTAATGAGCAACAAGCCGAAAATCACAAAACAAACTGGAACCTAACATATATATTAAGGTAGCTACTCTCCACGCACTCTCCACACGAGTAGTTAGTAAGGTCTTTTCATTCCTAACTGTCCTATTTAGTAAACAAAATTCTAACATCATAACGACTCATTTTTGTTATTTTTTAACTATTTCATCGTAAATAAAGGAACTGGAGATAAGATATCAGCAAAATTATGTGCAAAATATTACTTCAGGTTTATTTGATAACATAATACACCTTATTCTTTACAAAAATTTGTACATTGAGGTTAGAATTTTGTTTACCAAATAGGACAGTTAAGAATGGAAAGGCCTTAGAAATAAATCAATACATTTTATTGGCAGTAACATGAAAGGCAGAATCTGATGAATGCGGTCATAATATAACGATTTCAACCGCAATACACAGAAATAAAAGCGCATTTTTCAGATTCAACTGTTATTAGAACAGCACAACTATATACAAGCCTCCTTATTCATAAACGCTCTGTAGGCTTCTGCTAACTTAGCAATCGTTTGTCCTTATCTGTCATTTTGACATTTACCTTTCACAGATAAGGACGAACAATTACTAAAGTCGTCACAATTTAAAAGGCCCGTTTTGACAGTTCACGCCCATGAAGTTCTCTATTTTTTACCGATCGAAATGTTCTGAAGGTAATTCCATTTTTTATTGATGGGATGGATTTTTTCACATTGTCCACAGACAATTAGTAATCGGTTAAGGAAAAAATAAATCGATCTAGATAATTTTTTTAAGGCCGACTCGCACTTGGCAGGTTATATTTATTGTATTTAGACCAATTAGGTAATTACTGAATTTCACCAGCTGTTTTGATCTTTACTGAAAATTATGACCTTGGAGCTCAAAGCCGTAAACAATGGCAACACTGATTTCAATAGAATGGCTCGTCTTCATCATCTGAAGAAAATGATTGACTGAAGATTCATTTTCTAATCAGAACTTTAATCCAATGCCACTTTACAATACATATTTAAATCGATCAAATACTCATGCAAACTTTAATCGATTTATCGTGAGTATCGAGTACAGAGTCCTACGGTGACATCACTAGTTACGTCGGGAAGACAAATGTCAAAACGGGCCTTTTATTTTGCGACGACTTTAAGTTAGCAGAGGTCTATAGAGCGTTCATGAATAGGGGGGAAGGTCTATTAAAATTGTTCCGGGGGGTTTCAGTAGGTGGTACGTTTAAGGAGGTATCAGACGGTTCACTCGAGTGAATGTTCTTTCGAGTGAACGCTGCCGAATGAAAATAAGAAAATATCCAACACCGTTTGATCAATTCACTAATGAATTCATTCGGCACTTTTCTTTCACTTGGCGTTCAGACGTGTCACTTTGAGTGAAAGATGCAGAATGAAATAATGAAAATGAACAAAAAATGAACCGTCCGATATCACCTTTAGCCATCAAATTTTTCGATTCAATGTTTGACGCAGCTCGCTTTGAACATTGTGTGTAAACTATTTATTGTGCAAAATAAACAAGACAAACACAATTGACAAACACTGAGATACGTGCACAAAGGCGGACTTATCCCTTCAGGGGATCTCTTCCAGTTAACCTTTGATCTATGTACGGAAACATTTGAGGACTATGGTTCATAAATTTAAAAATTTGCTATGCAGGGCTATTAAGTCAAACCCAACAATCCGGGCCCTATTTTATAAAGCTACAAGTTGCAATTTACAAGCGGGAGTCTCTATCTAACACATAGGGTCAGAAAGAGACTTCCGCTTGCAAATTGTAATTTATAGTTTTATAAAATAGGGCCCTGGTGAAAAAATCCTGAACAATTTTAATAGACATTTCATAAATCTCTATACTATATGGTATTAGCCACGGACCAGTATTTATATAGACGTTTATCGATCAATCATGCGTGTCTTAGTACACATTCCGAGGGTGGTGAAATAAAGAATGTCTCAGATGGCAAGAACTTGTCGCACGAGCCAAAAGCGAGGGCGATAAACATGCGACCTGAGGCTTTCTTTATCACCGCCCGAGGCGTGTACACAATTTTACGTCTTCCCCTGGCCAGGATTAGCCACGCAGTTGTTGCGTCTGCTTAGACAGAAGCGAAAATGATGGTGGAATGAATGACTTACTCAAATACCGGTGGCTGGCTGAATGTACACACTTTCGACTAAAATAAAATATAACATACAAGGTGTATCAGATACCCCCTAACAATAATCAACTGGGGTATATAACCATAGCTATAGAAGCTAAAAAAATATTTAAAAAAAATTGGTGTATATTTTTTTAAATGTTTTCTATAGAAATGATTACAGTTAATACTACCATTCCTATAGAAAATATTAAAAAAAAAATACTCCAATTTTTTTTTTTTTTAATTTTTTTAGCTTCTGTAGCTATGGTTATATACCCCAGTTGATTATTGTTAGGGGCTATCTGATACACCCTGTATAAAGACCCGACCACACGGGTGCTTAAAATACGTTGACTGTGCGTATACGCAACAAAATGTATGAAGAAACGGTGAGAAAACGTGACGCATACGACACGTCACTCCGTATACCTTAAATATCATGCGACAAATGACATTAATTTATTTTGACCCAAACTGTTTATGGATTGCCACGGATAAACAAAAACATGCTTATTTAGATAAATACATGTTAAACAACCAAGATTCTTAGAACAATTTTGTGCCGATGACGTATTCAAAAATTGACGGGATTTCCCGTTTATAATATTTCGAATGAACTTAATCATTGAAAACTCTTATTGACACGTCCATTCATATACCTACATTACGTACGCCTTACGTCATCCACTTCAATATAGGTCCGTGTTATCGAATCGATTTAGATTTGATCTAAAAACGAAGTGCACACGCACATTTGAAACTTTCATTCAATTTCCGTTCCAAAAAATGCGACGTTGCCAGCTCAGTAGGGATTAACGCTCTTAAATAAAAGCAAACGTCAGTTGAGCATCCTGAGTGCACGCTGCATATGTATGAGTGCCTTTGCCGCTATCCGCCCCGCTACCCGCCCCGCTGCACGCTCCGCTTCGAGCGTCCACTCAGCCTTACACTTACAGTTTATTATTATGAAAAGAGTCCTTTTGCTTAAGACGACTAGTACCTTCAAATGCTGTAAATTAGGTACTTTCTAAGGCCTACTGCTCAACAGCTGAGCCAAAAAAATTGAAAAAAAAAAAAAAACAACTTATGTATACAACATTTGCATCGTAGGTCGTTTAGGTATCAGCAAAAGTTCGGTATTTAAATAAAGTTCAACCGAATGGTGTTTTTTGGCTTGCATTCGCTACTGCTCCTAAACGGTAACGATTTAAGAAAATATTTAAATGTTAAAAAATAAAGAATCCGATGTACTTTAAACACAACGTAGCATTTGTAAACCAATAGACTTTCTAATTTCTAAACGACACTGAAAATTAGAACACATAGAAAAATCCGAAAAGTAAAGCTATGGCCGGGAATCGAAACCGGGTCCTCGTCATTCCGTGACGCGTGCTATACCCCTACAACACCCATAGCAGGTGTGTAAGCCTTCGAATTTTTCTATCTGTTACCAACTGTCACGTGACCTTGTTACTATGCGAATAGACTTTCTCATCACGAGTAACAACAAAAACACCGAAAATTTGCAAAAGTGTTATTTTCTTTACTCCTCACACGTAAAGAAACAGACAAAGACAACCTTTTGAAAGCACTAGTCGCCTTAATCAGCGATTAACCATCATTATCTGCCTGAAGACGAGCACTGGACAAAAGCCTCCCAATTAGAACGCTACAATGAAGAACATACTGCTTGCCCGCTCTCGCAGTGTAGCCGCTCCACCTAGTGGGAGGCCTGACAACGCTGCGTCTTCCGGTTCGCGGCCGCTCGAATATTTCCCCTTCAACGGCTATCTCTTCTACTAGACCAGAGGTTCCCAAACTCTTTTGTTCCATAGACCACTTTCAAAATTTTGCTGGATACGGTGGACCCCCTGCAGCTACATTACCTCTAATTTCTAAACTAAATCTCGAAAAAAAAATTAAGATTAAGTAGCTCTATAATCTATGGAAACTGGCGTTGTTGCTGAGTTTCAACGATAAATTAACAGTTTTCGAAAAAATTGGTTAGAATTGATTGCTTGATAGAGTTAATTATTTGAAAATAAAGTCGACTAAACAAATTTTCAATTATATTATATTTTTGTGCTGCGAGTGACTTCATCCTACTTTACTTTCTTGAAATCTACAATGACTCACAGCACAAGAACCAATCAATTCTCAAAAATTTTATTCAATTTCCATGCACCCCCGCTTGCGATTGTGGACCCCCATTTTGGTCACGCCCAACGTAGACCCCCGTCGAGTCTTCCGTGGACCCCTGGGGGTCCACCTGGACCACTTTGGGAACTACTGTACTAGACGGAGAGCTAGTTAAAATATTGCTAAAATATTCCCCAACAATTCTAAAACGCCTTGTGAGTTTCTTTGGCAAATTTCCGTATTCCGGATTCTATAACGCAAAGAAACTCCGAGCATAGCTCTTAATCTTATTGCGTGACTCTCAGTCTCCAAGGCCAACAGTCTAGGGTTGAATAAAATGAAATTATCCGGCAGTCGATAGTTACTTATGATTAGTTGAGGGGCGTCGGCGAGTTCACTCCTCTTCGGATTCGGTGTCGGAATCGGGGATTGTGTTGAACCAGTTCTCCCAATTTGATGGCGGGCCCAGGGCAGGTCTGGATTTAAAAAAAAAGAACAGCGAGTGATTAAAAAGGTAGGTAGCGTGATATGGGTACAGACGTTTGTGAATGATTTAATACGTAGGTATGCTGATATTTGTTAATTCTGTGCTTTAAGAGGGTACATTCCTACTGAGCTGGCAACGTCGCATTTTTGGTGTTTTTTTTACGTCAATTTCACGGAAATTGAATGAGAGTTTCAAATGTGCGTCTGTAGTGCACTTTGTTTTTAGTGTATTAATGTGTCTAATGCAATAATTAATCGTGATGGACTTTTATTTTCTTAATAATCAAATCTTCTTAATAAACACTAAAAATGCGACGTTGCCAGCTCAGTAGGGATAAACGCTCTTAAAATTGGCTTATTTATACTTATTAGTAAGGTACGGTTTATTTTTTATTTTCTTTCACGACCAAAGTCGTCCCCATTTAAATGGAGAGAGGGTTTTAGTTAGGGAATTCCCCATTTGGTAGGAGTAGCATTATATCCCGCAGGTAATTATGTACCTAAGACGAACGATAGTTTTACGTGATAACGTCATAAAGAAACATTGATGAAAACTGCTAGCTCTGACGTCACACGGAACGTGACACTTTTTCGGAAATGCAGCTGGTTGTTCATCGATCTATAAGACGTTGTTACGTCAATTACATTTTCTCTTTTACAAAAAAGAAAAGCCGCTGAAACAGTGCACTTTTTACGTTCATTCGCAAGTGTTTTTAGTGTAGCATTAGCATACGTAGATGTTTGCACTCTTGATAAGACTTTCCTCAAAACGTTGCATATGCTCTCTGTTATCAATCTGAGCCATTATTCACAATAATTAATTATATTCGTACTTAGTCCGAGATAACTATGTAGTTCCGTCCTTTCTTGCTACTTGAACGCGACGTATAAAGACACCATAAACAAAAAACAGCACCTGTCAATACTAATCACATATGTCATCTGTCATTTCGCGCTCGAGCGCAATGGAACAAAAAATGTTTTTTCTTTCGGGAAAAATACTTTTTACTGTATCAGTTATCGAAATATTATACTGCACCATGCCAAAAAGAAAGAGAGATGTCGAGGAAAAATACTGCAATTAGAGAAAAGGCTGGATAGAGATAGGAAAAAGTACGACGCAATTTCTACAGAAATTCGGCTTCTCCAAAGGGTAAGTGATTAGGAATAATATAATACAGGGGGTTTAGGCAAAGAAATATACAGCTCTCTTCGTTATAATTATAAGTTTATTACATCACGGGAAAGCTTTTCCCAAAAAATAGTTACGAAGATATGAGAACGTACGTACTTCCGTGGGAAGCTATGTACCTACACGTCTCACTGTATGGAGACTTGAGTATGATTAACTCTTTTTAAAAGCATTATCGTGTGACGATTTTGCTATCTATCCGTTGGATAGTATTGGGTCATGAACCTTGACATGTTTGTCACATCCCTTACCTAAATTGTTTAGGATAAACAAATTTTTGTTTCAAATTCAGGCTATTACTTTTTGCCTGCATATAATTCAGCTCAAATACCAGAGCTTGACCCAGAAACGGAACCTGAAGCATCAGAATTAGAAACTCAGATTACTTAAATAATAAGCAAATAAATAATTCTGATCAAAGTGACTCAGAAAAAGTGACTGATATTTTGTCGGCACTAGGTGAGTCGAATACTGGTGAGAAACATTATGGAGACAAGGTGTATGATCAGATTTATAACACAATAAAGAATATTATTGTAGAAGGCCTACCCAAGTAAAACAAAAGAGAAATTTCTCAAGTCATTGCTGGTCCCTATCAACTGTAAATTATTTGATGTCACAAGATAGATCTCCACTCTCCAGGGAGTGTTAAACGATCCCTCTAAGACATGTGATAACTTATTATAATTCATAATTCATTTATTGCATGAAAACGGGTACACGGGTACATGGGTATTATGAGAAAGACAGTTAGAAATGGGCTTGGCAATCTTGGGTCTGTATGAAGTTATTCACAACTTATCGAAGGAGGACTTTGACAATTGGAATATCAATGCATATACCTATGCCTAATGCATAGATAACACTTATAAGAAATATTTAAGGTTCCAATTTAATTCGATTTATATTAATAAAATTGCTTACCATTTGGCATAAGCACCGCACCATTCCATTTCACAAAATTGTTAAAGCCGGTGATAGGATATCTTAAGATAAATGGGCATTCGTTTAAGGGTTTATCTCAATGATCTGATTTGTCTGGGCTCAACTTATGATGAATGTGTCAGTAATGGAAAAATTTTAAAAAAGACATTTACTATGTCTTGATTTTGTCATAAATGGGGAATAGAGTAATTTTACTCCACTTAATATCTGAATTTTTTGGTTTCCAAATAGATTATAAAGGTGACATTAGCCCATACAAATGTAAAATGGGAAAGACTGCGGAGGATAATTTAAAATTATTTAAATTTAGATTACTGCTCAGTTAGGGACTTGGCAAGAATGTTAGGTAGTTTAGTTTCAGTAGGTATGACAATATCTTAGGGTGTGTAATGTTCGTCATAACAACGATTTTTGCGATTTTTAATTTTTCATAACACAAATATCAGAATTTCAATCTGTCAAAATATTGAGATTATATAAAAACAATATGCATTTAAACAAATTGCCGAATTTCTCAAATCATAATATCAACTTTCATATTTAAATAATAATAATAATAATAAAAAAAAAAAAAAAAAAAAAAAAAAAAAAAAAAAAAAAAAAAAAAAACTAACACTGAAGGCTAAGGCGGAAGCTACGCTACGCTTCGCTCCCGCCTTAGCCTTCTGAACCTAACCTATCCCGAGTCGCTTCTGCTCCGAACCGTCTTGCTCGCTCGCTTCGCTCGCTCGCACAATGCAATTGTTTTATACATTCGGCACCAGCCAAATTTAAATATGCGACAAGAGATGGTTCGCTTACTTACTAAACATATTTTGCATGATGTTATACCCTCTAATCATTGTTCTAAATGTCGTTATGGATTTTAATCATTATATTGAATAATCGAATATTCAAATGAATTTATTGCAATCGTTGTTATGACTAATGAATGTTATATTGCTTGAAGCTTATGCTCGGTAAAAATATGATTTTTGAAAATAGTATAATGAAATTATGCTAATGAAACGAAACTAGTATGATGATTGAACGGCACCCAATAATATCTATTGGTTTTGTGTAGTGTTACAATACATTTTGAAGCAGCAAAATTTAGGACTTTGGAATGGTTGGGGGTAGTTATGATAATATTATCACCATTGGCCAGAAGGCCAAAAAAGATCTCACGTGGTGGAAAAATAATATTAGGACTAGACCACATAAAGCAGGATAATTTTGCTTTAGAGATTTTCTCAAATGCATCTTTATTAGATGGGGTACAGAATGTAATGGGAAGAGTGCTAAGGGAAGTTGGCCAATAGAGGAAAATAAAAATGTCATTAATTATCTGGAGTTATTAGCGTTATATTTTGCTTTACGATGCTTTGCAGATCAGATTTTATTACGAATTGACAATACTACTGCCATTTCCTATATAAATAGGATGGGTTCTATTCAATTTCCACTGTTAAATAACCTTGCAAGTCAAATTTGGAAATGTTGCGAAGCAAGACATCTATGGATTCTTGCATCATAATATATTAATTCTAAAGATAACTTTCTGAGACAGATTATGAATCTCAGAGTTCAAATCAGGATACAGAATGGGAATTATCACAAGAATTATTTCAAACAATAGTTGACTCAATAGGATATCTATCAATTGATCTGTTTGCTTCTCGTTTTAATGAAAAATGTGTTAAATACATTTCCTAGCACAGGGATCCATTTGCATGGAACATTGACGCCTTTACAGTCGAATGGAGGGGGTTATTTTATACATTCCCTCCATTCTCGTTAATCTTAAAAGTATTGCGTAAAATTAAGACCGATAGAACAACAGGAATATTAATATTTCCAGTATGGCCCAACCAAGCCTGGTATCCATTGTTCAAATCTCTCATAGTCTCAGAAGTATGGTCACCACATCCCTTACATCTTCAACTTACCCTGGGGGCCTGTATATTATCAGGGAATCAATGAAGAGAAGAATGATACCTAATGATGCAATTGATGTTATGGTAGTATCTCTAGCCAAGAATAGCTTTAAGCAGTATGATTCATGTTTACGACAGTGGTGGCAATTCTGTAAAACTCATAATGAAGATGTAGTAGGCGTTGTTGTACCCAAGATTATATCATATTTAATGTTAGTATTTCAAAAAGAAGCCAAACTTTGAATTGCTAACGGTTAACTTGGTCTAAAGACCAAACCAGATTAAAATCTTAGATAGCCATATAGATCTGATAATGACGATAGAATAAAACGCTGGTGTAGGGAGTTTATAAACTACTCCCAGGTATACCTAATACTCAAGTAATCAAGTACCTGGGACCCAGCCACTGTTCTGTCTTACCTCAAATACTGGTATCCTTTAGAAACTTTAAATTTAAAAGAACTCACTTTAAAGTCTAATGTTATTAGTTTTGACTACAGGACAGAGGGTCGAAATGCGTTCGCTAATTAATTACAGTAGATTAAAATTTTATCAGATATCCAAAAAACCTCAGCTTCAAGACGGTTTATGAATAAATTATCTCTACCATGTTTCAGTAATAATCCAGACATTTGCCCAGTATAGACCCTGTTAGAATATTTGAAAAAGAACTAATGACTTAAGACAGATAGTGACTGCATTAAATTATTTCTGACTGTAAAGGACTTCACAAACCAGCTTCAACACAAACAATAAGTAGATGGCTCAAATTAGTGATGAAAGACAGTAGTATAGATGTCAATAAGTTTTCTTCACATTCAACTAGGCACGCAGCATCGTCGCCAACATACCGTACAGGTCTCACAACAGACAGTATTTTAAAAACTGTTGGGTGGTCTAGCAGGTGCGAGACATTATAACAGACATCTAATCATTGAGTGTAATGCACAAAATGTATTTGCCCAATCTGTGGCATTGCCTAATTATTCATTAAAATAACGTTAAGATTTTAAATTTAAATGAAAAATGAAAATTACCAAAGGCTGATTTTCTTAGGATTTCCTGTTTTTAAAATTATAAGAAGTAATGTTACTGATTTTTGTTGTTTTAAATAATTATGTTCATTTTGTTTTATTATTAAGAAAATAAATATTGAAGTTTAGTTTTGGATGTTTATATGTTTATTTTTGCTCTAAACATCTACATAGTTATCTCGGACTAAGTACGAATATAATGATAGGATTAAACGAACTTACCTGAAGTGAAGTTCGATCCTGATTATATGAAGTACTTAGTCCGAGATAAGGGAGCCTCCCGCCCTCCTCACGGATAGTCACTTTCTTACTATCCCCCTAGGCCTTATTATGACGACTCTAAACGTAATGACATATGTGATTAGTATTGACAGGTGCTGTTTTTTGTTTATGGTGTCTTTATACGTCGCGTTCAAGTAGCAAGAAAGGACGGAACTACATAGTTATCTCGGACTAAGTACTTCATATAATCAGGATCGAACTTCACTTCAGGTAAGTTCGTTTAATCCTATCATTGTTCCAATGTTTTAACACTGTGACCGACGGCCACTCGCGCGGCTCCGTATAGGTATGGCAGGGTCGCCAAGTAGGAGCCAACTGGGAGCGAAGTGAAACCCGGTCGTCTTGATATAATAATAATAAAGCCTCATTTAATTCCTTAATAAATAAATAATTACATTTCATTTAATAAATCTCCAATTCGATTACATTGCATGCATTTTTTATAAAAGTATCTAGTTTATTTTTACATGCTATAAGTAAATTCAAAACTTGTTTTTTTTATATATAATTTTTTTCATGCTTATTTATACTTAAAATAAATTAAATAGTTTTTTTTATATTAAGGACTTCTCAACGAGTAAAGGCGTCCTCCAATTTACTCCAAACGTCTCTGTCTTCCGCTTTAGGTATCCAGTCTGTCCCGGCAGTTCTGATTATCTCGTCTTTCCATTTCTCCTTTGGTCTTCCTCTTCCTCTCTTAAATAATGGTCCAGTCCAAGTCGTTATTTTTCTAGTCCATTTATCATTTTTCATGCGCGCTACATGTCCTGCCCATTTCCATTTCAGCTTTTTACAATGCTTTAAAGCAGAGGTTCCCAAACTCTTTTGTTCCATAGACCACTTTCAAAATTTTGCTGGATCCGGTGGACCCCCTGCAGCTACATTACCACTAATTTCTAAACTAAATCTCGAAAAAAAAAATTAAGATTAGCTCTATAATCTATGGAAACTTGCGTTGTTGCTGAGTTTCAACGATAAATTAACAGTTTTCGAAAAAAAATGATTAGAATTGATTGCTTGATAGGGTTAATTATTTGAAAATAAAGTCGACTAAACAAATTTTAAATTAAATTATATTTTTGTGCTGCGAGTGACTCCATCCTACTCTACTTTCTTGAAATCTACAATGACTCACAGCACAAGAACCAATCAATTCTCACAAATTTTATTAAATTTTCATGCACCCCCGCTTGCGATTGTGGACCCCCATTTTTGGTCACGCCCAACGTAGACCCCCGTCGAGTCTTCCGTGGACCCCTGGGG
Organism: Pandemis heparana; assembly: GCA_963854515.1. NCBI lineage: Eukaryota > Metazoa > Arthropoda > Insecta > Lepidoptera > Tortricidae > Pandemis > Pandemis heparana. The sequence goes on along the minus strand of OY978020.1, from coordinate 4,878,119 downwards.
GTCCACCTGGACCACTTTGGGAACCACTGCTTTAAAGCATCTATAACTTTAGTTTTATTTCTGATATATGAGTTTCTTTTCTTGTCTTTTCTTTTGAGGTTTAAAATGCTTCATTCCATTGATCTTTGACAAGAATTTATTTTATTTTGTGTGTGATTGTTAAATACTTATCCAAGTTTGGCTACCATTTATGATAAGCACGGTAATACACGTCTTGATATAATGATGCTTTAATACTGCCAAGATTACATAGGATTGGGATATATATGTACTTAGAATCTGCGTATGCTAATGCTACACTACATGTTTCGCGAGGCTGCAATGAGCCATAGTCAATTGTGTACAACTTTTCTGGCAGACTGACGATGCTGCCATGAGGTCGTGTATGGTTCATTGGGTACTAGTGCCGCAGCACGCGAGTGTAGTGTGTACGAGTGCAGTACTGACCGCTGTTTGGTGTACACGCACGCTAGTGTGTACTAGTGCGGCTACACGCTACACGCTAGTGCGTTAGTGCCCTAGTGTGCTATCCCAGAGAGTTCATTCAATTTGAGTACTTACCTACTTTACGATATGAACATTAAGTTATCGCCTCTACTCATAAGAAAGAACTAGTTCGAGTTAGTTCCTATAATGTATATCTGCCCCTAAATATGTAAATAAATAAAACCCTTACAGAATTACGTAACCAGAAATACGTCATTTCGTCATCTGTCGCTTTGGCAGCGAACCTTCCTTCTTTACCTTAGCTTAGTTAGATTTTAAGTCAGTTTTTAATCAGGCTGGAGACTGAAAATTAGCATGCCTGCCGAGTCTCCTCTTCTATTTACCTAATGCTTTGATAATGTATATTTTTTTTGTGTATTGGTAAAATTTTTGTTTTATTTAAATTTTTGACTGACCTTGGCTTGGTGACGGGCTGCGGCAGCGTGGCGGTGGCGGGCGGCGGCGGCGCGGGCGGCGGGGCGCGGCGCTGCAGCGTCTGCGTGCCCTCGTCGGCCTCGTCGCGCCAACCTTCTTCGAGGACCCATCTGACATAATTATTAAACGGTTACTCAGTTGGCCTGTGATTTCTAAAGTGAACTTTTTTCCACCGTCTAAAACTTTTTAGGTTATCTACCGGGTATGGTAGCCGTGAGAGAGTGGGGATAGAGTGACAGGCGCTCGGCAGGGCAGCCAAAATGGCGACGGCCGTAGCTCGGATCAGCTAACGCGGTATTTGTGTTTTTCGATATCGATTATTTATCATTCCCATTTTTCAGTTATTAAGTTAAGATTAAGAACGCGATTTTGATACCCTAATTCGATTAATTTTCCGAAAACTTTCAGTTAAATGCCTAAAGTTTCTGGTTTACCACATTTTTTTGTTAAAAACGTTTTTTTTAAATTTCAATCCTTACCAAAGCAGAGGCCATCTACTGACCCATGGGTTTAGTACTGTGATTAGAAGTGATGAGAAAAGATTTATCTTTTGTTTATAATTATTTGATCCATTCCTCGTTGGGTACCTAAAACAATACCTGTCTCGGGACGGATATATTGTTAAATGTTCCATTAAGTACCTGGAACTAGTGGCAGACTTGCAATTTTCACATTCACTGCGATAATCGTCGTGCTCTTCGGTACCGCCCACTGCTCCGCCTGCATAACTGCACACACACGATGGCTGCAAAAAAAACATTACTTTTGATGGTACACAATGGATCACCACAGGCCACTATCATTGTGTATAGCGAACAGTTAGCAGTATACAATGGATCATGACGCGAAATAGCGATGACGTGTCGATCATTTTTCTGTTCGTAAAGGATCACAACTTTTTCACCAGGCAGAAGAGATGTGATGACATCATGAAACGAGTGCTCTCAAAAAGAGGGCACTGGCACGAAAACTGCACTGACGCTTTGACTTTATACAATTAAAAGATGTGTGTGTGATTTTCTTCGTCGAAATCACAGAACTATATCAAGATAGAATGAAAGAGTTTAGCAATTTGTAGGGAGACCGAGCGTGTAACATTTTGCGTGTGACATTTGACGTCACGAGCGCAATTTAGTGATGGGAAACATAAGCCGCGCGAAAACAATTGCAAAAGCATCGATTCACAGATCGATTAGAACACGGCACCGATTCTATGCACCGCCACCCCCACCGCACCGCGCCGCGACCTCAGAAATATATCTGGCATCGGACGTTCGTCTTCGTTGTGAAAAGAAGTAATTACATCTTTATGTGATGACAAAATATTTACTCGTACATAATTATCACTCAATTATATTACGCCAGTTATTGTAGGTGCATTTTTATCGATTTAAAATATCGATAAGACCCGACAGAGGAAATGATAATTATTTTCGACAAAGGAAATGAGAAAGCTCATAATTTTAATACCAATAAATTGCGTTACATTTGTACATATTACTTCCTTTTTCAAATCTTGATGAAGCGAAAGAGGTATGTCAGGGTAGTAGCAAGTGGAACAAAGTAGTCTCTGCCTACCCCTATGGGAAAGAGACCGTATGTATTTAAAAACTGGCACGAACGCATATCACGCTGAAAAAAAATTTTAGAATCTGAGTTTCGCTTGACATTCTACGGCGAAACAACAGAGGGGGATTCCAGTAGGCTTATTGTCTAACTCGCTCGCAATCGCCATCGTGTTCATTTTGACAGTTCTTGTATGAATGTGACAGCTAGCTGATTCCGATGCTAATTGACAATATTTAAATTTTTTAAGTGCTACTTTTTATTGTCTGGCTGGAAAGAGCGCACAATTTTAAGACACCCATATTTTTTTATATTCGTGAAAATCTTGTATTTTCGTGGAAAAATCCATTTAAATCGTTGCTCGAGCAGAAAGGGCGTAAGTAACAAACGTCAAGTATTAGCGAAATGACGTCACTGCTTTGTTTCTTACACTTAAAGAAACGTTGAAATAATTACATTAATTGACCGACAAAACCTGTGCTTAAATAGATTGACAGTGAATGCAGTTGTCAATGTCAATGAACGTCAAAACGAGCTGACAAACTCAAACAGAATACTTCACAAAAAATATGATTTTAAATGAAAACTTGCAAAAATATTATCATTATTGCCCGGCAAACAGTTATCTAGTGTTCCCGATGGCAACAAAGCCGAGTGGTGTGCGAATGAATTAACCGTCAGCTGTCAGTAGTGTTTGTGTTGTGAAAGTTGTAAATGTCAAAGGGAAACCCGGAAGACAAGGTTTTTTTTATGATGGCAGTATTGGACCGGCCGCTGGACGTCATTTCCCGTTTTAGATATTTTGCTAATTTTTCCAAAAAATACTGTACGAAAAAATCCAAAAATATTTTTTTTGTGTTCTACAAGTGCTTCTCTCAAAATGGTTTTTGATTTATGAATATAAAGAAATTTGAAATATTGTCAATTGTCAGCCCATACATGAACTGTCAAAATGAACACGATGGCGATTGCGAGCGAGTTAGACAATAAGCCTACTGGCTGGTCGTTGGTTGTAGACGGACCTGAATAACTGAATTTTTATTTTTTTCTCCTTAATTTTGTAAATTTTGTAAATTTATAAGTTTTTAACGTTTGCACTTACCTATTGAAGACCGTGATAGACAGTTAAAATTTCCACAGAACTATAACCTGTTTGTTAATAATATTTGCTTTGCTCTACGTACATTATATAGCTGCATAATTAATAATATAAAAACGTAATTATCATTTCCTCTGTTTTCAAAACCGATTTTAATCGAGTAAGAAAATCGCAGGGTACAGCACTGTGGTACAGCACTATTCTTACTTTTGACAGAAAAAATGAGAAATCGACCTTGAACGTGACTCGACAGTTTGAATAGCATATTTTTACATCGCTGGTTTTGAATGCACGCCAAGTCTGGCTCGTCAAATTAAAGCCGCAATGGAAAACTAGCGTTGGCACACAATCGCCCGCTACTGTTTTGATGAAAATAATAAATTAAATAGTTTTTTAATTAATAACAGATATTTAAGGACAAATTGTACTTCCCGATGAAAGGAAATACCTCGATTAACAGCTTGCAACTTATTTGGTAGTGTTTAAACAATTAATTATTGAGCAACAAACCATTTTATTTTTAAAATCTGACGTCCACTGACGTTTGCGGTTGGGAGCAGATTGAAGTTCGCGGCGAGCAAGTGAGCCCTCGGGACAACTTTTTGCCACGCGAGGTACATACACTCTTTCCTTCTATCTTGATATAGTTCTGTGGTCGAAATAAAATTATTTTTCCAATAAACTCGTGAATTTGTGCTTAAAAGGTAATAAGGCAAAAATCTAGGTTAAACACGGCTGTTTCAGGGTAGTTATATAATAGGAAAATCAGTAGGAACTTGTTAACCACCTTACCTTATCGACAGTGAGAGGCAGCGTGGGCGCCACTTCAGTAGTGCTTTTGCCAGTTGCCTTCAGAGATTTTGGCTCAACGCTACCCACATTTTGTTCTTCACTGTGAGCTCTGAAATGAATTTAGCTATCTGAGTAAATCTATTTCCCTTGGTCACGGCATCACGGGTGAGCGGCTGGACCGATATCGCTAGTTAATCTTTAGATGTGTTCGTTATTATCAGGACAAGGTTTTTATCAAACAATATTGTGAAAAAGAGAAAGAAACAACTGGAACGGAGGCAAAGCCACGGGAAACCGTCGTTTTATAGTTATGATAATTCTTACCTTGATCGGCCGCCGCCGCTGTATTCAAGTCTCACTGGCTCCTCGCCTCTCATGTCATTGCCCGCGGCAAGGTTCAAATTCCGCGGCATACTCCGTCCGGTGTCGGTCATCGCTCGGTTGTTCTCGTTGGGCTTGTGGAACGAGCGTCGTATCTCGTTGTGCAGGGAACGGTCCGCACGATTAAAGCCCGATATCGAGGTGTCGAGGATTGTGGTGTCGATCGCGGTCGAGATTCGCGGGATGGTGCGGTGACTGAAAATATTATGGTCTCTTTAAGTGCCTCTTGATGGACTTACTTAAGCATTATTGACGAAAACATCGGCCCTACCATAACCTGCCTCTGATGGGACCAAAAAGGCGTCATTGTTAAAACGAAAGTCCAGATGGTTGCAACATCTCCAATATAGTGACACAGAAAGTCTACTATAAACTACAATTTAGGATTACAAGGTGTATTCGATCTCACATTACGTTGTGTAAATATGCTGGTGCTTCTTTTTTTCTTTTTCTCTAGATTGACATTTACATTTGTTTGTACCGCTGTTACATAAGAACTCCGTCCTTACCTCTTGTTTAGTCTCTAAAATGTCGGAGTAACTCTCTACCTAGTCCCTAAGATACAGGTATTTTTTACCTAGTTTAGGGGTCAGAATCTTGGCTATCTCAGTTGTACCAAACTAGATATATGTTGCCTTTTTACAATAAATCATTATTATTATTATAATTCGGGAGCAGAACACTACCGACAAAGCTTGAACACAGTCGACGATACCCGATCTTTGTCGAAAATGCCCGAGTTCATGTACTCACAGCGAGGTATGCAGTGCTGGGCTCGCATAGAACCCGGGCACGTTATGCGGTCGCTCTGGTTCAGGCTCACGCGCCGCCACGCTGAGCAGAGCTCGGTTGGTGATGGCGCCCAGGGAACCCGTCAGACGGATCGCACTCGGAAAACCGACCACTGCCGAACAACACGCGATCGTACATAACAAGTGCAGTATAAATGATGTAAAGAAAACCCAGTAAGAGTAAGAGTATCGCTAGTGAAGTTTTGACAGTGTAACAGTGTCCCACTGAAAAACAGCGTTGCGGTTTGCCGCAACATTATGCTGAGTGGGGCCCATTTTACACCATATCGGTACTATTCTTAAGTATATTGTATTTCTTCATATTTTAAATCTACGTGTATCGAATGTGTGTAAATAAATGTTTCTCTCTCTCTCTCTCTCTCCCTCCCTCCCTCCCTCCCTTCGTAGATTCCCTACTGCTTTAGCTTATATATATACAGGGTGTTTGGTAGCCAGGTGCAAAGCCTTAAGGGGGTGATAGCTGAGGTATTTTTGAGCATTTTGAGCCATACATGTCTTAGCCGAAATTTGATATTTTTTTTTTTAATTGAAAATTTAAAAATATTATAAAAATACCCAGAATTTGATAGAAACTTGTCAATATTACACCAATGGGCGTTAATTTGTAAACAAAATCTTTTATTTCGGATAGTTTAATGTGTATTGGACCAAATGAAATAATTTTTAAGTGTTTTTCTTGCCACAGAAACAAAATGGAGGCATTCGAAATTACTAAAAATGTCTTATTTTGGAACAGAGTCTTTTTTCTGTGCCAGAAAATAAATAAATAAAAAAACCTGGAAATCTTCAAACATTTTTAAAAACATGCCCGTTTATTGCTCTTTCTTTTAAGGTATCACTCATTCACATTGCTTGCTAAATCTGAGAGAAAAAGTATCGCAAATAACATGTTTGGTAAAATTTTAACTTTTATTACTTACGACAAGAACATAACCATAGCAACGAGTAACAAGAAATAGTTATTCCACCTTAATATTTAATCAGATGACGTTAGTTAGGTACTGACCATTGGGCGCAATAGGATGGTGAGGCGGGTCCCGTGGCTCGGGCAGCGCGGGCTGCAACAGTGGCGCCGCGTAGCAGTTCGCCGTGCTCGCCATCTGACCAATACATCCGTTATGTATCAAACTGATGTCAAACACTCGGTGCTCAGTACACAATGGCTCAGTGGTCAACTGTAGACCATCGCCGTCATTTGCAGGGGGCAATGGTAACTGTCAACAATGGGCCATGGATCATTGTGTACATCACTCCCACCGACAACGCGAAGCGCATAGACAAGTATGGCTCACTGTGTAGTGGCACTATTGCTATTAAATTAACCGAACTACCGCGCGTCAGTGCACATTCATCTTCATTATTCTAACAATCGAAAAGAGACACCGCACGCGCTTTACATAGCGGACCGATGATTTATGACACCGCAGGCAACATCAGTATAAACATTGTTGCTTACGAAGCATCGTAGCAGCAATCCCACTTTAAGCATGTAATAAATTTCATTAAAGAACACAACTAACTATAAATCAACGCACGTAAAAATAGCTCTGGGTGGCTAGTGGAGGGGATACGTTTGCGCATCTGGTACAGTAGCGTCCCCCACCGCTCCCGCCAATTTGGTCCGTATTTCGCACACGCAGGTATATCGCCAGCTCTTTTTACGTGCGTCGATTTGTAAAAGCTTAAATAAACCGGTAATATAGCAATTTTTCTACATTGTATAGTAAAAGTATAAAGATTATTACATAATATACCTGAGCGAGGGGCCGCGGCATATTGATATAGCCGTGACCGGAGCACTGCATGGCGTCGTCGGGCCGCGACATGCTCTCGAAGGTGGCCGGGTAGGTGCGGTGGAAGGGAGTTTCTGCGTTCATTCTACAACGAAATTAACTGACTGTAGTAGTCACCAGCATAAATATATGACGGTGAACAGCGCTGCAACATCCGATGATTATACTTTCACTGTAAATTGATATTTATAATAATAATAAATATCTTGGGACAATTGACACCAATTAACTTAGTACCAAACTAAGCAAAGCTTGTAATATGGCTAGGTACAGTCGCCATCAGATATATCGTAGCGGGCGAGGTCCTCAAATAATTCGGAGCAGCCTTAAATTTCAATAAATTCGTTACACTGTAAGGTTAATAACATCAGAACACGCAATTAGTCATAAATAAAGTAGCAGCGACTTTTCAATAAAATCGGGACGTCACAGATCGTCAAAGGTATCGATGCAGACAGGCTGACCATAAAGAGCGGAACATTTTTGGAAAATATACCTTAACTTTGTGACAAACAGTTTAAATTACAGTGTGTTTATAATAAAATTAGTTTTATGAAATAGAACTACATGCTTTGACTTATAACAGCAGAAGAAGATAAATTTTATTCGTAAAAAAAGTATAATGGCAATTTAGTGGCCAGTAACAATTTACACTTTATGCAAGAAAAAAGGTTTTATGTTACTAATACAGTGAATTATGCATGCAGACGCGTACACTATCACACGGTGACATATCTTTCATTTTGGCATGACGTTTGAGCCTTATTTGTATTTTGTTTGGAATTGGAATCTATTATTATACACGTAAGGTTTATTTTCCACATATGTTCCGATATTTGTGATCAGCCTGACTGTGTCGATACCTTTGACGATCTGTGCTTCCCGATATTTTTAGCTCATTGAACGTCCCGAATTTATTGAAAAGTCGCTGTTCTTATATTTATGACGGATTGCGTGTTCCGATGTTATTAACCATATCTAGTGTAACGAATTTATTGAAATTTAATGCTGCTCCGAAATATTTGAGGACCTCGCCCGCTACGATATATCTGATGGCGACTGTACTAGATAACGGATAAACCTACTTATATAGATAAATATAATTACTTAAATAAATATTAAAGATCCAAGACTCGAGAACAAACATTCGTATTTTTCATACAAATATCTGCCCCGACCGCTAAATATATTATATTTATGCTGATATAGTCTGGCAGATAAACCACTGCAGCCAGATGACACTTTCAGTGTTGTAATTTTTTGGCAAATATTAAATAGTGATGTGACTTAGTGAGTGAATGAAAGAATGAACGATGTAATGAAATTAATTTGCGTCATAAATGAGAATTTTCAAAGCGTATTTTAATAAAATGGTTTGTTCAATAAGGTTTTTTTGGATGTTTTCTAGTCAGTAGTGTAAGAGCGCGATTTGTAAATGTGCGGAAGCATGTCAAATCAGTTACCAGTTTTCAACTCATTCCCCATTTTGCGATAAATAAAACAACAATTATCACATTAATATTTTTTTCTACCTTTGTACTTTTACTTAAAAACTTAAATTATTCCGAATCAGTTTCACTGCTGCTGTCACTGTTTACGTGTATTACAAGGTCATCGCACATTTTATCTACTATGTTAATATGAACCTTGAATGCCTCAAAAGTATCGCGCTTATTTTGAAATATACTAAACTACGAATGTGACATTCATAAAATATTTCGTTCGTTCAATAATCAAATCATTCATTACGTGACCTTAGTCGAGCACTAGTGAAATAAATGTGGTATCATTATTTCGTAAAATGACATTTGGAAGTGTCATCTGGCTGCAGTGGTTTAGCTGCCAGACTATAGAGGTGCGACGATTTTTCTTCCGGCTACATAGCATCACTTATTTTTACCACGGTAGTGTCGTCATATGCTATTGAGCCCAATAGATGATCATTTATTTTTGCAGCGCTGTTCACTGTCATATATTTATGCTGGTGACTGTACCGTTATCTGGGTAAGTTAACTACCAGAAAAGCTAAGATAAAAAAACACCGGGTAGCACTCCGGGAGTGCCGGCTGAAGTGAAAACTACACACACGCACACTCAGACACTTCCCACTTCTCACCGCCGGCGAGTAGCGAGAAGCGAGTGTTTTTTAGTATGGAACATTTGTCGCCCGGCGACAAAAGCGACAAAATTTCCATACTAAAAAACGCTCGCTTCTCGCTACTCGCCGGAAGTGGGACAAGTGCCTCACGCAAAAAGAAAAAAGTACACGAGATTTGAACTGCGGTCACCTGAGAGAACGCACTGTTATTCACACGTTATACCACTAGGCCAAACGCACATACATTAAAGCGACGAAATCAACGTACACTTCAAAAATCGAACGCGACTAGCTTCTAGCAGGTGGAACAAAGTATAGTCTCTGCCTACCCCTGTGGGAAAGAGGCGTGACGGTATGTATGTATGTAAGAGTCTGTTAGCTGACCTGATGAGTTCAGAGCGGCATTGCGCCACGGCCTCGTCGTAAGGCGGAGGAGCCTCCCCGCGCGGCAGGTAGTTCCCGTGGGGCTTCCACGCCGCCATGGCCGTCTCGCACGTGCCCCCCATGTAGCCCATACTGCCGCTGATATATCTGCAACATTTGACAACATTTCATTTTTATAACACCTGAAAATGTATATATGGTTCGAAAGCATTTTGCCTCCTGATCACTGCAATATTTTTATATAGTTTTAATTTCGCTTATAATAAAAATTAAAAAATAATTTAAAAATATGTCCTAATTTTACCAAAACTACCACATGATAGGTGAAACGCCTTTGCTTTTTTCACGAGAAAAAATAAGCGATCATAACTTTGTATTTTTGACAACTTCAAAGTACAAGGGGGGCAACTCTCAAATTCTATTTTCGAAGTTCGTTGCATACCTTCTCTCTCACTCTCAAGATAATGACTATTAGTATGAGCGGAACAGCACGAAGCGAACCTCGAAAATCGAATATTGGAGAATAGGGCCTGACATTGACAATTTGAAATTAACGTCGGTTTTTTTTTCTATAGAGGAAAGACAAAGGGATAAGTGTGTATTCTGTGATAGTATCGGAGTTACGCCCTTTTAGAATAAGGACAAATTAATAAATTAATTATAAATTAAATACAAGCCCTAGCGAAAAAATTAAACTGTCAGCATGTTCATCTTTTCAAACAAAATACAGAGAACCATTAAATTTATAGGCTCAGAAGTATAAAATGTTGTTCGCGCGCTAAAAACCTTTTTTGGTAATATGCAGTGCAGGGGTGCTCTATGGCACACATAAAGAAAAACATCAACTGTCTGTCAATAATTGTTCATCTCACGACGTGGATACCGCTACGTGTATATTTCTACGTATTACTTTTACCGCTCCTCGATATCAAGTTCTGCACCCGCATCGCCATCCTCCGCTCCAACTACGCAGCCAGGAGTACGCCCTACAGGTGAGTGCCTCTGCACTGTCAAAATTGTATCCTTTAGGCATCAGCGCACTCCCGGCCTTCCGCTAAATTCAAAATTGGCTATTTACACGCCCTAACATAACATTTTCTTTGGTCCTTCGAACCGGATTAATTGGTGATAAATTATTCATCCGCATTTTTTATTTCGCCTGTGACAGCGTAATTTTGGCTCTCACAATAGGCATAATTTTCAACCGCCATATCTGTCATCATTTTCATTTGACAACATCATATAATTTTCGGATTTAATTAAAATTTTCGCTAGGTTTTCGCGTTAAATAATGGCGGAACCAACTTTAGAAACAAAAATTTCCATATTAAAAACTAAAGAGGAACGTATTTTACGACGTTTTGCATATTTATTCGATCTGTCGAAAAAAATATCTACGCGCGATTCTCGGAGTAACGAGAATTTCATGGCGGAGTCAGAGACGATTGACGATTATCGTGTCAATTTCGAGAATATTTTAGATCAGATAAATGAAATTTCAATCTCTCTGAATCCTAAACACGAGCCTAATTATGAGGCCCTGGATACGTTCGAGAATTTGTATGCCAGAATAAAGCGCTCTCGTGCCAATATTTTGAAAATAACGACCCCGCAAACGAGTTCGCCTTGTTCACCCGCGCCACAAGTTAAAGGTCCGACTATTAAGCTTCCGCCTATCGACCTTCCTTCTTTTGATGGTAGGACTGAAAACTGGCCCATATTCTACGAGTCGTTTAAAGCCAATATCCATAATAATGATCAGCTGTCTGACTCGCAACGCGTACAGTACCTCATGGGCAAACTGACTCATAGCGCCCTTAATATAACCGCGGGCTTAGTACCCACAGGCGAGACCTACTCTATCATTTGGGACAGTCTTGTAAAAAAGTACCAGGATAAACGCGCCTTAGGTACGTATTATATAAATAACATTCTCGATATGAAGCCTTGCTCTAACTCGTCTAGCAGTCTCAACAGTTTCATCGAGAAATATTCCGCAACTGTAGCCGCTTTAAAACAATTAGATATTCCTGATCTGACAGATTTCTTTTTTCTGCAATGCGCTTTAAGAAAGACTGACCAACAGACGTTACAAACATTCGAAATGTCTGTGCGAGACGAAACGTTTCCCTCGTATGAAAAATTTGTCTCATTCATGCAAAGCCAAGTTAAAATTTTGGAACGATCAGGCAATAATTCTGTCATAAATACTCCGCGAACCGCTTTCAAACCCGCTGCCAATGCACCGGCTCAACCCGCGCGTACTACTTACAAAGCGTTTGTAGCTAGTAACGATGTTCCTTCTTCTAGCCCCGCAAATAATAAACCTTGTGTATTGTGCAATAGCAATGATCATGTTCAACTGTATAGTTGCTCCAAATTCAAAAACATGACTTCCCCGCAAGCAAGATTTGATTTTGTTAAAAATAATCGTGGCTGTGTTAATTGTTTAAGTTTGTCACACACTTTGCTCAATTGCAGCTCGCGACACACTTGCAAATTATGTCAAAAACGTCATCATACGTTGCTGCACTTTGACAACAATATTGATCCGCAATCGCAAAAACGTTTTACCGCAAAAGCGCACGTAAAATCTACGCAATTGTTTACGAACGCCGGTTCAACATCGCCTGCCGCGCATGCGCCGAACACCTCGTCTGCCGCATCGTTCCTGCGCGCGGAGCCTGCTGCGCCCCATCCGCGTGAGCTAGCAGCTGCTGCTGCGAACGTTGACCGCGCTCCGCTGCCGCCTGTAGCCGTGTGCTCGTGTGCTCATCCGCCACCTGATGGTACTCAAATCGCGTCTCCGTCCTATAACATAGCGACTCCGCTGTCAGTCGGTAATCCAAATCCCGCAAACGCTTCGCTCTCTCTAAAAGTAGAGTCACAACCGCATTCGACTATTTTACTGTCAACCGCTCAAGTCTATGCTAAACAAAACAACAGCGAAAATAAAATGATAATTAGATGCCTTATTGACAACGGATCTCAAAATAATTTAATAACGCTCGATTGCTGTAAATCATTAAACTTACCTATCATACCGCTCACAAACTCCTATATAAAGGGTGTTGGTTTAACTTCAAGACCAATACACGGTTATGTTTACTTACATATTGAATCCCGCATATATCCAAATAATAAATATTACATACACGCTTTAGTGGTAGATTGTATAACCGATCAATTGCCCTCACAGTTCATCGAATATAATGAACGTGACATGGCTTACCTTAACAATATACCGCTCGCAGACCTCACTTGGAACATTCCAGGCTGCATAGATGTAGTGCTCGGTGTCCAGCTCTTCCCGTACATCTACTTGGGGAATAGAGTAGAGTCTGGCACTTGCGCTCCTCCCGCTCTATTGACCGCTTTCGGTTACGTTTTGATGGGGGACTATCCTTATAAGTCTCACCCTAATAAGGATGTTTCTTTTACCGCTTTGGTCCGCAATGACCTCGAGTCGAGCCTCGAGCGATTTTGGGAGTTGGAAGAAATTCCATTCAAACTTCATTTAAGTCCAGAAGAGACTGAATGCGAGAATTTATTCACTGCTTCAGTCTCCCGCAATGAGAAAGGTAGATACACTGCGGCCTTACCTTTCTGTAAAAATCCTTCAGAACTAGGGAACTCTCGTTCTGTTGCTCAACGCCGTCTTATGTATCTGGAGAAAAGGTTCAAGCAAATACCCACGCTTCGCGACGCCTACAATAAAGTCATCACTGAGTACATGCAAAATGGTTATCTCTCAGAAGTACCTGAATCAGAAGTTACCGATGATGGTTATTACATTCCTCATCACCCTGTCATTCGTCCGGAGAAAGTAACGTCTTCTGTCAGAATCGTTCTCGATGCCAGTGCTAAGACTCATTCTGGTATGTCACTTAATGACATATTACATACTGGTCCTAATCTACAGGCTGATTTATTTCTGCTCTTGCTGAACTTTCGCTTATTCCCAGTAGCTATGACGTCTGATATTAAACAAATGTACATGCAAATTTGTTTGCCTCCGCATGATTATAAATACGTCAAAATATTATTTCGCTTTTCTGAAAGCGAACCTATCCGCACTTTTCAATTCACTCGTGTCCCTTTCGGACTCAAGTCGAGCCCCTTTATGGCTATGCGTACTGTCAAACAGTTATGCTTAGACGAAAGTCACCGCTTTCCTGATGCTGCAAGTGTGGCCAGCTCCCAGCTGTACATGGATGACCTGGTCCACTCTTGTCTGGATAATGAAACCGCTATGCGTTTATCGCAAGAATTAATCGCATTATTCAAGTCTGGCGCATTTGACTTAGTCAAATGGTCAAGTAACTCGCCTGCTCTGTTAGATAGTCTTCCTGATTCACACCGTGCTTCTGTCAATTTCAACGACAAGCAAAGTGTATCAAAGGTGTTAGGGTTGTCATGGGAACCCACAGATGACATTTTCTTCATAACTTCGTCTTCGCCTGCTGGTGGGAAGTGCACCAAGCGAATAATACTATCTACCGTAGCTCGCTTGTTTGATGTCCTTGGCTTAGTAGCTCCCGTTGTGTTATACGCCAAGTTGTTAATTAAGGAACTTTGGCTCTGTAAAATCGACTGGGATGACACACCCCCCGAGCATATAATTAAAAACTACTCCATGTTGACACAAGAATTTCCGATGCTGTCGATGTTAAAAATCCCTCGTCATATTGGCGTTTCTGCTGACTGTACGGTTAACATAGTCGGATTTTCGGATGCTAGTCTCAATGGATATGGATGTGTCATTTACTTGCATGTTGTTGACCCAGCTGGTAATGTCATTGTAAGGTTACTGTGCTCTAAGTCAAAGGTATCTCCTGCAAAAATTGCTACTCTTGCTCGTTTAGAGCTATGTGCCGCTCTGTTAATGTCTAAATTAATCAAAATTGTTCAGGACACTTACCTGTCTCGTATCCCAATTGCAGGAATATACGCTTTTTCGGATTCAACAATTGCCCTTTCGTGGATTAAATCATCCCCCCATAGATGGTCTATTTTTGTTAGCAACCGTGTTGCCCAATGTCAAGAGAATGTGGCACCACAGAACTTCTATCACGTTGCCGGAGTTGACAATCCTAGTGATTGCTTGTCTCGCGGTATGCTACCATCACAATTGATATCGCATGATTTGTGGTGGAACGGCCCTTCTTGGCTACGAAGCCCGCCTTCTGAATGGCCTATTCAATCTTTTTGTCCCACAGAAGTGGACAAGTTACCTGAATGCAAAGGTAATATTTAACCGCATTAAATTTGTTAATCCTGAACAGTATTTATCGCATAATGTCTTAAAGTTATGTTATCCGCTAATTGTTTATTTAAACCGCTACTTATAATAATGTTACCGCTTTATGAACCGGTATATACAGGATGTTACTTCATTTCAATTGAAGACATCACGCGCGTTTATAATAATTTTTAACCGTTTTATGTATTCTAATACCGCTCTGACTTTGTCTTATATTTGAATCCGCGTCGTATAATATTAACGTCTGCGCATCTTTCTATTATAAGTATATCCGCTTTTGTTTTACCCGCGTCTAACTGTATTTGCATATACGTTGCAAGTCAGGAACATAAATTGTACTTATACCTTTTCAAGACCATCCCATCAAAGTAGGGACGGTAGTCTTAATGGGTGACGATAATGTACCGCCGCTTCATTGGCCTCTGGGTGTTGTAACACACGTGTATCCAGGGTCAGATGATATTGTTCGTGTCGCCACGATCAAAACCGCAAAAGGATCATTTAAGCGTCCTGTCGTAAAGTTATATCCCCTACCATTACAGTAGTTTCTTTCATATATCGTTTTATACTTTCATCCTGAAGTTCTAACTTCTTTTTGCCTACCGCACCGCACCGCATCATATCTACACCTCACCGCACCTCATCCTCATTGAAATTTTCCAAATTTCAAGGCCGGGAGCATGTTCGCGCGCTAAAAACCTTTTTTGGTAATATGCAGTGCAGGGGTGCTCTATGGCACACATAAAGAAAAACATCAACTGTCTGTCAATAATTGTTCATCTCACGACGTGGATACCGCTACGTGTATATTTCTACGTATTACTTTTACCGCTCCTCGATATCAAGTTCTGCACCCGCATCGCCATCCTCCGCTCCAACTACGCAGCCAGGAGTACGCCCTACAGGTGAGTGCCTCTGCACTGTCAAAATTGTATCCTTTAGGCATCAGCGCACTCCCGGCCTTCCGCTAAATTCAAAATTGGCTATTTACACGCCCTAACATAACAAATGTTGTCGATTAAAAAATAACTGCCAACTGACACCAATTCACCTGGTACAGCCGGATTCTCAACTTACGTATCCATAGCTCTGCTGTTCGGGTACCTTTTTGTCCTATAATTACGAGCACAAGAGGTATTTCATCTTAGCCCTCTAGGTTGGCAACGCATCTGCGATCCCTCCGGGGTTGCGGGTGTCTATGGGCAGTGGTGATCACTTACCAACAGGTGACACACTTGCTCGTTTGCCTTCCTATTCATATAAAAAATATAGATATAAAAAAAAAACATTGGTCATAATATTCATTGGTTAGGTATATAGGTAATAATCGTTAGTCATAATTTTTTTGGTCATAACACATGAAATTGTGTATTTTTCATTTTTCAGATATTTTGGAAAGTCATCAGAATGTTAGGTTAGTTTACAATCAAATCTAAAAAAAAATACTTAATGTTTCAGAAATAAAACGCTTTATGACAAACGAAAATTATGACAAACCGTACATTCGGAACTTCAATTTTATGGGACAAAATATAAACCCTTTATTATTCATTAAAGTACCTTTTATGCAGCTCGCGTATTATTGAAGGAACCATCATCCCTAGTACACGTTAGAGGGGTAATCTAGGCTTAATGGTTCCTTCTATAATAATGGTATAGCACAGAACTTTAATAACCGTTATTTTTGCGTAACTCTATTTTTCATAACGTTATATTACCGAATAGCGTTTTTTAATAACGTTTTGCAAAACGCTATTTTTTGACGCACTATCCGCCCGCACCTCTCTCGGTCCCCTTCGTCGTCCTACCCCGCGCCCCTGTACCCGTGCGCGTAGTTCATAACGTTATTATAAGTTTTATAACGCTATTTCATAACGTCATGGTTTTCTTTCCGTTATGATATGATATAACGTTATGAAGAATATAGAATTTATTACATCGCAATTGAATATAACTCGGTACAACATTCAAACTTTTACAACATTGATTAAACCAGATATTCTGAACAGCTAAACGGTGCTGTTTCATTAATTTGTTATATAATCGTGCCTGTACGGCTACGCATGCCGATTTTAAATATTTTATTGAATCAGGCGTTACTTTGCGGAGGTCCATTTCAATGAACACAAAATATTTACCTTGCTACTCCAAAATTGCTTGCTTGCTTGTTTTGCATGCAAAAAGTATATATTTCGCACAGGCTTGGTTATCTTGCACGTAAGTAGCGGAGTAGCAAGGTAAATATTTTGTGTTCATTGAATATAGAATTTGTTTGAACGAAATTTTAAACACAAACGAAATATACCGGTATTATATGGTTTTTTTTCCACAACGTTTGAAAGGTCTGTATAGCAATGCATCGGTATCTATTTAAATAACTTTGTTAATTACAATGCACAAGCAGGTTGCGCAGTATAGCAGCGATTACGTCAACTGGCTCTGGCTGAGTGATCATAATAGGCGGGTTACCTTATTTATATACGGCCTTATTAGCAGCGCGATTTGACTACAAAGGTATTGTTCCATCTAGTATTTTTGGCAATTTGAAATGCGAAAGCGTTAAAAATGTAATTGATATTTTTGTAAAACTTCAATGGAGTTAGAGAGCTTTCTAACCCGTAGGCTTATTGTCTAACTCGCTCGCAATCGCCATCGTGTTCATTTTGACAGTTCATGTATGGGCTGACAATTGGCATCGGAATCAGCTAGCTGTCACATTCATATGAGAACTGTCAAAATGAACACGATGGCGATTGCGAGCGAGTGAGATGATAAGCCTTCAGGTCACTTTGACTGAATGCTCCTAACTACAAAGATTTTACAAAATTTAAAAATATGAAATGAGTATTTTACATTCTTTCACACTCGCTACACAATACCAATCGATTTTATTGGTAATAAATAGATTCCTTAGAACTTCAATTACATTATGAAGTTAAATAATATTTTATACAACCTATTTTGTTGAAAAAACAACTTGGCAAAAAGCGTAAAATAGGAATTATAATTATTACATCTTAGGAGATTGACTTGAAGTATTTATATCTTATAGAATATTATTATATCGAAATAGCATTTATGTAATAAATTAATAATATGCAGTCGTTATTTTTATGGAATCGATTGTTATTAGTACTAAGATATAATCGATAATCGTTTTATGTGAAAGGTGTCACAAAGAAGCCTCACCTCTAGATTTGTCAATGTTAATGTCACATACAACCCTTTCTTATTGAAACCGAGTGTAACTTAGGTAGGTATCTCATACATCACTTTTATAAATGTACCTATTACAAGTTAAGTATTGTTGTAAATATATTTTATTCTGAGAAAATGATCCTCTGCCAAGTTTCTTGCGGCGCATTCTTCTTGGCAACGATGTTCTTTCCGAATGCACTGGTTTTTTTTTTAATAACTCAACAACATACCTACTGAAATATTCCCTGGGCAATTCTCTTGCACCTACGGCCCAAAATTGCCTTTTCTATTCCGTTACTTCAATACAAATTTGCATGGCGGTAACGGAATGGAACGAAATTTTAGGCTAGAAAACGAATGGAATTTTCAGGACGTTTTTTTTTCGCCAATCAGGATCGACAGCTCTCGTGATTCTGAGTAGGAATCCGAAAAAAGAAACAAAATGCCAGAAAGAAGTTAGGGGTACAACTTTTAAGAGAATGGCCCAGGGAATATTTCAGCATGTTGTTGAGTTGACGACGCGGTTGGCCTAGTTGGTAGTGACCCTGCCTGCGAAGCAAGCGTCCTGGGTTCGAATCCTGGTAAGGGCATATATTTGTGTGATGAGCACGAATATTTGTTCCTGAGTTATGGATGTTTCTATGTATACTAAGTATGTATTTCTCTATATAAGTATGTATATCGTTGTCTAGTACCCATAACACAAGCCTTACTTGCGCTTACTTTGGGACTAGGTCAATTTGAGTGAATTGTTCCCAAATATTTATTTATTATTATTATTATTTATTATTTATTTAAAAAAAAAACAAAAAAACAAAAAAACAAAAAAAAATTAAAAGAAATCCCGTACTCACCCGATGCTAGTGAGACTCCTCTGGTCGTCGGCGTGCGGCGTGCGCCGGCGCTTCTGCCGCCGAAAGCGGTACAGCGCCAGGGCGGCGCCCAACAGCGCCACGCCCGCGGCGCCGCCCAAGAACACACGCAGGTTGCTCTCCGCACCATCGGTCGGCTTTACCACATCATCCAGACAGATGAACTCGCAGCACGTGTTGCCGACGCGAAAGGAACGGCAGTCCTAAAACGAAATAAGAACATAGTAGAACGGAAACTCCCGCTCTGGCCGGACTCAGGTCACGATATTAGAGCTAAGCGAGCTACACAGTCAGGCTGTCGCGCGTTTGGCTGTTTGCGCGTTCTTGGAAACGCACCTAATGATTTATAAGTGATAGGTTCAGGAACGTTGGGAAACACAAGGATATAATATAAAGAATTCAAACCCAGATTTCTTAGGAAACGCTGTTTAATGACTGACACGCGTCAAAGACAATCTAGAACACATCAGCTCCTTCACCTTTAGTTAGGAAACCTAAAATAGAAAACATACACAATAAATATAAAACAAACAATAGATTGGTATCAAAAACAGGACCCTATCATATCTTATAACTAATATTTTTCCTAGGTCTTAAAACCCTATCACAAGGAACCTCAGCGGGTGTTCGCTCTTCAGATCCTGGTTCCTCAGTCTCGGTTCCTCGTTGTCCTACTGTCCCTACTTGCTGTCCTGCTAGATCTAACTGTTGCTGTTCTGTATCTACCTGTTGAGCTTCTGTCTCTCTCTGCTCCTCCCCCTCAACCGCATCTTGCCAGTCATCTCCTAAGTCTTCCTGATCTACTAATTGGAAAGGCGTTGACCAGGCGGGCTGTGACGCCTGTGACTTGAGTATGCAACGTCCTGTACTATTTACCAGAGGAACGTCATTAGACACGCAACGCATCAGCTGGTCAATGTGTCTTTTACAAATAACCTTATCTCCCACTAATTCTACTAGAAACATCCGGTTCCCCAATTTTTCAGTAATAGTGCCTTTTTTCCAAATTGGCTTCCTATCTACGTAGCACCTACACCAAACTAGTTCACCGATATTAAATGATCTTTTAGCTTCGTTTACCAATTCCTGCTCATCATGACGCGGCGGTACTAACAAGTCTAGCCTACCACGCAACTCGCGGCCCATCATTAACTTAGCGGGGGAAGCTCCTGTGGCGCAATGAGAAGTGTTTCGGTATTCAAACAAATACTCTTGTAATTTTTCATAAACTTTGTATTTACAAGAATAAGTGCTTAAAATTGCCTTTAACATTCTCTTACACGTACGGACGCTATTTTCTGCCTGACCGTTACTGGAAGGGTGATAAATCGGAGACGTTAGGTAAGAGATGCCATTCGTTTTGCAAAACTCGTGAAATTCAGTGGACGAAATTTTTGCATCATTGTCGGATACTATAGTCTCAGGCAGGCCGAATCGAGAAAACAAAAATTTGAGCTTTAAAATAAGCTGCTTTGTCGTGGTACCACAACTCATATCAAAGCACTCCAGCCATTTGCTGAACGCGTCAATGACCACAAGATACGTCCCCTGAGACACCGACATGTAGTCTAGATGTATGCGCACCCAAGGCGCGGCGGGCCGCGGCCAGGGCTGCGGCGGCGCGCGCGGCGGCGCGGGGCGCAGCGGCGCGCACACGTGGCACGCGCTCACCGTCTGCTCGATGTCCTGGTCGATGCCAGGCCACCAAACTCGGGATCGAGCAACGCTCTTTGTTCGGACAATACCTTGATGAGTTCGATGTAACTCGCGTAGTATTTCAGTCCTGTGCACGGTAGGAATCACGACTCTATGACCTCGTAGAAGGCAACCATCTTCTACCTCCAGGTCTGTTTTACAATGGAAATAAGGTAAAACATTTTTACATACTATCTTACGCGGCCAACCGTACTTGACATATTTCATTACGGTTCTAAGAACGTCATCATTCGCTGTCGCATGTCGTATGTCCTTATAAGTGACAGGCAGCCCCTCTAACTGGAGAGAATATAAAGCCGGTGACCACTTTTCAGCGTCTTCGTAAAGATCCGAGTCGCGCTGAACCAAAGGAGTTCTTGAAAAATAATCCGCAACCGGATTCTCTTTACCCGACGTATATTGAATTTTAAAATTATACGCAGACAGAAAAACTGCATACCTGACCAACCGTGACGCAGTAGTAACAGAGATGCCACCCTTTCTACCAAAAATTGCCAACAACGGTTTATGATCGGTTTTTAAAATAAAGGGATCTCGGCGGCCATACAAATATTGATGGAAGCGTTTAACACCGAATACAATAGCCGTAGCTTCTTTTTGCAGCTGACTATAATTACGTTCGCTCTGTAGCAGTGACCTCGAGCCAAACGCCAACGGGCGCTCTTGTCCGGCGGCGTCGACGGTGGCCAGCACGGCGCCTAAGCCGGCCGGGCCCGCGTCTACAGTCAGCACCAGCTGCGCCGTCGGCTCGAAATGCGCCAGCACGCGGTCGCTGCTGAGCTCGCGCTTCATTCTGTCGAAAGCCGCCTGCTGCCGCTCCGTCCACTCCCATCGTGCACCATCTCGCAACAATTCATGGAGTGGCGCCAATATTGATGACGCATTGGGGACAAAATTACGATAGTAATTTGCCATTCCTAGAAAACGTTTAAGTTCAGTTACATTAGTTGGTTCGGTCACTTTGACGATAGCCTCCACCTTTTTTGGTGACTTTTGCAGACCGTCTTTACTTATAATGTGCCCTAAATACCCAACGCTATCTTGAAAAAAAGAACATTTAGTTTTTTCCAACCTAAAACCAGATTCCTGCAATCGCTGGAATACTTTTGCCAGCCGCTCCAAATGTATGTCTGTAGTCGGGCCTGTCACGCAAACGTCATCTAGGAAAACCGTTACGCCATCTATTCCCACCAAAAGGTTTTCAATCGTGCGCTGAAAAATTGCCGGGGCGCACGCCAAACCAAAAACTAATCTTTTATATTTGAATAACCCTTTGGTGGTATTAATAGTCGTAAGTTTCTGCGATTCTTCTGACAGCCGTAACTGATTATAGGCCTGACTACAATCCAACTTTGAGTATTTCTGGCCATTACTTAGCTTGGCAAAAATCTCCTCTATCCTTGGCAGAGGATATTTATCAACATAAATGTCATTATTCAATGTCACTGAGTAATCAGCGCAGACTCTAATACTACCATTAGACTTGGGCACCGGAACAATCGGCGTGGCGTAATCCGAGTGGTTCACGGGCTCCAGAATGCCTACCTCAACCAACCTCTCGAGTTCGGCCTCGACCTTATCCTTGATCGCAAACGGCAACGGCCGAGCCTTGCAAAACTTAGGCTTCGCACCTTCCTTTAACTGCAAAGTAACATCAGCACGTGTATAACAACCTAATTCCTTACTAAACAGGTCTTTATACTTTTCAATCAATTGTGTCACCTTAAGTTTTTCAACAGACGCCAAATCAATCTTGTTATTCATTGAAGTTATGCATAATTTGAATTTTGACATAAAATCTCTCCCTAGCAACGGGGGCCCACCATTTTCTACGACATAAAACTTAAGATCGTGGGTCAAACCGTTATACGTTACTTTAGTGGTAAAATACCCTAGAGGTTTAATTTTATGACCATTGTAAAAGCACATTCGAATGTTACATTTAAACATTTTCTGGTTGACAAAATGCGACAAATACAAATCTTTTGAAATAACATTAGCACTCGAACCAGAATCAATTTCCATTTTTAGGTTCGTACTATCATTGACTGCGATTGTTACAAAATAAGGTTCATTGTCCACACACCTTAAGTTGAAAAGCTGACACTCCTTGCAATCGCGGCATTCTCCTGCCGCAGGCGCCTCGTCCGAACTCGACTCCGTTTCTAAATTGATGTTCTTGACAGGTCGTCCTTTCGCTTCACACATTTTCTTGAGATGACCTTTCCTTCTGCACCTTTGACAACGATAATTCTTGTAGCGGCACTTCTCCGCCGCGTGACCCTTCATGCCGCACACCGAGCATCGATCTCGTTGATCCTGTGTTCGCGGCCCCGCGCCAGCGCGGCCTGCGCCCGACCACAGCAGCGGTTCATCTTTCACAGCAGCGGCGGCCCCCGAGGCTCCCGGTGCCGTGGCCCTTGCTTCCCGCGCGGTGACAGTTTGCTTCGCTATTTCGAGCGCTTTTGCGTAGGTCAGTTTGCTTGCGTCTTGTTCGCACAGCCGGTCTCGTACAGGTCCTAGTTTGAGCCCAAGAACAAATCTGTCACGATATACCTTGTCTAGGCAGACTCCGAAGGCACAATGTACCGCTAGGCCTCGCAAACGAGCCGCCCAATCCTCGACAGATTCCTCCTCCGCTTGCACTGCGTTGTAAAAATTACCTAAGTCCGCAAACGTCGCCCGCGTTGGAGTCAGGTGCTTGTTCAGGAGTTCCACCAACCCATCGAAAGTCGAGGTCTCTACCTCCTTCGGATGACTTAGATTCCGTAGCAATAAGTACGCATCATCCGATAAATGAGTTATTAAAACAGCACGTTTTTTCTCCTCGGTCTGAATGTCATTCAGAATTAGAAATTGTTTGATTCGGTTCCGAAATATTTCCCACTCTTGACTTCTCGGGTCGAAACATGGTAGGGTTCCGATGTTCATCGTCGCCAGTTGATAGGTTCAGGAACGTTGGGAAACACAAGGATATAATATAAAGAATTCAAACCCAGATTTCTTAGGAAACGCTGTTTAATGACTGACACGCGTCAAAGACAATCTAGAACACATCAGCTAACTGATTATAGGCCTGACTACAATCCAACTTTGAGTATTTCTGACCATTACTTAGCTTGGCAAAAATCTCCTCTATCCTTGGCAGAGGATATTTATCAACATAAATGTCATTATTCAATGTCACTGAGTAATCAGCGCAGACTCTAATACTACCATTAGACTTGGGCACCGGAACAATCGGCGTGGCGTAATCCGAGTGGTTCACGGGCTCCAGAATGCCTACCTCAACCAACCTCTCGAGTTCGGCCTCGACCTTATCCTTGATCGCAAACGGCAACGGCCGAGCCTTGCAAAACTTAGGCTTCGCACCTTCCTTTAACTGCAAAGTAACATCAGCACGTGTATAGCAACCTAATTCCTTACTAAACAGGTCTTTATACTTTTCAATCAATTGTGTCACCTTAAGTTTTTCAACAGACGCCAAATCAATCTTGTTATTCATTGAAGTTATGCATAATTTGAATTTTGCCATAAAATCTCTCCCTAGCAACGGGGGCCCACCATTTTCTACGACATAAAACTTAAGATCGTGGGTCAAACCGTTAAACGTTACTTTAGTGGTAAAATACCCTAAAGGTTTAATTTTATGACCATTGTAAAAGCACATTCGAATGTTACATTTAAACATTTTCTGGTTGACAAAATGCGACAAATACAAATCTTTTGAAATAACATTAGCACTCGAACCAGAATCAATTTCCATTTTTAGGTTCGTACTATCATTGACTGCGATTGTTACAAAATAAGGTTCATTGTCCACACACCTTAAGTTGAAAAGCTGACACTCCTTGCAATCGCGGCATTCTCCTGCCGCAGGCGCCTCGTCCGAACTCGACTCCGTTTCTAAATTGATGTTCTTGACATGTCGTCCTTTCGCTTCACACATTTTCTTGAGATGACCTTTCCCTCTGCACCTTTGACAACGATAATTCTTGTAGCGGCACTTCTCCGCCGCGTGACCCTTCATGCCGCACACCGCGCATCGATCTCGTTGATCCTGTGTTCGCGGCCCCGCGCCAGCGCGGCCTGCGCCCGACCACAGCAGCGGTTCATCTTTCACAGCAGCGGCGGCCCCCGAGGCTCCCGGTGCCGTGGCCCTTGCTTCCCGCGCGGTGACAGTTTGCTTCGCTATTTCGAGCGCTTTTGCAAACGTCATCTAGGAAAACAGTTACGCCATCTATTCCCATCCTCGTCGCCAGTTGATAGGTTCAGGAACGTTGGGAAACACAAGGATATAATATAAAGAATTCAAACCCAGATTTCTTAGGAAACGCTGTTTAATGACTGACACGCGTCAAAGACAATCTAGAACACATCAATAAGTCTCATAGGTATTTTGTAAAACTAGAATAAAATAATGATTTCAAAGTAAATAAAAACTTATATTTTAGCGATATTATCTTTAGACGTAAGTATAATATTTAACCGTAAGCAACCCTAGCAACACGCGGACGACAGAGGGGTGTAACGACGTGAAGGGGGAATTTTTGTAACATACGCATCCATACTGTCAAACTGCTGCAGGTTAAGGCCAAATAACATTCTAAGTAAAGCTAGTCTTCTACCCAAACCTTTGTCCTCTAACGATTTCTGTAAATTTTTCCAGGCATCAAATGCTGTGTTGCAATTTCTAACGACAGAGTAAACAGTTGGCTGAGCACTGAGACAAATTCGTGCTAGCGCTTTTTTCTATTTCTTCTTGTCTTCGCACACTGGTTTTCCTGTTTTAAGATCTTCAACGACGCAATTAAATAAGTCTTCGTGTATGAGTATCATTTTCATTTGAAATTTCCAGGTGGTGTAATTGCACACCCCGGAGAGTTTTTCAACTACTATTTGATTACTCATTTTCGCGAACTCGTTGGTTACGAAATAATTTATATATTATCGTAATCATATGCGTGTTTTAAAACGATCTGCTACCATATTAGAGATTAAGGAAAAACCATATCAAGGGCAATCGTATATTGTCTAAAGAACAGCGTTGCTAGGACACAATAAGTAATAGACCACACATGATAAGAATTTATGAAACTAGGAAGGTGTTCAGTACATGAACATAAATATATAAATAATAATAGAATTAATGAAACTAAAGCAATATAAATAATTTCATCTAAACATGTAAACATAGACTAAAATAATAAAATGGCAACATTTAGAACTGTAAGAATATACTGTGTTGTCTATGGTTCTTCTTCAGCCTTCCGATACGCTGGCTGTATTAATGTAGTAATTAGTGTTTTAAACTAATAATATTGTTTTAACTTTCAATAAAAGTTATTTCAAACATTTCCTCGCATTGTTTCATACAGAAGGTTTGCAACCTCTAACAGGTTTATGTATAAATGGCGGCGTTTTGGACGCGGTCAAAAGATATTCCGTTCCGTTCTACTCTGTTATTATTTATTCTTATGGCGAGGGGTCTTATTGAAGTGGAAACTTCTTTAGCAACATTTGGCACTTTTTGGGATGGGTAAAAAATGTTAAACTCGCGTCAGGCGTACGACGGAGGGAGAGTTTAAGTACCAAAATAATCCTCCTTCCTTTCTTCCTTCCTCCCTTTCCTTTCCTCCAATCCTTTAAGAGCTTACTTTGAAATACAAAAGAATAGTTTTCGATTTTTGAAGTGTTTTTTTGTTGAATCGTGGAGCAAAAGTACTAGGGCATCAGCACATTGTTAGAGATCTGTCAATATATATAATACATGCTTTTTTTTGTAAGCAGCCGGTACAGTATGCGTCTTGAGCATCATGGAGGTTACAACCTTAAAATCTAATCTAAGCTGCTATTTTCACTTCTGCCGGTACTCCTGAAGTGCTACCTGTCACTTTTATTATAAAATAGGGTGGAAACATATTTTTTACTTTGACATTGGCGAAATCATCGCATCGATCGATGGGGCCATATTATTAAAAGAAGAAGAAGAAGGGTGGAAACTTAATGATGGGTTTCGATACACTCTCACTAACACGACTATGCATGTTGAAGAATTGAAGTCCTATAGTGCCTGCTGTGTGGTGTCATTTCTATATTCAGTTTTGTTACACTGATAAAACCATATTGTTCAATAAAATTCAAAATCAATTTTTTTTGGATAAGCCTTCTACAAATTGTACCCTAAGCTTTCACATAATAAAATTAACAAAAGCTATGATTCAGTGAACACAAGCAGTAGTGACCGTAAAGGTTATTTATTTGTCATAGGTCACATTGTCCTAGATCTCATAAGATTACACACACACACAGTTAAACAATAAATGATCCTGATTCTGATTCTGATTAAGTAAGTAAATGCTTTATTGTTCAAATATAAAGAAAAAAACACAAATCACATGTTACAAATAAATAAATATATGCACAAAGGCGAACTTATTCCTTTAAGGGATCTCTACCAGTTACCCTTGAGTAGATGAAAGGAGCATTAAACGAGACTAAAGTTTTTTTTATAAAGTTATTGGACTGCAAGAAAGGAGGATGTTCTATTAATTCTAAACTTTTTGAAGTGGAATAGTCTCACCTGTGGCGGCGAGCAGAGCACGGCTTTGCAGGCTTTGGGCAGGCCGTTGTCGCACACGCAGAGGGTGCAGGTGTCTGGACCCGGAACATAGTGCAGGCCGTGCGCGATCAGCCGCCCGCGGAGGTCCGTGCAGTCTCCTTGCGCCGCGACGCCTGCACAATTACCAACATCACACACTATTCCCAACACAACACTAACCGAGTAGTGTGAATACTTACTATAAAAATGTAAAGTCAAACATAACACGGCCTTGCCCAACATCGTACTCGGCTGAATCAAATATCAAACACCGAACTCATTTTGAGTGATAACAGACCCGTGCCCTATTTTATAATCGATATTTACTATATGGCCGAGTAAATCTCTACAAAGGATAAGGACAGAGAAAATTGATCATGCGTCTTTGAGTTTTTGCGCCTGTCAGTGTCAGGTACCTACTACCTACCTCGACACGCAAATGTCAATGTCAGTCGTCTGTCAACATGGACTGACATTTTGACATAGTTATCGAGTTCGGAATTCCTGAAAAATTCAAGCGTAATAATTAATTTGTGAAAAAAGTTTCATATTTTGCGATAAAAATGATCCCATTTTCACGTAAAAGAATTAAATACGTTTTATAGTAAAATTATAGCAAGAACTTGTTTTGTGGTCCGATATGAGGTAAAAAACTTCAATGAAACTTCTTTTTCTCACTCTAACAAGTGCCTCAACGCGCGTAAATAGATACCAAATAGAACAGTTTGACTAAACAGTCGCTAGCAGCGCTTTAATTTGGACCGAACCATGCGCGCGATAAGTGACGTGACGAAGGAGTTAGTTTTTTTAATCGACTGTGGCTGTGGTGTTGGTGTTGTATATAGATACTGACTGACGAATCAATCTTCGCTTCGTGCTTGTGCTTGCAGTACACTAAACTGTAAACTGTTGTGTTATTTTTTCATATTTTATTCAGAAGTGTTTTCCTGCCAGTTTCTATGGTTGTAGCGGTGTAAGTTAAGTGCAAGTGCCGCGGGCTATCAGACTATTAAATGACGTGAATAAATAGCGCTTCAAAATGAGTAAAATGTCGAAAAATAAGTTAAATCTGACCCTCCCACCTGGGTCCATCGACACAGCCGCTGTGAATACTCCGTCGAACATGACTCCACAGCTAAAGTCCGCTACGGCAACCGAGTAAGTTTTAACGTAGCTGCTAATATTGTACAGTCTTCAAACGTTTAGATAAGGCGTATTAGGATATTAATCATCTGAATCTCATCTTGCGCTTATTGATCTCTAAACTACTAATTTGATCTGTTATCAAGTTCATGGTCAAGAAGGTTATTGACATGTGGTTTTTTTGTTATACTTGACTGGAATTAAAAGAAAAGTGTTTCTAGAAAATATCTACTGCACTTAAGCAATTATTTTATTAATTATTATAAAATCACAATTACACATATGCTTAAATGGGAATATACATATCTTTTTCAATTATAAGTACCTACTATAAATAATTTCCTTATTTTATATCCTTCCATAGCAGTTTGAAATATGTTTTGGCTGTGGTTTGTTTGTTGTAACTTGTGTCATATGACTGTTTGTAGTGATTCATTGATGAAGTTGAGTCAAAGAAATGCAATGTTATGAAAAAAGAGTGTGAAGTAGGTCTTACAAATTATTTGAAGGATTGTTAAACTACCTATCTGTGATCCAGAAGATAGCTAGTTCCCATGTGAAAGTAGTGCTAGGGGCAAGTGGCATTCTGCCAGTCCTGCCACACTGTAGTTACACCGCTGCATTGATCCTTATATTAACATACAGATAAAGCTACTTACCACAATTTTATCACATTGTAAGAAAGAAAATTCTATGGCATCTCTAAATGGTAATTAATTATTGACAAAGTCATTGTTTAATCATTTACAGAAGGCTGACTGGACTTGCTGGCAAATCGAAAAGCAGCATAGAGGTGTTGACGGAGCGTCTGGAGCAGATTGAGATGGACGACACCCAGCGCCGCCGGATAGAGGTCTTCCTTTGCCAAAAGGAAAAAATCGGAGAGCTGAGTGACGATGATTTTGAAAAGCTTGGGGAGCTAGGTAATTTTGTTTTATAAAGTTATCGGAATTCAATGGAATATTTCAATCTTTTCTGTTCCAAGTACTTTCATCTTCAACCAAGTTAGACCCAAAGGGTTGGTTTAAACAAATAAAAATAAATAAGACTGATTGCTTTGACACATAAATATTCTGCTATAACCTTCTCATTGTGAAATAAAGGTGCGACCACACCGCATATGCGGCGGTGTGGTCGCACCTTAATGGAATAGGATGCTATTAAAACTCCAATCTTGGAGATTATTTAGTTGTTTTTTTTTTTTCAGGCCAAGGTAACGGAGGTGTGGTCATGAAAGTCCGTCACAAGTCAACTGGTTTGATAATGGCCCGAAAACTTATTCACCTTGAAGTAAAGCCGGCTATTAAAAAGCAAATCATCAGGGAACTGAAGGTCCTCCATGAATGCAACTTCACCCATATAGTGGGATTCTATGGTGCATTCTACAGTGATGGAGAAATTTCAATCTGCATGGAATACATGGATGGGGGATCCTTAGACTTGATTCTGAAGAAGGCTGGTAGAATTCCAGAATCTATTTTAGGTATGTTTTTTACCATGGATTTAATAAATAAAACAAAGCGGAATTGCACTGGCTATTCAGCGTTATTCATAAGAAAAATCGTAGCTTATGCCTTTGGTAATATCCATTATACAGAAAAGTATGTAAATGCCAAAGTATATATATAACATTGCATTTTGGGGACAGAGTTTAATAGTTACAAGTTATCAATGATGCACACTTATTGTTGTGTGTATAAAGCAGAGGAAGCAAATGAAAGACATGGTTTGCTATTAGCCGCGTATTCACTGAGCGAGCCGCCTCGCGCGGCAGCTTCGTGAGGCAAATCCTCGGCCTGTCAGGACGTGCTTCGGCCGAGGCAAACTCACATCTTGCCTCGGGCGAGCGTGCCACGATCCGAGCCGCGTTGTCGGTTTTTGTCCATGCTCAAAGGCGCCTCAGCACGTTTACCGCGCTCACTCAAGACGGTTGTGTTTTGCCTCGCTTGTTCGTCGCGTATTAGCGTCATGGATAAAGAGCGGTGTCTTAAATTAATACAACTATATGGTGAATATAGACGATTATGGGATGCGCAATGTCCCGATTATAGAAATAGAGGACTAAGAGGAGATGCGTGGAGAAATATTAGCGCGCAATGCTACCTCAACCTCACCGTGGCTCGGCTTTGCCGCGCGAGGCAGCCTCCATCAGTAGGATTTCTTGCATGAGGCTGCTTCGCGCGGCAATCGTTGCGCGGCAAACGCCCGAGGCTGCCTCGCGACGCGAGGCGGCTCGCTCAGTGAATACGCGGCTATTTCCTAGGGAAAAGAAATATTCTATGTGTGTTAAATGTTAATCCAACTTATTTACCTATCTAGATAGACTATTAAGTTTTATTCAAATCCTTCCAACCACTTGAGTGTAAAAGAGTAACAAACTTACACTTTTTTACACGACAGGGAAGATGTGTCTGTGTCTTAGTTATGCTGATGTTGATGATGTTGGATGGGGTGCCTAGCTGGGTCAGGCAAGCTGTCGATCCTCTTCATCATCATTCAGCCCAGTTTACCTTGGACGGAGCCGCCGGTTACTGTCCCAGCAGCGCTCCCTCACAGCAACCCTCCTCGAATCTTCTTATTCTCCTGCCGAACGAAAGGACATCTTTATGTTCGACATCCCCTAGCTCGTCCTCCTTTAATTCGTTACTCCCGAATGCATCGGTGACGGTACGGTACGGTACATGACGCACTCGGTGAGGACGTGTTAGCTCGTCTCCTTCCCACAGTGTGGGCAGGAGGGGTCATTCTTTATGCCATTACGCATAAGTGCCTGTTTAGCGTGCTGATGATGCCAGTTATAATTCTTTAGCTACTCTTATCTAGATTCAGGAGATACCTAGTTCTGCGATTTATGCCTTTCAGAATCATCTTCGATTGTCTGCATCTAGTTAAGACTAAAGTCTTAAGCTTAAGCTTTATATTCATTATTTACCAGGTACCATAACATCAGCAGTTTTGAAAGGGCTCAGCTATTTGCGGGACAAGCACGCAATCATGCATCGCGACGTGAAACCATCTAACATTCTGGTGAACAGCAACGGAGAGATCAAGATATGCGACTTCGGTGTCTCCGGACAACTTATTGACTCCATGGCTAACTCGTTTGTTGGCACCCGGAGCTATATGTCGGTGAGTTGTTATAGCGTAATAATAAAAATTACTCAGGCAACTCGACCGTCTCTAATATATATATTTTAAATTATATATTTATTATTAGCCTGTATTAAGGTCCCACTGCTGGGCAAATGCCTCTCCTCTGGACCTCCACATTTCCCAGCTATATCTGACCACTCGGATAGTTTTGCGTCCAAGTCGTCTCGGCATGTCCGCCTCGGCCTATCTGGGAATTTTGTTAAATAATGCATACTCTTACTGTCTTGCTTCTGGGTAAATTCTTCTCTTCGTAACAATGAATTAATCCAAACATTCTACCTTAAGGGAAGGCCCCCCCACAATATTGACTGGTGATGGTTGCGGGAGTCAGCTGGATTAGTAGCGGACGTCTTTTGGCTGATGATGATGGTGACGTCCACCCTGTATATAATGATGATCGCCATAACGTTCCATTTTACAGCCGGAGCGGCTTCAAGGCACGCACTATTCAGTGCAGTCTGACATCTGGTCACTGGGGCTGTCTCTAGTGGAGATGGCGATCGGAATGTACCCGATACCGCCGCCCGATGCTAAGACCCTAGCGGCCATCTTTGGGGGGCACAACGAGGACCATTCTCCGGGACAGGTCAGTTTATTAATTTAGACAATATTTTTAGTTTTAGGTTAATCGTCATTAGAAATACGAGGCAAGATTCTGGTATAGTCTACCCAAAGAGCTAAGACATTTTAAAGCCACGCAGTACCTTTAAAAGTTCGTGTGGTGTGATAGTAAAATTTTCTAATCCTTTGGTAGAAAACATTTTTCAAGTGAAAACCTCTTTAGCGGTGTTGAGCACTTTTTGGGATGGGTAAAAAAATGTTAAACTAGCGTCAGGCGTAAGACGGAGGGAGAGTTTAAGTTAGTAGTTCCCAAAGTGGTCCAGGTGGACCCCCAGGGGTCCACGGAAGACTCGACGGGGGTCTACGTTGGGCGTGACCAAAAATGGGGGTCCACAATCACAAGCACATGGAAATTGAATAAAATTTGTGAGAATTGATTGGTTCTTGTGCTGTGAGTCATTGTAGATTTCAAGAAAGTAAAGTAGGATGGAGTCACTCGCAGCACAAAAATATAATTTAGTTGGAAATTTGTTTAGTCGACTTTATTTTCAAATAATTATACCCTATCAAGCAATCAATTCTAAACATTTTTTTCGAAAACTGTTAATTTATCGTTGAAACTCAGCAACAACGCAAGTTTCCATAGATTATAGAGCTAATCTTATTTTTTTTTTTCGAGATTTAGTTTAGAAATTAGTGGTAATGTAGTTGCAGAGGGTCCACCGGATCCAGCAAAATTTTGAAAGTGGTCTATGGAACAAAAGAGTTTGGGAACCTCTGGTTTAAGTACTAACTAGGATATCAGATCCTCTAAGAGCTTATTTTGAAATACGAATGAATCGCGTTCGATTTTTGAACTGTTTTTTTGTTGAGTCTTGGAGCAAAAGTACTAGAGCATGCACATTGTTAGAGGTCTGTCGATATAGAATACGTACGTTTTTTTTGTAAGCGGCTAGTACGGTACGCGTCTTGAGCGTCATGGAGGTTACAACATTAGAATCTAATCTAAGCTGCTGTTATCAATTCTGTCGGTACTCCCGCTACCTGTCGCTTTTGTATAGCCCAGAGATCGTGACGCATGACGGTAGTCATTCATTCATTGACCACCATGTATAAATACCATAAGTAACAAGAAAACTCAGATGGATTGCCAGCATTAAGAAAAAGAAAACGGCGATACCTAAACTTGTTCAACCCTTCTGCATTATCACTCACCGAATAGAATAACTAATTGGGGACGTTTTGGAGAAAGGCCAGGTCAAGAGTACTCGAAACCGACGAGCATGTATGAAGAGATTGATGAATGTGGATGAAGCGAAAGAGGTATGTCAGGATCGTAGCAAGTGGAACAAAGTAGTCTCTGCCTACCCCTGTGGGAAAGAGGCGTGACGATATGTATGTATGTATGTAATAGAATAACAGTGGTATCGTTAGTACTCCTAAGCCAGATAATTTTTGGTCGAACCAGTGACCAACTGCTGTGTGCTGTGCTTTAATAAATAACTCGTGTGGACTCACTCACTAACGAAATCGTTTTTAGCTTGGTATAGCCTTATCATCCTCACAGATAACCAACAGCCAAGAAGGAATAAATTTTCTTCCTAGATAACTGGTTTTTTAACGGGAAAGATTTTTCCTGCACGATAACCAAGTTGCATAACCGGCACTGGTAAAACCAATGTAGCCTAATACCACAGAATATATAATAGTACTAACGTACAGAATGGCTACCGAGTTACCCCACCCCTCAAGCGCAGTTTGCCGGAAAGCTGCTGGCAACTAGTAGGGCTCGCGACGCGATGTATGTCGGCCGCACGTCACAAGTTCGGGAACCTATCCTACCTACTTCATTTTATAAAACATTAGAAAATTAATGCTTTCTGAAATTATCGCGATTAATACATGAAATAACTACAGAATCATTCGCTTAAGTATGTTGTCGTACATCTATTGTAATTGAAAACAATAATGCTTAAATACACAGACAGACACATTTTAAGTAAGTTTAAATAAATAGATAACGATGAAGTACATTTATTTGCACACGTCTAAGCCATATCTTTAGTATATTTATGTCATTGGTAGTACTTATAGTACTAGGTTTTTGCGATAGACAGCCCTGTGTATCTTACGCACACATTGACGCGTGTACAGACGACGTCGTGCCTGTGTTCATTTCAGAACGCGGATTTTGTACGTCGTGGCCGCCGTGTGCTAATACCTATAATCAAATATTATTATAATTAAAACGAATACCTTACTTGTTACATTCAGGCGCCGAATTCACCGCGTCCGATGGCGATATTCGAGTTACTTGACTACATAGTCAATGAGCCGCCGCCGAAGCTGCCTTCTGGAATCTTCTCCGATCAGTTCAAAGACTTTGTCGATCGCTGCCTCAAGAAGAATCCTGATGAGAGAGCTGATTTGAAGACTTTGATGGTGAGATCTCAATACGTCGCTTTTAAATCGGCTTCTAACTTTTTTTTTTTTATGTGAAATGGAAGGCAAACGAGCAAGTGGGTCACCTGATGGTAAGCGATCACCACTGCCCATAGACGCCCGCAACCCCGGAGGGATTGCAGATGCGTTGCCAACCTAGAGGACTTAGATGAAATGCCTCTTGTGCCCGTAATTTCTCCGGCTGTCTTACTTTGCTGTGTACTATTTGCCGTTTGCCATGATTTTATATCACACTTTCACTGTGTCATCCATTAGTTAAGTGAACCTATTTATAAAGCATTAAAAAACTCTACTGAGAGGCCAAACGATCTTACGAAAATGTTAAGACTACAATAGGTACAAATTACAATGCTTAAGTTTGAGTAAATTTTTTGTATTTCCTAGAATCACGAATGGATCCGTGCGGCGGACGCAGACGCAGCGGACATTGCGGGCTGGGTTTGCAAAACCATGGACCTGTTACCCTCCACACCCAATTCTAACGTGTCTCCTTTTTCTTCATAAGCTGCAAGAAGTGCATAATTTCAACAGCGAAAAAGGGTAAGCTCGAGTTTTTTTTAAAGTTTTAAACGCTCTGGAAGCGCAAAACATTAGAATATGCTAAATAGGACAATAAAATTAGCCACGTTTCCAAATATGTCTTATCTATATCCTGGCATTCATGGTCTTTTCGAAGAGCTTAAAGACCTCAGAGAAGGCTCGTTAATGAGCCTATTGAAATTCTGTTCTAGGTCAAAACATTTCCCAAGAAAGAGCGGGCGACACGATCAGTGAAGACTCGGACTCCGAGGAAGCCTGAAGTCGGACGGAGCAGTATGTCAACTCTAGATACCATTGTTCACTTCACACCGACATCGCTGCGTTCGATGATACCTACGTCGTGTGGTACCAACATTGACATTATTGACACCTACGGCCAACGCTTACAAAGGTGTCGATATCGCCATGAGTCTACACGTCTCGAACGCAGATAAACTACAGGAATAAAGCTAAACAGGCCATAAATAATAAGTTACGGTGGATCTCGCATTCGTTTAGGTTTGCTCTACAGTCTACGTGTTTCCAGAGAAAACCAAAGCGGGCCTTGTAAGAATTTGCATAACATTGTAAGTTCAACATCACCACACCCAGTATTGTATTGATATGGTCATTTCATGGTTTGTAAGAATATTCTCAAGTCTGTAATGCGTGTGCATCCTAGTGACTTATTTTCTTGGTTATAGCAATCTTTAGAATCCATTCTCGGTGGGGGCGCACAGATGTGAAGGTAATCAAGCTATTGTATCGAAGTGCTAAACTAATATTTCTTGTAGCTCTTTCTCACAAGGGACCTTAGTTTGGTGGAATATGGAAAGCGGGCGTAAAAACAGCAAAGACAAAAAAAGGCGCGCCAACACTTAGATGTTAAAGCGACGGCAGTTTCACATCACGATATTAATTCGTAAACTAACATATCACCGTAAAACAGTAAGTACACATCAGGAGAACTGGCATCGAATACAAAAGTCAAAATTGAACATTTAATTTCTAGAATTGGCTAATTAAGGTAAATTTTGTAGGAGTTATTGAAAATGCGTGTTACGCTGCACTTGGAAACTAAATATTCGAAGGTGCTTTAAAGTGTTTGGAGCTTTCCCAGTCATATACGGGCTATATGAGTGAGAGAAGGCGCCGGGGAGTTCCGCAGTGTACCGTACCGCGGCGCGGCAACCGATAGCTAGGGGTTATAATACTAAAACATAGTGCATTCGTGGACGAACTAATCGAGGTTTTACAACAAAGCGTAAAACAACTAATTGATAAATGGTCAAGTAGAGTTGATTTCACTAGTCGCAAGTCGAAAAAAATGTTAGTAGTGTTTTGACATATTTTTCTTTGCTGAAAGTGCGTAATTCATGTCAGCTGATACTTGTTATTCGAATAATTATTTAAAGGAGCGCTGCAATACTCAAACGGGCGCGGCGCGCGCGCGTGGGACTGTTGCAGACCTCCGACTTTTATAATCTGTAAAATAGACTGTCATTTGTAGACATTACACGAAAAAATATAAAAGTAAAAAAAAAATATACAGTAGTTTCGTTTTTACTTATTTTTGACGTGATGCACTTTTGACGTTTGGTTTGTGTATTGATCGCTTTGTTTTAGTAATCCCGCAGTTTGTTTATACCGTTTCCTAGCACCTGAGGTTTAATTGTTGGTATGTGTTATACCTATGTATAGTGGTAGAGTAGTCGTGTACAGCGCATTGGGATGTGTGAGCTTCAGACCATCGCCTCTTTTTTATCACTCGCGCTTATTTTGAACCCTGCACGCCAATTTGTTGAATCATATTCCCTTGTTTATATTTTGCTTGTTGGTATTTGTTTGCCAGGTTAACCTGAATTTAGAATTTATTATTATGTGATAAACGTTCTAAAATTATACGTGTCATTGTAATTTTATGATGTGTTTTGCTATTTTTAATGGTAATATAAGTGTTTCGCTTGAATGCCTCCGTGCGTAAAGTTTAAAAAGCGTCTTGTGATTATTGTTTGACACCGCGATGATTGTTTGTATATAAAATGGTAAAACATTCATAAGTGTACATTAGTTATTGCGTAGATAAGACTTGACACTAGGATCGCTCGTTTTTTTTTTGATAATTTTAGATAGTTTTCAAATTTACACCTACTCATGGTATCTTAATAACCTATGAAACTATCGGAACTACACTAGTAAAATGTTGAAATTCGGGTTTGACATTGTGTCACAAACAATAGTCTTCAGTTTTATTGTTTAAAAATTCAACATTTAATGTGAAGTTTACTTTAAATTTAAGCAGAATCTGACTTTTTGTTTACACTTAGGTAAAGAGTTTGTGATTTTTGGAGCCAAAATTTACCATTGAAATCCATATAATTATGTACAAGCGAACCCAGCCCTTAATTTAATGTATTGAGTATTGGTGGTTATTTTAGATACTATTTGAATTTTTTAGTTTTATCCGTAAAAGAAATACACAGTTGTTGACTAGAAGCAAAAGTGAAAATTACATATTTCAGCTATTATCAATACGATATTGCTAGATCGAACGAATACATGGTACCAGTCGGTTCTTGTTAGATATGTGTTCGTCGTATAGGTAGGGACTAGATTTTCAAACATAGTTTCTAAGAAAATTGTAACACCAATTATTTCTAATAGAATGATTATTTATTTTTGGATAAGCCATTATAATTGCATTTTTTATTCTATTTTAGATGCATTTTAGCTTTTCATTTATGTTTTAACTACCGCATACATAATATAGTAATTTCCAATCGCGGTTATGTTGATATATCAAGTTTATATTTTAAAGATTCAATCTTTTTTTATAGTTTTGTCTACTATTTCATATAAAATCGCGTCCAACTTCGACTGTTAAATTTATATCGCTACGTAAATATAATTGTGTAGTTCGTACACTTTTTATTATTTTATATTAAGTATACTCAGATTTTTAAGCTTCTGTGTTAGAGCGTAGTTACAGCTATGTACAAATACATATATGTTAAAACGACAACCTGTTTCATTTAGAACCTCTTCATTCTGTTAATATTTATTAATATTTATCCATGAAACTACTGGCTGACAAAATTCATCGCCTACAGGCCTAAACCATTGGAGACAGATTTGGACTCTTGTAGACGTATACCTTGGAGGAGGTAATATACAAGTGCACTAAGAAGGAATTTAACTCAGAATAACTCGTGTCCTCTTTTGGGTATATACATAGGGATAATAATTATGAAATTATAATTAGATGTTTTGTTTTCAAAGCTTTCGACATCATAAAATGATTCCGAATAAACCCGTGTTATTGAAATGTCAAATTACATTTGTATTGACATGATAACTTGCTGAAATGAAAATCTATGAAAGTTTAATTCAGTCGACTCGGAAAAGTAATTAAGTGAAGTAAATGAGTTAAGAAGGGAAGGCGAAATTGCAATTACTGCCTGAATGGGCGAACGCAATCAAACGCTTCGCTTGTTCCTGATTATGGCGCACTCTCGGTTAGGTTATCGAATAAAATAACATTTTATATTCGTTTTACTCGTGTTTTGCGATGCATTTTATCTGTAACTAGCGACCCGCCCCGGCTACGCACGGTATGTTATGCATGTATGTATTATACATATAAACCTTCCTCTTGATTCACTCTATCTATTAAGAAAAACCGCATCAAAATCCGTTGCGTAGTTTTAAAGATTTAAGCATACATAGGGACAGAGAAAGCGACTTTGTTTAAACTATGTAGTGATAGATTTGGGAGATATTTATTTTGTAATTCCCATTAAAATCTGATACCTAATTCAGATATTTTTTTCACCTCGGAGTATTCTTCGAAATACTCAATTGCAGTGATTATGATTAGTTTTTAGGATGTTTAGGGTATAGGTCCAATTAGGTTGGACAGCGTTAAATAAAACTTCCTATTTAAGTTTGTAGAGAAGGAGAAGATGAATAATTTTATTTACAAAAAACTTACGACTAAGGAATATTTACATGGCACACTTATTAGCTAGTAGCGCGCATCTCGCGCGAGTCTCAACGGGCCAATACGGTGGCGGTAGTGTGCGAGTGATTATTTCGGCGCGGTCGTCTCGCTCTTGCGCTCGCTCTCACACGGCGCTCGCGGCTCGCCTATAAAAGAGGACGCGACGAAAAATCGTTCCTTTTCTGCGCGCGGCTGTTGAAGAGTGAACACGTTGCTCCTTACTTCGATGTACTTGCGGCGAACGAACGAAGATTGCTTCGAGGCTTGATGAAGAAGCTGATCTTGAAGATTGAAAAACAAACTGCTCTTCTCAGAGCATCGACCATTTGATGGTCGCGTTTCTTTGAAACAACGTCAATCTCTCTATCACCTACAGGATTCCCCCTCAAGCGAAGCGTACCGGCAGGCGGATAGTGCGGCCTCGGCGAGTTGTTTTGCTGCTTGTAGGTGTAGGGTTGTTGTTTCCTGCGGTTTGTTGTTTCAGGTTGTTGTCATTTAGTTGTTTCAGGTTGACGTTTTTTGATGTTATTGAAGTTGGTTTGTCGTTCGAGCTTGATGTTGCCATTTGCTTGTTGCAGGTACTCGATATTGTAGTTTGGTTGTTGCAGGTGTTCATGGTTGCAGTTGTAGCTGTAGGTATCTCTTGCTCGGCGTCGGCGATAGTGTAGGCAGGTTTGAGTCGGTCTATAGAGATGTTGATTTGTCTGTTAGGTAGCTGTAGCGTGAAAATCTTGCTGTCTCGTTTCAGCACGCGGTAGGGTCCGTCGTAAGGCGCTTGTAATGGCTTCTTTACGGCGTCTACGCGTACGAATACGTGTTCGCACGTTTGCAGGTCTCGGTGCACGAATATGGGTTTCGTGTTGCTGTGCGGTTGAATCGGTGTTGGTTGCAGGTTTCTTAGCGATGTTCGCAGCTGATCGACGTAGGCAGAGTCTAGGGTGACGTTATCGTGCTCGCGGGATGTTGCTAGGAGGTCACCGGGTAGGCGTACGTTGCATCCGTAGGTGAGTTGGGCTGCGCTTACGCCGGTGTCGCTCCGCATCGCGGCGCGTACTCCGAGTAGGACGGTTGGTAGCTCGTCGATCCAGCTTCTTGCGGTCTGCAGTCTTGCTTTTAACGCGGCTTTTAGGGAGCGGTGCCAACGTTCAATAATACCGTTACAGATTGGGTGGTATGCTGTAGTGCGCGTCTTTTCTATGCCGAGTAAGCGAGAGAGAGATACAAATACTCGGCTTTCGAATTGACGGCCTTGGTTGGTAGTTATTGTTGCAGGGCAGCCGAAGCGGGAAATCCAGCCTTCGTAGACGGCTTTCGCGACGTCTTCGGCGGTTATTTCGCACAGTGGGTAAGCTTCGGGCCATCTCGTCGCTCGGTCGATCATCGTGAGTAGGTATCGATGACCGCTGGCCGCGGTAGGTAGCGGACCAACGATATCGATGTGTACGTGCTGGAATCGTTCGGTTGGCGGGAAAATCGATGACTGGCTTGATGTGTGGCGCTGTACTTTAGCGCGTTGGCACTGTACGCATACTTTTGCCCACTTGCCGATATCCGCGTTCATGGCGGGCCAAAAGTAGCGTTGCGCGATCAATTTTCGTGTAGTGTTGATTCCGGGATGACTGATGTTGTGAACGGCGTTGAATGCGATGCGACGGTAATCTTCGGGTAGGTACGGACGTAGGTATGGTGTTGACGTCTCGCAGTAAAGTTTGATGTTTGATGCTGGCAGAGTGACTTGCTTGATAGATAAATTGCTCTGTAGAGTGAGTGCTTGAATGTTGTTGCTGTCTCTCTCTTGAGCTTGCGCAAGTTGCTCATAGTTGATTGGCGATGGACACGTGATTGCTTCGACGCGTGATAGTGCGTCCGCGGCAGCGTTTTGCGACCCACTGACGTGACGTATGTCAGTGGTAAATTCGCTAATGTAGAGTAGCTGGCGGGTGCGTCGGGGTGATTCGCTGTTCGTACTTGTTTTTGTATAGGCGAAAGTCAGCGGTTTGTGATCGGTGAAAATTATTATTTCACGTCCCTCGAACATCTTGCGGAAGTGTTTCACGGCCATGTAGATTGCGAGTAGCTCGCGGTCGTAGGTACTGTACCGAGTTTGGGCGTCGGTGAATTTCTTCGAGAAATATGCGAGTGGTTGCCACGAGTTGTTGATATATTGATTTAGCGCGGCACCGGCTGTCTTGTCGCTTGCGTCGCTGAATATGGCAATCGTCGCGTGGTGTGACGGATGGGCGAGTAAAGCGGCGTTTTTTATGCTGTCTTTACACGCCTCATACGCTTGCGTTGCTTCAGCGGTCCAGTCGATTGGAGTTTTGTCGCGCTTTTTGACATTGTGCAAGTAGGTATTGAGCGGCGCTTGGATGGTGGCGGCGTCTTTGATGTTTTCTCGGTAAAAGTTGATCATACCGAGAAAACGTCGCAGCTCTTCGACTGTTTGCGGTTTCGGAAAGTCGATGATGGCTTGGACTTTTTCTTGTGGTGGCTGTATTCCATTCGCCGAGACTTGATGACCGAGGAATTTGACTGTAGGCTGGCCGAAAACACACTTTGACGGGTTGATGGTGATGCCGTGCTCTTCTAGTCGCTGTAGGACGGTGCGTAGGTGTTTTCGGTGCTCTTCCTCGTCGTTTGATGTCACAAGTAGGTCATCGACGAATGGGAATACGAAGTCGAGTTCGCGCAGTACTTCGTGGATGAAGCGTTGGAACGTCTGGCCGGCGTTCTTGAGGCCTGGGCACATGCGCGGGAACTCGAATAGGCCGAATGGGGTGATGATTGCAGTTTTCTCGACGTCTTGTTCGCTGACTGGTAGTTGTTGGTAGGCGCGATTGAGATCGAGCGTGGAGAAAATCTGCTTCCCGGCGAGTTGATAAGTGAAGTCGCGTATGCGTGGTATGGGATACCGATCAGGCTTAGTGATGGCGTTGAGCCTGCGGTAGTCACCACACACGCGTAATTCACCGCTCTTCTTCGGCACGACGTGAAGAGGTGATGCCCAAGGACTTTTGCTTGGTCTGCATAAGCCTTGGTTGATCATGTTTTGAAATTCTTTTTTTACTTGTTCGTATCGATGCGGTGCGATGGGGCGTGGCCTGCAGTGTAAGGGCGGGCCTGTTGTCTCGATGACGTGTTCGACCTTGTGTTTTGCAGATAACTTCATCGACGTGATCCGTGTTGCACCAGGGTATTCGGCGAGGATCTTGTGGTAGGCATCGTGCACGTCTATGCTGCGAACGGTAGGTATGTCCGCGGCACAGATCTGAGCGTTCGATGTGAGATGCGTTTTGCCGTCGATGAGTCTGCGATGTTTTATGTCGACTATGAGGTCGTGAAACTTGAGAAAGTCTGCACCCAGGATTGGCTTCGACACGTCTGCGATGATGAACTTCCACCGGAACGGTCTACGAAGGCTGAGGTCGAGTTCAAGCGTCTTTTCACCGTAGGTTGGAATGACGGTGTTGTTGGCGGCGTAGAGTTGAAACGGCAGTGGTTGTTCGCGTGAGCCTTTTCTTTTAGGTAGCACGGAGATGTTGGCTCCCGTGTCGACCAAAAAAGTATGTTTCGTAACCCTGTCGGTTACGAAGAGGCGGTGTGAGTTTTCGTTAACGCCGGTTTCCGCCGCAGCCAGCGTTACTTTTAGTTTTCCGACGGCGATGGAATGGGCTTGAAGCTGCACGGTGGTGTGCACGTCTTCGCGGCCATACCGTAGCGGTGATGGTTGTGGCAGTACGGCATGGGCGAGGGCTTGCGGCTTCTGTTTTTCGTCTGCGAACGGCGAGGGCGACTGCTGTGGTGGTGGTCGCTATGTCGCGATCGCAATTCGGCGATTTCCCGGCCGATTCGTCGTAACTCGTCGATGAGGAAATGTGTGTCGACGGCTGGCAGATGTTGAGGAGCTGGCGGCGGAGGCTGCTGTGGCTTCTGTACGCCGGCTTCAGCTTCAGTGTGCGTCATCTTCTTAAGTGTTCTTCAGTAGGGTCACCACTTTAGGATGTTTAGGGTATAGGTCCAATTAGGTTGGACAGCGTTAAATAAAACTTCCTATTTAAGTTTGTAGAGAAGGAGAAGATGAATAATTTTATTTACAAAAAACTTACGACTAAGGAATATTTACATGGCACACTTATTAGCTAGTAGCGCGCATCTCGCGCGAGTCTCAACGGGCCAATACGGTGCGGTAGTGTGCGAGTGATTATTTCGGCGCGGTCGTCTCGCTCTTGCGCTCGCTCTCACACGGCGCTCGCGGCTCGCCTATAAAAGAGGACGCGACGAAAAATCGTTCCTTTTCTGCGCGCGGCTGTTGAAGAGTGAACACGTTGCTCCTTACTTCGATGTACTTGCGGCGAACGAACGAAGATTGCTTCGAGGCTTGATGAAGAAGCTGATCTTGAAGATTGAAAAACAAACTGCTCTTCTCAGAGCATCGACCATTTGATGGTCGCGTTTCTTTGAAACAACGTCAATCTCTCTATCACCTACAAGTTTAATTAAAATGACAATAAAATGATAATATGCACTAATGTACGGTAGCGAAAGTTGGGTATGGCAAAAGAAGCATGAAAGTAGAATAAATGCAGTAGAAATGAGAGCGTCAAGAAGTATGGAAGGTGTATCACTGAAAGATAGAATAAGGAATAGTGTGATAAGGGAACGTGCTGGTGTGAAAGAAGATATAGTGACTAGGATAGAAAAAAGTACTTTATGCTTAGTTGGTTTGGTCACGTAGAGAAGATGGATGAAAGAAGATTAACTAAACAGATTTATATGGGGAGTGTGAATGGGTGCGTTGGGAGGGGAAGGCCTAGGCGGACGTTCCGTGATCAAATTGGGGACGTTTTGGAAAAAGGCCAGGTCAAGAGTACCCGAAACCGACGAGCGTGTATGAAGAGATTGATGAATGTG
Organism: Pandemis heparana; assembly: GCA_963854515.1. Taxonomy (NCBI): domain Eukaryota; kingdom Metazoa; phylum Arthropoda; class Insecta; order Lepidoptera; family Tortricidae; genus Pandemis; species Pandemis heparana. The sequence goes on along the minus strand of OY978020.1, from coordinate 4,833,873 downwards.
GATGAAGCGAAAGAGGTATGTCAGGATCGTAGCAAGTGGAACAAAGTAGTCTCTGCCTACCCCTGTGGGAAAGAGGCGTGACGATATGTATGTATGTAAAATGATATAGTAATTATAATGCTCATTTGCCTTCCTTGTCATATTTATGAAAGAGAATCTAGTTTGTGCTCCGTCTTTTAACCTCTTTACTTATAGGTAATAACCTATACTAGCTTCTGCCCGCGACTTCGTCCGCGTAGAATTAGACTCACGAACTGATGTTGATATATAGCATATTCTGCAATATTATTTACGTTGCGACTAGGCAGCTACGACCTTTAACATGTTTATCGCTATCCCGCGGGAACTACGCAATTTTCCGGGATAAAAAGTAGCCTAATATGTTTTTATCTAGGGTACCAGCTATCTTCGTTTCAAATTTTATCCAAATCCGTGCAGCTAGTGATGGGACTCGAGTGTCATTTTTTCACTCGAGTCACTCGCTCGAAAAACCCGACTCACTCGAGTACCCACCCACTCGAGTTAACGTCGGACTCGAGTGTTTTTTTTTTCCTCGAGTTACTCGCTCGAAAAGTCGACTCACTCGAGTACCACTCGAGTGTAAATTTTTTCACTCGAGTGATAATATGCCCAAAGTCACTCGAGTGATACGAGTCACGATTTTTTCAGTCAGCTGGCCGTCCTCTTGTAAAATATCACATCATCATTAGCGTCAGTAGCACGAAATTACTTTAACAATAACTTTAACCATAACCAACAATTTTTGACAGAACACCTATAATTATGCCCAAATAGTCTAAACTTGACTTTCTCACTCGAGTCAGTACAGGCAACTCGAGTGGCCCGAGTGAACTCGAGTGGTCCGAACCGAGTTACTCGCCGGCCGAGTGAACTAATTTTTCACTCTAGTCCGAGTGACAGTAAAACTACTCGAGTGACTCAAGTGAAACGTGATTCGAGTCCCATCACTAGTCCAGTCGTTTTAGCGTGAAGAAGGAACAAACATACAAACTCACTCACTCACATCGTCACAAACTTTCGCATTTACAATATTAGTAGGATTTACCTCTACTATACTATGGTATGGCGAAAGTTAATAGTCCTAGGTCACCCTTAAATGGGAGGTATTGGGAAGCACGTGTTAAGACCGTTAAGACCAATGTCCAGTGAGGCTAAAACTGGAGTTAAGATTGAGGGCAATCGCGATTTCAATTCGACTGAAAATGATAAACTTAGTAAAGTAAATGACCTGTTGTATGTGAGTTATGTGTGCGAATAGATAAATATTGAATTGTAAAAGTGTATAAAGCTGGACTTTCGGGTTTGTAAATTGAGTATGGTCATCATTTCAGTCAGTCAGTCAGTCAGTTAGGCTTATAATATCCTTGAGTGAGGCAGCGATTTACGTTTAATACGTCACTATCAAATTGATTAAGAATTTTACTTCTTGACTTTTAAATTTATTTTTACGGTTTTATCCGTCAGAAATAAAATTTCTAAACAAAACTGAAAATTTGCACAGAAAAATCCGAAAAGTAAAGCTATGGCCGGGAATCGAACCTGGATCCTCATCATTCCATACTTACCTGCTATTGGGTGGTGTAACGGTACTAGCGGTATACATTATAGCCTTGGTATAGCACACATCACGGAATGATGAGGATCCGGGTTCGATTCCCAGCCATAGCTACGAGTATACCTACCTACTTTTCGGATTTTTCTGTTCTAATTTTCAGTGTCGTTTAGAAATTTTATACAGTCGTCCTGAAATTTTATTAAAACTAAATGCAAACTAGAATGAGGAACAAGGAAAAAATCATTCATCTATAAGCATTCGACGTAGGTGATGCCTTCTAATTTCGAAATAAATAAATTCAAATTTCACCCCACATTCTGCGCTGGTGTCAGGAAACAATTTTAATACGACCAGCTTCAGAATAATTGTTTACCCGGCACTTAGAGCTGCGGAAGCGATCCCGGTTTAAATGTGAACGGATAGTAGCTGGATAGATCATCCCTGAGATTAAGAGTTGGACTCCGCCGAGCAGCAACACCCGTGGAGGAGCATTAAAATGAAATATGCTCGGTTGAATCGCAAAAAGGTGCCGGGGTTTGAGAATCCTCCTTGTGCCTCATTATAAATGGGCGCAAATATTGTTTCTGCGGCGAGCCTTCTGTCGGGCCTCATTAAGAAACCATTACGAGCTAAAGTTTAATCCTCGCCAGGTCTAAGATCACAAAACGGCGAAAAAGATGTTTACCCGCCATTTAAATTTATACACAGTTTTATGACTGGACTTCATAGAAGACTGCCCCCTTATTCATAAAGATAACAGCCTTACTAAATCTTTTTGGGCGCGTTTTATGTCGTTTTTAAAGTGAATCGAGTTAATTGAAAAAGAACGTGACTCCTACAAAAAAGTCGTTTCTATGAGAAGAGCGCTTGAGAAAAATTCTTTTTCCGTTCAGAGTACCTACCTACTTCAGATATACGTATTTATTTAGTTGTGTATGTACCTACCTGAAAAATGGCATAGGTAATACTGATGTATAAACTAGTTACAAGCTCATATAAACAAGCTATAGCAAGTTATCGTTTCATTTGTAGCTACTAGCTAGGTACATTATTGTATTTTTTGGTCCTGGGTCCTTGCTGATTTTGAGTGACGAGCTCGGACTAAACGCCAAATTCACACGGAAAAATCTTTCCTACGTACGTGTAGCATAAAATTTCGAATTAAAGGCACGGTCGCAAGCGGCCTTCTGTCGAATGAAATATTATTCGTTGGACAGACGGTCTGTTGAGATCACAGGCGAACTGAAAACATTACTAACACCCACACTAACAGCCAGCTGTTTGTTTTGATTCAGAATACAAACTCTATTTCTAGCCCGCATAAAGAAGTTATTCGACAAGAGAATATCGTGCAGATACGTTAGTGTCAACACGGTTTCTAATAATACCTAAGTACCAATAAATACAATGTACCTAGTTAGATACTCGGAGTCTCGGAATGATACTACCTAATTAGTTGCCGCAACCAATCTTACGTACCTAAACGTTCACCAAAATCTAGGTGTAGGTGTCCATCGGAAGTGTTTTTAGCAACACCTAGTTTGCAACGACTGGAGTAAAGGGCTGGCATCAGTTTCCACGTTAAGTGGCGAAGTTAGCCGAAGTTGGGCCGACACTTGGCGCAGCCCATTGACGAACTTTGACATTAGCCACAGAACAAACTTGAAGGGGGGTTCATTAGCCATTATTTGAAACCCCTTTGTTGCTTTATTGCTAACATTTTCAAGCTCGTAATACTTTGAGTTAACTCCGCGTACCTAGTTAATGTAAATGTGGCAAGTTGCCGCGATTACCCGACTTGTAAAACGGGAAGGTACGCTCCCTTAAATAAGTAAAGTACATCCTTGTTAAGAGTTAAATTTTGATAAAATTATAGCGGGCGGTATTTATAAGTAACGGAATCCCAAAACTAAGAAAGAAAGTATTTTTTTGGCAAACTTCCACTGAAGGTTTAATTTAGAGAACAGTTCAGGTTACTTAAGTTTCTATTTTCTAAGTGTGTTGCGGGAAATTGTTAAGTTTCACAGACCGGTCGCGTGGTTTGCCAAGAGATAAGCACTGACAGCAAATTTCCTTGTGTGGTTTCAACATTTTCAATTTTTTCAATTTTTTTTGACGATAGGTAAATCTGGGGACACGGTAGTACCCCGCCAAGATGAATAGTTATTAATGAAGCAAGCAGTTTAATTGATTAGACTCGATGCATTACCATGTCGGATATTAGGTATTCAAATGCTAGGTTTATGGGATGCCATAAACATGAGTCGGGCCCGCGACAGAGCTAGCGTCTCCGGAGACTCCCATAAGTAGGTCAATCGATAGATGCGAACCGATTACTATCGCCATCGGGAATCTAAAGCCAACATAAAAATAATTAATACTTACTAGAACCTGATCGCTACCTGCCGTAAAGTAGCAGTGCTTACTTTGCTGTGTTTCGGCGTGAAGAGTAAAACAATTCGTGAAATTATTGGTAAGAGGTATTCCATCTTACGTCTCTAAGTGGGGTGATAGGCTGGCAACGTATCTGCGACCATTTGGTGATGCGAATGTTCATGGGTGGCGGTGCTCACTTACAATCAGGTTTTTGCTATCATAATGTCATAAATACCCGGTCAGCACAACCTAATGAAACAATTTTTTTTTTTAGTGTCAGTGACTGTACCTATATGTAACCAATATAAAATGAACCCACGCTACCTACATTTTACTAAAAATGACAGCTAAAACCTGAACTGAGTCGGAATTGAATCGCATCAAGACGTCATGGTAAAGCCCCTGGACACCCTGACTGCAGAAGCAAGATTATTTAAAACGTATTACGAACCAAAACCTTTTATGATGAAATTAACGAAAACGTAACGTGAGACTATAATAAAAATGACGATAAAAATGAGGGTAGTTGTGCGCCGATGTCAGCTGCGCCGAGTAGCCGCGCGAGCAGAGCGTTGGCGCGCAGTGTTTGTTTCGCTGCCGCCGGGGCGAGCGCTCCCTGATGAAGGGCTTCGAAATAGTCCGAAACAATTGGAGCAATTCTTCGGCTTTTATACGTGAGTTATCCGTTGTGTTGTGATTATATGAAATTAACGTCACTAAATAAGTATCATCTAACATTATCTCCGAGTAGGTTTTAGCTAACCTCATTCAACCTCGTAGTAAAATACAATAGCCACTTATACAACAACCCTTTTGCGGATTTTGTTGGATTAATCTTACTTAAATTACTAGAGAAACAATTTATCCGAAATAATTATCTGTTCCGGGATCCTTGTACAGAAAATGATTAGGTACCGACAGAGACAGTATTACAAATTATCGTATCACTGGCTAATAAAAATGAAAATCAGAGTAAAAATGAGCGTTTAAAATCAGCTGCGGTGAGTAAAAGTTGAAAGTGTAAATTAAAAACGAAAATAATAGTATAAAATGAATAATTTTAAAAACCAATTCAACATCAATTTTATGCCAAAAACGCCTGTAGTTACTTACATCATTTAGGGAAAAATCTGATACTCTTCAATGTACTAGAACCTGGCAAGAACCATCGCAAGGAAACTTGCTTTCGAATGAAAAAACTGCATCGCAATCGGCCACAGACACACACACACAGATATCGACGGCAAACTTATTACAGCAGTGTTGATTTGCCATATACAGGACGTCTTGTTTGATCAAAGATCTTATCCAACAGTCGGCTACCGAAGGGTCTCCTACCCTCGGTATAACCCGTTAACTCTCATTCACGTTGTAGTAGAATTTTTAATCAACTTTGAACGTGCTGGTGTGGAAGAAGATAATATAGTGACTAGGATAGAAGAAAGTATGCTTATTTGGTTTGGTCACATAGAGAGGATGGATTAAAGAAGATTAACTAAACAGATTTATGCGTTGGAAGCTTGGGAGGGGAAAGCCTAGACGGACGTTCCGTGATCAAATTAGGGACGTTTTGGAAAAGGCCAGTCAAGAGTACCCGAAACCGACGAGCATGTATGAAGAGATTGATGAATGTGGATGAAGCGAAAGAGGTATTTCAGGATCTTAGCAGGTGGAACAAAGTAGTTTCTGCCTACTCCCGTGGGAAAGAGGCGTGACGGTATGTACATATGTATGTTAATGCCGCTCCACGAGTGTACATTACGTGGCAAATGGGAAACAATTCGACGCTTCTACATCGTGCTACGTGTGGGTGCTTCCAATTCAGACATAAATTAGCGGCTTTATCCAGGCTTCGCCCAGCTTTCACACCAGAATTCAGTCGGGTTTGGACAAACGCGGCCATACGTCACGGGTTTAATGGGCTCGTTTTAACAATAGTGTCGGTCGATGCTTAATATTCGATCTAAATTTCTAAAACCGCCGGGCTCTGAAATTCGAAATTTCAAGTTCGTTTCAAACCGTCTTACTCACTTTACTATGACACATGGTGACATTTTGACACTGGCTGACTTGGAAGGAAAAGGTTTTTTTCTCAAAGATGCAAAGAAATGTCAACCTTACGTTCCAAATAATAGGCCGGGACGTATCACGTTGCGGGCGCGGTTGGACAAGTGGTATGTAATGGATTTTCATACAAAATGGCTGGCCTTGGCCTGCAAAGCGATCGTGTTTTGTTTTGTGGTGGTCGTCGTCGTGCGCGGCGCGGGCGCGGGGCGCGCTGCTGGAGGACACGCACGTGGAGGATATGCAGCTGCTGCTGCTCGGCCGCTGCCTAATGCACGCGCTAGCGGCAACATTCTAAGGCTTTTTTTGGATTTTTTTTATTTATTTCATTGCATGTTTGAGAAAAGCACTATACAAGCCTCGGCGTGAAAGAACTTGCAGGCTTCGTACTCCGATCGATCGATATATACATTACTGAGCCTGCAAGCCTTTCTTTCCCGGCCTCTGCAGTAATGTACTATGAAATTCAAAGTGATGATGACCATTGTCCACCTACTCATATACATGCTCAGAAATTATAAATTTGAACTTCCTTGTTGCCGTCCCACTTACACGAATAGTACTTAATTAGGTGAATGAGAGGGATGGAGTACCTAATACAAACTTCAATTGTAGAATTTGTTATCAGACCCCCATCATTCGATAAAAAAAACATAGTGTCGTCCAGAAACGCGATCCGTTACCCATTATTAATTTATTTTAAAATCCTTTAATTCCTAAGTTATTTTCAAGATTTGCTAACTTTGGTTACAAAATAAAAAACTGATTTGATTGAGTTCAACTGTTCATCTTCCATCCACCATTTTTCTCGCTGTAGTGAAGTGAAAAATTGTGTGCATCGCTCGGCAGCAAAGTTCTTTAGTGTCTCGTGCCTTGAAACCGTCGCGACGCTCAGGATTCTTTCATAGCATCATAGCATCCTTCCCTTGCTCAGGTTTCAATATAGGCACTCGCGCCAAACAAAAACTTTGCAGCCTTGCATAACAAATTAAGCTATTATTACCTCCCCTCCCTCTTACACCCTCTGAATTATTTAGAAGTAGTTGTCTAGTATTAGAACACTTAGAATTGAATAAGATAGGATTAGGAGCTCTTAATCTCTCGGGAATATGAATCCGCAGCTGCTGACGAGATAGAAGTCTACCATTGTACGGCTTTATACATAGTATTCCGAGAGGTGATAGACATTTTAGAATAGGGATCTGAAACAATGTTTTTAACTCTATTTTACAGCTGTCATTTCCATACAATAAATAGCTACACACACACGAATCACGACTATATTCCTTACGGGGTAGAGAGCATCTAAGATAACAAGACCCAATAACCACGTTTAGCATGATTGTGGGTGTGAAAAATAGTGATGTGTGCTAGCCGTATCGCCTATCGCCTTGAATTAGAGGCTTTCTATACAATGCCGGCCGTTTTGGTTAGAAATTGTGTGAAAACAACAGCTGTCGCCCGGCTCAGACTGAACCCTATAATCCTTTTCTTTAAAAGTGTGGAAAAAGCATTTCCAAAAACTGAATCGATCGAACCGGCTGACAAAATTTTCACGATAGAGCCTTACCATGACGTCTTAATGCAATTCAGTTTAGGTTCGCTCGCTGTCAGATCCATACTAAAAATTACAGCTAAAACCTGACCTGAGTCGGAAGACGTCATATTAAGGGGACGGGACCGACTAGGCTATCCCAGAGAGTTTATTCAAGTAAAGCTCATTTGAGTACTTACCTACTTTACTATTATAAATAAGAGAACATGACATTCCTGGACTGGTTGCTTGGTCTTAGGTACTCCTGTTCCTGATACGGTAAAATCATGTTACCGCATTGAGTTATCGCCTTTACTCTTAAGAATGAAATAGTTCGAAATCCTATAACGTATATCGATACCTTTAGGTTCAATTGGCGTAAAGGACAAAATGCTACTTTTCAGGAGAAGCAAAAAACGTTTTTTTATTTTTAAAACCTTTGTATTTTTTTTATTTGTCGACCTATTTCTTCGATATATATGACAAAAGTGCTTAGAATTCTTCTCTCTACGCAGTAGAATGGTAACCACAACGATAAATAGCATACTTTAGAAGTTAAGTGTCCTTTACACCCCGGAAAAAAGCGTCGATAGTCCCTTACGCCCCGACTTTTTTAAAGAGTTCAAAAGTTTTGAGGTTGTAAAGGTCAGTTTTTTTATAAAATTATACAATTTTCGGGTGTATAGCTCACTATAATTTAGATGTTTTATGTTATTTTCCTTACATAACCGTAATTAAAGGTATCAATGACGCAAAATATTTTACTATTTGCTAAAATGTAACTTTGGGAATTATTATATTTTTATTTTATTGGTAATGTAGCATTCAAATGTCATTAAGAGGCTGACAATCATTTGTGTCTTATTTGAAAAGACTTTAGACTTACGCTACGCTGCCAGAATAGTTTCTTCTCTATCACTAACAGGCGCTCGAACCATATGTGTGAACAGTGGCACTGCTCAAAGTCATTGAGAAAGAAGAAAGAAAAGAATATTGTAAATGAAAGCACGAATTAAAATAATTGTAACAAAATGTTTGATCATTATAAGTATTAAATGAGGTATCATAAACATTAATAAGTACGTCACTTATATTTATCATTTAACGCAACCATACACAAAACGAGATCGTTATAAGTTAAATTTTGTATCATTTAGGTACCTATAGATTATGTATTTTGGTGTTTTTTGTTAAATATTGCTAACAAACAAACATTGCTTTCAAAATCTGTCTGATAAGGTATACCTATGTTTATACTTGTTAACAATTAATGATTTCAGTTTATGTGAGCAATAACTAATGACAAATTGTACATGAAATCTTCCAATGACACTTAGTTGGATTGAATCTAATCTAACTATCTAACTTCTATTTAATATTATAAATGCGAAAGTATGGATGGATGGATGGATGGATGGATAGATGGATGGATAATTGCTTGTTACTCAATAACACCAGAATGGTCAAACGGATCTGGATGAAATTTGGCACATACATAGAAAAAAGTCTGGAATAGCACATAGGCTACTTTTTATCCCGGAAAATTGCGTAGTTCCCGCGGGAAAGCGATAAACGAATTCTTTGCAGACGAAGTCGCTGGTAACAGCTAGTAATTAATAAGTGACGTGCTTGATATTTGTGAGCTCTTAGATACTTGATTTAAGATTTATAATATTTGGACATTTTGTTACCATTATGAATATTGAGCTATCATTTACTACACATAGTCCTACCCTGGGTAAATCTACATGTTTTATTACATAAATAATCGTTTGTTAATATAACTAAACTGTTTAAAATATGTATGTTAAATGAAATTTCAATGCTACATAACTAATAACATACATATTATTAAGATAACGACTGCTAACGTTTAACTTTAGCCAATCTATACGACACGTATAAATACTTATAATTATAAAGAACAATACATATATAACATACATAAATCACGTTTTATCCCTTACAGCGTAGACAGAGCCTAAGGTAACAAGACCTAAAGGCCATGTTCAGCATAATTGTGGGTATAGGTGGAAAAGGGAATCAGAAATTACAGTTATTTAAGAACTATTTAGTAAGTTACAGTGAACTATGCACCCCAAAATTGTATAATTTTATATTAAACTGACCTTTACAACCTCAAAACTTTTGAGTTCTTTAGAAAGGTCGGGGCGTAAGGGACTACCGACGCTTTTTTCCGGGGTGTAAAGGACACTTAACTTCTAAAATATGCTATTTATCGTTGTGGTTACCATTTTACTACGTAGGGTGAAGAATTCTAAGCACTTTTGTCATATACATCGCAGATATAGGTCCCCAAATAAAAAATATATTTAGCTTACATTTTTTTATTTTACTTCTCCTGAAAAGTAGCATTTTTGTCCTTTACACCAATTTTATTGAACCTTAAAGTGTCGAATTTATAGAGATACACTTACTTTCTCATCAAAAAGAGACCTAAGGATTTATGTTTGTGTCTTAATCAGGTCGTATAATCCAAGAAATAAATATCTATTTGTATATACGTCCTTTACGCCTTAGTTTTGATTTGGTATTAAAGTATAATGTATAGAAGTAAAGGTCGTAAAGGACAAATAAGTAAATTCAGTCCTATAAAAGTAGGTCTTAAAGGACAATATGGTTAATTTAGGTTTATACGTCGTTGTTTATAACTTCATGATTTCCTTTACGTTCCATGTGATTTCAGGTTTGTTACTTACACCCACAAAAAAAGCACATTTTGGTGATAAGTGATCCAAAAATATGGGTCGTAAAGGTCAAATTTTACGAGATATCAAAATTTTAAGTATACAGTTCGATAGAGCTTAAAATTCTGAACAAAACTGTATATTTAACTCATTTTCGGCATTTTGTCCTTTACGCCAATTGAACCTAAAGGTATCGATATCTGCCCCTAAATATGTAAATAAATAAAACCCTTACCGAATTTATGTATATTAGAACGAGAAAGAAGTTATTATGTCATCTGTCCCTTTGGCAGCGAACATTCCTTCTTTACCTTAGCTTAGTTAGATTTTAAGTTAGTTTTTAATCAGGTTGGAGACTGAAAACCAGCATGCCTGCTGAGTCTCCTGTCCTATTTACCTAATACTTTGTACCTAATGCTTTGAAAATGTAAATTTTTGTTTGTGTATTGATAAATAAAAATTTCTTTTATTATTTTTTTTATTTTATTATAACAATTGAGAAATGCGACCCATAGAGGAGAAAACTATACAAATTACGAAATAATTTTTGTATGAGCTAAAGCGGGGACGCATCGCGCTCGCTCTATCAATAGCTGTCAACCACGATATTTTTGATTAAGATAAAACTAACTCGGCGACAAATAGGTTGAAACTGGAACCAGATATTCTGATATATCGTAGCAAATTAATACACGAATCTAACTAATATTATAAATGCGAAAGTATGGATGGATGGATAGATGGATGGATGGATGGATGGATGGATGTTTGTTTGTTACTCAATCACGCCAGAACGGCCCAACGGATCTGGATGAAATTCGGCACATATATAGAGAAAAGTCTGGAATAGCACATAGGCTACTTTTTATCCCGGAAAATTTCTTAGTTCCCGCGGGATAGCGATAAACGAATTCTTTGCAGACGAAGTCGCTGGCAACAGCTAGTTTAAAAACAGACGACCTTTCGAAAGCGACAATTTCAAATCCGCATGTTTCTCACAAAACCGAAGCCCAAGAACTTCCTTCTTTGAACCCCGCTCATCCGTCGGTCATTTTATTTTTGCCCAGTCAAATGTAAAACCTTTACTTTTGAGGCTCGGCTTATTCTAGCGCGCTTAATAAGATATCAAAGAACGGAATATTCAAAAGGACTTTTAAAGTTTGCAGGTGTTTTGCCTTTGGTGCTGTTTTGTCTTTGTTTCAAATTGTGGAAGGCAAGGTATTTTGTTTTAATGACGGGAATTTTAAATAAGTAGTCACACAACCTACTTTGTTAGAATTCCTTGGTCAAAATGATAAAAACAGAACCCTTCTCATTTCACCGTTATCTATACTAGAGGCAGGGGCGGCTGTTAAATAAGAGCTGTTGTAGATACTTTGACTTACGAAGTTAGTAATCGGGTATTGCTTAGAGGTGATCAGGCTAGATTAAAGCAACGTTGAATGTCAGAATCAGAATAGGTAATCATTTCAAAAGAAAATATTATATAGGTTACTTTTTACTGTGTTTTTATCGGAATCGGGCTTGATTGCTAAAAGTTTTTCATTATGAAATTTACAAGTACATAAGTAGGTACGTATTAACAATTAAAACATACATACACACATGTATACACATACACAAATCACGTCTTTATCCCTTACTGCGTAGACATCATGTTTAGCAAGACTGGGCGTTTAGGTGGAAAATGGCATCAAAATAGTGATGGGTTACTAGCCGCATCGCCTGTAACATGATTCCTCTGATTTTCGCCCATTTTCTCGATGGGCTTTTACCATCTGCGCGGGAAGAGAAGCAACTGGTACATTCCATGTTTCTTCTTTGTTCCCAGACCAGCATGGTCATTAAAACATAGCCAGCCCCAACGTAATCCTGAGCGTCATTGCAGGCAGGGTCGACTGTACTGTACAGGGACACTGCTGCAGTAGACATGTGCCTGTAGCTGTGTCGGAGAGGAAGTACTAATTTAATTTAATAATGTAATTTAATTTAATAATGTAATTTAATTTACTAATGTAATTTAATTTAATAATGTAATTTAATTTAATAATGTAGGTAATTTAATTTAATAATGTAATTAATTTGATAATGTACTTTAATTTAATAATGTAAATTTAATTTAATTTCAATCTATATTGTGATTATTGCCCATATTATTGTAATTTTTGACTGTAGTGTAATTTATTTATGTATGGATATATATATTATATATATTATATTATATTATACCTAACGGGCAAGCCTAGCGAAAGCGCTCCATATCATTTATTTTTATTTCTTCTCGCAAATAACAGGACATTCTTGAATAAGACCACGATGACACGTCCAAGGGTAGCGATACGTAAACCTTGCCACTGTTTACATTTTCTTTTCGTGATAAAAGCTCGTTTCATGGGATTGTTGTCATGTTCCTCCATAAAGTATTATTACGACATCTGCGGGCGTCGGAACTGCTTCATTTTATTGTTATTTCCGTTGATGCCTCGTATTTTGGAAGGTTTCTACCTAAATATCAATATTTCTTTCGCAGATCGATCGTAAATGTTTGCCATTCTGATTTGAAGCGGAATCTCGGGTGTTGAAGAAGTTTGGTCCTTTGTAAGTCCAATTTATGACCCTATAATTTTCAGATGAAATATTTACGAAGTGTTTAAGTGACTCGTGTAGAAATGAAATCTTCAATAACATGTTTATCGGCGCATATCAAAAAGGTACAATACCATGGTAGGTTATCATGTAGGTACAATAATATTCTTGTAAAAGGATTGCTCATCAGCCTGCTAACTGTCAATATGCGAAAGTGAAGCAAAGTGGGTCATGCTGGGATCGGTAGGTTTTTAGGGTGTGAAAAAGGCGCAGACAATGATATTGGTCTGTTTCTTGATTTATCGATAGCCAAATCTTTTTTGTCCTATTGGCTATATTGGTCGGTCAACTATGATGCAAAAGGCAAGGCCTTTTATCAATTGTTTTAGCATAATATATTATCACTAACGCGGTGCTGGATGTGACACGAACCTAAGTACATTTATTACTATTAAGTATTTACGAATGTTTGTTCTCGAGTCTTGGGTGTTTAATATGTATTTAAGTAGGTATTTATCTTTATAAGTATGTTTATCCGTTGTCTAGTGCCCATATTACAAGCTATGCTTAGTTTGGGACTAAGTCAATTGGTGTCAATTGTCCCAAGATATTTATATATTTAAGTTAAATAGGTACGTGTAAGTACCTATATGTCGCCACTTTCACTAGTAAGAATTTTATGGTGGAATTATCAGTTTCCAGAAGTAAGGTTTATATTTTAACGCCGAATAAATGATTTCCTGTGATGTTGAAATATCCATTATGATGATATTGGATCTACCTACTTCACCAAATCCGAAATGAAAAAAAAAAATCTTGTTAAATCTTTAGGTAGGTTATTTTTGGGATTAAAAACCGGAAAAAACGGATTAATTATCACTAAGCTAAGTACGTAGCTACATTTCAGACTCATATAATCAAAAAACCAACTAAACCTAATATTAAGGAGCCCCATGGAATCTTGGACCACGAATATCGGCCATTAAGGCCCATTCGCGCGTATGGATGCAATATTCATTCCCTTTTATTGCCATTCACATATTCAATATCCGTGATAACGATATTTTGTTGTCACGTAGCGTATACACATGAGAATAACAAACATAATTATACATGTGTACATTATTCCTACCTACCTACGTGTACGTTGACTCGGCAGGTAATTTTTAAACATATTAAACGCTCGTAGCATTATTGGTGCCTACGGCAAGGTGCAAAAGTTAGGTACTTTTAGATCTTGACTAAAATAAATAAATAAAATTAAAAAAAAAAATTATCTTGGGACAATTGACACCAATTGACCTAGTCCCAAACTAAGCAAAGCTTGTGATAAAATAGATCGTCCATTTTACTATGATAGGTGGATGATGGTTTGTTGATTATGTATAGATTTGCTTATCCTGTAGCTGCTGTCAACTTCATCACCATCATCATCATTTCAGCCATAGGACGTCCACTGTTGGACATAGGCCTCCGCCATAAACCTCCAGTTGCCTTGTTTGGAAGCAGCTTGCATCCTCCGTGGATCCGCGACGTTAACCAGTAGGCTTATTGTCTAACTCGCTCGCAATCACCATCGTGTTCATTTTGACAGTTATTGTATGAATGTGACAGCTAGCTGACTCCGATGCCAATTGTCAGCACATACACGAACTGTCAAAATGAACACGATGGCGATTGCGAGCGAGTTAGACAATAAGCCGGTCATCCGTCCACCTCGTTGGTGTATGTGCTACGCTTCGCTTGCCACTCGAGAACCTTTCGGCTCCAACGACCATCTATTCTTCGTCTCGTTGTCGGTATAGCACGTTACAATCCCTAACTTTTCCGTCCGCTGACTTTATTTGCCTAAAGCTCTGAAAGAGACGCATTATATCATTTCGCTCGCAGACGCTCGCTTGCGTAGGTCTAGGTGAGCACAGTTAATCCAAAAGTTAACTTCGTTAATTCGTTAGTTAAAAAGTTAACTTCGATAATCGGTAGAGCGTTCAATTTTCGAAAATCAACGCAAGTTGAAGTTAACCGTTAAAAGTTAAACAAAAAAAAAAAAAAAAAACAAGTAAAAAGAAGAATTAATGCGCGATTAAACAAAGCGTCTCTGTGCATCTAATCGATTTTGTATCACATACTGGCTTACGTGTATTAAAATACCTATTGTTTGGCAGCAAGATAACAAGCTCATTAGCTTAATTGGAACAACATTAGACTCGACTGCCATACGCGATACAGCTCCAACCTACAGCGTGCATTAAAATCGATTACCTGTAATACCTACGTTACTGAAGTTGGCAATGACTGAGGTCATACAGTAGGTAGACAATCATAAAACACGTTAGAATGGCGTTGCCTAAATAACAGTAATAACTGTTGCAATCCGTGACGGAAGAATCGTCGCTATAATTTATTACAAAATTCAAAGAATCACAATGTAACAAAGCACACAATTGAACGTTTTCGTTGACCTATTCCAAAATTCTGGTCACCATCCAATCGGTAAGCGTGATTCTTGCAAATCCCTTTTGAACCCGTTTCATTAGTACGTAGTCACAGTAGAAGAGCTTAAAAATACACCCTCTACAACCATGGCGATAGAGTCCTGTGTCGATCATTGAGCTCTGAGACTGAATTGTAAGAAGGCGAGTTTGTATATACAAACCAACCGACTGGCAGATAATGCTGATAGTATTAAGTTGTTTTTGAAATTGAAAGAGAATCGAGAGAAACAAGTGATTTTTTAGGGCATTACTTGACCAGGGGCTTTACCATGACGTCCTAATTCCGACTCAGTTCAAGTTTTAGCTGTCACTTTTAGTATGAAACTGAAAGTGAGCGAAGCTAAACTGAAACGCATTAAGACGTCATGGTAAGGCCCCAGCGGCCTATGAGCGTCATACATGTATTGTATAATACTTAAGTTCTGAGATCAATAAAAGAAATATTAGTATATTCTATTTAATTACGCGCTAGGCCAGATCTTCCGTACCTACCGCAAAATCCAGCAAGTTTAGATATAGTTGTGGTAGTGCTGGCTACAACCTTGCTACACCCTTATAGTATCAACATCTGTTAGGCTTATTGTCTATCTCGCTCGCAATCGCCATCGTGTTCATTTTGACAGTTCTTGTATGAATATGACAGCTAGCTGATTCCGATGCCAATTGTCAGCCCATACATGAACTGTCAAAATGAACACGATGGCGATTGACAACATTTCATATTTCTGAGCCTATAATTTTAATGGTTCTCTGTATTTTGTTTGAAAAGATGAACATGCTAACAGTTTAATTTTTTCGCTAGGGCTTGTATTTAATTTATTATTAATTTATTAATTTGTGCTTATTCTAAAAGGGCGTAACTCCGATACTATCACAGAATACACACTTATCCCTTTGTCTTTTCTCTATAAAAAAAAAACTGACGTTAATTTCAAATTGTCAATGTCAGGGGGGCAACTCCGAAATCCGATTTTCGAAGTTCGTATCACACCGTCCCTCTCACTCTCAAATTAATAACTATTAGTGAGAGCGGAACGGCACGAAACGAACTTCGAAAATCGGATTTCGGAGTATGAGGCCAGGCCCTATTCTCCAATATTCGATTTTCGAGGTTCGCTTCGTGCTGTTCCGCTCATACTAATAGTCATTATCTTGAGAGTGAGAGAGAAGGTATGCAACGAAGTTCGAAAATAGAATTTCAGAGTTGCCCCCCTTGTACTTTGAAGTTGTCAAAAATACAAAATTATGATCGCTTATTTTTTCTCGTGATAAAAGCAAAGGCGTTTCCCCTATCCTATCATTATTTTTTATTTTTTATAATAAGCGATATTAAAATTATATAAACATATTGCAGTGATCAGGAGGCAAAATGCTTTCGGACCATATATACATTTTCAGGTGGTATAAAAATGAAATGTTGTCAATTGCGAGCGAGTTAGACAATAAGCCTACTGATGCTGACTATACGCACTGTGTGCCTGTTACCGCCTACATAGTATCTGCTATAACGTTGCTATTGAGCGGTGCGGATTTCATTAATGCCCCGACGGTATCCCGGGCACTTTCAGCAAAATTATGGCCCTAAAGGTGAAGGGACACCAACTAGGAATTTTCGCCAAGTTGTCCCTCGCCTAATTTAATCGAGTACCTGCGTATTTCACCATTCAATTGAAAAGAAGGGCTTAAAGGGTCCTATGTATATGTATTATGTACTATATATGTATGTATGTATGTATGTAATTCTTCTCGTAAGGTTGTGTCTTACAATGAATCTAGAATAATTTAGCAGATTTTCGAAGTGCACGGCGCTATTCGTGACTTAATTTTGCATCTCAAATTACGATGAATACATTACATTCCGAGGGTGGAAAACTAAAGAATAGCGATAAATGCGACCTGAGGCTTTCTTTATCACCACCCGAGGTGTGTATACAATTTTACGTTTTCTCCTGGCCAGGAAGTGGAAGTTTCCTATCGCGTAGCGGGCGGTAAATTACTACTTACGGCCCGGGGCGACGTAAAATTCACACGAGTGATCAGTCAATCTAACCATTTCTTTTTTTATTACAATTGACGATCCGTTCGTGAATCACTTATAGGTATTCGACAATTAAATGTATTGTATTTTTAAAAA
The DNA here is from genome assembly GCA_963854515.1 of Pandemis heparana. NCBI lineage: Eukaryota > Metazoa > Arthropoda > Insecta > Lepidoptera > Tortricidae > Pandemis > Pandemis heparana. Next base: position 4,816,400 of record OY978020.1, on the reverse strand, counting down.
GGTGACCAATTAATGTATCCTAATAGGTACTAACCATAATCTATCTATCTATCTTTTTGCTTATTTTTAACTTTTCTGCCCTCAATTTCCGACGTCACTTAAAATCCCGCTATTCAAGAGCCGAAAAAGAGAATGCTTAATCGGAAAGCCTTCCTACGCGTTCTATATTTTTCACTCCAACAGTTTTTCTAATCAAATTAAATTTTCATCGGGATCTCGTTTTAAGGGGAGAAAATTCTGTGAGGTTTTTTTTATTTTTACAACGTTTCCCCGTGGAGTGGGGAGGGGCAGATTACAAATGCCACCCGGAAAGTTCCAACAATGTGTGTTATATTTGAAAAAGTTGCAGCCAGGCCAAAAAATGCCTTCAAATAAAAGGGCACTGCGAATCTGGCTGTGGGAGTTACACGGTTGAAATGTGAATACGATATATCTACATTAAAGTTGCTACGGATAGAATTTGTAAACAATGTCAACAAACCGCCATGTTCAAATTGACAATTATTTGAGGACTGACCATGACTAGTGTTGGGAAATTTAACACAGGTACATACAGGTATTGATTTGTTTTAGTTTATATACTTAAGTCAAACATCGCTATAGAACAGGGGCTTTAGGTGCCATGACGACTTAATGCGTTTCAGTTTAGATTCTCTCGCTGTCAGATTCATACTAAAAGTGACAGCTAAAACTTGAACTGAGTCGGAATTAGGACGTCATGGTAAGGCCCCTGGTATAGAGCCGCCTATGACTACATACTGAAGTTAGATCCTTTGCACGTACTAAATATTTTTGTTTATTTAAAACAGTCCTGGTAATTTTATACCCACACGCGGCTTCATCTTATTCTTATTCTTATTCTGTAGGTACGCAAAAGGAGTCAATTTTATGTAACAGGTGTCCATAGGCAGTAATGATCTCTTAACACTTACGAATCAGGGTACTACCTTATTCATATCCCACCGTTGGCAAAATTAGGTATCTATTCTGTTGTATCGTGAGTAAAATTAATACAAACTGCGTAAACTGCTGTATAATTTATTAACAATTAAGTAAGCATAAAGCTCTAAACTTTACCTAAGTTTAGTCTAATCCTAAATCACTTGGTTAATTCAACTGGACTAAGATTAAGCGGACTTTATTTCTTGTTCGTCGTAAATGAGAAATTATGACGGGCCCTAAGGCTTAGGGGGAATTTAGTGAGGGAATTTTATAAGGGATTGTAATTCGTAATTGTGGCTGGGTCAGAATTACTAATTAATTTATGAGTCCAAAATGTTACGGAGTTTTGCTTGTAAAATAATCTCTTCACAGTGTACTTATTTAAGGATTAAATTAGGTACAACCTACTTCTTAGAACGATAACATCCCTGTGTGACTGAAATTCTTAACATCTGAGCACTTGCATTATTTTATGTGCGTTATTATAATACTAGCTGTTGCCAGCGACTTCGTCTGCAAAGAATTCGTTTTTCGCTATCCCGCGGGAACTACGCAATTTTCCGGGATAAAAATTAGCCTATGTGCTATTCCAGACTTTTCTCTATGTATGTGCCGAATTTCATCCAGATCCGTTGGGCCGTTCTGGCGTGATTGAGTAACAAACAAACATCCGTCCATCCATCTATCCATCCATCCATACTTTCGCATTTATAATATTAGTTAGATTAGAGATATTTATACAAGCTCGGATCGCCAGCTCACCACCACTTCCAACAGTGGTGAAATGATAACTAACATATCCCAAACGTACTTTACCCATAGTGTATAAGTATGCGCTCAAGAATAAAATTACTCACATAGATAAATACATATATTAAACATACAAGACTCGAGAAAAAAATATTCGTATTTTTCATACAAATATCTTCCCCGACCGGGGATCGAACCCGGGACCTCCGGTCGATATTCGGCAATTCAGAGAAAAAGTTAGGTACTCATAAATATTATGAATTAATTACTAAAATCGTAATTCCGCTCAAAAACTGACTGCCCCCGCGTAATGGCGGCACTTAAAACAAAATAGGGTTCATAAAACCATTAATTACTTTCTTAAGTAAATTATAAGACTTAATAAGTCTGCTAATTACCCAATGTCTTTGAGTGAGAACCATACAATCTGTGACCTGATTTATAATCTTGGAAGAAATGCAAATTTTGCATGTAACTGGACATTTTGAAAAATAATGTGTCTTAGTGTGTACTGGGTACATAAGACATAGCCTAGTCCAGTGGTAGTCAAATTGCGGCCCGCGCCAAAGAAAATTGTTTCTAATAACGAAATAAGCTGAATACATATGTATAAGTGTGCAAAGACGGTTCTGGCTGAAAATCAGTGCTGCAGGTGTCTAACACTTCAGCGTAATGCTGAGCCAGCGACCGTTTCACTTTTGCGAAGACACACACACATTAACACATTGCTGATCTATTTTCATGTCTGTGTTTTATGTTTCATTTTTGTACAATTGTGTGTATGCTCTATTTCTGTGTCTTTCAAAAGAGAATAAATGTCTTCTTTCTTTCTTTCTTTCTTTCAAAGGATCTTGGAGCGTCTTCACATACTCTGCGGCCTGGCCCTGGAACTCACACTGTCATATGTGGCCCTTGGCTAGTGTGACGACCGCTGGCTTAGTCTATCCTGTATAATATACCTATGTGTGTATGTGTCTGTCTGTCAGACATCGCAACTCTCAAATGGAGGAACCGATTTGGATGCGGGCTTTTTCATTCGAAAGTCAGTTTCCTTGTGGTGGTATGTAGCCATGCTGGTAATACTTAATACAGTTACGTAGGTATGATTACTCAATTATTGTGTGGGGGGTTTTTATTTTTAGGGTTCCGTACCTCAAAAGGAAAAAAACGGAACCCTTATAGGATCACTTTGTTGTCCGTCCGTCCGTCCGTCCGTCTGTCAAAACCCTATTTCTCAGGAACGCGTTGAAATATCAAGCTGAAATTTATATCAGATACTCAGGTCTACTGCCCCTTGGAGCTGTGAAAAAAATCAAACTTCTATGCCAACGCAATCAAAAGATACAGCCGTTTATGCCGCAAATTTCCGCAACTCTCAAGGGAATCAAAACCTACAGGGTGAACGCAGAATCTTGAAATTTGATATGAAGGTAGGTCTTATAGCACAGATTAAGGAATAGTTGCGAAAACTGTAAATATCTATGTATGTCTGTATATATCAGTGGCCAATATAAAGGCCAAAAGGGCTCTGCTTACACTGGTTTATAGATATTTCTAGATAATGGTACGGAACCCTCGGTGCGCGAGTCCGACTCGCACTTGGCCGGTTTTTTTTAATTTAATGTTATTTTACAGAAACAAAACAAACACTCCACATTTGTTTTGTTTACGCCATTGACAGGCATTAAGCACATTAGTTACGGTTTATTTCGTCCGACACGCAATCGCTGGGTCGACAATTTAGTGGCCATTACAGGGATGAATCACTTTTATCTGGACATAAGAAATGATTTAGATGCGTCTGCTAACAATTGTACCTAATTGAAATAACTGGTGGAATCTCTTGTTTACTTTTAAAGAAAGAAAATAACTTTATCTTGGAAAAGAAAAAGAGGTTGGAATGTGATCGTGGTACAAGCGCCACAAATTATGAACGAACGATGACAAAGATGCACTACACACATACACGTCACAAATCAAGTCTATCTCTTGCGGGGTAGACAGAGCCTAAGGTGACAAGACCTACAGGCCACAAAGAAACACTGCAAAAGAAAAAGTTGCACTGTCTGGAATTTTTCTTTTTTTATGACAAATTGACAACATTTCATTATTTCTGAGCTTATAATTTTAATGGTTCTCTGTATTTTGTTTGAAAAGATGATCATGCTGACAGTTTAATTTTTTCGCTAGGGCTTGTATTTAATTTATAATTAATTTATTAATTTGTGCTTATTCTAAAACGGCGTTTGTCTTTTCTCTATAGAAAAAAAATGACGATAATTTCAAATTGTCAATGTCAGGCCCTATTCTCCAATATTCGATTTTCGAGGTTCGCTTCGTGCTGTTCCGCTCATACTAATAGTCATTATCTTGAGAGTGAGAGAGTAGGTATGCAACGAACTTCGAAAACAGAATTCCAGTGTTGCCCCCCTTGTACTTTGAAGTTGTCAAAAATAGAAAATTATGATGGCTTATTTTTTCTCGTGAAAAAAGCAAAGGCGTTTCACCTATCCCGTGGTAGTTTTGGTAAAATTAGGAGATATTTTTAATTAATTTTTATTTTTTATAATAAGCGATATTAAAATTATATAAACATATTACAGTGATCAGGAGGCAAAATGCTTTCGAACCATATATATATTTTCACGTGTTATAAAAAAGAAATGTTGTCAATTGGCAAATGGGCAATTGACGTACCGGGTAGTCAGTGAGCAGAGCACCACACCACCCATACTCGCAATACTAGAGAGTGAAAGGGCTAACATGGAATCACTTACCGTCAGGTGATATCATCATCATAAACAGCCTGAAGATGTCAACAAAACAAACAAAAGGGGGAACCCTTTTGTTCAACAAAAACTGTTGAACAAAAGGGCACACCATTTTGAACGACAACTCGCCACCTGCATCCTATCCACCGGTTTCCCGCGACTTTCACGATGTCGAAGGTCCACCTAGTGGGAGGCCTGCCAACACTGCGTCTTCCGGTTCGCGGTCGCCACTCAAAAACTTTTCTCTCCCAACGGTTGTCTGTTCTACGAGCGATATGGCCTGCCCACTGCCACTTCTTCGAGCTATATCGGTATTCTAGTTAGTTCTTCGAAATGGATAAATGTCATCATTTCTTCTATTGAAATGAAAAAGCTTGGAATTTAATATCATGACGCTCTATAAAAACAAATTGATATTGGTAATAATAAAACTGTGTCACATACGTACCTCGACATAGCAATCGTATTCAGCCTTCAGGTTTACCGAACTATCCAATATTCGGAATAAAAAGGAAAAGTTATGAAAAGCAATCCGTTATAACCGTTACTCACTTTTAACCAATATCCGTTCGTATCCGCGTCCCGCCAACTTTAATTACTGGCCATATACCCCTGAATTCTATTTTCAAAGTTCGTGTCGTGCCGTTCCGCTCACACGAATACTCATTTATTTGAGAATGAGAGAGACTGGATAAGAACTTTGAAAATTGACTTTTGGAGAAGCCCCCCTGAGCTGTAACGCTGTCATATAACATTACTCATTACCATGTTTGTATATGACCATGTTCTGAATAAAAGCTTGTTGCGATGAAAATCTATCATAAAAAGTGGGAGGAAACATTTTTTTATACGTCAGTGGCAAACAAGCGTACGGGCCGCATACGGATATCTTTCTTCACAGACAGAGCATACATTAAGGAGAACTACATGATATCTAATATACACAGGCTTTGCAGCAATCTGGAGATAGAAAAAAAAACATTTTTAATACAAGCTTTTTTTGCTGACTACATGCATTGTCATCCGTCCTACATAATGTACACCAAATTGTAATTCAACCGGACCAACGGTTGAAGAGTGCTCTCCCAGAGACGGTTCTGGCTGGGTCACCAGAACTCAACTAGCAGATTATTGTGTTGTCATCCGACTTACTCAAGTATGCAAAATTTCAGCAATTGCTTGAAGATATCTGCTTCAAAATTGAATAGCAAGATTCCACCCAGACAAACATACATGCATACCTATTGTACTGTTAGGGTGCGACCAAACCGCCGCGTATACGCAGTGACGTGTCGTATGCGTCACGTTTTCTCACCGTTTCTTCATACATTTTGTTGCGATTCCGTACCGTCACCGTTTTTTAAGCGGCGGTGTGGTCGCACCCTTATACTGAATAAAAGCACTGGTCACCGGTATTCAAGAATTTTCTGAACGTTGCCTTGTACATAGCCTAATATAAGAGGGTGCATCCGTGCTGAACTCGCAACGTCGCATTTTTGGTGATTTTTTGCGATAATTTCATAGAAATTGAATGAAAGTATCAACTATCCGCCTGCAGTGCACTTCGTTTTTAGTGTACCTATTAATGTGTCCAATGCAATGATTAATCGTGATGGACTTTTATTTTCTTATTAAAGGGATAAAATACTATATCTCGTTTAATAAGAAAATAAAAGTCCATCACGATCATTTATTGCATTAGACACGTTAATACACTAAAAACGAAGTGCACTACAGACGGATATTTTGATACTTTCATTCAATTTCTGTGAAATAATCGCAAAAAATCACCAAAAATGCGACGTTGCGAGCTCAGCACGGTAGGTACAACGCCAATTCTAATACGACCCTCGCGGGAAGAGGCCGCGCAGGCATCTCTGTCTGTGTCAAACCACAGACTATAGCATTAGGCTACAAGGCAACGTTCAGAAATCAGGCTAAAGGTAACATTGCAACTTAATAAAAAGCTTGTAAGAGGTCGTCTCAAAACAAACATGGCAGCGTTCTTTTATAAGCAAACTAGCGACCCGCCCCGGCTACGCACGGTATATTATGCATGTATTATACATTATAAACCTTCCTCTTGATTCATTCTATCTATTAAAAAAAACCGCATCAAAATCCGTTGCGTAGTTTTAAAGATTTAAGCATACATAGGGACATGGGGACAGAGAATGCGACTTTGTTTTATACTATGTAGTGATTATAATCGCTAGGATTGAGATAGCAATAGCTGAAAGTCGCGGCGTCGAGGTGGAAATATACGCTGACAGCCATGTTAAAATAATCTTAATACAATTTAGGACGAAAATCAAAGCTGCTAAAAGGTTACCTACTGTAATAATCTCGTGGCCTAGTTTTTAATACAAAATTTGTATTTAATACTTACATGTAGCAGTTGCTAAATTACTTACACATACCTATCGATTTCAATCAGGTTCACCGCAAAACCACATTCGGATGCGATGCGGTGTGGGCCCAGCATTAATCTACAATAGTCCGGGCCCTGGGTCGCGATAATGATCTCATTCTCACAGATTAAATACTTAATTCATACTCGAATAGGATTTCGATTTTGATACTTTGGTACTTAGTACGTAGCGCGTGAGCTCCGAGAATATTGTTATCTAACTAAAGCAGATCCAAAGCAGAACATTTAAATCATTTTTAAGCAAACGTGCTTAAGTCCAAGTTCAAGTTTTCTTGATCTTGTGATTTTTAATTTCCTTTGGACCGCATAGCGCCGTAAACGTTGTATAAAAGTATAAAATAAGCAATTAAAATGAGACTAAAACCAGACTTGGGGTACCGATTTTCAAAAGCACATCCATCAGTCGAAAGTACGAATCGAGAGTACCTATCTAGTGTAGTAGAGTCTATTATATAGTGAACTATATAGCCCGAGCCCTCTCACCCTGAGAGGAGGCCAGTGTTCAGCAGTTTATATAGGCTACGGAGACGAGACGAGAATAATATTCTTAACCATCACAACAAAGCGTAATTAGTCTTAATCTATTCAAGCTAAATCTCAACTATCACACTCCATTGTTTTCGTTTTGACGAAAAACATACGTTGTAATATCACGTCTTACGTATGGAGTTGTTGCGCCTATTTGATTGATATTAAAGTATAGGTACAGCGCTAATGGTGTGAGTAAGCGTTCATTATTTTCATGATAAGACATAAATCCTGTGTATCTATTGTAAGACTACGGTACGCTATTGTTTTAGACTAAGCCTTGAGGGGTATACAACAAGGCAAACAATGAATTTCATATTGTGAAATGTAATTTAATAGTTTCGGACTTTTTTGTAGCAAACTACAATATATTTGTTACACTTTACACTTATCCTACTAATATTATAAATGCGAAAGTTTGTGAGGATGGATGTGACGATGTGAGTGTGTATGTTTGTTCCTTCTTCACGCTGAAACTACTGGATGGATTTAGATGAAATTTGAAAACTGGTACCCTAGATTAACACATAGGCTACTTTTTATCCCGGAAAATTGCATAGTTCCCGCGGGATACCGATAAACATGCGAAAGATCAGAGCTGTCTAATGTAAGTCTATTTCTACGCGGACGAAGTCGCGGGCAGAAGCTAGTAGGTACATAAACTTGTTAAATTTGACAATTAAATAAAAAATAAAAAATTAAATCTAAAAAGTGTACGAATGGCGACCACTTTCCCATATGGGGTAGAGAGATCCTAGGGTATCAAGACCTATTTAAAGGCCACGTTTAGCGTGACTGTGATCGTATATACATAATATATTAGGTGGAAAGACGAATCAAAATAGGAAGGATTTTGTGAAAAAAGAGATCACAACTAGTTAGCTTTTTGTACAAACTGTCTAATATCTCTGGAAGTGCTATGTTCATTTATCGCAAAACCATCTAAAAATAATAGTAACGTTCAATCTTTGGGTGTACTTCGCTTAGAACCTGTTAGGGCTTAAAATTAACGAGGCAAAATAATCAAGGCTTTATTGAAATGGGAGTAATTTGCGTGTAAATTAAATCTGGAAAATATGCTAATTGGCTTGACCCTAGCTCGCTCTGGTTTATACTGCCAACTTAAGGATTCTCGTAATACCCTTTGTGTCGTAATCGTACTATATACATAATATATATAATATTTGCACCTTGAAAGTAATTAAGTACTTATCTACTTTTTCCGATAGCTAATCTGTAGTAGACTAGCTGCAAACTAGGCTTGAGCTGGCTGGCTGATCCGCAAGTGGCGCTGCCAATTATTCCATAGTAATTTAGACGTTTACGTGAACGCGTTCGAGACGTTTTTATATGCGAAAACTTACACTAGATGATCTGCTTGTTGCCATTTCGATCCGCAAGTGGCGCTGCCAATTATTTCATAGTAAAGGAGTCGTTTACATGAACGCGTTCGAGACGTTTTTATAGGTATGCGAAAACTTACACTAGAGGCTCTGAGCCTCTATTGTAAGTTTTCGCATATAAAAACGCCTCGAACGCGTTAACGTAAACGTCTCAATTACTATAAAATAATTGGCAGCGCCACTTGCGGATCGGAACGGTAACAAACTGTTCCCATAGTATTTGACATTTTAACACAAACGCGTTCAAGACGTATTTTGTGACCGAAAACTTACACTAAGCATACTGGTCTGTTCTGACTTCTGTATAACCTGTCACTGCGTGTGAAAGTCATTCAGGTAAACCTTTTTTAGAAATCAATTTGCCTAGTAGGCAGGAAGTAAGGTGCTCAAAGTTGGGAAAAAATACGTAAACGTAATGACTTTTAAACATCTTATATTATTAAGGTATGGCTGTATGTCGTGGCTCAGAATTTGTACAAGCAAAATAACTAAAGGATTTTGGAGAAATCGCATCCATCAAAAATGTATTTAAAATGGATACCCGGTAAGGACGTTGATGTATGACTCGACGAAACTTCACTACGCTCTTGTGGTTACAAACTTACGAATACCTTCAAGTTTAGTTTGGATGTTGGGAAGAATACTAATAGGCGTTCCTCGGATACAACGTTCTGAGGTCACATACATATATCAGATAAAAATAAGTGCCTAAACTTATTTTATACGATTGAGAATGTTAGTTTTTTTTTGATATAAAACTTCAGCAAGCCTCGGATATGAATATCATTTACGTATTTTAGTCGAGGTATGTTTTGTTCTCTTCTAGTTCTGAAGTCGTCATCGGTTGACCATCCGTTCGAGCTCAGCTTGAGAAAGAACCATGAATTTACATATATGTATGTATGTATGTAAACTCTTTATTGCACATAAAAATTTAAAAATACAGAAGTACACAGAAAATAGTACAAAGGCGAACTTATCCCTAAGAAGGGAGCTCTTCCAGCTAACCTGGTACAGAAAGGAATAGTTTACAAAAAAAAGGCAAGCAGTCATTATTATGCGCAAATAAGTAGTATTAATACTTAATAAATTAACAACTAAAGTACATTATAAAACCATAATAAAATATAATATAAATAACGAAATAAAATTTAACCAATAAACTTACATAAACACTATCGAATATCAAATAACATAAATAAATACTTGAACTAAATACAATATGAAAGGCAATTATACCGCCTCAGGTGCCGGTGTTTAGCCACAACTTCCTCAGCCCACCCCTGAACACCGCCACAGACTGAGATTCCCTCAACGTCAGGGGCAACTCGTTCCACAGCTTGACGGAGCGGATCGTGAAAGATTTGGCATATGATCGTGCCTTGTTAGGCGGAAAGGCAAGTGTGAGGTTGGAGCTCGACCGCAAACGGTCGCCGCTTCCAGTGGCCAAGTAGCCAAATCTTTCACACAAGTAAGAAGGAGAAGTAGGATTAAAAAGAACATTAAAAAGGAGGCACAAGGTATGCATGTCTCTGCGACGTCGAATAGGCAGCCAGCTAAGCTGCTCGCGAAAGTGGGAGACATGATCATACTTGCGCAGACCATAAATGTACCTAATGCAAACATTTTGAAGGCGTTCAAGTTTGTCAAGCAGTTCCTCCGTCAAGTCAAGGAAAGCAATATCACCATAATCCAGTAGGGGTAAGAGAAGAGAACGAGCAAGAGTAAGTTTAGTTTGAAAAGGGAAAAAGTTCTGCAGACGTCTCAAGGAGTGCATCGATGCGAAAAGCCTACGGCTCACCTCAGTTACATGCGCATTCCAGGAAAGAGTTTGGTCGATTATAATACCCAAATTCTTAACGGTATTTGAATAAGGGATTGGAGCACCATCAAATATGATACTCGGCAACACAACCTCCGGTAATCTGCCCACGAAGTGAGGACTGCCAATAATTATGGCCTGTGACTTAGCAGCGTTAACCTTAAGGCCAAACCGCTCAGCCCAACTACTGATGCAGTCCAGGTCAGTATTAATTTGACCAATTATATAAGGCAAATCATCGAAACCAGCCGCTGCATAGATCTGCAGATCATCCGCATATAAATGATAGGAAGACTGAAGTGACTTTGTAATACCATCGATAAAAATTGAAAACAGAAGAGGAGATAGCACACCCCCTTGGGGAACACCAGCAGCAAGGTCGTGCCACTCCGAGAAATGATCATCAACCCTAACTCGCTGGCGCCTTCCAAAGAGGTATGCGTGAAACCATGAGATGGCAGATGGGGAAAAATTTAAGTTCTGAAGGGTTCCAATTAAAATATCAAAATCTACGGTATTGAAAGCACTACTAAAATCCAATAGAACTAGAATGGTAAGCATTTTACGCTGAATATTATGACGAATGTCGTCAGTGACCTTAACCAAAGCAGTGGCTGTGCTATGCCCGGGGCGGAAACCGGATTGTAGAGGATCAAACAGGTTATGTCTATTGAGATGGGATGACAGACGATGATTAACAAATTGCTCAATAACCTTTGAAAGGACAGGGAGTATGGATATAGGTCGGTACTGTGTGAACAATGTTGGGTTGGCGGTTTTAGGGAGAGGAATCACATGAGCAAGTTTCCACATTAAAGGAAAAGTGCCCGAGGAAAAGGAGAAGTTAATAATTTTTGAGAGGACAGGAGCAATGTGTTCCGCCGCGAGTACCAGCATATCCAAGCTAAGGCAATCCTCACCAACAGCCTTCGTTTTAATGGCTTTGAGATAACCAACAATTTGTTGAGGTGAAATATTACCAATTTCAAAAACAGGGCAGTCAGGACGAGGTGTAGCGGCAAGAAGAGACAATGTTTGTTGCTTTACGGAAGGGTCCAATATGACCGGAGAAGTACCGAAGTGCTTATTTAAAGCGTTGACATCAAGAGAGCCAGAAGAAGTTTGTTGACTTTTGCCCACCCCTAGTGACTTTAGAAATTTCCACAACTTTGCTGGAGGACAGCCATCGATGGACTCGTGTATAAATTTACGTTTCGCGTTTCTACAGGCTCTATTGCAGCGGTTTCGCAACGAAACGAAGCTAGCTCGATTATGCTCGGAAGGGTCACGCCGCATCCTGATACGAGCTTTGTTTCGCTTAGCCATCAATGACTTAATGTCGGGCGTAAGCCATGGAGCAGGAAAGTGCTTCACACGCGTTGGTCTTAATGGCGCGTGCTTTTCAAAAATAGCCAGTAAAATTTTGTTAAACGCGCTCAGTTTCTGGTCGATATCCGTAATAGCCTCAATGCTCGGCCAGTCAGCATCAACCAACTCAGCGTGAAACGCCTGCAGATCAATGTCACGGATATTACGTCTCAATATCACCTTATGTTTGCGCTTAGGAGGGCGGATGTTCAGAGATACATATACCAAGTCATGGTTGGAAAAGGCACCAGCATTATGTTGCCCATGAGAAGAGACCAATTGTGGAGAGGAAGTTAAAATTATATCTAAAAGAGATGGTGGTCCATTATGTGGAAAATGTGTGGGGGACAGGGGCAAAATACTTAGGTTTAGAGAAGTGGCAAGAGACTGCAACTTGCTTGACCGAACATCCTTTTTCAACAAACAGGTGTTGAAATCGCCCATTACAAGATGGTGATCAAAGTGTGGGCTGATATCACTCAAAGTATTCTCTAAAATATCGAAATAATTAATATTTGAAGAGGGGCTATAAAACACACCCAGCAGTACCTTGCTATGGTGCAAAGTGAGACCCAGAAAGAGATACTCAGGGGAACCACTGTAGACCAAATTATTAACTGAGCAAGAAACTACCTGACATGCAACTTCTTCCCTCAAATAGATGGCAACACCGCCGCCGCGCACTGTGCCAGATGCACCGCCTCTGATACCCGTCCTGTCATTACGATAAAGACGGTACCCGGGTAAAGGATACAGTGCAGAGGACAAAGTGGGCTTAAGCCAAGTCTCCGAAATGAGAATAGCGTGAATATTAGGATTAAACACAGCCAGCAATTCATGGTAGTGAGACGGCAGACTCTGTGCATTGATGTGAACAACGTTAAAGGTCCCCGACGCCGAGACAAACGTGGCACGAAGGCGTTCACTCAAGTCGGGCTCGTCCGAGGCATCGCTGAGGGAGTCGTAAAGAGAGGAAGACGATAGCGAGAAAAACTCACTATCGATGCTAGCATTGAAAACATCAGACATCCAAACCAGGTAAGTACCCAAAAACTACAATTTAAAACTATTATACCATAAACTACGTACATATATTATATACACTAAATTACTGCCAATAGCTAAAATAATAATATATGCCCTAATAACAGAATTATAAATCTCGCCTGCCTACCAACAGCTATAAACGGAAAGAAACTAAAATAAAAATAAAATATGTTACACCATTAACATCCTTATACAGAAATTAATCAAATAAGATCAATAGAGTCAAGATTCAAGAAGTACCAGTATGTACCATATGTATAATGTGTATAATATCTTCTTCTTCATCAGCAGCATCAGCCTGTGGTGACCCATTGTTGAGCACAGGCAGAGGCCTATTGGCGTGCTCACGACTCTTCATGAAATGCGGTCCCGTGCCATCTTCCCTTCCTTCCCACTGTCTTCGCGAATTTTGTGATGTCGTCAGCCAGCGGGCAGGCCTTCCAACCTTGCGTTTTCCTGCCCGGGGTCTCCACTCGGCAACTTTAAGTGGCCATCTGTTCTGCGACTAATGTGGCCGGCTCATCTCCAGTTTAATTGGGACACTGTAACACATATCCGACAAACATCATCTCGACTATATACACAAAGTAAACACATACATACATACATAAATTACATCTTTATCCCTTATGGGGTAGACAGAGCCTAAGGTGACAAGACATAAAGGCCGCACGCCAGAAAAGTAGAAGAAGAAGAAGAAGAAGAAGAAGAAGAAGAAGAAGAAAAAAGTTTATTCATGACAATCAACACATTAAAAAAAACACATAAAACAGCAGATAAAGAAATAAATTGTCACAAAATGTTCCCAACTCAGCATTTGCTGGCCTTGCAGCCAGCGCTGGTCTTCTGTTGGGACCATAGGGTGATACACATACATACATTGAAAAGAAAAGAATGATACAACAGTTAAAATTAACAGTAAAAAATAAACAATAAATAAAATAAAACATAATTGGATGTGGTTGCCTGGGCCAAAACCCTTTGTAAAATGAAACAAAAATAAGTATAGACAACCACATCACAGAAAACACCATCCATGAAATTCCCTCATCCATGAAGCTCCCTCATATATTTTCATACTGCATCTGGGGGTACGGCAGTGTCCCCGCCAAGTCGAGCAAACAAAAGCGGCACGGCCGTACCGTCCTTTTCTCGAAAAAGTTCAGGCCTTTTTTGACTCCCCTTTAACTTCGTTGTGGATAAAACTAGAAGCCTGAATTTTCTGTAACCAAGCAGTCATTGTATAACCATAGTAAATTGAACCAGTAGTTTAAGAATTATAACTAGTCAAAGTTTCTTAATTTTGTCACTCACTCACTCACTGAAGTCAATTTATTTATTTAAAACATTTAATTTTGGATATGGTCATTATATTATGTAGTTACAAATACAAATACAAATACAAATAACTTTATTTCGCTTGAAACATGGTACAGAAGATGGAACACAGATAAAATTAGAGAGCTCACACATTTCACCAGTAACTGGCATGCAAAATTTTACAGTTTAAAAAGGTAGATACAATTAAAATTAAAATAATCAATCAGGTATACATTCATTCTTGGTCAAACGAGGAAAAATATTCAGCCACAGAGTAGAACGCCTTTTCTACAAGCCATGCCTTGAGTTTATGTCTAAATATTTTTAAAGGCAACTGCTTAATGTTACTGTTAAGCTTATTATAAATTTTTATCGCCATGCAAAAGGTGTTTCTGCCATACAGAGCTGTTTTTTTTCGAGGTGCAACTAATGTATCAGGGTTCCTCGTGTTGAAATTGCAAACATCCTGAAATGTCTTAAAGAGTCCTGAATTTGTTTTTACAAACACACATATCTCATGTATATATATGCATGGCACCGTCATTAACTGAAGTTCTTTGTACAATGGTTTACAAGAAGTCATAACATCAACGTCGCAGATTGCTCGGATGCATTGTTAGGTTAGCTAATTAGGTATTAACTTAAGACAGGCGGTATCTTTAGTAGGGACTGAATAAATTAACCGACTTGGTATTACATGGACTACTTTTTACGGTAAAGAACTGAGTTGCGAGACTTGGTGTTTTCTACAAGTTATTTTTTTTGATGGGATAATATTTATACTGTCGCACTGTCGCTGCGTCAGTGACGCCAGAGCCGCTTTGCTTGGAAGTCTAGCTTTATATTATTGTGTGTGATCTATGCATATTACGATCTATCGATCTTTACATCACTAATATTGATGCGTATCGCAACTAATTCGGTTGTTATGTAATCCTCGATCCTACATTGACATTCCAGTATCACGATAATATTGACCTAGTCCATGCCATTGATCACATGTATAGGATAGGAAGGTACAGTCGAGGGCATAAATATCGATACAGCCATTATGTCAAATATATGTCACCGACCTTATTGCTTGTGGCATACAGGTGTATATATGAGAGAGAGAGAGAGAGAGAGAGAGATTTACACACAACATAACACAACATTTAACTTTTTTTTTTTTATTTATATCAAAAAAAAAATAAAAAAAAAAAACAAAATTATTTATATGTTGGCAACGTACATATTTATATTTATACCCATGACTGTACAATTAATTTGTCCGATACACCGTATAGTTTGACCTAACTTTGTTTAACTAATGTTAAAGGGAAACTAAGTAACCGTCAAATGGAACGGTAACACGAATTAGTTGCGCCTACCGTATTGCGAAGCCGGACGCGTGGACGGCCGCCGGATCCGGTCAGCTGATCTATGAGAGCCGTTAGCCGTACATATCGTCTCTGGGGGACTATGTAACGTTACACCTACGTATATTTACAAGACTTCATATAGGTAGGTGTTAATTTACTTCTGGCAAGCGAGCAAGTAGTTAATACATACACTTATAGACATTATAGAGAGTAATACTGTACGAGTATAATGTATAATCTTTTTTTACCCGAAACTCGCTCTTCGTAACGCACGAAGCAAAAACTTACACATACATACATACACATACATAGTCATGCCTTTTTCCCATGGGGGTAGGCAGAGACTACTTTGTTCCACTTGCTACGATTTTGACATACCTCTTTCGCTTCATCCACATTCATCAATCTCTTCATACATGCTCGTCGGTTTCGGGTACTCTTGACCTGCCCTTTTTTCAAAACGTCTCCTATTTGGTCCAGGAACGTCCGTCTAATAATTGTCATAATAATTAATTTAATACGCATAAAATGTATGCAGGTACGTGGCATAAGAATCAATTCGCATAATACTCGTTTCGCATAATTTTGTGTCGCCGAAGATTCGATTCCCCGAATGTCATTTTGCAAAACCTTATTTCGCATATATATAGGGTGTATTTTAAATAATGTCCAGGATGGCGGCGACGAGGTTCGCAACCCGTCACGTCCCGTTCACCACGGGGGCGAGAAGTGGGCTACGGAGAGCCGCTTCGCTACTTTGAATGTTAGAGGAGGAATGCAGGAAAAAATAGACGAAGTGTGTCAGATGATGGATGATAGACATATTGATGTTTTGTGTGTGAATGAGACCAAGCGGAAAGGTTGTGACACTACCGAACATGGACCCTACAGGGCATATTGGTCCGGTGCTAGTCGTGGCTGTCAGGGAGTTGGTGTCATACTTTCCGCAAGAGTGGCTGAGTGTGTGATTGAGTTTGAGTGTGTGAGTCCCAGGCTTGTCTGGGTGAGGCTGAAAGTTGGACTCACTCGTATCTTCATTCTCGGTGTGTATGCACCAACGGATGTGGGATCGAGTGGGTCTATAAAAGACAAAGCGGAAAGAGACAAGTTTTGGGATAGTGTGAGAGATATTTTGAGTAAATGCAAGGAGAACGAGAGGATTATCATGCTAGGTGATTTTAATGGATGGGTAGGTAAAATGCGTGACGGATATGAAAGAGTGCTTGGTGCGTTTGGTGATGAACGAGTGAATGAAAACGGGAAAAGTATGCTTGAAGTGTGTCTAGAGTGGAATCTTTGTGTGACAAACACAATGTTTGCACATAAAAAGATCCATATGTACACCAGGGAAGAAGGAAGTGCGAAGAGTATGATTGATTTTGTGATCGTGGATGAAAGATTGAGAGTTAAAGTCAGGGACACTCGTGCATACCGCGGAGTCGGCATCCATACAGACCACCACCTGGTGATATGCCGAATTAGTGGTCTGTTTAAGCGATGGCGGCACCGGGTCAAAGAACCCACTAGTGTCCTAGAGCGAATAAAAGTAGAGAATCTGCAAGACGAGAATGTAAGAGAAAAATACAAGGATGAATTAAAAGGTCGATTTTGTGATGTAGATGAGGTGTGTGAGATAGAAAAGGTGTGGACGGCATTTAAGGAAGGAGTTGTAAATGTTGCTACTGAGGTGTGCGGGGTGTGCAAAAGGGGAAAAGGAAGAAAGAAAAGGAACGTATGGATGGATGCTGAAGTACAACAGGTGGTGCGAGAAAGGCTAATCAAAGAATGCAAAAGGTGACGGATGAAGAAGTATGTAAAGCGAAAGACTTATACAAAAGAGTGAAAGGATTAGTAAAGACGACTTGTGACAGAAAGAGGGAAGAATATAAGGATAGTTTTGATAGGAGGCTTTCTGATGACTTCCGGACAAATATTAAGATGTTCTGGAAGTCTATAAAGACAGCCCGTGGCATAAACACAGCCTCGGAGCTGAGTGAAATCAGAAGCCAGGATGGGAGTGTTATAAAAGAAGAAGAGTGTGTGCTAAAAAGATGGAAGGAATATTTTGAAAGTTTGTTTGAAAGAGCAGAAGATGCAGCGCAAGTACCGGCTCATGCCGGAAAGATGAGTGAAAGTAGTCAGGGAAATGAGATAGGTATGGATGAAATTGTGAACGCCATGAAAAGAATGAAGTTAGGAAAGTCTGCGGGGTATGATAGGGTGTCGGTCGAAATGCTGAGAGCCGGTGAAGGCGTGGTGGTCAGTCAGTTGTGCCACCTTTTCAACTTGTGTTGGACGAACGGTCGGGTACCGGAGGATTGGTGCAAGGCCGTGATTGTGCCGCTGTACAAAGGAAAGGGGTCACAACTAGACTGCAAAAATTACCGCGGAATAAGCCTTCTCAGCGTCGTCGGCAAACTGTATGCAAAGGTATTGATTGAAAGAGTTATAAAAGAGACGGATGAGAAAATATGGGATGTACAAGCGGGTTTTAGAAAGGGAATGGGATGCACGGATCAGGTCTTCTCCTTGCGGCGTATAACTGAAAAGTATATGGCCAAAGGCCAGAAAATATACTGCTTATTCGTTGACTTGGAGAAGGCTTATGACAGGGTGATGAGGAATGAGTTGTGGTCAGCGTTAGCCATGCATGGGGTGAACAGTAATCTGATACAAGCACTAAAATCTCTCTATGAGGATTCTAGTGCTTGTGTAAGGATAAACGGGGCGTACACTGAATGGTTTAGCATCGAAAAAGGTGTTAGACAAGGATGTGTTGCGTCACCGTGGCTGTTCAACCTATTCATGGATACGTGCCTGAATGATTTGAAAGAGAATGACTGTGGACTAAGGATGAACGAGTTAACCATCAAATGCCTCCTATACGCCGACGACCAAGTGTTGTTAGCATCGTCGGAGGAGGAGTTGCAAAGAATGGCTAACATTTTATGTGGGGCATTGGAAAGGAAAGGCATGAAAGTTAATGTAAGCAAGACGAAAGTTATGGTATTCGAAAAAGACGATAGCATGACAGAATGTGAGATTATGATTGCGGGTGAGAAAGTAGAACAGGTAAAAGAGTTTGTGTATCTGGGCTCGGCTTTTACGACAGATGGAAAGTGTGAAAGAGATATTGAAAGAAGAGTGAATGCAGGAAACATGGTCAATGGAGCGCTGCGCGCCTTTGTGAGCAGTGAGAAGATGTCAAAGAAGGCGCGTCTGGCTGTTCACAGAGGGGTGCTCGTTCCAACACTAATGTACGGTAGCGAAAGTTGGGTATGGCAAAAGAAGCATGAAAGTAGAATAAATGCGGTAGAAATGAGAGCGTTAAGAAGTATGGAAGGTGTATCACTGAAAGATAGAATAAGGAATAGTGTGATAAGGGAACGTGCTGGTGTGAAAGAAGATATAGTGACTAGGATAGAAAAAAGTATGCTTAGTTGGTTTGGTCACGTAGAGAGGATGGATGAAAGAAGATTAACTAAACAGATTTATACGGCGAGTGTGAATGGGTGCGTTGGGAGGGGAAGGCCTAGGCGGACGTTCCATGATCAAATTAGGGACGTTTTGGAAAAAGGCCAGGTCAAGAGTACCCGAAACCGACGAGCATGTATGAAGAGATTGATGAATGTGGACGAAGCGAAAGAGGTATGTCAGGATCGTAGCAAGTGGAACAAAGTAGTCTCTGCCTACCCCTGTGGGAAAGAGGCGTGACGATATGTATGTATGTATGTATGTATGTATGTATGTATGTATGTATGTATGTATAGGGTGTATCAGATAGCCCCTAACAATAATCAACTGGGTAATTTTTTTTTATATTTTCTATAGGAATGGTAGTATTAACTGTAATCATTCCTATAGAAAACATAAAAAAAAATTACTCCAATTTTTTTTAAAATATTTTTTTAGCTTCTATAGCTATGGTTATATACCCCAGTTGATTATTGTAAGGGGCTATCTGATACACCCTGTAATAAATATGCATAAATATTTCACCTTGAAAAAAAAATTGTATGCAACGCCATCTCTGACGACGTGAACGAATCTGATTATAAGGCGGTACATGGGCGGTACCATGGCGGTTCGAAGTGACCACGCACCCTGTACAAGGTATAAATACACAAATAATTTATTTAATTTCCCTATGCATAATAATATTGCTTGGTTAGAGTAGTTTAGAACTAATAGAATGAATAAACCCATGTCAACAGATCTCGGTGCTGTTCAAAGTCGACCCATTAACTCGTAAGATGTGCGCGACGGGTCGCCCTCGACTCGCCCGGTGGAGCTATTTCCTCGTGTCAACTAGGCGTCAACACTTCCGTTTTCCGCGCCGGGTTATTCCGTACGCGGTAAATGTGGCTTAATTGATTTGGAAGAATTCGTGTATACAACAGCTGAAACAGTAATAACGTAAAGTAAAAAGCCGGCCAAGAGCGTGTCGGGCCACGCTTGTAGGATTCAGTAGTTGACTATGAGACAAATATTCAAAGTAATTTAATTTAAATAGATATATATAGTGACTAGGATAGAAAAAGGTATGCTTAGTCGGTTTGGTCACGTAGGGAGGATGGGTGAAAGAAGATTAACTAAACAGATTTATATGGGGAGTGTGAATGGGTGCGTGCAAGTGGAACAAAGTGGTATCTGCCTACCCCTGTGGGAAAGAGGCGTGAGGGTATGTATGTGTATGTATGTGTATGTTAATTTAAATTACAATAATTACGAAAAACAGGTATATACAGATAAATATTATAGGTATATGAAAAATTTACTGAACTAAATTTTAAATATGCTTCGCTTAACTGTATTTCTGTGGTCATCTGTCATTGGCTTTTTGTTTATTACCTAAGTCTCATTATAATGTACTGTATTGCTGTTGATGCCCCAAATAAAATAAATAAATAAATAAAATAAAACTAAAGTAAACGAGTAATTTTTACACTCTTAGTCGGTCTCGCGTTTAATGCTTAAACTCAAAGGTAAATTGGTAGAGATACTTTATAGGGATAAGTTCGCCTTTGTGTATAATATATTTGTTTTTTTTTATTGTGTCAGTTTAATTATATTTGTACAATACAACATTTACTTAAAGTAGAACTATGTATACCTAAAAGAGCTCCCCCAAAAATAATAATGTTAGTTATCATTTCAGAATCTAATAAACGTGATGCACTACAATCTCGCCAGCCTGCTGCCATTCGCTAGAATTATCTAAAGTGTAACTACACTAATGTAGTATTTTATTAGGTTAATCTCTAAACAGTTACCTACTTCAATAGTTACCTAATATTAGACAGAAAGGAAGAAAGAAAAAGATAGCCTAGATTTCACGATAAAGCCAGCAGGTATTTCATTTGTATAGAGAATTCCTCATAATTGCCTCAGGGGCTGACTGAAAACACGTCCGTACCTTATAAATTCTTGTAATGAAACGCTACCTTGATTTCCTGATGAAATTGAGGTTTAAATAAAAGATAAAAGCTTTATATTTAAGTATTTACACGTCCTATTAACCTACCAGGGGCCTTACCATGACGTCCTAATTCCGACTCAGTTCAAGTTTTAGCTGTCACTTTTAATATGAATCTGACAGCGAGCGATCCTAAACTCAATCGCATTAAGACGTCATGGTAAGGCCCCAGGTAGATGGTATGGACGGTAGTAGACCCTACCTACTTATATTATGACAAATCTATGAAAATCCACTAGGACTGCCATTCCTTGCCTAGAATTGTGCAGTTCTACTTTTTATTTAATCTAACTAACCTAACTTGCCGAAATGTTTCAGAACAAATTTTGTTTACTTTTTAATTTTAATCTTCTAGCTTACAATAATCGGGTTCACGGCAACCTAACAGCCAAGCAATAGACCACCATTTGCCCGCGGCGGCGTTATATACCTGTTTAATGGTACCAGCACAGATAAACGAGGAAATCTGTCCCTTCGGTGTATTTACACAATCGATGTGTTTACAATTGCCGCATTTGTACCTGTAAATCCTTATTTAAATTAACGTACTTACTCAGCTATCAGGATTTGATTTTTACTTTTAACGAAATGTATGTTTTTGATTACGAACAAGCTCCACAAACTTGCACTGTTCGTACTGCTTCCTACTGCTTCCAAATTAGATTTTTCGACCATTTTAGTCAAATTGACTTGAAACTTGGTGCCTAGATTCATAATTATCTAATATAATCATGAAGGAATCTTTAAAACGAATTACCGTGAGACTCAATCATAATCACACTAACGGATAACTCTCGACTCGAGAAGCATAAGGTCTGATGTGTGATTTCTTAACTTTTCAGGAGAGCAGAAATAAAATTGATAAATGAATCGGCTTATAATTATTGAATTATTATAGTTAGGATCACGAAACTTTTTGCATCTTTAGAAAATTACTTGTACCTATATTTTCATATATTTAATTTTCTTTTTGCGTTTTAAATAACATCGATACAATATTTTTTTTATGAAAACAGCGACTTCCGACTCTATGCTTCATACGTGATGCTATTGAACTGCTTGAAGGCATGTTCTATTTGCACTTAACTGCTCATATTATTCTCAAAAGTTAACGTTATTACAGGCATAAGGTCTCAAACTAATATACGAATTACTGTATAAAATATCGAACGATCTAAATATCTACTAATATGTCTAAATCTAAATTATTTAAAAATTAAACAGCTAAAAATATTTGAAGCATTACGTCGTATCTAGTGATACGTACCTATGCTGTATCAACCTTTGCAAAGCAGAAGGCTTTTAGTGACATAACGCCAGTCATGAAGGAAAACAAATTTTGAAGCATAAACCTTGAAGGTGAAATACGCTAAACAAAAAACTTGGAGAAGTCCATGCATAAAGGTGTAAGTAAGTCAAAATTAGTCCTGATGCGTCTCTATAATTTCTAAAAGTCGTCAGATCAGACCTTATGCATTTAAATATCTCCTCAACGGAAAGAGATAGAAATACAAGTGTCAGTGTGGTAGACAGAGAAAGAGCGCATTATAACCGTAATTTAAATAAGTCAATTTGGTCTGATTTTCACATCAGACCTTATGCCACTCGAGTCGAGAACTCACATATAAAAATGTTCGTCTCGCTGCCGCGCGCCAGAGCGAGCGCTCCAAGACTACAAACTCAGAAGTCCGAAACATGAAGAGCATCACTCGCCAACGGAAACCAACGGCTCACAACTATTTTCATGAAATTTGGTATTTGGTTGTTTGGTAGTATTTAAGACTAAGTACTCGTACAATTAAAAGGTACTGGTTTTACTTGTAGAAACAAAAACTATAATCAAAGTCAAAAAAACCGTAAACAATAAAAAGAGTAAAAAAGATCTAAAAAGGTGCAGTCTTGCACAGGTAGGAGGTTTCGGGGGCGATAAATCGATCTAGCTAGATTTCATTTTTAGAACACGTACCTAAAAAAAAACGAGCTAAGCTAAGCTCGGTCATCCCGTGTACTGTAGGTACTTTATTCAATCTGATGATCTGAATAATCTACCTACGTAATTAATTAATGTATGTGCCAAATTTGTAAAACTTTCTCAGAATCAAATGGCTCATCTCCTTTGTCTTAAGTAAGATTATTAAAGTAAGTAGTGAAGTAGTTTTGCTGTATAAAAATTTACAATACTATAAACCTATTGTAAGATAAAATGATGCCTCCCTCAGAAAAATACGTATAGAGTCGATCTTCGCCGAATCTTGGTAATCCGAAAAATGGAAAGATGAGTTTGGTTCATTCCAATATCTAGATTCCCTAATGAAAACCTTTGTCAACTCAGCATTATATTTTCATATACGTATATATATATCTATTGACGTTGACTATACCTACTGCTTCAAGATAGCAAAAAAATCATATGATGAGTCTTAAGAATAAGAAATGAATTTCGTAATAATGTCGTGCTTTAATGTTACGTTTGTAATTAACGAAAAATAATAATGTTTTTGCTTACTTTAGACGAAGACGGATTCGTTCTTTAACTACTTACCTACATATAAAAGAGGTACGTGACTGGCTGACTGACAGACCACGCTACAGATTCGAAATTTTGCAGGTAGTCATATTCCTTGAGAACAAAATTCCTTTGTTATAATAGGAACACTATTAAGACGAGATTTTTAGAAATTCCCACGGGATAGGGAATAAATAGGGTTTTTTTTTTAATTTTTTTTATGTGAATAGGAAGGCAAACGAGCAAGCGGGTCACCTGATGGTAAGCGATCACAACTGCCCATAAACACCCGCAACCCCGGAGGGATTCCAGATGCGTTGCCAACCTAGAAGACTTGGATGAAATGCCTCTTGTGCCCGTAATTTCCTCGGCTGTCTTACTCTCCGCACCGGAACACAGCAGTGCAAGCACTGCTGCTTAGCGGCAGGATTAGCGAGTAAGATGGTGGTAGCTATCCGGACGGACCTTGCACAAGGCCCTACCACCCGCTTATGCTGCAAAGGGGCTCTATCTCTGCAACTACTACTCTGGTACTAGAGTCTTGAAATTTATCATGCAAGCAGGGAATTGTAACAGATGAAAAAATGCTTCCAGGATTTGTAGAAATTCCCACGGGATAGGGAATAAAATAGGGTTTACGCTGCAAAGGGGCTGTACCTCTGCAACTATAGGTACCTACTAGAGTCTTGAAATTTATCATGCAAGCAGGGAATTGTAACAGATGAAAAAAGTGCTTCCAGGATTTTTAGAAATTCCCGCGCGATAGGGAATAAAGACTTTTTCTCAAGCATGCTCGGAAATGTACGCGTTAATGTCGCGAAATGAAGCCAAGAAGTTTCACATAGTAATGTGGCGCGGTCGGCGCGGTGCGGCGGCGGGTGCGGCGGCGCGGCGGCGGGTGCGCGGGGAACATGGCGCGAGGAATACTTTGTTCAAATGGCATGTTTCAAAAATTAAAAAAGCGGCTAATTAAACAATTTTTACTTGATTTCCTCGCATTGCTTGAGAAAAGCACTATACAATCCTCGGCCGGAAACAGGAATTGCAGGACTCGCTTTATCCGGCCTCGTCTACGACTCGGCCGTGTACCCCAATCTCGTCCTGCAATCCCTTACTTCACGGCCTCTGCAGTAATGTACTATACACTTATGTATATTAATTATGCGCGGACAAAGTCGAGGATAAAGCTAGTACAGGCGAGACGTAGTAAATAATCCTATTCCGTCGAACACACGATTACCTACTTCCAAATGATGCCGACGTGTCTATGTATCCGACTGAAGTAGCATGACAAATACCATACACACATAGATACACAAATCACGTCTTTATCCCTTACGGGGTAGACAGAGCCTAAGAAAACAAGATCCAAAGGCCACGTTTAGCATGATTGTGGCCGTTAAGATGGAAAGGGGACTCAAAATAGTGATGGATTGCTATA
The DNA here is from genome assembly GCA_963854515.1 of Pandemis heparana. Taxonomy (NCBI): domain Eukaryota; kingdom Metazoa; phylum Arthropoda; class Insecta; order Lepidoptera; family Tortricidae; genus Pandemis; species Pandemis heparana. The sequence goes on along the minus strand of OY978020.1, from coordinate 4,791,234 downwards.
AATAAATAATAAAATAAAATAAAAAATAAAATATTTTTATTATCAGACAACTTTGAGGTCCATAGCATGTTAGTAAACAAATTGAAAAATCTTAACCTATGTTAGTATTAATATTGAGAAAAAAATTTGAATAACAATACAACATTTAGACTGACAGCAGATTCACCGAGCTGCAATCTTACTCGGGGCATGCAGCTCATTGAACCTGCCCATCAGCGCACTATCCTGCCTGCCAGCTACGACCTGCAGGAGGTTATTGGGGTTTCCCGTCACTCGTTTTACTAAAGACGCAACTTTATTACGCATAAGCGCAAAAAAATCATCCGTGTGTGCGTCAGCGAACATGCCAGAGGCACTGCATGTCGAGGAAGCCCCATCAACGCCCGGAACAGGTTATTGTACAGGATTCGCAGAGCACTGTAGGCTTTTTGGGTGTAACTAGACCATAGACTGCTAGTGTAAAATGTTTGGCAAAATGTCTTGAAAAGCGTAATCTTAATATCAAGTGTACAACCAGCAAATCTACGAACCAGCATGTTTCCCCTTACCGACAGAGCCCTGCTTTCTCTTTCTATATCAGAGACATCGTTTAGCTTCTCATTTACAATGTGCCCAAGGTATCTAAATTCCGAGACTATCTGCAATGGAGAACCATTGAGGTAAACAGGCGGGACAAATGCTGGAGGTTTGTTTTTACCTGTAAATACCAAGAGCTCACTTTTCTTGGAGTTGTATCTTAACCCAAGCTCCTCAGCATATGCCTCACAGATGCGCTACTACATACAAATACGAGCATTTCCGAGATAATACGAAGGGAAAGGATTTTGCACATCTGTGTTAAATAGAAACGCGAAGGTTGCAAAGCTCAAGATTTTGGTTAGTCTATACGCGTTCTAAGTCATCGTAAACATCGTTATCCGTGTGTCACCTGTCTTGAGGCGTGAGAAGCAACGAACGTGACAACCTCGTCACGTAATAATGTTTGGAAAAACGCAGCGCTGAATTATGGGCGCAAACAACGTTAGTTCCAAGCCTGTGCCCACGGAACGCAAAGGGCGTGAGATAGGAACTGGGACACACTTACCCGTGGTCCTACTTACTTGAAAAATGCTGCTATTGCTTCGAATCACTCAATAATTTTTGTAGGTATCTTCAGTTGCTTGAAGGGCAAAATACCTAGGAAAAGGAGCTCCGCCCTTGGCCCTTGGGCGGAGCTCCGTCAAAAACTAGGGGACAAACTGTAGGTGGACAGGACCAGGACAGGTGTAAGGATCGGAACTTGGAGCTAAAGAAATAGACAGTAGGTACATAAATCTATTGTGTCTGAAGAGATCCCTTCTTAGGGATAAGTTCGCCTTTGTACTATTTTCTGTGTACTTCTGTATTTTAAAATTTTTATGTGCAATAAAGAGTTAACATACATACAAAAATCACCACAGCTAAAACTAACTAATCATAAAACTAGCTGTTGTTCCCAACTCCGTCTGCGCGGAATATTTGATTATCGCTGTCCCGCGGGAACTTTGCAATTTTCCGGAATAAATTCAACGATTACAATACATTTACGGGTGCTAGGACCTTGTGCAACGTCCGTCCAGATCGCTACCGTTTTACTCGCTAATCCTGCCGCCGAGCTGCAGTGCTTGCACTGCTGTGTTCCGGCATGGCGAGTAAAACAGCTGGTGAAATTCTGGCATAAGACGTATTCTAACTCAGCCCTCTAAACAGGCAATGCATCTGCAATCCTCGGGCGTCCATGGGCGCTGGTGCTGGCTCCTTAACCGCCAGGTCAGGCCCCTATTTCATCAACGTGACAATTGTCGGACACAAGACGTGACAATTCTGTTTACATTACCAACTCGGCAAGATTTTACGCCAGTTTCCTTCGTGATCTATTGACTACGCATTGCATTTCGAACTGTCTCTTGTCTCCGATAATTTGTCGAGTAGGTGAATTAGGGATCAGTTGACCCGCTTGCTCATTTGCCTTCCTTGTCGTATTAAGAAAAGATAATAATAATAATAATAATAATAATAGTTTATTTATTTTCTCCACCACCAGTTTTACAAGCACTTATACTAAACAATCACATCATTGTCAGACTCGTGTGGCAGAGACTGGTGCCCGAACTAGGGTGAACCTGTGTGTCGGGTCACCAGGTCTCCGACTAATAAAAGCACTCATCCCATCACTGGTCAGAGTTCTGATTGCATGTATTAGATGAATTGATCACAATTTTAAGACACGATATTATACGTTAACTTAACACAAAATATCACTCGTGAAATGATAACTACCTATGTACGTCAACTGGGGTGACTTTGGTAATTTTGGGGCTACTTTGATCGTTTTAAAATTGCTATAAAATAGATATTATTCATATCCGATGAATGTTTGGCATGTAGACGCAAAGGCGATCGACGAAGACATTGATTGGAAGCAGTAAACGCAAATAAAAAATAATGGTTTTGTCATTAAAATTACTTTTTAAAGTCACCCCGTAAATCAAAGTCACTCCAGTTGACTGTACTTATACCACCATAGCCAGAAGGCAAAGTACAAAATAATTTTGTAAATCGTTTAGTAATTTCCGGTTATTGTTCTAAAAATCCAATCTTCTAGAAGGCAGAGAGGTGTATTATTATCCTACGTGTTTGCTCCAACTCGAGATTGCAAAAACCACATCCATTATAAAGAAGGTTGTTCGGAGGTGAATTCACAGTAGGCAGCCGCGTACCGCGCGTAGGGTTGCCATAACATAACAGTAAACAGTAAACTGCGAGCTGTAACCGTAACTATTGCACGTTACAATAACCAAAAACACTAGTGTGACATACTAATTATAAAAGACGTATATGTGTGTCATATGAAACGAATATACGTCCTTTTTCATTAGGACGGCAGCATAGCTCACGAGTCTGGCGCGAGCGGAACACCACATCCACATTAAAGCTCGCAGATGAGTACCCGGCTTAATAAAGATATTTTAAAAACCATTGACAAACGCTATAAAAAAGGAAAACTCCAAAAAAGTTGTGCTGTCTTGAATAATGATAAGTAATTGTAAATTATCGTCATCGGCGCTCCACAATCACTTGCATTGTAAATTTATACGTAGGTTAGTCATAATAATGTATGCATCATATTTGGCTGTATGGGCTAGATTCCTCTGTCTTTCCTATTCAAGTCAATCCGACAACATTTCATGTATATTTGCGGGGAGAAACACTCAGTAGTAATGAATATTCAGGAAAAAAGACCTTTTTGGTTTTTTTAAGTAAATAAATTTAAATACCACCCACTGAGGCCTGGAAGAGATCCATCACGGCGGAACTCAAGGCTGCCGGGATGCCCTGGGCCGTCGCCAAAGAGAGGGCTCAGAATAGAGAAGTCTGGAGAAAGACTGTCGAGGCCTATGCTCCACGAGGAGTTAAAGGATCAATCATCACCATCAAATTTAAATATGTAGGTGGCTTGAAGTTTTGTAGTCCGGTAACCCTATCCGCACCCACGCTACGAATCCGCGAAACGTCGTATTTACATTCATACCACTGACGTCTGCCACAGATGCGTACATTTGAATAAATTCTTATTTTCTTTTAGCGTATAAGAATGTCAATTTTCTTCCCTTGTCATTGGCGTCAAGGAGCTAAATTATCTTTAATTTTTTCACCCTTTTGACCTGATAAAACGTCAAGACGGATATCTGTGAACGGTAGTGAGACCGGTTTACGCCTTACGTGTGTGTGTACACATCTCTACCACTTTGCTTGGTAAAATTTGGTTGCGCATGTGTGCGTGCAACCTGTACGCACACGCTAAGTCGTAGTATACAATAAAACACACACAGTCATCGCATCACACCTTTAAATAAATAAAGTAATACATTAAATACAGAAGAAGATGGACAATGTCTAAATTAAAAAAAAATACACTAGGACTAGCTACAGATGAACTGCTATTTTTGTCTCGGAAAAATATAAAGTTTCCGCGGCAGTTAGTTTATATTAGTTTCTGGATGTGACATTTTGATTTATTTATTTATTTGCCTTATTGTTCCAGTAATTTTAACTAACTAACTAATTAACTAACTTGGCTCAGGGACCCAAATAGGGTCTTGGCCTCCGAAACGAGAGCACGCCATCTGTCCAGTAATTTTAACAGTATATTATATTACCTTTTCTTGATTATTATTATTATTTTATTGTTTATAAGCAGTGACGATACCCAGCAGTTAATTTAATTGTACTACCAATTGTTTTATTATTATTGTTTGTGATTTTGTCATTTTTGTAATATTCAATTGATTTGTATTATTTAATTTAATTCTATTTTATTTACTCTTGACGATTTCAATCAAAATTCTCCTAACTTGACAATGTACAATTTATGATGCAATTTTTATTAAATGAATATTTTTTTTTTATTTTTTTTTTATTTTTATGGCCTGGTTGCGTAGACCTTTTAGCCACAGCTTTATTGTTACTGAACACTTCTAAATATATTTTGAATCTATAAACCGGTGTTGCTAGTTCTCGTCATACGAGGAAGCTAAAGGAAACGACAGCCGGTGAACGATCGCTCCCCAAAGCCTTTTCCGTCGTCATGTCATCGATTTACTTGTTTGTCAGCAAAACAAAAGACAGGAAATTATTGTCTTGGGAAAACCTACTGCGAACTTGAATTTGCTTACAACGGAAATATTTTTACGGGAGCCCTTCGTACGGCCGAATATTTTTTGGTCTAACGTATTATTAGGTCGAATGATCGTTTAGTCTAAATATTCTTCAGCGTAATAAAAATACAACGTGCATTTTTTATACAACCGTTTTTTTTATAAATTATTAAAAATCTACGATATTTTTTTTCCTTATAAAATAATTCAGCACGCAATGTATCTCATTTTTATTCGCAATTAGCTATGTGACGTCACAACTATTACAAGTGTTAACTTTTATCTACTGTCACTTACATTGCTGCTCGAATTTTTTTCAAAAATTAATTACGCTCTGGTAGTTAATACTAAATTAACAATTTGTTTTAATATCGGTTCATAGTACTAAAATCTACGTTTGGTTACAGTTTGTAGCTATATTAACAATACACGCTGTATATGTCTTAAAATATTTTACATAGGCTATATACTTAAAATAAATAGGTTAGGATAAATTATGTTTTATTTGTGAAAATTAGACGGTTTCAGTACAAAATCTTTGCGCTTGGGAGACATTCACAACTTGACCCTATCGCTCATAGGCATTAGATGGAGAAGTTGTGTCGTTATAAAATGTCAAAACACGTCATACGCCACGATACTCAACTTTTGAATGATTGCTTGAACAGATCAAGTTATGATTGTCTCCTGAGAGCGCGGTCACTTTACCGAATCGAGAGGCCTAAGAGGCAATGGCCTAAGATAATTGGAATGACATGAGCATTCACCGTTCCTTTCTGTCAAACAGTAAAGGTTGAGGGTAGAAAGAGATGGTGAATGTGGTCGCCAGCTCTCGCGCATTACACAATAGGGCTTCCGGTCTTCTAGTCTATACTCCTCGCGGTAATTAAATAATTCCAAAAAAGTTAATGTAGGTACGTAATAAACCTGAAAGATTGCCATCATAATAATGTATGAACTATTATGATATAAAAGTGTTCCAATGAAATATCAATAAATTGATGCGACTCATATTTAAATAAGATTGTTTTCTCCGGCAGTTAAACCTTATTTCATCTTTACAATTAAAAAACATTAAAAATGTACGCGCATAATTTCATCACACATGTAATTCGCATGTATTCGCATAATTTGTAATTAATCGCGCATGTAATTTATTTATTATTTATTTATTTAGATAATCTCGAAAAGTGAAAATTTACTGGTGTAAAACTATTTCATTTTAATGGCAACACATTGCTGCTTTTGACCGCGAGGAGTATATGTAAAGGCAAGTTACACTACATCAAGAAAACATACAAAAGGTAAGGCTGGAGACGCATGGTCATGAGTCTCATTTAAGTCTTTTTCGTGTGCAGCTCGCTTTACCAGATATTGCAGGTGACTGTACAGGTACCTAAAGTCAGCATTCTCTCGCGTACGTTCCCGAGCGACGGCACATTTAAATTGAAAAATTCTTCATGAAATGACTTTTGTTTTCAAGGAAACATCGATTATTCCAGACGTAGTCTAATATCGAAGCATTTTATATTACCCACTCATATATTATACGTATATTTTGGTCGCAGCAAACGAAAACGCGCTAGCATAATCCAACTAATATTATAAATGCGAAAGTATGGATGTATGGATGAATGGATGGATGTTTGTTTGTTACTCAATCACGCCAGAACGGCTCAACGGATCTGGATGAAATTTGGCACATATAATGTAGAGAGTTCACGAATACCGTTAAGTTAAGTTAGTGGAATCATTCAATTGGCAAAATCTTAAATATTTTTTAAGCTAGAGTAAAAATAACATAACATAACATGTTATTGACTAACAATAGCGAAGCAAATGTTAATATTTGTGCACCTATAGAAAAAATACCGTGTATACGGAAGACAGATGCCACAGAACACACGAGTTTAAAATGACGGCTTATCCCTAAACATTTCTGACTACACTTTTTCACTTGTTACAAATCGTAGGTAAACAAACTTGTGCACACCAGCGTACCCATTTCCAGGGTTGCCAATCGTGGGGAATTCCCCAAACTTCGGGGAAACCGAAGCTGATTGGGAAATATGTGGGAGAGCTTCAATTCGAGGAAAACGCGGGGATTTTAAGTATGAACACCAATACGGGATATTATAGTCTATTTATTCATACTAGATACTAAATTGACGTAAATCGTGCTCAGTGGCGTGCCATGGGAGAGGCCTATGTCCAGCAGTGGACGAACATTGGCTGATGATGATGGATGATGATGATGACTAAATTGACAATACAAATGTCAAATTGTGAATTAGTGATACCAGCTTTTATTGTTTAGTGGTGTACTTGAAACCATTGACAATGTTTGTGGTCTGGATATAAGAGGTTTGGTCATGTTATATTTAAAGAAAAACATACGATTATCATAATCCATCAAATATACTTAAGGGTTTATTAGTTTATTAAATAAAAATAAATAAATAAATATCTTGGGACAATTGACACCAATTGACCTAGCCCCAAGCTAAGCAAAGCTTGTAATATGGGCACTAGACAACGGATAAACATACTTATATAGATAAATACATACTTAAATACAACTTATTACACTACTTATTATACCATACTTATTATACTAGCTTATACAGACAAAAATTTATACTAAATTTAATTTATCGTTAATTTTCGATAATAATAATAATAATAATATTTATTTATTTCGAGCAACACAATAATCATAATAATTTCGATAATGGTGGCAAAAAACAGGCAACACAGGTAATGCCATTTTTGTATTTGGAATCACAGTTTTGCTAGTCTTGATTGATTTCTTACCCCCGGGCCACATTAGCGGGCGAAGATTCGTGTGGCGTTGTCGCGATAAAAAGTTCGAGTTCGTGTAACCACGAACTACGTGGCCACACTTAGACCAAATTATGGCGATAAAAACTTCGGGCGAACTATGTCGCGCAACTCTGAATTTGGCGGTAAAATGAACCAAGAGCGCAAAGAAACAAAAAGATGGAAAGCGTTTGCTTTGTATTGTACGTCTGTAAATACTTATTGAAATTTCACTTGTTGAAATTGACGTACATTTCAGAAATTTCATAGTACGAAGTGTAGACACTTGCACGAGCACGAACTCTGTCGCGATAAAATCCTTTGATCTGCGCTAGATACCGACAGGAGCCCGAACACAGTTCGAGTTCGTTCGAATGATTCGCGATAAAGCGAACTGTCTGTCCACACATGCCGCGATAGGGCGAACCTTCGCCGAATCCCGCTAATGTGGCCGTAGCATTACAATAGATTACTCGAAACAGGAGTTTAACGTGGGGAATTTCGAGAATGCGTTTGGGGATTTTAGAGTATTATTGTCAGCAACCCTGTCGAATGTCGGATGATTTAGTAGGGCATGCGGGCAAGGACAATCTGCGATGTAGGCGGCGCGCAAACACCGACAATGACGTGACTGACGTTATCCAACATCCACATGTGTATTACTTCCGCTAAGTAAACTTAACCGGGACTCTCATAGTTCTGCGTCAAACTGTGACAGAGATGAACAAAATATTATTTACCTTGCTACTCCGCTATACTTCATTTAATTTTGGATGAGAAACCACAATAATGTTATATTGCAGCTCGTGAACTGTAATCTCTTTACGATTTGTACTAGAGTAACAATTGACGCCACGCAAATAAAGTGGCATTAAAACAATTTTATTTTGCGGCTGCCAAACTATTGCACTGTACTGTTTGCTAGGTAAGAAATAGTTGACCAGGCGCAATATAATGTTATTGTGGTTTCTCATTCTAAATTAAATGAAGTATACTTACGTGCAATCCCTCCCTCCACTACTGCCACATAAAACACATTATCTAACTAATATTATAAATGCGAAAGTATGGATGGATGGATGTTTGTTTGTTACTCAATCACGCCAGAACGGCCCAACGGTTCTGGATAAAATTCGACCCATAGATAGAGAAAATTCTGGAATAGCCACATAGGCTACTTTTTATCCAGGAAAAGTGCGCAGTTCCCGCAGGATAGCGTTAAACGAATTCTTTGCAGACGAAGTCGCTGGCAACAGCTAGTATATAAATCCCACAAACTTAACTATCCCTGACACTACACAAACACTGACGCATTTCCATCCCTCTATGGCAGTGGCACTCAACCTTTTTTTTATACGGGCCACAAACACGTTTTAGTCATAGTGTCGTGGGCCACTAGCAATAGTACATTACTGCAGAGGCCGGGAAAGAAAGGCTTGCAGGCTGAGTAATGTATCTAGACACGGATAGGAGTACGAAGCCTGCAAGTTCTTTCACGCCGAGGCTTGTATAGTGCTTTTCTCAAACATGCAATGAAATAAATAAAAAAACTCCAACAAAACCCTTAGAATGTTGCCGCTAGCGCGTGCATTAGGCGGCGGCCGAGCAGCAGCAGGCGCATATCCCCCACGCGCGTGTCCTCCAGCAGCGCGCCCCGCGCCCGCGCCGCGAACGACGACGACGACCACAAAACAAAACACGATCGCTTTGCAGGCCAAGGCCTGTCATTTTGTATGAAAATCCATTTCATACCACTTGTCTAACCGCGCCCGCAACGTGATACGTCCCGGCCTATTATTTGGAACGTAAGGTTAACATTTCATTGCATCTTTGAGAAAAAATTATTTAGGGGTAGGTTGTAGAGGTAGGTAACTCTAGAAGGGCCAACCACGAGATAATAGTAATTTATGTAACTTGTGCCACAGGCACAACCTTTTTATATTTCTTTATGTTTTTATACTTTTTTACTAGTTGTTTGAATGTTTTAATTTTAGAATGCTTGCCTTCTTGTTGTTATGTATGTCAGTCTGAATATAGCCCTTAACGAAAATAGTGGTTTCCTTTCGTATTAATTAGACTCAGTAAAGCCCTCAGCTTTATAACTGATACTCAATGAGGGTCCTTAAACACGAACGTGGCTTTCTGAAACGAGCCTTGGCGAAGAATAACTGTAAATATAACTTTGTTTCTGGTGCAATCAATGAAAAGATGAAACTGTCGCGAGTGTTGTCAACATGTAAACTTATTGAAATGTAAAGGAATTGTTCCATGTTCATGTTCACCTACTCATTAAAATAATGGATATTTATTTTAAACTTCGGTCGTGCGCCAATTCAATTTAGTTGAATCTGCTTTTCCCAGGAACTAACTTATTTCACGACAATATTATTCTGAAAATTTACGATATTTTCAGAAGTTGTGATGGGACGCAGTTTTGGGGCGGACATAACTCGGATTATTAATTTTCATCGACGATAATAAAATGGTAACAGTTTAAATCTATACATTATAATGATAGGATTAAACGAACTTACCTGAAGTGAAGTTCGATCCTGATTATATGAAGTACTTAGTCCGAGATAACTATGTAGTTCCGTCCTTTCTTGCTACATGAACGCGACGTATAAAGACACCATAGAACAAAAAACAGCACCTGGCAACACTAATATCATATGTCAGTCATTACGTTTAGAGTCATCATAATAGGGCCTAGGGGGATAGTAAGAAAGTGACTATCCGTGAGGAGGGCGGGAGGCTCCCTTATCTCGGACTAAGTACTTCATATAATCAGGATCGAACTTCACTTCAGGTAAGTTCGTTTAATCCTATCATTATATTCGTACTTAGTCCGAGATAACTATGTAGATGTTTAGAGAAAAAATAAACATATAAATATCCCAACTAAATTTCAATATTAATTTTCTTAATAATAAAACAACAAGAACATAATTATTTAAAACAACAAAAATCAGTAACATTACTTCTTATAATTTTAATACCACAGGAAATCCTTAGAAAATCAGCCTTTGATAATTCACATTTTACAGTTAAATTTAAAATCTTAACATTATTCTAATGAATAATTAGGCAATGCCACAGATTGGCCAAATAAATCTTGTGCATTACACTCATTGATGAGAGGTCTGTTATAATGTTTCCCAAAGGTAGGCGACCTGCTAGACCACCCAATAGCTTTTAAAATACTGACCTATAAGGTATGCTCGCGACGATGCTGCGTGCCTAATTGAATGTGAAGAAAACTTATTGACATCTATACTACTGTCTTTCATCAATCATCACTAACTTGAGCCATCTACTTATTGTTTGTGTTGAAGCTGGTTTGTGAAGTCCCTTTACAGTCAAAAACCATTTAATGCAGTCACTATTCTGTCTTAAGTCATTAGTACTTTTCATATATCCTAACAGGGTCTTTACAGGGCAAATATCTGGATTCTTACTAAAAAATGGTAGAGATAATTTATTCATAAATCGTCTTGGAGCTGAGGTTTTTTGAATATCCGATAAAAATATGTCGACGCCCTCTTCAATTTGTTTAATCTTATTGTAAATAATTAGCGACAGCGTTTGGACCCTCTGTCCTGTAGTTAAAACTAATAAAATAATATAATAGACTTTAAAGTGAGCTCTCTTTAAATTTAAAGTTTCTAAAGAATACCAGTGTTTGAGGTAAGACAGAACTGAAATCGAGTCCCAGGTACTTAAGTATTAAGTATACATGGGCGAAGTTTATAAACTCCCCTAAACCAGCGTTTTATTCTATCGTCATTACCTATATGGCTACCTAAAATTAAAAACAAAGCTGACTTATAGCAATTCAAAGTTTGGTAGCAGGCTCCTCTTTGAAATACTAACATTAAATATAATATAATCTTGGGTACAGAAACGTTTACTAGATCTTCATTATGAGTTCCACTGTCGTAAACATGAATCATACTGCTAAGGCTACCATAACATCAATTGCAACATTAGGTTGCATTCTTCTCTACATTGATTCCCTGAAAATATTGAGGTCACCAGGGTAAGTTAAAGATGTAAGGGATGTGATGACCGTACCTCTGAGCCTATGAGAGACTTTAACAATAATGGATACCAGGTTTGAGTGGGCCGTACTGGAAATACTAATACATATTCCTGTTGCGCTATCGGGTTTAATTTTACACAATACTTTTGAGAATAGCGAGAATGGAGAGAATGTATAAAAGAACTCCCTCCATTTGACTGTAAAGGCGTCAATGTTCCATGCAAATGGATCCCTGTGCTAGGAAATGTATTTAACACACTTTCCATTAAACCGAGAAGCAAAAAGAACAATAGATGGACACCCTATTGAGTCAACTATTGTTTCAAAAACTTCATGTGGTAATTCCCGTTCTGTATCCTGATTTGAACTCCAAGATTCATAATCTGCCTCCGAGAGTTATCTTTAAAATTAATATTATGATGCAAGAATCCATAGATGTCTTGCTTCATACCATTTCCAAATTTGTCTTGCAAGGTTATTTAACTGTGGAAATTGAATAGAACCCATCCTATTTATATAAGAAATGGCAGTAGTTTGTAGTATTGTCAATTTGTAATAAAATCTCAATTTATCTCCGATCACCTGTAAAGCATCCTAGAGCCAAATATACCGCCAAAAACTCCAGATAATTAATGTAATTTTTCTTTTCTTCTATTGGTCAACTTCCCTTAGCACTCTTCCCATTACATACTGACCCCCAACCAGATAAAGAGATCTGAGAAAATCTCTAAAGCAAAACTATATTACTTTATGTGGCAACACATAGTCTTACTATTATTCTTCCACCATATAAGATCTTCTTTAGCCTTCTGGCCAATGGTAATAATGTTATCATAATTAACCACAACTATTCCAAAGCCACAAATTTAGCTCTTTCAAAAAAAAAAATATATATATACTTATAAATTGGATTTTAGCATAATTTAATTTTACTAAGTTCAAAAATCATAATATTCATTTAACATAAAAACGGTTTCTAGATTTTTACCGAGCATAAGCTTTAAATAATATAACATTCATTAGTCATAACAACAATTGCAATAATTTCATTTGAATATTCGGTTATTCAATATAATGATTAAAATCCATACCAATATTTAGAATAATGATTAGAAGGTATAATGTATCATGCCACATATAATTATTTAATAAGTACTTAAGTAAATTTGGCTGGTGCCGAACGCAAAAAACATTTGATTTGTGCGAGCGAGCGAAGCGAGCGAGCAAGACTACTCGGAGCAGAAGCGACTCGGATAGGTTAGGTTCAGTTCAATGTTATTTTTTTTTTTTTTTTTTTTTTTTTTTTTTTTTTTTTTATTTGCTGTTGCAGGTTTCAATCATTATCCTCAATGTTTACACAAAAATTATTTAACTTTGATTAATATGCTGCATGATTATTATGCAGTAGGTACCCTAAGTTTGAATAAGACAATTATGCAAATTAATATTATGATTTTAGAAATTCGGCAATTTGTTTAGATGCATATTGTTTTTATATGATCTCAATATTTCGACGGATTGTAATTCTGATATTTGTGTTATGAGAAATGAACATTCGCACCATAACTTATTGCCATATATACTGAAACTAAACTTCCTAACATGCAAAGTCCCTAACTGAGTAGTAATCTAAATCTAAATATTTCTAAATTATCATCAGCAGTCTTTCCTTGTATCTGTAGGGCCTAATATCATCTTTATAATGTATCTATTTGGAAAACTAAAATTCTCTGATATTAGGTGAAGTAAAAATACTTTTTTCCCCATTTATGACAAAACTTAGACAGTATATGTCTTTTAAAAATTTAACATTACTGACACATTCATCATAAGTTGAGCCCAGACAAATCAGGTCATTGAGATGAATCACTAAGCAAATGCCTCTTTCTCTTAGATGCACTAATCAACGGCTTTAACAAAATTGTTAACGGAATGGTGCGGTGCTTAAGCCAAACGGTAAGCAATTTTATTCATATAATACCAAATTAAAATGGAACCTTAAATATTTCTTATGTGTCATGTATAGCATATGCTAGTATGCATTAATATTCAGTCTGTCAGTCTTTCTTCGATAAGTTGTTAATAACTTCACCCAGACCCGAGATTGCCAAGCCCGTTTCTTACTGTCTTTCTTATAATAAGATATCCCGTGTCTAGGGAGGGATTGTTGTTGTAAAAATGGTCATGCACCTTCTGTCTATACTGTTTCTCACCAGTATTCGAATCACCCAGTGCCGACAAGCTGTCAGCCACTTCTTCGATTCACTTTGATCAGAAATAATCAGAGTTTCTAATTCTGGTGCTTTAGGGTCAGATTCTGGGTCCGGTTTTGGTATTTGAGCTTAAATATATACAGGCAAAAAGTAATTGAATAAAAAACAAAAAATGTGTTTATCTCCAAACAATTTAGTTAGGTTAATAATGTTAGACATGTCAAGGTTTGACCCAATACTATCCAACGGATAGATAGCAAAATCGTCACACGATAATGCTTTTAAACAGAGTTAAATTGAGCTTAAATATATACAGGCAAAAAGTAATTGAATAAAAAACAAAAAAATTGTTTATCTCCAAACAATTTAGTTAGGTTAATAATGTGACAGACAAGTCAAGGTTTGACCCAATACTATCCAACGGATAGATAGCAAAATCGTCACACGATAATGCTTTTAAACAGAGTTAATTATACTCAGTCTCACTACAGTGAGGCGTATAAGTACAACTTTCCCACGGAAAGTGCGTACGTTCTCATATCTTCGTAACTATTTTTTGGGAAAAACTTTCCCGTTGTAATAAACTTATAATTATAACGAAGAGAGATGTATATTTCTTTGCCTAAACCCCCTGTATTATATTATTCCTAATCACTTACCCTTTGGAGAGGCCGGTGGTGGGAATTGCGTCATAATTTTTCGCCATCTCTATCCAGCCTCTTCTCTAATTGCAGTATTTTCGTTCTTGTTCTGCTTTCCTCCACATCTCTCATTCTTTTTGGCATGGTGCAGATTTTCGATAACGATAACTGATACTGTAAAATGTATTTTTTCCCGAAAGAAAAACCAATTTGCGTTCGAGCGCGAAATAACGAATGACTGACATATGATATTAGTGTTGCCAGGTGCTGTTTTTTGTTCTATGGTGTCTTTATACGTCGCGTTCATGTAGCAAGAAAGGACGGAACTACATAGTTATCTCGGACTAAGTACGAATATAATAAAATTTAATAATAAAAGAGCTGGCTGTAAAATCATGTGACGTTTACTGCGAGAACGTTCTACGATGGGTCAGTATGCTTAGTGCTTTGCTTAGTGTAAGTTTTCGATAGCAAAATACGTCTCGATAACGTTTGCGTTAAGCTGTCAAATACTATGAGATAGTAATTGAGACGTTTTACATGAACGCTTTCGAGACGTTTTTATACGCGAAAACTTATACTAGAGGCTCAGAGATGTCTACTTCAAAATCGAGTCGCAAGACTCCACCCGGACGTTGCAGGTTAATATTATAAAGCTTGTAAAATAGTTGTTTGAAAGTAAAAAAGTAAGATAATTTTATTATAAAGCAACATAATATATTGTCAATCCGGCAACTAGGTTGCTCTATTCCCGAAGTGCTTCCTTGTTAAAATTAACGGACCCTTAAGATATTTTAGTGCTCGTAAAATTCACACTGTGTAAGGAGTTTTAGAGGCAGCCTTTTCGTTTTTGCTACGTTACTGACTGGAACGTTTTCGGCGAACACTAAACTTTATGTACGAAGCGTTTGGTGTCAGAAAGATCGGCGATGCGATTTGGAAGTCGCTTATAAGACATAGAGGAATTTGCCAAAAGAGAATTGTTAGGACATGAAAGGGCAGTTCTCCGGAGTGGCATTTTTACGTGTCCGGGGCAAAAAATAATAGATTTCGTCGCTAGATAATACTGAAAAAAATCAGACATATACTTTAGGCTCAGTTCCGCCTAGGAAAGTATTGAAATACTTCATAGTTATTTATACACCTAAAGAAAAAAATATTACATTTAAAAATTGACGTTCGGTGGTAGTGTCCCTTACGCAGATGAGCAAAGTAAAAAAATTATATCTTAGGATAAGAATTTTATTACCAGGTCTTAAATGGATTCCCATATACTTAATACCGCTGGTTCGGTGGGTTTTCGGGCCACCGAAATCATTAAAACTGCCACTGAAATAAAAAAACTGCCACTGAAATCAATAAAACTGCCACTGAAATTAATAAAACTGCCACCGAAATCAATAAAGCCGCCCACAGCTATCAAAATTTATTTTATAAAAACGTCAAGTATTCTTATTTTTTACACGAATACTCTTATTCCACGCACATAATAAAATTAAAGAAGTATGTATCAGTCAAGTGGTCGCTTGTTTACGTTTTAAAAGTGTCTTATTGAATTTTGATTTCGGTGAGTGTGTTTGATTTCGGTGATTTAAATATCTCACTAAGTAACGGGTTTACAAGAAGGCCTTTAGTACTAATATTTTTTAAATTTAGGCCTGTATTTAGATCTTGAGGTGATACAATGAAAAAGTTAGTAGAAAAATTGACCACCGAAGTCACCTAAAACAGCTCGTCTCGGAGAACTGCCCAAAAATCAAACCACTACAGCGCACAGGTGCTATGTGTAGATATTAAATTAATAGGACGCTGCCCAAATAATCGCCATATTCCAACCTTAACTAAATTCCAACATAAACTTTTCTTATGGACCACTATCTATTGGTACCGCATGAAAATAGTAGTTTTTGAGTTTATCACGACCAAAGAGACAGAGAAACAGATTTGAACTTTGTACTGATGTAGTGATGTATGAGGAGTGAGTGTGAGGCAGCAGCAGGGAGTGTGATGGTCAATCTCGAAGTAATTCTAAAAAATAATTCATCAGTCTAAAATTTTTGCTTGAAGGTGCAAAGTTGCTGTGAGACGCAGATGAGGTTTCGGACAGTGGTTGGACCAAAATAAATAGAAAATACTAACATCAGTAGAAATTATAAGCTCCGTTTTCACGGTAATTTGAAAATGAAGTGTCTGCAAAATACTAAAAAGTAATGTAATTACTGGGTACACTGAGAGCAGGTTTTATGAGGTACGGGTACACTTGACGCGCGATAGAGAAAATGGAGCTGGCTCCGTGCTTCATAAAGAACTTGTGTAAGTGTAAGCTTCACAGTAGATCAAGAACAGTAAGTCAAGAAAAATACTGACCCGGTGTTCATTTTGATGACTGCAGGAGACAGATTTTTGAAATCGAAAATGGTGACTGTTCAGATTTTCTGTCGGGTTTTTTTCCAGATATTCCTGGACTGAATTTTGGACTGGTCAAGAGTACTACAACTACTCCGATACATGTCGAGCATCACTTGACTCGTATACGTGAGTTATCCGTTTGTGTAATTATGGTAACGAGTAATTAGAGCATAATTATATTTGGCTAAATATTGCTACATTATTTAAATAGAATAAAACTACAAAGAACATTATTAACATGCATTAATTTCTTTCCAATCGACCCGTATTTCAAATTCAGTATTTTTTGCCATCTTCGGACGTCAATTTCAAGTGATGGGCTTGCAAACAAAAACGCAAACGGTTTTTAGTAAGTAAACTTTGGGAGAGCCCCATTTACCCTCCATTGTCTAGAACAGGGGGGACGAGTAAAACGCATTTTCCATTCGTAAAAAGATATCACAGGCCACTGCAATCATCATCGTCATCACATGGCAATGATAACTGTACCATATTAAAGGTTGTAATGCCGGTTCACTAATTTGTTTTTTAGGGTTCCGTTTCCGTACCCAAAGGGTAAAAACGGGACCCTATTACTAAGACTTTGCTGTCCGTCCGTCTGTCACCAGGCTATATCTCAAGAACCGTAATAGCTAGACAGTTGAAGTTTTCACAGATTTTGTATTTCTGTTGCCGCTATAACAACAAATACTAAAAACAAAATAATAATAATAATAATTAAGGGGGGCTCCCATAAAAAAACGTGATATTTTAGCCCTTTTTCATGGCAACCACTCTCTCTGTCACCAGGCCATATCTCAAGAACCGTAATAGCTAGACAGTTGAAATTTGCACAGATTATGTATTGTTATTGTGGCTACAACAACACATACTAAAATCAAAATAATAATAATAATTAAGGGGGGCTCCCATACAACAGAATATTTCTGGTACGGAACCCTTCGTGCGCGAGTCCGACTCGCACTTGGCCGGTTTTTTTATATGTGCTTAAAGTAGCACTTGATGGTCCCAACGGAAGACCAGCGCTGGCTGTAAGGCCAGTACTGTGCCGAGTTGGGAACATTTTGTAACATGTATGTTCTTATGTTTTTACTTTTTTTTGTATTTTATGCTATGTAATGTCACGAATAAAATGTTTTCTTTCTTTCTTTACCGACTACTGTCTGTACTTTCTCGCATGCCTCTTAAATTATACAAAATTGCAACCATACTGCTCTGTAGTTCACTGTGTATATATTCCATTTTGAATAAAGTATACTTAGTGATACTTTAGCTGCTAATGCTCTGTCATTTGTGATAGTTCAGTCACTATGTAACGAGCTCAAGTATAAGGGTTCGTTATTCTATACACTATTTTCGTGAAGCTAGGGGTCAATGCTCCTTTTTATAATACCAAATCGTTCGAATCCGAGCCGATCTCTGAGTTGTCGAAAATTGTAAATTAAAAAAAAGTTTTTAAAATAACGAGCATGATTAAAAATACTACTGAAGAATTAAACTAAGGGTCATGAAAACAGCAAAACATTTAAGCATTTCGTTGTCTGTGAAATGATTTTGCAGCGTAGCGGACTGATATCTACCACGCTACGTGGATTCGTAGCACGGCTACGCCAATATTGCTACGGCTACGCATCTTGGTTGTTGCTACAGTTTTGACTTGGGAGTGGTCTTGGTCGTCGTTGAATATCTGGACATAGACGACTATCTTGTAACAATCAAAAAACCTGCCAAGTGCGAGTCGGTCTCCCGCACCGAGGGTTCCGTATCATTATCTATAAATATCTATAAACCAGTGTAAGCAGAGCCCTGCTCCAAAGGAAAATGTACGCAGTGTGGGGTCATTTTGTATTGGTCACTGATATATACATACATACATATTTACGGTTTACGGTTTTCGCAATTATTCCTTAATCTGTGCTATATAAGACCTACCTTCATACCAAATTTCAAGATTCTGCGTTCACGGGAAGACAAGTACCCTGTAGGTTTTGATTCCCTTGAGAGTTGCGGAAATTTGCGGCATAAACGGCTGTATCTTTTGATTGCGTTGGTTTAGAAGTTTGATTTTTTCACAGCTCCAAGGGGCAGTGGACCTGAGTATCTAACTAATATTATTATTGCGAAAGTATGGATGGATGGATAGATGGATGGATGGATGGATGGATGGATGTTTGTTTGTTACTCAATCACGCCAGAACGGCCCAACGAATCTCGATGAAATTCGGCACATAGATAGAGAAAAGTTTGGAATAGCACATAGGCTATTTTTTATCCAGGAACATTGCGTAGTTCCTGCGGGATAGCGATAAACGAATTCTTTGCAGACGAAGTCGTTGGCAACAGCTAGTTTGATATAAATTTCAGCTTGATACCTCCACGCGTTCCTGAGAAAAAGGGTCTTGACAGACGGATGGACGGACGGACAAACAACAAAGTGATCCTATAAGGGTTCCGTTTTTTCCTTTTGAGGTACGGAACCCTAAAAAGCACAGAATGAGTATGTGAAAAAAAATCAGACGTGTTAATGGTGTGCGTAATCCCTTTGTCTTCCACGCCGCAGTTGGCCACGGTTGACAGTTGGTGACAGAGAGCGCTGAAGAAGACAAAACGATTTGGAATTAAATAGGCGATAAACTTAGGTATTAAACTCAACTCAAACTCAAACTCATTTATTGCTATTATAGGTACATATACATGTTAGACATATATTATCACTATAAGAACTGCTATAATCTGCCAGTTAGGCGTACAATAATTAATATTCTTATGAACTAGTACTATGCTAAACGGGATTAGAATTATTATTATTTATCAGAATTTATACAGTTAGGTACCTTTAAAATTTAAAAATTCGTTTACATCATAAAATACTTGGTCTTTTAGGTATTTTAACAGCGATGCTTTAAATAGTTTTAAGTTGTGCTGCTTCATACTATCCGGCAACTTGTTAAACATCCTTGCAGCCATCACATAAATGCTATTTTTGTAGTAGGCAGACTTAACACAGTTTATTGGGAAGACATCAAATTTGTTTTGAAGCTTACGTGGTCTTTTCTTCTCAATAACTCTAAACAAATGCATATGCTGTTTAACAAACAAACATGCCTCCAAGATGTACATTGAAGGGAGAGTTAAAATTTCGAGTTTTTTAAATAGTGGCTTACAACTGTATGTGTATCTCGCCCTTGTAATTGAACGAATGCATTTTTTCTGCAGACGAAATACTATGTCTGTATTAGTGAAGTTTCCCCAGTGTATAATGCCATATCTCAGGTTGGAAGCAACATGCCCATGATAAGCACAGATTGCAGCACTTTGAGAAGATATTTTCGAAATTCTTTTTAGGGCATAAACATATCTAGCCAGTCTTTCACAAAGATGGTTTGTATGTGCTTTCCAGTTTCCGTGGCAATCCAACAGAAGGCCAAGGAACCTTATTTCGTTAACTTGTTCCAGTAACAAATCCTTGTGTTTTACTATTATGTCTTTGGGCCTTGACTGCGGTAAGTAAAATTGCATAAATTTCGTTTTATCTAGGTTAACAATAAGCTCATTAATATCAAACCATTCAATTATGTTATTTAATGCCATGTTGATTTTATTCTGATAGTTACCGGGATCATCACATTTTATCAAAATGGTTGTATCATCAGCAAAAAGAACAACATTATTTTCTGTAACACCCGGTAAATCATTTATAAACAAAAGAAACAGTAAAGGTCCCAATATACTACCCTGCGGCACCCCACGCTTTACAGCTCTCATCGTTGAATTAGAAACAAGCTCAGATTTAGTCCCTTATCAATCTGCGTTACGACAGTGTATTGCATTCGGTTATCTAGGTATGATTTAATTAGATTAAGAGCTGGACCCCGTATACCACACCGATAGATTTTCTTCAAAAGCAAGGTGTGACACACGAAATCAAAAGCTTTCGTCATGTCCAAGAATATAGCTGATATAGGTATACGGGTGTTCATACATTCTGCAATAGTGCTCATAAGTTCAAATATAGCTAGACTGGTAGATCTTTTCTTCCTAAAGCCATATTGTTCCTTTGTGAGTATTTTAAATTTTTCTAGAAATTTAATTAGCCTATTATAAATCGTTCTTTCAAATATTTTGGAAATATTTGATGTTAAAGCTATCGGTCGGTGGTTTTCACATACTTCTTTTTCTCCCTTTTTATAAAGAGGTTTAATTAGTGTTATTTTTAGTTTGTCAGGAAAGATACCAGCACTTATACTTAAATTAATTATGTATGACAGTGGTTTTGCTACTTCATTTGAACAGTGCTTTAATACTTTTGTGGATATGTTATCATATCCTTCACTGTTAGTGTTTTTTAAGCTCTTTATAATTTTTATGATTTCAACTGGGGAAGTTGGCTGCATAAAAATCGAGTGTTCAACAGAATCGATACGCTTGTTAGTTGTAGGTATTGTACTTTTGTCAAAGTGATGCTTCGTTAAATCAATTAATGTGTTATTGAAAGCATTTGCAATATGCACTGGGTTTTTTAGCGTTTTATCTTTGTATTTTATCAGATTAATTTAATTTCTTGGTTCTTTGTATTTGGTTTGGTTTATTATTTGCCAAATGGCTTTACTTTTGTTGGTCGAATTATTTATATACTTGTAGTTCTGTAGTCTCTGAGAGTAGGTTATGACTTTTTTTAGAATTTTCTTATAATTATTATATTGTTTTTACAGAGATTATTATTATTATTAAGGCACTTCAAATATAGTACTCTTTTGAGTTTACATGACTTGCGAATGCCATTTGTTAGCCATAATGGTTTTTGCCTTAATCAGCATCTAATTAGCCTAAAGGGGAAACACAGATCATAAAATAGTTTAAACGTGTCATAAAACCTATTATAAGCTTCATTGGCATCATTGGCCTCGTACACATCCAAGAAAGTGAGATTACCCAAACAATTCTGAAATTTATTTAGATTTTCTTTACAATAATTAGGTTATACTCGTAGGCTAGCAACTCATCACTATTTTCATTCCCTTTTCCACCTATACGCCTACAATCACGCTAAACGTTGCCATTATTTAGGTCTTGTTAGTCTAGGCTCTGTCTAAGTAAAAGACAAGTATCACTACATAGTATAAAACAAAGTCGCTTTCCGCTGTCTGTTTGTTTGTCTGTCTGTCCCTGTATGCTTAGATCTTTAAAACTACGCAACGGATTTTGATGCGGTTTTTTCAATAGATAGAGTGATTCGAGAGGAAGGTTTATATGTATAATACGGAAATAAAGCCGGAGGCAGAAGCTAGTAAGTAAGTAAGTAATTATTCATTGTAAACTGTAAACTGTGTGCTAGTGATTGTATAAAATGATTTCACTGCTATGAAAAATTTAAATAATCATTAATCGAACTAATCCAACCCATAAATCTCGACTCGAGAAGCATAAGGTCTGATGTGTGATTTCTTAACTTTTGAGGAGAGCAGAAATAAAATTGGTAAATGAATCGGCTTATAATTATTGAATTATTATAGTTAGGATCACGAAACTTTTTGTATCTTTAGAAGATTACTTGTACCTATATTTTCATATATTTAATTTTCTTTTTGCGGTTTAAATAATATCGATACAACATTTTTTTTATGAAAACAGCGACTTCCGACTCTATGCTTCATACTACGTGATGCTGTTGAACTGGTTGGAGGCATGTTCTATTTGCACTTAACCAATCATATTATTCTCAAAATTTAACATTATTACAGGCATAAGGTCTCAAACTAATATACGAATTACTGTATAATATTAAAAAGCTAAAAAAATTTGAAGCATTACGTCGTATCTAGTGATACGTACCTATGCTGTGTCAACCTTTGCAAAGCAGAAGGCTTTTAGTGACATAACGCCAGTCATGAAGGAAAACTAATTTTGAAGCATAAACTTGGAGAAGTCCATGCATAAAGGTGTAAGTCAAAATTAGTCCTGATGCGTCTCTATAATTTCTAAAAGTCGTCAGATCAGACCTTATGCATTTAAATATCTCCTCAACGGAAAGAGATAGAAACACAAGTGTCAGTGTGATAGACAGAAAAAGAGCGCATTATAACTGTAATTTAAATAAGTCAATTTGGTCTGATTTTCACATCAGACCTAATGCCACTCGAGTCGAGAAATATAAAAAAAAAATATCACTTGGCTTATTCTAGAGAAACACTATGCTCTGTTAATTTATCTACTGTTCCAAACTTATCCGTAACAGTTGTACAAATTAGGCTGCTATTTCACAGTTAAAGCTTTAATAAGAGAAAAAATTTGCTGCATTAAAAAAACCGTCCAGTTTTATCGCTAGCCTTGTAAAATTTTACGATATTATTTTTATACAAATGAGTCGTGCCTCGACGAGACATCAAAGCCGACTGTTGAGGCTGTATTGCCTAATGAATTTTATAAAGTTGAGGAGGAATTAGAAGGAACGATGGGGTACTCAGAGTGGCTGGGTCAATTAAGCTCTTGTAACGGAATTTGGGTTAAGTTCATGGTGAGCCTCCTATTTTCCGTAAAAAAATGGAAAATAGAGAGTTTTTTTCATGGTCTTATGTGACACGTGTACTTATCACATTGTTATTAACACACATATATACCAACTAAGGTCTGCTGAAGTTTCAATTTCAATAAGAATTATTATATATTTTTAAATTAAAAACATAGCACCCATTAGTTCTGTTTATTTTAATAGCAAGTTATATACGTAACACTCACTGGTGATTTATATGCACCATTTCTTTATAAACAAGCCGACCAACATACAGTATTTTATTCATTCGTTCCCTTTCATAATAATACAGCCACGCTTACGTAGTAAAATACTGCAACGTAACAAAATTAAGTAAATATATTGCATCTAGAACAGCATCGTTACTTGCACGTGCTATGCTTTGTATTTCCAATATGGCGTACCATAACGAACGAAGCGTGCTCTAGCAAAGCAAACCAATATGGCGACTGTACTAGCCCGACATGTAAATGTTAGTTTAACATCAGCCTAAAGGATTTGAAAGAATGGGCTCGAGCGATTTGCATAGTGGTATTGAATTTTTACGATGAGGATTTGAAAGGCTTTGCAAGAAATTTCACGAGCATGATTACGTAGCGTTTGCTAGGAACGTAATACTTAAAATAGAGATTCTTAGTTTATGAAGTGAAAACTTCTCTAGTGACGTTGAGCGCTTTTTGGGATAGGTAAAAAATGTTAAACTCTTGTCAGGCGTAAGACGGAGGGAGAGTTTAAGTACCAGGATATCAGGATCCTCTAAGAGTTTATTTTGAAATACGAATGAAACTATAGTCGCGTTCGATTTTTGAAGTGTACGTTGATTTCGTCGCTTCTACGTATGTGCGTTTGGCTTAGTGGTATAAATTGTGGAATAACAGTGCGTTCTCTCAGGTGACCGCAGTTCAAATCTCGTGTAGAAAAAGTTTTTTTCTTTTTCTTTTTGCGCGTGTGTAGTTTTCACATATGCCGGCACTCCCGGAGTGCTACCCGGTGTTTTTTTTTCTTTTTTAAGAATATTTCATATGAACAATGCTTAGTGAAACCACGTTTTTTGATAATTTACTTAAAGTTAATGTGTGTTATTTCAATGGCCGTGGTAACGAAAATACATCAATTTCAGTACAAGTAAATAGGTAGGTATCTGTTTACTATTAGGAATAATATAAACGAAAAATGTATGTGTGTGGAAAGTGGTGAAATTTGGCTGACACATACATTACCTAATAAAGATACTTTTTCTCGCGGAAAATGGCACATTCATTTGCAGGATACGCTACTTATTTATCGAAAAAGACTTAGACAACGGCCTCGGCTAGTCATTTGTCTTTAAAAAAGTAAATTCGATCTTTTTTGGGTACCTTAGACACATCTTTTTGTCATTTTTGCGAGATCTTATCGCATTCGGTGATTCGGTGCTTCAGCTCTTGAACCTAATGCGAAAACTGGTTCACTGATACACTTTGGACCGGCGGATCTTACACTTTCAGTATAAATAATCGACGTTCATGTACAAAAAAATAATAAATCTCAAATTTTCGACAAGCTTTCGCTACTTAATTCACCGATAAAATCTGTCTACTTAAGCATGTATTTTATACCGGCTTTTATTACTTTTAATCTAAGCGTAAACGATGGGTTCCCGAGTTATTCGGCGAAGTTAATTTACTTTTCGGCTTATGACTTGGCCGAGGGGGTGTAGCCGAATACGATGAGCTGAGTGGTGGCCCAGTAATAGGAAAATGGAATGTTATCCCGCTGCCAAATGGCCGCGTTTCCTCAGTAATTTATAGCACAACATCAACGGTGGCAGATATTTCGATATTTCTCTGCTTTTATTGGTCTGCAATGACGGGATATTTTTAAATCTGCCGCTTTTCGGGGGATATTTTTACGCCGCTTCGCTTAAGCCATTAAATCGGCGATTAAAATTACGGGATCCCCTAATTATTTTATAAGAGCCTAAGTATTCATGTTGAGTCCCAAAGTCTAAATTAACATCATTTTTCATTTTCATTTTCATTTTTTCATAAGTGCAGACACGCGTTGGAAGTCTAGGGGAGAGGCCTGTGCGTAGCAGTGGGACACTATTACGGACTAATAAAAAAAAAACTATCTCAATTGCCCAGCCTAGAGGCTGGCAGCGCACTAGGATGTAGCGAGTGTCTAAGGGTGGTGATGCTCAGTTACCTTCCATCAAGTTGGCTTGCTTGTTTGCTTCGCTTTTGCTTATTTCATAAAAAAACCCGATATTTTCTATTATTAAACAATAACAATGCTTCTTCTGCCAACTTCGCAGCTTGTATTTTGATACTTCAGTGGCAGATCCTGCAATTATTTTGGCATTATGTAGTTACTGGGAAGCAATTTCACTTGAACTGTTGTATTACTTATTGGTAACGAGGTAACGAATTCCACGGACAAATGAAAGTAGTGAAGGGAGATATTACAGAATTTAGAGAAACAAGAAGAAGCAATAAGAATTTGAGAAAATTAACTTAGGAGTAAAGGGAAGAATACATTACCTAACTACCGCTTAATATAGTGAAAAATTATGAAACCCCTAACGTTATGAAAGTTGATGCAATTTCTTTCGTATTTCAATCGTTGTCGATTTCCCGTAGAGACTTCGAATCAGATCCTCTACAGTAACTTAGTTATGATAATGACGATTAATTACAACGTGCCACCATTTGCATTTTGCGTGACGAATTACTGTTCCATTAAATTAAGGAAATTAATTGAAATAACAGTTACCTGCTCACTTTAAACAATGAAACGGCTGTTTGGGAAATAAATTATAATTATTCTGGATCTAATCATTATGAAACTATAATAAAGCATCGGGTAAAACGATTTCTGTGAAATTTTATTCAACAGTTCAGGATACATAAAATAATTAATTATAATTGTTCATTATTACTGCGAGTTATTTTGTTTATTTAGACATACAAAGTTATATCAGCCATGATATTATTATCATAGCTCAGTGGTTTGACCTATGGCCTCTCAAGCAGATAGTCGTTTGTTCGAGCTCAGGCTTGGGCTTAACACTTGATTTTTTTTTCGAAATTTATGCGTATTATATTTTGAAGGAAAAATCGCGTGGGAACTGCAGCTCAAGCTCTCTCAGCCTGAGAGGAGGCCTGTGCCCAAGTGTCGCACGTAGGTATAATGTATAGCTTGAGATGACGCGAGTTAATCATACCAAACAATTTTTTTTTACTAAAACTATAACCACTTATAGGTAATTAGTTATTTGTCATGCAACGGAATTTCTGGAAAGAACTATTTAATTTAAAAGTGTTTAACTTTAACACTGCCCGACTTTTTGAACTACACCCTTAATATACACAGAGCAAGAAATAGAGATCAATATTGTACAGGGAAAAAGAAAATACTGTCTGCCAACTTCCGTGAGAAAATGGCTTGGTCATTAATTTATTTGACTTGCGTAGGTATCGCTCTGTTTAAAAAGCAAAAGGTCAGCAATGCGACTGCTTTCCTTCTAAAAGAGCGGGAGTCCAAAGGCTATAATGCTTCCCTACTGACCCCGTGCTCGCAAAACACCTTTTTAAAAATAACAGACCTTGAAACTTCAAAGGTTCACACCTAACCCTGCTTTTTGCTGTCAAAAAAGGTCGGAGTGTTTTTAATTGTCGTCAATTAAGTCCCGAGCACGGGTCATTATCCCCAATAATTAAAGCGAGCAACGCCGCGTCCGCAAGCAAGTCGCTGAAAGCCTGTCCACCCGCGTTATTCCGAGTGATAGGGCAAATTGTTCGGAGTTACGGAGTTGAACTGTCTGGAAGGAAAAGAAAAATTTTTGGTTACAGTTTTAACGTGATAACGTCTTACAAAGTCTTACGCCCGTTGCACTCACGAAAAAACATGACTCATTGCATTATATTTCGCATGACGTCAGAGTGTGCAAGCGAGAGCGCGGAACAAGCGATAGAGAGGCACGATATTCTCGCGTGACGTCAGAGCGCAGTTCAATTTATGTTTCTTTATGACGTTATCACGTAAAACTATCGTACGTAAACCGACTTTGTTTCAAAAAAAAAACTAAAATAGTTTATTTAACTGAAAGAGTTACACTTAACACAGAAGGAACAGTGATTCCCACATTAGGCAAAGCCTGTGCCGTGGGATTCAATAACACACACAAAGTGCGGCTTATGAAGATAATAACTATGTAGGTACTTAGGTACCCGAAGAACCGATAACCGTTGGGGTAGACGAGTTCTCGAGTGGAGACCACGGATCGGCAAACGTAGCGTAGGACGTCCTCAAACTCGGTGGAGCGAGGATCTTCGCAAGGCGGCTGGCAAGAGCTGGATGAGAGTGGCCGAGGATCGTGCTCAGTGGCGTGCCATGGGAGAGGCCTATGTCCAGCAGTGGACGAATATAGGCTGATGATGATGACTTAGGTACATTAACTACTATTATTTAGAATTGGATTACAATTCTCATATATATTTAAATTGAATGTGAATGGTTAAAATATAGCTTAGTGAGACAGAACCAGAGTTTATACATAATGTAGCAAAATCAAAAACACAAAAACTTTGTGTTTCAAAAAAGAGATTATTTGTTATGTTATTACGAGAATTTAAACGGAATGTGACAGTAATCACGATATACCTATCTAGAAGTGTGTGTGTGTACATATGGGTGTTTGTATACAATTTAAAAGTCCACTACAAAATAAAAATAATAATAAAATAGCTATACAATACAATACAAATACTCTTTATTGAACACCACAAATCAGTAAAAAACAATACATAAACATATAACAAAGTATACAATAGGCGGTCTTATCGCTTAATAGCGATCTCTACCAGACATCCTATATATTTATATATATATATATATATATATTATCCTTATCCTCTCTTTCTTATTTTATCCTTTTTTATTTTATTCCTAGCTATATATTTTAGTAAATTAAATAGTTTTATATTTTCCAGTCAACGATTTTAAAAAAGTGTTTTCCACAAAAGGACTTGGCAAGATTGTTTAACTTTTATCCACATGCTAAAAAAACCGAAGTATTGTTAAAGCAAGATTTTGAAACAGATACCTACGTAAAGTAAATTATTATTTTCACTTCCAGCTACTTACTGCAGTGGCTGTGGCACAAAAAGACGTATTTACAGAAAGTGCCCTTGTATGAGCTTTTTTGTCACGTAGCAGACGCTTACACAGCAGTAGTGTCGTACGTAACGACAATTAAATTTGAAGTAGATGACAAAATACAAACTCACTTGTAGTAATTTCAAGTAAGTAAGACTAATGTACCAATTAATAGTTTCTATGACTCACACTGTAATATACATGATGTGGATGTACTGAATAAATAAATAAATAAAGTAAGTTTGTTTTATTTTAAAGTGTCATTGTGAGGGATACGTTTTTGTGTTGTTTGGTCTTGAGACCCCAAATCGTAATTCGTTTCAGTTCATAGATATGAAACCCCAAAGAATAGGACCGGCCGTTTTCTGCTCAAATAAGTTTTAGGATCCCGTACCTACCCAAAGGGTAATAATGGGACCCTATTACTAAGACTCCACTGTCCATCTGTTTGTCTGTCACCAAGTTGTATCTCATGAACGGTGATAGCTAGACTGTTGAAATTTTCACACGAGTATCAAGCCTTTGGCCGGTTTTTTTGCAAGCCAGTCGAGGTTGATAGCGAGGACGCTATCAACCTCGACTGGGAATTGAACGCGGGACCTCGAGTTTCGCAGTCTGAGTGTTCAACCACTAGGCTGTAAATTAACAATAATACAAGATATGTACTTGCCTCCGTAGCTGTTTTTGAAGTGAAAACTTCTTTTTTATCGGCGTTAGGCACTTTTTTGGATGGATAAAAAATGTTTTATTGAATCAGGCGTTACTTTGCGGAGGTCCATTTCAATGAACACAAAATATTTACCTTGCTACTCCGCTACTTACGTGCAAGATAACCAAGCCTGTGCGAAATATATACGTTTTGCATGCAAGCCCTCCCACCAACGCGCGTCAGTGTTTGTGTGGTGATAGGATTAATTAAGTTTGTGGGATTTGTGTGCGTTTTGTGCGGCAGTAGTGGTGGGAGGGCTTGCATGCAAAACGTATATAGTTCGCACAGGCTTGGTTATCTTGCACGTAAGTAGCGGAGTAGCAAGGTAAATATTTTGTGTTCATTGGATAAAAAATGTTAAACTCGCGTCAAACGTAAGACGGAGGGAGAGTTTAAGTACCAAGATATCAGAATCCTCTAAGAGCTTATTTTGAAATACGAATGAAGATAGAGTCGAGTTCGATTTTTGAAGTGTACCGTTAATTTCGTCGCTTTAACGTATGTGCGTTTGGCCTAGCGGTATAAGGTGTGGAATAACAGTGCATTCTTTCAAATAAGTGACCGCAGTTCGAATCTTGTGTTGAAAAAGTTTTTTTTTTATTTGTCTTTTTTTTTCTTTTTGCGCGAGTGTGCGTGTTTGTAGCTTTCACTTTTATGCTGGCACTCCCGAAGTGCTATCCGAAGTTTTTTTTGCAATGGTCGGATACCCAATATATCTACCCTACCGACGTGTAGATTATTCCGTTCAGTAATAATGTAGCAGATTTGCTTAATTTATTTGCATAAGGAATTACCTAGTTTAATTAAGGCGGAAGGGTGCTTAATCCGTGGCAAGATTAGATGCTATCTGAGAAGATAACGAGCTCGGCTGCTTCCTGAAAGCTTATCTGGATTTGTAAAGGTGAAACACCAATGACAATGTACTGAGTAAATGCTTTGTTCTCATACGGTGCCATACGGTACTCACGAGCAACAATAACAGGTCGCTTTTCATAGAACTTTGTATGAAAAGTGACGTGAAGTATTTTTGCTCGTCAGTGTATATCTGAAAAAAAAAACTTAAAAGTAGATTCAGGTGCTACTTTGCGGAGGTCGGAGGGCGAAGACTAAGTGGATAAATACTTTGTTACTCCGTGAAATTAATTCGTCATAAAACCTGTGGACTGTACAAAACTAATTAAATAAAACAACTTAAATTATACTGAAAATTCAGCGCTGACAAGAGTAATGACACAACTACTTTCTTTTGTTTTTCTTTTTTTTCAGCGCTGCGTGCAATTAAGTTTATTTACGGCCAGGGATAAAATAAAATATTTTATAAAAAGTTTGTAACACGCAGCTCTACCTAAATATATATTATATTTATATATTTAGGTACGCACAAGTTATGTAGGCATATTAACCTTTATGCTAAGTAAAATGAACACTGAAATTATCTTTTAAAATTGCCATATTATCGAGACAGCGATTGCAATCTGTAACACATTGGAAGCTACCATTAATTTTATCTATAACAAGGACTTCCGATATGAAAAATACACCTTTCAAACACCAAAAGCAAAGTACAGCGGCGAAATCTGACGTATTCTGTGCGTGAGTAAAAGCGCACATAACATAGGTGCGAGCCTCCCATCCAGCGTAATGTGGTCAATATATCATCGTCGAGCCCCCGAGGACAGGCTCCTCTGTTCACCAGAGCGGAGTTTTTGTTCGCATAAATTCAGCGAACCTACGGGAACTTACTAATACTATTAATGTGGATGTTTGGATTTGTTTGTGGTTTAATCACGGCTGCGCGAAGCTGAATGTATACATAGGTAATTATATAATATTAGCTTTTGCCGGCGACTTCGTCGACTTTTGTGCTAAATTTTCTTCCTATCCCATCAAAAATATATCAACCTTATAAACCCCATTTATTCCCCATCCTGAGGGGATTTTGAAAAATCCCTACTTACACCTCTATGATACTCGAGCAATAATTATTTACGTTGCGATTCTAAGCAATAAGCAGCTACGATTATTGACATGTTTATCGATATCCCGCGGGAATTATACAATTTTACGGGATAAAAAGTAGCCTATGTTTTAACCTAGGGTACCAGCTATCTCCGTTCCATATTTGATTTAAATCCATCCAGTCGTTTCAGCGTAAAGAAGGAACAAACATAGACGCTCACTCACTCAGATCCTCACAAACTTTCGCATTTATAATATTAGTAGGAATTCGTTAAGAAAATCTATGAACCGGAGGCGGATATAGAGTAATTTTGATCCCGGAAATGTGCACGCTTCCCGCGGAAAATCAATGAGCATCCTCAGGCGTCGTTGTGTAGCAACCTTTGTTGACGAAGAATTAGCGATTGCGTTGATACTTTTAGTCTTAAAAGTTTATCATTATGTTAACTGATGTGTTTTGAGCACGAGTTCTTCCTCATTACTTAGTTAGGCTGCCGAGCGTACCAATTGTCGTACTTATCCTCCCTTTTTAATTATTAATATCGAAAAATATACGCGTTTAAGATCTTTTTGTGTCAACAATTTTGTTCGCGCGCTAATAACCTATATATACCTTTCTGCCAAGTTTCTTGCGGCGCATTCTTTTTGGCAATGATGGTCTTTCCGAATGCGCAGGTAGTTTCAAAAAAATACATGTAAAAGAGCCCTTGGCGGCCTATTTGCAAAATAAACTTTTGATTTTTTTGATTCTTTATTTTTTGATGTCCATGAGTAGTTAAGTAGTGGTGCTCACTAACTATCACGCTTGTTGTTTAAAATGAGATACAGCGATTGAAATGCGTCGCGGCATTGCTTAAACGAGACCAGGGGACCAATTTTTGAAAGAATATACTATAGAAATACCACTAGAAATTGGTGAAAAAATATGCTGAACTTGGAAAACGAGTAGATTATGAGAAAGTTTTCCTCTTTCGAGCGATGTGCTTTTAAAAATCAGGCAGAGTCGCGGGTGGAACTAGTAAAGAATAAATGCTTGAGCGATTTACGTAACCCTCTGAGTTAATCTGCGCCGGGAGCTACCGTATTTCGTTGATGGATGTCTGATAAGCTAAGCACTCGCAGTCGCCGGAACATTCGAGAATGTTCGAGGATGTGTTGCCCTGAGGCGTCTCTGGTACGTCTGATTCAAACTTCACTTTAGAAATGCGTGGCTTAGGCTTTTGTTTACATAAAAATATATAATACGGGATTTTTATATTCATGAGGACACGCAGCGCATGCAACCTTACGATGTTTAATATTAGAGTGGGATCTGATAGAAACTTCGAATTTCGAACTGGTAGTTTGATTACCAAGTACTAAATAAGTTATTTCTATTTTATTCAGTTTTCATCATGAGTGAATTATGGTTAAGAAAGTAATTAGTAACACAATCTTTTTTGTTTAATTAACATACATACATACATACATATCGTCACGCCTCTTTCCCACAGGGGTAGGCAGAGACTACTTTGTTCCACTTGCTACGATCCTGACATACCTCTTTCGCTTCTAATTAACTTTATGTCAATTCGACTACTAGGTACAATGACTTGCAAGGTTTGACCCCCATGTCACACACACTGCCCCCTTATTCATAAACGCTCTATAAGCCTCTGCTAACTTAGCAATCGTTTGTCCTTATCTGTCACATTGACATTTACCTTTCACAGATAAGGACAAACGATTGCTAAGTTAGTAGAAGCCCATAGAGCGTTTATGAATAAGGGCCACTTGTACGGACCAGGGTTAGCGACTTAACCCCGTGTTAGATGCTAACCCGGGGCTAAGTAGTGTCAAAATGTTTGGAACTGTCAAACCTAACCCCGAGTTAGCTATTTAATTTTTAAACTCTGGACTGTGCAAATCGGCCTAAGGGGGGTAAGTCTTTGATTTTATTCGGAAAATTTCAGTAGTTTGACTGAGTTTATAATAATAATAATAATTGTTGGCGCCACAATATACGTCACGGCTGCTGCCCAGCACACACCGCGGTGACGTCACGAGTACGTCACGATTCATCCCCGGAGCGCGGCGATTTAGACTGCATCCTACAGCCAAGGCGGCAACACGTGTGACATACCCCTATATCTGTCAAATCACTGTACCTATCTAGTTGTAATTAAAGTTATTGTGCATCATCCTGAGTTCTTCTTCTACGAACCTGACTCCTGGCCTGGAGAGAACTACAACTAAGAGGAGTGCCCTAACAATAATAATCATTTATTTCGGACAATGGTATATTAAATACAGCATAGGTGGCATATAAAACACAAAATATACAATTACAAGCCACCATTAATATTATGTAGGGATGCAAACAACCTCGAACTATAGAAACGCAGCATTTTCAAGCCTAACGCATGTGCCATTCCTATTTCCTATGTTGAAAGTAACTGAAAACTGTATAAAAAACCCATGTAGAGCTTTTGTTTGGATATGAGAGCGGCGATTAATCCGGATCCAGAATCGTTTTACACTAAAGCTGATCTCGATTTGAAACTGTAAATATTTGCAATATTTATTAATTTTATTCCGGTTCTAGATCATAGTTTAATTTGTTTTGGCAAGCTTACTACTTTAATATTTGTAAATAGGTATCAGTAGAATACAGTATTTATGATAGTATAAAAATGCATAGTGTGACAAATACCTGATTCGTTGATACGACGATAATTCGTTGGGGTATAAAGGCATAGCATTAGTTAAGGTAAACTATTTTTATCAGTTGTATTAAAAAAAAAATTGAAAAAAATCGAATTATTCAAAAGTTTTACTAAAGGTTGTGCGCTCCTCTGAATTAAAATAACTCTAACTAAAGTACCTCTGAGGTAAATACGACGAATTAGTGCCCATAACCTATTTTTTAGTAACCTTTGTTTGTTAGGTTCGTAGTTGACTTTAAAATTTTGAGTAAGTAGGTATGTTTAAGTATTTATGAAGTAATTTTTATATATATTTTTTAGTTTCAATACGGTTATTTACCCCAGTGAATTATCGCACGGGGTGTTTGTCACGCCTTGTATTTTATACTATATACTTATAAATATTTAATTCAAGAGTAAAGCATCATTAGGTACCTATTAAAATGTTGCCTAAACTTACCTACTGCCAGGCGGTAAGGTGCCTAGAAGGCTAGTGGCATTGATTGCCACGCTGCCATTTGTATAAAATACCTGTAAAACATTCTCGATTTTCAGACAACCGATCTCCTCCGATCTTCATATGGAATTTTCACAGCGAGATAAATAAGTAGGTACCTATTTCAACTTCGCAAACTCCCTTTTCACAACACAAAAATCTTCCATCTTGCCAGAGAAACTAACGCTTAATAGCAGTGGAATCCGGTACCAGCGTGACTTAAGATTAGCATTATCATTCCAACGCAAAAAACGGGCAATTCTTTGGATCACGTTCACGTAATAAAATCGCAGTACAAGCTTTATTCTCCCTCCGTGTCTCGACTCGGCTATTTTCTTACAAAGTACGGCGTGGATGCAAGCAATGTGGGAATATTGTAGCGGTATCACCGCTACTGTTTTAATAGAATCACTGCTACTACTAGACTAGAGCTTTGGTTGGTAGTGCGTCTCGTTTTATTAGCTTAAGTAAAAAGAGACACACTGAGCAACAGTGAAATAAACGGTGTTGTTCGTTCTATAGTGGTAAGTGTACTGTCCCTGTCAACACCTCTAAAATTTAGAACTGTGCGCTTCCTGGTGCAACGATTGACTTGTTTTATGAATAGACGTCGTGTTTATTGAGCAAATGAAAAATCTGGAACTACTATACTACCGGCAAAGATGAAACTAATTTGTCAGAGAAATGCTTCTGCCTTAGTTGCGGCACAATGTGTGTTATTTTGCTTTAAACGAGTGGTTTCATTCAATTTCCGAACTGCACATACCTTACAGGAGTTAAATGAAACTACATTTGCAAAAAATATACAAATTAATTTGTTTTCAATAATACGGATGCAACAATGTCATTATGGTTGTTTCTTAAAACAGGAATATTTAACTGGCTTTAAATGTAAATTTTATAAAAACAACTAGCTTCTGTGCGCGACTTTGTCTGCGTAGAATTATACATATAAACCTTTCTCTTGAATCACTCTATCTGGGTCAATTTCCCAAGCAGTAAATTTTGATGGCAAGACTGAAAACGCAGGTGCAGAAGGCTTTGATAATGTAGAACTATTTTTTTTAGGAAACAGCCCCCTATTGTCTACCTCGGGCAACAGCTAAAATTAAAATATTATGTTATTTAATCATTTAAAAAAATATATTTAGACCATATTTCTCATCAAGGTGGGTTGTCCCGGAGCCGGTTTTAGTTACAAAATGCCGGATAATTCGGATACTATGCGTGACAATATTTTTCTTTTACCTTTATTTTATTACCATAGACACAGGTAACAAAAAAAGTACAGCACCTGATTTTTACCTCATTTGTAAACCTCTGAATATGTGCATATACATTTGTCCGGAGACACGCTCTCATTCCGCGGGCAAATTTTGGGAACGATTTATTTCCCGAGTTTGATCCCTTAAGGCCCCCGTCTCTCGCGCACTCCGAGCAATAGTCAAACTGCAGCGCTCAGCGAGATTGGACGTGTGTTGCTGTGAAACGTTTTCGAGTAAATTTCATTTTTTTATCATCGCCATGGTGTGGGGACAAAATAAAAATCATTCCGGAGTTAGTCATAGTTTTTGTATTTTGTATCGCTTTTGTTTGTAATTTATATATGTCACGTAAAATATAGCCCTAATTTCAAGAGTTCAATTAGTTTAACAACACGACTCTTATCCTTCCTTTAATATTTATTTTTATGTCAAGTTTCTCATTCCACCATTTTTATTCCGGTGTTTCCGGTGTAGTAAAATCAAATGTAGCTTCACTTTAGTATTATGAAAGGGTCCGTAGCATATTTTCTAAAATGAAATACTAACCCAATTGCGATGCGGTTTTTGGTATAGTATTAGTATTGTACCAGCGCATGTTCTTAGATAATGTTTAGGTTTTTAGGCTACCAGGGAACGTTACAAAAAGGGTTTTTAAAAAAATTGATGTAACTTTGTGCAACTCACACTTAATAAGTACTCGATAGTAATTGTAAATCTGTGACTGATTCCTACAGCAGTAGGTTATCGGGAGTTAGTTCGGGAATCAAATAATACAAAATAATAGTTTTGATTATGGAACCCTATTTCTTACTTTCATTCCGGTGGTCTAAATATCATCCCAGTGGGCTGGTTTTATCATCCCGGTGTACATTTATCATTCCATTGGAACTTATCTTTCATTCCGGTGTACATTTATAATTCCGTTGTGTGTTTAGAAATTTGACCCCTAATATCTCGAAAACTATTTAAGATTTCAGGTTCCCTTTCAGATATGTCTTACAAAATAGTCTAAAGTATCTTTTGGCATTTCAAAATCTAAAAAAAATCAGATATAAGGAATCACACCGAAATGATAAAAAAAATGCGTCTTGTTGAAATTGACCCATCTATAAAAAAAACCGCATCAAAATCTGTTGCGTACTTTTAAAGATCTAAGCATACATAGGGACAGACAGCGGAAAGCGGAAAGCAGTATGCCCGTGCAAACAAAACAAAGAATTTTCAGATACAATCCACAATTAAGATAGATATCGATCGACATTTATACGTTAAAAATATACGAACACGCAAATGTAAAACCTCATCGATTTTGTGAAACTGATTACAAATTTAAACCCTGACGAGGGCACAATTGAAAGTGATAGCCTGGGGCCTTACGATGACGACTTAATGCGATTCAGTTTAGGTTCGCTCGCTGTCAGATTCATACTAAAAGTGACAGCTAAAACTTGAACTGAGTCAGAATTAGGACGACATGGTAAAGCCCCAGGGGCCCGATTTTTGAAAGCACATTGTGTGAAAATACCACTCGAAAGTGGTGAAAAATTGTGCTGAATTTGAAATACGAGTAGCTTAGAAGATACTTACGGCTCTCATTAATCGTGTGAACTAGTCAAAAATTTGATTAGAGCCGTAGTTTTGAAGGTACAAACAGATTTATACCACTTTCGAGTGATATGCTTTCAAAAATCGTGGCCCTGAAGACAAATCAAAGTCTTGACACTAGCGCTCTGCAGACAGGACAGAATAAAAACGTCGCCCGGCGCATAATGAGCTAACTAACTTCACCCATTGTCTGGGAGACTTTTTGCAACAACAAATAAACGAGGTGAGCTTGTTGACCGGTAACTGTCTGAGCTCCATTTGTTTGTTTCTCAAGCCAAGGGGTAGACAGTTTTGTTAAAAAAATGGAATTTTACAGTAACATTACACGGTAACTTTAAAAATATCATCAGTCATTTTATTAGTTGCTTTCAAACCGTCGTCATTGTCTTGATAGGCACGTCACTCCCCTTTCTATACAGGTGGCGGCACGTAAGTCGACCGTGGTGTACGCCCGCCTGCGACACCCGCACTCCCCCGCGACTCCCCCGCGATACCTTATTTTCGACTACCCCGCACAACGGTCATCGTTAGACTTACGTGCTGGCATTTGTACAACTAAGGTACTGCTTCATTTTACTTTTTTTTTTAAATATCACACCGTGAATAACGCTTAATTCACTTAAAAAAGCTCTTGTAGCTGAATTCGTCCTTTCTTTACGAGGGTAGTAAAAGAAAAATAGAAATAACCTGCATGTTGAACATTGATTGCTGTATTGCTAAAAAAAGGTACAGATCTTGATTTGTGAAACTCTTTTTTTATATTAATTTTAGGCAATCTTTCGGGAAATCATAACAACAATAAAATCGAGCGTTTATAAACAAAGGGTCTTACTTTAAAAAGAAATATCGCGGAATAGCGCCCACGTTTAGTTTGCACACTCTAAGATTTCAAACAAACCGTTAGTCGCGCAATAAAAAGTATAAAAACTATTTATTTTCATAAGTTCCTGCACACTCGAGTCTGCGCGACATAGCAACTTACATTTCTTTCACATCAGTAGCAACACCAGCAACTTTTCATCTGAATTGCAAGATTTACTCATAAGTTATATCAAAACTGGCAGGTCTCCTAACACTCGCCACAAATTCGCCTCGGGAACCATATTTCATCCTGAGACTAGGTTCCTACTTAGCAAGGACGTTCACTTTGTTATCTGGCTACAGTGATATATGTTATGTTCTTTTATTGTTATCAGTTGCGTAATAGTTGGAGAGGAAATCGGAGGCGACAAAAAATATGGTTATGCTGCTCGTTCATTTTATTCGCGGGAGAATTTGGCTAGTGACTTTTTTGCTACTATAGGGAGACGTTGGTTGGATCGTGAATATGTTTTCCTGGTTTTTACGTTGAATTCAAAGCAATTAGAGTTTTTGAGGCTGTGGTTTTTTGGAATATTCATGGATTGGCGTTGAGAAATATTATATTTAGTAAAAAAATGCTTCCTTTTGAACTGGGTAAGGACCCAGTTCAAAAGGAAGCATTTTTTATAGAGGTATTTTTATAGTTAAGTAGGTACCTACTTTAATAGACTATTGCAATCCTCATACCATTCGCTGTATAATCTTATATTAGTCTTATTACGTTACAGTTTTAAATCCAACTAGAATAATCAATTTTTGTAAAAAATACAGGTTTTGCTTCACATACATGGAAATAGGTAAGTACTTTCCTAGGTTGCTAAGTTAAGTAAGTATGTAATAAAAAATAAGCCGGCCAAGTGCGAGTCGGACTCGCGCACCGAGGGTTCCGTATCATTATCTATAAACCAGTGTAAGCAGAGCCCTGCTTCAAAGCAAAATGTACGCAGTGTGGGGTCACTTTATATTGGTCACTGATATATACAGACATACATACATATTTCCCATTTTCGCAATTATTCCTTAATCTGTGCTATAAGACCTACCTTCATACCAAATTTCAAGATTCTGCGTTCACGGGAAGTATCCTGTAGGTTTTGATTCCCTTGAGAGTTGCGGAAATTTGCGGCATAAACGGCTGTATCTTTTGATTGCGTTGGCTTAGAAGTTTGATTTTTTCACAGCTCCAAGGAGCAGTGGACCTGAGTATTTGATATAAATTTCAGCTTGATACCTCCACGCATTTCTGAGAAAAAGGGTCTTGACAGACGGACGGACGGATGGACAACAAAGTGATCCTATAAGGGTTCAGTTTTTTCCTTTTGAAGTATGGAACCCTAAAAATAACAATGTTTTTCATCGAATAAACGGAATAAAAAGTTAAGTAAATACACTTTATTTACATCAGCGTGTTTAAAGAAGCTTTTGCTGTGCTCCGTTCTTTTTAGTCAGCAAAACGTACCTTAGTCAACGTTTCTTTGACTAATATAGCAAATAGACTAGAGGTAACGGCACTAGTCTCTAACTCCGTTTAGGAAAGCAGTCATGTGCAGACTTTGAAGAGCAAATGTCACTAACTGAGCTGAAATAAACAAACTTTGCAGAGAGACATCATTCCTTGCTGCAGTATTGTATGAACAAAGTAGCTCGACAACAAAATTAAATTAAATTAGAAAGTTTAATTCATTTTGTTTAAGATAAGATATTTCTGTAATTACTATCTAGTTTAATTGTCCACTGTCTACCCCGTAAGGGATTAAAGACGTGATTTATGTATGTGTATTATGTAGTACTATTGGTATTGAGAGAGAGAGAGAGAGAGAGAAGTTATTAGTGCAATATTAATAGGCAACGAGAATCCCTGTATATCACGTGTACTTTCTAACTGGTCGCTCAATTCATCCTTTTCCACCTCACCTAACAGGAAAGGGACAGATAGCCGCCAAGCGTGAAAATAACGAGCGATGAAGATTCTAATAACAGTGGCTGGCAGCAATCTGCGCTCAATCCTTACACTCCGTCTTCCACTCAGACTAATAGCGTTTTATAGGAAAATGAGAGGGACGGAATGATACGAATTCTGAACGTGTAAGCAAAGCGCAACGCGGCAAAATTGAGTTGTTGCCATCACAGTACGAGGGCTGTGTCGTAGATTTTCATGTTACGGCTATCAATCGCCGTGTTTTATTTGCTGGTGCATGTGCTATGAAACTATAAAACACTTCGTCTGCGTAGAATTAGCAATTGACATTTTTATGGCTATCCCTTGCACTATGCTGTTTTCCGAGATAAAAAGTAGCCTATGTTTTAATCTAGGATACCAGCTATCTTCGTTCCAAATTTTATTTAAATCCGTCCAGTCGTTTTTGCGTGAAGAAGGAACAAACATACACACTCACTCACGTCGTCACATCGTCACAAACTTTCGCATTTATAATAGTAGTATAATTAACACAACACATCGGGTTGCTAATTGTACTATGTCTTATAACCGTCTCACAGTTTCGAATCTATCCGAGATTACCTAAGCTTCGGTTGACTTGTCGTTTTTTTTTAAATAATTTTATTATGGCTTCTAACTCCCTTAGTAAGACAATCGCAATCGGGAAGAGAAAGATTTAAAACACGTATAGGTAAATAAAAAAACACCCATCGTTGTTCCCTAGGATGCACCGGCTCAATGCTACTCTTCACCCAAGCCTTAGATTAGACGGAGACCTATGTTCAGTGTAAGGCCAGAGTGGCGAACGCGGCAGGCAGCGGAAAAGGGCTCTGTACATTATGCACTTGGGACGCTCTTTTTTTTATTTTTTTTATTTTATGTGAATAGGAAGGCAAACGAGCAAGTGGGTCACCTGATGGTAAGCGATCACCACTGCCCATAGACACCCACAACCCCGGAGGGATTGCAGATGCGTTACCAACCTAGAGGACTTAGATGTAATGCCTCTTGTGCCCGTAATTTCCCCGGCTGTCTTACTCTCCACACCGGAACACAGCAGTGCAAGCACTGCTGCTTAGCGGCAGGATTAGCGAATAAGATGGTGGTAGCGATCCGGGCGGACCTTGCACAAGGCCCTACCACCCGCTCTCATATATTTGCTTGAGTTCTAAATGAACGCCATTCGCCCCGCCTCGCTGCAGGCTCCGCTCCAGCATCCACTCAGGTCGGACACTCGCTCAAGGATACGCGGAGGTTATCCAACTCTCATCCCTAATGACTACCTATCTGTTGCTATTGACCTTTGCTAGACGTTGACAACACATTAACCCTGTTATTCATAAAATTTCTATAGGCTTCTCCTAACTTAGCAATCGTTCACTTTGACATTTACCTTTCACAGATAAGGACAAACGATTACTAAGTTAGCAGAAGCCTATAGAACGATTATGAATAAGGGGGTAAATCTTTTCCTTCTGTAACTTTCTACAGTATTCAAAAGCGCCATTGTCAAATACACAGAATAAGTCAGCGAGAGCAGCTTGCCGCATAATTTTACGTGTATAGTGAATGCATGCACATCGCGCTGTCTAATAAATCTTGCATAGGTGACCGATGACTGGATTCGCTGTATTCTAACGCTATGCAGTGCTTTTGTATTGCCCATTGCAGGTGAAATGTGGCTTAGGGTGGAATATGTGTTTTATGTAGGCTATTATTTTGTATGGTAACTTGCGATTGGATGAAAGTTCATTCGAAATATTATAAACGGGATGTGAACCGCGATTACCTTTATTGAGCTCCCGATATTTCGAATGAACCCGTGAATGATCCCGTTTATAATATTTCGAATGAACTTAACCGTGAATCATTAAAAACTCTTGGATGAAAGTTGCTTTATGCTTAATACAACAATACCCTTATTCCAAGCAAATATAAAGAAATCTCTTCTTAGTGCACCTGTGTGATCCTTAAGGAAAGTAAGACGTATTTGAAGTTTCTACCTCCATTTCCATGGTTTAAAGTGCGACGAAACCGCCGCGTATCGTATCGTATCGCAAGTGACGTGTCGTATGCGTCACGTTTTCTCACCGTTTCTCCCTACATTTCGTTCCGATTCCATAACGTCACCGTTTTTTAACTGTATATTATCAGTCATTCAGTTTATACGACACTGTTTTATTAATATTGTAGCGCTATAAATTTTCAACATCTTTCAATTATCACGAGCTCTACAAATGTGATAGACACACCGTATTCTAATAAACCACAACACCAAAAGCTGCCTTACCTTATTGACTACTATCTGTTGGCTGGGACTCCATCCGCGCTGAATTCGCTTATAGCTATCACGCGGGGATTATGCAATTTTCCGGAATAAAAACTATACTATGTCCTTTCCCGGGGCATACACTTTCTGTTTACCAAATTTCAACTAAATCGGTCCAGCAGTTGAAGCGTAAAAAGGTTACAGACAGACTTACTTTCGCATTTCGCATTTCGGTACTATTCTTAAGTATATTGTATCTCTTCATATTTTAAATCTACGTGTATCGAATGTGTGTAAATATTTGTTTCTCTCTCTCTCTCTCTCTCTCATTTATGATATTACTAGCGTCCGCGTAGAATTAGCAATGTTTTAATACGTTTATCGCTATCCCGCGGGAATTAAGTATGCAATTTTCCGAGATAAAAGGAAGCCTATGTTTTAACCTAGGGTACCAGCTATCTTTGTTCTCAATTTTATCCAAATCCGTCCAATCGTTTTAGCGTGAAGAAGGAACAAACATACACACTCACTCACATCGTCACAAACTTTCGCATTTATAATATTAGTAGGATAGTAGGATTAAGTAGGTATAGTCAAAATTCCTTAGCAATAAATCTGAAATAGTTTGGAACCCATAGGTTTGAGTTAGATCTCGATACGGTCGGTTTTAGCCGCCATGCCTCTTGAGACGAGGGCCAAGATGCCTGGCAAAGATATGGCACGCGCATTCCTGACCTATTGGCTGCCGTGCCAATATTTTTGTAGTAGACGTCATCAATTTCAGTCCATTGATATATGAGGAATGAGCTGTGTTATGTATGAGCCCAGCTTTATGTTTTCATAGCAGTCTCAAAAAAATTGATTCGGTTAACAATATACCGATTGTTAACCGAATGCAAAATACGAGTAGGAGGCTCTGAATTCTTTGGAAACTTTGTTTTTAAGTATGGACCGACCATTCGGAAATTATTATACCGATTAAAGCAATGCTTAATGGTATGCTT
The DNA here is from genome assembly GCA_963854515.1 of Pandemis heparana. Classification (NCBI taxonomy): domain Eukaryota; kingdom Metazoa; phylum Arthropoda; class Insecta; order Lepidoptera; family Tortricidae; genus Pandemis; species Pandemis heparana. The sequence continues at coordinate 4,747,974 of OY978020.1, read as the reverse complement.
ACTAGTTTGTTTTATTGTCATTGAGTTAGCATCTGGTGACGGGATTCTTGAGGAACCGATGGAACTCTTCAGATTTCATAGGCATACCGATGGTGATTGGGTCTTTTTGTGTAACTCATACATTTGCTTTACGAACTGAGCCTCTAGTGTAAGTTTTAGCCACTTCAAACGTCTCGAACACGTTCGCGTTAATGTTTCAATTACTATGGGAAAATGAATAGCGCCACAAGCGGAACGAAACGACAACTAAAATTTCTCATAGTATTTGACATTTTAACGCAAACGCGGTCGAGACGTATTTTGTGAGCGAAAACTTAGCTACACTAAAGCATTATACGATGCAAATGGCTCTGGACAGAGTCAATTGAAGCAATCTGAACGAGGCCTCCACCCTCTTCTAACGACTAGTTCACACTGAACTGTCTATATCACAATAGTCAAATTTAAACTACACAGGCCTGAAATTTTGGTTCGCAACACAGGGCTAAATATACCTTGGACGAGTATTTGCAGCACGGCTTTTCCATTAGTCCAATGTATGTACAAGCCCTGAATGCAATGTCGACTCACGCATGACGTTAGTGTTATTGCAAGTGATCGATTGACGGTAGCGGTAGGTATAGGTATCCCAACATATAACATGCGTATTTATTTACAGATATTGGAATGAATCTGTATATATAAAACTGTTCCGTTACTAAGTGACTGACAGACAACGCACAGCCTAAACCACTGGACCTAGAAACTTCAAATTTGGTACACATATACCTTGAGTATCCCAGAGGAGCACTAAGAAGGGATTTTTCGAAATTCCCACGGGATATGGAATAAATGAGGCTTATATGTTTTTCAGTAAAACTGTAATAACTAGACTCTTCAAATTCAGCGCACATGTAGATGATCGTAACACTAAAAAACTAATTTCAGGATTTTTTGATATTCCCACGAGTTAGGAATTAAATGAGATTTATATATTTCTCAGTACATAACTGTTAACTAGACTCTTTAATTTTGGCACACCTGTAGATGATTATAGCACTAAAACATGTTCTCCGGGAAAATGCGAAATTCCCGCGCGACAGAATAAGTGCATTCAACTTCGGGGCTGTTTCTAAAAATCTAAATATAAAAGAAGAAACTGACTGACTGACATATCAACGCACAGCCTAAACCGCTGGTTCTAGAGATTCAAAACTTGGCATGTAGGTTCCTTATCTAGGGGTGCACTAAGAAAACATTTTTTTAAATTCGACCCCTAAAGGGGTTAAATGGGGGTCCAAAGTTTGTATGGGGAAATAAGATTAGACTATTTTATTCGAAACTTCGCAGGAGTATTCCTGACGATAAATGAGTAAACACCTCTTTCAGGTTTTTTGAAAATTCAACCCCTAAAAGGGGGAAATGTGGTGACAAAGTCTGAAAATTAACATGGGTATTTGTTTGTACGGTTTATCGGGTCGCTGATTACGAAAACAAAAACACACGTACCTATTTTTGGAAATTTCCACGGAGACGGGAAAAAACGAGATTTATATATTCGATTTCGTGTGACCCTAACTACGTAACTATAATAACGAGACTCTTCAAATTTCGTACACAAGTAGGTGATTACATAACTAAGAAAGTAATTTCCACGGTATAAGGAAAAAACGGGATTTATATACAGTTCTACAGGATCTGGTCGTAGAAAACTGAAATTACAGAAGTATTACAGACACTACAAAAGGATTTCCCGAAATTCTGACGGAAACGAATGAGAAAAAACGGGATTTTTAATTATACTGGTCTTAGAAAGTTGAAATTTAGCATGTAGGTTGCTTGATCAGTGTAGGGAAGCATTAAGATACAATTTCCCGACACGGGAAAACGGGACTATTCGTTTTACTGGTTGTGGAAAGCTGAAATTCGGCATTTAGGTTGCTTGATGAGTGTAAAGGAGCATTAAACAATTTCTCGAAATTCCCACGAGAACGGGAAAAACGGGACTTTTCGTTTTACTGGTTGTAGAAAGCTGAAATTCGACACGTAAGTTGCTTGGGGAGTGTAGGGAAGCTACAAGAGAGCATTTTCCGAAATTCTTACGGGAACGGGAAAAACGGGACTTTTCGTTTTACTGGTTGTAGAAAGCTAAAATTCGGCATGTAGATTGCTTGGAGTGTAGATTAAGAGAGGACTTTCCAAAATTCCCACGGGAATGGGAAAAAACGGGATTTTTGTTTTACAGGTCGTAGAAAGCTGAATTTGGCAAGTGGGTTGCTTGGGGAGTGTAGGGTAGCATTAAGAGAGCATTTACCGAAATTCTTACGGGAACGGGAAAAAACGGGATTGAAATAGGTACTACTGGTACCTACAAGCGAGAGAAGCCGCAGGCAAAAGCTATTTGAAAATAAATGAAGTCTACGCGGACGAAGTCGCGGGCAAAAGCTAGTACATTCATAATATTAATCACGTCTTTCTGCCTTAATACGGAGTGGTCTTTACGAGTACCCCCATGCCCGAGGAGGCCCGGGACGGTTATGTGGGACTGTGGCGGGGGAAGTATACCCACTTTTCTTGCGGCGCATTCTTCTTGGCAATGGTCTTTCCGAATGCGCTGGTAGATTTAAAAAAAAGATATGTAAAAGAGCCCTTGGCGGCCTATTTGCAATATAAACTTTTCACTTTTTTGTATTTTCCTGTATTCATCTTTTTTATGTGTTTTATGTACACACTGCAAAGCTAGTCCGGTAAGCAGGTTTAAAGCGGCGCGTGCATGCAAAGGTGCTTACCGAATAGCTTTGCTGTGTGTACAATAAAGTGTTTTACATACATACATACATACATACTTTTTGACTTTTGACACTCCAGGCCTACCATGACGTCCTAATTCCGACGCAGTTCAAGTTTTAGCTGTCACTTTTAGTATGAATCTGACAGCGAGCGGACCTAAACTGAAATGCATTAAGACGTCATGGTACGGCCCCAGATATAAGTCTAAGAAGGCAACGTGGGATCCCGAAGATTCGAGCCGACGACGCCCTCCGGCTGCCCCGGATATCGCCAGCCGCACCAAGGAAGGAGGAGTCAGGAGACAGAGCATATGGTAACAAGATCTGATGGCCACGTTTCACGTGATTATAGTATAGGCGTATAGCCGAAAATAATAATCAAAATAGGTTCCTGGCCGCATCGCCTATGACCGTAATTTTTAAGTATTTAATTTAATTTAAATTTTTGTTTTTCACAAATTATAGAAACCATCGCCCAAAGTATAAGAAATCTTAAAAAGTGTTTTAAAAATAAAAATGAAGTACGAAACTAAATGCAATTTGTATTCGTCTGTTGAGTTAATTCCAGACGCTAAGTGAATGTCATATTGCGTCGCGTGAAATGACATATTTTCGTGACATAAAGAAAATACGATATTTCTCTGCCAAAGTTTCGTGTTTGCATAAATCGGCTGTATCGTAAAATATCTTTATGGCTGCGACGAAATGGCAACGCACTATAACCGTATCGCCTTTGGGAATCATTTGTTCAGTTAAAATATTTGGCAAAAAACCTAAACTAAAGCAGTTAGTGCTGGTTTTCAGGCCGGTCCTTCTGGCAAGGGCTGTAACTATAGCGGAAAGCAAAGGGCGAAACATTCCTACGGTAAGTGCTGCAGTTGTGTTCTTCATAATGTGTTGTTTACTTTGATGATTTGTGTGTCAGTCGTACAGGCAACCGATTTTTTTTTTCAGCATTATAGGCTCGCGTTAAACCTCAATCACACCTTAGATTCAGCTCATAGCCTAGTAAACACGCACCAAATAAAATATAAAGTTATCGACTTTTATCGCAACTTTAGTTTTACTAACTTCACCGTGCTATCATTGGGAAAATAGCGAGACTTAAATCCAAGGATTGTCAGCCTGTTTCTTATTTTTACCAATCTAGAGCAAACCTCTTGCGTAATATACAAAAACCGGCCAAGTTCGAATCGATTTCACGTACGAAGGGATCCGTACCAACGTACATTTGCCACCACTAAAAGCAAAAACGCTGAAAAAACATTGTGTTATGAAATATGTTGCGCGTCGTCTTAGTTTATCAGTGGGGGGTTAGGTCCTTCTAGATTTCTCTAGATCTTTCTAGTTCTTTGGGATCTCAGGCTCAGAGGCGGGCGGGAGCTGGCACAATATCGCAAGACGTGGCTTATTCTGGTTTAGCACGTCAAGTTTCACTTCGCTTCATTGCATTGCGTTCAGTACATCAGGAGCCTTACTATGACGTCTTAGTGCGATTTATTCAGATTCAGTTTAAGTTCGCTCGCTGTCAGATTCATACTAAAAATGAAAGCTAAAACCTGAACTGAGCCGGAATTGACTCAATAAGACGTCATGGTAAGGCCCCTGTAAATATGTTTGTGATCTGCGGACATATCGATAGCCTACCTGTTAAGATTCCTACGATACAACTTTATAACTGACGTATGACGTAGCAATGGATTCCATAACACGCAACCCTAAAAAACGTTCAGACCTTGAGATGCGGTGGTTTTTTTATGACGTCATCAAGGAAATTCATCCTTATTCAAGCCTTCTTGTGGCGTATTTTGAATATTTTCTTAGAAGATGCTTGACTTGGCTAACATAGTGGGGCATTTTATTATATGTGTTTTTGTATTACGTTCGCTTTGATGATATTTTATCAGGGTTTCGCTAAGTATACAGCCATGCAAAAATAACGGGTCACTTTTAATACAACTTCGTATGGGACGTATTCATTTACATTTGCTCGTCAGTGTAATTCTTGTTTTCTGACGTTTTGGCAACGTTCATTATATTTATGCCCTTGATTGTACATGCAGTAATGCTTTAGAGTCTTCAATTTCGAACAAATCATTAGCCATTTACGAAAAACATGGCCGCATAAAATGTTCACAGAAAACTATTTATATTTGGAAACTGTTTTCCATTTACATTATAAAAAAGCCTATTACCTAATTCCTATCTAAAAATGTCTTTCCAATGCACTCCAATCATACATCAGTTAAACGCCTCCCAAACTCGTATTTCGAGCCTAGTTTTGAAATTATTTTGAACTAGCTATTGCCCGCGACTTCGTCTGCAAAGAATGCGTTTATCGCTATCCCGTAGAAATTATCCGGGATAAAAAGTACCCTATGTGCTATTCCAGACTTTTCTCTATCTGTGGCCGAATTCCATCCAGATTCGTTGGGCCGTTCTGGCGTGATTGAGTAACAAACAAACATCCATCCATCCAAACTTTCGCATTTATAATATTAGTTAGATTAGATTAATCACGGTACTGTTTTAAAGGAAAAAGGTTTTGAATAAGGATAGGATTAATTAGGTTTGTTTTTCATAACATCGACCTCATTAAAATGCTGTTAATGAAAGCTTTTAACCGACCAAAATAACAAAATACGAAAATAAAAAGCTTTTACGAGATATAATAATACTTCGGAGCTCTGAAATAAAGAACAAACAGTGGAATTGAGTGGTCTCAGATTTATTCATTCATTGGATCATGTTAGCCTTTCCTGCAACCTGAAACACAGGAATTTGCTAGTTCAGGTACTTGTATTAGTTTTCTCTCTTATTAAGTAGGTTATAGCCTTTAAGTTTAACTTTGTAATTCTTTGTACTTAATGAAATAAATTTTATTATTATTTATTATTATTATTATACCTACTATTCAAATTGCTATAAGGTAAATAAAAGTGACGGTCCGTAAACATAGTTAAATTTAAAAATAGATGACATGTTGAGTATTTTGTTGAAGAAGAAAATACATTTTACTGTGATTGTCTATTGATAAATAGAAGGGAATTTATTATTACCCCAATGTGAGGACGGAGCTGAGATTTTGTGAAGAATAGGCTGCCATTGCCACCAACATTATTGCAAGCTACTAATGTTACATCTTATTGCGCCGCCAGTCGTCATTTTGGTTTTCAACAGCTTTCAAATTCTACAACAGCCGAATGTTCACGTCGGTGGGCACAGTATTCGTGCTCTCGACTGCTATGCTGGTTAAATCGCTCCCTTTGCTAATGTCCTATAATGAAGTATCTTATCTCTTTCCCCGGGACTGAAACAAATTTTAGGTTTAGATGTAAAAATTTTTTTTGTTGTTATTTTAGATAAGTTAGTTTAAATAAAAGGATGTTATCTTTGAATTATTACCCCAAGGCGAACAAGCGGTCATGAAATGAAACCAGGGGGCAACTCCAAAATTCGATTTACGAAGTTCGTATCATACCGTCCCTCTCATACTCAAATTGATTACTTTTAGTGTGAGCGGAACAACACAAAACGAACTTCGAAAATCAAATTTCGGAGTAGCCTCCCAGTTATAAATGTGAGTGGTGCATGTGGAGGGGGAGGGTGTGTGTAATAATATCGGCCTGGGGTGTGCAGCATTCATATATCAAAAAATATAAAATATCAAAGTTACTCGTGTACCTATTCTATTTCTTAAAATTGATCCAGAATATTCAGCAAGGTGGTTGGGTCAGTTCAACGGGATTCTTGTAGATATAAAAAAAATGTGTGACGTTTAAAGCATAGTGTCAAAGAAAATTTAATTTTGCATTAACAAATAATGAAGTAATTAGTTTCTTGATAGTAGCTAGTTTAAGCTCGCTTTGCTACGGAAGAATAAGTAGGCTAGCGCCTTGTCAACAGATTTGTTGCCTGCATAAAAAAATCACGAATTGTTATATATTATAGCTTATTTCGAGCGGTCGCGGCGTCACTGCCTGATAAGCATCTGATATGCGAGAGAGTGACCGCGCTAACTCACTTTATGAAAGAACTGCGAAAATGCTGCAGAGGGCTGCGAAAGTAACAGGGATCGAGACTGAGTACCTAGTTTTATTTATAGCTGATCGACTGAGTGAATTACTTCATTGTAGGTACTGCGCGGATTTGTTGGTGTTCCGGAATATTTTAGCATCTGCTTGGATTACTTCGACTATAATATTTAGTCCTGTAGGTACTTAGATGTTTATCAGGATTTTTGAATTAAAGTCGACAATTTTTTTTCTATATGATCGATATTCGAAGTGAATTGCGTCAAGGGCGAACTAAATCCTACTAGTATTATAATTGCGAAAGTTTGTGAGGATGTATGGATGTATTTTACTCCTGAACAGCTGAACAGATTTGGATGAAATTTGGAACATATATAGATTATAGTTCGCAATAACATAGGCTACTTTATCCCAGAAAATTGCAAAGTTTCCACGACATAGATTAACTTTTTTACAGATACAACATCAAACTTTACCAAAATCCCAATGGCAGTATTTCTAAATTTCTGAAGGAAAATACTTGTAAAATACTCCTTAACAGCTTCAAATGTCGGCATATCGGAAACGCAAAAGATCAAAGGCTGGAACTGGCGGGAAATCGTTTCTAAGACACTCCGCTCCCTTCACAGCTGAAAGCTTTTTATTTATTACTTACAGAAACGAATAAAAATCATAATTCAACCTGAAAAATGTTTCCAATAACTGATGTAGACAAATGAAATTTTAACTTTTCGTGTTCTGTTTTTAACCTTTGAGAAATAGATTTTTCAAATACGAGCGATGGATATTGATAGCTATTAAATTATAACTTGGATGAAGATGTTGATATAATTTTTATTTTTATTATAGTACCTAATTATTAGACTAATAATAATAAAATTTATTGTTTTTGATATAAAAAACAAACATCTCTAAAATGACGGTAATCTGTGAACTGACCTATGAACAATTTTCCTTAAATATAGTAGTTGAAAGACGATAATTCTCCACAGGAAATAAGTCTAAACACACATGCTTTACTATATATTTAGGTAACACGGACAGAGTGTCCAAAAATAAAGAACAGGAAAAAAGATGACAGATAAACAACATTTTCAGGCTTGTTCTTGCATGTGTCAGTTACAAACGAATAGGCATTATTCAATTGTTATTCAATAGGTATTGTTAAACATCCAATTTCAATATGGTTTATAAATGTTAAAAAAACTGAAGCTTTATTTAAAACCACGGGTCTCATGTGCTAGAAAATATCATGATATCAAATATCTAGGATTATTCCCATGCAAGTATTCCCGTGGAAAATTCATGTTGGCAACTTTCTACGCTGAATTAAAAATGTTGTTAGCCAAATTGAATTTCACATTTTTATGTGTATTTCAGGAAAAATGTGCGAGCATCGGAGAAACAGGAAAATAAAGTAAAGAAAATAAAAATCATGAGTACTGCTGGACAGGTCTGAAGGTTCCTGATGTTTTTTATGTAGGTTACGTTACTTAGTGTATATGTACCTATAGGAAGGGGCAGAATATGTTTGGCCGTTCATTTTGGACAGGTTTTCGGGAGATCTATACTTATACTTTTATAGCAACGCACGTTTTGAAAAAAAGTTACCATCTCTTTTCAAGAACATTATCTAAAAGTGACATAAAAAAATTGCGCTGAAACACACTTTTTTTTTCCTATTACCGACATTTTATCTTGTAGGTAGTGTTGTTTTCAAGTGATGTTTTTTATTAATAAAATTAATTCACTCGTTTGGTAATTGTTTTGTTATGCCTATTTGTCAATTTAGTTTATCTACTTCTATTAATTTACTCGTATATTTATGTTTTCTTAAGACGGTTAATTACCTAGGTACTTATTTCCAAAAAAATTATTTGTGTTGATTTACTTTACTTTCGCTTTTGCCTACATAAAAGAAATACACCCCAGTAAAAACAAAGACCTTAGTTATAAAGTTCTGCACTGCAGAAATTTTCTTTCATAGTCGGTTAACGTTGGCATGGCACCAAAGACTTATTTCCTGTGGAGAATTATCGTCTTTCAACTACTATTGTTAAGGAAAATTGTTGGAAATGTTTCATTATTGGGGCCATGGTGACTCTCGGAGGCAAGCGCTGACAAACGCCGCGTTTATTGACTAAATAATTTAAAAACACTAGCGGAGGTCCCAATGAAATGAAGCCTAGACTTGCTAGTCCACAAACCGTGAAACATAAATTAAATATTGAGTGAAGTCGCGAAGCAGCAAGGTTATTTTGATTTTGTACATTTTGATATTATTTATAATATTTAGTGTTCATTTTAGTACATCACCTACTAACACATCGTACTGTTTTGTGGTGCTCCTAAAGGGTATTGTATTTGTTTAGGAAATTTCGAGAACTTATATTGAGTTGAGATAATAGCAGGTACCTAAATTATATTTAAAATTTAACGCTTTTCCCTATATCATAATAAAACTATTGAAATAATAGAAGCCCTGATTAAGTTAAGTTCGTAGTCCTTCCTCTTTGAGCGCTCGCTCCAGCTGCAGCGAAACGAACACAACATCGAAACCATGTCGAGCATTATTCGACTTTTATACGTGAGTTATCCGTTTGTGTAATTATGTTTGAGTCTCACGGTAGTTTCATGTTGAAAGATATAATGATGGTATTCAGTCCCTCATATAATACTCCTCTCATCTACTCGAAGGTTGCATGAAAGAGACCCCTTAAAGGGATAAGTTCGCCTTTGTATGTAGATCTTAATGTTTGTCAATTATGTTCGTTTAGTTAAATATAGTTTTTTATATATTCTTGAATAAAGTGTGTCCACTGTTTCCTCTTTAAAGAACGTAATTTTGATTTGGGACACCAAAAAAACGCTTGAAAAAAACGCGACACTTTGAAATGTTTAGGTAGGCTCTGTTTTATCTCTTTCACAGTTGAGTTGCGAGTAAATCTGGTGCAAGCGGCATCGGTGACACGTCGAACGTGACGTTAACTAATTATTGGCTACAGGGGGCGTTTACGAGTGAACGGGCTTCACAATAATTGGTGGAGACTTATGCTATAGATCCTATGTCAAAAGAATTTGAAAATGATGGCGGATTGAATTTTATCCGCCGTTTAACCGTGGAAAACCAATAAGTTTTGTGTATGGAATGACCTACATCCAAGTCACACCATATGACGTAAGGTAAAATAAGACGATCAATTCTTTAAAAAATACCAATAGCGTGGGATTTGACGAAATAAACACCAAGGTGATCAAGCATCAGTGAGCAAGGTGATCAAGCGGGTGGTAGGGCCTTGTGCAAGGTCCGTCCGGATCGCTACCACCATCTTACTTGCTAATCCTGCCGCAAAGCAGCAGTGCTTGCACTGCTGTGTTCCGGTGTGGAGAGTAAGACAGCCGGGGAAATTACGGGCACAAGAGGCATTTCATCTAAGTCCTCTAGGTTGGCAACGCATCTGCAATCCCTCCGGGGTTGTGGGTGTCTATGGGCAGTGGTGATCGCTTACCATCAGGTGACCCACTTGCTCGTTTGCCTTACTATTCCTATAAAAAAAAAAAAAAAAAGCATATGGGCAGCGCAATTTCTCCACCTCTGGCGCACATTATACACCTAAGCTTGACTACTGCAGTTTTTGCTGAGAACTTAAAACTTGCCAAAACTAAGCCAATGTATAAAAACCGGCCAAGTGCGAGTCAGACTCGCGCACCGAGGGTCCCCTATCATTATCTATATAAACCAAAGGCTATAAGTACATAATTTTGCTGATATTTTGTCTCCAGTTCTTTTATTTACGATGAAATAGTTAAAAAATAAAAAAAAATGAGACGAATGAGATTAGATTCTTTTTTACCAAATAAGAAAGTTCAGAATGAAAAGACTACTTACCTTTAACGTGTTTCTGTAACAGCAATTCCGCATACAGTTTTCTAGGTCATCAAAATCCACTGCAATCTTTCCAGGAGTCAGCGGAGGTCAGCGTGGAGTTGGTACGCGACGTGATGGATGACGTGTCCAGGCCAGCGCCGAGTGATGGACGGACTCCGTTGAAGAGGTTTACGTTTAATTTTACTTACATCTTAGAATAAAGAGGTATGTCAGGATCGTAGCAAGTGGAACAAAGTAGTCTCTGCCTACCCCTGTGGGAAAGAGGCGTGACGATATGTATGTATTAGAATAAAGATTGACGGAATATTTCTAAACAATGCTGAAAAGCAGAACACATGGAAAAATTCGAAAAGTCGAGTATCCATCAAGTGTCCATGGACGGGAATCGAACCTGGATCCTCATAAATTCATGATGCGTGAGCACCCCTACACCACCCGTGGCAGGTGGGTAAGTCTTCAAATTTTGTCATCTTATTATTTCTTTGCGAATATTGACGCTTAGCGCCATCTGTTTGAACGTTTAAGGGAATCAAGTTTTTGAAGCGTAAACTTCTTTAGCGCCGTTATGCACTTTTTGGGATGAGTAAAAAATGTTAAACTCGCGTCAGGCGTAAGACGGAGGGAGAGTTTAAGTACCAAGATATCAGATCCTCTAAGGGCTTATTTTGAAATACGAATGAATCGCGTTCGATTTATGAAGTGTTTTTTTGTTGAGTCGTGGAGCAAAAGTACTAGGGCATCAGCGCATTGTTAGAGGTCTGCCAATATAGATAATACGTACGTTTTATTTTTGTAAGCAGCCAGTACGAGTCATGGAGGTTACAAGATTAAAATCTAATCTAAGCTGCTGTTTTCATTTCTGCCGGCATTCTCGGAGTACTACCCGTCGCTTTTTTTTATCGATAGAGAGGTATTAGAAACAGCTTCAAGAGAAGGTGCTAGTCGGGTGCCGACCTTTAATACACTCTACATCGTAGCTAATTAAATACTGCTGCTGTAATACTTAAATAAATGAGTAAATGAGTAATTGGGAACACCATCGACAGGAGCCAAATCCACACAATACTACAACAAAGGCCACAGGAGACGAACAGGGGCGTTACCATGACGTCCTAATTCCGACTCAGTTCAAGTTTTAGCTGTCATTTTTAGTATGAATCTGACAGCGAGTGAACCTAAAATGAATCGCATTAAGATATCATGGTAATACCCCTGTTCTGTTGTAAAACGACCTGCATCGAGGTAGATCAATGATAATTGATCCCCTATTATTTGATTCCCTTATATGCGGTGAACCAACACAAGATTTTTAAACAGTACACCAGCATTATTTTATGCAAAAATACATGAGAAACGACCAATATCTTTGCGGTCTGCTAAAGTAATACCCAACGTCCAGAATTTATTTTGTTCCCAAGATTCTTTAATTTAATAGAATAGCTACCTAAGAATATTTTCTTGAAAATTGTAAAAACTCCTGGACCGTCGTCCGTGCCATTAAAAAGCTGCCTTAGTGATAAAAATGTTTGAAGGGGTGTTTTAAGGGTACCTTTATTAAATATTAAATTGCGCGCGGGGTCGTAGAAAAAAATGTAGTTTAGCGTTTGAGATTTAATTTGAGTACCTGTTTAAAAAGGACTCAAGATTAAATTAAAATCTATACATATAATAAAATTGTAACAGGTCGATGTCTGTACATAGGAGATATTAAAGAAAAAATAAACTAAGGGGCCTCTATAAGCGCCGTAGAAGCCAAAAATACAATTTTTAGAATTTTTGTCTGTCTGTCTGTCTGTCTGTCTGTCTGTCTGTATGTTTGTTACCGCGCTACGCAAAAACTACTGTACCAAACTGAATGCGGTTTTTTTTATTGTATTGCTGAAGGTCTAACTTAAACTCCCATGTCACGTTTTTTTCGAAATTCCACCTAGAAGTCGAGATATAAAACAAAAAGGGGGGGTCCACCAAAAATATTTTTTGATACATTATTTATTGGGATACCAAATAAAAGAGGAAGAAGTCCTGAGTTCAAAAATGTAGTACATGTAATATGTTAAGATAATACTAAGCAACAGAATAATAATAAAGTTTACTATGGGTTAATTAGTTCCGCTATTCGTTAATAGATGTCGCTACGCTATATGAATGAAATTATTCGTACCTAGGAAGTATCTATTTTCAAGGTTCCTTAAAGGAAAAAAGGAACGCGTATAGGTAGGTATAAAGTTGAAATTAATAAAATAACCGGTACAGTAGATCTGCGGTCCCTTGGAGTTGTGAAAAGATTAAGCCTTAAATCTATACAATAATAAGGTACAGTCATTAGAAATGGTGTTTCCATACAAATCGCCGTGCTCTCAAAAAATATTGGGTAGGTACTACCTACTAGGTAGGTATCCAGTTGTCTTAGAAATTTGAAATTTTGTATGATGGTAGGTCATAGGTTCCAATATAAAATGACCTCACACTGCCTACATTTTGCTTAGGAACAGGGTTCTGCTAACACTGGATATCGTATTCACTTGCCAAATTTATACGGAACCCTCGGTGCGCGAGTCCGACTCTCAACAGCCGGTTTTTACAAAAAAATGATTTATAATAATCCCTATCTCTACTAATATTATAAATGCGAAAGTAAATTCGTTTTTCTGTTTGTCTGTTACTGTTACGCTTTCATGCCTAAACCACTGAACCGATTTTATGAAATTTGGTAAGTACTTACAGAGATAAAATTGACCTTGAGAAACGGAGGAACTTTATTTTTAGACTTTTTATTAGACACAAAAATAAATAATTATGTATTTCAGCGGTTTAAATAAGACCTGTGGTGGGGGCAAAATTGGGTTGACAATTAACATGTTATGGTAGGTAGTAGCTATCGTTTGAAGGAACCTTTTTTTCATATCTTTAGGGCATGAAATGGCGTTAAAGTCACTTAGAAAACTAACATATCGTAAAAATAACTAGGTACTTGCCTACTTGATGTATGATTTTTTTTATATTAGCCTAATTGAGTGTCCTACTGCTGGGCAAAGGCCTCCCCTTATGTAAAATTGCGTCTGTCTTTTGCCTTCTTCGCGCTTAATTTTGTTGAAATTGATGTCATTTAAGCACTTTTTTAAGAAAATCTACACACAAAAAAAATATAAGTACCTATGTTAATTTTCGTCATATTTCAAACACGCTGGACGGACTCGATACATAACTGAACAAAATCGCCTCGATAGAAAATAATTGCAAAGATTGGTCTTAAAATCATCATTAAACGGTTCTATGTCTTTATTTTTTCGACGTATGGGTCTGCAATTAAAAACATGAAGTCAACATATTCATACCTAAACAGCTAACCAGTCATATTTCACAAATAATCCATTCTTTTTTTTATTTCTTTTTATTTGTGTTATTTGCAATGTTTTAGACGCGCGCCAAGCTGCCGAAATAGTTTCTTCTCTTTCACTAACAGGCACGCGAACCGTATGTGTAAAGAGTGGCGCTGCTCAAGGTCATTTGCTGTTGACAGCGCCTTAAGCCGATGAAACGACTTAAACGAAATTTAGGATGGATATTGTTATGGTCCCGGGGAAGGGAATAGAATAGTTTTTGCAGAAATTGTCTAAGATGTGAATAGGGGAGTGAAATTTACTACGAAGATGTAATACCCTAAGGGTAATTATATTTCATTTGTGCTCTAATTGAATGTTTGCCTACCACTAAGAATAAGCTACCCGAAATACTAATTCTACGCAGACGAAGTCGCGGGCAAAAGCTAGTATTTAATACAATTACTTTCATTTAAAGGTGAACAAGAATAGTCGCCGTAAATATCCGAACGCACACACATAGTACGTATGTACGAGACGACCAGATAGCCTAGTGGTTTTTTTTTTTTTATTTTTTATTTATAAGCCTTTTTATTCCGAATTCGCTTCAATTTCAGTAAATACATGTTGTTGTTGTTGTTATTGTCGTTTATTTTTGTATTTATTTATTAAATTGTCGCGTAATTCGGCGTGCCTCATGGCATAGGCCTCCTCCGTGTATTGGCTCGGCATTGTATCTCTATTCTATTTCTCATGATAAATACCTAAGATAAATATAAATATCATTCTATTTGGTAAACAGGTATTTTATTTTTAATTTTTTTTTGAAAATACCTATTTTGCATTTAGCATTTGAAATACAAAACGCAAAACTATTTGGTATTTTGCATTTGAAATAGTAAATCTGAAAAGTATTTTGCATTTTGTATTTAAATGCTTTTTTAAAACCATTTTGTAGTTTGTACATCTCTGGAAGGTCCCGGGTTCGAATCCCGGTAGGGGCAGACATTTGTATGATGAATACGAATGTTTGTGCCCGAGTCATGGATGTTGTACTATGTATTTATCTACATTATATGTATACGTATGTTTATCCGTTGCCTGGTACCCATAGTACAAGCTTTGCTTAGTTTGGGACTAGGTCAATTGGTGTAATTTCTCCCATGATATTTATTTATTATGTGATCAACAATGGTCGTGTTCATTCTTGAGCACCTACTCAGCTCCCAAATACCCGATGGCAATCCGAGCAATGAGATTAATTGAGAAAGTTGTTTAATATGGCATAAGTACATATTTGAATAAGCCAGGTTTCAATTCAAGGCAATAGATTAGATCGGCTTTGTGATAAACTGAGACAGCGTATAAAAATAAGCTTTTTTTTCGTTTATTTGTATTGCCCGTTTTTACAGTGGTATTTTAAAATCTACGCAGGTGGCACACAGAATTTAGCTTATAATCCTCTGAAATGCCGATGACGTAGGCAAAATATACCATTCTCGCTCATACATTTCGTTTTGTCCATTTTACCCGCTTTGATGTTGGTGACTATAATTATGTATGTACCTACTCTGTTTATCATGTAATTACTAACAATCACGTTCCTCTCCGATTCAAACGTGGTCTATTAATTAACCAACGTATGGTGTTAATAACGGCTGTGGTTATTAGTATACAATTACGTTGCGTATCAAAGGCTTCCCGCTCATTTGTTGACTTGTGATTTACGGGATGTCTTAGATGCGAGTAAACAAAGATACTTTTACGAACTAAAGGTGTTTGATGTTTAGCTTGCGTGTTAAATCTATTAGCCACAAGGAAGGTTTTAAGGCAATAACATTATTAGCTCTATTAGAAATGATTCAAAGTTCAAAATATTTTTTTTAACTCACGACATAATTAGTCATAATACATTTCGATTCTAGTCGAATCGTCCTCGACTTGTAATATTGTGAGTAAAGGTGCGACCACACCGCCGCTTAAAAACTGTGACGTTACGGAATCGCAATAAAATGAATGTTTGTTCGCTGATAAGCGTTAAATTGTCACCAGTAGGTTTATTGTCTAACTCGCTCGCAATCGCCATCGTGTTCATTTTGACAGTTCTTGTATGAATGTGATAGGTAGCTGATTGCGATGCCAATTGTCAACCCATACATGAACTGTCAAAATGAAGACGATGGTGATTGCGAGCGAGTTAGACAATAAGCCAAGCAGGCAGGCCCAACTCATTCATATTTCTCCGGACATTCGCCTATCAGGTAGTTATTGGCCTGGCCACCGAACTCCGAAATTCAATTTGTGCCGTTCTAGTCACACTAACAGTATTTACTGTCAAAAACGAATTTCAGAATAGCTATACCCCTCCATTTCTTTGCTGTAGCTATAGAAATGCGCGTCTTCACGACGTGAATCATTGATGAAGGTTGCGTACATTTTGTCACGAATAAAAAATATAAAGTAAAACCGTTTATACAGCTCAATTGTTTCAACAGCTACTGCTAACGCGTTAGAACAGTGTCAGTAACGGCTGCAGAACGGGGCTCGCCACACATAAATAATGCACGTGATGTATGTTGCTGGTTGCCAAGACCCAATATTCGGGGTGATTCTGGCGCTCACGTCCGACGACGATACATATTTCATCCTGACTGCTCCGGCGTAAGTTACAAGCGGTCGATCTCCATGGCAGACTCCAGCACAGGGTGGTTTTTATGACGGGCTGACAAACGAGCAAGAGAGTTATTACCTGATGATAGGCTGTAAGCTGATGATAGCACCACCACCACTAATGGATATCTGAAACACCAAAAGATTGCAGATACTAGAGTGCTAAAATAGAATAGCTCATGTGTCAGTAATTTCAATGGATGTCTTGCTCTCGCCACCGGAACACAACAGCGCAAGCACTGCTGCTTGGCTGCAGGATTAGCTAGTAAGACGATCACTACCTCCGGACGGATTTGTACAAAGTATACCTACCACAAACAAAATTGTTACAGTTTTCTTTGTTGAAACACTTGACGTCACAGTGACAGTAGCGAAAAAAGTGATGCCCTCATTTAATTTCTAGTCTACGTTGCGGAGTCAATATCAAAGTTCCACAATGATTATCTTACGTACTCGAATGCCAGAATGAAATTTAGCTTCTCCATTATTTTGTGCTAAATATTCCAAATAGGTAGGGTAGGGTATTTTAGGGCATAAATGTTACGTGCCATAAATATATGCCTACTGCATTTTTTTATATCATACTTTACTTCAAAATTTTAATATAGTATTTGGAAGGGGCGCCGTACATTTTTTTTCTGCAAAAATAACTTACTATGTGCACTCTTAGCAACACCTTAAACTTAACACCATTCAAACACTCAATCTTATCTTATTATGAGCAAACAAAAGTGAAACAGCAGGACATTTTTTGGACCACTCATCAACAAATTGAATTAAAGTCTGCGGGTGTCGCCCCTAAGTTCCACACTCGCAGCCAGCCAGCAGTACCCTCTACCTTTGATTTACCTACTCCTCATTTATAAATGACTAGCGTTCTGTCACTCAACACTGCCCCGGGTTTTTCTCCCTTCGGTAGCACAAGGAAAAAGAGGGGTCCGCTAGCAGTTCTGTTATCTGTTCAGGTGCGAGTTAAGACGCTATGTTTATTTATTGTATGAGAGGAATAACTTGATAAAGACCAAGGCAAAAGACAAGAAAGTTTTTACTAGCTTTTATGCTAACTTGTAATGTTTGTAGGTATATACCTAGTGTGGAGTGGTCAAATATTGCAAGTAAATCTTGACACTCTTCCAGTGGTTGGTTTATCGTGAAATTTGGCAAACTTTTGTGAATATGGTGACAATACGCAAATCCGAAAGTGAGATTCGCTATTCGATTGGTGCGCTGTCAGGATCGTCTCCGCAGGAGTGAAACTTCAACGAATGTTCTGTTTGGTTAGAACTTTGATATGTATATATGTATATGCGATAGATGATACAAGTAGGTGCATTTAGGAAAATTACAGTCACCAAAATTAGCTTGTATTAAAATTTTTATTTAAGCAAAAATTTCGAGTTTTCGATTGCACGCCATGGAGTTTACTTCGGAAATTTCGTGATGTCGAGTTTTTCTAAAATATCTGAATACGTACATACTTGCGTGATTCCACAATACGACGTTCAGATATTTTTGAGCCTATATCTAAATGTCCGATTCATTAAGCGATGACTGTACTGTCAGAAGAAAAGTCGTGTTTAAAGTTTTTTGCTAATACTAAACTTTATTTTCTGCAGAAACTTTTAGCAGCGAGACGTTCATTACTGTTGCCCTTGTTACCTTTAAAAATGTTAAACCTATTAGCAACAATCTAAAGGATCAGTCAGCTTCTACTCTACACCGTAGCCAGTACTAGAGTATAAACTCGCCGCGTGTCATCCAAGTTTAGATTGCGCGAAATTATAGCTGTCTGCTGAGTTGGCATAATTGTGGTAACTCTACATTCAGTCGTTTATACATACAAATTGCCCTTGTGCATTTATAACGGCTGTGACCACCAGTCCCAATCCTGGACCTATTTTGTTGGTTCAATGCCCTAAAACCGACTTGAATAAACAAATATTAAAGCCTGGTTTGCGCCCGTAGCTTTGGCTGCGTTTAAGAATTCTATATAAATTAACATCCTATCCTAATTCCGAGTCTAACAGTCGCCATTACATTATGCTTGGTGTCAAATATATTTATTTATTTTTTATTTATAAGCCTTTTTATTACGAATTCGCTACAATTTCAGTAAGTACATGTTGTTGTTGTTATTGTCGTTTTTTTTTTATTTATTTATTAAATTCGGCGTGCCTCATGGCATAGGCCTCCTCCGTGTATTGGAGGGTTTGGGCTATAGTTCCCACGCGCGCCCAGTGCGGATTGGGAACTTAACACACACCATTGAATTTCTTCGCAGATGTGTGCAGGTTTCCTCACGATGTTTTCCTTCATCGAAAAGCTCATGGCAAATTACAAATTGCGCACATAAATTCCGAAAAACTCAGAGGTGCGAGCCCGGGATTTGAACCGACGACGCTCTGCTTGAGAGACCACAGGTCAAACCACTAGGCTACCACGGCCAAATATAAGTTTTAGTCAAAAATTTCATTTTTTAATACAAGTTTTTTTTCTGACTGTACTTGCATTGCCACCCTACCTACATATGCGTACCAAATTTCAAGTCAATCGGACCAACCGTTGAAGAGTTCCCTCCTGCGGAGACATTACGGCTGAGTCACCAGAACTCCACTTACAGATTATTATATTGTCATCTGATTTACAATAAGTATGCAATATTTCAGCTCAATCGGTTGATTACACATAGTACTTCCATAAGTTTCAAGTTAATATAAAGCTTGTAATATAAAAAGCGACGGGTAGCATTCCGGGAGTGCCGGCAGAAGTGAAAACAGCAGCAGAAGTTTAAAAAGTACGTAATTGACAGACCTCTAACAATATGCTGATGCCCTAGTATTTTTGCTCCACGACTCAACAAAAAACACTTCAAAAATAGAACGCGATTCATTCGTATTTCAAAATAAGCTCTTAGAGGATCTAATATCCTGGTACTTAAACTCTCCCTCCGTCTTATGCCTGACGCGAGTTTAACATTTTTTATTTTACCCATCCCAAAAAGTGCTCAGCGCCGCTAAAGGAGTTTTCATTTCAAAAAATACACTGATATGGTCGTATTAATCGCGTTAGCACGTACCGTGATCAATGTGGCTTTCGACAATTGATAACTTCAATCATTGATATATTTTATACGGCTACATAATCTCCTAGGGAACATCGACTGTAGAATAAGCGAAGCACGTCTAGTTCCAGTGGTGGGACGCGGAAACCTCCCAGGCGCCAGCAAATATCAATTATTAATTAGCTACCAACTTGCACGTACTCGTACTGAATTTCACATTGTGCTTACACGGCACTTAGTTCGAAGTGATGTGTTTGCTAATATACTTGAATTTTCGTATAAAGTAATGTACTGGGAGATAGTGTGACTAAAGATTTAACGCATAAACCACAAGCAACCATTGTCTCATCATCATCATCATCAACAGCCTGAAGACGTCCATTGTTGAACAAAGGCCTCCCCCTTAGCACACGACACTGAACGACAAGTCGCCACCTGCATCCACCGGTTTCCCGCAACTTTTACGATGTCGTCAGTCCACCTAGTAGGAGGCCTGCCAACACTGCGTCTTCCGGTTCGCGGTCGCCACTCGAGAACTTTTCTCCCCCAACGGTTGTCTGTTCTACGAGCGATGTGGCCTGCCCATTGCCACTTCAACGTATATACTCTTCGAGCTCTGTCGGTGACTCTAGTTCTTCGGCGAATCTCCGTATTGCGGATTCTGTCGCGCAAAGAACCCATTGTCTAATTAGAAGTAATTGGACTTCGCAATTCAACTGTTAATGGAATAAAACTACATTGACAGGCATAATGAGGTATTCTATAGGCTGGCAAAGCATTTGTAATCCTCTAGTGGGTGTTGATACTCACTTACCATCAGGTGACCTTCTTCCTCATTTGCCTTCCTTGTCGTGTACATAAATAAAGAAAAATTATCCACGCATACAATATTCTTTTACTTAGTTGTGTTTTGGTATGTGGCGCGTTATCTTTGGTAATTGAACCAAGCCACTAGATAATATAAGCAAAAGAAACTAAATATAAAAAGACACAAACTGAATTTTTGGAGTTTTGGAATCCTACTAATATTAATAAATGCGAAAGTTTGTGACGATGTGACGATGTGAGTGTGTTTGTTTGTTCCTTCTTCACGCTAAAACGACTGGACGGATTTGGATAAAATTTGGAACGAAGATAGGTATCCTAGATTAAAACATAGGCTACTTTTATCCCAGAAAATTGCATAGTTCTCGCGGGATAGCGATAATATACTATAATTATTGCAGAATATACTATCAACATCAGTTCGTAAGTCTAATTTTATTCTACGCGGACGAAGTAGCGGGCAGAAGCTAGTTAAATATAAGTAATTACTTAATGAAGAAAATGGTTTACAACTTTAATTTATTCCCTCAGGATAAATACCCCATGAAAGCGTGACGCTACTTCCATTATTCCATTATTTTTTTATGTCAATAGAAAACTTGGCAAGGCGCAAACTCGCTAACTTAAAACTTTAATTCAACGACGGGGTAAATAGGAAAAAACCGGCTAAGTGCGAGTCGGGCTCGCAAAAAAAGGTTCCGCCATGTCAAAAAAAACACGTTCTTTCTTTGAACCCCCTTTAATAATCTTTTACAAAGTTTTATTTGACTTTGCTGTTTGTACCTTTGTATTTGTGATGGTACTGATGATCGTTGCCTAGATAACAATTTAAGATGGATAATAGTCAACAAAAACTAACTGTCAATAGAAAGGCTGCTGGGGCCTTTCCATCACGTCTTAATGCGATTCAATGCCGATTCAGTTTAGGTTCGCTCGCTGTCAGATCCATACTAAAACTGACAGCTAAAACCTGAACCGTGTCGGAATCGAAAATGGTTATGGTAAGGCCCCTGTTGTCTTTTCATGTTTCTTGTATTCGGAGTATCTGTTAGATTTGACTTTCATTTCATTTATTATTCTTTACATCTCGACTCGAGTAGCATAAGGTCTGATGTGTGATTTCTTAACTATTCAGGAGAGCAGAAATAAAATTGATAAAATGATTTTGCTCATAATTATTGAACTATTATAGTTAGGACCACAAAACTTTTTGCATCTTTGGAAAACTACTTGTACTTATATTTTCATACACTGCGAAAATTCAAGTTTCCGATTACCTACTGTTTAAAAGATACAAGGACTGTGATTGGTGGACTTAGTACTGTTAGGTACTTGTAAATATACCTACGGGTAGTTTGTAAGCTATGTTTATGTGTCATACTTTGAGGGTAGTTTATTATTCCTTTGTTCCGCAATATAATCTAGAAGCAACGGATGTTTACTGCTCCTCCTTGATCCTGACCCTGGACTGCAGCAGATATTCTTCAGTACTAACGCGTAAAAACACTTTTCGGTGCGGAGCCCTAAAAAAGCATCTGAGAATTTGCATAAATTGCTTATTTCCTTCCCGTTTGTTGTTGAAGTGGAACTTAATAATAAACTTTAGGGGCCTACAAGTCAAGGCAGGGCTAAGCTCGGCTTTTACGTCCGACAATTATGCAGCGGGACTATATCACGTTTTACGATGACAGTAAAACAAAATGGAGTGAAGCGACTGTCTCGTGTAACTGCTTAAGACCATCTGTGAGAAATGGCTTTACGGGTATGAGGTATTCCTGCGGCTTATGAGGGGACGAAATTAGTGATTTAATGAAGGTGATTAGCGATGGTTTTGTAAAAATCTTTTTCTCTAACATTGTCGTAAATGTCGTCATTGTATTCTAAGTAACAGAACACGAAGGGCCTTGTTGACGGCCGAATTACATACATTGCAGGCGCGATTTTGTGGCTATAAATCGGAATACTGGACTTTTTTTCATTTGTTTTTAACTTTAAAAAAAGTCATATAGGTACTTTGGAATAATAAACAGCAATGGCATACAGCCAAGTCGATGACCGAGGAGTGCGCGTTTTGTTCGAGCCTAACGTTTCTATCAATGTGTCAAATAGCTTTCGGTGACAGGATGAGATCACATAAAAAAAACTTAAGAAAAAAGGCGGGAACGTAAGAACCACCTTAGTTGCGAGGAAGTTTAGTGCAAAATTTATTTAAAACTATAATCCTCTCAATGTTTGAGAAAAACATTATATCTGCCTCAGCTGGAAGAGGAATTGCTGGATTCGTTACTTTAAAAAACAGTCACCTTCGGTTCGCGTTTTTAAACAAGTTACTCATCCAGCAGCAGCAATTGGCTACTTCCCAGGCCTGCCCAACCTTCAAGCTGATCCGACACTTAAAGACTATGTAAGTAAAACAAAATTAGACGAAATTTAAGGTCAAGGTCTCGATGATCTCATCCGAAATTGAATTTATACACCGTTAAGTGGACGCTTAGATGGAATTACGATTTGCGGAAGATAGCTAGAGGAGTCAGGCCTTATATTCCGAAATTCGATTTTCGAAGTTCGTTTCGTGCTGTTCCGCTCTCACTAATAGTTATTAATTTGAGAGTGAGAGGGACATTGTGATACGAACTTCGAAAATTGGTTGCGACAAGACGAAGGTAGGATAACATGGTGCGGTATAAGGGAGGGCTATATATGGCAGTGGACTGTATAAAGATAATAATATTAGGTAGGAAATTAGTTGTACTTACTGGGGTTCTATGTGTTCTTTTCTTGAATGTTGATTGTAAAATTTGTATAGATAGTGTCTATTTAGTTTGGCAATGTAAGCTGGGTACTTATCTCATTTTTTTTTTCAGAGAATTCTAGTACCTACCTTGACAATAATTATGTTTTCAAGAAAAAGAAAAACATAGAAACGTAGGTAGGTAGTTTAAGTTTTGTATGTAAAAATATAAATCGCTTAATTAGTTGCAAATTGAAGGTGGAAACCAACACAAAATTTTGTATGGCAATCACATAATAGCTATAACTTAGTCCTGGTTGTCTGTTATCAGCTATAATAGTGTACAGTGTAAGCGTTTCATTCTGAAGTTAGCACTATCCACTCTATTTCTTATTTTTATAACTTAGTGGCAGTGTTGATTAGTGGTACCTAATGATCCTGTCTCACCACCCACGCGCATGTATCAAATTTTAGTAAAACATACTTATTTTACCTTCATAATGGATATTATTCAGGTACGTCTGAATAATTTGTTACTAGGTGTCAATTCATTCACAGCATTATTTTGTTCGTCCCACGCAGCATTGTCTTCAGTGTTCGGTTCAGTTTTCCAAGAAATTTCACCTTTTGTCAAGATAACCTTCATATTTAACATTAAGATTGCTTAAAGCCTAGCTAGATAAGATTTGCAAGAAAAATCCTTCAAGTTGCGTTGTATTTGTCGTGTTTGACAAAGTTCTTCATGAAAGCGTAAATACAAAACTACATTAAAGAACAAAATAAAGGATCGCTTTTCATACAATTTTTTATGGAAATTGTCCTTTATTTTTGCTTATCAGTAGGTATATTTGTAAGCCAAACCACCAATATATTATTGCTACAGAACTTAGGTTAAAAAGTGAATATAAATTTGACTTTTGCCGGTTATATCGGCGCCATTAATAAAACGAATTGGTGGCCACCGCAGAGCCGCCACACGTGGTATGAATGCTCGGCGTGCAGCCCAATTCCAATTGCCTATATGTATTAAAGTAAGCCTTTATGTTAATTTCGAGGCAAATACTATGTTTCGGTTCGAAATTCCACCGCATTTACATTAAATAGAGCGCCATTTGTTTCGTGCGTGGTTGTTAATAATATCGTTCTGTGCGGTTTTTGGTTATTACAAGTTTTTATACTCGCGTATACAGTAATCTTGCAACTCAATTTTGAAGCAAATATCTTCAACAAATCGAGGTAAAGTTTCGCGTTACTAAATTAGTGTACATTTAATGAGGATACAATAATCTGGTAAAGAAAATCTAGTGGGCTGATTAGGACCGTTTCTGCAAGAGAGAACTCTTAGTTAGTCGGATTCAACATGACAATATAGAATAGATGACAACGCAAGTACAGTTATCAACAAATAGTCAGCAAAAAAGTTTGTACCTATTGGTCTTAAAATCATCATTAAACGGTTCTATGTCTTTATTTTTTCGACGTATGGGTCTGCAATTAAAAACATGAAGTCAACATATTCATACCTACACGGCTAACGAGTCATATTTCACAAATAATCCATACTTCTTTTTATTTATTCGTATTTGTGTCTTATTTGCAAAATTTTAGACGCGCGCCAAGCTGCCGGAATAGTTTCTTCTCTTTCACTCACAGGCACGCGAACCGTATGTGTGAAGAGTGGCGCTGCTCAAGGTCATTTGCTGTTGACAGCGCCTTAATCAATTACTCTAGCCTTGAAGTCCTAGGCTATCATTGTTATTGTGTAGGATAGGAACGGTGTTTTGTTTCAAAGTAGACTTAATACCTCTACCTACCTACACAGTTATGTAGGACGGTATTATGTCACTTTGTCTGTCGCTATGATGAACGACGGGCGTGCTCAAATTATCATTGTAATTCTAAACTTGCCTTCAACAATTTCCATTACGGAAAATTATACGTGATTGTGTGATCAGCAACGTAATCTTATTACTAATAATACCTAAGTAATAACACAGGTGTGCTGCGATGCGGGGCGAAGTAGATTACATTAAAAATGATTTTGCAGCTTAATTGTTTATTGAATAAACAAGAGAGGAGATGGTGTAGCAAGATTATCCTGCACGATACGGGATTCAGTTAAAATCTCTGCTTAATCACTTTCGCTCTTTAAGCGAGTGGATGTAATTTTAATTCTAACCTCAAATTTCACTTATATTTTATTTACAGTCATGGGCATAAATATAGAACGTTATAGAGACGTCAAGAAAGTCTATAGGTACACCTTTATGTCACAAACAATAAGGTCGGTGATACATAGTCACGAGCAAAAATAACAGGTCACTTTGCATACAACTTTGTATGGGAAGTGACCCGTAATTTTGGTCGAAAGTGTATATTTGACATGATGCCCGCGCCGCGTGTATGTCCCCACTGCGAGCCCTTTGTCCCAGCTGATAGATCACAATAGATAACGTCGTCGTTATCGTCATCGTCGTCGTCACCATCGTCATTATCGTCGTTATTGTTGTCGCCATCCTCGGCGTCGTCATCATCGTCGTTGTCATCATCGTCGTCGCCGTAGTCGTCGTCATCTTCGTCGGTGTCGGCGTCGTCTCCACGCACACAGGCCTCCTCTCATGCACACCATCATCAATTAGACTATGTTGATTGACAGAAAATGAATCATGATTGGTCTGATAGTAAGTTCCACTCTTACTATGCGTTTCCAGCATAAGTGCTAAATATAAAGCCAGCTACTCATCTTCGAGCTGTAACGTTACGGTTACAGCTCGCATATGACTATGAGTACCCGGCTTAACTTGTAATTCTTGTAAAGTTAGAATATCTCGTGCATCCACACGAGATACGCCACGGGTGAAAGCTAGCGCTAAATAAATTGATGCACTAACACTTACCCAAACTTACTCGATTACCTAACGGGGTGTTTTAAACTCGACTCGTATTCGGCATTCCAGCGTACACGTGCAAGTTAGTTTCTAATTCTAATTGAGGGACTGTCGTTATTAGTGCATAGGTTTTAAACTTCGGAGCTGCTCGCTTGTGTTAGCTGATGGATGAAGTTGGATGGTGCGTGTTCTATTACATTAAGGAGACACCAGCCGCGAAACTAGCGCCACTTCGGAAATGTATTAGATCTCCTAAATTAGATCAATCTAACTAATATTATAAATGCGAAAGTATGGATGGATGGATGTTTGTTTGTTACTCAATCACGCCAGAACGGCCCAACGGATCTGGATGAAATTCAGCACATAGATAGAAAAGTCTGGAATAGCACATAGGCTACTTTTTATCCCGAAAAAATTCGTAGTTCCCGCGGGATAGCGATAAACGAATTCTTTGCAGACGAAGTCGCTGGCAACAGCTAGTTTTTAATAATTTCCGAAGGTTAGATACTAGGGAAACACCTATAATATTTGTATTTGTATTTCACTCAGTCAAGGCCAAGCCTTCTAAGATCAATATTGGAATTGAAGAGATTGAATTGCAGGAAGCTAGTAATGTTAAGTTTTTGGGTTTAACTATAGACCCCCACCTGAATTGGAAGGGACATATCGACTCTGTATATTTTAGGTTGAATCGTTTCGTTTACGCATTGCGGAAACTTAGACAATGTGTGTCAAATGAAGCTGCACTTACAGCCTACCATGGGCACGTATCATCAGTCCTTAGCTATGGCCTAATTTTATGGGGTAACTCTGTGAACTTTGGTAGGGTTTTTCTGTTGCAGAAGAGATGTGTACGTGCAATAACAAATGCTTGGATAGGGTGCAGCTGTAGGCCCCTTTTTAAAAAACTAAATATTTTTCCGCTAGCCTGTATGTATATATATAAAATCTGTAATTTTGTTAAGAAATTCCCTAAATATTTTAAAAAGCGATCAGATCAGCATACAAAGGGGCATAAGAACGCAATATAAATATCTCTTATATCAGCCGCGCTGTAATAATAGCATCTACAAAAGGAATAGTTATAATATGTGCATTCTAATTTTCAATAACTCACCTAACCAAATAAAATCACTCCAAGGCAATGGATTCAAACGAGCATTGAGATGTTGGCTCCTTGAACACTGTTTGTGTCAAGGAATTTACTAGTTATAGACTTAATACATGACATGAATTTAGAAATTATTGACTGCCTACTATTGTTATTTTTTTTTTTTTTTATGTTTTGACCATAAAATAAATGATTATATTATATGTTTTGTTATTGATTTTATTATTGTTGATGCACGTTAACTACCTACTTTATATATTTGCATGCTGTATGAATGCAGCTGAAACAGATGGAGCGATATCTAACTTAAAATTAAGACATGTAAATTATCTTATCTTATCTTATTAAATCAGTGTAGGTACCTATACAAATTGTCATTCTGTAGTTGTCCCAAAAAACTTGCACAAAACTGAAGCGAACGCTGTTTGTTTCAAATCCAGAATTATCGGACACTGTTATTAAATTATCGATCCCTCTGTCTTTCTCTCTCGATAGAGAATTCCACTAAAAACTACAATGTATTTAAGTATCCATTAATAGACTTAGAATCGGTTGTGTCGTAAAACAGGTGAATTAAAGTCACATCAAATACAGGTCGAACGTATTTGGACGGCGGGCAGTAAAATAAAACTCTTGTAGTTAACCACGATTGTCTGACTCGTGACTTTTCCAAAATGTCCGTTTGCTTTTTGCGTATGTCCCGTATATTTTCACTTCAGAGCGTTTACCGAAACCCAAAATAGGTTCTGGAAAAAAATATACACGTGGACTTTTTTTTGGAAAACGCCCTTCATTTACACTAAAATTGTTAGTGTGACAAACAGTGCTCATAGTATGGATATCTTTTTGTATTTTTTAACACAGAATATTTCACCAAAATTACCGATGAGGTTTGTAGGTACTACGAACTTATTATAATTATGGCAACTTAAGTATTAACCCCATTATAGCGAGAGCCATATTTAAAAAAAATGCTAGTTTACCCACTAGTGATCAGAGATACATAAATAAAAAGAAAAGAATCTCCATTTTCTAAACAAATAAAACAACTTGTAGCAATGCGCAACTCTAGCATTTTCGAATACTGTTAATAGGTATGGGTCTGATACCTACCTAAGAAATTATACTCAAATTATACTTTTCAATGTACTATAAAAAAAGTAGAAATCGTCTATCAAACTAATGCTTTTAGTAGCAACTGGTCCAAAACGAATAAAAAAGTATTTTTTACGTTAGTGGCTGGTCGAGAGAGTTGTAGAGTTGTTCACGGCTCGAGTTGTTGTACTTTACGTAATTGGCTTGGTGAATGGGAAATTTTTACCCGGATTTGTTGTTAATTTCTTAAATTGCCTCTTTACAATTATTTATTTATTTATCTATACTATTTATGCTGTGACGAAGAAATGCACTGAAAATTTAAACGAGTAGAAAATGTAACTTATCTAATCTAACTAATATTATAAATGCGAAAGTATGTTCAGTATCTATACAAAACTAACTTCACACTTCACCCATTACGAACTTAAACATCTTAGAACATAACTAGTCTCATCTACAACCTAACACATTCATCTCGGATAAGGCTCCAGTCCCAAATGAATACCTAAACCAGGGATACCTTAAGACATATTCGGAAGCTTGATTGGCAAGTTTGAAGTAGGTAGAATATTAAAAGGTATTCCCATTTCGCTTGAAGGTACCCAGGTCCCGGCGAAAGGCGTAAGCCATGAACCATTTATCATTTTGAAATCTACTAAAATTAATGATGCTTTGCTTCCCTACCGCGATATTAATGATTTCTTTCCTTAGCTATGAGTATATTTGTAGGTATAGATTGAAAAATTTAAACTTGACGGAGACATTTAGAAATGAAAATCAAAAGAGCGATGAATAGGCGTTACATAGAAAATAATTAAAATAACATTATGGCGGGAAAACGAGCAAGCGGAGGAAAGTTATCATTATCAACGCTGCCCATAGACACTTATAACATAGGGCGTTAAGAGCGTGTTGCCGGCACTTAAAAGAATATTGACTAGTTTTTTGAAGATCCCTAAGTAAGTAAGTAAGTAAAGTAAGTAAATGCTTTATTTATTTATTTATTTATAAGCCTTTTTTATTCCGAATTCGCTACAATTTCAGTAAGTACATGTTGTTGTTGCTGTTGTTATTGTTGTTCATTTATTTTTTATTTATTAAATTGTCGCGTAATTCGGCGTGCCTCGTGGCATAGGCCTCCTCCGTGTATTGGAGGGTTTGGGCTATAGTTCCCACGCGCGCCCAGTGCGGATTGGGAACTTAACACACACCATTGAATTTCTTCGCAGATGTGTGCAGGTTTCCTCACGATGTTTTCCTTCACCGAAAAGCTCATGGCAAATTACAAATGTAATTTTCGCACATAAATTCCGAAAAACTCAGAGGTGCGAGCCCGGGATTTGAACCCACGACGCTCTGCTTGAGAGGCCACAGGTCAAACCACTAGGCTACCACGGCTTTTTTAAATGCTTTATTGTACAAATATAAAGAAACAGACACAAATCACAAAAAAATACATTAGATATTATGCACAAAGGCGAACTTATCCCTATAAGGGATCTCTACCAGTTAACCTAAGTATGTATGTATGTATGTATGTATAACTCTTTATTGTACATAAGTACCACAAGTACTGCTAAGTCGTACTGGACCGCGATAATTGATGCCGCTAGCTGATTACAGAGTTTAACTGCGGTTTAACCGTGCACGGTAAGAAGTTCCGCGTAAAACGAACGATCTTGGACTGCCAACTGTTGAGGCACAGATATTTATTTGCTACATTTCCTCTTACCATAAATGACACGCTTATATCGATTTTATTAGGTAACAGGAGCAAATTCTCCTAATATAGGTACAATCTTATAAGATTTCTTAGACGAGATGATTAGTTATGGAAACCTTTGAACTCAGGTGCCTTTGTGGTAGGTAATTGATAATTTTATTCCGTAGAATAGAATAGAATAGAATATATTTATTTGCAAAGAATAAGTAGATATAACAATGTCATTGGGTGGCACAGAGACAATAGGTTGCTTATTCTGCTATTTGCGTGTTTTATAAATTCTACTTATTTGCTTAAAACTTAAAATTAATTTCTTTTACTAGGTGAAACCATAGAAAAAGCAAAAAAGAAGTAGGTATCAGCAATTTAAGGATACCCTGACGAATTCTTCCACTTAAAAATATTATGTTTCAGAATACAGAGGGTGTTTAAATTAATTGACATCTGCTACCAGCAACTGAGACCGTTGTCCTAACAAGTTAACGGAACATTCATAATGAAATATTGATAAAATTTATCACCCCCTAATTAGCATTGCCTTTATTTATAGCCACGGAGAATGTTTAAGAAATAATTAATTAATATCTGGCTCACTTTTTAACTCTATTACGAAGTTTCTTATATCATCTCATCTTCATTTCCAGCCTATATTCTGTCGCACTTCTAAGCACACGTATCCTCTTAATAGTGCCCACTCGGGCCCAATGTGGATTGCGGACAGACAAACTATAGTACTCGTATTGCTTCGCAAGTGTGTGCGGTTTCTTCACGATGTTTTCCCTTAACGAAAAGCTCACGGTAAAATGTAATTTCACACATAGGTAAATTCTGAAAAACTTCGAGGTGCAAACCCGGGATTGGAACCCGCAACCCTCTGCTTGAGAAGCCATAAGTCAAACCATTAGGCTACTATTGGCTTCTTCAATACTCTTATTTAACATTGTCTTTCACGTGTCGATAATAATAAATAAAGGTTGCTCTTAAAAACGTGTTGTTCTCAGGACTACGCGAGTAGCCTAGCCTTTAGTACAGCTTTATATTAATGGAATAGAATTAAAAAACCTCTTTGTTTTTCAACGTATAATAAAGGCTTTATATCTCGGACGCTAGCACCTGAAGTGCTTTTAAATAAAACAAAAAATACCTAGAGCAAAGAAATCTGGAAGCTATGTACCTACTTATTTAGTGATCTGTTTTTAAAAAAAACTTCGTCGTCTACAGCTGGCTTGATTGACGTTAAAATTTGGTAACGCTATTTAGCTGTTTGACGGATTAACTTTGGTAAAAAATAACGTTATTTTTCGGTTAATTGTCACTTAACGTTATAACGTTAAAATGTACACCCTACCATTATTTTTATTCATATTGATAACATTCAAGTTTCCAAAGTAACCTATTGTGTGATTACCGTTAAATAATTTGACTTGTACTGCTTACCGTAGTGAGGCGAGAACGTTTGCTTTATGAGCCGTTCAGCAAATAAGTTAAGCTCGATATTTTACCAGTTAATGGCTATTATTTCAAGATTTTAAGAAACAAAACAGTTGACTAGGCATTTATAATTATAACGATCTCAACTTTGAACAACCAATTCTGTGACTTTCATGGGAAAAAATCCTCGACAACAGAGTAAATAGTATAACGTTTCCGCACAATCCAAGTCGGTGTCATTTACAAACTCTGAAGTTACGTCATTATGACAAAGGAGCAAAGTAAACTCCTAATGGCTTTTTCATTTCCCTGACAGGCAATGAAAAAAAGACAATATTTATTCGCCTACATTCAGGTCTGTTTGAGAATAAATGAGATAATGGAGTAAAAGACAAAATAACAAACGTGTCTTTTGATCATTGTAACTCCACCCGTCATCGTCAAGCGTTCTTAGAAATACCGAAATGTTAGTCTAAAAATGGGTATAATAAATTGGAAAATTCTGTCTTATTTATTGAAAGTGCTGAGTTATGGATGTCGTTACTTTTTTGTATTCTGTCTCATCATGGACTTTGGTACTAAGCCAATTTCGAATCCTGTAAGTATTACTTATGATTATGATGGTAATAATAAATATTTAGCCGTGTTCTCACCAATTGGTACCTACCAACACATACATATCTTTCTTGTCGAATTATCGGTCAATTAAACACTAAGTTAATCTTCAGTGGAGCGTCAAAGAAAGAACGATTTTTTTTTCTAGTCAAAAATGTACCTGAGTAACAAATAAAAAACAAGAATTACTTGGAAATTACAATTCTATTGAGAAACTTCTCTTTTCCTGGAAGTCGAATACATTATTAGTCCACTCAAAGGTTGACTGGAAGATATCCCTTACAGGGATAAGTCCACTTTTGTGCATGTATTTCAGTGACTATCCAACGAATATATTCCAACGAATGATCTAAGTAAAATTTGAATATCATGCGTATTTAGTCTTATATATTTCCAGAATTTTTCTATAATTATGTTATTCTGCTCCCAGAATGAATATTTATTGAACATAATATTTGCTCTGAACACATAACGAACAAAACTCAGTCAGTAATTTACTCCAACGTTCCATCTTAGGAGCGACTAGGAACAAATTACACCAATTTTTTCTTGGTCCATTTTTTTGGAGGCAATTCAGTCGCGCCTTGCGGAAGCATTCCATCCCGTTTCTAACAGACATGATTTAAGAAGGTTTTCAGCTCGCAGCTATCCTTATTGGAATTGCTAGAGTTAGAGCAGGATGTAAGATACGAAATAGTGAATATAAAGATTGTGATTTCGATACCGAATTTGTTAGTAGTATGGAGTAGATAAAGGAGTTCTTTTTAAACTCACCGTCTGCTTCTCCAGATGAGGAAGAACGGTCGCTATAACGTGGACAAATGGCTTAAAAGGAACAAAAGTTGGGTAGTAAATACACTAGAAATTTACTTAGTCTCATCCGATTTTGTAAATAGGTGCGGATTTCACATTACAATTGTTTTTTTGACATAATTTATAGAATCATTCGATACTTTGCGCAGGTTCATTTCAAGCTTGTGCGAAGTATAATAATTCATCATCATCATCATATCAGCCGAAAGATGTCCACTGCTGGACATAGGCCTCCCCCAAGGCTCTCCACTCGGACCGGTCCTGTGCCTTCCGCATCCACCGCGAAAAAAAAAAATTAATAATTAATGTTAATTAATGTTATGTGTATGTTGTGTGTGTTGTTGTGTATAATAATTAATGTTTCGTAATTCCGAGGCGGGTTTAGTGTGGATTTGGAAAATTCCCACACACCATTAAATTGCTTCGCAGGTGTGTACAGGTTTTAGTAGACCGCTTCATAATACAAAATGTAATTTGCACATAATTTCCGAAGAACTCAGAGGTGCGAGCCTGAGCTCGAACCCACGACGCTCTGCATGCGATGCCACTAGCACTAGACTACGAAAACTTTTGAAAAATTAATGACATTTAAATTGCGGTGCTATCGCTTGTCGCTATCTTAGCTACTATTGGTGTGGTCTTAGCATTATTCTACACGGAAAAGGTGCTCGCCGGTACGTAGTTTAATTGCATTATTTTATTCAAATTCACGAACAAAGGTCGAAAGAAGTCTGTTTGAGATGCAAATTTTCAAGGAAAGCTTTTTTTAAAAAAGAACATCGTCGTTTTTGCGATTTTAGCAAAAACACCATTATCACACCGTTTGCCAACTTCAGTATAATTTGGCGGTTCTCTTGTCAGACATTCAATCTTAGTTTCTGAATAAATATTGAAGACTCATCGACTTTCAGTAGTAGTCGTATGGAGAGACCTTTGCCTAGTGGGTAGGCTAAGAAAAAATAAATACAGGGTCTCGTAAAATTGTTCCTTATTTATTTATTTTTATTTATTTATAAGCCTTTTTATTCCGAATTCGCTACAATTTCAGTAAGTACATGTTGTTGTTGTTGTTATAGTCGTTTTTTTTTGTTTATTAAATTGTCGCGTTATTCGGCGTGCTTCATGGCATAGGCCTCCTCCATGTATTGGAGGGTTTGGGCTATAGTTCCCACGCGCGCCCAGTTGAATTTCTTTGCAGATGTGTGCAGGTTTCCTCACGATGTTTTCCTTCACCGAAAAGCTCATGGCAAATTACAAATGTAATTTTCGCACATAAATTCCGAAAAACTCAGAGGTGCGAGCCCGGGATTTGAACCCACGACGCTCTGCTTGAGAGGCCACAGGTCAAACCACTAGGCTACCACGGCTTTTGTTCCTTACTTGTATTTAAATGTTTTTCACAATTTTTGAATCATAGTTAACAAAATGTCGCTATCTATACATTGATTGACGTTCGAAGTGAACCGCTTCAAAGGCGGGACTAAATTTCGAATAAAAAATTTAAATGTTTTTTTTTTGTAGGGTGTTCTGTCAAAATAACCCAACCGCCTGCTGAAAAATTCCGGAATTTTTCTTAGACACCTCGTATAATTTAACATTTTCTACTCTATTAATTAAGTACTAGCTGTTGCCTGTAACTTCGTCTGCAAAGAATTCGTTTATCGCTATCACGCGGGAATTTTCCAGCATAAAAAGTAGCCTATATGCTATTTCAGATTTTTTTCTATCTATGTGCCGAGTTTCGTCCAGATTCGTTGGGCCGTTCTGGCGTGATTGAGTAAGAAACAAACATTCATCAATCCATCTAAACTATCGCATTTATAATATTAGTTAGATTAATCCTGTATGAGAAGATCTTTAATACTGTGTTGGTAAATCTCAGTAAGTACTAACATAGTAACTTAAATGTAAGATAAAATACGCAGCGCCCGAATGGGTGTCGCTAACGGCACTCGGCTCATTCATTCCCCTACATTAGGCTCATTCGCCACTTGTCCCGATTCTATTGTGTTTAATTGCCAGTTTATTCCTTTGAGAAGTTGAGACTGGAGGTTGAGTACATCGCCACTTCATGTATAATGAACAGAATATCTGTCTAATGTATTTAAAGCGTTTGAGGTACATACATGCACACAGACACAGATCACGTCTATATCTCTTGCAGGGGGTTCTCTATCGTTTGCCCGAATTTCATTTGCCATAAATGTATTGTTTGCCATAATGATCATTTGCCATAACTCTTTTTTCTCTTTATTTGTTAATTATTCAGGATTGTTATGAAACAAACCTAACCTAACCTATAGAGTTCTACAGGATTGCCATTACAATGCTCCTAAAAAAATTACGGTTTCAGAGAAAAAAAGGGTTATGGCAAATGATCGTTATGGCAAACATTACATTATGGCATATGAAATTCGGGCAAAAGAGGGGCTCTGCTTGCAGGGTATTAGACAGAGCCTAAGGTAAAATTACCTAAAGGCCACGTTTAGCATGATTGTGGGCGTATAGATGGAAAAGGGAATCAAAATAGTGATGGGTTGGAAGCAGCGTCGCCTGTAACAAGATTCTTAAGATTGTGGCCCGTTCCCTCGATGGGCTTTTACCATTTGCGCGGGGAGAGAGCAACTGGTACATTCTATGTTTTTTCTTTGCTTCTACTAGACTAGCATGGAAGGGTAAGGGTTTGAGGTATATGCAATATTAAGACGAAACATTTCCATTTGTTACGCCGAAGCTTTTAATTATAATACGGGCGTGTTCAATTGTTTTTCAGCACCCACAGCTGCAATGTATCTTTAATGTACCTATATTCAGTGCTTGTATTTTCTTAACGTCCATCAGCCTCAGATCTCTCCGCAACCTTCGTGTTTCATATGACTGACGTTTGAACCGAAGAAACACGAAATTGCCGAGAGGCATTAAGAAAACAGAAGCACTGAATATGGGTATAAATTACCATAGTCAACTTCATCAATTAGCGCTTAGAGTAATCGCTTAGCGGTCGTATATTCAGGATTGGCTTGCTTCCGGAACCCGATATTGGACATTGGGGAATTAGGTGTTACATTAGGTGCGGTCATATCGACGTGGATTAAAAGATTAACAAACAGCACACCCATACAGAATACGTTCGGACGTTGGATTCGAACATTTTCGAAAATTATAATCCACATGATGTGCTTGTTGACATGTAAAGTATCGTGAAAGAACGGCCACGGCAATCTGTTAGCAGACTGCTTTGAATCAATCGTTTACAGACAACCAATGGGGTGGAACCATGCGCAACATTTGTCATTTGTTGTTGTGTTGTTTTGTCATTTGTTGTCGTTTGTGTCTGTTGTTTGTCCTGTCAATCGTCCTTTTAGGGGTAAGTGCATTTGTGTTGTCCTGTATTCATGTTTTTCATGTGTTTTATTTACAATAAAGAGTTATACATACATACATACATTTGTCTGGTTCGATACAATCATCTTACTCAATAATCCTACACCTATTCTAAAGCTTGTGCTTGTTCTATTGTTTGCTAGAAGGCAGTTGTTGAAATTAATGACATCAGAGCCATTCCTATTTGCTCTCTAGGTTAGCGATGCATTCGTAAACCGGGAGAGTTAGCAGTGGTGACATTACCATAGCTTAGTAGTAAATAATAATAAAAAAAATAGTTTATTCAAAAGAAGAAATATTTACAAAAAGAGCTTACTGATGGTTCCACACTAGGCTAGGCCCGTCACGTGGCAACCGGATTCGGGGTACTTTCATACAATTTATTCACTTCCTTAAACAATAGTATGGTAACTCGATTCGTTGGACAGGACAACTAAGTGGTGTAACGCGTAAAGCTTCGTACATTCAGTACGCGCTGATTGAGACTCTGTCTAGTAGTGTCTGTGGGCCTGGGTAGGGATGCAAGGTTGTTGTAATATCGATAAAAATATCGATAATTATATCGAGGTAATGAAATTATCGATATTCGATAATATCGATGATTTTGGTCGATAATATCGATAATATTGATGATATCGAATTTATTTATTTAAATAAAACATTATGCAGTTCACTGAATAATTGCTTTATTATTTTACATTATATACAATGTCCAGATAAAATCATTATAGCTGCCAGTACTTGGCGTCAATTGATCCTAAAAATAGAAGCTTGGCTAACCTTTTCCCATGAAGCCTATTGCATGCTTGGGTAACAGTGACCCCTGCCTTTGAAAAAAGTCTCTCGGATGGCACTGATGTAGCCACAACAGGGAAATGTCTCGTGGCGATTTTGTATAAATTCGGGTAAGACCCCTGCATTTCTGGCCATGTTTCTAAAACATTCGTCTTTAAAGTAGCCCGTACAGCCATATCTAAGGTCGAGAATTATCGGTATTTTCTTAGGATAATGATATCGATATTATCGTATCGTTATAGCGCAAATATCGATAAAAATATCGATACTTTACCTTTTATATTATCGATATTATCGGTTTTCCGATATATCGTTGCAACCCTAGGCCTAGGCAGCCAGCACAGGGACAAAGAAGTGCGCCAACTACTGGAAATTATTCCGCTTTGACATCACTGTCACATAAAACGGAATAGGCAACAAAGATTTTTAATTAGAGGAGATTTAAAAAGAACAAATAAAATTAAATTGACGCAGAATTAAATTAACGCGTGTCAAAAAGTTAAATCAGTCTTCGTATTTCTAAGTACGTGTAATGTTAAGCGTACTTACCTTTCCTTTCTCTTGTCGAATAATTTGATTATTATCTGCCTTTCCGAGTTTGTTGCTTGTTGTTTGCAACGATCTTCGAAACAAGTTGCTATTAGGCCTTCATCTTATACTTTCACCTTAAGCCAGACTGTGCTGATTTTTGTTTTTTTTTTTAATAAATAAGTTCTTTAACCTTTAAAAACTTTTCCACTTTCCCAATCTCACAACAATCGATGCTTACACAATTTCTTCAAACTTATCTCATAAAAACCAATCAAATCAGCCCTTAATGCTATCAGCCCTATCTTAGCCCTCTAGGTTGGCAACGCATCTGAATCCCTCCGGGGTTGCGGGTGTCTATGGGCAGTGGTGATCGCTTACCATCAGGTGACCCACTTGCTCGTTTGCCTTCCTATTCCCATAAAAAAAAAAAAAACACAAACGACAGCGAAACACTTTAACTGTCTAGAAAATCTCATAAGCAACATCGAATATCGCTGGGTCCAATATCGGATAATCAATAAGTGGGCGAATTTGGAAGTAGTCCAAAACTCGGAGGAGTGCCTGATTTACCCTGAATGGCATTAGTTGGGTCTTATGGCCTCATTTTAGTTCCATTCAAACTTGCTTTACTAAGGTTGCTTGCTTGTACGATGCCAAAAAACGAGCGAAATTGACAGCAGTTTCGGTGACATTGTTATAAACTTTCAGCTTGTATTTTAATAAGTCATCCACTCCAAAATTTGAAAAACATTTTTCGATCTCTTTCAGTGGTTGGATCGGATATACTAACATTTGACGGACAATCGTTTGACAACGCAATTAAGAAACATAAAATGAGATTTGTTTAATTTAGTGCTGATTGATATTCATTGGAAAATTAGGTATCACAATAAAAACACAACACAGTCTGCTACATTAAAATCTCTGTGTTATTACCGACTAGCTTCTGCCCGCGACTTCGTCCGCGTAGAAGTAGCAATTGACATGTCTATCGTTAACCCGCAGGAACTATGCAATTTTCCGGGATAAAAAGTAGCCTATGTTTTAATCTAGGGTACCAGCTATCTTCGTTACAAATTTTATCCAAATCTGTCCAGTCGTTTTAGCGTGAAGAAGGAACAAACATACACACTCACTCACTCACATCGTGACATCGTCACAAACTTTCGCATTTATAATATTAGTAGGATATTTAAAAAAATCAGCAAAGTTTTTAAAGACTGCTGGTTTAATGAACCAATTCAAGTGTGATCTAATGAAACCCTTTCACCGAAAACTTCGAAGTGGCACGTTGTGTCTGGCAAGGAAAATCAATATGACACTTATTGTGAAAACGTTCTTCGGCGGGTCAAGAATCAAAATGATTTGACTATCCCTATCGCTTTAGTATCCATACCACTCAAGAACATTTACAAATTAAGTCACCGAAATCACCTTTAAATATTCGAAAGGGGCAAATACGGAAGTAAGTGTTTTCTTTACCCTTTTAGGACTTTACGAGGTGCGTTTTTACCGGCAATACACCACCGTAGGGACAGGAGCTCATAAAATTTCAGGTGCCAAGGCTCAGAAGTTTTACGAGTTAGTAGGATTTGAAGCTACCCTTATAGGCTTAAGTGTACATCAAATGTTGAAATGTGATGTAAGAGCGGGCAGCAAATATTTGCAGATGCTGACGGAAACTCTGTTCACGGGGGTCAATCATTTACCAACCAATATTTGAAGGAACACTTTTGTTATTGAAAGTTCTTTGACCTCGTAAGTCCCGAATTTTTATAACAGGTGTAGTGCAAATCGCGACACCAAGTCAGACTTTTGTGATTTTGGACGTATTTAATTCATTTAAACTTTTTTTCAGTTTTTTTCATTGAACATTTTTGTACTCCGTAGTCGATTCCCTAACATAAAAATCCAATTTTCATACTCACTGCATAAAGTTAAAAAACTGACTTAAGTTGAAAACTGACTATGCATTCGGCGGTTATTAATTTGTAAGTTACATGAGGAAGTAAGTACGCAAAGACTTACGAGGTTAATAGAGTCCCGTTACTTTTAATCACTATCATCATCTTCATCAGCGTCCCCAGCTGGGCCGAGGTCTTGGACTGTCACTTTTGCTCCTCACTAATCATGGATTCATCACGTCGTTCGTAAACGTAGCGTTTGGGATCAAGTGTAAAGTTTGAACAAGTGTCTGCAAACAGCTTACACAGTAGTGACTTACTTAGTTGCCAAAATTTGAAGGTCCGGAAGAAGCGCTTGGATCCAGCAACCGACTGATATTCCTAATTTATCTACAACTATAATAATTAAAGAGTGCGTGGGAGACAGTCCCCATTGGGATCTCGTAAACACTAGTGCATTAAAGCCAATGTTCCGATTGATTGGAAATGTTTCCCATCTGTTTAACGCCTGAGGCTCCCATACTCTGCATATTCTGAAGTGACAAAGTTCAATGATCAAATATAATCTCAATCAACTTCAAACTTCATGCTCTGAATGTTAAGGTTTATTGTTGATAATGTGATGAATGGAACGTGGGTCCTTGTGGTATTCGTTGTTGTATCGAAAGGCTTAATAGCCATTACTGGATAGTTTTGTTTGGGTCGAAATAATTACTTTCGTTTGACATCACGATCGCTATTGTAGTACAGTGTATGTAATTACTTTAGGGTATATTGTTTGACTTTTTACAAGCTTCTATTTAACTTGCAATGTATGTACACACAGCAAAACTATTCGGTATGCACCCTAGTTGTCCATGTGTGTCATTCTATACACACATCCGCACCTATCCGCTGCCTTAATTACACACACAACAAAATGATTTTGTATCCACACGAGTATTCACACTAACATGGCCTATGTGTGCTGATTGTGTTCTCTGACTACCTTCACATATCTCTTATTGTAGTATAGGTTAATGTTATTCAATCGATTTTGCTCAATGGAAGAATAATTTCGTCATGAATAATATGAGCGCGGTGGCTCAGTCGTACTGATTAGGACTATGAATGTTAAAGACCTCGGTTCGAATCTTGCACAATGTGTCTATTTTGCATTTTTTTTTTTTCAATTTATAACTATCTCAAAACCAAATCATGACTACTTCAAACACGAAAAAAAGAAAGTAAAAGAACAAAATAAGAAAATAAAATCATTGTTTCAAATTGTTTATTACAACATTTAAGTAATTATTATTATCATAAGACTATAACTAATTAAATTAGCAAAATAAAATTGCATGCTGTTCCTTATAATATAACAGAAGAAGAACAACATTTATTCGTAAAACAACACACACTATAGTGACCAGTATGATTTTAGGTTAATTAAAAATTTCTGTTACAAACATAATTTAAAATTACAATACAAATGGTAAATTGAATGCACACCACAAAAGGGCTATTTTTAAGATGTAATTTATTCGAATTAACAAGGGTTTTGAAAAGAGTAGGTATCATTTATAAGAATTTCCGATTTATTAAGTTTACTTAAGTCTGAGAAAGATGAACGAAACGTTTTATTTGTTGAGAAATAAAGTCAGTGGCGAAATGAATCGACATGTTAAATGACAGCCATTAACAATAACATCATTGCACACTGGATTAAATCTCCACTTTCAAGTGACTAAGCTACCTAAATTTGCTTTGGATTTTATATCAGATGGATCCCAGTTAATAACAGTTAAGGAATCTTGTTGGGTGCTCAGCCAGTCTTTGACTATGACACAATAATATTGTTATGCACGAAATAGGTCACACATCACTTTTTTTTAGCACCTTTATTACGACCCCCAACCCATTAATAACTCACAAATCCCATGGATGACATCCAAGCACTTTTCGCCACAAAATTTTTCGTCCATCTTTTTCAGAATGGTTTTTCATCACTAAAAATCACTACATTATTACCTATTCGAATCAAAATTATAAATATTCACGATCAAAGTTCATTCTGTTTCTTCTATGCTGGCTGATCCGTTGAAGCATTTTTTTTGCTGGTTTACGAGTTACGACAATGCTATCCTGCAACATGCAGATGAAGTCGCCCAGTTTACAACGTAGGTAACATTGTCTCTCGTTGATGTGAAATAGGTCCCTTTAGCGTGTGCGGCAACTACTTATGTCCAAATGGCGTGAAGATGAGACTTCTTGTTTTGACACAGAAGGAATATTCTTATCGTGCCCGAAGTCTGCATAACGGTGAATCCATAATTGAAGTCTTCCGCTGCAAAATAAATGAAGTTTAATAAAAAACATTATTCGTCAAAGAAAGTTATTTGGATACATTACGGATACAATAATAAATCATTGTTTTTAACACTATGAAGAAATTTGATGTAAAATAAGAAGTAATTATTTTATCAGACACTTTATCTACTTACCGATATCAATAAACGCCTTGCGATTCCTTATAGAAATATTTTGTTCGTAAAGAACAATAATTTCTGCTCTTTTCAAAAAAGATGATGACTATCCATATTTTGCAAATCACAAGGTATTTCAAAGGCAAAATTAAACAGTTCGTTGTTGTAAAACCACTTGTAAAACAAGGCGTAACGAATGGCGGCTAGCGTTGACAAATTAATATTACTAATAATTTGAGGGTAGAATATACTTTATATTGTTAGACGAAAATGAATAAAATGTGCATCGTCTAGCAAATTTCAACCTTCTAATTTCAACCTTATTTCAAAGCTCGTTAAACAACTATTTACACATTGCAAATGCAGTAGTCACAGTTTGGACGTAGTAATTCATAAATTCACCAACTGTATTAAATGTCTCGGTGGCTCAGCGGTCACAAAGGCAAGTCGAATACTTGATTTGTGCACTCGCTCTCTAGTGAACCGAGTTCGAATCCTAGAAGAAATTACATTTTTGGATGTTATTTAAATGGCGATGCTGGTTGTAAGGAATATTGGTTGGAAATGTTGGAATTGAATCTCAGACCAGACTTGATGAGAAATAAAAATATAACACGTTGAATCAGTGAGATGGTAGCTACTACGCTGGTAATAATAGTTCAATGCGTCAGATTGCATAAATTTAAAGATTCAAGGTCAAAGTAAGACTCGATCCGGGGTGCCTTCTCTTGCCTTACACTTGCGATGACAATATCCAATGTAAGATAATAATGTAAAATGTTTTTAGGAAAATGCAAAAATAAAACAATACTTTTACATTATTTCTGTAGAATTAACTTAAACCGGAGATATTGAATTTTTAAACCTTTGAGCCAGGCACGATACCAAGGGGATTTTTTAGTTTAATTTGTAATTATTTTTAACTTAGTTTATTATAAACTAACTAAAATAGTTGCAACTTTCTTCATTGTTATTTTATAGTTATTGTTGATGTTTATATAATAAATAGGTAATTTACAGCGACATTACTTATTTATCTTATTACTAAAAAAAACTGTACTGAGAGGGTAGATATACGATCGAACTCACTCACACATTCACATGTGGATTCTACGTAATGTTCATGTCGGTACTCAAC
Organism: Pandemis heparana; assembly: GCA_963854515.1. Classification (NCBI taxonomy): domain Eukaryota; kingdom Metazoa; phylum Arthropoda; class Insecta; order Lepidoptera; family Tortricidae; genus Pandemis; species Pandemis heparana. The sequence goes on along the minus strand of OY978020.1, from coordinate 4,704,777 downwards.
ACATAGACGACGTTTGTGTGCGTGCCTATGCTTACCGAATTATTTTGCCGTGTGTACATACTTACATTATATTATATTGGCCCGGTTGAAATTCACGAGGTGGTTAGATTCTCTTTGATGGAATCTTGCGACTAATTTTGGGGCAGATATAGTCATCAACCGATTGAGCTGAAATTTTGCATACTTGTGGAAGTCGGATGACATTATTAACAATGATATTTCATAGTATAGATATGTTACGTTTCCTAGTAAATTGCGTTTGAAAAACGTTCCCTCTGTTAACTGTCACATTGACTGTCACGGACTACTCATACTGTGGCTTGTTTGAGGTAAATGAGACAATTGGGTCATTTATGAATCTTCAACTCGGGCGCGGTAGTGACATTATCTACTCCCAGTTTATATGTAATATCATTGCATTATAATAATCTGATACCTAGTAGAATTCTGTAGGCTTATTGTCTAACTCGCTCGCAATCGCCATCGTGTTCATCATTTGACAGTTCATGTTATGGGCTAACAATTGGTTTCGGAATCAGCTAGCTGTCACATTCATACAAGATATATCTCGCAGTTGTTCGCAAGACTTGACTAACAAGTCATAGACAATCTTACACTTACGTCCAATTTTACGCAGATAATTACAGTGTCGACCGTAATACCGGTTTTCGTTTCTCATTATTAAAACTTTGAATAGTTCACGCTGTGAGATATTATCTACGAGTGGGAGGGGGCACTCGACCAGGATGTCATAGGTATGACAATTAATGTCAACGATGACTTTAAAAAATACGAACTTTTGAAAATCGGTGAGAATTTGTCATATCGCTGACAATTTTTCAGTTTCTGACATTCAAAAATCGGTTCCCTGCTGCTGAAATGTTCAGGAAAAATTCTAACTGAAAAATTCTATCTACTGGGGTTATTATGCCTCGTGTCACAGATTAAAAGCCAACAGAGGCGCTATGACGTACGGATTAGTTTCATGGCATTTTTTATTGCCCCACATTTTATGTTATTCGTATGAGTACTTGTGTTTTACGAGGCTGTTACAGCCAGAGTGCGAACAAACGCCGAATAGTGGGCTTAGCACTTTAGGGCTTACACATAAAGAAGTGGCCTTGGAGGTTAATATTTGAGAGAATTTTCCGAGTAGCTGTTAAGATGAAAAAACGGAAAAAAAGTTAAATACACGGACATTGACTTTGGAGGTCTACAATGAATAAAAAAGAATAAATAATAAATAAAATAAATAAATAGCCTTAATAGTAGACAGAGCCTAAGGTAGCCACGCCTAAATGCCACGTTTAGTATTGTGGGCATACATAGGTGGAAAGGGGATTTTTATTTTTTTATTTTTTTTTATTATAAATCATCATCATCATCACGTACATCAAAATAGTGATGGGTTGCTAGCCGCATCGCCTATAATATTCCTAAGATTTTTGCCCGTTCCCTCGATGGGCTTTTACCTGTGCGGGAAAAGAAGTAATCAAGTAACTAGAACATTCTGTGTTTTTTCTTTGCTTCTAGACCAGTATGAAAGGGATTTTTTTTACTAGAAATATCTCATTTCCATATCTATCCACAAGGCAGAGCCAAAGCTAAAGATTGATAAATGTCTTCCACCTATTTCTTCTAAGATGGAGTAGGTATATCATGTTATTAATTACCAGTTACTGTCAGTTCCTTCCGTCGTAACGTAATTTTCCACCTACTCAAAGGACGTAAGTAAGAGTATAATACTCGTAATTGTAGTTATGTGTCAGTCCTCTCGAATTACCAATTAACGTCGTGCGGCACGACACTATCGCAGACTTTTAGCTGCTCTACTAAAGTATGTACTCCTAGTAGTTTCCTGCATCTGAACCGATACATAATAAGGGTTCTTAAAACACGTGTGGCTTTATGAAACGAACTTAAGCGAGTTTCATAATAATCTCACACGAATGTTGTAAAGCCTTGTCTTGTAGAGTTCTGTTGCACACCATGTTTTGTCTACACACATAATTAAAAGTACTCTAAGGTGAGTTCGGAGGCGGTAAAACTTCAACTTCATAATGATATCAATTTCGGTGTCATCATGGCGCTACATCACTGCTGTAATCCTGCTGTGATTCGGTGTCCTCCTTGACGTATCCGTTAACGGCGAACCCTGCCAGCTCCGGGGGTGAGAGCGAAAATGGCTGGCGAAACCAAATTTGGTTTTAAAGGTGCAGTTGCCCGGAGTACGAGTTTATCTAGAGAACTTATGAATATGTGTGTAGATGAAAAGTTTTACTTATTCCGTATTGGCCGAAAATAAATTTAAGGGTCTCAGCACGGAAAGAAAAACAAAAGAGAATCGTCTGTCTTCCTCTGCGATGCGTGTAGATTGATTTCTTTAGTACTCCTATAAACGCTCCAGCAAAATGTACAAACTCTTCAACAAGGGTTTCAAATACTTAATTATAATCAGATAAGGGTTATAAACACAACCCGATGAATACAAGCAGTAAAGGTAATGGCTCCGTAATAATGTAATGGCTTATTTAACGTTCATGCAAATTAGCTACAAAAGCTCTATCATGATTGGCAGTTTGCATAATTTACGAATTCATGCGTACTTTTAATTTAGCTGTTCTTTAGAACGTTATCATTGATTAAATTTTTTAGCGTGCCGTATCCTAGTGGTTATAATTAGAGTCACATTTTGCGGGTGGTAGGGCCTTGTGCAAGGTCCGTTCGGATTGCTACCACCATCTTACTCGCTAATCCTGCCGCTAAGCAGCAGTGCTTGCACTGCTGTGTTCCGGTGTGGAGAGTAAGACAGCCGGGGAAATTACGGGCACAAGAGGCATTTCATCTAAGTCTTCAAGGTTGGCAACGCATCTGGAATCCCTCCGGGGTTGCGGGTGTCTATGGGCAGTGGTGATCGCTTACCATCAGGTGACCCGCTTGCTCGTTTGCCTACCTATTCACATAAAAAAAAAAGAGTACTAAAATTAGTTTTAAATAGTTCGTGGTTAATTATGTCCTAACTATCCTAATCCTGTCCTAACTATAATTATTATAATGGCGAATTTGATTGATTGCATTTATTTTGTTGGTTTGTTACGCTTTTGCGCGTATACTGAACTGATAATAAAAATCGGGCGACCTATAGCGATTTCTGATCGGGTGAAAGTGAAAATAACGCTCTTACCCGAGCCTTATTCTGCAAGAATACCTACACTACAAATACCCGACTATTACTTACTAGCTTCCGCCCGCGACTTCGTCCGCGTAGACGTCAATTGATATGTTTATCGCTATCCCGCGGGAAGCATTATAATTTTCCGGGATAAAAAGTAGCCTATGTTTTAATCTATGAAACCAGCTATCTTCTTACCAAATTTTATCCAAATCCGTCCAGTCGTTTTAGCGTGAAAAAAGAACAAACATACACACCCACCCCACATCGTCACAAACTTTCGCATTTATAATATTAGTAGGATTCTGATATCTACCTGTAAATTCATAGTTTATGTAACAATCGCTACTCATTGAATACGTTTCATTAAAACTTTATCACGTAGTATAATCGTCCTAGTTTTGTTTGTCGTAGCCTGCGGTGCTAAATCTACTGACCCTATGTTTATTATTATCGACATTGACAATATAAGTGGCAGGTTTAGACATCCCTTTCTTTCTGATAAGGATAGAGAGGGACAGTATCTCACATCGAGTGCAGTGACCGCTGATGAAGTTTGAATAGAGTAGATATATGTGGCATTGCCACGGTATTTGGTAAAGATGGGAGTTGACTGGTGAATTTTGTTTCGTCATTTTCTTCTTTAGCAGGCAAATGGTTACTAACGACGTTTATTCAATTTTGCGGGTTGTAGGACTTGCGAGGTTCATCCGGATTTCTACCATCGTCTTACTTCGTAATCCTGCCATCAAGCAGCAGTGCCTGAACTGTTGTGTTCCGGCGCGGAGTGTATGGCAGCCGGTGAAATTACTAATACATGAGGTGTTCTTTCTTAGCCCTCTAGTATGCCAATGAGAACCACTTGGCCTTTTTTTCATTTGTCTTAACTTATCACACACATACACATACATGTCATAAATCACGTATTTATTCCTTACGGACAGGCCCTTTTTTATGGTGTGGAAAATACGCCTTATGCATCCGCCCAGTATGGGGTTACCGGGGGTATGTGGGGCTCTCCCGCGACGGCAGACATGCCCATTAAAAAAGGGGTAGACAGGCAAAAGGTAACAAGACCTAAAGGCCGTGTTTAGCATAATTGTGGGCGTATAGGTGGAAAGGGGAATCAAAAGGAAGGAAAAGGATTTTTTTTTAACTTATCTAGACGAATTAATACCATACACAAATCACAGACTAATCGCCTGTTTCACCACTCCTTAACCGTCAGTTACCTATGATTCCGTCTCTATTTATTGCTACGAAACAGACAGAGACGTCATCATAGATAACTGACACTAAGAGAGTGGTGAAACAGGCCCTAATTCCAGTCAGCTCCCCGAAAATCCATGCCTAGTGGAGTTAACAGGCTGTCCAGCGCGACCGTTATGTTAATTGGCTGAAGTTTCAGACAAAGGGCCGGGTTGGCTCCGAACCCGTTGTTTGCGAGGACCCACCGATTAACCTTTGGCCACTTTATCGATCTCTTGCTGAATCTAAATTAAGAACAAACTTCATCGATCAGTATCTAGTAGAGGGCTCAATTAACGTTCGCTGCCAGCTACCAAGCCCGAGACTTCTTCAGGTACGTCAGAAGCACACGTGCGTTCAAACTGTAAAATTATATGACTGCACTGGGTATCACGAAGGAATGGAAATCACGAACACGCTGCTTGGGCGATGTTGCTTTATATCTATTGATTGTTATGTTAGTATTATTAAATATTTCAATTTGTATAATTTGTATTTTTTATTTCTATTTTCATTTTAAATTTAAATTAAATAACATAGTGTTTCAATTGTATTAAGTACTAACCCGATATGGATCTTGATGTCCGAAATAAATAATTTTTTATTTATTTAAAGAAAGAAAGAAAGAAAGAGAAACATTTATTTACACACATTATATACATATATATAATATTCATATTTAAGTATATGATTTGATTGATTGATCCTTCCGACCGATTTCGGCCATGGCGCCTTCGTCTCCTAGTTAGTATAACGCTTATACGCCCGTAGATGGCTCCAAGCATCCAAAACAAGCGGTAATTGGATTCCACAGCACTGGCATATCATTATGATTTTAGCTGGCACTGATGCTCAAAGCACAGACATCGTTATTTCCATGGCTGGATACTAGCATCCCAGTACCCTTTAGCCGCTATTGAAGCCGGACTATGGTAATAACACAATAACACCAGTATTCAGCGGTTTCAATAGAATATTATCGAACTGCAGGCTGCATAATCTGCCAAAGGCACGGATCGGTCTGGGAGTATTCAGTGTGCTGAATAGCGTAATAACGAAGGTGGATTGTTTTGGATATGAGCGTTAATTCATTGACTTTACGGGGGAATACTGGTGGTGTTATTTCTTTACAAAAACTCTCAATATTTTCCGACCTCGATACAATACAATGATTCTTTATCAACACAACCACAAGAGGCATTTTATCTTAGCCCTCTAGGTTGGCAACGCATCTACGATCCCTCCGGGGTTGCGGATGTCTACGGGCAGTGGTGATCACTTACCATCAGGTGACCCACTTTCTCGTTTGCCTTCCTATTCACATAAAAAATAAAACAATCTACATAATAAACAATACCTACAGACAATTGCTGGGTAAGCAATAGGCGGTCTTATAGCTTCAGAGCGATCTTTACTAGGTAACCTTAAGCACAGGATGAAAAACAGAATAGATCTTGATTATCACCATCATCATCAGAATCAGCCTGAAGACGTCCACTGTTAAACAAAGCCCCCCCCCCCCCCCTTGCACACTATAATAAACGACGTTTAAAGTGACAGTTAAAATGGCGTTTTATGTGATGTTCTTATTGGTGCAATTGTTTGTCAAGTATAGAACTGTTCCAAAGTTTCATTGATCGCTTTGCAAAACATGAGGTACCTAAAACACAGTCTCTTAATTTTTTTTAAAGTTGGTTAAAAAAGTACTGTCCAAAAAACTAAAGTAGGCCGTTGGGTTGGCTTAAAAAGTGACTACTCTTTCTCCAGAAACTAATCTATTTTGACTTGAGTATAAGTCGAAGTATTATTTTTTTACTACCCTTTGTAAGCGAAGTGTTTTTTTAATGCTTCTGCGACTTCAATCATTTATAATTTATTTGTTTTTCGAATTTCAGTCGCAATAGCGGTACGGGTGAATGGCTTGCGGTTATATTCGACAATATCCAAGTGATACACAAGCGAGGTCTAATCCAGAGCGATGTCTCGCTATTAATATATTATGCATTCGGTGTAAGAGTGAGATAGCAGTCACGCTCATCGGCGATAATACTTAATTGCGATAAAATAATAAGTACAACGACCACATTTTCTATTCTAGGTACCTACACTCGTATTCAAAATTCAACAAAGATTTTCAACATTGTTGAAAAGTACCTATTTACACACATGATTTCAAAGTTCGGCATCTTTGTTTCCCGTTGCATTTTGTGAAATAAATGCACTCTTTTTTGCTTACGGTACCTAATTATCGCATAGTCATCAGCGCTCTGTAAAAATTCCAAATCAATCGGACTGTTGCAATTAGATAAAAATCGAGTAGCAATATTTGATTACCTACATTGTTTGTTACTTACAAGCACCCTTAATATACCTACCTTGAAATAGAAAGAAAGAAAATATTGTCTATTATTATTACGTACCACTAATAAAAAATAATAAAAACTCATCCCACCATCACCGTCTGTATTAAAATAGGTCTGCAGCTTCGCCGTTTTGAGTTCGTCGGACTAGACTGACCTGCAAATAGAACAAAACGAAAAGAAGTTTATATCCCGCTTCTAAATTACTTAACAGATTTAAAAGTTTCACGACTAATAACACACATAATATTATAAACGGATTATAGACCGCCACAATTTGTGGAGAAAAGTTCTCGAGTGGCGACTACGAACCGGAAGACGCAGTGTTGGCAGGCTGGGTGGACCGACGCATCGTGAAAGTTGCGAGAAACCGATGGATGCAAATGGCGAGTTCATTACGATGTGCTAATGGGCCTTTGTTCAACAGTGGACGTCTTCAGGCTGATGATGACGATGATAAGACCGCACAACCGCATGTATCAAAATCATGGGCATGGGTCAGTCTACGTTATCTGACGCTTGCAACTGCGTCGAAATATAGGTAGCTCGTTAAAGGTAATTGAAGAAATAAGAAAGAAAGAAAGAAGACATTTATTCATTTTACAAGACGCAAATATAAGAATATACACACAATTTTATAGAAAAGAGACAGCAAAAAAAAACATACATATGAAAATTAGATCATCAGCGCTGTGTGTCTTCGCAAAAGTGAAACGGTCGCTGGCTCAGCATTACGCTGAGGTGTTAGACACCTGCAGCACTGATGTTTAGCCAGAACCGTCTAGTTGCGTCTTATTACTTCTGTATACCTTTTTCTGTTTTGATTGTTATATGTGGTGTTCAATAAAGAGTTATTGTATTGTATTGTTGCGGTCTATATCCCGTTGATATTGTCTTATCTAAATCACTTATTCGGAGTTGAATAGGGCCAGGAGCCCCGTCGGTGCGGATGACGGCTGAAGCCCAGCCCTCCCTTATTTAACGGAAGTGTTGGCGGAAATGCGGAAAGCGAAGTTGAATAACTTTATACCAATAAGCCTATTTAAATTTTGTGGACTGACGAACGAATTGTACGCAAATTTCGCACTATTTTAAAGCAAATAATATGAATCTATACATAGTTGCTGCTGTGTAGAGCCCGGATATATAATGAGATCCACAGTTGTGATGAGATTCATGTCATCCGTTACTTATAGTAGTAACTAATCAATTGAATAAAAAAAATAAGACTGGTTTATTATACGTCTACTCCCGAAAAAAAAATTGTTATGTATGTATATTATTATGCTGAGACGATAATGACGAAAAAAAACGCCGAAAAAACGCTGAATATTCGCCCAGATATCTGTGATAACTTGAGTTCGTAAAAGTTTGTATATACAAATCTACTCGCTGGCAGGTAATGCAAATTTTTATAATTTGAATTTAGAACTTGATTTAAAATTGAAAGAAACAAAGTGTTTCTTAGGCATTACCTGAACAGCTGCCTCCGAAGGCATGACTGCTGTTTCTTAGTTCATGAGTTTGAAATTAATACACGGTTGAAAGCTTTATAATGTTTTATTGATGCTTAAAGATAAAGTTGGCTCAGAGCGCAAGAACCCGTACTCTCCGTTAAACCAAGGAGTCTAAACAAGTCAAAGTAGACCTGGCTACGACCCTCAGAGCCTTGCAATACTCTAGAAAAAATTAGGGTGCCTATAATAGGAGTTTTTTCACTTTGCCGGTATTTATTGCCCCTTGAAGCTCCTCTGGGCCTCCTATTCGGTCGAGTTATTTTAGATTTATGTTGCAGCTTTCCACATCATTGTTTTACCCGAGCTTTTTCAAATTTCCCTGGAGAACCCTATGTCCTTTCGTTGCTTAATGAGAGTAGCTCATATACAGGGCGGGAAGGAGTATACCGATAAATTTTAACCAACGATTCTAGTGCCAATTTGAACAAAACAAAAATAAAAACATTACGTACTGCATAAAACCAAATTTTCGATATTCATTTATTTCAGTAAGTACTTTACTAATTGAAAAATCTTAAGCTTTTATATTGTGACGTAATAAATGGCATGATATGGGTCTAATAACAAACATACCTGCGGGTATTTATTTCATTTGGTGCAAATTTGGCAGTTTGTTAAAAAAATAAAAATAAAATTGTTTTCAATCACAAACTTAATCTTAATTGACAGTTTGTCATACATGGGTTATAAAAAAAAATAAAGGCCATCTTTTAGGAGCCCAAACATTGAAGATATGGACCCGCAATGTTTTAAGCGTCATGGTAATGACATTTTGCATGCTTGGTAATGACGATAGCACATGGTAATGACAAATGTTCCTATCTCTAATTACTTTGTACAGTTTTTGACGTATTTCAAAGTACTGAAGTATTTAATCAATTTGGTTATTAAATAAAAGAATGTAAATATTAAACAAATAAATAATAAAATACCAAAATATGAGTAGCATAATGATTTTTTTAGTAGCTTCATATATAGCTCACACATTTGAAATTCTTTGAAGTAGAAAATAATCTGTTTTTCAATAATTTTGTTTTTTTTCTCTTCAAAAGTCAAAAGTTTATTTTGCAAATAGGCCGCCAAGGGCTCTTTTACATGTCTTTTTTTAATCCACCAGCATATTCGGAAAGACCGTCATTATTACTTAATCTGTCTGTACAATAATTGTTAGATTTAATTTTTTCGCGTCTTTTTTTCAGCTACTTATCCGTTTTTTTATTAGCAATTCTTGTTTACTATCTCCTTTTTACTTGGCATATTTATTTACTCCTTCCACTGAAACAGATAAAAAACGTGAAAAATATTTGCGAAAAATACACAATGAATTAAATTAACAGAAAGTGTGGACAGATATAAAATGGAAAAATATATAAAGTTACAGAATTAAGTGCAGATAGTCATTACCCCATGGTTTAATGACGATGATTCCATAATCATCGTCCTTTCCGTGGGTAAAAAGTCCACGGTAATCAGTGGTAATGACCACCTTGGTAATGACAAATCCAGCTATTTTCACTTTAGCATGTACCTTATTAGTTATTCCAAAATGTTTTATTGATTACGTTATAATCAATCGGTTAGGCTATACGATAAAATATGATAAATATAAACAATTCATGTACTTACCGAGGAATGAGACCCAAGGGAATGACAATATTATTGTGACAAAAACCACGGTACGACTTTGTAAAAAAGAAATAAATTCTTAATTTTGCTTTGCGCGTCGTGGGCTCATTCTGCCTTCTGAATGGTGACGGGAGGCACGCGGGGGGAGCGGCGGGGGTTGTGCAGAACTGTTCAGTGCAGAGCTATTATGTCGCGTTACGTTGTGCCACGGTGATGATGAGTTAAACAGGAACCAAAATGTACGATGTTGCTGTTCCGTTTTATATGATGCGTTTTAATTTGTGCAATCAATATTGTATGATATAACTATGAAACTTTTTAGGGAAATAGTAGCTTCAGCCGTAAACGTCAGTTAAATGGAACTTTTTGCAGAAGTTTTACCAAAAATTGGAAAGCGGACACCCCTTGGTAGTGACATTTTGGCCCTTTTGAACGAAATAACTTTCACATTACTTTATATATCAAAAATTTAAAAGAAGCGGCCGTTAGAAATCATTCCTTATTACAAGATACTTTTACACACTGTAAACATCCATCATCATTTGGATGGTGATATTGTCGCGGACAGCCGATTTACACCAAATGAAATAAATACCCCTGCCATACACCATAATTTTGAGTGCGGATATATTTTTATTTAAAGTAAGTAAGTAAGTAAGGACTCTTAACCACTTTTTCCAAGAACTTTTTCTTGATGAAAACGTAGGGAGGCCTTACCATGACGTCTTAATTCCGACTCAGTTCAGGTTTTAGCTGTCATTTTTAGTACAGGGCCCTTACCATGACGTCTTAATGCGATTCAGTTTAGGTCTGCTCGCTGTCAGATTCATACTAAAAGCGACGGCTAAAACTTGAACTGAGTCGGAATTAGGACGTCATGGTAAGGCCCCTGATCTGACAGCGAGCGAACCTAAACTGAATCGCATTAAGACGTCCTGGGACCTTACCATGACGTCTTAATGCGATTCAGTTTAGGTCTGCTCGCTGTCAGATTCATACTAAAAGCGACGGCTAAAACTTGAACTGAGTCGGAATTAGGACGTCATGGTAAGGCCCCTGATCTGACAGCGAGCGAACCTAAACTGAATCGCATTAAGACGTCCTGGGACCTTACCATGACGTCTTAATGCGATTCAGTTTAGGTCTGCTCGCTGTCAGATTCATACTAAAAGCGACGGCTAAAACTTGAACTGAGTCGGAATTAGGATGTCACGGTAAGGCCCCTGGGGGGTTACCATGACGTCTTAATGCGTTTCAGTTTAGGTTCGCTCGCTGTCAGGTTCATACTAAAAGTGACAACTAAAACTTGAACTGATTCGGAATTAGGACGTCATGGTAAGGCCCCTGGTCGTAAATCAGATTTGAAATGTCACTAGAAATTGCTAAAAATAATATAAACGATTGTCACCTAAGTAAAGTTGTATAGCGCTACTCGTTTCTAAGGTTTCGTTTCGTTCACAAGAAAGTACTATCGTTAATTGTTTTTTTGTTACAGAAATTAAGAAAGTTAATGAGGCAGTTTTGGACCCATGTTGAGTTTACATTATTTACTCGTAATACCACCAGAATTTACTTATAGTTAAAATCTGTCTGCATACTCCTTCCTACCCTGTAGATAAAGATAGTAGGCGTAGTACTCGTAATACTTTATCACACCTGCACGTAAACAGTTTCATGCATAATCAAACGGGACTTAATCACGTAAACAAACAAAAAGTATTTTTGTAAATATACCTCGACGTTTTGGACGCGACTTTACATCGAATCGAGAGGACTGAAGTGGCGGGTATCAAGATCTTCTAGCTGCACGGGTTTTCCTAACTACCCGCACTTGGTCTTCATTATTAGTTTCTTCACTAGGGTAGTTTCATGCATGCAGGTTAAGTTGGCTGTAATGCCCTTAATACTACCAAAGAGCGTTTTCCTTCAGATTTAGCCTAAGTTTGGACAACATGGTACCTGACGTAGAACAATAAAATTTACAATTAAAAATGGGCAGCAAAGAGGTAAAACTTTCAGTGAAGTGACTATACCTCATCATTGAAAATAAAAGACAATTCAGAAAATGGGTAGGACTCGATAAGACGTGATTTTTTTAATTGGCGGATCGTTTTTTCTTCTATTACGTGACTATCGATAAAAAATCTTTCTCTAACACTACAGCTAGATCGCGACAGCGTTTTTTTTTTGGCGCGAATATTCCAGACACTTTAGGTGAGAAATGTTTCTTATTTATATCTAAAATCATTCGTTTCCAAGCGTTGTCGGGTTTAGGGAAGGTCATGCCAATTAAACAGAGCGATATTACATCGCCTTTGTAGATCAATGTTCCATACCAATAGATAAACCGCATCACTTGGTTAAGGGAACTGTTATAGAACCTAATTGACATGAGCGACTGAAACGCTAAACCCCGTGATAATAGTGGTGAAAATGAATTCATACTCGTGGTAATTAGTCTTAAAATATTCCAGTTAAGACTGTCGTAAAATAGATAAAAGGGGATCAAAAAAGTTTGATACAAAACTGTTGCTATTTTAAATTTTACGACAAAATGTGATACTTAGAAAGAAATTGATACCCCCATATTTCTACTCACTATTGTCATAGTCACTGAGTACACCAAAGATTATAAGTACAGTTCCCTGTCATTAGAAGGTAATTGATTGTTTTGCATTTAGTTTGCGGTAGGAACTAAGCGAGGACATCCAAATTGCTACCACCTTCGCTAATTCTAAGTACCTAAGTAAATAAGTGAGGCACGCTGAATTTCGCGACAATTTAATAAATAAATAAAAAATAAAAACGACAATAACAACAACAACATGTACTTACTGAAATTGTAGCGAATTCGGAATAAAAAAGGCTTATAAATATAAATAATTAAAAAAGTAAATGCTTTATTGTACAAATTGAAGAAACAGACGCAAATCACAAAAAACATTAAATACATGCACAAAGGCGAACTTATCACTACACTGGACCTCAACCAGTTAACCTTTGAATAGATGAGAGGAGCATTAAACGAGGGACCGACAAAGAGTGAGTTCAAAAATCCAGATGAAAGCTACAATAGAGCTTACATCAGATTCTCTAAATACACCAAATAGTTCATAAAATAAACTACTTTATTATCATTGTTACACATATGCATACATAGTTTTAATTCTGTCGCTAAACACCACATGTTGAATTGTTGTTGTGTTCTGATGCGTAAAGTAACATAATATATCTAAGGAAGTATTCAGGCACATCCCCCTAAGTTGTAAACACATTGACATCCGTGTAATGATGTAAGTACGTTCTCGTTTGCTTTGCTCGTTGTATAAAAAAGTGCTTAAGTCGAAAATTTGAAAAACCAGCCTTGTGTTGGACCTCCCATAAAGATGGTTCTTTAGTAAAAATTCTGGGCGCGTGCGAAAAACTTTCTGATTGAGACTAGTACTATTTTTAATGTATATTATAAACGTAGTCGGTTTTAAAGTTTCCCTATCTTTAGTTATAATCGACGTGCCGAGGGAAGTCCGTTAAAACAGTTACTTATCGTAATAAAACGATAGAATAAACGAACTAAACTCCGTTAGGATCCGTTTGCCGATCGGCCGTAATTCGTATTTCCCTAAGGATTCTTGCTGTTGATTACATTTCCGCTAGGGATTTGCTCTTAAGAGATTGTTTATACAAACTGATTATTGCTACCTTCATTTTGAAATGGAAAATTCTAGATCTTCTTGATAAAATTTCTTGATCTTTCATCCATCTTAATGCGAAGTGCTAAAGAATGGAATGCGCTCCCGTCTTTTGGTTTTTCAAGGCTAGAGTGAATAGGCTGTTACTGAACTAGTGAGTTACACCTTTGGTTTTATTTGAAATTCCCATCAATCGCAGGCCGGTCTGCCATAACATAGAGACAATTATTGTCTTTGTAATACATTCTATCTACTTAGAGTCCATGAGCTCTTAGAACGACCTTCGGGTTTTGGATACCATTATCTGAATCACGTCTAAAACCCGTAAAAGTGAGTGAGACAACAAGACAGACCCGAAAGTCTATTTTAAATACTATCGCACTGTACGTATTATAGATCGTTATGCATATATGAAGTGCTTGTATAGTGTGTTGTACATTATGAGTGCACAGAGAAAGTTGAGGACTGGGAAACGTGCTAAATCAGCAAAATGTTTTTGTATTCTTTAGTTAAAATACACATTTCACTTCTTCCTCGCACGTTCTCGCTCTGTCCAAGTCCACATTTATGTAAGGTTAATATGTCATACCTACGCTAAGAAAGTGAATCCACTTTGCATATAAACGGGTGGAACAGTATTCCAGTTGATTTGTTTCACGGAAGGAAATATCTGTTTCGGATGTCATCAATCCGTTCTTTGAGAATAATACGCCCAATGAATATCAATTTTTCTGTGCTTCACTCATAAAATACTTCCTTAATTCCGTTTGCAATCAACGATTCTAAGACAGGGCCGATTATTAAAAGCACATCACTCGAAAATCCCATTTAAATCTGTTCGTTGCTAACAAACCACAGCTCAAATAAATTTTTTGACTAGTCGACAACAGTAACTAATTAGCTTTAAAGATCAAATTTCTAAACGACACTGAAAATTAGAACACAGAAAAAACAAAACGTAAACCTGCTATGGGTGGTGTAGCGGTATAGCACGCATCACGGAATGATGAGGATCCGGGTTCGATTCCCGGCCATAACTTTACTTTTCGGATTTTTTTGTGTTCTAATTTTCAGTATCGTTTAAAAAATTTACTTCTAGCGGATAAATTAATTCTTGATTCATTTGATAGTAGTAATTAGCTGTAATTTTTTACTCCACTCGTTTTTCACATTCAGCACATTTTATCACCACTTCTGAATGGTGCTTTCTGAAATAACACTAGTGAAAATACCACTTGAAAGTGGTAGCTAATAAATATTGTGTTGAATTTAAGTAACGAGTAGAGCAGTAGAAAATTACAGCTCTAAATCACTGTCAACCCGTCCAAAGTTTTATACAAGTAGTAATTTTCTAGAAACACACATTTTTAGCACTTTCAAATGGCATTTTCACAGATGCACGGCGGTGATTTCAAAAATCGCCCCCTGGTTTAGAATTAAAGCATTCGGCGCCATCTTAGGCGATACCATCGGTTAATTTGCATTAAGAGGCGATATTTTTGTTTCTGCTCGTCGTAATCTGCGCCGAGAATTATGCAAACTGTTTACTCGTGACTTGGTTCTAAACGGTGGACTGTTTACTGTAACAAATAGACTTAGCAGTGCGCTTTACCCGCTGAATGTTTGAGGTCCTTTGTGTCAATGCTGAGTGCAGTGGTGCTAAACGGTCGCGTAAACTAGATTAGACCTCTGTTGAAATCTAACTGACAAGTACCATAAGTGAGCATTGTCAGTGCCTGTGTACCATTTGTTTCTACCGAGATGTATAAACTTAAAGGCAGCTAAACTGAGGCGCCTTTGATACTGTTGTTTTTAGAACAAGCTTAATGTGATCAAAATTACTTCTCTGTGTTTTTTGGTATTATTTACAGTGCATTCTTGTAAATATGCCACGATCACGCTCAGTCTGCAATCAATCAAGTGACCCGCACGTTTGTCTTCTTTGTCGGATATTAAAAAAAAACACTAGAGTGAAGGGTATGTTTTGGGTTTCGAAGTTGCGATGCCAGGAACATTTTTGGAAGGTTTATTAATATTTGGTGGCGTCATCTTTTGCTGAGTATGAAGGTAAAGTACCGATTTTGTCTCGAACTTACGGTGACATCTTTTGGCGGGTAGGTAAACTATATATACCCAGGCATTAAAAATAATATCACTTCAATCCAATAGGCACGAATCTTAGATTATGTGTTAACTCTTTTAAAGTCGAATGGGAAGACGACAACACCATTTCTAAGGTTAAAATAAAAATGCCTGTTAGTGTAGTTTTCAATCGCCTTCCCGTTCTGAGAGGGTGCCGTGTCCAGCAGTGGGACGTACCTATACATTTAGGTGATGATGATGAGTGTTGTCAATAATAATAATAAAAAAACGAATTGAAAACCCCCTTCGAAATATTATAAACGGGATGTTAACCGCGATTACCTTTATTGAGCACCCGATAATATAATCGCGATTCACATCCCGTTTATAATATTTCGAATGAACTTAACCGTAAATCATTAAAAACTCTTATTGATCACCCCCTTTTTTGAATTCAGTCAAAAAACAAATTTAAATGCGACAATTACATCACATGCCCGGTAGGTAACTACTATAAATAAGAGCCACTTTTACTACAACCATTTCTATGTTGACTTACTGACGTTACCAGGAAAACAGGACGCTCGGGTAGGTATTAGTCGGGTTAAATGGCCGACTTTACGATGACGAGCGATCGGATCGCACTTTTATTGCCCTAGACCCGAATTTATGCGACTCTAGGAATGGATCGATACCACTATTGACATAATTTACTTTGAGCTTATTATTATACTAGCTGTTGCCAGCGACTTCGTCTGCAAAGAATTCGTTCATCGCTATCCCGCGGGAACTACGCAATTTTATGGGATAAAAAGTAGCCTATGTGCTGTTCCAGACTTTTCTCTATCTATGTGCCCAATTTCATCCAGATCCGTTGGGCCGTTCTGGCGTGATTGAGTAACAAACAAACATCCATCCATCCATCCATCCATCCATACTTTCGCATTTATAATATTAGTTAAACTAGCGACCCGCCCCGGCTTCGCACGGTATATTATGCATGTATTATACATATAAACCTTCCTCTTGATTCACTCAATCCGTTGCGTAGTTTTCAAGATTTAAGCATACATAGGGACATAGGGACATAGGGACAGAGAAAGCGACTTTGTTTTATACTATGTAGTGAAGGTTAGTGTTGTTTAGTACAAAGTTAACTTACTTTTGTTAGTACACCTTTGTTAGTGAGTTAATAAAGGCAGAAAGTTAAGAGTGAGTTGTGGCTAACGCTATTATTCCGGAACGGTCTATTCTTAGTAGAGTAAGACGTTTTAACTCGACTTCTGCTGTTACTATTCATTGTCTGGCTTCAGTTGGTAAACTTTTCGCTTGAGTTTAGATAAAATTGGAGTTTTTTTAGCAGAGAAACTTCTAACATCTTGTTCTTTTTAAGACCTTTATTTACATTATCAACTCACGTATAAAAGCCGAAGTATTGCTCCGACAATTGTTTCGGACTATTCCGTAGCCCTTCATCAATATAATCAATATAATTCAGCAATACTTCGGCTTTTATACGTGAGTTATCCGGTGTGTTGTAATTACCTTTACATTAGTTTCGCTTTTAAGTAACTACTAGCTGTTGCCAGCGACTTCGTCTGCAAATAATTCGTTTATCGCTATTCCGCGGGAACTACGCAATTTTCCGGGATAAAAAGTAGCCTATGTGCTATTCCAGACTTTTCTCTATCTATGTGCCGAATTTCATCCAGATCCGTTGGGCCGTTCTGGCGTGATTGAGTAACAAACAAACATCCATCCATCCATCCATCCATCCATCCATCTATCCATCCATACTTTCGCATTTATAATATTAGTTAGATTGATTTAGCCCGGTAAGAACGTCACCAAATGATGCACAAAGTATGAGACGAATTTTATATTATATAGCTGTCATGGATCATGAGATACAACCTGGCGACAGACGGACAGATAGACAGACAGACAGCGGACGGACGGACAGCGAAGTCTTAGTAATAGGGTCCCGTTTTTACCCTTTGGTTACGTAATCCTAAAAACAAGGCATTTACCAATAGATAAACCCTAATTATATACTAACCTATGTTTCATAAGCATATGGGTATAAACAATTTAATCAATTAAGTTGTTGAAGTCATCCACAAAAGGCCTTTAATTATTCGTGCTTTCAAGAACTCGGTTCAATTATTTCTGCTCTTAACCTTAATTAAATTTAATTGTGTGATTCGGAGGGAATGTGGTTCCCGCTTAATATAATTAATAATACATACTGATTTTCGTGTTCACCGAATTTTCTTTCCAAGTTGAATATTTCTCGTTTTATACGTCTTTAACTTCAAAAGATAAAATTTAAGGGAATACCAATTCCTGTTTGATATAGGTACTTACGTAAACATGTATACTTACATTATTTATAACAGTGACTGAATCAAAATTAAAAATGTTTATGTCACCGTATGAATATCGGAATATAATGTACCTAGCCAACATGCCGAATTTCAAACCATAACCGTCCAGCCGTTTTTGTGCCAACACTCGAGAAAAATCGTATTTTTATTACATAATTACATTATGCCCTGACTGGGCAATTGGGCATCGAACCCGAACCCCAAGCTTCATAGTCAGGTTCTCTAACCACTGAGCTAACCGATCGTCTGACCTCGGGAGTCTTGAGTAAATTGTGTTTTCTGAAGGCAAACAGTCCCAGCCTTACGAGACGTGACTAAACTGCTTGTGGACTGCTGACGCAGCTGGTCTTGACAAATTTAAGAACAGGGGCCTTACCATGACGTCTTAATGCGATTAAATTGCGATTCAGTTTAGGTTCGCTCGCTGTCAGACCCATACTAAAAATGACAGCTAAAACCTGAACTGAGTCGGGATGGAAATGCAATAAGACGTCATGGTAAGGCCCCAGCATGCAAAAAACCGGGCAGAGTTTATTGGTCTGAAGATTAGAAGGGAAAACGTAAGAAAATTTGACAATTTGTTTATTTATTTATTAGGTACAATTACATGTTGTAAACAATACATTAAAAGAATGCAGGAAATAAAATTACATAAATGTCTACAACACAAAAAAATAAAACCTGCATGGGGCCTTACCATGACGTCTTAATGCGATTCAGTTTAGGTGCGCTCGCTGTCAGATTCATACTAAAAGTGACAGCTAAAACTTGAACTGAGTCGGAATTAGGACGTCATGGTAAGGCCCCTGTACTCAATATCCATCATAACTTAACTTTGTAAAACGCTACTTTGAAGTCTAAAATTATTAAATTCCGAACTTTTAGTAAATCAATTTCAATCTTGTAATATTTCAACTTCAAATGGTTTAAAAAAAAAAAAAAATCTTCAACTTGAAATGGAGTAAAAGGTTTAAATAACTATCTTAATTTCATAACTATTTGTGCGACGTCGGGCGTCCCACGGATACCAAGTTTTGTAACACTAAATAATCCTACATTATAATAGACTTAAACGTAACCACACCGAACGGTTACCTACACACTCAGACCAAATGTAGGTACACTAAATTATAATAAAGCGATTAATTTTGTTTGTTTATACTGGGGCTTTGATCAAATAAAGTTAGTTATTTAATAAACAATTTTATCTCAGTGAATCCTCTTGTATTTTATAAAGAACAAATCAATTGTAAAATGAGCTAAGTTTATATTTATGAAGTAAGTACAAATTGTTCAAAGAAAAACGAACTTAAAAACTTTAAGTAGGTATGCTAAAAATAAACTCCAACGTTCCAAAATTGGTGATTATCGACTGCGTCATAAGCACTGTAGTATTTAAAAGTAATTAGAACCTCAGGTATACCTACCTAAGTTTAGTCTCTGAAACTACGAAATTGTTTTATTTTTCACACATCGCGTGCTGTACCTTTTACAAGCTCCCGGTGTTTATCAATGATCACATAGAAATCCTATGAATAAATGGCTACGTGAATGTCAAGCTGTAAACAGTTTAAAATGTTCCCAAAAGTCTACTGGAAATACATTATTCTTATCTCATCGTTTTAATATCCGCAAAATTCGACCGCAAGTCTTATTTCCTTGGCTTTCTTTACATTTCCGTCAGCTGCTGAGCATAAGCTGCTTTTCTAGACGAGGATGTTTTGAAGAAGGATATAAAACACCGTAACAATGTTTCACCGCTATTTCGTAGATCATTAGATGTTCTTAGAAGAACCACAAATCAATTGTTACACACGAAATAGGACACACGTGTAACTAAGTTAATTGGCAAAAGATATAAAATCAAATTTTGCAACTCGCGTTGAAACTGTTGCTTCCAATAGCCCGATAGACGAAATAGGGTTTATAAAGCGATAAAAATGCAAAAATGAAGTCGTCATCGTCGTATTACCCGGAAGACGTCCATTGCTGGACACAGGCCTTTTCTATAAGTATTTAAATTCGAGGTGATGATCGCTTTTTTTATGCTACGCGCAGCTAATTGCTTTCCGCGATTTTTGTTCAGATCGTCCGTCTTTCTAGCATGAGTCCTATCAAAGATTAAATTTGTCTCCCAATACGCGGTTGTCTCCAGAAACTTAAAACCATAAACGACCCAATGCAATGAAGTACCGTCTACAAATAGAAAGAATGTAAAATACACAAAATCTTCTCATAGTGTCCTTTGTTTGAGATAAAAGATGGGTGATTTTCAATCAGGTACATTTAAAATATAGGTGAATGTGTACCAATTGGGTACGGTCTTTTTGATCAGGATCACATTACAGGGACCCGGTTAGTTGAAACCATACGGCTGAAGCCAAAACAAGGAGGCCTTTGAAATCGTATCCACAGGTAGGTTTTAGTGTAAACGCGTCTGCAACCGTCAGGTATGCGAATTCCTTTTGCTCATTAGTTATCCATCATGGCTTCAATAGAAAAGTCGCCACTGCTAAACAACCTAAATAAAATAAAGTTTTCTTAAAATGTGTATGGTCTTGACGTTGGCAGCAATATTGCTCTCTAATGTCACAGGTGGCTCCCATAAAGCACGCAACAGGAACAAAAGTTAGCTCAAATTAATATGGCTACCTAACTTCGAGTCTCATACGTTCAAATCGCATAGGGCATCGTTAGTTCGACTAACTTTTAATCGAGTTACCGAACACAAATTGCGTTATGTTGCGACTTTTGACTGAAAACGTGTGTAATGGTCTCTGGCGACCTCTTAGCTTTGTTACCAACTTCCTGCGAACTTACAGACTGATAAATGGCACAATAAAATTGAACGAAGAGGTATTTGAGGTATTAACGACGTAATTCGACTAATACCAGCAATTATCTAAAACAAAATAGGGCAATCTATTCCAAACTCGCGGTTGAAAACGCGCGAAAGTTACAGAGGTAAGACAAATGTTTATCATGATTACGAGAACAATAGAAAAATGTTATAGGCCGTAGCGACGAATGTACCGTGCCAAACAAAGCACGAAACATTTTTCGCTCGACAGCGAAAATATTTGTTCAAATTTTCGCGCGAAAAAAGTGAACACACCAGGAGGTATATGTACGTGATATCTTTTCTTTACGATGTGGTCGCTCACTTCCCCAGTACGTAATGCCCTATAACTAATAACAGGGGAGTCGAGGGACAAATATTTTCCCTTAGCAACCGAGTGGACGCCCATTGCGTATAATGCCGTCCCTTTTTCATTAGGCCTCACCTAACGTCCCGGTATTATGACGATGGGTATTTGCACGGCCTGCTTCAAATACCACGTTGATTCTGTGGAAGTACATTTAATAAGCTTTAAGTGCAGGCTGGCCAGTAATCGAAGGAGATTATGATTGTTATGTGTACAAGACCGATATAAGTAGGTATAGATCGGGTGATCGAATATTTTTGTCCTAATATAATTTTGGTCGAATGATTCTTTGGTCTAACATCTAGGTACAGAAAGCCCAAGATTTTAAACAAGCAAGACGTGGTTCAACACAGTTTTTAACGAAATAATCATTATTTGTTTTCATATCTGGATATAAAAATTGTTCTTCTTTAGTCTATTTAAAATAAATATATTATAGCTATCTGAGTACCTAACACAAACATTTTAGAATTTACGTTATTTTGTAAACAACTTGATTCTAGGAAATAATTATAATTTAAGCAGTCCTCTTGAAACATAAGCCTTCTTCAGACTTGTTCCAATCCTGACAAAAATAAACGTTGCAATATTATTTATAACTAGCAACTAAAAATGACTTCATACTAACAATAGAGACATTTACGTCATAAAAGTTGGAAATACATTAAAAAGCCAATGATTTCCAAAGTTTTTCGAGCCAAGTATATGAAGTAAGTTTGCGAGACGGAATAAAGTTTCCCGGTAAGGTAGGTATGTAGGTATGTAGGTATGTAGGTAGGTATGTAATTATTTTACCCTCGACTCAACTTACATCGACTCTGACAAGACTTTGAAAAGAAATAAAATCAAACTGTGCTACGAAAATGGGGAGAAGGGACGAGAGTTTACTAAATATACCGGGGTTTTTAAAATATCTTATCTTGATTTTAAAATTCTTGATTCATTTGATACCTCTATTTCCTATCATTTGAAAAACAGCGCCTTCTCTCGTACCTGGTCAGCTGGTGACTGAGCAGTACATGTTCCACGGGAGTTTGTAATTGTGTCGTACAGACGCATCACGCAAACAGATGACGCTTAGCGACAAATATTCGCATAGTAACAAGGTCACGTGACAGTTGGTAACAGATAGAAAAATCGAAGGCTCACTCACCTGCTATGGGTGGTGTAGGGGTATAGCACGCGTCACGGAATAACGAGGACCCGGGTTCGATTCCCGGCCATAGCTTTACATTTCGTATTTTTATGTGTTCTAATTTTCAGTGTCATTTAGAAATTATCTTACAAATTGGTTAAAAATAAAGATGTTTGTTTGTATGCTGGTTGAATTCTAATCTAAGTTGAATTTTATCTACTTCTTGTGATCGGATTAACTCGTTATTGGGTAGCTTGAAGTTGCACCCAAAGATATTATTTACACAACGTTTTGTGAAATAAATAGTAAAAGTTAAATTAAGGACACAATCATCACCATCAACAAAAAAAGGTGATGTGAATATTTAATAATGTTTTAAGCCTCCGTGATTTTCACTTGTAATTACGTCAACTACCGAGATTTAACTGAATAGATACAAACTTTATTCACCATAAACACGAATACAAAACTCAAATGTAGACAATTTAAAGAAGAAAATTCTCAATAATGAAAAATGTTAACTATATTTTTACGTAATTAAACTCTTAATTATGAAGTCATAGTAACAAATTACAAATCGCCTTGAAAAGTTGACATCAGGTTCTCTAATAAACTTTCTCGGTTCATCTCTGAAATATCGTAACTCAATTAAACTTTGCGATATGAGAACCAATATCGACAAGATCTCTTGACGAAGGAAAAAATCTGGAAATCCAATTAATTATCTGTTGAGTGCATAAGCTTTTGTGTAAATAAAACTTTTGGGTTTCTGACAATTAGCTTTGTTGATTCAAAAAAGATGTCGGACAAAGATGAGAATTTGTGTAACTCAATAACAGCTGGATTAAACCAGGGCCCTATTTTATATAGCTACAAGTTGCAAATTTACAAGCGGAAGTCTCTTTCTGACCCTATGTGTTAGAATAGAATAGAATAGAAAATATTTATTTTTGAACAACTTAAACTAAAACATGAATTAGATACCAATGTAAAAAGTAGATACAGTTGTTACAAAAAAAGGACTCCACTCAGCGTTTGTCACGGCACGGGAGTGCCACGACACTGATTTTCAGTGAGCCCACAAATAAGCTAGGACCAAACATAACATAAAAAAAATTAATCTAAAAGAAACGTAACATTACATAATGTGATGTGAGTAAACATTATTTTTAGGAAATAATGCCAAACAGGGACAAATAATAGAAAATAAAATATTAGAAAAATAAATCAAAAACAGATCAGCAAATGAACATTAGAGATTTCCGCTTTTGAAATGTAAGTTTTATAAAATAGGGTCCAGGCTGGCATGGATTGTTAAAAAAAACTATTTATGGTGTAATCGATGCCTGCTTCTGAACAGTTTCCTGCTTTTCAGTGGGTGTTGTAACACTTTGTGTAGCCTAATTCTACACGAGTATTGACGAGCCCTCATTAAGCAGACCACTATTATAATAGTAGTTTGTAATGGCCCCCAATTTCGTGGAAATGATCATTAATATTGGCAGGGCGCTGCAGTCACGTTCCCGTCGTTACGTGGGGTCCAACCCTTGGCCCCTTCGATGTGACCCCGCGTAGTAGCATGGGGCATTTCATTCTTTCCATTATTATGAAGTTGTTCCGGCTCGAGTGATTCGGTCAGTCAATAAACTGGAGTGATCTTTGTAAAGTCAAGTGCATTAAATAACGGTCGTTCTTTGACTACACTATTTGTACATAGAATCAGATTTTTTAGTCGACTTGAAAAAGGCGGTCTGGTAACCGTCGGCATCTGTTGGATTCGAGCACTGAGGGTTTCATAGATTATAATTATAATGCTACTTTTAAACTTGTTCGTGTTATCTTAACCAAAAATATCTTTTTTTTTTCATATAACTAACTCATAACCTAACCTAACCTAAGAACCTATTATAAAAAAAAAAATATGTGCAGTTATTTTATTTAAATGGCAATATTAATACCTTTAAAGGAATGGAAACATTTAATGCAGGGTTTCTTAAAGTGTGGTCCACGGACCCCTTAGGGGTCCGTGGCATGTCTATCAGGGGTCCGCAGTAGGTCAGTTAAATGTAATCATATAACTGTTATTGTATTGTATTGTTTCATTGCAATTACTGTTTTTTTTTTTTTTTAATCTTTATTTACAAGCTTAGATCATATAAATGAACATGCCAGCTCCAAAGGCCTATTACAACAATTACTGTTAATATTAAGTTTATTGAATAACACTTTATTGCACACCAGTAAACAGTTTACAAAAGAAACACACACATACAAAACTTTAAATAACGGTAGACAACAGGCGGTCTTATCGACAACCAACCTCTTCCAGACAACCTTTGGGTAGTGAAATTATCGACTGTTAAACTAAATAGGTACATAAATAACAACAGAAAACAAAAAGGTATATATAAGCTAGGTACTATATATATAAGCGAAACTAGCAATAAAAGATTTTTTTTTATTTAAATACTTAAGGTTTTTTATTATTTCCCTAAAATATTTTTTGAGAGGGGTCCGTGAAGTTGTTTAAATTGTGAAAGTGGTCCGTGACTGCAAAAAGTTTAAGAAACCCTGATTTAATGGAAATCACTGCCTCACTCTGCTGCACTCTGTAAGTTTTAATCTCACGGATTTTGTATCACACACAACAGGTCGTATTTTTTGAAAAAAAAAAAACATAAAATCTTATATTTTGACAGTTGCAAATTATCAGAACCTGGAGACGTAAATTACATTACACAAACGTAAATGTCCTGTGCCTGCATAATCTATCGCTACAGAGCAGCAATAATAACTGTTCCTGTTCATCGTTTAAGTCTTTGAGATTTCACTTGATTCAGTAATGTTTTAGAGTGTTTCCAATCATAACACAGCGGAAGTAAAGCTATTCTTCGCTCATCTATTGTTAAACGTTCCATCTACAAGTATGAAACAAAAGCACGAATGCTTCATTCTTTCTTTCATCCATAGTGATCGATTTACAATAAAATTATACTCTGAAAAGAAACTCATTCTTTTGTTATTTTTTAAGAACTCCATAATTATAATGACTATAATGTGAATTTGTTCGGATTCAGCCTTTGTAATAAAATGAAGGGCGTAACAAGGATAATTGTTGAAGCCATATAAGTTTATCCTTGAGCTGTAGATAATATGTACAGTTTTAAACCTGAAAATACAGTGAATCAGTGATTATAAGTCCATTTTGTTATAATAATATCTCTTCGTCATCCGCCAAAACCATTGGAGATTATTTGTTGTGATCAAAAACGCGGTAATGTTCTTTAAGTGTCTCAATTAGCATTGAATGAAAGTAACCATTTTAATAAAACGTACCTAGTTAAGTCCTTATTAAATCGCCACGTGTAGACTAAATGGTTTTAACGAAGGGTCCTTGCAATAGTCACAGAAACCGCAGACGAAATTTACTCAGAAATGTAGCAGATAGAGAAGAGGGAAGGGTTACTTTAGTAAAATGCAATTATGCTTCGGCTAGGTACCTACAAGCCTGACCTCGGACATTTCCTCGGTTCCTTCACTTTGCCTTTTAAATACAAAAACTTATTTGTAAATTGATTTTCTTTTCGAGGACCATTTCATTCGTGGTGAATGAGACGGTTTCGTTATGTATTTTTTTTACGAAGCTATTTCAATTTAAGTTACCTAACAAGTTGATAGTACAATCACTATACAGGATGTATCAGATAGCCCCTAACAATAATCAACTGGGGTATATAACCATAGTTATAGAAGCTAAAAAAAATATTGAAATAAAAATTGGAGTAATTTTTGTTTATGGTTTCTATACGAATGATTACAGTTAATACCTACTACCATTCCTATTTTTTTTTTTTTTTTTTTAGCCTTTTTATTCCGAATTCGCTACAATTTCAGTAAGTACATACCTACACATGTTGTTGTTGTTTAGTTTTTTTTTTTTATTAAATTGTCGCGTAATTCGGCGTGCCTCATGGCATAGGCCTCCTCCGTGTATTGGAGGGTTTGGGCTATAGTTCCCACGCGCGCCCAGTGCGGATTGGGAACTTAACACACACCATTGAATTTCTTCGCAGATGTGTGCAGGTTTCCTCACGATGTTTTCCTTCACCGAAAAGCTCATGGCAAATTTCAAATGTAATTTTCGCACATAAATTCCGAAAACTCAGAGGTGCGAGCCCGGGATTTGAACCCACGACGAGAGGCCACAGGTCAAACCACTAGGCTACCACGGATTCCTATAGAAAATATAAAAAAAAATTTACTCCAGTTTTTTTTTTTCATATTTTTTTTTAGCTTCTGTAGCTATGGTTATATACCTCAGTTGATTATTGTTAGGGGGTATCTGATACACCCTGTATTTCAATAAGAGTGTTCATACTACACTTACTTGAGTTTACTTACTATATTTCATTTAAGCGTTGTCTTTGTGTTTTGTACAAAGCTTTGCTTGAGGCCTATTTTTGCATCAATGGGTACTATCGTTTTTTTGCTCACCAGTTGGCGCCACTGTTGACTAAAGTCCAAAGGTATAGTTGTCAAATGCGACTCTATAATATCGGCGCCGAAACAATGTTTTAAATCTTTCAAAGCGTTCACATTCATCGCGAAATAATCTATATTACATATTTGCCATAATTTCACTAAGGAGAACGTATGTACTTAGGTTAATTTTATAATTTATGTCTCGAAACCCGCCAAAACCAGTGAAAAGTGAATGTTGTTATTGGACCTCACGTGACACTAGGGCCTCTAGTGGCAAATTCACACGCAATAGCCTCCATTTGATTGACCTTCTTCTTCTTCTTCTTTCCTAGCCCTCTTCAACCAATGAATTGGTGTAGGCCTCCTTCAATTTCCTCCATTTCTCCCTGTTCTGGGCAGTTATATAGGGTCCAGTTTCCGCCCGCCACTTTCCGGATATCATCCTTCCACCGCATTTGTGGCCTTCCGCGTGGTCTTTTCTGGTCCAATCCAGTAGGCGCTTGCACCAAGAGCCATGCTTTCTGGCAATGTGGCCGGCCCATTCCCATTTGAGTCTTGCCACCCTAAGGCCGATGTCCGAGACTTTACTCTGTTTTCTGAGCTGAGAGTTTGTCTTTCGGTCCCTCAGAGTGACTCCTACCAACCGATTGATTGATTGACCTAATTTGAAGTAATTGCAAACAATCAAAGGAAAGTGTTCTACATACACAAGGTCTCTTGAAATTGTTCAGTAATATTTCAATATGTGGTTAGGTTAATTTTACTTAATAGTCCTGTCGATGCTATTCAGAATTTGTAAATCATAATAATTGACTACTTACCTAATACTCATACATTGATCAATGTTCAATGTGAACCACGTCACGGGCGACTACCTAATTGAAGTGAAAACTTCTTTAGCGCTGTTAAGCACTTTTTGGGATGGGTAAAAAATGTTAAACTCGCGTCAGGTGTAAGACGGAGTGAGAGTTTAACCACCAGGATACCGATCAGATCCTCTAAGAGCTTATTTTGAAATACGAATGAATCGCGTTCGATTTTAGAAAGTGTTTTTTTTTGATGAGTCGTTATCAAAAGTACTAGGGCATCAGCACATTGTTAGAGGTCTGTCAATATAGAATATGTACGTTTTTTTTGTAAGCGGCCAGTACGGTACGCGTCTTGAGCTTCATGGAGGTTACAACATTAAAATCTAATCTAAGCTGCTGTTGCCGGTACCTTCGGAGTGCTACCTACCTACCCGTCGCTTTTTTTTGATCAAAAATTCAAATGAAAAATCTTTGCCAGCGTGTTCAGTCAAACTACAACAACCAACCAATATTAGCATATTCCGGAATAATTCCGTGACATTTAAGTGGAACTAATTAAGAGATTACTAGAAGAAAATAACTAAGAGTGAAGTCCATACCGCTACCATCTCTATCTATTACGTGAAGCACGAACCCCTATGGAGCAAAAATTTACAAGTGACGATTACACAGTATTCTTAGATCGGTAGTGTACACTGTAAAACCAGGGGAGATACTCAGAAATTCCGTTTTCGAAATTTGTATCATATCGACCCTCTCACTCTCAAATAAATGACTGTTAGTGTGAGCGGAACGGCGCGAAATGAACTTCGAAATTCGACCGAACGACTCGTTTATTCGTCGTGTGGCCGCTTGGGTTTACGAGCTGCCAGTACGTGTTTGCGATCGAGAGATTTTTAGAATAAAGCGCCGATGATAAGCTACTGAGCTTCGATTCTCGGTACCAAAATCTATCTCGATTGTGAGATTCCATACTACGTTTGATTTTCGCCGAGTTAGAGATTGTTCTCGATGACATAGACAATAGGACCCAGTGTGATGATGATGACGCTTGAGTCCAACAAATTAAACCCAGAACGAGTTGACGTTTAAAGCATAAATACATCGACACCTTAAGAGCCTTTATATATAGTTCCTACAGGGACCTCACTCTACCGCTTCTTTGTCATATAGTTCTCCATAGGGAGCAGTAAATAATGTTTATTTTAAATATGGCGGTGCCTTCACTGTTGCCTCCTGGCCGGCGATAGTACTTATGAAATATAAACATTCCCGAGGCACCACATCTTTGCAATGCAAATTTGAATACTTGCGACCTTTCTGCGCGTTACCATATGAAAGAAAGAAAATGCTAAACTTACACAGTATCCCATATCTTGCTACATAGGTAGCCCCTTCCCGTAACAACCCTTGTGTTAGGCGTTGTAAAATGTTTTATTATGACTTTACTAGCGTCTGTCCGCGACTTAGTCCGTGTAGAATTTAGCAAGATATGTTTATCGCTACCCCGCGGAAACTAATTTTCTGCATTCTAACTGTAACTGAAGTTCCAAGCAACATTTAGTACGAGTATAAAATCGAAAAAATTGCCAATCAAGATTGCCCAGGCGTAAAACAAATTGAGAAAAGACAATCGTAATCACATGGCAAATTTGAATACGTATAAAACGCGACATAAATGTCAACATTATCGTACGTTCCGATTATTTCCTTTTATGACGCCTCCTGTCGCGTGGAGCGCCTCCTATACATTGTTCGGTTTAATTTCATCTCCCCCACGTAATTATTCGCATTTTTCGGTGAAATCTCGAGTTTCTGGGGCGACACATACAAGGGGTCCATTACCGGGATATAAAGAGGCTTAATCTTACCTGGAAATGATACCAAACTAACTTCTACTTCTTCTGTTTTGGCTTCTTCTACCAGGGTTGCCAGATGTCAGCTAACTCAATTCGCCTAATTTTGACTACCGAGTAGCCTAAATCGCCTTATATGTTTTTTTTTTCAAGTAGCCTAATTCGCCTAACATTTTGAGCTAAGCAGCCTAGCCAGGTAAAGAAGAAACGTAAAAAAATACAAGGTAATGCAATCAATCAAAAAGATTCTGTGAAAGCAAGAATGCAAAAAAATTCGTATCCAAAAAAAGTCGTAACTTTTCTATATTTTTGCTGGTTTGTTGTCTTTAAAATTCATTACGCAAGGGAATTAGCGAAGGTTTTGCACCATACAGCCATTTTATTTTATATGCATAATTACGTTTCGTTACAAGCATTTTTGGAATTATGAAGGAATGATTCTATAAATTTGGGTAATCCTGAAATAGCCTAAATCGCCCATAAATGTTTTCCTAGGTAGCCTAAATGGCTACTGGTAGGCGATCGGATTTTTTGGTCGCCATTTAACCCCCTAAGGTAGCCTAAATGGCGATAAGTCGCCTAATCTGGCACCGCTGTCTTCTACAATGATTCATCATCAAGAATGATTTGGGCGGATTTCATTTGTTCATTTTGACGAAGCCTGCTGCGGATACTTGAAAGAACTCTTCATTACAGAATAGAACAGAGACCTGGTACCTAGAGATCCATTATATGGTTAAGTTGCGAGTTCGCGAGGGCTTTGTGGTAAAATCCGATAAGCTGACTTAACATTCCACAGGAATTTTTAAATGAAAGATACATTAACATAGTGTTCTTTTTCAACTGTCAATTATTTCGACTTATTGGATTTCCACCAATCGCCCTCGATCTTTTTTTTTGTCAATTGTGCCTGTTTCCTTATTTTTGGATCGTTTACTGAGCTATTTACTTTTACTCAGCTAATAAAGTTCTCTTATTCTTATTCTTATTCTTAATTTTTGAGTATATCGCGAACAGACAAAAAGACGCGGCGGAGGACTTTGTTTTATAAATGGAATGATGGCCGGTCTTGCAACATGCCATCGTATTCCAGCACTAATATTCATATGCTTAGCGACACAAAATGTAGCCCAGTTTCCACACAACATACTGCATACATAATGAAGGCCACATTTTTTGCCACTGAGTAGATATTAATACACGCCTCAATTCTTACCAATTTCGAAGCAGTACACTCCACGAGACACAGTAATCGTGTCATGGCAACGATTCCAGGCGACGTATCTCTGCAGGAGCTTCTATTACCCGATACATCAGCTTTATCGATTTCGAGGCGTGCAACATCTGGATTTACTCGTCTAATAATAGCTCGCTTAATTATATGCTTCACTGCAACATGTAACGAATTTAATGGCAATACGAAGATTGTACATACAAGGATCGAAAGTCGACTCGGGTGGGGTTCGATTCTTGAACGTGTGATAGCATTTAGTGTGATAAGAGGTTGTTGAGGCTATACTTGGTGGTAGGACTTTGTGCAAAGTCCGTCCGTATCGTTACTATTACCTTACTCGGTAATCCTACCACTAAGCAAGCTGCTGTGCCCCGGCGAAGAGAGTCAGACAATCGGTGAAATTATGGACACAGAATGTCTTCCATCTTAGCCCTCTGGCTGGCAACGCATCTAAAATCCTTTGGTGTTGCGGTTGTCGTGGTGCTCACATACCCGTACCATCAGGTGACCCATTCGTTCGTTTGCCATAAATTTCAATAAATAAGTAAAAAATGATTTGTTTCGGCTATCATTTTTACTGTATGCTAACCAAACTTACACCACCAACGTAGAGAAGTGAAGCAATAACCTACCTTGCTATTTCACAGGCACACATGTAAGACAGCTTCGTCATCAAGAGAAATGTTATAATGCGCTTACAAAACTGCTGCCACATAGTTTTTATCTTCGTCATCGTTAATTAAATCATACAGTATTAAACGAACAACATTTGTTTGTAAAAAAATCATAGTAGCCTAGTGATTAGACTTATAGTCCCTAAAGCAGAGGGTTATATTTTGTTGAGCGAAATTGCATTTAAATTTACCATGACATTTTCGGTGAAGGAAAAAATCGTGAAAAAATCTGCGCACACCTGTGAAGTAATTCAATTAGCTGTATGTAGGTTTATATACCTACTTACAACAATGTTTTAAGAACTTCAAAATACCTACTTTACTGAATTTGCGCTTTTGGAGGGCAAAAATTTGTTTTAGCTAGTCGTTTTAGGGAAGGGAAAATATTTTGACCGATTTTACTAATACCAAAACAAGCTCTATCGAAGACAAACATTATGTCTAATATCAGGAGCTTTACGAAAAGAGAAGTATTTACTTACAGCCGGCTACTCACATACCTGCCGCAGGGGCAATGTTGGAAGCAGGGCCAGTATTGCCTCCTTAATTGTGATGTGTATAGGCAAACAGGGGCAATTTATTGGCCCTGCTTGCCTATACACAATACATCACAATTAAGGAGGCAATGATGGTCCTGGTTCCAACATATACTACAATTTTTTTAATTATACAACAACTAGGTAATTTTTAGGGTTACAACTTACAATCTTTTTGGCTGTTGGTGGCTGGCTGGCGCTAATCCATTGCCACGCGCCGCAGCAACGAAATAGTAGATTGATAAACAAGGGTTGAAATATACCCATTTCACCTGAGATATTTCTGGTGCCCGAACCAATGGTTCGAGGGTGAAATGGGTTTTATCACCCGAGTTGAACACTACTTTTCATTTCGAATATGAGAAAATTAAAATTTGACTAACGTCGCATGGTCGCATTTAATATTTGTTACGTTTGTCATTCTCTTCCCGCTCTTTTTTCTATTGCGCGATTAGCGCGGATTGCGCATTTCTTCTGCGCCACCAATGGCGGCCGGCTAGTTTTTTTTTAAACTTGCAGACACGGAGGTCGCTATCAATTAATTGTCGACTTAAATATTTCAAGCTAGTTATTTTAAGATTATTTTGCCTTTTACAATTAAAAAGGAACTATTCGTATAGATTATTATTTTAAACATAGATTACATGGCTGTATACGTATTTCCACTGCTATGTACCTCATTTGGATCAGCTAGAAAAAAAAATACTTTCAACCCAAGGGTCGCGATGAGTCACTTTCAACCCTATATCCAGATAATCAATGACCTACTTTTAGAGTATGAGAGATGAAAAATAATAACATTAAAGCGGCTGTCGCTGGTATTCTTAATTGTGGGCGCACGTTCGGTCTTCTATGCGGATCCATATTTTAACTATTGTAAATATTAATTGATGTATTAATGTTCGGTGTAAAAGTGTAGTTCTTTTGTGTATAATCATCACAGATATTCTTCGTGGGTGTGTCGACATTTAACTATAAGCGGCGGCAGTGGCTATAGACTACGGACGGACTCTACAAAACGTTGGTCGAAGCCGGCTTCCTAAAGGTTGTGGCTCTGGAATTAATTGTTAGACCTAATACTACACAAGGGACAGCTAAACCACGATCTTGGTAACAGTCCCTATTTACCCATCGCTATGGTAACTCCAAAAGTCATGAGGAAATTGAAAAAGAAACGATATAAAATAGGAACTCCTTTATTTACAATGCAAATATTTACATCATACAAGCTCAATACCTTATAAAATACGATGGCAACTTGAGCAAATTTACCTTAAGTAATATTATGTACATAGAAAAATTACCAACAGAGTTGAAATACCCGGCTATCAAATTCTGCAACACATTAATAACTAGTGGTTGCTTGCGACGCCGTCTGCGCAGAATTCATTTATCGGTATTCTTCGGGAACTATGCAATTTTCCGGTATAAAAACTATCCTATGTCCTTCCTCGGAACTAACCCCCTTATTCAGAAATGCTCTATAGGCTTCTGCTAACTTAGCAATCGTTTGTCCTTATCTGTCACTTTGACATTTACCTTTCACAGATAAGGACAAACGATTGCTAATTTAGCAGAAGCCTGTGGAGCGTTTATGAATGAATAAGGGGGGTTAGGGAGGAA
Organism: Pandemis heparana; assembly: GCA_963854515.1. Taxonomy (NCBI): domain Eukaryota; kingdom Metazoa; phylum Arthropoda; class Insecta; order Lepidoptera; family Tortricidae; genus Pandemis; species Pandemis heparana. Next base: position 4,671,141 of record OY978020.1, on the reverse strand, counting down.
GTGGTTGGTATCTCTACCAAATTTCACTAAAATCGGTTCAGTGGTTTAGGCGTAAAAGCGTAACAGACAGACAGACCGACGGACCGCATTTATAATTTTAGTAAGGATTTGTCGCTTAAACCGTTAATCAGCACTTATTTTTCGTGATACGTTTTTCTGGAATATTATGATGGAACTTCTTTTTAACGAAAAACAATTGTGTCTTGTTAACTACGCCACGGAACTTAGCATTTACGAGTACTACCTACTCTAGGAGTAAATACTTTACTACCAATATTTTTTCGTGTCGTGTGTGATTTTGGACCAGCCAATCACAGCGGAGCAATTCCGAAGCCGTTTTTAAGTAAACTGTATGACATATTGGCTCCATTGGTTAATTCATCTATGATGTATTACAAAGTTATTATGCTATGTTTGGTCGATCATTTAACTCCCAACGACCAAGGAAGGGGGTTACATTCTCAAGAGTGGATCACAGCCTGGAATCTCGAAATAACCTAATCATAAAATTATGTAAGCATCAAAACTAAAATCAAACTCAGCAGTTATTTCTAATTATTGGCCACTTATATACTAATTATTCTAAATTGGAAAGCTATAGCGTCTGAACAATACGAAAAATCGAGTTTCATTAATAACTGTGATCAAACTCTGATAAAAAGAATAAAATGTACTTAATATATAATACCATTAAAGCCTAAAGGGGCCTAAAAATGTATCATGAATTGTGAAATCTTTAAAGGTACAGAGATAAGGAAAAGCTTTCGTGTAACCAAGCTTAACCAAGGACGAAGAAAGTGTATTAAGACTACTTAGAAATTAAAGTTAACGAAAATGTCGGTTAATCTTAACGAAAGAAGTAGTAGTAATCCTCAAAGAATCTAAAGTAGTCGCCTAATCTCACTCGAGGAAAGCGGAAAACGGCACAGAATACTTTTCTATGTGTTCATTGTGACAACTCCGGTCTTACTTACAGATAAATATATAAAATATAAAAATAGCGAAGATTTCATACCAATCTCTTTGGATGCATTAAGAAACTAAAGAAATATGAGTAAATTTCTGTTAGTTTTAACAGTGAATCCAACACTAAACTTGTGACAATTATTTCAAGGAATATCAGAAAAAACAGCCTTTTCTTATTCTGTTAAAAGTAACATCTACTCACTAACATTCAGTTGATCAACTAATACGTAGTACTCGCCACGGTAAGACGCTAGCCGCTATAAATTCAAATTGTCATCAGACTCACTGTCACTGGAATACTTTATGGCCTGTAGGATCTCGTCTTCTATCTCTGCCTCGCCATGTTGTTTCTCGTCAACGGCAAGTTTGTTGTAAGCTATATTAGAGTTATGAGCCAAGTTGGAGTTGTAATGGCCACCGCAGCAATACACACCCCATTTCTTAATCAGACACGCTGTCAGGAAGTATAACGAAATAAAGCAAATGACAAACAACGCGATAGAGAGAGCCACGTTCAGTCTGTAGTGCCAGTTGGCGTTATCGATTTGCGGCAGTACTGTGTTAGGGTAGCAATAGAATTTCGGTTCAACGTCAGTCATATTGAAAAGACGGGCGTCATCTAAACAGGATAAGCATTGACTGTTATGTGGTCCCGAACATGTAGCGCACGTGTAGTGGCATAAGAGACATACGAGGGGAGATTTTGCTTTTGAGTCTATAGCTTCCATGTCTGAGGCTTCCAGCGCGGTTGCTTTGGGAGCATCGATGCCTTGCCTTTTGCTGATAGTTTGTTCTGTGCCCTCAGGGAAATACGTCAAGTTACGGCGTCTTGAACTGCGTTCAGTGAGCACCTCGCTGGCGTAAGTGCCTCCAGGACAACGGGCGTAGCACCGACCGTCGAACAAGTGCAAACCTTTCTCGCATTCTAGTGGAAGAGAGAACAGAGCGGTTTAATTACATAGGTCACAGTGAAATAGTCCGCCACCACCAATACCGATCCAGCGTCCATGCAGATTGCGTCGTTGCAGCGGCAGGTCAATGATGATAATGATGCGCTCCACACCAGCCATCCATGTCAGACGTAGATAGAATAACGATTAGATGGAAAATCGGGAATATAGGTCAATAGAATCTTGTCACTGATCTCAAATAATTTTGCAATAAAATCTTCAGAATGTCAAACTCAATCTCATTAGAAATTAACCATGCTTAAAAAGGCGTGCAAGAAATTAAATGAAATCAGGGAAACGTGAGGTTGATAGTAATCTCTCAAATTTCAGTGAACTGCGTAGAAAGGTAGTGAAACGTAACAAATAAACATCTAACAATAAATTAAGTGGGTAGAGTGATTTACGGCTCAATACACAAACAGCGAGTTTCTGCCAGCTCTAAATAGCTGAGCAACGATTCTGTCAATTTATTTACTTCATTGTATTTTTTCGCGGCTAAATTCTCTTCAATTTTAGGCGGAAAGAGATTAGATGTTAGAGAAAATCGGATGATTTATTGTTATTTACGGTATTATTTATTGGTGATCCACGTCCAGTGAAATTGGTTACTCTACGAGGTGGTGTTTTGTGCATTTTACCGTAAATAAGTGTGTTTACGAAGCGTGTTGTAAGACAATTTAGCAAGCAGAGGAAGCAAAGCAAAACATGCAACAAAATAAACAATACAAATGTCATAATTAACAATAAATCATAACAATAGTGATCCTTAAAAACTACATGGGTTATTTTGAAACTACACACACAAACTAACTAACTAATAACACAAAACTAAACGCGACTAACTGCTATTTGAGATATCACAAAAAAATCCGATCAGAGACAAGACTCGGCTGAGTTCTAGAAATAAAAATCTTCGTACGTTTTGTAATAAAAGATTGTTTTTATTATTATTTTCCGTTCACATAGGATCAATATATACATATTATGCATCAACATTTACATTAATAAATACACCGTACTGTAGCTACTTAACTCCGATGCAGGTGAACAATTTTACATTTCATACAACAAGTGTGTTATAAAAATGACCCTTCGAGTGAATATGCAGCCATCGGCAGACTAAATGAGGCAGGGTCTTGACCTGACGCAACATGTGTTAGAAACGCACCAGACAGTTAAAGTAGGTATAAAAACTACAACAATTAAGTACTTATGTAAAATAAAAAAATAAGATCAAAAATAAACTGTGTGTAATGATCAATGTTAAAAATGTGAATAAGTTACTTCCGCGGGTGTTTAACTTTCATAAGTTAAAATATAACTAACACCTAATCGAAATCGAAATTGATTATTGACAAAGACACATCACATAGGTATTTACGGTATCTCTGTTTCAAAATTTTAATGAAAAACGCTATACTAGGTAACTACAATTTAGTGAACAAGCGTATCGACAGGGACAAAAACTATTATATTACGTAGTATAAGATAGCAATATAAATCTCAGGAAGACATAATAATATAATAATATTATCATCTCGTTCTTATAAATAGGTGTATCTCCGTTAGTAGATACTGATTAATGTTGGTGCGGTAGTAAAATAAATGTCTCTTGACGCCGCCAAAAGTTCAGAGACGGTTACCAAGCATCTGACGGTACTTAACTTAAACGTGGAATTGTAATTTAGCTACGATATTGCACTAGCCATGATAGTTGAAATGAATAAAGAAAACCATCTTGTTGCGCTTCGGCACACACGCTTCGCCCATTTAGTTTGCCGTTGCCTTGATGCGACACCGTCGCAACCTAACTATACTTACAGTCGCTTAGCTACCACTAAATTACGAGATTTATCATCTGAAGCTAGTTTTTACAGGGACTTGCATGACAGAATTACATTTAAACATTAAAATTAATTTAGCTACCAGTCGATGAGAAATGATGATCTTTCAGTCATTTTCGTAACAACTATTTCAATTTACACGTGAGCAAATTTGTACAAGTCTCCAAATTTATTAATCCGACACATTTATTTATTATGTACACCGTTTACAAGTAATTTATTACATAGATCTAGATGGATTGGCAATCTCTGCTATGATCACAACCACAATATGCAATTATAATTAAATACAATTAACTATAACACGATTGGATTTATTTGACACTAGGTACGACGTGGAAAGGCGTTGTTCAACATGCCAACATGAAACTTATTATAGTTAACAGATATGTATGTACGACTCGTGATATTACGAGAATATTGACAAATTTAAACATTCGCCGTTCCGCAATATAAACTGGCATCAACTAAAAATTAGTCGAAGCGATACCTCAAAAGCATCTTTCAGTTGCGACAGAAATGCATGGAGAACGTGATGAACTACAGTATTTCATACGATGCAATAAATAATTTAAATAAAAATATGTTATTCGATTTTCCTGCTGGTAAAGTCTATTTTTTACACTATCTAATATCATAAATTACTCGTATTTTATTAAATCATAAAACACATAAATGCGTTATAATTTGGTATCACCATCGAATGAGATTTAACACATTTTCCCACGTTCGAAAATCTTATTACCTAAATATATTTACTTCCATGAGTGTAATGTAAATTAATAAAACATGAGTTTCAGGGGATCGTTTTATAAAATTGGCACAGTGATAAGTTGGAGAAGTGTTAAAAAAGCAACATTTTGTTCGTCTAGCACTACAGCAGAAGGTAAAAAGTTAAAGTACTAGCTGCGGATAAAGTTAAGCTACCGAAGGTCAGTGTTTCAGACTTTTATGAAAACAAAGGAGTCTTGGTATAATAAAATTTACTTTACCTAGCTAATTTCAGCAATAATAACACCAAGTTAAATTCACAACTATTATTTGTATGTCTATTATGATTATGACTTTACTTTTACGAAAAATCACCGATCTAAAATAAAAAATTAAGTTAAACATTTAAAATAAATCCGCAATTTTGCAGCAGGTGATTGAGTAAGTTTGACTATACACCCGTCCTAAATGATTTTCTGTTTTTTTTTTATCGTGGTTGAAAAATATTTCCATACAATGGCCGATGTTCAAAATGTATGGCGTCGAATGGGCGACTTCATTTAATTCAAAACGGACAATAAAAAACGGAATGTTTAATCAAACTATCTAAACCAACTACTGAAATATCCAAGAATTATTCTGAATCAGCTTTTGATAATTAAATTCAATACCATCATTAACTTAATATAGAAGCCATTGTAAACTCCCGGCTTCCAAAACAATTCTATTAAATTTTGAGATGAAATTACTCGAATAGTATGGACGAATTGGATAATCGTATATAATAATATCAATACACATTATTTATATGTAATTGCACTTGTGATAGTTCTTCATTAAGTACAAAACTTTTCAAATGACGAATTGAACAAACAATTTGGTGAGTACAATACAATACCTACATTTACTTTATGTATTCGGATGCATTACCTACTCAAACGATCGATCCAATGAATGAATTTGAACATTGTGTAAGTTTTTTCTTTTCAAGTTAAATAATGTTTTGGAACATTCCATGAATTGATTAAACGTGACAAAGTTTTAAGTAGTATTTGATCAACAATAAATTAACTATTATCAAGTAATCGAAGGCTAAAAAACCTGTTTACCTATATTTCATTACATTAGGAAACTTAAAAGCTGCTTGGCTAAGCCTTACGTTAAGTACACTGACAATAGACCTTTTACCATAACAAATTCAAGTGATAAGTATATTCCACCACCAGCGGCGGATGACAGTAACGATCAAAAATAAAATGAGAAAGACAAAAATATTAAGTAATCACTAAGTATCCGTTAACAGCTTGTACTTATGTTTTAAATACATACTCTATCTATTGCCTGGATTAGAACGGTTGGTCTCAAATTCAAAGCGATCTAAATAAATACGATGCGAAAGTAAGTTCATAATTTGTTCTCTGAAATGGACATGAACCTTCCTAACCTTTTGAGTTACTTATTAGATGTAAAACGGTCACATTAAACTAGGCGTCTAACTCCCACATTCATAACTACTTCTAAACTTATAATAGCAAAATGTAAAATTTTACTATGTCTTACGAAGGCAAATGTCAAAGTGAGAGAATTACGAATAAGAATGTTGAGTTAACATAAAGCTCAGCAAGCATTTATGAATAAGGAGTTAGGGAATATCAGTCCTTCATACATAATACTTTATCGTTACATTCCTAACCCGCATGTCACGCGCACAATTTCTATAATTCATTATACATTGACTAGCAAATAATAACAGTAAACCGTCTCCCGTACGCTACGGCAGTGTATCGTATCCAATCTTTCAAATTTAATCTCACTTGCACCTCCATTCCATTCGTATAAGTAACTCAAAAGCATCCAGACCTAAGATTAATTAACTAAGTAAATTTAACTAAAATCACATGAGCCATGAGCACTAGGTCACCATAACCGGGGCTGGGGTCGGCGTGGCCGGTCGCAAGCACGGCGCCCGAGGCGGCCTGGTGGCTTGCAGGTTAGGTCTTAGGCTAGCAGTTAGTGCACAGTTTAGTCTAGAGGGCTGTCGGCCTGTGCGGGGTCGTTGGGCCCGCAAGGCGTCGGCCGCGGGGAGGAGGAGGAGGAGGAGGAGGCACAAACCTAGGCAGTGGTGTGGGGGCAGCGGCGCACGCGCCGTGCATCCCGAGTGGAGTGCGCCCGCGCCGTCAGCGCGCTGCTCTGGCGCCGCCGCGCTCGGGCCCGCCTCGGCGCTGCCTTCGTCGCGGATCTATTAGGTGATTAATTGCTATATTACTATTTATACAGATTTCAAGAAGGAGGTTCACAAAAACATGTGAACATGATCTTTGGCCAAGCGTGTTAGTGCGTGTTCTGATATTTTTGGGCATCTTTAGCCATTATAAATACTTAGTAACATGACTGAAGAAATAATTCATAGGTGTTTTATACATTGCTATGATGTGCAGTATTTTTTCAGCGTTCTTGCGTACTTTGTAGTCTAATACTGAGATTAAACGTGACAACCTAAATCAATGCGTTCCAGTAGACAATAAAACGCTTTCTAAATACGTCGTGTACCTGTATACCTAAGAAGTGACTCTATATCGGGTGGTCGTATAATTATTTCGTCGAATAATCGGTTGGTATTTATACCGAAAATTATAAAACAAACCTTAGTTTAACCAACCTATTCCAAGCCGTATTTTCCGAAACATTTTCAGTTACTTACCACTGGATTTTTTTAGACCAAACGATCATGCATTCAAACAATACTTTAGACCCAAAACTTATTTCGTCCATACGAAAGAATCTCCTAGTAATATTAAGGTTCTAGTGAAATGCCGTTCTAGCATCTAGACTCACCAAAACCCATATAGCTGTCGCAGTTGCCACTAACGGCCTGAATACCAGTTAGGCTGATAAAGTTATATTGGTTCCCGTCGGCACTAAGGTACCTATCTACTGCATCCTAATAACGTTTTCTATGACTGGTTTATTGCAAAATGGTACACGTGCAAGTCATTAGCTTGTCAACGAGCCATGTTTCACCTAAACCTGTGACACAGTAGCTGCATTATCTTGAGTGCAATTTACGCATATAGGTACCAGACCTACTGAGCCCTATTTTATAAAGCTACAAGCTACAATTTAAAAGCGGAAGTCTCTATCTAACACATAGGGTCAGAAAGAGACTTCCGCTTGTAAATTGTACCTTGTAGCTTTATAAAATAGGGTCCTGGTGTAAGCGAATCTCTAGTGTATCTACGGTTTACAATATACGTTAATCTATCTAATTTAATTATAAAACAGTCATTAACGATGCTATAAAACGGTAGTTTAATTTATAAATAAGGCTTTCTAAGTTAATGAGAGACCTTTTAGTTGATATAATTAATTAGACACATCTACCAAAGTATGCGACGATGATAAAGGTACTGTAAAAGGCATGGATATACGAGTAATAATACGTTACATTACAATAATCTAAAGGTAGCAATATTATTTGTACAGAAAACCTACTACAAATATTGTTACTCATTTTAGTTACCACAATAACTTCATACCAAATGTTTTGTGTCCGTCGGATGGCTTCGCGGTAATCGAAACATCTGAACAAGAAATGCGTCCATCTATATAAAACTATAATTGTGAAAAAGGTTTTTTAAATCGAATAAGCCCTAGAAGATTTTGTACATGGAGGGTGATTTGACCCTTGTATTGTATGGAAGCAACAATTCACGTGACAAGGGTTTCTTTACACACCTACAATCATTTCTGGGTCCTTGAGAGTGACATGTATCACATCGAATACGGCCGGCGTAATACGTAAGTGTCACTGAATGTAATCCGAGATACTTTTCTCGTGTCTGTTACAGCATTAGTGCCGAGGAGTGTCTCCGTCCGTGCACTTAGATGTATTGTGACAAAAACATACAGCGGGGCTTAGTCTGAGTAAGTGCGTATGTTTTATTTCCCTCGCTGCCTGTCGACATCAAAGTGGCAAGTGAGAACACTCCCAGCTGTGAGACGTGAAGCGACGCTATCAATTGCCAAACACATTCTGCGTAAAATACAGGCCGTTACAATTGACTTGAAAGAAATATGGCTGACCTTTCGAAACAAATTACTAGACGGAGGCGTAATTATTTACCCAACTCAGATCGAGACAAAACAAACAGAAGACAGGGAGCGCAAATTTTATAAGCGATTTTTTGCGAGCAAAGCGATTAAAGGTTACGGCTTTAATTTCTTTTTTTACGTAGGTATGTGCATTTTTGTAGTTTTTATTTTCTCAAATAAAATACCACTAAATATGAGTGCCAGTCCGAATGACTAGGATTCCAAATTCTTTATCCCAGAGAAGCCTGTATTTATTCGTATTAAGGCGTTTATTGGTTTAGCAATAATAGGTACAGAAAGGAATGGACTAGAGGCGAACGCCACGTCTCTCCAAGATCTCCAATGACCTGACAAAACGATTATAGTTATTGGATTTTCTTAACAAGAAAAATACTTTCTTGAAAGATAAATTTGGAAGAAGCAATCAACGACACACGGTACATATATTATGTACTATGTTTTATGCAAATAAATGATTATGATTACGGATGATAACAGAGCATCATCATCATCATCATCATCATACAGGATAATACAGGATTGCTCAAAATTATCTCAAGTAAAGTCAAAAATACCAACTCATTTTATTTCTGTACATAAGTACATTAAAACCGAGTTTTTGATACGAGTTTTCGACGGACGATAATCGGTTCCATGTATTTCTCTCGGTCAGGCCAACTAAAAAGTCTTACTCAGATAGTGACTTTCCTAAGTAACCCACAAATATGCCACTGTATAATAAGCACAGGCAGTTCTTTCAGCCTTGATTTTCCATCTCGCTTAAGCCTTATAAGTCTCTATGCTAGAATGAAGACGTATCCCCAGCGTCTACAGTCCCTGCAGGCTCATTAAGTAACTCGCTCACGATCACCGCATCGTCTTCATTTTGACAGTTCATGTATGGGCTGACAATTGGCATCGGAATCAGCTAGCTGTCACATTCATACAAGAACTGTCAAAATGAACACGATGGCGATTGCGAGCGAGTTACGTAATAAGCCTGCTGCTGATTACCAAAATTTATATCAGAGATAACACGTCATGTTTGCCTTCAGCGTTGCTGTAGCAGAGCACTTACCGTGTGTGTTTCATGCCAAAGAGCGAAGTCGTTGTCTATGGCGTTTTGTCGCACTTCTTCCACATTCTCGGGCTCCTTGGGCCATGTGGGGGCACCGTGGAGAGCGTTTAAAGGATCGGCGCTATCTTGAGGCGCTGTTTCTGTGCCGTAGAAGATCAGCTCCCACTGAGTCAACGGACCAGCTGTGGAAATAGACGATACATCAACTTCTTGCTAGGATTTTTAAGAGTAAGGAACCAAAGATACTTTAAAATCATCTCTACCAACACGAGGATCAAAACATATTTGTTTAATTCTACAAAATATATTTGTTTAATTGATCGCTTGAGTTCGTCTATTCGGAAAGATAACATACAATTTTAAAACAATATCGCATGCTAAGTATAATAAAAGCTTGTGTTTTTTTCATTTTCTTTTGATATTTTCTGCGTGCTCGTCTCCGTAGAAATCTGTGTACGTATTTTTATCTTAAAGCTAAAAAAATACTTTGCTAGTGGCTAAAGCACAGAGAAATGCCGCAGCGACGTACATTTATTTTGTTTTGTGTACACTTTTTATAACTCTGTACATTAAAAAGCCGGATAAATTGTGAGATGGACTTGCACGTAGATGGTTCCGTACAAAAATAGGAATTAAGTACTTTAAAAATCTAAAATATTTCTGTACACGGAAAAATTAAATAGAATCGGATTAAAAGAAACGCAAGCAGAGTATGTTTATGTTTTCAATCATATTTACATTTTCAAAAATCGGTTCTATCTATTAATGACATAAAATTTAGCAACCAGACGCGTCAAGATTTAAGTATTAACAGGGTTGGTAGTTTGTTATGACCGGCTTTGTTGGGGTCTCATGATAAATTGGGGATCTTCCTATGCGTCATTTTGAACAGCAATTGTTTTGTTCGAAAGGCATCCTAAGTTCGTATGTAGCTAAGTATCTAAGTATGGTAGGATTATATTTTAGTTATTCTACAGAAATCTAAACATTCAGAGCTTAATATTAAGGCCTGTCAATTATTATAGCAACACGTCTGCGAGATGATTGGGGGATAAAATACTGTCCAATAATTGACTTATGAGAAAGAAGGATTGTATTTCATAGAAATCATGTCGCATTCGTGTTGTTTTAAGAACATAAATAACGCCGCAAAAAAGAAAAATGCTAAATAAACAAACTAAACTAAACGAAGCATTATCCCTAAGTACGACAAACCACACTGAAACGAAACTGCTACATTAAAACTAACCTCAGCTACAAAATAAACTTCAAACAATACAAACACGGGACATGCAAAGAGCTGCTCACTCCGGAACAAACGTAATTGACGTGCAGGCTCAAACTAGGCGGCGCTTGGGGCCAAATAAAACGTCGGCAAAACGAATCAACGGACACAACACATGCAAACGCTGTACCGTTAGCTTGCAGCGGCGCGGGATAAATTCGTTGTATTTTGGGGTATTGTTCAAACAGGCTGGACATCTTGCGACCGCGGGCGTCGGCCAAAGGGTCCGTCAGGTCGCCCTGCAGGTTCAGGCTCAAGTCCGGCGCGGCCGACGTCGCGCGAACCGTCGAACTCTCTACAGGCGACCGCGTCGCCGGCCTACCCTGTTTCGATTTTTGCGAATTCCTATTCGGATTCTTGGAATTCTTATTCTTTTTCCTCTTGACAAGGCCGACGGTGTACGTGGGCACTACGGCGAGGGGTTTCCCTCGGTTGTTTTTGCGCCCCGCCTGCACCATGACGGGGCGAGTCGCGTTGCTCTTTTTGCGCACAATCGGATTCCGGAACGGGATCGGGTCGTTTTTGGCGGCGGGCGAACTCGTGCCGTATAATATTAATGACCAGTCTTGCAACGTCGCTCTGCCTGGGGTTGATAAATGGATATATAACCATGTTAATCACAAATATAGGGTTGCATAGGTTAAGTGAGTTGGTGAAATGCTTACCCATGTAACGTCCCTCGTTGGAAACCTCTAGCTGCCAGACGCCGAGCGGTGATTCGCCCCACATGTGCACAGACATGAAAGGCCACAAGTTGAAGCCGGCGCGCGACGAGTCGTGCGCTCTGCCGGAAAATTAATCATGTTATTACAACACTTGCACAGAACTTAGTTCTAACCGTCTTCATTCCTTGTCTAAGCTTAATATACCTATAAATACGGTTGTCTAAACTTGCTCTGAACTTCAGCCAGTGTATCGTCTGAGTTGGTAGCGTGCTAGCAATTTATACTTGTTAAGGAGAAATTACCGTGTGGACTTCTAGATATCACTCATAATGCACAAAGTAACTTACTGATTTGCTTTGTTTTAAATTTTCTCGATCTCAAATTACAAGTTACGCGCAAAGGTCTCGTTCTTAGTTTAGTAAGAAACAATCGTAATTAAGTTTCTTTGTAACAAAATCGAGGTAAAAACAAACAAGAAGTCGAGACCGTCGGAGAAGTAGTAACAACCAGCCCTTGTGGATTCGCTCCGCGGCCTGGGTTACAGTAATTGTCGGTTTTGAGACTTTGAACTAGTTGGGCACGTTTAGGGTTTCACAACTTTCCGTGAAACTATTATTCCTTTGTTCTCATTTTGACATTAACACGCGTCTTCGAAGACGCGTCTTCGAAGACTATTAATTTACAAATTAGAGCTCGGCTCCGAGAATTAAGTGAAGCAGGTACACTAATATTACGTACATACATGTATACATAAGTCGTTTTTATCCTTTACGGGGTAGACAGAGCCTAAAGGCCACGTTTCGCATGATTGTGGGCGTATAGGTGGCAAGGGGAATCAATATAGTGATGGGTTGCTAGCCGCATCGCTTTAACATGATTCCTAAGATTGTTGCCCATTCCCTCGATGGGTTTTAACCATCTGCGCGGGTAGACAAGCAAGTGATACATTCTATGTTTTTTTTTACCCACAAACCAGCGTGAAATATTGACGTAAATATACATGAAATAGGAATTTGTAATCAAACAATAACTTATGCTTTAAATTAAGTCCTAGATACATGATTTTATTTCAGATTTTTATAATTATAATGTTACGCATGTATGTACGAACATAAGTATTTACCTAAATTCGCAAAGTTACGAGAAATCGTATTTTTTAAGCTAAAGTTGTAAGTTACCGGCCAGCTTCAACAAGCCAATTATTTAATTTGCAGAATGCTTGTGTACTAATGACGTAACTAGTTATGCAATCGTGTACCTAACTGTAAAAACAGAACCCAATAAATCATTTTCCATTTTGTACTATGTAAACACTTGGTTGTATTCATTGAATAATTTATCTAAAAGCTAGTAGAATACCAAAAAAAAGCAATTATTATTTATCCAATCCTACTTCCTACTAATATTATAAATGCGAAAGTTTGTGAGTGACGATGTGAGTGTGTATGTTTGTTCCTTCTTCACGCTAAAACGACTGAACGGATTTGGATAAAATTTGGAACGAAGATAGTTGGTACCCTTGATTAAAACATAGGCTACTTTTTATCCCGGAAAATTGCATAGTTCCCGCGGGATAACGATAAACATGTTAAAGGTCTTAGCTGCCTAGAGTTGCAACGTAAATAGGTACTTATTGCAGTATATTACTATCAACATCAATTCTTAAGCCTAATTCTACGCGGACGAAGTCGCGGGCAGAAGCTAGTTGATAATAAAACAAGTGGATAAAAAATCCTGTCATTTAAAATAAAAAAATAAACAATTAACATTTTTAATACCTACTTTCTTGTTCTATGCAATTAACTAAAAGCATTATAATTTCTAAACGACACTGAAAATTAGAACACATAGAAAAATCCGAAAAGTAAAGCTATGGCCGGGAATCGAACCCGGGTCCTCGTCATTCCGTGACGCGTGCTATACCCCTACACCACCCATAGCAGGTAAAGTAAAGCTATGGCCGGGAATCGAACCCGGGTCCTCGTCATTCCGTGACGCGTGCTATACCCCTACACCACCGATAGCAGGTGAGTAAGCCTCCGAATTTTTCTATCTGTTACCAACTGTCACGTGACCTTGTTACTATGCGAATATTTGTCGCCAAGCGTCATCTGTTTGAATGATGTGTCTATAAAACACAATTAAAAACATTATATTAAAGAAGTTTACAGCTAAAGAAACAAATTCTACACAAATGGTAGTCTCAAGAAGAGCTATCAATATTATGTAAATACTTTGTTCAAGACATCACGAGCACGTGTCAGACAGACGCCGAAATTTGCGTAATTCCGACTAACTGCTTGGTGAACCCGAGACACGGCAGACTACCTGCTCCGTTGGATAAATTATCCTAATTATCATCACTTCACGGCTTAAAATACAGACGGAATTAATCTAGAGTGGTTTTACCTAGGAGCCAGGAGTGTAACCTCGGTGCCTGCGGGCGATGTTAGGGAAATCTTGAGATCGCCTCTCCGAGCAGCCGATAGCGTTATTCTTGCTTGCACATGCTCGAGATAATTGACACCTGGACACGCCGTCACATCCAACTGAGAAAGAAAAAGTTAATTTTTGAAAAATTTGATCAGGGGCCGTACCATGACGTCTTAATGCGTTTCAGTTTAGGTCCGCTCGCTGTCAGATTCATACTAAAAGTGACAGCTAAAACTTGAACTGCGTCGGAATTAGGACGTCATGGTAAGGGCCCAGATCAATTGTGTATTTTTAGAAACAGCTGCCGGATTGAAGTTGAGAAAACAGGAAACGTCTATTATTAATATATATAATAGGTAGTTGCAAAAAGTGGTCTACAGAGTAAAAAAACCTAGGATGAGCTTAAAATTTACTATCACCATCAGCAATCCTGTAGGAAAGAATAAAACTAAAAGTAACAGAAAACCCCGTCATGGAATCCTGCGTATGAAGCTCGCAGAGCCTTAAAATATTATAACTGTTCTCCAGGTCCTGTGACCGCAGTTACACCATGACAGTTACTTCGAGCAGCCAGTTACCGAATCAGGACACGTTACCCCACGTGCTTAACTCTCATAAAGATTATCTATCCCGTAGAGCAACAAAAAAACTTGGGAGACACAGGTGCGCTGTGGCTGAATTACGAAGAACTCGCTAGTTCACAGCTCTCCCTGAGGTGCGACTGGCAACTACCGTAGAACTGTGAGAGAGCCGCTCCACTTGCGTGTTGCGTTGCGCTGCGTAGCGTCTTCGCAACGGATCAGCACATTTTTTTAAAATTTATTTGCCTCAAATAGAATACAAAAGAAGTACAAAATACTATTGTATGCATCTTCAGAACATCTTTAGAGCATCTTCTACGGGAATAATTGCCTTGAATGCTTTGAAAATGCATACAATGCGTTGATCAATTGTCGGATCAAGCAGCCCGTAATCCAACGTTACCATAAAGTACCCACCTGTTAAAAAATACACTGACCTGCAGAGTAACAGAAGACCTGGGGGGCACGGCCCGCTGAGGCCGGGGGGCCACGAGCTCGCACGTTCGCTGAGGCGGCACAGTTCGCCAAGTCCTGGCCAATCGCACCATGCCAGCAGCATCGAGGAGTCCGTAACCAAATGAATGAGACACGTTGCGACCCACACCATTCACGCGCCACTCGCCGCCCGTGCTTAGCCTTTCAGGCCGCGCTGTGCGAACCACTGGGGGAGAATCAAATTTTGAATTGAATTAAACATTAATTGGGCGCAAAGAAAATAACAGTAACTTTAAATGCATTCACACTATCAAATTGATGATAATTAGTACCTAAGAGCAGAACGAATTATAAAAAAATAATTTTGCATTAGAGGCCAGGGGCCTTACCATGACGTCTTAGTGCGATTCAGTTTACGTTCGCTCGCTATCAGATTCATACTAAAAGCGACAGCTAAAACTCGAACTGCGTCGCAATTAGGACGTCATGGTAAGGCCCCAGTTCCGAGACTTTATAATGTGCCACAAACGTAGATGTGCGTTCAAATGGTTACCAGATTATGAGGATACTGGGTGAAAGTCACTAAAATGCGTATAAGCGTTCCCGGCACTGAACTCACTAAAAGACCACGTCGCGCCACGCAATTACGTACGTTATAATCTCGTAAAACTCTGTCATATAAACATTGGGCTCGCATATTAAATTAATAGTTTCACCACGTAATCGCAAACTTTCATCCCGTTGAGACCCGTAAATCATTGTTTAACACGTTCAAACTTTTTTTAGGGTTTGCACCATTTTCGCGACTTTCTTTTGTTTTTAAAACAACAAATGCTAGGCGTAACAATCCGGTGCGATGTTTTATTTCGATTTGTCTTTCCACGCATTCACGTGAGATTTTGCGAGATCGTTTCCCACCGTGATCAATTTCGGTCAGTCAAAGCGGAGTCTCCATAATGAAGCTCTCGCCGTGTCGGAGTCACGTTGTGGCAGGCGTCATTTTGCCGCATATTTTGACAGCTAATCGGTTTTCGCGGGGAGCGGTGGCGGTGACAGGGTATAATATTACCTCGATTGTTTGTTAGTAACAGATTTACTTTGGTAAATGTTGTGTAGTTTTTTTATTTCTAATCTTCTTGTTTCATAATGATTTTTTGTAATGTATTGAAGATGTGTAGGCCACTGTTAGCGACGCAACTTCTTTTTTTGACGTTTATTTACATTTTTCTATTCATTTTATTTTGACACCATTTTTACAACCATTTCAATATTGCAATATCCCTTTGTGTCCCATTTTTTTTGTCATAACATATTATGAAATCGTACATTTTTCAGAAAGTCACTGAAAAATGTACGAACGTAGTAGTGAAAAAAAATATTACTGTTTCAGAAATAAAAGTCAAATTTGATCCACTTCTATTGCTCCGATTGACTTGAAAATTACAGTTAACAAAAGTACAATCACCAGGAAATATTGCATTAAAAAATACGTAAAAACGAGCGACAAAGCCTGCCACCACTAGAGTACGAGCTCCACAGCGAGCCTTATTCGTTTAAAGTCCATGGAATCCATTTATACTTTGTTTCAAAGGCCTCGTTTGCCTCAGTATCGCTGAGCGTTCAGCTGATCTGGACGGCCCAAAATAGGCCAACTGCATTAGCGCTGGTTATTTGTCGAACATCGCTGGCAAACTGAGCCCCGGAGCTGGGTGGGATGTGTATAAAACAAGTGAATATCGTTGGTAATGTTTTTAATCGACTTAAAAAAAGTTGTCTCTGAATTCAGTTATACAGGTCTTTTTGTATTTGACGGTCTCTAAGCCAAAGTGTTTTTACTTAAAAATACTTTATTCAATTATTTCACGACATTTAATTTTTCTTTCTTTTTAAATATTCTGTTGTAATATTATGGACGTAAGTCTGGTAATAAAACATTTCATTTCATTTACCTAACATTTAAAGCGTACGTATCTCCATAAATAGGCACGTACGAAAGTTATCGTCTAGTCCGAATTTTTTGCCCGTAATTCTTGGATTTTTATAAACTTCTGAAACATATAGGTAAAGTTTCTGAAAGATGTGCAAACAAACTTCGCTTTCCTCCATATTAACTGAAATGTAAATCATGGAGGCGGGTCTTACTAAACTTACAACCTAATGTTAAAAACTTCTTTAGCACGGCTTAGCTAAATAAGGCAGAAGGCATTTAGATTAGAGCGCTAGCCTAGTTCTAATATTATTAAATGTGAGTTTAATGCTTTGTCTGACTGTATTTTTATTCGTCCGTAGTGTAGCGGTTTCTTAAGTCGTTAGAGGCGAAGTATATCTACCTACTAAAAATATATACATATAGGTAGAATAATGCGTACAAACAAAGACTAACAAATCCTAATGAAACAGTGAAAAGACACCCTAACAACTCTTCAATCTAACCTAAGGGTAAGCCACGTGAATAGTTTTTGAGTTATTTATCGAATTAGCAGACAATAAAAATATGTGACATATTATGACAATTTAAAGTATGTCAAAACTTTTTTAGCAAGTGTTGAGTTTCCCAGCTGAACACTTAACTGAATGAAACAACACATTTTCATTCAGTTAAGTGTTCAGCTGGGAAACTCAACACTTGCTTAAAAAGTTTTGACATACTTTAAATTGTCATGTCACATATTTTTATTGTCTGCTAATTCGATAAATAACTCAAAAACTATTCACGTGGCTTACCCTTAGGTTAGATTTACAACTTTTTGAAAAAGTGATAAATCTGATAAGCAGATAAGAAAAGTTCCTTCGTAGAATGATGCATTTGTGAAAAGTTTAGTACTTCAAGTGATCCTGACATACCTCTTTCGCTTCATCCACATTCATCAATCTCTTCATACATGCTCGTCGGAAGAGATATGTCAGGATCGTAGCAAGTGGAACAAAGTAGTCTCTGCCTACCCCTGTGGAAAAGAGGCGTGACGATATGTATGTGTTCAAGTGATGATAAACCTGTACTTACCGATATGCTGCATGTCCCGCCAAGTGAGGTCGCGGTTGGCTTGCAGCGCGAGGGCACATATGCCGGCTGCCAGCGGCGCAGACGCAGACGTGCCCGTGTGCCCGGCCGTGCACGAATGATGGAGGTCCGTTGTCATCACCTATGAAGTATTATTAGGCAATTAATAAGTAGAGAACCACTTCAATTTGACATAGTTTTAAAAAGTTCATGGTTAAAACCCCTCCTATCCTGAAAATACCGATTAATTTAAAATACAAAAGGTATCCTGCACAGTTTAGTAAACTTTTTCGATCAAAACTTTCTTTTGTTATGTCCTAAGTCTTACAATCAAACTAAATGTAATTGATACCTCTCATACATAGGTTTTTTTATGTTAGAGAGGCCAGACAAACGAACTAGTGGGTCACCTGATGTTAAACGATCACCACTGTCCATAGACACCCGCAGCGCTTTACGCGATGCCAGTACGTTGTCGGCCCTAAATATGTATATTGAATTTCAGCTGTTCTTTTGAAAAGAGCGTGCTAAAGAAATAGACTTAAGTAGGTACACAGTCGAAGGCATAAATAACGATACAGTTATTATGTTAAATATATGTGTCACCGATCTTATTGCTCGTGGCTTGGTGTACAGATGATTTTGAAGTGTTGGTAACGTACATATATTTATGATCTTGACTGTACATCTTCAAATACTGTAATATACTGTTAATATTTGTCTTTGCGCAGTTAATAAAGCTTAACTAAGGAACCTTTGTTAACTTTATTGTATTCCCAACTTAAACAAGACTTAAACATGGCAAGCTTTTGTCATAAAAGGAAATAAAAAATAAAGTTGCCATTTGCAACTTCCGTTACTTTCAAAACACAATTAACCTGTACCTATCTACATAAAAATGATTTCTTGAAAATTTCTGTTTATTATACTTAGAAAATAACCAGACACGCACTCTAAGCAATTTCATAAAATAACAACTTCCTCGAAACGTCTAGGTATTTCATAAAGCGTCTAGTTTCCCTTGGAATAATAATGTCGGTAGGTAAGCAGATACTTATGATTTATTGGGGCCTTATTTATTTATCAATTCCAAAAGGAATGTTATGTTGTTTATTTTGGTAAGTCAATTTAAAAGTCTAGCCGGTATAATTTCGATGAATATTAACAGAGAACAAGGTCACCCTCGCCGTCCTTTGACGTGACTTATTCTACGTACCTAACCTACGAATAACATGATATCTGAAAAGCGTTCATTGTTATTTAAATTATGTATAAAGCTCGTATCGGAACCGCAACAGTCCTGTACACAATTTGAATGCTTTTTGTGAGGGCTTTTCGTATTATGAAATAAGGTTTCGATTCGTTTATAGGATTGCTTGGTAGCTATGTCGCGTACCGTGGCGCGGTGGGTCTTTTGTAGCGACGGAAGCGCTTCGCTGATTGCATCCTCTAGCCGTTTGTTACGGACGGAATAACAGAAAAAAAACCTCCGTACGTCACTGGGTCGTTCGACATTCGAAGCGGAGGCAGGAATAGTTCTAAACCGTCAGCGGATTGATTTGAACGGGTTTTACATCTAAATCACCGTGAGATACAATTTTCGGTAAATAAATGGAATAAAGTACCTACTTATTTAATTTTTAGGCGTCCAAAATTTGTGCGTTCGCTAACTAGGCTTGTAGCATCGATATAAACGTAATTACTACTATCCTTCGTCTTTCAGTTTCGCAGCCAAAAATGGCAGAATACCCAAAAAGAATCTGATGTTGTAAAGAATCAATGTTTTAGTTAAATAAAAATTAATACCTGTTCCTCATTAAGCCGTGGTAGCCTAGTGGTTTGACCTGTGGCCTCTCAAGCAGAGGGTCGCGGGTTCGAATCCTGGGCTTGCACCTCTTGAGTTTTTCGGAATTTATGTTTTTTTTTTCAATTTAACTAACTAACTTGGCTCAGGGACCCAAATAGGGTCTTGGCCTCCGAAACGAGAGCACGCCATCTGTCCCGATCGTGATCAGCTTCTCGCCAGTCGTCGACTTGAAGACGTCGCAAATCCGCCAGGACACTGTCCCCCCAGCGATACCTGGGTCGCCCAACCGGGCGGCGACCAGTTGGTCGTCCCACGTACGCCCTCAACTCAAACACAAATAGACTCAAATAGAATAGGAAATCTGAACAATCCCAATAAGGCTTAGTTACCCTTCTGGGTTGGAAGGTCAGATGGCAGTTGCTTCTGTAAAAACTAGTGCCTACGCCAAATCTTGGGATTAGGTTCACTGACCCCAGGCTCACTGAGCCGTGGCAAATGCCGGGAAAAACGCTAGGAAGATGATGAATACCTGTTTCTCATTCTGTGCACCGCTGCTATAGGTCGCAGCGAGGGTAGAGCTGCACATTTCCGAATACCACGGAACCTCCCCACGCTCCGTGGCCGATGATATCGACAGTGTCCATATGGAGTTGGTGTAGCCGTCGCAGTTGCAGTTGTCATGCTCCCGTCCACCGTTGCCTGATGCCCACACGAATATGGAGCCTTTGTTGTTGCGACCCTGTTAAAAAACATGTTTACTTTTTGGCCGCGGGAAATTATTGTTTCAATGGGTGGTGAAGATGGAGCGACAACCTGATCAGGATTGCGGGAGCGCGGTGGATGCGGAAGGCACAGGACCGGTCCGAGTAGAGAGCCTTGGGGAGGCCTATGTCCAGCAGTGGACGTCTTTCGGCTGATATGATATGATGGTGAAAACAAAAGTATTGATTGAATCAGGCTTTATTTTGCGGGTCTATATTAATTAATAAAATACTTTTATCTTGATACTCCGCTACCACTAATCTTCTTAATTTTTTATTGTTTTGTTGATCATAAGGTGCGTTGGTAGGGAGTTAATATTTTTCTGTCGGTAGTTACCTAAGTTTACGCTTTTCACTTTATTTATTTATAGAGGTACTCTACAGTGTTACAATCATACTACTTAGTTTACAACTCTACACACTTACATTATGCACTTTACTTATTTTACACTTTTACATAATTTTATGACAGACACATATTCGTTAAGTATTCGAGGACGTGGTACCGCTGAGCAAGGTAAAACATAACATATTTTACACGGTATAAACAGGTAAAAGCAATACGTGAATAAGTAAACATAATAAGACCTCGATGCAGAGCACAAGAGGGGCGCATAAAAGGGGAATTACATTTTCTCGATGAGCAAAAAATTAGAGAGATGAAAACGTAACGTTACAGCGCAGGCAGCGCAGCTACACGCGGCGTTTTTTTTTTCAAATTCTCATAAATACAAAATTTATAGCTCATTCAACTTGAAGACTGAATTTAACGGCTGCAAAATTTCGTCCTCACTCCCGTTGCTATCAAGACGTAAAGTAAAATTAACTTTCCTTGCAATAAACTCGACCGTTAGGCCTCCAGCTAGGGCAAAGATAATCAGAAAAAGTAAGACGACGGGGAACAGTTAAACGAGGTTTCGGTGTAAACAAGGGTACTCGAACGACGCTAAGAGTTGAAGAGGGAAACAACATTATGTAAATTTTATACCCAACAACACTTGACCATATCGTGTTGGAGAAACACGACGGAAAATAATTGCATCATTACAGGAATTACTCGCGCGTCTCGCCGTACCCTTCAAACTAACTCAGTTACGAAACCACCGCATGCAAGCTAAGTTAAAAGCGCTCTAAAACACATCAAATAAGAATCCATATCCAATGGAGCTTAATGTAGTGGCAAATTGCTGTTGCGAATGTAACGCAGCTGGCGTTGTGACTTTTCATTAAACGCTATGGTTCGCACGTCCACCGTGAAAAATATGAAAACGCTGGAAACGTCGACTGAAAGGCACTTTTTGTTCGCTACCCAAGGACTAATTCTTTATTAATAACAGCTACATAAAAGCGAACTCGAGATGAGTCGGTGTTCGTTAATGGGAATTACGAAGTTTTTAACGTTGAACTTCTACGTGAAATATTAACGATCGCAGAAACACGGTTATTTCCGTCGCGACCACGGTCAGCGTTTGTTACGCAAAGCTTTAATTTGGATTCGTTCGATACGGAAATGTAATTTGCATTCAGTTAAATTTGTTAAGTCCGACGCGATTCCTTTTCAATTAAGGACTCGCTGAAAGTGAAGGAAAACGTCGCAACTGATTTTCTCGCGCAAAATAAACCTTTCCCCGTGCTTAAGGTTCAATTGGATAATTTTGTAAACGAAAAGCTTAATACTGTTTTAAAAAATTATGAATATAGTCGATGTGTTTGCAGCTACTTCAATTTAACCAATTACTTAAATAATAAATACCCAATTACTGGCTGAGCCTCGTAGGCTAATAAAAAAAAATGGGTGATTGTTTCGTGATTGGGGTTTGACCACCGCTTGTAGTCATTCCTGGTGCAAAGGTTGTCCATCGCCCTTCACCGTGGTAAAGCGGTAAACGTGTCAGGAATCTTTGCGTCAGGAATGATGCGTACCGGTTTGTTTAATTAAAATTCTCCTTTAAAATGATAAAATATGGCTTCTGTTTTTTCTGAATAAATTTGTATAGCAGCTTCATTATTTGGATTAAAATTAAACGGAGTACAATACAATACAATACAAATACTCTTTATTGAACACCACAAATCAGTACAAAACAATACAGGAACAAATAACAAAGTATACAATAGGCGGTTCGGTAGGAGTATTGCCTATTATGTATTTTAAATAACACTAAGGGCCTGTTTCACCACTCACTGTAAAGTTTCGGTTATCTTAATAATAATAATACTTAATAATAATACATGCCGCATAGTACGCAAATTTCTCTCAATATAAGTAGGTATAGTTACATGCGCTTGGCTTAGGCCCGCGCAAAAATTAACCTCCTAGCATAAGAGAGACATTAAAATGTATGAATATAAATAATAATAATATCGTGGGACAATTGACATCAATTGACCTAGTCCCAAACTAGGCAAAGCCTGTACTATGGGTACTAGACAACAGATAAACCTACTTATATAGATAAATACATACTTGTTATATTATTAAACACCAAAGACTCGAGAACAAGCATTCGTACTCATCATAAAAATATCTGCCCCGATCGGGGATCGAACCCGGGACCTCAAGCTTCACAGTCAGGTTCGCTAACCACTAGGCCATCCGGTCGTCTAAAAAAACTTAACCTGAGGTATCTTAACTGTCAGTTATCTATGATTCTCTCTCTATTTCTTACTACAAAACAGACAGAGACGACTTCATAGATAGCCGACACTTAGGATAACCGGAACTTTACTAAGAATGGTGAAACAGGCCCTTAGACTTTTATAAGACTCATAAACAAACCTTTGATTCTATGATTAGGCAAATAGTTAAACAAAATTAATTGCTTTCAAACATACTATTCAATTGCAATAAAAATAATAATATCTTGAACAATGTTAACACTATTTTTTTTTTGTAGTAGGAACCGATTGTCAAGTTTAATATTTCAATCACGTAAGCACAGTTATTGATCAACAATTGATCCAATCTGTTAATTATCATTACCAGCGCTCATAATCAACGTCATAGCCAATTAGTATGGACAACGTTCAATGGGGATTGGGAATCATTGCCTGACGCGGGCTCTCATATGCCTCGTGGCTTTGTTAGATGCTGTGAGTTGGTGTGTTTAGTTACTGCAGTACAGTAGCTCGCATGCGACTGAGGCAAATTATTAATCAGATTTAATCGGGCTAGTCGTTCGCACGCGGTAGGGATATCTGCAAGCTTATTGTCTAACTCGCTCGCAATCGCCATCGCGTTCATTTTGACAGTTCATGTATGGGCTGACAATTGGCATCGGAATCAGCTAGCTGTCACATTCATACAAGAACTGTCAAAATGAAAACGATGGCGATTGCGAGCGGGTTAGACAATAAGCATACTGGTTAATAGGTCGGTATACTGTAGGATTTTTATGGTGTTACCGGTATTGGATACATAGTGGTACATTTATTTATGATCACGTGTATAAAGTAAACCTGTTCATTACGATTATCTAGATTGTTGTACCTATGTAGGTAAAATAATATTTCGTTTACTCGAATCTGGGGACTTATGATCTCAAATGCAACCAATGATATTATAAACCCTAGATGCACCGCCACGTATTAAAATCACTGCCAAAACTTGTCCCAAAAGTATATTCCAAAAATATGAAAGTCGCAAATGCCAAATGATATTTCACCCACATTTTCAAATATTCGAAATACACAAACATTACAGTTTTATTTCAAATGTACGTGTCCGCGGAATATACGAAATTATTAAAATTTTAACTGACAGCATGTCGTAAATCATATAAATTGACAGCTCCATAGGGCCGGAGAGTGCTTAATGACAGATTCTAAGCACTCTCTGCTCGGGACGAGTTTTGAGCGCCCGTAGTGAATGTAGGGTTTCTAATATCATTGAATGCAACCTTTAAGTAAGTTAAGGGTTTAAATCTTAGGTTGCTCCTATGACAGTAATTTGAACGAGGTTATGGACTTTGACTTTCACTAGAGCATTGTTTTCTGTCGCCTTTGACGCATATCGCCTTTACAAGAAACTGAGGCAACCCGAGTTATAGAACGCGTGCGGAAATAACACATACCAGTTAAAACTGAGATCAATTTTGCATAGACGGTGGCGCCACTTACAAAGTTTTACCGTTACGCTTACTACCAAATTAAGCTAGTAGACAATAGCTTTGCGCTGTCAAGGCAGTAACTCGCTCAGTGTGAACGAGCTATAAATACATTATGCCGATCCAACAAAAGCTCATTGCAGGTTTGAGCTACGAACAAATCGCTGTCATAATAGTCGTCAGTGACAGTGACAGTTTCCAGATTGTTTGTCCATGTCATGATTGGATTAATATTCAAATTTGATAACAATGGCGATTGCCATTAGCATTTACGTGGAATATGCTCACAGGTTTTGATATTGTAAGCGTTTATTGTTTTTCTTCCGCCCCTAAATATTGCCTACTTACCTGCTACAAATATTATAAATGCGAATGTTTGTGAGTGAGGCAAGAGGGTGTGAGTGAGTGTGTATGTTTGTTCCTTCTTCAAAATGTCAAAGGTCGTAGCTTGCTAGAGTCGCAACGTAAATAATAATAATAAACGAATAATGACCTACATGATAATAGAATGGATTATGAATTTTTGGAAGAATTAGTAAGAATTATTAAAATTAAGATGAAAAAAAAAATATCATAATAAGTACCACTGTACCTACGTCCGAAATGGGCAAACTATTAAACTTATAAGATCTTAATGTTATCATATTGTACACGGTTTTAAACAATAACGGTGTATTACAAAAAAGTTAAACAGAAGTTGAACGCGTGTCTAACATTAATCCATATTGATTTAGGGTGCGACCAAACCGCCGCGTATACGCAGTAACGCGTCGTATGCGTCACGTTTTCTCACCGTTTCTTCATACATTTTGTTGCGATTCCGTAACGTCACCGTTTTTTAAGCGGCGGTGTGGTCGCACACTTAAGCCGGGTGGATGCAGGTGGCGAGTTGTCGTTCATTACAATGTGCTAAGGGGGAGGCCTTTGTTCAACAGTGGACGTCTTCAGACTGATGATGATGATGATGATTGATTTAAGATTG
This sequence comes from Pandemis heparana, assembly GCA_963854515.1. NCBI lineage: Eukaryota > Metazoa > Arthropoda > Insecta > Lepidoptera > Tortricidae > Pandemis > Pandemis heparana. The sequence goes on along the minus strand of OY978020.1, from coordinate 4,645,444 downwards.
ATTTTGCAATGGATTATTTTACACGTGTTTAACTTTTTTGTAATTAACTCCGTAAACGTTTCTTATTTCTTATTTCAATGTTACCTTAGTGACTCCTTCCAGGAAGGCCCTGGTAGCCAGTTCCCCGGGACCGTCGACGGTCTTCCCGTCGTCGTCTGGCCCCCAGGACGCGCTGTATATGTCAACGTGCTGAGGGTTGAGGCTCAGGGACCTGGCTTCTACTGCATCAGTGACGTCACCGTCCAACATACGAACGCCTACGAAAAAAACACATACTTAATGACTACCTAAAAATGCCACCGAAAAAACCCCGACTTAAAAAATATTATCATGTCATTTTGCCTTTCCTTTATAAAACACGGAACGCAAACAAGCAAGTGAGTTACTTACATACATACATACATACCGTCACGCCTCTTTCCCACAGGGGTAGGCAGAGACTACTTGGTTCCACTTGCTACGATCCTGACATACCTCTTTCGCTTCATACACATTCATCAATCTCTTCATACATGCTCGTCGGTTTCGGGTACTCTTGACCTGACCTTTTTCCAAAACGTCCCCAATTTGATCACGGAACGTCCGTTACTTAATGGGGTTACGTGGGTTACTTGTTGGTAAGTAATTACCACAGCCTGTTATATCCGCAACAACAGAGCTTTAAAGATGCTTTGCCAGCAGAGCTTTACGAAGTTAAGATAAAATGGGTCATGTCATCGGATCTCCTCTCGATTCTCCACGCTGGAACACAGCAGCGGAACCACTGCTGCGTGGCGGCAGGATTAGCGAGTAAAATGGTTATAGTAACGTTCGGTTGACAGATCTATGGTTGGGACCATTTTGTGACAATTTATTTATTTATCTGCTGTTTTATGTGTTTTTTTTTTCTTCTTAAATCTAGTACAAGATCGCACCATCCACACGGCCAGTACGCAATTTAATTTAATTTAAGGATGACATGAAACAAATCACCCACCTTATTATACCGTATTATTCTACCTGCTATGGGTGGTGTAGGGGTATAGCGCGCGTCACGGGATGACGAGGACCCAGGTTCGATTCCCGGCCATAGCTTTACTTTTCTGATTTTTCTGTGTTCTAATTTTCAGTGTCGTTTAGAAATTGAAACAATTCACTTAATATCCTCGAGTAAAATCAAAATGTAAAATCAAAAGTTACTGGCATTTGACACGACAAAAAAAAACTTAAGCCAAAAAAACTTCGCTTCATTCTCGTGCAAATGTTAAATCGTTAAATAAGAGGCATCAGTTTCGTAACCCGATGGAATGTAACCGATCCGCTACGCGGCGTAGCATAGGGCTCTACGAGTAGTTCGTAGCATTACAGCGATTCTTGAAAACAATCCGTAGCACTGTCTGGTACGCGTCGGTCGGAAAAGGCAGATTTTGGACGTCTAGTATAGAAACTTTTGCGATAAATCTAAACCAGTGTTGGAGCAATTCAGAACAGCGAAATATTTCGAAATGTTATGTAAAAAACGTAATAAAACTGTACCTACCTATTTAGATCGACTTTAATAAATTGCGTAAATAACTGATGATTGTACATTCACAAAAATATTATTATTTGATGCGCTAGCCTACCTATTTACTTACTAAATCTGTTTGAAGTCTGTCAAACTTCACCTCAACTTTGAATTAAAGTATTTCTACTTTATTCTCCCTCTGATGTTAATATGATTATGACACAATCACACAACAACAAAAATATTTTTTTATAAGATTGACAAGTAAGTCTATAATAAAAAAAAAGGAACCTCGTACCCACAAGAAACCAACTCCCATTCAATTAAATTGAACTAATACGATGTACAAGTTGCAAGTTGTTGAGCGAACTTAGCTCGACCGAGTTGGCAGAGACGTACCTACTAGGAAACTTTTATACAAACCACACCAAATCTAATACCACGCCCGTCCGCTCGAATGGCTTAAATTTTAAATTGAAGCATCTCCTTTTGCAGGAAAGGAAATGCATGGGGGCAGGAGGCGAGAGACTGCGACGGAATTTATTATGAAACTTTACAAAAATGCGGAAAGAAAACGAAAAAAAAATAACGTACAAGATACTTAAGCGCACTTTAAATAGCTGTGATTGAGATCAGAGGTAAAACATTCTCAAATATTTAATACTAGCTTCTTTTTTTATATGAATAGGAAGGAAAACGAGCAAGAGAGTCACCTGATGGTAAGTGATCACCACTGCCCATAGACACCCGCAACCCTGGAGGGATCGCAGATGCGTTGCCAACCTAGAGGGCTAAGATTAAATGCCTCTTGTGCTCGTAATTTCCCCGGCTGTCTTACTCTCCACACCGGAACACAGCGTGCAAGCACTGCTGCTTAGCGGCAGGATTAGCGAGTAAGATGGTGGTAGCGATCCGGACGGACCCTGCACAAGGCCCTACCACCCGCATAACCCTACCCGCGACTTCGTCTGCGTGGAATTAGACCTAGGAACTGATGTTGACCTTTGAGATGTTTATCGCTATTCCGCGGGAACTATGCAATTTTCCGGGATAAAATGTAGACTATGGTTTAATCTAGGGTACCAGCCATCTGCGTTCCAAATTTGAAGCAAATCCATCCAGTTTCAGCGTGAAGAAGGAACAAACATACACACTCACTCACATCGTCACATCGTCACAAACTTTCGCATTTATAATATTAGTAGGATTGAAGAAAAGGAAACACCACATACACCAGCGTGGTGCACTAATATTTTACTAACAAAACATATAACCAACCAATCAATATACAATAATCAATATAATAATAATTATTATTATTATTTATTTCGAACAACAGAGATATAATATTGATTCCCTTTTCCACCTACACGCCCACAATCATGCTAAACGTGGCCTTTAGGTTTTGTTACCTTAGGCTCTGTCTACCCCTTAAAGGATAAAGACGTGATTTATGTTTGTGCGTATCAATCTACAATTAGGAAAATTCAATGCCAATATGCAAAATTACACTCCAACCGGTATAATACTAAGATTAGGCGCAGGGAAGCATTGAAAACGTAATATTCTGTTTAACAAATCCATACACAAATCATGTCTATATCCCTTATGGCGTAAACAGAGCCTGAGGTTACAAGACCTAAAGAAATCCGGCCCTACATTAACTTTGATTATACACGTAGGAAATCAAGCTAACGCAAGCAACTACTTAATCACGAATACCAGTATGCTTAGTGTAGGTTTTCGGTCATAACATACGTCTCGCACGCGTTTGCGTTAAAAATGTCAAATACTATGAGAACATTTTGTTGCCGTTTCGATCCGCAGGTGGCGCTGCCAATTTTTCCATAGTAATTGAGACGTTTACGTGAACGCTTTCGAGACGTTTTTATATGCGAAAAACTTACACTAGAGGCTCAGTTTGCTGACGATCATAAAGCGGGTCATACTTACGTATTTTCGCTTTAGTACTCAGAAAAATCAAAGGTCACTAAGCCAATTACGAAGTGCTCCGTTAGAAAGGCAGAGCCTTTGATCTCACAAATAAATCAGCACTGAAAAAGGTTATTATGAAATGTTTTCTCAGCGAACTCTCTTATGGAGTAACAAATCAAGAAATCATAAGGACGTACTATGTGTTTGTGAACATATACATGTTCAGCTCATACGAGTTTCAAGATAAATCATAGGAAAAACCATAATACAGACAATCATGTAAGTCATTACAACACACCGGATAACTCACGTATAAAAGCCGAAGGATTGCTCCGACAATTGTTTCGGACTATTTCGTAGCCCTTCATCAGGGAGCGCTCGCCCTGGCGGCAGCGAAACGAACACTGCGCGCCAACGCTCTGCTCGCGCGGCTACTCGGCGCAGCTGACATCGGCGCACAACTACCCTCATTTTTTATTTTCATTTTTTATACGTGAGTTATCTGGTGTGTTGTAATTACGTGTGAGTCTCACGGTAGTTTCATGTTGAAATCATGTAAGTTGTTATAAAAATCCGTGGTAGCTTAGTGGTTTGACCTAAGATCTCTCAAGTAGAAACTCGGTAGTTCCAACCAGAGCTCGCACCTCTGAGTTTTTGAGAATTAACGTGTGAAATTGATTTTGGAATTGATCATGAGCTCTTCGGTGAAGGGAAACACCGTAAGTAAACCTGCATAAATACTTGAATGCTCGATAAAACCTTTAAACATTGAGTAAGTCTGAGGCCAAATGCAATCCCATCTCGTATAAATAAAAAACTGGCCAAGTGCGAGTCGGACTCGCGCACGAAGGGTTCCGTACCAGAAATACTCTGTTGTATGGGAGCCCCCCTTAATTATTATTATTATTTTGATTTCAGTATTTGTTTTTGTAGCCACAATAAAAATACATAATCTGTGCAAATTTCAACTGTCTAGCTATTACGGTTCTTGAGATCTAGCTCGGTGAGTGGTAGCCATGAAAAAGGGCTAAAATATCACGTTTTTGTATGGGATTTTGTATACGGTTCTTGAGATACAGCCTGGTGACAGACCGACGGACGGACGGACAGCGAAGTCTTAGTAATAGGGTCCCATTTTTACCCTTTGGGTACGGAACCCTAAAAAAGCAGGAACGTGTAAATATACATGGTTCTAAAATCTAGACTCGTTCGCGACTCCGACTGACTGAGCGATTTACTTATCGCCTCACTCGCTAAAGCTACTCCTCGCTTTTTACTGTCTCACACGATCCGCCATGTTGTAAAAGAACTACTTTAGTTCGTTTCAGAGGATTTTCTTTGATACTGAGCTGAGATACTACAGTTTAGAGACAGAGAGCATTTTGAAACATTCGGTTGTTTAACGTTAAATACACATACCTACTGTTTTAAGTTTTTTTTATATCCTACCTACAGGCAGTCATTAATCGGAGCAGCAGTTTAGTCAAAAACTCCACTTAGTCTTACGTCTTATGCCTTATTTTCAAATGAGGAAATAACTTTGATGAAAATTCCCGTGTTTACCTACATTGACATTGCACCAACATTGCAGACATTGACGTGCTTGTTTTGTCTACCATTTCGATTAGCCGCCCTTGGCTTAAGGTATCGGAGCATTTTTCATCATATTTTACTCCATCTTAAGTAAAAAAAGCCGTTTGTCATTCCATCTTAAGTAAAGCTATCTGCCGTGTCGGTCGGAGTCTATCGTATCTTACCGAAGAGGTACAATATCGGTCAGTTATTTCTGAGACTCGCTCCGTTTGTAACAACTGACCGTTGGAAGACATGGCGACATCGCTAGCGTAGCCGTATCAAGTCGTCGCGGGTATATACCGAGTAATTTCCCTCTGACGTTTACCTAAACGGGACGCCGACGGCTCAGGCCTTATACTCCGAAATCCGATTTTCGAAGTTCGTTTCGTGCCGTTCCGCTCTCACTAATAGTTATTAATTTGAGAGTGAGAGGGACGGTGTGATACGAACTTCGAAAATCGAATTTCGGGGTTGCCCCCCGCGACGAAATCGCGTAGTAGGTACAAGACATGTCGGATGGAGCCGATGATGTCGTACAGAGCATACTGTAAGTATGTATGAGTAAGTACATAAAGATTTCTTCATGTTTGGCAGGAGAAGAAGAAGATTTGAAGAGAGTAGCTGTGTGGGAGCGCTGGTGGTACGGTAACCGGCGGCTCCGTCCAAGGGGAACTGAGCTGAATGATCACCGAAGAGGATCGACACCCTGCCTGACCCAGCTAGGCGTCCCACCCAACATCATCAACATCATAGGAAATATCAAATTAATCAAGAAATTTACTTCTAGATTTTTAATGTTTACTTTTAACGTTTTATCGTTAGAAATTTAATTTCTAAACGACACTGAAAATTAGGACACATAAATCCGAAAAGTAAAGCTATGGCCGGGAATCGAACCCGGGTCCTCAGTGTTCTAATTTTCAGTGTCGTTTAGAAATTAAATTTCTAACGGTAAAACGTAAAAAGTAAACATTAAAAATCAAGAAGTAAATTTCTTGATTAATTTGATATTTCCTATCATGTGAAAAAACAGCGCCTTCTTTCGTCCCTGGTGAGCAGTACATGTTCCACGGGAGTTTGTAATTGTGTCGTACAGACACATCATTCAAACAGATGACGCTTAGCGACAAATATTCGCATAGTAACAAGGTCACGTGACAGTTGGTAACAGATAGAAAAATTCGGAGGCTTACTCACCTGCTATGGCTGGTGTAGGGGTATAGCACGCGTCACGGAATGACGAGGACCCGGGTTCGATTCCCGGCCATAGCTTTACTTTACCTGCTATGGGTGGTGTAGGGGTATAGCACGCGTCACAGAATGACGAGGAACCGGGTTCGATTCCCGGCCATAGCTTTACTTTTCGGATTTTTCTGTGTTTCTAATTTTCAGTGTCGTTTAGAAATCATCAACATCATCATACTGTAAGTCACTCACCTCCTACACTAGCCCCAAATGCGACTCCGACGGCACAGAGTGAGTTGTTGGCTGTCGCAGCGACCTCGCCGGCGCAGCGCGTGCCGTGTCGGTTGGAGTCGATCATGTCGTACCGCGGCTGCGGATCCGGGTCGTGCGAGTTTACGTCGTACGACGCCATTGGGTCCTGCGAATATAAAAAATTAAAGAAAGTACTAAAAGAAAGCTCCGACCGTATCCTGTATGGAGTTAATATGGAATGTATTGGGTAATTCTGATTCAAGTACCGAACAAAGTAAAACCATTTTTAACAGTAAATAAAAACATAAACATAGACAGACACACCAATAAGACCATTAAGCGTATCAACCGCCAAATTTTTGCGTTACAAAAATCAAGGAATAGGTATACCTATGTCTCTACGAAGCTATAGGTAAATTGCATTTCTGATAACCACACAGAATTAGCTCGGTAATTGGTTTGAGAATCAGAATAAAATGAAAATGGCCTCAATTTCGGATGGAAATAATTACGTAGTTCCTCTTTCATCCGTTTTCTACTTTTTTAAGTGGGAGTCTACATTTATTTTGGTAATACAGAAAATGTGGCGGTTGAAATGCTTCATCCTCATGGCCTTCTTACCCCACATATCAATTGAGAAAAAAAAAACACAAACAGCTTTCATAATAAATATGTAAGCGTAAACCGCGTAGCTTGATCTTTAAACTAAATATTCCTGTCATAAACTACGATGTGACTAAAACAGTCTTCATTTGATCTTCATACCTAAGTTCAGCTTCAATATTTCTGGGATCACGATAGCCAAGACTATTCGTGGATACATTGTCATTTTGCAAACACGAATTCAACCATCAGCACTAACCCTTCACTGCACTTAAATCCATTCCGCTTTTACCCCTTCCTTCCACTAAGAGCTACCGTCATACGGTGACCCAATATCGCGTTTTTCCGAACATCGGGATTAAAACCGAGCGAGTGAGATGAATCGCGTAATTTGAATCTCGCTTTGTTCGCAAATGTCGTCTGTTAGGGGCCCCATGTGTCCTACTTCCGTCCTGTTCACCGTAAAATATGATTCCAAGGTAACTTGCATAAGTACGATTGATGGAAGATTTTAAATAAGAGTTATCTCGGAGTTTTGTTCGTAGCTATTGTATTTTCGGTTAAATTACTATTTATTCGTTTTGTTATTTAGCTTTTGTGGAGAGACGTACAGACGAATAATTTTATTTTAAATGCCTCAATGAGAATAGAATAAGACTCAAACTTACAGATAGTAGAACATTTTTTTTATGTACGTAATGTGTATTCATGGTATTTTCATTCTTACCTGTCCTATTTGGTAAACAAAATTCTAACCTCAAAACGTCTCATTTTTGTTATTTTTTAACTATTTCGTCGTAAATAAAGGAACTGGAGATAAAATATCAGCAAAATTATGTACAAAACATTGCCTCAGGTTTATTTGAAAACATAATACACCTTATTTTTTACAAAAATTAGCACATTGAGGTTAGAATTTTGTTTACCAAATAGGACAGGTAAGAATGAAAATACTCTACACATACAATTTATGACTATAAAATTAATAAAATTAATGTTCAAACGTTTTTCGACAAAAATGTGATAGTTATAATTTAGCTAACAACATTTTGGAAAGCGCTAATTTCATAAGTACACAGTGGCCCATGATGGTCCTCTATAGACCATTCTTAATGACTCTACAGGGGGCAACGGCGCATGATGGCGTATATAGATTGCCAATGGACAATGGATGGCTGTGCATGGTTCATTGTGTACAAGCCCTGTCGCTGTTACCTCCATCATACGACTACAAGTTTACCTTTTATAATAACTTAATTATAAAAGCTATGCCTGCTATGGGTAGTGTAGGGGTATAGCACGCGTCACGGAATGACGAGGACCCGGGTTCGATTCCCGGCCATAGCTTTACTTTTCGGATTTTTCTATGTGTTCTAATTTTCAGTGTCGTTTAGAAATTAAATTTCTAATGGTAAAACGTAAAAGTAAACATTAAAAATCAAGAAGTAAATTTCTTGATTAATTTGATATTTCCTATCATCTGAAAAACAGCGCCTTCTCTCGTCCCTGGTGAGCAGTACATGTTCCACGGGAGTTTGTAATTGTGTCGTACAGACACATCATTCAAACAGATGACGCTTAGCGACAAATATTCGCATAGTAACAAGGTCACGTAACAGTTGGTAACAGATAGAAAAATTCGGAGGCTTGCTCACCTGCTATGGGTGGTGTAGGGGTATAGCACGCGTCACGGAATGACGAGGACCCGGGTTCGATTCCCGGCCATAGCTTTACTTTTCGGATTTTTCTATGAGTTCTAATTTTTAGTGTCGTTTAAAAATTAAATTACTTAATTTACTTACGTAATTAGCTACTAAGTCGGGGTGGTCAGTCTCTAATCCGTCGTCTAGTATTGTGACGACGACGCCGCGCCCCGTGATTCCTTCCCGCCACGCTGGGATCACGTTCATGTCTAGACCGCCGCCTCGATTCTGTAAACAAATCACACGTCAAGCGAGATCCACATTGAATACCCCTGCTTCCACAGCTTTAAATATGACAAAAAACTCGACTTCTTAATCCATGATATTTTAATCGTCACCATTATTAAATTTTCGCTTCGACCACAATTTCATCTGACCTATTGTACAACTGATTAATGTTTTGTAACGCACCAATGTATGTACAAAATAAATTATTAAGTATTATTACTATTAATAAAAACAAATGCACTCTTTGACACGTTTTGAATCGAATCAATACTAAGCCAATAACAAAAGACAAACGGACAATCTATGGATCTGCGATATCCGAAAAAAATTTTTTTTTATTTTTATTTAAATGCCTCTGATTTTTTTTTTGTTTGCTTGTGCCTCTGGCCAGTAATATCTTTAACAGCATGGAGGCTCGTCATGCATGCTGGTTTTATAACTTACGTGCATTAATACATATTAGTAAATAACAAACGTTATTGATCAAATAGCCATTGAATAATTACATAAGCGTAAAATTAAGGATATTAAGTACCTATTAGATTCAATTTTGTTAATCGAAAAAAAAAACAAAATCATGTTCCTACTATAAAGAAAAGTAAAAAACTTTTAGCGTTATTTGCTGTCGAGTAAATCGACATCGGAAATCACCACTTATAAAAAGGTTCCGCAACATATTGAAAAATAAAATGTAAAAATACGATCTCAGCAAGATATTCAGCTGTTCTGAAAATGTATTCCGCAATTTTAGCGGGAATGATGCTCGTAGCGCGGGGAAAAAATGGTATGGATTGATTGATTGTTCGGTGTTCGGATTTGCTTGTCCATACCACAATCAAGAACTGTTTTTGTGAATGACAGAATCATTTTGTTCTCTTATTTTCAGTGGGGAATAATTTGATTGCGTCCGCTACAAATGTTCGATAAGCTGTATAGTACAGTCATTATAGTAGGTACCTATATTAACATGGGTTTTAATAATTTTAAAACAGTCGAGTGTAACATATAGGTATTGAATGCTTTAAATGCATACTTTAAAGTTGTAGAGTTACTTTGCACTTAATTGACAATATTTCAAATTTCTTTATATTCATAAATCAAAAACCATTTCGAGAGAAACACTTGTAGAACATAAAAAAAATATTTTTGGATTTTTTCGTATAGTATTTTTTGGAAAAATGAGCAAAATGTGTAAAACAGGAAATGACGTCCAACGGCCGGTCCAATACTGCCATTATAAAAAACCTTGTCTTCCGGGTTTCCCTTTGACATTTATAACTTTCACAACACAACACAGCTTTGTTCCATCGGGAACACTAGATAACTGTTTGCCGGGCAATAATGATAATATTTTTACAAGTTTTCATTTAAAATCATATTTTGTGCGAAGTATTCTGTTTGAGTTTGTCAGCTCGTTTTGACGTTCATCGACATTGACAACTGCATTCACTGTCAAACTATTTAAGCACAGGTCTTGTCGGTCTATTAATGTGATTATTTCAACGTTTTTTTAAGTGTACGAAACAAAGTAGTGACGTCATTTCGCTAATACTTGACGTTGGTTACTTACGTCCTTTCTGCTTGAGCAACGATTTAAATGGATTTTTCCACGAAAATACAATATTTTCACAAATATGAAAAAATATGGGTGTCTTAAAATTGTGCGCTCTTCCCAGCCAAACAATAAAAAGTAGCACTTGAAAAATCGAAATATTGTCAATTGTCAACTATTTATTCCTATGAATACCCACTTTATTATAAAGAAGACATTACGCGGTCCATTAAATTCAACATGTGTGTAGCGTGTAAAGCGGGTACACCTAAAAGCATTAAAAGCATAACTTTTATCTTTCAGCAAGCTTAATTCTTCCCTCGCAGAAAAGTAGGTACAAAATTATAATTCGAACCTCAATCCTCCAGCGATAAAACTCAAGTTGCAGGCTTTTGGCTTCGACAATTTTACGAGAAACACACAAGAAATTAAACTTCACTCCGAAGTCGTTAAAGAAACAAAACGACGAAAATGAGTGGTCACAAACATTTACTTAGACTTAACTTTGACGCGAGGCATTTTTCTGATCCAACATTATTAATTTTCTTTCGCAGCATTAATTTTAAGTGTTAATTATTTTGCTGGTAGGCTTTTCATTAAAAGGTCAAACGGAAGGCACTTAATTAAATTATGTAGAACAACGTATGAAATTCCCGAGTCCTGAGACCTATTTTACTTGCTCTAGAATTATAAAATATCTCTCGCAAATTATGTCCAGGGGCGCCTGAAGCTCAGTTACAGATTATTATTTTGTCCTCTTAGTAATAAAATTCAGTACCTAGGTAAGTAAAAATAAATAATCCAGAAATTACAAGCTTTTCTTTTTTTATAAAATAGCACAAACATGCCTAGTATTTATTTAGAATTATTCATCATCATCATCATATCAGCCGAAAGACGTCCACACCACCATCCGTCCATTTAGAATTATTACGATTTTGTTAATCAGTTTTTGTTTAATAAAACTCTTCAGCTTTCAGCTTTCAGCTTTTCCTTGAACACGTAAATTCATCATCCAATGGTAAACCTTTCATTTCTTCGACATGACTGTTAAACGTAGAGATATTATGTAGAATGTCATCACCATTTTTTATTCATAATCGGCATGCGTTTTTAACCACAAACCCCGCCCGTGACGGTAAGTTCGTAAGTGAAGATGTGGTCTAACAGCCTTATTCATAAAAAGTTAGAGGCTCGCTATAAGCTTGCTATAGGACCGATGCAAAAAAACATGATTCATAAACGTCAATTAGCGCTAATCAGTCCATCAAGGGTCTGTTAAGTCTTCCGAAAGTTAGCGGACCGTAGACCCTACTTTATCTCTCTGCTAACTCACAAAATGGCCGCCACACATGTGAACAGCTGATTTTGGCAAGAGCAAAACTATACGCAAGATAGTTTTTTTGTTTTAAGTTTTTATTCCCCCCGGGAAAGGTAAAGGAAACTAGATCCACACTGCCTAGTCTGTCGTGTTAATTCGCTGGTTTCCCGCTAATTCGCTGTCACTGCTGTCAATTTATTTTTTTTAATTCACTAAAAGGCCATTTTTGGTCTATGATTTGTCAAGGTGACAACATAACGCGTCTAATACATCCATCAGCAGCTCATTAGCTAACAGACTGCTAGCAAGCGTTTATGAATCATACTTTTTAACAACTGTCAAATAAGCTTAATCAGTCTGTTAACTAATCGACTGATCAAACCTCAATTAAGGATTTTTTATGAATAAGGCTGTAAGAAGGAGCTCCCATTTCCTTTGACTTGTGATGAAAATAAAACTAAAATTAACTTACTAAATACCACATGTGTGGCCATTTGGGGTCGTTTAGCTGGAATTTGGCGTCGGCTGCTCTCGGCCGGCCTTTCACTCGCGCCGGTAGCTCTCTCTTGCTCCCAGTATCCCGCTTCGTCGCCGACGAAGGGGACGGGACGAACGACGTCTCCACTGTTGACAATTGCATTAATAAATTTCATAACACCATCATCATGCCAAAAGACGTCCACTGTTGAACATGCCTCCCAAAATTTAAAGAGCGCTATAAAGACCGGTCTTACGCAGCCATCATACAGTGAACTCCCGCGACTTTCACCAGGGGCCTTACCATGACGTCTTAATGTGATTCAGTTTAGGTTCGCTCGCTGTCAGATTCATACTAAAAGTGACAGCAAAAACTTGAACTGCGTCGGAATTAGGACGTCATGGTAAGGCTCCAGGTCATCACTCCATCCTTTGACATTGACACCAATTGACCAAGTCCCAAACTAATCAAAGCTTGTGCTGTACTCATAGGCAACAGGATAGACGTACTTAAATACACAATTAAACATCCAAGACTCGACAACACAGTCAGGCACAAGCTTCAGTCCGGTTCTCAAACTACGAGGCCATCGGCTCGTTCTGATTAAGACATAAGTATTTTCATTCTTACCTGTCCTATTTAGTAAACAAAAATCTAACCTCAAAACGTGTCATTTTTGTTATTTTTTAACAATTTCATCGTAAATAAAGGAACTGGAGATAAAATATCAGCAAAATTAGGTACCTACAAAATATTGCCTCAGGTTTATTTGATAACATAATACACCTTATTCTTTACAAAAATTTGCATATTGAGGTTAGAATTTTGTTTACCAAATAGGACAGGTAAGAATGAAAATAGTATACGTATTCATCGGACTACTAGCTTTTACTTCTTCATTCTCGTTCTAAGAGGAGAACAACAGGAGCCTTATCTTATAGTAAGGCTGTCTTAATGCGATTCAATGCCGATTCAGTTTAGGTTCGCTCGCTGTCAGATCCATACTAAAAATGACAGCTAAAACCTGAACCGAGTCTGAATTGAATTGACGTCATGGTAAGGCCCCAGGCATGTTCCCAGCAGTGTAACGTAAACAGCGTGGCGTGGGATTATTATAGAATCACTTTTCGATACTTATTATTTGATCGCCTTATAAAAATGATAACATTACGGGCGTTCTGCTATTCAACGAATCACATTTGACATATGAGTTTTTAATGGTGGTCGTGGTTTTTTTTGGTTCCCGTGATCATGATGCATGGGAGCTCAATAAAGGTAATCGCGGTTCGCATCCCGTTTATGATATTTCGCATCACATTTGATATCTCATTACAGTTGAGTTAAACACTTTTTGAACCAATTTTTGGACACGATAAATATTCCACATATCAAAGTCGTTTATTAGTTCAAACGACAGTGCGCACTAAATCCCATTTTTATGGTCTTTACACTATTTTTGATCGGACATCAAAACACCCCGCCATTAGCTAAGTTTATGACTTTTCGGAAGAATGAATACCTAAGTGCAAGTTTATGACATACTCAAATAGACTTGCTATTTTTAGGCCAGTAATCACGGTTGTGACTGGGTTTTGGGTGGTTTTACTCTGTGGCCGTGTTACAGAAAAAACTTCGGCTAAAATCAATGCTAGTCGGATCATTCTAAACGTATAATCGTGAGTTTTTTTTTGTGGTTTTTACGTTAGGCGCTGTATCTGGTTTAACGATTAACAGTTCTATGTATATTGACAAAACCGTAAGGTCGGGTTACTTTATCATAATGGCAAATGTGCCACAATTTATACGCATTAATAAAACCTTCACCATGTTAATTCCAAAGGCCAACGTAATCTGACCTTAATATAAAAATAAATAAATAAATTGTATTGTTGTTGTGTTGTATTTTTTGTTGTTCGTATTGTTGTATTGTATTGTTGTTTGTATTGTAATTGTTGTTGTGTATTGTGTTGTATTGTAATTGTGTTGTTGTATTGTAATTGTATTGTTTCTTAAGGTAACATCGAGCAATTTAACTTTTTCTAGCAATCTTGTTTAGATTCTAATTTATTTACCTGTGGTAGAGCTGTTTATAGTTAAAGTTTGAAAGTCCCTCTTCTTCCGGGACAGAGCCATCTGTTGTTTGGCCCAGTGCACTCGCGTGTCTCCCTCGAGACGACCGTGGTGCGCGGGCGCAGGCTCAAGGGATCGTTTCGCTACCGCATTGTGGTGGAAGTGGTAGTGATTGTCGAATATCTGTAACAAAAGATTTAGTTGGTTATTTTTTGCTAAGTAGGAAGGTTTAACATCTTACTATAATAAGTATAAGTTTTGTAAATAGTATAGTAGTAAGTAATTTTTTATATATTATTATGTATGATTGTTGTTTTTGTTTATTTAATAAATTTAATAGTAGGTACAAAATTAAATCTAGACTTAATGTCGCGCAATATATGATTAGACTACAGAAGCACAAGAGTAATTTGATAAAACAATCCGAGCGTTCTTTATTATTACGTTACATTACAGAGCTGTAATCAAGCAGACTCTGCTACACTAAAACAACGTCGAAACATAAAACTCAGTTGAAATGCGAGAGGGAAATGAAACACAGTAATTTACGCTGAGGTTGGGGACATCGCGTGGCAACGACTTTCATTTTGGTTAATTTGCACATCGGCCATCAAGAAAACCTAATTCACTTCCATGATTAGAGGTGGGGCTGTAGCACTCCACGAAAAGCATTTGTTAAATTGCATGTATACTGATTCTTTTTGGGCTTGTAGCAATTCTGCTAAAAATCACTATCACTATAAATACAGGCTGATTCAAGATACTTGAGCAGGACGCAAGCAGGACGATATTGTACATTATAAAAATATATCACATTTCTTTACAAAATATGGAAATATAGTAAAAAAAGTTGCCAAAAAGTGAAATCGGTCTAGAAACACGGAAAATATAAGAGTTTTAAACTACTAATTAGTTAGCAAACCTGGCGAACTCCGTTTCGCCACCAGATGGCTTCGTTTGTAGTACATGCTATGTATCAGATGGCGCTGTATGTGAAAAAATATTTTCCCGCTTTTCTCTTGAAATTTTCCTAAATTTTCTTTGCTATAAACCTCACGGAGCCTGAGACCTTTCCAACGAATGCAAAACCGTGGAAATCGGTTCGTGCGTTCTGGAGTTATAGCGTCAGGAAGGAAAACCCGACTTATTTTTATATAGAAGATTAGTCAGCGATTAGAAAGAGAGATTCGATATAACATGTATGACGTCATTTGTCACAACGCCTATACAAACTCCATATTAAAATTCCGTTTATCTAGAAAGAGATAGAGACAAATCTTTGATAGCTTATAACTCGCTTATTTTTACAGTTATTTGAAAAATATTTTTTTCATTTTGTTTATTACATAAATGAGCTTCTATAGAAAGCTATGAAAAAAATCATGAATATTCGCTATAGCGAGTGTCCAGAAAGCTGGCAGCATTGCCACGTTGTATGGCAATGCTTGTTCGCTGAGCGAAATATTGGCCAGCCCTCTGGTCACGGGAGGCCTCAATAAAAGGAGCGCCGAGATATCTTTGTATACACGGCGCGCGCTTGGCCCCATGGCCTCAGAGATTCGACTCCAAACGCCTCAAATATATAACTGGCTCTTTGAAATTGACATGGACTTTTATTAGTCTTAAACAAAAACGTTAATTAACGTTCGCCTCGTTAGGTTTCATTCGTGCCATATTCATCGGGGGCTTAACTCCTTTTGTGTCCGAGTTTTCTGACTGGATAATTGAAACTTCTAGGTTCTCGATACAGTTTTAGGGTTCCGTACCTGAAAGGTAAAAACGGGAACCTATTACTAAGACTCCACTGACCGTCTGTCTCTTTATCTGTCTGTCTGTCACCAGGCTGTATCTCAGGAACCGTGATAGCTAGACAAATGAAATTTTCACAGATGATGTATTTTTGTTGCCACTATAACAACTGCTAAAAACAGAATATTTCAATGTCTGTCTGTCTATGCAAGTAATTAATATAAAATGACCGACACTGCCTACATTTTGCGTAGGAGGCATGGGCTGTCTGATTTTTTTGCGGAACCCTCGGTGCGCGAGTCTGACTCGTACTTGGCCGGTTTTTAACATTGTTTCCGATCTTTACAACTTACCAGTCTCGGGCATTAAGTAAAGTGAAACCAACCAGTCAAACAACAAAAAATTTCACTTTGAAAAATGACATTATTTATTGGCAAGCGTTGACAAGTTAGTCATTAATAACATTTATTGCGACAAAGTTTTACAGCGCTTGCGATTTATATGGTGCGTCTGCGTATTAATCAGGTTTTGTGATTAAATTATAGCGGCTGTGGATGATGTGATTAATTAGAATTGTATTTACTGTTCAATTACGCCAAACACTAACATTAATCCAAAAATTATATTGAATTCTATGTAATTGATTTGCGGTTTCAATTATTACAGCTGCAAATCTCTCTGTGTACATTCTAGTTTGTTTCACTGGATTAACCCAAATAATAGTAAAGTTGTTCCATGCTGGTCTGAGAGTAAAGAAAAAACATAGAATGTACCACCAGCCAAATATATGACCACAGCTACCACCCTAAGGTTAAAATTCCTTTGCACGTCACAATATTATAACGTCGATAAGACAGGCTGTCAACTTGAAAGTTCGACTTAAGCGACATTTTGATTTGATAGGAAGTTGGATGAAAAGTGATAGACCACTTATTTGGGCGACCGTACCAGCACGTCTAGCACGACAGCACACAAGAGTCGCGTCGCGCGCGTGATAGGTTGCCCGTCTTTTTCTTACTGTTCGTTCTAGAAAGGGACGGGTAATCTATCTCGCGCGCGACGCGACTCTTGTGCGCTGTCGTGCTAGCCGGGCTGTTGCTTATCTTCCCGCGCAGATTATTGAAGGAATGGGGAATGGGCGAAAATCTTAGGAATCATGTTATAGGCGTTGCGACTAGCAACCCATCACTATTCTGATTCCTCTTTACACCTTATAAACTATTTAAACGTGGCATTTAGGTCATGTTACCTTTAGGTTCTGTCTACCCCGTAAGGGATAAAGGCGTGATTTATGGATGTATGTATATTTGTTGTGTATGTGTGTGTGTAGTGCGATCCCGAATTTGACCGTACGATCCTTGATTATGGCCTTGACTTGGCTTGTATTTGTCTTGTTTATTTTGCACAATAAAGAGTTTACATACATACCTACATGCTATGGCTTTTTTTATATATTTATATGCGAATTTTCTAATCCATATCTACTGGGCCTGCGTGGAAACTATAGCCCAAGCCCTCTAATTCTAAGGGAAGGGCTGAGAGCTAAGACGTTGACGATATAAGACGGCATATTAGTATGTTTTAGTCGAATCCTGCATGACGATTTTCAACTTTAATTTTTTTGTTACTATTTGAAATTTTGTTAAGTCTCAGTCCATTGCATGGAAGTTTAAAAATAATGTTAACATCTTATTGTACTGTCGAATAAGCCAGTGCACATAAATACTTCAAACTAGACAATACAAAGACAATATAACCACTAGACTGCTCATGCGGGGGGAATCCGTACCGCCAAACATTAGCTCCGACAGAGCTAATACAGGCTCGCCCCACTCAAATCTTCGTTAGTTCCAATTCCGTACTACGCTAGGAACGATCGCTCGAAAATAATAAAAAAAAATATAAATATGCCGTTCTGCGCCATCAAGTGGTGCGGTAAAAATAGTAAAACATCGAACTATTCCACTGATGGTGTTACATTCCACAGGTATGTACATTTTCATTTATAAATTCGAAAAACTTATTTAATAAATTAAATACCTTCGTTTTTAGCCGTCTTTGTCACTCCCAGGCTTAAATACATATAGCCATCCCGCTTTAGTGCGGCACGTGTAAGTTAGTGATGTCCCACCCGCTTTTAATAATTACTATCGAGGAATCTTAAGTAACAAGCTGCAGGATTACGCAGTGGAATAGTTAAATAAAATAATGATTAGGGTTTAGTCAGAGTATGGGAAAGTGGTCACCATTCGTAGACTTTATAGATTTCATTTTTTATTTTTTATTTAATTGTCAAATTTAGCTAGTTTATGTACAGAAGTGTAAAGTGTAACAAATATAAGTGTAGTTTGTTACAAAAATGTCCGAAACTATTATGTCAAAATGTTATAGCCATTTTTCAACGATAATGGTGACCACTTTCCCCTAGGTAATAATAATATTGCAAGCTTTTTTTTAGTTTCACCTGTCCCGAAAGTCCCGATGTTTGTTTGTCTGTAATCAAACCTTGCAAGTTAGATTTGATCCACTTCCCGGTTACCAATTGAGATGAAATTTTGCATACACATACAATTAAAAAAATTAAGTGTCAAACATGTATTGGTGCATTAATAGGCGACACAAATACTAAAGTTATCACATCAAAAAGACGTTCAAAAAAAACTTTTTTACGGTTCAAATACAGTCCTAGAAATTTGTCGCCGGTGTGAAATCAATATTAAAAGAGCTATAAATGAAAATGGATCAAAAGTATTGCCACCAAAATATAATTCAGATTTCTTCGAAAGAACTGTGTTAAAGTCGTTTACAGGGTACAATGGTACAATTTGTTTCCTGACATACATTTTCATCAATTTGAAGTTGAAACCTAAAATCACATAATTGAGCTGACTAGGTGTGTTATAAAGAAATACGTCGATGCGAGGTTGTCATATTTTACCAAAAATTATAAAGATCCTAAGAAGTTCATTCGTAAAACTTTGTCAAAATTAATTCATTTTAAAAATCAATAGTACTACTATGTAACGTTAGATATGTTCCGATGCCGATTATGACTTCGGCTGACACTAATAATACTGTTATTGTATTGTTCATTAAAAGTGTTGCCTTTATAAATATTTTTTATATTTGTTGTTATTTAATCCAATTCCCTCTACATACATAGCCGTCTTTATTGTCTTCTACAAGCCATGCTATTAAGTTTGGTAACGTCCCATTTTACGAATCGGTTCACGGGCTGCGTTCGAAATCGCTATAGTAATCGTATGGTTTGGCTATGACATGGCTATAGCGATTTGGAACGCAATTTTTTTGCAATATTTAAAAATCTTATAGGCCGGGATGATGACGATGATGATGATGATATACAAAGTAAGAAGCCGGATACTGGGCTCTCTTTGCCGGATAGTCGCCGATTATGTTAGTTGCAAAATAGTCGGCTTTACCGACTAGTCGGCACATCTCTAGTGAACATACCTACATCAAAAAACGTACAGTCTAACATAGAAAGAACCTCCTTTGATTGAAGTCGGTTAAAAATAATGAGAGGTAAATGGGGAAATTACACACTAAAAGGTAAAAAGTAAATGTTTTATCGATAAAAGTCCAAAACGCGAATGGCACATCACTAAATTCTTTGTTGACATTGGGATGGCCTTGAGTCAGCCAATGAGAGGCTTTGTTTACCCCCCGCAGTCTTCACTAAACTGGCGAAACGGTTTTAAGGAACAAATGCGTCTTTTATCACTCCACTGGTTTACTGCTTCGTGAGACAATACCTACTTACACTAAACCCGATTTGCCCGTTATACCTAATGAAGTCAGTATGCACCAGCTTTAACTCTAACAACACCTCAATTTAAATTGTTTAATCTAGCTTCAAAATTACACTATCCCTATGTATATTGAATTTTCACATTTATGTAACACGCTATTCGGGACGCGGTCGCAGCGACCACGCTAAATTCAACTGCGGTTGACATTCAACAAAACATAACGCAATTACGCGCCAGTAAAATATCACTCGGCCATTTTTGTTGAGATGGCGTTTTATATTGAAAAACTAAACGTACAAATAAATCTACAAGTACCCTAACCCGACCTGCACAAATCACACCATGCACACAGACACTGTATTATTACAAAAAAAGTTAAACACGTGTCCAAAAAAGAATCTATTGCAAAATCAACCTTAAATCGAAAGTATGTGCAAGGTGCATAATAACCTCGTCGTGTGTGTACGAGCACTATATTTCCCCTGAGTTGCGTTTGTGTCGATGCACCTTGAACAACAACAGTTACCTAACTAACATTATTTGGGAGTTAGTTAGCCTTTGGTAAATATCTGAGTGGTAGGATAGGTTTTTATATTAATTTATACCTCGATGACGAAATCATCGATATAGTATTGCACTTTGTTCATTTGTAATACCTAATTAGACAGGCCCTTTTTGGACCCATAGGTATTATTAAAATTACAAAATTTCATTCTGGAAAGTAAAAAAAAATCGACCATATCGATATGTATCCGTTACTTTTTTCCGAAATTGAAATCAATTTTATTTTCAAACGCTTCAAACACTTCGTTATTCGCTGTATGGTTTCGTATTTCAGTCCAATAATACTTGTAAATAATGAACAGTGCTCCAAACTACTGAACCGCAGTGCGGGGTGCACCGATCCGTGGGAAATGGGAAAAGCCACACATGTCTATAAAGGTAGCTACAACTATACACATCGATTGACACTCAAAACATACGCGATGCGACGGGAAGTTACTTTAAATAAATAAAATTGTACTGTGTTATAAATTTTCTGTACATATACCGTAGTATATAATAGGCAACTGTAACTAACTAATCGATCAACGCACTACTCAAACTAGGTATGTACTGAACGAATCGCCCCGAAATTTGGTACGCAGATAGTTATTATCACGTCGGTATTCGCTAATAAAGGATTTGGCGCCAAGCCGGATTAAAGTGGTTGAAAGAGCTTCGCTATAAACTGCACGGACGAAGTCGCGGGCTACAGCTAGTAAATAAATAAAAATCCTGGAACTTGGTAATTGGCAGATATTTGTAAAAATATCAAATGATGACTTTATGATATTTTTATCGAGTAATGAGCTCCCGTGTGTGCTAGGTACTATTTATTCGTTAAGTAAGACTTATACAAGGCTTTGGTGTCTATTTAGAGACAAATTAGAGCTTACCGTATGAGAGACATCGCCTTCTGCGGCTATACAAACCGGCGCGTGAGCCACATACTCTACCACAAAAGCGTGACAACAGAAGATCGCGGTGTGGTTGTATACGTATTGCAAAAACCGGCCAAGTGCGAGTCGGACTCGCGCACCGAGAGTTCCGTATCATTATCTATAAATATCTACAAACCAGTGTAAGCAGAGCCCTGCTCCAAAGCAAAATGTACGCAGTGTCACTTTATATTGGTCACTGATATATACAGACATACATACATATTTACGGTTTTCGCAATTATTCCTTAATCTGTGCTATAAGACCTACCTTCATACCAAATTTCAAGATTCTGCGTTAACGGGAAGTACCCTGTAGGTTTAGATTCCCATGAGAGTTGCGGAAATTGCGCCATAAACGGCTGTATCTTTTGATTGCGTTGGCTTAGAAGTTTCATTTTTTCACAGGTCCAAGGAGCAGTGGACCTGAGTATTTGATATAAATTTCAGCTTGATACCTCCACGCGTTTCTGAGAAAAAGGGTCTTGACAGACGGACGGACGGACAACAAAGTGATCCTATAAGGGTTCTGTTTTTTCCTTTTGAGGTACGGAACCCTAAAAACGTGCAGGACATTATCAAGTGAACCCACGGTGTGAATCCAGCATTATCGCGGAAATATCTAATGCTATGAAATGTTAAATTTGTCGCGGACAGGTCTACAGTCTAGTGGATCCTCTGATCTGTCTCATTTCCGCGAGTGATTGACGCATTTTTGTGACAAACACTTGAACACAAGATTCTGACCTACCTATTCTTTGATCTCCCAATGTTTTTCTAAGAAAATAACGCCATATCTCCGCAAATTTTTATTTTGATGAGTGAAATATTACGTTTAAGTGCGCCCACATTTTAACTTTTATCGACTCGTAGGATCTTTATTATATCGAAAACAATAACGCCGTCGTCGTAAAGTGAGTCAATATAATTTTATTAATGCATGAAGGAGACGTGTTCATGTGTTCTGGTATCGCCATGTTTCACGCTATGTTAAAGAAAAATGTTTCGAGAAAGTATTTCAGAAGAAATAGACAACCACAGTTGAGTTAGTCCATGGAATCAATCTTTAGACAGAGGCAGGCCCAAAAAAAAAATGTCGGGATGACTTGACTTCGACGTTTTACCTACTTCTTTCTGTTTCCTGCTGTGTGATTTATTTATCTTTTGATTTTATGTGCAATTAAGAGTTTACATACATACATCTTAAATTTTGTCGAGCGCGCTCCGCCCATAATTTCGATGAATAGGTATTTAAACTTTAAACACAATTATAAATCAGCAACAACTAGGTACCTACTCTCCACAGTACTATGTGTAAACCTAACACTTTAATCGCAAAACAGCCCCAATCTTGCTGAAAACAAAGAAGCCCAGCTCTAGATTCGCGAGGTCGCCAATTTGCAGAACGTAAGCACACGGCATGAAAGCCCATTTTGCGCTCGCGCGGGTCCCATTGAAGGGTCCTGCGCCGCGGGCGCCAGGCGACCCGTATTGCCCGTGCGCTCCAAAAGGGCGAATGTGTTGAGGTAGGCTCGAGTAACAGGGAATACGCATTATCAACATGATTACAACATGATGGCGCCAGGCGACCCGTATTGCCCGTGCGCTCCAAAAGGGCGAATGTGTTGAGGTAGGCTCGATTAACAGGGAATACGCATTATCAACATGATTACAACATGATGGCGCCAGGCGACCCGTATTGGCCGTGCGCTCCAAAAGGGCGAATGTGTTGAGGTAGGCTCGAGTAACAGGGAATACGCATTATCAACATGATTACAACATGATGGCGCCAGGCGACCCGTATTGCCCGTGCGCTCCAAAAGGGCGAATGTGTTGAGGTAGGCTCGAGTAACAGGGAATACGCATTATCAACATGATTACAACATGATGGCGCCAGGCGACCCGTATTGCCCGTGCGCTCCAAAAGGGCGAATGTGTTGAGGTAGGCTCGAGTAACAGGGAATACGCATTTTCAACATGAAACTACCGTGAGACTCAAACGTAATTACAACAAGCCGGATAACTCACGTATAAAAGCCGAAACAATTGTAAGAGCTTTCCTTCGGCTTTTATACGTGAGTTATCCGGTTTGTTGTAATTATGAATACGCATTTATTTATTGCTTTAATAACTCGTTTAAAGTCTTTTAAAATTACAGCAGCAGAGGATCGTGGCCGTCGTGGGTTCGTATCCCGGGTTCACACCTCTGAGAATTCGTGTGCGAAATTACATTTGAAATTTGCCATGAGCTTACCGGTGAAGGAAAAGATCGTGAGGAAACCAGCACGCATCTGCGAAGCAATTCAATAATGTATGTGAATTTCCCAATCCGCACTTGGCCCGCGTGGGAACTATAGACCAAGCCCTCCTATAAATACAGGACGCCTATGCCATGAGGCACGCCGAATTACACAATAATTTGGAAAGAAATGGTAGCGAATTTGGAATAAAAGGGTTACATTTTATTATTATTATTGTAGTATTTCTTGACGTTTGACCGAAAAAACACTGCGAGTTAGATAGAACATTGTAAAAAGGAACATATTCCGAAATAAATTTAAATGATCAATCATTTATTTTAAACACATTGTAGAATATAATATTTAACGTAGGAATGTCCCCTTCAGCCAACCCGAAACATTTTCAAAGACATACGACCTTTTCCTTCCGCACGCGGGCGTAGTAGTAACTCGCTCGGAAAAAGGGATTTCATGCAACCAAGCCTTTCACACATGCATAGTATCTCTTGACCCGACGTACTCGTATACCTACCTACAGAAATGTACGACCTAGAAAATCCAATAGATATTTTTCGCTTGGCTATTTTAGTGTTAACTGGGGGCTTACCATGACGTCCTAATTCCGACTCAGTTCAAGTTTTAGCTGTCACTTTTAGTATGAATCTGACAGCGAGCGAACCTAAACTGAATCGTATTAAGACGTCATGGTAAGGCCCCTGGTGTGTTCGGTTAGGTGCGGGTATATAATGCTAGAAGACAAGTCTGAAAGGTACTTCAGTTTTGCTTACTACATTACATTCAGAGGGTAGTGAAATAAAGAATATCTCAGTACGCAGGCACTTGTCGCATGAGCCAAAGGCGTGGCCGATGAACATGCGACCTGAAGCTTTCTTTATCTCCGACCGAGGTGTGTACCAGTGGCGTGGCGTCAAGTATATCAGAAGGCAAGCCGAAGGGAACTTAACTAGCCTTTTCCTCTAATTCTGCACAATAAATTGCCCAACTGCCTTAAAATAGGCAAGCCGGTGGGAATCATGGACGCCACGCCACTGGTGTGTACACAATTTTACGTAGGTATTCCTCTGGTCAGGAAGTGGAAATTCAGATAGCTAAATTTTTAAAACGATGGTCATTTTTCTAAACCTTACTTATGATTGATTGTGGTTATAGGAAACGTATTAATGATGAAAAACAAGTTTCTGTAGCATAATTTGTTATACTTTTTTTTTTGTTGATTTTACCCACTTTTTGTAGACTGCGTACAATCCATACCAAACTTTAGATGAATCAAACCAGTGGAAATGGGTAAAAGAAAAAATTGCTTAATTTATGTATTTTAGCTAAGCCTTATAGCGCAAAGCTTTTAAAAGGCACAAAAACAAGGATTTTTCAAATCATCATCATCATCATCTCCAGCCTATATACGTCCCACTGCTGGGCACAGGCCTCCTCTCAGAATGAGAGGGCTTGGGCTATAGTTCCCACGCGGGCCCAGTACGGATTGGGAACTTCACACACACCATTGAATTGCTTCGCAGTTCTGTGCAGGTTTCCTCACGATGTTTTTCCTTCACCGAAAAGCTCATGGTAAATTTCAAATGAGATATCGCACATAAATTCCGAAAAACTCAGAGGTGCGAGCCCGGGATTCGAACCCACGACCATCTGCTTGAGAGGCCACAGATCAAACCACTAGACTACCACGACTTTTTTATTTTCAAATAAACCTTTGAAATTTTACTAAATAAGTAAACCCTGTAAAATACAGAGCAGGCCGTATTGGACGAAAATACTGAATACAATATCAAGGATGCCGTTGCAAACGGCATAAAAGCTTTCTTTTTCCTGAAACCAAACCAAGTTACAAGGAAAGGTCGAAATATAACGTTAGCTACATCGTGATACGTGTTTTTGGTTGTAATGTTTTCTGAAATCCAACGGCGTAAATAGAATAGAAATACACAGCAACGTCACTTGCTGCAATTTGGTAATAGAACTAAAAGGGATTAAGTAGTTTACAGTAATGAGGCATTTTATGAGGCTTTATATAACCACCTTGCGGGTGGTAGGGCCTTGTGCAAGATCCGTCCAGATCGCTACCACCATCTTATTCGCTAATCCTGCCGTTAAGCAGCAGTGCTTGCACTGCTGTGTTCCGGTGTGGAGAGTAAGACAGCCCGGGAAATTACGGGCACAAGAGGCATTTCATTTAAGTCCTCTAGGTTGGCAACGCATCTGCGATCCCTCCGGGGTTGCGGGTGTCTATGGCAGTGGTGATCGCTTACCATCAGATGACCCACTTGCTCGTTTGCCTTCCTATTCACATGAAAAAAAAGCAAAAATAACGGATCACTTCATACAGCTTTGCGTGGAAAATTACTTGATTTTTTGCTTGTTAGTATTATTTATTTACATCTAGTTTAAGAATGCGAGAGTAATGTTTATAACATGTCTTTGTAGATTATTGTATCTATTTAAAAATATCTTCTTTACTTATCTATGTAAATAAAAATCGTAATGTGTTGCTAAGCCCAAAACTCGGGCACCCGATTTGTTTTTTTTTTTTAATATTCGTCGAAGTCTGAGAGAGGTTAATAATAATAATAAAAATATAGAATCGACCTCGACATTTAACAGATTCCTCTTGCTTTACTAAGCCCCGCCGGAAGCGTAATGTGACTGGGCCAGAAGTGATAGAAAAAGGATTACTCAGAGATTTATACCTTTACGCTTTTACCATTAGGAGCCTACCGTGTTTCCCTTTTAGGATTACGATTTCCATTGTTTTTCTCTTCAAGTTAACTGCTTAATATCATTGTTCGACTTTGGCTTTTAAGGGGGCGCGGCCGTTGTAGCAGATAAGAGACACTGTATCATAAAATTAATCCAGATTACATCAGCAGATGGATGAGTTAGTTTGAACCTCTACTTGCTCGTTGTTGGTTTCGTTCTTAAAAATCTCGATTAAAAAAAAACGGAACTGTTTGTTGTCCATCCGGCTGACTGTCTAGCTAGCTTTCTGGCTGTTTATATTTTATAAAAAAAAAAAAACTTTTTCACGTTTGGAACGCAATTTAGATAAGGTCTTTAAAAAGGAATTTCTCCAGGGTTGTATCGTTTCAAAACCCACGAGGAAAAAGCTGATAGATATCTTTCAATCTCGAGAGATGGCACGACCGTGAGTGGCACCCCTAAAGAAGGCTACGTTTACCACATCAATCTGTGTCTCGAACATAGGGATGTGAAGAATTATCGATTATGGATAGGATGACTGTAATAACAAATATGCGGGTGGTAGGGCCTTGTGCAAGGTCCGTCCGGATCGCTACCAACATCTTACTCGCTAATCCTGCCGCAAAGCAGCAGTGCTTGCACTGCTGTGTTCCGGTGTGGAGAGTAAGACAGCCGGGGAAATTACGGGTACAAGAGGCATTTCATCTAAGTCCTCTAGGTTGGCAACGCATCTGCAATCCCTCCGGGGTTGCGGGTGTCTATGGGCAGTGGTGATCGCTTACCATCAGGTGACCCACTTGCTCGTTTGCCTTCCTATTCACATAAAAAAAAAAAAAACAAATGCTCTTATAACGGAAACGCGCAAAATATCCCACGGAAATCAGATATAATGCTAGTTCTTAAATAAAACAAATTATTCATAATCGTTAACGACGAGTCGGTTTCACGAGTTATTCAACTGGAAATTTATGTCGTTTGGTTATGGGTTATGGAGTTTATCAACACGTTTGAATTTAATTTCATCATAATTCAACAGTAAATTTCGCCATGATATTAATACAAATTTCAGTAATACCTCTAAATAATTTATTTATTTAATCGTATGGCGCAAAACATTGCACACTTACACTAAAGAAAGAAACTACAAACTTACTAAGTAATAAGTCATAATTAACGCCTATAGTTTTCAGAAACGCCAGAAAAACATTTTTTTAATTGATTATTTACGAATAGATTTGGCTACTTACATTTCACATCCCTATTCGAATATGCCTATCGGCAAAGCGTCACTTCTGCGTGGCACTCGATCAATTGATTCTAGACCTTATGATGATCACTATAGATTCCACGTGACAGGTATCTTCAGCTGTCGTGTGCAACTTAAATTCAGTGATCGTTTCTCCAGGGTACGCTCTCTGTTATGTTTCATGGTAGCTATTTTTCTCTTTTATGAGTTTGTTTTGAAATGGAGGTATATTTTCTGTAATCTTTATTTATTCAACCTCTCTTTGTGTCCCTCAAAGGGTTCTTGATGTGCTTTATAAAGAACGTTTTTTTATTTTGTCAAAATTAACTGTGGATAAAGAATTTCACGCCTTTTTTTTCTCTTCAACGCCTCTCTTAATTGGGCTTGGAAAATGGTACGAACATAAATAATATATTTCAGTGTGTATTTCACCAAAATTTAATTTAGTTTTATGTAAACTCGTAGACGGGCTACGCTCGTAGCATTACGTAGGCCGAGTCGTAGAGTTTGTAAGATAAACATAACAATTTATTCAATTAACTGTAATTAATCACTGTTTTGACTTTGATTTGTTTTTATATTAACTTGCAATTTATTTATGTATGTAAGTGTACACAGTCAGCAAAGATTCATTTTTTTGTTCAAAATCTTTTTAAAAGTATCTATTGAACGGGGGTATAGAATACCAAATCCAGGGGGAAGGACTATCTTTCGCTCAGATCTGGACCGCATAATTAAAATCTTGATCATTTCTAAATTACTTTTTTATTCACTAAACTGAGCGCGCTTGTTGTACGCTGCCAGTATGTTTACCAACAGTCTTCTACCCGTAACAGTCTTTATAAAGAATTTCCTCACAAAGATGTCGCTCCTCTACTTTATTTAACAACGTTTTCATTTTCCCGGGCTCCATTCAAAACTGGTACAACAGCGACATAAGTCAAATCAATCTTAACGCAACCACATAGAGTCCATGGTGCGTAATGTGTCGCTTGCTGCACAGGGGGCGAATATTTACTGTTACGGTGCAAAGGAAATCCATTCCAGCCAGGATTGGGTTGACAGGTAAAAAAAAAGTTTGAAATGAACAGTTTTTATTTGATGTCAGATACAGTTTGTGTTGTCTACCGATTCGTTGTGGAGCATGGGAAATTCATTCCAGGTAGGAGTTTCCTGTTTTAATTATGCTTTTATTGCATATTGATCAATGAAATGCGCTCTGATAGAATAAATTAAAAATAAAATTCATGACTTAATGAAATCGAAAACAAGTGTTTTTTTAAAGTTGACCTGTTGCAGTTTCTATAGCGTTGGTGCTCAGACATCATCGGGTGTATTTCCTTTCTCGTTTTTCATGCAATTTCATGAAAGTAATATTATTTAAAAATAAAATATACGTAGATACACCTAGATACACCTATATAGAGTAAACTTCAAGCTTACTGGTGTTACTTCATCCATCCATCATATAAAAGTAGGTAGCAAGTTGACTGTCTAAAAACTAGCATTCTTTGTCGGTCTCTTGTTTAATGCTCCTGTCATCTACTCAAAGGTTAACTAGTAGAGATCCCTTCTTGGGATAAGTTCGCCTTTGTGCAAATATCTGATCCTTTTTGTTAATTGTGTTTGTTTCTTTATATTAAATTTGTACAATAAAGCATTTACTCACTTGCTGGACTTAGAACTAAACAATATCCTAAGCTCAAATGCTTCAAATAAAATTTGCCAAAATTATAATCCACATTGCACCGAATATTCGGTAATTTGAGTGCGGCACCTGGCAACTCCCGACCCCACCCGCCGGTAACCATGGCAACCGACCGCGTGCTACGGATCGTTACCAGAACTAAGTTTCAGTGCAACTTTTAGTACATTTTACTTTTTTACGCGTCGTAAGTTGCCAGTGTTATTTTACAACCTTTTTGCGAGTTTGTAAGTGGCCAGTTATGTAAACTGGTCTTAAAGAGTGATTTTTGAATTTCGAATGATTGTTATTTGAATTAAACGGCTTTGTAGTGTAATCCTGATGTAATGAAGTAAACGGATTTGTTTTTGAATTGAATTAGATTAACCAGCAACAATTAAAAACAATGCTGACCAATATATCTTGGTACTAAAAATAGTTAATCTGAAATAGTTCGATAGCTTTTAAATTCAATCTCTCGGTGGCGGACACAAAGCTATTAGTTTTGATTCCAGCATTTTATTTATCTGATGAAATAATGATCACAAAAATGATCGGTTCTTAGTCTTAGGAGCGTAGGTACCTACCTGTCTGCTTGTATAATGGTTTGGTAATCAAAAATACTACATTTACTGCAAGATGTCTAAATGATGAATATTTTGTACGTACCTACATAATTAGCCACAAATTATTTCAATCCTGATCAAGATAAGCTTTAGCTTTAATTAAACACGAAACGAACGAAATATTAATTTTAAACAAAATACCAGCAAAATGTGTTTCATCAGATATCTGCGAAACAAACTAAAACTTTAGAGACTTCAAAACTAAATTTTCAGACTTAATTTGTTTTGTTTAGCTCTCGCCAACCTAAAGACAATAAACTATGTCTAAAAGTTAAAATTCTCTGCTAAACATGATTAAATAGTTACCTAGAAATCATGTGTCTTAATCTTGACGAAAATTATTAAGACTGCAATTAAGTTGATTGAAGTATTAATCTGATAAAAACGAGGCTCATTCTAAGCATTCACGTTGCTCATATAATTTACCTCCTTTAAAAATCTAGGTACTATTACACTATACAATAACTCTTTATTAAACACCACATATATATACATACAAAAAAAAGCCGTGGTTGCCTAGTGGTTTGACCTGTGGCCTCTCAAGCAGAGGGTCGTGGGTTCGAATCCCGGGCTCGCACCTCTGAGTTTTTCGGAATTTATGTGCGATACCTATCTCATTTGAAATTTACCATGAGCTTTTCGGTGAAGGAAATCATCGTGAGGAAACCTGCACACAACTGCGAAGCAATTCAATGGTGTGTGTGAAGTTCCCAATCCGCACTGGGCCCGCGTGGGAACTATATAGCCCAAGCCCTCTCATTCTGAGAGGAGGCCTGTGCCCAGCAGTAGGACGTATATAGGCTGGAGAGAGAGAGAGTAGATTTTGATCTTGGCATTGCCAGTGCGAATAGGCAACATATCGAAAAACCCCCGTCCGTAGTCTACTCGAACCACATACATATATGTAAACTTAAAGATGTAGATAGGTATTATCATCCGCCAAAAATACCAAGGTAAATATAGAATTACAAACAATAACCTGAAAGGACAAAGCATTCCTATTAACCAGGTATTTCATAAAAGTACCTCGGGAGGACGTTAAAGAATTCCAATATTGCTTCTACACGATATCGCGACCGTTTAGGCGTGCCGAAGTAGCGATTCCAGAGTGAACTAAAATTCATTGGGAATGAGTTGAGAGCAGACGCAATGTACCGAGAACGTGCGCTATTGTGGGACGGGGGGCTTTCAGGGGTATTGGGAAGCGAAGGGCAGTACGGCAATGCAAGGATTTACTTCGATGGATCCAGAAGAATATTTAGTGGAAACGTTTGAGAAGCGAATATCGAAACGGTTTTGGGGATAAAATGCAAACCGCATACTTTTCGCATATATAATCACACTAAAATTATAAAGGCGAAAGTTTGTGTGTGTGTGTTTGGATAAAATTTGGAATGGAGATAGCTAGTACCATAGATAAACACATAAGCAATTTTTTATCCTGGAAAATTGCATACTTCCCGCGGGATAGTGATAAACATGTCAAAGGTCGTAGCTACCTAGTTGCAAGGTATTATTGTAGAATATACCTATCAACATCAGTTCTTAAAATGTAATCCTACGCGGACAAACATAAATTAAGTCTTTATCATTGAAGGGGCAGAAAGAGCCTAAGGTAACAAGACAAAGGCCACGTTTAACATGTTTGTTGGCGTATTTGGAAGGGGATTCAAAATTGTGATGGGTTGCTACCCGCATCGCCTATAACATAGGTACGATTTTCACCTATTCCTTCGATGGTCTTTAACCATCTGCGCAGAAAGAGAACAGCTTGGAAGAAATTACACGAACTTAGTTGAAAATGTACAAAGAACCTCTACTGCTCTCAATTTCATTGCGTAAGTCTTGCTTCCGTTTGTGCCACGCTTAAAAGCATCATGCCCTTACTCGCTGAAGTACATTTTTATAGATTTTCCCTTTTCCTCTATCCTATCGGGAGTAGCAGAAATAGATGATGCCTTACCAAGAACGATATGGTATTTACACGTTATCAGTTAAGTGGTACAGTTGAGTTCTCCAATATCTACGCAGCGAACCGTTCAAAAATATTTAAACATGCTTCTTTTGTAACTGTAAATAAGGTCTATGTTTAGATATTTTTCAACGGTTGGCTGTTTAGATATTGGAGAACTCGAATTTACACACATTTGCGAAGTCGATCAAATAAGTGCTTTACAATCTTTTAAAACAGCTACAACAAAAAAAAAACAATAAGGGTGATTCTCCCATTGACATTGAACCTTAGCCCGGTTAAGAAGTTATACCGCGTGACCGACAGTTTTCGAAATTGAATTTGATGTAGGTAAGTGGGACATAGGTACCTACGTTCTATTTCAAGTGGTCTGACAGAGTTCAATAAAACATCTTTGAATTTTCAAGGTCTCTTTTGTATACGTTTTAGTACAAACATCTTTGTCAAATGTGCACTGTACGCTTAATATTCTAAAAACATAAACCCATATTTCATGGTTCACTAAACAAGCTCAATTGCTGTCGCTTAGGCTCATAGTAAAACAAACCAACCCCTTTAAACCATCACTCAATCGAATGAAACAGATATCGCATTTTTCCATCTGTGTTCAACATTTCCATGGAAAAAAAACAAGAGATCTATTTCAGTACTCACTTTAGTTTACATTTCCTTAATTCGATTGCTTCCCGCAGAAGCAATATCTAAATGGATCGGATGGTCTATTGCGATACATACAGTGTATTTGGCACTTAGCAAATTTGCTGGCGAAATTAATTCGTACTGGAACTTGCAGGTCGTGAAATATGTTTGGATTCATTAAACAAAATATGTTCACAAAAGGTCGCTAGGGGAAAGTAACTCAGGAGTCTAATAGCCAACGTTTATAATAAGACCATTTATTTTCGTGAATTTGCAAAAGAGTCATGAGTTTGTCGAAAATGTTAAAAGTAAGCGTACTAGGGGGTTTGTTGTTTTCTTTAGTATTAAAAAAGTTTTCATAACATTACGAAACGAGTTTCGAAACCAATATTCTGTACAAGGAAAATTGGTGCACAAATACATAGTCTACTCCGACTGATTTGTTACAGTGATTGATTGAAAATGGCCTCTCATATTGTATTGACGAACTTAATACTATTTGGGAGTATTATTCAAAATGTTTAAATTTATCGATTTCAAACAAATTACAGGATATCATAAAGTTATACTTATAACTCTTAACACAGCTGTGTTAGTATATTTATGCTAAAAAGTATAGGGCTAAGACAGGAACCCTGTGGCATAGCATTTATGTAAACAAATAAATTTAATCCGTTAACAACCTAAACAAAGTCTACGATATCTACATAATGTCGTCATTATCTATACTCTTCAAGCGCGAAACTGGTGCATTACCTGCCTAAAAGAAAATTAACTTAATCATAAAAAATAGCAGCAAGGCTTAAAATGGTTTCATAAAGGGTGTACCAGCTTTTACCATTCACATACATCAAAAAAAAAAAAAAAAAAACAAAGCGGTGTGAAAAAGCAACGGCAATTTATTCAAAATACCGATAAGAAATTTAATACCCACCGTATCGGGTAATTGCTAAATAAACAAGATTTTCGAATGGTTATAAATGGTGATATAAAATTATCTAATAATTGTTTTAAATGTGAAATTCAAAATCCAGGAATAGAGATTTCTAAACATGTTTTTATTTTGCCACTTTCCTTTAATTTTAACTGTATGAAATTCCTGTAGAGGTTTGTGGTAGAAAGCCAACATGATAAGGAGTGCTTTGCGCGCACGTAAGGTGGACCTGAAGGGCACTTATATTCCTGAGTAAAACCGCATTTCACTTACCTACGTACTAAGAAACTATTATGCTTGTCTAGTAAATACCTACCCATTCGCCTTTTATTTGAACACCTTATATTTTAAATTCAGTGAACATAAGGCTAAACGGGCTATCATAATTCGGGTGTACATTGTGTTCATTTGAAGACCGAGATTGTTAAGAAAAAGGCCGTGAGAAACTCTGTTCAGAGCCATTACTTCATTCAAAATGGCGACGTGCTTTTCCATACTTATCAAAATGCCTTTTGCTTCCGTGGTCATCTCCTTTATCATCATCATCATCATCATCATCAGTCTGATCACGTCCACTTTTCATGGTCATCTTGGTTTTAGTTATTTCATAATGTTCATTTCCCTTAGCGGTTATTAACGCAAGCGTGACGATGGCAAGCTTCAGCGTCTCCTGTGAATGACCCAGGAAAAGGAATCCATTTATTTTAAAACGTCCGAGCATCAAACAAGGTTATTACGTACTTACTTAAAACTAACTAAGTCTTTGATCTGTCGCTCCAGAGGCGATTGACTGCTAAAATTATCGCTCGAGTCGAGTTTGTGTTATCACTAAAAGTGTGGTTAACCTCATCTGTCATGTTGTTTGTTTTATTTCATTGATGAAAAAAAACTTTTCTTTCGTTAACAATAATTTAGATTTTGCGATTCCCAAAAAAAACATTCATTATACTAAATAGTGTGGCATATCGAAGGGAAATCACAATTATTTTGGTAAACGGCTTGTTGATTCAAATCTGTTTTCTTTATTTCATTAATCTAGCTTCTAGTTAATTAATCATTTTTCAAATATACGTAACACTGTCATAGACATAGGCACGTACACAATTGTTAAAGAAATTGCAAGAATCTGGGTAAATATTGAAATCATTTGCGTTATATTTTAGAGGCACGTCAAATTCTTTGACTCGTAAAACAATTTCACAAATATAATGCACGCTTAGTAGATGCAATAGAGGCAGACTCTATGAGCACTGTAGAATATCTAAATACAGGTTTTGGAGGCGACATTTCTCCCTCTGCTAGCCACACAGATGACTTAAATTTACTGGAACAGCTCTAATAACTACCGTGACTTCAAACAAAACTTGTAATACCATTTCAATTTAACATTACTGCAGTAAGGCTTGTATCAAATGAACATATTTGTGCATGTATCTCAGTGTTTGTCAATTGTATTTAATTTATGTTTATTTTGCACAATAAATAGTCTACATACCTACATACATAAAACGTCAAATAGAAACTAATAAAAGCAAACTGCACAAAATGTTCACATCGTAAATACATGAAAGTCTTGCATTCTTTATAAATGGAGCTATTACTACGTTGAATTGAACGTACGTTACCTTTGAAATATAGCAGCTATTAACAAGCAATATGGTTTTATGTGAGCTTTCCCACTATCACACAGAGAGTGAAAAGAAAATAGCAAGTACCGATTGTTGTCAGTCGGTAGGTATTATAATGTGCAGGACAAAAATTTAAGTATACACGTTCCGGAAATCGGATAATTCCGAAAAACGTAAATTCCGAATATCGGATAGTTCCGAAACTCATTAAAATCAGTCGTATTACGTTATAAATAATAATACTCGATTACTTCCGAAATGGGACTCTTATTACAACAGAATATGGCTGATTTTAATCATTTTCGGAATTACCCGAATACACTTATGTGTGTATTGGTAATTCATCCTTGAGTGTACCTCTTACTTGCTCGAATATAACAAAACATCAGCTTATAGTCGCTACAAATAATTGACAACAAGCAGACATCGAAACTGCAAATTAACAAACACTTCCAGCGTCCAAAGGTACTTGAACTCCGAGAGGAATTATTACATTTAACACCTCGGCTGCCGGCTGGACGTGGTTCGCTTGTTAGAAGTAATTCCGTACACGCTAAAACGTAGCGGAAATTTACGGGTGCCCATAATTTACATCCCGGACAAAATAAAGCTAGTTTACATATTCCGTGCGAGCATAAAATGCTCCGCATTGTATTTTAAGAATGAAGCTGCGGTTACTAGTAATGATATGCCACAGGGGACAGTGTTTCTGAAATATTCTGGGGGTAAAAGAGTTGGTATTCCCATTTGGGACGACGTTGTTGGGAAAAGCGCGACATTACACAAAATTGAAAATTTAAATACACGTTCACATATCACACGTTCGTATTAACTTAACATACCTTATCGTACGTGAACCTTTTTTCGGGTGATTGTTATTAAAATACACAATAATAATCTAACCTAAAAATTATATTTTTGAAACAAGCTTTTTTTGCTCTCTGTAATTTTTGTTGACTAAACATTCATTGCCTTTCGTCCTACATATGTGTACCAAATTTCAAGTCAATCGGACCAACCGTTGAAGAGTTCCCTCCTGCAGAGACGGTCCTGACCGGGCCACCAGAATCTGATCATCTGATTTCCAAAGTATCCAAAATCGGTTGAAATCATCTGCTTCAAAATTCAATTTCAAGATTCCACCACCCGGACAAACATAGTAAGTATGAGCGGAGTTGGAATAGCACTCAAATTGTTTTTAATCTGTATGTACAACTTTAAGTAGGTATAGGTATTTTTCCTTATCTAACTCCAAATGCTGTATATGACAGTCCTTATAATTCGATAATAATTATAAATCACACCCAAACCAAACCCAACCTCACATACCCTGCAAAAATAAGGGGCATCCTCAAAAAGGTTTTAGGATAAAATACTTTCGGGAGATGCGTATTATTTCAAGCCATTCATTCGTCCAAACGTTTTTCGTCGTAATAAGAAACCCCCTGGCGATAATCGATTATCATCACTACGTACGTACCTACCGGTACCCATAAGTAAAGATGATTTGAACATGGGTTAGTGAACCATTTTTAGGGTTCCGTAGCCAAGTGGCAAAAACGGAACCCTTATAGATTCGTCATGTTAGTCTGTCTGTCCGTCCGTATGTCACAGCCACTTTTTTCCGAAACTATAAGAGCTATACTGTTGAAACTTGGTAAGTAGATGTATTCTGTAAACCGCATTAAGATTTTCATACAAAAATAGAAAAAAAAAACAAATATTTTTTTTTTCATCAAACCGATACGTGTGTGATATCTATGGATAGGTCTTAAAAAATGATATTGAGGTTTCTAATATCATTTTTTTCTAAACTGAATAGTTTGCGCGAGAGACACTTCCAAAGTGGTAAAATGTGTCGTCGTCCCCCCCCCTCCCCCGTAACTTCTAAAACAAGAGAATGATAAAAGTAAAAAAAATATATTAATGTACATTACCATGCAAACTTCCACCCAAAATTGGTTTGAACGAGATCTAGTAAGTAGTTTTTTTTTTATTTAATTATTTGTCTGTCTATACGCATCTGCAGTCCCTCCGGGGTTGCGGGTGTCTATAGGCAGTGGTGATCGCTTACCATCAGGTGACCCACTTGCTCGTTTGCCTTCCTATTCACATAATATATATATATATATATATATATATATATATATAAACCAATGTAAAATGACCTCACACTGCCTACATTTTGCTTAAGAGCAGGGCTCTGCTAAGACTGGAATTTATAATAACTTGGCAAATTTGTACGGAACCCTCAGTGCGCGAGTCCGACTCGCACTTGGCCGGTTTTTTTTTGTTTACTAAACTCTGCACAGTATCTCTGATTTGTCACAAAGAAAATTTCAGGAATGAAAAAGTATAAGTTAACTTTATTCATCATCCGTTAAAATAGACCCATAAAAATCATCATGAGAAATAAAGGCCTTAAATGAAACAGCGCCCATTTATTATATTAATAGCCAACCTCTGCGGGCCGTGCGAAATGAGTAACTCGGAATTTACGTGAAAATTTACGTACAAGTGTAAATTACAGGCATCGGTGGTAACGTCTGGAGATGATAATTTAATTTAGCGAGCTAACGGGGCTCAGTTAGTGACAAACGGACGAGTATCTCGTGTTACATGAGAGCATAAGTTAGCGGCTATTAACGTACATTATTAAATGGCACTAAGCGAATAGTATTGCCTGACATTAACGCTAAAGAGTTTATGCTCTTTTGAGACACTGCATCCAGCAACCGGATTAGTAATCGTATATTTTTCCTGCTAGGTTAAAAACCAGCTTCTTATTATGTATAGAGATATGGAACGGACTTCAAAGCTCAACATTATTTTAATTTTATTATTTTGTTGTGTGATAGTGAATATTGCAAGTTAGCCTACCTGTCATACAAATAGGTACAGCTCTGCCGGAGCAAGCGGGTCACGTGATGGTAGGCGAGCACCACCACCCATAAACACCCGCAATTCTAGATTGGGTGCGAAAAATATAATGAAAACAAAGCCAACAGTAGCAGCCGAGTTGCCAGCTTTTAGGAAAGGAAAAGAGGAAAAGATATGGGTAGATTAGAGTCTGGCACTCTGATTTGTGTAACGAAATGAAAAAGGGTCTGGTACCTTACGTGGATGATATGATAAAATTGAATCACTAATAGTTATGATGATATTGAATTAAAAACTGGAGCGAGGCATCAACAATGCTTTCATGGGAGCTACTTTGTCGCGAACTTACAGAAAACAACCCCTTCTAGCGATTAGGAGTTTGCTAACGAAATAAATGCTACCCCGGATAAAAGCACAGGCTTCAAACACAGAGGCGGCAAAGGAGACCCTTATTATCACCTTTTCAACCACTCGGTTGCAGTAAATATCCGAGCGCTACAAAAGCCCCACAATCAAAACTAACGCTTAGAAAACCATGACACGCCAGCAACCCCTTTGAGGTCGTGTAAAGGATAACGGAGTTCAATAGATTCTTTCGAAGCTCTTTTAAAGATAACCTGGAGTTTTTACCGATCCAGGGATTTTATTATCTATTGACTACCTTAAGAGCTAGTCTTTTATAATGGAATTCATTGAAAAACATCTCCCAGGATATAATACTGTTATAACGTAGTATGAAAGATCATTAGATAGGCTTTTGAAGCACGTTTACAAGTAAGCTACCGGTAAATTGCGTGCAGAAAACGTGGTTTTGTGTATGGGAACCCTTTGGTTTTTAAGCTTATTTTATTTTGATTATTTGTTGTTATAACGGCCACAGTGACACAGAAGATAACAAAGTTCAAGTACCTAGGTAACAAAGTGAAAGTGATTTGAGTTCTCACCCGCCTGGCACAGCAGCACGGGGTGGGACGACAAAGAGAACCGAGAGAGGCATTGGCGGCAGGCGCACTAACCGCCCGCACCTCTCTCTGCCCCCTTTGTCGTCCCACCCCGCGTCCCTTCACCGCGCAGGCGAGGACTCATTTAAGCTGTCGGTCTATAGAACTTCACCATTTCAAATTCTAGTCTATTAGCCATGCAGACCCGTATTGTACCGAAAGAAAGAAGAAAGAAAGAAAACATCTATTCGTGACACACCGGATGTTACTACTCGAATTTCCAAGTAAGTATATTCATCTTTAACATTGGACATTCGTACTCAAGTTCCTAGAAACTACTAGTACTATCCATGTTTGTTCTAAAGAGCTGGAGAACGCATGCAGTTACCGGATAGTTTGAAATTTGAACCGATGCATGTGATTGGCTATCTCATGCTTCAATATTTTCTTAGGTACTACAAATCAATGTTATGTCAGCGCCCATAGTTTTGTTCTCTTCATGCCTTGGGTTTTTAATAAGTACCCTCATTTTAACGTCAAGTTATCAAACTTTGTCAAACTAGGTTTTCGCCTACCTTCAAAGGTCCGATTGACTTGAAATTAGGTACAAAAAGCGATAGCTAGCACATCGGGAGTGCCGGCAGACGTGAAAACAGCAGCTTACATTATATTTTAATGTTGTAATCTCCATGACGCTCAAAACGCGTACCTTACTGGCCGCTTACAAAAAAGAACGTACGTATTATCCATATTGACAGACCTCTAACAATGTGCTGATGCTCTAGTACTTTTGCTCCACGACTCAACAAAAAACACTTCAAAAATCGAACGCGATTCATTCGTATTTCAAAATAAGCTCTTAGAGGATCTGATATCCTGGTACTTAAACTCTCCCTCCGTCTTACGACTGACGCGAGTTTAACATTTTCGCTCAACGCAGCTGAAAAAGTTTTCACTTCAAAAAATATTTCAACTGCCTTTAAATCTGTCTATGAACAAATTAGTGTAGTCTCTTTGTAGATAGGTATCCAAATGTATGCCTCTGGCTCCGGTTTTTTAAAGAGATTAAAAAACGCTTACTCATTTATCCTCATTTTGCTGACCCGCAGACGTATGTTACGCTTCCTGCGTACATTTGCACTTTTATTCAGATTTCAGTGTTAATCGCCTTTATTTGGCTTTACTTGCGAATTTGCTGGTGTGAATTCAAAAAAGAATGCTAGATGTAATGATATCTAGTAGATAAATGTCTGAATTTATCTGAGTTCTAATAGTATGTTGTTACTCAACGCGTGAGGGTATCAATCCGAAATTAATATCAAATACTCAAGTCTAATACCCCTTGAAGCAGTGAAAGAATTTAACTTCTAAGTCAACGCAATCAAAAGATATCTTACAGTCACTGAAAAAAGTGTTTCCATACGACAAAAGTTAGCCCCTATACTCGTAGCAGAACTAATGAATCTGGAAATCATGTATCTGTAAGTAACCAATATAAAATTACCTCATGCTGCCTACATTTTCTAGTAAGTAGATTACAGGCAGAGACCCAAGCTAGATAACCTTGGATATTTATAGTCATATGGCGAACTATTTATATAACTAGGTACAGCACGGAACCTTTGGCGCGCAAGTCCGGCTGGTTTCTTATTATATACCTACCTATTTTTAAAATGAAACAAATTTAGAAAAAAGTACTCAGTTTATACTTACTTAGACGTAGAAAACGCTTTGATTTTTCTAGCAAAGTACAAATACGTCTGAATAATTCTCGTCTAAAAGGTACGTTCGAATAATCATTCGTTCTGAGATAATTTATACTTAGTGGGAATTAGGCTTGTGTTTTCTTTGAGAATTCTCGGCATCCAGGGTGGAAATAGTACTGGGGTAACAAAGAACAGTCACGTAGTCTGAATAGGCGAAATAACCGTTGCTGAAGTTTCAGCGGTTGAAATAAGTCTGCTTATTCATCCATTATAATTGTACGTGACATAAGTGTGCTTAGTAAGGCTTGCCCCCTGACCATACGCACACACACACAATATACACAGACATGCTTCTAGGCTGGAATAGAATGATGTGTTAAGAGGCTGACAACACCTAATTTTGTTGAAATTGATGTTATTTAAGCACTTTTTTAAGAAAAACTACACACAAAAAAAATACAAAAAAATTATATGTTAATTTTTATCATATTTCAAAAACGCTGGACGGACCGATACATAATTGAACAAAATCGGCTCGATAGAAAATAATTGCAAAGATTGGTCTTAAAATCATCATTAAACGGTTCAATGTCTTAATTTTTTCGACGTATGGGTCTGCAATTAAAAACATGAAATCAACATATTCATACCTAAACGACTAACGAGACATATTTAACAAATAATCCATACTTTTTTTATTTCTTATTATTTGTGTTTTATTTGCAAGATTTTAGACGCGCGCCGAGCTGCCGGAATAGTTTCTTCTCTTTCACTAACAGGCACGCGAACCGTATGTGTGAAGAGTGGCGCTGCTCAAGGTCATTTGCAGTTGACAGCGCCTTAACTTGTGTATGTGTCAACATGACGTTATGTGGCTGTTTCGCTTGTTTTTAATCACTACATTGTCTAAGAAGCGCAAAATATGTATCTATGTGTAACCTTTTCTTGTATAGTGCACTCAGAGGTCCCAAGCTTAGTTAGCAATGTACGAACGAAAGACTGAAAACAAAAGAATGAACGAAAAACATTTACCTTGCAATAATAAGGTAACAGTGGAATACCGCTACAAGCTAAGCTATGGCCCTATTGCCATAGCTGGTGAATATTTTTGGTTCTCAAAGTGTAAACAAAGCAATTCTGCGTAAAAGTAATTTCCAATTTCTGCCTACAGAGCCTCCAGACTACCTCCAATTCCAGATATCTCTCCTTTATTTATAGTAACTTTATTTTATTTGAGTTTCGGTAAAGTATGTAAATGATATCATTCGTTACCAGCAGCCGGTTTGAGGCAAAATTTATACAGTGTACATTGTAAAATTTAAATAATTTCCGTTACTGTCGAACATTTTTGAGGGTTACGTTAATATTTGCTATGGTTGTGGGTAGTAAGTGTAGGTCCTGTGTGTGTGTGTGTGTGTGTGTGTGTGTGTGTGTGTGTGTGTGTGTGTGTGTGTGTGTATGTGTGTATCAAATACAGAGAAGACTGTATTACTTATTTCTTATTTTAATTGATAAAAATAATAACTCTACGTACCCAACGCGTAATTCTGATGTTCGAATAATGGTCAAGTTTTTATAACTCGGTTTTTTTATCGTTTCGTAAAATTAACATCTGAATAGCTAGTATATCTGTAGATAGAGCTAGTAGTATCTGTATAATTCCACACTGATGCTAGTTGGTGATGCTGTATGAAGTTCTTCCGTGAAGAGATCGCTGAAGACAATCCTAAATTGACCGTTGGGGCCATCGTGTGAAGTGTACATTAAAAGATATAAACCAATACGACTATAAAAACAAAAACATGTATATTATAATTTGATGTGATTGCCTAGGCACAAACCCCTTTGCCTTATAGCGCGATTAAATTTGTCACCTTGCTAACGACGAGTCGATAAGCTGAGATAAACTCCAAACCCAATACTATCAGGGGAGATAGTTTCACCAGCATGCTATAATAGTAGCTAGAACGTCGATCCGATTACCTTTAGGTACCACCCCTGCAGAGGCTGCGTTCAAACGTGACAAGTACTTGTAACACTTACATGGTTACAGTAATACTAAATTTGTTTTGTTAAGCTAGTAAATATCACTTAATCTGTAGTTTTCCTTTTTTAAATTTAAGATAAGTAAAATCTGTATCTATATTTTCCATACGACAAAAATACACTAAGATAAGATATTCAATATGTTTACGTATATAATTATATTTTCTCAAGCATGCTCGGAAATGTACGCGTTAATGTCGCGAAATGAAGCCAAGAAGTTTCACATTTACGGCCTTGGCCAAGAAGTAATGTGGTACGGTCGAAATGAAGCCAAGAAGTTTTACATTTACGGCCTAGGCCAAGAAGTAATGTGGCGCGGCGCGGCGCGCGGGGCGGGGCGCGGGGAACATGGCGCGAGCAATAGTTTGTTCAAACGGTATGTTTCAAAAATTAAAAATGCGGCTAATTAAACAATTTTTACTTGATTTCCTCGCATTGCTTGAGAAAAGCACTATACAATCCTCGGCCGGAAACAGGGATTGCAGGACTCGCTTTATCCGGCCTCGTCTACGACTCGGCCGTGTACCCCAATCTCGTCCTGCAATCCCTTACTTCACGGCCTCTGCAGTAATGTACTATTATAAGAGTGTCAATGGGTGTTGCGAACTCCTTTTCGGCGGCTTTACTTTTTATGGTTTTTTTTAT
Source organism: Pandemis heparana (assembly GCA_963854515.1). Taxonomy (NCBI): domain Eukaryota; kingdom Metazoa; phylum Arthropoda; class Insecta; order Lepidoptera; family Tortricidae; genus Pandemis; species Pandemis heparana. Next base: position 4,602,133 of record OY978020.1, on the reverse strand, counting down.
TGATTGATATGTCATTGACTTGAAGCTGAAGTAAAAAATGAGACTATCGAAGGGGATTTTTATTAAATAGATTAAGTTCAATACAATGGGTTCACTAAAACTCACGACTTGTAAGTAAAATAGACTCGTCATCTACCTTGCTCTGACATACTCATATTATATCACTATTTCTCTTTCGTTGCCGATCAATTACTATACCCTACTTAAACCACGCAAGCATTTGATTTGCTTAAACAAGGCACAAGCACGGTAAGATAACAAGTATAAATATTTCACATTAAAGTGTGTCTCGATACTCACAGTTTCCGATATAAGGAAATTATATTTTAGATTGCGGACGCCTTTGCTGCGGCTGCTATTTTATATAATCGATGTTTTCACAAGAAAGATACATAATATTTTTTTTTGAAAGATAGCATGCATAGCTTTTTTAACTGGAGCTGCAAATGCAGCAATAAAAGTACTAGTGTTTAAAGATTATTCGAGACTACCTCGATACTCGGGTAAGTAATACGAGATATAACAACTTATTATCTAATATTCATAATATATACGCTCACTTTATATACACTCGTTTAGTATAACGTTTAATGGATATAATGAACGAAAATTATAATCTTAAAATATCTAATTTTGCAAGGTATAACGTTGTTTATATATAATATCAATTGAAATAACGATCAAAGCATATAATGTTCATAACAGCTAACATCAAAAAGCATAATGCACAGTTGTTTATTGAATTTGCTATGTGGTTAGGAGGTTTTCTAGGTGGTTATAAAAAAATAACTAACACCAAAGGCTAGCCTTTGAACCTAACCTATCCGAGTCGCTTCCGCTCCGTACCGTCTTGCTCGCTCGCTTCGCTCGCTCGCCGAAAATTAAACAATGTCTTGCAGCTGTTTCAGTTAGGTTAAATGTTTGTTATGTTAAAAGAAATTAGTCCATATAAATCTTATACAAATTGAAGTTATATAAAATTTAATTTAAGCCTTATACGTTAAAAAAATATATTTTTTGCTGTTATAGCTAACGTTCATTATATCTTGTGATCGTTATTATTATGAAATTAGATATTTTGTAGTTATATCTCGTGGGACGCACCCTCGATACTCATTTATAGTTGTTTTTTTTTTTACTAGTAATATGTCTACCTATAATACCGAGACGACCGAATGGCCTAGTGGTTAGAGAACCTGACTATGAAGCTTGAGGTCCCGGGTTCGATCCCCGGTCGGGGCAGATATTTGTATGAAAATACGAATGTTTGTTCTCGAGTCTTGGATGTTTAATATGTATTTAAGTATGTATTTATCTATATAAGTATGTTTATCCGTTGTCTAGTGCCCATATTACAAGCTTTGCTTAGTTTGGGGCTAGGTCAATTGGTGTCAATTGTCCCAAGATATTTATTTATTTTATTTATATTTATAATAGCTATAGCCTATAGCCCAAGGACTCTCATTCTGAGAGGAGGCTGGTCCTTAGCTTTGGGGTGTATATAAACTGGAGATAATACCTACTATTATGTATATAATTCACCGTACTACACCATACGACTATTTTTAAGTATAATGCAATTATTTCTTTCTTTTATAATATATCTACGTGAATCAAATGTGTTTAAATAAATGTTTCTCTGTCTTTCACACACACACACATACTATTTTACAGCATTATACAAGTTTTATAAAAAGCATTATGAAAGGTCAGGTCAAGAGTACCCAAGAGTACCCAGTCAAGAGTAGCATGTATGAAGACATTGATGAACATGGATGAAGCGAAAGAGTTATGTCAGGATCGTAGCAAGTGGAACAGAGTAGTCTCTGCCTACCCTTGTATGTGTGTATCTATGTATGTATGTATATACCATTTTCATTCTTACCTGTCCTATTTGGTAAACAAAATTCTAACCTCAATATGCAAATTTTTGTAAAGAATAAGGTGTATCAAATAAATCTGAGGTAATATTTTTTACATAATTTTGCTGATATTTTATCTTCAGTTAATTTATTTACGATGAAATATTTAAAAAATAACAAAAATGAGACGTTTTGAGGTTAGGATTTTGTTTACCAAATAAGACAGGTAAGAATGAAAATGGTATACAAGTTTTAACACTGTCCCAACCTACTCTAAAATATCTGCCAGCAGCTCTAGGAATATCACTATACGTATCATTAAAACTGCATGCTTCCTGCACTCAAAACGGCAGCAACGTGCTCACCACCAACCGTCCTCCTCGAGAGAAAACCAGTGCAGTACAAGTAATTCGCATGAAATTCTTATTATATGTGTGTGTTAACAATGAAAATATACACGTAGTTTAATATTATGTACTGTGCTTAGAAAACATTGTGTTAACCCTACAGTGTATGACTTTTTATTTTTGAGAAATAAAATTATATGTTGTAAGTACTGGTATTTGCTCCTAGAGAAAAATAATAAAAAAAATAAACAACCCATAGTTTCGAAAAAAAATGTATTTTTATTTGTGTTCCCGATGAGGAACTCCATGCATTGACGAACAATTTAAAACATGGCATACAGTTACAATAAATATGGCAGTTTTATGTTTTTACATCGTATGTTTTGTGCTAAATGTGAAATTAACGGAAATAATTATTATCTTTGTTTTAGTCTAGCTAAACCCTGCATTTTCGACAACCCACGAAAGTTTTTCTTCGACATCAAGAAACCTGGCGTCTTTCGTTACCTACAGAGAAATGGCCTATTCTATATATCCTGATATACTGAAGAGGAAGAATCACCACATATGCCTATTTTATGTTCAGCTACAAAAAATTCAGTTCTAGTGATTGGTTGACCAGACTTCTTGATCATAATGAGCCACACAAACACAAACTTTTGGCCCAATCTTACTTGAGCTGTCAAATTTTTTGCAGTGTTGGTTCTAATAGTTTCAGTTCTCCAACTCTTCGTTGAACTAGATGCCAATTCTAACATTTTAACATCTAATTTGAATGTATGGAGTTGTGCATTGTTTAAAAAGATGTCGTACGGCAGAGCCAGGTAAACAGTTTGCTTGAGCCATTATGATCGACTTTTTTCTGAATCACTAGATTCTTCAGAGACCCAATTGATTGCTATCCGCAATACTTATGTCAACATTAAAATAACTATCATCTTCACTTCCAGATGGTATTGATCAAAAATTTTCTATATCTGTATCTCGTAAAGGTTTCTGTCACATCATCCAATAACAACTTATACCTAATATTTAATGTGATAAAGTTCCACAAAACCATAATAAACTTTCCTACAGCTAAGGCGAAATTGAAACTTATGCCAACGACATAAAGACTCAGACAAGTGCAAGAGTTCTTCTCTGGATTTGTATTAGTGACATGAACGTCAATGCATGGAGTACCGTATCGGGAACGTTTGAATAATGCTATTCGACATTATCTAAATATCTCAATACTGTAAAACTAAATTTATTCCTCTATTGAGCACAGGTTTTCCAGTCACATAGTAATTTTTTCTAGCTATTTAACTCTAAAGTTATTTTTTTATCGCATCTTGAAAGTTGTCTAAACTGGTTTTACCACAGACTATCGAAATTTGATCGATCGCTGGATGTCATGTGCAATTAATGCTGCCTAGCGGCCACACGCTGAACTATGTAGTAGCCTGGTATGTTAAGTACCCTCAAAAGTGCAACAGATGTCGCTGCCTTCCTGACTTTAGACACAATTTGCAAATATTTTGGTTGTACCTAATGCGGAACTGTATGCGCTGTAGGGTTAATCCACAAATCCGACAGAAAAAATAGTCATGAACATTCTGGAACGGAATACGTACTGGAAGTAAAAAAGATCGAGGGTGACATTCCATTAAATATAATTATTTAATTACACTCACTAAAATAATAGTAGATTTCAATACAATTCACTGTCCGCTACAATATAATAATTGCTACAATTTGATAAGACTGATATTTTTTGTTATTTTTTAGGATATAATTGTTCAGCGTAGTAAAATGTTTACTTTTACGATCGCTTATCTAATTAAGTATAATGGTAAAATTTTTGGCCTACCATAATCAACTTGTCAACCATTGGGGCAAAAAGTTCTCGAGTGGCGACCATGAACCGGAAGACGCAGTGTTGGCAGGCCTCCTACTAGGTGGACCGACGACATCGTGAAAGGGGTACTGTAATGCTTTTCGTATGCGAACTTATCAATTATATCTTTGACCTAGTTCCTGAAAATCCAACTGTGGTCTTCATTTATAATGCAGGAAGACCACTCGCGTCAGAAGTTTCGAGATTATTATGCATCCAATGTAACGGGAATATCGAATACAAAATTAAATTGGTATATGTACCAAATTACATCCAAATCTGTTGAGCTGTAACGTATCACTGTAAAAGAGTAACAAATACAACGAAATGCACTCGCACAAACTAACGCATTTATAAATATAGGTAGGATGACAAGAATGGTAGTGTCATTGAGAAAATTCCACTAACTTGATTCAATCGAGATTTCATAGAGGTACGTTAGGAAACCTGTTCAAACAATGGAAATTGATTATTTTTACCAAGTGAAGCCATAACTACTTCAGTACCGATATTACAAAAGCTTAATAAATACACTCACTGAGGGAATCATTGCAAAATCTCCAATTCTAATCCAGCCCAATTGGTCACGTATTTTGGCGTGACTTTGAGCGCTGTATTAATAAAAGCTTTTTCCAAGTTCACCCCTAAAATGGGAAAAGTTAACAGAAATATAGGTGAAATATTAGGTGAAAAAGATAAAGTAATTTTGTTTGTTAATTATTTTATTTTTTATGTAGTTTTAAATATGGATTGGTGACCACAGCGCAGGATATCCGTGCCTGCATGCAATTCTCGAGGCGAGGCAAGGGGCAAAAGGTTGCTTTACCATGAAACATGGAATTTTCTAATCGATGTTGTTTACAAAACATGGCTCTGGTTCTATAAATGCTAATTGCATCACACAATACAATAATAGCAAATCCTATATAGAAACTTAATACCCCTTCGCCCTTACTGATGTGAAAAATTTCTCGAGCTATCTCGCGCACCCGTATCAAGTATCCCTGTGAACGAGACGAGGCAAATTTGTATCAGAACACTTGGCCGCTCTTCGCTCAAGATGAAGAACTATAATTATAGAGCTTATAATTGGAGCGTTGATTCTCGAAATTTAAGGTGCGTTAAAATCAATCCAGAATAATAAAATAATAGTTTTTCATCGGTTTTCTTCAACGTTACGTCAGGTTATTGACGCGTTACCATTTGGACGTTGAAGAAATGTACAGCTTCATTTTGCATCATACATCCTACCCATAACGTGAACCAAACCACCCATGAACAGAATTAACAACCATTTGAAACTGGGGCTTATAGAAATCTAATTAAACCACATAAACATGAAAAGAATTAGACAAACACTATTATTTACTTCTTCAAGACTGCACAAACGGTTAACAGTAACTTGGGAACAAATTATAAAACTGTTCTGCCGTTCGCTGTACGTTGGTGCACTTGACCTACTTTATTTTGAGATGTATCGTTTTCTGTGTCGAGTTCTCTCGCGAACGTTACGCGACTTGCAACTTGACAAGGGTTCGAATCGGTTTCATGGAAAATACAAAATGTTATTTGAATTGTCAATTTGAGAAGTTCTACATTCAAATAATCTAAGTATTCTAAATACTATTCTTAAGCTAGCTGTTGTCCGAGTTTTCGCCGCCATTCTAGTTTTTTTTCTTTCTTTTTAAATACCTACTTATTGCTCGATAAGAATAAGAACCTTCATCTGATAATAACAAATAGGACAAAAAGGACTTACTTACGAGATCGGCCCAGCCATTCATGCGTAATGCCATGACCAAGAAAATAGGAATATATTTGTAAATAAGTAGATGAATATATAGGAATATTAATCTATACACTATAATGTTTTAGAAATTCAGGCAACTAAATTAAATCGCTTGAGTAAGGCCACACGAATTATCCGACATAAATGCGAAGCCTGTCTCAAATTACAATAAAATCAATAATTCTGTAAGTATGTACCTACACCGAGACATGGTAAGCCTTTCAACTGGTGCAAATTAATTATTCAATATGCCTCAAACATGTACGTTTAGGTATTCACCTTGTATGTTAGACAACAAATAGCGTCTCAGACTTGCGGCTGAGATGCCCCTTGAGTCTGCGCGGAGTTGAGTAGCTCCACAAAGGTTCCACCAAGTGAATAATTGTGGAGAATAGCTTCTAAAATATACTTGGCAGCGTCTTTTATGGCTCACTTTTCCACGGTAAACATTTTTAAAGCGGACTTTGCGAAGTTTTACTTTTTCTTTGCGGAGTTTTTGATACGGGTGATGGTCTACCCCACGACAGGCCAAAGTTTAATACTTTTATTTGGTCCTGTCTACTTAATGCACATTCACTCAAATTTGATAAAGACCAGGTAGGTTATTGTTTAACTCGCTCGCGATCACCATCGTCTTCATTTTGACAGTTCATGTATAGGGGCTGACAATTGGCGTCAGAATCAGCTAGCTGTCATATTCATACAAGAACTGTCAAAATGAATACGATAGCGATTGCGAGCGAGTTAGACAATAAGCCTACAGATTGAGCATTCAGGGAACACTTCCACTCTTCTTCTGCTTAAGAATACTGGAATGAGAGTAAAGAGCCCGCCAACTCTGGTGGTTTTGTTAAAGAAAGGAGCTGGTAGGTGTGGTGCGGTTCTGATGCCCACTCTCAACCGTACCTAGTCTTCAGATTCTGATATAAAATACCCACAGGCAAGTCATTCTTCTGCTGCGGTGAAGGCTCAGATAAAAAAATCACCAGAATTTTCTGTATCGCAAATTATTCTCGTAGAGGTTTACTCAAGTTGTAAGCTTCTGGGCGTTCGTGTAGAAATTTTAATGAGTCTGTGTTCAATTAAGTGTCGTATTCTGTGATCCGTTAATAGGTTAACGATAATTTAACTTTAATCAATACTTCATTATCGTAGGTATAGAAGAAACAAATGGTTTAAGATATTTTAACGATTGCTACAAATGCGTTGCAGAAACGGTTTCAGAATTAGGTAGCTTTTTAAAATAACTTTCCTAACTGTTTTTTAATACATATAAGGACGTAATTTAATGTTAATCATTATTTTGTAGAAACATTTTAGAGAGAAAATTATACTTAGTCAGTTACCTGGTAAGAAAATTATGAAGTAATTATTTATTAACTACACATCACGCTTTGCCATTTGCACATTCGTGAATAGAGAAACGAAACACTGCACTAAATAATAACTATAAAATAGCACATCATTGATACCGATGTTCTTTATAATCCACCCAATTTAAAATAAAGTCAAGTATAAATATTTCAACGATACTAAAAACAATAAAAAAATACCGAAAACTAGAGTTAGTATAGCATATAGCTATGCTTTCCACCCCAGACACACTAGACCACACAGACTACACAGACCATAGCAGATAAATATCTAGCTGAAATTCTCTACGCGTTCTCGTATCTAACAATTATTTCAAAACACTAAGCAATTTTTTTCGCCAAGTGCGTCACATAAATAATTGGCACGTTACGAGAAAATTTTCTACATACGTATACTTCGGATACAAAGCACGGTCACACTGCCCTAAACTGTTCTAATCACCTTAACAACTTGTGAAAACTCATCCCAGATCCAAATTAAAAACGGCCGTAAGGAAGATCCTGTCGTGTAATCAAAGTTTCATTATTCGAAAATTGGAATTTGAAATATTACGCTGTCTAACGTAAAGATTAATTCAAAAAGTCAGCCTAACGCTAACGGGCGCAATTGTAAAACTTTTTGACAAGTAAAGCGTTCAAAATTAACGTCCTGGGCGAAGTTTGTGCGATTGTTTGCACACTCCTAGAGCCTACTAAAAGTGAGCTCTATGCGTATGGGGGTTTATTAATAATACGACTTACGCCTCTAGGGAATAAGTAGTATGTTCCCAAAGTCAAGACACGCCAGTTTTAAGCCATTTGAAATCAATCTACAAAATCGCGATATTCATCAGATACACGTAGTTCTTGTTGATTCATACCAAGTACGGCTCCATAGGTTTAAAACACGAGTTACCTAATTTTGAAGTTCCCATTATACTTTTCAACCAAGTATCTATAAAACAAAGAGTTTTTAAAAGTTACCACGATTGGATAGTCATCCTAGTTAGGCTGCAACACGCCACAAACTCGAAATGTTTCAAGTTTCCAACTCCCTTTTCCGTATCCTTAGTTAAAAAACGAAACCAGGAACAAAACGTGCCAAACGAATACCACACTGAATTGAAACGTTGTAAACGTGGTAATATGTAAACTTATACGATGGCATTAAACGAAAACTTTGATGATTTTCAGCCGACCTTTTATACCTAATAACGGTACCAGATACGTGTTGCACGCATTATAAACGGAATTACATGCCAACCGGGTTAGTAAGCCGAATCGATATTCAGATATTGACTTGCTCCATTTAAAATTCACACACCAACCGCACAAAAACGTTTAATTTATTCATTTGTGGGCTACATTCATTCCTATACCGCAGGTTCTAGTTTAATGAGTTTTTTGTGTAGGTGTTCTGTTGGAATCCGTTCAGTTTTCTAAAGTTCAGTTTTTTAATTCAATTCAATTCAGTAAATAGTTTACTTGTTGTATTTCACACTACAGTAAAATGCATTATCGTTGACAAAGATTATAAACATTTTCATTCAGTTGATAAGAAAATAGAGTATTGAATAAAATAAAATCGATATACGTCGATATTTGAGTCAATGAAGCGAAACGCTATTGAAAACTAAATTGAAATGTATCCTTTTTTTCGAAAACCACTAAATATTAGCGGTACCTATTCAAGTGTTTTGTAAAATTTTCTTATCTTAGGTCCTACACACTTTAAAAATTCAATCCTATCATGTTCCTGTTTCCTCATTATTCTCAATAAAAAATACAATACCGACGCAATGGAACTAAAATTTTTTTTTTTTATGTAGAACTGACCACTAAGTAAAATGTTTCACACGAAATAACCACTACCAGTGCTATGGTTGCAAGTGTGAACATAAAATTTAAAATGTATACTTAATGGTTCAAAATATAATACTTAATGCAATTTTCAGCTAAATTATTAGCTGAACCAACTTTTTGATCGCTTTCTACAAATTGTTTTAGTTTAGACTATGTTCATTTTATAACAATCATGTTAAGTTGCCATTTTCCGAGAAAATTGCATTACATGTTTTGAACTTTTATATATTTTAACCCATTGTGTATTTTAAACCTTCGATATCTTTTAATACGTACCCAGCGCTACGCCAAAATCATTCAGTTGTAAAAAATGGCTGACTTACTTAATTTAGTACTCTTCGGTGTTGCGGGATTGTATATTTACTAAGTCTAAAGCGACCAGACTGACCACTTGCGGGTCGTCCCATATCTCCCGTCACCTTGTACCCGCGCCAACTTTCTACCCACTGTCTAAAACTTAGTAATTAACTATAATGAGGGAACAGACCAACAAACTACACGCCTGCGGGCTCTCGTCTAAATACGTTAACATGGTCAAAAGTCAGAAAGCACTTTGTAGAATAGCAGTTAGTATTTTAAAGGCAGTCGTGGACGCTGATTGCTTTCCAAGAACTAAGGTAGAATAATACGATATCAAATACATTGTCCTAAAAAGGGCTGTTATTAAAAGAGTATTTTATATAATCTATATTTTGTTGTATAAGAAAAGCGATCAACTCTACGTACTTTCACATTTATTATTATCGTCTAGGCGTCTACGTCTTTCATACATAGTACATACATAAATAATTTAATTATTAATTTTAATTATTTCAATTGATCGTGCGCTCTATTATTATTTGAATTGTGACATTATTTTATTTTTATTATTTTATTTGTAATAATTGTGGACCACTGTTGTTCTTGAATAAAATTATTATTATATTATTATTATTATAAATCACGTCTCCATTCCCTGACAGGGTAGACAGAGCCCAAGGTAACAAGACCCAGGCCACGTTTAGCATGATTGTGGGCTTATAAGTGGAAAAGGGTATCAAAATAGTGATGGGGCTAGCCGCGTTGCCTATAACATTACGTGATCCTAATATTTTCGACCATTCCCTCGATCTCCGCGGGAAGAGAAAGAACTGGTACATTTTATGTTTTTTCTTCACTCCCAGAGCAGCATGGACGACGTTTTTCATGAAAACACGAAAAATATGCGTACAATCATACGCAAAGGGAAACTTATCTGAACGCAACAGCAGGGGGCGAACTAAACCAAACCGATTTGCAGATCCGCACAAAATTGCAAAGGAACTTGATATATGGCCAAGCATATAGGAACCCGGGCTTGTATGTGACTTTGGCCGGCTTCCAGCGGGACCAATTGACCGCGAGGAAACGATGCTATCACGGATATAATATTAAACTTCCACACGTCCTAACAACGTGACCACCCCAATGGTCCTTCCTCAGTGACTATAACGTCCGAATTCCTTTAAACAAACTGCCACGTTTAAAGGTCGCGTGGAATCGTTTCAAATAAACGATAGCTTTCTAACTGATTGTATTTGTTTAAAAGGTCAAGGGAATATCTTTAAGTAATTAAAGTTATTGCAGAGATACAGAGAAGATTATTTATCATTGTATAGCGAAGATTACAAAAAAGAAGGCAATTTATCTAGTCTAAGTAAAATAAAGCGACGGGTAGCACTCCGGTAGTGCCGGCAGAAGTGAAAACAGCAGCTTAGGTTAGATTTTAATGTTAAAACCTCCATGACGCGTACCGTACTGGCAACAAACAAAAAAAAACGTTCATATTATCTATCTTGACAGACAAGAACACTTCAAAAATGGAACGCGATTCATTCGTATTTTAAAATTTAATAAGCACTTAGAGGACCTGATATCCTGGTATTTAAACTCTCCCTCCGTCCTACGACTGACGCGAGTTTAACATTTTTTACCCATCCCAAAAAGTGCTCAGCGCCGCTAAAGAAGTTTTCACTTCAAAACAACTGTATAGTGCTCAATATGCTTAAAGTAGGTACCTATTATGTACGTAATCCTTTCCAAACAACTGTATAGTGCTCAATATGCTTTAAGTAGGTACCTATTATGTACGTAATCCTTTCCAAACAACTGTATAGTGCTCAATATGCTTTAATTAGGTACCTATTATGTACGTAATCCTTTCCAAACAACTGTATAGTGCTCAATATGCTTTAATTAGGTACCTATTATGTACGTAATCCTTTCAAAACAACTGTATAGTGCTCAATATGCTTTAAGTAGGTACCTATTATGTACGTAATCCTTTCCAAACAACTGTATAGTGCTCAATATGCTTTAAGTAGGTACCTATTATGTACGTAATCCTTTCCAAACAACTGTATAGTGCTCAATATGCTTTAAGTAGGTACCTATTATGTACGTAATCCTTTCCAAACAACTGTATAGTGCTCAATATGCTTTAAGTAGGTACCTATTATGTACGTAATCCTTTCCAAACAACTGTATAGTGCTCAATATGCTTTAAGTAGGTACCTATTATGTACGTAATCCTTTCCAAGCATCGTGGAGTTATATTGATAAAACAGTTTAAAAATAGATGATTCCATAATATTTCAGCATCTCAATAACACAAACTCAAACGCCAATCTAATCTCAATCACTGTTCACGAGTCTTTCACGTACCTATTCTAGATCGAAAGAAAGTACACCTACCTAAGAGCACCGCACTAAGAGCCGGACAGCTGCTGAACAAGCCCAAACGAGCAGGCGTCGCAAATATTCTGCACTAACGAATTACCGATGGCAGATGCCACTTAAGATTGCTGAATGGAGACCCCGGGTAGGAAAACGCAGAGTCGGGAGACAGCCTGCTCGATGGGTGGATGACATCGTAAAGATGGCGGGAAACGGCTGGATGCGAATGGCACGGGACCGCACTACTTGGCGTGCTCATGAAGAGGCCTATACCCAACAATGGGTGATCACAGGCTGAAGAAGAAGAAGAAGAGAGAACGAATTACCATGAGTTTGCGGCGCTTTCTTTAGAAACAATGAGATCTTGGTCGGCGACGCAAAAAAATAATAAAAAGAACTTTCAATACGTTTAGTGCTGGTCACAGGTGACCCTAGGGCTCATGCCTACCTCTCTCAAAGGCTAGGAATAGTAGTTCAGAGAGGCAATGCGGCCAGCGTCTTGGGGTCGATGCCTGTGGTGGAAATTTTCACGACATATTTACTTCATAGTTATAGTTTTATTCTGTTTTAAAATCTTTTTGTTTCATTATTTATTATTATTAGGTATTAAATAAACTCTCCATGATAAAAGGTTGAAAAAAAACCTACTTACTGAGCCTCTAGTGCCTATTTTCATACAAGAAAGGGAAAAAAAATCGTCTTGAATGTGTTGACGTAAACATCTTAATTACTGTACAAAAATTGGCAGCGCCACTAGCGGATCCAAACGGCAACAAACTGTTCTCATAGTATTTGTAATTTTAATGCAAGTAAACGCGTTCTGGGGCCTTACCATGACGTCTTAATGCGATTCAGTTTAGGATCGCTCGCTGTCAGATTCATACTAAAAGGGACAGTTAAAACTTGAACTGAGTCGGAATTAGGACGTCTTGGCCCCAGGACGTATTTTGTGACCGAAAAGTTACAATAAACATACTGTAGTCATATCTTTCTTTCCCATGATCGTGGTAACGCTGATTTTCAACCTTTGGCTAGAAACGAAACATTTTGAAAACCATTTCTGTGTACCATTTCAGCGTGCCTCTTAACTCTACCATCTACAAGAGTTGGCGACAGTCCAAGCACATATCGACCGACTCACTAACATTACAACCTTAGTACGAGTATACTGCAATGAATATCTGAGAGAAACGCAATTAGTGAGTGCGGGGAAAATGTTTGCATTAAGAATTTATGTGCACTGTATTTGCCTAATTAATTTCTTCGTGTTGCTCCTAGAATTGAGTACTGAATTATGTTAAAGAGCTCTGCTGCTGCTTTTAGTTAAAAATTAAGGGTTTTGTGAGTAACACAATTATTTTGGATACATTTTCAAACTATTTAAATAATTGCTAAGATTCATGTTTTGTTAATTCAAGCGGATAGGATACTTCGAAATAATTCAAAACATGTGAAGTTAATTTCGAATCAAAGTCGCGGTAGTTTAATAACTTAAAATTATCGTTCATCGTTTCCAGTTTTAATGAGTTTCCATTTCATCCAAGAGTCTACTACTTTCCAAGAAGAGGACAAACAGTCTGCTTCAAAGTAGGGTAGCTAAATTAATATACGATGGAGCTGTTTCGCAGAAAGTAAGAAAAACAATTTATATCATAATTATTTCCACACTCAGCAAAAAAGATAGAGTAAATCCGTGGAGTTATACGAACGGTGGCGAAAATAAATAATAATACATATTATAGATAAAGTAATCGTCATCCGCCGATATTTCTCCAAGAATTATAAATGTTAGATATAATAAGTACATATTTAATATTGTTAAAGACGATGGGCGGTGCTTCTCGGCAACACCTGACTTGCGGAGTAAGGTCTTATTCATATTTGACCCCAAACTACATGACAGAACATAGAGGTACCTAAGTAATAAACTTAACTGGGCCCTTACCATGACGTCTTAATGCGTTTCAGTTCAAGTTCGCTCGCTGTCAGATTCATACTAAAAGTGACAACTAAAACTTAAACTCAGTCGGAATTAGGACGTCATGGTACGGCCCCTGATTGTTTGAAGTGAAAACTTCTTTAGTTGCGCTGAGCGCATTTTGGGATGGGTAAAAAATGATAATTTCGCGACAGACGTAAGACGGAGGGAGAATTTTAAGTACCAGTAGGATATCTGGTCAGGATCCTCTAAGAGCTTATTTTGAAATACGAATGAATCGTGTTCGATTTTTGAAGTGTTTTTAGGGTTCCATACCTCAAAAGGAAAAAACGGAACCCTTATAGGATCACTTTGGTGTCCGTCCGTCCGTCCGTCCGTCTGTCACGACCCTTTTTCTCAGGAACGCCTAGAGGTATCAAGCTGAAATTTATATCAAATACTCAGGTTCACTGCCTCTTGGAGCTGTGAAAAAATCAAACTTCTAAGCCAACGCAATCAAAAGAAACAGTCGTTTATGCAGCAAATTTTCGAAATCCGCAAGGGAATCAAAACCTACAGGGTACTTCCCGTGAACTTAAAATCTTGAAATTTGGTATGAAGGTTGGTAGTAGTTATTATAGCACAGATTAAGGAATAATTCGAAAACCGTAATTATGTCTGTATATACCACTGACCAATATAAAGTGACCCCAGACTGCGTACATTTTGCTTTGGAGCAGGGCTCTGCTTACACTGGTTTATAGATATTTATAGATACGGATACGGAACCCTCGGTGCGCGAGTCCAACTCGCACTTGGCCGGTTTTTTTTTAAACGGCCGGTACGGTACTCATATTGAGCATCACGAAGTTTACAATATTAAAATCTAATCTAAGCTGCTCTTTTCACTTCTGCCGGCACTCCCGGTCCCGGAGTGCTATCCGTCGCTTATTTTATCAAAGTTTCTCTCAGAGCCATAATGCACCTCGCGGGAGGCCTTCAAACCTTCAATCTATTGAGTACAGAACAATGTTTAATAATTTCTAACAATCCGAGACACAGAAGTAGAGTTACGTGTATGAACAACATTTGTCGCAGTAATTATAAAGCGATAACGTTTTATCTAAAGGGTCACTGTCCATGCAAACGTCACAATGATGCCGTTTTAATATGGCTAAAAAATGATTGTGTTGGTATTTATAAGGAAAAATAGTTACAAAAAAGTAGAATAAGAGTTTCCTAAATAGTAGGAAAATGAATCATATGAACTTGGAACTGTGCTTGGACTGTGCTCCTGTTGTAGTTACTACAAGTACAAGGGCGGATTTAGGGGCGGGGGGGGGGGCAGGGTCACGGAGACATTTGCCCCCCCCCCCCGACGGTATTTTTGTGAACTGTGTACAATAAAATTCTTCAAGTTAAACGTTTTATTTATTTATATTTATCTATTTTATTTATAAGCCTTTTTATTCCGAATTCGCTACAATTTCAGTAAGTACAAGTTGTTGTTGTTGTTATTGTCGTTTATTTATTAAATTGTCGCGTAATTCGGCGTGCCTCATGGCATAGGCCTCCTCCGTGTATTGGAGGGTTTGGGCTATAGTTCCCACGCGCGCCCAGTGCGGATTGGGAACTTAACACACACCATTGAATTTCTTCGCAGATGTGCGCAGGTTTCCTCACGATGTTTTCCTTCACCGAAAAGCTCATGGCAAATTACAAATGTAATTTTCGCACATAAATTCCGAAAAACTCAGAGGTGCGAGCCCGGGATTTGAACCCACGACGCTCTGTTTGAGAGGCCACAGGTCAAACCACTAGGCTACCACGGCTTTACGGCTAAACGTTTAGTTAGTATCAAAGAAGAAATACCTACTAATCACAAATTCCAAAATCAAAACGGCAAAGGTATTCGCGGGTAATATAAAATACTTCGCAATAATTTCATAAGCGCATTTTACGATTGCAAAAAGCACCGAAATATATGCCTCGACTTGAGAGTGTAATAAACTGAATTATTCAAAGTTATGTCTCCCATCTCGATATATTTAATCAAATCAGATGGCGGAATTTTTACATTTAGCATTTTTCAAATTCCAGCTGAGTAAGACTAGGGGATTTTGTGTTTTGCCGTGTCGTTTTAGAGTGCATATTTGAGCAATCAGCCCGGGGATGACAAGGTAAGCCGAGAGTCAGTGACCTGGAAGCTTTTAAATTACGCCGGCTGAATATTTTATTTGGCACCGACCGTTCGGATATTTCCGTTGGCCCTGTAATGCAGGAGATTCTTTCTCTATTCATTCGTATGTTCCGGGATTAAATTTATAATTGTTCCATTTTGCATATCGATTTGTGCGGCTAAGGACGTCGGTTAGGCGGTTAGAAGCGTTACAAAAATGGCGGCGAAATCATCCCAATATTTAATCAAATTTGCCGTCTAAAAAAGTGTAGTGAACCCAGAAAAAAAGCGATACAAAATAAATAAATAAATGTCATAATATGTGACTAAAACACCTATACCTAGTTCCAAACTAAGTAAAAGGGAAAAGTATGCTTGAAGTGTGTCTAGAGTGGAATCTTTGTGTGACAAACACAATGTTTGCACATAAAAAGATCCATATGTACACCAGGGAAGAAGGAAGTGCGAAGAGTATGATTGATTTTGTGATCGTGGATGAAAGATTGAGAGTTAAAGTCAGGGACACTCGTGCATACCGCGGAGTCGGCATCCATACAGACCACCACCTGGTGATATGCCGAATTAGTGGTCAGTTTAAGCGATGGCGGCACCGGGTCAAAGAACCCACTAGTGTCCTAGAGCGAATAAAAGTAGAGAATCTGCAAGACGAGAATGTAAGAGAAAAATACAAGGATGAATTAAAAGGTCGATTTTGTGATGTAGATGAGGTGTGTGAGATAGAAAAGGTGTGGACGGCATTTAAGGAAGGAGTTGTAAATGTTGCTACTGAGGTGTGCGGGGTGTGCAAAAGGGGAAAAGGAAGAAAGAAAAGGAACGTATGGATGGATGCTGAAGTACAACAGGTGGTGCGAGAAAAGAAGAAAGCATGGTTGGATTGGTTAGCGAAAAAGGCTAATCAAAGAATGCAAAAGGTGACGGATGAAGAAGTATGTAAAGCGAAAGACTTATACAAAAGAGTGAAAGATCGAGGGCCTTGGACTTCCAATATAAGACCGGTTGTTCCATTTTCTGTGCGTGAGCCGGATATATGGAAGGATCCATATTTCTTAAATTTGCCTGTAATGGATAACTTCGATGAACACCGGAATACATTTGATACCCTGCTCGATAAGGCAGATTTATATAAATCCTGTAGGTAGCCTTGGTTTGTTTCAAGAGAAATATCACCGATTTATTTTACAAGAAGAAAAGAAGGCGTGTGTCTGGCTGTTCACAACAGAGGGGTGCTCGTTCCAACACTAATGTACGGTAGCGAAATTTGGGAATGGCAAAAGAAGCATGAAAGTAGAATCAACGCAGTAGAAATGTGAGCGTTAAAAAGTATGGAAGGCGTATCACTGAAAGATAGAATAATGAATGTGATTAAGGAACGTGCTGGTCGGAAAGAGGATATAGCACAGTGACTAGGATAGAAAAAGGTATGCTTAGTTGGTTTGGTCACGTAGAGAGGATGGATGAAAGAAGGTTAACTGAACAGATTTATATGGGGAGTGTGAATAGGTGCGTTGGGAGGGGAAGGCCTAGACGGACGTTCCGTGATCAAATTGGGGATGTTTTGGAAACAGGTCAGGTCAAGAGTACCCGAAACCGACGAGCATGTATGAAGAGATTGATGAATGTGAGTGAAGCGAAAGATGTACTATGTCGGGATCGTAGCAAGTGGCACAAAGTAGTCTCTGCCTACCCCTGTGGGAAAGAGGCGTGACGGTATGTATGTTTGTATGTATTATTTTACAAAAATAACTTTGACGAAGAGGAACTCCAATTTTGCTTCATGAAAGATGATTTCCTAAAAAATCGGCGTAGTATGTTGTTTGTTGTAGTTTACGATTCTTATTTTTAATTTTTATTTTGATTAAATGTATTAAAATTGAAAGTAACAATTATAAAAATGTTACATTTGAAGAATATAATGTTGATTTTAGTAAGAAATGCCTTTTGATTTCTTGTGATTACCGCTTCTCAGACCGCATAACTCCCAATAGTTGTAATCCTATCATAAACTATAATGCCGTTACGTACAGATTAATGGACACATTGCGGCTTTTTAATAAATTAAAAGTAAACAATTCTGTTGCTTAATAAATTGGTGTAAAAAGTTAAAGGAATAACTAAGCTTTAAAACGGCTATGACACTTTAACTTCATTTTAATTTCCAACACAACATGCATATTCCATTAGCAAAAATAAACTATAATGCGGCTATCCGTAATAACGATTTTTTAGTGTATTACTGGCACCTAACTTTTATTTATAATAATAGGACTAAAAAAGTAATGTCCAAAACTAAGCTTAAAAGGCGTTGGTGTTCAGCCAACGGCTTTTTAGTTTATTAATCTTTATATAATAATATTCCCTTATCCTAAGCTATAACATAAAATGCTGTAAAATTAATACTATTTATAATTATTCTACGATCGAATTAGATCAATAAAAAAACGTGATTTTTTGTCAAAATTTGTGTGTAAACAGAATTTTGGTAAACCATTTTTTGCCTAAAATACAAGCATTTGAAATATTTAAAAGTTTTTGCCGTTTATCTCGAAAGTTGCTTTTGTCAGTTTGCCGCCTTCTGTACTATGACGGCAGTGCTGAGCTCGCAACGTCGCATTTTTGGTGATTTTTTGCGATTATTTCACAGAAATTGAATGAAAGTATCAAATATCCGTCTGTTGTGCACTTCGTTTTTAGTGTATTAATGTGTCCAATGCAATGATTAATGGTGATGGACTTTTATTTTCGAATTAAAGCGATAAAATACTATATCTCATTTAATAAGAAAATAAAAGTCCATCACGATGAATTATTGCATTAGACACATTAATACACTAAAAACGAAGTGCACTACAGACGGATATGTGATACTTTCATTCAATTTCTGTGAAATAATCGCAAAAAATCACCAAAAATGCGACGTTGCGAGCTCAGCACGGATGCACCCTCTTAATGCGTTTCAGTTCAGGTTCGCTCGCTGTCAGATTCATACTAAAAGTGACAGCTAAAACTTAAACTTAGTCGGAATTAGGACGTCATGGTACGGCCCCTGATTGTTTGAAGTGAAAACTTCTTTAGTTGCGCTGAGCGCATTTTGGGATGGGTAAAAAATGATAATTTCGCGACAGACGTCAGACGGAGGGAGAATTTTAAGAACCAGTAGGATATCAGGTCAGGATCCTCTAAGAGCTTATTTTGAAATACGAATGAATCGTGTTTGATTTTTGAAGTGTTTTTAGGGTTCCGTACCTCAAAAGGAAAAAACGGAACCCTTATAGGATCACTTTGGTGTCCGTCCGTCCGTCCGTCCGTCCGTCTGTCACGACCCTTTTTCTCAGGAACGCCTAGAGGTATCAAGCTGAAATTTATATCAAATACTCAGGTCCACTGCCTCTTGGAGCTGTGAAAAAATCAAACTTCTAAGCCAACGCAATCAAAAGATACAGCCGCTTATGCCGCAAATTTCTGCAACTCTCAAGGGAATCAAAACCTACAGGATACTTCCCGTGAACGCAGAATCTTGAAATTTGGTATGAAGGTAGGTCTTATAGCACAGATTAAGGAATAATTGCGAAAACCGTAAATATGTATGTACCTTTTTATATTTATTTATAAGCCTTTTTATTCCGAATTCGCTACAATTTCAGTAAGTACATGTTGTTGTTGTTATTGTAGTTTATTTTTTATTAATTTATTAAATTGTCGCGAAATTCGGCGTGCCTCATGGCATAGGCCTCCTCCGTGTATTGGAGGGTTTGGGCTATAGTTCCCACGCGCGCCCAGTGCGGATTGGGAACTTAACACACACCATTGAATTTCTTCGCAGATGTGTGCAGGTTTCCTCACGATGTTTTCCTTCACCGAAAAGCTCATGGCAAATTACAAATGTAATTTTCGCACATAAATTCCGAAAAACTCAGAGGTGCGAGCCCGGGATTTGAACCCACGACGCTCTGCTTGAGAGGCCACAGGTCAAACCACTAGGCTACCACGGCTTTTTATGTATGTACCTATGTCTGTATATATCAGTGACCAATATAAAGTGACCCCACACTGCGTATATTTTCCTTTGGAGCAGGGCTCTGCTTACACTGGTTTATAGATATTTATAGATAATGATACGGAACCCACGGTGCGCGAGTCCGACTCGCACTTGGCCGGTTTTTTTGTTGAGTCGTGGAGCAAAAGTTCTAGGGAATCAGCACATTGCTAGAGGTCTGTCAATATAGATAACACGTACGTTTTTAGGGTTCCGTACCTCAATAGGATAAAACGGAACCCTTATAGGATCACTTTGTTGTCCGTCCGTCTGTCAAGACCATTTTTATCAAGAACGCGTGGAGGTATCAAGATGAAATTTATATACAATACTCAGGTCTACTGCCCCTTGGAGCCGTGAAAAAATCAAACTTCTAAGCCAACGCAATCAAAAGAAACAGTCGTTTATGCCGCAAATTTTCGAAATCCGCAAGGGAATCAAAACCTACAGGGTACTTCCCGTGAACTTAAAATCTTGAAATTTGGTATGAAGGTTGGTAGTAGTTATTATAGCACAGATTAATGAATAATTCGAAAACCGTAAATATGTATGTATGTCTGTATATACCACTGACCAATATAAAGTGATCCCACATTGCGTACATTTTGCTTTGGAGCAGGGCTCTGCTTACACTGGTTTATAGATATTTCTAGATACGGATACGGAACCCTCGGTGCGCGAGTCCAACTCGCACTTGGCCGGTTTTTTTTAAGCGGCCAGTACGGTACGCGTATTGAGCATCACGAAGTTTACAATATTAAAATCTAATCTAAGCTCCTGTTTTCACTTCTGCCGGCACTCCCGGTCCCGGAGTGCTATCCGTCACTTATTTTATCAAAGTTTCTCTCAGAGCCATAATGCACCTCGCGGGAGGCCTTCAAACCTTCAATCTATTGAGTACAGAACAATGTTTAATAATTTCTAACAATCCGAGACACAGAAGTAGAGTTACGTGTATGAACAACATTTGTCGCAGTAATTATAAAGCGATAACGTTTTATCTAAAGGGTCACTGTCCATGCAAACGTCACAATGATGCCGTTTTAATATGGCTAAAAAATGATTGTGTTGGTATTTATAAGGAAAAATAGTTACAAAAAAGTAGAATAAGAGTTTCCTAAATAGTAGGAAAATGAATCATATGAACTTGGAACTGTGCTTGGACTGTGCTCCTGTTGTAGTTACTACAAGTACAAGGGCGGATTTAGGGGCGGGGCGGGGGGGGGGGGGGCAGGGTCACGGAGACATTTGCCCCCCCCCCCCGACGGTATTTTTGTGAACTGTGTACAATAAAATTCTTCAAGTTAAACGTTTTATTTATTTATATTTATTTATTTTATTTATAAGCCTTTTTATTCCGAATTCGCTACAATTTCAGTAAGTACAAGTTGTTGTTGTTGTTATTGTCGTTTATTTATTAAATTGTCGCGTAATTCGGCGTGCCTCATGGCATAGGCCTCCTCCGTGTATTGGAGGGTTTGGGCTATAGTTCCCACGCGCGCCCAGTGCGGATTGGGAACTTAACACACACCATTGAATTTCTTCGCAGATGTGCGCAGGTTTCCTCACGATGTTTTCCTTCACCGAAAAGCTCATGGCAAATTACAAATGTAATTTTCGCACATAAATTCCGAAAAACCCAGAGGTGCGAGCCCGGGATTTGAACCCACGACGCTCTGTTTGAGAGGCCACAGGTCAAACCACTAGGCTACCACGGCTTTACGGCTAAACGTTTAGTTAGTATCAAAGAAGAAATACCTACTAATCACAAATTCCAAAATCAAAACGGCAAAGGTATTCGCGGGTAATATAAAATACTTCGCAATAATTTCATAAGCGCATTTTACGATTGCAAAAAGCACCGAAATATATGCCTCGACTTGAGAGTGTAATAAACTGAATTATTCAAAGTTATGTCTCCCATCTCGATATATTTAATCAAATCAGATGGCGGAATTTTTACATTTAGCATTTTTCAAATTCCAGCTGAGTAAGACTAGGGGATTTTGTGTTTTGCCGTGTCGTTTTAGAGTGCATATTTGAGCAATCAGCCCGGGGATGACAAGGTAAGCCGAGAGTAAGTGACCTGGAAGCTTTTAAATTACGCCGGCTGAATATTTTATTTGGCACCGACCGTTCGGATATTTCCGTTGGCCCTGTAATGCAGGAGATTCTTTCTCTATTCATTCGTATGTTCCGGGATTAAATTTATAATTGTTCCATTTTGCATATCGATTTGTGCGGCTAAGGACGTCGGTTAGGCGGTTAGAAGCGTTACAAATATAGCGGCGAAACCGTCTTAATATTGTATTAAATTTGCCGTCTAAAAAAGCGTAGTGAACCCAGAAAAAAAGCGATACAAAATAAATAAATAAATGTCATAATATGTGACTAAAACACCTATACCTAGTTCCAAACTAAGTAAAGCTTTTAACTATAGCTACTAGGCAACGGATAAACATACTCTCTTATCT
Source organism: Pandemis heparana (assembly GCA_963854515.1). Classification (NCBI taxonomy): domain Eukaryota; kingdom Metazoa; phylum Arthropoda; class Insecta; order Lepidoptera; family Tortricidae; genus Pandemis; species Pandemis heparana. The sequence continues at coordinate 4,579,722 of OY978020.1, read as the reverse complement.
TCATACCTGCCTATATAAAAATACTTAGGAACTTAAATACATAGTACCTGGATGAACGAGCTTTGCTGCGTATTTCTTTTTTGCTATGTTTTCTAAAAATAAAACCTAACTAGATCGATTTATCGCGCCCAACACACCTGCATACAAAATTTCACGAAATCGTCGGAGCCGTTTCCGAGATTCATACATTTATAATAATTATACAGGGCGACTCCTAAGTCGTGAACCGAAATTAAGGTTTCTAACGCAGCATTTAAAGGAGAATCCCGTGCATTTACTCCAAAAACCAACAGTTAAATTTTGTTGAAGTTAAACTTAATTTATTTAAGTGTAAAAATTACCAACCGTTTGGTCACCCTATTCTACTAGACGAGTACTACTCAGAGTACTTTTAATCATGTTACTTAATCTTATCGATTGAGTGCCTAGGTTGAATCTTATGAAACATGTGAGTTTTAGATACATTGTACGTTTAAAGCAAACACGCTTATTGCTTCTCAATCATCATTTAATAATGCTCATATCACACGTACTTCAGTAAATGTTCAAAGTGTTCGCCTCCTAACTCTAAACACAACTCTGCCCGTCGCCTGTGGTTGTTTTTGACTCTTCATATCATCATGTTATCATATCGAAACGTTGAATTGTTGTGTATGGATACGCAGCTGGCATTTTAAACGCGGATCGATATCAATTTTTCAATTTAAATTCGCAGCGTATTATGACTTGTGAGATTTGTCATTGTCAATGTTTATTTTTTAACGTATCCATAAAAAGGTTGAATTGGATAATTTCAAAAACGTGCTAGGAGTCATGACAGTTCAAGCTAATAAGTAGGGTAACCATGAGACTCGGTAAATTTAAAATTAATAATTTTATTAATTATTACAAATTTACATTTACAGATTTTTGCATAGTGTTAATTACGAGTGCTTTAACTAACGGTAAAGAGCCAGAAAAACATATTTGGGTTCACGACTTAGGAGTCACCCTGTATGTAGGTATACCTACAAGAATCTAAGACTCGAGAACAAACATTTGTAACGTTTATACAATATCATCTTCTCCGACCGGGGACCGAACCCGGGACATCCAGCTTCGTAGTCAGGTTTTTTAACTACTGGGATATCGGGTCGCCCAAATTTCATCTGATTATTAACCGACTTCGTATTGTACACATACACCACAACGTTAAAAAATAGATTAACGAATAAAAAGCCCTGGGCTCTATATACCCCGTTAGGGAAAAAGACGTGATTTATGTAAGTATGCATGGAAATATTAGTATGGATATTCCAACTCACCTTTATTCACGGTGACTAGATGAGGCGTTGGGGTGTATTAGAACAAACAAGCCCCGCCGTATTCATATTAAATACGAACGAGGACGTAGGTAATATTATTTTCATTGTAACAATTTCAATGGAAATACTTGAATAAGTACAAACGTTTGAAAATGTTGCGTTAATGAAAATAGTTCGTTTGAAATTTGTCTAATTATACACCTGAAATTTATAAGGATTATTAAAATTTGTCTGCCGAAATAGGAATTCGGTATGTGTATGGGCAAAATGTATGTTGGATATTATTAATTTGTGAATAGGGGCCATTCAAGTATTACGTAAGCACATTTTTTACAATTATTTACCCCCTCCTTCCACTTGTCAGCAAAAGTAAGCAAACCTCTTCCCCCCCCCCCATGCTTACGTAATCGTTGGTACCTATAGGCATTTTTCTTTTAATGTATTCGGTTTTTTATATATTTGTGGGTTGCCATTTGTGTAAAAAAGTAAATAATAACTGCTGACGTAATCACGATATCGACCCCCCCACCCACCATGTCATCAAAAATAAGCAAAGCAAAGACCCCCTCGCCCCCCTCAAGCGCTTACGTAATACTTGAACGCCCCCATATAACAATTTTGACATGTAAAGTTTAAGTTCTGCTAACTTAGCAATCGTTTGTCCTTATCTGTCACTTTGACATTTATCTTTCACAGATAAGGACCAACGATTGCTAAGTTAGCAGTAGCATAGTAAAAGGGAAAGTAAGTACACTTCAAACAAAAGTACATCGCGCGGCTTAAATGTGTGCGCGCCAGTTGGCGGCGGTACGCACGCACCCGCCGCACGCACACACTGATAATTTAAGGATGATTAAGTTGTCTTTAGTCAAGGCACAGAATATATAATAGTACTAACGTACAGAATGGCCACGCTCCGCCCCGCACCGATTCGAGTTACCCCACCCCTCAAGGACAGTCTGCCGAAAAGCTGCTGGCAACTAGTAGGGCTCGCAACGCGATGTATATCGGCCGCACGTCACAAGTTCGGGAACCTACCCTACCTACTTCATTTTATAAAACATTAAAAAATTAATGCTTTCTGAAATTATCGCGATTAATACATGAAATAACTACAGAATCATTCGCTTAAGTTTGTTGTCGTACATCTTTTGTAATTGAAAATAGTAATGCTTAAATATACAGACAGACACATTTTAAGTAAGTTTGAATAAATAGATAAAGATAAAGTACATTTATTTGCACACATCTAAGCTATATCTTCATTATAAGTACCTATATTTATGTCATTGGTAGTACTTATAGTACTAGGTTTTTGCGATAGACAGCCCTGTGTATCTTACGCACACATTGACGCGTGTACAGGCGACGTCGTGCCTGTGTTCATTTCAGAACGCGGATTTTGTACGTCGTGGCCGCCGTGTGGTCAAGGCTGCGCTAGCGCCGGTGCCGCACTTTGACCGTCTCGCGCTCTCTTTGCGATCACCGATACTCGTTACTCGTGTACTCGTTTTTGCGGATTTTTTTTGTTTTAGGTATATTTAGTCATAGTGTAAATAATAAATAAAAAAATAATAGTTTTAAATTAGTAATTTAGTGTAGTAAGATAAGTATAAGTGTAATAGTTTCGTGCAACGACACATATAAACAATAATACCTATTTATAATGGCAACAAATGGATCGGTAAAGAATTGTTCTGTTTTCGGCTGCCTCAATAATTTAGCGAATCCAGCATTGTCGTTCTTTAGCATACCCACACAAGGGGAACGATAAGAAATATTAATAGGTAATTAATTAATAGTTATGAATAATGTTAACTATTCTTTATTCACTTTAAGTAAGTACCTATACTTCGTTTGTAACGTTTTACATAGTTATTATGTGTATGTAAACATGGAGTAGTATGTACACATTTTAATAACAATAATATAGCAGCATAGAATCTTGTTTGTCTAGCTAAACAGAGACATAAGACAATTATTTGCCGGTAGGTAGGTACTCGTAATTAATCTAAAATAGACTTCGACAACCCTAAGCGTCCGCGCCGGAGTACTTAGGCAGTTGAGTCTCCTAAACGACGGCAGTGAACCTACTTCTCCCAGTTTTACTATGGCAGTAGCCTATAGAGCGTTTATGAATAAGGGGGTAAGTCTAACCAAAATGGCTGCACGGATGCGCGAGAGCACCTTATACGCCAAAATTCAATTTTCGTAGTTCGTTTCGTGCCAGCCCCCTCATACTAATAGTCATTAGTTTGAGAATGAGAGGGATTGTATGATAAGAACTTTGAAAATAGATTTCCGGAGTAGTCCTCTAAACGCTCTCGCTGGACCCTGATTGCCCAATAATACAGCACTGGATGAAGGCACACTGATGTCAGGGGCCTTCCCATGACGTCTTAAACGATTTAATCCCGACTCAGTTCAGGTTTTAGCTGTCATTTTTAGTACCTATGGATCTGACAGCGAGCGTAGCTAAACTGAATGGGAATTCAATAGACAGTAGTCTGTCTAAAAAGTTTCATTAGTAACATAAGTTCATTAAGATGTTATTTAATAACAAATTATGGACTCATTCAGTCATCAGTCCATTTTTTTTTATTTTTCCCTACCCCAAACCGCGTAATACATGACGTAAACGCTAAGTCTTCTACTAAATTTTGTTTCACGAACGGTTTCTTCAGTAGGTATATACGTTTTTATGAATCCGATCATGGCGCGGCGCCAGTGTCTGAAGAACTTACCAAATATTAGCAATTAGCATTTATTATGTTAATCTGCTTTCAATAAGTACCTGCAACCAAAATAAATAAAATTAAAGATTTCAGTTGATTGAATCTGGTCACCTATCCAATTCTCGGATTAGAACACAATCATACAAAAAGTCAATAAGTGCATTTTTAATGAACTCAAAATATTTACATTTTACATTGCTACTCCGCTACTTAAGTAAGCGGAAAGCGAGTTTAAGGAAGCGGTTAAGTAGCGGAGTAGCAAGGTAAATATTTTGAGTTCATTAAAATGGACCTCCGCAAAATAACGCCTGGTTCAATACAATAATTGCATTTTTATTTTACCAAATCACTTCCCAGTTTTCCGGCAATCTATTTTTTTTTTCAATTTTGCATTATATAGCTATACAGACTTTAAACACGATATTTTTATTTGAGCCTTAAAAACCAAGCATGAGACTTTTACTGAGATATTTAAATTACTTTCGGAGAAAATGGCGGAAACCGCTGATAAATGGTTTCACAAATTGGCTCTGACGCATAAAAATAATTAAAAAGAGATTCTTTCACGCTCAATATTTCCAATTACTTTAAAACGTGGTTCTAGAATCGAAAAAAAACTTTAACAAAAGACTTTTCCATCGGCACGAAAAATTTGTGAAATTTTCACGACCTAAATTACCTACACCTATTTTTCGTTTTTCGCTGCTTTGCCGCTTTGACTTTGACGGGTGAGATGACAAGCAGATTAAATGTTAATTAACACACACCGTAAGCCATAGGCACCTATATTGTACTCGGTAAATATTTAATAAAAATCGCACACCAGTGTGGCAAAGGATCACGATTGCTTAAACTCGCGCCGATCACAGTTCTATAAGTGATATTCTATAATGTAACGCACGCTAATACAGCATTGCAACAACATCATCATCATCATCATCATCATCATCATCATGAACTTAATCGCATGCGGCGCGTGGGCAACTTGCGATTACCGCGCTTACGTCGGATAAACGTACGGCCAGCCGTCGATGCGAAGACGTCGACGACAATTTAAAATGCTAATGCACAGACAATGGGATGATGTAGTATGGCTAAATCCGTACAACATCTATTCTACCTGCATCGTACCTAGTGTTGCCCAAATTCAGTCTTGGTCTTGCAGTCTTGGTCTTGTTCTTGCGTTTTTGCAAGACCAAGACCAAGAACAAGACCGCGTATTTTTAGCAAGACCAAGACCAAGACTGACCGTGCAAGACTTGAGCAAGAACAAGACATAGCCTGCAAGACTCTTGCGTCTTGCAGCTAGGACTTAGCGCTATTTCACGGAGTAGTTAGGTGTAACAGTTCGGTGTATAGGTAGGTACGCTTAGGAATTCTATGAGACGCAAAAAACTATATCAAAGAATATGAAAAACTGGACCTATGCGCATTACGACTAATACCATAAACATAGCGAATAAAAAAATATCTATTAAAATCAAACTGAGTGCATGCATAGTTATGTTTTAACCATCGGTACTTTGATAATGCGGCATCAAAGGTTTTGTACTTACTTCTCAAAGAAATTTGCCGCTTTTCGGAAGTACATGGTTATGATACACGCGCCGGCGGCTTCTTTTGAAATCTAAAACAATCGTTGCCGCCGCGCCGAAATCATAACATTTGACACTATTCATGCAAAATAATTTCGAATTTTAAGAGTACCTACAGGTGTTCCAAAGAATAAATAAGTTTCAGAGTGCTTAGAATGAAAATGAATACATTATACTGATCACGCAAGTAGTATTATGATTAGGATAAAATGGTAAGGATAGGTAGTAGATGTCATAATAATTCATTCTAGTAAGTATATATTATAATATTGATTACTTATATGGTTTTAAACTAATTACTTAGGTACTATTATTGTACATTTAGTCATTATATTTCTTAAGTTTTTACAAGAAAAAATAGCAAAAAAGTGTTCAAATATCACCCGTTTGATAAATATTGTAGCCACTTTTAAATATACTTGAAACGTGTAAAAAAATTCTACAAAACTAATAAAATAATGAACACAAAATATTTACCTTGCTACTCTGCTACTTACGTGCAAGTTAACCAAGCCTGTGCGAAATATATACGTTTTGCATGCAAGCCCTCCCACCACTACTACCACACAAAACGCACACAAATCCCACAAACTTAATTAATCCTAACACCACACAAACACTGACGCGTGTTTCGATCCCTCTACGGGATCATTCTCAAAGTTAGAGCACAACCGATGCACATGCGAACCAACGTCGTACTAATTTGTAAAACTATAAATAAACTAAATGTACCCACATTCGTATATTACCAAACTACCCTCGTTTAGGCTTAATCATCCAGATAGATCAAATTTTGCAAAACACTTATTAGAATCAAATCAGCTGTTGATTTGTGTTGTATTTTATTTTATATTCAAATAAATGATAAATCGTAAAACTCTTTTATTAAATTTCTTATAAGTTGAGGGTTCAATCTCTTTCTAGACAGATAAGTATTGTTCTTTAAAATACAGTCAAGTTATTGTAATTAATTTGTTTTTTTACATGTTTTAGCAAATGTAAGCTTATAAATCATAAATGTTTATTAAGAAACAGTTACTTCCATGGAAAACGACATATAGGTCAGTTGATTTTTCGAATTTCTTATAAAATCTTCAGTTATTTATTAATCTGCTTGATCTTTACTATGGCTATGTTAATTCAAGCTCACAATGTTCCAATTCTAATACGTTTTTCTAAGATTTAAAGTAAACTTTAATAAATAGTAATAGACTAATAGGTAATTGCAAGACTTGCAAGACTCTTGCTGCAAGACCAAGACCAAGACCAAGACTGGGAGCGCAAGACCAAGACCAAGACCAAGACCAGGTGTATTGGCGCAAGACCAAGACCAAGACTGGCTAAGTCTCGTCTTGTTCTTGCATTTGGGCAACACTAATCGTACCTTTTCTATCAATTTGGGAGCTAATGCTACACATTAGGCTTTTCTCAAAAATCTCCGATCGGTTTTGTGCCAACGGCGTCAGCGGCTTCCAGGGGCCTTAATGCGATTCGTTTCCGATTCTGTTTAGGTTCGCTCGCTGCCAGATCCATACTAAAAATGACAGTCATGGTAAGACCCCAGAGATCTTTACCAAAGCGTCTGTTTATTTCACCTTGCGGTACGCGGTCGCCATTTAAGAACATTACGGCTTCAACCGCCATCACGAAGAGCAATACGACGCAATTACGACGAGTCATAAAACATTATTTTCCCAGTAATAGTCTACTCGTTTCTCAAAAAAAGCACTTGGCCGTTGACAAGCTGCGGTACAACGATAGAATCATCGCAACGTCTTCTGCAAACAATCTTCATTTGAATATTCATTGAATTACACAGGTTTGTGACGGACGTTTTTTGTTATTTACTGGAACTCGGCAATGAGATAAAATGAAAATTTCAGCTGTGCTCGCTGGCAAATTAATTCTTTTGTAAATAATTAAGGTGTGCTTATCCGAAACTTTTAGTCCCAGAAGATTTTCGAGTGGAATGAAATTTTTAAGCGATCTTTTTGACGACTATTACCGCGGCAATGGACGACAATATTAGAGGATTTGTTTGCTAAATGTAGGTACACAAATGGCACAGCTAGATTAAAAAATATATTAATAAATATCATTGAAGCTCTCGTGAGACATGATATAGATAAAATATCAAAAGTCGTTATCTAATGCAGGGGAACACTCAACCTGAAGAAGGTCTTCAGAAAAGGTCGAAACTAGTCAAATTCCATCAATCCGAAACCAAGCCTTTACATCTATGACGGATGATTCAAGCATTGTGTCAGCGGCACTTTCATTGGTGGCTAAACAAATTACCCAAATTTCTAACCATGAATTTATATTACGTAATTTACGTAGGTACCCCAACTTACTTAGAACTGTAAAAACCTGAAGTAGCGCTACAGTACACTAACAGAATAGTTTGAATTCGAACCCTTTCAATTCCATGACACCATTTACTAAAAAACTTTCAGTTCAAGCCGTAAATGGATTTATAATGAGCGCGAATGTGACAAAAACCACAACCGCGCCGAAAAGCCACCAAGCCTCTCGCATTAAAAAATCATGTGCGAAGAATCCTCCGAGCCCCGCAGAAAGGGTTTAAGCCAGTTTAAAGGCGTTCCACAGCCGTTCAGGTAGTGCAATAACGCTTCCAATGCAATATTCCTAAGCCAAGCCCAAGGGGACGTCTGAGAAAAAAATAATACGATGAATCTGATTCAATCCGGTTCCGTGAGCAGACCTAAACGAAATAACACTCGGATTCCATCCCTGAAGAATCCTCGCTATCTTATTTCTTTGCAGAGTAATAAACGGACCTTTTCTACTATAAAATTTACAGTAATCACAATTCCATTATGGCGTAACACGAAGCAGTTGCGAGTTGTCTTACGGTCATATTTGAACTACTTTTTTACACAATGTGGCCTTTAGGTCTTGACTACCCCGTAAGAGATAAAGACGTGATTTATGTACATACTAGCTGTTACCCGCGACTTCGTCCGCAAAGAATTCGTTTACTGCTATCCCGCGGGAATTTTCCGGGATAAAAAGTAGCTTATATGCTATTCTAGACTTTTTTCTATCAATGTGCCGAATTTCATCCAGATTCGTTGGGCCGTTCGGGTGTGATTGAGTAACAAACAAACATCCATCCATACTTTCGCATTTATAATATTAGTTAGATGTATGTATATAGGTGTCTTTTCATTTGCCCTAAAAATTATTGACAAAAGCATCATTTTACAAAATTTAAATCTAACTATCTATAATCTAACTAATATTATAAATGCGAAAGTATGGATGGATGGATGGATGGATGTTTGTTTGTTACTCAATAATGCCAGAACGGACCAACGAATCTGGATGAAATTCGGCACATAGATAGAATAAAGTTTGGAATCGCACATAGGCTACTTTTTATCCCGGAAAATTCCCGCGGGATATCGATAAATGAATTCTTTGCAGACGAAGTCGCTGGCAACAGCTAGTATCTTATAAACCGTGAACTTTTTAAAAATCCAAAAACCTTTATGCGTGACTCACATTAGGTTAGGTTAGGTTTGTTTAAAAAGTTTTTAAAAGAGTTTACGGTTTATCAGATTTTTAAAATTTGTCTAATGATCATTTTGTCAATAATTTTTAGGTTAAACGTTAGTGAACCATGTATATAATGTAGGTGCATACGGTGGCAACAGTGAGCTGTACACTTCCCAGAATGGTCTAGTTAGTCCACCACAGGACACAGAGTTACCGATTGGAAATTCTTGATGACTTCAGCGAAGTTGCTACACACGACCGTGACACATCGCTTCGTTCGAGAGACAATCGTGACGTAACTTGACGCCACACTATTTTGTCCCAACAAAGTCATGTAGGTTTGTAGGTGCAGATGTTCAATCGATGAACAAGATTACTCTTTTTTTTACTGAATCAGGCGATAATTTGTGGAGGCCCATTTCAATTAACAAAAAAACATTTAAATTGCTACTCTGCTAAGACTACTCTGTTAGAAGTAGCTACTTAAAAATCTATATTGCTGTTCGTTTGTTTCGCGAACTCAAGAATGGCAGTATCGATTTGAATAATTTTGTTTTCGAAACATTTTCTGCAACTCCAAAGTTTGAATGGTGAGAAAACAATCAAAAAACAGGAATGGGGGCGAAGCCGCAGCAAACAGTTAAGAAATATAATTTCCCCAATCCACGTCCATGAACTATTTTAAAAATAATCTCATCATAAAAGTTGATAAACGAACAACCTCAATATTAATTGCTTGTAGCTACATCGTAAAGGCTAGCTTTAGAACAAGACGAAGCCGACAGTAAGTCGATCGATTATTATTTATTAAGGAAGTTCCACCTCTGAAGCAGAGTAAAACTTTGAGGGCGCTCGCCGACGCGCAGGCGATCGGCTGTGAAGTGCCACTTTAGCAAGTTACGGATCTAGTCCGCTGAGATGTAAGAAAATTTCCTAAACTGTAAACAAATTGACATAAGCATCACCTTGGTCAAAGTTTAATAAGCATTTCCTAACCGTATTTTAATCGATTCCAAAAAAAATGGTCAAGTACGAGTCGGATTAGCGCATTGAGGATTGGTTCCCTTGGTCTTACTGAATCAATTGGACTGATTTTTCATCCATCTCTTTACCTACTTACTGCGAGCCCAATTTGAATATGACAAACGCGCACGCACATTTCCATTAGGTACCTGCTAAAAATTTCTGGTCGACTTTCTTACCCTATAAAAAAAAAGGCCAACACGTTTCTACACTACCCTTTCGGGTTATCTTAGAAGGAATTGGAGCACTTAAATATGTCACATCACTTTTGGGAAAAAAATATTTAGTGCGTGAAAATCTACGTGACCGTTTTACCGGCCTAGAATTTCGGGGTACCTATTTCCACACCTGTACCTTTTAGCTCAAACGACGAAAGTCTGTAGTACCAGGGGCGTTGCGTTGACCTACAACGTACATAATGTATAAATCAACAACACGCTACAATGGCATTCATAGCAGTTTGGTTTTAGTACAATGCATGCCTTGAAGAGGGTGGAGACAAAACCTATACGATCACAAAGCATACTGTTGGCGACAGCTGGGTTGACGCTTCTTCATTATCTATTTCATTGCACTATTTGAGTTCTAAATTTAAATCGACCCAGTAGAACTAATAGAGCTACAGGTGCATATTCTGTTCATAGTTACCTATAGTTTCTAGTATTCTTGTATTTACCAAATTAAACCATCGTGGAAGCTTCTGGTTTCAATCCATCGTCAACACATGCTACGAGTACATTATCATCAGGTCATCACGTTTTCTACTAAATGCTACCCTTGTTGGCTCGATAGCTCGTGCATGTCGCCTAGGGATGTGACATTCTAAGTGAAAAATCGATTTTTAATTAATCGATTATTTTTTTCACATTAAAAATCGATTAATAAATAATCGATTTTTCTTAAAAAAATAATCGATTTTTTCCAAATTTTTTAATGAATTTCAAAATAAACGCTATAAATATTTTATTTATCATGGTTTTATTAATTAAAACCGTTTCAAAAGCACAGAAGGGCTGGGTGGATTTTTGAGGTTGTAATTTGTGTGCCATGCTAAACGTATTGCACACAAATTACAACGTCAAAAATCCACCCGGCTACCATCGTAGACGCACAGATGGCGTTAATGCGTAATATCATCTCCATGGAGATAGTATTCTTTGATAGTTCGCGGTCCGGGTTATAAAAGACCAGACTTAATGTCGGGGGTGGTAGATAAAAAATCGACTATGCTTGATTTTTTATTATAAAAAAAATCGATTATTAATCGATTATTTGTGATAAAAAAATCGCGAATAAATATCGATTTTTACATTTGAAAAAATCGATTTTTAATTGATTATTTCCATAATCGATTTTTTTTTCACATCCCTAATGTCGCCGCGTAATTTCAATCTATTAATTATTTGGAACGAATAACGTGTCATCCACAAACCACCATCTACGAGGAAGCTCCTCGCCTTAGATGTGTAGTGCTGAATGCGGAACTTCGGCACTATCTAAGCACTATTTGACGTCCTTAGTTATGCTCGGGTAATTCTGGCACTTGAATATTGAGTTACAGCCAGATTTAACTAATCGGCATTAAGTTCTCAAAGGACGATGAATCGACGTAGAACGATCTGGATTTAATTAATGGTACTTTGGTATAGAGTAGGGTAGAATGTTACATGAGGCATAAAGCTTCATCATCATCAACATTAGGTACGTGTATACTTGAAAGATTTACTTACAAAGAAAAAGTTTTCTTATTCTAAATAAGACATAGAGCCATCACTAAATTGCCATTCACTTTCTTGTCAGGGAAATTATACGGGAAAAATGACGCTATTTGATTTCAGAGAGTTTATTATCTTTTATTATTAGTTCCACTTGAAACTCATTTAAGTATCTAATTAACTAAAAAAAAATCTCTGAAATTTACATATAACTTGAGAGCATCTTGCCTAAGAGTTATAAATTAGATCTTATGTTGTTTCTCTATTTTATTTCCTCACCAATGAGCCTTTATACAAAGTTCTTTATTCAAAGGCGCTTGTTAAGCTTCTCTTAGTTTAACATTCGTTTTTTTTCATCAGTTACTGATAAAAAGTAACTAAATAGTTACAGCCGATTCGTAACTTTTTTATGATCAAGAAGCTAAAGAATTTACACCACTTTTTTCTCTTGAATTGTATTAAATGTTGTGCACAAGACAAGTATTATCATTATGTTTGCTCTGTAGTGATTTAGCTAAGCCATTAATGTATGTAATTTCATCAGTCATCAGCTTACATTTGGTTACTGTACCTATCTATCTATCTAATCAGCCCACATCTACCTACTGCTGAGTAAAGGCCTCTTCATTTTCATTTTTGGCTAGGCATGTTTAAATTAAACCCACTTCCAATGGGCCAATTACCTTGAAATTTATACACTAAATACGTCTTAATCCGATACAAAAATAATAAAGTACCATCTGCAAAGAGGGCCAAAACTTGTTACACCGGTTTCTCAGCGGGAATTCGGCAAAATTATAAATTAAATTATAAGGCCCTCAAAACAACTTCATAATTTCACTCGATTTTATGTTGATTAATGTTGTGTTATCGTAAGTCGTAAATTTTACAATGGAGTACAAACCTCCAAATTTATTTATTAAATCCGAAACAGCTGCGGAAATCGTGAAATTTCCTTAATAAACAGTTATTTTCCCAGTCATAAACAGAAGTTCAATAATAAACGCGTCGCAACTTTATAATTGGTTTAACTTCTCGATAAGCCAAAGCCGAGAATTTATACATAATTGGTAAAATTCGATAACCTAATAGCTGGAGCCTCTTCAAACACTAAATTACTGAACTAAATTATATGTCCGACTTTCACTTTAATACAGCTGTTTACCTAGCTGTGAACCTACGTATTTTGTCATTAGCGCCAACTCTATGACGCCGTATCATAGCGTTAAATCCACCAAGCGCTTTACCATTTCTAGGACAGGGGCCTTACCATGACGTCCTAATTCCGACTCAGTTCAAGTTTTAGCTGTCAAGACGTCATGACGTCTTAATGCGATTCAGTTTAGGTTCGCTCGCTGTCAGATTCATACTAAAAGTGACAGCTAAAACTTGAACTGCGTCGGAATTAGAACGTCGGGGTGGGTGTCGGGTTACCTCCACGTGTGGCCAAGAGCTGCGGTTCGTTTCTGGATCCGTCCGGGGGGAAGAGCAGTGCTTGGTCCGGTGCACCCTGGGCAACGGCTAATGATTTCCTGGCAGTATCTGAGGGATATCATTGACCGTTGGCTAAGAGCCCGACAGGGGGGGAGGGGGTCTTTGACCGTGTTACCGTACAACGTTGCCGACATTTTGTCACAAGATTTTATTTTAAGAAAATTTTACCCTGACATTGGCGAAGTTGTCGTCGCTATAACGACTTGTAACGCCATAAATAAAAAGAAGAAGAAGAAGAAGAAGTATTAGAACGTCATGGTAAGGCCCCAGTTCCTCAAAAAACAACAATGACGCTGATTGTCACATTGACCTTGCAAATGTTATTAGAACTGTTTCTAATGTTTTAAACGCGTCAATATCGCAGTTTTCGTAAATGCCGTCATATTTTATTTCACAGAATCTGTATCGCTTTGTCGCAGCGTCTCTGACGCGGTGTCACAAACGCCGCAGCCGCTTTGCTCGGAATCCTACCTAAACAAACCACCGTCCCAAAACAGGTACTCAGTATCCCCTGGCAATACCCTATAAGATAGACGTGTCGGTCGTGACACATAATTCTCGACCCGCTTACCTGCTACCCTATTAGCTAAGTCAATTTAATTAAACATCTTGATTTATGTCTCCACTAAATACGTACAGCCGACATTGTTCAAGCGGTCCCTCTTGGTACTTCATCAAGTCATCTGGGATGTCTCCATACCACAATTTACAGTTCTATTGTAGGTTTCACAATTAATTTACTCTTGATTAAATGGTAGCCGCTGAAACACTAACACAATAATAATGTAGAATTTTGCAACTAAGCAATTTTTGTGTTGCCTATGCTTTGTTTATTAATATGAATACAAAACATTATTATCGGTGTGTGTGTGTGTTTGTAATGGATCGAGTTTTCATGTCTTCGATTCGCTTCCACCCGTGTAACATTTATAGATTTTGTTCGTTGTCTTTCATTTTCAAAGCGCCGACAGCATCAGAATTTTCAATAGTTGAGATAAAAATAAAAATATTGTGAAATGTAGTACAGATTTTGTGCTAAGATTTCCAATGGCAACTGAACGCGAATTTTCTTTAATGACGAAGATCTTTCCGAACTCAGTGAGACTCATTGAATTTAAGAAATATTAACAGACTCCTTTGCGACCCACTTACAGAATAAACGTGTGAATTTTTGCACGCAAATGATCAAATGAGATAGGAACAGTTCTTAAACATTTCCCGATGGTTGCAACAAGGAACTAGTTAGAAGCAGGTACGTGACTGATCTGGGAGGAAACTTAAGTTTTTTAAAGGTACAAACATAATTGCTTCAATTTAAAACTTCTTCCGGGCTAGCTCCATAAACGGATTACCAGCTGTGTAGGTACAGTATCTAAGTTTTCCCATCCCGCCGTTTCACCGGCAACTATCAAGTGCCACCCTCATTAACCCAAGTTTAGTTTTCACGAGATAGCGATTTTAGTAGGTACAATACAAGTCTTTTTGCCAACTGCACTCGCATCCTACTTGTTGACTACTGGCTGGTTTGCGGCCTATTTTACGTTTTGATACTTGTCAATGTCAATGTACTAGTTTTAGATTTGTCTGCCTTGTGCCACGAATGCATTGTGGTTCTATTGCCTTATAATTAAATAATATTAATACATTAGAAGGTGTTTCCATCATCCTCATTCACCCATTATACAGTCCACCCCAGTAGCTATCACTACTAATATTATAAATGCGAAAGTTTGTGAGTGACGATGTGACGATGTGAGTGAGTGTGTATGTATGTATGTATGTATGTAAAACTCTTTATTGTACATAAAACACATGAAAAAGATGAATACAGGAAAACACGAATGCACAAAGGCGAACTTATCCCTAAAGGGATCTCTTCCAGTGTGTATGTTTGTTCCTTCATCACGCTAAAACGACTGGACGGATTTGGATAAAATTTGGATCGACGATAGCTGGTACCCTAGATTAACACATAGGCTACTTTTTATCCCGGAAAATTGCATAGTTCCCGCGGGATAGCGATAGACATGTCAATTGCTACTTCTACGCGGACGAAGTCGCGGGCAGAAGCCAGTTGTCAATATTATCATCCAATCTTCACCTGATCTGAACTGGATGAAACTCGGCTCGTAAGATTTGATCAAATAATAAATTTTACCAACATTGAAAGACGATTGCAAAAACATGACACTGGTTCTGATATGATAAACAGTATTACGTGGTGACATGATATTTTTTGTTCTTAGTGTCTTATATTATAGTGTTCTTTAGAACAACCAATTTCTTTACAGTAAAAACACGCACTTGCTTATTATTCCCAAATCTTATGAAGATAAACATTCGTTTACCAACGAAATTTCATGAAAAGAATCTTAAGTGTGAAATCGATTAGCGATAGATCCCTCTATCTACAAAAAAAGCGATGTGATAAGAACATAATGCATTGGTATAATTATAAAATTAAAAAAACTGCTTTTATAATTTTTTGACGAAGTCCTGAGAGTTAGGAGTCTAGTCTGAAATGTATGTACATTAAGATATAGATTATTCACCGACACAAGTTTGCAAAGAGGCGAAGATTCCCTGAGGTATCAAAAACCGCAGAATAGATTAACTATTACTTCTACACGTGGATGTAAGCAACACCACTTCCTGGTGGTTAGACGCTGCGGCATACTGCGGGGTCGAATCCCAGTGGAACAGTATAACATTATAGGTAAAAACTTAAGAGATGCCTTCTTTGCATGTATCTACTATACACGGAACTTATAGTTAATTAATGAAACTCCCTGACAGCGTCTGTATTTCCTGGGACCTTACCTGATGTCTTAATTTATTGTAGTAACTTAATGTAGTAATTTCATTTAATAATTTAATATTTTATACATTCCATTCTAACCTAAAGTTACTCTGCTTGGCTGTCATTTCATTTCATTTCGCTTCACTTCCTCCTCTTTTTCTATTGGTCTGTGATGTGGTTGTCTATACTTATTTTTGTTTCATTTTACAAAGGGTTTTGGCCCAGGCAACCACATCCAATTATGTTTTATTTTATTTAATGTTTATTTTTTACTGTTTATTTTAACTGTTGTATCATTCTTTTCTTTTCAATGTATATGTATCACCCTATGGTCCCAACGGAAGACCAGCGCTGGCTGCAAGGCCAGCAAATGCTGAGTTGGGACCATTTTGTTACAATTTATTTATTTATCTGCTGTATTATGTGTTTTTTTTATTTTGATGTTTTGTTTGTTATAAATAACCTTTTTTCTTCTTCTTCTTCTTCTTCTTCTTCTTAATGCGAATGACAGCTAAAACCTGAACTGAGTCGGAACTCCGACAATGACAGCTAAAACCTGAACTGAGTCGGATCTCCGACTCAGTTCAGGTTTTAGCTGTCATTGTTAGTATGGATCTGAAAGCGAGCGAACCTAAACTGAATTGGCATTGAATTGCACTAAGACGTCATGGTATATCCCATGAACGTTACAATTTTACCGTCTTCAAAATCTAAGAAGAATGAGCACTTACTACACTGACGAGTAAAATATCGGGTCACTTCGAATACAAAGTTCTATGAAAAGCGACCCGTTATATTTGCTCGTGAGTATAGGTTCGCGTCTTCGCGTGCTCCATCTTAGGCCCCAACATCGCTTACCATCAAGTCGTTTGTTGACCAAGTGCGTGCAAAGCCGAGAGCCTCGGTGTCAACAAGGATTCAACTCGTACCTATATAACAAGTCCCATTTCCCAAGCGATTATCGTGAAATTTTGAGAGCAGATGTTCGATAATGACGGATCTGTTTTTAAAATGATTTATTGTTTTTTTTTTTCAAATGGCCTCGGGGAGTGGAATACGTAAAATAATATCATATTTCTGCCATTTCGAAAAATGGCCACGACGAGTCTCACGAAGTCAGTATTAATAATCTGACATACATAGATTCTGAGACGAGGCCTGTGCCTAGCAGTGGGACGTATATAGGCTGGTGATGATGATGATGATGATACATAGATTACACAAAAATTCGATGCCCTGAATTATGGACGTCTACGTTTACTTTCTAATGAGATGAGTGATCTAATGAAGCATGAACCAACTTAAACGTATTTACAGTTGACTGACGAAATTTCCTCAATTGTGCTTGATTTTCCTTACTACCTTCGTAGAATAACAGTTCTAGGGTTTCTTTACTTACATACTGAGCTACAAAAGAAAATACTAGTAATTCTCATTCAAGACGGTAACCAATGATTCGTTTAGCCATTTCGTCTTGCGTACGGTCGAGTCCTGCTTTGCTTTGCTGGCTTTTGGCGGTAAATTGACCCCGGGGGATTTATGTCCAAGAGCTGTGGACTTAGCAGTTTAGCTAGATATTCCTATTCTAAGCATGGACAAAGCTAACGTAGGACAAGAAGCGACAGGAATTTGAAATGATGGAGAGAAAGTCATAACTATTTTTAAAGTTTTAAGATAATGCAGCTGGCTTGGACAAGAATGAGGATTGAGAAAAGGACATTGTATTCCGTTTAGTAATTGACTGCGAAGCGAGCGCATGGGCAATTTTATTGGCGATAAGTTTAAAAAATATTCCTAGAATTTTGAAATTTCGGTTTATTCAGATTCAGATTATTTATTGCCCAAGTAATCAATATTACATTTATTAGTTATTTCTGTTCAGATAGATCGAAGATACTACGAGTCGATTCTCACGTGAGCAAAAAAGTGGGTTTGTTAAGTAAGTACTTGTTTGATTTTTTGGTATCACCAAGCAAGGCATTGAAAGATGTTAGTTGTATAACAGCGTTCCTCAAAGATTTTAATATCATATCATGGCAACATCTAGGTTGTACCTAAACCTTGCATAGATTGTAATTGTAAACCTTTAAAGGTTAAAGGTTAAAGCTACGTTCGTAACAACCTAACTTCCACCATCCAATATTAATTGGAAGAACCTGGATCTTACTTCCTCTTGTACCAGATTAGGAGCAAGCGAAGTTAGCTATGCATGAATACACTTTTACACTCGATAAAGCCAGACGTGTGATTCAGTTCGAGTTCCTACTGAAATTCAATACAACGCCTGTTAAACTCAAAGCACAAGTTGCATTCTCTATTTAAAGATAATGATCGGATTTTTATAAACTGAATTGAGGGGATAAACATCGGACGTCCGTTTAAGTGCAAAAAAAAGCGACGGGTAGTACTCCGGGAGTTAGATTTTAATGTTGTAACCTCCATGACGCTCAAGACGCATACCGTACTGGCCGTTTACAAAAAAAACGTACGTATTATCTATATTGACAGACCTCTAACAATGTGCTGATGCCCTAGTACTTTTGCTCCACGACTCAAAAAAAAACACTTCAAAAACGGAAAGCGATTCATTCGTATTTAAAAATAAGCTCTTAGACGATCTGATATCCTGGTACTTAAAGTCTCCCTCCGTCTTACGACTGACGCGATTTTAACATTTTGTACCCATCCCCAAAAGGGCCCAACGCCACTAAAGAAGTTTTCACCGCAAACAAAGGGCCTGCCAATCGGAGTGCTATAATTTGCAATGTCATTGTATTTTCAAACAAACACGAAATTTCCAATTTAGTCTTTTATTCTTCTGACACAAGCACACCGCTTACATGCATGCACATCCCTCGCCCATTCGAAGCGCCACAGTGCAAGTAAACAATTACAGTGAATCCAACATAAGGAACTGAAAGCCTTTGCACCCGAGTGTGGACAAGATAAGCCGAGAGCAGCAACGGCAGATGTTCTCAGGACACTCAAATTGGGTCACAGTGGAGCTGAACCCGGCTGAATAATTAATAGCCCCATCCAACGACTCTTAAACCACGATCTCACTATCGCACTAGAGATAATGAATTATTCAATCAAGTTGTTCTAGACTTGGTATCCCATACTTAAATGTGATTTACCGTCAGCGTAACATCTACTTTATATAGACGATGAAAATTTTTGAGAACCAGATTGCGCGTGTGGGAAACTATAGTAAAATAGATATCGAACTCCCATTTCCCGGTCGTGTTGATTTGCTATCTGAAATGAATTTATTGAAAAAAAAAACACATGATATCGGTAGATACAACTTCCTGTCTTTCGTGCGTTTCATTTTGCAAACCGGATAGCGGTAAATTAAATGTGAAAGGAAGGACTTTAAATAACGGAAATATGATTTTACGATGAACGGAACACTTAATAACGAAAACACAAATTATAATATTTGTTACCTACAGAATTCGCCATTATTTTATACAAAGCTGGCAACAAACTGACAAGGAACACAGATCAGGAAATTACTTTAAAAACTAAATAAACAATAATGATCTTGGGACAAATTACACCAATTAACCTAGCCCCAAACTAAGCAAAGCTTGTACTATGGGTACCAGGCAACGGATAAACATACATATAATAATGTAGATAAATAAATACTTAAATACATACAACATCCATGACTCGGGCACAAACAATCGTATTCATCATACAAATGTCTGCCCCTACCGGGATTCGAACCCGGGACCTCTAGCTTCATAATCAGGGTCACTAACCACTAGGCTATCCGGTCGTCAACAACAAGGAGTACAGAGACCAAGAAATGACTTTAAAAACTAAAGGATATTTTATGCGATAGTTCTAAACTACAGTAAAATACGTTGAAGACGATTGTGGAGAGTTCGAAGAAGTTGCAAACGCACCGGCGTAAAAATACGGATACATACGAGAAACTAAAAATTATCTTACTAACGTTACTGTATTCGTTTTAAAATTTTCTTCCGCGGTCACTTGACTCCCTGTAATACGATCCTTGTTTATCCTACTAATAATAATCATCATCACCAGCCTATACACAGGCCTCCTCTCAGAATGAGAGGGCTTGGGCTATAGTTCCCACGCGGGCCTAGTGCGGATTAAGAACTTCACACACACCATTGAATTGCTTCGCAGTTGTGTGCAGGTTTCCTCACGATGTTTTCCTTCACCGAAAAGCTCATGGCAAATTACAAATGTAATTTTCGCACATAAATTCCGAAAAACTCAGAGGTGCGAGCCCGGGATTGGAACCCACGACCCTTTGCTTGAGAGGCCACAGGTTAAACCACTAGGCTACCACGGCTTTTTTTTTATAATAATAATAACATTATATATGTAAATGCGAAAGTTTGTGAGGATGTATGATGTTTGTTACTCTTTCACGCCAGAACGGCTGGAGAGATCTAGGTGAAATTTGGAACATACATAGATTATATAATAAGTGCCGTGGTAGCCTTGTGGTTTGACCTGTGGCCTCACAAACAGAGGGTCGTGGGTTCGAATCCCGGCCTCGCACCTGAGTTATTTTCGGAATTTATGTGCGATATCTCATTACAAATTTACCATGAGCTTTTCGGTGAAGGAAAACATCGTGACGCAACTTGCACACAACTGCGAAGCAATTCAATGGTGTGTGTGAAGATCCCAATCCGCACTGGGCCCGCGTGGGAACTATAACCCAAGCCCTCTCATTCTGAGCCATCCCCAGCAGTGGGACATATATAGGCTGGAGAAGATGGGTACAAAACAACTTTGATTATAGCGGGATAGCGATAAACGAATTCTTTGCAGACGAAGTCGCGGGCAACAGCTAGTTTTCATTAATTATTGCAACCGCTATATATTAGCGCCCTCTGACGTCACTTCCATTAAACGCATCGCTAATTGTACGAACTCGGCCTCGTTAATCCGTACTAGAACGCGGGAGGACACGGTCCATAGAGGAAAGTATCTAATAGAGTGAAAACTTACCCCGTTATTCATAAACGCTCTATAGGCTTCTACTAACTTAGCAATCGTTTGTCCTTATCTGTCACTTTGATTACCTTTCACAGATAAGGACAAGCGATTGCTAAGTGAGCGTTTATGAATAATGGGGTTACACAATAGTTTGTATTTTTACATTTATACTGCGTCCGCGTAGAATTAGCAATTGTCATTTTTATCGCTATACAGCGGGAACTATGCAATTTTCCGGGATAAAAAGTGGCTATGTTTTAATCTAGGATATCAGCTATCTCTGTTCCAAATTTGAAGCAAATCCATTTAGTCATTTCAGCGTGAAGGAGGAACAAACATACACACTCATTCACATCGTCACAAACTTTCGCATTTATAATATTTAATAGGAGTAGCATTACTCCACAATCTTGCTAGACGTGGCCTGTAGGCCTGTCACCTTAGGCTCTGTCTACCCCGTAAGGGATAAAAACGTGATTTGTGTATGTTTGTATTTGTATAAAAAATATTTTGACAAGCCAAATGTGATGATTGCTACACTCTGATTGGCTGGCCGAAGTTCAAACAGGTCGCTAGTTTGGCAAGCAGCTAATAATATCATCGATAGAATAGTTCTGTTCATAATTACAACAACAGTCTCACGGTAGTTTCATGTTAAAAGTTCTGTTCATGTTTAATCGTTACGTGGCGTAGTGAATCTCACTGAAGTTTCAGAAAAACAAAAACGTTAACACTAACGTTAATTATTATCATCATTTCCAGCCTATATAGGTACGTCCCACTGCTGGGCGCATTGTATTTTATTATTCAAAATAAAATTCTAACATTACATTAAAAAAAAAACAAGTTCTAGTTCTCAATTTCCTTTAGAAATACCACTCTACTTTGTATATACTCTATGACACGAGCCTATCTCGCTACTTCGCCCATTAAACACACTAAGCAGAATCTGAACCGCGCACACCCATGGTTAGGCAGTGTCGAGTTAAAATTGTAAAAATGCAGCATCATCATCATCCTAGCGTTTTTCCCGGCATTTGCCACGGCTCAGTGAGTCTGGGGTCCGCTTTGACAACCTAATCCCAAGATTTGGCGTAGGCTAGTTTTACAGAAGCGATTGCCATCTGACCTTCCAACCCGGAAGGGTAACTAAGCCTTATTGGGATTGGTCCGGTACCTTAATGTAATTTCCTACATAAAATTCCGTAAAACTCAGGGGTGCGAGCTCGGGATTCAAAAACCGCGTCCTTCTGCTTGAGAGGCCGCAGATCAAACAACTAGGCTACCACGGCTTTTTTTTGAATGATGCATAGGTGTTTTAAAAGCGCTGTTATTTTTACCGCGGACATTAAAAAGAGTTTATGCTAGCATAATTCTAATGTATAAATTTTGTTTACTGGGACGTTTCGGTCGCATTGCAACGAAAATAGAAACGGAAATAGAAATGTTTAAAATCACAATAGTTACTCGAGAGACACAGGTTTTATTTATATATTTTTAATTGCACCGTTGGAGTAACGACATTGCCAATATAGCAGAGAAATTGTGGAGAAGAACTGGGGCCTTACCATGACGTCTTAATGTAATTCTATTCCGACTCAGTTCAGGTTTTAGCTGTCATTAGTGGTGGTCGTTATTACAACAGCTGATAACGTAATGCATTATTTGCACGCAACGAACAACACATTATCGAATCGTCAACTATCCTGTTATCATTATTCGTCGTCTGTTGTCAACGTTGTTCATACGCGCACTGTTGCCGCACTTGGCATAGAAGGAGAAGCGCAAGCGAGTGCGCAACAAATCAAGTAGGTGTGTACGAGAGATAGCGCTATACGCGCGAGCTCGCATCGCAATCGCAATTCAAATAACTGACTTTTGGTAGCATTATTAGCTGTTGCTGTTTGTTGTCAGTCAGTACAATAACAAACAAGGTAACAGAGCGTTGTTTTGCTTTTGTTCCCGTACGTTTTTATTACGCTGCGATCGCGACGAAATAAGTATAACAATTATTTAATAATAAGTTCATTATCGTATTGTAAAACAGCAATATAACAGGATAAAAGACAACAGTTTACAATAACAGCTATTTGAGAATAACACAACACTGTTATTCATTATTGCAAAACAGCCGTTATTGCCACCACTAGCTGTCATTTTTAGTATGGATCTGACAGCGAGCGAACCTAAACTGAGACGGCCTTGAATCGTATTAAGACGTCATGGTAACCCCAGGTTGAAATAGAAGAGAATAGCGAACATTAGAGGAGGCCTAAGTCCTGCAGTGGACTTTTTAATTTGTCTGTAATTACTGTTTTGTGGTATTGAATAAAGAATATTCGTGTTCATTGTTAACGGAATTAATTACGTTTTAATTTACCTGACGGAAAGGATCCTTATTAATCACCATCCAGAGACAGAACGGAGCGCAAATCAACTGCGAAACCATTCATATGCGTAATTTTTAATGCGTAAGAGAGAGACGTAAGATCTACCTAATTTGTTCCATTTCTATATCACTCAGACGTACGAGAGCACCCAGATCTAGGTCACACCGCAGCGGTGCATAATTTTGTCAGAGGCTTCCAAATCCCAGTCAGGATGGTATTTAATTGAAACTGCTTTTTTATGAGACCTGCATTTGTAAGAAAGTTGATTCGAAACTTAAAAAAATTACATGCAACCTTTGTATGCATGTTCAAATCAAAGCCAGCCGTTTGCGCTGATGTGTTCTGTCGTAGAGAGTAACCCCCTTATACATAAACGCTCTGTCGGCTTCTGGTAACTTAGCAATCGTTTGTCCTTATCTGTCACTTTGACATTTACCTTTCACAGATAAGGACAAACGATTACTAAGTTAGCAGAACCCTATAGAGGGCGTAAGACAGGGGAGTAAGACAGACAGCTACTTAAATTACTAGCCCATGAAGTATTCTATCTTAATCTTCTAGGACGGCAATGCAGCTGAAATCCTGAGGTGTTGAGGGTTGCGGGTGTCCATGGGTTGTGGTGTTCACTCACCATCAGGTGAGTGACTTGCTTGTTTACTACCCTTGAAATATATAGGCTGCGTTACATATGCCAGTAGCTTGTACATTTTTGTGCAAGTAGCTGGCTCGCGTATGTCAAATTTCATACAAATTTAATAATAATAATAATTCTAATTACTAATTAATTATAATAATTCTAATATTTGGTTTTAATCACTTGTATTTTTGTTTCTTCTGTTTTGAATTGTTGTGTTGGTGAATAAAAATTTCTTCTATTCTATTTTATTCTATATAGATCGCACTTCGGTCTTTGGAAAGACAGTAAAATTAGCGTTACGTAAGTTAGAGCGGGACAACGAACCCCAAAATTAGACGAGTAGACCCTTCGTAGCAAATTGTCTACAATTACAATTTCACAATTATTATGTAACTAATTAGTTTTCTTAATGCGGTTACAATAAATTCTGGACTACCTTGAACTTCAATTTTAATTAATTAGGTAACATATAGCACGTTCTAAAAAGCCACTGTTTTTAATTAAACCTTTGATTAAAATGTGTGTACAAATTAATTAAAATTTTCTTCACTACGTGCTCAGAAACTCCACACTTATTAATATGGTAATTGCTAGTTTAAGATCTATTTCTATGTATCCTAATATATGTAAGCCAACGTTGTCTCCTGGGGTAAATTAGCCTCAAAAGTCAAAGGCTTTCTCAGCAAGTTCATTAAATGATATAAACGTGTTAAATAGGTATCTATGTATGGATCGGGGCTTCATTAAAGAATCGACACACACTGTAAGTTCAATGGCACTATTTTGTAAATAAATACGAAAATAAACTCAAATATCAAAAACACGACATGCTCCGTCCGCCCAAAAGGGGACCGAGAGAGGTGCGGGTGGCAGGCGCACTCCCCGCCCGCACCTCTCTCGGTCCCCTCTGTCGTCCTACCCCGCGCCCCTGTGCAACGTGGGGGAGGACTCATTTTAAGCGGTCGGTCTAAAACACCCTTTCTCATTGTTCCATAAAACTTCGTGAGGAAAGCAGCACACATCTGCGAAGCAATTCAATGGTGTGTGTAAAGTTTCCAATCCGCACTGGGCCCGCGTGGGAACTATAACCCAAGACGTCTCATTCTGAGAAGAGGTTTGTGCCCAGTGGGAAGTATATAGGCTGGAGATGATGAGATGATTCTTATTAGATATCTAACCATGGTAGCCAGTGGTGATAAGAAGTCTTCTTCGAAGTATTTATTATGTATTTGTTTCTTTTTTATTGTTTTAATGTTTGCATCATCCGATGGCCCCAACGGAAGACCAGTGCTGGCTGTGAGGCCAGCAAATGCTGAGTTGGATCCATTTTGTGACAAGCTATTTTATCTGTAGTTTTTTTTTAATTGTTTTTGTTTCTTTATTAACTGTGCTGGTCATAAAGAAACTTTTTCTTTCTTTCTTTCTGTAATTGTGGCGGTCGTCAACGTGACCAAGAGTTTCTTCTACAAAGGGAGCCCTTTTAATTTAATAAATCAGATTCAAATTGTTGAAAGTACTCTGTTAGTAGGTACAAAAGCGAAGTGCCGAATGAAGCTGAAATCAATGAAAATTTCCAAACCCCGCCGTAGCTTGTTACTTGTTTCTGAAAGTTTCCGACGCAAGCTGAATTGTGAAATCTGTGTAAGTGCTTTCATATGTATTGTTATCCGCCCTTTGTGACGGTGTTAATTGATAACTTCGAGCATATAATAATTGAGTGGAAGTGTCATTTAATTTGAGTGAAAAAATCGACAAAATACTGTGGCAATCGGTGCACGATGATTGACCAGCCTGTGATCAGACAATAAAGTTGAGCTAGCGGATATTTTTATCGATATTGATTGTTACTATAACTTAGGAAATGTTACAAATCTATCACATCAAAATATAAATTATGTTCCCACAAGGTAAAGTATCTCACAAAAAAACAGTCATTATTCAATTAACTAAAAATGGTTAATATATGTGGGAAAGAAAAAACTTTCACGAAAGGACTAGAAGCGCTGGGTCAATACATACATACATATCGTCACGCCTCTTTCCCACAGGGGTAGGCAGAGACTACTTTGCTGGGTCAATATTAATCAAAAATACTTATTGTCTAGGATTATTACTCTATTGGTTATATGTTTCTTAAACTTAAGAGCTAGGCTCTTGTCGGTGGAGCAATTTCCATGTTATGAGTTAAATAATCGATAATCACTATGTACGAGTAGGTAACGGTTTCATTTTCAGTTTTTATAATTTTAAATTTCGATGCTGTTGATTAACTCAGTGATCATTAAAAATATTAAATTATACCTCATTATTTTGCGTAGGTACACATTTCCTATACATTGATTACTGGCACATTATCTTTTAATAGTATAGCGTGATGCCAATTAATACTAAACAAACAAATATACAATAATTATCACTCTATTGAAATTTTTATGTAAATAATTTCTGTTTTATTTTTATGGTTAACCCGTTAGAAATTACGTTTCTAAACTATTTTATTTATAAAATATATAAAAATTAAGGATAAGGCGGGGAATCGAACCCAGATTGTCATCAATCCGTGATGCAGTTTACGTCTACACCACCCCCATTGCATGTAGGTAGGCCAAAATTTATTTTATGTGTTCCCATAATATCAAGTGCCATCTATCTGAAAATTGTCTCTCTGGTGTAAATGCAAACTTCTGTAGAACACAATACGATAGATTATTTATCATTCTATAGAAAATTTTACTGTACAATTTTGATCATAATTTTGAGCTAATCCTTGGTATCGAGCCCCGTCCTAATCTTGATAATGAAAGATAATTAGGAACAACGAGTCATAAGCCAAGAACATAATAAATAAGCAGAAGCAATCCCATGATCCCAAACTTCCAAATTGTAATCGTTCAATTTCGGTCTAATACCCAATGAGATTTAAGATTGTACAGACGTCCAGAAATGCAAACCTTAAATAATCAAAGCTATGGTTCATTTTTAATGAAATTAAAAGGCAATGACCTTAATTTAGACTTTAATAACTCAGAGAGGTCCAGAGTTCTTGCATCCCTTTTTGTACAGGTTGTCCCAGGAGCCCTCGACCCTTGTTTCCATAATATATCAATTTCAATTAGGAACAAGTATAATTCGTAGCTCAAGTTAATTTCTCAAAGTATTCCATGTTTGTTTTTCTTATTTATACAAACCAGCTGCACGTGAAGGAACTAACTCACAAGAAACTATGATAATCTAAAACTAATAACTAAAACATGCAAAAAAAGACGTTATTGTATGCACTTGTATCTACCTATGATCCCTAATGAGCGCGGTCACAAGTAATTAATGGACTGACCTCCCAGGATGAAAATGTGTCAGAATTAGAAATCGAAACGTGGCGTCAATGTGTAGTCAAAATAACTTTGCCCTTGATGTTTTATATTACAGTTTGCTTGTACCATGTATCTATTAATGTCTTACTAAATAACACATATCTATGAACTCGTACCTATGTGTTTCCATTATTACCACGTTTTAATTTTGAACCTGGCAGGTTTATTTTTCGCTTTATTCGCAAAACAAGAAAGCGCATCGTGGGAATATTGTTCTCAATAAATCAGCTTTCCTTTGATTATGCAAACAATTTTGCAAGCGTTCCGCAGTTAATTTTAAGTGAGTCTCAAAATGCACCAATTGAAAATCACAGAGAAGTTCGGAATGGTTCTCATAAGGCTTTCGAGTGAAACTTTATGCAGTTCTAGGTTCAAAAACTACGATAAAGTTGATAATTGAAAATTTCTTGGCTGCGTTATTGAGGAAGTTTTCCTCTATTTCTCGAAAGAGATCCGACGATAAACTGACTTCATCCGCGTTTCAATTTAAATAGCAAAAATGCGAAATTCGCACACGGACATGTTTTATTTACGCAGAGTTTAGAAATTGGAAACAGTATACCTACTACGTATACGTTCATGAATTTTCTTCACTAATGTCCAAACTTTATAGGCTGATTAAATATTCCACTTCTGAGTACAAAATCTTCTCTCAGAGCCTAGAACCTGTGGACCTAGAACCTCAGCCCAAATTGGGGAGAAGAAGAAGATTCCTTTATCAAAACAGTTCCAATTTGTTTTTTCATTTTTTTAAACCTCGAAATGTGTACCTACTGCGAAGTCTAGAAATATGATTTTTGGAAATTACCACGGAATTTTCCTAAATTCCTATAGGAAATCAGTAGATTCCCCGAACTCTAGTCATGTTGAACCAGGTACGTACTTATCTGCGATCTGTATCTTTAACCGAATTAGAAAACCATTAACTAAGTTCGTCCAATGAAGGAAGCGACAATAGAAGTCCTTCAGGATAAAATTAGTATCCTGTGGGTTTCAAACAATCCTTGTACTTGAAAATTTGCCCATGGGAAATTCAGAGAACATAACAATGTTAATTAATATTAATTTAATTAATTCCTACCCAAATTATTTCACGATATTGAGTGGTTATTTACGAAATCACTTGCTGTTTCTCGCAACTTTGATTCCGTAGAATTTGTGTGCTAAAATCGGGAACTCTGCCATTTATGCCGGTTTAAAAAAATAACCAATTTATAAACTCAATGTTCAAACTTTATCTAACTATCACCTTGCCAAATTTCGCTAATATCAGCGAATTTAACAGCTTTGCCGTAGAGAGGGAGCAATTAAACATAGAGATAGCAAATAGGTAGTGTAACTTTTATCACTTTTAATGTATAAAGTATAGAGAATAGACATTTAAATGGTATTTCAATAGGTGCATATCTGAATTAGACTAGCAATAGGAATGTGATGAAAAATTCAATGATTAAATTTATTAACGTAAATACTTTTAGGCGTAAGTAATTAGGGTTATACTCACTTAACTTGGCCACGGAAGTATTTTATACTTCCACACAATCAGCATTGAAAAACCGTACATACCTGTGAACAACAAAACCAATTATTAGAATCATTTACTGAGTTTTTGCGGGTGTTAGGGCCTTGTGCAAGTTACGTCCGGGTAGCTACTACCATCTTACTCGCTAATCCTGCCGCTAAGCAGCAGTGCGTGCACTGCTGTTTTCCGGTGTGGAGAGTAAGACACCCGGGGAAATTACGGGCACAAGAGCCATTTCATCTTAGCCCTCTAGGTTGGCAACGCATCTGCAATCCCTCCGGGTTTGCGGGTGTCTATGGGCAGTGGTGATCGCTAACCATCAGGTGACCCACTTGCTCGTTTGCCTTCCTATTCACATAAAAAAAAAACCCTTCATAACTCTTTAAACATAAAAAGACGGCGGCGTCTAATTACTGTTTATTCCTATCTCAAATCATTTTTTTATCAGAAGCTAGGAGGCAATAATAATTTCATCGTTTCCCCATTAAGTGGTTTACATTCGCACTGTAACACATTTACTGTCATATTTTATTCTTGTATAATCTTGTTTCCAGTCTCAACGCCACGATAAAACGATAATGTGCTTGTCACAGTGTTTTCAGAATCAATTAAGTTGCTTTTAATAGTCTATTAAAAGTCATGGTTACACGCCACGAACAATTTCCAGCTATTAGTCCCCAGAGCGCAGCTTCTGCAATTTTAATACGGTAACGTAATAGGAATACTCTCCCGAAATTAACCAACCGGAAAGGGTCAATGAAATATTTAAAATGCACACGGTTGCTTCTTGGTTGGAATTGCGGAAACAAGTCACGGTGATCACAGGAACAAGGGAGCGGACGTTTGATGGTACGTGGTTGAATAAGCTGGATAAATAAAAAAAAAAAACAAAAGAAGTCGAATTTTGGCAAGCTTTCGGCGAAGCACTGGCTGCGAGTAGCGCCACGTAGCACCAAGTTGACGGAATTTTAGCCCAACAATAGGCGTCTCCCAATTGTTATGATAGCGATGATGATGACAACAAGAACAAGATGACGAGCGTTGTGATATAAAAATATGTATGTTATAAGTAAAGCCCTCCGACGCTTGAAATCAGAAAGCCGTTCAAGAAAATCTTGAAAATCCTAAAAATAAAAGCACTGCTTCTTCATAAGCCTGGATTCATTTGTCTTCCTTAAGACCATTAATAGTAGAGTGAACAATAAAGTACCCGAGCCCCATGTAAAATATCTCCGAGATCCAATAACGTTTAAATTGCACCGCACCCCACCGGCACGCAGCGTCCATACAAACATTTGTTTTGTCGAGACGCTCCCGAAACAATATTACGACCATACAAAAAGGAATGGCACGAAGAATACGGGGGCGCTTCTAGCGGTAATGAAAAATTTTCCCCTCGCAACTTGCACCTCGTAGATTTCAAATAACATTTCTTAAATTTGTTGGCTGGGGCGCAAGGCGCAGGGGTTCTGGCCACGCAACCAATCTTGTTAGAAGATTACGTTTTTAATTCTTTCTATAGACATTATAGTTATCTGAAGGAAGCATGTTAATACAATTTTGTCTACAAACCAATTATGGCTAGTTTTACAGCTTTTGATAATATTTTATTCGATCGAGCGATCAAAATGCTGGAATATTCACGAGACAAGAATACTTACTGCAAACGGCAAACATAACACGCTGTTTTTTCCACTTCCTCTGATCATTGTACTGTTCCTGTTAATTCATAATCATCTGTCTATAATTCCGTAAGTATTAATAATTTGTACGATTTGTTTAGCATCTAATAGTATAGCGGTGTCGTACGGTCAACGCTCGCGATCTCTATTTTTATACAGCTACCTCGTGCATCTCATAAATCAAAATCTCTGGACATCTCTATCTTTCATCATGTCCACAAAATATATATAACTTATAGCATAGTAACATAAATACCGATACTTTATGATGAAGATGCAAGAATTTTGTAAGAGTCAAACAAGAACAAAACATAAATTACTCTCACCACAGGTCTTATCTATCGACACGTCGTTATAGTTTAAAGACATATCCAATTAAACCTAATACTGCGAAGCGGTTGAGAAAAGTTACTAGGTACAGTTTATAATAAGTTTATAAGGACCTAGTCCGATGGGCCTTAATCGCAACCCGTTGGGTTCCGCGAGATGGCCATCGAAGCGTTGGCAGACCCAGAAAGAGATGGCGGGATGACTTCGACGCATATCAAGTAGAGTGGCAGGAGCATGCCCTCGACCGGGACGAGTGGCGGAAAAAAGGGGAGGCCTTTGCCCAGCAGTGGGACACTCAATTAGGCTAATATAATAATAAATAATAATAAATAAGGACCTGTTTTTTTTCACAATTTTATACTACCCGATTGTCGGTGCAATTAGTACCCTCATGCCAATATTAAATCTTTGAGCTAAACTGCGGACAGACAGACGGACATAGTGAAACTTGGGTTTCGTTCTTGCCATTAAGACTACGGAACTCTAAAAACGCAATCCAACTTACCTCACACCTCGTTAACCTGTATTCTTGTATATTTTAGCTTGTACTTCTAAGTAACGACCTCGGCGGTTTCCCTTGTGGCTCGCTAACCTAAATCGAACTACCTGCCTGGTACCTAATTAGTTTCTGTATTAGTAATTTTCCACAATATTACTCTAGTCTTACAGATATACTTAGTGGAAATAGTAATCTCTTCCGTTTTCGTACTGTAGAAAGACACTGACAAACGTATGACAAAAATATTTATTAGGTTGGGTGAGGTTTGTTTTATAAGTTTTCCAAATATAAAAAAACCGGCCAAGTGCGAGTCGGACTCGCGCACTGAGGGTTCCGTACAAATTCGCTAAGTTATTATAAAATCCAGTGTTAGCAGAGCCCTGCTTTTAAGCAAAATGAAGGCAGTGTGAGGTCACTTTATATTGGTTACTTATATAGACAGACAAATATTAAATAAAAAAAACTACTTACTAGATCTTGAAAACCAATTTTGAGTGGAAGTTTTTATGGTAATGTACATCATATATTTTTTTTACTTTAATCATTATCTTATTTTAGTAGTTACAGGGGGGGGGGGGGGGGACACATTTTATCACTTTGGAAGTGTCGCTCGCGCAAACTATTCAGTTTAGAAAAAAATCATATTAGGAACCTCAATATCATTTTTTAAGACCTATCCATAGATATCACACACGTATCGGTTTGATGAAAAAAAAAAATTTTGTTTTTTTTTCTATTTTTGTATGAAAATCTTAATGCGGTTTACAGAATACATCTACTTACCAAGTTTCAACAGTATAGCTCTTATAGTTTCGGAGAAAAGTGGCTGTGACACACGGACGGACAGACAGACAGACAGACAGACAGACAGACATGACGAATCTATAAGGGTTCCGTTTTTTGCCATTTGGCTACGGAACCCTAAACAGGGTCGACAGTCATTTGTCAAATGATTGTCGGTCAAAATGTTAGTGAACCATGTTTTTTCTTTAAGGGGTGTTGTGGAGGTCCAGGGGAGAGGCCTTTGAGCAGCAACACCATAATTGGCTAATAAAAAAAATATTGCCGAATCGCTGCCGGTCGATTGGCTTTTCAAATCACGGTCCAATTGCATTTTATATTATGATTTAGGGTGCGACCAAACCGCCGCGTATACGCAGTGACGTGTCTTATGCGTCACTTTTTCTCACCGTTTCTTCATACATTTTGTTGCGATTCCGTAACGTCACCGTTCTTTAAGCGGCGGTGTGGTCGCACCCTTAATTGCACTTCGGTCTTCGGAAAGAGACAATTGGCGTCACGTAAGTTTAGAGCGAGACAACGCTACACAAAGCCGAAATTAGCCGAGAAGACCTATGTGCAATCTTTATGGCCGAGTACAGAGGCCTTACCACTAACGTCTTAATGCAATTTATTCAATTCAGACTCGGTTCAGGTTTTAGCTGTCATTTTTAGTATGGATCTGACAGCGAGCGAACCTAAACTGAATCCGAATTGAATCGCATTATATGCCGTCATCGTAACCCCCCCGTACTGATACTGATAACTATGTTATAGATACCTCTATGTCATAACATTTTAAGCATGCTTATATAAAAATGAAAGTCGTAAAATTAAAGGGTAAGTAGAAGTTTTTATGGCACCGTTTCTTTTCTTTTTAGTATTTCACCCCCTAAGAGCAGGAAAATAAAGTAAAACACTTTGCGACCCTCCAAAATATTTTATACTAGCTGTTGCCAGCGACTTCGTCTGCAAAGAATTCGTTTATCGCTATCCCGCGGGAACTAAGCAATTTTCTGGGATAGAAAGTAGCCTATGTGCTATTCCAGACTTTTTTCTATCTATGTGCCAAATTTCATCCAGATCCGTTGGGCCGTTCTGGCGTGATTGAATAACAAACAAACAAACAAACATCCATCCATCCATCCATCCATCCATACATACTTTCGCATTTATAATATTAGTTAGATTAAACTAGCTGTTACCCGCGACTCCGTCTGCGCAGAAGTTGCTTATCGCTGTCTCGTGGAAACTGTACACTTTTCCGGGATAAAAACCACCTTATGTCCTTCCCCGGGGCTCAAACTATCTGTATACCAAATTTCAACTAAATCGGTCCAGCGGTTTAAGCGTGAAAAGGTAACAGACAGACAGAGTTACTTTCGCATTTATAATATTAGTAGGAATTTAACTGTAAGTACTGTAACAGTTCAGGTTTTATATAAAAAACGTTTTTAAAATAAGATGTTTTCCGAATATGTATTTCATTTTGGATTTATTGAACACTAATAAAAAATATTTAATTAACATTCAGAACAAATTCAAACGAAAACCAACCGTGCATGGCATTCGAAACGTTTTGGAGAGTAATAGTACATTAAAGACTAGGGCGAATGTTGAGTGTATTTTCTCTCTAAAATTACCCCAAACCTCAGCCACCACAAAAGAGTGGGTGCGCAGTAGCAACCTAGCATTATTTTTAGTTCATTTGGATTCCGCAAAGTAACGTAGGTCAATGTCAATACCTACCTATGATACAATTAATTATTTTTTCCTCCCACACTTGCTGTTTATACACAAATTCACGTCTCCCACGGGCTAGAAAGAAGGATTTTCTGCCCTTAACGGCATGCTATTTTCTGGCGTAAAATGCGATCTACCTTTTTGTAACGAAATATTAAGTTTGAATTGGAACGCGAGTTTGCCAGAGGCTCTAAGTTCAAGACGGAAGGAAATCTCGAATACTCGTAAGTAGGTACTTACTCATTATGCCTGTACATTAGCTTCTTGCAAACTTACTTGAGACTTCCACCGTTACAAGAAAGTAACTCTTACTCCATGGCGGTGTTCGCGGTTCGCATAAATTATTGGCCCCTAACTTAATGTGCTTAGTGGTTTGGTAATAAAGAATTATTTTGAGTTTTACTAAATTACTTAAATATACTATTTTTTTTTAAGAAATCCTTTCGCCAGTTGCGTCATTTTGACGTGATAGCGTCTTATAAATCGATGAACACCGCCTGCACGCACGAAAAAAAAGTGTCACGTTGTCACGTTCCGCGTGACGTCAGATCTAGTAGTTTTCATCAATGTTTCTTTATGACGTTACCACGTAAAACTATCGTTCGTAAACCGGCCTTACAAACACTACAGGTTCTTTTGTCATACATTGGGTCAGAAATCACTTTTCTCAAACATTTCATTTCATTTCAAACATGCTCGGAAATGTACGCGTTAATGTCGCGAAATGAAGCCAAGAAGTTTCACATTTACGGCCTAGGCCAAGAAGTAATGTGGTGCGGTCGGCGCGGTGCGGCGGCGGGTGTGGTGGTGCGGTGGTGAGTGCGCGGGGAACATGGCGCGAGCAATAGTTTGTTCAAATGGCATGTTTCAAAAATTAAAAAAGCGGCCATTAAACAATTTTTACTTGATTTCCTCGCATTGCTTGAGAAAAGCACTATACAATCCTCGGCCGGAAACAGGGATTGCAGGACTCGCTATATCAGGCCTCGTCTACGATTCGGCCGTGTACCCCAATCACGTCCTGCAATCCCTTACTTCACGGCCTCCGCAGTAATGTACTATTATTCGATGGTACCATCAGCCAAATAAGACGGCTGTCAACTTGAAAGTTCGACTTTACCGACATTTTCGTTTGATAGCTAGCTGGATGAAAAGGGGTAGACCACTTATTTGGCCGACCATACCTACGTCGTAAAGTGTTGATTCGCAGTCACTAAAATTAACGACCAGTCGTATTAATTTCCATGTAAACAAATAAATCAGCTTATTATTTGTTTTTATTGTCCATAATTTCGTTAGTTGCCAGTGTTACAGCCATAACTTTGGGGCTTACAGCATTTTATTGTTTTCCGATAAAGGAAAACTGTGCGAAAACTTCAATCCGTCTAAGACCGTTTATTATCGGTTATTTATAATGCTGCTACTCAACCTGTTATTTGTTTTTAAAACGATTTACATTTCATATTATGTTTACGACCGGATATTGCCAGTGGTTAGAGAACTATAAAACTTGAAGTCGTCGATTCATACGGTCTGGGAATTCTAAGAGCTATACCTATAGTCGGTTCCTCAACTAAAATATTCAGTTTTCTTTTAAGTAACTATAAAAAACTGAAGTTCCTACATCAACATCGGCAACAGGCGGACCGTGGTCCGTTTACAGACCGCGAAAGGTCGAGCCTCGGACCGCCAAAATATTGTAATGTACTGTATCCAAGTATCAATTAATACGTAGATAAGTTATACTTGTTTTTTTCTGGATCTCATAAACTTTTCTCACAGTATCCGGACCCCACTTAAAAATACTTGCCGACTGATCTACACGTTGGAACCGAACACAAAGACGAAGAATAAACATCAAAACCAACGGACGCGTCGAGACATTGTCTAAAATTCTTCGTTCAAATTATGAACAGAGAACGCTTGGCACCTGTGCTAATACGTAAGCGTTAAACTCAGGAAATTATAGCGATACCGGGCCTCGTAATCTAACGACCTTACTGCGAGTATGTCAGACACACTCAGAATACAACTTTCGCAATGTGTTTCATTTCACGCAACGGGATCTTTACGCCGCGTATCTTTGTAAGCAATTGTATACGGGGGATTTAGAAACGTTATGAGATCTCCATTATATTTTAACGTCTATAGATCTTGTTACCATAAGTCTGTCTATCTATCTTTAAACGTAGGTATACAGGGTGACTACGAGGCAAACTTGACCCATCTTACCACGTCGTACACAAAAAACGACTTTCGTCAAATAAATAATTTGGTGAATAAATTTCCCATTAATACTTTACAGGTTTCCATTAGCCAAATGTTTCTTTTGATATCAAAGAAGCAAATATAATTCTAGAAATATTGCTCACAAAAGTTTCTCATTTATCGTCTCACAAGATTGATTTAGCTGCTCAAATCGTGGACAGTAATCGCCTTTTCTCTCTTAGCTTACACGTATTGGTAAAATAATGTAACGGGTATTGTTTCTAAGTAAAAAACCAAAGGTTATTTTTCTTGTGTTAGTCGAAAACGTAAGCGGCACTTAAGGGAAAGAATCAGGTGTTGCGAGAAAGGCCCTCGAGCCGAGTGTACTTAAACGGCTAAGAATTGCCAGCTTCTGACTACATGCTTCGTGTCTCTAGAAAGCCGAAACAAAGGTGAAAATAATACACAGGAAAATTGTCGTAATCGAAAAACTAAAGCAGATAAACGATTTTTTGGCGATCGATCTATTTATTTGCCCAAGGGGATGCTAAACGTGGTCTTTAGATCTTTACTTAGGCTTTGTTTACCCCGTAGGGGATAAAGATGTGATTTTTAAGAATTTTAGAGCGTAGCTTTAAATAATGAATCGTAGACTTTTAGTTCATTTATTAGGGTTCCGTACCTCAAAAAGAAAAAACGGAACCCTTATAGGATCACTTTGTAGTCCGTCCGTCCGTCCGTCCGTCTGTCAAGACCCTTTTTCTCAGGAACGCGTAGAGGTATCAAGCTGAAATTTATATCAAATACTCAGGTCCACAGCCCCTTGGAGCTGTGAAAAAATCAAACTTCTAAGCCAACGCAATCAAAAGATACAGCCGTTTATGCCGCAAATTTCCGCAACTCTCAAGGGAATCAAAACCTACAGGATACTTCCCGTGAACGCAGTCTTGAAATTTGGTACGAAGGTAGGTCTTATAGCACAGATCAAGGAATAATTGCGAAAACCGTAAATATGTAATGTATGTCTGCATATATCAGTGACCAATCCACACTGCGTACATTTTGCTTTGGAGCAGGGCTCTGCTTACACTGGTTTATAGATATTTATAGATAACTAGCTGTTGCCAGCGACTTCGTCTGCAAAGAATTAGTTTATCGCTATCCCGCGGGAATTTCCCAGGATAAAAAGTAGCCTATGTGCTATTCCAGACTTTTCTCTATCTATGTGCCGAATTTCATCCAGATTCGTTGGGACGTTCTGGCGTGATTGAGTAACAAACAAACAAACATCCATCCATCCATCCATCCATACTTTCGCATTTACAATATTAGTTAGATGATACGGAACCCTCGGTGCGCGAATCCGACTCGCACTTGGCCGGTTTTCAACAAGGGTGTACGCTCTTCATTTCCCCTGTGAGTATACATTATAACGACGTCAATTTAGGACTCATCGAAAAATTTCATCCGCAGTCTATTAATGTCATTGAGGTCTATCCTAATATCACAAGAAAGTCTCTACACGGTAAAGGCTTAGCTTTATAATGGCGGGTCTTGCGACCCTTGGTTATCCGAGGGCTACATAACATTGTCTGTTACTAGAATCACGTCTGTTGGAAAATGAAGATACGGCCTAAGCCCGTTATCTTCTTGTAGATAAGCATTTAAGTT
Organism: Pandemis heparana; assembly: GCA_963854515.1. Classification (NCBI taxonomy): domain Eukaryota; kingdom Metazoa; phylum Arthropoda; class Insecta; order Lepidoptera; family Tortricidae; genus Pandemis; species Pandemis heparana. Next base: position 4,541,709 of record OY978020.1, on the reverse strand, counting down.
AATCATTGCTTTGTCACCAGAGCTTTATACAGAGTACCAAGTTTAAGTCAATCTAACTACAGGATGTAGGTCGAAATGCTACAAAGCGAAGCTGAAGATTGTTTGTAAAATCTTGTAAAAAGAGTGTTAACCTAACACTTCAAAAAATGCAGGCTTATTGTCTAACTCGCTCGCAATCGCCATCGTGTTCATTTTGACAGTTCTTGTATGAATGTGACAGCTAACTGATTCCGATGCCAATTGTCAGCCCATACATGAACTGTCAAAATGAAAACGATGGCGATTGCGAGCGAGTTAGACAATAAGCCTACTGACAGTAGTCTATAATTTTATGAATTTTTAGTCAGTCTAAGGGCATGTTCCATCACTCGCTGTTAGTATCTGTCTGTTTCGTAGTAGGCAATGAATAAAGACGGAATCATAGAAAACTGACACTTAAAATATCAGGGCCTTAACTAAGAGTGGTGAATAACCCCCTTATTCATAAACGCACTATAGGCCTCTGCTAAGTTAGTAATCGTTTGTCCTTATCTGTGAAAGGTAAATGTCAAAGTGTCAGATAAGGACAAACGATTACTAAGTTAACAGAGGCCTATAGTGCGTTTATGAATAAGGGGGTTAGGCCCTAAGTCGTCCTTGATACTGACAGTTACGTAAATTAATACGGTTTGTGAAACGAATGTCGCTTAGATAATCTCTTTCTTACCGTACTCGCATGAGGGTGCGACCAAACCGCCGCGTATACGCAGTGACGTGTCGTATGCGTCACGTTTTCTCACCGTTTCTTCATACATTTTGTTGCGATTCCGTAACGTCACCGTTGTTTAAGCGTCGGTGTGGTCGCACCCTGCTATAGAGACTTTGGTAGGTAGGTATTTTTCTTCTTATGGTGCCTCTCTAACTAGTGAAGGTTAGCAGTCAGTTCCGCATACTTATAACTCTATCTCTGTGTAGGTAGCTAACTTGTAGGTATTTCATCTATACTAATAGGGTATTATAAAGTGGTAATGTTTCTAGGTTTGTGAGGTTCTTGGAGGTAAACTCTGGTGCTTATCTATCTACTTTTACCAATAGAAAGCCACATTATTTGTCAGTGTCATAGGATTATTTTTATCCCGGAAAATTGCATAGTTCCCGCGGCAGGCGGTTTTTTTTTTTTTTTTATGTGAATAGGAAGGCAAACGAGCAAGTGGGTCACCTAATGGTAAGCGATCACCACTGCCCATAGATACCCGCAACCCCGGAGGGATTGCAGATGCGTTGCCAACCTAGAGGGCTAAGATGAAATGCCTCTTGTGCCCGTAATTTCCCCGGCTGTCTTACTCTCCACACCGGAACACAGCAGTGCAAGCACTGCTGCTTAGCGGCAGGATTAGCGAGTAAGATGGTGGTATCTATCCGGACGGACCTTGCACAAGGCCCTACCACCCGCGGTGAGCAAAATCTCCGTAAACGGAGTCGCGGGAAACAACTTATTTAATGTCGAGTCTTTAGCTTTGGCGCGTAATTTGATGTAAACTCCTTTAACGTAATATACTTCTTTCATAATAATTTCTCAGGGTGGCGGCAGTTTCGAAACACCGCTCTTAGATCAAACAATATTGCTGCTGAAATGGGTAAACAAATTTGCCCTATAATCGGTCTAACTGAATTCTTAATGTTTTTAATCGTCGTACCCTTTGAGAGTAAGCTAGCAATCTGTGCTCGAAAACAATGAATTCGTTTCTCATTCAAATATTAGCGAACTAGCTGTTGTCCTTGACTTCGTCTGCAAAGAATTTATTTTTCGGTATCCCGCTGTAATCGCGCAATTTTCCTTGATTAAAAGTAGCCTATGTGTTATTCCCGACTACAATCGATCCCTGTGCCAAATTTCATCGAGATCCGTTCAGCCGTTCTGAGATCTGAAAAAAAATTGTTAGAACCAACTTGGTCTACATTTCCCTAGCTACTACTTAATTATCTTCTAACTAAAGCAACAGTGCTGCAGTGACTTCCGTGAAATTAATAACTAGGCAACAAACTTATCAAACTAACTTGATACAATGAACAAAGCATCAGATTCGCTGTCTGTACTTCTCTACTAACAATCTAAGTTAACTATGTTTGTACCTTTTACACACACACACACACACACGCGCACACAGTTTTGTATTGTTTATATTTGTCCCTTATTGTTATATTATTATCCACGACACAGGCCCTGAGTCTAGTACTTACGGAGGCTGCTGAACAAACTCATTGTAACCTTTTGCATAGGTATTATTATAAACAACGACTTTTTAAGTTTTTTTTACTTTAAGAAAGAAAGAAAGAAAGAAGACATTTTATTCTCTTTTGAAAGACACAAAAATAGAGCATACACACAATTGTACAAAAATGAAACAAAACACAGACATGAAACATACATACATATAGTTACAGAAATCAAGTCTATATCCCTTACGGGGTAAACAGAGCCTATGGTAACAAGACCTAAAGGCCACGTTTAACATAATTGAGGGCGTATAGGTGAAAACGGGAATCAAATTAGTGATGGGCTGCAAACCGCATCGCCTATAACATGATTCCTAACAGGTTTTTGTCCATTGCCTCGATGGGCTTTTACCATGTCCGCGGGCAGAGAAGGAACATTCTATGTGTATGTGTGTGTGTGTGTGTTGTATTGTTATTTCTATGCTCCCAGACCAGTATGGAACTGGAACTTTGTTTGTATGTAAGCGGTAACTGGAAGTAGTAAACTGATTATAAAAAAACCGGCCAAGTGCGAGTCGGACTCGCGCACGAAGGGTTCCGTACCAGAAATACTCTGTTGTATGGAAGCCCCCCTTAATTATTATTGTTTTGTTTTTAGTATTTGTTGTTATAGCGGCAACAGAAATACACAATCTGTGACAATTTCAACTGTCTAGCTCCGTGGTCGTCAAATAGCGGCCCGTGGCCGTTATTTGTGCGGCCCGCGGTAAAGTAAATTGTTTCAAATAACGAAATAAGCTGAATATATATGTATAAGTGTGCAAAGGCTCTTGGAGCGCCTTCACATACTCTGCGGCCCGGCCCTGGAACTCACACTGTTATATGTGGCCCTTGGCCAGTAAAGTGTGACGACCGCTGGTCTAGCTATTACGGTTCTTGAGATACAGCCTGGCGATGGACGGACGGACGGACGGACGGACGGACAGCGAAGTCTCAGTAATAGGGTCCCGTTTTTACCCTTTGGGTACGGAACCCTACAAATCACTGAGAGCAACAACATCCTTTCTAAACAAAGGTCGCTTTTTGTCCAAAATTCCCGGGAGATGTAAAAGTACATTACACCCCCCATGGTGGTGAAATAAAGAATGTCTCAGATCGCAGGAACTTGTCGCACGAGCTAAAGGCGAGGTGTGTACACAATTTTACGTCTGCCCCTGGCCAGGAAGTGGAAATTTCCGCTCGCGTAGCGGGCGGTAAATTTCCACTTAGGTACGGCCCGAGGCGACGTAAAAGATATTACACGGAACGGTAAAGTTCCAACGTGTAAAGGTAGAAGCGACTCGAGTAACAGCTAGGATGAGATAAATTATGACGTGGCACGTCACGACACCATTAGTTCGTATGGTATCGTCTTTCTCACTTTCATGTTGATACCTATTAGTGTAAGCGGAACGGCACGTAACGAACTTCGAATCGACCTTTCGGAGTATAAGCACAGTATATATATAAGCTAAAGCAGTAGGGAAGATAGGCCTACTTTTTGAAATAAGGACCTACGCTCCAATAAAGCGTTAGGGTTGTCGATTTAATTGTTGTTAAATTGAATAGTTTTTTTTAACCAAGGTTTGCCCTACCTATAGGTATTTGACAAGTTATCCTTCAAGTGTAGTTTTCTATAATATATTAGTACATATACTATAGATGCAAAATGATAACAATGAAAGTCCGTAGAAATTTTTTTCACCAAAAACACGGTCTTTAATATACGGCAACTACTTACTTATCATCTAAACAGCCAAACGTTTTATTTAACAGAAAAAGCATTTGTCAGAGAAGTGACATCTGACATTTCTCGTTATAAAAATAATATATACATTTTATTTCATAATAATATAGTCATTCTTACCTTTCAACATCAGCAGGGAGTTTAAAAAACGAAAGCTCCGGTTTTGAAGATGCCGAGTTCAAGCAGCCGTACACTGCGCAATACGCTCTTGGCTACGTTCAGTAACTAAAGTGTCAGTGTGATTATCGTCGGGTGAAAATCTTCCGATCATTTTCACACCGACTGAACGAGTTGGGGCGTTCTTCTGTCAAAAGTGTCAATTCCAATATTCAAATCAAAACTTAGTGAAGAATTCAGAATCGAAATTTAAATTTCAAATTTCATTTAAATCCACATTAAATTTAAATGTCGATGGCATGCGATTTCGTTTTCGTAATTATAAGTTTATTATAAAGTAAGTAAAAAAGTAAAGTGCATGTAAAGTGTAATACTTAGGACAACTGTCAAAGTGACGTCTGGGCGTTTTTTACCCATCCATTTTACGGGGTGACCGGTGCGATCGCCCGACGACGCCCGGCGATGTTACTGAACGACTTGGTGTGATCGCCCGGCGATCGCACCGAGTTACTGAACGGGCCAGTGCGTCGTCGGGCGTCGTCGGGCGTCCGAACTGAACGCAGCCCTTGGCATGTTTAAAACGAACACGGCCGCTCGTCTCAATACGCCACTCGCGACTGACGGCACCGCGAGATCCGCTTAGGGGCCGTGTAAAAGCGCGTGTCTATGTGTGCGTTCGTTTCGACCGATTTGTTCGTAGATTCCCTACTGCTTGTGCTTATATGTACTGTGGTATAAGGCCAGCTCTCTCCAAGTATTGGAAACGTGTTGAAACTTGGCCAAAGTTGGAGACAGTGTTATTGTGATGTAACAAGTCCTTTGCAAACAGAATGAGACAGGAGACTCCAATTATCGAAGGTCTAAAGCTCTGTGGCGTTATGCTCCATTCCAACGCGGTTCGTTAACCTTCTTTGGACAAAGGAGAACTTATAAATTTGTCGTACAAGATTTCTCTATCAATCTTTTTACGTCAAAAATAAGTGCGCTATGACACACTGCGTCTTCAATTTGATCCGAAATACTTCAGTAGATAGTTGGGTAAGTTTAACTGAACACCCCCGTGAACATTAATCAAGATTTTTTTATGATGACACCTAGCCCTTATTTCACCAACATTCATTTCAAAAACCACCCTTGTGTTTTAAGGACCCTCATTATGTAACGGTTGCATAAAATACTACAAAAGGCAACTAAGGAAGGAACCTGATGAGAGAGTGGGAGAGCACTCTCTGTTGCCAACTACGAACTCCGTACTACTGCGCTGTGGTGTTAACGTCAATAAATAGTATACACTCAAGCGATTTAGAAGAATTTAGTTACGACTAAATGACTAAATTCTATGTTAACGTGTCTTTATTATTGTAAATATCGACCGCTTAACTGAGTCCTCGCCCGCGCGGGTACAGGGGCGCGGGGTAGGACGACAAAGGGGACCGAGAGCGGTGCGGGCGGGGAGTGCGCCTGCCGCCCGCACCCCTCTCGGCCCTGGTGGTTTACAGTTGTCCGCTTGATCACATTTCATCGCAATTAAGGCGCTGTCAACAGCAAATGACCTGGAGCAGCGCCACTCTTCACACATACGGTTCACGTGCCTGTTAGTGAAAGAGAAGAAACTATTCCGGCAGCTTGGCGCGCGTCTAAAATCTTGCAAATAAGACACAAATCGTAAGAAATAAACAAAAGTATGGATTATTTGTGAAATATGACTCGTTAGCCGTTTAGGTATGAATATGTTGACTTTATGTTTTTAATTGCAGACCCATACGTCGAAAAAATAAAGACATAGAACCGTTTAATGGTGATTTTAAGACCAATCTTTGCAATTATTTTCTATCGAGCCGATTTTGCTCAATTATGTATCGAGCCCGTCTAGCGTGTTTGAAATATGATGAAAATTAACATTATATTTTTTTTGTATTTTTTTTGTGTGCATTTTTTCTTAAAAAAGTGTTTAAATAACATCAATTTCAACAAAATTAGGTGTTGTCAGCCTCTTAATATAGGTAAATTGAGACCGTCGGGTTAGGTACGTTTTTCAACGTAACCATTTAACAACAGGAAACGGAATATTATGAGGGAACGAATTAATTAGGACTTACATTGGATGTTCGCAATTTTTAAATGAAAACTACCGTTATTGGACACCATGGACTTAATTTAACGAGTAAACTAAAATTAAAATTAGCGTGGCCATTCATAGATAAATACAGTACCCGACCATAAAGATTGCACTCGGTCTTTGGAAAGAGACAATAAAATTATTGGGTCACGTAAGTTAGGGCTCTAAGAAGACAACGCTCTAAGAAGCCGAAGTTAGCCGATAAGACCGACGTGCCACCTTTATAGCCGGGTACTACTAGGTAGGTACCACTCTCTCTCTCTCCAGCCTATACGTCCCACTGCTGGGCACAGGCCTCCTCTCAGAATGAGAGGGCTTGGGCTATAGTTCCCACGCGGGCCCAGTGCGGATTGGGAACTTCACACACACCATTGAATTTCTTCGCAGTTGTGTGTAGGTTTCCTCACGATGTTTTCCTTCACCGAAAAGCTCATGGTAAATTTCAAATGAGATATCGCACATAAAAGCCGTGGTAGCCTAAAAGCCGTGGTAGCCTAGTGGTTTGACCTGTGGCCTCTCAAGCAGAGGGTCGTGGGTTCGAATCCCGGGCTTCGCACCTCTGAGTTTTTCGGAATTTAAGGTACTACTACTAAAATATAATTGTACTAATGTCAAAACAAATTAGAATCAAAAGGCATTTCACTCGAGAATGATATTTGGTGTAATGTCGAAAATTATTATGTAAGTACACGAAAAAAAAAAAAACTTAAACCAGTACAAAGGAATTTAAAATGCCGATATAAAATTTAAAATTTATTCATTTATTCAGGAAATGAAGTACCCAGTAATAAATTATAGTGGGGATTATAATTTCGCGGCCCTTAGTTTCATTATGAACACAAGAGAGTATCCTTTGTTTATGGTTAATGATGGTTCGTGAAAGGAACTAAATGCTTTTAATTATGGTCCTGTAATAATTTATAACAATGCAAAGGTAGCCCTAAAAGTACAGGCGTTGTAAGAAAATTGATTCGCGAAAATTCAGCAAATGCTTGAATAAATTCAAGTTAATACTTCAGACAAAGTTATTGAGGAATTACATTATTTTGATTGCCTTCATGATGATCATGTTACAGGCGATGCGGCTAGCAACCCATCACTATTTTGATTCCACATTCCACCTATACTACACGCCCACAATCTTACTAAACGTGGCCTTTTAGGTCTTGTTACCTTAGGCTCTGTCTGCCTCGTAAGGGATAAAGACGTGATTTATGTAAGTATATTATTTGAGGTTGAAAAATGACATAAATTCAGCTCTCTCATTGATTAAGAGTGTGTTAACATTATACTTACCAAAAAATAGAATGAAACTGAGAAAAACTAGAATAAGTTATCAAAAGAAGTTCCCTTGCGTGTGATTCCAAAGATGCTGGCAGTTCGCCTCGTGGAATAGCTAAGCTAAGCTTGTTTTTAGTACGAGGAAGCTGCCAGCTTTTAGGTCCCCTGTGACATTGACTAGTCTTTTTCTAAATTGTTCGATAGGTTCAAATCTTGAACTCCTCAGACCAAGGGTTTCAACGTTCAATGAGACAAGGTCTTATTTAAAACCTAAACAAGGGTTAGTATAAGGATACTTAAGCGCTTTTAATTGTTTCTCCAGATGTTGCACCAGCTTTATTACAAACTCCATCATGTTATTCAAGTGTAATAAATTCTCAATAACAATTTACAGTTCGTAAAAAGTTCATTTTCACGTCTCATGCTCAAAAAGTTCGACTTTATGCTGGATGTAGGCTCCATAAAATGGCATTTTATGCTCTTGTGCATAAAGTAAAATCTTCGTCTAAGACCAAGACAATCGGGTGCCAACAGCCACAAACAATCACTAAAACTTTACGACAGCATATTTTGTTTATTTTTTAAGTTTTTGTTTTATTATAATCTGCGATCTATTAAACTGTTTAATTACTACCTAAAACTAGGTAACAATAATTTGACAAGTTATTATTGAAACAAATAAGTACCTACATAAAAATAAAACTTTTTAAAATATAAAATGACCTGTCTACTCGAACCTTACCGAGTATCACGTTAAAAAAAAAAATTGGCGGGAACTCAGGCGGGAACGTCCTATTTTCTCTTAGTAGGATTTATGTTGCAATTTGTTACTGTTTTACGATTAATATTCAATAATTTCGTCAAGTGAAGAGGAAATAACACTGACTCCTAACACACTCAATTTGCAAGGAAAAACCATAAAATATATCGAATTGTTTCAATGTCACATTTAATTTTAATTAGCTTTTTTTGCAATGTTTTTGTTTTGTTTCTTCGCAATCTAAGTGAAAAGCAGAGTGTATAACTCGTTCATAAAACCCATTTTCCCCTCGACGTGTCTATCCACCCTCGCCGTACCGGCTCGGGTGGCTATATGAACGTCTCGGGTAAATTGGCTTGTTTTATGCTCTTGTTGTACAATCTACTATTGCTGGATGTAAACCATAAATTACATTTTATGAATAGCTCCTCAGTTTGTAATTTGAGGCAATTAGTGGCTAATTGAAATTACAGTACTACAAGGAATTTTGTACATACTACGTACTTACACGCCTTTATGAAATGTATATTACCGTGCGACAGTAAAGTTAAATGGGATGACAGAGGAATTAAAATATTTCAAAGATTGTTGGTATATAAAACAAAAAAAATCACGTAAAATTTTTATTACCTGTTTATACTTCTACTCTGATAAAGATCTGAGGACTTGGATAAAGACAAATAGAACCACTAGTGCCCAAAAAAATATGTATTCATCAGCCATTTTGTCGCTAACCGCCATATTATGTATTATATTTGCAAGTAATATCTGTACGACCAGGATCTAACCTCCTAGGATATTTACTGTTCACCAAGAAAAATAGATGACGCTGTTCTCAATCGATATAAATATATATTTATAGGTATACATTGACTTTCCTAGAGTTCTATTTTCGTTTTTACGGTTTTTCCAGTAGGTTCCAGCCAGATATATCAACACTTATAAAATATTTTTTTATGAGTAAATAGATAGATCCAATCTGTCAACACACAACAAATTCTATAACAAAGACATTTTACTAATTTTTTTTTTGTAATATTTACGGAACATTTAATTCAGAACGGGTTTTGGAAATTTATCTTTTGCATAGAATTCCAGAAAGGAAGAAAAGCCGCAAGCGCGAGCTTGTTGAATATAAGTAGATTTAAAATCGTGGAAAGGAAGTAAAGTAGCTTTGAAACTTTACCGTCCAACTTCCCAATGTTTCGAGAGCATAAATAACTCAGTAAAAACCACTAACTTTCATATCTTCCCACAACTTAACAATTGAAACAACAACAAGTCTATATACTTCTTTATTATTTAGAAATCGGAGCGATCCAAGGAAACCAGTCCATTGGAAAATAACTTTTCATCAACCCTCAGAATTTGTATTTAAATTCGATGCTCGGCATCGCCAAAGTAATCCATAAAACAGTGGATTTATTTCTTCCGGTACAACGAATCTTAAAATTGTTTGGGATAAAATATTTGCTATCTTCAGATAGATTTAGGATGGTTTAGGTAGTAAGCTTGTAAATGGATTAACTTATTTATACTAGGGTGCGCTCCACAGATGCGGAACGGAGCGTAGATAATTGACCAATAACATTAGTTATCCATGTTTCATTATAAAATGCCAAAAGTAACTGGGCGACAAGTGAAATTCAGATTATTATGGTCCATTAGATATTTACGGCTGATTGCAGTTCTTTTTAAGCGCACTCTTAGGTTTCATAGATTTTTAATTTCGTACCCCAAAAAGAAAAAAATCCCCTAATCCCTAAACGTAATGCTCCTCTCAATCTACTCAAGGTTGACTGGAGATCCCTTAAAGGAATAAGTCCGCCTTTGTGTATGTACTATCTCAGTGTTTGTCAAATTGTATTTTGTTTTATGTTTATTTTGCAGAATAATGAGTTTACATGCATACATACAAAATGGAAAGAACAGACGAGTCTTCTGACACATGCGGAACTCTAGAATCATATATGTAGTTCATATTCTGCCTATGCCTCATACTGTACGTGCATAACGCACTTATAGCACTAAGCCTTTTGAGTGCAGCTTATAGGCGACGCGACGCTAAACCCTACTCGAGATCTTAAGAGCTACGCTAGTCTTTTATTGTGTGTGAAACTAGTTTAGAACTAGAGATAGAGGCGTACAAGGAGTTGCAAAAGTCCAGCGGGGTTACCATGACGTCTTATAATGCGATGGAAACTAGCTTTCACGTGATACCCCACATGTCCTATTCACATAAAAAAAAAAAAAAAAAAAAAAAAAAAAAAAAAAAAAAAAAAAAAATGTATACGTGCCTTGCATAAGTTGGGTGTAATTTTAATTTTTCAAAACGCGGCGGCGGCCAATTTGATGACGTCATAACTGGTGACCCTGACACCTCAGAAACTGTCTCCCGGCAGTTTTGGGGTACAGATGATATGCCTAGTAACATATAAAAATTTGGTGCTGGTATCCGGAAGTGAAACGTTCTGACCCATTTTGGACGTAAGGCCAACCACTACTGCGGTCACCAGAGCGAACGCCAGTGCGTTACACACCTTATGCCACTAGGCCAAAGTAGCTTACTTGAGGGAGACGTAATCAACGTCCGTAGGTGCGACCAAACCGCCGCGTATACGCAGTGACGTGCCGTATGCGTCACGTTTTCTCATCGTTTCTTCATACATTTTGTTGCGATTCCGTAACGTCGCCGTTTTTTAAGCGGCGGTGTGGTCGCACCCTTATTACGTCCCCGTTGCAACACCCGCCGTCGGACATGTTTTCCAAGCACTTTCGATCAGGGTCAAAGGTCATGACGCGAGTTTAACATTTTTTATCCATTCCAAAAAGTGCTCAGCGACGTTAAAGAAGTTTTCACTCCAATAAATCATGTGTTAAAAAATATTCGCTCTAATGCGATCCAAGGAAGAAACAGGGGAATACGTGTATATGGAGAAACGGCCACCCATTGGCCACCCGATTTCCTCTCAACAAAGTTTTTGTGTTCTGCCTTTTTTCATATGGCATGTGTATAGGCATCAGTAACCTCATTGTGAAACAAATAAGCGCACGATCATCGTGAATATCGCTTTTACCCTTTTGTTCCTAAATTAGTGTGTGTGGAAAAAATAACAGTCATACCGGAGTTGACCAAGCAGTAGGTAAGCCAGGAGGGCATGTACCTCACTCGTCAATGACAGTCAACACCGGTCTTAAACGGTGGATGGATGAATGGATGGATGTTTGTTTGTTACTCAATCACGCCAGAACGGCCCAACGGATCTGGATGAAATTCGGCACATAGATAGAGAAAAGTCTGGCATAGCACATAGGCTACTTTTTATCCCGGAAAATTGCGTAGTTCCCGCGGGATAGCGATAAACGAATTCTTTGCAGACGAAGTCGCTGGCAACAGCTAGTAATAAATAATAAATAAAAATAAAAATTGTTTATTTCAGACATTAATCCATATTTTGTTAGTATAAGTTCTATAGTTTCGGAAAAAAGTGGCTGTGACATATGGACGGAGACAGACAGACAGACAGACATAACGAATCTATAAGGGTTCCGTTTTTTGCCATTTGGCTACGGAACCCTAAAAATCATGACTCATTGTCACGTTTCGCGTGACGTCAGTGTGCAAGCGAGAGAGCGGAATAAGCGATAGAGCACACATATCACGTAAAACTATCGTCCGTAAACCGAGTTTATAGACGACTGCTTTTTTAATATGACAAGTAAACGAGGCGGTTCCTGATCCAGGCGCCTTACCATGACGTCTTCATGCGTTTCAGTTTAGGTTCGCTCGCTGTCAGATTCATACTAAAAGTGACAGCTAAAACTTGAACTGAGTCGGAATTAGGACGTCATGGTAAGGCCCCAGTATGCTTAGTGTAAGTTTTCGATAACAAAATACGTCTCGATAACGTTTGCGTTAAACTGTCAAATACTATGAGAAATTTTAGTTGCCATTTCGATCCGCAAGTGGCGCTGTCAGTTATTCCATAGTAATTGAGACGTTTACGTGAACGCTTTCGAGACGTTTTTATACGCGAAAACTTACACTAGAGGCTCAGGGGCCTTACCGTGACGTTCTATTCCGACTCAGTTCAAGTTTTAGCTGTCACCTTTTAGTATACACGAATCTGACAGCGAGCGAACCTAAACTGAATCGCATTAAGACGTCATGGTAAGGCCCCAGATCCTGTTTTCCGAAGATGTCCTATCCCACCTATAAGTATCCATTTCGTGTTTGATCATGACCAAAAGTAATTACGTACTTACAAAAGTTGACCTAAGAAGTCTTTATTTTCCAGGAAACCGTATCCTTCGGTTTACTTAGCTCTCGATAATGGAGTTGATTAGATTCCTCTTAGATTTCCTCCTTCCGCGCCAGCCAATTATCTGCTTTTCGTTTATTTTGTACACAAATCCCCGATTGGGACTATGATGCGGTCAGGCATAACATTTATTATTTTACGTCGTACGTATAGGTCTTCCTCTTGAATTATTTTATCTATTAAGAAAAACTCGTCAAAATCCGTTGCGTAGTTTTGAAGATCTAAGCATACATACGGACAGACAGCGGAAAGCGACTTTGTTTTATACTATGTAGTGATTTCCCCTTAAGTAACATATTATATTAGATAATGATGACTGCTTGCTTAAATCTGCCTGGTTATGTCTTATGTATAAATATATGTATATGCTACGTTCGTGTGTGTAAGTTAACCGGGTAAGTAATACGAGATATAACAACTTATTATCTAATGTTCATAATATATACGCTCACTTTATATAAACTCGTTTAGTATAACGTTTACTGGATATAATGAACGAAAATTATAATCTTAAAATATCTAATTTTGTAAGGTATAACGTTGTTTATATATGTATAATATCAATTGAAATAACGATCAAAGCATATAATGTTCATAACAGCTAACATCAAAAAGCATAATGCACAGTTATTTATTGAATTTGCTATGTGGTTAGGGAGTTTTCTATGTGGTTATATAAAAATAACGTTATATAATTTAAGCCTTATACGTTAAAAAATTATACTTTTTGCTGTTATAGCTAACGTTATTTATATCTTGTGAACGTTATTATTATGAAATTAGATATTTTGTAGGTATGGCTGTGTGGAGTCCAGCCTTAGAATAGCTCCAACCCTGCAAAAGGACTAGGGTGTCGTAGGAGGCGACTAAAGTCCGCGAACAAATTTAAGACCGTTTATGTTCGACCACTGGGGAGATGGGCCTCTTAGCAATGGTATGCAACCTATCTAGGGGAAGGCAACCCCGATATTAAATCCCGGAAATGGTGTTCTCCGTTAGGCGCGAGTAAGGTCTAACCCGAAACATGCGACAGACTCCTGCAGCCAACCCGGTTCCGCACGTATTGACTTGTCTCTCCTGCGGGCCCCACCGGGAAGGCCGAGAGGGTGGTACGGGTCTTGGGCAATCCCGCGCCTCCTTAACATCGTCCCTGGCGATGCATTGTCTGTGGAGAGGGCACTTCACCCACGGAGTGGAGAATAACACGGGGAGTGGCAGTGACCGGTTATAAGCTCGCACAAATGGGCGTATAGTGCGGGCGCCAGGGGTCGCTCTCGACAGTGGGAGGGTCCATCGTAGGCCCACTGATCAGTTACCGCCCGCTTAAGCTGGGCAGCCCCCAGCCAATAAGGTACTGTTCCTTCCCGGCGCTGGTTTGCTCCTTTGGGGTGTAGGGGGCACTGGCCAAAACCAGACGATCGGCGCCGTTATGCTTAACACCTGCTACACAAAGAGACAATAAATATAAAAAACCCCGCTTTCACATGCGCATTGGCACATGGAATGTCCGTACTATGAGGACAGGCCTCCCTAACACCTGTGGAGGTTCAAATGACGCTGAACAACTGCGGAAAACAGCGATTATTGATCTTGAGTTGCGAAGACTCGACGTCGCCATTGCTGCACTTCAGGAGACTCGGCTACCAGATGAAGGGTCTATTCGTGAGTCCAGTTACACCTTTTTCTGGAAAGGGAAGGATGTGAATGCCATTCGTGAGTACGGCGTAGGTTTTGCGGTCCGTAACGACTTGTTAAAAACAATTGAGACACCAAAGGGCATCTCGGAGCGTTTGATGGTGTTGAGATTGAAGAGTACTAGTGGCTTTGTTACTTTAATATCTGCTTACGCTCCAACACTGTATTCTACAGATGACACTAAGGACCAATTCTACGAGGTGCTGGCGGAAACAGTGCGCAAAGTAAATTCCACGGACCGACTTTATATTTTGGGCGATTTTAACGCGCGTGTTGGTTGGGATAACGCTGCTTGGCCTGACTGTCTCGGTAACCACGGTATCGGGAAGTTAAACGCTAACGGACAGCGCCTTTTGGAGCTCTGTTCCAATTACCATCTATGCGTTACGAACACCTTTTCCAAAGGCAAGTTATCGCGCAAAGTTTCTTGGAGACACCCGCGCTCTGGACATTGGCACCAGCTTGACCTCATATTAACCCGACGTAGTGATCTTCGCGAAGTCCTCCACTCTCGCTCATATCACAGTGCTGACTGTGACACTGACCACTCTCTGGTTGCGGCACGCATTGCGCTGAATCCCAAAAAAAACCACTCATCTAAACCTCCCGGTAGGAAGAAATTAGATCTCCTTAAAACCAGGAACGAGCCTTCCTGTTCTTGAAAGGGTCGGCAACGCACCTGTGATTCCCCAAGTCTTGCAGGTGTCCATGGGCGATGGTGATTACTTTCCATCAGGTGACCCGTCTGCTCGTTTGCCCCCTCTTATAAAAAAAAAAAAAAAAAAAAAAAAAAATAGGAACGACGAGTTGATTGAGGAGTTCGGGGAACTGGTGCGTAAAGAAGCCGCTTCCTGGGACATTGATGCGTCCATTGATGAAGAGTGGTGCGAAATTAAATCCCTCCTCACAGAAAAGGCTGGTGAAGTCTTCGGATACCAGAAAACCAAAAGTCAGGACTGGTTCACCGCAAACATAGAGCATTTACTACCCCTGCTCAATTCTAAGCGCGAAGCAGCTACAAAACATCGTTTGAGCCCCTGTTGTAACACTCGGGAGGAGCTCTGTAAAGCCAAATCGGCCCTACAGCGTAGCGCACGTTTTTACATGAATGAATACTGGGCCCAGCTTGGCCACAATATTCAGTTGTGTGCCGACACAGGAAATCTCAGCGGTGTTTATGCGGGAATAAAAAAGGCCTTGGGACCACTTCCAAAGAAGACGGCTCCTCTCAAAGAAGTGGACGGTACTATCATACCTGACAATGAACGTCAGCTCACACGTTGGGTCGAACATTACACCAGTCTCTACTCAAACCCAGTTGACATAAATTCGGAAGCACAAACACGTATGCTCAAACTGGAAACTTGGAATGAGTTAGATGACTTGCCCACGTTGGAGGATTACCATCTAGCTGTCAAGCAGCTTAAGCAAGGAATGAGTCCAGGCAGTGACGGTACTCAGGCTGAAATTATAAAACTCGAGTGCGTGCTTCCAACTCTGTACAACCTACTGTGGAAGTGCTGGGAAGCAGGTTATGTGCCTCAGGACATGCGGAATGCCAATATCATCACTCTTTACAAAGGGAAAGGCGACCGCGGCGACTGTAACTCATACCGTGGTATCTCCCTTCTGAGCATTGTAGGCAAGCTTTTTGCGAGAGTCATTCTGGCGAGACTCCAAAAACTTGCTGATCGCGTGTATCCTGAAGCTCAGTGTGGTTTTCGCGCCTTGCGTTCCACTGTGGATATGATCTTCACACACCGGCAGCTACAGGAGAAGTGTCGCGAGCAAAGAGAAGAAACTATTCCGGCAGCTTGGCGCGCGTCTAAAATCTTGCAAATAAGACACAAATCATAAGAAATAAACAAAAGTATGGATTATTTGTGAAATATGACTCATTAGCCGTTTAGGTATGAATATGTTGACTTCATGTTTGTAATTGCAGACCCATACGTCGAAAAAATAAAGACATAGAACCGTTTAATGATGATTTTAAGACCAATCTTTGCAATTATTTTCTATCGAGCCGATTTTGTTCAATTATGTATCGAGCCCGTCTAGCGTGTTTGAAATATGATGAAAATTTACATTATATTTTTTTTGTATTTTTTTTGTGTGCAGTTTTTCTTAAAAAAAGTGTTTAAATAACATCAATTTCAACAAAATTAGGTGTTGTCAGCCTCTTAACTGAGATAGGTAACACTTAATATTAAACTAGCTGTTGCCCACGACTTCGTCTGCAAAGAATTCGTTTATCGCTATCCCGCGGGAATTTTCCGGGATAAAAAGTAGCCCCTGCTATCCCAGACTTTTCTCTATCTATGTGTCGAATTTCATCCAGATTTGTTGGGCCGTTCTGGCGTGATTGAGTAACAAACAAACAAACATCCATCCATCCATCCGTCCGTCCACACTTTCGCATTTATATTGACAACACGGTTTTGGTGCCTCAGGCCTTCAAGGTAAAAATACGGCCTAGTGAATTCAAAAAGATAATCTCCTTCCACGTACGACTAATTGGAATATATTCCAGGTACAGCAGGTATCTTCATTAATTAATGACGCAGGTATTATCCGAGGAATTTTATATAATCGTTATGTTAAACAAGACGTCAAATTAAACCAGCAAGATCAAGTGGATTAATTAGATGAAGACATTTTCTGGTCCCGGCTCACAAATCCCTTCATTATATTAAACGATATTAATCATCGCTGGTGACATTCAAAACCGTTACCTAACGTTGCTACTCGTGACGCTACTGACAAATTTAATTGGAACCTTTCAAATCCCAGAGCAGTGAGGTCATTAATTGATATTGGTTATCTACAGACAGACAGACATAAACATAGTAATTCTGTTGTTAGTATTAGTTGTTTCAGCGACAGCAAAAATACATTAGCAGTGAAAATTTCAACTGTACAGCATTGACTTACGATAAACAACTAGACTCCCAATCGCAAACAAAAGTACCTCAAGAAACGTCCGAGCGGCGTTGCCTATGTATTGTGTGTGTCAACACATCGACTTACACAGATAACATTAACATATTTGTTCAAATTAACACCTTATTTCGTGGCAGTAATGTTTAATGTCAATTGCATACGATCGTGAGAAGTAACGACACGACGCCACGCGCTGGAAACCTGTCTGTCTCTTGTTCTCAAGCGCTTGAGATTACGGTGCGAAAGATACATGTACATTGTTATCGAAGCGCGGTCGAAACACGACTGAACCAAAACTCTGCACAATAGACGCGTCGTGCAGACTTTTGCTTCCGACAGTTTTTGAGCGTGATTGGTAGTCTAGTTGTTTATCGTAAGTCAATGCTGTACAGCTATCACGGTTCATGAGATACAGCCTAGTGACAGACAGACAGACAGAAACGGACAAGTCTTAGTAATAGGGTCCCGTTTTTATCCTAAAAAAGACCTTGAATGTTAAAATTGCGTCCAGAATCACAAAACTGGAACTCAATCTCGTACGGTACGTATAAAAAGTCCGAACTTACGAGGTTAAACATACAGTCCAGTAATAATGACGTAAAGCGATCGTTAATTTATGCTTATCATTAAACCCGCTCGCCATACCCAACGGCACGACGCGTGAAACTTGTGACAAGTTTAAAATTAAGTTTATACCTAGTTTTAACCCATTAGGGACTCCCGACCCTTAATTTGGAAAACATGACATAACTCTTTGAAATATAACCCGGTGTTTATTCAAGTTATTCGCGGAATTACAAACAATAAACCGTTCCAAATGTCAATCGGGTGCTCCGAATTCCAAGGTGAAATATTTCAGAAGAGTTCTTTTTAATGGTAATCTCTAAACGCTTTAGAATTCAATGAATAAACGTTCGGTTAAGAATACAGTAGTACACAGATTATACGCAGTGGGTAAATTAGCGCGATTATTTTTCAAGTCCGTTTTTGTGTACGACGTAACTTTTTATTGCATTGTTATAGATTTTGCCAAATTTCAAGTCAGTGGGACCATTTGAAGTAGCAAAGTTTACTTAAAAGACTTATTCACATTAATAGGTTACTCAGTTAGTAACAGGTGATGTTAGTACAAAGGTGTTAAAAATGACAGCCAAAATCACTGTACTAGATACACAGGTTAATAAATTTATGTAAGCATTCATTACTTGACTTTGTTTTGTATTTGGTATAATTTCCACCTATACACCCGCAATCGTATTAAACGTGTCTTTTAGATCTTGGTATCTTAGATATACCTCGTAAGGAATAAATACCTGATTTATGTACGTACTAGCTTCTGCCCGCGACTTCGTCTGCGTAGAATTAGCAATTGATATGTTAATGGCTATCCCCCGGGAACTATGCTATTTTCCGGGATAAAAAGTAGCCTATGTTTTAATATAGGGTACCAGCTATCTCCGCTCCAAATTTTATCAAAATCCGTCTAGTCGTTTTAGCGTGAAGAAGGAACAAACATACACACTCACTCACTCACATCGTCTCATAGTCACAAACTTTCGCATTTATAATACTAGCTGTTGCCAGCGACTTCGTCTGCAAAGAATTCGTTTATGGCTATCCCGCGGGAAGTATGCAATTTTCCGGGATAAAAAGTAGCCTATGTGCTATTCCAGACTTTTCTCTATCTATATGCCAAATTTCATCCAGATCCGTTGGGCCGTTCTGGCGTGATTGAGTAACAAACAAACATTCATCCATCCATCCATCGATACTTTCGCATTTATAATATTAGTATATATATTTTTTTTTTTTTTTTTTATGTGAATAGGAAGGCAAACGAGCAAGTGGGTCACCTGATGGTAAGCGATCACCACTGCCCATAGACACCCGCAACCCCGGAGAGATTGCAGATGCGTTGCCAACCTAGAGGATTTAGATGAAATGCCTCTTGTGCCCGTAATTTCCCCGGCTGTCTTACTCTCCACACCGGAACACAGCAGTGCAAACACTGCTGCTTAGCGACAGGATTAGCGAGTAAGATGGTGGTAGCGATCCGGACGGACCTTGCACAAGGCCCTACCACCCGCAAATTAGTAAGAATTAGTAGGATATTTCTGTGCACTGCGAGCTGGCGCATTCTGGCGGCAAGGCCATGCGGAACCGCGCGTGCAAGTGACATTCAACGAGGCTCGCCTTCGATCCAACCACTTTTACTTACTGTACTTAATCTATTTACCATTACGTACCAGCTCTCGGATAATACACTCTATTACGTTGGATTTCGGATGCAATTGGTATGTTTTGTAGATCAGGAAGACAAAATGTCATTTGATCAGCTGCTCTTTAAAAGTTGTTTACCTGTAACAAAAAAGTATGTCGTTAATTTTAAGAAAAGTACTCTAGGAATACAATCCCTACTAATATTATAAATGCGAAATTAACTCTGTCTGTCTGTTATGCTTTCACGTCTAAACTACTAATGCGATTTTAATGAAATTTGGTACAGGTCCCGGGCATAGGATAGTTTTTATCTCGGAAAATCGCATAGTTCCTTCGGGATATAGCCTTAAGCGAATTCTACGCAGACGGTAGTCGCGGGCAGCCGCTAGTAGTACTCAAAAAAATGCCGAAGTTCCTTTTTCTCAGTTATGTTTTTTTAATATTTTACGTAAAAGTTGTTTATCTGACTTTTAGTAATGTAGAAAAAAAATATATAATTGCATCCCGTTCTTACGCTCAAGCCCTTCGAGTTAAAACGAGATAGAAATTCGCTGGGATGGTTTACCATGTTACATGCTATTTTGCCTGAATGAAGAGAATTAAGAATAAGAATAAGAAAACTTTATTAACTTAACACAAACAGAATATTATACATGGATACTTAAACCAGCCAAATGGCCGCCACTCAGCTATGTGGCACTTTCCAGGATATTTAATGTCGTGACGCTGATTTTTAGTGACGCCAGTTACAGAGGTGACCATGTGACTGTCACCAGGCACACATCCCAGTACAGACTTACACATTACATGTTTACAATTTTATAATTTATAAGTTTGATAGTACAACAATTTAATGTATGATACATTACGTACGATAATTTAAATCATAATTCAACACATATTAATGTCAGTGTGTATGTGTACACAGTGTGTGTGTGTGTATGTGTGAATTAAAGAATTCGATTCTAAAATCACCTTTACCTACCGTATAACATGCTAAGTTTAGTGTGAACCAGTTACCAGTTACCAGTTCACGAGTTATCCATTAATCGCCTAACACCCTGTATGTTAATATTTGAGTTGCTTATGGAAGTTCATATAAACCCATTAAACCTATTATAGGGCCGACCACAGTATCAGTAACTAAAACAGTAGTGTAAATATAACGTTAAAAACATTCGTGTCCTGTTCACACGTAATGTTTTTGTATAATCGTCTCTCTTACCTACTGTTAAACAGAAAATACGTACCTAAACACAAATAAAAAATGATAGCCGATGTAATTAACGTATATTTGGATACTAAGACATAATTACACAAATGGATAACTCACGTATAAAAATCGAGTAATGCTCGACTTGTTTCGTACTAGTTCCTCCTTCGTATACTTACTAAGACAAAATTTTAAAACCTTATTTACTTAAAGGGATTCCGTAATATTTCTGAGATAATTATTCATGGCAAAGGCACGCCCAGTTTACTACCTTTATGAACTCAAGTTCTAAAATTATTTAAAAGTTTCTTGATCTCTTAATTATTTGGAATAACCTCATCTAATTTTAGCGCAGAAAGTGACCTTACCGGTTTCATCCATCAACATGAACCTCACATAATTACATAACATTATAATATTTCTGCTTATATTAAACAATGTATAGATATTAGCTCTTAATCAAGTATATCATTATGCTGCCTGTTATGTAAGTATCTAATAACTTAAATACCTCTTTCCCGTGTCCCTTTTAATTTGTATTTTTATCACCCCTTAATTTATTTTCTTTTTTTTTTCTTTTTTATTCCCCGATGCTAAAAGAGGGGTTATAAGTTTGACGTCGATCACGTCGATGTCTCTCTCTGTGCATGTGCGTGCGTGCATGCGTGCGCGCGCGCGCGTGTGTGTGTGTGTGTGTG
Source organism: Pandemis heparana (assembly GCA_963854515.1). Classification (NCBI taxonomy): domain Eukaryota; kingdom Metazoa; phylum Arthropoda; class Insecta; order Lepidoptera; family Tortricidae; genus Pandemis; species Pandemis heparana. The sequence continues at coordinate 4,520,359 of OY978020.1, read as the reverse complement.
TGTGTGTGTGTGTGTGTGTGTGTGTGTGTGTGTGTGTTGCATCGTAGCTCTCAAGCGGAAGGACCGATTTAGATGCGGTTTCATTCGAAAGTCAGTTTTTAGCCATATTTGATATCAATCGGTCCAGTCGTTTGAAGAGTATCAGCTCTTTTCCAAAATAATGTAAGGCGATCTTGGCATAAAATTGCTTTTTTTTCTTGTGATTACTCGATTAATGCTTTTATATTTTAACATCTACCAGATCTACCTACCTATTGTTATTTGGTCTTTATGTATTGTAAATTGACACATGCATTGTTTAATGATTTTCTGCATACCTAGTTTCTTGTTACGCAGTTTTCTTGACAATGATGGTTCTTTCCGAAAGTAGTGATAGAATAAACAAAGGAACATAATCGTAAGAACCTTTTACGGGCTACTTAGGAAATAAGTAACATATTGATTTTAACTTTGATACCATTCCATCGGACGAAACGATCATGAGCCTATGTCAATAGAACATAGTAATATCAGTATTGTACACGTATCCGACACATGTTTTATAGAATAGTGTTTGATATGCAAATACGTATAGCGTCAAATCGGGTTGTCCTACAACTTGACTCAAAAAGCGGCTTGATTTTACTTTCGCATAAGCATTTCAACTATTCGACTTTAAGTAACCAAGTCGGCTTTTTGATCAACGCGACAAAGAAATCAGGTCAATAGGGAGGGCGACGGTGGATTTATTTATTACCCTTTGATAAACTTGGACGGTGTTATGTTTGGCGAGAACATGAAAAGGTCGAACTATTAACTCCGTCTTTCAATAAGTTCTTCTGAATAGAAGCTTTTCGTAGTTCACTTGGTCTTAAGATGGTTACTTAGAAAGGTATGTTGAGGGGAACTGTTTCATTCGCATCGGTAAAATAATTAATCTAACTAATCTAAGTAATATTATAAATGCGAAAGTATGGATGGATGGATGGATGGATGGATGTTTGTTTGTTACTCAATCACGCCAGAACGGCCCAACGGATCTGGATGAAATTCGGCACACAGATAGAGAAAAGTCTGGAATAGCACATAGGCTACTTTTTATCCCGGAAAATTGCGTAGTTCCCGCGGGATAGCGATAAACGAATTCTTTGCAGACGAAAACGCTGGCAACAGCTAGTTTTCTATATTTTATTGAATCAGGCGTTACTTTGCGGAGGTCCATCTCAATGAACATAAGACATTTGCCTTGTTACTCCGCCACTTTTACATGCAAGATATATGTTTTTACATGCATTCCCTCCTGCTACGTAAAAAATACATAAATCAAAAACACTGACGCGTTTCGATCCCTCTACAGAATCATCCTCAAAGTGAGCTTACTTGAACGTGTCGGTGTTTTGTGCTGTGTAGGGGTGGTCAAGTTTGTGAAGTTTATGTATGATTTATGTGGCAGTAGAGAAGGAAGGTATTGCATGTAAAAACATAAATATATTTCTCACAGGCTTGGCTGTCTTGCACGTAAGTAGCGGAGTAGCAAGGTAAATGATTTTGGCCATTTAAGTAAATTAATTTTCTGGTAAAAATGAATAAAATTGCCGCTTGATCGTCTGCAGCGATAAGAACGCCTTTTGCTTATGTACCCAAAGAGAAGTAAAGAGAAATCTTTACCTGTTTTCTGTATTGTTTATTACGTGGTGGTCAATAAAGAGTCATTGTATTGTATTGTATGCTGTCGGATGCCGATACGATATCTGGGGTTTATTCGGTCCAATATCGGACGTCGTGTCCGATACATTTTAATTGCACCAATACCGTAAAAATGCAAAACTCTTCCAGAGGTAACTACGACACAGTAGTATTATACGTAGTTAGGTTATTTGACAGAAAAGCATTCGACTGAAAAACAAGTATTTAGGTAAACCTTTTTTCCGTCATTTACTTGATATGAAGTTATGAACTTGAGAGTTGCTAGTGACACTAGAACTGCTTGGCGATGAAAAGGGTAAAATCAAAAACCTAACTCAATTTCTAAGTAAAGACATCAAAATCTGCAAATCAGAACGTAAATCTTGCTACTAATAAAACACCGTTGATTCAGCCAGTTGTCAAATGATTAAGTGTTTTCATAAACAGATTGCTTCAAAATCACGTTATTATAACGCTCATCACGCGTGGGCCTTTTGATAAGGGTAAACGAATTACTCACAAAAAGGCTCAAATAAATTCCCCGTTCAATATGCCAATGTAAAGATATTAAACGGTACAGGCGTGCAACCAACCGTCGCGGCCCACGTAATCGGGAGATAAATAAACGGGACATTTGCTAGATATGGACATGCGAAAAAAACCAATGAAAAAACGCGAAAAACGTTGGCACTGCTAAGCTCAGCTCTCCCGCCAGAAGTGCTTAAGCAGCACATAATTTTTAAGATCTAAGTCGGACAGGTTTAAGGGCTTTACCTGTTTTTTTACCAAGTTCACACACAGTACAGGCTATAAAAGATTATGTATGAATCCTCCTCTATCTGTAAGAGTCTCGCTCTTCTCGTTGGAGTTGTCGCCAGATATTCCTATCCTCTTATAACTGCTTCATTTTCTGGTAGGACATGACTTCAACCTTCTCAATAATTTGATGAATGTAACTTCTTCTCTCCCTATGACTCCTTCATAATAATCTAACCTAACTAATATTATAAATGCGAAAGTATGGATGGATGGATGGATGGCTGTATGTTTGTTTGTTTGTTACTCAATCACGCCAGAACCGGCCAACGGATCTGGATGAAATTAGGTACATAGATAGAGAAAAGTCTGGAATAGCACATAGGCTACTTTTCATCCCGGAAAATTGCGTAGTAATAAATAATAAATAAAATAAAAATTGTTTATTTCAGACATCAGAATCCATACTTTGTTAGTAAAACATTACAAGTAAAGAAAGAACCTTATTATGACTAGTTCCCGCGGGATAGCGATAAACGAATTCTTTGCAGACGAAGTCGCTGGCAACAGCTAGTATAATTAATAAATACCCCTGTTACTCTGTCTAACTAACTACACTTAAATAACCTTTTCACGGCAAACCCGCTGACTAACTTTGAAAAAAAATTGCTACTTTTTAATAACTGGATAGTAGCAGGCAGCGGGCCTGTTTGATTCTAAACGCAAAAATTCAAATGATGCATTGTGTTTTAAACCATGCCAACATTCCAGGATGGCGTTTAAGATGCGAGCGGATCAGTATGCTTAGTGTAAGTTTTCGGTCACAAAATACGTCTCGAACGCGTTTGCGTTAAAATGTCAAATACTATGGGAACAGTTTGTTGCCGTTTCGATCCGCAAGTGGCGCTGCAAATTATTCCATAGTAATTGAGACGTTTACGTGAACGCGTTCGAGACGTTTTTATATACGAAAACTTACACTAGAGGCTCTGCAGACATGCAAAAAGTTTAAATGCAATTCCGATCGCATTTACGTAGGTACTTTAATGTAGGGCCGAGTCTTGATAAAACGTAGAAAGGCACTGCGGGGATTAAGACAGGAAAGTAAATCAGACAAATAACTTAACCATCAGACGGACTGAGTTAAACAAAGCTTTTATTCGGAGCTACGTCCATCAAGTCTTAACGAAATACAGATAGCAGAAAAACACTGATTGATTGGTTCTTTCATAGCCTTTTTACGTCTAGGGTCAACTTAACGGGTAAAAAAATTTAAGTAAGCCAATTTATTGTGTTTCCTCTGAACACTGTATTAGTTCTAAGCGCAATATTTTGTATGTGAATGACACAGGGTGTTCCTCAAGGATCATTACGAAGATCGATTTTGTGCTAACTGCTGCCAATGGCTTTCTGAGATCTTTGTTAAATCGTCCGTCTACCTTGCGGGAGACTACCAATACTTCGCTTCCAGTACGCTGTCGGCACTCCAGAACCTTACGGCCCCAACGGCCATCAGTTCTACGAGCAATGTGTCCCGCCCACTGATGTCACGGTGTACAATTTACTGAGATAATCTTCGGATTCTTTTTAAGACAGGTAGGAAAAATACTAAATATTTAACAGATTTTGGTTACTTTCGAAGCTTGACCTGAATATATTAAGATATAATATTATGGCCTAAAGGTAAGTTATATGATATTTTAGTTGTTTACTTGGTAAACGAGAACGAGTTATAATAACAACTGGCAAAAACGATTTCTGCTGCTAAGATAAACAAAAACTTTTCATTTAACGTTTTGCGGACGAGTTTATTTTAAAAGACAGCGAAAGGGTTTCAGAGTTACGAAACATGAGCAGGGTTTATTAATATAACCTTCTGAACCGGCTGTAAGAGATATCCTCCAGAAGTCTATATTTACTTTGGAAGGTGTATTTTTAGAGAATCCTTGCCACAACACGTTCTTACAACGTGATGGGATGGCGATAACCGATAAACGAAATATCGACGTTACACAGTCATATTTATAATGGAATTGGTTCTTTTTTTGCTCGCACACGTGAATTGACTAGATGTTGTGAAATTGCTAAATACAGAAGTGTTACGTCTTAGTCATACTTGAACGTTGATGCCAAGATAAATATGAACTGAATAATAATATGTCACTGAGATCCTAAATAATAAATTATCGTCTTTTACTAACTTCAAAAAAAGGTTTTAAATTTGACTACGCCCATTCTTTAGTATTTAGTTATGTCGTTATATTCGCCGCCTGAGAACCAATTTCGATAATTCTTTATTTTTTTGATATTGTAAATATAGGTACCTATTATTTTAGAGGTGATTCCGTATAAATTCCCTCATTTGAATTCGGTAAACGTTTACTGTTTTAAGGAAAAAGGATTATTCAGTGCTATTTTTCATAGGTACTTAACAGAACGGTAAATTTACAGTTGTTTGTTTAAGTGATTTAGGTACGCATATAGAACATTCCTCTTAAAACTGACCACTTTTAAATCCTCAAATGCTATTTCAGAGACAATAAAATAGACGACGGAATGCGTAAACAGTTAGCCGTTTGTTAATTCAAAAGATTCGTAGAATTAGTTTCAGGAATTTTTGCTTCAGTCAATCTTCGAGTTTGAAATTTATCAACGCTACCTACGGCGCGTCAGACAAACATTTAATACCTATTCAACATTCGAACGATATTTTAAAATGCAAGTTGTTAGCCATTCTGGTCTAAGACAGGCCAAGACTAATTTTATATCTCACTCTAACTCGTAAAACTTACATAAGAACGAGAAAGCATGTCGATGAAAGGATGTTGCTTGTGACTTGTGAGGACTACTGAAGTTTCGTCAGTCAAAGTGTGAGAATGAAGAATGATGCGTTGGTCAAAACTTAAGTAGATTTATTTTAACTTTAAAGTTTATTTAGTTATTTTAATTTAATAGTAGGTAGTTTTAGTTTTGTATTCTCATTTTAAGTCTCTGTTTTTTCATACTTAGTGGATTACCTAACTAACAAATTCACTTATAATTTTGGTTCAATACATCTACGCAACAGAACGTGATAAAACATTTATGTTAAAGCGTCCACGAAGATATTCCTTATTTTTTGGCGATTAAGACCGTTCCATATTACAATAAATTTCGCTCTTGAATAAGTTGAGCAAATTGCAAAATGATGTATCCTTTGTTCGTCGATATTATGAGCCCATTTCTAAACAGTTACCGGCCCTCAATTTCCCTTCAAATATAACGAAAACAAACCGAAGCGAGATCAAAGCCGCCACAACATTTGTGATGATAATCTCTGAATCACAAAGACTGAGAGATCATAGAATTCATAAGCTTTCGACGAAATCCTAAAACATTGCGAGTCGTGTATGAAGAAAGGCATAATTTATGCTCCTGCTAAGTATCCCCATTATACTAAAACAATAGGTCTACTACATTAGCATTGAAATACGCGGGCCATCATTTTTGCTAAAATATTATTCCATTATACCACGGCCGTATTAGACTGGTTACTTACTTCCTACATTTACATCATTTTAAGGACATTTCTGTGAATTCACGCCTTGTCACTTTGTTGTGCTAAATTGATAAAATTAATCCACGGTGTAAAATAACTTCATACAGGAAGTCGAAACGTAAATATAATGTTTTCACGTTAATTTCTCTCGCTGGTGAGGCGGCGGGTGGAATGAATTCGTGAATTATTTTATATCTATAATGGGTGTGCAACAATGGCAAAATTTATTCAGGATTTGTACGTTTCAAATCTCCTACCACGAGAATTATTTATTAGCGCGAAATTTCCATCATGTTCCAGCACATATTTTTCACAGACGAACGGATCAGTGGACTCGTATTTCCCTGTAGCTTCAGGATGTGTGTACATGTCCCAAGTCACTCAACATGGCGTGTTCCAATACACATAATATGACATCCAATAAAAGCCATTTTGCTCAAAGCAGGCCAGATTTATCGTCGGTCTCACTCCCCCATTCACACTCACAATAACGTTTTGCTATTCCCAATAATAAGGATGGAGCAACATTTATTTCTGTTGCTTCCCAGCTCCTTTGGACAGCTACTGGGATGTATTCAATATCAACCGACATGTTATTCATGACTCAATGCACATTTCAATTTAGCATTACGTGTGGCAAAATCTTGGTGGTTAGTTGCGCCTTTGGGATAATCGGCACACTTTATGGGAATCCAAACAAAGATAGTTCCAACTGCACGTCTGCCGCACATCTCGTGTCGATACGATTATTATTTATTTGAGTCTTTTATAAAATAGCTAAATCTGACAAACACTTTAACTTATTCTATCACTAATTTTATATAATACTTGTATTTGCCCGCATTTTTGTCTTTGAAGAATTCGTTTAGCGCTATCCCACGGGAACTACACAATGTCCTGTGATAAAAGTAACCTGCATGCTATTCCAGACTAAAATATATTTGCTAAATCCTATATACATAATTTGTTAAACATAAAAAAAATAACAAACATCATCACAAACTTTCGCATTTATAATAAGAGTAGGACTTACTTTTGCGCAAATATCCAGCCGTGCTATCGGTCAAGCTCACTGACTTCATCCCATTTTACACGTGTTATAAAATTAATCCTAAACATTTCAACCAGTGCTTGGGTAACTCCAAATCTACACACCTCAACAAAAAGTTTCCAGGTACTTATTTGTAATTGGTTGTTTAGGTTGACTAATGTTCAAGTCATAACGCGTTAAAGACGTGACGTGACGTTATCTTCAATGAAAACTTTTGATGAAAAATCTTTGCAACAATTGCTGAAACAGTCCCGATTTATAAAACAAGTTATACCTATTTCTAAAGATAAGTCTGATGCTTCTTTGAGACGGAGGGATAGTTGGATTTTAAGTTTTTTATTGAGCGCGTCATCTAATGAAAGTGGGTAGGCAATTTGCTATTAGTGCCCCCCGTATTTCCAAATCTATTTCATTGGATACAATTGAGCTTGTGACGCATTCTGAATTGAAACGAATAGGTCAGTGTCAAGGACTTACGAGGACACAACACAATATAAAGTAGGTACTTACCTAATGTAGCCTACAAAAATGACGAGCCAAATTCGTACTCGCACAAGCACTTCACTTATTAAAACTTGATATATTACCAAGATTATTAAATAGCATTGTTAGAATGTACCAGTTGCTTCTATGCCCGCGCAGATGGTAAAGGGTACAGTGCCGGCAGGTAAGTCTAGCGATGACCGTTAATACGCTGTAGTCGAAAATAAGGTATCGCCATAGAATAGATAATAACAGGGTAGAACGGAATCTCTTTTGACTGCGTCCAAAACGCCGCCATTTATATACCTACTTTCCCCTTCAGTCGTTACACCCCTCTCTCGTCCAGGCGTATTGCTAGGGTTGCTTACCGTTAAATATTATACTTACGTCTAAAGATAATATCGCTAAAATATAAGTTTTTATTTACTTTAAAATCATTATTTTATTCTAGTTTTACAAAATATGAAATTTATAAATCATTAGTACTTACCTACATATTATAGATAGGTACTTCTAAGTAAGAAGTTATTACAAGTGCCATACCAAATGAAGCCATTTAAGATGATTTAAGTAAGTATTACTTACCGACAAAAATAAAATAAAATTCATACAGGCTCACGTAAAACTAGTAGTAGTTTAAGTGCCAAACGCGCGTGCGACGGCGCCGGCCGTGGCAGCCTGACTGAGTCGCTCGCTTAGCGAGTACTGTAATATCGTGACCTTGAGTCCGGCCGGAGCAGGAGATTCCGTTCTACTATGTTCTTACTAATTCTATGGTATCGCGGGGGAGTGCAAGGGCCGCGGGCGGGCGTACTCCACGTTAGACTTACTTGCCGCTACCTGTAAAGGGAATGACCGAAAATCTGAGGAATCATGTTATAACAGGCGATGCGGCTAGCAACCCATCACTATATTGATTCCCTTTTATACGCCCACAAATTCCACAATCATGCAAAACGCCTCTGTCAACCCCGTAAGCCGTAAGACGTGATTTGTGTGTTGTACTGTACTAATACTAAATTATGTCGTTGCGGGAATTATCGGTTTATGTTTAACGCAATAACCATCCAACCAACATAATAACCAATTTTAATATGCGAATAGTTCGCTGTGTAAATGATTTGATCGGTCGGCCTTTGCTAGTTGACAAAAACACGGGAATTGAATCAGTGCAAATGATTGTGTTAGTAAAATAGCGCGGAAATAATTAATGCGGCCATTACAATAAATAAGTGAAGTGTTATGATGTTTCATTTTCAGTTTCGTGTTCACGTGTAATGCATCTCCGTGATTACCGATAGAAAGAAAGAAAGAAAGAAGATATTTATTCGTTTTTGCAAGACACATAAACCACGAACCACCACGACCACGACGGTAGGACCGTGATGCATGAAATAATGACACACACAACGCTGATGATCTAATTTTCATGTCTGGTTATTTTTTTGTTGTTTCTTTTCTATAAAATTGTGTGTACATGCTCTTATATTTGTGTGTCTTGCAAAATGAATAAATGTCTTCTTTCTTTCTCTTTCTTCGCTAAAAAATCGGTGTTTAGCTTTTATATGAGCACTAGCTTCTGCCCGCGACTTCGTCCGCGTAGAATCAGACTTAATAAGTGATGTTGATAGTATATTCGGCGACTACGTTGCGACTCCAGGCGCTACGACTTTTTACATGTTTATCGCTAACCCGCGGGAACTATGCAATTTTCCGGGATAAAAAGTAGCCTGTTTTAATCTAGAGTACTTACCAGCTATCACGTTTCTTCAAAGGTTTATTTGATGATGTAAGCGTGATTGTGGCTGTTTTCCACGATTTGACTGAAGTTGAATAACTCTAGTTTAAGTCAAGTAACTACGATACGGCGGCGATATGGCGGGGTAGTACGGCGATATAGTTCACTATATCGCGGAGATAGCAAAGTAGTTATTCGTTCAATAGTTTTAGAATCTACCCTTTACACCTAAGCTTAGGCTTCTTTTATCTATTCAATAACTAACGAACCTGTTGAATTGGAAAACATTTAATAAAGGTCACAAGAGTATGGAATGCAAAATTACTTAAGGACGAAAAAATTGGCAATTCGAGACACCTACACGTCACCTCAAAGGTTTATTTGATGATTTCTAGTACGATTGGTTGAAGGTTGAAAATAAAGGCGATTTGCATATTAATTGAATATCGAAGCGAGTTTACATTTCATGCAGGTTAATTAAAAGAAACAATCCCAGATTTGCTTTCGATTTATAAAGATTAGCAGCTTGGCTTTGTGCGTAAAAAATGAATTCGACATACGCATTATGCCGTTCTATTATATCAAATGTTTGTCTTTATAAGTTAAAAATATCATTTCAATTCAATTCAATTTTTGGGATAATAATGACCCCATCGAACATGATGATTCCGTCAATATCGAGGTTGGATAAGACACGGCCAGACGACTCTTGATCTTGTGCGGTAAAGTTGACAGTGTTCGGTGAAATACCAGCCACAAATCGTTTCATGTGTTGTTTATATTATAGTGACGGATAATTTGCTCAAACATAACCTAACCTAATCTAAAATTTCATTTTTATTACAAGCTTTTTTGCATACTGCACTTTTCGTTGATGTAGATAGATACATAGATAGATAAAAATGTACTTGTATTGTCATATATCCTAGGGCATGAAAAAGGTAACTATAAATCGTGTGGTAAGACATACTAGTCCTAATGTGATTATCCAGAGAGAAATACAGAAAGACGAGTTTGGTCGTTAAAAAAACACATTATAACCTGAGGGGTAAAATTGATACAAGATGACTATGAATGAGTAAATGAGAGGAAACAGGGGAATACCGTTAACAAATTTGTCAATTTTGGGGCTATTTTGACCGTTTTAAAATTGCAATACAATCGATATTTATTGTCCATTTGCCGTGAATTTTTGGTATGTAGACGCAAACACGATCGATGAAGACATTGATTGAAAGCAGTAAATGCAAATAAAAATTAATGATTTCGTCATTATAACTACTTTTTAAAGTCACCCCGGTTTACGGTACGTTTGTATGGTGACACGGCCTACCGTTGGCCACGCGATTTCCTCTAAATCCGCCCGATGTTAAAGCGCTCTTCCATCTTCAAGTCGCATTATCGCCCGCAACGTGTGAACGATAAATAATTGCAAATGGACTTTTCATTGTCAGCTGGGTACAACGGTTCCATGTGTCCTTTTAGGGTAGCCTGTTTAGATCCAAATAGCTTACACGCAAAGTTCAATTTCTGCTAGCAAAAATTTAGTCATGGAACCTTCTAACACTACAGCGTATATTTTGTGGTTGTTGGAACTTGATGAAATAAGAATTATGCTTTAGACTAGTTTTGAGTTGTTGCTTTTTGGAGATGTGTCAGTAATGCAGCAGTGCTTGCACTGCTGTGTTCCGGTGTGGAGAGTAAGACAGCCGGGGAAATTACGGGCACAAGAGGCATTTCATCTAAATCCTCTAGGTTGGCAACGCATCTGCAATCCCTCCGGGGTTGCGGGTGTCTATGGGCAGTGGTGATCGCTTACCATCAGGTGACCCACTTGCTCGTTTGCCTTCCTATTCACATTTAAAAAAAAAAAACCGCCGCATGGGACTGATTCAAACACGGTTTTAAAAATTAAACCTTCTGTCTGAATTGCTCGAAAACTCTTATTGGCTTGAAACTAAAAGTACCTAATTAAAAACTTGTGTTAAATTAAATTATACAGTTATTTAAGGATTATTAAAAATTATACAATTTTGCCAAGTAATTAGGTAATTAAATTTAACGTTAAGTAGTAGTGTACAGAACTGATATGGGACTTAAGTAATTTTTCTAATTTGGAACCTCAATTTGTCTATTCGCACACATTATTCACACATACAACAGGTCATATGCCTACTTAAGTTTTTCACCTATAACTTGGTAGCACTAAGGATTTTGAAACAAATGAAGCAAAAATAAAATTATAACTATGTATTCTTTTGTTTATTTTGACAATACAGACATACCTTTAAGTGGAAACACATTATTAACACGCGACGCGACCCGATGCAACGAATGTATGCGCATGGCGTCGCGTCGGATGTTCATAGTGTGGTTCTGGTCATAGAAAATAATACAATTTGATTCAACTCAACACGCGTCGCGTTGCATCGGGTCGCGTCGCGTGTTAACAATGTGTTTACACCTTTATGCTCTCCGAGTTTATACTCCACTTAAGGGCTTCTACTAAGTTCGAAATTCGTATTGTACCTTTTCTCTCCTTCTCCTTTTAAACACTATTAGTGTGAGTGGGATAGAACGATGCTAAATTCGTATTTCGAATTTCGGCATGCAAGAACGAGCTCCTGGAGAAACCTGTAGAAGTTTAAACTTTCTGCGTGCCAAATTAAAACCGAAATAATTTTATTGCCACCTCAAAAACGGATAGGGATCAATCCTGTATACATGTCATATATATTTCTCGTCCACTGAGATTTTAATTCGGATATATTTTTTTTATGTTAATAGGAAGGCAAACGAGCAAGTGGGTCACCTGATGGTAAGCGATCACCACTGCCCATAGACACCCGCAACCCCGGAGGGATTGCAAATGCGTTGCCAACCTAGAGGACTTAGATGAAATGCCTCTTGTGCCCGAAATTTCCCCGGCTGTCTTACTCTCCACACCGGAACACAGCAGTGCAAGCACTGCTGCTTAGCGGCAGGATTAGCGAGTAAGATGGTGGTAGCCATCCGGACGGACCTTGCACAAGGCCCTACCACCCGCACAATTGTGAATAAATAGATTGATGCGAACTGACTTGGACGGATCATCCCATTTAAGATTGATTATTATCCACCCAAACAGATTAATCTCAATTCATTTTGGGCTCCTCATCGCAGAAAGAGCAGGTCTTGTACTTCCAAATTCGAAATCGTAGATGCCATCTTGTTTACACTAATGATTAATATTATTGTGAGAGGGACGGTATAGTTACGAACGGCAAATTTTGTAAATAGACCCCCAATTCCAATACATTGAAATGGGTAAAGTGGACATGCCATTTCTTGCTAACATTAATCAGGTATACGTCCCAGTGCTACTCGGAGGAATAAAACCACTGCTAGGATGGGAAATGAGAAGGCTTGAGCTATAGTTTTCACGCGGGTCTGGATCCGAAACTGGTTTCGGATTTGGAACTTCAGAAACACAATTTATATTTCGGTACTTAATCATTTTTATATCTTTTCCAATAAACTAGAGTCATTAAAAATCAGATTGTCTGTTTTTATATTATTATAACAACCGGATAACTCACGTATAAAAAGCCGAAAGAATGCTCTGACAATTGTTGCGGACTATTCCATAGTCCTTCCTCAGAGAGCGCTCACCCCGGCGGCAGCGAAACGAACACTGTCTGTGTGTTTTCTGTTTTTGTTATTCTTCCTTAACAACTTCCTTTCTCCCTTGATTGGTGGTAGCACAAAACAATCATCATGGTGATCCTTGAGAAAAGGCCTATGTCCAGCAGTGGACGTCTCCCAGGTCTTATTATTTTCGTGATGATGGTCACATTTTCACTCCAATTTCTCTATGGAATTCGCAAATTAGAAGCTCTATCGCAATTTTCGAGGCGCCGTCATGCATTTATCCGCTAACTCAATGCACTCGGCTCTAACGTACGGTATAATACGCAATTTATCACAATGACCCGAATAACTGGCACTGCCAAAACTATCGAGTTCAATAGGAATTTAAAGGATTTGATAACGAAATGATACAAACAATTGCCGAATAGTCATTCTGGTGTTAGCATCATCGATTAGGCAAATCGTATTGGTAAAGCGGATGTTTGCGAACCGAGCGCCTGTTTGTCGATAGAATGGACACAAGGTGAAATATTTTCAGCTAGGTGCTGGCAGCATTAAAACCACTGTTCCATCTAACTAATTTTATAAATGCGGAAGTATGGATGGATGTTTGTTTGTTACTCAATCACGCCAGAACGGCCCAACGGATCTGGATGAAATTCGGCGCATAAGTCCGGAATAGCACATAGGCTACTTTTTATCCCGGAAAATTGCGTAGTTCCCGCGGGATAGCGATAAACGAATTATTTGCAGACGAAGTCGCTGGCAACAGCTAGTGAGAGATATATGTAACGAGCAGTGGCGTGGCGTCAAGTATATCAGAAGGCAAGCCGAAGGGAACTCAACTAGCCTTTTCCTCTAATTCTGCACAATAAATTGCCCAACTGCCTTAAAATAGGCAAGCCGGTGGGAATCGAGTTCTATGGACGCCACGCCACTGGTAACGAGTTAGTTTAAGAAAAAAAAGATTAAGTAACATAGATACATAGCACCGTCTCCAAACCTTCTTGCCTGTTTTCCACAGGGGTAGGCAGAGACTACTTTGTTCCACTTGCTACGATCCTGACACCTCTTTCGCTTCATCCACATTCATCAATCTCTTCATACATGCTCGTCGGTTTCGGATACTCCTAACCTGACCTTTTTTCAGAACGTCTCCTATTTGGTCTCGGATCGTCCTTTTAGGCCTTCCCCTCCTAACGCATCTATTCACACTCCCCATATAGATCTATTCTGTTTAGTGTTGTTAGTCTACTTTCATCCATCCTCTATACGTGATCAAACCAACTAAGCATACTTTTTCTATCCTAGTCACTATATTTTCTTTCATAATATAATATTCAAAATAAACATGGATTGAGATTAAGTAGGTAACACCTTTCGAAAATCCTACTAATATTATAAATGCGAAAGTTTGTTACGATATGACGATGTGATGATCTGAGTGAGTATGTTTGTTCCTTCGTCACGCTAAAACGACTCACGGATTTGGATAAAATTTGGAACGAAGATAGCTGATACCTACCCTACATTATTATATATAATATAGGCTAATTTTATCCCGGAAATCTTTAAAGTTCCCGCGGGATAGCGATAAAGATGTCAATTGCTGATTCTACGCGGACGAAGTCACGGGCAGAAGCTAGTATGTGTATAATAATCAAATTAATTGATTCTTAGAACATTGGCCATCCGTCTCGCCGTACGAGGACTCATTACACAATGCAATTAGCACCACAATTATTGTCAGTCCGTGTTTAATTCCTGCAAATTGGATCGGCCAAGCGTCCGGGTCAATGACACAATAATACAGTAATAAATTAAACAAATTGGCAAAATGCCACGTAAATATTGGACTGCCTTGAAATCATTTAATGATAATACGCTGGAGTGTAAACGTGATAATTAGGGTTCGGTACCCAAAGGGTAAAAACGGGACCCTATTACTAAGACTTCGCTGTCCGTCCGTCCGTCCGTCCGTCCGCCCGTCGCTCACCAGACAGTATCTCAAGAACCGTAATAGTTGTTGAAATTTTCACAGATTGTGTATTTCTGTTGCCGCTATAACAACAAATACTGAAAACAAGATAATAATAATAATTAAGAGGGCTCCCATACAAAAAACGTGATATTTTAGCCCTTTTTCATGGCATAGCTAGACAGTTGAAATTTTCACAGATTATGTATTTTTATTGTAGCTACAACAACAAATACTTAAATCAAAAAATAATAATAATTAAGGGGGGCTCCCATACAACAGAGTAGTCAAAATGTTGACGATGGAATTTAAACTCAATACAACAAGTGTTTAATGGCACCAGCTTTTAGCCTTTTTCTGGCACGGAACCCTTCGTGGGCGAGTCCGACTCGCACTTGGCCGGTTTTTTTTATTGTTTATAGTATTCAATTTGTACATTATTTAATCGGAGTAAAGGGATGGATGTCATGGATAACTTTTTATATTCATGTAATACGCATGTTATATTTTTTTAAAACCAACTTAGCATCATGAAATGACTAGTAATTTGTATAGTTTATTATATAATTAGTATTTTTAGTAAGATGACCGAGCTAAAGAGCCGTATTAAGGCAAAAAGATTAATTTAATAGATAGATTTAATTATGAAATGGATAAATATGGTTAAAATTTGCTTAAAGTTGAAAAATCTACGGTACACAATACAATATTAGTGTAGTGAGTGAACAATCAATCATCCCCTGTTTTGTTACCTGAGGGCTGGAATATTTTTTCCAAATTTACATTTGACCATATTCGGGGTACATCCTATCCAATAAAAAAAGAATTATCAAAATCGGACTAGGGGAAAGTGGTCACCATTCGTACACTTTTTAGATTTCATTTTTTATTTTTTATTTAATTGTCAAATTTAGCTAGTTTATGTACCTAAGTGTAAAGTGTAACAAATATATTGTAGTTTGTTACAAAAAAGTCCGAAACTATTATGTCAAAATGTTCAAGAGTTATAGCCATTATTCAATGACAAGGTATGTGTACGAATGGTGACCACTTTCCCCTACCCTGTAAAAAAAAATTCTAAACAACACTGAAAATTAGAACACATAGAAAAATCCGAAAAGTAAAGCTATGGCCGGGAATCGAACCCGGGTCCTCGTCATTCCGTTACGCGTGCTATACCACTACACCACCCATAGCAGAAAAGTAAAGCTATGGCCGGGAAGCTAAGCGTGGTCATACATAAAAATAATGTATATACGCGTCGAATTGAGAACCTTCTCCGTTTTTTTTCGTCATTTAAAAATAAAATCTTACACGAAAATAAAAGATCTTTCGTAACGGAAAATAGTATGGTCAATTGTCAGAAACTATTAAATTTAGGCATTAAGGATTATTTTAGGATTCGATCAGTCCTTTTACTTTTTCTGTGTGTCTACTCTTGTTTAATACCTGTGTTCTGTCAATCGTTCTAAGGTCAACTGGAAGAAATCCCTTGTAGGGATAAGTTCGCCTTTGTACATTTGTGTTGTCCTGTATTTACCTTTTTTATGTGTTTTATGTACAATAAAGAGTTATACATACATACATACATACTATTCAAATTAAGATCTCACTCCGCAAGCGAGTTCGTTATTTGCGCATTCTTGGTTTTATTGATCTATTCGCACAATAATAATAGTATAATCACAATACGGAATAATGCGGTTTAATACGTTACACTATACTGTAACACCTGCTTTGACGCGATGACTGATTACAGCAATATGCAAATTTCATTCGGAGATTGAATTACACACACAGGATCGTATTTACCTGTGCATTATCGTTTAATCTGTTCAAATCCCGGTAGTTAATTACATAATAATAGATAATAGCATTTAATAACAACTGGTGTCAATGGCATAATAATGTTGATTAAGTGGGATGTTGGGTTGTGCCTAACGAGTAAGGAAAGTAAAAAGTTAAGGTCAATTTTAAGCGTACCATACGGTACAGCATTGGCAGCCAAGAGGGCTACGTAGGACACTTCGTGTGCCAGTAATTTCCGGCTGGCTTAGTACTATACGCCAGAACACAGGAACGCAAGCACTGTTGCTTGGCAACATAATTAGCAAGTAAGATTGTGGTATTACATACACATATATACATATCGTCACGCCTCTTTCCCACAGGGGTAGGCAGAGACTACTTTGTTCCACTTGCTACGATCTTGCTTGGTATTAGTGGTGGTAATTCGGACTGAACTTGCAAAAAGGTCTTACCACCATTGCCTTACCACTAATATTTTTCTATTTAGGGCCGAGTTTTCAACCCTACGATACGCACTTATGTGGCAGATATCTACCCATAGAGTTATTCGTTGAATAAGGCCTATCTGACGATTGAAAAATTGGCCCTTAGATGAGGCGACAAACCGGCTAACCTAGAGATACAATTTGATAGGTAGGTATGATAGTTCCTACTTCTGCCCGAGAAAGTAAGTACAGTTCGTGTACTCTTAGAATTCGGGTTAGTATTGCTTTCCTCTTCACTCAGCCGATTCAAGTATTAAACTCGTAAGAGTGAGTGAGACAGCAAGACATTTTATTGTATCAGGCGTCACTTTCCGTAAGCCGTGGTAGCCTATTGAGTAAGCCGTGGTAGCCTAGTGGTTTGACCTGTGGCCTCTCAAGCAGAGGGTCGTGGGTTAGAATCCCGGGCTCGCACCTCTGAGTTTTTCGGAATTTATGTGCGATATCTCATTTGAAATTTGCCATGAGCTTTTCGGTGAAGGAAAACATCGTGAGGAAACCTGCACACAACTGCGAAGCAATTCAATGGTGTGTGTGAAGTTCCCAATCCGCACTGGGCCCGCGTGGGAACTATATAGCCCAAGCCCTCTCATTCTGAGAGGAGGCCTGTGCCCAGCAGTGGGATGTATATAGGCTGGAGAGAGAGGCGTTACTTTGCGGAGGTCCATTTCAATGAATACAAAATATTTACCTTGCTACTCCGCTACGTACGTGCAAGATAACCAAGCTTGTGCGAAATATATGCGTTTTGCATGCAAACCCTCCATCCACTACTGCCATACAAAACGCGCATAAATCCCACAAACTTAATATCCCCAACACCACACAAACACTGACGCGCGTTTCGATCCCTCTACGGGATCATTCTCAAAGTTAAAGAGCACAACCGATGCACACGCGAACTAACGTTGTACTAATTTGTAAACCTATAAATACCTAAACTAAATGTACATTCGTATATTCCCAAACTACCCAAGCAGCAAGACATTCTAAGAACTCGCGGACTGTAAATTGGTGCACGGCACATTTACACGTCATAAAACTTGACGTGTCGTCATTATAATATATTCGCCAGCAGGTACCAGGGCACGATAAAGTCCAGGATACAATGTTGCACAGATCGCATCGTGATTCTAATCGCGGCATTGTGCGCGCCCGGATGCAAACCGCACGCTCCAATCTCGCGCCCCCGGACAATAGCAACGTGCGCAGGGCTACCTAACAGTTTAAGCTGCGTCCGAGTTTTTTTTTAATGAAACAAGGAAGGCAAACTGTCATCTGTGGTGATCGTCACGGCCCACAGGCGACTGAAATATTAAAAAGACTATCGATAGAGTGACAGATAAGGACAAACGATTGCTAAGTTAGCAGAAGCCTAACAGAGCGTTTATGAATAAGGAAGTAAATCATTGGAGCTAGTGACCAGAAATTTGACAAACATATTCTTGAGGTGCACTAAGAGATTTTCACGAAGTTTCCTCGTGATAGAATGGCTAACCCGCGGGGATATTATACGACTCTAATCAGAAAGGCAGATTCTTGTTAAACTTCTTGTCGGCTTGTAGTAATCTAACAGTATGGCGGCACTCAGGCTAAATTTTTTTCTCCTAGCGACGCCCTTGTAAAGAGCAAACAGTTTCTATTGTATTCAGCTTTTGATTTGATTGACATCCCTTAAATAATGGCAGCGTTTGATACGTAGATTCAATTAACTGCGGATGAAGGAACTACTCAGTAACATTAAACGCAACGTCAAATCTGCCAAACCCTTATCACTGCATATAATAATATTGATATAATCGATTAGTCCATTTGATTGTCCAATATCCAGTTAGGGCTTTTTAATTATTCCATCAAAAAGTGCCGACAAAACAATGTCTAACCCATCTATAACAGTCGTTTAGACATATAATGATGACTGATGATGGCAACAACACTATTTAAATTCCTAACAATTCATAAATGCCAACACACTAATAAAATATTAAAACAAAGGAAGGGGCGTGCTACAAATAACCGACTTTATACATTTGGTCACAAAAAATCCTTACAAAGGTCAAGGTAAAGTGACTCACTTTTATCGGCTTACTTGAAAGACAATGCGTTCTTGAATATAAGGACATAAAAACGTAGCATTCATGATATAAAACGGGGCACATTTAAAAAATAATTCATGCTTTTAAGGTCAATCTTCTTCTTACGGAAGGTCAATGTACTTTGACTGATGTAAGCAAAGTAAAAAATGAACCGGCACTTGACTGCAAAAAATTTTTTGTTGAAACTGTTTTGATTCTATTGAATTTGTTTGACAAGGCCGGCCACGGCCATCGAAACGAAATATTCCCAATATCCTTCCTAAAATTTTATTACGGTACAACAATTCAATGACGCCATTCCGTAACATACAGACAGAAGAGAAAGCGCAACTTTTTTACGTTTTTGACAGATATAAATGTTGCCAGCCTTAAAACTAAAATCAACCATTGCTGCGTTGGAGTGGCGACACAAGTGAGTGACATTAAATCTCCCATCTGAGACATAAGTGCTCGTGTAGGTCACAATTTCTGTGAGATGTATAGTAATAAACCAATAGAAAAACTCTCGACTCGGTGGGGAAAAAAAATAACAATCATAAACGCTAACTCCATGTCAAATGCTTTTTTTCACATAGCTATTACCTAGAACATGTGCAAAAGCTGCTGGAGTGTGAATCGTATAAAGAAGGATTTATTACAGCCGTATCCGTTATCTAGATGGCATAAAGCTCGGACGAACGGGTTCGGTTTTATGTACTGCCCAACTTTGCGGAGTCATTAAAGAGACTATTACAATGTGTAAAAGGACATTATGTTGGTATTTATCGATTCGAATGAGAAAGCGAGCGATTTAGCGTCAAAAATATAAAAGTTTTACTCCATCGCTGTGAGAAGCTAAGAACCAATTTATCATTTTTTGACAACCCTAGTACTTGGTGCCAGTTTCGGAAATTGTGATACTTAATCAAAACGCATGCAATCATGTCGTATTCACTATTCTATACAGATAAAATATCACAATGTTAACCGAAATAGTGAATTTCCAAGATGGCTGACGTCACGTTTTATCCTACAGTTTCTTTAAAATTTCGTATAGTGCTTAAATAGCAAGGAGTTTGTGTATAGGAACACTTCAAGAGACACAAAAAAACTCTTAGCTGTGTTGATTCGATGTTCCTATTATCTTCCAAGCTATTATCACTACATGTACTACATTTTGACATACATCGTTATCTAAACACTAACGTTAATGCGAACTACTTTGCAGTTACAACTCCCACATTAAACTGTTACGGCGAGCGCATACGCATTTAAATGATAAGAGTTATTACAAACAAGTCATTAGATTAGTATGCCAAGTAACACAGTGGGTTATTAACGATGAAGGATGACGCAATTAATTCCAAAGAATTATCATCTTGATACGTACAAAGAAAAGACTTGACTGTATCGACTCGTGAAACACTTCCACCTTAAAAGTTGATTTTGGATTTTAAGAAGTTCCTATGAGATAGTTAGGGCCCTTACATACTAGTGATTTGCTCGCCGCGTCACTGAGAAATCGCCGGACAAATCGTTAGTGTAATTGTTTTTTCAGACCTCTCATTCAGAAAAGTAAGCTTTGCTCCCTGTCAAGAGGGATCAAAGTGCAACTTTTCTGTTCAAGGCTTTTCCAAGTGTTTTTTTGCAAATGAAATTTTTTGAAGTCGATACTTGTAATATCATGCCATTGCTGGTAGCTCTTTAATTAAATTTAGAATTCTGTTTTCAAGTTTTTTAATGTTCGGTGTGAAAAGTTGTATGAGCCACTCGGGAGAAAAATTATTTTCATCTTGGGTTTAACACTTGACTCCCTCATTACGCTCTGGATTCTACTTTAGAATTCCTCGCTACGCTCAGGATTCTATTGTAGAGTCCTTCGCTACATTCTGGACTAAATGTAGCGCCCTCGCCGTAAATACATCATTTTGCTCCCTTGTGACACAAATAACTATTGTTTCTTTATTAATTTAGTTTGTCGTTGTGGCGGAAGCCACATGATAGGCTTGTGTTATGACAGTTAGCGGTGGCACGTTCCTAACGTGCCACATTGTAAATCTCATAATCGATCTTATCGATTATGAAGATCGCTGACTAAGGGCTAGTTTAATATATAAGCATAGTTGTGTATATTTGTAATTAGAGAGAGAAAGAGTTAGTTAGTTGATTAATTAGTAAGAGACTGTTGGAATAAGAAGAGAGTTTAAACTAACTACAATGTAGTTTCCCTGCGCGTCCCCTTAATTATTACCACCAATAATCCTGCCGGTAAAGTGGTGACCCCGACGTGATTTGAACACGCAACCTTCTGATCAAGCCACAACATAAGCCACTTTTGCAGTCGACGATGAACAGTGGTTACGGACGAGCGAGCACACTAAATCCGCCGCATCCTGTGTGAACTAATTCTTAGCTTCCCTATATAACTGACAAATTCTGCTGAACGCCCTACACAACCTTGGAAATTAGTCATCCTTATCGATTAAATATAAAAGACGCACAAACAAGAAATTCACGCAAAATACACAAAAATCAAAAATGACGAAAATAAACACACTATACCACATAATTAAACATGATCAAAACACCTTATAAAAAATGAATCTACAAGAAAAATGACACAATACAATTGAATAAAATAAGTACTAAATAGACAGGAACCCATGTCTGCTCACGCTGTCTTGATCCTGTGTGTGTCCTGTGACCTGGCTTCTGAGCTCCAAAAATCTCGATCGCAGCTGCTCCGTTTTGTCACGGACCGGGGCAATATGGATCCCGGTCTCAGCTCTCGGTACTGCCAAGTAATGTTCCGGGTCACCACCAAAGGCGGCAGTGACCCAGAAGATGCTTACGACGCTGTTGCTACTCCATCCAGAAGTCCTCTTGTTCAACTCGGGGTCACCACTTTACCGGCAGGGATGCTGCTGGTAATGTCGTAAATGAACATTTTCTTTTTTTCTTTTCTTTCTTAGTCTGTAAGGGGCTTTAGTCTGGTAATGTTCTTATACGGAAAATACCTTATTAAATCCTCCATTGACAATCTACCGTTTTAAAAAAGTAGCTCTTTTTACAAGTTGAACATTAATAACACAATCAAATCGGCTGTTTATTTACAATTCGCTTATAAAAATGTACCGCGAGTTTCGTCAACATCCGTGAAATATCCAAACTACGCGTACGAGTATGTCACCAGCATTAACGAAATGGGATTCCATCTCTATAAAAATTGACATCTGGAATGCTGAATGCGCCACAAGAAAAATCACCTTGTATTTGTCAAAGGCACGCCGGAAGATTTATCTGAATTTTTTATCCTTCCTACCCCAAGAAGAATGAGAACAATACTAAGGCGGAAAGATTGGGCTTGTTTTTCACCTTTCACTGCGACAGAAGGCCTACTCGAAAAAATCGAAGTACATTTCGCGCTCAGTTCACACTTATAGTCATTAATAGCAGAGTGAGAGAAACGGTATGATGCGAACTTTGAATTTAGAATTTTAGAGTAGCCTCCGAGGCTTCACGTCAATCCGACCTTCTTAATAGCAAATCCTGATGAAAAGTGTTGACGAACGAAAGACAGTAACGTCTGATAAATAACAGTCAGTCGGATTTATATCAATGTTACGAATCATTGTACCGCTATTTGGAAAACGGGATAAACTAATTTAAGTAGGTATATACATAATTTAGGAATATTTATGGACCAGGTGAAGGAGAGAGTACCTAGACGTCGTGTCGTATCAAGAAATCAAAGAAAACTGCCTATCTCTTAAGTTTAAGAACAAGAAATGGAGCTCCGCAGAGTAACGGCTGATCTAATAAAATACTTACAGATGTGTTAATTCAAACTAACTTCACCACCGACTTAAATATCTAATCTAACTAATCTAATCTAATCTAACTAATATTATAAATGCGAAAGTATGGATGGATGGATGGATGGATGTTTGTTTCTTTGTTACTCAATCACGCCAGAACGGCCCAACGAATCTGGATGAAATTCGGCACATACAATACAATACAATACAAATACTCTTTATTGAACACCACAAATCAGTACAAAGCAATACAGAAACAAAGAACAAAGTATACAATAGGCGGTCTTATCGCTTAATAGCGATCTCTACCAGACAACCTTTAAGACAGAGATAGATAAAACATACAAACATAGATAGAGAAAAGTCTGGAATAGCACATAGGCTACTTTTTATTCCGGTAAATTCCCGCGGGATAGCGTTAAACGAATTCTTTGCAGACGAAGTCGCAGGCAACAGCGGTTTGGTATAAATTTTATGACACAGTGTGTAGACCATTCCAGCAAGCTGCAGCTTGATCACGTTCGGATTCGCTGCAAGCAGGATGTGGTTTATTCGTGACGAGAAGTGGTCACACAAATTGGACAAGCAGTGCAGTCTATTGTACCTAAATTTATTTTATTGGGATAATTTACAATGGGACATTTTGCTATGATTACGTCATGATACGGATAGACGAAAATGGCCTGTTTGGCTGTCGGGGAAACAAATTTTCACGACTTTTTGAGTAGTATTTTCTCATGTGCTTTCAAAATCGGGTCCCTGATAATGTTTGAATTCAATAAATGGACAGAATCGCTATCAAAATTATGTGCAACTAGCTGTTGCCCGAGACTTGTCCGCACAGAATTAAATATCGCCTTTTCATCAGGGATAATGTAGGAATGTGGCTTATATCGAACAGTGGACGTCTGATAGCTGATAATAATATGATGATGATGATGTAGGATTCTTAAGGTGAAAGAATTTTCAAAATAGGTCCAGTGGTTTTGGAGCCTGTTCAATACAAACAACCACTCAAATCACTCGTCTGAATATTAGTGTATAGACATAGATAACGTGTTCCTAACTCGTATGTATAGGTACATGTAGTATTATTAGTATTCGAATTGGATTTATAATTCTTAGAAACCAATGCAAATACGATACAGGCTTCATATGTGCTTGCTACATTCAACTCACGATACGGCATAATAGCATAGGTGTATTAGTTCATGCAAGCGATCCTGGCGGTTAAGGCGCTGTCAACAGCAAATGACCTGGAGCAGCGCCACTCTTCACACATACGGTTCACGTGCCTGTTAGTGAAAGAGAAGAAACTATTCCGGCAGCTTGGCGCGCGTCTAAAATCTTGCAAATAAGACACAAATTATAAGAAATAAACAAAAGTATGGATTATTTGTGAAATATGACTCATTAGCCGTTTAGGTATGAATATGTTGACTTCATGTTTGTAATTGCAGACCCATACGTCGAAAAAATAAAGACATAGAACCGTTTAATGATGATTTTAAGACCAATCTTTGCAATTATTTTCTATCGAGCCGATTTTGTTCAATTATGTATCGAGCCCGTCTAGCGTGTTTGAAATATGATGAAAATTTACATTATATTTTTTTTAAAAAAGTGTTTAAATAACATCAATTTCAACAAAATTAGGCTTTGTCAGCCTCTTAACTGAGATAGGTAACACTTAATATTAAACTAGCTGTTGCCCACGACTTCGTCTGCAAAGAATTCGTTTATCGCTATCCCGCGGGAATTTTCCGGGATAAAAAGTAGCCCCTGCTATTCCAGACTTTTCTCTATCTATGTGTCGAATTTCATCCAGATTTGTTGGGCCGTTCTGGCGTGATTGAGTAACAAACAAACAAACATCCATCCTTCCATCCATCCGTCCACACTTTCGCATTTATATTGACAACACAGTTTTGGTGCCCCAGGCCTTCAAGGTAAAAATACGGCCTAGTGAATTCAAAAAGATAATCTCCCTCCACGTACGACTAATTGGAATATACTCCAGGTACAGCAGGTATCTTCATTAATTAACGACGCAGGTATTATCCGAGGAATTTTATATAATCGTTATGTTAAACAAGACGTCAAATTAAACCAGCAAGATCAAGTGGATTAATTAGATGAAGACATTTTCTGGTCCCGGCTCACAAATCCCTTCATTATATTAAACGATATTAATCATCGCTGGTGACATTCAAAACCATTACCTAACGTTGCTACTCGTGACGCTACTGACAAATTTAATTGGAACCTTTCAAATCCCGTCGATGCAGCACGCGAAATTTTACGCAATCGTCGGAACAAACCCCGTTTACTTTAGAAACAATAAGCCAAAATCGTCCGTCTGCAATATTGGGAGCTATTTTCAATCAAACAAACAATATTGTACAACTTTGCAATACGGGTTTCGGTATGATATTGTAGCAAAAGGAAGTGGTGCTGAATTTGCGCTTAATCATCACAACAAGTTGCTGCGTTTAACCATGAAACTCATAATTGGAGGTTGCTGAGTTAGGTTCCAATACGAACAAGTCACGCAAAAGTACCACTTGCACGGAATGATTTCGCACCTTTCATAAAGCCGACTCAGAATTGAATTTGAAACTAGCAATTTTCAATGCAATAGTGAATTTCAATTTACAAGACAACTGATTCCAATTTAAATAAAACTCGTTTGGTCAGATGCGATCAAATTTTATGGAAAAAAAACTTAGAGAATTTTACTGCGTTAGTTGTAAATACTCGCTGGCGGAGTTTAATATAAAACTCCTGTACTTTTAATGTGTGTTTTTCGAAGAGAAACCAAGAGTAATGGTCGTGCATATAAGGTTCGGTTCCGGTAGCCGTAACACGCGCAATAAACCGTCCTATTTGCGGTTGCAACAAATCGTTGTTTAAACTCTTTCGGATTGTTTACGGCGGCCATAAATGAAGTAAATTTACCGTCCCACCGAGATCTATTCTCGGTGTGGAAGCATAAAACACCACTTTGGCGGAGTCACGGTAATCTCATTAGTAATAACATTACTGGTTACAACTTCGAGGGCTAGGTTTATTTTAGTTGGAGAATATGTAAGTTATTCTGTAGCCTACATTAGGTATATAGGTATCTTTGCAAGACACAGTAGGAACATAATTATGTTATAACAAGTATCTAACTGATAAAGCAACAAATCCTCGACAATTCGAAAATTATTAATTCACAGATTCGTTGGTTTAATACTGATTCATTATGAAGTAGACTGGGTCTCGTGGAAGTTTCATAACTCAGTAGGTAAACAATGTTTGCGTGCTTCGAGCGGAACAATTTAGTTCCTAACATTGAAATGGTTCCATAGTTCTTATTGTGATGTTTTTACACAATAAGGTACCTATTTAAGAAAACTAAGGTAAGCTGATCGAGCAAATACGTTGAATAGTGACGTAGAGAAAAAAATCTAGCGTTACTTGTATCTAAATAAAAATTAATCACTAAATGTGTTGCCAAGCGCAATACACGCAAATTGCTGTACCAAAAGTTGTGTTCATTATTGTCAGGGCAAAGTACCAATTATGTACATATATGAAACAATATTTAAAATCAAATTTGGAACGGGGGCGAAGCCGCGAGCAACAGCTACTTACTAATAGAAGGTTTATCGTTATATGGATAATAGCCACTTCAGTTTGTTCGTAGAAAAAGCCTTTTTATTACGTCTGTCACCAAGTAATCTCGACCCTTTCCGCCCGACGGCACCATTTGGTCAGGGCCCAGCTCATCTACATATTTAGATACATTTGACCTGAAAACATTACACGGACTATTGTTGCGGTCCTGCGGTAATGCCTAATGGACTGTCTCTGTGAGAATACAGATGAAGTTTTAAATCACTAACGATTTATAAAACCGCACTCTCCAAATCCGCAGCGAATGGTATGTTAGAAGAAGAAATTCTGCATACCCGAGATATTTTACCCTTTGAGCGTTTAACGGGTGACCCTTTTATATCGTTTAACCGAGGATTTCGGATGCGACCTATTTTTTTGCGTACCCAATTTGGTAGTTTTTGTTTTCGCACTGACAAAGGAATGAAAAGGACTGCAATTTGAAAACTCATCAATATGTTGTCACTTGCGGCCGTCCAATTCGGAACGAATGGGAACAAAACGCAACTCACACGAAGAACAGGTGTTTCCCGTGAGTTATTACCTCGATATGTGAGTAATACGGGTGTAGTACCTACTATAGTTTTTTCTACGTTTCCTTTTTTTCGTTCGTGTTTGCGATATTGGAAGCCAAGCTTTTATTTTGTTCTTCTTGATTCAAATCACTGTCTAGTAACATTTTTTTATTGAAATGCAGTGATCTTTTGCCGAGTCTTGCCTTTTAAAGACCACCTACAGTTTTCTACTTACATTACAGGGGGTCTTTGCAAGACTATCTTGTGTCTACTTTTTTTTGTTGACATGCTGACATGCGTTTGGATACTCTTTCGGCTAGATTCTTGAGTTCTTACAATTTTAAAATTACGTCACTTATTTAGGGGTGAAGAAACGGATTGCGATTTTTGAGACACACGAACAAAATATACGATTTTCAAAGTATACTTAATACAGTATAGTATGTGACAAGAAAGGGGGGACGGGTTGAAAATATTTAATTAAAATTGCTACGTAATTTATGATTGGCCCGTTATTGATTTTTATTTGTGTCATTGTACCTACACTTTTTAGTAATTAAATTTCAATGTATGATGTAGTACATGTTCGTATACTGCCTGTAGACGTAACTGTTGCCAATATCACGTACCAACGACTCGTAAATATTGTAACCGCAAAACCGGCTGAAAATATTTTCATTTTGGCGACACTGATTTATGAACTAGAAAGAAAGTTGATATTGAGTTGGAAACCAATAGTTATCCCGTCTGATACCAGGAAAGGGATACTGAGTAGGAAGTTCTGATGACATCTTCGTTGCTTTGTTTTGATTTACTCTTGTTCCACAAACAACAATTCGCATGGGTTTTCTTTTTTCGGCAACTGATATTCGGGACACAAACGGAAAATAGGTATTAGAGCTCTTGAGGACGGCGAACCAAATATGACCAGGTAAGCATCCAATTTAGCTTTATTACACACTTTTGCAAACGCAAGGATGTTCAACCATTTATCACGAGATGGCACAACATAATTATTATTTTTTTACATTTCAGACACCTATCTAAATATGGCACCCAGAAACTCTACATAGCAATAATTGAATTCACTAGAGCTGGTTTTGAGATTCAGCTTTGATAATTGTTATGTTATGGTAGGTAGGTACTGTGGATTTTGTATTAAGGCGAAGGGATAGGCAAAAGCTCATAAATTGGTTGTTTTTGTGCAAGTTTTATGGCGATAATACACAATTTGGAGTTTTGAAAACTGCACATTCTATAAAACATGTCTTGAATTAGAATTCACCGGTGAAAACATATTCCTTAATGTCGTAGTTAGTACAAAAATTCGTTTGCTCTAAGAGTCTCGAAAATATTTTGTGCACGGTTTGCTCGGGTGAAACCAATCTGTTTGCTACCAATCTCGACGAGGTCACTCTAGTAACTCATAATTAAAATTCCGCGGTGCGTTTGCTTCAATTAGCCAACAAATAAGGATTTAGAGAGTAGTACTGCCCTGATCCTGTGAAAAGGGCGAACGCAATATTTGCCCGCACATTCAATCAGGCGCTTTTCAATGTACAAAAAAATTCGGAAACCAAAAAAATGTTAAAAAGATAATACAATGAAATAAATTATTAAGATAAAACCAAAAATGTTCATAAAAAAATAATAAAAAAATAATAGATAAATAAATAAAAAAATAATTTGGATAAGACGTATGAAAATAATAAGGAAAAAGCAACGTTGCATGTTCGCTCGGTGGCGGCAGTGCGTAAGCGACGCGACGTTGCCAATATTCGCTTCGCGTTTTTTCACATTGGTTTGGCTAAGCATGTTGTTTGAGTCACAGAATAGGCGCGAAACAGTGCTTCAAAAAGTCGTACTCGTTCGCTTCGCACGTATAATACCTATATTAAGTTAAAAGTTATTATTTTCAATCCGTTTTTTGGGAACTTAGTGGCAGGTTGGTTTGATACTTACTTGCTGTTTAGCGAACAAGCATGGGAAATAGGATTTTGGTTGGAATTACTGCATGAAAAATTTTGATAATGAGGCAAGTAGTACTCCAATGTATAGTCTATCATTAGAAAGAAAAAAAAAAATGATATCTGAAGGTCAAAGTGGTTCCCAAACATAGATCCGTTATCAAAATAAAAAAGACCGCCATATTGAAATCTTTAGTTTTTCGACCGATTAATTTCAAAATCGATATCTGAGGATCCGAGTTGTCTCCAAACACGTATCCGTTATCAGAAATGACAAAAGTGGCCGCTATTTTGAAATCTTTAAGTTTTGGGCCGATTATTTTCAAAATCGATATCTGAGGGTCCGAGTGGTCGTCAAACACAAATCTGCTACCGAAAATGAAAAAAACTGGCCGCCATTTTGAATTCTTTACTTTTTGGACCGAATATTTTCAAAATCGATATCTAAGGGTCCGAGTGGTCGTGAAACACAAATCTGCTATCAAAAATGAAAAAACTGGCCGCCATTTTGAAATCTTTAGTTTACCGACCGATTGATTTCAAAATCGATATCTGAGAATCCGAGTTGTCTCCAAACACGTATCCGTTATCAAAAATGACAAAAGTGGCCGCCATTTTGAAATTTTTAGTTTTTGAACCGATTATTTTCAAAACCGATATCTGAGGGTCCGAGAGCTCCCCAAACATAAATCCGTTATCAAAAATGAAAAAAGTGCCCGCCATTTTGAAATCTTTAAGTTTTGGGCCAATTGTTTTCAAAATCGATATCTGAGGATCCGAGTGGTTCCCAAACATGAATCCGTTTTTAAAAATTAAAAAAGTGGCCGCCATTTTGAAATCTTTAAGTTTTGGACCGAATATTATCAAAATCGATATCTAAGGGTTCGAGTGGTCGTGAAACACAAATCTGCTATCAAAAATGAAAAAACTGGCCGCCATTTTGAAATCTTTAGTTTACCGACCGATTAATTTCAAAATCGATATCTGAGAATCCGAGTTGTCTCCAAACACGTATCCGTTATCAAAAATTACAAAAGTGGCCGCCATTTTGAAATCTTTAGTTTTTGGACCGATTATTTTCAAAACCGATATCTAAGGGTTCGAGTGGTCGTGAAACACAAATCTGCTATCAAAAATGAAAAAACTGGCCGCCATTTTGAAATCTTTAGTTTACCGACCGATTGATTTCAAAATCGATATCTGAGAATCCGAGTTGTCTCCAAACACGTATCCGTTATCAAAAATGACAAAAGTGGCCGCCATTTTGAAATCTTTAGTTTTTGGACCGATTATTTTCAAAACCGATATCTGAGGGTCCGAGAGCTCCCCAAACATAAATCCGTTATCAAAAATGAAAAAAGTGGCCGCCATTTTGAAATCTTTAAGTTTTGGGCCAATTGTTTTCAAAATCGATATCTGAGGATCCGAGTGGTCCCCAAACATGAATCCGTTTTTAAAAATTAAAAAAGTGGCCGCCATTTTGAAATCTTTAAGTTTTGGACCGAATATTATCAAAATCGATATCTAAGGGTTCGAGTGGTCGTGAAACACAAATCTGCTATCAAAAATGAAAAAACTGGCCGCCATTTTGAAATCTTTAGTTTACCGACCGATTGATTTCAAAATCGATATCTGAGAATCCGAGTTGTCTCCAAACACGTATCCGTTATCAAAAATTACAAAAGTGGCCGCCATTTTGAAATTTTTAGTTTTTGGACCGATTATTTTCAAAACCGATATCTGAGGGTCCAAGAGCTCCCCAAACATAAATCCGTTATCAAAAATGAAAAAAGTGGCCGCCATTTTGAAATCTTTAAGTTTTGGGCCGATTATTTTCAAAATCGATATCTGAGGGTCCGAGTGGTTGTCAAACACAAATCTGCTACCGAAAATGAAAAAACTGGCCGCCATTCTGAATTCTTTACTTTCTAGACCAATTGTTTTCAAAATCGATATCTGAGGATCTGAGTGGTCCCCAAACATGAATCCGATTTTATAAATGAAAAAACTGGCCGCCATTTTGAAATCTTTAGTTTACCAACCGATTGATTTCAAAATTAATATCTGAGAATCCGAGTTGTCTCCAAACACGTATCCGTTATCAAAAATGACAAAAGTGGCCGCCATTTTGAAATCCTTAGTTTTTGGACCGATTATTTTCAAAACCGATATCTGAGGGTCCGAGAGCTCCCCAAACATAAATCCATTATCAAAAATGAAAAAAGTGGCCGCCATTTTGAAATCTTTAAGTTTTGGGCCGATTATTTTCAAAACCGATATCTGAGGGTCCGAGAGGTCCCCAAACATGAATCCGTTTTTAAAAATGAAAAAAGTGGGCGCCATTTTGAAATCTTTAAGTTTTGGTCCGATTTTTTTCAAAATCGATATCTAAGGGTCTGAGTGGTCGTGAAACACAAATCTGCTATCAAAAATGAAAAAACTGGCCGACATTTTGAAATCTTTAGTTTTCCGACCGATTGATTTCAAAATCGATATCTGAGGATCCGAGTTGTCTCCAAACACGTATACGTTATCAAAAATGACAAAAGTGGCCGCCATTTTGAAATTTTTAGTTTTTGAACCGATTATTTTCAAAACCGATATCTGAGGGTCCGAGAGCTCCCCAAACATAAATCCGTTATCAAAAATGAAAAAAGTGGCCGCCATTTTGAAATCTTTAAGTTTTGGGCCAATTGTTTTCAAAATCGATATCTGAGGATCCGAGTGGTTCCCAAACATGAATCCGTTTTTAAAAATTAAAAAAGTGGCCGCCATTTTGAAATCTTTAAGTTTTGGACCGAATATTATCAAAATCGATATCTAAGGGTTCGAGTGGTCGTGAAACACAAATCTGCTATCAAAAATGAAAAAACTGGCCGCCATTTTGAAATCTTTAGTTTACCGACCGATTAATTTCAAAATCGATATCTGAGAATCCGAGTTGTCTCCAAACACGTATCCGTTATCAAAAATTACAAAAGTGGCCGCCATTTTGAAATCTTTAGTTTTTGGACCGATTATTTTCAAAACCGATATCTAAGGGTTCGAGTGGTCGTGAAACACAAATCTGCTATCAAAAATGAAAAAACTGGCCGCCATTTTGAAATCTTTAGTTTACCGACCGATTGATTTCAAAATCGATATCTGAGAATCCGAGTTGTCTCCAAACACGTATCCGTTATCAAAAATGACAAAAGTGGCCGCCATTTTGAAATCTTTAGTTTTTGGACCGATTATTTTCAAAACCGATATCTGAGGGTCCGAGAGCTCCCCAAACATAAATCCGTTATCAAAAATGAAAAAAGTGGCCGCCATTTTGAAATCTTTAAGTTTTGGGCCAATTGTTTTCAAAATCGATATCTGAGGATCCGAGTGGTCCCCAAACATGAATCCGTTTTTAAAAATTAAAAAAGTGGCCGCCATTTTGAAATCTTTAAGTTTTGGACCGAATATTATCAAAATCGATATCTAAGGGTTCGAGTGGTCGTGAAACACAAATCTGCTATCAAAAATGAAAAAACTGGCCGCCATTTTGAAATCTTTAGTTTACCGACCGATTGATTTCAAAATCGATATCTGAGAATCCGAGTTGTCTCCAAACACGTATCCGTTATCAAAAATTACAAAAGTGGCCGCCATTTTGAAATTTTTAGTTTTTGGACCGATTATTTTCAAAACCGATATCTGAGGGTCCAAGAGCTCCCCAAACATAAATCCGTTATCAAAAATGAAAAAAGTGGCCGCCATTTTGAAATCTTTAAGTTTTGGGCCGATTATTTTCAAAATCGATATCTGAGGGTCCGAGTGGTTGTCAAACACAAATCTGCTACCGAAAATGAAAAAACTGGCCGCCATTCTGAATTCTTTACTTTCTAGACCGATTATTTTCAAAACCGATATCTGAGGGTCCGAGAGCTCCCCAAACATAAATCCGTTATCAAAAATGAAAAAAGTGGCCGCCATTTTGAAATCTTTAAGTTTTGGGCCAATTGTTTTCAAAATCGATATCTGAGGATCCGAGTGGTTCCCAAACATGAATCCGTTTTTAAAAATTAAAAAAGTGGCCGCCATTTTGAAATCTTTAAGTTTTGGACCGAATATTATCAAAATCGATATCTAAGGGTTCGAGTGGTCGTGAAACACAAATCTGCTATCAAAAATGAAAAAACTGGCCGCCATTTTGAAATCTTTAGTTTACCGACCGATTAATTTCAAAATCGATATCTGAGAATCCGAGTTGTCTCCAAACACGTATCCGTTATCAAAAATTACAAAAGTGGCCGCCATTTTGAAATCTTTAGTTTTTGGACCGATTATTTTCAAAACCGATATCTAAGGGTTCGAGTGGTCGTGAAACACAAATCTGCTATCAAAAATGAAAAAACTGGCCGCCATTTTGAAATCTTTAGTTTACCGACCGATTGATTTCAAAATCGATATCTGAGAATCCGAGTTGTCTCCAAACACGTATCCGTTATCAAAAATGACAAAAGTGGCCGCCATTTTGAAATCTTTAGTTTTTGGACCGATTATTTTCAAAACCGATATCTGAGGGTCCGAGAGCTCCCCAAACATAAATCCGTTATCAAAAATGAAAAAAGTGGCCGCCATTTTGAAATCTTTAAGTTTTGGGCCAATTGTTTTCAAAATCGATATCTGAGGATCCGAGTGGTCCCCAAACATGAATCCGTTTTTAAAAATTAAAAAAGTGGCCGCCATTTTGAAATCTTTAAGTTTTGGACCGAATATTATCAAAATCGATATCTAAGGGTTCGAGTGGTCGTGAAACACAAATCTGCTATCAAAAATGAAAAAACTGGCCGCCATTTTGAAATCTTTAGTTTACCGACCGATTGATTTCAAAATCGATATCTGAGAATCCGAGTTGTCTCCAAACACGTATCCGTTATCAAAAATTACAAAAGTGGCCGCCATTTTGAAATTTTTAGTTTTTGGACCGATTATTTTCAAAACCGATATCTGAGGGTCCAAGAGCTCCCCAAACATAAATCCGTTATCAAAAATGAAAAAAGTGGCCGCCATTTTGAAATCTTTAAGTTTTGGGCCGATTATTTTCAAAATCGATATCTGAGGGTCCGAGTGGTTGTCAAACACAAATCTGCTACCGAAAATGAAAAAACTGGCCGCCATTCTGAATTCTTTACTTTCTAGACCAATTGTTTTCAAAATCGATATCTGAGGATCTGAGTGGTCCCCAAACATGAATCCGATTTTATAAATGAAAAAACTGGCCGCCATTTTGAAATCTTTAGTTTACCAACCGATTGATTTCAAAATTAATATCTGAGAATCCGAGTTGTCTCCAAACACGTATCCGTTATCAAAAATGACAAAAGTGGCCGCCATTTTGAAATCCTTAGTTTTTGGACCGATTATTTTCAAAACCGATATCTGAGGGTCCGAGAGCTCCCCAAACATAAATCCATTATCAAAAATGAAAAAAGTGGCCGCCATTTTGAAATCTTTAAGTTTTGGGCCGATTATTTTCAAAACCGATATCTGAGGGTCCGAGAGGTCCCCAAACATGAATCCGTTTTTAAAAATGAAAAAAGTGGGCGCCATTTTGAAA
This sequence comes from Pandemis heparana, assembly GCA_963854515.1. Classification (NCBI taxonomy): domain Eukaryota; kingdom Metazoa; phylum Arthropoda; class Insecta; order Lepidoptera; family Tortricidae; genus Pandemis; species Pandemis heparana. Next base: position 4,485,604 of record OY978020.1, on the reverse strand, counting down.
TCTTTAAGTTTTGGTCCGATTTTTTTCAAAATCGATATCTAAGGGTCTGAGTGGTCGTGAAACACAAATCTGCTATCAAAAATGAAAAAACTGGCCGACATTTTGAAATCTTTAGTTTTCCGACCGATTGATTTCAAAATCGATATCTGAGGATCCGAGTTGTCTCCAAACACGTATACGTTATCAAAAATGACAAAAGTGGCCGCCATTTTGAAATATTTAGTTTTCAGACCAATTATTTTCAAAATCGATATCTGAGGGTCCGAGAGGTCCCCAAACATAAATCTGTTTTTAAAAATGAAAAAAGTGGCCGCCATTTTGAAATCTTTAAATTTTGGATCGATTATTTTTAAAATCTATATCTGAGGGTCCGAGTGGTCATCAAACACAAATCTGCTATCGAAAATAAAAAAAACTGGCCGCCATTTTGAATTCTGTACTTTTTGGACCAAATGTTTTCAAAATCGATATCTGAGGATCCGAGTGGTCCCCAAACAAGAATCCGTTTTTAAAAATAAAAAAAGGTGTCCACCATTTTAAAAACTAGTTTTTGTACCGATTGTTTTCAAAATCGATATCTTACGATCTGAGTGGTTCCCAAACACGTATCCGTTATCTAAATATATAAAAGAAGAAACTGACTGACTGACTGACTGACTGACTGACATATCAGCGCACAGCCCAAACCGCTGGTTCTAGAGATTCCAAATTTGGCACGTAGGTTCCTTATAAGGTCTAGGGGTGCACTAAGAAAGGATTTTTCAAAATTCGACCTCTAAAGGGGTTAAATGGGGGTCCAAAGTTTGTATGGGGAAACAAAAGAAGGGGGAAGATTAGTTAGACTATTTTATTCGAAACTTCACAGGAGTAATCCTAACGATAAATGAGTAAATACCTGTTTCAGGTTTTTTGAAAATTCAACCCCTAAAAGGGGATAGGGGGGTGACAAAGTCTGAAAATCAACGTGGGTATTATTATTATTATATTATAGTGGGTAGTATTGTTTGTACGGTTTATCGGGTCGCTGATTACGAAAACAACAACACACATACCTACCTGACACATACACACACACACACACACACACACAAATTTCCACGGTAACGAGAAATAACGGGATTTATTATATTCGATTCCGAGTGACCCTATCTCAGTAACTATACTTAATAAATATAGACTTCAAATTTCGTACACAAGTAGATGATTACAAAACTAAGAAAATAATTTCAGGATTTTTGGAAATTCTCACGGGATAAGGAAAAAACAGGATTTATATATTCAGTTCAACGAAATCCTATGAACTATAATTACTAGACTTCAAATTTGGCATAGAAGTAGGTGATTATAATAGTAAAAAACAGTTTTAAGGATTTTCGAAAATTCCAACAGGATAAGGAAAAAACGAGATGTATATTCAGATCAACTGGATCGATTTTTCGTTTTAATGATCGTAGAAAACTGAAATTTGGCCTTCAGGTTCCTTGGGGAGTATAGGGGAGCACTACCGAAAGGATTTCCCAAAATTCTGACGGAAATGAACGGGAAAGAACGGGATTTTTTTGTTATACTGCAGTGCAGGTTGTAGAAAGCTGAAATTCGACATGTAGGTTGCTTGGGGAGTGTAGAGAAGCATTTAGAGAGGACTTTGCAAAATTCCCATGGGAACGGGAAAAACGGGATTTTTCATTTTACTGGTCGTAGAAAGCTGAAACTTTGCATGTAGGTTGATTGATGAGTGTAGGGAAGCACTAAGAGACAATTTCCTGAAATTCCCACGGGAACGGGAAAAACGGGACTTTTCGTTTTATTGGTTGTAGAAAGCTGAAATTCGAAATGTAGGTTGCTTGGGGAGTGTAGAGAAGTATTAAGAGAGGACTTTCCAAAATTCCCACGGGAACGGGAAAAAACGGGATATTCCGTTTTATTGGTCGTAGAAAGCTGAAACTTGGCATGTAGGTTGCTTGAAGAGTGTAGAGAAGCTATAAAAGATATTTTTTTTAAATTCCCACGAGAACGGGTAAATGGAACTTTTCGTTTTACTGGTTGTAGAACGCTGAAATTCGGCACTTGGGTTGTTTGGAGAGTATAAAGAAGCATTAAGAGAGGAATTTCCAAAATTCCCACGGGAACGGGAAAAACGGGATTTTTCGTTTTACTGGTCGTAGAAAGCTGAAATTTGGCAAGTGGGTTCTTTGAGGAGTGTAGGGAGCATTAAGAGAGCATTTCACGAAATTCTTACGGGAACGGGAAAAAATGGGATTGAAATACTCCTGGTACACACAAGCGAAGCCGTGGCCAAAAGCTATTTGTCAATAAATGAAGTCTACGCGGACGAAGTCGCGGGAAAAAGCTAGTACAAAATAGAAAAGTCATCATCATTTTGAACAGATTGTTTTCAAAATTGATATCTGAGCTGGCGGCCTCTTTTTCCATTTTTGATAACGGGTTGATAAATGGTGGCCAGTTTTTTCATTTATAAAAACGGATTCATGTTTGGGGACCACTCGAATCCTCAGATATCGATTTTGAAAACAATTGGTCTAGAAAGTAAAGAATTCAAAATGGCGGCCACTTTTTTCATTTTTAAAAACAGATTTATGTTTGGGGACCTCTCGGACCCTCAGATATCGGTTAATAATCGGTCTGAAAACTAAACATTTCAAAATGGCGGCCACTTTTGTCATTTTTGATAACGTATACGTGTTTGGAGACAACTCGGATCCTCAGATATCGATTTTGAAATCAATCGGTCGGAAAACAAAAGTTTTCAAAATGGCGGCTACTTTTTTCATTTTTAAAAACGGATTCATGTTTGGGGACCACCTGGATCCTCAGATATCGAATTTGAAAACAATCGGTTCAAAAAGTAAAGAATTCAAAATGGCGGCCAGTTTTTTCATTTTCGATAGCAGAATTGTGTTTGACGACCACTCGGATTCTCAGATATCGATTTTGAAAATAATCGGTCCAAAACTTAAAAATTTCAAAATGGCGGCCACTTTTTTCATTTTTGATAACGGATTTATGTTTGGGGAGCTCTCGGACCCTCAGATATCGGTTTTGAAAATAATCGGTCCAAAAACTAAAGATTTCAAAATGGCGACCACTTTTGTCATTTTTGATAACGGATACGTGTTTGGAGACAACTCGGATTCTCAGATATCGATTTTGAAATCAATCGGTCGGTAAACTAAAGATTTCAAAATGGCGGCCAGTTTTTTCATTTTTGATAGCGGATTTGTGTTTCACGACCACTCGGACCCTTAGATATCGATTTTGAAAATATTCGGTCCAAAACTTAAAGATTTCAAAATGGCGGTCACTTTTTTCATTTTTAAAAACGGATTCATGTTTGGTGACAACTCGAATTCTCAGATATCGATTTTGAAATCAATCGGTCGGTAAACTAAAGATTTCAAAATGGCGGCCAGTTTTTTCATTTTTGATAGCAGATTTGTGTTTCACGACCACTCGGACCCTTAGATATCGATTTTGAAAATATTCGGTCCAAAACTTAAAGATTTCAAAATGGCGGTCACTTTTTTCATTTTTAAAAACGGATTCATGTTTGGAGACAACTCGGATTCTCAGATATCGATTTTGAAATCAATCGGTCGGTAAACTAAAGATTTCAAAATGGCGGCCAGTTTTTTCATTTTCGATAGCAGATTTGTGTTTCACGACCACTCGGACCCTCAGATATCGATTTTGAAAATATTCGGTCCAAAACTTAAAGATTTCAAAGTGGCGGCCACTTTTTCCATTTTATATAACGGATACGTGTTTGGGAACCACTCGGATCGTCAGATATCGATTTTGAAAATAATCGGTCCAAAAACTAAAGATTTCAAAATGGCGGGCACTTTTTTCATTTTTGATAACGGATTCATGTTTGGGGACCACTCGGACCCTCAGATATCGATTTTGAAAACAATCGGTTCAAAAACTAGAGATTTCAAAATGGCGGTCACTTTTTTCATTTTATATAACGGATACGTGTTTGGGAATCACTCGGATCGTCAGATATCGATTTTGAAAACAATCAGTCGAAAAACAAAAGTTTTCAAAATGGCGGCTACTTTTTTCATTTTTAAAAACGGATTCATGTTTGGGGACCACTCGGATCCTCAGATATCGAATTTGAAAACAATCGGTTCAAAAAGTAAAGAATTCAAAATGGCGGCCAGTTTTTTCATTTTCGATGTTTGGAGACAACTCGGATTCTCAGATATCGATTTTGAAATCAATCGGTCGGTAAACTGATTTCAAAATGGCGGCCAGTTTTTTCATTTTCGATAGCAGATTTGTGTTTGACGACCACTCGGATTCTCAGATATCGATTTTGAAAATAATCGGTCCAAAACTTAAAGAATTCAAAATGGCGGCCACCTTTTTCATTTTTGATAACGGATTTATGTTTGGGGACCTCTCGGACCCTCGGATATTGGTTTTGAAGATAATCATTGGAAAAACCATGCCTTATTCTGTATCTTTCCCGCACACGTTCAAGTTTTACTTTATTCTGCAATAATAATTTACGTTGCGACTCTAAACAGACTCTGGACACCTTTGACGTCACGTTCATCACTATCCCGCGGAAACTGCATTTTTCTGGGATAAAAAGTAGCCTGTTTTAATCTAGGGTACCAACTGTCTTCGTTCCGAATTTCATCCAAATCCGTCCAGTTGTTGTAGCTTGAAGAAGAAACAAACATACATACACACTCACTCACATCGTCACAAACTTTCTCATGTATTATATCACATACATACATACATAAATAACGTCTCTATTCCTTGCGGAGCAGACAGAGCCCAAGGTAACAAGACCTTAAAGGCCACGTTACGAATGCCGAAATGTTAATTTTTTTATTATTTTTGCAAAATCTGATTTGAACATTATGCTGTGTCTGTGTAGGCAATCGGAAAACTAAAGCAAGCGCCATCTACTAACATCGCAGTGCAATATTTCAATCCATCAGCACGCGCCCATTCGCATCGAGTTCACGCGTCGATTATTTAACAGAGGTCGCGTTGATCGGACTGCTTGCCACGTCACGAACGGGCAAGGTCATTTGCCTATCCCTTCGCCTTAAACACACACTTCTTATTTTACATACTATATAATATATAACCGGGAATCGAACCCGGGACCTCAAGCTTCATAATCAGTCAGAGTACCTAACCACTAGGCTATCTGGCTGGCTGATCGTCAAGTATGCTAAAACAATGAATATTCATATATTTTTAATATAATAGAATAATTTTATTTCATACCCTGACATTGCAGCACAATATTTACAAATCTATTAGCCACATAAATATACAATTGTGACAGCGACTTTGAAGTCGGTCGCTGACAAGCACTTATCCCCGACAATGGGAACAGCAATCATAAAATTACTGAATCGTAAAAAAGGACGATCAAAGCAACGGCTAAGGTGACCCCGGGGCCAATGCGATACACAAAGAGTAAAAAAACCGAAAAGGAAACATCCCGTAATGACGTCATTCATCATCGCTCCGCGATCGGGGGCCGCAGGATAAAATGACATTCTAATTTTGATTCGGACAATTTTTCGGTTTGTCTGTGGTCGTACGATGAATATGAATTGAAACAATGATTTGACGCATTAGAAGATTTGTTATTACCATAGAGATACGGCGTGTTTTAGATTGTTCTAGAATATTTCTGCAGGTCAGTTTAAATGAACACACTTGTCAAGTTTGTACGTCCTGATTTTGGATTAAGTCTAGGGCGATATGGCCTATTGCTAACCTAGTAATTTTGACTAGTAAACCGTGTCGACTTTGTATGCGGGGTGATTTAAAAAAGTAGTAGGTATAATGACGAAATAGGTAATTATTTTTTGTTTGCGTTTTCTGCTTCAAAACGATGTCTTCGGCAATTGTATTTGCGTCAACATGCCAAACAAATATTCAAGGCATATGGACAATATCGATTTTATAGCAATTTTAAATCGATCAAAGTAGCCCCAAAATTATTAAACTCACCCCGGTTAACAGTAGGTATATATGTACCTGATTTCCATGTTATTTATTGTGTGGTATTCAATAAAGAGTCATTGTATTGTATTTGTATTGGGTGTACACTTTATACATCGAAAAAAATTTGAAAAGCATTTACAGAAGTGTCCTTAATAAAGAGTGTTATCTGTGAGAATAATGCACTCATTGCATTAAAAACAGTCGTAACACCAAGACATTTAAGTTTTCAATCAACACATTAACATTTCCCATAATACAACTAGTCTGTACAAACATTACTAAACGTTACATCAACATTTAACTTTTCGAACGTTCACAAAATATTCCAGTTACTAAACACAGGCGGTACCTACAGCGAAAAGCAAGTGTAGCAGCCGCAGCAACTAATATAGACTTTACAGACCATCATTATGCGGGCATTATTAATATGCAAATGGATTAAAAGGACTAAAACGCACCCGTGTTTGTAAATAACCTACATAAACTTGACCTTTTACATTTTGCAGTTCTTGGTACGAGATATCGTTTGAAACTAGGGTAGGGTTGTGCTAAATTAGCATTAGGAAGCTAACAAACTTTTGATTGCTGAGAACTGTAGGCTTATTGTCTAACTCGCTCGCAATCGCCATCGTGTTCATTTTGACAGTTCATGTATGGGCTGACAATTGGCATCGGAATTAGCTGGCTGTCACATTCATACAAGAACTGGCAAAATGAGGAACACGATGGCGATTGCGAGCGAGTTAGAAAATAAGCCTACTGGAGTAGATATCTTAGATAGATACAAAATTGTATGTGACAACTAGTTTCCTTTAAAAACAGGTTGCGTAAAATTGTGCTAACCAATTTAACAAGTAAGGTTAAGTTTTTTTAACGGCATGCGTTTGACCACTATCACGCCTGATGGTAAGCAGACGTGATCTTAGATTCTACGAATAATTCAAGTGCAAGAGGTAAATAAGAAAATTTGTTCCGATAAAAATAACTAAAAAGTTAAGCACTCTATATTTTACCAATCACAGACATTTTTTTATTAGCGTTCGAAGTCCGTCTAGGGGTAACATTTGACTGACAAACGTTTGACAAGTGTATTGTTTGACAATCAATTTACAACCCTTCAATTACTGCTAACTTTAAAACGTTGTTTAAATTTGTAAAATAAACCTAACCTAACCTAATATGAGCCACGCGAAGAATGTTTAGATTTTAAAAAGTCTACGGTGTACCAGATATCAAAAGGTTGTCAAACGATACAATTGTCGGTCAAATGATCAGACATCCCGTCAAGGACTCACTAAGGTTGAGTTAACTCAACATAAACAAATCACTGGTTTGGGGGTCTATCTCTGTGTGGTTCTTTATTATTATAAATAAAAAACTGGATCGTGCTTTGCTTGTATATTGTCGGCAGACAATAGAAAGAGAGTTGCCATAGGCAAATTTACATAAAAATCAATGTTGCCACAATTAAATTATGTAGATAGCAACACAACAAACGTTGAATAAATTAAGTCGTTTTGGCACCAACACGGCACAACCCTACAGGTCACGGCGCGTCAGTCAAGACCGGATGTCCATTTCACACTGACGGCCAGGGAAATTATACTCGACCGAGGCATCTCCGCTGCTGACATACCGTGGACATTGATATGCAGGCATTTAATGTAACGGAGATGTTCTGTTAATGCAATTCACATGGTGAACGTTTTTTTTTAACGGCGTTTAATTTTTTTTGTAAAAATAAACGGTGTAAGAATAGTAAGTAAGTAAGTAAACTCTTTAGTGGTGGAATAGTGGTATTATACCTTATACATTGGAGTCAGATATGTAGTATTTATTGCTAAATATTTCTAAACGTGTTTATTTGGTTTGTCTTCTTCACTCGCGATATAGCGATCTCGCTCTCGGCCTCTTCCAGGAAGGGAGGACCTCCCTCAACATGGCGCCTTAAGCATAACTCTTACATTTTGATTAATTGTGATCATAAAAAACGTTCTCATTTTTCAGCGTCTTCTTCATTAATAGTACTAATAGTTTAGTCAGCTCAACAGAAATAGTACTCAAGACCACATACGAGAAATTTCGTTGTGTGCGTGCTTGCGACTAGTTCACTCAAAATCCCTGTCAAAAATGACGCGTTTTTATGACAAAAAACTTGCTTTATTATAGATTTTTTGTCACATTGACTATCTAGTCCGTTATAACTAATACATAGATAAAAGAAGATGGTAAAGGAATTCCTTGACAAGTGCGCGTAGAGGCATCTCATTTAGTTGCTCTAATTTGTGCATGACGCCTCCGGTTGTTTTAATAAATAAATAAAATAAAAATAAACAATAAACATTTATTACAGACCAATGATCCATATGGTGTTAGAACAATTTTAACTTAATAAGTATTTTAGTAGATACAGAAAAAAAGAAAAACAGGAAAAATATAGAAAAAAATGCTCACAGACGAATGAACTGCGATACGATTTAGAGGTTAAGTGAAGTGTCAACGACACGTATTTAAGATAGGAAACTTCTAAATTGTCCGCGATTCAATTATAAGTTAGTGTCGAGCGAACCAGCGGGACAGTCCTCATCGAATTGACTGAGTCAGTCCAATGACTGGTCTCAATGGACACCGGTAAATTGAAACTGATCTACATATTTTGACGGTAAGACATCCATTTAACATAGGTACTCTATTATATAAGAGTGACTTCGGTCCCTAGGCGCAAAATCTGCCTAGGGAGATATCTCTCTTGTGGCCTTTCATACTATGAATAAAAAACCCGGCCTAGTGCGAGTCGGACTCACGCACCGAGGGTTCCGTACCATTATTCTAAATATCTATAAACCAGTGTAAGCAGAGCCCTGCTCCAAAGCAAAATGTACGCATATATATTAGTCACTGATATATACAGACATACCTACGTACATATTTACGGTGTTCGCAAAATTTCCTTTATCTGTGCTATGAGACGTTGCTTCGTGCTAAATTTCAAGATTCTGAGTCCACGGGAAGTACCCTGTAGGTTTTGATTCCCTTGCGAGTTTCGAAAATTTGCGGCATAAACGGCTGTATCTTTTGATTGCGTTGTCTTAGAAGTTTGAATATTTCACAGCTCTAAGAGACAGTAGACCTGAGTATTTGATATAAATTTCAGCTTGATACCTCCACGCGTTCCTGAGAAAAAGGGTTTTGACAGACGGACGGACGGACAACAAAGTGATCCTATAAGGTACCGTTTTTTTCCTTTTGAGGTACGGAACCCTAAAAACCGGTCAGACCGAGTCGGACTCACGCACAAAGGGTTCCGTACAATTATCTATAAATATCTACAAACCAGTGTAAGTAGAGCCCTGCTCGAAAGCAAAATGTACGCAGTCTGGGGTCACTTTATATTGGTCACTGATATATACAGGCATATATACATTATTCTGGTTTTTAGTAGGTTTATAGCGGCAACAGAAATATATCATCTGTGAAAATTTCAAATGCCCAGCTATCACGGTTCATGAGATACAGCCTGGTGACAGACGGACGGACGGACGGACAGCGAAGTCTTAGTAATAGGGTTCCGTTTCTACCCTTTGGGTACGGAACCCTAAAAATAATAATAATAATAATAGATTTAGACTTAGATTAATAATAATAATATTCATTTATTTCGGATAACTAAAGATCCATACATAAATAAATTACACTACAGTCAAAAATTACAATAATATGGGCAATAATCACACTATAAATTGAAATTAAATTAAATTTACATTATTAAATTAAATTACCTTATTAAATTAAATTACATTATTAAATTACATTACATTTTTTACATTACATTAAGAGAATAACAAGTATGTTAGGTTATTAGCCAATCGGCTAACAGTGGTCGATTTGACAAAAAAATCATTGCAAAACGCCTAGAATATACCGGTCCTAATACGGACGAGCCCAGAAGGATGATCACACTAAGTTACCAGGCACGTACCCCACCTATCTTCTAGAAATGTAAAATGTATAATCGTGCTCACGCTTTGACTTCTTTTTTATCCTCGTGTTATCAAGTAACGCTGGCACTTACTCAATCAATGCTATAGGTTTTGTGTCGCTGTCTTGCGTCATTTTGACTAAGGCCTAGCTCCCTCATGTCCCTCCCAACATCACCTGTGGCTATTATCCTCACTCTGACTACTGCACTAATATTTCAACTTGAAAGTCAATAGTTACTACCCTAAAGAGGTTAAAAGTTCTTGTCCATTTTTGCTTCGTATTGACAAGATTGCAACGCGGCCCAGTTCAGGCTCTAGAAGAGTCTAAACGAATGTGTGCCGCTGTCACAAAGGCTTAAGCCACACTCATCCGGATAAGGCCTTCCATTAGTAAATGCGCTTAATTTTTCACGGGAGTAACGAGCAAAACCCCGGAGCTTGAACCAAGCAAAAGGAACCTAATCCCGGTACATTAAGAGCTTTACAGCAAATATAAGATTAAGGAATCGCGACACGTCTAACGGCGAATTTGTGCCAAATTGCTAAGTCTCAATTTCTGCGAATTTGCAGCGCTAAGCGTCAGCGTTTCGTCAAGCCAATTTTGTTAATAAATCGGACTAAATTTGATCAGAGGGAATTGAAATCTTGAAGCCTACAGTTATAATCCGAAAGGGCTAAGAACTGGCAATGTGATCACTGCAAATTGAGGTGTTAATATTTGAATAAAGGTGAGCATTGTAAGTCCGTGAGAAGGTATACTACCCAAATAATATCCTAACCGCCTTAATTCAAAGCGCAATAAACGCGGCTTCGCTTGATTTGACTAAGCGTTGCATTAGTATACTAGGAGTACTTAAGTTTTTTTTTTATATCAAGTCTTATTATACTCTGGGCATTGAATTTTAGTCATCTCACATCATAATTCATTATTATTCGTAACCTTACAACTTGCGTCAGTAAAGTAAAAATACGTTCACAAAAATCGTACACGGACACCGAATAAAAAGAGTTGTTTAATCAAAAAAAGCGGCCCGTTATTAATAACTATCAAGCTACGAATCAGCGGGCCATGATATTGCACACAAAATGCAACGTAACAGCTACACTGCGGAAATGCACCGTGCCAGTTGGACCGACTCTCTCCACAGATAACGCGGGCATGACGCATGGCACAAATGACGAGTTCTTGGAAAGGAACACAATAAAAACCACATAAAACGCCTACAGTTACTATTACTATAGTTACTTGTATACATCTCGTGTACGACATATGTCGATCGCGACAATAGCATCGCACATGTGTGCCGCAATAAGCAACAGAATCGACACGAGTCAAAGGTTCCATTGAAAGTACGCCTTAATACTCATGTTATTGAATGTCGCGGCAGAAACCCCTAGCGGAATATGAATTTGTACTTCGCGTCTTCAAAAGCGTTCGGAACTAAGCAATAAAAAATGTTATGAACTAGTATTGCCGAAACGCATTCTTACTTAGGAAATATCAAATGAATCAAGAAATTTTACTTCTTGATTTTTAATGTTTACTTTTTACGTTTTACCGTTAGAAATTTAATTTCTAAACGACACTAAAAATTAGAACACATAGAAAATCCATAGCTTTACTTTTCGGATTTTTCTGTGTTCTAATTTTCAGTGTCGTTTAGAAATTTGCATTCTTACTTTTACAATATCCGATTTATTTCGTCCGGATTTGTGTTTAGTGTGATGATTTGCGTCTTAGCAGCCATGAAGTCTTACGCAGGCAGATAGAAGAGTTAAGTACCTGGAACAACAAAAGTAATTTTAACAAAGCAGCTTTGAGACAGGTAAAGATTTGCTTTTGCGAGGCGCAATCATCCAAGATAATTTATCGACACAAAAAATCGGCGCCCGTAATGTTTTAACCGACCGATAACGCAGGTAGAATGGTTGACCATCAAATAAAATAACCAGACACGGGCAGTTTTTTTTATAATTTGTTAAGGACATACAAATGCCTCGGTAGGTCGTCCTCTAATGGACGCGTAGCGTTAAGTGTCTTTTTCGGAGAGCTATTTTCACAAGGACGACCCCGTCATTTGACGAATGATGGTCTCAAAAGGAAAAAGTGAGGCACAAAAATTCAAATAAATCGTAAATTGCTTATTGGATCTAGTTCATACCCTGTTAAGGCATCTTATTAGTGAGAAACTAAACAATTATAATTTATTAAACGTCGCTACTTCGCTACCAATGCGTTTTAAAGTACTTAAATGTTTTTTTTTTCATTATTATGTGCCTTCGCAAAGTAACGCCTGATTAATCGATTAGTTACAAATGGTTAATATTTTACGATGATGTGTAAATATAAATACTTATTTTATCAACAAAATAAATAATTTAAGTTTAGTCTCGCTGAAAATGATCTTTTTGGGTTCTTTTAACCATGTTATTGTTTCTCGGTGCCTAGACAAAGACTTGCTACAATTTCAGTAAGTATTCAATGTTATTTTCTTATTGCTAAATAAGTATTAAAACAAGTATCCTTGCTTTACTAAATATACAAAATCGTCAATTTCTACAATTTGATCATTTATCTCCACTAGTGACTACCTACTAGAGATTGTCTAGGTCAAAAAGGTCGCGTTCTAAAGGATAATATATATTTCAGAATAATTTATTTCAATATTATTGGTATTGGTACTGTTAGACGTTTACTTGAAAGTAACGTGGGATTTCTCTAGAATCTTGATTTATTTCCACTTTAGAGTACAAAGTTTGAGAGCGCAAAAGTTTCTGATTAATTCGAATTTCGATTTCAATAAAAATCTTTTCTTTTTCTACACGGCTGCAAGAAAGGATTGGAAATGGAGAAACATTTTTGAAGTGAAAACTACTTTAGCGGCGCTGAGCGCTTTTTGGGATGGGTGAAAAATGACAATTTCGCGATAGACGTAAGACGGAGGGAGAGTTTAAGTACCAGGATATCAGGATTCTCTAAGAGCTTATTTTGACATACGAATGATTCTCGTTCGATTTTTGAAGTGTTTTTTTGTTGAGTCGTGGAGCAAAAGTATTAGGGCCTAGTTTATAATAGATAATACGTACTTTTTTTGTAAGCGGCCAGTGTGTGTACATTGAGGTTACAAGTGTTACAATATAAAAATTTATCTAAGCTGTGGTTTTCACTTCTGCCGACACTCCCGGAGTTGCTACCCATCGCTTTTTTTTCTATAATTTATAGGCCTAGTCCTATGACTTGAGGCAGCCCTGGTAACTTTTAGTAAAAAGGAAAAATCATCACATAATAGTCGGTGTAGTTCTTTAAAAACTACTTTATAGTCTAGCCTTCGTTGATAGTGATCTCATGAAGATCGTATCTAAGATTCCGTTTAACCCTCAGTCCTAAATCCCGTCTCCAGCTTCGAAAATACGGGCTGTTAACAAAACAAGTCGTTAGTCTAAGATAAAGATATAGGGTTACCAGTTCAAATAATGAGAACTCCTAACAATGATCTTAATTTAGAAACTTTCAGGCATTTTGTATTGAATGTCGCGAGTGAACATTCTAAGAAACATTACCTTACATTTAGTTTAATTTTTTTTTCTCGGACTCTTAATACACTGTCTGGGAAACTCCTAACGGAAATGGAAGTTCTTAGCATGTCAGAAACCCCCATTATCTGATAGCCTGATAGGTCTTAAGGTGGAAACACATTGTTAACACGCGACGCGACCCGATGCAACGCGACGCGTGTTGAGTCGAATCAAATTGTATTATTTTCTATGACCAGAACCACACTATGAACATCCGACGCGACGCCATGCGCATACATTCGTTGCATCGGGTCGCGTCGCGTGTTAATAATGTGTTTCCACCTTTAATAAAGCCAAGTCGATAAGATAGGGAAGCATTAAAGATAGGTATTACGTCATGTCAACCAACGCCATTTCCTAGATAGCATCTGATGGATTACAAGTATGTAAACAGTTTTCAGGCGCACTTTAGTGAATGCGGTCGAAAAAAATAGAAATAAAAGTACGATTGCGATTATGATGTTAATTAAAAAAGATCATTATAATGGAGATAATTTTTATGCGAATACTGAAGTGTTTTATACTAGAGGATCTGAAAGTTCAACAAAACAGTCGGGTATAAATTAAAATATAACTCGAGTGGTTGCTTAAAAAAACAGTTGAAATTCAGGCCTTAATTATTCAAGCTAACGTCGTCTACTTCCAGTAATGGCACTTGGGAGTTCTTTTCCTTAGCGCGGTAATTTTCTTAGAAACGTGAGGAAAAAGTGGACTGGAGCTTCGTCATCGGCCGTCCTGTTATCTCGCGAGATAAGGGCATTTGACTGAGGGAAATTGGCCGCGTCACACCGCCTCCGCGTTGATTGATTCAATGTTGTTCCGCCAGATAACAGCCCTGGCTCGAGCGTTTACGGGCCTTCCGAGAGTTCGGCCGAACAAAAGATTTGGATTGCTACGATAATCTTGGCCGAAATTTGCGTCCTTTTTAAAAGCGGCGTTATGGATTTGTCCCGTGAGGTATTCTCGCATTATACATTGCATTAACATCAATCATTTATCCTCAAAATTATAAAATCAAGCGCACGAAAGCGAGACCAAAGGTTTTCCGCACAATCACTCCTCACTGAATGCGAATCGAACTCGGGTCTCGAAATATTTAAAAATACTAATAAAACTGTAGGCAATGTTATCAAGGATACAAGAGATGATTGAACCGCTTTCAGTTTATTTTGCTGAACTAAATTCACAGTTTTTTAATATCTAGCTCTCGATTTCATTACTAAGGGCGTGAATCGTAAATCTAGGTGACCTGTTAAGTCCCGCACATTGCTCCCGCCGTTCATTGCCCGCAATTTGTCTCTATTTCATTTGCAGAATCATGTTAAAGAAGAGAAAGCTATTTACCTTGATGTTATTGTGATAACATACGTTATTTATTTAGCCCGTAGCCCGTACCCCGGCACCCATAATTAGGTACTCTAGTAGGTACTCGTTCCACCCGCTCATACAACCGTTTCGGTTGCAGTGTAGTAAATCTAACTGCTTGAAAGACACTGCGACCAAATGTTTAAATGGGTGACACACCTTAATTTGGAATCAGCACGCGTACAGTCAATATTTTGTACAGTTTTCCTTGAGAATTTCTGAAGCGTCCTCCGAAGGCTCAATTCAAAAGGCCTATAACCTTAGCGCGGTTATGCGTCTCCTTTGACGATGGCCCTCAAGGGCTCTTCGTTAGTTCACCGCAATACGTAGACGGTATGATCCCTCACGTTTCAGAATATTCGAGTGACTCTTTCAGAATACGGACCGGGATGTAGAAGCCAGCAAGTATTGTATACTTAGGTTAAGAATCTCATGATTCTGAGGTTATGTAATGTTACTGGTGTTTTCATTTGGGAGCTGATCCTTACCAGAAGAAAAAAGTTTGAATAATTTTACACGAATATACACATTTACTGGTAGTCACATTTTCAATTTGCAATGAAGCTTCAGATGTCAAAGTTAGAAACCTGTCGCAATAAAATGAATGTTAGGTCTGTGTTTGACTAAGGCTAAATTTAAACTGACAGAAAAGACAAACGAATGTTATAGGTATTTCATTCAAAGTATATCCTACTGATGTGTAATCAATTGAATTTAAGCAATCTAGGTTGCATTTACAACACAGCGGACAAGTAATAATGCAGAATCTGACCAATCGCATTCGTTGTAGTTATGTATGCTCTCACTGAATGATTGAAATGTAATAGAATAACGTGGTTTTCCACTAAAACGATTAGTGGACTCTACACGTGTGGACTTCTGTGTGCTTCTTTGAAATTGCTCCTTAACAGAAACTTGGATCCATCAGTTTTAATACAAACAATGAGGTCTTAGTGCAAATATATACTAGGTAAGTGTTAATAACCTATGACTAAGCGGACAGAATTTACCCAATCGCCAAACAACAAACAAAATAGTCATCGATCCCAGGACAATTGTTCACTAATAGGTACATATACTTAATATTCAATTGTTTACTCAGTAAATAAAATTTGCAAATCTAACTAATATTATAAATGCGAAAGTATGGATGGATGGATGGATGGATGGATGGATGTATGTTTGTTTGTTACTCAATCACGCCAGAACGGCCCAATGGATCTGGATGAAATTTGGCACATAGATAGAGAAAAGTCTGGAATAGCACATAGGCTACTTTTTATCCCGGAAAATTGCGTCGTTCCCGCGGGATAGCGATAAACGAATTCTTTGCAGACGAAGTCGCTGGCAACAGCTAGTGTTGGATATAAATTTAAACTTCTTTACGATAATGGCTTTTCGACGGTTCAACAATTTGTGTGCCTTTGCGTCGATCTACAAATAAAAGGTGTTTACACGACCGCATTATGTTTTTAGGATGTTCAAACGGTGTCTTCATCAGATAATAACATATTTATTCGACTTTTTTATCTCAACGGATAAAGGCTAATGGAAGTGAGGTCAGTTTTTTAAATTTGATACAAAATGTCACGACGACCATCACAAAAAACCACAAAATGATTTATAAATCTGAGGGGCGGCAATGTGTAATCGACATCTCACGAATTCTGATCATTATTTAGATAAACTCCACCGATCCTTTAGCCAGCTTTTATCTTTGTCTTTCATTATGAGTTGCAACAGACCATACCTACGCCAAAGCACATCCTAAGCATGCAACTTTTCTAACTGTCGCTTTGCAGGAGTTTTGCGACATTTACATGGGCACCCAGTTCCCCTACGTGAGTAAACCGTAATAATTTTATAAAGTTGTTGTGTTTTAGTAAAGTTTATAAAATTGTGTGTATGCTCTTATATTTGTGTGTCTTGCAAAATGAATAAATGTCTTCTTTCTTTCTTTCTTTCTTTCTTTAAGTTAAAGATTAAAATCATTGGCAAACCAACAAAGGTATGGTTTACCATGGACTGTAGAATTCTACACTGTACTACTATGTCTACGCTAAACTATATTACTGGCATGTAAAGTTGCGTTTCTTTTGACGACCCACAAAAAATAACTCTGAGCGTGTAATCATTCGGTTCAATTTTCGAAACATGCACCTTTGTTAAAGTAACGAAAGGAATAATTAAAACGTATAAACTGTACGAGAAATCCCCTGTTCCGACACGCAACAGGGCCATACGAAGTAAATCATTCACACTAAGCCTGCTCAAGGAAACCATAAGAAAATGTTCCTTCGAGGTAACAAAGGCATTTCTAATGTTAATTGATTATAAAAGTTTAGAAACTTTCCAGACTAAAATTGCTTCGGAACTCGACGCAGGTGATAAAAACTTCACACTTTAATCAATCACGATTATTACTATAAAGATAAATTATATTAAGTACTTAGCTCGATTTTAACGTGACCGATTCGTCAAAGAAAGAATGAATGATATTTTGAGAGACATTTCAGAATAGGTATTTCAGGCACTGGTAAAACTAGTAGCATTGTAATGCTTGTAGAGGGTAGAACAATAATTTTATTTAAAGAAAACTAACACTTGCGAATAAATCTGATATCGGCAGTTAAAGGTCGTCATTTCAAATAATTGAATGATATCAATAGACCAGTCACAACAATGAGTCTGGTACTGTACTATTTAAACCCCATCGGCCTCGGTTTCATTTGTCTGAACTATTAATTGAAGAGCTGTCGGACGAATTGAGTTTAGTAAGCGATGCAAAACGATACCTATTACTTAGGTCTCTAATAGAAATCGATTTGAATTCTAGACTAATTCAATCAGATGCCAGAGGTTCAAGATGAAGGAGTATTTATAATCTACAACTTTCAAATACTAGCTGACGAACTGGTGAATTGTTGAAAGACAAAATACAACATGAATCAATTGAATTTTCATTGAAAATACTTAATTTATTACCCAGTCCTAGTACCCATTATTATTATTTATTACAGAGCTCCTTGAATATTTACTCTACCCAAAAAAAAATATTAATAATCTTTTAATAATTTTCAAAGACCATGCAATGGCCTATATTATCTGGCCTATCAAATGAACAGTAGGTACTTACCGCACGAATAAAACATTATTTCCCTCAGTTGCATTCAAAAAAAATTGGTTTTCTTTTTTAGCGGTTAATAAAACATACCACCTTAAAAATTTCCTTCACATAACCCTTATAGTTTTCGAGTAAATAAAGTAGGTAACTGTTACACATTTTTGCTATCTACAAAGAGAGAGATAGACAGAAAGAACCTAACCGTGCTCCGGTTTTGTTAAAACATAACTAACTTAAGTTTGACCTTCAACATACATACATATTTGAAGTCTTTATCCCTTACAGGGTGGACAGAACCTTGCGAACAATGTAAATAAACCATTTAATGAAATATCCATATTCTAGCACTTGTTTATTGTTTTAATGGTTCAGGATAATGTTGTGGTAAGTATTGATTAAATAACAAATGGATTTAACAGTATTTGATGAGGGAAAATGGAAATTAAAGACATTTAAAATACAACGTTGGTTTACATTGTTTGCAATTTCAATTGACTGACATTTTAGGCCACGTTTACTGTGGGCGTATAGCTGGAAAGGGGAATCAAAATAGTGATGGGTTGCTAGCCGCATCCCTACATGATTCCTAAGATTTTCACCCGTTCCCTCGGTTGGTTTTAACCACCTGTGAGAGAAGAAGACGACCGGATGGCCTAGTGGTTAGAGAACCTGACTATGACGCTTGAGGTCCCGGGTTCGATCTCCGGTCGGGGCAGATATTTGTATGAAAAATACGAATGTTTGTTCTCGAGTCTTGGATGTTTAATATGTATTTAAGAATGTATTTATCTATATAAGTATGTTTATCCGTTGTCTAGTGCCCATATCACTAGCTTTGCTTAGTTTGGGACTAGGTCAATTGGTGTCAATTTGTCCCAAGATATTTATTTATTTTAAGAGAGAAGCAACCGGTACATTCTACGTTTTATCTTTGCTTTCAAACTAACATGGAATTTTACCTACAAAATACACGTAGGTAAACGTGGGCGTACAAATTCATAAACAGCAGTTCCTCGTCACATATGACTAAGAATACAGGCATAAGTAAATATGTATGTTAACTTGTTAATACTTATGTAAATGTGCGTCGAGTTGACAGTCAATCCAAATATTTGAGTTGCCTAGAGCATGTCGCTTCTGTAGATATTAATTGAACTTAAACGCCAAATCAAGCGTTGAGATTTAATGCATAATCGGGTATGGTTGAACTGAGCAATATTTGAACAGAGACACTTGTCGGTTCACTTACAACACTCATCCTTCTTTCATAAATAATTACTATACTATGCTTAGGTAGGTCGAAGAAACTGAATCACAAATTCTGTGGAACCATTTCTCATACAATTTCACAATAACCTCAGCTACCCTCGATTCTACATACACATACACGACATAATGTCACGCCTCTTTCCCGTAGAGGTAGGCAGAGACTGCTTTGTTCCACTAGCTTTGATCCTGACACATCTCTTTCGCTTCATCCAATTTCATCAAAGACGTGACTTTCATCAATCTCTTTATACATGCTCGTCGGCTTAGGGTACTTTCTACCTGACTATTTTTAAAACGTCATCTCTAGATTACGATTACGAGATTGTAATCACGTGTATTATCCGTTTGAGTTGGTTTGAGTGATGTGCTTCAAAAATTTGAGCGATGTCTCGCAATATCTCCTTTTAACTCCACTAGCTGTTTCCCGCGACTTCCCCCCTTGTTCATAAACGCTCTATAGGCTTCCGCTAACTTAGCAATCGTATGTCCTTATCTGTGAAAGGTAAATGACAAAGTGACAGATAAGGACAAACGATTGCTAAGTTAGCAGATGCCTAGAGAGCGTTTATGAATAAGGGGGTTAATCTGCAAAGGAGACGTGTATCGCTATCCCACTGGAAATATGAAATTTTCCGGGATAAAAAGAAGTCTTTAATTTAATCTAGGGTACCAGCTATCTCAATTCCATATTTGATTCAAATCCATCCAGTTGTTTCAACGTGAAGAAAGAAGAAGGAACAAACATACACACTAGCTCACATTGTATCGTCGCAAGCTTTCGCATTTATAATTATTAGTAAGACTATGTGATATAACATATCTTTATCTAAGTATGTATGTGCTATGTATGGCCCCGTGCAGCGGGTGCCCGAGCACTTGGATGTTCTTTGTATATTGTGTTGTCATTGTTAGACGCCATTGTGCGGGCATCCTAGTTTTGGACGTACAACTGGCCTGTTATCCCTGCCATGAGAGCATACATCATCGTTGGCGCATTCGAGTTCTGCTAACAAAGCCGGTTTAAACATTTTTCATGAAATATTTATCCTACTCCCACTAATATAAATGCGAAAGTTTGTGAGTTGGATGTAATGTTTGTTACTCTTTCACGCCAGAATGGCTGGACAGATATAGATAGATTCTAATCTGGAATTTATAAGGCTACTCTTTATCCCGGAAAATTGCGTAGTTGCCGAGGGATAGCGATAAACGATTGAAGTCGCGGGCAATAGCTAGTCTTACTAATATTATAAATGTGAAACTTTGTGACGATATGAGTGAGTGTATTATGTTTGTTCCTTCTTCACGCCGAAACAATTGGACTGATTTGGATAAAATTTGGAACGAAGATAGCTAATATTCTAGATTAAAATATAGGCTACTTTTAATCCTTAAAAATTGCATAGTTCCCGCGGGATAGTGGTAAACATGTGAAAGGTCGAAGCTGCCTAGAGTCGCAATGTAAATACGAGGTATGAATATGGCATATGAGGTATTATGTCATAGTCTTATATAGGCTGGCAACACTCTCACTCACCATGTCTCTCTTACATCAGGCCATAAAACTCCAAAAAAAAAATGTCTCTGACCATAGGGTGATCGCCCCTAAAGTATTTTTTTGTTACAAAGTCTATTCATTTAGGGTCGTTCTTAAAGAAATATGTACCTATGACATTTTAACATGAGCTTCGTTAATCATTGGGTGAGAGACCAATAAAGATCACAAAATGGGTTAATTAATCGGTTTTAACTAACGTTCTGAGGATGTCTGCGTCCAACACTGGCATTAATGCATCTCACAATTTACGGCCGTTTCACGGGAATCACTCAGCTTGATAAATACCTACAGGAGAATAATGGCTGTTCCATGTTAAAAAGGTTTATCTGAATTCGTCGTATTTCGCCAGCGGTTAAATATCTGTGATTTCTACGTTGTTTCGCCGAATAAAACTTCAATTGATGTCAACCGCGATGTTTGAATCTAATCCAAGCTGATCTCTCTTAGTACCTACTAAGTTCAAATCTTATTTCTATGTTTTATCGTATTTCATTTCATCATCATCATCATCTCTAGCCTATATAATATGTATCTACAGCCAGCATTAGATTATATTATTAATATTTAATTTTTTCGTTTTTTTTTTTTAATTTAGACTTTAAAGACTGTAGCGACACTAGCGCCACCTAGTTGACAGCTACATAATTACTGCGACGCACGGGTAGCTAGCGCCAACTCTAGTGACAGCTGTCACATTGTTCTACATCGCGCTAACGAAGTTTCTCAACACGGATGCATATATATATACAACTTCCAAACTCTCTTCCTTCGGACTTCGGTACCCAGGCATAACATCTACCTGGAGAGAGATCTCTCTTGTGGCTCACTCCCTAAAACTTCGTTCCTGAATAAATTATTATCATTCCAGTATCATTTTGATTTTATTACATTTAACTTAATTCAGTTCCAAATTAGCGAAGTAAAAAATGGCTACGTCTATTCGAAAGAAAAATTACAGCTGTTAACCAAACTAATTGCGCAACTCATGCAAGTGAACTAAATTACAATCATAACAATAATTAAACTTGTTACACAGTTTCGCGAGCAGCTGCAGCATAATAAGCACTAAGTACGCGATAAATTTGTCGCACGGGACTTCCTAGACCGGGTTATCTATTAACCCTATATGTTACGCTACACAACACTTACCCAACTATAATGGAATAGAATTTATTACCTAAGCTAGACAAAGAAATCATAAAATTACACCAGCAAAAACACAAAATTGCAATATGTTAAGAATATAATTCTTAATTTATTCTTTGTAATTTTGCTCAAGCATTTATATCCTACTTTATTTACAAACTGATTTTTAAAATGCAAAAATGCGAGTTTCACAAACCGTTGATTTCTTTTGAGAGATATTTTTTCAGCGTAAGAAAAAAATGTCTCCGTTAGTTAGCTTAATAAAACGACTCATACCATCCATCCATGATTCATGATATACGAAGCCATGTCGTCACTTCCAAATAAAAAGAGAGAATACTTACCTAAACCTGTTCCGAGAATACTGCGTAAATGCGCTTCTTAAAACTAGCTAATTGAGATTTTCGTTCAATTCATCATCTTGAAACGAAGACGAATAATGAAAACCTAAAAAATCTAATGAGACTACAAAAATATTGGCTAACATTGCAAAACAGAAATCAGAACAGACGACGCGAAATAAAACAGAAGCTTAAATCAGAACCTTTTTTAAAAATTCAAGCTGCTAACTTAGCATTCCGCTTCAGCATTTCAATCTAATGCCCGGAAGTCTGTCAAAACTTTTTTAACCGGAGTTAAATCCGTACAATCCGCAATCCGTTTCATCCTGAATAATTTAGGCTGTGAAGTTAGTACCTGAACAAACAGACTTGGGGAAAATGCACCCGGATCAGCGGAGGCGCGCTTGTCTCCCAACTTCACTGGCAGGCAAACTACAGTACCGGATTAATGTTGTACTCGTACGTTAAGCTGCAGGGACATTGCAGTCCATACTTCCATGCGATTTGCCGGCTGCTGCTTCGAGTACAGATTTCTAAAAATCAGTTAGATCTGGGGCCTTACGATGACGTCCTAATTCCGACTCAGTTCAAGTTTTAGCCGTCTTTTTTAGTATAAATCTGACAGCGAGTGAACTTAAACTGAATCGCATTAAGACGTCATGGTAAGGCCCCTGTTCTTTAACGTGGTTCAAGATAATAGTTTTTAATGATTCACGGTTAAGTTCATTCGAATTATTATAAACGGGGTATGAACCGCGATTACCTTTATTGAGCTCCCGATATTTCGATACAGTTGCATGTATCATGATCACGGGTAGACTGAAGAAAACAAGGAGCTCAATAAAGGTAATCGCGGTTCATATCCCGTTTATAATAATTCGAGTGGTTCAAGATGTCTTCTTGGGACCAAATAATTAATTGTTGCATCGTGGGGTAATTCTTTATCAATCAGGTATCTCCACGGTATCTCGAGGAC
Organism: Pandemis heparana; assembly: GCA_963854515.1. Taxonomy (NCBI): domain Eukaryota; kingdom Metazoa; phylum Arthropoda; class Insecta; order Lepidoptera; family Tortricidae; genus Pandemis; species Pandemis heparana. The sequence continues at coordinate 4,462,260 of OY978020.1, read as the reverse complement.
TTATAACAATAAATCAATTTTAATCAATGCAGTAGCGGGTATTTCTTTTATTTTCTCTTGACTATCGTCGTGTCTATAATTTGTCTGTGTATTTCAGAGGTCATCTTACATTTTAAAATTAATGCAAATAATAATAATTGTTCAAGTTTCAAAGCTTGTACTACTTCGAGTACAAGACGATGGATAAGAAATGATGAAATGTAACATACATAAAATACATTATGGTATCATCCATGATTCGGATACAAACATTTGTCTACTGTTTTATATCAACGGGTTCAAACCCGGAACCTCTAGCTTCGTCAACCATTAGGATACCCGATCATGATAACTTGAATGTTTTATTTGTTCTTTATTTTCCATGGAACCCTCGCCGCGTCATCGTGTCGAACTCGCCCTTAACAGGTTTCTGCTATTCATTGTACAAAACAAGCTACTGTTGGACAACAATTCTTTTCGTTCGTATTGTTAAAAGCTTTCCGGTTTGGAAGTAATTAAGATCTTAAAAACTCGATTTCATCAGAATTATCGACGGGGTATTCGGTTTTAACAGGAAGAGTTTCTTTATTGCGAATGAATGTAGAAAAAAATCAACACGTTTAGAATATAATTATGAAAATCATAAAAGAAAATTCGCTAAATATTTAACACTTTTATGACTAGAACTGGGGTCTTACCATGATGTTCTAATCCCGAGTCAGTTCAAGTTTTAGCTGTCACTTTTAGCATGAATCTGACGGCGAGCGAACCTAAACTGAATCGCATTAAGACGTCATGGTAAGGCCTTGGTGAGGCACCTGAACTGTGACTTGAACTAGCTAGGACTAATAAAATACTCGTACGTAGGAACTGATACATATTGTAACATCACAGCTTTAAACAAATTCATATTTAAATTTAATAGTTCAAAATCTCAAAAAGCAACAATAAACAGATACGCAAAAGAAAAAAAGGAAAGAAAGCAACAGTGAAACGAACTGAATTGCGTACCACTGTGGAACCTTTTTACTGCAAATATCACAATGACTTACCTTACATCTGTCATAGGTATTATTGCGAAATTAGTACGAGAAAAGGTTCCACAGAGGTACCATCAGACAAATATGTGGTCTACCACCCTAAGGTTAAAAATTCTTTGCACGTCACAATATTATAATGTCGATAAGACGTGGCTGTCAACTTGAAAGTTCGACATAAGCGACTATTTTGTTTGATAGGAAGTTGGACGAAAAATGATAGACCACTTCTTTGGTCGACCGTACGTGATTCAGTTTCTTCGACCGTCCATGCGCTGTCGAAATCAAAAATACTAAAAGGATAAAGGACTAAGCTTCTACCAGTTAAAAATTATCAATTACTTCAATGAATTTAAAAAGTGTACCTATTGAAATCCTATTAATCCTACTCCTACTAATATTATAAATGCGAAAGTTTGTGACGATGTGACGATGTGAGTGAGTGTGTATGTTTGTTCCTTCTTCACGCTAAAACGACTGGACGGATTTGGATAAAATTTGGAACGAAGATAGTTGGTAGCCTAGATTAAAACATATGCTACTTTTTATCCAGGAAAATTGTATAATTCCCGCGGGATAGCGATAAACATAATAATCAATTGCTAATTCTACGCGGACGAAGTCGCGGGCAGAAGCTAGTTTGTAATAAACAAGAGTAAAAGATAAGTAAATGCGATTCTATTTGCAATAAAAAGAAAACCTAAAAGCTGAAGCAGGTTAAGGCTACTAATAACATTAATTACTAACTGTATGCCCCATATTAAACTCGGGTTGGAATTCTAGATCATTAGCAATGAAAGCCAGAAACCGCATTAGATCCTTCTATAGAGCACTAAATTTGAATCGAACTTTAGTTAGTTCGAATTCAATCCCTATGGATTTATCAGTGGAATTTAGGAAATATGATTTAAACTTGAATTAAATGAATTAATAAAAACTGGCTGCAAAGATTGTACCTCTAGTTTACCAAAACATATTAAAATAACTTCTTCTCGTATGTAGTGCTATTTGAATCCAAATCTGAACACGTGGATCCGAAGTATTCTGTAAATTAAATAGAAATGAATTTCCTAATGTGTTGCTACGCTCAAAATTATAGATTTAAATGTTAGTTTAAAGGTCTTAAAATTGATGCCATAAGATTTGCTTATGAAGATAAAAAATCAAATCGTGTATGACGAAGCGTTTTTCGGGACAGTGAGTCTTACAAATACAATAATATGCGAAAGTTTGTGAGTGTGGTGCGGATGTTTGGTACTCTTTCACGCTAGAACAGCTAGACAGATCTGTAGGCTTATTGTCTCACTCGCTCGCAATCGCCATCGTGATCATTTTGACAGTTCTTGTATGAATGTGACAGCTAGCTGATTCCGATGCTAATTGTCAGTCCATACATGAACTGTCAAAATGAATACGATGGCGATTGCGAGTGAGTTAGACAATAAGCCTATTGGATGATATTTGGCACAGAGATTAGATCATAGACAGAACCTAAGGTAACACACTAAAATCCACCTAATAAGGGATAAAGACGTGATTTACGTATGTTTTTTTTAGATTATAGTCTGGAATAACATAGGCTTCTTTTTATCCCAAAAAATTCCATAGTTCCCGCGGGATAGCGATGAATGAATTCTTTGCAGATGAAGTCGCGAGCAGCAGGTAGTGTTCAATAAAACAGCTGTAAATCTACCACACACTGAACTTCTAAATCACATTTTTTAGGTTGTACGTAATGAATACAATAAAAATAAGACTTTCCGTGCCTTAAAACGAGCGCTCACCGGCCACGAGACCGCGGTAGGTCGCTCCGGCTTTCATAATAAGTCCATTTGAAACAATCTGTTGTCTCTTTTATTTGGCCCGTGGCTCGCCACCGTCGTGCCTGTCTCTTTCGTTGTCCTTTTTGGTTACTTTTTACTTTATTACTATCCAGTTTTTGCTAGGTCTTAAACGGAATAACAATCAATATAGTCCCATTTTAAATCCCAGTCATTAGAGTTGTTTGGTTTTTAGTGAAGCAAATCTATATTTTAATGTTCCTAGTGCTCGTAGTTACAATAGTTATGCTTATGATATGATTCAACGCACGGTATTCGCTACACTTGTTTGAAGTGACTGCGGTTGCGAACCAGTAAATCAATATGGTGCGCCGTTTGTATACCTTATATTTGCTAATACTGAACACACAAACTAATATAATAGAGCAACGTGTGAGCTACAGAGTACAATGTGCTTGGTATCATAGATCGAATTGTTTAGCATTCAGACCTGCCACTGCTCAGACAATCGTGACGGGCGGCAAAAGGAAAAACTCTTTCGTTTTCGTTCTGTGAATCAAAATGGAATTTACTATTGAAAACCATTCAGTCAGAAACAGCACGGGTAAATAGGTAAAACTGTATGTAGCATTCAGTTCTTTTTATGGATGGCTGGGTTCTGTATTGATTCTTGCTGCGATTGATTCTTTTACAGGAACCCAATGACGGCGCGTATTGTTTTTATGGGACATGCTGCGGCGAATAGTTTTACTCTGCCGTTTTAGAAGTAATTTTAGTATTAAAATTTCCGTGAATATACTAAATGAACTCGACACCCACTGCGTAAGGTTACATTTGGCCTGAATGACAATAAAAACTTAAACAATATTGCACCAAGTTCAACAATATCTATAACCGATGATTTTGAAGTGTATCTAACAATGAAATATTATGTCAAAATCTATAGTTATAGGTTAAGTCATTTGGAGCAATTCACAGTTAATCACTTACACGTTCAACAAACTTATTAAGGTCTCATATAAAAACGGTCTCAATTATTCACTCCCTAAATCAATTTGGACCAAGTTTCGTTTCTCTACCTTATTACATTACGGCATGGTCGACATGCAAAGTAATAATAGTGGTAGTCGACCTTCGTTAGCCCGCACTCGGCAGGTACAAGTATTGGGTACAAGTTTTTCGGGGCCCAGTGTTGCCAGCTGAGGGGATTTGTACACCCACATTTTGAGAAAACATTGGAAGATCCGAAAGGGTTCAAATCCTACTTCCTACTATACTTCATTTAATTTAGAATGAGAAACCACAATAGCATTATATTGCGTCTGGTCAACTATTTCTTACCTAGCAAATAGTACAGTGCAATAGTTTGGCAGCCGCAAAATAAAATTGTTTTAATGTCACTTTATTTGTGTGTCGTCAATTGTTACTCTAGTACAAATTGTTAAGAGATTACAGGTCACGAACCGCAATATAATGTTGTTGTGGTTTCTCATCCTAAATTAAATGAAGTATAATAATTATAAATGAGAAAGTTTGTGACGATGTGACGATGTGAGTGAGTGAGTGTGTATGTTTGTTCCTTCTTCACGCTAAAACGACTAGACGGATTCGGATAAAATTTGGAATGAAGATAGCTGGTACCCTGGATTAAAACATAGGCTACTTTTTATCCCGAAAAATTGTAGTTCCCGCGGGATAGTGATAAACATACCAATTGCTAATTCTACGCGGACGAAGTCGCGGGCAGAAGCTAGTATATTATAACAATCTGCCAAAAGATGTTGAAGACTGTAATTCTTTGGGTCTGTTTTAAGCTGAATTAAAGAATTACGTACTGTATAATAAGTAAGATTATGGTGGTTTATGATATTATTATAAGAATACTTACCTATTTTTTTATATCTCATCTAAGTGAACTGTGTTTTTATTATGAGAATAAATGTCTTTAAACTGAAACTGGAGATACGCTTTATAATTGTCTTAGTGCTACCTAAATGGGACTCTTACCTATTTGATTCAACATCAACACGCTTTCTCTACCTACTAATAGGTAGTAAAGGTCAATTTACTTAAGTATAAAGTAATTTTAATGATCCTTGATTTACATTACATTACAATAACTCAAACACTCAAAGGGGGCACACGTAAAGTGGCACTTTGATTAAAAAACAAACTTAACATCCGTTACTAATTTTTCATAATAATTATGAACCTGCTCATTTTATAGGCACACCTTTAAACCTTTAAAAAAATTATGTGGAAATCACCTAGAGTGCTTGTGACATAAAAACAGAACGGACGGTCATGGCAAAACTATAAGAGTTCCTTTTTTCAATTTGATTACGGAACCAGAAAATTAGAGGAGACTAGTTTTTATCAGTTGGCAACCCTGTCTCAATTGGTGCTATTATTACCTGCCCATAATCGGTCCCAAACATCCTAACGAAAAACTTTTTACAACCTACTTTTACCTCTTCATCGTAACTAATTATGTACGTAAAAAAATAACCCACAATAGATGTATGTTGTTTTTTTTCAAAGCCAAAATTTTAATCTAAGTAATAATTAATGACCTGACTCTAATCGGTGATTGGGTAATGCTTGCTCTTTCTCATGTTTGGAAGATAAATTGGTGGGAAAAGGACACCGCTACAGCGTTTAACGTTTCATTATGTGAATAATAGAGTCACTTTCATCGCAGCCACTATACTCGATTGATGCAAATGGATCGCGTTCTAGTTACATAATCAAATCAATTAAAATCAAGAACTCGGTCTGCAACTCGGAGGCTTCTGTGCTGGTCTTGGAATAGCAAGGAATATGCCAAGGTTCATGGGACCTCTACAAAGACAAGTAACGGCTGGTTTAAGCAATTGAATACCACATTCTAGACCTAAAGTATCTGACTCGTCATCCCTCTGGAGATTTGTACTATCCCTTTTATAAAATAACGCAATGTTCTTCACGTTCCTCACCACGACAAACACCGAGTACGGAGCCAAAGTTGATCCCAGAAGTACTACTTTAACCTTTATTGATAAGGAGCTGCAAACTCAATAACCGAGCGCGTGGTTGGCGGAGATTGCCTTCGAAATAGGACGTCGGGGACCGAGTGCCTAGACCTATGGGATCTAAGTATTTGCTGGCTTCGAGATGCTTGCCCTTGACTATTTGAAGTATTTGTGACTTGTTTATGCGGATAATGCGGTATTTTAGTGACCTGTATCGTCACTGTATATACTTTGCCAATAGCTTTTGGTGTTGCGCTCGTCTATATAACTTTTTATTATACAGATGGGTCCCCAACTTAAGTATCCAGTTGTTTTTTTACTGCATGAGGACTGACCACTGATTAACTTCTCTCACACCTGACTGAAAGTGTAGAGATGAAGCCGACGAAGTATGAAAAAGTGGGGACTTACGTAAGGAAACCGACCGTACATGAAACATTGTACAGCAACAGTTGCCGGATAAAACAAAGCAAGGCATTTGCAGACTACTACGTACTATTGACGAGGAAATAATTATCGCATCTGTTGCCAATTGTTTTGGCTAGAAAAACTGCGACAGTCAGAACGCCAAAACTAACCAGCAACTATGTTTAGACTGACGTAGATTTAAATTGTGAATTTTCTACACAGCGAACCCGTACGTGCAACTTGACGTTAGTGAATATTTAAATAAGTTTCAACTGTAGATATAGACCGAAACTATGCCTAGAACCCTGCAAACAGAGGTAGTTCAGACTAAGTAATTACCTTCAAACTTTCTTACATTCGAGAACAGAGGCAACTTAAATAAAACAATTCAGTTTTCAAATCTATTCATCAAACTACAGAGGCAACAATAAACTCAAAGGCAACACGTACAACCCCAACACTTTTCACTGACCATTTTCTACGCTTTGTTTCTTTATGACGAAGTTCATGAATTGGCATTCAAAGTCTTGAGACAATCTTTCGAATCCGCCTTTATTGACTTCGTCTAAATGATAACATTGTTCACTGATTGAAATTCCCTGTTATTATATTACGTCGAGTCGTTGTCTACAATGTCCTGTCCAATTTTGTTACTGATTAGTAACAGAAAAGTTACGAATTTAATCCGGTTGAGTTTCATAAGCGAACAAAAAAAAAAGGGGCAAACCTACATCCTTTGCCATTTTGTTTCGAATATAAGTTTTAGCCAAAGGCATGGCTATAAATTGGAAATTATTTTTCTTGAAAAATCAAATAAGTGAGATTACAAGCTTTAGGCAAATTAAATTCATCAAAAACATTGAATTAATTTTATTCTAAAGATGTCCACAAAGTTAGTTTAGGATTCAGGGCTAATTTCTTAAGTCAAACCTTTAAAGACTTATCTTCAAAGGCATAGTTCTCAAGTTGTTTATTTTAACAAACAAATTGCTTTATTGTTTGGCTTAGATAAGAGTACTTTCAAGCATTCTGTGTGAATAAACGGTCGGATAGGATAATTAATTAAGCCTCTAGGATTTGTGAATGACATCAAGTCGGGTTCGCCGATACCGTCCGCCTCGTGCCTCATTGTAATCGACGAAGTAATCTGCAGCGAACCTAAATACACACGGGGAACTTTATTGAAATCTTTATACGAATCCGTAGCAAGATTTTCAACAGTCTCCCCATTTTCGTCACAAATCCCGGTGCCCGAATGAAAACTCGTTTGCATAATATAAGACAAGCCTAGTATCGAGACTAAACGCAAATAAATGGTTCCCTCAAGTTGAGACGACAATTTCCCGGGTCAACGGAGCCAAGATAAATTTGAGAGCAGACCCTTCCGAATACACAATCTGGGTTTTTTCTCCTTTTATATCACTTAATAATAAATGAATGTTTTCGATCACTCATCCCTCGGTAATGATTTCTCGAATGTAAACGATTACGTTCCATTTACACTCGGTCGGGGAAGCCGCATTATCTCGGATTTTCACCTCGCTTCTCGCAAGTCACGTTATTCTATTCGTATGTAAAGATAATGCACGCCACATAATCTGGAATCCACTTACGCAAGCATTTCGCTTGGTGTTGTGCCAAAATGGAGGAGTTCCAAACAATACTTAATCAATAAAATGCAAAGTCCTGCCAATTTAAAGTGAGCCCGCCAGAATTCCAAGGTTCGGAAGTTCGCTGGCGAAGTTAAGGGTACGTCGCGGGAGGTATCTTTGAGGCAATTCGTGTCTGGCTTCATTCGCCTCAGGTATATTTATTGCCGACTCGCTCCACTTTCGCTTCTGCGAGTATAAATTTGAGAACTTGGTAAGATATTTTTTGATTTTAGGGCGAAGAGACCAAGTTTTGTACGGGAACCTCTCTCGGTGATTATTAAATGTGATTGAATTACAGCGCTCCTTCGTGATAAAATGTGTGGTTATGAAGTCTTTTGGTACTCGTACATATCTTTTTTGAGGAGTATAATGTTGTTCTTCCAACTTTAGGGTCGCGCTCTAACTTATGAACTAACTTTAGGGCAGTCGTGTCCCGTCGTCACGGCACGGAGAGCATAAAAGGTGTTTGGTGGGGTCATTGTATTCAAAGATCTTTAACTCTTACCTAACGCTACTTTTATTAATTTATCAAAATTAGAGTTGGTGTTTAGAGCTACTTTTTTCCGAACCATGTCCAAGGTAGTCTCTGTAGCATTAAATTTTAGTTAAAAGTTAAATAAATTAAATTCAATATTTACAGTTTTAACACACTTGCTGCAATTATTATAGTTTTCTGTATTAAATCACTATCAATCTTTGTCAGCATTTATTAGGCATTAAAAATAAACAACGTCGTTATTATAGTAAGTATCTATCCAGCAATCTGAAATGTTTCTCTCTCTCTCTCTCTCTCTCTCTCTCTCTCAATCGGTAAACAAAATCGCATCAAAATCCGATCAATGCTAAAACTGTGAAGAAACAACTTGGCAGGAAGACTTTCGCATTAGTAGTAAACACTACAAACGTAAAAACGTACGCATTTCATTCTTGAAACATCTGCTCTCCATTCATTTAGAATTCTACAATTGTAAAGAAGCAAAGCTATTCAGAAACAAGAGCTGTTTCTCGCAACGGGGATCGTAGGAAATTCTAATTAACTCCCCTATTCTTGCAAAGCAGAGCATTAGTGTATAACGAAACAACAAAATGGATTACCCCAAAAAAGCAATTACATCTCGATTGAGAACGAGGCCGAATCTCTCAACCCGTTTGAGAGTTAACTATGAATTTAACGTCTGTACCTATATTTACTTTTAATAATAACGTTTTATATCCCCTTTAACTTGGACGGCGTCATCCTAAGCAATTAAGGGAGGACAAAAATACATTTTGAGATTCTCTTCTTCTCTCTCTTTTTCAGCCCTTTTACGTCCACTGCAGGACATAGGCCTCCTCTAATGCACGCCATTCTCTTCTGTTTCGAGCTGTTCTCCTCCACAATTTCCCTGCTATACTGGCGATGTCGTCACTCCAACGAGCCAGTGGTCTGCCTCTATTCCTAAAGCCAGTTCTCGGTCTCCAGTCTAGCACGGTTCGAGTCCATCGTCCGTCATCCCTTCGGCACACGTGGCCCGCCCATCTCCATTTTAGTGAAGACACTCTGAGGGCAATGTCGGCAACACCAGTTCTTCTTCTGATCTCTGTGTTTGGTATGTGGTCTAACAAGGAGACACCTAGCATTTTTCTCTCCATAGCCCTTTGCGCCACTTGAACACGGTGGATCACAGATCTTGTCAGTGTCCAAGTCTCGCAACCATACGTGAGAACGGGTAAAACGCACTGATCAAACACTCGCCGTTTCAAGCATGTCGGTATGTTGCTCAAGAATACATCATTCAGTTTCCCGAATGCGGCCCAACCTAGTTGAATTCGACGATCTATTTCAACGACTTGCGAATGCTTGTCCAGACATAGCTTTTGACCAAGGTATACATACTCTGGGACACGTTGAACATAATGGCCATGGACGGAAACACCCTGAACATCCTGAGTGCACATAATTTGAGTCTTAGCCATGTTCATCCTCAATCCAACGGCCCTTGACGCGTCATCGAGACTCTCGAGCATCACTTGCAGGTCCTCCATTCCAGGTCATTTTGAGATTATGAAACCTTAATAGCTGTAAAAAGATGGATTGACATTTTAATTTTACTATTCTGAATTCTATAAATATGTTGGCGTTGTGAGCCGTTGTGATTAAAACTTAGAATATTGGAATACTTTGTGAATCGGTGCCTACGCAATGTTTGAACGAGCTAAAATAACTCGACTGATTAACACTCGACTGATTTCGAACTTGTTCTGGCAAAAACCGATGAGGCATATATTTGCGGGAGGTAAAATCCTATTATAAGTCCACCCGAATCGCTATTTATAACTATCTTGAATACTTGTTAAAATCTTGCCACCAAGCGGCAGAGATTGCTCTGCTTTATTCTGGCATAGAGATAATGGCAGCCGGTGATAATACTGGCACATGGGTATTCTATGACAGCCCTCACCACGCGTCTGCGACCCTCTGGTCCTATATTTTTCTATGAGTAGTAATTAACTGCTCGTTTACCGTTTTATATTATATTTTCATAACAAAAGTTTGTACAGATTTTTAGTTCGCGAGATATGAAATTACACGACGCTCTCCAGCCGTTATCTTAGTTATAACGAATAGATTATTCAGTATGCATTCGTTTTTTGAGTGAATGCAATCGGCTAAGAACAGGCTAGTTGAGGCCGACAGATCGTGTTTGTGGCTTGGAGATAGAGCGCACAAAAGCAAGACACCCTCCAGCACCCCCCTCTAAAGGGAGAGCATTTAAGGCAAAGACGATTGCCTCTACAAAAGGCATCCGTGGACACCCCCCTACGTTCGATTCCGAACGAATTCGAAAGAAAACGGGATCTCATTCCGACCTAGTTCATTGTTTGTGAATCTTTCACAATTGCTTTTTCAATATCACAATTGGACCAACTATTCTCGGATAGGATGGCGGCGCATCTATTGTTCGTAGGTCAATGAATGAGACTAAACATGTCTCGTCGTCATAACAATTTATTTATTTATTTATTGATTAATAGGAACACAAACATGGCTCATAAACAAATCACAAAAAAGTTATATCATTGACAAAACAGAGTTCACATTTAACATAATAAATTTAAGTAATTCAGCCTCCTAGCTGAATGTAACAGACGCGTAAGGACGCGAAACAAACATCAAAAATACTTAAGGCGAAGGGATAGGCAAAAGCTCATAAATTGGTTGTTTTTGTGCATGTTTTATGGCGATAATACATAATTTGGAGTTTTGAAAACTGCACATTCTATAAAACATGTCTTGAATTAGAATTCACCGGTGAAAACATATTCCTTAATGTCGTAGTTAGTACAAAAATTCGTTTGCTCTAAGAGTCTCGCAAATATTTTGTACATGGTTTGCTCGGGTGAAACCAATCTGTTTGCTACCAATCTCGACGAGGTCACTCTAGTAACTCATAATTAAAATTCCACGGTGCGTTTGCTTCAATTAGCCAACAAATAAGGCTTTAGAGAGTAGTACTGCCCTGATCCTGTGAAAAGGGCGAACGCAATATTTGCCCGCACATTCAATCAGGCGCTTTTCAATGTACAAAAAAATTCGGAAACCAAAAAAATGTTAAAAAGATAATACAATGAAATAAATTATTAAGATAAAACCAAAAATGTTCATAAAAAAAAATAAAAAAATAATGGATAAATATATAAAAAAATAATTTGGATAAGACGTATAAAAATAATAAGGAAAAAGCAACGTTGCATGTTCGCTCGGTGGCGGCAGTGTGTAAGCGACGCGACGTTGCCAATATTCGCTTTGCGTTTTTTCATATTGGTTTGGCTAAGCATGTTGTTTGAGTCACAGAATAGGCGCAAAACAGTGCTTCAAAAAGTCGTACTCGTTCGCTTCGCACGTATAATACCTATATTAAGTTAAGTTATTATTTTCAATCCGTTTTTTGGGAACTTAGTGGCAGGTTGGTTTGATACTTACTTGCTGTTTAGTGAACAAGCATGGGAAATAGGATTTTGGTTGGAATTACTGCATGAAAATTTTTGATATTTAGGTAAGTAGTACTCCAATGTATAGTCTATCATTAGAAAGAAAAAAAAAAGATATCTGAAGGTCCAAGTGGTGGTCCAAATGGATCCGTTATCAAAATAAAAAAGACCGCCATATTGAAATCTTTAGTTTTTCGACCGATTAATTTCAAAATCAATATCTGAGGATCTGAGTTGTCTCCAAACACGTGTCGTATCCGTTATCAAAAATGACAAATTAAAGTGGCCGCCATTTTGAAATCTTTAAGTTATGGGCCGATTATTTTCAAAATCGATATCTGAGGGTCCGAGTGGTCGTCAAACACAAATCTGCTACCGAAAATGAAAAAACTGGCCGCCATTTTGAATTCTTTACTTTCTGGACCAATTGTTTTCAAAATCGATATCTGAGGATCCGAGTGGTCCCCAAACACGAATCCGTTTTTAAAAATGAAAAAAGTGGCCGCCATTTTGAAATTTTTGAGTTTTGGACCGAATATTTTCAAAATCGATATGTGAGGGTCCGAGTGGTCGTGAAACACAAATTTGCTATCGAAAATGAAAAAAATGGCCGCCATTTTGAAATCTTTAGTTTTCCGACCGATTGATTTCAAAATTGATATCTGAGAATCCGAGTTGTCTCCAAACACGTATCCGTTATCAAAAATGACAAAAGTGGCCGCCATTTTGAAATCTTTAGTTTTTGGACCGATTATTTTCAAAACCGATATCTGAGGGTCCGAGAGGTCCCCAAACATAAATCCGTTATCAAAAATGAAAAAAGTGGCCGCCATTTTGAACTCTTTATGTTTTGGGCCAATTATTTTCAAAATCGATATCTGAGGGTCCGAGAGGTCCCCAAACATAAATCCGTTATCAAAAATGAAAAAAGTGGCCGCCATTTTGAAATCTTTAAGTTTTGGGCCGATTATTTTCAAAATCGATATCTGAGGGTCCGAGTGGTTGTCAAACACAAATCTGCTACCGAAAATGAAAAACTGGCCGCAATTTTGAATTTTACTTTCTGGACCAATTGTTTTCAAAATCGATATCTGAGGATCCGTGTGGTCCCCAAACATGAATCCGTTTTTAAAAATGAAAAAAGTGGCCGCCATTTTGAAATCTTTAAGTTTTGGACCGAATATTTTCAAAATCGATATGTGAGGGTTCGAGTGGTCGTCAAACACAAATTTGCTATCGAAAATGAAAAAATGGCCGCCATTTTGAAATCTTTAGTTTTCCGACCGATTGAATTCAAAATCGATATCTGAGAATCCGAGTGGTCCCCAAACACGAATCCGTTTTTAAAAATGAAAAAAGTGGCCGCCATTTTGAAATTTTTGAGTTTTGGACCGAATATTTTCAAAATCGATATGTGAGGGTCCGAGTGGTTGTGAAACACAAATTTGCTATAGAAAATGAAAAAAATGGCCGCCATTTTGAAATCTTTAGTTTTCCGACCGATTGATTTCAAAATTGATATCTGAGAATCCGAGTTGTCTCCAAACACGTATCCGTTATCAAAAATGAAAAAAATGGCCGCCATTTTGAAATCTTTAGTTTTCCGACCGATTGATTTCAAAATTGATATCTGAGAATCCGAGTTGTCTCCAAACACGTATCCGTTATCAAAAATGACAAAAGTGGCCGCCATTTTGAAATCTTTAGTTTTTGGACCGATTATTTTCAAAACCGATATCTGAGGGTCCGAGAGGTCCCCAAACATAAATCCGTTATCAAAAATGAAAAAAGTGGCCGCCATTTTGAACTCTTTATGTTTTGGGCCATTTATTTTCAAAATCGATATCTGAGGGTCCGAGAGGTCCCCAAACATAAATCCGTTATCAAAAATGAAAAAAGTGGCCGCCATTTTGAAATCTTTAAGTTTTGGGCCGATTATTTTCAAAATCGATATCTGAGGGTCCCAGTGGTTGTCAAACACAAATCTGCTACCGAAAATGAAAAACTGGCCGCCATTTTGAATTTTACTTTCTGGACCAATTGTTTTCAAAATTGATATCTGAGGATCCGTGTGGTCCCCAAACATGAATCCGTTTTTAAAAATGAAAAAAGTGGCCGCCATTTTGAAATTTTTAAGTTTTGGACCGAATATTTCCAAAATCGATATGTGAGGGTCCGAGTGGTCGTGAAATACAAATTTGCTATCGAAAATGAAAAAAATGGCTGCCATTTTGAAATCTTTAGTTTTCCGACTGATTGATTTCAAAATTGATATCTGAAAATCCGAGTTGTCTCCAAACACGTATCCGTTATCAAAAATGACAAAAGTGGTCGCCATTTTGAAATCTTTAGTTTTTGGACCGATTATTTTCAAAACCGATATCTGAGGGTCCGAGAGGTCCCCAAACATAAATCCATTATCAAAAATGAAAAAAGTGGCCGCCATTTTGAACTCTTTATGTTTTGGGCCAATTATTTTCAAAATCGATATCTGAGGGTCCGAGATGTCCCCAAACATAAATCCGTTATCAAAAATGAAAAAAGTGGCCGCCATTTTGAAATCTTTAAGTTTTGGACCGAATATTTCCAAAATCGATATGTGAGGGTCCGAGTGGTCGTGAAACACAAATTTGATATCGAAAATGAAAAAAATGGCCGCCATTTAGAAATCTTTAGTTTTCCGACCGATTGATTTCAAAATTGATATCTGAGAATCCGAGTTGTCTCCAAACACGTATCCGTTATCAAAAATGACAAAAGTGGCCGCCATTTTGAAATCTTTAGTTTTTGGACCGATTATTTTCAAAACCGATATCTGAGGGTCCGAGAGGTCCCCAAACATAAATCCGTTATCAAAAATGAAAAAAGTGGCCACCATTTTGAATTTTTTATGTTTTGGGCCAATTATTTTCAAAATCGATATCTGAAGGTCCGAGAGGTCCCCAAACATAAATCCGTTATGAAAAATGAAAAAAGTGGCCGCCATTTTGAATTCCTTAAGTTTTGGGCCGATTATTTTCAAAATCGATATCTGAGGGTCCGAGTGGTTGTCAAACACAAATCTGCTACCGAAAATGAAAAAGCTGGCCGCCATTTTGAATTCTTTACTTTCTGGACCAATTGTTTTCAAAATTGATATCTAGGGATTCGAGTGGTCCTCAAACATGAATCCGTTTTTAAAAATGAAAAAAGTGGTTGCCATTTTGAAATCTTGTAAGTTTTGGACCGATTATTTTTAAAATCGATATCTGAGGGTCCGAGTAGTCGTCAAATACAAATCTGCTATCGAAAATAAAAAAAACTGGCCGCCATTCTGAATTCTTTACTTTTTGGACCGATTGTTTTCAAAATCGATATCTTACGATCCGAGTGGTTCCCAAACACGTATCCGTTATACAAAATAGAAAAGTGACCACCATTTTGAAATGTTTAGTTTTTGAACAGATTGTTTTCAAAATCGATATCTGAGCTGGCGGCCACTTTTTCCATTTTTGATAACGGATTTGTGTTTGGGGACCACTCGGATCCTCCGATATCGATTTTGAAAGCTATCAATCTAAAAACTAAAGATTTCAAAATGGCGGGCACTTTTTTCATTTTTGATAACGGATTTATGTTTGGGGACCACTCGAACCCTCAGATATCGATTTTGAAAACAATCAGTTCAAAAACTACAGATTTCAAAATGGCGGTCACTTTTTCCATTTTATATAACGGATACGTGTTTGGGAACCACTCGGATCATCAGATATCGATTTTGAAAACAATCGGTCCAAAAACAAAAGTTTTCAAAATGGCGGCCACTTTTTTCATTTTTAAAAACGGATTGATGTTTAGGGACCACTCGGATCCTCAGATATCGAATTTTAAAACAATCGGTCCAAAAACTAAAAATTTCAAAATGGCGGCCACTTTTTTCATTTTTGATAACGGATTCATGTTTGCGGACCACTCGGACCCTCAGATATCGATTTTGAAATCAACCGGTTCAAAAACTAGAGATTTCAAAATGGCGGTCACTTTTTCCATTTTATATAACGGATACGTGTTTGGGAATCACTCGGATCGTCAGATATCGATTTTGAAAACAATTGGTCCAAAAACAAAGGTTTTCAAAATGGCGGCCACTTTTTTCATTTTTAAAAACGGATTCATGTTTGGAGACCACTTGGATCCTCAGATATCGAATTTGGAAACAATCGGTTCAAAAAGTAAAGAATTCAAAATGGCGGCCAGTTTTTTTTATTTTCGATAGCAGATTTGTGTTTGACGACCACTCGGACCCTCAGATATCGATTTTGAAAATAGTCGTTTCAAAACTTAAAGAATTCAAAATGGCGGCCACCTTTTTCATTTTTGATAATGGATTTATGTTTGGGGACCTCTCGGACCCTCAGATATCGGTTTTGAAAATAATCATTGGAAAAACTATACCTTATTCTGTACCTTTCCCGCACACGTTCAAGTTATGTATGTATGTATGTAAAACTCTTTATTGTACATAAAACACATCGACGCTTGAAAGGAGAAATGTCATAAGCGACATTTTTTGTGATATTGAGTTATATATATCGTTGAAATCAGCAGATTTTTCCGCGTCGAATGGACTAGGTCTCGTGTGCGTATGACGACTTTCGTGTCGCTTATCCCATCGGTGATTTTTAGAGACACCGACCTATTTTTTTTACTAAACGACGTCTTTTTTTTTAAATTTCTGAATATTGGAGATTAGATAAAATGATTTTTTAGACAATGTACCTTATACGGTTTGGCTTTTTACGACTTTCCTTCCATTTGTCGGTATAATAGGTTGAACAGCCACGGTGACGCAAAACATCCTTGTCTTACACCTTTTTCGATGCTAAACCATTCAGTGTACGCCCTGTTTATCCTCACAGAAGCACTAGAATCGTCATAGAGAGATTTTAGTGCTTGTATCAGATTACTGTTCACCCCATGCATCACCCTGTCATAAGCCTTCTCCAAGTCGACTAATAAGCAGTATATTTTCTGGCCTTTGGCCATATACTTTTCGGTTATACGCCGCAAGGTCCGTGCATCCCAATCCCTTTCTAAAACCCGCTTATACATCCCATATTTTCTCATCGGTCTCTCTTATAACTCTTTCAATACCTTTGCATACAGTTTGCCGACGACGCTGAGAAGGCCTATTCCGCGGTAATTTTTGCAGTCTAGTTGTGTCCCCTTTCCCTTGTACAGCGGCACAATCACGGCCTTGCACCAATCCTCCGGTACCCGACCGTTCGTCCAACACAAGTTGAAAAGGTGGCACAACTGACTAACTACCACGTCTTCACCGGCTCTCAGCATTTCGACCGACACTCTATCATACCCCGCAGACTTTCCTAACTTCATTCCTTTCATGGCGTTCACAATTTCATCCATACCTATCTCATTTTCCTGACTACTTTCACTCTTCTCTCCGGCATGAGCCGGTACTTGCACTGCTTCTTCTGCTCTTTCAAACAAACTTTCAAAATATTCCTTCCATCTTTTTAGCACACACTCTTCTTCTTTTATAACACTCCCATCCTGGCTTCTGATTTCACTCAGCTCCGAGGCTGTGTTTTTGCCACGGGCTGTCTTTATAGACTTCCAGAACATCTTAATATTTTCCGGATATTGTCCGGAAGTCATCAGAAAGCCTCCTATCAAAACTATCCTTATATTCTTCCCTCTTTCTGTCACAAGTCGTCTTTACTATTCCTTTCACTCTTTTGTATACGTCTTTCGCTTTACAAACTTCTTCATCTGTCTGTCACCTTTTGTATTCTTCGATTAGCTTTTTCGCTAACCAATCCAACCATGCCTTCTTCTTTTCTCGCACCACCTGTTGTACTTCCGCATCCATCCATACGTTCCTCTTCTTTCTTCCTTTTCCTCTTTTGCACACCCCACCCCGCACACCTCAGTAGCAACATTCACAACTCCTTCCTTAAATGCCGTCCACACCTTTTCTATCTCACATACCTCATCTACATCACTAAATCGACTTTTTAATTCATCCTTGTACTTTTCTCTTACATTCTCGTCTTGCAGATTCTCTACTTTTATTCGCTCTAGGACACTAGTGGATTCTTTGACCCGGTGCCGCCATCGCTTAAACAGACCACTAATTCGGAATATCTCCAGGTGGGTCTGTATGGATACCGACTCCGCGGTATGCACGAATGTCCCTGACTAATAACCCTCAATCTTTCATCCACGATCACAAAATCAATCATACTCTTCGCACTTCCTTCTTCCCTGGTGTACATATGGATCTTTTTATGTGCAAACATATTGTTTGTCACAAAAAGATTCCACTCCAAACACACTTCAAGCATACTTTTCCCGAGAGTGGTCCACGAGTTGTTTAATAATTAAGTATTATATTATTTATATTATTACAACTATATTTTGATCTCTGATGATTGTTTAGTAATTTAATTTTTTTGTATTTTCTTGGATAGGTGAAGTACTTACCTACATCTAATTTTGTTTTCTTTTATTAAAAATTTAATTTCGTAACAGGCGTTACATTTACTTCTTTTATTAACGACTAAAATAAAATTCTGGTGGTGATTAATGTAGAAAAGAAATAAAATGAGAGGCAAATTTAAGGTTAGATCAAATATTTTGAAATTTAAAATTGTCGCTCATTGCAGTTGGATTATTTATCTTGATTAAATTTCTGGGCCATAGTGACTTTTGTATAATATAACCGTGATATTAAATTTGAAATGTTTGCGATTGGATAGTTTCTCTTAATTATCTTTCAAAACATTTTTCCGGTTAGACTCTTTTACTCGATTCATTTTTCGTCACATAATTTGGTTAGATCATTTTACCTCCTGCTGTTTTTGGGACCAATTTGCGTAAGCGACACTAAATCCTGATGTAATACTTTTTTGGGTAATGTATTAAACACATTATATAGAGAACACCACTATGATCACGTACAAAGTTGATTTTCTAAAATAAGTTAACAAATAGAATTATAATGATTTTTTTTCAAAAAATTGCGCGGTTTTTTGGCTCTCCTGTAAAATTACCATTGTGTCGCTTATGACATTTCTCCTTTCAAGCGTCGACATGAAAAAGATGAATACAGGAAAACACGAATGCACAAAGGCGAACTTATCCCTAAAGGGATCTCTTCCAGTTAACCTTTGAACGATTGACAGGACATAGGTATTAAGCAAGAGTTTTACTTTATTCTGCAATAATAATTTACGTTGCGACTCTAGACAGACCCTGGACACCGCAATTTTCTGGGATAATAAGTAGCCTGTTTTAATCTAGGGTACCAACTGTCTTCGTTCCAAATTTCATGCAGAAGCATTTCATCTAAGTCCTCTAGGTTGGCATGGCAACGCAT
This sequence comes from Pandemis heparana, assembly GCA_963854515.1. Lineage (NCBI taxonomy): Eukaryota > Metazoa > Arthropoda > Insecta > Lepidoptera > Tortricidae > Pandemis > Pandemis heparana. Next base: position 4,443,039 of record OY978020.1, on the reverse strand, counting down.
CTGCAATCCCTCCGGGGTTGCGGGTGTCTATGGGCAGTGGTGATCGCTTACCATCAGGTGACCCACTTGCTCGTTTACCTTCCTATTCACATAAAAAAAAGAAAAAAAAAAGAAGAAACAAACATACTTATACACTCACTCACATCGTCACAAACTTTCTCATGTATAATATCACATACATACATACATAAATAACGCCTCTATCCCTTGCGGAGCAGACAGAGCCCAAGGTAACAAGACTTTAAGACCACGTTACGAATGCCGAAATGTTACAATTTTTATTATTTTTGCGAAATCTGATTTGAACATTATGCTGTGTGTGTAAGGCAATCGGAAAACTGAAACAAGCGCCATCTACTAACATCACAGTGCAATATTTCAATCCATCAGCCCGCGCCCATTCGCATCGAGTTCACGCGTCGATTATTTAACAGATGTCGCGTTGATCGGACTGCTTGCCACGTCACAAACGGGCAAGGTCATTTGCCTATCCCTTCGCCTTAAAATGTACAAAAATATACAAAAATGTACAAATAGTCACTGTGTATTGTATGATAATTAATAGAATTGAGATCGAGTTTTACACGCGGGCAACGTTTTTGATTTACTAGCGTATAACACTTATTAGGTATACGAGTCCAAAGGCTGACAGCGCTGCGTTGCATCTTCTTCGACTGATTTCAAAAAAAGGAGGTGCTTAGTTCGGTTCTATTTTTTTTTAATGCGTTCAAACTTTTGGACTACTTAACTACGCAATTTAGTCATAGGCATTATGGAAGGATGGCATAGAATATTCAAACGTAAATATGATTCACGGTATTAGTAATGTATGGCGCCTATAGTGCCGATAGTTGATGGCCCAATCGACACCAAATTAAGATTGAGCATCATTTAACAGCTTAACAATAAGGATACCATTATCCTAACTAGTACTATAAAGTCCATACTTTACAGTACGAGGTTCAATTCAAGTCTTTCATTAGGTATATTGCGCTATATATTGAGGCTAGCATACTTATCACTACGCATAGTATAAAACAAAGTCGCTTTCCGCCGTCTATCTGTCCGTCTGTACCTATGCTTCAATCTTTAAAACTACGCAACGGATTTTGATCCGGTTTTTTAATAGATAGAGTGATTCAAGAGGAAGGTTTACCTGACTCCAATTTGAGCTACCTCTATGAGATTTGTTCTTCCGTTGCGGTCATTACCGTGGGAACAATATTGACATTTGAACCGTGCGCTCAAAACAATCGAATGTACACCCACTGCCGATGTAAACGCCACTAATTTAATCTAACTAATAAATGCGAAAGTATGGATGGATGGATAGATGGATGGATGGATGGATGGAGGGATGTTTGTTTGTTACTCAATCACGCCAGAACGGCCCAACGGATCTGGATGAAATTCGGCACATAGGTAGAGAAAAGTCTGGAATAGCACATAGGCTACTTTTTATCCCGGAAAGTTGCGTAGTTCCTGCGGGATAGCGATAAACGAATTCTTTGCAGACGAAGTCGCTGGCAACAGCTAGTATTATAAATGCGAAAGTATGGATGGATAGACCGATGGATGGATGGATGGAGGGATGTTTGTTTGTTACTCAATCACGCCAGAACGGCACAACGGATCTGGATGAAATTCGGCACATAGGTAGAGAAAAGTCTAGAATAGCACATAGGCTACTTTTTATCCCGGAAAGTTGCGTAGTTCCTGCGGGATAGCGATAAACGAATTCTTTGCAGACGAAGTCGCTGGCAACAGCTAGTACATACATAAATCCTTTACGGGGTAGACAGAGCCTTAGCTAACATTCGCATGATTGTAGGCGTATAGGTGGAAAGGGGAATCTAAACTAATTTAAAGCCTTATCCTTAAAACGCTTTACCATCACATTTAAGCGTTCTTCGACTTGTACCACAGCTTATTAATTACGCATTTCAAAAACGTATCACGCATAAAAACAGTCGCGTCGGTGAATGACTTTCGGTACACACTACACAAGCAACTACACACTACACGGACAAGCGTCGCAACTCGCATTCAATGGTATTGACGCATTTTTGGCAACTAGCCCACGAGTGCACATCCTGTCTTGCAGGGGATCGCGTATGTCCTCTCGTTCTCTTTAACATTTGTAGCAAATCTGGGTTAATCTATTATTTGTATTGCTAATTTATTGAATCACTAGCTTCTGCCCGCGACTTCGTCTAGCGAATACATACATACATATCGTCACGCCTCTTTCCCACAGGGGTAGGCAGAGACTACTTTGTCTAGCGAATTATACATAATAATATAAAACTTCCTATTGAATCACTCTATCTATTAAAAAAACCGCATCAAAATCCGTGGCGTAGTTTTAAAAATTTAAGCATACATAGGGACAGACAGACAGACAGGAAAGTGACTTTGTTTTATACTATGTTAGGGAAGCGTTATTTGGCGTAGCTTTCAATGAACATAAAGTTAAATTACAAATTTAAGAAACCCACCACGCATTAATCGGAATTTAAGAAGTCGCCTATCGCTATCCCGCGGGAGCCATGCAATTTTCCGGGATAAAAGTTATCCTATCGAAAGCATTGCATTATTCCCGATTAAGATAGGATAGGCACTTCCTAATCTTAGACTTTCTACTCTCTCTCTAGTATGTTTATAAGTACAAGTATGTATATTGATATTTATGCAAACGTGCTTGTAATAGAAAATTTAGTAGTGCCAATACATCAAATAATATGCAATGTATATGCATTGTTTCCGCCTACAACCCAGTTACGTGTAAGCGTCAAGACAGCCGTATCTTTTCCATCAAATATGTTAGTTAGTTTAGTACCTATACGTATAAAAGTTATAAAGCAGTACGATTATGGACTAATGGGGGTGTGCTGAAAATCAGCGCTGTGTCTGTTGGAAACCCCAGTGCGAGCTCTAACCCAAAGTCAATGCTGAGTACCTTCATTCCCTTTGCCACATTTGTTTTATGTTGCTTTCAAATTAATTAATATTAATGTAGTCAAAATAAGGTTAAAGTTGTACTTAATATAACTGTTTTTGTAATTGTTGTTTGTGGCAGCAAATCATCTTTTATCTTTTATCAAACTCACTCAGCAAGTGTCACATAATATTCCCATTAATAAAATATACAACGAATACTTGGATGATTGCTGACTTACCATCAGGTGACCCACTTGCTCGTTTGCGACCCTATGAAAACTAAAGAGATTATGTATATAAATGAGCTATTAATAGCAGCCTCTTCTATTTTTATAAGCTTTTGTCTAAGCTTACTAATGAGTGTTTTGGGCCAAATTTTGCAATTTAAATTTGACATAAGTACTTCTAGTAGGTAGTCGAATTGACTTGAAATTTGGTGAACACGTAGCATGAATAAATAACAATGCAAATATGTACAATCAGCACAAAATTTTATTTTATTTTATTTTTTATATAACAAAGTAACAGTCAAAAAAAAAACAAAAACTTGAAATCGTAGCAAGGGGAACAAAGTAGTCTGCCTACCGCTATGGGAAAGAGGCGTGACTGTATATATGCATGTAAAGTAACAGTTTCAAAAACACAAAACCTGAGTATCTCGAGCGGTTCACCACCTTGACGCTAACACATTCGTGAGGCCGAGGCGCTCAGTAATGTCTACACGAAGCATGTCGATTTACAAACAGCGGCACGCGACCGCGGCGCAGACAAGTTGGGACAGATGGTGTGTTTCTTTTATATTAAAAGAAGCAGAAACGTTCAGCGCATACGTTTGCCGTGGCTGGTCATTAACCGCTGTGGTGCCGATAGGTGATTCGAAGGCGAGCACGAGTTACGTTACGTTTTGTTTGTTTATCATTTCCTCTGTCGTCGAGAAAAAATTACGTTCTCAACATTTTAATTTTTTTAAAGAATAATGTTCAGTAGGATATGCTTTGAGCCTCTAATAATTTTGGGCCGGAAATTGTTCTAAGTATTTGCTTTGTTTTGCGAAAAAGGAAATTGTTTCACACGAATTACATTTCCTTTTAATATGTGACAGTTAGCGTAGAACCTTCTAAGGGTCTCAGGCATATTTCGTATACCTCATAAAACGTAAAGGCCGTTGCATTTTAAACTCTATCAGAAACAAATTAAAACCCAGATTCATAACGTCAGTTTCTTTTTTAATACAAGCTTCTTTGCTAACTCTGGGGCCTTATCATGACGTCTTAATGCGATTCAATTTAGGTTCGCTCGCTGTCAGATCCATACTAAAAATGACAGCTAAAACCTGCACTGAGTCAGAACTGAATGGCATTAAGACGTCATGGTAAGGCCGCAGAGTTGTTGAATTGTCATCCAGCCGGACCAACCGTCAAAGAGTTGAATTCGTCTTACGGAGATGAACAATGCCGGGCCACAAGAATGGCTTCCCTATTCTTTTATTGTCACCGAAATTAAATACATAATTTATGTAAAATTTTCAGTCAATCCGACCTCTGGGAAGTGTGTTAATGTTCGTTCGTAAGATTTGATCTGAACAACAAACATTAAGTTAGTAAAAAGCTTGTAAAAAAACAATTACCTCTTGTATTGTGGACTAGTCAGGTAGCTGTTTTTTGTTCAATGACTTATCGTATCTGTAAATCTGTATGTCTTTTATTGACACGGGATCTACATCTATTGTACGTTTCTTGAGCGAGAAAATAGTCTAATGACTTTATAATGTAAAGGTAATAGTGTAAACAAGACTCATTTATATCTTGCGTGGGGTAACACGGACCTTAATGTGTACATGTATGCAGGGTGTCGCATAACTAGTTCGACAAACTTAAAGTAGAGATTGGGTAGCACATCTGCTGAATATAGAAAAATGACATCAGTAGTAAGATTCTCACCGTTTTCGGGATATCTATAATTTTTTTATATTAAGTTGTTATCTTTCATTTGACTTTGTTCAAGATTTGACCTCTATTGGGGAATATTTGGTGACACGTTTAATTAAGTGATTTTCCTGTAGGTATATGGTAAATGTCCTGCTTAAGTTTGTCGTACAACTAAAGTCATTTATTTTATTCGTCGCTTTCACGTGTATATTAGACCTACAAGCTAATAAATTTCCCAACATTGAAACCCTGTTGTTGAGGATTCGATAGCAGGAGCAGAAAAGTGGAAGCGAAGTAAAGAATCAAGCAGCTGACATAAACAGTTTTAATGAGACAGATAGGCATATAGACAGACGATTTAAAAAAACACGTAAAAAAAGCAACTTGAAATAAGGAACAGGACAATAGACAAAAATCAAAAATAGGTATACAATTTTACAGCGCCAACACCTGTAGTATTAGGGCAATGCAATATAACTTAACCTAATAATGCGATTGAACAGCTACGGAACTAGGTTTGTTAAAAAAATATCGATACCTACCTACATACCTATATTGTTTTGATCTAGATGTATATATATATTTTTTTAATTATTCATTAGCAGATTATTTAGCAAAATTCAAAGCCGTGAAAGATTAGAACAAACTAAAAAAAAATATCTAACATATTTTGTCTATGATTATTATTATTATTATTACATAGTAGGTAGGTACCTATTGAATTATTTAAAAACCGAAATTCTCCGAAAATTAGACCAATACGTGTATGCTTTCATACCATAATGAATAACCGTGTCACAGTTGCCATTTAGGTACTAAAGTAAATTAAATTAGGTAATTATTAAAAAAAACCGACTGCGTCAATAATATTTTTTTTATAATTCTGATGTACCCAGTGTCACTCTCACGATTAACATGAATTTAATCATATCTCTCAATCTCAAATCCGACAAGCTATTTAGGCTCTAGGGCGTGCAAAAAAAATACATAAATATACATAGGTACACTCGGAAAACATAACCGTCCTTCTAGCACAGTCGGGTACAAAAGAAACCCACTCGATTCTTGAAGTACTTAACTCAATGTTTTTATTTACTAGGTATGATTAAAGTGCGGGGAAACACATAACTGTTAAAACGCATATCTATAGAGGTTATCGTGGTTACAAGTGACTTCTGGTGTGATTAAATCACGATGAGAATTATATTTATGGTTCTCAGAGTAAAAAAGGAACCTTTGTATCATTTCGGTGTTCATCGGTCTGGGCCCTTTTCATCAGGTACTCGTGGACGTGTACGTGACCAATTTAAATTACCTAAAATGAAACTCTTCGGGCTGTGAATTCTTGTAATTTTAACCCTGAAAGAATTAGGCTAGGAATACACACGCCTGTAGCTTGTACATTTTTGTGCAAGCACCTAGCACACGTATGTCACGCTTCATCATATAATGACACAAGAGAAGTTTACTTGCACAAAAAATGTGTAAGCTTCAGGCATGTGTATCCTCAGTCTTAGGTTTATTAGTTTTCTCTCTTTCAAATTAGACCTTACAACATAAGTGAACGAAAAATCGGAAAATCATTTATCTGCAAAAAATACTTTGTTTTTCTTTGAATTACTATGAAGAACAAATTTGTTTTTTACTGGCGTATAGATTGTACGAGCAAGACTCGCACTTGACCGATTTTTATAAGATCAAAAGTGCAATTAACAAGTTAGAAATTTTGATTTTTTTGGTTGCTAATAAGACAGTATTTATAGGTAACTTGTCAAACCAACTGCGTTCATAATTTTACAGTCCACTATTCTACTTATGTTTACTCAAAATGCCAGAGTCAACAATGAGATCACAACTATGACTTAAGAGGCTGACAACACCTAATTTTGTTGAAATTGATGTTATTTAAACACTTTTTTAAGAAAAACTGCACACAAAAAAATACAAAAAAAAATATAATGTTAATTTTCATCATATTTCAAACACGCTAGACGGGCTCGATACTAATTGAACAAAATCGGCTCGATAGAAAATAATTGCAAAGATTGGTCTTAAAATCATCATTAAACGGTTCTATGTCTTTATTTTTTCGACGTATGGGTCTGCAATTAAAAACATAAAGTCAACATATTCATACCTAAACGGCTAACGAGTCGCTTTAATCAAAAAGTGACCAAAAAGAGCTTTTCGTATTATGTTTGACTTGGTTATTAGAGACAGAGATGTTCATAATGATGTTCTCTATCTCTCTCATAATGAGGTAAACTTCACCCTGATAATATAAAATGAAAGTCTGAACTGACTTACTTATCAATGCCCAGAGTTCTTGGACTTAGAAAGCTGAAAATTCTGCGCAAAGGTTACATTTTCGATTTTGACGTAGTTTTCTAAATTTCCATGGTCTAGGGAACTTTGCACCGGTTGCGAAGCCGTAAACACAGACAAACATAATAAAGTCAAGGAAAAACCTAATCGGTTCTTCACCGTTAATGTTTAACCACTACCTAATGATTCATGGTGTTATAAAGTCACGGTTATCAATGCATTAAACACAATACACAAACCGTGTCACTATAAATAAATAACATTTCGAGCGCAATTCATTGTACAGTTGAATATTTATTGGATATACAATTCGAGTTGATAATATGAGTACGTTAACAATGGAAGATAGAGATGGCACAGGCGCCAAGGATAAGTCTATCTATCGTGTCAAAGGTGTCAATGTTTGTACGACTGTAGTCAATAAGTAAGTTTAAATGTTTGTTCCGTCTGCGTATGTCGTTGTTCCCTCTTAAAGACTTGGAGAATGTATAGATTTTAACAAATTTGATGTTGATAGATAAAAAGCCGTGGTAGCCTAGTGGTTTGACCTGTGGCCTCTCAAGCAGAGGGTCGTGGGTTCGAATCCCGGGCTCGCACCTCTGAGTTTTTCGGAATTTATGTGCGATATCTCATTTGAAATTTACCATGAGCTTTTCGGTGAAGGAAAACATCGTGAGGAAACCTGCACACAACTTCGAAGATTTCAATGACGTGTGTGAAGTTCCCAATCCGCACTGGGCCCGCGTGGGAACCTAGCCCAAGCCCTCTCATTCTGAGAGGAGGCCTGTGCCCAGCAGTGGGATGTATACATATACGTACGTATAGGCTGGAGATGATGATGATGAAATTCATCCAATCATGCTAAACGCGACCTTATATAAATAAAGATGTGATTTATCCTATGTACGTAGATTCATATAGGAATCATATTGCAATTGAATACTGCAGGCTTATTGTCTAACTCGCTCGCAATCACCATCGTTTTCATTTTGACAGTTCATGTATGGGCTGACAATTGGCATCGGAATCAGCTAGCTGTCACATTCATACAAGAACTGTCAAAATGAACACGATGGCGATTGCGAGCGAGTTAGACAATAAGCCTACTGGTCACATAAACAAACAGCGAGGTAGGAATAAGCCATCATTATAATACTAAGAACCATCCTGAGTTTTGGAAATGGAGTTTGCAAACGAACTTAATTTATTTTTGAGCCTGATTCGAGGTTCTTAAACAGAAACTAAACATATGAATGAAGCCGTTTTCCCTTAGTTTGAGACTTCATTTTAATACTTTAACTTTCTGCCACAACTCTGCACTGACTTTTATTTCATAATAATTCTGCTTTCGGCGGCACAAACTATTTTAGCAAATTAGACATTTTATCCGTCTAGCCGTTAATATCGAGGAAAACAGTAAATATACTCACATATGTATTGCAGTAGGTAAAACCCAACATATGAAACACGTTCTGGTTACATCAATACATCACTACACTCGTTATGTCATTAGAATGAAAACATGGTGAGGGCAACCCTACGGGAATAGGTCCAATCATTTCGTCAACTAACAATTATATAGACGAATGCATAATTTCACACATGGAACATTTGGCAAACCTACTTACATAAAAAAGAATACATGATTACGAGGCTCGAACGAGGAGGTTTAGGTTAGGTGGGTGTGGTTTTATAACTTTTCCAATTTCAAAAGTTAATTTATGTATTACTAGCAGATAATAAAGGTTTGCCAGACGAAACATTTGTGAAAAGCGTCATTACGCGTTAGTACAATAGCTCTGGATAAGGAGATGTGGAGGTCGAGAAGGGAGACCTTTGCCTAGCTGTGGGATACAATTATAGGCTGATATAATATAATAATAATGAACAAAATGGCAGACGGTTCTTATTTTGCGTTTGGTATGACGTCACATTGACTAGAAAACAAACGGTTCTTGTCCAAATACAGGGCCAGAGCTGTCGTGTCTAAGTTTTCGTAACCTTGTGACGCTTAAGCTACTAGGGGTTCATTTAAATTAAACCAGGAGCGTCAACAAAAAAAACATTTATTTGGGGAGTGCAACTCCCCTTAAAAAAACTGAATCGAGCAAGAGAGGGTCGTGGGGGTAAAGGCCTGTCTGATCTTGCTCCGTAGTCCGGTACTCCCCTGAGTGGTCGCAGACGGCCGAGGGGTCCAGGTCGACCAGCGGTAACGAGAGGGTAAGGCGGCTCGGAGCAGACGGTAGGTGCACCTAACCGAGGTGTTGGGCTGTGTGCTTGCTGGGCCTCTAGCGTAAACGTCGCACCCTGTGAATTATGCACAGTGTAAGGTACTGCTCCAGTTTTTTCTCCGCTCGACCTATGAACACCCTGTAGATAGGACCGTAGAGGAAGCCGGTAAAATAGCGTGTTTGTGTTCACAAGCAGAGCGGAGTCATAGAAAACAATAATAAGCACTAGCTAGAAAGCAACACTAAAAGAAACATGGTTCTACCCTCCTAAAAAAATAAGGTGGAATGATTTGCAATTTTTACACAGAATTACTAGCAAAAACGAAGTTGTAATTAAGTGTGTACAAAATGATGATTTGCAATTCCAATAACCATTAGGTGAAACATTTAATAAATATAAAGTTAATAAAATTGGAATTGAAATACTTGCATTTTTACTAATAACGATTAGCAACAATGGAATAATAATTTAAGTGAATAAGCAATGATGATTTATAAAAATTATGAATTTAATTACAATTGAATAAAAATAATTCCACCAAAATTATTACTACAACTAATCTGATTTTAAATATAAAACGTTCAACACTTTCACTTACCAGAATTGGGTGCGAATTGATACGCGAATTAAATATGCCTCCGAAGTACGTCGGGGTATTTGCGGGGCGTCCACGGACACCGAAAATATTTATTGAATTATATTTTTAAAATTATAAATCGTGCCAGCGCGCGAGACGACACGTATTAATGAATGTGTGCGCTGCTGGTACGTGGGTGTCTCAGGTGACTGATTGCCATGGACTGATCCGAGACCGCGGCGCGAACGCCTCGATAATTCTTTTCAATAGAAAACGGGTTGTTGCCTAGCGCATCGTAAGAATAGTCGCGCACAGAAGCGTTAACGTATTTATATTACTATAATCATTTTTTTTTGTTATTATATTTAAATTAGTTTATTAGGTTAGATTAGATTAAGAGATTATTTTATATTAGTGAATAAGTTAGGTTAATTTAGATTAATAAATAAAATATTTTGTAAATAAAATCATTAATTTTATAATAATTTTATTAAAATTGTGTAGTAATTTCGTAACAAAGGTCACAACGTTACATTACCCCGCGCGTCATAGAAAGGATTTTATTCCTCAGAATAAAATCCGCGCAATATACGCTAACGTATTTGCATTAAACCTGTTATACTACCTGACAGCAACATTCATACTTCTCGCAGTTACGATAGCGGCAATATCTGGTTTAACCGAAAGATAATAACGCGTCCATACTCATTGAAGGTGACCAGTTATGACTAAACCGGTAACCAATACAAATACAATGCTTGCACTTATGAAGTTGGTATGATAGACACGAGAAGGGGAAATTAACGAAGTGATCCTACTAATTTTATATCTTTGATGTGCCATGTACCCAGATTTTTGCCTGACATATCTTCTAGAACATAGACAAGGGGTGATTTCTTCTCGATTACTCGACACTTAATAAATTTTGGAGCCAGTTTTTTACTAAAGTATTTGTCTTTGTTACTTAATACGTAAGCCCGCTTCATGACTACATCGCCCACACTAAATTCCACATTCTTACGACGTAGATTATAATGTGATGTGTTTTTTACACGAGCCTGCCATAACTTAGCCTGCACCTGATCAAACACACTGGAAAGGCTGCCTAGATTTTCGGCGTAAATGTCACGTGGTAAAAAGAGAACTTCATCACCTAGGTCACTTTCCAAATAGTGTGTACCACATGTTACGAGTTCCCTGCCGAATACCAAAAAGGAAGGAGTGAAACCAGTTGCCTCGTTCACAGAGTTATTTATGGCAAACTGTACCTTTGGAATAAAGACGTCCCAAGTTCTGTGATCTTCCTCTACGAAGGTTGAAATGCAGGTAATTATGGTACGGTTATAACGTTCTACGCAATTAATTTGTGGCGTGTACTTAGGCGTGTAGAAGATGTTAGGAATATTGTATTTTCGAAATAACTCCACTGTGACATTGCTAACCATCTGACTACCGTTGTCTAGAAAAATCGTTTGAGGAACTCCATGCACTAAGAAGAGTGCCTCCTCAAGGATCTTAGTGATGATTGGTGATGTAGCGTTACGTATAGGAAAGATTAAGCAAAATTTTGAAAAACAACAAGTTATTACCAAAATGAAATTATTTTGTTTCCGGCTAACAGGCAGAGGACCCATAAGATCGATCGATACCATCTGAAAGGGACGGGAACATTGCTTAGGCCGTCCCATCTCACCCAAGACTTGATGAGTCTGATGCTTGTATGACAGACATTTGGTACAAGAACTGACAAATTTGACTACGTCCTGGTGCATGCCCGGCTAGCTCAGTCGGTAGAGCATGAGACTCTTAATCTCAGGGTCGTGGGTTCGAGCCCCACGTTGGGCGCCAATGTGACGCTTAAGCTACTAGGGGTTCATTTAAATTAAACCAGGAGCGTCAACAAAAAAAACATTTATTTGGGGAGTGCAACTCCCCTTAAAAAAACTGAATCGAGCAAGAGAGGGTCGTGGGGGTAAAGGCCTGTCTGATCTTGCTCCGTAGTCCGGTACTCCCCTGAGTGGTCGCAGACGGCCGAGGGGTCCAGGTCGACCAGCGGTAACGAGAGGGTAAGGCGGCTCGGAGCAGACGGTAGGTGCACCTAACCGAGGTGTTGGGCTGTGTGCTTGCTGGGCCTCTAGCGTAAACGTCGCACCCTGTGAATTATGCACAGTGTAAGGTACTGCTCCAGTTTTTTCTCCGCTCGACCTATGAACACCCTGTAGATAGGACCGTAGAGGAAGCCGGTAAAATAGCGTGTTTGTGTTCACAAGCAGAGCGGAGTCATAGAAAACAATAATAAGCACTAGCTAGAAAGCAACACTAAAAGAAACATGGTTCTACCCTCCTAAAAAAATAAGGTGGAATGATTTGCAATTTTTACACAGAATTACTAGCAAAAACGAAGTTGTAATTAAGTGTGTACAAAATGATGATTTGCAATTCCAATAACCATTAGGTGAAACATTTAATAAATATAAAGTTAATAAAATTGGAATTGAAATACTTGCATTTTTACTAATAACGATTAGCAACAATGGAATAATAATTTAAGTGAATAAGCAATGATGATTTATAAAAATTATGAATTTAATTACAATTGAATAAAAATAATTCCACCAAAATTATTACTACAACTAATCTGATTTTAAATATAAAACGTTCAACACTTTCACTTACCAGAATTGGGTGCGAATTGATACGCGAATTAAATATGCCTCCGAAGTACGTCGGGGTATTTGCGGGGCGTCCACGGACACCGAAAATATTTATTGAATTATATTTTTAAAATTATAAATCGTGCCAGCGCGCGAGACGACACGTATTAATGAATGTGTGCGCTGCTGGTACGTGGGTGTCTCAGGTGACTGATTGCCATGGACTGATCCGAGACCGCGGCGCGAACGCCTCGATAATTCTTTTCAATAGAAAACGGGTTGTTGCCTAGCGCATCGTAAGAATAGTCGCGCACAGAAGCGTTAACGTATTTATATTACTATAATCATTTTTTTTTGTTATTATATTTAAATTAGTTTATTAGGTTAGATTAGATTAAGAGATTATTTTATATTAGTGAATAAGTTAGGTTAATTTAGATTAATAAATAAAATATTTTGTAAATAAAATCATTAATTTTATAATAATTTTATTAAAATTGTGTAGTAATTTCGTAACAAAGGTCACAACGTTACAACCTAAGTCCGAACGAACTGCGCTTGGTTGGCCAACCGCATCGGACAACAAAGACCATTGTAGCTGAAGCACGTAGGTAGCCTTTCTTTGCTTCGTACATTAAGAGTTCAACTCTTGTAAGCAGAATCTTAAATTCTTTGTATAAGTACATAATGGACATACTTTTGCTCCGACTTTAAAGCTTCTTGGAAATTCTAGCACGTAACGTATCAGTATTCATTCGCTTTAACAAGTCAATATTATTGACGTTTGATATATTATACTCGAATAAGGTGACCTTAATTAAGTTAAGTATATACCAAATTACGAGCTTTCGCATCGTCTCTCAAGGATACTTCAAACCCTGACTCGTAATATTCAAAATACGTCACCAAAGACATTAAATTAATATCAGTCAAAGGAGCGCTAACATAGACGGTCGCGTGTCCCCTAGCCACCAAAATAACCAACCGTAAGGAGATGAACTCTGTCACTTTAAATAAATACGTCGTACTACTAAAATTTCCTGTATATTTCTGTCCCCACTTTGCACGGCGATTGCTTTCTAAATGTGGAGCTGTCGTTGAGGAAGATTTAAGGATTAGCATTTTTAATCTATATATAAGTCCACTCCAAAAAGAGGAAGGAATTTTCAATTTAATGTTGCTTGGTGCGGCACGAAAGTATTAATGCTTTGACCAGATAGTACCAGATTTGATCATTACCTTACCGCTATAACCAAGAGGCATCTGATTACAATAAACTTACTTGTTCTAGTTGCGATTGGTCGCAGATCTTACCTAATACCGTCGAAGTTATTGTCATGTCACTATATTTAGTACAAAAACCGCTAATTTTACGCAATTTAAAATGATTACACGATTAAACATGGTCTGTCTTCATTAATGCAGAAAAAAGTATGAACAGAGCTCATTCACGAGTCTAGTACATCATGCGTATTCAGGACGAAATGGCGTTAAAGTTCTGCATGTTTTTAATACCAAACTGACCTAATTAGTTAGGTAATCCTCGTGTTTACACGAAACACTCAGTGTAATGAAGACGCTGAAGGCACATGAATTACAAGTGGGCGGGATACTAAATGGATATTTCCTCAACTGCTTCATCCCGGTTTCAACACACGGGTTTGCGTTCGCGTTTATCTCGAAATAAACATACATTAATTTTATCACGTGCAATACAGTGCAGTTCGCTAAAATAGAATCCCTCTGTAGTTAGCGCTTGTAATAGTGTAACATAATATGTGAACACACGTCCAGAAGCGTCATTAATTTGTTTTATTTTAGTTTTACAGCGGCTTAACGTCTATTTCAAAAAACAAATGGATTCAAAACTGGTCAAGGTATAATTACACAATGCAGACAAACCAAGTTAATTTTAGTTAAACGATTGTTTTTGTGCTAGGATCAAAAGCCCACCATTATAATTACGACACAATTCTTTATATTCAAGTAAACATATAATTGAACTTCCTTCCATTGATTTCCTTTTCAATAGGTGGTCAAGGTTATGCCAAGCCGTAGAGCTGACAATGACCAAGATTTTTTGAAGTAGGAACCTAAATACGTAGTTATAAATATCATAAGGAAAAGTGGAATAATATTCAGGATTTTCCCCATGTAAAGTGTAAATACATGCATACCTACCATACATAAATCACGTCTTTCTCCCTTACAGGGTAAACAGGACCTAAGGTAAAAAGAATTAGCATAACGTTTAGCATAATTGTGGGTGTATGGGTGGAAATTGGATTCCAAATAGTGATGGGTTGTTAGCCGCCTTGAGTCCTAGGATTTTCACCCATTCCCTCGATGGGCTTTTACCATCTGCGCGGGAAGAGATGCATCCAGGTACATTCAGTTTTTTCTTTACTCCCGGCAGGCCCCTCTTCTCCACTGGGCACTATGGGCACATGCCCAGGGCCCCGCGATCGAATGGGGCCCCCTAGTTCCTGCCAGATTACCAAATGATAACCGATATTTAGGTCATAGGGGCCCCATGATCCTAATGTGCCCAGGGCCTCAAATAGTTTAAAGACGGCCCTGACTCCCGGACCAGTAGGCTTATTGTCTAACTCGCTCGCGATCGCCATCGTGTTCATTTTGACAGTTCTTGTATGAATGTGACAGCTAGCTGATTCCGAAGCCAATTGTCAGCCCATAGATGAACTGTCAAAATGAACACGATGGCGACTGCGAGCGAGTTAGACAATAAGCCTACAGCATGGAAGCTCAAAGGTCATAATTATAGTGTAAATATCACGTAGTTATGTACACATTCCTAATACGTTGATGCTATTTGTTGTTATCAGAATTAACTGGACTCCCTTTTCCTTATCTGCACAATATATCGTTCTCACACATTTATACACGTTATTAATTTTGCTAGAAGACGGTGTGTGATTTTCTGTTTAGTTTCAACATCACCATCCATCTCTGATATTAAACCGAAAGTTTCTTTTCACTTGAAAATTAGCTAAAAATTAAACAACTTTTAGTTATTCCAGTTTACTGAATGTTGCTTGCTGCAGATAATTATTGTGTTTAACACTCGGCTCGTTTAATAGAGTCAATAGAGAGTCCATATTGACGCTCATAAGTATAATTCTTATACATTAATTTTTCAAAAACTGTTTTGTTCTGAAACAGTACGGTAATTTTTTTGGAATTGCTGTTAAACTAAACTAAAGGGTCCTTCTAATGAAAGACAAAATTAAGACGTACTAATTATGAAAAGTGATGAGTGTGTAAAAAATAAATAGACGTGTTAGATTCCGCATCTGGCTGAAGTGACGTTGCGTCCGACGTTTTTAAATCAGAAACACACTCAAAGCTGTCTGACGAGCATGAAATAGCTTTGCTCTCTTTACTCAGCGTTGCAACAGCCACGATTCGCGACGAATATTTTTGTATCACACTACTACTGTGCTAAAGCACAAAATAACTGGCATTAGCTGGATACTGAAATACTGACGGAGCGACCCGTTTCGCGAGGCAGCTGCATGAGGCATAATTTTGTTTGGCAAAGGATTCAAAGGCGTGTCAAAAGTGGCTGCTTCACAAGGCGGCTTTTTAGACAATGCCCAACTATTGACTTTTAGGGCCTGTTTCGCCACTCTCTATTAACTGTCAGTTATCTATGATGACGTCTCTGTCTGTTTCGTAGTAATGAATATAGACGGCATCATAGATAACTGACACTTAAGTTAGCTGGAACTTAACAGAGAGTGGTGAAACAGGCCCTTAGACTGGTTATGGTTAGACTACATCTAGCTTGTATTACTAGCAGCTTTACAGTGGCTCAAAAAGTAACCTTGCAACGCACCTTCAGAGCTAGATTAGCTTCTCTAAAGCAACATAAGCAATAGCTAAATGCAACCACAATTGGATCTTGACTTGATAGCTTCAAAAATAACGATGCTTTAAGCCTCAAATAGATGGCGTTGTCGCTACCCCAAGTCTCGAAAGTACGGATGCGAATACGCTACTTCTGTAATGGGTAAAGTTGATCAGCTTACCTCTCCAAGATTGATGAATCCATGGTCCCTCGCCACGGCATCAGCGGCCTCCTGGCCATCCGGCACATGGACCGCCCAAGTAGGCGTGTAATGCGCAGACGCGGAACACAGCAGCGACAGCACGGCCAAAGCCTGTGCGCACCGCGCCATCGCACTCACACACTCACCGGCTAGTACTTATCAGCATTTCACATTCACAACTTAAAGTCGAACCGTCTATCTAACGTAGAGGATGCTGCAAAAAAAGCTCGATTTTTCGAAAATTTGAACCGATTTTGATGTAAATCCGACGACACAAATTTTACTAGCGGAGTGGAAACACACATAAAATTTGAATTTATGAACATTCAAGTGAAAATTACATCGCTCCTGGCACTGCACCGATTCACCCGTTATAACCGTGTAGATCAGCGCTCATGTATATGAGATACTATAGATAAGTAGATAATGGAAACTGCATAAATAACCAGTCCTAGTAACCCTTTACAAACGACTGACCTGGTTTGGTTCAAAATGCATCTGAGGGTTCCACAGATTGCCCGATAACTAACTATGACCTACAAAAACCCATCAACGAATATCTTTGATGAGCTCGCCAATATCGACAACAGTTCGGTAATAATTGGGTCAAGTACTCGTCGAGGACAGACGCCTCTTGGCAAGCGAGTTAGTACTACCATTAATCACATCTACAGGCTCCATCGATACCCGCACAACCTATTTTTTTTCCAAAAGCCATTGTGCTTGAAGCTTGACCTTTTTCCTGAATAAACAAGATATGCAAATCACCCCACGCGGCCAGAATGAGTTTCCCCATTCTTTGTTGTAGTGAAATAAGTTTTACGCGTTTTGTATGCTCTCCGGGTGCCAAGATTGGCCCTGTCTGTTCCAGATATGGGCTATGAGACGACAGTAGTTTTGGTGAATAGACTAATTTGAAATCGTCGCCATAATTTGCCAAATGATTTGCCAAATTTAAGAGCTTGATACTATTATTTAACCTAATTTCATTCTTGATTGTTTAACCTTTAAATTATGAATACATTTTGTTTGGATTTCGATTTTTAATAGCTCTTCACGATAGAATGGTTGAGTGAGCCACAGTGTAAGTTAGCACATAGAGTCGATAGTTACAAAGGTATTGAGTTGAGGTGACGATACTTCCTTAGTCATACAGGTGATCGTTACTACATAAGTAGAGAAACCAGCGCCAAGGGAAATTGAATGAACTAAAAGGTACTTACTCAAACTTTCTACCAACTTTGTACACTGAATATGTTTTGTGTAGGCACGATAAAATTTATTGTGTGCAAATTGACGTAATTTTCGAAGGTAAATAATGAATTATTTTGGCTGATGATTAAGAATTGCGGTCTTGATGAATGTTGACATAAAAACAAAACACGGCGGACCTACTGTTTACATCAGAACAATAAAGGTAAAAGTAACAACGTTATTAAAGCATTATTACTGTTAATAAATTCGAGTAGCAGGAGAAAAATAGCTACTAAGTATCATGATAGTAAGAGTTATAACTGTATTGCCATTGAAGTTATCTGTGTCTCAATGTCTTAGTGTGAGTGCCTATTCATTTGCAAAGATAAACGTATTCAATATCGACCATTACACAAATGTATGTATTTATTTTATTCGTAGTTAAGGTGACAGAAACAGACGTTGTGGTTGGAAAAATAAACGCTAATAAGCGCCCTAGTGACCTACATAAAACAACAGAGGTAGTATTTTAAATAACTCAAAAGTAGACCAGACAATTGCACGGTTTAGACAACGATGTTTACAGTTATGTTTGATGCAATTATTTATGACGCCGCATGCCAATACGAGTGTCAAGTATTTGCTGTGATTTCGTGGGACGTTTGTAGATATACTGGTATAGCAAACGTTTACGAAACTGACATATTAATAATCTTATCTGTGTTACCACTGCGCTAAGTAAACATTTGTTTATGACGAATCGGCAATACGATATTTGGCTCGCAGTCCACGTCTGAGGGCGGATGGATGTATCATCGATGGCTTCCGATGGGAAGGACGAAGATTCCGTGGCACTTAGACAATAGCAGCCGGTGAGAGTCGGCGCCGCTACGAGCGTTCACCTCTCGCATCCCGACACTGTTATTATCATAATCCTTGTTTGCCGTTGCTTTAGAACGGTAGATCCTCACGTGTAGATAAGCTGCAACATCCACTACGTTACACTGTGATGCACTAGAGTCATTATTGGGGCACGGGACAACTGTCAACTGGCGCGTGAATTTCGCTGCGGGAGTGGGCGATACACGTCCGTCGCCGACCGCATGTGATGCTGACTAGCTTGACTTGATCTCGGTCGCTCACCGCGATTGGTTAGGCGCGAGACGGCGCGCGGTGTTGCCAAGCTCCGCAATTTACCCGGACTTGGGGGGATTTTATGGTGATTTGTGTGATTGCCTTCACCTAAAAGGTGTAGGTATTTTTTTTTTTTTTGTTGGCTCAAACGTGAATGTGAAACGTAAACACATGAATTTTGTATTTATGGGTCGGGACACCTTTAGAGGTCAATTTTTTTCACATTTTATAAACCGTACATTCCATATGACATATCTAAATTTGATTTATTTTCAATTTATAAATGAAAATATGTACTTAGTGTGTTGCAAATGTATTATTTTTTAGATTTTCAGTGAAATATTTTATTCGAACATTGTTACTAAGTATCTATAAAAACCATTGTTCCACATGAAAATGTTATTTGTATTATTTTGTAAATTGGTTCTGTTTCTCTATATTTGTACAATAAATCATTACTTACTTACTAAAACGTCTCCAAAATCTTTCTCAATAATAAATAAATAGGTACCTACCTACGCTACTATTATTAAACATAGATGAAATATCATTAATTTTATGTAAATTTTAAATAATTTAATGAAACCAGAGAGGAGCGGATTTCATAGCTTTTTCAGTACAGATTCACCGGGCAGAGGGTTAATAAATAATCCTCAACAGTGGGTATACTGACATAAATATACCTTAAAAAAAACTCATTTGGCATATCGTATGAGTCCTAATCCGAAAATGATATCTCCCATAAAGGGAAATCCAATTTTCGGCACGCTCGAGATCCATTTCGATTGCCAAATTTTTTATGGAAGCCCCATGGGTTTTCTTAATTCAATGGGATTTTCCAAAATATTGATTGTGATCTTCATTCACGGAAATTTCACGAGGCTAGAATTTGCGATCGAAATTCGGGGTTTTTTTACTGCAATCCCGTGGGATTCCCAAAATGCACTTTCATGACTTATTTATGTTAATTTTATGAGACCTAAAATGGCTAGACTCAAATTAAAAGCGTAAAATATAGGTATTTAGAAGTTACATTTCGGGATTTTTTTGCTTACATTGAAAAAATTAACCAACGAAATTTATGTGCGCATAACTTCCAAACGACTACACTAAATTGTATATTTACTTTTTTTGTTGTGTTTGTTACTATTAGGACTAGGTTTGTAGACATAAAACAAAAAATTGAAAGTTAAAAAAAAGCATGCGAGCATGTATGAAGAGATTGATGAATGTGGATGAAGCGAAAGAGGTAAGTCAGGATTTATACATAATAAACCTTCCTCTTGAATCACTCTATCTATTTAAAAAACCGCATCAAAATCCGTTGCGTAATTTTAAATATTTAAGCACACATAGAGACAGACAGACAGACAGACAGCGGAAAGCGACTTTGTTTTACACTATGTAGTGATGAAAAGACAAAATTGGAAACTTTGCTTGATAAAACGTAACGCGTTAACAGAATGTCTACAGACAAAGATAGTTTCTGATAGATATTTATTTCTGATATCCTATACTAGGATAAAGACGTGATTTATATATGTACTAGCTGTTGCTAGCGACTTCGTCTGCAAAGAATTCGTTTATCGCTATCCCGCGGGAACTACGCAATTTTCCGGGATAAAAAGTAGCCTATGTGCTATTCCAGACTTTTCTCTATCTATGTGCCGAATTTCATCCAGATCCGTTGGGCCGTTCTGGCGTGATTGAGTAACCAACAAACATCCATCCATCCATCCATCCATACTTTCGCATTTATAATATTAGTTACATGTATGCTTCCGGATACTGTAACGGAGCTCCATAAATTCCCTTTTCTGGATTAACCATCCAGTCGACTCTAACAAGAGTGAAGTCTATATTTTACAAATTTTGACGTTTCATTAGTAGCCTCCGCGTTATCCCGAATTTGTCCCAGTTAAAGTAGCAACCGAATTCGAGGCCATTTTTGTATTCCACTCGAGTTTAAAACTGAAAATCAATGATACCCAAGAGTAGAGTACTAAAATTTGTCATCCCCTTGTTAGGCCCCCTGATAGATATGCGATGAGAGGCTATTTTACTTGCTTTTGTTTAAATGACAACCGGATAGCCTAATGGTTAGTGACCCTGACTATGAAGCTAGAGGTCCCGGGTTCGAATCCCGGTAGGGGCAGACATTTGTATGATGAATATGAATGTATGTGCCCGAGTTATGGATGTTGTATGTATTTAATCTACATTATATATTTATCCGTTGCCTGGTACCCATAGTACAAGCTTTGCTTAGTTTGGGCCTGGGTCAGTTGGTGTAATTTGTCCCATGAAAAAAAAATTGCCATCTTTAGATAGTATGCACCGCTGCATACTATCAAATACCTACTATGTGAGGTTCAACTCAACTATAGACAACAAACAGTGCTGGCAAAAAAATGCTTGTGCTAAAAAAAAAAATGGCGTCCGGTTACAACAAAACGAACGAACGTTTGCTTTCTAGTTTTCGCTGCTCAAGTTCTGGGAAAGATCTTCGTCTTTGATTCAAGAATCTACATTTCCCAATTACCTCTTGGGAACCCCCTAACCAGGGCTACCCTACTAATATTATAAATGCGAAGGTTTATGAGGATGGATGGATGGATGGATGTGACGATGTGAATGTGTATGTTTGTTCCTTCGCGACTGGACGGATTTGGATAAAATTTGGAACTGAGATAGCCTGGTACCCTAGATTAACAGATATCCTACTTTTTATCCCAGAAAATTGCAGATCCTGCGCGATAGCGATGAACATGTCAAAGGTCGTTTACGTGCCGGCACGTAAGTCTAACGAAGACGAGTCACGTGGAGGGGATCTGCGCACCCACGGATACCGTATTTTATACTTCTGCGCATACAAGGTCAGATTAGGCTTACGTGCCGGCACTTATAGTCGTAGCTGCCTAATGTAAGTCTAATTCAACGCGGACAGAAGCTAGTTCATAATAAAATTAGCATGGTATCCTCTCCACCCATTGGCTCTGCTCTAATACCAAATGTTCAGTCAGATATGCATTCTTCGAAGTCAAGGAAACAGATGAATAATTTACGGTATCGTGGAGTTCGGGTAGTTTCTCTTATTAGGCTAATTTCACCTAGTTAGGACGTCACGAGACTCATTAACTAAGTCTGCATAGATTTAACAACGTGCCTTGGAAATAACATTACCAAGCAGGCTCAAGGTATACACGTACAGCCCGTGCACTTTTAGAATGCTATTCAGCAGGCTTATTACGTAACTCGCTCGCGATCGCCGTCGTATTTATTTTGACAGTTCTTGTATGAATGTGACAGCTAGCTGATTCCGATGCCAACGTTAGCCCATATAATGAACAACTGTCAAAATGAAGACGATGATGATCGCGACTGTGCTGCAGTTTATATAACCTGTAGGCTTATTGTCTAACTCGCTCGCAATCGCCATCGTGTTCATTTTGACAGTTCATGTATGGGCTGACAATTGACATCGGAATCAGCTAGCCGTCACATTCATACAAAAACTGTCAAAATGAACACAATGGCGATTGCGAGCGAGTTAGACAATAAGCCTACTGCTTATTGCGTTAAAAATGTACACTAAGAAATAAGAAGTTTTTCGTAGTGTTGGGGGTTTAGATGAAGGTTAACCTAACACCAAAATATTGTTACACTCATTGAACATATATTTCATCAATAGACCTTCCATTTCTCAGTTATTTATGATAGTTTTTTTGGGCTTCCATGCTGATTTGGGAGTAAAGAAAAAACATAGAATGTACCAGTTGCTCTTCCCGCTCCGATGGTAAAAGCCCATCGAGGGAATGGGCAATTGGACATAGGAATCATGTTACATGCGATGTGGCTAGCAACCCATCAGTATTTTGATTCCCCTTTCCACCTATACGCCCACAATCATGCTAAGAGTGGCCTTAGGCTCTGTCTACACCGTAAGGGATAACAACGTGATTTATGTGTGTGTGTGTATGTGTGAATTTGAAGTTATCTCTTGGTGAAACAAAATTTCGTGAAGAATATATTTTGAAATTTGAAAGTCTGTGAAATGAGAGTACTCAATAGGACAGGTAGAGTAGGTAAATATACCTAAGTGCTGAACAATAGTAATTCAATACGGCAAGCCTATGGCGATCGCTATATTGCATGCAAGCTTAGTGGCATATAAACGACGCGTTAACTAAATACTTGCTTAAACCAAACCGCATGAATCTATACTTCATTTAATTTAGGATGAGAAACCGCAACAACATTATATTGCGGCTCGTGAACTGTAATCTCTTTACAATTTTACAATTTTTGCGGCTGCCAAACTATTGCACTGTACTATTTGCTAGGTTAGAAATTGTTGACCAGACGCAATATAATGTTATTGTGGTTTCTCGTTCTAAATTAAATGAAGTATAGAGCGATGGGCCTTAATCTTCACCCCTTGGGTTCCGCGAGATGGCCATCGAAGCGTTGGTAGACCCAGAAGAAGATAGCCGGACGACTTGGACGCATCGCATATCAAGTAGAGTGGCAGGAGCATGCACTCGACCGGGACGAGTGGCGGAAAAAGTGGAGGCCTTTATTGCCCAGCAGTGGGGCACTCAATTAATCTACGTGTATCGAATGTGTGTAAATAAATGTTTCTCTCTCTCTCTCTCTCTCTCTCTCTCTCTCTCTCTTTCTCTCTCAATTAGGCTAATATAATAAAAAAAACAGCGTCAATAGTAAAATTGACGTCGTCGTAAGAATAAACATTGAAACCTGAAAAGCTGAAAAACGGACACAACGACACATACTTACTGCAAAATTGCATCTATCGCTATCACCTCTGCGTTCGAAATTGGCGTGACGCTTAGCAAGCGACCTCGGCCTTGGGTAATATTTAACCAAATGGATTAATTTGCGTTTTGTAATTAGTCACAATTACAACCTTGTTACAATGAGTCATCCATGTAATTATCTACAGACAGCAAGAGAAATTGCTATGGCGTTAAATACGAACAAGTTATACAATGAATTCAATCTTACACTCTAATATGGTTTGTTGCCGTAAACAGAGTATACGTGAGAGAGTAGAGGTCTATTCTAGACCAGGCCCTTGATCGGTAATACATTGAAAGAAAGAGATGTCCTTATACAGGATTACCTATGTGTAGGCGAGACGCAATTATCCTTTTTTGTCCCTTTTTCGCGAATGCGGTATTTTTGGTGGCCACACTTTAAAACTGTAGCAGACATACCCTGTGAGCGGAAGTGATCGGTGAAAATAATACAACTTTTTGAGTTTTTAAGTGAAAAGAGTTAATTTAGTATGTATTTGAGGCGTTAAATTTACGTCCGCGTAGAATTAGCAATTGACATGTTTGACGCCACGCGGGAACTATACAATTTTCCGAGTTAAAAATTAGCCTATGATTTAATCTAGGGTACCAGCTATCTCCGTTCCAAATTTGATCTAAATCCGTCCAGCCATTTCAGCGTGAATAAGGGACAAACACACTCACTCAGTCACTCACTCGCATCCTCACAAACTTTCGCATTTATAATATTAGTAGGATTCTAGGCGAATAACGTAGACAAACTGAAACAAAAGCCGGTAGCAGTTAGCCAAGTATTAAACTGTAATTATGCGTGGTGCGGTTGCATCCCGACCGAAATGTTATTGCTGCACTATGCGCCTAATTATTGCTCTACTAATTAATGTTCGATTTGGCCGAAACACGAACGGACAAGGACTCTTTGTTATAATCAACTGCATCCGAGATCATTGACCTTTAGAGTCCACAGACAGTGCTCAAATCAATGATAGAGCAATGACTATTTTTGTATTTAAACGGTGGAGTAAAGAGGACGAAATAAATGAGAGCGTCAGGTTTTTCGTAATAGCCACATTTTTAATTCCAATTAATAGGATAAACCCCTAAGGTTTTCGACAGGTAACATAAAAAGCTTGAATATGGCAACAATTTCGTTTGTAAAATTTTAGTTCTCTTCTCAATTGCAAACTTCATTCATCTCTTCCATTCGTAAACAAATTGTTTTCTTTTATCTAAATTTCTTTCTTTTAAAAAACTGTTTTAATGTTTGATACGAACAAAATGGTTTACATAATTATTCCGGTTTATGGTTAAGTACATAAATTTATGGTAATGGTTATGGTTATAGTAAGGGAACTAGAAACAGGGATCGAACTTGGAACACAAGGGTTCAAAACACGAAATACGTTTCCAAAGTTTGCCGAAGAAAGACCGAACTGAAGGTAACGTTTGGCATAATAACATCTGTAATGTGAAATAAGTTTTGGATTTGGATGTTTAATATAAAGATGTTACAACTTTTGGGTATAAAATGATAATTTGCCTCCGAATAAATTTACTCTGTGTAAAAATTAGATAACTGAGAAATCTTTAAGAAACGAGCCTAATTTTTTCTTAAAGGTCCAGCAACGTTTTAATACTACAAACTTCTTGAGTTATAGGTGTACAAGTGTAACTGAAATTGCTTTCCATTAGATAGCTCATTTTTCCACTATGATAATATAAAAAATACGGTTAGAGAAGCACTTATCTCAAATACGAGTATTTCCCTTCCTCCTCATCCACAATCGGAACAAATTTAATAGAACCATGAGAAACCAGTCTTAAATATTCTAATTTCATATCATACAAATATTTCCATACCCCGTATCTTAAACACGCCGAGGTGCTTTATCTTCCTTCTTTGTGTCCCTTACACTGAACTTTTGTGATAATCATCCATTCTGACTATCAGTTCAGATAAGACAATCTTCCGAAGATGGTACCCTCTTTCGGGATGCCATGTTTATAGGGATAAAGCCGAAGCTTATGAATGAATCACGCCATATTTCTTCCTATTGGTTTACTTTGCGCTTGCCAGGTACGCCTTGGAATCGGGTACATATTGGCTAGGTACTTTATTGCTGTTATTTTTTTAGTTTTCAAATTACTTAGGTGGTTTCAGCAGCTGACTCGATTAGTTCGACTAAACACCCATATTAAAGTTTTTCAGGATTTTTCTGATCGACATATTATTTCCATACATTGGTTCGGTCAATGTTCAAAATTTACAGTATCAATGAGTTGACTTAATTATGTATCCAAAAAACCTCTAACTACCCGAACTACAGTACGCGGTCATAACTATTGCATATCGGTCTTTGGGCTAATTTCGGTTTAATAGAGCGTTGTCTCGCTTTAACTTAGGGCTCGTCCAGAAATCATGTGATCATATAATTATTTTATGACCCCCCCTCCCTTGGTGATATTTGGTGATTATAACGCTACCCCTAAATTCAAGATCACGTGTATTTTTTGGACTTAATTAAGAATTAAGTTCAACAACAATAAACACAATAATATTAAAAAACAGCAATATCTAACTTGATTTTTTAAGTTATTTTTTGATTTCCTGCTGTGTAAAAAAATTACACATAATGTGTTCTCGGACACCTCCCTCCCCCATCGTGATCATTCGTGATATTTTGCTGTTAAATGTTGAAATAAACGATGGATAGTCGACAAAATATCCTATACCTGTTTTCAAGCACCTATTGATAAGGTTTAACATAACGCGGTTAACGAGAGAAATATTATGTTTCTAGTGTCGTGTTATTAAAAATACAGTGACGTAAGTGGCAGATACGTCCGTCATCTAAACTTTCAATAGGTATTGTCCGCCTAACACAATGGGAGCCATGACACTGCAGCCGAAGGTCTCCGATTGACCTGAATTATAAAGTCGCATGATTGTTCATGTCATTAGGTACTTACATATTGCCAAATCGGGTGCCTAAATATGTGGGTCTTACCATGACGTCTTGATGAGATTTAGTTTAGGTTCGCTCGCTGTCAGATTCATACTAAAAGTGACAGCTAAAACTTGAACTGAGTCGGAATTAGGACGTCATGGTAAGGCCCTAGGTACCAGTGGCGTGGCGTCCATAGAACTCGATTCCCACTGGCTTGCCTATTTTAAGGCAGTTGGGCAATTTATTGTGCAGTATTAGAGGAAAAGGCTAGTTAAGTTCCTTTCGGCTTGCCTTCTGATATTCTTGACGCCACGCCACTGCTAGGTACCCAGTTGTATCTGAGTAGAACGCAACCCTAATGAAGTTGGCTGACATGGTGATGATGACGTGAACGTGCAACGATCACGCTTACAGGGGCCTTACCATGACGTCTTAATGCGATTCAGTTTAGGTTTGCTCGCTGTCAGATTCATACTAAAAGTGACAGCTAAAACTTGAACTGAGTCGGAATTAGGACGTCATGGTAAGGCCACTCGCAGAAGAGTTTGGCTTTGAAAGTCAACGTGAAACTTATTGTGAAAGGGTTCCACAGCACGGTTCTTCGCAGTCAGAAGCGTTGACTAATTCAGCGCATTTAACGTGAGTTCACTTTATAGTTCCCCGCGGAACCCGGGGCCTGACACCCTTCGTACTATGTATGTTAATGTTGGATAACTGAAACACGTTTTCAATTTACGAGTCGTCCCTCCCCTAAATGATGTATACAAACAATGCATGGCAAATGGCAGGTAAACATTTACTTGAAAAGATTAACCCCTTTAACCCCCTTTTATAAACGCTCTGTAGGCTTCTTCTAATTTAGCAATCGTTTGTCCTTATCTGTCACTTTGACATTTACCATTCACAGATAAGGACAAACAATTGCTAAGTTAGCAGAAGCCTAGAGCGTTGATGAGGCCATAGCTTTACTTTTATTATTTTTATGTGTTCTTATTTTCAGCGTCGTTTAGAAATTTAATCCTATATGCGTTCAAAAACCGCAAATTACGATAAGCATAAAAGAACAATCCTCATAAAAATATCGAAATCGATGTTGACATCTGCTACGAACGTACGAAGATAATCGGGACCTCGTTTTAATTTCAGTTCTTTATTTACGCAATCCAATTTTGGCTTTTCTTTGAGTGTTTTAGGTATTTTCCTGTTATAAATAGGTAGGTACTTTATTTACAAACTAGCTTCTACCCGCGACTTTGTCCGCGTAGAATTAGACTTAAGAAAACTGTTGTTGATAGTATATTCTGCAATAAGTACCTATTTACGGAACGACTCCAGGCAGCTACGACATTGGACATGTTTATCGCTATCCTGCAGGAGCTATGCAATTTTCCGGGATCAAAAGTAGCCTATGTTTCAATGTAGGGTGCCAGCTATCTACATTCTAAATTTTATCCAAATCCGTCCAGTCGTTTCAGCGTGAAGAAGGAACAAACATACACACTCACTCACTCACATCGTCACATCGTCACTCACAAACTTTCGCATATTAGTAGGATAGGATAGCGATTAATTAGATATCGACCGATGAATTTACTACTATATTCCGACTCTATCTTTTTATTAATAGCAAATTCGCCGATCGATTATTTTCTGCCACATTATTATTTAAAGTTCTTTGGATACGTATTTAAGAGGCTGACAACACCTAAATTTGTTGAAATTGATGTTATTTAAGCACGTTTTTAAGAAAAACTACACACAAAAAAATTACAAAAAAAATATAATGTTAATTTTCATCATATTTCAAACACGCTAGACGGACTCGATACATAATTGAACAAAATCGGCTCGATAGAAAATAATTGCAAAGATTGGTCTTAAAATCATCATTAAACGGTTCTATGTCTTTATTTTTTCGACGTATGGGTCTGCAATTAAAAACATGAAGTCAACAACTTTAAAGGCCCATTCAGCCAGAACTGTATGCTATTTTTAGTTAGGTACATTGCGAAGTTTAACAGATCGGATGAATTCGTTTTACCCCGGAAGCCCGCAATGTAATGAAACTAGGCCTTAAAGCCTCTCTCAAGAGACCCTTTTAAGAGAGCCGCTGAAATTACTGGCACATGAGGTATTCAGGTGTTCTATCCTAGCGATCTAGTTTGGAAACGTATCTGCAATCTTCTAGTAATGTGGGTGTCCATCAGGGCCGTCTTTAAACTATTTGAGGCCCTGGGCACATTAGGATCATGGGGCCCCTATGACCTAAATATCGGTTATCATTTGGTAATCTGGCAGGAACTAGGGGGCCCCATTCGATCGCGGGGCCCTGGGCATGTGCCCATAGTGCCCAGTGGAGAAGAGGGGCCTGGTGTCCATGGGTGGTGCTCATTTATGATCAGGTGACCCACTTGCTCGTTTGCCATCCTTATCGCCTCATCGAATTTTCGCCACTCTATACCTACTAGAAGAATGGGTCGCGTTTCGATTTCTACGGTATTTCAGTGATTTCACGTCGGAACTAAACGACTCTATTCCACAAGGTGCTACTCCAAACTTCCAATTTCAAAGTTCGTGACACCCCTTTCAAAATTAGGGTAATGTAATGACTATAATTAATTCGAATTTCGATTTTTTCAAAGTATAAGGCCAGTTCATTCCCTCTCTTCTCCCTTATGTTGTCAGCGTCCCTAAATTTCGCTCATCGATTTCGTTGGTCCTTTTAAAAGAGTACTACTTTATTATCCAGGTCGAGTGGAATGGCCTGCCAGCATCTGTGTTCCCTAGACGCTACAATCTGGCCATCTTCGAATTAAGGCTGAATCGGCAGTGATCTGAAAACAGTTCGAACGATTACGATGTTTTAAATAGGGGTTATTTATACTTAGTATGATTTAGAACCATTGCCTCATTGACACGTCATGGCGACGTCGCCAGCTACTGTAGCCAAACAATTCATATTATATTACTTAACCGCAATGAAAATAGGGTTCGAAATTACACTTATTCCATACGAGTATAATTACGTCAAATTGTGTATGAAATGACAGATCTTTTAATCCCATTCTTATTGAAGTGAAGTTTATAGTAGATTGTACACCGAGGGGATAAAGCACTGTATTATGTCACGGGCGCGATATTGAATCCTGAGCGCAGCGAAGGACTCTAGATTTAACTCCCGAGCGTAGCGAGCGGGTTATGAGTTAATTCCTGAGCGCAGCGAGGGAATTAAGATTGAGTCCTAAGAGGAGCGAAGAATTTAAGCGCTCCCGAGACATATACAGTTTTATCTCCGAGGAGCATACTTTTCTCACCTTTTGCGAGACAATAAAAACCAAGGAAACTAGAAAAAGAATTTCATTTAAACAACAGTAAGTAAAAACAAAATTAAAAGTAAAAAATTATATTTGAGACATCGGTCCAGTTGTAATATTTTTATTTGGAATCTTAGCAGTTCTAATGCGTAACTATAATTACAGCGTCAGCAAACCACTCGCGGCTTTTGTTTTATTTGAAATTTGCTTCATTCGTTTGAAAATCGAACGCCGCCGCTGGCCGTGGCATGGCCATCTCGATTTTCGGAGTCATGCGATTTTTACGAAATTAGACTTTAAGAGTATAACAATAAGAACTATGAGTAGTGACATTCATATTACTAACCGAAATTCAGTACAATTATTACTACCCGGCTAAAACCAAGGGCTATAATGAGTTACTTTGAGTATATAATTAGCCATTGTCGAGCAGGTGGTGTGAAAATAATATAATGTAACGGCTGTCACTCGGCGATCTTTTGGCGATGTCCAATTTATACCCATAAATTCTCCACTGGGCACTATGGGCACGTGCCCAGGGCCCCGCGATCGAATGGGGCCCCCTAGTTCCTGTCAGATTACCAAATGATAACCGATATTTAGGTCATAGGGGCCCCATGATCCTAATGTGCCCAGGGCCTCAAATAGTTTAAAGACGGCCCTGTTGGGGCGAGGTCGCCATGGCGTCCCGGTGAGGCAGGGCTCTTACTTTAGCAAGGAGTGATGTATGTTGAAGACTCTTTTCTTAACTCTCTCTTTTAGAGAACACGTTTTTTTTTTATTTTGCAAACACTTCGCCAAATTATTAAGCTTTATTATGCCGCTATGAATAAGAGGGTTCAATAAATCAATATCCAATGCTAATATTAAAAGCTCCATCACCCCCTCCAATGGACCAAATATTTATTATAACTCTCTAGGGTTCTTCAAAGCGATTTTGATAAAAATTGATTTCCTACTTCCCCTTCTTACGTCTTGAGGGATGGTTAAATAATGGGGTTCCTTTTGTTGGCCGGCCATGCATTATCACACATAACCCTATTCTATTCATACTCGCTTATGAAAGGATATGTAGAATCATTATATACTCTTATATGTCGTAGGGCAAGAGAGATGGACCGGATTAGATTTATTATAATTTTTAATCCGAAAATACAAGTATGTACGTATGCAGTAGCCTTCTTGCGCGCTATAGCAATAGCAATTAGGTACCAATACGTAGCTTCTTACATAACCTACCTAACTATTTATGTTAAACTAGCTATTGGCGGTGACTTTGTCCGCGCATCAAGCAGGTTAGTTTTTATTTAAAACTCTTTCAACTATTATCGTTATAGGTACCAATTTCAAGAAATTTCGTGCGGTACCTAGCTATTGTGTTTATCGTGAACAGTCAGACAAACAGACAGTATGTACATAACTACATACATTTTTCAGCCACATAGAAAGCAGCACACACCACCTAGGTACATCCCCAACCCAACGAAGTGGGTGAATAGATAGGTACTTGTTCGAGCGTTTCGACCGCTCGGATCAAGCGCCATTTTTAACCCCCAACACAAAAGTGGTGATATAATATAAGTTTGTTTTCGATGTGTGTGTGTGTGTGTGTGTGTTCTTTGTTTATTATATCGTACCCTATCTGACACTCCATAGCACTCTCTCAATAATGACTATTAGTGTGAGAGGAACGGCACTATACTCATACGAAAGTTAATTGGTTAAAGTAATGGGTATAATGGTGTGACAGCTCTTAACGCTCTTAATGTCAAGTGTGTATTGTATTGGCATTGTAAAAGTGTTATCAATGGGCTTCACTTTTTAATTCGCTTTGTATAATTTCTTTGATACGTAATCATGCGTAGAATGGAACGCAACCTAGTTACGGAGTTGCTCAACAGATGGCGTATAGAATAACATCAACACTAACCAATCAGAATCCGAAAAGTGTCCTACTCCGTGACGTCATAAGCTCCACGTTGGAAGTTGTTCCCAAATGTCATTCTCGCTTTTGTGTATAATTTAATGTTTGTGATGCAAAATGCATTAATGTTATTAAATAAGTTGCAACTACGTCATGCCTGTGTAACGTGAATAGAATGAGCATGTTCTAAACATTAATCTTGTTTCAATTATGGTGACCTCAAAGTGGGATTACGGTGATAAAAATGACTCAAGTTAACGATGATTTACATGGAATATTAGAATATCTTGCAACTAACGACCACGGACTGGACACAGTGAACCCGAAAAGTGATAAAATGGATGATTTCCAGCAGGATAATTTCATTGTAAGTTATAGGTTAACCTTATTTTTATCTTCACGGCGTATGTTGCAATCTGCGAAGTTGATAACATATCTAGAGTAGCTCGCGTACCGCGGCAATGAGACGAATTTAGCGATTGATAAATGTATTAAAACAAAACGTGCGGCTGATACGAGAGACGACCGGTGAAGTAATAGTCGCCGTGAGTGCACTCGCTTAGCAGCTTTCGTGGCTCCCACTTTTACCGTTACACTAATACACTTACGTTCATTTCGTTCTGGGATCGGTCGCGGCCCGCTCGCCAATAACTTCGCTGTTAATATCCAGTTATCTAATTACCTCTATTAATAATAACATTGAATTACTAATAGGGTTTTACCCCGACGTGTTATTGTTTTACGCGCTTCTCAGTCAGTGTCTCGGTGCTCGCGAGAAAACCGGCGTTTTGAGTAAACAAGCGCTCTACGTTGCCTTGCCAGCTAGGCACCATGCGGTTGCTACCACTGCCATATGCCATTTGAATATTTAGCAGTGGACATAACTTTTTACCCGCTACGACTGGTTGTGGGCCCCAGTGAATGTTGTGAGATGTCTCCGCAACTTTAAAGTTTGTGACATTTTTATGAACTAAGTGACTTGGTTTCTAGTTTTGATGTTGTAATATTGTGAAGTTATGGAAATGGACAAGAAACTGGACTTAATGTCCTTGTTTGAGGTAATATTTAATTTATTTTGATTCAATGCTCTTTAATTATCACTGGCTAAGTCTTGTCAATTGTTAACATGGTCTCTATGAGATAACAATTAAACTTCCATGACTAAGCATGCTTTAAATCTTGTTTCGTTGAGAGTTTTGAGCGGTGAATTAGCCCAGATAAAATGCATACAAACAATTCATGCACATTTTAACTTTTCAGAAGCCACATTTGCACCTTTCTCTTTCAGACTTTCAGAAGTTTATAAAATGAAAGTGATTGGTAACCTGTTCCCACTCTCTCATAATTTAATTTTGTCTTTTAATTGCGTGTCATTAAAACTTGAAAACTGTTTTTGCAATTAGTTAACTATTTATGCAATATTCTAACAATATTTCATGGCAGTGGGCAATTATTTAATGACATTTGTTTTTAGAAGATGATTTTTAAATCTTTGATTATTACTGCTATGTTTACTAATTCCCAGCCTATAATGGGTTGACATGGCAACTACCTACATCAAGGCTTCTCATTGTAAGAAGAAGCCGGTAAATGACGGTGTTGACAGGTTCTCTGTTGGCATACTTCAAATAATCATGTCAATATATTGTGGATACAGTCATTAAATTTAAGCTATGTAGCATAAAACATAATGTATATTGTCTCTGTATCTTCATCATTATCATCTAGAGCCTATATACGTCCCACTGCTGGGCACAGGCCTCTCGGAATGAGAATGTATCTGTTGCAGTATTTATAACAAAATTTCTCAATGAAGTTTAGTATGAAACGGTTCTGAAACAGCTGACTAATCAGGTTGGTGGACCATACCATACCACACCAGGTGAACATGACATAAAAAAAACATACAGTCGAACATAGAACCTCCTCCTTTTTTTGAAGTTGGTTAAAAAAAGGATAAATTGTTTGATTTTTGGAATATGTAAAATGAGGATAGCAGAGAGGATATAACATAAACATAATTAAATAAACATGATGACCCAACAACAAGTAATACCCAACAGGAAGGAAAAATAAAAGTTCAATGGTGTAACAGCACCATACAATACATATCGTCATGCCTCTTTGCCATAGAGGTAGGCAGCGACTACTTTGTTCCCCTTGCTACGATCCTGCCATACCACTTTTGCTTCATCCACATTCATCAATCTCTTCATACATGCTCGCCGGTTTTGGGTACTCCTCGGGTATTCAAGTTTTTGGTGATGAAAAACATTGTGAAGAATCCTGCATCCACCTGCAAATCGATTCAATGGTCTGTGTGAAGTTCCCAATCCGCACTGGGCCCGCCTGGGAACTATAGGCCAAGCCCTCATTTGGAGAGTTGGGCTCTGCCAAGCAGTGGGATGTATCATACCAGCAACATTGCCCCAATGTGTGGTTAAACAGAATTTGCTGAATCACATAGGAACAAGCACCTAAATTATTGACCTATAATTTTATCACCTAAAGATTGTTTTTAGGCTGTGCAAAATCAAAAACATTTTATTAGTCACCAAAAATTCAAATGCTGCATTGACTCACCCCTTGAAAGAGATAAATAATGATAAAATTCTTCCTTTGACTGTTTATTGTCTATTAGCGCCTGTTTCACCACTGATAATGATAAGCTCCTGCTATTATGTATAGCTTTCTAAGATAATTTTCTATTTATCTAGGCAGATGCATGATGATAAGATTATCACTTCAATTTTTTCTATTAGTAACCCATAGGATAGACTGGTATTCCATAATATCAAAGATCTATTGTTTTGTTTCAGATGGACCCCTGGCAGGGTCCAGATGACCTGGAGAATATTTTCTCCCTTGAGCAAGGGTCTCTGAACTTTCTGGAGGAGTCCTTGCCGGACTTCAACCTGGTTCCGGAGACCGTGTCCCAACCCTCGGGTGCTGTGAGCAGCTCATGCTCGGACAGTGGACTCTCCAGTGATCCAGCAGAGTTGTGAGTTATCTGTTTGTTTTAGGTTGTTTTAAAATTTTAATTCATTCATTAAAAATGTCTAGAGATATTTTTTATCCCTAGACAGTTTTGAACGTTTCAATATAGGCATATTACCTACTTACCAGAGTCAAAACATCAAATTTGTCTAGGTATAATGACTATCTCAAGGCTTTTTTGATGTCTGTATGTAAATTTTCCGTATTACTACAAGTGCCTAAACATAACTTCAGCGGAGTTTAGGCAATTGAACCTAGAGATAAAGAAGGCATGGCAATGTCCCCTTTGCGTAAATATTACTACTCGCCGTAAAACTGATGAAACACCAGTCAGAAGGCAATTACTAACTGATTCGAACATATTCAATGACACGGCAATGTCAACAGACGACATTCCGTCTGACTTCCACAGCTCAATAGGAGACACTCTACACACAGACCGTACTGAAGAGCACCAGCGTTTTATTGCAACCACTATGATTGAGCAAATCGGGAATTTGATGGAAACTAAGCTAGAAAAAAACAACAAAAACATCATAAGTGAATTAAAATCGTTAATACACTCTGAAATAGATGCTGCACTCCATAAATTCAAATGCGAAGTTATCGACAAGAACAACATGTCCGTACAACTTCAACAACAGACCTTAGCTAAACAATTAAAAGACACAGAAGGAAAAATACAACTACTGGAAAAAGAAAATCAACAAATTAAGTCTCAAATACAGGACCTGATTACTAAGTCTTCCATTTCTACCAAAATAGAGGTTGCAAAAAATGACGACTTTCAAAAGAAATTCGTTCTGTATGGTTTGGAAGAATTTTATGGAGAAACGGACTCATCTCTTTATTCCCGTATCAACAATATGTTTAGAGATATATTAAACATTGAGATAAACGGATTTATTGAATCGATCAAACGAATTGGTAGGAAAGGTAACCGACGGCCGCTAATAATAGAACTATTAAGTAAAAGAATGAAAAAATATATATTGGAAAATGCATACTATTTCAAATCCACCGAATATGCAGTGTCAGATGTACTAAGCAGAGAAGACTTAGAAAAAAGAAGAAAACTAAGAGAAATGTTAATAAATGCACGTAAGACCGGAAAGTATGCAATAATTCGGAACAATAAACTATTTATAAATGGGAAGGAATATATACAGATGAATCAAACGGAAAATGGACAACTCACGTCAGAAAATACACTTTCACAGCCTACGACACTTACCCCGAGCAACGCCAAAGACAATTTATTACCAAGGTCACCACATACATCGACAGTGACCGGAAACACAACAAGAGACAGTGATTTTTTTCGTGTATGACAAAATAACCGTACTTCACCAAAATATTAATGGCCTAATAGCTAAAGCAGACATGTTAAGTGTTAATGTATCTGAATTGGAACTAGAAACTAATAAACCGGTGGATATTATCTGCATCACTGAGCATAATATGAAGACAGGAGATGATGTTCACCTAAATATTCAAAATTATATTCTGGCGTCGAACTTCTCCAGAAAAGACCGGAATGGTGGGTCATGTGTTTTGGTACATAAAAATCATAAATTTAAAAGTTTGTGCTGTGTTACCTCATTGAGTGTCTCAAATGTTGTTGAATTTTCTGCAATTGAGCTAATTGACCACAAAATTATTATTATTTGTGTATATCGTGTCCCGAACATGAATATAAAAGTAGTAGATACGTTTTTAGATAAACTAGAGAAAGTACTTAGTCAATTTTGTTTTAAAAATAAAAAAATAGTCATTTGCGGAGACTTCAACATCGATATGCTCAAGCGAACGTCGGCTTCAATGGCTTTTAAAGATATGTTACTAGGCTTTAATCTGAAAATAGGTATAAATCAGCCGACCCGCTTGGCAAGTAATACTTGCATAGATAATATTGTGCATAATATACGCGGAAGCAAATGTAACGTTGTTGAACTAGCTTTGTCTGACCATACAGCTCAGTATATAATATGCCCGGTAAATAAAACATGCATGTTAAATTGTTGGTTTGTACGTAGAAGAGATTACAGCGAGGAAAATGTCAGTAAGTTTGTCAGCTATTTGCATACGCTTAGCTTTAATAGCACTTTCATGGCGAACAATCCAAGTGATGCGTTTGATTGTTTTTTGAATGACTTTAAACTGTTTTATGACTTATGTTTTCCAGTAAAGAGAGTTAAAATTTCGAGTGTCAAAAGACCAAAATGGATAACCAAAGGCATACGTAATTGCTGTAAACGCAAAAGGCAGCTTTTATGGAAATACCGGTTATCATCTAAAAATAGCATTAATAATACTGATAGGAAAAAATTTATTACCTACTCAAAACGACTCAACCGGATAACTAAACTAACACAGAAAGCTCAAAATGACTATGAGATAAGGAATTCAATAAATAAGTCAAGGGCTACTTGGAAGGTTATAAACAAATCAAAATCCAATTTGCCGAGAGAAAGAATTGCAAAAATTAAAGTAAATGGGAACGTTATAGAAAATCCAAAAATAATCGCACAGGAATTTAACAATTATTTCATAGATGATATAGAGAAGAATATAGAAAAATCTGACACAATGGATGCAAAAAATGTTAATCTGTTACTTAGGTCGAGCAACACATTACTTTTTAATCACTGTAGTTCTATCTTTATGGCTCCCACCTCTCCGAAAGAAATATGTGATGTTATAAACTCACTAAAAAATACTAAAAGTACGGGTTACGACGGTATTAGCACAATTATCTTAAAGAAAGCTTCCGGCGTAATTGCACCCATACTTAGTTACATAGTGAATTTGTGCATCGAGAGTGGAGTGTTTCCTGATAGCTTGAAAATCTCTATAATTAAGCCAGTATTTAAAAAAGAAAACAGAGAAGAAATGAGTAGCCACCGGCCAGTTGCTCTAATACCCGTTATCTCTAAGATCATAGAAAAAGTTATAGCTAATAGACTCTATAATTATTTCGAAGCCAACAAATTATTTGCTACTGAACAAAAGGGCTTTCGTAAAAACAAGTCCATAAACATGGCAATTTTCGACCTGGTAGAAGGAGTTGTGAGGAATATGGATAGATCACAACCAGTCTATGGGATGTTTATGGACATGAAAAAGCCTTTGATTTCGTAAACCATAAAATACTTTTAGATAAACTGTACAGGTATGGTGTTAGAGGAAATGCTCTAGAATTGATTAGATCGTATCTGAGTAATAGAAGGCAGCTTACACAAATTACACAAATCGACTGTAGATCAGGAGAGGACACCACATACTCGTCCGAATTAAGAGATACTCATTATGGGGTTCCACAGGGAAGCATCCTGGGACCTTTGCTTTTTATTATATATATAAATGATTTACCGAGAGTCACTAATCACCAAATGGTTTTGTTCGCCGACGACAGCACTGTTCTTTTCTCTGATGTAAAGCAAAACCCATACGATTTTGAAATTAATAATACTTTGGAATCAGTGATTCATTGGCTCAAAATGAACAATCTCAAGGTCAACTTAAAAAAGACTTGTGTAATGAACTATAAACAAAGACCCAAACCCAATGATCCCCTTGAAGTCATAGTTAGGTATGATGGACAGATTATAGCGGAGGTAGATGATACGAAATTTCTAGGTCTTACTCTGGACAGTAAAATGTCATGGAAGCATCATATTGACAATGTTTGTGGTAGACTGAATAGTTATTCATACGCACTTTATAAATTAATTAAGGTAGTGAGTAAACCAACTGTCCTTATTTCCTACCACGCATACGTGACATCGACACTTAGGTATGGAGTTGTTTTCTGGGGCAATTCGCCTCATCGTGATTTAGTGTTCAGAGCCCAAAAAAAGTGTTTGAGAGCGGTTTGTGGGATTCGGCCTAGGGAAAGTTGTAAACCACACTTTATTAAATTGGAGATCCTAACGTTTCCTTGTTTGTATATTTATGAAGTGGCCACATTTGTCAAGCAGAATCTCGACCGGTTTCAATGTTTCAGCAGTAAACGTCTTAAAAATAAACTACTTGCTACCCCATCAAGGACAGCCCTTCTATCAAAAAGCATCTTGGGGATGGGCCCTAGAATATACAATAACCTCCCAAGTACAATTAGAAATACTGAAGGTTTTTTGGAGTTTAAGACTTCTTTGAAACTGTTTTTAATTAAGAAAGCTTACTATGCTGTGAAAGATTTTTTAGGAGATACAATCCAGTGATTTTATGCCAGTAATGATATTTGTAAATAAAACTTTATTAATCGATAAATGATTATATACCTAACTAACATAAAGTACCTAATTTATTTTGACACTGTATTTCTGTAATTTTGACATTATTTCTGTAATTTTGATTTGACATTATTTTTCTAATTTGGATATTGTAAATAAAACTTTATTATTCGATAAATGATTATATACCTAACTAACATAAAGTACCTAATTTATTTTGACACTGTATTTCTGTAATTTTGACATTATTTCTGTAATTTTGATTTGACATTATTTTTCTAATTTTGATATTGTATTTTTTGTAAATGAGCATGCTGCATGCTATAATGCACGCTATTTGTATGCCGACAGGCAAAGCATAGTGAAACGAATTAAGTTATACCTAAGATCTCTGTAAACCTATGTCTTCACAAATAAATATTCATTCATTCATTCATTCATTCATAAAAAGCTGCGTTTTACAAACGTGCGTTCTTTGCGCGTAAAAAATACCTACATAATGTGTAATGTGTATGTATGTACACACAGCAAAGCTATTCGGTAAGCACCTTTGCGTGCACGCGCCGCTTTAAACCTGCTTACCGAATAGCTTTGCTGTGTGTATATGATCAAAAAATTAGCAGAATTTTTTACCATTAAGTGTATACAAATAATCAAAGTCAAGATCAAAAAAAGGTGAATGAAACTGCCCCGCTTCCCCCTAAAATGCAATTAAAACAAAAGAAAGTAGCTAGTAAAATAATGATATCTGAATGACTAACTTAGCTAAGTATGTGGTATGGTCCAAAAAATTGGCAGATTGTGTCAGCTGAGTCAGTGGTCGGCTGTTTTTGTAATCATACACCTTGTTTCATCATCTGTGACTCAGAGGTTGTATTCTGTCGTTTATTGTGGTTTGGTTTGTTGAAAGGCTTTTTTGAATTGTTATTGTACATCAAAAAGCGTACAAGTAGATTTTCGCCCGCTTTCTGTAGTCTGCTTGACATGAAATTTGATATAGACTTGTAAAATTTATTACAATAATCAAATAGGTACTCATAAAACAAATATAGGTTGTTTTGTAATCACGTATTACCTACACTTAATAATATTCCATTAAAAGTCTATTAAAACCGATGAAAGGACAACGAGTACAAATTTCGACAACGATTATTACCTACTACCTTTATTGAGTAAGTAATTTTATTATTTTTCCTACTCCTGTACTATTATCTGTGATTTATGTTATCACGAGCACCACTATAAGAACACTCATAATAAGACTTTGGCTAAGTCTATATTGTCTATTCCCTCTAAAAGCACTTGTTGGCTTATGGCTCTAAAAGTGCTCCATCGTTAACTCTGCCTGCCGTAGACTGCCAGATCTAGGAAAAACTTTTACAGGATCAACATTAAATTTACGATGAAAATGCATGGCTACCAACTTAACAAATTATTTCATTCGTATGGTTTTTTTATTGAACTAGAACTTTCTGAACGAAATGCGTAGCTGCCAACATAACAAACAAGATTTTTTAATAACGTCACTGGCATGTTGGTAAACGTTTTGGCTAAATGCGCCAAGAATGCAAGGCTATAAAAAAAAAGTTAACGTTAATTAAAAACAAAGTTTACTATAAACAAACTTTAAATTTTTTCGTTAGTCGTTTTCATGTTTCCCGCTTTTGTCTTGTTTGTTATTTGTTATTTGATTGCAATAGTTTTAACAAAGTTTTGTAACATTAACATAATTATCATAAAAAAGCATCGATGAAAACGAAATTAACTCAACACCGGAAGAAATATCCGCAGCGGCCCAGGAAGTGATGGAAAATTTGTTATCTAGAAAATCTCGGCAATGATAAAACCTAGGTACGAGAATTTCTGCGTGGAGACTGGAACACTGGACTTCTTCATTTTTGGAGAACGTATTACTCTAATTTAGTAAGTACCTACCTACTTAGTCGTAGAAAAAATATTGTATGCAACGTTGTATTAGCAAGTCAAAAAAAGCTCGTGGTTTATTTCTTACGATGTTCGCTACGCTCACATCGTAACTCACACCACTCGCCTTTTTTGACCCCTCTAATACAACTGTTGCATAAAATACTATTTCGCATTTGAAATTGTAACTGACATATTAGTAATCCGGTATGTTGCGTTCATTAATTATTTAGTTTCACGGCAGTTTTCTATTTGGCGTTTACTGGACTTGTAATAAATTTTGCGTTAATTTTCCAATCCTGTTTATTGCGTTCATGACTCAAACAAAGTCGTTCACCCATGATGCAATCCTTGCAATGTACAAACATACTAAACGATGCCCGTTAACATTCTAATCAGTTCACCTAAACTAGGGCATGACAATACTCGAATGCATTCTCTACTAAAGTACAGCTATGACCTATGACTAACAAAAGTGTCAATGTGAAATAATAATATGTGAATAGTCAACGCTCTCGCGGCACTCAAGCAATTAACACCCTTGTCGATGTTTGTTTTTATATGAAACGTGATTAGAAGCGAATGTTTAGTCGAATATTGAGGAAAATCAAGATCCCTTTGATGTTTAACAGATTGACAGCGTAATGTACCTATATACCTACACATTGCGGGTGGTAGGGCCTTGTGCAAGGTCCGTCCGGATCGCTACCACCATCTTACTCGCTAATCCTGCCGCTAAGCAGCAGTGCTTGCATATTATTAATTAGGTGCTTAGGTTAGGTTAGGTTAGGTTAGCAGTGCGTAATCGTATTAGTCTTATGTCGTTGGTTATAATCCTAGGTAATGGCCCCTAAAAGTAGACTTATTGGGTGCAAAAGTTGGATTGTGCTTGTATCACTTTCTATTATGTTCAGCCCGGCTAGCACGAGTGCGCACGAGAGTCGCGTCGCGCACGAGATAGACTACCCATCTCTTTCTAGAACGAACAGTTAGAAAAAGACGGGAAATCTATCTCGCGCGCGATGCGACTCTTGGCGCTCGTGCTAGACGTACAGATGTAAATTCTTGAGTTTAATAATTGTAATTGGTTATATAAAAATATTTTCGTATGTGAAAGTTAAACAGAAAAATGTGTTTCTCAATAATGCGTATGCGTCAGAGCACAGCAAAATTGCTCGGTTTGCTAGAAAACAGTTTTGTTTGCACGAATAACAATAAGCTAGCGGTGTTTGCACAGAATATTAATTACATCTTTAGTTGCTACGGTTATTACAATTAATATCAAGTTACATAGGTATTTAAATCTACTGAAGGATATTTGGGCGATATAGAAGTAAAAAAAAAGATATACGTAATTCCATACATTTCACTCTACCAAATAGAGGTTAACAGTTTGCTCCCAAAAAATTAATTCTAGACCGCGAAAGTCTGCCTTAATAAGTAAATATAGTCTACCACACGTCACTTATCTAATCTAACTAATATTATAAATGCGAAAGTATGGATGGATGGATGGATGGATAGATGGATGAATGGATGGATGTTTGTTTGTTACTCAATCACGCCAGAACGGCCCAACGGATCTGGATGAAATTTGGCACATAGATAGAGAAAAGTCTGGAATAGCACATAGGCTACTTTTTATCCCGGAAAATTGCGTAGTTCCCGCGGGATAGCGATAAACGAATTCTTTGCAGACGAAGTCGCTGGCAACAGCTAGTAGCGTATAAACAAACGTAAGGTAGGTACAAGCCATGAAGTCTTTCAGTGAGTTGGTTAAACCCCAATTTTTTTTTCTATGAATTTAAAATAGGTACTGTAGACTCCTTTTTTACTCTTTATTGAATTCTTAATTTGAATATTAAAAAATACATATAGTTAAAATTAAAAACAAGGAGAAAGAAACGGTCGGCTTAGTTAGGGCTTCCAATTGTATTAAAGGTTGAATTCAAAAGATTTTTTATTAAAATACTGAAATTATAATCTAAACTAAAGTGCATTTTCTTTAATAGTTCAAAAGTATAAATGTAGCTACACCGCCACAGTACTGTTTTAGTGCCTGATGTTTTTTCGATGGAAGTTTCATTTGATATATATTCACAAGATCTTATTGCATGTATCTCTATTATCAGGACTGATAAAGCGGGTCA
This sequence comes from Pandemis heparana, assembly GCA_963854515.1. NCBI lineage: Eukaryota > Metazoa > Arthropoda > Insecta > Lepidoptera > Tortricidae > Pandemis > Pandemis heparana. The sequence goes on along the minus strand of OY978020.1, from coordinate 4,399,674 downwards.
CCCACGTGTCGTTTACGCATATTTCATGTAAATAGGTGAAGTTTGTGGATACCTACATTGTGTGACTTTGTGTGTAACTGTTTTAAGTGCTCGTCTGTCCTTTTCATCACCTTGGCTCTTTATTCAGTTTCCTCTAGCTGTGGTTATTGGGATGAATTACTCGCTGCTGTAGAGTAGGTAAATAATTCTGCCACCGGAATGATTTATGATTATGACTATTTTTGAACACATTGTGTATTGCGTTGCCTGCTTTGTTGCGTAACTGATTTCAGCTAAACCGTGAACACTTACCGCCGCTATATCGGAACGCAGTTAGTTGTCAAGAGATTTTACAATTTTTTATACTTCACTTCAGTCATGGTGTGGTTTGATATCGCGAGCCCCATTCCTTATTCGGTATTTCATATTCCTTCTTCCTTATTCCCTTGTCCTTCATTCGACTTAGTGACATGGTATGGTATGTACAGTGCGATAATTTAAAAAGACCTCTCCTACGAGTTTGATGCTTGAATTGGCTGATCGTACTGGAAACCCAAATGTCAATGGATGAAATGTGAAGCTAGGAGCTCATGGACTGTATGTCGCTTTCTCTGTTAGTAAGAAAACAATACAGAGCGTCGGCTATAGCCCTGGATTAGAGCAGAGTAGAACGAGATTGTCTTTCGACTTCTGTCCGTTTCTGCTTCTCCCCCCGCTAAGTTGCGTTTCGCGCCCCGTGCCACCTGATTTTGGCGCCCCTTTCCACCTGAGCGGCACCAACAAGCTGTTCTACCCTAAGCTAGGGATGTGACATTCTACGTAAGAAATCTATTTTTAATTAATCGATTATTTTTTTCGCATCAAAAATCGATTAATAAATAATCGATTTTTCTCAAAAAAATAATCGATTTTTATATTAATCGTTTTTTTTCCTAATTTTTTAATGAATTTCAAAATAAACGCTATAAATATTTTATTTATCATGGTTTTATTAATTAAAACTGTTTCAAAAGCGCAGAAGGGCGGCCCTCGTAGACGCACAGATGGCGTTAATGCGTAATATCATCTCCATGGAGATAGTATTCTTCGATAGTTCGCGGTCCGGGTTATAAAAGACCAGACTTAATGTCGGGGGTGGTAGATAAAAAATCGACTATGCTTGATTTTTGATTATAAAATAAAATCGATGATTAATCGATTATTTGTAATAAAAAAATCGCGTGTAAAAAACGATTTTTACATTTAAAAAAATCGATTTTTAATCGATTATTTCCATAATCGATTATTTTTTCACATCCCTACCCTAAGCCCAGTCATGGCGATACACCTGCTTTTGACAGCCACGTATAAAGCTACGCTTTAAGATCAGGCCTATTCTAGCCTGAATTACATTATTTTCAAACCGATCCGCCATCTTTCTCTGCGAACAAGGCTACAATACCATAGTAATAATAAATAGTTACTACGTATTTAAGCATAGCCGGATATAGAATTCCTTGCCTGCGTCTGTGTTTATTACTAAGTACTATAATGGTGGCATACCTTTAAAACAATGCATATTATATAGAGTCGAGGAAGGTAAACCCGCTCTGCAACATCGCATGCGAAGGTGCCAATACTAAAAAGAAAATAATTTGAGCTACTGCAGACGCTTCACGTTTTGGCAGAGTCACGTGGAATTCGGAACGACATTTTTGCAATGTCAAACATATTTCTAACCTCGGTTAATGTTAGAAACAACTGCATTGCTGTCAGCCACGTGCTTTGCGTGACGAATCGTCCATTTTTCACGCGATACTTTGATACGTTTTCTAAGGTTAATGTTAATATTCCAACCATTATAACTTATTTCAAACTATATTTTCTATTTTATAAGAACGCCGGCGGCCACGTGTTCCGGTCTCTTTAATGTCGCATAATGTTTCCGTGGAAACTAGTTTGCGTATTCCAAACACGAAAAACATGGTCACGACACGACATTACGATATGCGAATGTCTATAGCAGTTTACATAAGATTATTTGTTATCATTCTGTTTTTACCGATGAAATTTTATAACTAGAATCGGTGGCAAATTCTAGATATCACGAAGAGAAAATGTGACCTAATTGATTTAATGATTATGCGTTAACCTTTGTACTATAAAAGTAAACGCATCGCGACCGTCTAGGTATTTATAATATGCCAAGGACATCGGACCATAATTATCTGGCAATTTCTCCTTATTTGTCCGGTAGTGTCGGAACTGAACTGGCTCCATTGAAACTCCGGCCATGCTCGGGAAGGCTATCTGCTTTTTGTTCCATGCCCAGTCTTATGCATCGCATGTTTCATTGAATGTTCGCAGAGATAACGTATTTATTTTGCAATGGTCATTGCTGACACTATGTGATAGTTAACAAAGTTGCCAATTAAGTCTACTTACCTTATTAAAACAGGTCAACAAAATTGATATGAACAAGAGACGTAGCTGCGCGTTTACTAATCTCAGTCTTTTTGTGTTACGTAATGTTATGTTATATCGTATAAATGTGTCTTACCTATTTATTACATTACTTATTCTTCTTTATGCTTCTAGCTATCTAGCTTTATTGTTATATCGTTTGTTTCCTCTGTATGACTTTGTAGGCGGCGTGACTTATTCAAATACAGCTTGTAGCATGCTTTAACAATGATAGATCTACAAATGTCTTGACGAAATTAAGCTTTTATCATGTTTATTAGTAGGTATGTAAATATTATAATTTCTTTAAATATTTACAAGTTTTATGTTATTCTGAGTCACAGACAATGGAAAGTCTTTGGAAATTACTTTGTTTAATATTTAATCATGGAAGCAAAATTAGATCTTATCTGGCTTGTCATGAAATAATAGCTTGATTGTTGCTAACAGAAAACATGCAAAATAAGCGTGAAAATTATATTGTTTACGATCGTGATCGGGATTGCTGTAACACTATCTTCTTCGAGATTAAAGCGCGAATGCAGTCAAATTGGGCGCGTTATCTTCCATCTATTACACCATTCTCTACTATTTTCCATTCTCGGACGGAACTATCTATTTGACGCTGATCATTTGAAGAATGGTTAATGGTGTCAACATCTACTTAACTTCGGTAACCGTCTCAGAGCTGGGTCCTATACTCTGAATGTCCGATGCATCGACTGACAATTCAAGTAGTACTATGGTGCAATAGCCCGTTGCTCGTCAAATCAAGAGCAAGAACTACGAATAAGGCCAATGAGCAATAAGAACTTTGGATTGTAGAGATTGGAGCCGGAACAATGCAGTGATCGACTATGATGACATTGTAGCTTTTGTTTCAGCGATTTCGAGCAGCAACTCTCCCCGTTCCTAATCCAAAACTCGTGCGATGGGGACCTCTCCTATGCTCCAGGGCTGGAACCCACGAGCCCCGGTAACGTTCAGGACGTGGTCATCCAGGACTCGAGTGAAACCTCCAACTCCATTGACGCCTTCGATGTCCTCGATTTCGAGCAGAACGTCGTGCCAGGCTTCATAAATAAGAATACATTCCAAAATGGTGAGTACTCTGACAGTCTTGTTTGCTCAACTGTATACTTGTTACGGCATTATAATGTGCTGCGATGTTACGACTATTGTATTGTGTTTGATGATTTGATGTACATGTCCTTGGGTTTGATAGTGAATAGGATGAAAATATAGGGGAGAGAAATTTATTAACTAAGTACAAAGTGTTGCGTCAGGCATTCGTGTAGGTTACTCGACTTGAAGTGTCTCGTGCGTGTCACAGCAGAGTAAAAGGGACAGGTTATACGGTGCTTACTTTGCGTGAATCACGCAACATGAAATCTAATGTCACTGTTAGGATATTCATCAGGGATATGAGGATATTTTTTAAAGCATTATAGAATTTAAAGTTGATAAAAAAAATTGTTCCCATTAACAAGGCACATGAATAAATTATCACTATAAATCAGCCCTTTATAATTGATTCGTAACTAAAATCCAAATTTGGAGTAGAAATATCTGGCATGTTTCTACCTAAAACATAATCTTCCTCTAATTGCATCAGTTTAAGCAAATAATGGTTTATCTCAATAATCTCACCACGAACTATACAAACACCAGCACTGAGGACGACTCAGGCTTCAGATCTCATTAGTATAACGTTACTAATCGGCTTTGCAATCGTCTTAAACCTGTGCAGTATTTTATTTTTTCCACGTGGTAAGTAATGCAAATATTCTACTAAACCGGCAGCCTTCAACTGTCTCTTTATTAATTTAGTGAGTCATTGCCGCACCTGATTCAATACGGTCTCATTTGTTTTGTATTACTCTTTTCATCCTTGTCTGGCTCCTTGAGATTTTAAATATGTATCTATCCTCAATATGTCTCGGAATCAAATGCCAATGAGAAATTTTACGTGATTGATTTCTAGATGCTAGATGATCATAGATACTGTTGAAATCTTTGGTATATGTGCTTTTTTGTGTCTGACATATGAAGATACATAAGCGGTTTGCGAAATAACGGTCAACTTTCATGTAAGCGATCTAGAATCGCAATGAAACTTTCATACCGTGATACCGTTGTGTAATGACAAAAAACTCGTTCACAGACAAGAACGGCCGTAAGCGGCGGCTCTCGCAAACGCCCCAAGCCGTGGTCCAGCCGAAAGTTCAAAAGCCTTCCATTAAAATATCCGCTCAGAAACCGCAGCTGGTCGTCAAATCGCAACCTCAAAAGCCTTTGAAGGTCGCTAATATTCAGGTCATCAACCCCCCGCCGAAAGTGTATTGTAAGCCGGTAGAGACGGTCGCGCCTCAGCGCAAGGTGATCAGAGTAGCGCCTATGGCCGGGAACCCGAGGTCAATACTCCTGCCGGTCACCATAAAAGATATGAAGGACTTAAAATCCATAAAGATCATAAACGCGGCTGATTTGAAGAACGCTTCCAACATCAAACTGGCGGCGGCCAACCTTCTCTCGCAAAGCAAACGGCAAGATTTCAAAGTGGAATCAAGAAATGACTACGAATACGACAATAATAATTGCGGTAAGTGGAATTAGTTTAATGGGCGTGGTGGTGCGAGGCTCTTAATTATAAAGCACTGGGTGTGGAATGGTGAAATGAAGTAGAGTGATTTAACTACCTACTTGGTTTGCATGTGGCTTGATTTTTAGTACAGATTCAAGATAAAATTACGCTGTACCACAGGTAAATAAATAAAATAAAACTCTGCATACGTTATTCGTTTGGTTAAGGAACGATCTTTATCACTGTAGTATAGCTTTGAAAAATCGGAATACTTATACGTTTTAAAAAATTCTGAATTATAATAATCGGTATTATGAAATTCGTGATTCCGATAATCGAAATTTAGTTTTTCGTATTTATGTAGTGTACCCGTTTTTCACATGTGGTTGCGGATTCTAAAGCCTTTAATTAATTGACGCAGCGCACCTTAAGTTGGTTAGCGGTTCCATTATTTCCAATCGCCAATTAATGACTAACATTCGTGTACCATTATTAGCTCCGTGATACTCTATTAATTAACCTCGCCCGTAGAATCACGGCTGCGTGCGGCAGGCAAACATATCTAGACCCCTTTGCTAGCAAGCGTTTCGGAGTCTGATTGCTTGATAGTCATCTGGATAATGCCCACGACCGGGTGAAATTATGATAGTCGTTAAGTGCATCATTGACTTCGCGAGGTTTGTTTAGACAATCATGCTTCTGTAGCACGCCTATCATTTATTCATTTGTGCAACATAGGTAATTAATTTAGACCTCGTACATTTTGAGTAAGTATCACTATGTGGTGCCCCATGGCATACAAATATGTCTGTTTACATACATTATATGCATGTAGGTACACGCCGCATGCATGATCATTTCTTTCATAACTTACATAATTATCATCCATAAATTCATTAACAGAGTAGTATGCCTTTTCTACCAAAAAAGTGTTTAAATGTTTCTTAAATTCGTACATGTTATCAATCTCGTGTATAGCCTTAGGTAGGTAATTTATTAATTATATCTTCTGGGAGCTATTCCAAGTACACTTTTACTTAGTAAAGCTGAAGCCGGCGCGCGGAATATACATCGAGTTTCGATACACTGCGGCGTTATGAAGCTGTGGTTATAAAAGTGTTCTATCATCGACGGCAATGTACGGTCGGCCAAATAAGTGGTCCATCACTTATCAACCGACTTCCTATCAAACGAATATGCCGCTAAAGTCAACTTTCGATATTATATTTTATTACGTGCAGAGAATTTTTATTCAGCCGTAGGGCCTTAGGGTGACAGATTACATACTTGGCCGATGGTGCCGCAGCTCGCGCGGTGATTACCCAGAAGTCTCCCCCCCCCGTACCATCTAAAAGCCTATTATAATAGGAAGGGGACTAGTAGAGAGCAAACACCTCAAGTCATTGAAGGCAATTGTCATGATTTAGTCGCGCGTCTTGTTTTGACGGTGATGTAATTGTGCTTTAAATTACAGCGTTAGGGTATCGCCATATTTGACAATTTTTATGACGTTATTCTGTTGGAGAAGGTTTAATGCGTGTGCAGATACTTTTATAAAAAAAATGAGACATTATTTTTTGAAACTCTTCAGTTCTGTGTGCAGAGCTTTAATGCTTATTTAGGACAATTTAAGATAAATTGTCATCACTAAAGAGACAAGAAAATTCGTTCTGTAAAACCGTCTGTATATTATATAATATTACCTTATTTTATTACACAATTGTAAACTGGACTGCGCATGTTTATTTTCCTTGTGGCGTGTTCAAGGTAAGTATTTATTTGTTTGTTGTGTGGAAACGGAGAAAAATATTTTAAATCGGATACGCGTTTGTCGGCCGTTTTTGTAGCGCGATTATAACTAAAAAATTGTGTTTATATTAAGCAGATGCGTGCTCGCATAGTTATCACTAAGTAAATAATGTGACTGCGAGTGTATTAGAAAATATGACTTCAAATTTTATAACGTCCATAACAGTGCCGAAAAAATTGCAAAATACTTTAAACAAAGTGCCTTTTAGAAATTGGGACTATGTTATAATTTAAGACTAATTCCAACCAAATTGACTAATCTACCGATTAATATTAATATGGGTCGATTATTTAATTTAATTAGTATGCTAGTTGTGGCAGGGTACCTGCCTATAGTACTTGGTATTATCCAGGCTTGAAAAATTAACTCTTATTCATAGTGTCTTTAAAATAATTCTGATGTATATTCTGTATGATTTTAGAACACTATGCACAGTTTAATTAAACGCGTCAGCGATTTATGAGGAAGCATTGGTGGGTGGGTGGTATTTGGCATAAAAACATATGTCACACAGATGTAACTGTCTTGCACGTGTGGTTGCGGAATAGCAAAGTTATCGGTGTTAGCCTCAGTCAAAGAATAATAGAAATAATCACACGTTCATTTCATTGCCCTAACAGATGACTCTGCTAGCGATCGAAGCGACGACGACGACGAAAAGGACACCCAAGTCAACGACGGCCGCAACGGCTATCCCCGTCTCGTTCTGACATCCGAGGAGCGCCGTCTGCTAGCAAAGGAGGGCATCAGTCTGCCTACTAGCTATCCGCTCACCAAACACGAAGAGAGAGAGCTCAAGAGGATCCGCCGCAAGATCAGGAATAAGATCTCTGCCCAAGACTCGAGGAAACGCAAGAAGGAATATGTTGACGGGCTCGAAGACAGGTGAGATAAATAAAATAAATAAATAATAATAAATATAACTAACTAACTAACTTGGCTCAGGGACCCAAATAGGGTCTTGGCCTCCGAAACGAGAGCACGCCATCTGTCCCGATCGTGCGCAGCTTCTTGCCAGTCGTCGACTTGAAGACCTCGCAATTCCGCCAAAATCCGTCAAAATAATAAATATCATAGGACAAATTACACCAATTGACCTAGTCCCAAAAGAAGCAAAGCTTGTACTATGGGTACCAGGCAACGGATAAACATACATATATAATGTAGATATATACATATAACATCCATGACTCGGGCACAAACATTCGTATTCATCAAACAAATGTCTGCCCTTACCGGGATTCGAACCCGGGACCTCTAGCTTCATAGTCAGGGTCACTAACCATTAGGCTATCCGGTCGATATTTTGTAAGATAAACTCATGGTAACTTTCATGCTGGGCCCTATTTTATAAAGCTAAAAGTTACAATTTACAAGCGGAAGTCTCTATCTAACACATAGGGTCAGAAAGAGACTTCCGCTTGTAAATTGTAATTTGTAGCTTTATAAAATAGGATCCTGGTCTGGGAGCAAAGAAAAACGGCAGGCTTATTGTCTAACCTAACTCGCACGCAATCGCCATCGTGTTCATTTTGACAGTTCATATATGGGCTGACAATTGGCATCGGAATCGGCTATAGTCTGGCAGCTTAACCACTGCAGCCAGATGACACTTCCAAATGTCATTTTACGAAATAATGATACCACATTTATTTCACTAGTGCTCGACTAAGGTCACGTAATGAATGATTTGATTATTGAACGAACGAAATATTTTATGAATGTCACATTCGTAGTTTAGTATATTTCAAAATAAGCGCGATACTTTTGAGGCATTCAAGGTTCATATTAATATAGTAGATAAAATGTACGATGACTTTGTAATACACGTAAATAGTGACAGCAGCAGTGAAACTGATTCGGAATAATTTAAGTTTTTAAGTAAAAGTACAAAGGTAGAAAAAAATATTTATGTGATAATTGTTGTTTTATTTATGGCAAAATGGGGAATGAGTTGAAAACTGGTAACTGATTTGACATGCTTCCGCACATTTCCAAATCGCGCTCTTACACTACTGACTAGAAAATATCCAAAAAACCTTATTGAACAAACCATTTTATTAAAATACGCTTTGAAAATTCTCATTTATGACGCAAATTAATTTCATTACATCGTTCATTCTTTCATTCACTCACTAAGTCACATCACTATTTAATATCTGCCAAAAACTGACAACACTGAAAGTGTCATCTGGCTGCAGTGGTTTATCTGCCAGACTATAGCTGTCACATTCATACAAGAACTGTCAAAATGAACACGATGGCGATTGCGAGCGAGTTAGACAATAAGCTTAAAGAATGTGTCAGTTGATTCTCGTCCATCAAGGGAATGGGTGAAAATCTTAGGAATCATGTTATAGGTGATGCGGCTGGCAACCCATTGATTCCCCTTTCCTTCTATACGTCTACAATCATTCTAAGGCCTTTAGGTCGAGTCTCGTTTGCGAAGATTTGTCGACGAGAGTAATAAAATCTCTCTCATAAAAAACTAAGCCTAGGAGGATAAGCAAAAATGAATAATGTTAGCTGAAATCTGGTCTGTCTTTTACTTGTTTAGTTCCATTCTTTAATCTACTTGTAACATATTTTATGTCATGCCTGTTTATTTTATAACGATAAACAGAGACGGCATCATTGGTATCATTCTCTAAGATACAGCATGAACTCAACAGAGTGCTGTAAAGGGACCTTAATCTCTTAAACCGACCTTAATGTATGTACATGACTTGACAATGAATAAATGATTAACCTTAACCTTTTTATTTTGTATCTTCTAGTTTAGTTGTGACATGACATGTTTATGTATATTATGACTAATTATCTCTATAGATTGCGCACACCTTTTTTTTTATTAAATTAAGTTGATTTCACAGTAAGATAAGTCAAGTATAGATTTATAGCGGAAGTTTTTTCATAATCAGTTAAAATTATCACTTGAGCCGCCTAATATAATCAAGTTTCTGATAATTTTGTTTGTTATTTTGTACTGTGCTACAGTAAAAACGTGCTCGGGAAAAATAAAAAATGAAAAAACCCAAATTCTATACTTAACTGTTTTCTTTTAAAATTTTCAACTGAGGCTAAATAGCAATACCATTTTCTTATAAAAAATACAACTACCAGTTGTCAGTTTTAGTTAACTTTTAAGACCTTACATGAACGCCTGATTCAAACATAAATTACTCATGGCATTATTACAGTAAGATCTTATACTCCAATATCATAAATTAAAATTTCATGCTGTCCTGCTCATACGAACCGTCTCTAATAGGAGAGTAAGAGAAACGGTATGACCCTTCGAATTTCGAGGTTTGGACCGCCCCGTTATTCGGATGTTTTAAACTTTCGTAGGTACAGTCAGCATCATATAGTTTGAAGCATCCAAAATCGGCCAAATAGTTCGGTACACCATAGAAATAGTATGGTGTGTCGAACTATTTGGTCACCTTGGATGCTTCATGCTATAATTATGACGCTGATTATTTAATATCATAATATAAATATAATTTGTCAGTTATAGCCCCCATCTCCTCACTAGTACTGATTGTTTTTTTTTTATTTTCAGGGTTAAACAATGCACGGCCGATAACCAAACGCTGATAAGGAGGATAAAGATCCTGCAGTCACAGAACCAGTCTCTCACAACGCAACTGAAGAGGCTACAGGTACGAGTACATGACTTTTTTACTCAAAATAGATACATTCACCAAATAAAAATAAAAAATTGGTTGCCTGTAAAGTCGGTATACGGGCGAAAGTTTTACGTGACAACGACTTTGAGTGGTAAAATAATTTTAATGTGAATATTCATTCGTATAGTAGGAAGAAGGATGAAATAATAGTAACAATTTAAAACATTTATTTATACAAAGAATTATATTTAACACTAACTGTGCTCGAGTGGAAGGGACGCGTGCCTTTCACTTTTTATGTCTGTCTCTCTCGCTCTTAGGCGGGCTAACCATGCCCGAGTGGAAGGGACGCGTGCCTCTCACTCGCTCTCATTGTGAGCGCATAACGTGAGCGGAGCGTAACGCAGTTTCTTGAAGTGTCACCCGGCAAACCAATTTATAAGACGTTGTCACGTCAAAACAAAGTTTCCAACTATGCAAATGTATAATGTGTCGTATTTAATTGAATATTCGTCGTATATAACATAAATCGAATACCTACATGAGAAAAAAGCGGAGGTGGAGTCGCGAAATATTTTTTCATACTAGGGCTGTAATAGCGTCAGAAACTATAGTATGAATCTTCCCAGGTGAATTTTTCACTTCGAGCTCTAATCTTTTAAACAAAGGCCATTGTCTCTATTATCGCAAAACCGCAAGCTACCGAGACGCACGTGCCACTACAACATTCATATTGAAAAACAAACTGTATCGTGATAGTATTAACTGTATTAAGTTTCAAATTTAAAAATAATATCTAGAATATTAAATTTAACCTTCTAATTTGTAATTTCTTCTAATTTGACGATACCGTTTGTTTTTCAATAATGAATGTTGTAGTGGCACGTGCGTCTCGGTAGCTTGCGCTTTTGCGATAATAGAGACAATGGCCTTTGTTTGAAAGACTAGGGCTCGAAGCGAAAAATTCACCTGGGAAGATTCATACTATAACAGGTCGTGACGTGTTCGTATCGTTGCAGAACGTGCTGAGCGGCGTGACGAGCGCATCGGGCGGCAAGTCAGCGCAGCCGGCGACGTGCCTGCTGGTGCTGCTGCTGTCGGTGGCGCTGGTGGCGCTGCCCTCCATGCGCGAGGAGCGCCGCGCGCCGCCCGCGCCGCCGCAGCCCGCCGCGCCCGCCATCACCAGGGCGCTGCTCTCCGCGGCCAACAGTTAGTACCGCACTTTCAAACTAATCTTATTCCTCCTAACAGACTAACAGCCTTATTCATAAAAAGTTAGAGGCTCGGTATAAGCTCGCTCTAGGACCGATGCAAAAAAACATGATTCATAAACGTCAATTAGCGCTATTCAGTCCATCAAGGGTCTGTTAAGTCTTCCGAAAGTTAGCGGACCGTAAACCCTAAATTATCTCTCTGCTAACTCACAAAATGGCCGCCACAAATGTGAACAGCTGTTTTTGGCAAGAGCAAAACCATACGCAAGACAGTTTTTTTTGTTTTAAGTAAATCCCCTGCGGGAAAGGTAAAGGAAACTAGACCCACTCTGCCTCGTCTGTCGTGTTAGGCTGAAGCCATGTTTTCGGTTTCTCGCTAATTCCCGTAAAAAAAAATTTTAATTCACTAAATAGTCATTTTTGGTCTATGATTTGTCAAGGTGACAACATAACGCGTCTAATCCATCCATCAGCAGCTCATTAGTTAACAGACTGCTAGCAAGCGTTTATGAATCATACTTTTTAACAACTGTCAAATAAGCTTAATCAGTCTGTTAACTAATCGACTGATCAAACCTCAATTAAGGATTTTTTATGAATAAGGCCGTAACAGCCTTATTCATAAAAAGTTAGAGGCTCGCTATAAGCTCGCTCTAGGACCGATGCAAAAAAACATGATTCATAAACGTCAATTAGCGCTATTCAGTCCATCAAGGGTCTGTTAAGTCTTCCGAAAGTTAGCGGACCGTAGACCCTAAATTATCTCTCTGCTAACTCACAAAATGGCCGCCACAAATGTGAACAGCTGTTTTTGGCAAGAGCAAAACCATACGCAAGACAGTTTTTTTTGTTTTAAGTTAATCCCCTGCGGGAAAGGTAAAGGAAACTAGACCCACTCTGCCTCGTCTGTCGTGTTAGGCTGAAGCCATGTTTTCGGTTTCTCGCTAATTCCCGTCAATTTTTTTTTAATTCACTAAAAGGTCATTTTTGGTCTATGATTTGTCAAGGTGACAACATAACGCGTCTAATCCATCCATAAACTGCTCATTAGCTAACAGACTGCTAGCAAGCGTTTATGAATCATACTTTTCAACAACTGTCAAATAAGCTTAATCAGTCTGTAAACTAATAGACTGATCAAACCTCAATTAAGGATTTTTTTATGAATAAGGCTGTAAGCCCTGTTTCACCACTCTCTGTTAAGTTTGTAACGAGGGAATGTCTGGCCTTGTTTATTTTCATCCTCCATCCTCAATTTAATGTTTTTCTCTATTCCAAATTCAAAATTTAAAATTCATATCGATCGTCTCGTTCGATCCTTTATAACGATGTCATTCCCAATTGAGATCTGGTAGAATCAATAAGTAAGTACCTATTCATGTCACGATTGCCAATATTTTTTTTTTTTTAGTGCTACTTTTTAAAGAGCGCACGATTTTAAAACACCCATATTTTTCTATCCGGAATTTTAAACTCCCTTTTTGTCGGTCCCTCGTAAAATTCGCGCAACGCGGTTCTACACGTCCTTTATTATTTAGACACCTGAGGAATGGCATTCCTTGAACGCTACAAAAACATTTTATTTTTACAAGTAAATAGAATATTAGCTGACAAGTTGTGTCATCTACTGACTCTGAAAAGCAGTTTATCTCGTCGAGTTAAGTCTCCTTTCGGACGTAAGAGCATCATTTCTCAATAAGAACTGAAGGCAAAACTGATCAAGTGTGGTGGCACTATGCAGAATTTCAATTTGTTAGAAATAAGCCGCTACACAGACAAAATGAAAGTATTTTGACCAAATAGGTACGACAATAGGTAACCGCCTCCAGCTTTATAAGGCGCAGGTTCGCCCACATATGGAATACTGCTCTCATCTGTGGGCGGGGGCTCCCCGGTACCAGCTTCTCCCTCTAGATCGCATACAACGGAGAGCAACTCGAGTAGTCGGCTGCCAGCGAATTTCTGATCGGCTTGATTCCTTGGCGCTGCGTAGAGATGTAGCTTCACTGTGCATCTTCTATCGCATGTACAACGGAGAGTGCTCCGAGGAGTTATTCGGGTTGATCCCTGCCGCATCCTTCCGCCACCGCCCTACGCGACAACACTTCCATCCTCACCATCTGGATGGTTGGCTGTCTTCTACTGTGCGTTTTTCCAGAAATTTCCTGCCTCGCATAGCAAAGCTCTGGAACGAGGTTCCTGTTACGGTGTTCCCAGACCGTTATGACCTTCAAACTTTCAAAAAAAGAGCCTACTCCTACCTAAAAGGCCGGCAACGCACTTGTGACTCTTCTGGTGTTGCAGGTGTCCATGGGCGACGGTAATCGTTTTCCATCAGGCGATCCGTCTGCTCGTTTGCCCCCTATATCATAAAAAAAAAAAAAAAAAAAAAAAAACATCATAAAAAGTTCTGATGAAACTAATCGACAAGTTGCAGTATAGCGTCACATCTCAGTGATCACTATTGAGAAGTCTTGAAATGATGCTCGGAAATACGTTTTTGCAAACAATTACCCAGATGTGTCATGCTTGTGATTAAATTGCATAATTTCGGCTGAACTTTCTTCATTATTTAAAGAGATTCTTGATTATGCAATTCTTACTGAGTCAAATTTCGCTGTTGCGAGGTGTATTTTTAAATAAAAAATAGAAAGTAACTGCAGGCAAATCGGTTGCTGCATTGTTGCAAGCAAGCCATGCAAAACTGATCGGTAGTACAAGAAATTAAAGGAAAAGTGGAGACTTAAGTTGCGTTTCTGAAACTGAGCTCAGTTTTGTTATTAGGTACTGGCCATTTGTAAAAAATTCAGTTGTTTAATATTACGTTTCAAAAGATACAACAATGTTACGGTCAGATAAACTGCAGGGGCTTAATTTGGGCACCCTAGAGGTTCAATGCTTATTTAACTTTTTTTTTTCAGAAATGATATTCGACGAAGCCGTCATCGACGACGGCGAGTTCAACATGGACGAGCTGATCACCTTCAACCGCCCCCACTCGGACCACGACTACCCGGTGGTGAAGACGCTGGACCGCGCGCCGCAGCCCGCCGCGTACGTCGACCTGCCCATCGACGAAGACTGGCCGCCTAACCTCAAGAAACGCATGAAAAAGCTCGAGTTTGACTACGAGGACGGCAAAGACTACCTCCCGCCCATAGTCAAGGAGGAAAACTACGAAAATGTCTACAAAATAGACGCAAAGTACGACGGCAACGAATTGGATGACAACGGATTCTTGAGCAACACCATCGCGACGACGGGAAGGAAGCTAGGCGAGTTGATCGACCTTTTCCCTCCCATACCGGTAAAGACGGAAGATATTCTTATAGAGGAGGTCTCGGATTACGACTCGCGGAATATATCCGAGGTGAAAAGCTTCGTAGTTAACGGCGTGAATGATTTTTAGGGGCGCGGAATGAGTACCATTTTGTAGTGCTTGCTAGCAGGAAACGGGCCGTTTTTTTTTTAATTGTTTAAGTGAATTTCAGCAACTTGAATCATGCAACATCATTATTCCTCTATTTACCTATATTATGTTAAATCATGCTCTATTTTTCTATTTATAATTTTACAGTTTCAATGAAATTATTCCTTGTGTTAGTGAGATCGTATGATTTTATTTAGGCTAAGTATTATCTCGAGATGTATGTAGATGAATTGAAAGAGTTATTTATTTAAGACTTCAAATTAATATAATTAATAATCTTATCTTAGATTTATACTATACCTTAGATACCTATATTTTTACTTTGTTACGCAATTTTATTTTAAGGCATTTTTGTGTTAATTCGGTGCAATTATGTGTAGTTATATCGCATAAGATAGTGTTAGCTAGAATTAGTTACAACTGTTTGTCGGATCGTCTTCGATCTTAGCATAGTTCCGTTACATACCTACTTACGCGATTGTTTCTAGTTATTATCACTTATTGATTGGAATGTGGACGTTAGTCAGAATAAACTGTATAAGTAATTTCCATGCGTTTCCTTTATCTCCCGCTTGAAATCTATTTATTTTATAAAACGCGATAGCTTGGGTGCTGATAAAACATTATCAGTCTGTTACATGTTCAGAGCAAGACTGTTAAATCCCTACAATAATAATCACTTGCTCGATGTTAAATAACAAAATACTTATACTTGTTTATGATCGATTTAATTTGTTGTAACTAGCCTACATGGCTGGCGATGTATGTATCCATTTGATAAGTTGTTCGACGTTCATCACATTCAAGTTAAGATTCATCATGTTCGTGTTTTATTATATTCGCATATATAAGACTAGCGCGAAAAATTGAATAAAACATGCGTCCATCAATTCCCAGAACCGCTTCAGTTCAGAATGATTCAGTTTCCGTCCTCCAGGAGCCAGATTCGATAATATTGTTGAATGACGTTATGACATCAAGGCCTCATTCTAACCAATATTCGTGTATTGTTAGAAATTACAAAGAATAAAACAAATATCTTATAATAAGCTTTATTTAATTATGAGTTAACAAATATTTTTCGTATTTTTGAACAGGTTGTGACCTTAACTGAATACAAGTCAAATTGCGTATGCAAATGTTTACCATACATCTTACAGAAAAAAAAATAAACACTGAGAACTGTTTCTATGAATATTAATATTTATTTTATACTTACAATAAGAATTCAATTCAGTTTCGAAAGCATCATGTATTATAATACATAAAGTTAATAACTATAGCTCAAAAAACTTCCTCTTTCGTTCGCAAGCCGACCGACTGAACATGACTTACTTAGGTAAGCGAAGTTTTAAATTATAATTTAAATTAACTACAGTACATTACCGGGCGTAGCTTGACGGGCGGTCTGCCGCCGGCTAGTCCTTACCGCGCACATACATCTACATTTTTGGTGCAACTTTCACAGTACATAATCAAATTGTTCTTTTACATAGCGGCATACTATGTGATGTAAAAATAATGGGGTGCTTCATAACATTGTGGTTATTAATAAAGATTTAATTAAACGGTTCGCCGCAGATCACTGTTGACGTCGCGTTGCTGGGAAACACATCTCTATCGTAAACATCAATAGAGCGTTTTCAGTTAAAATTGAACACTTACGGCTCGTTAATTGATGCTAGTAAATTGTAGGTGTAACGGAGTCATTCTCTCAGACCAAAATTGCAACCGACATTATCATAAAGTTTTCTTTATAATTATTCCAAGAGAAAAATAGGTCTATTTGTACCATCAACACGATCTGCGAGCCAGCACTATAAAACAATTTATTATTGCGCACTTTTAACACACGCGGCTTATTTGTTCGCGGGTTACAAAACACTTTACATTTTAATACCCAATCTAATTTGATTATACTATCTAGCAAATAGAAAGTAACAATTAGGTATAACTATGGTATTTATCATCATTTTTTTAAGACATACATGGTTTATTACATTCGATTATATTGCAATGCTTGTACAATACGTATTAACGACCATTTAACGAGGAAAATACTTCATTTTGTTCACAATAATCCTTGAAAATAAAACTTACTGAAGAGTTCATTTTAAAATTTCCTTTTACATATGCACAGCTTTCGATAAAAATCGCATTAACTATACTTTTTTTCTAAAAATATGAAATCGACACAACAAGATGATGGTTTAAGTTAAATCACTTAGCCAAAAATGAATAATTTCTAATGCGGGAATACAAATTTGTGATGACTACATATCCGTGACTAATCCATACTCCTTATTAAACGTCAATGCGATCAGCGGCCTGCCGCCCGCCCGCTGGGGCGCGCACCTCGCTGGCCTCCGATAACTCCGCTAACTCCGCCACCTCCGCCAACCGAGCGGCGACGGCGCGGACAGCGCTTCACCGAAACATTGACATCTACAAAATCTTACTTCTACGCAAATCACGCACTTTGTCGTTAATACTTGCCGCGTCCTGTCCAAGCAAAAATATACAAAAGTATTTCCTCCTACGCTGTACAATTTTTACACCGTCAAAGCGGCGACCGCATCGAGTGGCCATGTCGACGTAAATATAACATGAACGCGCGCGACATACTACGTTTTAACGTTTGGGAATCGAATTCAAAGTTCCTATAATTAGGGAAGACTACAAAATCATAACAGAGCGTTTAGGTCCAGCGCTTATAAACACAAACGACAAATAAAACAAAACGTCGAATTTTTAACAATGTTCTCGCATCGTAGAATAACATTTTGATAGAATATATCACTCGATCGATTTTTAATAACAGAACTTTACATCAGATTTCTGATGCATCTATCAATTTAGATTTGAGTAACGAGTGAACATGCTGAACAAAGTATTATGATCGAGTGATACATTTTGCGAGGAAAAATCTACGGTTTATTCATGAACCCTTTTTTCCTGCGAGACATTGTCCTCGTGACAGCCACTCGAGCGATCGCGGGACGCGCGCCGATGACTACTTCCCATTACTCAGACTACTCAGTCTATTCGCATTCTGACTCCAACATCTCAAAAATAAATAACGTAATGATGTAACATTCCAACAAACTGCGCGGTGCTACACTGGCCGTGCTCTCTATAAGCAAGATCCAAGAAGTGCAACGTTAGGAATGAGCGGCAGCCACGGCCGAGAAAACTTGGGCCGCGACCATTATATCCTATCCAAAATGTACTATTATAAAAAGAAAGCTTGCAATAATGTGAATTGACAAGAGCCCAAAGCCGCGTCCTTTCCTACGCGAGGTGAAATGTTTCGATCAGTCTTGTAGGAAATAAGCCAGTACGTTGAGGACTCCGCGCCGGGGCGGGCACGCGCATTGAAACAAACTTCTTTACATACATAATTGTAATGATTTTTTACATAAATTATTGCACTTTAAATATAGCAATTATGTCACCAAACAACCAATTACTTCCATACTGAAGAGCGACATTCGTCTGACACGAAAACTTTACTTTTATTTCACTTAATTATTGCATGAAATTGCAGTTCAAAGTTACGTCATATATTAAAACTATAATTAAAGTATACGAGCATAAATAATGATAGGAAAGTATGTGGCCACTATAGGAACGGAGCCAATTTAAATAATATGATAATCATACTTGTTTCTCGCACAAACTGAACTTAGTTTACAATGACTAAATAAAATTATAACCTAGAATATGCATTGACCGGCTTGCTGAGATCGCGGACGGCGGCTTCGAGGCAGTTCCGGGCCTCCGCGACCAACGATAACCATCACATCACAACCTGGCACGGGGCCGGCCGCCGCCGCAGCGAGTTCAACACAAACCGAGCGGACAAACAACTCGAGATACTCTACGTTATGGTAATTCATTACTTATGTAACAAAATCAGATACGCGTGAAACTCTGAACTCGCGGGAACAAGGAATCTACCTCTGCGTCACTAAACGGTACAAAGCGAGACTACCCCCCTTATTCATAAAGTTAACCCGTCAACTAAATCGTGTTGTCTGTGTCTGGCAAAGGCAAATATCGAAGTGACAGATAAAGACAAAACAAACTAACTAACAGAAGCTTCTAGCGTTTATGGATAAGGGGGCCGGTCTGGTTACAACTACGGCAGACGATTGCGATGGCATGTATACAAATC
Source organism: Pandemis heparana (assembly GCA_963854515.1). Classification (NCBI taxonomy): domain Eukaryota; kingdom Metazoa; phylum Arthropoda; class Insecta; order Lepidoptera; family Tortricidae; genus Pandemis; species Pandemis heparana. Next base: position 4,380,406 of record OY978020.1, on the reverse strand, counting down.
GGATGATCGAAGGCTGGAATGGACCGTCGACGCGTGACTGGACAAACACACAAGTTATGTAAATGAGGTACTTATAGTAAATCTCACGTCGCACTAGAGAGGGACAAATTCAGTGGTAAATTAAACATAATTCGCTACGGACGGGAACACAAAATCTGAACCATTTTTTGCCAAACGCTCCCGGCCTTCGCCGCGCCGCCTACATTAGACCAAGTATACGTAATTGCTAGCGATTATTATGATTTACTACGGTCAATAGTCATGACTTGAGTATCGGTTCGCGATCAAATATAACAATGTTTCCGCCGATTACGGAATGGCCGTTGACAAATGCTAATAATATAATAAATATCTCTCGACAACAGACTATCTTAAGTCATTTCAAAAATTAACAGTTCTTGATGTTTTCAATGGCTGACATCTTAAGTTAATATGACTGATGTAAAACTGACGGCGGTGATATATTTCTGAGCGACAATTGTTTAACTATATTATATATTGATAATTTACATGTTATTGTTATAAATGTGGAAGCGAGGCTGTAGCGATGCGCGCAGTTATTTTTTAATAATACCAAAACTTGAAATAGTATTCCGAGCAGTATAGAAACCTATATGTCAAGATAAACATCGGATTTTGTGGTAGCCGTTTCTGGCATTCAGAATACTGTTTCAAATTATTGTTTTTTTATAACAATTTCTCTGTAACTTGAGGGCCATCAAATTTAATCATCAACAAGAAAGTACGGTCAGTTTGAGCACATTCAAATACTATAATTTGACATCATATTTAAAACATATCCTCGACTTTGTCGACTTTACAAACAGCCCTCACCGTTACTGAATGTAAGAACAGCTGCCTATCTCACGAGTTACACACGGGACACGGGGTCACCCACGCAAAATTTATATAAATTCCTACTTCCCATGTTCACACCTGACCAAAAAGAGAGTATGTATTTTCTAATTAATGCTTGAACACATTTGAACTCACATTTCTATTTATGTCGTTTTGAAAAAAAAATTTACACAGTTAAGAGCTTATACATCAAAAATTTATTGATTCCTTTGTGTTACGACCGTTTCACATTTATTCCATTGCAATAAGAGTGAGAATGTCGTAACACAAAGGAATCAATTAACTTTAGTTTTAATTAAGATCCTTAACTATGTACATAGTGTTTTGAAAACGACTCGTATGCGCTAGCGGTGGCTAGTTTTCTTTATTATAATAAACAAAAATGTTACTGTTTCTTGCCTAAACTACCCTTGTATTGGCAATTTTATCATCGGAATGCAAATTATACTCGTAGGGTAGTTCTCACTACACTCCCACATACATTCCTTTCGCTCTTAGAATGCTATTCCGATTTGTCTTGCTGTCCCACTCACTCTTATGGGTTTGATATGAATCAGCGGATGGTACACGAAACCCGAATGGCATTCTAAAAAGTCGGACTGTAGTAAGACAGAAAACGGATAAAAGAGGAACCAAATATTTACATATTGCCACATTCAAGCTATATACGTCAAAAATCTACCATTAAAATTGGCGCCCATTATTTCTACCCTTTTATGTTATTTATCAGTCATAGAAAGTGGAATGCTTAAAAAAAAGCGCTAGAACCAGTATTATCAGTCTAAGCTGTATCTTGCGTGGGTAACCTCGTTTGACACTGTTTTATTCTACAACCCGTGTACGGCATAAACAATTTGGAAATTAAACACCGTCCTCAGCACGAGCACAAACCGCTTCGTCCGCAAGCGACATTTAGCAACCGCATGTCCATAGTGAGAACGTTGAACAATTTTTGAAATGCTTCCGTTGGACTACGTTTACAAGTCAAATCATAGACCATTTTAAAACGGCAGTTTGTTCACGTAGCTCCGTTTTCTATCTATGACTTTAGATATTGTTCAATTGCTTACTATGAACATGTGAGCTTTAGATTTTGTTGGAGTTGTCAGCCGTGTATAGCTCTGGATGCTTATTATAAACTTGTGTTGCTTGCAGTCTTCGATTCCACGGCACCAAGACACGTGAAAAAACGAAATCAGGTGAACAAAATCGTCAGCTACTATTTTTAAACCACTGGTCAAACAAAGGAGTCTATCTGCATGTAAATTGTTTGATAAAAGTATTACTTACTAGCCTTTTGCGAGGTTCCCATTGGCGTATGCTAGAGCTACTATTCTACTTAAAAAAAATAGAAGCGATAGGAATGAAGTACAAATAAAAATAAATAGATCACTCCTTCAAACAATAAATGGTCGAAACACTTTCTGTTTTCATTTCACCTACGCAAGGCTATGGCTTTTATTTTCTGAGACTTATAATAAGCATCTGGACATACCGACATGACAGCATCAACAAAACCCAGCCTCAGACGAACCCACCAGTATAAAAGCAACTGTCTCACTACTAACCTATGTTTAAGAGCGAGACAGCAGCATAATCTAGGGTATTAGAGGTTAGCGGCGTGCCGTGTAAACGTAAACCTTATATATGTATGTGTCAGCCTCGGGCTACGTGTGTGGGCGTGCGAGCGTGTGAGTGCGGGGAGCGCGGGGGTCACGCGCCGCGTCACTTGCCCGTGCGGGCGGCGCATTTCTTCTTTTTGCGTTTGAAGAAACAGCAGCATCTGGAATAGACAGATTGCCTGTATGACGATTTACAGAGTCTGCTGGGGTACATGTTGATAATTTTGTAATAAAATTAAATCGAAAAATATATGAAGTCGGCGCTATACACCAACCGCTTAAATGACTCGCCTGCGCGGTACAGGGGCGCGGATAAGCGACAAAGGGGACCGGGGTGCGGGCGGCAGGCGCACTACCCGCCCGCACCTCTCTACATCCTCTTTGTCGTCCTACGCCCAGTACCCACGCGGGCGAAGATTTATTTAAGCGGTCGGTCTGTAGCATCTACGCAAGAATGTTACGTACGATAAATTTGTGAAGTAATTTCGACAACAGTCACATGGCTACGACTTAAGCAAGAGATATAAATTGTACAGCACAGTTCTAGAACGACCAGTAAGAAAAAGACGGGTAGACTATCTCGCGCGCTCTTGCTAGCCGTCCTGAGATGGTAGAGCAGATTGATTCTTAAATGATAAGTCTCCTCTGTAGCCATTTTTCTTTCATCTTTTCACCCACATCACACTCGATAAAAACTGTGCGACAAAAAATCTCAAAAACAAAAAACAATAGTGGCACCAAAATCCAGTGCTTGTGTCGACGAATAGATTGAGACAGATGCAGTATACAGGTTTTACGCGTAAGCGACTGTGATGCAACCACCGAAACGTTAACTATTGCCTTCATTAGGGTCAAGCCAGTTAAATGAGCTATATACTAACTGTTGTGACCATGTTTGTGATCATTGATCAAGCATGTTTCAGCAATAAAAATGCCTTATAAAAATAATCAATGATAGTCCAATTTGGTTTCCGATTCATTCATATTTGAAGTTAATAAATTAACAAAAAAAAGTTAGTTAAATTAACTTTTTTTTGCCTATATTAACAAGCTTCAATTATATGAATGCATCGGAATCCAAATTGGACTGATGAGCATCATCGATTATTTGTAATCAAGATAATACCAGTTTCAAAAATAAGCCGACAAAACAATGCTGTCACATTGAGAGCTGTTTTCAGCGCAGTCGCGCGTTGACCACCGATACGACACGTCTCAAAATATTTATGAATAAAAAATGTAGGCAATGATATATCTGGAGCATAACTGATCAAAGGTGAACATGCTTAAAAATAAACACACACGAAAACAGACCTCTTTTTTGAAATTGACTAAAATCAAGTCCGTTACGTTAACAAGAGATTAAATTAAGATTCAAAGCTCAATTTCTCAAGCGAAATAGCAAAGCTAGTTCGTAACTTTTGCCACTTGTGATGGCACGGAAGATTAAAAAGATACAGACGAACATATCCCTTCATTGAAGTTTGTTAAGAATATGTTCCAGCGAGGCAGAACTTCGTAACATTTGAAGGCATTATTTATGTTTTTTAGATTGGAGGTTGAATTCATAATGTGACGCTGTAGAATGAAGGAGTGGATACAACGACAAATGAAAAAGTTGAAAATTCAATAAATTGACGCCACGCATGCTTTAAAACTTAGGTATTTTAAAATTCTCACTTTATTCTACAGCGTGAGATAAAAACTTTACAATTCGACATTAAAGAGTAGAAAACTGATAAGTAAAAGGTATCTTAAAAAAAATATTGCCATGATTGCTAATTGCGTCGACACAACGCATATCAAAATATTTCGCGAACCAACACACATTACTATAAAGTAATAAAAGCGGTTTCTTTTAATATCTTTGAGGTAGGTACTGATTTCATTTCTCTAGTTTTATTCGCTCTAAATTCATTCCCAATTTTTAAAGATTAAAGCAACTTTGATATGCGTCGACAAAATTGCACTTTAATTTATCAACTGTAGCTATTTTCTTCTCTTCACCGTCAAACCGTACGAGCAAAACTAAAAATTAGTGAAAAAGAATAAAAAATGGTTTTCGTACAGTTGAAACACTGACTTGGTGTCATCGATGACGTCTACATCGTGATGCGGCTGCGTTATCGGCGTGTTGCTATGCCCAGCAGTGGGGTCGTCCGCTCCCAGCTCACCGTTAGTCGAGCTTACCACCTGACGAAAGTAAATTACATCTTACATGTTCCAAAGGCCTACCTAAGGACGGAGATTGTAGACAAGACGGTTTTGTCAAGCGTTCATATTTTTTTGTCCTAATTTAATGTCTGGTATAATTATCGTTTCGTCTAATTTAAATTATGTTGAAAGCATCGAAAATTTGGACAAAAAATGCAATGAAACTAACATAACCAAGTACCCTATGTATTCAGCTATACCGAAATATTTTCAGACTATTAAAAAATTATACCAAACGATAATTAGACCAAAAAATTACATTCGAACAAATGTTCGACGATACGAAGGGCAAAGGCAAGACATCTACAAGAACGGAATCAACCGCATACTCAGTAGCCGGGTCCTTACTAAGCAGGGCGGCTCGCGAGGCAGTCATTTTGGGGGGCTGCTCATTCGATTTCAGAAGTTCGTATCACACCATCCCTCTCACTCTTAAATTACTGGCTACTAGTGTGAGCGGAACGGCAGAAAAAGAACTGCAAAATCGAATTTCGGAGCATAAGGACTGAGCCTTGTGGCTGAAATAATGTAGCTGTCTCACGAGGGGGCTCTCTCATCCAGTACCTGGCTAATGAAATAATATTCCTTACACAGACGTAGTTACACTCATACTTTAGCTTAAAACATAAGCTCGAGTTACTCATAAATGCCTGTTATTCCTGTACATGCCATGCTGCGTTGGTTTAAGGAGCAATAGCTGCGCTTAGTTCTAATAAAATAACTATCCTTAAGCGTTCGTTAACGTCAATGTTGTATCAACGAGCGGCGACAGTATCTGCTACAATTGTGGACTCCAACCTTTTTCTATTCCGTGTCTAAATGCGCAAGCGGTACACGCCGCGAGAGGAATTCTATTCTTTAATACTCAAAGAAAATAAGAGGCCACTTTTATTTTAGTAAAAATAAAACCACAAAATAGTCTTATTTACCTGTACGCCTCAAATTCATTTAAGATTACTTCTTATTTGGTATTTAATTTGTAAAAATATATAATTTATAGTAATAAATGTAGAATTGGAAATAAGTAGATATCTATCGGATAATCGTTCCACGGTTCTGAATCTATCCCGTGACGCACTCCACGATTTAGAATCTGGAATAGATTCGAAACCGTCGGCCAATAATCAGATGGCAATCCGATGTACTGCATTAATTATAAATATACTCTGGAGCAAGGAAACCGAGTCACTTCCAGCAGAAAGATGTATGAAAAATGACCCAGTTTCTTTGGTCTAGAGTATAGGAAATATTGGTCGTAAATAAAATAAGAACACTACGCCAGCATTACCAAAAACGTGTTTGAAGTTATAATTAAACAAATTAGTAGAACTACCATACATAACTAGTGTATTAGCAAGTGTATGAATCTAAAAGTATGACAAATAATATTAGACGATTTTATCTTGCACGGTATAACAGTTGGTCGCAAAAGTCACAATAAAGAAATAACACGTGATGTTTATCAATTAAAATCCAAATGTATTGATCATTGAAAACTGTTGTAGGAAAACTGTTCAAAACTTGCGAAGGAAACAGGCGTTCGAAATTTAATATTAAATAAATAAATAAAAAAATAACATTTAAGCTTATAGCATCTAACAATAACAAAAACAGAGCGTTTAATTATGCGTACAAAAAATAAGAGGGCCATTCGAATTACAAATGAAAAAATCTTTTTGTAAATCGATTTTTTTAAACACGCTACAACGCCTCAATAAAAACTTTTAGCGGCTATGCAGATTTCTGAATAAGAAGTTCTGGAGACATTAAAAACAATTGAGTATCGCTTATTGACAACCCAACATACCTACAAACCCTATGCTTTTGATAACTTACCATTTATTTGTCTTAAGCCTTTGCGAGATACAGACGAAATATGATTTCTCTATAAGAAGCGCAGCATAATTATTATAAAATTAGTTAAGGTTACTTTTAGTGGCAGACTGTTCTCATAATAAAACACGAGTTAGGCTCATTCATAAGCGATTCCACCGCCGTGTATTCTGAATTAAAACCAATTTGTTACTTCGCAACCCATACAACACCACGAGTGGCGTTGGTGGTTGGTTTTAGTATTTTTATAGTACTTACCTATGCCCATGAGGTGAGGGCATATTCGTCTTTTGAGTAACACAAAAGATACAGAGGTTAAGACTTAAAAGGAAAAGAAGATAACGTCATATCATACACCATATTTGGCACAAAGGATTGTGACGTGTGTACACACACGTAATGCAACGTCCCAGAACTTTTATTCACAGTAAAACAATAGCTTTAAATTTAAGAATGAATATTGGCCGTGCTTCAGAAAGCGGTCCCTATTTGGTAGAATCGACTTCCCGACAGAGGTCACCTTGGTTGGGCCAAAGTTCGATTCTTTAGTGTTTGACCGTATTTATCGACGACTTGGTAGAATATGCATCGCAATAAACACAATTAAAACAACCATAGGTAACCCCCGATCAACTCAAATTGAATAGTCCGGTCATGAGGTCGATCCAACCGTGTAGACACCCCTTCAAGCGTTTCTGAAAGAGCACATAAAGCATCATGCAGACAGTCACACAATGATTGCCGCAAAATGTTAACAACTGACCGTGGAAACGGATCCGGGGAATTTCACATACCGAAAATGCTTATTCTTCAACAGCTAAAAAATAAATACACCAATATACATTCACAACGTACATATTAAAAAAAATGTTGCATGTACTAAGACCACAAGAAAAGCATGCATAAAATAAATGATTTAACTACACTATAATCAATCACGTTATGATAAAAAAAGCTTTGAAAGGCTTGGAATATTTCTTAACACCGAAAAAAGACACCGACTCATCAAAAGAGCCCTGGCATTCGGACTTAGAATACTTCTCCCTTTATGGAGTAGACAAGATACATAAATCATAACATGGGATAGGAATTTTTTCAACAGCCGAAATCCCTGGTCTGAAAGCTTCCTTTTAGTTACCCTAGTTAATTTGTTTTAAAGTTCAAGATATAGTATGCAGATCCAGACCCTGGTCTGTAATGTTAAATACAGCATACACATATCTTGTCGTGATTAAACTGTGAAACTGTTAAACTGTGTGAGAGCTCAACGGTGAAAAATCGGAACTACACTACTTACATTCCTCCAATCTGTGTAAAATCTTTCAAAGTTTTCTTTCGTAACGTGATTAGACCGTATTTACTTTGAAATTTATAAGGTAGTATTTATATTTTACTGTAATCTAATCTAATGTAAAGCAAACTATCAATGGACAATTTGCTGTTTTTTGAACTTTTTAAAAAAATGTATGCAATACAATCGAGTTCACGGTGGTCTGAAATATACAGACAACATTTAACAAAATATACACGCGACGCGCACTACCTGTGAGGTAAAACTGCATAGACGGCTAGAGATATACTTATTGCATAACTGCAGTATGCTCCTTAGAATTCATTGAGTCACCATTTTGTTAAGAATAGTTGTGAAAGTCAAAGTATACATGACTAAGTTATTACGATGTGTGATCTTAAAATATCCGTGCTATTTACCCTAGAACTAGTAATGACAGATCCATTTAGGCAGCTTCTCCTCTGAAGATAGTACGGAATGAATTACCAATGATATCGAGGGAATTATTGTCCGCTTTGCCCAGGGGCAAGAATAAAACTATACCATTGGACGATATTTACTTTATCTTCTCTTTGCTCTAGTAGAAAATGGAGTCAGTGTATATTCAAAACGTTGGATGTATATTTGTGTAGTAAAACGGGACTCTATCGCGCAAAAAGCATGTAATTCCTCTACATTCTATATGTATAAATATGAGTAAAAATCGCGAAAGTCAAAAACAATATTGGCTTGTGTAGATGATAGTGAACTTGAATGTACCTGTAGATTCCAAAGTTCAAGTCAAATTACAGCAGAGTCCCGCTCTAATCAAAATCCACAAAACATATTAAACTCCTGTCCATAGTGTCCATACGTCTGTCTGTTTGTAATAAGCACAACAGCAATTTATTGGGAAATACATCTCAAGATAACACTATGGATATAAGTGTATAACACAATGACACTCAACAAGTGGCATAACCTTAACCCTTACAAATATTTATTATTAAAGTCAATTAAAATATATGCGAGTCATGCCACTTACTGACAGCCACACGTATCCCCAATTCCCAGCCAAGCCAAAGCTCTATTCTTACCTGTACGGAACCATGCCTATCGGCGGGCGTAAGATGCCCAGTAGTGAGGGGAGTTGCCTTCCCACTGTGGGGCCAGTTGCCCCCTGTATTGGCGGTGCCGCCGGTGCCGCTGTCCTTAACTGCCCCCTATGACATTAAGAGTGTTAAAGACACCATTTTGAAATCACACGGTCGGTATTTTGGTATCAGAGGACAAGAAGGAAGAGTTATTTCACCAGAAGTTAGGATGAAGTTTGGAATTTGTAATTGACGATTCATTTAGTTTTACACTTTGATACCAAAATAACGATTTAGATGTATATTAGTCACTTCTAAACACGTAATTAACTCTGAGCTACGAAAGATGTTTTCAGATTTCTTGCGAAATTAATGATACTATTGTAAAATTAGGAATATACAGGGACACACTGTCAGGTCCTAGCTAAAACGACACTCTAACCTATGTTATTGTTTTTATAAGTTTATGAATTTATATTTCTACTAGTATTTCTATGAATTGCATTTATCTCCGAAGCTTTTTCGGGGATTGATAAATATTGAAAAGCGAAAAAATCAAACAGATGCTTGAATACACGCATAAAAATAACTCTTTCAGAATCTATTTTGCTATTGAAACCTTGGTTTCGAATCGAGAAAAAACGTGTCCTACGTAAATTTTGTTATTTCACATAACTTTATGTATGGAGGTAGGTTACAAAATAACCAGGAAAAATTTGAAACACTTCCAAGAATTTTACTATTTACTAATTTGATTTACAGAAATGGTTTCATTAAATACAACGGTTGGTTATATTAGCTCATTTGGTCCAATTAGAGCCGCCTCACATCAAGTATGAGGCTCAATTGCAGGCTAATCTTAGCTATGTTAATCAAAACATTAAAAAATACACTTCAAAACAAAACTATGCAATCGGGAATGTTTCGAAGAACAAAAAAACAATGGGACAGTTGGATTATCTATCAAAATGCAGCTATAATACACTCTCAAGCACCGAACACAACACAGGTTGAAGTAGAATAGGTACCGCTGTATCGGTAGAAGCATTATCGAAATCCATACAAGAACACGAACTGAAGTCTTAAAGCCACCCACCCGTTCATCTGCGAGCTGTAACTACACGTCTATACTTCATTTAATTTAGAATGAGCAACCACAATAACATTATATTGCGTCTGGTCAACTAGTTCTTACCTAGCAAATAGTACAGTGAAATAGTTTTAATGTCACTTTATTTCCGTGTCGTCAATTGTTACTCTAATACAAATTGTAAAGAGATTAGTTCACGAGCCGCAATATAATGTTGTTGTGGTTTCTCATCCTAAATTAAATGAAGTATAGCACGAGAGCGCGTGAGACGCGTCGCGCGCGAGATAGATTGCCCGTCTTTTTCTTACTGTTTGTTCTAGAAAGAGACGGGTAGTTTATCTCGCGCGTGACGCGACTCTCGCGCGCTCTCGTTCTAGCCGGACTGTGGCACGTTACAGTAACCAAAAACCCTAGTGTGGATGTTGCGTTCCGCTCGCGGCAGGCTTTCGAGCCAAATCCACACCAGGGTTTTTGGATACTGTAACGTGGAACAGTTGCAGTTACAGCTCACAATGAGTACTCGGCTTAATGTGTTACGCGTGCGCGATCACAATCGCATACATCCACCGTCTCTTTCTAACTTAATCATACACCGTTTGCTAGAAAGAAATGGTGAATGTTAATGGGATTAAGATCGTAGGCGCGGTAAACAACAAACCTACTGGTTAGGGACTAGCAAAACCTAGAAGCACCAAGCACAGTCATCGTCGTGGTAAATTATTAATCGTTCAAATACATAGGAGCAGTCCAGTAGGCTTATTGTCTAACTCGCTCGCAATCGCCATCGCGTTCATTTTGACAGTTCATGTATGGGCTGACAATTGGCATCGGAATCAGCTAGCTGTCACATTCATACAAGAACTGTCAAAATGAACATGATGGCGATTGCGAGCGAGTTAGACAATAAGCCTACAGGTTTTTAAAAATATCTGAACAAACTCAAACTTCCTTGACAGTAAGTTTATTATTATTTATTATAAATTTTTGATAGACTTTTGTCTATTGTAAAGAGAACTCATACTTGATTGTCTTAAGGAGTTTTACGATTGCAACCTGCAATGTCACTAATGTTATTTTATTATCAATCTATAGAGCGACCGCTTAAAGGAGTCCTCGCCTGCGCGGTGCGGGGCGCGGGGTGGGACGACCGCGGGGGCCGAGGTGCGGGCGGCAGGCGCACTACCCGCCCGCACCTCTCTCGGTCCCCTTTGTCGTCATATTCATCACAAAATGCAGGTTTCTGTATCTATTAACGGCTTGGACAAGTAGCTCGCCCATGCAATAATTCTAAAACGACTCATAAAAAAACCACGTTACTTTTGTGCTGGTGATTCCAGGTTATACAGAGATACTTGAAGGTTCGAATACAAACGCAAACAACAAAAACGTTTACCGTTTCGTATGATGCAGCGTATTGATTTTATATTCACAAAGCCACATCAATGACTGTAAATCGCTAATGTACATTAATTGTGGATGAAATTAAAACAGATGACAGCTGAGGCAAACGGCAAGGGGATAAACAACAAGGTAAGGAGCAAACCTCTCCGGAGATGAGCGCAGCCTCATCGTCCTCAACCAAACCAATCATATAATCACATAAATCATCCTGCATCGACAAAAACATTGTGTCAGAAATCTTCATATACACCACCATAGTATCGCAGAGCGAGCTAGAACTCTCGTTGCCTCTAGGGTTATTATAATACCAAATCCAAGGGGAATAAACTGCACCAACGCTCATACTTTAAAATGTATATGTTTGTACTTCAAAGTTATATAATCATGCATCTATAATCTCAAAATTCAAAACCTCTATAAAGTCTGTAAGTGTTTGACGCTTACACAAAGGGTTGATATTGCATTTTATGTCAACGCACTTTAAAAAATGTTTAAATCCTATCTATAGGAAATATTCAATGACACTAAGGGTAAAGATACTGTATAATTTTCGACAATGGGGGCTATCGCGTGTGAATTTGCCACTAGAGGCGCTAGTGTCGCGTGAGGTCCAATAACATTCGCTTTTCACTGGTTTCGGCGGGATTCTTGACATAAATTATAATTTCTTTCATTTACCTGTTGAAAAGTGATCTCTTTCGTGAAATTAACGCAAACATGGATTATTTGGCGATGAATGTGAACGCTTTGAAAGCGATTTTTTTCCGGACAAAACGGAACTGCACAACATTGCGGCATAGCTACTCGATACGATGATAGTTATTTATAATTAATAAACTTAATGAGATTCAAGATTTAAAACTGTTTCGGCGGCGATATTATAGATATTATGGACCTTAGTCAACAGTGGCGCCAACTGGTGAGCAAAAAAACGATAGTCCCCAATTCCCCATTACTTTCACATGCAGTTAATCCGACAAAAAAGATTCACTATTTTGACTTAATAAACATCACAAGAATGTGTAAGTATGTCCGCGACAGTACAGATATATAAGTCAAAAGCCTACGAAACTAACGAAAAAATATATCACATAATTAGTTTCTTACCTTGAACGGTTGATGTACTCGATTTGGTGAAACTACAATCTCGTGGCCCGTCTGAATAGAACCCACAGGCGTAGACTGAAAACAAATTTATACAAATTATCAACACCACGACACACCGTACTTCATTCAACGCTGCGTTGCCATTTTTAAACTATTATTTCCAATGAAAGACTGGAGGCAAAGTGAAACATCACACTAAATAAAATAAAAAAGATATAATGATGAGGATAAAGATACTATAACGATTTTTGTGATGATTCGATCAGTAATTAAAAATGCCAACGCTATACAACTAAGAGCCATAAACCTGATTTTTAATTTTAATCTCATAATTCCCAACAAATCTTTAACATACTTAAGCTCTTAGTTGTAACCAAGTTACCACACCCTACCACTAAGTAGACGCCATTTATTTACTTACTAGCGATTAATCTAATTAGTTGTAGGCTATAGAAACTAGTAACAAAATCCTTAACCACTAACCTTGTCAGATTTAGTTCTAACCACATTTGAGGGCGGAGCGTTCCGTAAGATTCGCATCACGTGTATGTTTGCGGGCTGACGACGGTAAAAGCAGAAAGCATGCAGCATGCAACAACCCAAATCAATTAGGCGAACGTCACTATGCATAACAGAAAGTTCACAATTCACAAGGCAAATGCATAAAACCATAACTTTAAATTGATCTGTAATTATAATGATAAAAGACAAAAGCTACACAAAAACACAATGGATAAAGGTGATAAGCTTTATTTTATTAACAAAAGTAATAAATACCTATGCAATTTCTAATAATAGGGAAGGAAATTAGAGATTAATTTAACAGATGCATTTGTTACGTTGCGTTATTTTAAGTTCAGTTACAATATTTTTTTTACTAAGGTTGTAGGAAAGGTATTTTGTATATGTGAAATTAGCACAATACCAATTTAAGTCGTTTAAACAGGCGTTTCCTAGTGAACATTTTATAAGAGGCGCTTGTTCATTGCAGATGTGCAAATAATACAGCAAATATTTCACAATAATAAAAAAAATACAAATGCATTTGTCGTAAGCACAATAATCGTCATAAATTTAATAATCGGTTAGTTTATAATGACGTATTATTTGCACATTAACATTGACTGCAAACAAAAGTTGCAAGAAAAAGTGCTGTCAGTCAGCGAAAAAGCAATTAGAAATAAAACAAGGCCCACAGAGGATGCTGCCCAAGTTCGAAAAATATGGTCATTTTTAACATATTTTACACCTTCAGCAACATCCCATGTTTCAAAATATACAGAGTGCAAAAAGATCAGCGGAAGCGTTGATTGTTGTATTTTCGGGGAAGTTACAGTCTAAAAACGTTTAACTTGTCTTAAAGACGAATCTCAAGAACATTATGACAGAAACATGCTGGAGACACAACTCTGGATTTTTTCTAAGCTAGGTTGATGAAGTTGTACGCATACAACATGTGCGTCAAAGTCAAGTAATATAAATAAAAACGTTAAAACTGTGCATGCTCACTGGCAAAAGCGTCAATAGGTTTAGATATTGTTATATGATGATACAATGAAATAGCTCTACCCTCAAATCTTAATACATAATAGTATGCGCACGGAAATTGTTACATTTGTATGACACTTATTCTCCTTTTCGTGATTTGTTTTAACCCTGTTTTCAAAAGCAATCGCGTTACGGTTTTTTTTTAATTAACAACGACTATCCCGTAAGGGAAAAAGACGTGAATAAGACGTTTTTAAAATATAATTACCTAGTTAAGTGCTTTAATTAAAACAAATTAATTAATTCCTTTGTGTTACAACTTTTTCACCCTTATTGCAATAGAATAATGGTAAAACGGTCGTAACACAAAGGAATCAATATTTTTTTTGTTATAATTAAGCCCTTAACAATGTAATTTTTCTAAGAAAACGACTTATAAGTATATATGTATGAATGCTATTTATAGTTTGGTACGTTTGATCCGAAAATATCCAAGTAAACTTTAAAAAATACGCCTACAACATGTAATTAATCATCAATTTCTCCTTTGACCGTGGAAAATGGAAAACGGTTCTCCACGATGGATTTCTCAAAAGTTGGGATGGACACTATTTTCTGTAAAGTTCAAATTATATCCTTTCAAAAACAGAGCAAGGAGTAACTTTTCAAAATGATTTTTTTCACATCACTATGGCTCTGAGACACTGTAATGAAATTGTAAGTTGTAAGCAAATTCATTAAAGTTAAATAAGAATGTAAATCATAATCAGTGCACGATCGAACGTTACGTTTATCATCTACGATTGAAACTGCACAATGGGAATAATTTATATGGTGACCATTTCCTAGAGCCAGTGTGGAAATAACTTCATTTGAAAAGTCATTCGTCAGCAGATGAGGTATTTATGGTCTCTCATACACGTAAAGAGAACAGGTTAACACTTCAATGTTTCACGTTCCCATGTCAAATTCTAGCCACACAGTTTATCGGCTAAAAATGCACACACATGCTCAATTTTTAACACTATATATTGACATGTGTATCAAACGTGTTATTACAAGCTTGTTCTAAGTGAGCACATGTACAAACTTAGGTGTGCTATAATTGAGCATGTGTATCTATCTATCTAAGGTATCTTCATTCTTACCTGTCCTATTTGGTAAACAAAATTCTAACCTCAATGTGCAATTTTTGTTAAGAATAAGGTGTATTATGTTTTCAAATAAACCTGAGCCAATGTCTTGTACATCATTTTGCTGATATTTTATCTCCAGTTCCTTTATATACGATGAAATAGTTAAAAATTACAAAAATGAGACGTTTTGAGGTTAGAATTTTGTTTACCAAATAGTCCTATAAGTAAGAATGAAAATACCTTACACGTTGTATCGTATGTAGCCAGTGAAGAGGCATAAGCCTACTAAATGTCAAATAGCGTCGTTCTAATGAGCAGAGACTAGTATCATAGAAAAGAAGGATCAAATCAATTTATCAGCATTTTAATTTAACGCATTCAGTGCCGGTAACGCATATAGGCGTTGTGAATTTCGCCCAGTATGACAAAGTTTAATAGGCGTTCGAACGCAAATATGTGCGTTTGCGGCAGCTATAAATTAGGCTTCACAGCCGGCAGCGAACGTGTTAATAATCAAAGCTATTATTCTGATTGCATTGATTTAACTGAACATTATTTTATTATAAAAATATGTACAAAAAGGCTAGCTATGCACATACAAGCAGTCAGAAGAGAAGCAAGCATTCATAAATGATCATAGAGTTTCTGCCAACTTCTAAATATAAACAATTCTATCATTAAAGTTGCTTCCGAAGATTTATTCCAATTCGTGATTATATCGACAGCCAAAAAGAATACCATAGCATAAATAAAAGAAGTAGACAGAACTAAATCAGGGGGTGTACACTCCGCAATTTAGGTACGATCAACCGGCGGTCCTGCCGAGCAGGACAATGGCAGTAGGTTGCGGGGTAGGCGTGGCGCGTTATTTGTGTGTTACCCAGTTACCTCGCAACGAACAATGACTACTACAACCCTAATAAGTACGCGGTGACGTCGTGAACGGCCATGATTAAAACGGTTAAACTAAAAGAAGCGCTCTCGCGTAGTAATACGGTTTATTTTGCACGAATGCTTCACGGGAAATGTGATGGAGTGGGGCTGTAGGCTATCGCTGTAGGTAAATGTATCAGGAGCGAGCTAGATTGTGCTTTATGTGTACGTGGCTAGTTTTTATTTATTTAATCGACTCCAGAGAGAGCCTTCTGTACGCTAGTACTATTACTTATTCTGTGGTATCTGTCGCATAAGGACTGGACATAAGCGCCGTCGTATCTATAAGTGCCGGCACGTAAGTCTAATCTGACCTTGTATGCG
Organism: Pandemis heparana; assembly: GCA_963854515.1. NCBI lineage: Eukaryota > Metazoa > Arthropoda > Insecta > Lepidoptera > Tortricidae > Pandemis > Pandemis heparana. The sequence goes on along the minus strand of OY978020.1, from coordinate 4,364,036 downwards.
CAGAAGTATAAAATACGGTATCCGTGGGTGCGCAGATCCCCTCCACGTGACTCGTCATCGTTAGACTTACGTGCCGGCACGAATATCAAATGATGCTTCAATGTAACCGCTTGTATGCGTAGCTAGGCTCACTATGATCTAGTTGACAGAGTTGTTTACCATAGTCTTGCCGGTCCAATCGAACTCGCCGTCGTCGACGTAGCCGCGCCGGTCGAACAGGTCGCGGAACATGCGACGCAGCTGGTCGTAGTCGGGGGTTTCGAAGAAGTCCAGTCTGCGCACGTAGCGGAGGTAAGTCGCCAGCTCTTCCGGGTGACCTTCGCATAGCACCTGGAATGGCACGGTTTTGTTTTTAGCAGTGTTATGATACAAAATGGACGACAAACGCACGACAAGTAGGCTTATTGTCTAACTCGCTCGCAATCGTCATCGTGTTCATTTTGACAGTTCATGTATGAGCTGACAATTGGCATCGGAATCAGCTAGCTGTCACATTCATACAAGAACTGTCAAAATGAACACGATGGCGATTGCGAGCGAGTTACACAATAAGCCTACAGGCTTGGTTCCAAGCTTTGGCGTGCAAAAGGACCAGACCATGTGCGGGTGCGATCGTCCCTTCAAACTCGGTCGCTTTCACATGCTCGTCATGCGGTCGGATATGCCGCTCCCGCATAGACTTGTTTAGCCATCAACGGAGGTGCCGCTGACAATGCTTAAATCATCTGCCACAGATGCTGAGGCCTAGACGATGATGATGATAACTAAAAAACCGTGGTAGCCCAGTGGTTCGACCTATAGGGACCGGGAGCCAGTTAATTTTTGTAGCCGGTATTGTGCACTCGCCCGAGAACGAAAAGGATTTCGTCTCCGTTCGCGGTTACCGGTAAAAGTACTGTTCAAATGAGATACCGGTTTGTGCGCTTTTCGTTCGTCATTCGTTTTCGGGGAACGAAATAAACCGGTTAAATTGAAAATTACGAAACAAGATCAAGATAGAATTTGTAGTGCGTATGTCGGCGGCGGCTGGGTTTAACCGGTATAATTTCGTTAACGCGAACGTTAAAAGATAAAGAGCATTAACAACCGCACGTGAGTGTGTTGATTTGAATTTAAATATTACTTTTTTAAGGAATTTAGTAAAATAAAAGCTTAATTTCTAACTAAGTTTTTTTTAATGCGTAACTTATCTAAACATTGGCAAAATTTCATGGACATGCGATTTATGCAACCGCCCAATCGGAAACCGAGCGCAGTCAAAAATTTGCACATACTTTTCAATTCATAATATGGTAATTCGCCAAGAAAAATACAATAATTACATTAGTGGCAATGTTACATTTGCCATATCTGGATTACTATCGGCGCGATCTCCGTTCATTGTCTAAGTTCCGAACGCGATAAGCGATCACGCTTGTGTGAATTCAGTACGCGATAATGACAAGTATCTCTATAGTATATGTAGTGTATGTAGTGTATGTAGTATGTGTAGTGTATGTAGTATAGTATAGTTCTGTGTATTTCTGTATTTTTAAATTTTATGTGCAACTAGCATCTGCCCGCGACTTCGTCCGCGTAGAATTAGTCTTACATTAGACAGCTAAGTCTTTTGACACGTTTATCGCTATCCCGCGGGAACTATGCTATTTTCCGGGATAAAAGTAGCCTATGTGTTAATCTAGGATACCAGCTATCTCCGTTCCAAATTTTATCCAAATCCGTCCGGTCGTTTCAGCGTGAAGAAGGAACAAACATACACACTCACATCGTCACATCCATCCATCGTCACAAACTTTCGCATTTATAATATTAGTAGCATAAAGAGTTTACATACGTACATACATACAAGTGGACGGCGACCTCAGTCATGTTGAGTTGACCAACCATGTTCAAAGTCAAGTTTGATTGCCTTCAGGAACTAAAAGCTCTTTTCTCCCTTGGGAACGTCGTCGGAACATCGTTGTACTGGTGACTGTACACTCGCACTCTTTAATTGTTGAGCCACGATAGAACCTTGTCGCAAAATGTCCATCTCAAAATATTATTGAAATTTGTTTGTCGACATGATGTTACTTCACTATGACTGCGTTCCATGTATGCTCAACAATCAAAGTTCTCGAGCGTACCAGGAATGGACAAGTACCCAATAATGCACAATAACTCTTAATTTAAAAGAAACTAAGGGATAGTAATGTATTTAAGAAGTTTTCTAACCATAATTATCTACAAATTAAGAATGAAGTGTCCATTACTGGGGCCTATTTTATAAAGCTACAAATTACAATTTACAAGCGGAAGTCTCTATCTAACACATAGGGTCAGAAAGAGACTTCCGCTTGTAAATTGTAAATAACTTGTAAGCTTTATAAAATAGGGCCCTGGTTCTTGTCAAAAGTGACCAACACTGTTGGCAACACCCTATAGTAACAATATTTTTCCTGTCCAGTCAGGACGAGAACAACTTTCAACAAGTCACTGTATAGCGTAGAGCTTGTATTTGCAAATCTTACCTCAATGGGCGTCGCTCGCTTGGTATCGCCAATTTTTTGGTATCTTTCTTTAAGTGTATCAGCTTTTAAACCCTGCCAGGGTAAGGAACCACGTAAAAAATACATAAACATATGTCCGAGAGCCTCTAGGTCGTCGCGTCTAGATTGTTCTGAAAAAAGCAAACGAGATTTTATTAATATAACATTATTTATTGTCCCATAAGACGCTAAATGGGAAGCGGTTTATTTTCCTTATACGTTGCCACCATCGTATAGCTTACACACATACGCTTATAACTTAACCACGATATTCAAAAAATTATGTGTAGTATGTTTGGCAATGTAAATTAATTTTAGTAATAAATCGCACCTACGGGATACAACACTGTAGCTTCAAAATAGGCACTTTTTAAAGATTTTCATCAGTGCAGCAATCAAAGATTTTTTAAGTACTAAGCGACGTCATTGCATACTACCCATTTTTTTTGCAAAAGTGACTGTGTTGCAACCAAGTTGCAACGTATGTGCGTATGAAAATCAAATCATGATTGACTAACAAAAGCATAACAAGCGCTTTTGAATAAGGAGGTTTGTGGTTACATTTAATACTAAAATCAGCCAAGTCTTGTTTGTATTCCACAGAGGTTAAACCCAATTAAGATGAATCAACCTCCTATAGAACTACTATCTCAAGTTACGCTACGTTAGTTTAGTTTAAGTTACTGAAGCGTTGATTCATACCTTTTCCTAAATGTGTATTTATTGACATGTATCTTGCGGTCCCCGTGAGTGACTTATGCTCCCGATATGGGATATGTTTGTTTGTCTCTAAGTCTATATATTCTTTGGCCAAACCAAAATCTGTAACAAGAAGGAATGATTAGAAAAAAAAACCGTGAACCAATATGTAAATAAAGTGAAGTCACAGACCCGTAAAGTGGATGACGCAAGTCGTCCTATCCTGAGTGTCATAAAATCAGATCTATTTTTTTTTTGTCAAAGTCGAGTTTGCTTAAACCACGCAGTATCTTATGTTGCCACGCGACAATTACCCTTAACGCATTCACAGCCACCGACGCATATATGCGTTTTCGTGACTTTCGCCGAAACCCGCAGTCTTCATTTTACAGGCATTTGAACGCACATATGCGTCTGTGGCACCTAGTCTCGGGAAGGCAGCTGGCAGCGAATGCGTTCAAAAAAGCAAAGATGGAATCTGAATTTAGATATTTGCGCTTAAATTTTACGAATGACGTATTTAACTGACAAGCTCGGTTCTCATATAGTTGCCGTACATGTATCGTCCATTTCAATATAGGTCCGCGTGTGAAGTAATAGATTTCAACCACAAGCCTCACCCAGTCGGAGATTATATTACTTTGCTCACTGCTCTTATATCTCGTTACCTAATGATACGGGCGACGCAAAAGCATAACATGAATAAACTAGAACTTTGTTGTTGCGGTCAAGACATCGAAAAGGTATCGAAGCGTGTAAGATAAAGATACCACGCTCTGTTTTTCACGATTTATTCTTTACTTACCAATGATGTGGATGATTTTTTCCCTTTTAGTTGCAGTTCTACCTATTAAAAAATTCTCCGGTTTCACATCTCGGTATATTAGATGTCTCGTGTGGACATACTCGATACGATGTAACTGAAACACATAGACAATTTAGTGACTAACACTTCTAATTAGTCGTTAGTATCGTTGATGATACATGCAAGATCATAATTTACATAATAACAAGTTACCGGTACACTGTACTGGCTTTGATGAAGCGACTCGATTATTGTACATATTAGAAAGCAAGCATCTGGAGTGACTACGTATTTCGCGAAAAATGAACGCTATAACAGCTTTTCATTTGTTTTTATAAGACAGCATTGACTCACCAGCTGCATAGCGATCATTAAGACAGTCTTAAGAGAGAACCGGCGGCCGCAGAGGTCAAACAGGTCTTCCAGCGAAGGCCCAAGCAGTTCCATCACTAGGGCGTTGTATTTACCGCAGGGGCCGAAGTAGTAGACCTCAGGAATGCCTTCCGCCGTCGACGGCGCTACATGATTCACGGGAATAGGGTAGGGAGGGAGGGAGAAAGAAAAAAGATTCAGTACTCACGTAGAACATACGAGCATTGCTCTCGCTTCCACCGTTCTTATTACGCTTTTGTTGTTGTTGACACAACACCGGTATCAAATTTAGAGGTCTGCGAGAGCATTGCTACGGTTTATAATTTTTTTAACACAAGGCTAGTTAGAGATGAGCCGCGTTGTGTGACCGTTACAACAACCATGACCACGGCTTGATAGCCCTCGCGACCGTTGCCCAAACAGTGTTACCTACGGTGTTGTGTCAATGAGTCTATCTACGGGACACAGGTCGCTCGCACTTACTAGCTGCATAGCGATCATGAGAACCGTCTTCAGCCTGAACCTTCGGCCACAATGTACGAACAGGTCCTCGAGCGAGGGACCTAACAACTCCATGACCATAGCGTTGTAGCGGACGCCACAAGTTCCGAGGTAATACACTTTTGGTACGCCCTCTGATCAAATAATTGTATCAATATCAATTGTCAATGATACTAAAGCTACTCTGTTGCTTGTAGAAAATTAAAAATACCCCCAAAAGCAAGATTAAAGCTGACACAGAATGACAATGGCCCGGACTTCCGAGATTTGCATTCTTTATAATATTACGAGTACCTGACGATAACGCATACAGCTGCCGACGTGTGGTGGCGTACCTACTGTCTGATGTGTGCGTTATTAGTCTCGGTACTCGGTACCTACTCGGTGCAATGTAAAGGCAAGCCTTGTAAGCGGAACTCGAAACTCCAGACTGATGTCAGTCTGCGAGGGTCTTACAAATGAGTCATCCTCTGTGCAATCCACATAAATAAAATAACAACAAAGCTATACCAAATTATTATAGTTGTTTTTGTAATGCACTATCTAATTCTATGGAAAGGTCAGTCGGCATCAGCCAAGTATCTTGGGAAAAGATCGTAGGCTATTATTTAATTAAAGTTAGGAAGAATTGGACATCCATTATCGATTTCATTTTGAATGGCATCTTTTAAATTCTTTACAATGAGGTTTGCATGAGAGAATATTTGATTTACATACATACATAACATACATAAATCACGTCTTTATCCCTTACGGGGTAGACAGAGCCTAAACAAGACTCAAATTGCACGTTCAGCATGATTGATTTTATAAACAAAATACTCCACCTATTTAAATGATGGTGTAAAGTTTTAATTGTCTATGAATTCGTCGTGTATATCAATTTTTGATTATAGATTTCCCAGTTAGAACATTTATCTGTAATTAATTCGTACGGAAAACTATATTAACTCACCATGCGTGCCCAGTAACTTGTAAAATCGATATTCTAGGTGCAGTTGCGGAGCCTTAGATTTCATAGGCTCCATCTTTATCGCTACATGTTCATTGTTGTAGAGATTTTTTCCTGTAACAAAAAAACAATAAAAAAAGTATGATACATGAATAAATAATTCTCATTTCTCATTATTCAGATACTGTAAAAGCGTAGGCGCGCTTTAGACCCACGTGAAAGTACAGTCTGCATTAAAAGTTGATAAACAGTTGAAGAGCTCAAAATAATCTAAACAGCTCTATTGCCAATGAAATGAGAGGTTTGTAGATCTTTTTTAGTTCTTCGACTAGGTTATTCATTCATTTCTGATATGATATGACGGGACTGGTGATTAAGTTCCGTTTTCTTATAATAATGTGAAAAAATCACCAAAGTTCAAATCAATACATGGATGGAAAAAGTTCTTCAGAGGTTCAGATTGCGTTAGAATTCAAAATGTACCATAGAGTCTGTAGACATATTTTAAATCCTTAATGACATATAATGGATCCTTAATGCTAAACAAATATCCAATTTTTTATAGCAACAACTGTCGTTCGTATGCAGAATCAATCAAGTCTGCGAGTGCAGTAATTAATGCAGCATTTTCTTCAAGTTCTTAAAATGCAGGGTTCAAGAACATAAGTATGCGGTTAGCAAGGCCGCGCATGATCGAAGTGTGTCGAAATATTACCCAACGTTTTTGTTCTTCATTAAGATTCTGTACCTAAAAAATAGCCATCTGTTGATTTGTTAGGAATTTCAAATACATACTTAGATACCGCAACTTTTTTTAGTATTATGAAGTAACCTTGTATTGATTTATCAGTGGCGTCGATCATCTGTAAGATGGCGATATTATATTAAGTTATTGGTACTGATAATATCTTATCAGTCTATGACAACACAATAGTAAGGAAATTCTGTTTTCAGCAAATCATTTGCCTAGGCGCAGTTTTTCATTTTAATATGACCAACGCAGCTTTTTAATAAGAAATAATAACGCCTATTATTTTTTATTTAAAACCGTGTACAATCGTGATAAAGTTTCCGGTTTTGCTAAAGGCTAAGTAACTAAAATACAAATACCTACCTAAAACAAACATTCGTTCTTCGGATATGACAAAATTTTGATAACGCCATATAGGTATGCGAGAATGAGCTGAAACTTGCTATAAGGTAGTATAAGGTAGTACATATCACAAATCGGCACCTATCAGACAAACAATATACGGTCCATTATTACCAGAAATATTTGGTACGAACCGAACAAAGTCAACATTCCATCAATCATAGTGCGCACATAATAACGTAATTGATGAGAGGTTTAAACACTTTCATTATTCTTCCGAGCGACCATCAACGTGTTTATATTGCCTTCCTTCCCTTCTTGAATAGCTCAATCAATAGTAAAGCAGTAATTACCCTGTTACGTACACAGCATAGCATTCAGCCTATTGTGTTTCGAGACTAGGTCATGTGGTTTTACTTCGCGTCGACTTGAACTAACTAAAGCCGATTTGAACCCTAAACTATGCATAGGAACACGGTATTAGTCAACAAACAAGATTATTATAGTTCAGCGGAATTTGGAAACCATATTAATTTAATGACTGGATTTACTTGGAAGCAATTATACAACAACGATTACAAGTTGTCATTTACGAACGTTTTGCATGGTTTTGCACCTGCAAAAGCGGAAGCATGGCATGGTCATCGTAACGGATATTCGTAATGATTGGCGAAATAATTTCTAGTGAGTTTTCTAATTGTAGCAGGGTTAAGAGGACGCGGAATACCCAAAGATTTAATAAAATCGCGTGCCATTCCTTCGAGGCATTTCGTCACTAGAGATGTAGTTTTCACCGTTTTCAGACATAATATCGAACAAATTGATTTCTGACCCAAATTAGAACGATCTCACATTAAAAGTCACAATGATTTTCTTTGTGAATTGTCAAAAAACACATTGGTCAAGGAACCATTTATTCCATTTTTCTTCATAAACAAAAACCTACAACGAAAAACTTAAAATTTGCATCTCTTTCTTCGGGGCCAGACCATAGTCTTATTGATCAGGAATCAATAAAAAAAAATGAATTTCTATCCTCGTATGCCGTATACACAATTTTGAAGAGCTTAAGATGTTATTACAAGTAATCTCAAGGGTGTGATGGAAAAATTCACCGGTTACGAATCCTATTTGGTAGGCAAATGTAATTATGAATTGCGCTCACAGTTGTAATAAGGTAAACAGAGCAAGCTGCTGTATCACTTTACGCACGTGTGTTACTCGTAATGTTATTTTCAGTGACGTGTACTTGAATCCAATTCTCATCGTCTACACGCAGCCATATAATCTCTGTAACACACCTTTCAAAAGAAACCTTACTGCCCTAACAACAGGGCATTTATGGTCACATCGCCTATCATTTCTGAATAATAAAAACGGTAGACGCAATGGCATAGTTCCCTATTAATGATTTTAATGTGCGGTTAATAGACTTCCAGAATAGACAGGAGTTGAATTAGGTTAATAGTTAATACTCCGGTCAGTTTTTGTCGTGAGCTAAGCTCACAAAATATTGTATTGTTTTTTACTAACTGGTATCTAAATTATGACTAAGCAAACAAGCAAAATATGTTGTACATCTATACCAGTAGGCATAGCATTCGTAAAATACTGAATTCCAACACGTCATATGTAATAACCTACATCAGTATTTATTGATGTTCTCAGTCTTACGCGAATAATTTTATTACGAGTCGCTCAAGCAGATTTAGGAGCCTTGATTTTTTGTAAATCAAAGCGGGATTTCAGGTAAAAACCACCACGAGAAATCAACCCTTGGTCCTGTTTCCAATCTCCGACCGAAAATCTCAAGGTTGCAAACACTACGTTTCATACCATCAATGCCTAACTTCTATTAAGACAGCTTCTAGCGTTTCTATTTTCGACAAAAGTAGTCAATAAAAATAGGGCTAGCGAAGGCAACGTAAATTAATTCCCTATTAATGAGCCGCGGACGAATAGAGACGCCGACAGAATAACGCGGTAAGGTCAAAACATTAACGATTTTTCATGGATCTTGACGATTGTAGCCATGGAATCATTTTGACTAGCCGCTTTCACGCACACCATTTTATTCAAATTCCTGGGTGCTTCTTTGCAAAAATAAATACATAGTTAACTATTTACAACCAATAACGAATCACCATTACTGGACCCTCCAATACACGGAGGAGGCCTATGCCATGAGGCACGCCGAATTACGCGACAATTTAATAAATAAACGACAATAACAAAAACAAAAACATGTACTTACTGAAATTGTAGCGAATTCGGAATAAAAAGGCTTATAAATAAATAAATAAATTACTGGACTAAACGAAACAGAGAGTCGGCTCGTGAAGTAGACCCATGCGTGATGCTCCATAATTACCATTTAAGAGCTCAGAGTAGACTTGCTCAGTCAGTGCTTGGCAATAGAATATTACAAAGAAGCGGCCTGTGCGGCAATGCAGAATGCACCATCAGATTTTGATACGATTCTAGATTTTCAGAGTTCCGCCACCTACTGCGAGACGAGGATTCCACAGACTCCGAATGAAAAGCGTAAGCCTGGTCTGTACCACTGATGACTTCTTTAGCGTTGTTTCTGTTTTTGGTTTAGTAGGTAAAAAAGTTTATCATACGTGAAGATAAATAGACACTGGCCATACCAGTAATTATTATAACAGGAAGCTAATTACTATCACGTGCGTGACCAAATCATACGAGTGATGAATCACTGATCACCTGGTTGGTAATCATAATTCTATGAATAATCGTTAAGTAATTTACGTTAATTTTTCAGTTGGGATCGGTTTGGTCTATTTTAGGAAGCATAACGTTGCGTGTAAACGACACAACTTTTGCACTTTATTCTCTACATTATTCAACTTCCTACTAATATTATAAAAGTTTGTCAGTGTCCGCCTGTTTATAGAGAGTTGGATCCCTTAAATAACATACAGGCTACCTTCTTTCCGATTTTCCCACGTGCTCGGGACTTACGCATATTATTCACGTCGGAACACGCTTAGTGACCACAGTGGAATTTTGAGCATTCCCACTCCCGCGGAATTTCATAAAACTCCCAAAGAAAATCAGTAAAATCCCGGCTTTCGAACTCCCACGTATAAAGTTCCACGCGAGAAAAGCCGCGGGTCATAACTCATGACAGGTGTTATCAATAATGTACAGTTTAATTTCTGCACTAAAAGTTTCTCACATTTTACTTTAAGTACACGATATGCATTGCGTTTCATAACTACATTATCGATCTACAATACAATGTGCTACACAAACAGTAGCTAGGTAATCTAAGTTGGGACCACACATAGAACCTTCCTATTTCAACTGTCAACGAATGAAGTTTGTGTCTCTTCAAATAAAATTAGCTAGTTCGCCACAACAGTGCAATGCAAATACTCCGCAATGTCATAATTTTCCTGGCACTGTCCAAATCACGGTTTACTTTAACAAGGCAATTCCGTTAGCGACAACGGAATAATTTAACCATTGAATGTTTCGTCCTCCACAAACTAAACGATGTTTAAGTCGACCATTAGTTTTAAAAGCCGATTCTGTTCAATAACCGAAACAAATTTCCATTCACGAAGTCTTGTAGCGTGTGGAGAATTTGTATTACGCATACGATTGACCGTTTACTTCCTAGGGGATGTTGCAATGTAGGTGTTTATTAGGGTTCCGATTCATACCTGAAAAGAAAATTAGCCCTCATACTTGGCCCTTTTTTTCAGGAACTGCTGGAGATATCAAATTCAAATTATTATGAAACATTTAGGTCTATAGTGTCCCAACCATAAAAAATTAAGTTTAAGTCACGCGATCAAAAGATACTATTTGTAGGTATATTTTTACAAAAAAACTATGGGAATCAGGACCGCGGACGAATAATTATGAATAAGGAATTACCTAGTCACAAAATCAGTGACCCGTAAAATATAACTTTGAAATACGTACAAACTTTTTTTATGCTTAGTGACATATGAGTACAAAATCCTCAGTGTCAATCTTTTTACTCACGTAACTTTTGTGTATGCGTAATCACCTCACACAAAACGCCCAAAATAATTGCATCTTATTAATCCAGACGCATTTAAAAATATACATCGTTTCAGGAGTGACTTATGATTGGTTAACCTAAATGTAAAATAAAGTATGGCGCCTTTCTGATGCGGCAACCGTTAGGGTTCGGTGTCAAATTTCAGTTCCATCGACGTAGGTATTCAAGTCTGTAGGTACCTACTTCGGCGCAGCTGTAAGGGAGCAATAATCCTCGTGTTTTGGGCTGATTCCAAGATTTTTCATGAAACGATTTAATTAAATAAAAACCTCGCATCCGAAATTATTCAGCTGCAAAAATATGGCACGTTTGTTTAAGAGCTTAACCGTGTAAAAGTTAACAATAGTTTCGGCTTTATTACTTTTCGAGGTTGTAAACTTGTTAACCAATTTCTTTTAAAACAATTGAACGTTGCGAAACCGCACGTTTCAAATGTAAACAAACAATTATAAAATGACATGTTTCAATTAGAAAGTACGGAGCGTGTGAATGAAGCGTAAGAGCTAGTGTAATAAGTGGGCTTAAGCATGATTTAAGAAGCGCTCAGACAATTTAACACATCAAAGACGATGGGTATAGAATTAAGCCGAATACAAGGCTTTCCCTATGTAAGATCCGCATTGGGCGAATAGTTATTTTTTATCGTACAGATCTTTTCACATCTCATGCTCATACATAAGTTAAGTTCGTATAATTAGTGCTATCTGTGAATGGGCTGCATGAAATGCTCTTGTGCAAAAGCTAAAATTTTCGTCTAAGACCAAGCCAATCGGACGCCAACAGCCACGAACACAAACTTCATACAATAAAATACTCATTTTATTTGGTTTCCGTGTTAAATAGTTATTTTCAGCTCAGCTATGATGACCATTTATATAATCCGACTTTAGTTAAGTGTCACATGTGGGGAAAATAGAAAAAATAAAGAACAGCCTGCCTGAGCTAGTCTTTTAGATTTAGCGGTTTAGATTTCGGGAGAACAAACCAAGGTATACTGGAATTAGTAGAACTAGATAAATAGAACTTATCTCATAGCTTCAGTGCTAAACTAACTGTTCGAACTATTGATAAAATACTGTCATTTGGTAAACATGAGTCTTCAGTGGGAGTGAATGTTTTACGCTAAATTCACGCGGAGATAAGAGAAATTCGTAAATAAATGAGAGCATCAATAAAACACCGAAAAACAAATCGTTACTATTACTTACCTACGAGCTCTGATATCGAACGATTCCCTCGCGGCTATAATTTCGCGTAGCGTCACCAAACGACTAGCTGGATAGATAGCTGTTTCCCTGTACAAGTATCCTATGTAGTACCTATCTACAGCTGTAAGCTTTATGGAAGACGTACAGATTGATTAACTTTGTTAATGATTTCATAAAGAACTATGCAATTACCCGGGACAAAAGTATCCTATGTGTTAGTGCCGGTTAAAAATTACATGTATGCCAAATTTCATCAAAATACATCAGATAGATTTTGCGTGAGGCAACAAACATCCCAGTCCGGCTAGCACGAGAGCGCGCAAGTGTCGCGTCGCGCACGAGATTGACTACCCGTCTTTTTCTAGAACGAAAAGACGGGCAAATAATCTCGCGCGTAACGCGACTCCTCTGCTCTTACGTGCTAGACGTGCTGAGCGGTGGGCACGTGTTACCACTCATTGGATACCCCGGGATGGCTATCGGCGCCGCGACAGGCCGAGGCGGAGATGGAAGGATGACCTAGACACGTTCTCGAGCGATTGTCCTGACATAAGTGCGGACCCTACGTTGGAAATCTAGGGGAGAGGCCTTTGCCCAGCAGTGGGACAATATGTATGTATGTATGTATGTATGTAAACTCTTTATTGTGCAAAATAAACAAGTAATATACAATATTACGGTCTAATAAAAAAAAACATCAACATATCCACCCATACTGAAACTATCGTATTTTATATTACACTAGCGACCCGCCCCGGCTACGCACGGTATATTATGCATGTATTATACATTATAAACCTTCCTCTTGATTCACTCTACCTATTAAAAAAACCCCATCAAAATCCGTTGCGTAGTTTTAAAGATTTAAGCATACCTACAGAGGGACATACAGAGAAAGCGACTTTGTTTTATACTATGTAGTGATAGTGATATATACATCCCTTACGGGGTAAACAGAGCCTAAGTTTAGCATGATTTTATACTAGGTAATAGTAAGAAAGATCAAGACTTTCAAATTATTTCGATATAATAAAAATTATATTGAAATAGATACCACCTAGAACTAGTGTTATGCGACAGCCTGGTTTTGTTCAGATTGTGGTCGCCGCGGTCGAAGCCAGCCCATTTAATTTAATGAGCGATTGCGAGCTCGAACTGCACCGGATTGCTGTCTATTCTACACATTCCCTGTTCTAATGCCCAATAACAAAATCTTTTCCACATACCTGTATTTAATTGGGTTGCGTGTCGTAAAACGTCGTAGCAATGATCTTTTTTTAAACTTTATTTTGCCTAAAAAGTCAGTATCGCATAATGCCACGCGGTTTTGTCCAACAGGATGCGAAATTCTGGGATGTGAATCTGAGTAATTCGACAGAAGATAGCGTATTTAAAAAAAATTACATGCTCGGTTTTCATACATAAATAGAATATGGAAACAAGGGTTAGGAATCCCTGCTAGCTTATTACGTAGCTCGCTCGCAATCGCCATCGTGTTCATTTTGACAGTTCTTGTATGAATGTGACAGCTAGCTGATTCCGATGCCAATTGTCAGCCCATACATGAACTGTCAAAATGAAGACGATGGTGATCGCGAGCGAGTTACGTAATAAGCTAGCTGGTCTACAGCGTAACCGCATGCTCGTGTTCATTTATGTTATAAACCTAGACAGTTTCAATGTAGCTAGTAGTACCATACCATGGTGTTAAGGGTCCAACTCACCGAGTCTAAGTTCGCCGAAGTTACCGCATCCGATTTTCTTGCCGACGCGGAAGTTGGGGCCGACCATAAGGACGCCCGACGACGACGTGACAGAATGCCGTGACGTATGCATGGCGCTGCTGCCCACCCCGCGCCCTGCCACCGCGCCGGTGGCGCTGCAATGTAAAACACCCTTTATTTATCACCAAGCTCCAATCAACAAATAAATATAAATATCAGGGTAGACCGGACCGGACGATTTGACGACGGATAGCCTAGTGGTTAGTGACCCTGACTATGAAGCTAGAGGTCCGGGGTTCGAATTCCCGGTAGGGACAGACATTTGTATGATGAATACAAATGTTTATGCCCGAGTCATGGATGTTGTATGTATTTAAGTATGTATTTATCTACATTATATAGGTATGTTTATCCGTTGCCTGGTACCCATAGTACAAGCTTTGCTTAGTTTTGGGACTGGGTCAATTGGTGTAATTTGTCCCATGATATTTATTTATTTAGGGCACAATTCACACATTGACCTAGCTCCAAAGTAAGCTCTAATAAGGCTTGTGTTATGGATACTAGACATTGATATACATTACGTTATTAAGATAAAAACATCCATGACTCAAATATTTTTTTTATTGCACACATAACACAGAGAAGTAACAGGTTACAGGCCATGAAGATGGTGATGTAATGGCTGTATTCGATAACATAATGTAAATATTTTGGCACTTCACTATTTGTGATTTTAAACTCACTGGTTGTCCGTCCCTAACATAATGCTTCTCTCATCCACTCAAAGGTTGACTGGAATAGATTGCTTTAAAGGAATAAGATCTTAATGTTTGTGAACTGAATTAGTTTTTTTGTACATAATGTTTACAATTTACATAGGTACATAGTACATAAAATATGTAAAAAGATGCACCTTCGGTTGATCGACTGGACATCAGAAACAAGAGTAGGCAGATGCAAAAAAAAAAACGTTAAAAAGAACAGAAATCTATGCCTAAATAGCTAAATGTTGATGTTGTTGATGACGGCTCTTATCTGAGCACGAAATGTGTCAAGTGTGTAGCTTGTTTGATCTGTGAACTGTTATTTTGTTTAATGCTTACAGGTGGGTACGAAAACAAGTCTCAACCCATCAGCTGTCTTTCATGTGTGATTGTGGGAATTGCAAAGTAATTGGTTCCAAGTTCATTGCAACAAAATAAAAATAAAAAAACTATAAGTACGATAGATTTGAAAGGAAACAAAATTCTATAAAAGATTTAATTTGGTGTTGACAAAAACACATCACACAGCTCAAGTTGAAATAAGCACATTGAACTCGATAATGCAAAATATATTACTAAACATTCATCTGAGACTGAAAAATCATCAGAAAGCAGGTAAAATAAACAATAAATTGAGAATTAATGTTTTCCTCATATATAAATCTGTTAATTAAAAAAAAAATTGGATATGAAACTTGTCAAATTAAAATGGCAGAAATTTTTGAACTTTCTATATTTTTGTTATTATTTGGTTTTTATGATGAATGAAACAAACCAAGTTGATAAAATCTAGAACAACTAAACCAATAAAAAAAAAGCTAAGTGCAAGAACTTTAAACAAAAACTTTAAGGCAATAGGTAATTAATGTAGGGTAAGCTCTTGGTATACCTTGTAAAAGGTATTAACAGAAATAAATTCAGTTAAAAATAGGCTTAGGGCTTGGTTGCACTTTATAGCGCTCCATATAAATCAATTAACATATTCAATTGTTCACTATATTCGGGACTGGATATTGATTTTTTAGCAGAATTCCTAGCCTTTCTTTAGATTGCGCTACCAAGCCAGATGATTTAGGTAGTAGAGCGGTAAGCAATGAAAATTCAACCAATAGGAGAGCAGCAACGAGTCAGGCTAGAGTAAGTTAGGTAGGTAGGTAGAGGTAGATATTTTCCTCGCAACCACTCAGTTTCTTCAAATCTATAACGGATGGTCGTCACACTGTAATTTATTGTTTTCCTTGAAACATTGCGGTATTACTCATTTCAGTTATTAATAAAATAAATAAAATCACCATTCTCAAATAAAAAAAAAACAGTACTATTGGTATTATGTAAATGAATATCTTCCCCAAACCTACATCGTTTTATTTCTAACTTCAATAAAAAATATTTAAACACTAAGCTGTCTTTGTTATGTTGGCACAAAATGGTAAATTATTTGCAATATTAATAAGGTTATTCATAACTAATGTTGTCAACAAGTCAATAAATTCAAATATTTTTGTATCAAGTCAAAAACTTGTATGAATCAAACATCTAATAGCAGATATTCAAAGCATTATAATGTTTTAGCTACAACAAAAATAGTGGGCACACCCTGCTTGCAATAATTAGGCCTTGAACCAATGATTGCCTCATGGCCACCATATTTCCTAAAACACCAATATTTCATACAGATTTTTTTGTACATTCCAATTTCACAATGTTTAATCTACATACTTACACTCACTAGATAAAAAAAAAACAACCTAAAACACTGATAACAGAAAACTTTCAACTACTCACCCATACAGAGGGATCCACAACACAACCATGGTGCCTTAATTTACTTAATAGCAAAAGAAAACCACTAAACAAATGTCAAGTTATTACTTGGTACAAAATAAACGAAGTTATATCATATACAAGCAATATGAATAAGAATTTAATATTATTTATTCCAACCATGTTGTGTACATTACATATTAGTCATAGCACATCTACAAGCTATGGTCAGTGTTGCCATAGGCTAGCTGATGTTGGTATGCTAATAAATGGTTCAATTAATTAAAAGGGTAATATTCTGCAAAACATGCTGCATAGTTTGCCATATCTCTCTGTTCTGGCTTGTGAATCATACTAAGCAACCGTTAGTGGCATTGAATGTAAAGTGAAAGTATCAATGCACTCCAAACTGCCAAAAGCATGGAACAAAACTATCTAGCCTTGCAAGGGAAAACGAGATGCACATTATTCCACTTGAAGCCTTTACAATGTAGTTTTTTGTAGAATTAAATGAATGGCCAAAATACCTAATGAGTGAGCCAAGTTTTGGTTTAACTCTTGAAATTAATCAGAGCCAAATTTAATTAGAATAATAAAATGAATTAGTTTATCTCTTTCCTTTATTCTTAATGGATTGTTTCCTTTTGTGATAAATATGTAAATAATTTTGTTTGACATGTCTGCGAGCTAGCACTATCAAAATATACTTATGAATCTGACCAAATTCTATTCTCTACTTACAACTTTCTATGCATAGATGGTTATGTTTAAGGATATCCACTGGTACTCATTGGCTGTTATATTCATTTTGAAAAAAAGGCAAAAGATTAATTAATGAAGCCCAAGCACTTGTCAATTTGACATACATTCACTGAACCAGACTAGATTTCACATATTTCAGTTGAAACTTAAATAATGTAAACTTTGTAACACCAGGTTGAACTTAACGCCTACATTTATAAAAACTGTGTCAACATAACACATCACTTCAAGACAAAAATATATCCATAAATTTCAATATGAAATGAGTGAGTCAATGAATAAGATGAAACAATGACCGATATCTGTGCGAGACATGAATTGTTACCATAATGCATGATAACTTGTGTTTTTAATAACTTAACCTTATCAAGTATATTGTGTAAGATACAAGTATGTTTACTGCCCGAGTACAATAATAATGCACAGATTATTTATTTACTTGAACCACTGCCTAACAATGACAATTTAGATTTTAACTTCATTTAAGTGAGTAGCGTCTTGAGGTGAGTTAAGAAGGGAATCATTGGGAATAGAGACAAAATGTATTGGCATAATGACTCATTGTTATCTAATGCAAGTGAAAGTTCTTAACAATACACAAACCAAACAATACATGGGTGAACTAAGTATAGTTTTTCATGTGAAGCCAGTTTCAGTAACCCAATTAGCAAGTGTCACCTGTCTAGACAAGTTTGAGTAATTAATCATAACCTAACAAACTTGTTCTGGTAGTTGGTTATTTCTTTCTTTGTTAACTAGGAAATTTAGCAATGCTGACATGTTCAAACAGGCTGGATTTGAATGTTGTTTTTTTAACATGTATTTGTATCTTGTAACATGTAAAAGGGAATACAGTGTTACTACAATTTTATAACATGCCAAAAGATATAAATAAAAAAGTTAACAAAAGTATAATAGGGGAATGTGTTGAAATTCCATAATAGGGCTTATTCAAGTAACTGTATTGTCTGGTATAGGTTCTTGGAATAGACATACACTTATAGACACAAAGTATGTCTGAGTATGTCTGTTAAATTTATTCATATAAGTTAGGAGGTCAATGCAAGTCAAAAATCTAGATTTTCTGACTTGTTCATTTACATGTAATACTTCAGCGAACAAGTCATTGTTTGCTTTCAAGTTATGTGAGGTACCTTAGACAACATGACAGTGACTAGTGACCAAGTATGTTTAGAAGTATAGCCAGCTGGTTAGCATTAATAATGGCACCATTTAACAGTATGTGGCTATGCTGGTGTAATTTCACCATTATTTTACCATTACTAAACCACATTCTCCCTTGACAGCAGAATAGTGATATGATTGGGACTGTGACAGTATGAACACAATGGTCTAAGGGTAGCCTTACGTGGAAGTTCTTTTATCGTCACTCTGACGTTCTTTATCCTTGCTGTTCTCGCGCTTGTTCATAATACTAGATGTGCGAGCGTGGCCCGACCCAGCTCACTCCCGGCGCGCCGCTGCCGCCGTACCGAAGCCCATGTCACCACACCCTGAGGGGCGCGCAGGGTCTCGCCATACCACTACACCACACCACTGACACTTTCTTCTGACACTACTTAAACTAGGTATTCCCTTTTTTCTCGTTCAACACTTTAACTATAACACTCTTAAACAATTTATCTCAAAATCATTTTCGTTACACTGCAATCACCAATTTCCTTTGATGTTTCGGCGACCGTTGATAGTGACGCGTGAATGTATCTGAACAGAATAAATTACGATTAATCTTTGAAGAGATATTAGTTCTGGCTAATCTTTAAGCGATTAACGTTTAAAGGGAGCGAAAGAATAGAGGCCGAGGCGTGCCAATGTTATGCTCAATCAAGAGTAACAACAAGCAATGTGGGTGGTTAGTGTTCGCACTTTTACCAACACCGCGACCTGCTTCTCTTATCTGATCTCTAATTATGAGAGATAAATCACGGCACTGAACTGTACATCGATATTGAGGATAAAATAAATGAATGGAAAATGTAACAATTGACAGTTCCTATTATGTAGGAAATCAACCTTAGTGATAAATCGTCGGTCGGCTCGAAAGCAGTTTCGAATATACTGCAAGGTTTCTCGGTTGTGGAAGTCACAGCACTCACAAAATAAGATCTCCAAAAGATTGACTCACAGGACTTGAGTATTTAGTTTGCTTTTCAAAAGATTAGTCACAACGTCGCCGAAACATCAAGTGGACATTTGTCCTGATAAAAAAGTTTAGGTTTTGTAATGGCCACCAATGTTACACTAAATATTTTAATAATTAAATTTACACAGGTTGTGTTGCTTAAATGTCTGATCTAAAGGGTGTAATGATTTTTAACGTTTTGATAGACGTATTACCGAACTATGATAAAATTTCTTATTTTAGAAAATATGAAAACTCAAGAATTATCACTGTAAAATCGCCATTCGGCGCATGCGCAAACTTAAACAGCGCAATGTTGCCACTTAAAAAAAAATCTTCATGGATTAATTTTCATTTCTAATAATTAAGAGGCTGTACGTACTGCTGTCTTTATGTCCTGATGTTATTTTCTTTCTAAATATTACGTAATTTATTCAATTACAGCTATTTATAAATGAAACCACAAAACAAAATGGCTGATAATTAATGAGATGGTAACATTTTAGACGAATCGTATTGGGTGCGTTCAAAACTAATAAAAAAAGTTAGATTGTCTTTGGTTGCATTGGTGACTGACAATTTTTTAAGCACTAAGCCATCAGCCATCGTAAGATAATTTAATAATGTTACAAAATGCGGTACTATTTCATAAAAAATATACTATGGACTTAAAATATAATTTACACTCCTAATAAGTTTCCTTTCAAAATGTTAATAGCAATGCCAAGCGGCATAACCAGTTGCCAATCGAAAACCCTGGGTTTTGTTTTAATTTACAATTAATTATGGGTTTTGAAATATAATTTGGTTTTATCTGTATAGTATACACCATTGGTTAAAATATAAAATATGTATGTATGAACAGACCGGCACTACACGTACTTCTGATTTCATGTATTTTTCACGTACAGTAGGCGGCAAATAAGTAAAACGTGGAAGGGATATGCGCAGTATTTTTCATACTGCGCATATCGCCTCCACGTTTTACTTATTTGACGCCTACTATACTTATTTGCTTTCATAAATCGGGCCCCTGTGAAGTTTTGTGATTGTACGTATTTTAGTTTTTTAGTAGGTACAGTCAGCATCAGAAGTTGATAAATATTCGAAGTGCTCTGAACACAATTCGAAAGCTCGAAAAGATCTGTACCTAGATACCTACACAACTATATTTATAGAGGTAATAAGAGGGGCGTCAGGAGTGTAACTTTTTGAGATCTTCGACTGTTTATCAAATTGTGGCGCTGACTGTACATAGGTAGTTGAAATTTATTAACTCGCGCTTTAGATGTAAAATGTAATGCACGTTCTCATGTGTGGCTCCAGCGCAAGAGGAATATTTGATCAAGAACCTGCTTAAAAGAAAGTAAGTAGGCATTTTGGGTTTTTAGCGTTATGAATAAGTACAGTACAGTCACCAGCATAAATAAATGATCATTGTTATACCTTGTCGCTTTCAGTCGTTACATGATTTCGTATGGTTTGTCAAACATGACTTTAAAGTGACAAGGTACAAAAGTGATCACTTATTTTTGCTGGTGACTGTACAAGTCAAGTGTGGAACGATTTCTAAAATGATGACTTAGAATTAGTAACAGCCAATTTTGAATACTCACCTACCCAAGTTTTGTTGCCGCCTGTAGACTAATACCTGTGTTCCGATTCCGAAACTCCGGGGTCTACTCCCAAATTCGAAAATATAGTTTTGTAGATATTGTACCCTCCCTCTCACTATAATACGAAACACAATTAGCGTGCGCGAGACGGCATGATTCGAACTTCCAATTTCGAATTTAGAAGCATTATTACGTAGGGTCTACCCTAGGTCGTGTCAACGGCCCAGCCGCCGCATCTTCGCGCGACCCGCAACACAGTGATAGTTTTCTCTGAAAGGCTAATGGACTCCGAAATTCGAAATTCGAAATTCGTTCATACCGTCCCTCTCTTTCGTACTTACTTAATACTTACTTTAGAAGACTTAGGTGTTAACTTCGAAGCCTGCTAATCGAGCAGCGTAGTCTCTTGTGTGGGATATGATGAGAGGCTGTACCTGAGGGTGAGAAGGGCTATTGTTCGTTGGAGTTAACTACTACTACCTACTTACTTAACTGTGCTGTGGTTTGTCTCAATGTTGCCGGTAATACTAAACCCTGTGACAATACCTACCTACCAACTACCTATCGAAATTTACCCAATCTCTCAACCAGCTAGCTTATTACGTACCTCGCTCGCAATCGCCATCGTGTTCATTTTGACAGTGCTTGTATGAATGTGACAGCTAGCTGATTCCGATGCCAATTGTCAGCCCATACATGAACTGTCAAAATGAAGACGATGGTGATCGCGAGCGAGTTACGTAATAAGCCTGCAGTTTTGACAAAGTGGTAAAGATCTGTGATCCTTTACCACTAGTATATTAATGAGAGATGTATTTTTTTTTAAGTATTACACTAGGTACCTACCTAAAGTATTTTCATTCTTACCTGTCCTATTTGGTAAACATAATTCTAACCTCAATGTGCAAATTTTTGTAAAGAATAAGGTGTTTTTATGTTATCAAATAAACCCGAGGCAATATTTTGTACATAATTTTGCTGATATTTTATCTCCAGTTCCTTTATTTACGATGAAATAGTAACAAAATAACAAAACTGAGACGTTTTGTGGTTTGAATTTTGTTTGCCAAATAGGACAGGTAAGACTGAAAATACCTTACTTACCTACTTAGGTAGTTTATTATTTATATTTATTTATAAGCCTTTTTTATTCCGAATTCGCTACAATTTCAGTAATTAAATGTTGTTGTTGTTGTTGTTATTGTAGTTTTTTTTTTTTTATTTATTAAATTGTCGCGAAATTCGGCGTGCCTCATGGCATAGGCCTCCTCCGTGTATTGGAGGGTTTGGGCTATAGTTCCCACGCGCGCCCAGTGCGGATTGGGAACTTAACACACACCATTGAATTTCTTCGCAGATGTGTGCAGGTTTCCTCACGATGTTTTCCTTCACCGAAAAGCTCATGGCAAATTACAAATGTAATTTTCGCACATAAATTCCGAAAAACTCAGAGGAGCGAGCCCGGGAATTGAACCCACGACGCTCTGCTTGAGAGGCCACAGGTCAAACCACTAGGCTACCACGGCTTTTTACTTAGGTAGTTACTATCTACTAAATTGAGCAAAAATTTTTAGTGATGTTCTTTCAAAATCGGGTCTCGTTGTATTACGATCTTGCCCCCTTTTTCTAAGTTTCCTGAATGCTACTGACATAGGCCCAAGACTAGACAGTCTTATGTTAACACAAAAACGTGTCCGCGACATCATAAGCGACCTTTGTGTCGCTGCAGTCGGCAAAACTAGGTCACAACAGAAGGGGACTGAGTAACAAAGATCTCCTTGCTGCTTGAGCGAATCTAAATTGTTTCGAGGGACTAAGTTGATTGTTAATACCCCTGTGCCTGTGTCACGTGAGAAAAGGTGGAAACGGAAAGGCAACCATAATTGAAGGCGGGATCGCTTTTGTCGTTTTTGTTTATGGCCGTTTGAAGTTCGTATCATATCGTGACTAGTGTGAGCGAAAGCACGAAACGAACTTCGAAAATCAAATCTCGTTGTACATGGTCAAGTTTGGCTCCGGGTGCGACTTAGCCTAAAAAAAAAAGAAAAATCCCCACACGAAATTCAATTTTATGCCAAAAATGCAAATTGTAAATATTATTTACATACATACACACATAAATCACGTCTTTATCCCTTGGTAGACAGAGCCTAAAGTAAAAAAGACTATGGGTTGCTAGCCGCATCGCCTATGACATTATACATTATACATTGTACATTATACATTATATATTGTTGCCTGCGGCTAAATTCCACTACCGCACTTCGCGGAATCGTCTGTCCTTCCATCCTCAACATCTTGATGGTTGGCAGTGAAGTACCGTGCGTTTTAAACGCAATTTCCTTCCTCGTACGACGAAGATCTGGAACCAACTTCCTGCTGCAACATTCCCTGAGCGGTACAATTTAGGGATCTTTAAAAAGCGAGCCTTCCTGTTCTTGAAAGGGTCGGCAACGCACCTGTGATTCCCCAAGTCTTGCAGGTGTCCATGGGCGATGGTGATTACTTTCCATCAGGTGACCCGTCTGCTCGTTTTCCCCCTCTTATATATAAAAAAAAAACATCATTTTGGAAAAGAGCTGATGCTGACTGCTTGACCGATTTTTACTAAACAAGGAAACTGGCTTTCGAATGAAAAATCCGCATCGTAATCGGTCCATCAGTCAGTAACAGTGTCTGTCAATGTCAAAGTACTCCGGCGATGATTGTGAATAGGTTCTAGGTTCTAGGTTGGTAGGGCCTTGTGCAAGGTCCGTCCGGATCGCTACCACCGTCTTACTTGCTAATCCTGCCGCTAAGCAGCAGTGCAGGCACTGCTGTGTTCCAGTGTAGAGAGTAAGACAGCCGGGGAAATTACGAGCACAATAAGCATTTCATCTTAGCCCTCTAGGTTGGCGACGCATCTGCGATCCCTCCGGGGTTGCGGGTGTCTATGGGCAGTGGTGATCACTTACCATCAGGTGACCCACTTGCTCGTTTGCCTTCCTATTCATATAAAAAAGGGTTCCGTTTGACTGTACATTGTTGGTCCCCGTGTTGCCGCGCTACCCCAGCAGTTAGAAGTAAGCAATTGTACGTTTTCTGTTTTAAGAGGGTGCATCCGTGCTGAGCTGGCAACGTCGCATTTTTGGTGATTTTTTGCGATTATTTCACAGAAATTGAATGAAAGTATCAAATATCCGTCTGTAGTGCACTTCGTTTTTAGTGTATTAATGCGTCCAATGCAATTATTAATGGTGATGGACTTTTATTTTCGTATTAAAGCGATTAAATACCATATCTCGTTTAATAAGAAAATAAAAGTCCATCACGATGAATTATCGCATTAGACACATTAATACACTAAAAACGAAGTGCACTACAGACGCATATTAATACTTTCATTCAATTTCTGTGAAATAATCGCAAAAAATCACCAAAAATGCGACGTTGCGAGCTCAGCACGGATGCACCCTCTTAAGTGAAGTGTAAATATTTTCCCGCTTATTTATAAACGCTCTAAGGCTTCTGCTAACTTAGTAGTCGTTTGTCCTTTTCTGTAAAAGTTAAATGTCAAACACAATTCACAGGCAAAAACTTATTTGGTCCGAATCGGTCTTTCTACAGTGGCACAGTGTGTCCATAAAGATATCGCAGCGGGACGTATGCATTGTATCTCATTCATTCTTCGTAATCGCCACCTGAGAGAAAGAATGACGCGAATCTCAATTTATCAGTTTGCAGTCTCATTTGTAGCCCAGATTCAAGCATACGAACTCACTGACGTAATTTTAGCCGTCTCGTATCACGTTCTCCTTGAAAATGTGCCTTAATTCATTCAAAACCGCACCAACTCGTCTGATAAAGCAATTAAGTAGACAACTTTTCTTTAGTAACAGCTATGCAAAACTTAGGGTGCGACCACACCGCCGCTTAAAAAACGGTGACGTTACGGAATCGCAACAAAATGTATGAAGAAACGGTAAGAAAACGTGACGCCTACGACACGTCACTGCGTATACGCGGCGGTTTGGTCGCACACAAACGTTGCGACGGCAGCCGCTCCATTCGAAACTTGAAAACTTTGATATAATGAAACCATCTCACTATAAATAATTATAATGTCTCGATAGTGTCTCGATGACTTCCGTCGCAGGCATTGGCAGTCGTTTGCTATAAAAGGGATCCACACTGACCTAAGAGTCAGTTGGTGCAGATGTTAAGTGTGAAGGTGACAAGGTACAATCGGTGTCAAAAATAAACCATGCTAAATATTTATTAATAAATCCGAAAATGTCTCTATCTATCCTACTATCTTTGCCTACATTATCTTCATTTTTAGACCACTATCTTGATGAATTTTGGCAAAAAAAAAGCAATAGTAGGTACTTTATTCCCGGAAACATGCATAGCTCCCACAAGACTGCGATAATTAACCCGTCCAACGAAGCCCAAAAACAGAGTCTCGGGGGAAAAAACTCGTGTATAAGCGAATTTTGGTCCAAAGGTTCCTTTTTTAGTTTTTCATTAATAACTCTTAAACGGTGGCCCATAGCAAAAAATGATCTGAGAGTAGATATAGAATGAGACATAATTAATTATTAATTTACATAAAATTCTCTACAAAAAAGATTCTAAACATGTTTTCTCTGGGATCAATATTTCATGAGATATGGACGGAAGAAGATGGACATTAAAAAAATTAACATTGCTTTAAGTTACTGGAGTCTCTTAGAGCTTGGACCTTGCACATTTTGAAGCCACTTCGCCCAGGGGTAAACTGAGTCGATTCTGACATGGAGCCAGGAGCTGCCATCGTGCAGGGGGCCGGGGGAGGGGGAGGAACAGTGGCTCCGCCGTGCTCCACTCTAAGCTCAATTTCTTCGTAAATAAAGTATGTAACTGCATCGTGTTTGGTATCATTTTCGGATAACTTAAGGATACTGAATTCAATTTTGATATGATAACTGTACCTTGTTGTACAAAAAAAACGAGACTTTTTTAAAAATGTCAAAATATGATTTCTCTTTTCTTTAAAAAATCTTGTATTATACAAAAACTGCCAGTTAAAACTCTATGAAAAAAATATGTACAATGCGTTTAAAATACCGTATTATTTACCACAAAAACTTAGGCAATCGTTTACATATCGGTTTCACAGAAAACTATAATTTTAGGTTTTTAACTGTACCTACTTAACTTGTTTTAAAGTTTTCCGTGGTAAAACCAATGCTTTTTACGTACAGTCGAACCATTTGATTCAATCAATTTGTTCGATGCTAATTTGCTACAGAACGCTTACTCTAAATGATATAAATATTCAAAAGCCTACAACTGTTTCGTTTCGGTCGCTTTAGCAGGCATTCGATCGAACCCGCATTTCGTGGTTGATGGGTCATGCGTGATGTCCTCACAATCCAGCAGAACACACCCTGGGCCCTATTTTATAAAGCTACATATACAATTTACAACCTGCAGTCTCTATCTAACATATAGGTTCAGAAAGAGACTTCCGCTTGTAAATTGTAACTTAGCTTTATAAAATAGGGCCCTGCTCTCTATCCTCGGAAATCTTACTTAATTGTACTTTACAAGGAAAAAAAATCAATAATAGGAAGATTAACTTTAAAATAGATTACTTTTTTTTTTTTTTTAGATTATTTTTTTAGATTAGATTGATTTTTTTTATTTTTTAGAGAGGGTTACTGGAGACTATAAGTACCAGAAGAGGGAAAATGATGGGACACCTGATGCGACGCGACGAATTCTTTCTAAACCTGCTGGAAGGAAAAGTGGAAGGGAGACGAGGCAGAGGAAGGCCAAGATTAACTTATTTTGACCAGGTGAAGGAGAGAGTGGGTGTCGCGTCGTATCAGGAGGTCAAGAGGCTGGCTGAGGACCGAGCGGAGTGGCGACTACTCCACCGACAAGAGCGTGGCTCTTAAATGCAAGAAGAAGAGAACTTTAAAATGTCATCTTCCGCCTGTATACGTCCCACTGTTGGGCACAGAGTGCCAGAGCGGGCTTGGGCTATAGTTCCCACACCTAACACACTTGCCACACTTCATACATACCATTAAAATGCCTAGCAGACATAATGACCAAAGAATGCTGCATTTTGAAACACGGGTAGAAAAGAGGAAAATTACATCTTTATCTAATCCAGTGATGGGCAAACTACGGCCCGCGGGCCAACTCCGGCCCGCGAAAGAATTTAATGCGGCCCGTCGGCGTTCCTTCGAATTGGAGTGTTATGGCACAGGATGACGATATTTAGACGGTGCTGCTGTATAAAATAGAATAATAGATGCGAAGGCAAAGGAGCCAGCTAGACTAGCCACGTAGTTCATGCGTCATGTGTCAAAAAAAAATCATTTTAGTATAATTTTGGCCCTTCTTTGAAATATCTGTGATTTTCTGGCCCGCCATGAAAAAAGTTTGCCCACCACTGATCTAATCTCAACTATTTAAAGTTTAATTCGAGCTGAGAACCGATTTTTCGAAAGCGTTTTTTACATTATTGGAAAGTACTTTAGTGAAAAATTTTGTTCCCAAAAGTGAGTTTCGGAATGCGAGTGAAATAAAATTACCTACTGCTCTATCTGGTCAACTAGTCGAATATTTAATTTTATATCAATTCACAGATTTTTATTACTTTCGAGTATTTTTAAATGATGTGATTGTCTGATAACGTATCACCACTATCACCAGTGTATACGACTGTCCGACTCTTGCGCCGCTTGTTTTATTTACTTCACAAGACCAGCAGTATCGGCTCTCGTGCGATGCTGGTTCGACGCGTTTCGCTCTCAGTCTGACCTTGACCGAACTAAATATCCGCTCAACTCCAACCGTTTGTTGACCTTATTGAGCGTAAGTGTTTTTTTGGTGAATTAACTTTATAAAGAAGTAGTTATTAATACCTACTGGGTTTGTATTAATGTGAATATAGAGTCTGTATCCGGAAAAAATGTTATTGTTTTGTTTTCCTTATGGTGAATGATTCAATGTAAATACATACTTTATGATACAAAAAAATTAACTACAGGTTTATGTCCTCAACTAAAGATAATATATAAACGGCTTAGAATGCTTTCAATGTGACAAAGTGCTAAAATTTCGTGTTCAGCTAAGTAGGTAAATACTTTTGAACTTGTATACACAGATGAACTGCCATGATCCTTAAAATCGTTAATGTGATGAATATTATTCTGTCAAAATATTTTTGAATGCTTATCACTTTAATTGCTTAAAGTAATTTTTTAATAATCTTATAATTACTTACCTAAGCACGCCCTTATTCATAAACGCTCTGTAGGCTTGAGCTAACTTAGTAATCGTTTACTGTCCTTGTCTTTCACTTTGACATTTACCTTTCACAGATAAGGACAAACGATTGCTAAGTTAGCAGGCCTTTAGAGCGTTTATGAATAAGGGGGATAATCTTTAAGTTTCCTGTTTGATTAAGCAATGAAGTACTGTATTTCTGAAAAAAATAAAATTAAGAAATACTTCTGTATTTTGCATAGATTACCTTTCTAAGTTGGCAAATATTGTTTCGAAACACCGATTAGTTTCGGTTGCTCGATTAACACTTCAAAAATAATTTCGTACATTCACAAAATTTCATTGAATACAATCGAGTCAAGTACCCACCTTGGTATAGAGCTCCCAAGATTTGTTAAGATTTTAGCGTTTTCTGTCATCCTGACATCTCTGTACACTTCACTTGAACCTGGGTAAGTTGCAGCTAACCAGGAATTTCTTTACCTCGAAGGTTTGATAAGAATACAAACACAATAAGTATTTGACTTTTCTCTATCTATGTGCCGAATTTCATCTAGATCTGTTGGGCCGTTCTGGCGTGATTGAGTAACAAACAAACAAACATCCATCCATACATCCATCCATCCATCCATCTATCCATCCATCCATACTTTCGCATTTATAATATTAGTAAGACAGACAGACAAACACACTTACACATTTTCTTATTTATAATACTAGCTATGTTATCCGCGAAGATTTTCTTTACCATCATGCTGCGGGAACCGTCCAATTTTCCTGGATAAAAGGATATTGATTAAGATTGTGAACCAACTACCTAGGTATGTGCTTAATTACATCAATATCCGTTGGATAGTTTTGGCGTAAAAGAGTAACAAATATCCATACATCAATCCTTACAAACTTTCACGTTTGTAATAATAGCAATATGGTTATGACATACATATAAGTATCTCCTCCTATTGGCATACGTCCCACCGCTGGGCACAGGCCTCCCCTCAGAATGAGAGGGCTTGGCCCCTAGTTCCCACGCGGGGCCAGTGCGTAAAGGGGACTTCACGCACACTATTGAAATGAACGGTGAAGGAAAAACATCGTGAGGATACCATATAAGTAGGTATTTTATTTATAAGCCTTTTTTTTCCGAGGTAAGTATACCTACTTTTAAACTTAAGAATACGAAACAGACACGTATTGTATCGAATGACAACCACAATAAGTGATAATTATGTCTTACGATGTTGACAATTTGCCTGATCGAGATATCTTGCTCAGTCTCTCAGCTGTGGAATTTTCCGTCAATTGTCATTTTTCCTTCTTACGCACCCTTTTTTAGGGTCCCGTAGCCAAATGGCAAAAACCGAACCCTTATGGATTCGTCATGCCTGGCTGTCTGTCTGGCTGTACGTCCGTATGTCACAGCCACTTTTTTCCGAAACTATAAGAATTATACTGTTGAAACTTGGTAACTAGATGTATTCTGTGAACTGCATTAAGGTTTTCATTTCACATAAAAATAGAAAAAAAAACATTAAATTTGGGGGTACTTAGAACTGAACCTCAATTTTTTTTTCATCAAACCCATACATATCTATGGAAAGATCTTCAAAAATGATATTGAGGTATCATTTTTTTCTAAACTGAATAGTTTGCGCGAGAGACACTTCCAAAGTGGTAAATATGTGTTTCTAAATAAGATGTGCATATGTGATTCTAAAATAAGAGAATGATAAAACTAAAAAAAATATATGATGTACATTACCATGCAAACTTCCACCGAAAATTGCTTTGATCGAGATCTAGTAAGAAGTTTTTTTTAAAACGTCATAAATCGTAAACCGCATCAAAGTTATAACGAACTACAAGAACTTTTATATTACGTTACTCTCTGTTACGGAACCCTTCATGGGCGAGTCCGACTCGCACTTGGCCGCTTTTTATTTTTATGACACGTAAATAAAATAACAACATAATCTTGATAATTATATTTAATTGCTTGCCAGACGGAATTTTTTTATAGTTCGTGGATATTTTCCGCTCTTCTGAACTCCATTTAATTTCACTACGCAATATCACTAAGCGCCTTCTAAGCGCCAAAAAATTAAAACAACTTTCCTCATTATGACCAACGGTGAATGTATTTCTACAGACAAATCGCTAGTTGGAATTAGTACCTAACAAGAGGTCTGAGGCCTTACCATGACGTCTTAATGCGATTCAGTTTAGCTTCGCTCGCTGTCAGATTCATACTAAAAGTGACAGCTAAAACTTGAACTGAGTCGGTATTAGGACGTCATGGTAAGGCCCCTGTTTGACATAATTACCTATGGCACGTTAAGGATTGGTTGCTCAGATATAAGACTTATAAGCTAATCCCGAAGGTAACAGAAATCTCAGCCGTATCTGCCGATATTAACGCCATCTAGCGATATCTTGTCTAGAAACCCGCATTGTTGTCATCCGGGTACAGTCAACAACATCAGTGATTAAGTACGTCATTAGATAGGTACTTACTTAAATACGAACTCTAAGTCGTATTGGGTTTTTATATCACCTAATGTTTAATATGCCATCAATCAGAGGCTTATCAAAGTAAATAAAATATTTTTAGAATATTTTATACCTCTAATCTAACTAATCTAACTAATATTATAAATGCGAAAGTATATATGGATGGATGGATGGATGTTTGTTTGTTACTCAATCACGCCAGAACGGCCCAACGGATCTGGATGTAGATAGGGAAAAGTCTGGAACAGCACATATTATTATGCTACTTTTTATCCCGGAAAATTGCTTAGTTCCCGCGGGATAGCAATAAACGAATTCTTTGCAGACGAAGTCGCTGGCAGCAGCTAGTACATTCATAAATCACGTCTTTATCCCTTATGGGGTAGACGGAGCTTAATGTAACAATACCTAAAGGCTACGCTTAGCATGATTGTGGGCGTATAGGTGGAAAGGGGAATCAAAATAGTGATGGGTTTCTAGCCGCCTTGCCTATAAGATTCCTAAGATGTCCGCCCATTTATATTTATGATTATATACTAGCCTATTGTATATATATATATTATAAGCCTGTAATGTTGTCCCACTGCTGGGCAAAGGCCTCTCCCTTAGATTTCCAACGCACCCTGTCCGCACTTATTTCTTGCCAGTCGCTCAAGAACGTGTCTAGGTCATCCCTCCATCTCCGCCTCGGCCTGCCGCGGCGCCGATGGCCATCCTGGGGCATCCACTGAGTGGTAACACGTGCCCACCGCTCTGGGTGCATGCGGCAGACGTGGCCGGCCCAGTCCCAGCCTATTGTATACTTTGTTATTTGTTTCTGTATTGTTTTGTACCGATTTGTGGTGTTCAATAAAGAGTATTTGTATTGTATATTCATATATTTCATATTCATATATTTTATTGCTCACACGTAGTGTATACAGATCTTATTATAATAAAGCACAGTTAGTAACGTGAACCCTGCATGTTCCTAAAAGATCTAATTACAATTTCAAAATAAAATAAAATAAAACACCAATCGCGTAATTCTTAAATGAAGTTGACGTTGAGTATTGTATTGTATGATAGAGATTTTTCTGTTATTTGGTCTATTAATGTTTATTTGCAATGTTTAAGTCCAGAGCGTTTTAGTTATGATGTTGCACTTAGGGCCTGTTTCACCACTCCTTAACTGTGAGTCATCTATGATGACGTCTCTGTCTGTTTCGTAGTAATAAATAGAGATGGAATCATAGATAACTGACCGAAACAGACCCTTAATCTTTTACCCGCGGGTCACGGGCACGGGTGACCCATTCACTCCGTCAGTTGGAGTTTCCCAAGATATTGCTGAATTCCCAAGGAAATCTATTAAAATCACTGAAAATCCCATCTTCGCCAGAAATTGGTTTCCCATACAAGACTTTTTTTTAGGAATTAGTAAAGTTAGTTAGTTAGTTCAATTATACTAGTTCTAAAACCTTTAATTTACAGTTTATCCACTAGTGAATCAGATGATGATCGTACACAAAACATAAAATCATAGAAGTTACCTTGAACAGTATTATATTATGAATTTTAAAACGGGTTTCCGTTGTAAATAACAATAGAACTAGGAACTAATTATAAATGTGAAAACATAATGAATGTTTAACTTAATTAATTCGGAATTGGTTTAAAATTAAATCGATATTATGATGGATACGCATCTTAGGTCGTTCGTTAATATACTTTTAATTGGAGTATAAACACTAAAGTCCAATTCATTAGAACGTTTGTAATCTTCTTATCACGGAATTTATTCGGTGCTCATGTACCTACTGTTTACAGTTTTTAGATCCAATGCCTAGGCGCCTCTTGAAATTGGAGTGAGTGAACTGGCGGATATACATTGACTGGTGGATTCCAAATATTTTAATGAATCAGGCGTTACTTTGCGGAGGTCCATTTCAATGAACACAAAATATATAAAAAAAAAATGTTTGAAAAATTGTTTTGTTAAATACATAACCCTCTTTGTTTTTGCTATAGTCGGAAAATTTTATGAAGGTAGTTGTTGATGGTTAATAAAAATTATAAATAAGAGGGTAGTTTGGAAATGTACGAATGTGGGTACATTTAGTTTATTTATAGATTTACAAATTAGTACGACGTTGGTTCGCATGTGCATCGGTTGTGCTCTGACTTTGTGAATGATCCCGTAGAGGGTTCGAAACGCGCGTCAGTGTTTGAGTGGTGTTACGATTAATTAAGTTTGTGGGGTTTGTGTGCGTTTTGTGTGGTAGTTGTGGTGGGAGGGCTTGCATGCAAAACGTATATATTTCGCACAAGCTTGTTTATCTTGCACGTAACTAGCGGAGTAGCAAGGTAAATATTTTGTGTTCATTGGTGGATTGCACACTATCCGATCGGGAAGCTTTGCCACCCCGCAATGTAGTAATTGCCACGGCCTTTTCACTTTCAACTGTCAAAAATTTCGTACGTAGCTTTTCTCCTGGAGACTTTCAAGCAAATTATCGGTTACTAGATCTTATGTCCTTCCCCGGGGTTGAAACTATCTATGTACCGAATTCCGACTAAATTGGTTCTGAGGTTTAAGTATGAAGAGAAGACACACAATTTCACATTTATAAAATTACATTGGCCAATTCCGTTCACTTTTTGTGATACAATTGCAATATTTCGCAAAATATCAAACTAATATGAGTATAGCGTACGCTAACCTGATAAACCATAGTCATAAAACTACCATAAAACGTGCTCGAACAGACCACGTTGTACTTAAAAGATAACAAAATTATGGTACCTATCGTACACCTATTGCGATAGCAGTTTTGTTATTTTTTGGTGAAGAATTACACGTCCAATAAGGAACTGGATAAAACATGTTAAATTTAACACGTTTAAGTAGCTATGGTGGTTATCACCGGAGCCCCTCTTTTGCCCGAATTTCATATGCCATAATGTAATGTTTGCCATAATGATCATTTGCCATAACCCTTTTTTTCTCTGAAACTGTAATTTTTTCAGGAGCATTGTAATGGCAATCCTGTAGAACTCTATAGGTTAGGTTAGGTTTGTTTCATAACAATCCTGAATAATTAACAAATAAAGAGAAAAAAGGGTTATGGCAAATGATCATTATGGCAAACAATACATTTATGGCATATGAAATTCGGGCAAACGATAGAGACCCATAATCTCTGTTTGTCGAACGACAAAACCGTCTATTGAGTGTTCCCTCGATCTAGATTGTAAATACTGAAAACTCCCTAAAGCCCAAACTCCACACCTAAAGCTTACAGTAAACGTAATATTTTTGGCACAATGCCAAATAAGAAGTTATAAATACAGCAAATACAAAACAGTGCGATAAACAAACGTTTTGTTTACAGTACCAGTATGACAGAATCTAAAACTCCCGAAGAGCTGGAAAGAGATTTGGAGAAGTTAAAGGCATGGATCGCGTTACAACCTCACGTGCCGAAAGATATGGGTAAGTACCTAACGCTATTCTTTTATCGTGAAAAGTCATTCTTGCCATTAAAAATAACCTAACCTTAAATTTTCATTTTTAATGCATTTTTTTTGCTGATTGCTGTCTTAGTTGACTGTACTTACTTTTTAAGTAAGTAAGTAATCTTTATTTGCAATTAAATATGGTTTAAAATAGATGTCAAAATGAGATACAGTTCACATATTTAGTCAATAATATGACATTCAAATTAAACATTGTAAATAATTAAAATAGGAAGCACAAGTCCACAATCAATCTATTAAAATAAAACAAATACAACTGAATCGCAAAACAATATTGAAAATTAAATGTCAGAATAAATGAAAATCAATGTCAAGTAAAATTAAAATAAAGTTAGAAAAGCCATGAAACAAATCAATTAATAATCATTAAAAATATAAACATATATATCACATGTACAGCTTACTCCCTCGGTACTCCATAAATTCCTTAACAGAATAGAAGCACCGTTCTTGTAGCCATTTGAGCAATTTATTTCTGAACAATTTAAATGGCAGATCCTGAAATTGTCTTGGTAACTGATTGAAAGTACGGATCGCCATCAGGAAACAATTATTTTTACACAGTTTGGTGTTTGCTCTAGGTAGAGACAACTTATTAGGATAACGAGTGGGAGCCCACGTATCACCTGTCTTACTGAACAATTCGGGGTATGCCTTCACAAAGACACACAGCTCAAATATGTACAATGATGTTACCGTCAGTAGCTTCAACTCTCTAAAAAGTGGCTTACAAGTAGTGAAGCGTGGAACATCACAGATGCTCCGAACGCATTGTTTTTGTCACCCACCCTACGTTTTTTATACCAAATTTCAAGTCAATCGACAACTGTTAAAGACATCCCTCATCTCTCGTCTCTATAGACGATTCTGGCCTAGCTTTTTAGACTGATTAGCTATTGATAGAAACATCATCGACACAGTTAACTAAGACTTTACTGTCACGCACGCTACAAACGGCCTTTTTATTCACAAGGGCGCAAAACAGTATTTCCCTATGACCTGAAACCGTCGCGATTTGTCCGAGTTCCCCAGCGATCGTCAAGATAAGTGGCCATTCAAGTCGCACAATAGCGACGTGGGCTCCCGTTACAGCTTTTGTTGTATAGTTACCTATGCAATGTTACGTACGATGTACAGCTACAGCTACGTTGATGCAATTTCAGACAACTACACTGGGGGGCTACTCCGAAATTCGATTTTCGAAGTTCGTATCACACCGTCCCTCTCACTCTCAGATTAATAAATATTAGGGAGAGCGGAACGGTACGAAACGAACTTCGAAAATCGAATTTCGGAGTATAAGGCCTGGCTTCTTGTGTTCAGGGTCTCTTAATATTGTTCCGAAATATTTTCAGCAGGTGGTTGAATTAGTTTGACAAAAATGTAAATGTTTTTCTGGATTTTTGAATCATAGCTGAGAAAATGTTTCCATACATTCATCGATTTCCAAAGTAAACCGCGTCAAGGACGGGACTAAATTTTTAATGAAAAATCGACTTAAATCAACCACCTCCTGAAATATTGTGATAAGTGTTTAAGAAAAAAATCACCAGTTTGGTATATTGCATTGCTGTTCTTTTATGAGTTTTATGACATTGTTTTTCCTCATCCGTTTTGCTAACAGAATAACCTTCTAAACAGGTGCTAACTATAATAGTTAATTATACACCGGAATATTTATTTAATTGCACAATGCCAACCGGTTATTGTCTCGTAAATATTTTTGTGCGTCGGTGTCCCGTGTTACATTACATTATGAATCTTATGAATAAAGTAGCATTACCGTGTTTTTTATGGGATCCCACCATTTCCCTTAATTTCATTTGTACTAATTTCATTTGCCATAATGGTCACTGGCTATAACCTTCATTTGCCCTAATACCACGTGCCATAATTTTTGAATGCCATAATACTCAAACGTCATAATGTTCAACATCCCTAATATTAGATACCATAATATCACTTTCCATAATTTTTACTTTCCATAAGTTTCGAAATCACTAATAATTCATGCCATAACAATCATTTGCCATAATTAAGGAAAAAATAGATTCACTGTTGAAATTTACTGCTACCGAAACACGGTAGGTTCGTTAGGTTTCTTGCGACCCTCAGAGCAGAAATAGAAGCATCTCTAAGGGCTCGGGGGCTCGGGGGGCGATGCCACATGACTGGTAATGAATCTATAGGTTAGGTTAGGTTAGAGTGGTGTCAAGGCGCGAAGCGCCAAAACTAGGCGGAATAGGAGCCGTTGACTTCGCCTCAGGGTCATTCAGTTTATATTAATATTTGTTTTCTAGACATAACATCTGTGAAACGTAGATCATCACAATACTTAAAATTACAAGAATCAAAATTCTGGGTTTTTTATGGCAAATAATTATTATGGCGTTGGAATTTTATGGCAAATGATTTTAGGACACTTGATAATAGGAAAAATTAAATGTAAGGCAAACGTATAGTTATGGCACCTGAAAATTAGGGCAAATGAAAATATGGTCAATGATCATTATGGCATATTATATCGTTATGGAATATAAAATTATGGCAAATGAAATTTGGGCAAACAATAGAGAACCCTGTAATGTTACATAATGTCTAGAATCATTGTCTAGTAGCTAGTTCAAATTTGCTACATTTTCTACATAAGTACAAATATTTATTGTAGTTTCGATCTTTTTTAAAAGAACAACATACATAACAGACTAACTATAGCTATTCTTTCGTTGACTCTACTTGCATTGTCATCAAATCTAGATAGTGCACGTGCATATTTTTACTAAATAAAATGACAAATGATAATTCAAATTTTAACTCAAACTAACTGACAGACAAATAAAAAACTCTTACTTACTTAAATTAAATCTTTCAACGGTATTATAAATGTAAATAAAAAATTCCTTCTTTGTGATCTTTTTCAAGGTACCTAAGTATTCCTTT
Source organism: Pandemis heparana (assembly GCA_963854515.1). Lineage (NCBI taxonomy): Eukaryota > Metazoa > Arthropoda > Insecta > Lepidoptera > Tortricidae > Pandemis > Pandemis heparana. The sequence goes on along the minus strand of OY978020.1, from coordinate 4,326,806 downwards.
ATTTTCTTAACAATAGCCGAGGCTCTGTTCAATAACTTACTTTCTTCGGCTTCTAAACTGTCTATTGTTGCAAGTTGTCGAATATTGTTCATGACCTCACTAATTAACCTTTTATAAATTCGATAGAGATCTGTAACAATCTAAACCAATCAGACCATGTGAACTTACAGTTTTTTATCTTATTATGTTACGGTCGCGGTCACGGCTTCGGCCCCGTGTCGATTTTTTCCAAGATTTTTTCCTGCTAATTATTGTCTTGAAAATTACAAGACAGCAAAACTAATGAGCCAAATCAGTATTTGGTCAAGAGATACATATGGCGATAGATTTTTATAAGCTTAAGACATATTTTTCACGGGACTTTGAGAATTTATAGGTTTTCAGGGATGTAGTTCCTTATGCAACTCGCCTTCGAAGTAACCGCTGCGCTTGCAATCCAATTACATATAACTTGACCAGTACTCTCGTAGGTATTTTACAGTCATGTGCCTAGTCAGATTTGTTGGGATTCTTATGAGCTTTATATAGCGTTATTTTGTAAATAAACAGTAAAAGATTATGTGTTTGTATAGAGATGTTAATAAGGAGTGACAAAGTCAAAAGAACACAATAGGAAACTCAAATATTCAAACTTCAATAAAAATAATATTGATTAGCCAGTTACAACAAGATTGGGCAACGCACGACCAACAGCATCAGACTCCTGACTCTGCCTGATGTCTGCCAAAGAGCGGTTCAAATTATGATTGCATGCTAAGTGCAGAGAATGTCCTTTGCGACGCCGCATTTATAGTAAAATTTTACATTTCAGATGACAAACTTCTAAGGAGATTCCTGCACAGTTGCTACTATGACATGGAGAAGGCGCAGAAAACCATAGAAACGTTTTCAAGTCTAAGAGCGTCTTCTCCGGAGCTTTTCAACAACCGAGACCCGCTCTCGACAGAAAGCCAAGAGTTCTTGAAGATCGTGTAAGTAATTTAAAACAGTTCTGTTAGACATTTTACTATTAATGTATACCTTGAACTTCCATATATAGATTTGCCCTCCTATTATATCCGTTGGAGAGGTTTTTATGACAATATTGCTAGATGGCATTAAGTAGTATGGAAAAGTTCGGCAGACATTTCTGCCACATTCAGGATTGGCTTATAATCTAAGCAACCAATCCCTACCGTGACAGACAACATGTCAACCGAACTTCTCCATACTAATCCCATCTAGCAATATTCCGGCTATCAGATGAATCTCATTGAAAAATAATTAGTAAGGCCTAAATCAACAGATTTATTACTATGTTTGATACAACGACGATACCGCCAGGATTTAGCCAATTTCGTGTTTTTTATGACATTGTTTGATAACTAGCCTAGCCTAATCGAACCTTAAATAAGGTACCTACCTATAGGTTGCCTAGAATGTTTCGGGCCAAAATGATTGCTCTGTCCATTTAAGGCCTTTGTCAGAAGAAAACTGTAACATTCGCACACATTGCGAGGTCATCGCGTCCCGTAAATGAAATATGATATAGGTACATAGATTACCAATCCTTTTTCTTAAGTACTATTTATCAGATTACAGTTTATAATGGTTATAGCGTAGCAATGCTTAACGGTCTAGTTAAAAAGAAGCAGAAGCAGAGGCGGATAATGAATGCTTTATGCCGCAGAAGCTACTCAGATTACCATCAAATATAAATTACTATTGTATAAAAACGGTTACTCTCGATCAGACAATAATTATAGTGGTCTCGGGGCTCAAAAATATATGATACTCATGAACGTGCTTAAACTTTACAAGAATCCGTGTTCTTATTTGGCAATTTCCAAACCTTCGTGCCTTACTCTATCTAGAGGTGCCTTATGTTTTTAAGACTCAAGTACAACTCCTTTAGTTTAATTGGCATCAGAATCAGAATACCGAAAAACGGGAATCAGCAAATAAACTATTTCTCATAAATACGCAAAGCATCTTCAATTGCAATAATAAACTTTGCTGAAGATTGAATTGTGCTGACAATTCAATAGGAGAGTTATTTGGTTTATTCTATAGTTCTTGTAGTCACATGGCGTATATAAATTATACACTCTTGTGTCTATGTCGTGAATCATTCAGTGGGGCCTATCTTAACTACTGTATGCGTTTTTACGAAGATAGCAAAGACATAATGTCAAGGATTTTGATAAAAAAGATAGATACTTATAGGTACAGTGATGAGCAATGATAATAAAATTTACTTACCTAATAGTGATAACAAAATTTATGAACCGTCAAAAATATGAAGTAGTTCTTGTATTTCTTAATTATGTAATAACAAGCAGTAACTTTACAGAATAAGGTAAAGTTGTTCGATAGTCAAATCATCAAGGGCATATAACTGCTAGGATTTTTATTCATGCCTATTGAGTAAGCTATGCTTAAAGAAAACTTGTTTGATAGGTGAATTAATTAGCAAATTCACAATGATTGAACACAGATGTTTCCAAAGGTAGGTAGGTACGTTCTTACCGTGAAAAACTTAAACACGTTTTGAGGAGGGTTCACTAACGTTTGACCTAAAAATTATTGACAAAATGATCATTTGACAAATTTTAAATATCTGATAAACCGTAAACTTTTTTAAAAACTTATAAAACAAACCTAACCTAACCTAATGTGAGCCACGCATAAAGGTTTTTAGATTTTTAAAAAAGTTCACGGTTTATAAGATATTTCAATTTTGTCAAATGATTTTTAGGTCAAATGAAAGGACACCCGTTTTGAGACATGTTCAAACCTTCAGTTCTTATGAACACAATGCTCGACCATTATATTTTCGGTATCGAAGTAACACGGATATTTAAGTGGCGAAAAAGCCCAGCTGGATAAATAAAGAACTTATAAATGTTGCATGTCACAGTTTTCATTGAAAATATTTTAGATCAAAATTCAGTCTGATGTCGGAAGTTATCATGGTTCTGGTAATGTTATATATGTTTCCTGTTTCAGAAACATAGGTCACATCAGGGCATCTGGCAACAGGGACATCTGGTTATGGCAACTGAACGACCCAGGGTTAGAAAAATTCGATTATCTCCAGGATGCACGTTTGTTCTTCCTTACTTCGGATGCCTGGTTATTAGAGGCAGAACACTTGGCGGGGAGTGATATTGTAGTCATGGACACAAAGGACATCACGCTAAGGATAATTACCAAGTTGAATATTTCTGTGGCGAGGAAACTTGGAAAATACCAGGAGGTGAGATAAAAATATTTAAACTGCCGTGAGACATGATTTTATAGAAACTACAAAATGAACGGTAACGCACTCACTTTCGAAAAAGAACTTTCGATTGTTTATTGTTTATTTATTTATTGCATACATGTAGTACAATTTAGATAGAAATAATAACTACTTATCTAGATTTTAGCATCAACAATGAGTTCTGACAGACAAAACTTCGCTAGATGGCATTATTATCGAGAGGTCCAGTTGCCATTTCTGTCACATTCGGGATTAACTTAAGGAACCAATCCTTAACGTGACAAATATGTCCAACGGACTTCTCAATACTAATGCGAACATTACGAACTAGCGATATTAAATCAATCAGAAAATCCTCATTACATCCAATCATAATAATATATAATCATATCCGGTGGATGCAGGTGGCGACTTGTCGTTCATCATGGTGTGCTAAGGGGGAGGCCTTTGTTCAGCAGTGGACGTCTTCAGGCTGATGATGATGATGATGATATATATCATAAAAGATTCACGTTCAAATTTCAGGAAGCAATGCCGATACGACTGAAGCAAATACACATATACAACGCCCCAAGTTTTATAGACAAGATATTCTCGGTTATGAAACAATTTTTGCACAAGGATATGGCTGAAATGGTAAGCATTTTACTTAGTATACATATAATAGGCTGGAGAAATACATGACCTTGTAAATAGATCTCAAAGACAATTTTTTGTTTTAAAAAGTCAAACTCACGCATAAAATTACTAGATGACTTTCAATTAAGTTGATAACATACCTAGTCTGTTTGACCGTGGGCTTCAATGTCACGGAATTAATAGTTCCGAACCACACCGGAAACATTTTATTGCTGTTCTCCAAAATTACAGCGTCATTGTATTAAAACAACTGCTTCCAAAATTTAATGTATTTAACAAATAATTTTATACGATGTAGAAAATAATAATTTTCCATCGATTTTCCATTATTTACAATTATTTACGAAGTGTCAATTAATTGTCCTTAACGTCCACTGAAATGAGATTGTATTGGACAATGCCAAATTTCAAGGATTAGGTACGTTATAATGTCAAACGCTGGGGGTCCAAGTATTCCCAGACATCTTGGCGCGAGAGCCCGGTTTTGGCTTGGCCGGCCAGCGGGTACAGTGGGTTCACTCAATGTATCTTGTTACGTTGGCAACTTCTAATGGCAATCTTCTAATAGAAAGAAAGAAAGAAAGAAAGAAGACATTTATTCATTTTGCAAGACACACAAATGGCTTCTGTCCACCAGTGGAAAGATGGTATAGAAAAGGAAGTAGGTAGGGTAGTGGAACCAAAAGATGAACAACACCCAGAAGTTGAACGTTTGGCCTAAAAACCGTAATAATTAAATCGTGGCACATTTGAGACGCTTGGGAATATTTTTTCATAATGCGACAACACTTCACCGAGGTGAAAAATATAATTCCATGTCAATTGCGTCACGCATGCGAACGTGAACGGTCGCCGCGTCTCGGCTTCCCGGCAAAAGTGCCGGTTATATGGAATCCTTCTTAAGATAAGACCTTCACATTTTAAGCTTTTAATTGCATATAAAATTGAATAATGCATTGATTAACATTTTTATGCTTGGTATGTATTCATGACTATGTCTCTAATATTTACGTAAATAAATAACTTTGTTTTTTATATTATTTAATGATAAAATCGCTGTTCAAGTAATGGTTCCAAAATCAGAGGTATGAGCTAATAGTTAAACGGTCTTCAACTATTGGGCAAAGTGGTATTTTTTCAAATGCATTTATAAAATCTCATAAAAATGATAGACACACCGTTTATGACTCAAATTAATTGTATACCTATCGCAGATTTTTTAACCAAAAGTTGAACAAATTATTTTGTTCCTAAGGCGAAGATTTTTGATATTTTTGTTGTATGGGAATCGCTACTGTTCAACTATTATTTCATGCCCAAAACTTGAACCAAGAAATGTTACTAGTTCAACTTTTGGTTTCTATTTCAGTACATGAACCTTGAATTGATTTAATTGGTTCATCTTATAGATTTCTTGCCCAAAACTTGAACTAACAACATTTTGTCGTTCATGTTTGGGGTAGGGTATCTAAGTGAACATTGTTATTTTTTATTTATTTTCATTTGTTTCAGAAATACACATAACTACACGTATATTCGTGTATATTTGTTTAGTGGGCAATGTTCAATTACGGGAAAAGTTGACCACCTATCCACTATTACTTTACTATCAATATATTAGTTCATCTTTTGGGGTCAATTCGTTCATAAATAGGGCACATCGTTCAACTTTGGGGCAATTTGCCTTATTTTGGCAAAAATATTTTTTTTTGTATACATCCGTTTGTAATATAAGGGTTTGAAGTCGTGAAATGCAAAGTCGATTATGTGCTAAGCGTTACAGAAAAAAATCACTATCATACATGGCTTACAACACTTCGAAAAAAGGGTTCAAAGGAGAGGCAGTCGCTTAATCGTTCAATTTTTGGTGACTTTACCCTACTTACATAAGTACAATATAACTCCCGCGTCGTCCTCAAACCACGGGACGCATAACGTATTTTCTTGTCCACAGAAAAAAAATCGTGACACATACCTACCGAGCAACTGTGCTCGGTAGATATGTGTCACGATTTTTGTTTCTAACATGTGACGCTAGAGGCGTTTTTTAATTATATGCATAGTAATTGAGATGTTATCGAACGCGTTCCAGGACGTAGTGTTAAGCCAAAAACTTATACTTTTGCTCCTTTTACGAAGGCTCTGCCATTTGTCCGTCCGTTTTCCTGTCCGTCATTTTCAGATCTGCATATTTTCAAACTTTTCACTGAACGTGCTTCTGTATAGCCGATAACAAGTAACAACAAAAAACGTACTTGTACTTAAAACAGGCATAAAAATATTTTTCTTTCCCATTTCAGATCCATTTCCATGCACCGAACTCTGACACATTATATAAGTATGTAAGCAAGGAAGACTTGCCTTCAGACTTTGGTGGCACCCGTCCAAGCATGAGTGAACATATGGAGACGGTTCTCAAAGTTATGTATAAACATAGGTAAGTACATAATTTAAGTAACAACAATGGATGACGATGTACAATTTGATCAAATTCGATGATTCCACCTTTGAACATTCTCATTCTCATAGCAAATGCTGCAATGTTTTCTTTCACTGTGCAGACCTATACCATGAGAAAATTTATTGTATCTAGAATAGAACTGCTGAAACCAAGTAACTTTACATTTTCCTAGTCTGGATGAAACCTACGAGGCTTTTGTCCCGAACATGAAGCATCCATTAACTTCATACTTGCTATGTAAGTTCGATACTTACGCCTTTTTAAGAGTACCTACAGATTAAAAAAGCGATATGCGCAGCACAGCCACGACTAGGTATACATCATGACCAGTATGCTTAGTGTAAGTTTACGGACACAGAACACGTCTCGAACACGTTTGCGTTAAAATGTCAAATGCTATGGGAACAGTATGCTTAGTGTAGGTTTTCAGTCACAAAATAAGTCTCGACCGCGTTTGCGTTAAAATGTCAAATACTATGGGAACAGTTTGTTGCCGTTTCGATCCGCAAGTGGCGCTACCAATTTTTCCATAGTAATTGAGACGTTTACGTGAACGCGATCGAGACGTTTGTTCGTGTGAAAACTTACACTAGAGGCTCTGCTAGCTTATTACGTAACTGGCTCGCAATCGCCATCGTGTTCATTTTGACGGTTCTTGTATGAATGTGACAGCTAGCTAGCTGATTCCGATGCCAATTGTCAGCCCATACATGAACTGTCAAAATGAAGACGATGGTGATCGCGAGCGAGTTACGTAATAAGCCTGCTGTTATTTTTTCATGCATTGCGTGTTTTGCCAGTCAAACGCTGAGCTGTGAGCGGTACAACTGCGCAATGAACATTAAAATCGTTCGCTGCGTCCCCGATCGCGCATAGTCGTACGCAGGCCAGCACAGTTCGCAGTTAACCAATATAAAATGTGTTTCTTATCTCCCTCAGCACCTCTTTTATTGATGTTTACGATTAATATTTTTGTGCATTGCAGAGAAACGTTGTTGAACAACGATTTGTGGAAGGCCCCGGAGAAAAAGTCAAAGAAGAAATCCAAGAATTCAGCTGCGGTCAATCAAAGTCCTCCAGAAGTGTCTTTCCGCTCTCTTGCCATAGATTAAAAGACTTATTTCATGTTATGCGAGTGATTAAAACGAAGTTTTTATTGCTTACAAGAACAGTTTTAAAAACCATTAGTGCCGTCAAAGATATTTATGACCATTAAAGAGGGAACAGAGTGAAATATCAATTTCATAATGACTGTAAATGGATTATCTAGCAAAAATGTAGTAGACTCCATATTTATTATGATACTAGCTGTTGCCAGCGACTTCGTCTGCAAAGAATTTGTTTATCGCTATCCCGCGGGAACTACGCAATTTTCCGTGATAAATAGTACCCGTGTGCTATTCCAGACTTTTCTTTATCTATGTGCTGAATTTCATCCAGATCCGTTGGGCCGTTTTGGCGTGATTGAGTAACAAACAAACATCCATCCATCCATCCATCCATCTATCCATCCATCCATACTTTCGCATTTATAATATTAGTTAGATTAGATTATTATCTAATCTCTCTGGCAATGCGGTGTGTGTAAGACCTTTTAATAGGAAACCATAAACGCTATTATATAAAAAAGGTGTTTACTCTGTTCCATCTTCAACAGTCAATCTTTGTCTGCAGTAAGTTAACATTAGGCATTTAGATTTATTGGGTACATGGTGCCAGTTTTGGTCGATATACTTTTAGAAGTATTTATACATTAATCAGGGTAGTTTAGACATCTTTATCAATCTAACTGATCATTCCTTGTAGTATTATATTATACTGATTTTGTATGCCATCGATGAATGCGTAAATATCGGATTAAAAATGCCGCGTTACGGTTTCAAATTATATTTCTAAACCGACATCTGAAAATGTAAAACCTCAACCCATAAAAAGCTCCACTATTGTAGATCAGTCATTCTCAGGAAAACGTGTTCTCAGCCTGAACTCCGTCTTGATTTTGAGTTTTACATTTATTAATATAATTTTATTGAAGTAAAATGTGTAAATCTATGCTACAAGAAGCTTTTCTGTGCTTTTGGCCATTACATAAACCAATAAGTTTATGATTTATGACACATTGATTTTTCAGCAAGACGGAGTTGAGCCATCGACATACATTAAATATGAATAAAATATTACTTATTTGTTTAAATTAAATAAAAAGCAAATATTATGATCGAAAAATAAAATATACAGCATGTAACGCGAACCCCGTGTCATAATTCACTGGAACATGAAGATCATGTCAATAGAAACCATCAGGTGAGATAGAGGCCAATCGCTGGTCAGTTTATAATAAAAAAAAAAAAAAAAAAAAAAAAATGTGTTCTTTTGAACACGAAAACATCGGTACTCAAAATTGAGTGCTATAATAAACGATTTTTATGTACAAAACAATCAGAATTTGTTTAATTTTCTAAACTTTTATCAAAAATATGATGGAGTTTAGTCTACAGAGCTTAGGGAGAAAGCCATGCATTTTCGATTTTTTATTTAGTGATGGATGCATTTAAGGGAATAGCAGCAAACACGTCGTTAACATAGGATAACGAGCTAAAATGACAACAAGACAAATAGATACAGAAGAATATCAGTAAAAAATAAAACAACTAAACGGAGTTTAGCAGAGACGGGAAACACAAAACGGAGTTTAGATATATATGTTCGTAACTGTGGCCCTAAACGCCATGCCTGCACCCGACCTAGACGACAACGGGGACCAGGCAGAACACTAGCGTACAGCCCTATTGGGTTGCGCGTAAGCTTGCAAATAGTGGTTTAATTTGTGATTTTATATTCACTAACGGAGTTTAGATGGAAGTTCGCTCGCGCGGTAAAAAAATCACAATTATATGAGTAAGATCTTACCGCTATTGTTAATTATAATTAATAAATATATAGTCCAACTAGTTGACTTGAATAGTAAAACACCTAACTTTGGCTACCGGCAGTTTTTACAAAGTTACACAAGATTTTGTTCTCAATTTTGGAGTCCGCTCGCTAAACGGAGCTTAGGAGAATGGGGTTTTAGTTTTTTTTTTTAATAGATAATAAAATGCCTAAAAAGCCTAAGAAGGCCTGCGATATTTGCTCGGACGTCCAAAAATTGCCTGCTCTGAGAATGGCCGAGATACTAAAGTAAATCAATTACAGGTATTAATAGAAACTCAGAGAGGAAGATTTTTTGTTGTTATATAAAGTCATATTTTTATTATTAATGCAGTAATTTATCGCGCCAAAAATGTTAAGACCGAAATCTGCGACAAGCAAAGTGAGACTGCTGTAAGTGCTGCATGCGTAGCTCAACTATTAAGTTTAGTAACTATGAGTGCTCTTGTGTGCGTGTAATTGTTTATTGTATACACGGCGATTCTTTTTTTTTTTTTTTTTCGAATGGACTTTGCTGTTAGCCTCAGACGGCTTTTACAGCTTACCGGAGAGAGGGTCACGGCGATTCGTAGTTTATACCGGTCTCGCTTAGCTGATCGCAGAACTCAGCATTTACTTTTTATTTCTTCCCAGAGACCCTACCTGGGCCCTATTTCATAAAGCTAATAGTTACAATTTACAAGCGGAAGTCTCTTTCTGACCCTATGTGTTAGATAGAGACTTCCGCTTGTAAATTGTAACTTGTAGTTTTATGAAACGGGGTGCTGGTCGATAAACCTCTGTCTAGATAGTATTATTCAAGAATGATGTTTTTTGATAGAACTAAAGTATTAAAAGATTTTACAATTCCAACGGTCGATAAGTTCGTTAAAACGAACTGAATTTAAGCATAAAATGCAAAGTCTCTCTAAACAGAACATTAAACTCAAACGTATAACAAAAAAATAAAGCCGAATCGAGTCACAAATATTAGCTTCGATCAATTTCAAAATTTACAGTCGATCAATGCGGGTTTTCTGACGCAAAACATCGTTAGATGACATTAGTAGGTTAGTAGGTACTTATCGAGAAGTCCGGTTGACATTTCTGTCACATTCAGGATTGATTTAAAACTCGAGCAGCCAATCCTTGACGTGACAGATATGACAAGCTGTATGCTTAGTGTAAGTTTTCGGTCACAAAATGCATCTCGATCACGTTTGCGTTAAAATGTCAAATACTATGGGAACAGTTTGTTGTCGTTTCGATCCGCAAGTGGCGCTGCCAATTTTTCCATAGTAATTGGGACGTTTACGTGAACGCGTTCGAGACGTTTTTATATAAGAAAACTTACACTAGAGGCTCAGCACGCTTATTACGTAACTCGCTCGCAATCGCCATCGTGTTCATTTTGAAAGTTCATGTATGAATGTGACAGCTAGCTGATTCCGATGCCAATTGTCAGCCCATACATGAACTGTCAAAATGAAGACGATGGCGATTGCGAGCGAGTTACGTAATAAGCTTGCTGACCTTTACTTTGTGCAAAGCGTGTGTTGTGTTCCCTGTTTCATGATTTTTATTTTGTAAAGACATTGATTGAATCTATTTCGTAGGTAGTAAACATCTACATTTGTGATTCAATTCGACTTGCAGACTCAAGTCAATAATGTAGAATACTAGTATTCTAGGCCCTAGTTTAGTAAAAGATTGTATGTATGTATAACTCTTTATTGTACATAAAACACATTAACTTAATTAGATTGACATGTTTTGTGATTCTACATCAGAGATAAAAAAAAACTTAATCAACTTTAGACTTTAGAAAATGAAGTAAATTAAATTAAATTTATTGAAATGAAATACAGTGAAATTCATTAACTTTAATTGAAATCAATTTATATTAAAGTTGATACAGTTTGCTATTCCCTCTGTGTACCTATTTAATTGTTTTAGATTATAGTCATTATTGTGATGCTGGTAGATGTATTATAATGTTGCACAAACGTTTATTATAATTTTGAAGACTATAAATATGTAAGTACCTACGAGCAGTTGAACCGGATAGAGTCAAAGTACAGTATTCACGTATGTGTCAAGTCAATAAGGATACTTCAGCCTTTTATTAAACTACCGACGTTATTTGGCGTTTCCTTGATATAAAAAATCGCGATTCTGTACAAATCTTAGAGGATACATTACAGTAGAGCGCGCGCATCGCTCAAATCGCCTAGTGGGCATCGTAGGCAGGTGAGCTATAGATAGTATATTGATGCGTGTATGACAAATAGAGATGGGGCAACGCGCTATCGATAAGTATTGTAAATAAATATGTTTGTTAAGTACATTTCATGTTCAATATTTTATTTCCTATACTATAAAAGGAGAAATCTAACTAATATTATAAATGCGAAAGTATGGATGGATGGATGGATGGATGGATGGATGGATGGATGTATGTTTGTTTGTTGCTCAATCACGCCAGAACGGCTCAACGGATCTGGATGAAATTTGGCACACAGATAGAGAAAAGTCTGGAATAGCACATAGGCTACTTTTTATCCCGGAAAATTGTGTAGTTCCCGCGGGATAGCGATAAACGAATTCTTTGCAGACGAAGTCGCTGGCAACAGCTAGTGTATGTATAAATATGAAATTATAAATTTGTTTGCGGGAACTTTGCAATTTTCCGGGATAAAAAATAGCCTATGTTTCATTCTAGGGTACCAGCTATCTTCGTTCCAAATTTTATCCAAATCCGTCCAGTCGTTTTAGCGTGAAGAAGAAACACTCACATCGTCACAAACTGTCTCATTTATAATATTAGTAAGAAATAGTAGCAAAATGTTGTATTGTATTTCGTACGGTATACCTAGTTACTTTCTAATATTTTTAATGCGAAAGTTTTAAAGCTTAAACTTAAAATATGTCTAAACTAGCAAAAATATTAGAAAGTATAATCGCACAAAACACAATACAAAATTATTACAGTCATTTTAAGTATTAAACTTACACAAAATTAAAATATGTTATAATACGTAGTTCTTCTAGCAAATATTATATCGACTACGGCGTTGGTCGTGTCACATCTCTAAAATAACGCGAGGGGAGCTCCCGCTCGCGCGGATCGGGGGCAAGTCTGTGCGTGCCCGCCTCCCATGCCCCGCTCACCCCCGCGATGTCGGACTTATTTTCATAAAAATAAGTATAATAATCGACTTACCGATGAAATGTCATACTGGATTTAAATTTCGTGTGTTTCCGTGTATCGTTTTTGCAAGATCGAACTGCACATTTCACCATTTTTACACCGTAAAGTTAAATAAGTTCTCAGAGCAACGCACTTCGCTAGCACTCAACAGGACTACAAGCGCTCACGGCGGGAATGTCGTTTTGTTCTCACCCGTGCCTACTGTTCCCACTTCGATGCGCGCGCTCTATACCACTGTAATGTATCCTCTAAGGTACAAATGAACTCAAATCATCATACTTACTCTCTCAGCGAGGTAAAATCTCTAGCCAACTTCACTGTACCTAAGTAGTCATAAGATGACCCATTTTCTAAAAATTTAGATGGACTATTAAATAATATTGCAATCGTATGTCTTTTGTTTCATTTCGTTTTAAGCTAAAAGTAAACCTACCTATTAAAATCATAACCATAAAGTGGTAAATATAGTAAAATTTAAAAATAAAAAATGACTCGAACGCAACCATCGAAAGAACTAATTGAAACTGAATAGAAGTAAAAATAAGGCTGAAATTCCTGCAGGTGAATTTCCTTTGAATTAAATACAGCAGACGGGGTCATTTTTGGGTGAGTAATTTAAGTTTGTCCCCGGACTCACCTCGCTTTACAAAATAAAATAATCAACGCAGAAGCAACCAAATCACATTCAAAACCACCATCTTAATTTTACTGCAATTCCGTTTTGGTTCGCTCGCTGTCAGATCAATACTAAAAAAAATGACAGCTAAATCCTGAACTGAGTCCGAATTGAATCGCATTAAGACGTCATGGTAATTCCCCTGTACACGAGTTTCACCTCTCTGTAAAACATTCTCAGCGGTTGTTGACGCTAGCTATCGCTAAGTATAGGTCGTTAACAGATTGTTAGGTTTCTTAACTGACCGGCGTAGATAAATTATTGATAAGGTAATAAAATAATTGTGTCTAAATACGAATCCCGCGCAGTGTCGCATATGGCGCGATGTCCGCTAGACGCGTCCAATTTTTAATGTGAACAACCTTGACCAAATCCTAACATCCGGTTAGATTTATTGTTTGTAAGTGTTCGACCAATTGACCAATTATTTTGTTTGCTACGTTATTAGGTACGCGATGTGGTTTTCATAAATTTTAAACGGAATACGTTTTTGAAGTGAATTGCTATAGTGGATGTAAATAGTAAGCTGTGATACTGTTATGATAATAATTATTAATTATGTTCCAAATGATTTGTAATCTCAATTAAGATTGTTTTAGTTACGCAAGATTTAGCAGTTGAAATGCTCCGTATTATTATAAACTAGTCTGCCGTGGGATTAGAAGATTTCTTCTGCTAGGGTAGAACATTTAGGGTGTACGGCATTTTTAGAGGAATGCTAATAAAAACCTGTTTATTTAAATATTAAACAAGGTCTGTACTAAATCTTTTTCATGCGGCTTAGTAATTTACAGCACCAATATGACGGACGAGAAGAATGTGGAAGACCTCTTGGAGAAGTTAAAGGAATGGGTGGATAGTGAACCTCATATAGCTAAGGATATGGGTAAGTTGGGATAACGACTATTGAAAAATTAACGGTGTTATTAAAAAAAATTAAACAGACGTTGAACGCGAGTCTAAAAATTTATGCATTGATTTAGGGTTGATTTTGCAATAGATTATTTTTTAGACACGTGTTTAACTTTTTTACGCAGGTGTGAGGTCACTTTATATTGGTCACGGATATATACAGACATACATACATTATTCTGGTTTTAGTTTGTGTTGTTATAGCGGCTACAGAAATACATAACGAGTAACACACGTACTCGTTGACCTTGTTTATCAAAAAAAGTTAAGTGGATTATCGGCAATTTTGCTTAAATAGAGATGGGTTTTGCCAAATCACTCTCAGCATGGTTCTATTTCCATCGTCTTCATCTTCACCATACCAAGAGAAAGGCCTCCATTACTTAACGTAGGCTTTTTCCAATGATCTCTACGATGATCGATTTTGCTCTAACCGCAACCAATGGTATCTTTTAAGAATATTTGCTTAGAGAATACACTTCTATTAAACCAAGCCATTGCATATTTCCAGATGACAAACTTCTTAGAAGATTCATGCACAGTTGCTACTATGACATCGAGAAGGTACAGAGTGCTATAGAAGTATTCACGAGCTTAAGAGCAACGTCACCAGAACTTGTCAACAATCGGGATCCACTTTCGTCAGATTTTCAAAACACTGCGAAATACATGTGAGTCTGAATTTTAACATTTGGGCAATAATTCTCTTTACAGTTTTGAGCCAAGATGCTCACAAATCAAACATCCCCAAAATGCTTCCAGCACTGCCTGTTCGCCTTCAATGTCTTACGGTATCATCGATTAACCAAATCTTCTACAAATCCAAATCTTGTCTAAAAGACTCCTATACAGGAAATGTTCGCTACAGCCGGGAGACAATCATAGCTTTACCCATTCAGTCGCAGAAATCACATTGAACCAGGTGCCTTGCCGTTTGACGCTCCGCACGATCGAGAACAAGCCACGGAAGACACTAGAGTTCATGTAATGTAGCGACAGGTCAAGTTATGGTTCTCTTTGAAATGCACAGCTAGCTTCACGAAAGAGTATTTTGCAGAAATTCAGTCCCCAGTACAGGTTGATATCCCCCAAATTCGACCTCAACAACGGCTGTACGTCCTTAGCATTCACTGGTATCATCGGCTTAGGAGTCATCGGTCCAACTCATCGGTGGCCGGCATCCCAGGACTTTTTTGTTTCTGTCTGTACTTTTATATTAGCCTTTACCTGACACGTTGTAATGTTAATGTACGTTAAAATAACTTAGCTTAGCTTAGTTTAGCTTTAAGAGAGAGAGAGAAATGGACCCCTGAAGAATATCGCAGGAAATAAATCTTAAGAATGTTACGACCATAAAAAATTAAAGTCTCCCATAAGATACAAATTCATAAAGCAACAACTAACAGCGTGTTTCCATAAATAAATATTCCGGATAAGAATATTTATTGTATAATCAGTCACGCTGTAGTACACGCATCACGAAGGTACTTCGCTATTTTGGCTGTTATGATACAGAAATAGAAACGGTTGTTTTGCGTCTGGACATTACGCATTACGCACGAGCAAATAAATAATGTGTGTGGATTCAATAAAGTTAATGATGTTTCTGTTATCACCACATGTACACTTGTTATCTTTAGTTTAGCTTAACTAAATTGTGATTTTCTTGTTCCTATTCAAGATAATTTATAGATAGAGTAAGTACATATTAGGTACCTACTTACTTTAATTGATTTTCATTCCGAGTTTGCGAAAACTTTTAATATTATGTGAAACGGCGCAATTGAAATGATGCAATAATTTAGTTCAAATACTGCTTACTCACAAACATTTGAAGAAAATCCGTGCTGCAGAAGGTGAAATGAAGACTACGATGGGAGTTTAAGAATTCCCTAGGATTTGTATTCTCGGTTTTTTTTCATGTGGAAATAATCTCGGCCCAGTCATAACTATGTTTAAATCTGTGTTCTAGTTCCAGTCTAGCTTAGAACCATCTCGCTCTTGATTGACTATTATTTACTAAATTTGCATTATTAATTCTTTCAGAAATCAATGTCGTATCAGAGCATCTGGCAATAGGCTTCTCTGGTGCATGCAAATAAATGACCCAGGGTTACGATACTTCGACAACCTTCAGATGGCACGTCTGTCCATGCTCACCGCGGACGCATACTTTCTGGAAGAAGATCACCTTGTGGATGCCGATATCATAATCATGGACGCGAAGAGTATATCTTTGAAGGTGTTGACCAAAATTAACTTTTCCGTGTCGAGGAAAATGTCCAAGTACCAAGAGGTGAGAGAGTTTCTGATTTTTAGGATGATTTGGTTAATATCTCAAGTCCATTGTAGATACCATCAGCCAATTAAGACACCCTAAGGTTAAAAATCCTTTACATCTAAACTAACTAATATTATAAATGCGAAAGTATGGATGGATGGATAGATGGATGGATGTTTGCTTGTTACTCAATCACGCCAGAACGGCCCAACGGATCTGGATGAAATTCGGCACGTAGATAGAGAAAAGTCTAGAATAGCACATAGGCTACTTTTCATCCCGGAAAATTGCGTAGTTCCCGCGGGATAGCGATAAACGTATTCTTTGCAGACGAAGTCGCTGGCAACAGCTAGTATAACCATAAATATAATAATGTCGATAAGACGTGGCTGTCAACATGAAAAATCGACTTTAGCGACATTTTCATTTGATAGAAAGTTGGATGAAAAGTGATAGACCACTTATTTGGCTGATCGTACATACGTGGAACCTAGCAGTATGATGATAGAATCATGATGCTCTCATTTATAGAGAAGTTCGCGATAAACTTAATTTTGTAAATAATAAAAGACTCAAGAGTTGCAAGCTAGTCTTGAACCCAGAATTCTCTGCTTGAGAGGTCAAATCATTACGCTCCCATAAATTTTAGAGTTTAGAGCCTAAAGTCTTACAGTTAGTTGAATCTCAAAACCATTCATTAATGTCTCATTTATTTCCAAAATTTCAGGAAGGAATGCCTATAAGACTGACACAACTCCACGTATACAACTCACCAACTTTCATGGACAAAATATTCTCGGTTATGAAACAATTTATGAAAAAGGATATTACTGAAATGGTAAGCATTATAGCTACATCTAGAAACCTACTAAATAGTTCAATAATAGTCGTCACTCGTTAGTTTTTGCGGAAAGAATCTAATAAATTTCACATTATAGAGCAAATATTGTAAAAAAGCGTAGTCTTTATCTGTAACATATCAAAGGCCACGTTTAATAGAAAGTGACATTCCTAAAATAGTATGTTGTTACTTAAACCTCGTCAATATACATAATATCATAATGTACAATTTGGCGCTGTGGCAATTTCGATTGCGATTATTCACCATAACTATACTTTTAAAATAGAAATCGTAGAAATTTTGGTGGTACCTACTAATAGTACATTAATTCACTTAGGGCCTGTCTCACCACTCTTTAACTGTCAGTAAAGTTATCTATGATGACGTCTCTGTCTGTTTAAGAGAGAGAGAGAGAGAGAAACATTTATTAACACATTCGCACATTTATTTGTTTCGTAGTAATAAATAGAGACGGAATCATAGATAACTGACAGTTAAGGAGTGGTGAGACAGGTCTTTAGTAATGTTGACGAAACTGCATGGAATAGAAACTCTGCAAAATTGTACCATTACAAATTCCTTTATTTCAGCTCTATTTCCACTTGCCTAACTCCGACACTCTGTACAATCACGTAAGCAGAGACGAGCTACCTTCAGACTTTGGTGGTAACCTGCCGAGCATGAAAGAACTAATGGAGGAGACCCTCGAAATTACGTATAAACACAGGTAAACAAAGATCCACTACACCACTCCTTACCTTCACCATTTGGACCAGAGAACCAAAGTAACAAAATCTAACTAATATTATAAATGCGAAAGTATGGATGGATCTCGGATGGATGGATGGATGGATGTTTGTTTATTTGTTACTCAATCACGCCAGAAGGGCCCAACGAATCTGGATGAAATTCGGTACATGGATAGAGAAAAGTCTGGAATAGCACATAGGCTACTTTTTATCTCGGAAAATTCCCGGGGGATAGCGAAAAACGAATTTTTTACAGGCGAAGTCGTAGGAAACAGCTAGTAAAGAATAAGTAGATGAATGTTGATGAATGCGTATTATGCGTAACACGAGTTAAAAGGGTACCGAAATGAGTAAACAACACCAAACGGGAGGGTTGATAATAATATTGAATGCACCAATACACATAAAATGATAAGAAACATCCCTGAAGAATAGCAAATAAAGCTATAATTCGCTGGTCGGTCGAATGTGTTGAAGTAACTACCTTTTATTGATAGTATAACAATGAGATTTTTGTTACGTTGCAGAAACACCTTCCTAAATGACAACTTATGGAAGGCTCCTGAGAAGAAATCCAAGCAAAATTCCAAAAAACCTTTACCCGTTGCGCCTCCTACGGTCACTCAAACTACAGAAGAAGTAACTTTCCGATCCCTTTCCATAGATTAAACAACTTTAACCATCTCACAAGCTAAGCGTGATTTTTCAGAATTTTTGAGAATCTGTACTCAGGAAAAAAAGAGTCCTTATACCCACGACACGGCTCTTTTTCTCGTAAACTCGTGAAGGTATCAAGTTGGAACAATTATGACACACTTCTTTTTGAGAAACATACTCATATTTCAGCTTCTTTGTATTTCAATCAGTCATTCAGTCAGTTATGGTACTACACGGTTTAAAAAAGATAGAGACAATCCTTAAAGTACTATTCATGTGATATGGAGATTCAATCAAAATGCAAATGTCAGCAAACACTGGTCAAGCACTGGTTGATTATTATAGACCATGAAAGATGGAACTGACAGGAAAACTATTGCCTTTGCAGTGAATATATCCCAGCTAATCTAGCATAGACATTTTTTCTTAGTTCCATGTTTAGGTCAAGTTAAGTGTGTCCTATTAGTTGTGTGACCCTATTAGTTGCTAAGAACAAGTAAGTAACCCTAACCCTAACCCTAACCCTAACTGATGCAGCTAAGACCGTACCAGCAGGGTTATTTGACTTACTCCTTGCCACAATGGAATAGTAAAGAGAGATTGGAAGTGGGTATGACACACGCTGTATTTTGGCACAAGAGGTATTCTATCCTAGCCCTCTAGGCTGGCAACGCATCTGCAATCCTCTAGTGTTGCGGGTGTCCATGGGTGGTGGTGCTCGCTTACCATCAGGTGACCCACTCGCTCGTTTGCCTTCATTGTCATATAAAAAAAACTATGTGCACATAATGAACCGCAAACCAAGATACACTGTATCTTAATATTCATCCGCAGTACTAGAGCAGATGGTTGGGTTAGTTGAAATTTTAATGATTTTTAACTGTGGTTCAATGTTTCTATACATTGGTCGATGATCAAAATTTGATGGAATGAAATCGTCCGAGAGAATGAAATTGTAAGATACCTTGTACAGTCGAAACATCTGATTCCTGACCCACCGTAGAACGTTCTCACAGTAAACGTCACATGATTTTACTTCTCAATTTAATGTGACGTCACTATGATATTTACTGTTAGAGGGTCTCACCACTGTGGTACCCACTGGTCAAGAATCAATTTGTTCGATGGTACGTGCAGTTTTCCTTTTCCTCTCTTTCTTTGTCAACGCCTGCACATGCCATTTATTCTATTCCGTAAAGGCGACGTCTGTTGCAGCAATTGCAGCGCACGGTCACGCTACGCACGTGGGTACATATTCGCTCCGTATCAAAAATCAAAATGTAGGCGGTCGTTTTCACAGTACGCAAACGCTACGCACGAAATGACCAATGGACCCACGTGAGTGACGTGTATAGCGTATCCTTGCAAGGCGTACGCAGCAGTGCGGCGTCGCCTTAATTGACAACATTTCATATTTCTGAGCCTATAGTTTTAATGGTTCTCTGTATTTTGTTTGAAAAGATGAACATGCTGGAAGTTTAATTTTTTCGCTAGGGTTTGTATTTAATTTATAATTAATTTATTAATTTTTGCTTATTCTAAAAGGGCGTAACTCCGAAACTATCACAGAATAGACACTTATCCTTTTGTCTTTTCTGTATAGAAAAAAAACTGACGTCAATTTCAAATTGACAATGTCAGGCCTTATTCTCCGATATTCGATTTTCGATGTTCGCTTCGTGCTGTTCCGCTCATACTAATATAGTCATCAACTTGAGAGTGAGAGAGAAGGTATGCAACGAACTTCAAAAATAGAATTACAGAGTTGCCCCCCTTGTACTTTGAAGTTGTCAAATACAAAATTATGGTCGCTTACTTTTTCTCGTGAAAAAGGCAAAGGCATTTCACCTATCCTGAATTGGTAAAATTAAGACATGTTTTTAATTAATTTTTATTTTCTATAATAAGCAATATTAAAATTATATAAACA
The DNA here is from genome assembly GCA_963854515.1 of Pandemis heparana. Taxonomy (NCBI): domain Eukaryota; kingdom Metazoa; phylum Arthropoda; class Insecta; order Lepidoptera; family Tortricidae; genus Pandemis; species Pandemis heparana. Next base: position 4,306,295 of record OY978020.1, on the reverse strand, counting down.
TATTGCAGTGATCAAGAGGCAAAATGCTTTCGAACCATATATACATTTTCAGGTGTTATAAAAATGAAATGTTGTCAATTAGGTAAGTATAATTATTTGAAAAAGTGAATAAAGATTAAGAGATTAAGATTTGTTTACTTACATTAATATGTCTGAGCCTCACGGTAGTTTTATTTTAAAATGATTAAGAAAATACACGTTAATAGTGTTTTATTTAAACCCTTCCGTTTGTGCTTCTCATCATCAACATCATGTCAGCCGAAAGGCGTCCACTACTGGACATAGGCCTCCCCCAAGGCTCTCCACTCGGACCGGTCCTGTGCCTTCCGCATCCACCGCGATCCCGCGATCTGATCAGGTCGTCGCTCCATCTTGTTGGAGGCCTACCGACACCTCGTCTCCCGGTCCTCGGACGCCACTCAAGAACTTTCTGACCCCATCGGCCATCGGTCCTGCGAGTAATGTGCCCCGCCCACTGCCACTTCAGTTTCGCAATTCTTCAGGCTATGTCGGTAACCTTAGTTCTACTGCGCGGATATCATCAAAAGTTTGTCCTTCGATTGAGCTGTAATTGAGTAAAAAAATTACAAACCGGCCCTTTACAGAAAAACGCATGTTTTGTTTGCTTCATGAAACTGCGCTACCTACTTCAAGTTTCAAAATATGATGTTTGGCGTCACACGATTGGGTGATGATGGAGGTGAGGTGAGTTCCTGCATTTTTCGGGGGTACGGCAACTTGTACGGAAACACCTTTTCTGATGACTGTATCTTTTGATTGGTAAATTTAGGAGGTTGTTTTAGGGACCGCATACCAAAGTATTTGGTATTGATTTCAACATACAAATGACAATGCCTCAAATGCGTCGTCGTCATCGTTAAGATACACTTCAATTACTTTAACTATCGGAAAACGAACAGCGTTTATAGAGACACGCACTCACGACAAATTGCCGTCTTTTTTTCATCAATCTAAATAGAAGAGTGTACTTACCTAATGCGATGTGAACTGACGAGCAAAAAATAAAGAGTCGCTGTTCATAGAATTTTGTTCAGTTCTCATTCAGTTTATTATTTAATGAAAATGGCACTAAACTCTCAAGTTGAGCTATGTCACATCGACATTATATTTAATTACACATAAGCTCCACACAGTATTATGCATGTATTTTATACATATACCTACCTTCCTCTAGAATCACTCTATCTATTAAAAAAACCGCATCAAAATCCGTTGCGTAGTTTTAAAGGACAGACAGACAAAGCGACTTTGTTTTATAGTATAATAATAATAGCTAGGTGGTTGGGTCAAGGGTCAGATACAGAAGGCGGTACTCCTGGACACGGCCCGGATAGTCAGGAGGTTCCTCTCTCTGTAACCCTGACCACCGGCAGCTTAGGCCCCGCCTCGCTGCCGGCGGCACCCTAGGTTAGGTTTTTATAATGTTTTTATATTTTGTATTAATATTGCTTTATTACTTTTTATTTCAATATTGTAAAAACCTAACTTAAGATAAAAGATAAATATACCGAATAATAATAATAATTAGGGAACAATTCACACAAATTGACCTAGTCCCAAAGTAAGCGCTAGTAAGACTTGTGTTATGGGTACTAGACAACGATATACATACTTATATAGAGAAATACATACTTAAATAGATAGAAACATCCACGACTCAGGAACAAATATTTGTGCTCATCACACAAATATATATGCCCTTACTAGGATTTGAACCCAGAACGCTTGCTTCGCAGGCAGGGTCACTACCAACTAAGCTAACCACGTCGTCAAAAGTATGTATGCAGTGATGTCAATTTATTTATCTGCAGCTTTTTTATTTTTTTTATTTCTTAACTAGCTGTTGCCAGCGACTTCGTCTGCAAAGAATTCGTTTATCGCTATCCCGCGGGATCTATGTAATTTTCGTAAATTACATAGAATTTTTTGTAAAGTAACAAAATCTAACTAATATAAATGCGAAAGTATGGATGGATCTGGGATGGATGGATGAATGGATGTTTGTTTATTTGTTACTCAATCACGCCAGAACGGCCCAACGAATCTGGATGAAATTCGGCACATAGATAGAGAAAAGTCTGGAATAGCACATAGGCTACTTTTTATCCCGGAAAATTGCGTAGTTCCCGCGGGATAGCGATAAACGAATTCTTTGCAGACGAAGTTGCTGGCAACAGCTAGTAAACTCATAAAACGGAAGACCTATACGAGTACCAAACAAAAAACTACTATTATAATATACAACTTATAATGTATATCAATGAAATATAATACATAAAATACGTAATTAAAGAGCACAATAAACAAAGGATACACTTAACTTAAGAACATGGTGCGAGCCACATCTTCTTCAAACCTTCCCAGAACGACTCTACTGAGGGAGATTGCCTGATGGAGGTTGGTAAGGGATCCCACAGCCTAATCGAGTGCACAGTAAAGCATTTGGAATACCTAAGTTTTGGAAGAGGAAGAAGGACAAGCCAAAAGGAGATTAGAGTTGGATCGCAATCGATGTAACATGATACGAGTGTTTGTACCCGAGTCACGGATACCATGTCAACCACGTCTATTGTGTTCTTGCATCCATTGTTTAGTATGTATAGTACAAGGTTTGCTTAGTCTGGGAGTAGATCAATTGGTATAAAATTGTCCTGCGATATTTACTAGTTTGTTTAGTAAAAAATCATTGAAAGTTTGTTTTCTTTTATTTTATTTTTCTTAAATGTATTGTAGGTAGGTATCTCCATGTTGGATCGAATGTGTGTAACTACATCTTTCTCTTTCTCTCTCATTTTTTAGGTACTAGCTGTTGCGCGCGATTCCGTGTGCGTAGGACCTAGTACGACTTGCAATGCATGGTCTAGTGCCAAGTACTAGGTCTAGGGTAATCTAAGGTAGGGGGTAGGGGGTCCTTTGGAGGGGGGGGAGGGGGTTGGTTACTGTAAAGCGCAACAGCTACGGTTACATATCGTAGATGAGTACCCGGCTTAGAATAGACGACCTAAGTATTATTGTACGGCGCAATAATTTCGTGTACTGTATAGAAATCAATCGAGAGACGTATTATCAGGTCATCAATGCGTGATCGTGCATTTCGAGGCCTTAAATTTGGCCGCAACCAAGAGCACAAGCGGCTCTTTAGTTTCACTGTATGTATGTATAAATCGCAATTTGGCCTCCACTTATGTGACTCTATTATTCTACATAATTCCTAGCTCAAACCAATCTGTGGATTACGCGATCAAAAAAGTTGGTAGAGCTATTAGTTTCACTGAAAATTGCATTATGTATTATGATCCATTATAAATTTTAAAGTTTATAATATTTTGACCCGCAGCCACCATGAATTCTTATTAATAAACTAGCGTCCACCCATAGAAGTCACTTTTAAGATTGACCATTCGAAAAATCCTGAGAAAATTATTTATAAATTTGTGTTACAATGAAAGGACTGCTGCCACCCTAAAAGGTTGAAAATCCTTTAAACGTCATAAAATATAATGTCAATGCAAATGCACTTCAGTATCGTCATAGGTGAAAAACATGACCTGTATGTGGTAGTGTGTGTACAGAACTGACATTAGTGACATTGGGACTTAAGAGGGTGCATCCGTGCTGAGCTCGCAACGTCGCATTTTTGGTGTTTTTTTGCGATTATTTCACAGAAATTGAATGAAAGTATCAAATATCCGTCTGTAATGCTACTTTTATTTTCTTATTAAACGAGATATAATATTTTATCGCTTTAATACGAAAACAAAAGTCCATCACCATTAATCACTGCCGAAGTGCACTACGGATATATGATATTGTCATTAAATTTCTGTGAAATAATCGCAAAAAATCACCAAAAATGCAACGTTGCGAGCTCAGCACGGATGCACCCTCTTAAGTTATTTTTCTAATTTGGAACGTCAATTTGTCTATTCGCACACATTACTCACACATACAAGAGGTGATTTACTTAAGTTTTTCACCTATACCTACCACCGTCTCATTCGCTAATCTTGACGCCAAGCAGTAGTGCTTGCGTTGCTGTGTACCTGCTTGGAGAAGCAAGGTAGCCGGTGTAATTACTGGCACATGAGGTATGCTATCTTGTAGGTATGTAGGCTGGCCACGCATCTAGTCCGCTAGTTGTTGTCCATGGGTGGACGGTGCTCACTTAACATCAGCTGACCCACTTGCTCGTTTGCCTTCCTTGTAAAAAATACAAGTGCAAATAAGAAAAAAGTAGACTCAGAAAAATTATTAAAAACTCCTGCCCGCGACTTCGTCCGCTTAAAATTAACAATTGACATGTTTATCACTATCCCGCGGGAACTATGCATTTACCGGAATAAAAGTAGCCTATGTTAATCTAGAGTGAAAGGTATCTCTGTTCCAAATTTTATCCAAATGCATCCAGTCGTTTCAGCGTCCTCACTCACAAACATTTGCATTTTAACCGTAAATTTTAGGATCCATCACACAATTAAATTTACCACCCAAATGGTGCCTTCGAGTTTTTATGTACCGTTCGCACTTCACACGTTTGCAGAACATAAGTAGTTTTTTTGTCGACTCGGTTCTTTCTACGTTTTTTCACGCATGCTTTGTGTATACACCTTGGTCAGTCTGTGAGGCGGTAGCATTGACACCAGTCCACTGTCAAAGGCGCGATAAAAAGTGTTCCAAAGTAGACGAAGTTAACATAACATACATAATTAAAAAATTGTGTTATCCGTGGAAAAGGTAAGTCTAACTTTCATTGTAACAACTTTAGTTAGTAGTTGAATTTTTAAATTATTTTTCAACGCTTGACCCATAGCGTGTAATAAAAAAAACTTTAGTAGGTTAAATATTGACGATGGATTTCCGGTTGCGGCGGTCTCATTTTATTAAAAGAAAAAGTTTATTATAATTCTATTTTAGTATTCATAGAGGCTTTTTACTGTTTTCGTTTTTTTTAACTTAAAATACCCGAAATAAAAGTAACATGAAACATAGTATCTGGTGGTAATGACCTTATTGGCAAATTCTATCGCCAAGCAGCAGTGCTTGCGCTGCTGTAATCCAGCCTGGAAAGTAAGACAGCCGGTAAAATTACTGGCATATGAAAAACACCTCATGCCTCATGTATTGTAGGTATTAGTCTTCTATCCAATCCTGAGGGGACCCACTTACTCATTTGGTCATCCTGTTCCTTAAAAATAGTTCAAAACGACTAATTTTATATTTTAGTCGTTGGTCACCGTTATATAAGATAATAAAATGAGGAATTTTGTATAATTTATAGTTTCTTTGATTCCACCGAAATGCTTACACGCACCACCTACTTATATGACTTTTATTCCGTGATTTATAATGGTGTTCTTAAAAGTTAACCATCGAACTATTGTAGCTAAATAAATAATGTTAAATTGTAGCCTACATCCGTCTTTACTCGTTATAAACAAAATATTATCGTCGCCAAAAATCAACGGTTTCTTAAAAAGTAGCGAACAAGAGAAAGTGAGAGAGAGTTATGTTCTAAAATCAAAATGAGGATTAAAAGTTTAGTTTGCATAGGCCGTAAAGTTTTACATTTATTTTTAGTCTGCCAGTGATTTCGGAAGAACAAGGGAAGAACCAACGAACACATTACCATTACCAAGAAGGATGCACCGCAACAAACTTGGCAGAAAGTTAATTTTAAAAAGTTTTTATTGACTTGAAATGTTTGTATGTAAATTGTCTTACAAAGCATTTTAGGACCGCGTTCCCTTGTCAGATTAACAATTTAACAAAATTATGTTAATTGACAGTTCAAGCCGGCAAAAAGCTTGTAAGTATTAAAAAATTGATACTTAATGAAAACTTAGGATGAAGAAACGATTTCAAGAAGGAATAATGAATTATTTGACAACTTATGTTAAACAAAGTCAACGTCACAGTAATCATAATCGAACTAACGCTATAGTCCATTAATGATAGAATTAGACAGGACGAAAAAAGGTTCCATAAACAAGTTACGGGCAGAAGAGGCATTTCATCTAAGTCCTCTAGGTTGGCAACGCATCTGCAATCCCTCCGGGGTTGCGGGTGTCTATGGGCAGTGGTGATCGCTTACCATCAGGTGACCCACGTGCTCGTTTGTCTTCATACTACATTAAAAATAAGTAGGTACTACGGACAGACGGGCAGGACGAAACTATAAGGTTTTCCGATTTGCCAGGTTTCTTGCCATTATTTTTGGCTACGGAACACTAAAAAATGCAGTTATTATGACTTAAGTGGTATTGAATTTACCCGACCTTTCGAAGAAGCCTTTAGGAATTCCATGACCATGGCCGTTTAAGCCGATTCGCATACGGCACTGTCAAATTGCATGGATTAATTGGGATAGTCTATTTTTTTACAATGCATGGTAAATCGAAAACCATTTCGAGATAAATGCTTTTTATATCGTATTTTTTTTTAGACAATCCCAATTGCATTCAAAAATACATACACATACATATATCACGTCTATATCCCTTACGGGGTAGACAGAGCCCATGGTAACAAGACCTAAAGGTCACGGTTAGCATAATTGTGAGCATATACCTATAGGCGGAAAGGGTAATCATAATAGTGATAAGTGATAACATGATTCCTAAGATTTTCGCCCTATTCCCTCGATGGGCTTTTAATTACCATCTGTGTGGGAAGAGAAGCAACTGGTACATTCTATGTTATTTATTTGCTCCCAGACCAGGGGGGTTACCATGAACCTAAACTGAATCGCATTTCATGGTAACCCCCCTGTTACCATGAAATGCGATTCAGTTTAGGTTCGCTCGCTGTCAGATCCATAGGTACTAAAAGTGACAGCTAAAACCTGAACTGAGTCGGAATTAGGACGTCATGGTAACGCCCCTGTATGGAAGTATCCAAAAATATTCGAAAATACGGAAGTTAAATATATCGTTTCCAATTTATTTGCAGGTACCGCTTGTAATAAATTAAGATTAAAAAAACCGGCCAAGTGCGAGTCGGACTCGCGCACGAAGGGTTCCGTACCACTATTTATTAACCACTGTACTCAGAGCCCTGCTCCAAAGCAAAATGTACGCGGTGTGGGGTAACTTTAGTCATTGATATATACAGATATAAATACATATTAACGGTTTTCGCAATTTTTCCTTTATCTGTGTTATGAGACGTCGCTTCGTACCAAATTTCAAGATTCTGAGTTCACGGGAAGTACCTTTTAGGTTTTGATTCCCTTGCGAGTTTCGAAAATTTGCGGAAAACTGCGGCATAAACGGCTGTATCTGATTTTTTCACAGCTCCAAGGGACAGTAGACCTGAGTATTTGATATAAATTGCAGCTTGATACCTCCACGCGTTCCCGAGAAAAAGGGTCTTGACAGACCAACGGACGGACGGACGGACGGACAACAAAGTGATCCTATAAGGGTTCCGTTTTTCCTTTTGAGGTACGGAACTGTAACAACAACAAATAAAAGTAACTAGAAAGGGAGTAATATGTAGACAGGTCCACGACAACTTAAAATTTATCTGCATTGGCTGTTTGTCTTCATAATTCTGTTCATATTTGTTTTTTGACCTTCGCAAGGCACCGACAAAACGCCATTTTGCCAAATACGCGGATTATATTTTTTTATAAAAAGACAAGGGATTAAAAAGTGTTAAACAAACTGCGTTAGGAGATACAAACTTTTTTTAAGTAGTTTCATTTGAATTTCATTCTTTGTTAATAATAAATTTTAGAAAAAAAAATACCTAACTAAATAAAATAAATAATGTATCTCGGGACAATTGTCATCCACCAGCTTCCATAGCTTATAAAATAGATGTATACTTACTTAAATACATATTCAAACATCCAATACAGAAAGCAAACATTCGTATTATTTTATAAGCAAATAATAATTATGTGTGCTGCGACCAGATGCAAATCGAACCAGGGACCCCAAGCAATGTAATAAGGTTTTCTCATCACTAGGCTATATATTCGGTTAAACTAAAAATCTCTATATAGGAGGTAGATAGAATATAATAATCATTGATTGAATATAGTAGTAGTACAAGTCTGGTTACGTGCGGTAGAGGTCAGAAAGAGGGCAAATTAAGACCTTTTTTTTACCCACGACGGAACGGAGAAGGTATATGCCTTTAGGGTGATAGGTTGTGTGTGCGTGTGTGTGTTTTTGTAAAATAACATCCCTTTTAGTGAAAATAACTTATATGAGTTTTAATTATTTATTGTTTTTATTTGTAGATGCCGCAACAATCCCGAGATTTTAGTCCTCATGATATCATTTCTATCAAGGAATGGATAGCCAAGGAGGCCCATCTGCCCAAAGACCTAGGTAAGTGAATTTTAACAGAATAGACACGCATGTGCCGAAGAATCAAAAGAAAAATAGTACAATAAGGTATCTTAAAATTGTTCTAGAACATTTCAATAGGTGGTTGGATGATTGAATACTGGGGTGACTTTGAATTACGGGGCGACTTAAAAAATTAGTTGCAATGACGAAATAATTTATTTTTATTTGCGTTTACTGCTTCCAATCGATGTATTCATCGATCGTCTTTTGCATCTACATGCCAAACATTCACCGCATGTGGACAATATATCGATTTTATAATAATTTTAAAACTATCAAAGTGACCCCAAAATTATCAAAGTCACCCTGGTTTATTACACACTTATTCTTGTGTAACCCATTTCAATTCATCATAACTATTTTGTAATCAAACTAGGCCCACCAAGTTCATATAAAATTTAAATACCTACAATAATCATGGTAAGTATAATAATTATTATTTTAATTATTATTTTTTGATGAAGCCTAGTGCGGATATGTTTTTTTGTATTTATATTTGTAATGGAAATGAAACTGTTGCTTGTATATTGTATATTGTTGCTGAATAAATGATTTGTCTCATTATTCAACACTAGCTTCTGCCCGCGACTTCGTCTGCGTAGAATTAGCAATTGACATGTTTATGGCTATCCCCCGGGAACTATGCTATTTTCCGGGATAAAAAGTAGCCTATGTTTTAATCTAGGGTACCAGCTATCTTCGTTCCAAATTTTATCCAAATCCGTCCAGTCGTTTTAGCGTGAAGAAGGAATAAAAATACACACTAACTCACTCACATCGTCACAAACTTTTGCATTTATAATATTAGTAGGATTCCGGTGGAAGTGATGCTACGTACCGTCACGCCTCTTTCCCACAGGGGTAGGCGGAGACTACTTTGTTCCACTTGCTACGATCCTGATACACCTCTTTTGCTTCATCCACATTCATCAAAGAAGTGATGCTAGTTGTATGCAATGAGTAATTGTTAGTGAATTTACTTAGATGAAGTTGGTTTGTTTAAAAAAGGTTAAATGGATTGGAATGAAGAATTAATGTTTCATAATAAGCCGTACACTTAGAGCATTTTGTCAACCACAATGAATAAAACTACATACTAGCAACTTATGTTAATAAATTTCTTGAATCGAACTTACATGAACTATTTCCGCGGTCAAACCGGACAGGCCAGTTCTAATCGGATAATCGAAAAATATTGTATACCTACATTGAAACAAAAATAAAGCTTCTCATATTTATAAGAATAGTATAAAACCGGTATTCAAAAAATAATTTCCTCAGTCGTCAGCGTGTGATTAAGACATACCTATCTATATATCTATCTAACACGTTTTAACGATAAATTCTTATATAATTATGTAACTACTAATATTACAAATGCGCAAATAACTCTGTCTATTCGAAATATTATAAACGGGATGTGAACCGCGATTACCTTTATTGAGCTCCCGATATTTCGATACAGTTGCATGCATCATGATCACGGGTAGACCCGACGGGTCGACGGGGGAATATTTCGAATGAACTTAAGGCGCTGTCAACAGCAAATGACCTTGAGCAGCGCCACTCTTCACACATACGGTTCGCGTGCCTGTGAGTGAAAGAGAAGAAACTATTGCGGCAGCTTGACGCGCGTCTAAAAATCTTGCAAATTCTTATTTTAATAAGAACAAATAAAAAAAAAGTATGGATTATTTGTAAAATATGACTCGTTAGCCGTGTAGGTATGAATATGTTGACTTCATGTTTTTAATTGCAGACCCATACGTCGAAAAAATAAAGACATAGAACCGTTTAATGATGATTTTAAGACCAATCTTTGCAATTATTTTCTATCGAGCCTATTTTGTTCAATTATGTATCGAGTCCGTCTAGCGTGTTTGAAATATGATGAAAATTAACATCATATTTTTTTTGTATTTTTTTTTTGTGTGTAGTTTTTCTTAAAAAAGTGCTTAAATAACATCAATTTTAACAAAATTAGGTGTTGTCAGCCTCTTAACCGTGAATCATTAAAAACTCTTAATAACTCTGTCTGTCTGTCTGTCTATCTGTTCCCTTTTCACGTTAAAATAGCTCGCTAGACCGAATTAGTTGAAATTTGTTATGCATTTAGTTTGAGTCTCGGGGAAGGACATAGGATAGTTTTTATACCAGAAAACTGTAAAGTCCTGCGGGATTCTGCGCAGACAGAGTCACGGACAACAGCTAGTCTAACTAATATTATAAATGCGAAAGTATGAATGGATGGATGGATGTTTGTTTGTTACTCAATCACGCCAGAACGGCCCAACGGATCTTGATGAAATTCGGCGCATATATAGAGAAAAGTCTGGAATAGCACATAGGCTACTTTTTATCCCGGAAAATTCCGTAGTTCCCGCGGGATAGCGATAAACGAATTCTTTGCAGACGAAGTCGCTGGCAACAGCTAGTTATTTTATATGATCTGAATCTCGGTAACGGCTCAAACGATTTTCATGAAATTTGGTTTGCAGGGGGTTTCGAGAGCGATAAATCGATCTAGATAGGTTTCATTTTTAGGAAACGTAAAAAAAACAAAGCTCAGTCATCCAGGTACTCTGAATTAATATGGCAGTCATTAATTACATCATTAATTTCTTTGCAAAATGTATTGTTACAATTTGGTTACAATTCGATGTGTTCATTCATTTAATTAAGCACTGCTATATGGCACCACAAATTTTCAATAAAATTCCTGCTGACGTAAGGGAGTTAAAGATAAATATATTTAAATATTGCTGGAAAGATGTTACGTATATTATACCACACAAACAATTTTTAAATGGTAATGATCTGTTTTTTTTTTAATTGTATTTTTAGTAATTTTAAGTACTTCATTCATGTCTACCTATGGTGTTCCGACATGAAGCGGATATTTGTATGCCTAGCAGCAAAACATGGAGGGTCCTTAATGTCATAAGATCTTGTAATCTACCTATGTTTACCAAATAAAAAATATTCTATTCTATTCTTCCACTTCTCCGATGCAATGACGATAAGCAACATTATTTCCAGATGACGTGATGATCAACAAGTTCCTGCACAGTTGCTATGGGAGTCTGGAGCGCACGAAAAAGTGCATCGAAAGGTTCTGCACCACGCGCAGCATCATGACAGAAGTCTATACCAAACGGGACCCTTGCTCCAAGCAGCTGAAGACTGCCTTCGATATCACGTAAGTTGAAATACGAATTTTTAGTTTTATTTTAAACTTAGATCTATTCTTGTTGTTGTATGTATTTAAGTATGTATTTACCTACATTATATAAGTATATTTATCCGTTGCCTGGTACATACCCATAGCACAAGCTCTGCTTAGTTTGGAACTGGGTCAATTGGTGTAATTTGTCCCAAGATATTTATTTATTTATACTCTTGGCACAGAATATATAATAGTACTCGTGGGGTGGGGATTAGAATTATATAAAGTTTAAAATGTACAATGCTATTTTCTGTCAAACTATTAGTTAGATAATCTATTTTTGATAGTATAATCTATAGATTGGTTTAGGTTACGTTAGGTTTAGTTTATAACAATCCTGTTAATTTGCAATTTTCTGAGAAAATCGCATTATATATTTTGAACCATTGTATTGTGTAAACGACATTTGAAACTTTATGAACGTTCCCTATTTATATAAAGCTAGTAAGTAATAATCTAACCAATATTATAAATGCGAAAGTATGGCTGGATGGATGTTTGTTTGTTACTCAATCACGCCAGAACGGCCCAACGAATCTGGATGAAATTCGGCACATAGATAGAGAAAAGTCTGGAATAGCACATAGGCTACTTTTTATCACGGAAAATTGCTTAGTTCCCGCGGGATAGTGATAAACGAATTCTTTGCAGACGACGTCGCTGGCAACAGGTAGTAATAAATAAATCTTAGGCTGATCTCTTGTTGTTGCCGTGGCCGCAACTGCTCTAAGCAGCCCTTCATTGGTCTGCAGGGAACCGGCGTTGACTATTTTACATGTGAAAAGCAATTCATTTGAAAATGCAAAAAGGATTCGCTGTCTAGTTATTGAACTATTTTTATTTCCCTTTTTAGGGAGAAACAAAAAAAAATCAAAGGTGGCCTTTAGGTCTTGTTATAATTAGGCTCTGTCTACCCCATAAAGGATAAAGACGTAATTTAATGTATGTATGTGAAGCGGATAAGAGTAAGTGGACTGTAGTTAAAAATCTATCTCAATGAAAATGCGGCTCCTCAGCTCAAGACTTGTATTATTGACACCCAAAATACTACCACAAACAAGAGGACGTATCAAATCAAAATTAGAAAAATACATAAATGACAAAAAGGGCAAGAGTTCGTAACGGTATGTATTCGCTGTCAGAGATAACCTTGATGAGTGGTTGTGAGTTGTGCCTGGCGGTGCCTAATATTGATATCGGAGGTCGCCCCTCATCAGTGTCTATCAACTCATCATAGTGTTATTTATAGGTAAGTACCTATATATAAAAGTGGACCGTGGTAGCCTAGTGGTTTGACCTGTGGCCTCTCAAGCAGAGCGTCGTGGGTTCAAATCCCGGGCTCGCACCTCTGAGTTTTACGGAATTTATGTGCGAAAATTATATTTGTAATTTACCATGAGCTTTTCGGTGAAGGAAAACATCGTGAGGAAACCTGCACACATCTGCGAAGGAAATTCAATGGTGTGTGTTAAGTTCCCAATCCGCACTGGGCGCGCGTGGGAACTATAGCCCAAACCCTCCAATACACGGAGGAGGCCTATGCCGTGAGGCACGCCGAATTACGCGACAATTTAATACATAAACGACAATAACAACATGTACTTACTGAAATTGTGGCGAATTCGGAATAAAAAGGCTTATAAATAAATATTTAAAAGAAAGTCGTGTTAGTTACATACACTATTTATAACTCGAGAACGGCGGAACCGATTTGGCTGAAAATTAGTGAGGAGCTTAGAATCAGGAATAGGTAATTGTCGAAGACTAAGGATGGATAAACTGTCAGGTTGGTCGGTCAGGATTCAAATGAGCTTTATACGTAGCCGAGCTTAGGTCACCCATCTCGACCATCTTCAAGATACATTAATGAGATAGAAATAACAGCACACGTGTTTAACTTGTATAGCCAGTCTTTATTCAAATAGCGCTTACACAAAGGACTCAGGACGATCACACACTAATAGACGAAACGTGGAGAGTTCTGTGCTTGCGCTCACTAACTGGCTTTAGACGTCTGAGCTCCACCGAGTCTCGATCAAGAATGCCTTCTCCTTCTCACCGTCATCAGATGTAACTCTGTCATTTTACTAACATTGCAGGTAGTTGAAACTGAGCCAAGCACAGACCACCCCCAAGCGATGCCCGACAACGACCAGGGGCCATACCATGACTTCCTAACTCCGACGCAGTTCAAGTTTTAGCTGTCACTTTTAGTATGAATCTGACAGCGAGTGGACCTAAACTGAAACGCATTAAGACGTCATGGTACGGCCCCAGTTGTCATCGCTTGACGTTTCATAAAAGCAATAACTAATGAGGGTACATTCAACAAAGTACTTTTCACACCACTTGCTCGACAATGGCTAATTATATAGCATGTAAACCTTACTCAAAGTAACTCATTATAGCCCTTGGCTCTAGCCGGGTAGTAATATTGTACTGAATTTCATTATAACCCGCCGGTTAGTAATATGAATCTCACTTCTCATAGTTCTTATTGTCATACTCTTAAAGTCTAATTTCGTAAAAATCGCACGGCTCCGAAAATCGAGATGGCCACGCCACGGCAAGCGGCGGCGTTCGATTTTCAAACGAATGAAACAAATTTCAAATAAAACAAAAGCCGCGAGTGTTTGCTGGCGCTGTGATATAGTTAGGTACGCATTAGAACTCCTAAGATTCCAAATAAAAATATTACAAATGGATCAATGTCTCAAATAATATTTTTTACTTTTAATTTTGTTTTACCTACAGTTGTTAAAATGAAATTCTTTCTCTAGTTGCCTTGGTTTTTATTGTCTCGCAAAACGTGAGAAAAGTAGAGTATACTCCTCGGAGATAAAACTGTTTATGTCTTGGGTGCGCTTAAATTCTTCGCTCCTCTCAGGACTCAATCTTAATTCCCTCGCTACGCTCAGGAATTAACTCATAACACCCTCGCTTCGCTCGGGAGTTAAATCAAGAGTCCTTCGCTGCGCTCAGGATTCAATATCGCGCCCGTGACATAATACAGTGCTTTATCCCCTCGGTGTACAATCTACTATTAACTATCATAAGTTTAGTTATTGTAACGACGCTCCGACAGGATACTTTTTTTTATTATTATTATTATCCTTCTAACAATGTGGCTGCTATACAGACCCGAAACTTGGGACGGAGGCAGTTTGTAGGTAGGCTACGTTAGTAAAAAAAAATGTCACAGAGCTGGATTAAGGCGGTTTATGGACTTTCACAAATTTGGAGGAAAGTCCTTGGCTTTTTGTACCAGATAAGTACGTGAAATTCGGCAGAGAGTTAAGTAAGTTTATGAATAGGAGATGTCAATAATGAACGGGTTGTGCGACTGGATCCCCAACTTCCCAAGTGACTCGCTAATACGGATTCTTGATATTCAACAAATAAAATATTCCTTGAGAATCACATCACAGAGTAGAGCGGCACTATAAAAATGGATATTTTAAATTCTCACGGGATCGAACATGAATACTAAATATTAGATTAGATTAGATTATTTATTCATCTATATATATAAAAGGCAAAGTCCTGACTCACTCATTGACTCATCAACGCCCAGGCCAAACCCTTGAACCTAGAAAGCTGTAATTTTGCACAGAGGTTCCTTTAATAATGTCTACACGAGATAAGAACGGATTTTTCGAAATTCTACCTCTAAGGGGGTGAAAAAGGGGGGCAAAGTTTGTATGGGGCGACGTGATTCCTTGGTCCTTCAATATAAAATTACGTCATAAATTATACAATATCAAGTTACGAGGACTTATAATTGAGATCGTCAAAGAGATATACAAGTAAAATTAAATTAAAAAATAATTGTATGTCAATAATAAATAAGCAACAAATAAAATAATTACATTTTACATATGAAATAAAAATTAAATCATTTATAACAATAATAATGTCACTTATTATTTGTAAACATAGTTTCTTGAGAATCACAGTGGTGCTTTGAGAATAAAAAACTCACAGGGTAGAAAATAAGAGATCGGTGCATTTCCTTCAAAATGGCTCTATCACTAGAACTCTTTTCGGATACATTTATATTCGATAATTGCTTAGTTAATTGAAGATAAATTAAATCTACGCGATCAAAGTCGCGGCTAAAAGCTAGTACCTACAAATTATAAAACACAAATAATTCAAATTATAATACACAAATAATTCCAGTTGGCATTGGTTTATGTACTCGTAAACACTGTGTCATAAAATCAATCTTGAATGGTTCGGGTTTGATTATATCTGTAGGTAAATGTTTTTTTTGGTTCACTAACGTTTGTCCTAAAAATTATTGACAAAATGATCATTTGACAAACTTTAAATATCTGATAAACCGTAAACTTTTTTTTAAACTTATAAAACAAACCTAACCTAACCTAATGTGAGCCACGCAAGGTTTTTCGATTTTTAAAAAAGTTCACGGTTTATCAGATATTTAAGTTTTGTCAAATGATCATTTTGTAAAATGATGCTTTTGTCAATAATTTTTAGGTCAAATGGAAGGACACAGTTTTTTTTTGATTGTGATTGTCAATATCTTTCCACCTTTTGTCAATGTTCAAAGAGTAAGCCGTCAAATAAGAGCCCTGATTTTGAGTCCAAAGTTATAATAATAATAATAATAATAATAATAATAAATTGTTTATTCAGGCAATAATCCCATTCAGTAATGAACATTAAAATTAAAATAAAATATTAAAATTAAAATTACATTACATTAAATAAAATAAAATTGAAATAAAATACACTAGGATAAATTAATTAGATTATAAATTCAATTAAAGAACAATTCAAATTCAATTTCAGTTATGATTGAAACCCAACCACATGCTGGATATTCGGTATCCCTATTAAGTTTGCTACTTGGATTACTTTGAATTGCTTACATAACTATTATTTAAAAACTAAACCGTACGTGTCACAACAATGAGACATCGGTTGCGAAAAATAAATAATAATTTCTTTATTAGACACTTCTTCGGTTACAAATTATATTTATGCCTTCTTAGCAGTCATTGATTTAGATCAAACAATGGTGTATTATGTCATTTTATGTCAGCAGTAAGCAACTAAACCAGTATGGAACAATACAAATAACACATTATTAATACTTAGGTACCTCCTTTTCTAACCATAATAGGGCGAGTCCATTTGGTCCTAAAATGATCGTTCTATATCATACTGCTATTAAAAATGCGTAGATTGGATAAATGGATGTTAGGTAGGTACTCAACTACTCAATCACGATGCCACAATCGACTTATCTAAGTCCTCTACCTGGATAAAGATTGATTACAGTTTGGAATGGCACATTAGCTATACACATAGCACATATATGGCACATAGGCTAATTTTTATCCTGAAATATGGCGTAATTACCGCGGGACAGCGATCGACGAGTTCTCCGAGAAACTACTTTACTATAAAATAATGTTGCTTAACCAAAACAAAAAACAATATCTTAAGAGGTTTTTTTACATACCTTACCTGTTGTGTGTGTGAGTAGGCAATGTGACAGACAAATTTACGTTCCAAATTAGAAAAATTACCTACTTAAGTCCCATAATCAGTTCTGTAAATACAATATGTTATATACTTAAGTTATTCACCTACCATCATACCTCTTTCCAATAGGGGTAGGCCGAGACTACTTTGTTCCACTTGCTACGATCCTGGCATAGGACCTTTTGGCTCTTCATCCACATTCATCAATAACTTCATACATGATCATCGGTTTAGAGATTATTTAACCCTAAACCATTGATTTGTTCCGATCACACCTTTGAATCAAATCTACGCAGATCAAATCTCAAAATCCGTGAATGCCGTAATAAGTTGCATCATATGCCGTGTTTAAAATGGATGTGTAAATATTGAGCGAAGTGAAGTGTGGTCGAAGGCACACATTTCGTCCACAGAGACCTTGTACCGCGACCATGGCAAAGGCGATCACAGTCAGCCATTAGCCATTGACGTTTGCAAAATTATGATGACACTAGCTGTTGCCTGCGACTTCGTCTGCAAAGAATTCGTTTATCGCTATCCCCCGTTAATTTTCCGGGATAAAATGTAGCCTATGTGCTATTTCAAACTTTTTTCTATCTATGTGCCGAATTATAGTTAGATAGTTAGATTAGATTACTATCACTACACAGTGTAAAACAAACTAGCTTTCCGCTGTCTGCCTGTCCCTTGTATGCTGCGATCTTTAAAACTACCTAACGGATTTTGATGCGGTTTTTTTTAATAGATGGAGTGATTTAAAAGGAAGGTTTATGTGTATAATACATGCACAATATAGCAGAGAAACACTGATTGCACCCACAGATAGAATTTTTGGGTCAAATTTTCTCTTATCAGAATCTATCTCGATAGTGCTTATGATTCTGAGTAGATAACCGAAAGTAAAACAATATCCCTGAAAAAATTGATTGTACAACTTTTAATGAAATGACCCTTAAATTAATAAAGAAGTATAAAGGTCAAGTACAAGGAAAGCCTTGAAGCATCTTTACCTATATCCGAGACGTTTATTAATTAAGGTTGTTGCTGAGAGCACAGGGTCACTCGAAATGCTTCCGAATATTATTAGTCCAACCGAATATGTATTACATAATTCACCTTTATAACCCTCATGGAGTAGACAGAGGCTAATGCAGGTAGGTACTTTTCATACAACATTAATTTGCACTGTTATTGGGTCAGTAATTAGGTATTTCAAATTAAACTGTCTTCTAGTTCATGCAAGTGATTTCTTAGAAGATAATTAACTTGTAACATTTAGTTGTTATTGTACTAGGTACCTATTGTATTGCTATACCCCACCGGGGTCCATGTGAAACTTCTTTAGAATTAGTTAGGTACCATCTTTGTAATAACATGGCTGTAATACTTACAAGGGCGTCGCCAAGGGGGGCAGGGAGGGGTAGCTCTATTCTAAAAAATATATAGATTCTAAAAAAGTTGCCAAATATAATTCATAGAGAATGAGAAAAGTATGAATTGTAGTAGGTAAAGTCAACTTGCCCCCCCCCCCCCCCTGCGCCAACGGCTGGCGACGCCCTTGAATACTTAAATAAATAAATGAATAAAATGAGTAAAAATGAGTAAAGTGTGTAATGATGCTATGTGCATAATCAAGATAATTAAGAGATTATCCTACTAATATTATTAATGTGAAAGTTTGTGAGGATGGGTGGATTTTATAAAAAGCCAGCAAGGTGAGTGAGCACCACCAGTCCACCACCCATCGACACACGCAAAACTAAAGGATTGAAGATGCGTTGCCAGCTTGGAGTCATTTTATCGCCATCCTATATCGCTACAGAGATAAATTTTGTTGCAATTTGAGACACATTGGCTTACCTATTTCCATACTGGCCTGGGAGCTAAGAAAATACATGGAATGTACCAGTTGCTTCTCTTCCCACGCAGTTGGTAAAAGTCCATCGAGGGAATCGGCGAATATCTTAGGAACGCATAGGCGATGCGGCTAGCTAGCAACCATCACTGTTTTGATTCCCCTATACGCCCAAAATCATGCTACGTGGTCTTTAAGTCTTCTTATCTTAGGCTCTGTCTACCCCTTTAGAGATATAGACAAAATTTGTGTGTGTATGTGTGTAAACCTTGGTATCAGTGGTGTTAGTAATTTTACGTGTCCTTTCTGAACAACAAGTTATCCATTACCATACTTTTAGGTTCGTTAAGCAGCACATTACGGTACTTTATGTTGTGTTTCTTAATAGTTAAAACCGCGGGCACTGAAGTTGCAATTTCGAGCAAGACCAAGGCTCAAGGTGTTTGAAGTTTCGTAAGTCACCAATCCAAATTACATTGTGATTACGTTCCAATGGTAAATTTTAATTATTTTTTAATGAGCCCTTTGAAACGTCCATTCGATTGCTACAAGGGGCATTAGGTAAAGGCAATTTGTTGGTAGATATGCCGCACAGAAAAATTTCAATGTTTGTAATGAGAGAAATTTAAAAAACAAAACTATTCTACGATTTTTGGCAGGATTTTCTTTTTCTTCACTGTGATCTTGAACACCACACCACCACTTGCGTAACCGCAGCGAGTAGTAAATTTGCACCGAACTTCGGGTAATTGAGGGTTCGAATAACTGAGGTTTGGATAATCGAGGTTTTACTCTGGTCAATAAAAGTTTCAGAACAATTTTAAATTTGTTACGTACTTAAAAGTCATCTTAAAGTACACGCGAACGAAGCTGAAGGTTCCTACTAGACCAAACAATTGAATCACGATCACGTATTTTTTGTTAGTTAATCTACGGTATTGAAATAACAAAATAACAACCGGTCGAACAAAGATGAGCTGATATCACTTTTCCTGTTATTTTTTGTTCAGTGCAATGTAATATCATGAAGCCACGGCATAGTTATTATGGAAAAATCTGCATATTTATTGCAGGGTTAAGCATTTATGCAAATGATTGAAAAAACACAGTGAACCCTTAATGACTCCAATTGTCGCATAGCTGTTCTAATTGGTGATCCCATGTCAACATACAGTTAACACGTACCTAGGTAAAGTACATAACAGGTACTTACTACACGCATAATCACGAGTTTGTTAGGGTTGTCACTTCCTGGTTTGCCACATAGATTTATTTCAACTGATCCGGTTTACGGAATTGTTTAGAGGTTTTACATAAAGTAGGTTCATTTTATATTTTTCATTTTTTTATGGTAACCTACTACATTTTTAAACAAATTATTGAATAAATCTCTTTTTTCTTTTTTTTTACTGTTTTTTTAGAACGATTGAAACTAGTTCGGTTTTTGTTTTTAGTTGACTATCCTACTTAATATTATAAATGCGAAACGTGAAGATGTGAGTGAGTAATTTTATTGTGTATGTTTGTTCCTTCTTCACTTTGTAACGACTGGATGGATTTGGATCAAATTTGTAACGAAGATAGCTGCTGGTACTCTAGATTAAAACATAGGCTACTTTTTATCCCGGAAAATAGCATAGTTCCCGCGGGATAGCGATAAACAAATTTTAGCTACTATAATGTACAATAAGTATGGATTTAAAAAAAAGAAATAGAAATCATAGAAACCCTTTATAAGAGCGAATAATTATAAAACTTTAAACAACAAGCGGCCATTTTTCAAGATTATTCTTTCAAAAATAAATGATAACCAACGCGGTTAATTGATGGTCTTCGGCATCGCAGGCCTATTGATGGCTCATTTTATCTACAATTATGTAACGGTAGTCGAGATGACTACCGTTAAAAAACCCAAAGAATTGCCTAAAGTGGTGGACTGTTACATCTGAAATGCCACGATTAAAATATACCTTACACCATTACTTGAGATTATACCTGTATATTTACTTTTTTAGTTTTTACGGTTGTTTTGGAAATTTTCTAAAATACCTTGTGATGATGGAAGAACTTAGTGGTTAGAGAACCCGACTATAAAGCTCAGGGCATAAATATCGATGGGCGTTTTCAAACAAAGTTGTTGAATCACTTGATGTTTCAGAATTTAAAAATTTTACGTTGTTCCTACTCAGAATCGAGAGCTCTATTAATTCTAATAGGAGAAAAAAAATCACAAAAATTTTATATAGATAAAATATATCCATTAGGTACGCTACCATCTATATCAGTAGTTCCCAAAGTGGTCCAGGTGGACCCCCAGGGGTCCACGGAAGACTCGACGGGGGTCTACGTTGGGCGTGACCAAAAATGGGGGTCCACAATCGTAAGCGGGGGTGCATGAAAATTGAATAAAATTTGTGAGAATTGATTGGTTCTTGTGCTGTGAGTGATTGTAGATTTCAAGAAAGTAAAGTAGGATGGAGTCACTCACAGCACAAAAATATAATTTAATTGAAAATTTGTTTAGTCGACTTTATTTTCAAATAATTAACCCTATCAAGCAATCAATTCTAACCAATTTTTTCGAAAACTGTTAATTTATCGTTGAAACTCAGCAACAACGCAAGTTTCCATAGATTATAGAGCTAATCTTAATTTTTTTTTCGAGATTTAGTTTAGAAATTAGTGGTAATGTAGCTGCAGGGGGTCCACCGGATTCAAAAAATTTTGAAAGTGGTCTATGGAACAAAAGAGTTTGGGAACCTCTGATCTATATGTATAAATTAATTGGGAGTGGTTGCGTAAGTGAATCGAAAAAAAACGGGACACTTTTTTTCACCTATTAGAATGAATAGAGCTCTCAATCCTGAGTAGGAACAACGTAAAAATTTTAATTTCAGAAACATCGAGTATTTCAACAACTTTGTTTGAAAACGCCCCGATACAGCCATCATGTCAAAATCACTCATAGTATAAAATAACGTCCCTTTCCGCTGTCTGTCTGTCCCTATAGATTTTTAAAAGTACGCAACGAATTTTGAAGCGTTTTGTTTTAATAGATCGAGTGATTCAAGATCAAGGTTTATATGTATAACTAGCTTCTACCAGCGACTTCATCTGTGTAGAATTATAGATATAATGTCTCTATTGCCTATTTGCCCCGTATTGTAGATTACAATGTCAGAATTGTCCGGTTTTCACCTATAACCTCGTTGCATGCCGCTTACATTGTAAATAATATGGCAACAGATTAAATCCACTTATTATCCGCCAAGACCTATAATGCTTAAGTTTACGTGACTTTTCAACTGTTGTTGTTACAACCGGTAATAATTACTAATACTGCTATTTCAGGATCTACTTAATGATACCTCAATAATTTTCTAATGAACTTTGCCTCCATGATATCTGTAATTTACTGTGGTTACAGCTGCTAGCTATACAATACAAAACTTAATAATAACTCTTTATTAAACACCACATATATGACAACCAAAGCAGAAAAAGTGCACAGGGGCCTTACCATGACGTCCTAATTCCAACTCAGTTCTAGTTTTAGCTGTCATTTTTAGTATGAATCTGACAGCGAGCGAACCTAAACTGAAACACGTTAACACGTCATGGTAAGGCCCAAGCTCTGTAGCGATAAAAGGCACCTTTTTGCACGGCTAGTGCACGCGAGATAAACTAGTCTGTTTCTACGACGAACAGTAAGAAGACAGATCGCGCGCTCCCCGTGCTAGCCGTGTTGACTTTGATAAACAATAACTGCTGTTGTGTTGACAATATTTTTGGTAAAACCAACCGATGCGGCGGCCGAGAGAGGTGCGGGCGGCAGGCGCACTACCCGCCCGCACCTCTCTCGGTCCCCTTTGTCGTCCTACCCCGCGCCCCTGTGTCGCGCGGGCGAGGACTCAAGCGGTCGGTCTATAAATCGCAGCTTTCATCTTTCCAGGTGCGTAGCGGCTTACGAGGCTGGTGAAATGGAGATCCTGATTCATCAGCTCGATGACCCTACGTTGGAGAATTTCGACTACTATAGTTTATTGAAGGCATTTTCGCTACAAGCTGACTACTGGCTAAACGACAGAGAGTACTATCCCCAAGGACATATCATCATGATGGACTTGAAGGACTACACGCTGAGACTGCTTCCCAAAGTCAACATTATGTTCTTCAGGGACTATCTGCTCTTTTTATTGGTGAGACTCTTTATTTTTTTTAAATATAAGAGGGGGAAAACGAGCAGACGGATTACCTGATGGGAAGTGATCACCATCGCCCAGGGACACCTGCAAGACGAGGGGAATCACAGGTGCGTTGCCGGCCTTTCAAGAACAGGAAGGCTCGCTTTTTAGAGAGCCCTAAGTTGTATCGCTCAGGGAATGTTGCAGCAGGAAGTTGGTTCAGACTCTATTTCATCATCATCGTCTCCAGCCTATATATACGTCCCACTGCTCAGAATGAGAGGGCTTTGGCTATAGTTCCCACGCGGGCCCAGTGCGGATTGGGAACTTCACACACACCATTGAATTGCTTCACAAACGTGTGCAGCTCACGATGTTTTCCTTCAACGAAAAGCTCATGTTACCATTCAAATGTAATATCGCACATAAATTCCGAAAAACTCAGAGGTGCGAGCCCGCCGGGCTCGAACCCACGACCCTCTGCTTGAGAGGCCACAGGTCAAACCACTAGGCTACCATAGCTTTTTTTTAGACTATTTACGGACTCTAAAATATTTAATTGATGATAATCGATAGTCGGCGGAGGTTTTATAATCAATAATTTTACCGACTTTCTCCACTTGTCTCTGAGAAAAGCGGCATTGACCGATAGCCAGATAGATAGGCAGATGAACAAAAAGTGATCCTATAAGGGATCCTTTTTTACAAATTTTATTTAACTTGCAATGTATGTATGTTTGTCCGGGTAGAATCTTGCGACTCAATTTTGAAAAGGAATCTTCAACCGATTGAGCTGAAATTTTGCATAATTGAGTAAATCGGATGGCAATACAATAATCTGGTAGCGGAGTTCTGGTGACCCAGCCAGGACCGTCTCTTCAACGGTACCTAGGTCCGATTGACTTGTAATTTGGTAGGTACGCAACGCATAATATAGGACGGATGACAATGCAAGTAAAGCCAACAAAATGTACAGTCAGCAAAAAAGGTTATATTAAAAACTAAATTTTTGACAGAAACTTATTCCATTTTAAAGTACTTAAGTCTTATATCTTGACTTTCAAGTGATTTGATTATCTTTATCTTAAAAATGTCTGGCTTGTAACCCCTTGAGCAGAAGGTCTTACAATTTGCGAGTGAATAGACTCGTTTCCAATGAATGACTTAAGTATAATTCATTGCACGCACGCAATGCCGTCATTTTATATACGCGGTTTACTTAATGTGAGTGGCACTCAGACGCAACAATAAAAGTATCCAGTGATGTCAAGGGTACTGAAATAATATGTGGTGAAAAACTAATTGTCCCAGGTGTACCTTGAAATTTTTTATTTGTGTAACTAGTTTTACCTTCAAAATCACTCATCGAATGGCGACCACGAACTTCAAGACCTCGGCAGGCCTCCCATTGGGTGGACCGACGACACCACATTTTTAGTATGGATCTGACAGCGAGCGAACGTAAACTGAGTCGGAATTGAATAGGCACCTGGTAGACGCAACGGATGACTGTTCATTGCCCTCTGCGGTTGGCGGGTGAAGACGGTCGAGGCTGAAAACATTTGAATTCAACTCCTATCTTTATTAATTACAGGAAGGTATGCCTGTGAGGGTGAAATCAGCGCACATTGTCAACTACCCTCCCTACTACGAGAAAATGTTCGCGCTCGTGAAGCCAGTACTACCAGCACACATCATCAATGTGGTATGTTAAGTTCTGTACATCTAGCACGACGGCAAGAGACGCGTCGCGCGCGAGATAGAGCCCGTCTTTTTCTAACAATTAGTTCTAGAAAGAGACGGATAGTCTATCTCGCACGCTCTCGTGCAAGCCGGTCTGTTTATACTAGCAAGAAAAACCCTGCAATAGATTTAGATTTAGAATAATTTATTTACTCCACAAAAATTACATTATACAACGTGTTACAAAATACCCCGTAAAATATCAAAGCCAAATATTGACAACCTTAGTAAACTGTCATCTCAGGAAACCATACTGGGGTTCTTAAAATATATTGTAAATGGACTTGTTATAAGGTCACATTTAACCTCCTTTCGGCTTTACATGTAGTAATGTAACTCCCTGTATAAGCACATGCATGTCAAACTAGAAGCTTGAGGCAGATTCGAAATATTATAAACGGGATGTGAACCGCGATTACCTTTATTGAGCTCCCGATATTTCGATACAGTTGCATGTATCATGATCACGGGTAGACTGAAGAACTGACTGACTGGGTAGGCAGATGTCGCCACATGCGACTGTACCTTGTTTACGTTTCGTGTCAAGTGTCTGGTTGCGATTTTCTGAGTTATTTCTGCGATTTAACTGGCAAAATTTACTCTGTTATGACTGTGCGTGAACTTCAAGCTGAGCTTCGAAGGAGACATGCATCGGTGGCTTGTAAAAAGGCTGATTTGATAAAAAAGTAACCACTTGAAATATTTAAGGTTATGTTCCGTATTTCTGTTTTCATTTGAATTCTTGAGGCTTATGTGCAGTTCTTTCTTTTTGGTTAGAGGTATGGTTAGACGTATGATCGGAACTAAAACTTTGGTGCTGACTTAGATGTCCAAGAAGCCCATTCATATAATTGTCCACCCTCGGATTCTTTCAAAGACGTGAACGCCGATTCGCCTATTCCCAACATCAGCAAACAAGAAATAAATAATAATAATAAATAAATAAATATTTGGGAACAATTCACACAAATTGACCTAGTCCCAAAGTAAGCTCAAGTAAGACTTGTGTTATGGGTACTAGACAACGATATACATACTTATGTAGGGAAATACATACTTATATAGATAGAAACATCCATAACTCATGAACAAATATTCGTGCTCATCACACAAATATATGCCCTTACCAGGATTCGAACCCAGGACGCTTGCTTCGCAGGCAGGGTCACTACCAACTAGGCCAACCGCGTCGTCAAAGTCAAAGAAATACAAGTATCGTCTTTGAAATGCAGTGAACACAAACGTGCTGTATCACTTGTTTGAAAGTTTTTAGTACGCAAAGCATTTTCCCATTGTTTTCTGCGCTTTGAGTCATTAGGAAATAGATGAACTCCCCTGTTTTACAGTTTAGCGCTCTACATTGAGGCATCTTTGAATAAAATGCAAAAGTTAACTCTATTCATAAAAAATGTACTGGATTTGACAGTTCTTATGACATAACAAGGTACAGTCGCTTATGCGCCATCTGACGGGATAAAAAGTCAGTTTTCCTCCCAATTGTCAGCCCATACACGAACTGTCAAAATGAAAACGATGGCGATTGCGAGCGAGTTAGACAATAAGCCTATAGATCACTTGGCTACCACGGATATTACGCCTACCTTCTTTGTCGTATAAAAAACGTTAATATCGTGTAAAAAAAAGTTAAAGTTAAACTATCCGCAATATTCCAGATAAATTTCCACCCGAACTACGCCAGCTTGCACAAAGCGATCGGGAAGCAATACCTTCCCATGGAATATGGTGGAGACGCACCCGAAGGAATGCGGGAGCAGCATCTCAAGTGGGTGAAGATGATACAAGCGAAAAGGTAATTTTTTTTTATATGAATAGAAAGTAAAACGAGCAAGTGGGTCACCTGATGGTAAGTGTGATTATCACTGCCCATAGACACCTGCAACCCTGGAGGGATCGCAGATGCGTTGCCAACCTAGATGGCTAAGATGAAATGCCTCTTGTGCTCGTAATTTTCCCGGCTGTCTTACTCTTCACACCGGAACACAGCAGTGCAAGCACTGCTGCTTAGCGGCAGGATTAGCGAGGCGAGTAAGATGGTGGTAGCGATCCGTACCTTGCACAAGGCCCTACCACACGCAACTAATGGTAAATTGTGGTCCTTCGAAAAATTTGAACAAAAAAAAGCCCTGCCTCACCGGGACGCCATGGCGACGTTGCCTACGTGTCCTATACAAATCAGACGTGGCTAAAGCTTCGCCAAGTGACGGACAACCGATACATTTCTATTTATATTATATATATGAATTGTTTGCCTACGGTAGCTCAAGATGAGCATGGTATCCCGGTGAAGCAAGGCTCTAAAGTTACATAGTAATAATAATAATAATAATAATAATAATAAATCCGACATTAATATCGAGGTCAAAACTCATTGAAATAATAATAAAATCATTTATTACCACAACATAAACAGATAGAAGTTAAGTTGACAACAGATTCAACACTAGAGAGAAAAAAAATACAAAGAGACACACTAGGCGGTCTATGTTCCGGCAACTGGTACCAGTCTCATCGTGTGCTGGGTTACATGAACCCAGCGCTGGTTTTCAGTCTGGTCCCTTTAGCGGAGGCTAGTTGTTGTAACAGAATGGGGGCAATGCTATCGCCAAGTTAAGCGAAACAAAGGCACGGCCGTACCATCCTTCTTTTGAGGCCATTCAGTTTCAAGTTCATTTTCAAGCTTTTAATTTTGTGCTGGCTCTAACTAAAACTGAATAAACTCTGAACACACCCTGAATAAAAGTTAGAACCGTGAATTTTATGTGGCAGATTCATTTTTCATAGTAGGATTACTATACGTTACGTATAGTAATCCTACTATGAAAAACGTATAATACGTAGTACATTATGGCAAACATTACATTACGGCATAGTAAATTCGGGTCAATGTTTGACAAATAAATAAATTGTATTGTATTGTATTGTAATGAAAAGATTCGGTTTGTATTAAATGCCTATTCCCGTAGTCCCGCCCTACCTATCTGGATTCCATTCAAGGCTATGCATCAAGAAACACATAATAATAATATATATACACTTGGTTCTGATGAGATAGTGTGATTATTATGTTAGCTTGATTTTTTACTGGACCAAGAGTTAAGAGGCCGTACATTTAATAACTGCACGAATATCGACCCCGGCAAGATATAAGTAGATGTAATTGATGATATTTTAAATATAGCAATTGTAGCTATTTTCTTTTCGTTACAGGGATTACTACCTAAACGACAACCTGTGGAAAGCTGATATAAAGAAAAAACCCAAAGCAGTAGAGAGTGCCATGACTGGCTCCTTTAAGACACTATCTATAGACTAGGCATAAAAAGAAGATTTGAGGAGAGTTGCTGTGTGGGAGCGCTATACTGGGATGGCGGCTCCAACCAAGGGGCAGGCTGAATGATCGCCAAAGAAGATCGACAGGTCGCTTGACTCAGATAACTGCCCCACCCAACATCATCAACGTCATCATAGGCATAAAATGCAAATAATTATGATTAAGTAGATTAATGTTTTGTAAATGTTGGAAATTAAAACAATTGTTTTAGCGTATAAATAAATAGCACCATTTTATTATTTTGAAATGTGTTTTGAGTCATCAAATCGTGTCCTGGGGCCTTGACGTCCTAATTCCGACGCAGTTCAAGTTTTAGCTGTCACTTTTAGTATGAATCTGACAGCGAGCGAACCTAAACTGAATCGCATTAAGACGCCATGGTAAGGCCCCTCTTCCATAAACTAATGCTGTTTTTATACAAGACTTAACCATAGTATGCACACACTGTTGATACAGTCTTAGAACTTGAACACAAGTCAGTTCGTAGAAAATTGACTTTTAAGCATGTTTAAGAGCAAAAGGGGGTTACTGATTCCGATTGAGTTTAGGTCCGCTCGCTGTCAGATTCATACTAAAATTGACAACTAAAACCTGAACTGTGTCGGAACTGAATCGCATTAAGGCGCTGTCAACAGCAAATGACCTTAAGCAGCGCCACTCTTCACACATACGGTTCGAGTGCCTGTGAGTGAAAGAGAAGAAACTATTCCGGGAGCTTGGCGCGCGTCTAAAATCTTGCAAATAAGACACAAATAAGAGGAAATAAAAAAAAGTATGGATTATTTGTGAAATATGACTCGTTAGCCGTGTAGGTATGAATATGTTGACTTCATGTTTTTAATTGCAGACCCATACGTTGAAAAAATATACACATAGAACCGTTTAATGATGATTTTAAGACCAATCTTTGCAATTATTTTCTATCGAGCCGGTTTTGTTCAATTATCTATCGAGTCCGTCTAACGTGTTTGAAATATGATGAAAATTATCATTATATTTTTTTTTGTATTTTTTTGTGTGTAGTTTCTCTTTAAAAAGTGCTTAAATAACATCAATTTCAACAAAATTAGGTGTTGTCGCCTCTTAAGACGCAATACTAAGACCCCAGATGTTAAGTAAGGACCACTCCCCTGGATAACAGTGGATTGCAGATGTCGGTATGCAGGACTAAGATAAAATACTCTGCCGTCATCATCATCATCATCATCACCTCCAGCTTATATACACGTCCCACTACTGGGCAAAGGCCTCCTCTCAGACTGAGAGAGTTTGGGCTATTGTTCCCACGCTGGCCCAGTGCGAATTGGGAACTTCACACACACCATTGTATTGCTTCGTAGATGTGTGCAGGTTTCCTCGTGATGTTTTCCTTCGCCGAAAAGTTCATGGTAAATTTCAAATGTAATTCCGGACATAAATTCTTAAAACTCCGAGGTGCGAGCCCGGGATTCAAACCCACGACCCTCTCTGCTTGAGGCCACTAGTCAAACCACCATCCAGCAAATTGATTCCTGACCCACTGTGGAACCCTCTCACAGTAAATGTCATAGTGAAGCTACATAGAACTGACAAGGAAATCATCTTCGTGCGGGAGTCCGATTCGCACTTGGCCGGTTTTTTTTTAATTAATCTTCGCTCATAAAATTTGAGGCTCACTTTCAACAAACACTTTATATAGCTGTCCATTTAGTGAAAGAAACGTAACAGTAAATTCGGCAACAGAAGGTCAGCTCGCGTTCCAAATTTGAGTGACCGAACAAGTTGGTTGACCTCAAACGGTAATCCGGCGTGCTCGTCTGTGATTGGTCGAAAACTTACCCAACGTTGTAATAACGAAAGCCACTTTACCCGCATTGCGAATTCGGATCTTGTAGCTGGTTGATAGAGTTCGTTGTGGAAAGAATGAAATTGACAATTATTATTGATGCAGAGAAATGTTGTGTCATTAATCATTATACTCGTAATTTATTATTATTATATTGAGGGGTTGTATCAATAAAATTAAAGTGTATCGGTTTTACATAGTTTGTAACTAGATTTGGAAAATTGATCATTTTATTGTCAAATTATGTTGTCATATTGTATCCGCAGTTTTCTTTTAAAAAAAATACAATATATGGTTTAGAAAAAATAGCGGTAGCAAATAGTGGTAAAATTTGAGGTTTAATGAACGTGTTCCAGGATTGGTGACAAGGCGGTTTTACTCAGCGTCATTATTTTTTTAATATTTTTCGTGTTTTTCTTGTGCAAAACGAAGAAAGCAGTTTTATACCTATTTTAATTATCATAATAAAACGACAGGTATGCAAACAAATTCATTTATTTTGCCTTTATTTTACAATTACAAATAAGTCTATAATACGAGCCTTTATTTATAACTACATTATACTAAGTGAAGCCCACAACTTCACAACACTTTATGGAAATGACGAATTTTAAATTGTTCTTAAACTTTTGATGACAAGATCTTTTCTTACTGACATCCAGTTTTAGCGTGACAGACAGAAAGTTGTAAAAACCACTGAAATTGTTTTCGTTTATCGGTTTTCGGTTTCGTTTATGCCTAAAACCACTTGGCGATAAACAAATGCGTAACTAATAAAAAATAATCAAAATTTCTACATCACCTACCTGTTAGTCTTGAC
This sequence comes from Pandemis heparana, assembly GCA_963854515.1. NCBI lineage: Eukaryota > Metazoa > Arthropoda > Insecta > Lepidoptera > Tortricidae > Pandemis > Pandemis heparana. Next base: position 4,275,392 of record OY978020.1, on the reverse strand, counting down.
AACACTGTATTATGCTTACTTTTTAGATTTCTATACTTTCTATATACAAATGCCAAAAGGGTTGTTTTACTGAGCCTTCGCTGTTTATATACCTCTGTCACAGCACTGACTTTTACACCATAACAGAAATTTACACAGAGTGCGTATTTTTCTATCGCCGCTACAATAAATAAAAGTTTTAAATTAAGTGGTTGCCGTTCAAGAAACGCGTTGTTCCATGCAGTGGTATGAAACACTAGTGCGAGTCCGGTATCGCAAATTTTAAGTTTAACCACGTTATTTACTTCAGATGATGAAATTAATGATGATAAAATGACAACTCAAAACAAAACACAATTATAATAATTGCCCACTCCGCGTGCTACCCGATATTTTAACTTAATAAAGGCAAAATACTGTCTTGTATTTCACAAATTTTTAAACACAGCCTTTACTAAATTTGTACATTGAGCCACGAAAATCTTTATGAATTAGCTTTATCCGTCAACCTAAATACCACCATAATTCGAATAAAGATGACAAGCAACACAAACCAAAATCGCACTTCAGCGCAGAAGAGCAATTTAAAAATGTTAATCGGCTCGTTTTTAAACGATCTTTTTAAAAAAAGGTTACCAAATTACATTATCATTATTAAAGGTTACCGATTAACAAATCGAACATGAACGATATTAATATCTCTGTATACAGAATGATTCGGAAGACGTAAGCAGGACCGACCCCACGAGATTCAGTTAATTATACCTACCTAGGCTACCGTTTCAAACTAGTAGGTATAAGCGAGATTTTTTAACTGAGCTAGAAAGTAAAAAAAGGAAAAAGTGATAGCGTTTAACTTAAATAATAATTATGATGGTTAACGATCCATTATCATTTACAATGTGTGTAGTCACGTCTACCAAATCGTCCTGTATAACCGCCACAAATTGATTAAACATGCATGTATAAAAAATGGAAGACATAGGATTTCCGCCAACGCTTGCAAACAACCGCAGCGTGGCTCTGTCTCATTTTAATTCATATTTACTCTTTTGGTAATTAAAAAAACACTAACCCCCATCCATAAACGCTCTATATGCTTCTACTAACTTAGCAATCGTTTGTCCAGTCCACTTTGACATTTACCTTTCACAGATAAGGACAAACGATTACTAAATTAGCAGAAGCCTATAAAGCGTTTATGAATAAGGGGGTAAAACTTTAACATTAATCTAACGCGAGTGTCCTGAAGGAGCCGGGAAGGTCTTTGACTTGGTCCACGCGGTCGTCCTTGCAGTGCGAGGGTCTTGAAGCTTCGTCTACCGCCCACTGTTTGTCGTTGGAGAGGAACCAATCCCTGAAAAAGAAAAGCTATAGATAAGGGTTCTTGTTCAAACATACTTTTTTTTTTCTTACGTAAAACTACCCAACTATAGTCCAGGGGCCTTACCATGACGTCTTAATGCGATTCAGTATAGGTTCGCTCGCTGTCAGATCCATACTAAAAGTGACAGCTAAAACTTGAACTGAGTCGGAATTAGGACGTCATGGTAAGGCCCCTGGTCTATAACTAATAGTCCATAACTTCAAGACAACTTTAAGTATCCATACCAATTCTTCTTTGTTTATCTAAGTTTTTCCTTCCGTACCTCTTGGCTTCAATCTTCTTGATCCAGTGCCGTTTGATCTGGTCTATCGTGCCGGCGTTGCCGCCGTACTCCTCAGGCAGGAGCTCCCGAGGGACGTCCTTGTACAAACTCTCCGATTTCGGCTCGTGGAACTTTATCTGGATAAAGAAGAGAATTGACTGAAGGGTGAAGAGTAGTTGATGTAATCGTAGAGAGAAGTATAGGTAGCTTTTTAAATTTTTTTGATTACAATTTTATTAGTTAATCTTTTTTAGGGTTCCGTAGTGAAATGGCAGAAAACGGAACCCTTATGGATTCGTCTTGTCTGTCTGTCTGCTGTCTGTCCTTCCGTATGTCACAGCCACTTTTTTCCGAAACTATTACTGTTCAAACTTGGTAAGTAGATGTATTAACCTCAACGAAACTGAAAATATTTTTATTCAGGATACCGGAAAGCAAAACCTGAACTATATAGGTATATAGCATGTTAAATATGACAATAGAACCATTCCGCGTGATAGGTATCTTAGACGAAGACTTGAATACGTTCAACAATGGACACTGAACACCGGAGAAAATAAATATAAAAATAAATAAATATCATGGGACAAATTACACCAATTGACCCAGTCCCAAACTAAGCATAGCTTGTACTATGGGCTACCAGGCGACGGATAAACATACATATATAATGTAGATAAATACATACAACATCTATGACTCGAGCACAAACATTCGTATTCATCATACAAATGTCTGCCCCTGCCGGGATTCGAACCCGTGGGATCTCTAGTTTCATAGTCAGGGTCACTAACCACTAGGTCTTCAAACGACGTCAAGACGATAATAATAATACATACCAACTTGGCAACCTCTGCCTTCAGGAAGGGTTTGCAGAGAGCGTGTATCTTGCCGATGTATGAAGGTGCGTTGATGACGTGTACCTGCTTCAGCCTGATTGGCATCGCTTCCTGAAAGAGAAAGAAGACATTGTTAAGAAACCTAACGAACAACTTCCACTCCACTAGGTCCTATTTCACAAATCAATTAGAGGTAAAAGTCTTCTTAGTAGTAGACCTAATGCTTACTCAAGTAAACTCAGGATTCGACTTCTCGAACACACATTCTATACATCATTCGACGAACTCTTTTCCTGGCAGTCAAAGCCTAGGTACTACTTTACAGGGGCCGTACCATGACGTCTTAATGCGTTTCAGTTAGGTCCGCTCGCTGTCAGATTCATACTAAAAGTGACAGCTAAAACTTGAACTGCGTCGGAATTAGGACGTCATGGTGAGGCCCCTGATTGCAGTTTTTTTTTTGAATTGTAATATTTTTAAATTTCATGAGTTGTTTTGATATGCAATAAAATAAAATAATGATAAAAATGACGTGTAATAACTATAATTATTATAAATAAATGAGTATGAGTATGAATATGATTATGCTTAGTGTCTCTTGTAATTGCCTTTTCATTCTGATCTGGGAGCACAGAAAATACAGAAGTCCATCGAGGGAATTGGCAATAACAGGAATCATGTTACGGGCGATGCGGCAGCCCCTCACTATTTTACTCGCCAACTCGCCATCTTACTCGCTAATCCTGCCGCTAAGTAGCGGCGCTTGCACTGCTGTGTTCCGGTGTGGAGAGTAAGACAGCCGGGGAAGTTACGGGCACAAGAGGCATTTCATCTAAGTCCTCTAGGTTGGCAACGCATCTGCAATCCCTCCGGGGTTGCGGGTGTCTATGAGCAGTGGTGATCGCTTACCATCGGGTGGCCCACTTGCTCGCTTGCCTTCCTATTCACATAAAAAAAAATGATTTTTTTGAACCTTACGCCTACATCATGCTAAACGCGACCTTTAGGTCTTGTTAGGTACCTAAGGCTCTGTCTACCCCGTAAGGGATAAAGACGTGATTTATGTATGACTGTATGTATGTACTCTTGTAATGGTAAACTTGGATTGGATGGAGCATCGTAAATTTTCCATTCCTAAAGATGTCGCTAATTACCTACAAGACAAAGTTAAAGCAAAGCGCACAATTGGCCATAATTCTCAGATGAATACAGTACATCTATTTTCTTAATGTTCCTCGTCACACTACGGTTTACGACCGTGTTCTTCTATTATTTACCTGGGGCCTTACAATGACGTCCTAATTCCGACTCAGTTCAAGTTTTAGCTGTCACTTTTAGTATGATTCTGACAGCGAGCGGACCTAAACTGAAACGCAATAAGACGTCATGGTAAGGCCCCTGGGCTAATATTCAAGCGTTTCGACCGCTCGGTTCATGCGTCGTTGTCGTCCCACAATTATTATCCTAACAGAAGGACAAACCGCAACAACTTTGGATAAGCTAAACACAGCATCAATATCTATCATTGTCATAAAAAGTTAAGTCTCAGCATCATCTCTTTTAATGGTATTAATATGCTAAGACGATAATGACGAAAAAACGCCGAATAAACGCTGAATATTCGCCCAACTAATAGAAGAACATGGCCGTACAATCATCAAACTGCCAATGTACCATTCACATTCAAATATAATTGAAAGCATTTGGAAATCCGATGATTCCGATAAACATTAAGAAAATAGACGCGCTGTAAGTACTCGGACAAAGCACAACTTCATACAATCCTGATTGTGTATGTGTTTAGATAGTAACGTTGTATATGTACGTGTCATATTGTTTCCTCATTCATCGAAACAATGCCTTATATAATTGACAACATGACATTCCAGCCATATCCTTCGTTACAGACAACAATAGACTTGCATAAATACCTAGATCTGTAAAGAGCTTCGTCAGATTCGAACATTTTCGTATTAGAGAGGCCCGCAAGACTTGGACGGCAAAACTCAAGAAAGGGGACCGAGAGAGGTGCGGGCAGGTAGTGCGTCTGCCGCCCGCACCTCTCTCGGCCCCCGCGGTCGTCCTACCCCGAGCCTAGATAGGTACTTATCTATAAACCAGTGTAAGCAGAGCCCTGCTCTAAAGCAAAATGTACGCAGTGTGGGGTAACTTTATATTGGTCACTGATATAATTACAGACATACATACTTACATATTTACGGTTTTCGCAATTATTCCTTAATCTGCTATAAGACCTAACTTCATACCAAATTTCAAGATTCTGCGTTCACGTGAAGTACCCCGTGGGTTTGATTCCCTTGAGAGTCGAAAATTTGCGGAAATTTGCGGCATAAACGATCTTTTGATTGCGTAGGCTTAGAAGTTTGATTTTTTCACAGCTTCAAGGGACAGTAGACCTGAGTATTTGATATAAATTTCAGCTTGATACCTCTACGCGTTCCTTAGAAAAAGGGTCTTGACAGACGGACGGACGGACGAACAAAGTGATCCTATAAGGGTTCCGTTTTTTCCTTTTGAGGTACGGAACCCTAAAAACATAGAATGTACCAGTTGCTTCTCTTCCCGCGCATATGGTCAAAGCCCATCGAGGGAATGGGCGAAATCTTAAGAATCATGTTATAGGTGATGTGGCTAGCAAATGGCAATGGCAATCACTATTTTTATTCCCCTTTCCACCTATACGCTCACAATCATGCTAAACGTGGCTTTTAGGTCTTGTTAACTTAGGCTCTGTCTACCCCGTAAGGGATAACGACGTGATATATGTATGTATGTATAACTAGCTGTTGCCAGCGACTTCGCCTGCAAAGAATTCGTTTATCGCTACGCCGCGGGAACTACGCAATTTTCCGGGATAAAAAGTAGCCCATGTGCTATTCCAGACTTTTCTCTATCTATGTGCCGAATTTCATCCAGATCCGTTGGGCCATTCTGGCGTGATTGAGTAACAAACAAACATCCATCCATCCATCCATCCATACTTTCGCATTTATAATATGTATATGTATGTATATATAATTACTACCTTGTTGACCATTTGGAAAACACAACAACTAATGGCGTGTATTTGCATTTTTTAAACATTTTAGCTTCTGCTGTTAGAATTCAATTCGAAACGTGAGTCGGATTCTAACGACCTGCTTAAGCTATTGGGTAATTTTTGTGACCTTAAGTGGTAATGCATAGTTGTAGGTTGTAGACATCTCGTTTTCAATGTCTCGATGCTTCTAAATGTTGCAAAAGTTTTAACTAAACTCATCATACTTAATTCTCTATTTTTATTTTATGGTCACATTACCCTTCTGGGTTGGGAGGTCAGATGGCAGTCGCTTCTGTAAAAACTAGTGCCTACGCCAAATCTTGGGATTAGGTTGTATTTTGACGATGATGATGACTTACCTGTGAGTACATCATGTATTTCCGCAGAACAGACAGATTAACTTTCCCGATAAACTTCAAGGAGACATTTGCTGCGTCAAAAATAGGTATTTCTCCACTTGGTATGTCGTCGTCTTCTGTTAGTCGTGTGTCGGCTAGCATGAAGAACGTCTTCACGGCATCCACGAAGGTGAAGAGATCGAGATCCGGGTTGTTGAGGCGGTAGATGAAGATTCTGCAGTTCTCTTTTGTTTTGTTAGGAAGAGGCAGGAGGTCTCTGTAATGAAGAAAATGGTTTCTTAATAAAAGTTTATGTTTGAAATATTTTCTTAGCTTAACTAACGTTATAAATGCGAATGTGACTTAGTTTGTTTGTCACGCTTTTACGTGTAAACTAACCAACTGATTGTTATAAAATTTGGTATAGAGATAAGGTGACGGCACCGTATGGACATGACATGACCCAATAATGCACAATAACTCTTATTTAAAAGACACTAAGGCAAATCATTTATTTTACAACAGTCAATTTAAAACCATAGGTAGTTATCATCTTTAAATTCAGAATGAAGTGTCCATTACTGGTGTTTGTCAGGTTAAAGTGTCCAACACTGGTGCCGTCACATTACCTAGTTTGAAACTCTGGGAAAGACAGAGGATGATTTTCGTCTCCTGTAAAATTGTGTATAGTTCCCGCGGACGGGCGATAAACGCATTCTCCGCAGACAAAATCGGAGGCAGCAACTAGTTTTTAATAAGTTTTTATTATTATATTTTCATTCTTACCTGTCCTATTTGGTAAACAAAATTGTAACCTCGATCAAAACGTCTCATTTTTGTTATTTTTTAACTATTGCATTGTAAATAAAGGAACTGGAGATAAAAGATCAGCAAAATGATGTACAAAATATTGCCTCAGGTTTATTTGATAACATTATACACCTTATTCTTTACAAAAATTTGCACATCGAGGTTAGAATTTTGTTTACCAAATAGGACAGGTAAGAATGAAAATTAGGTATATTCTATCGCGATACCGTCTGTTTCAATCAATTATTGGCAGACGTCTTAAAACGTTTACAGTGTTATTACCCACAAAAAAGTTAAACATGTGTCTAAAAAATAATCTATTGCCGCGTTCAACGTCTGTTTAACTTTTTTGTAATGACACCGTTAAAGTCTAGTGACTTATAGTAATTTTGTTAACGTTTTAAAACGACGATCAATAAGAAAATAATTGTTAAATTGTTCGTGAAGTTCAAAATTTATGCAAAATTTATACAAACATGGAAGTGGAGACAAAAAGCTAAGCTAAGAGTCGAAAATAGCATTTTATTACCTTACTGTTTGACGAATTGGTGTTAATTAAACTCTGACGCATTCATCATGTTTGCCGTTTATCTGCGATTATTAAGTATGGGAATTTTGCATGTACAGTCCATGAGCTCTTAAAATGCCATTCGGGTTTGTATTGCTGTCTTCACTCACTCCTTGAGGTTTGATAAATGAATCGGCCGAGTAAAGGAGACAGCAAGACAAACCCGAATGGGACTGTACATCATGATCATCACCAGCCTATGCAATATACATCCCACTGCTGGGCACAGGCCTCTCAGAATGAGAGATTTTGGGCTGTAGTTCCCACGCGAGCCCAGTGCGGATTGGGAACTTCACACACACCATTGAATTGCTTCACAGGCGCGTGCTGGTTTCTTCACAATGTTTTCCTTGACCGAAAAGCTCATGGTAAATTTCAAATGTAATTCCGCACACAAATTCCGAAAATGTCAGAGATACGAGCCTGGGATACGTACCTATGACTGAGAGGCCACAGGGCAAACCAGTAGGGTACCATGGCTTTTTTTTCGGACTGTACATAAGTACCTACCCGGAACCAACGAGCATGTATGAAGAGATTTATGAATGTGGATGAAGCGAAAGAGGTATGTCAAAATCGTAGCAAGTGGAACAAAGTCTCTGCCTACCCCTATGGGAAAGAGACGTGACTGTATGTATGTATGTGTACATAAGTAAGTTTATTTAAATACTGACGTAATTTCGAAGCAGCGTCTGATCTCCGGGGCCCAGGGGTCCCGCTTGCAGAACAGCTCTGGTGCCGTGGAGCGAATCGTGAAGAACAGGTCAATGGTGCGCTTGGCTCTCTCGATACTGAAGCGGCAACTGTTCAGGAACCGACGGAGGAGGAGCTCGTCTGCAAAGACAGATTACTTTATATTACACTAGCTTTTACCCGCGACTTCATCTGCGTAGACTTAATTTATCTTCAATTAACTAAGCAATTGTCGAGTATGAATGTATCCAATAACAGGTTTTTTAGGTATAGGAGTTCTAGTGATAACACAAATAAAGACTTCATTAGAAATGAACAAGTACAAATACGAAGCGTTTATTAGTTGGACTGGACGTATAGAAACATAACAAAAAAAAATTAACAAAATAAACAAAATAGCTGATGATAATCAAACAAATACACCGTAAATGCTTCAAGTTAAAGAACAGGTAAACAATAAACTAAACGGGACAAAGGTTAAACGCCACATGCGGATTAAAACATGCTTATGCCCTTGAAATGTTAAAAAATCTAATTAATAATGGCAAAAGTGACTTCCTTGTTCGAAATTCCTGATAAGTATAAAATCCAAATACGACATTCTTCAAATCATCAATCATCACATTAGACATTACAATTTTAAATCATAACTTTAACTTCAACACTCCATTCTTTTAGTCATAACTAACAATAGAACACCGAATACTTAATAACTCGCAAAAGAAGAATAGTAATCGATTAGATTAGACACAAACTACGTTTCTGAAATGTTTTTAGGATTTAAATGTTCGATTGTTTTCCTTATACAAATGGTTTACTTTCATATTGTACAGTGAAAAGTAACGTAACGAAGTATGTTTATCCTTTTTTTCATCTTTATTTATAAGCTTGAATCATTTGAGAATGAAAATGTCAGTTCCAAAAGCCTATTTAAAAAAAACAACGTCAACCACAAAAATATTTTTGTGACTTAAAAAAGGACAGAATTGTTATAAATTTAGCCCTCAGACAAAGGTTTCACCAATACCGTAAATCCTAATAAAAAAACGCGTAAGTAGTGTTTTTTCCGCGCTTTTATCATATTTACATATTGAGACTAAAAAAATCCTATAAATTTTAGCAACATTATAGTCATGATCACATCGCACTTTATTTGCTAATGTTATGGTCTATAAATTCCGGTAACCAACCATGTTAGTAATCGGTTTTTAACAACACTTTCCGTGTTTTAGGTTGATTGCAAGTCAATTCCAGTGGAAATAATGTTGCACGATGCAATAAAGTAACCGTTCCATTAATTAACCCTCTTCAACAGTCATTTCATTTTCGATGTTTAGAAACTTTTTTCGAAAAAATCGAGATTATTCTGCTATTGACATGGTATCATTTAGAATAGAATAAACAATCCAAATTAGTGAGTATAAATTTGTCCGGTAATTTAGAAGCTACCAGTCTATTCAGACAAAATAGTAGAAGGCCGGGTAGAAGAATCATCATCATCAGTAATAATCTACAAAAAGCCTAGCCAAGTTGGTTTCGTACTCACTTACTGAGGGTCCGTACGCATTTACAAGTTAGTACTTTACAATGTTTCAATTAAAAACAATGTTATTTTGTACATATCAGTGTGATTTAGGATTATTTTTTGACTAAGTTATACCTAAATACATCAGTGATGACCTTCAGAACTTCAAATCAACAATGATGTCCGTGATTGTATGTAAAGTCCACTTCAACCGAAAAAAATAGGAATGAACACAAAATATTTACCTTGGTACTCCGATACTTACTTAAATATTAAGGTAAATATTTTGTGTTCATTGAAATGGACCTCCGCAAAGAAACGCCTGATTCAAGAAAAAAATAGGTTTACGAGTATGTATGAGTACCTACTTATTCGATGATGATTACTTTGGAAGGCTTAATGGGTGGAAGATGGACACACATTAAGTACCTTCGATTGTTAGAAAAAGCGATTGCGTCAGTGAATTACCGACAAAGCTTTTTATACACGTGATTGCACAAGAGTTCTGTATCTCATACGTAACTCTAAGAGTTGTTTTGTGACCACACGACTGTCACAATAGCCCACCCAACGAAGCCCAAAAACAGTCTCAGAGGAAAAAAAAAACTCAACTGTCAACTCACTGAAAAACTAAAAAAAGGGACCTTTGGACATCATCATTTTCACAAGTCTGCAGGCTTATTACGTAACTCGCTCGCAATCGCCATCGTGTTCATTTTGACAGTTCTTGAATGTGACAGCTAGCTGATTCCGATCAGCCCATACATGAACTGTCAAAATGAACACGATGGTGATCGCGAGCGAGTTACCTACGTAATAAGCTACCTGGTTTAGTCATGCCAATGTCTTTGAAAACACTGAATTTGTTTACTGGAATTTATTTGTATTTAACCTTCATGGTTACGCAGTAAAAATACTTATTATTATTAAGTATCTTTCCATCGGACAAGAAGCTATTTTCTAAATACATTTCATTCAGTTTTGAATACCATGCTAGGATTGTATCTGTTTGTCATTTTTGTATGCGCGCTTTCGGCCTTTTATTCTGAGTTCATCTGTCGCATGGCAGCTCTCTCAACATTCAGGTTATTAAGTTCTAAAATGTAGGACTAGGAGTCACATAAAATGGAAAGATACACTTCTAAGAGTAAAGGGATTCTATCACTTGTGTCACCCAGGGACCAATTCTAGGCCGCGAGTTTAAATCTACGTACAACATATTTACACGCAATTGCTTCCACGTTAAAAACTCAAGAGCATGTTCATGATTAGCGTGTATGTTCCTTTATGGATTTTGATAACAGTATATGTAACACTGTCACGTTAATGGTTAACACCGTTAAACAAACGATAGTCGTAGCTAATGTCCACTTATTGGCGTGCCCAATAAACGCCTTTTACTTCATAACAAGCCAATTTTGACCTTTCATTCCTGTGGTACCTACAGAAAATAACTTGTTTTTTTAAATATAATTAAGACCAACCTGGGTTCAAGAGCCAAGTTAAGAAAATAAGATGTTTTTGAAAACATTTCATGAAGCATCACTTAAATGCCTACGTTTCAAAAATTCTCCATCAAAAATAAAACTGTACCTACTGCACCGTTTAAATTTAAATTTTATAATAATTTTGCATGCCACAATGTGGCGGAACATGCACTCATGTGATTTTTCCCACTGACATGATAAATTGTACGAAATATGAAAAACAAATTATTAGAAATGTTATTAACTTACCAACGTCATGAGGTAGATGCGGCTGTTTCTGAAGCCAATCCTTAATTGTCTCCAGATCCCTGATGTGGTCATACTCTTGGTCTGGCATTCTGTAATAAAAAAATTCATTATTTGAACCATCCGTTTCTTAATACCTCGTGATTTCAGAACGAACTATTACTTTATTTTTGTGAGAAAGATCCATGTTTTGTTATTGACTAGTAGAGCAGCAGATGTAGTTATAAATCATAGTCAAACATATCTCGATACGTGTCTTCATATTACCTTAGATATATTGTATTCAGGTAATTTTGAGCTCTACCTTTAACTTTGTTGGGACCATATTGATTTTAGTTTTCTGTTGAAAATGAGTCATTTAGCGGACGGTATGTCATATTATTATTATTTTAATTAGCATAGATGCATGCAAATGAGAACGTTCAATAGAAAAACTCGGCAGCCGTGCGCATTGATATTCCTGGAAATTATAAATATTTAATTCGCAACTCTGAATTTTAAACGACGCGGGAAATTAATTAAAATAGAATAAATGGAATAAATGCTAGATGGTAAATAAAGGGAATGAGCGAAATTCTTAGGAATCATGTTATAGGCGATGCGGCCAGCAACCCATCACTATTTTAATTCCCATTTCCACATATATACGCCCACAATCTTGCTAAACGTAGTCTTTAGGTCACCTTAAGGGATAAAGACGTGATATTTGTATGCATATATTTATGTAAGTATGTATAAATGGGTCACTCCCTTGTTTATAGAGCTATTCCCAACACGTTTTGAACCAATCCGCAGTTCCTTGTCAAGGAGTTCTCGATGAAACATCAACCAAAAACCGGTGCAACATTTGTCACGACATGTAAATACGCGTCAGTGTCGCTGTACTCACGGTCATAGGTTAAAACAAACAAAATTAAGTTTTGTACGGAATAAACGAACAGATCAAACACCACAGCTTGATAAGGAAATGCAAATATTTGTTATTATTATTTCAATACTAGCTGTTGCCTTCGACGTCAAAATGACGCGAAAAGGGCAATTTTTCCGGAATAAAAAATATACCTACATCCGTTGCCTAGTAACTAGTACACATAGGTAGTAAAAGTTTTGCTTAGCTTGTGACTAGGTAGGTTAATTGATGTAACTATTTGTCGCAAGATAAGAGTATTTATTTCACTACCTACTTAAAAGCCAACTTTATTTTGTAACCATATAAATGCCTACGAACGTTGAAGTATTCTTGGTACACTAAACATAAAACGTTAGTTATTTCACCTTTCTAATTATGCAGGTTTCTGTGATACGAGGTAAAGTTAAGGAAGGATAATATGGCAGCAATCACTCAACCTAGACAATGACATGTTGATATTATCCGGTTTCTCGGTGTCTCGGACTTTATTGAGTCCTACTGAAAATTTGCGTTGCGTCTCTCTATTGTGGTTGTTTGTTTTTGTGTAGGATCATTGCAAGTTCATGTTTACCCGCCTCCAGTGACTTGAAATGATGATGATGTGATGGTCGCGGAACTCGCGTGTCAAATTAATTACAGCCAGAAAAAAGTAAGCAAGTAAGTATGCTTTATTGTACAAATATAAAAAATATATAAAATTCACAAAAAAAAACCGTGGTAGCCTAGGTGGTTTTGACCTGTGGCCTCTCAAGCAGAGGACCGATTTCTTTCTTTTATTTTCTTCCTTGAAATTTGCCATGAGCTTTTCGGTGAAGGAAAACATCGTATATGATATTATTTATGATGAACATAGAGGTAGTAACAAGAATTATTGTAGTCAACAAGTCATATTTCAATCAGTTCAGTTTTGGTAATGCTAGTGTAGGTATCGATTGTTGTTCCATTTATGTCGACTTCATGAATACCCAAAGGATCTAGCTTTACAATGCGAAATTCGATTTTTGAAGTGTATGTTTATGTATATAATATGTATAGATTATTTGTATGGAACAACGTTAAGGTGCATCGTGACACAACTCACTGGAGTCAGACGCGTGCGTCATTGGCTGGCGTAAGACCTTGTACCTGACCCGAATCCAAAGGATATTCATACGACAAGTTTAAAGAACTGATGTGTCAAAAAACAATACTACAGGTCATTTACTTTAAGTTTTTCATCTATACATAATGTATCATCTTCAATTTATATACGTCCCACTGCCGGAGAATGAGAGAGCTTGGGCTATAGTTCCCACGCGGGCCTCTGGTTTTTTTTTTCATAGTTATGATTACGGAAATCACCCCCCGTGTTGTACTTTATATTATGTATTAATTTGCTAAATAAACATAGTTACACTAAATTAGACATCAAATTCATAGAAAAAATCCCACCTGCTGCCTGTATGTAATCCTGTTGCAGTTTCAGGGCTTTACAGTTTAGTAAAGTTTTACATTCGGGGTTTTAATTTGATAATATATCAATTAGTTACCAAATGAAGGCCATTTTCAAGGTTCTTGTTCATCATTTGCATATTAAAATTCAAGCATTTTATTTCTTAATTCAAATTCTATGGCGGTTACGGTAAGATTTGACCTTTGCCGGTTAGTTAAATTTTAATAGGTCAGGTTTGACCTGTTTGTCAAGTTTTTAATCAAACAACTGAGCTTATAAAATGAGCAAATTAATCAAAGCTTTAACATCAAAAATTATAATTATGTACTAATTTAGTTACAGTACGGCGAGTGTGAATGGGTACACTTACATTAGGAGGGGAGGCCTAGACGGACGTTCCGTGACCAAATTGTGGACGTTTTGAAAAAAGGTCAGCAAAATATACCTTAAACCGACGAGCGTGTATGAAGATTTTGATGAATGTGGATGATGCGAAAGAGAAAGAATTATATTAGCTTATGTAATTATTATTATATATCCTTCGGAATAAATACACTTTTTTCGAGCTATTGTTTACTCATATTTATTATGATTGCACTTGATGCCAATGAGCAAAAACTTTCTTATTAGTCGTCGATGTTAATTTAAACAGAGTAGGTACCTAAGTACGACAAGCAGAGGAATTAATCTATAGAGTGGTAACAACGGCTGACCAGCAGACTAACCAATTCCGAGCTGGCACTAGTTTTTCGCGACAGCTTTTTCTTTACTCCCTATATTATGTATATTTAAATTATTTAATGAAATCGAGTCCTTGAGATTTAGACATATTATATTCAATCAAGTGACATTGACATGACAAACCAAAAACTTAGCATAGACACGACACCTCCGCCGTAAATCTTCAGCCTCTCATCAGCTTTCCGTCGTATGTCGTTGTTCAATTTACGTGTCAATTTCTAGTGAATGCGCATCTATTTCGCTTTGAATCGTATCGAATTTCCTTTCATAATTTTCTAAACTTGTCGACCGTTGACTCACTTCGTATTCCGTAGGTGATTGTAACTGTGTAAGTTGTTGCTGTACCTTTGTAAGTTGCCCACGTATTGAAGCACGTAAGCGTGTAAGACGCGTAAGTTCTTCTTCCCTCGTCGCCATATATATATTTAAATTACCTCCTCCTCCTTATTACTTCTGTATACCTTTTTCTGTTTTGATTGTTATATGTGGTGTTCAATAAAGAGTTATTGTATTGTATTGTATTGTATTAAATTATTATGTATATTTAAATTATTTTATGAAATCGAGTCCTTGAGATTTAGACATATTATATTCAATCAAGTGACATTGACATGACAAACCAAAAACCTAGCATAGACACGACACCCTACATTGAAAAAGAGATTTTAGGTGTTAGAATTGAAGAAAAGAAAGAAAAAGTTTATTCATGGCAATTATAAAAATAGGTAGTTAAAAAAAACACAAAAATCTAAGATATAAATATGTAAGTATTTACTATTAGATTCTAAATGTAAATACACGTTTATCTACCTATATGCAAAAAGAAATAAATGTCGTCTTTCTTTCTTTCTATGTATAATAGGTATTTAACTAAGTATTTTTAGTAAATTCTGCCGGCCCAATTATACCTAAGTCCTACATGACTTTGTACTGGCCAATCAGAGAGCATGCGTCACAGTGGGTTAGCAAGTAGGTATAATATATTTTTTTATTATATTACATTATGACGTTTTCACTCAGTTCGTTGATTTCTCTATGATGACAGACATATTGAATAGTATAACTAGAGGTAGCTGTTGGCTGCGATTTCGTTTGCGAAGAATTCGTATCACACACACACACACACACACACAAACATTTTGTGATGGTGAAGCTATTTGACGTCAGCTAATTTCATTTCATTTTTTTTCATAATTACCTAAGTAAAAGCTCAGATAAAATTAAAAAAACAGAAGTGTAAGCTTCTAAATATAAATAACACGGCTAGCGAGCGGTTTGTAGGCGATTAAAAAGCTACATTTTGAAGAACATTTTTGAACAAAAACTGTCGTAATCGAGTACCGGTTCTCTTATTTTTGGAAAAACTTTAACCTTTCCCAATGCTAGGACATCAAGTTTTGTATATAATATTTCCATATGTATACTCGCTTCATAACTATACTCAGTGGCACAAAATTTGACCCAGTCTTCGTACAAATTAAAATATATATTTGCAAACATGTGGGGGCCAATGTTTTTGCCGCAGAGTATATAAACATACACTAGCGGTTGCCCGCGACCCTGTCTGCGTAGAATTCGCTTATAGCTATACCGCGGGAACTATGCGATTTTCCGGGATAAAAACTATCCTATCCTATGTCCTTCCCCGGGACTAAAACTACCTATTAGTGTTGCCCAAATGCAAGAACAAGACGAGACTTAGCCAGTCTTGGTCTTGGTCTTGCGCCAATACACCTGGTCTTGGTCTTGGTCTTGGTCTTGCGCTCCCAGTCTTGGTCTTGGTCTTGGTCTTGCAGCAAGAGTCTTGCAAGTCTTGCAATTACCTATTAGTCTATTACTATTTATTAAAGTTTACTTTAAATCTTAGAAAAACGTATTAGAATTGGAACATTGTGAGCTTGAATTAACATAGCCATAGTAAAGATCAAGCAGATTAATAAATAACTGAAGATTTTATAAGAAATTCGAAAAATCAACTGACCTATATGTCGTTTTCCATGGAAGTAACTGTTTCTTAATAAACATTTATGATTTATAAGCTTACATTTGCTAAAACATGTAAAAAAACAAATTAATTACAATAACTTGACTGTATTTTAAAGAACAATACTTATCTGTCTAGAAAGAGATTGAACCCTCAACTTATAAGAAATTTAATAAAAGAGTTTTACGATTTATCATTTATTTGAATATAAAATAAAATACAACACAAATCAACAGCTGATTTGATTCTAATAAGTGTTTTGCAAAATTTGATCTATCTGGATGATTAAGCCTAAACGAGGGTAGTTTGGTAATATACGAATGTGGGTACATTTAGTTTATTTATAGTTTTACAAATTAGTACGACGTTGGTTCGCATGTGCATCGGTTGTGCTCTAACTTTGAGAATGATCCCGTAGAGGGATCGAAACACGCGTCAGTGTTTGTGTGGTGTTAGGATTAATTAAGTTTGTGGGATTTGTGTGCGTTTTGTGTGGTAGTAGTGGTGGGAGGGCTTGCATGCAAAACGTATATATTTCGCACAGGCTTGGTTAACTTGCACGTAAGTAGCAGAGTAGCAAGGTAAATATTTTGTGTTCATTATTTTATTAGTTTTGTAGAATTTTTTTACACGTTTCAAGTATATTTAAAAGTGGCTACAATATTTATCAAACGGGTGATATTTGAACACTTTTTTGCTATTTTTTCTTGTAAAAACTTAAGAAATATAATGACTAAATGTACAATAATAGTACCTAAGTAATTAGTTTAAAACCATATAAGTAATCAATATTATAATATATACTTACTAGAATGAATTATTATGACATCTACTACCTATCCTTACCATTTTATCCTAATCATAATACTACTTGCGTGATCAGTATAATGTATTCATTTTCATTCTAAGCACTCTGAAACTTATTTATTCTTTGGAACACCTGTAGGTACTCTTAAAATTCGAAATTATTTTGCATGAATAGTGTCAAATGTTATGATTTCGGCGCGGCGGCAACGATTGTTTTAGATTTCAAAAGAAGCCGCCGGCGCGTGTATCATAACCATGTACTTCCGAAAAGCGGCAAATTTCTTTGAGAAGTAAGTACAAAACCTTTGATGCCGCATTATCAAAGTACCGATGGTTAAAACATAACTATGCATGCACTCAGTTTGATTTTAATAGATATTTTTTTATTCGCTATGTTTATGGTATTAGTCGTAATGCGCATAGGTCCAGTTTTTCATATTCTTTGATATAGTTTTTTGCGTCTCATAGAATTCCTAAGCGTACCTACCTATACACCGAACTGTTACACCTAACTACTCCGTGAAATAGCGCTAAGTCCTAGCTGCAAGACGCAAGAGTCTTGCAGGCTATGTCTTGTTCTTGCTCAAGTCTTGCACGGTCAGTCTTGGTCTTGGTCTTGCTAAAAATACGCGGTCTTGTTCTTGGTCTTGGTCTTGCAAAAACGCAAGAACAAGACCAAGACTGCAAGACCAAGACTGAATTTGGGCAACACTACTACCTATGTACTGAATTTCATTAAAACCGGTTCAGGCGTGAAAGCGTAACAGACAGACAAACAGTCAGACAGACAGAGTTACTTTCGCATTTATAAAGTAGAGATATAGAAGCTAAATAATAATGACTATCGGAAAT
Source organism: Pandemis heparana (assembly GCA_963854515.1). Taxonomy (NCBI): domain Eukaryota; kingdom Metazoa; phylum Arthropoda; class Insecta; order Lepidoptera; family Tortricidae; genus Pandemis; species Pandemis heparana. The sequence goes on along the minus strand of OY978020.1, from coordinate 4,257,471 downwards.
GCAGTATTCTATAAAGCGAATGAAAATCATACGCCGTTAAAATGATTTCACCTTAACTATTAATAGTATACTGTTAAATACGTCAGGTATAATTTTGTACCATAATGCCAATGCGCAGTGGCACGCCTGGCTGACTCTGGTTACAGGAAAATTAATGTTATCTAGGAAATTACTAGGAACTTATTAGAAACTAAGTTGTTGCCTGCGACTTCGTCTGCAAAGAATTCGTTTATCGCTATCCCGCGGAAATTTTCCGGGATAAAAAGTAGCGTATGTGCTATTCCAGACTTTTCTCTGTCTATGTGCCAAACTTCATCCAGATCCGTTTGGCCGTTCTGGCGTGATTGAGTAACAAACATCCATCCATCCATGCATCCATACTTTCGTATTTATAATATTAGGTTAAATATTAGTTAGAAGTTAGATTAGATACATTTCATAGATTTACGAGCTGTTAAGGCCCTATGGGACTGGCCCTGGATAGTGTTGCCAGGTGTGCTGTACTACAGTAGGTAAGTACCGATTTTCAGGGGTCTCGGGACGCGTCCTGATTTGCATCTGATCAGGTGGCTTATTGTCTAACTCGCTCGCAATCGCCATCGTGTTCATTTTGACAGTTCTTGTATGAAAGTGACAGCTAGCTGATTCCGATGCCAATTGTCAGCCCATTAGACAATCACACAATAACAATAAGCCTACAGGACCCGTAACGTGTGGTCACATAGCTGGGTAGCAGGTTTTAGCTCGTGGATATGGACATCCGTAAAGTAACTTCTAGGCTCTATTTCACTATCTCGACATTTTTCTGTGATAAGTAACAATTCGAATTGTGATGCGTAGTCAATATGAAGCCAATCGGAATCAATTTCTGCCACTCCTACAATGGAATTCAAAAAAGTCAAAAGTCAAAAGTGTTTTATTTGTGAAACATAGGTAGGTATTTCGATTGTTATGGTCGCGGAAATACAACCGAATTGAGAACCTCGTCCTTTCTTTTGAAGTCGGTTAAAAAGAGAAGTCAAGTTTGTGTTTTTCAACAATTATGCCTATTGCCAGGTTATCGTATTTCAACACATACCTATTGGTAAATCCACAGTTTTTAAGGACATGAAACGTTTTGTGTGTTGAAATAACGATAACCCGGCAATAGGTATTCCTATAGGTATACCTTCTTGATTGTTTATGTAGTGTTTATTATTTTAATTTGTACTCCGTTGTTTTCCGAGGTAAATGTATGTCCCGGGACCCAGCTCACATACACAGTAATGTCGTTTCCGTGACCATGCATTTAATTAATTCGATATGGTTACGTGCTGTCGTGCCATTACTTTATAAAATAATGTATCTACCTCTACTTACAATGCGATTCTTTTTTGCTTTACAATTCTTGTAACTCTGTATAATAAATTATGAAACAAAGCAAGATTTTAAAACATACTAAAACTAAAACTGAAACTACTAATTATAAAACTATAAAGTAAATGTGTCGTCAAAATATTCCGTCACAGGCATCGACCCCTGGCTGGCCGCATTGCCTCTCTGAACTGCTATTCCTATATAACCTTTGAGAGAGGTAAGCGCCAGCCCTAGGGTCTGTAACTATGTTTGTTTGCAATGTCTCCTACGATGGCTATGATTTACGATGACACTTTCTACTTAACTATCGGCCAAAAAGCAAGGCCGCCTCCCGATATGTAGAGTTTATTTTTCTTGTGTCGATCATTCGCATAAATGGCAGCGAATTAAATTAAAGTTACCGAAATCAAAATCAAAGCTTAATTCTTTAAGTAGAGCGCAAAGGGCTCTTTGACATAGTATTTTCTTTTATTTTATAGGTTTCGGAGACATATCGTCATTGCAAAAAAAAATACTCAAAGACAATCAAACAAAACATAACATTAAATAAAAATAAATAAAACGCCTTACACAATTTTGGAAAAGAGCTGATAGTCTTCAAACTACTGGGCCGATTTTAACCAAACATGACTAAGAGACACCGCAAGGAAACTGGCTTTCGAATACACACATACACAAACACAGAAGGACAGAGAGATAGAGAGAGAGAGAGAGAGATTTACGTTAAACATCCACCCTCTTTTTTTCGTCGGGATCGGGAATTAAAAATGAATTTACACAGAACGGAAGACTAAACCGACCATTAAGATGTGGAAAGTGTATTCGTAATAGGTGTAAACATATTATGTATAAACACTTTAATTTATTCATAACATAATGTCAGTTGTCCATTCGCCGCAAGTTGCGTGAAACGATAGATACATGCAACCGTTTGATAAATAATCAGTCAGAATAAAATAAATCACGTACCTCGTAGGATAGTCGCAGAGATAATGATAATTTTTAGAAAAAATAAAACTATGTGTACGACCTGAATTTTCAAAGCACGTCATTTCAAATGACCAAATTGAAAGTGGTGAAAATTTGTGTTGCATTTGCATGAAATACGAGTAGATAATTTTCTCTACATAACTGCAGTTAATATTTAGTATGACAATAGCGAAAAGAACGACATCGACGTCAATACGTTGAATTAGTGAATGAAATGAACTGCCTACTTAGGTACTTATACTTATACTGGTACTTATTATATGAAAAAGACAACACAATGTTTTATGAAAAGAAAACTACTCTCCTAAACTAGTAATTATAGTCATTCCATAAAAAAATACTAACAATAAATAATAAACTAATAAAATGTGAGGAACTTGAAAAATAGCACTGTGGTCGTCTTTTTCTCATTAATATGATCATAATTATTGCTCTGAGGTTCTAGTTTAAGTAATTCAAAGTTACACAACTGCCAACTGTCCTTTTAAGTCGAGATAAAAACAGCTGCGAGCCTTGGACCAATAAGAAACCAGATCAAACGATCTACACCGTTGCCACTTTTTTATTATTATGAATTTCCGTAAAGTAACGCTTAAGGGTGCGACCAAACCGCCGCGTATACGCAGTGACGTGTCGTATGCGTCACGTTTACTCACCGTTTCTTCATACATTTTTGTTGCGATTCCGTAACGTCACCGTTTTTTAAGCGGCGGTGTTGTCGCACCCTATTTCAACGAATTGGGATTGTCTATATTTTAGGTTTAACAGGTTTTTGCAATCCTTATATTATTAGAATGTTCAAAATACAAAATACTTATTTACAATAGAATAAACCTTTCTGTGTGAAATTAGACAGCATTAAATAGTTGTAAAAACCGTGGTTATTTTTTATTCACAGCCACTAGTATTCATAAAATATTACAAAATAATAATTTTATTTTAAGAAGCGCTGATAGGTATTTTTTTATAACTAAAATATACTGATGACAAAAAAGATGCAGTTTGAAATTGTATTTTTTTTTAATGGTATAGGGGGCAAACGAGCAGACGGATCACCACGATGGTAGTGATGGTCAACGATTACCGTCGCGCATGGGCACCTGCGACACCAGAAGAGTCACAAGTGCGTTGCCGGCCTTTTAGGTAGGAGTACGCTCTTTTTTTGAAAGCTTGAAGGTCATATCGGTCCGGGAATACCACCATTATCAATACCATTTGGTAATTCATGTACTTGTGTGTGACCGCAGCTACTACTGTGATGTGGTAGAAGGTCGAAGTATTTTTGGCAAAAAAATGCATGATTAAGTCCCAAGAGTAGAGTAATTAAGTACCTACATACACTTAATCGGTTTCAAGTCCAGACTGTTATCTGTATTGCTTGTGAATTAATAAGCGGTGCAGATAGATACTTAGTAATTAAATAACGTGGAAGTACTACACTGGCCTGCCTCGACACACAAAATAACGTTATAAATAGTAGTAAGTAAGCCTTAGAAGTAAGGCATGTTTAATGTCACATTTATGTATCAATACAGCGCACAATATTCGATTTGAATGGAATATTCGATATTCATCTCATTTGTGTAACTTTAATCACAAATAAATCACGTAATTAACGCTACAATTAAATAACTTTCTATTAGTTAACAAGGTTTAGTTAGTTAGCCCTAAAAAAACAAAATTCTGACCTATATATAAGACAGAATAAAGAGCTATTAGGTTAGGTAGGTGCGCGTCTACTAAAGCTAAGCGTGGTAGCATTTTTATGTTACAGAGGGTGCTAAGGCTAAGTAGGTAGTCCGAGAAGAGATTCACCAATACTCGTATTATGATAGCTGCGGTAATTATTATTTGCGATATTACTAGCAGTCGCCCACGACTTCGTCTGTGCGGAATTTACAATTATTTGTTGTGATTAGTAATTTTTTTCGCACAGCTCTGATAAATAGAATAGATGACTTAGCTTGCGTGATTTCGCGGTTTCAGTCAAGCTATGACCATTTCGTCTACTTATAGAGTTTTAAACGTAAATTTTGAGTTGACCAAAAAGCCGGCTATGTGTATACGATTAAGCACCAAAGATTTCAAAAGTTTCGCAACGAAAACTCGTAACTCACAGCGGTCTGTTGTGTGACAAAATAAAGTAAAACGAGCCCATGACCTCTTTCATACTAAGGGTATTTCTCAATAGCGGTTTTAAATATTAATAATTATACAAAATATTAATGAACACATTGTTTTCGTGATATTGACGACAAGATCTTTGACCGATAGCGCATACGTTAAGTTATAAACAAGCTGTAGTAAATACCTATACGTGCAACTAGAAAAACTGTTTTTTTTTGGTTCTCGTAAGCGTTGATACCTTATCCGAAAAAATACATGTACATCATAATGTAGGTGTTCGATCAATGTATAGAATAATATTTCAATGTATAATAATGTATAATGTTTTCATTATTAGCAAATTAATTCGTAACCTTAAATCTACCATGAACTATATATATTACAGTATTAACTTATTAACCTTACTATTTCTGTTCATCCAGAAACTACGATTGCCCTTCAATTTTTTTAAATTTCTTGAACCTACGACGAGCTAAGAACTGTTTCAAAACAAATACATACATACCCATACATTGATACATAATACATATATACAATTATACATACATCACGTCTTTATCCCTTACGGGGTAGACAACAAACAGCTTTCTATATTTGCAGTGTTTCTAAATATTATGACGCCACTTAATCGATAAATTATGCCAATTATATACGTACGCGGTTCAGATAGGCGCGTGTAGCGTTTAGAAAGGTAAAATATATACCTTTTTAATATAAGTATAACACACAACTAGGACGTGGTTCAAAATATACGCTCTACAAATTTATAACATGCTTAACATTTGTATGTAATTGCAAATAAGTCTTAGTCCCTTTAGTGTAAGTAGTACTAATAACATATGTATGTGTTACTTAGTTACACGAAATAAATGGATTTTATATATTATTTAACACAAAATATTACAATACCTACCTATTGAGGTGTTCCTGTTACAACAACTATCACTTTCTCATCGCCAAGCGAATACCCTTTGCTAATTACCATTGCAATTTTATTCAATTTAAAATGCAACCGTTCAATAAACTTTCCTTCAACGTAAGTAACGATAAGTAGTGTACAATCACAGTAAATTTCTCTTTAAAAACTACATTTCCTTTTAATTTACCACCCTTTTTAAACATTCGGCAGTAAATAACGCTACAAATTTTAAAGTACTTACTTTCTTTATTAATGTTTCGCACGCACTTGGATTCGATGCCGGTCTTTATAGTAGCGTTTACACGATGTGCGCGTCCGTGGCCGCTCTTTCAACTGAGGTCTATGTGCGCAAACACGGTGGAGGGAGATCGACACAGAATAACTTAAATACTAGTACAGTTTGAAGACACACTAACTTAAGTACATGGCTAAATAATGGCTACATAAGTTTGGAGATGGAGGCCGTCTTGTCTACCTGTAGTTTCGGATAGTAAGCTAAACTATTCCTACTTCTTAAAGCATTCACTGCCACCGACGCATATAAATGTGTTTTCGTGACATTCGCCCAGTGCCGCTCTCATAATTTTACAGGCACATGTGCGTCAGTGGCACCTGAAGAAGTCTTAGGTTTGATAGCTGCATTCAATTCAGATTCAGTTTAGGTTCGCTCGCTGTCAGATCCATACTAAAAATGACAGATAGAACTTGAACTGAGTCTGCATTGAATCGCATTAAGACGTCATGGTAAGGCCCCAGCGTATCAGCATTAACTATGACAACTTCAATACCACGCTACAGTTTGAAGACGCTACATTAAGGAGCTAATTGGCCACTGTATGTTGGAATTGGAGTGCTTTGACCACTATTGTATCTACATAATGTATTTAAAAGTAACAGGTTAGAAAATTCTATAAAAAAAGAAAAAACTGCCAAGCCACTATAGCAGCAGCTAGGTAGTGCATAAAGTAGCCGGTATACACGTTGGGCCGAAGCCCAACTCTAAGGGAAATAAATAAAATTTATGTACATAATGGAAATTGGGAATGAAATAAAGCACCATCGGCAAAAAAACGCGCATTAAAAATTTAATAATTTACAAAAACGAATTTTATTACGAAGCAGTTTCGGTTTGAAATTGTCCGAGACGAAACGTCATGTCGCAAAAACTAGACATGCCATACGGGTCTCTTCCCCTTACCACTTTCCTGTTCAGCGGGCAGCACTTACGTAAACCCGTAATTGATGGCTGCCTAAAGTTTGAATGCGTCAAAGCTGCGCGTCATGACAGAAAAACTTTAACATTTTATTAGACGAAGATTATTCGATTGAGTTTATACCTGGCCTGGGTCATTCAGAACATCCTGACCTTCAAGGACAAATTTCATATTCATATTCATTTATTCATTGTAAAGTCAAAGTACATATTAAAAAAGATGTTACACGAGATTAGTAGGTGAAGAGTACATTTTATGTGATGTCGCATACAGTACTGGAGCCAACCCTTGTTGTTTGGCTAATCCATTGAAGTTAAGTTCCAGGGATGTAACGGAGATCATTTTATCGGAACCGAAGTTGGAGTCGGAGCTCCGTAACATCCCTGGTAAGTTCATTATACTATCCGACCTTAACCGTTTTGATTTGACACTGGTCCATGACAGTTAAAAAAAATCTCTTCTTTTTCTTTTCTTATTTATGGCGTATCAGGTCACTATTACGACGACAACTTCGCCAACGTCAAAGTAGTAAGTTTCTGTCAAAAATTTCAACAAGCTTTTTTTTTGCTGACTGTACTATCATTGTACTGATTGTAAATTTTAAGTTAATTTGACCAACTGTTGAAGAATTCCTTCCCTCCAGCGAAGACGATCCTGTCTGGGTAACCAGAACTCCACTACCAGATGATTGTATCGACTTAGATATGGAACTAACTTCCTGCTGCAACATTCCCCGAGCGGTACAACTTAGGGATCTTTAAAAAGCGAGCCTTCTTTGTTCTTGAAAGGGCCGGCAAAGCACCTGTGATTCCCCACGTCTTGCAGGTGTCCCTGGGCGATGGTGATCACTTTCCATCAGGTGACCCGTCTGCTCGTTTGCACCCTTATATATATTATATTATTATGTATATAAAAAAAATCGGTTGATGATATCTGCTTCAAAATTGAGTCGCAAGATTCCACGCGGTCATACATACTTACATACATACGATGTTTTTTTACGGTAACACGGTCAAAAAGACTCCCCCCTACCTCCTGGCGGACTCTTAGCCAACGGACAATGATATCCCTCAGAATCTGCCAGGAAATCATTAACCGATGTCCAAGGTGCACCGGACCAAGCACTACTCTTCCCCCTGGATGGATCCAAAAATTAACCGCAGTTCTTGACCACACGCGGAGGCAACCCTACCCGCACCCCTTGAAATCTTTTCAAAATCATTGTCACGTGTTATGTAACCTAATTTCCATTTTGCACGCGACCAAGATACAAACTTAAGATGGGCCTGTTTTTTACATAATCAAAATGATTGAGATTGTGTATAAAAACTCGGGCCGACCGGTTTCAACTTATGTAAAAAAATATTCAATGATATATTGTTCTCGTGTCGGACCTCAATACGAAATACGTGTTTTGTGAAACAGAGTAAAGACGAACGGAGGTTCCTCATAAAATATGCTCGTACTTGGTATGTACTTGGTATGTAAATATTAGTGACTAAAGATGTTGTGGGTACATTACATAGGCGTCGCAGTCACAGATCAAGCTTTTTGGCCTTTTTGGCAGTGCTTTAGGGTACAGAATTGGTTGTTTCCCAGACGATACGTCCTTACGCCATAATTTTGTCTGTAATAAACGCAGTTGTCCTTAATTAGGGTGTATAAATTCCAGGTTGGTAATGTGCCGCGTACCTACCTACACTCCATCAAACAAAATTGTCAAACAAAAGGAAAAATGTACGAGGTGAAGCTATAATAGTGCTTGCTAACGAATGGAAAAAGTTATGATTGTTTGCCGAACACAGCGATGATTCCACGGACGGGCTTCGTTCGTTTAGAAAATCACATACCTAGTAAGCTTACGGACGTAATCCTGCGATAAAAGCTAGTAGGTACCCATTGTTACGCCTATTCCATCGGACATAGTGAACAGCTAAGTAATTTCATAGTTATTGCCTTGGCTGGTTGATAGAAATCTGAGTACTCTAAGTAGGTTTACAATATTATAAATAATTATAATATTGTAAACCTACTCAGAATACTCTACCGAGCTCAAGCGAGAACAAATAAAGAGACACTCCACTCTTTACCATGGTGGCCACTGATTTAAAAAATATTACATACCAACATGTCACTGTTGAAATACCGGTATAAAATTAGGCCATTTGTAAACATTTAGGTAAATAAATATACTTACTCCTGTACATTTACAATTCAAATTACCTTTCGGGTTTTACACTATTTTGAGTTTTTGAAGTGTAAAAATTACTCGTCAAGATTGAATAAAAATGTAGGTAACTAGGCTTTTGCAGGTGTGAGGACCAGGACCTTGCGCAAGGTCCTTCCGGATCGCGCCATCACACTCGCTAATCCTTCCGCTGCACTGTGCATGCACTCCTGACCTATGTTCCGGCAAGGATAGTAGCCGGTGGAATTACTGGCTGGAAATTACTGTAGTATTTTACCTCCTGGGCTTGCAACGCATCTGCAATGGTCTGGTTTTGAGGATATTTATGGACAGTCCACTTTCGATCGTTTGCCATTCTTGTTGTAAAAATAACGACTAATTATCTTTTTGTATTCCACCGTACGTGTATACTCGTATCGTTCTATACTTAATTTAATTTAGGATGAGAAACCACAACAACATTATATTGCGGTTCGTGAACTGTAATCTCTTAACAATTTGTACTAGAGTAACAATTGACGACACGCAAATAAAGTGACACTAAAACAATTTTATTTTGCGGCCGCCAAACTTTTGCACTGTACTATTTGCTAGGTAAGAAATAGTTGACCAGACGCAATTTAAGATTATTGTGGTTTCTCATTCTAAATTAAATGAAGTATATTTTATCAATATACAGATGCAATCTACTCGATAAAGGCCTCAGGGGCGTGAAACGTATCTCGGAATCATAGTGCAGGAATACTGTTTTTTAGGCACTTGTCCCACCGCCGGCGAGTAGCGAGAAGCGAGTGTTTTTTAGTATGGAACTTTTGTCGCCCGGCGACAAAAGCGACAAAATTTCTATACTAAAAACTCTCGCTTCTCGCTACTCGCCGGTGGTGGGACAAGTGCCTTACCATTACCATTTTAAATCGGCCCACTGGACTGTTATTCAGCCGACGTGTTGTAGTTAAAATAGGTAAAGCTTTGACACGAGCATACTTAATTATAAACTATACCTACTTTCGCAAGTTATCCTTTTCGTGTTTTGTTTGGCATTTCTTAGAATGCAAAAAAAAACGGCCAAGTACGAGTACGACTCGCGCACCGAAGGTTCGTAAAAATTCGGCAAGTGAACATAAAATCTAGTGTTCAGTTCAGCGAGCTCGTAAGCAAATCGTATGCAGTTTGTGCTCAATTTATATTGGTTATTTACATAGATACAACAAAAAAGATTTTTAGTCTTACTATGTACTTGTATTGTACCTACTGTAATTTCTACGACAACTTCTCTACAACATCTTTCGAGTCTGTTTAACCCCCGGGCCACATTAGCGGGCGAAGGTTCGTGTCGCGTTGTCGCGAAAAAAGTTCGAGTTCGTGTAGCCACGAACTATGTGGCCACACTTAGACCAAATTATCGCGATAAAAACTTCGGACACACTTAAAGACAAAATGTTGCCAATCAAAATAACTAGTGGGTTCAGCTTTGGTTAGACAGACTCTACCCCCCTATTTTTTGGGAGTAGTACGGCAATTCCTATGGAAACACCTTTTCTATGGCTGTACCTGTCTTTCGGTTGATTTTTTCACAGCTGGCCTTACTGGAAGGTTTTTGCTTTTGTGGTAGGTAGGTACGCAACTCTAAAAACAGGTAAAGTTGCGTAGAAGCGCGCTATCATTTAAAAGTTATTAATTAATGTCCGACTTTTCCTCATCACGATTCTATAACTTATCGTTTCTTTAGGCCTGGGTGTTTCAAAACTTTAACATTCAATAAAGTACCTACCTACCTATAGTATAGTTCAAAGGGTCATGGTCTGCGCTAGGGCTTAATTAAGACTTAAGGATGTCGTAATCATTACGATATGGGTTAATTAAAAACTGCCACGAACGCCTGGTACCTTTCGTTGATTGTTTTAAGTACTTACCTAATTTGATCGTTTTGATTGTACTAAGCCTGTTAAGGCTTTAACTCAAAACAGGCCCAGCTACCACTCCAGATATTTGGCTGTGAATAATATAAAAAAAACAGCATCGTCACTGATCCTTAATGTAGGTAACTAGCTACATGGGCTGTATGGTTTTAAACCTTCCCTTTTTTTCGTATCAAAAGACACAATTGTATCATTGAAAATATTTTTTAAGAAGAAGGGTCTAAGTTGTGTGTAAAACCTTGGCAAGAAATTAGCAAGTGTTTAATTTCCTGAGGCAACACTGAATCGTAAAATAATCTGATTCTGCGCTTATTCTGTTATGTGGCTATTAATTTCATGATGGAATTATTTGGAATTATTAGTGCCCATCAAAATGAAGAAGCCTTTTTGTTACTCCCAATCCCCAGTAGCCGCTACATTATCGTTTTACAAAAAACATAAAGAGCTGACGGAATGATAAGGACAGACGCACACGACTTCAGAATCGCAGAGCTTCCAACAGGGCTTAATATTTAATTTGTGAAATGATATTTATCAAACATGTCTGTATAGACTTAATCCATTTACCTTTTTTTTTTTTTTTGAAAGAAGACAAAATCCGTCATCAGCTGTCATAATCATAGCTGTCATGTTCGGCTGTATGGTGCAAAACCTTCGCCTATTCCCTTGCGGAATGAATTTTAAAAACAACAGCTGTCATGTTTATGTCAACGTTAAACGTCAGTCGTCAGGCAAACAAGATGCTTTCACGTGAAGATTCCACACTTTTCTATGTACTTTGTTTGTAAAATTTATTAATAACGTAATTAGAGAACCATTCGAATATTTAGTTACTTTTAATACAAATTTTCCTCATAACTATGTTCGGTTTAAACTTGAGACGCGTGTACTGCGTTTGTGACAAAATTATAGTTCGTACATTGAGAAATCGGAGGTTCGAAGTTGCCGGCCCCAATCCTGGCCTGGACAAAAGAGTATCGGCATTTCGTGAGGAAGGAATCCCTATAATGGACGACGCTGAAGAGCTCATCGAACAGTCTGATAGTGATTTTCGCAATGTAATTATAAGTTTTCCATGAACACTTTCAAACTTAACTAACCTTAAACTGTGTTCCGTTGTGGTGTGTGAACTTATTATCTGTTCTTGTTGCATTTGACTGCTTCAGCAGGCCAAAAGTCCATATGTAATCAATGTAACTTTACTTTCCAGGTCGCTGGCGCATATAAAGACCATCTGAAAGAAAGTGTTGCTGGCAGGCACGAACTACGTCAGAAAATCATTACAGAAAAGTATTTTAAAGAGAACTTGCCCAATTTGCTGACATGGAGTGAAAAGGAGCAAATACGACACCTGGCAACGACTCAGCCTGATGAATGGACCCCTGATAGGATAGCAGAGAGCTTTCCTGTAACAGCAGCTGTAGTTAAGGTGAGAAACTTGAATCACAATTTTAATAGCTGAGTATTCACTGAGCGAGCCGCCGCGCGAGGCAGCCTCGTGCAAGAAATCCTACTGATCGAGGCTGCCTCGCGCGGCAAAGCCGAGCCACGGTGAGGCTGAGGCAGCATTGCGCGCTAATATTTCTCCACGCATCTTCTTTTAGTCCTCTATTTGTATAATCGGGACATTGCGCATCCCATAATCGTCTATATTCACCATATAGTTGAATTAATTTAAGACACCGCTCTTTATCCATGACGCTAATAATACGCAACAAACAAGTGAGGCAAAACAACCGTCTTGAGTGAGCGCGGCAAACGTGTTGAGGCGCCTTTGAGCATGGACAAAAACCGACAACGCGCGGCTCGGGTCGAGGCACGCTCGCCCGAGGCAAGACATGCGTTCGCCTCGGGCGAGGCACGTCCTGACAGGCCGAGGATTTGCCTCACGAAGCTGCCGCGCGAGGCGGCTCGCTCAGTGAATACGCGGCTATTAAGATTTATTTGTATTTATTTTCTGATAGTGTAAATGCGAAAGTTAGAATGGATGAATGTTCATTACTCTATCACACCAGAACAGCTGAAAGATCTGAATAAAATTTGGCACCGAAGTAAATTAAAGAAAATTGCAATGCTTTGGCAATCTAGTCCTAAACAAATTCTTCACTAATATAATATTTTCACCCTTAATTTATGTGAATTTAAGGGTTAAGCAATTTGAGCTAATTTTTGCCACTAACATTGTTTTGTTTTCTAGAAATTACTCAAATACCCATGGAAACCAGCTACACAGGACCGAATAGCCCGCCATGATGCCTCAGCCATGAGGAATTGGAGAGAACTTAAAGAGGATAATCTGGACATATCTCAAGACTTAAGGCAGCATCTTCTGAAATTCTCAGAAAGGACCATACCACCATTGAATAGAGAATCTGTTAAACCAAGCCTAATGGAGGAAAAAATGGGAGAATTTGAAAAGATAATCCGAAGATGTGCTGACAATAAAAGCAAAGAACCAAATGAAGAAACTAACAGTACTGAAGTAGCTATACACAGCCCTAATAATAAGATTGATGAAAAGAAAGACAAAAAAAGAGTAACACTTGAAGAGATGACAGCTAACATTAAGAATAGATTAGAAAGTGGGAAAGCCATTGACCTACCAGACCAAATATTACTGAGTGCAGTTAATTCAAATTCTGTTGAAATGTCATCTAAAACACTAAGTAAAGAAATTGATTTGCATGATGCAGCGCAACCAAACGCAGTTGCAGAGTTAAAGGATAGTGATGAACAACAAACATCCGTAATGGAGTATCCAGAAAGAATTAGGATTCCAAAGAAAGCATACAAGAAAGGCGCAACATATAAGGTAAATGATTGCTATTATGACCATGATGGTATATTCTTATACAGAGTCTTAGGAATGTCTAATTAAGTGTAAATGTATAGTAAATAAAACAAGTATATCGAAGCCTTAAATATTTTTATATAAAAATTATATGTTTCATTATACTCATCAATCAAAATAAAAACACTACATTTTAATAAACAATACAATTGAACTTGGAACAAACATGGTGTACATAAATTGCATGTCTTTTACAAATTCATACAGAATCTTAACATTGAAACTTTGATCAGACTAAATGATTACGACATCTTTGTAAAAATATATTTCAATAACTATGCGGTGATTGTACAACATTAAATGGAACAAAAATATGGCTCATAATAATCACTTGAGGCAAATAAAAATAAGCTAAAACACGAGCTATCGGAAACGTAATGCCATCGAATATACAATCCGTCACAATTGCCAAAATATACATCCATTTCCATGCCTGGCAAAATACCTAAGTTTAAATTACAAACTATAATATTGCCATAACGATTGCCTCATGTCTTTACATTTCTAAACATCAAAACAACTCTCACAATATGGTTTACATCTGCTCCTAAAATTAATTATAATATTCTTTTATGAAAAAATTTAAACACAATGTGGATTATATCCAATTATAATACATATGTTTATTTATAACTCATTCAGTTTGTAATGTTAGTATCATTGAGTATTGGATTGGATTGAAGAAATAATGATTGTCGAAAATACAGAATATATATAAAGTTTCTAAGTAGGTTTGTTTAAGACCAACAATAACCCTACAATATTTAAGTATAATGAGTGTTTATGCTCCTAATTCACATTTTAGACAGATTCATTTAAACTTGACATTATATTAAACCAACAACACAGTTCAATTTCATAATATATTTATTTTATTACCATAATATTGACACCTTCATGAATACTTTCGAATTTTGGCAGTCACATTATTTGCTTTATTAGAACTTTCGAAAATGGTGAGGACATAAAGAATCGTTAGAAGCTTATTGTGTTAGGTTTATTCAGGAACCCTGAATGCGCCTGCGTAACTGAAAAAGTATTAAAGTATGCAGTCTTTTAAGAACTGTGCCACACAACCTTTATATACACACACATGCATACCTGCTTTCGAAAGTCCCCTATCACTTCAAAAGTGTGATGTGAATTACTGTTGATTGCATGCAGCACATTTCTTATGAAGCCAACCCCTACTTTCTACCGCGATTTTAAAACTGTGACAAATAATGCGACTCTAATACATTTAATAATTAGCATTCGTTTACGAATATAACTGTTTAGTGAAATCACTCAAAAGCAAACGACATTATACGCGTTTGCGTCAAATAGGCGTAACACCACGCAACCTAGTATACAATATAAATATGTATGTATGTACATTCACATTTTGTTATGGCTATCCGGAATACCTTATTCGTAGCACCCACGGTTTTAGACTAATGGATATGCAATGGTGTAGATTTTCAAAGCCCACTTAAATATTAAGCTTCAATGCAAAATATGGGTTGAAAATTTGAGGGTTTGCGAAAAAATGCATGCATTCTATTACTTTGTAACATGGACTCAAATATTTTGACATTGGGGCATTTTATTATTCACTTAGGCCAAACTAATAAATGACCTGATAGTGGTGTTAATTCCATCTCTAACAGAAATAAGCTATGATATGACACAAATATATTGCTACATATTTTGAAAACGCATACAACCACATAATACTAATACAGACATTATTATCAATTTATTCGAAGTAGTTATTCGTAAGCTTGAAGATTATTTTAATTGGTGTTCCTAATTTCATATCATTGGACGGTGCTAGTATCTGTAGCTGAAATGGTAGTTTTTAATTACGATCATTAGTTGTCAGTACCTAAAACTGGTGCAGTCAAAATTCTGTAGAGATATTCCCTTTGGACTAATGGGTCGATTCGTAACGACCCAACCCAATTACGCGGCTGCTTTTTAAATTTATTTTGATTTACTGTCTTCGCATGGTCTATCCATATTAAAATTAGTTACAGCAAGTAGAATCGAATATCTCCTAAAAATTTAGCATTTTTGTGACCATTAATATCAATTAATTTTGTCACCGTATGATTATGAAAGCGATTCTTGCAACCACACGATGACATATCCATTACATTTGCACATTATGAAAGACTACAATTGAAATAAATCTTTTAATCGTATTTTTAACTTTTTAAACTAGTAATTCTGGCAAATGTTGCAATGCAACTCGGTCAGTTTAGTTAACTATATAATGATACCTTAAGTTGCAACCAATTTCTGAGTATCTAAACAGTTCACTAGACATCAGTTACAATGATACCTGTCTTAATATTGGCCCGGGTATTCCAAGAAACAACGACATAATCGAAGTAACTCCTAAATTTCCAGTACTTGACTTCGGAACTGTCCACACTGTCTTCTGATTCAGAATAATATTAATTCTGTTTCTATGCTAAATACAGTAAGACTTTATTGTCTTGAATAGTTATTCTTTCACCGATCATATTAGACCATGGTTAAATAATGATTTAATGATTTAAGTTTATACAATAATGGCCCACACAAAATTTACAGACAACCAATTAAGGCTGGCCTTTGTATTTCGGCTGCCTTGTCTCTTACTATGTCTCAACCAGAAAGTTGAGAGCATTATTACAGCTAAACATTATTTGATACGACTTGCTTTGTCTGTATGTGCATCCCACTCTAAATACACCAGTAAGAAGATGCCATACAGTAGATACGACATCGTAAATAAGGAAGGAATCCAACGATATACGATCAATTTTGTAAGAAACGTAATCAACCTAGGAAGTTGACTGTGTAATCTCACTTTTGCTGGTAAAAAGTTAAACGGCAAAATAATGAACAAAAAGGCACAACCCTTAAACTACAGCTGCAAAACATACGAAAAGATCACACGGATTCTTTTTTTCCGACGCAGCTATATTGATATCCCCTTCAAACGATGTAGTAACTTCAAAAAGCAAGTCTTGCTTTTGTTTATATGATCGTGAATAAACGAATGGTCTCAATACTTATAAACATCACATAACTATGGGTCATTCGTCCATAGCGAGTCTTAGCCTGCGGAAGTAATGTCTGCAGCATACGGCGGTAGGCGAGGGCGGTAAGTCATGGGGACGCACTTCGCCACCCAACTGTTCCAGGGCTCGAGTGTACTCACGTTGGAAGGCGACCAGGTCGATGTTATGATCGCCGAGGGCGGCCATTGCTAGGAAGAGTACGTCTCTGTGGATTAGAGATGAGTTGGTGTGTGAATGCTGGTTGAATAGTTGATTCTGTAATCATGAGTCACTGGCGTAACTATAGGATGGCAGGTCTGGCAAAATGCCACGAGCCCCTGGCTCTAAGGGGCCCCGAACTGGCTTAGCCTAGTGCACAGAAGGGACGATGATGCACTTCTTTATATTGAGGGACCCCCATCTGATGAATTTGCCACGGTCCCCAGACGTTATATCTACGCTACTCGTCTCACTCATGTCAAAGTTCTAAAAAACTTGTAGGTTTATGCTTTGGTTTTCATCGAGGAGATTGCAAAATTATCTCACTAGTATAAAGTAAGTTTGTTGTTGTTGTAACGAATCTCACCTAAAGAAAGAATGATACCGCTTGTTGCCAGCCGTGTTCTCTCGCCACGCGGCGAGCCGGCGCAGTGCGTCCACTAGATCGTTGCTCAGCAAGCCGTCCAACACCGCGAGGATTACCCTGCGATTGAGGTGTGTGTTCGTTACAGTATAAGGAATAAAAATAACAGATAGGAATAGGGCTGGGAGGTAGCCACAACCACGAGCTAAGGTCGCTACAAGTTATGGATGATAATAATTGAACAGCGATTGTGCAGCGCTACGATTAACCAACAGTAGCCGCTAATATCATTTTAACATTTGACACCCTGTTGACTCACCACAAGTCAACCGTGCCGAAAGGTACAATATGTCTACAAATTATGCGGCTAGACCAGGGTTTGTTAGCTACTTTCGTGACGCCATTATTTAGCTCCAAATGTAGCAGCTAGGTGTTTCTAAAGTTGCGTGCAACTGAACCCTCTACTAGGTAATTATAATAATGACTTGTCTACACTATTCACAACACGACAGGGTTCTCCATGAGCAAGTAAGTAAGATTAGATTAGATTAGATTATTTATTCATTCAATATAAATAAATCATTATCGTTTATTCATTATTATTATTTATTCATTATTATTGTTTGTTCATTATTATTTTCGTTTATTCATTTAATATAAGTAAATGCTTTATTGTACAAATATAAAGAAATTGACACAAATCACAAAAAAAGACATTAACTATACAAACCAAGCCAGCAGCAACAGTTCTTAGCTTAATTAAGCTTAATGTTCAACCAGTGTATGAACCTCAAGTCAACCCTGTAGAAAGGTATAACAAGTCTGTGCTCACGTATGCGCAGTGGCAGCGGGGCTCTCTGTGAGCAGCAAGGCCTGCACGGCGCGCGAGCGTTGCTGCTCGTGGCGGCGCTCGCGCCACGCTCGGTGCAGCGACGCGCCGGCCTCGCCGTGGAGGCGAACCAGGTCCCAGCTGCATACCACACGGCAACCTAGAATCCAAAACTCACGATATACCATACATCCATGGTAGTCTTATAGTCCAAAAACAACGCGAACACTACCATACTGTTCAGTGGCCTTACCATAACATCTTAATGCTATTCAATCCCGATTATTTTTGACATTTTTGACACTTAGTATGGATCTGACAGCGATCGATCCAACTTTGGTTCGGAATTGAATCGCTTTTGTTTTATTTATTTTTTTATGTGAATATGAAGGCAAACGAGCAAGCGGGTCTCCACTGCCCATAGACACCCGCAACCCCGGAGGGTTTGCAGATGCGTTGCCAACCTAGAGGACTTAGATGAAATGCCTCATGTGCCCGTAATTTCCCCGGCTGTCTTACTCTCCACACCGGAACACAGCAGTGCAAGCACTGCTGCTTAGCGGCAGGATTAGCGAGTAAGATGGTGGTAGCGATCCGGACGGACCTTGCACAAGGCCCTACCACCCGCAATTAAGACGCCATGATAAGGCCCCAAGAATAGCAATCTCTAGCAATCCCTAGCAATCTCTGTGAACAGGGGCTGTTGCATTCTGTCACCTTAAAATTTGAGCGCAAGTGACAGTTGCCTTGACATTTACGCATGTTCATGTGAGTTGTAAACACGTACGCTATCTTATCCCTTTGCACTTCGAAAGAAATATTTAGTGCTGATAGTGTTTTTTTTATGACATAACGACCAAGATCGACGACACTGCCGCAGTGGGCGGATAGGCACGAGAGATACCCAAACGTCCACACGCAGAAGGCGCTATTGTGGAAATGAACGAAGCCTCAGTGATTAGTTCCACTCACCAGTGCTGTCTGGATCGGGCAGTGTCTCAGCGCTTTGATAAAGCGTCGAATAATCAGCGCACAGTAAGTCGGGCAGATGACTCTCGATGTTAGCGCGCTCAAGGTACCAAACCAGGTTCCAGTACACTATCGGATGGGACTCCACAAATTCAGGCTCTAAAAGGCAAGCGTCGCCTTCTCTACCTGTTTAAAAACGTAACAGGTTTTAATTATAGACGTAGGCTTTTGGCTGATATTTATCCGAATAGGCTGTTAACTAACTAAACTCACCTAATATAGATTCGAACTCTTTCCTTAGCACCAGTGGGTTTAAATAAGGCACACTCAACGTTTCCTTTTGCGTCTGACCTTCACGCACAATCTGAAAAGCGAACGAACCACATGAGAACCTTCACCATGCTCATGTATCAATTACTAGCTTCTGCCCGCGACTTCGTCTGCGTATTATACATATCAACCTTCCTCTCGAATCACTTTATCTATTAAAAAAAACGCATCAATATCCTTTGCGTAGTTTTAAAGATCTAAGCATACATAGGGACAGACAGACAGCGGAAAGCGACTTTGTTTTATACTATGTAGTGATTTTGATTTACTTTCAACCGTAAGTAGATGTTGGCCAAATAATACGCCAATCTCGACAACAAAATCAGACCCCTCAACATAAGTGACTTCTTTCTGCCAGATACTTCTCCATTTTAAACGGGAAAACAGAAAGACTCTACAGGTTAAACTAACCGGTACAGAGTAACCCCCTTATTCATAAACGCTCTGTAGGCTTCTGGTAACTTAGCAATCGTTTGTCCTTATCTGTCACTTTGACATTTACCTTTCACAGATAAGGACAAACGATTACTTAGTTAGCAGAAGCCTATAGAGCGTTTATGAATAAGGGGGTAAATATAGCGAAGTATTTAGTCGCTAGCACTTGTTTGATCGCTGATCGCGGGATAGACAAAGGTATTATTTACTACCCGCGCTTACTATGGCATTACAGGCAGCGAGTATTTACACACCACACACATTATAGACCAACTGCTCAAATGAGTCCTCGCAGAGATGTACAAAATGGTTTTAAAAAAGCATTTAAATACAAAATGCAAAATACTTTTCAGATTTACTAGCAAATAGTTTTGCGTTTTTTATTTCAAATGCTAAATGCAAAATAGGTATTTTCAAAATACTTTTTCAAAATAAAATACCTTTTGACCAGATCGAATGATATTTTTATTTATTTTAGGTATTTATCATGAGAAATAGAATAGAGATACAATGCCGAGCCAAATAGCACCTTATGCATGACATTTTGGTCATATTTATCAGTACGCGTATCAATAAATTCTGTTATGTTATTAATAATAATAATTAGCAGGCGCCTCTATCGGTCAAATTCGGCAAAACATGCGTCATTCGTTCATTTCATTTTGTTTGACTAGTACTGTTGGCTAAACTATTTTGCATTTTGAAATGAATATTAAAAATGCAAAATACATCTCAAAAGGTATTTTCAAATAAAATACAAAATGCTTTTTAATAAAAGGCATTTAAATGCAAAATACAAAATAGGTATTTTGTATTTGCATTTTAAATAGAAGTATTTCAAATAAATCGCATCTGATCTCTGCATTGACTTACAATAAACAATTAGACTCCCAATCGCAAACAAAAGTGCCTCAAGAAACGTCCGAGTGGCGTTGTCTATGTATTGTGTGTGTCAACACATCAACTTACACAGATAACATTAACATATTCGTTCAAATTAACACCTTATTTCGTGGCAGTAATGTTTAATGACAATCGCATACGATCGTGAGAAGTAATAACACGACGCCACGCGCTGGAAACCTGTCTGTCTCTTGTTCTCAAACGCTTGAGATTACGGTGCGAAAGAGACATGTACATTGTTATCGAAGCGCGGTCGAAACACGACTGAACCAAAACTCTGCACAATAGACGCGTCGTGCAGACTTTTGCTTCCGACAGTTTTTGAGCGTGATTGGGAGTCTAGGTGTTTATTGTAAGTCAATGGATCTCTGGTGCTCGCGTCTGGGTGGGACGACCGTGGGGAGCTCTCTCGGTGCGGGCGGGGTAGTGCGCCTGCCGCCCGCACAGAGCTCCCCGCGGTCGTCCTACCCTGAGCCCCTGCACCGTACTCGTTTAAGCGCTCGGTCTGTCCAGCACTGACCAGCACAGCCAACAGTGGCACAGTATGTCGCCCGCAGGCGGTGCAGCGCGTGTTGAGGTTGGAGTCATCGGCCGCCCAGCCCGCCATTATGTCTTCGTCGTAAAGTAACGCGAGGCACTGGTGGCATTGCGAGCACGAGGATATGTGCGCGGTCACCGTGTGAGAGGAGTTTGGATTGCTCTAGAAAATTAGAGGGTTATGTTGTGTTATGATTGCCAGATTGTACAGAACAGACGGTTCGTTGAGATAAAGCCCATTCAGCTGTAGTATAGTTTATTTTTTATGGTTGCCAGCACTAAAATGTCAAAATGGCTGCACATTCAAATCTCGCGTCCTTTTTGGGACCGCTATAAAACAGTACCGTGACTGAAGGACAAGGACATGTCAAATCTGTCTTTTTTGTTATTTCTCGCAAGTATCGACTTTAAGTTTTTTCAGCGGTCTTTCAGTAGCTTACTAACCGTGTGAGGCGGATAGAGGTTGTCAGGTAAATGCGACAGTAGTGTGGCCAGGGAACCTCTCTCCATACTGCACGCCAGCTCTGCGTCGCTCGACGCTCTTCGAAAACTCATGCCGCCGCCCCATTCTGTAACGGACAAAGTTCATGTTCCTAAATAAAATAGTTTCATAAAAAACAAATATTACCTACTTGAATCCGATTAAAATGTCTTACCCCCTTGTACATAAACGCTCTATAGGCGTCTGCTAACTTAGTAATCGTTTGTCCTTATCTGTCACTTTGACTTTTACCATTCACAGATAAGGACAAACGATTGCTAAGTTAGCAGAAGCCTATAGGCGTTTATGAATAACGGGGTTAAACTACGCAAAGCATGTACACCTCTTGAGATATTTTTCAAAGTTCTTTTACTAAAGAAATAATTTCAACATTCACGCTTTTATGTTCTAAATGAATTAGAAGTTAACATGAAACGGCATGAAACTTAAGACGTTTTATTAACAAAAATAATAAGAAAAGAAAACATTTTCAAAACTCCCACTTTTTGGTGAATATGCATGATTTGATTATGCAATATCATCGGAGCACTTCATGTACTAAAATTGGAAACAATCTGAACACTGCAAGTGATTCAAAGTTCACCACTTGTACGGACCAGGGTTAGCTACTTAACCCCGTATTAGATGCTAACCCGGGGCTAAGTAGTGTCAAAATGTATGGAACTGTCAAACCTAACACTAAGTTAGTGATTTAATTTTTTTTTCACACCACCTGCTCGACAATGGCTAATTATATATCATGTAAACCTTACTCAAAGTAACTCATTATAGCCCTTGGCTTTGGCCGGGTAGTAATATTGTACTGAATTTCATTATAACCCGCCGGTTAGTAATATGAATCTCACTTCTCATGGTTCTTATTATTATACTCTTAAAGTCTAATTTCGTAAAACTCACACGGCTCCGAAAATCGAGATGGCCATGCCACGGCATGCGGCGGCGTTCGATTTTCAAACGAATGAAACAAATTTCAAATAAAACAAAAGCCGCGAGTGTTTGCTGGCGCTGTGATATAGTTACGCATTAGAACTGCTAAGATTCCAAATAAAAATATTACAACTGGACCAATGTTGGAAATATAATTTTTAGGGTTCCGTACCCAAAGGGTAAAAACGGGTCCCTATTACTAAGACTTCGCTGTCCGTCCGTCCGTCCGTCTAGACAGTTGAAATTTTTACAGATTGTGTATTTCTGTTGCCGCTATAACAACAAATACTAAAAACAAAATAATAATAATTAAGGGGCTCATAGACAAAAAACGTGATATTTTAGCCCTATTTCATGGCTACCACTCGCCGAGCTAGATCTCAAGAACTGTAATAGCTAGACAGTTGAAATTTGCACGGATTATGCATTTTTATTGTGGCTACAACAACAAATACTAAAATCAAAACAATAATAATAATTAAGGGGGGCTCCCATACAACAGAGTAGTTGTTGGCGTTTTAACAGAGTAACGTTAACAGAGTAGTTGTTAGCCTTTTTTCTGGTACGGAACCCTTCGTGCGCGAGTCCGACTCGCACTTGGCCAGTTTTTTACTTTTAATTTTGTTTTACTTACTGTTGTTTAAATGAAATTCTTTTTCTAGTTGCCTTGGTTTTTATTGTCTCGCAAAAGGTGAGAAAAGTAGAGTATACTCCTCGGAGATAAAACTGTTTATGTCTTGGGTGCGCTTAAATTCTTCGCTCCTCTCAGGACTCAATCTTAATTCCCTCGCTACGCTCAGGAATTAACTCATAACACCCTCGCTGCGCTCGGGAGTTAAATCTAGAGTCCTTCGGTACGCTCAGGATTCAATATCGCGCCCGTGACATAATACAGTGCTTTATCCCCTCGGTGTACAATCTACTATTACTCTGTACTGTGCAAGTGGGGGCCTTACAAGTTTAAGTCAATTAAAAGCTTAATATTAAGCAATTACTTACTTAACACAAGTCAGGCAGTTACCTTACTTTTTGCTTGCCACGGGGAGATCGCCTATGACGTATCTACCTCAGTTTTATATAGTGCTAGCGACCCGCCCCGGCTTCGCACGGCATATTCTGCATGTATTATACATATAAACCTTCCTCTTGAATCACTCTTATCTATTAAAAAGACCGCATCAAAATGCGTAGTTTGTTTTAAAGATTTAAGCATACCTACCAGTGGCGTGGCGTCCTTAGAACTCGATTCCCACCGGCTTGCCTATTTTAAGGCAGTTGGGTACTATATTGTGCAGAATTATAGGAAAAGGCTAGTTAAATTCCCTTTGGCTTGCCTTCTGATATACTTCACGCCGCGCCACTGATACCTACGTATAAACATAGGGTCAGAGAAAGCGACTTTGTTTTATACTATGTAGTGATATGTAGTGATGATATCATAGACAAGCCCTGTCTTAATTCTACCAATTACCATCAGGATTGATTTCTGATGAGCCATCCGTAGACTCTTCATCGGCCATGAGACTGCTCAGCGCGCTGGTAGCGTTGCCTATAGCGCCCTTCACAGGCGTAGAGTTAGCAGATATGACCTCTTTCATCTCGTCAAATTTCTTCGCCATACTGGTGGCGGCGAACTTGAGACTGCTAAGACCGCTCTGTAGGAGTTCGTTGGATTTCTTCCCCGCTATGCTAGTTGGGCTGGAAAAGCTTGCCAGATTAGTGCTTTTCACTCTAAGTTTATAAGCTAACAGAGACACCACAAGTCTTCATTTACATAATTATAAAAAACTCAGCCAATTTAGGCGAGAGACCTTATTTTATAACGCACTCGACATTACAAGCGTATTCGTTCATATAGTCTGGCAGCTAAACCACTGCAGGCAGATGACACTTCCAAATGTCATTTTACGAAATAATGATACCACATTTATTTCACTAGTGCTCGACTAAGGTCACGTAATGAATGATTTGATTATTGAACGAACGAAATATTTTATGAATGTCACATTCGTAGTTTAGTATATTTCAAAATAAGCGCGATACTTTTGAGGCATTCAAGGTTCATATTAACATAGTAGATAAAATGTGCTATGACTTTATAATAAACGTAAATAGTGACAGCAGCAGTGAAACTGATTCGGAATAATTTAAGTTTTTAAGTAAAAGTACAAAGGTAGAAAAAATATTAATGTGATAATTGTTGTTTTATTTATGGCAAAATGGGGAATGAGTTGAAAACTGGTAACTGATTTGACATGCTTCCGCACATTTCCAAATCGCGCTCTTACACTACTAACTAGAAAACATCCAAAAAAACATTATTGAACAAACCATTTTATTAAAATACGCTTTGAAAATTCTCATTTATGACGCAAATAAATTTCATTACATCGTTCATTCTTTCATTCACTCACTAAGTCACATCACTATTTAATATTTGCCAAAAACTGACAACACTGAAAGTGTCATCTGGCTGCAGTGGTTTATCTGCCAGACTATAGAAAGCGATGGCGAATGCGATTGTGAACGCACTAGCGATAGACAACGGTCATTGAACTACGGTCCAAATTAACAACATAGGCAATAGGAAACCCGATTTAACACTGAACTCCTTATGTCAGATATGTATTTCGAATTGTCGTAGTTACTTGTCGTTTGTTACGTTTATGAAATTGGCGCCAAGCAGTGTCCGCTAATAATACGATGGTAAGTACTTATTATACAGGGTGTATCAGATACCCCCTAACAATAATCCACTGGGGTATATAACCATAGCTATAGAAGCTAAAAAAAAACATTAAAAAAAATTGGAGTAATAACCATTCCTATAGAAAAAAAAAAAAAACTCCAATTTTTTTTAAATATCTTTTTTAGCTTCTATAGCTATGGTTATATACCCCAGTGGATTATTGTTAGGGGGTGTCTGATACACCCTGTACGTACTTACACATTTATTTCAATTTTCTAGCGTCTAATCATAGGTACCATTTTGGAGGTTAAGGTAGTATTCTCTTATCATTATCGACTATTAACAAAATAATTACGAAATCCGTACTCTAAAAGCGGCATCACTTCCGTTAACAGCATTAGCACTAGAGCGCGCGAGATAGACTACCCGTCTCTTTCTAAAACGTACAGTAAGAAAAAGACGAGCGACACAGCTCTCGTGCGCCCTCGCTCTACCCATGATCACATACATACCTTTTACAAAACGACAAAATAATCACATGCATGGAAAAATAACATAAATTATGCAAAAAAAAACGAGCGCAGCAAACTTACCTGAAATAATTCTCGATCATAGCTTTCCCGATTTTCATGTTATCTTTGCGTAAGGAAAGCCGGCCGGGCGAATAGCGTCTAAGAAAACAAACGAGCTAGCAAACATTGTGCGAAACAAAAATTAAACGTGGAAACTAAAGTCACATAGTGTTCGCTCCACGTGTAGTTTTATATACCTATCAATAGTCAATACATTTCAATATTATACAGGGTGTTTGGTAGCCAGGTGCAAAGCTTTAAGGGGGTGATAGCCGAGGTATTTTTGAACATTTTAAGCCATACATGTCTTAGCCGAAATTTGATTTTTTTTATTGAAAGTTTAGAAATTGTATGAAAATACCCAGAATTTGATAGAAACGAGTCAATATTGCACCAATGAGCGTTAATTAGTAAACAAAATCTTTTATTTCGGATAGTTTAATGTGTATTGGACCAAATGAAACAATATTTAAGTGTCTGTCTTGCCACAGAAACAAAATGGAGGCTCAGTGCCATAAAAAAAATCCTGGAAATGTTCAAACATTTTTAAAAACATGCCTGTTTATTGTTCGTTCTTTTAAGGTATCAATCATTCACATTGCTTGCTAAATCTGAGATAAAAAGTAAAAACCAAACTCGGGGGCACTTAAATACTGTTTCATACACATTAAACTATCCGAAATTAAAGATTTTGTTTCCAAATTAACGCTCATTGGTGCAATATTGAGTCGTTTCTATCAAATTCTGGGTATATTCATGAAAATTCTAAATTTTCAATTTAAAAAAAAAATCAAATTTCGGCTAAGACATGTATGGCTGAAAATGTTCAAAAATACCTCAGCTATCAGGCTATCACTCCCTTAAAGCTTTGCACCTGGATACCAAACACCCTGTATACCCCATGGCTAAAAATCGGCCATCTATGGTTTTTCAGGTTTTTAGGCATTTAAGTTTAGAAAGTAAGCATTTATGCACATAAAATACAAAAACCATGCCCGATTTTTTTTGCAAGGGGGTGTACATGCAATAAAAAATCAGAATTACTTTAAAGATTTTATTTTTCCGATTATTTTTCTTTATCAACTACACCGAGCGACTCTATTGTGTAATGCGTATGTTAATCAAAAACATGAATAAAAACAAACAACTACTAAGACTAACATTAATTAAAAGAAACAATAATAAAACCATGCTTTGAAAACTAACATTGTAAAGAAACACTGAGCTTTGGTAATCACAGAAAAACATAAATCACGACTAAAAGTAGCAAGTTTGGTTTTACGTAAATAACTAAGTGTGATTGCAAAATAAAACTTTATCGAACAGATTTCCATCAAGCATCACTTGAAAATTGTTACTAGTTTCGGTAAATCACAACTTTTAGCATTTAACTTCTTTATAATACAGCTATAGAAACAAAAGCCTTTCTTTCAAATTAAATTTGGGACAACCACAGATCTAATTGAAGTGGATGACATAAGTACGAAAAAATGTACAGGAACCGTGCGTGTCAATTATTGAACGTCATTAGCAAATATCAGAGGCACAATACATCAGTTTCGCTAGGCTAGTTTTAAACTCAACCGACATATCAACGTATGATATTATCAATACTATAAACAAGTCCTCTAGGTTGGCAACGCATCTGCAATCCCTCCGGGGTTGTGGGTGTCTATGGGCAGTGGTGATCGCTTACCATCAGGTGACCCACTTGCTCGTTTGCCTTCCTATTCACATATAAAAAAAAAAAAAAAAAAAATCTTAAGTTAAGACATCTTCGCAAGATAGTTCGATTATTGCCATCCACTTAAATAGATCCACAGTGGTTTTTGCTGTGGAGAGGTCGCCAGAGTAGGTGGTAAGGTGACGCAGCACAATTTGTACGCGCTGCTTACCCCTAGCCTCCACTGCACGCCCTATAGTCTATTTATTCATACTAGATACTTAATTGACAATTGCAAATGTCAAATTGTGAAATAATGATACCAGCTTTTATTGTTTAGTGGTGTACTCGAAACCATCGACAATGTTTGTGGTCTGAATACAAGAGGTTTGGTCATGTTATATTTTAAGAAAAAAAAATACGATTGTATCATAATCCAGCAAATTTAAAGGTTTATTAGTTTACTAGCTTTTGCCCGCGACTTCGTCCGCGTAGAATTAGCAATTGATATGTTTATCGCTAACCCGCGGGAACTATACAATTTTCCGGGATAAAAAGTAGCCTATGTTTTAATCTAGGGTACCAGCTATCGTTATTCCAAATTTTATCCAAATCCGTCCAGTCGTTTTAGCGTGAAGAAGGAACAAACATACACACTCACATCGTCACATCGTCACTCACAAACTTTCGCATTTATAATATTAGTATGATTACACTAGCTTATACATACAAAAATCTATGCTAAATTTAATTTATCGTTCGATAGTGGTGGCACATCACTATTTTTAAATTGCAAAAAACAGGCAACACAGGTAATGTCATTTTAGTATCTAGCTTGAATAAATAGACTTTAGATAGTTTAAACTTACCCGAAGCTGATTTTGAGAGTGTTCCCGAGGCTCGCGAGACTGGAAGAGACGGTGCCGGCCGGTACGGTCTCACTTCTGTGCAGTTTCCTGCCGGGAGGAAACTATCGAGGTTATCTTGCTCGCGAGGGACGTCGCGCTAGCGCTACTAATGGATGAGCGTGGTATGGGCATATCGCGGATTCAGTATATAAATATTATACTATCAACATGAAACTATCGTGAGACTCGCACATAATTACAACAAACCGGATAACTCACGTATAAAAGCCGAAGGAATGCTCCGACAATTGTTTCGGACTATTCGGTAGTCCTTCATCAGAGAGCGCTCGCCCCGGCGGCAGCGAAACGAACACTGTTCAGTGTTCAGTGTGAGCGCTCTCTGATGAAGGACTACGGAATAGTCCGAAACAATTGTCGGAGCATTCCTTCGGCTTTTATGCGTGAGTTATCCGGTTTGTTGTAATTAAATATTATACTAGTTTTATGTTTACCGCATGGTCAACACTCACTACATCAAAAATCTCTTCTTATTCTCTTCTTTTCTTAAATTTTTTGCTGTCACGGACTACTTTCAGAATTTCAAAAAGCTAGACCTAGTTTTAGGGAAAGAAAACAAAGCCTAATATAAAAAAAATATGTAATATAACATAAGGTAATGATTTATTTCCAAAAAATAACATATTTACAGAAACTGTCACTTTAATTTAAGAATTTAGCAGCGGTTCTCAAACTAGGTCGAGCCTGTGTCGTGAGAACCAGTGTATGTAATAAAATATAAATATGTTAAGGGTTAATTGAGATGCTGCGGAACCCTGGCACACATCTTACGGACCTCTAATTTATGAAACCCTGATATAGAGCATTGGTTCAAAGTAACAGGTTCAAGATTCATTGAAAGGTGCAGAAGTGAAAAGTTATACCTCGAAGTGATGTATGTAATTTATAAAGACGTAGATACCTCATTAATATACACTGACGAGCAAAAATATTGGGTCACATTTCAAACAAAGTTCTATGAAAAGCGATCCGTTACTTTTGCTCTGTAGTAGAATTATATGTTTGTAAGCTACTGAATCCGCGACGGTTAGTCAGGTGCATGATTTGATTATTATGGAACTGAATTGTTCAATATTCGTTAAACAATCACAGCGTGCTTTTATTTCATTCCGGTGACAATATGTTTGGTTAAACTTGTGCATAATAGGCATATTAAGAAACGGCAAAAGTTACTGACAGACTTGAACATTAACTTTTTAAAAAGATTGGAATATTCGTCATTTTTACAGATGATTTTACTTTTTAAATTTTCACAGCGTGTATGTGTAGCTGTTCTAACAATAAATAATATAATTACGTGCCGTATGTATGAGTCAGAGAGAAAGGGAAGCCAGATAGACTGGCGCCGTAACGCGTTACGTTACGAAGCGTTACCCTCCTATAAGAAGTTATCACTTCAAAAAATCTAGAGCTACAGTAATAAACGTAAACAGAACACACCCATGGTCTATCGGCGAATCATCCTGGAAGGAGTTGCTCCGCCGATGGAACAGCTTGGGGCTGACGCTGTACTCTCTCCGGGGGGCCGTGGGTTCCTCGATGGGTGGCGGCGCAGGTTCTGAGGGCTCCGGCTGGCTTAAGGCTCCGAGGGGATCGTCGGCGAACACCGGCGTGCGGGGGGAGAGTCTGCGGAGACAACTATTAGATTAAGGTGATATCAGACTGTTCACTCGAGTGAATACTTAATTTTTCTTTCATTCATTTTGCACTTTTCTTTCACTTTGCGTTCAGACGTGTCACTTTGAGTGAAAAAACAAAACACGTACCTAAGTAAGTAAGTAAATTTCATCTAATTTACAGTCGTACTGTAAGGGAAATGCATTCACTGAGTTCTACGGTGGTACACTCAGCGTCACATAGTAAGAAACATCCAGTGATGAAAAAGTTCGACATGTCATACTGTACACATATATGGTGTAAGTACCGAACTAATTGGCAGACTTGGATTCTTCAAACTATATAATGCCGACTGTACGTAAACACATTTCCCTTACTGTACACCTATCTCTTCTCTTTAGAACAATTTATATCCGCGTTTAAACTCAACTTACTTGAGAGGCGATCCTCTGGGGTCATCGACCGGCGCCGCCTCCGCGACTTCCTTCTCAGACTCCTCAGGGAAACTCAGCGTCCGTGAACACCGAGATTTCACGTTTGACGTGCCTATTAAAACACAACCGAAACGTTTTTGTTTATTTTAGCTTCTGGTAATATTCGGGTATAATTCTATAATGTATGAAGAGTCTGAAGGCCATATAGCACGGAGAACAGATGGTCAATGGGCCGAAAGGTTCTCGATTGGAGACCGCGGATCGGCAAGCGCAGCGTAAGACGTCCAAGGTGGACGTATAACCTGGTTAAAGTCACCGGTGGATGCAAGCCACTTCCAACCGAGGCAACTGGAGGTCTATTGGGGGTACACTACATAAATACAAAAAATTAAATTCCGATTATCGGAATCATGATTTTCATAATACCGATTATTATAATTACGAATGTTTTAAAACTCCGAATATAAGAATTCCGATTTTTATAAATCCGAAATTTCAAAATGTCTAACGTTTACGATCACGACTTTCAAAATTTCGAAATTCAATACACCGAACAATAAGAAGTCCGAATGAATAATAATCCGAAATATCAAAAATACTAATTCCGATTATTAAAATACCGATTTTCAAAACTCCGAATATCATTGGAGTAAAACAAACATGTTCACGGCTAAGGGGTGGCCCAGGGGCCCCCGCCGCACCTAAATCTAAATTAATCCAACTCCTAATAATTCAAATTCCAAATATTGAAAACACGAATCTCATTATCCCTAATATCAAATTTCCGAATTAGTGATGAAGTTTCGAAAAATTCATAATCGGAATTTTGTTTTTCGGGCTTTTCATTATTAGGTGTTATAAAAATCGGAATAATATACAATCGGAATTTTGAAATTCAATTTAATAAATTTCGTGTTTTTTAGTAATTAATTTTAAAAAGTATTTTAGAAAGTAATTTTATTTCTTAGGAATTATGAAATTCGGAGTATTAGAAATCTGAATTAGTAAATTCGGAATATTTGGGTGTTCCCGTCTATTGGGTAGGGAGGTCTATGTTCAACAGCGGACGTCCTACGGCTGATATGATGATGATGATAATGATGATGATGAAAAATCTATGCATAAATATACGTACTACTAGAGAAAGATAGCCTCTGCAGGCTCTGTACTATTTGCGCGTCGCCGGCAAAGCTCTCAGATCTGGTCAGGATGCGAAGGTCCGACGGACTGTCGGGACTCACGTGTATTGGCTGGAATACAAGACATGAAGACATCTCGTTGCATAAAGGTGGAAACACATTATTAAAACGCGACGCGACGCAACGTGTCGACACCCGACGTGCACCGTGCACATAACCAACACCAGATGCCACGACACGCTAGCAATTTCTTTAGCTGACAGCTGTGTATGTGTGTGGTTCACAAACACATGTATACGTTCTGCGAATGTTCTTGAACAACCGACGCGTGGCATTGGGTGTTGTCTAGAAGCACACTACGCGCGCCGCGTCGGGTGGCGTGTTTACCCTCACCATCGGCAACACATCGACCTGGCAGGTCTGGATTGGGTGGCGTGTGTGCGCATGGCGTCGCGTCGGATGTTCATAGTGTGATTCTGGTCATAGAATATAATACAATTTGATTCGACTCAACACGCGTCTCGTTTCATCGGGTCGCGTCGCATGTCAATAATGTGGTTCCACATTAAGGAATATACGGCAATGACTTTTTAATTTAAAAACTATGATATTAGTAACCCTAGATTCACTACGAGCGCTCAAAACTCGTCCCGAGCGTCGTGCTTAGTATCTGTCATTAAGCACTCTCTGGCCCTATGGAGCTGTCAATATGATTTACTACGTGCTGTCAGTTTCAATTTTAATAATGTCCTATATTTCGGACACGTGAATTTGAAATAAAACTGTAATGTGTGTGTTATACAGTCGTATTTTGAATATTTTAAAATGTGATTGAAATATCATTATTTGGCATTTGCGACTTTGGAATGTACTTTTAAGACAAGTTTTGGAGGTGATTTTATACGTGGCGGGTTTATAATATAATTTATACTATGTAGTGATTGTTCAAGACTATGATTATGTTAGTAGGAATACTACAGGTGCCAGTTGAATATCCTCTTCCCCTCTGTCTGAGGGCTCTATGGGAGGATGAGTAGAGTCAGGCCGGTTCACCCTGGGCAACAACGGTAAACTGTTTCTTAATTAATTATAATTACTCATTGGGCAATATTCAACTGGAAAAAGAACAGTTTCCAATAATTCATAGTTTTTAAAAACAGTTTTCTACCCTCAAAGAAACGAAAAACTTGGCATTATGGAGTTGAACCAATTCAAATCAATCGATAGATTAGATTTTGTGCTTGTTCCTCGTAGATAACCAAGTTACATTAGCAGCACTGGTAAAACCAACTTTGGATGATTAATTTGGATTAATCTAGGTTTAGGTGCGGCGGGGTAGCCCTTGGGCCACGCCTAAGCCGCGAACATAATTGTTTTACTTTAGAAATAGTCTTTCAGCCTTATTCATAAAAAAATTACAGCAGTGGCAGCGAATTAGAGAGAAACCGAAAACATGGCTTCAGCCTAACACGGCAGACGAGGCAGTGTGGATCTAGTTTCCTTTGCCTTTCCCGGATAAACTTAAAACAAAAAAAAACTGTCTTGCGTATGGTTTTGCTCTTGCCAAAATCAGCTGTTCACATGTGTGGCGACCATTTTGTGAGTTAGCAGCGAGATAAAGTAGGGTCTACGGTCCGCTAACCTTCGGAAGACTTAACAGACCCTTGATGAACTGATTAGCGCTAATTGACGTTTATGAATCATGTTTTTTTGCATCGGTCCTATAGCGAGCTTATAGCGAGCCTCTAACTTTTTATGAATAAGGCTGTTTATTTTTACCTAAGAATGTCCTAGCAATGTAACTTGGTTATGTTCGAAGAACAAGGGGCTTTACGACTCTAAGGGTCGATTTTTCAATTGTCAGATACTCACTTAACTGACATATACCCATAGGATTAGTCGTCAAATAGGGCCTATCTGACGATTGAAAAATCGGCCCTTAAAGTAGGTTCTTACCTGTCGTTTTTCTGTAATCGTCACATTTGTGGGGATAGGGGTGCCTTCGTTGCCTAGTGAGTTACTTCTCGGTCGCGCTGTCTCGCGTAGGTCCGGGTTCGATGGTAAACCTACAACATTATTTTATGGATAGTCCTTATTATAATCATAGATAACTGACACTTAAGAGATATCTGGAAGTTAACAGTGGTGAAATAGGCCCTTAGGCACTTGTCCCACCGCCGGCGAGTAGCGAGAAGCGAGTGTTTTTTAGTATGGAACTTTTGTCGCCCGGCGACAAAAGCGACAAAATTTCCATACAATAGTCAAAAGTCAAAGTCAAAAGTCAAAAGTTTATTATGCAAATAGGCCGCCAAGGGCTACATGTCTTTTTTTTAATCTACCAGCGCATTCGGAAAGACCATCATTGTCAATAAGAATGCGCCGCAAGAAACTAGGCTGAAAGTCATTTTTTCAAAATAAAATAGATTTACAATAGTACTTAAATTCTACTTAACTAACCTATAATACAATTAATACATTTTATAATAGGGATGTAAAAGGTCCCTAAGTTAAGTTCGTACCTTAAATTACATTGGTCTATAGTAGAGATGTATAAAGTCTCTACTGGTCAAAGCGAAACAAAATATGTGATAATGATAAGAGAAGGAAAAAGACGAATAAAAATAATTTAAGTTCAGTGGAAGTGTAAAACGTCTCCACCGTCAAATAAGTTAACTGGAGATATCTCCAATGTCGATAAGAAAAAGAGAAAAAAATAAAATAAATATGAAATATGCATTTCATGTCAAGTAAGTAACCGATAAGCTTTTGGATTCCGAAGGCAAGCTTACGTCTGCCGCCCCCAATGTTGGCGCACACGCACTCATGTCATGCTCTGAAAGCTCTCAATATAACGCTCGCTTCTCGCTACTCGCCGGCGGGGGGACAAGTGCCTTATAGTGTAGTGTAGCGGGTACCTGATATGAGTATGCCGGCGGCGTGTGACAGCGCATGCGCGTGCGGGCGCGACGGCGCGGGCTGCGCGCGCACGATGTTGCCGCGCCGGCAGAGCGCCTCGAACGCCGACGAGTTGGCTTCCAGCTCGCGGGCGCTCACTAAACACGACCAAATTAATAAAATTATCATCTATATAGGCTTTATACTACACTCTGTACTTCCATGCCGGGCTGGGAGCAAAGAAAAGACATACCCCCTTATTCATGACATAAACGCTCTACTATAAGAAAGAAAGAAAGATAATATTTATTTGCAAGAATACGGTTTGTTACTGGTCTTAGATATTATGTCAGGGTAAGCGTATTCAACCTGCAAGTGTGCAAATTATGGAACAAAATTAGAATACATGCTATATTGAAAAAATAAAATAAAACTAATTATTGTTGCGTCACATATTCCTTAATACTGTAATAACATTGGTGATGAAGCCATTTAGTCAGCTTTAGGCATTTAGTTAGCTTTTTAGGCCTCTGCTAACTTAGTAATCGTTTGTCCTTATCTGTCACATTGATATTTGCCTCGATTACTAAGTTACCAGAGGCCTATAGAGCGTTTATGAATAAGGGGGATAGAATGTACCAGTTGCTTCTCTTCCCGCGCAGACGGTAAAAGCCCGTCGAGGTAGTGGGCGAAAATCTTAGGAATGGTGTCATAGGCGTTGCGGCTAGCGACCCATCACTATTTTGATTTCCCATTCCATTTATACGCCCACAACCATGCTAAACGTGGCATTTAGGTGTTACTTTAGGCTCTGTCTACCCCGTAAGGGATAGACGTGATTTATGTATGTATGTATTGTGACAATAGGAAGTTCTTAACTACCCTCCTCCACCAGTCAGGAACCAGTGTGCTCTCCGCCGACTGAAACATAGCGCGCACTACTCCGTTTTGAAAAAGGTAAGAGACAAATCATTTGGAAGGATACTGTGCCCCGCAAGGCTACCGAGACCCTCAGCCAGCCCTAGCCTCCGAGCCTCGAGTGCCCAGGCTCCTTAAGGACTACAATCGTTCGGCAAATTGTGAATGCCCTCCTTGTCCCTTACTTATTGCCACAGTATGTATGTATACAGTGTTGGGCTGTTAGTTGTTATAGTTACCGTCGTCGAGGCTGGTCCTGCTGGCGCGGCAGGCGGCCAGCCCCGCCAGCGCGCCCAGCTCGCCGCCCGAGCCCGCGCCTGCATTAATGGTTGTTATAGTTACCGTCGTCGAGGCTGGTCCTGCTGGCGCGGCAGGCGGCCAGCCCCGCCAGCGCGCCCAGCTCGCCGCCCGAGCCCGCGCCTGCATTAATGGTTGTTATAGTTACCGTCGTCGAGGCTGGTCCTGCTGGCGCGGCAGGCGGCCAGCCCCGCCAGCGCGCCCAGCTCGCCGCCCGAGCCCGCGCCTGCATTAATGGTTGTTATAGTTACCGTCGTCGAGGCTGGTCCTGCTGGCGCGGCAGGCGGCCAGCCCCGCCAGCGCGCCCAGCTCGCCGCCCGAGCCCGCGCCTGCATTAATGGTTGTTATAGTTACCGTCGTCGAGGCTGGTCCTGCTGGCGCGGCAGGCGGCCAGCCCCGCCAGCGCGCCCAGCTCGCCGCCCGAGCCCGCGCCTGCATTAATGGTTGTTATAGTTACCGTCGTCGAGGCTGGTCCTGCTGGCGCGGCAGGCGGCCAGCCCCGCCAGCGCGCCCAGCTCGCCGCCCGAGCCCGCGCCTGCATTAATGGTTGTTATAGTTACCGTCGTCGAGGCTGGTCCTGCTGGCGCGGCAGGCGGCCAGCCCCGCCAGCGCGCCCAGCTCGCCGCCCGAGCCCGCGCCTGCATTAATGGTTGTTATAGTTACCGTCGTCGAGGCTGGTCCTGCTGGCGCGGCAGGCGGCCAGCCCCGCCAGCGCGCCCAGCTCGCCGCCCGAGCCCGCGCCTGCATTAATGGTTGTTATAGTTACCGTCGTCGAGGCTGGTCCTGCTGGCGCGGCAGGCGGCCAGCCCCGCCAGCGCGCCCAGCTCGCCGCCCGAGCCCGCGCCTGCATTAATGGTTGTTATAGTTACCGTCGTCGAGGCTGGTCCTGCTGGCGCGGCAGGCGGCCAGCCCCGCCAGCGCGCCCAGCTCGCCGCCCGAGCCCGCGCCTGCATTAATGGTTGTTATAGTTACCGTCGTCGAGGCTGGTCCTGCTGGCGCGGCAGGCGGCCAGCCCCGCCAGCGCGCCCAGCTCGCCGCCCGAGCCCGCGCCTGCATTAATGGTTGTTATAGTTACCGTCGTCGAGGCTGGTCCTGCTGGCGCGGCAGGCGGCCAGCCCCGCCAGCGCGCCCAGCTCGCCGCCCGAGCCCGCGCCTGCATTAATGGTTGTTATAGTTACCGTCGTCGAGGCTGGTCCTGCTGGCGCGGCAGGCGGCCAGCCCCGCCAGCGCGCCCAGCTCGCCGCCCGAGCCCGCGCCTGCATTAATGGTTGTTATAGTTACCGTCGTCGAGGCTGGTCCTGCTGGCGCGGCAGGCGGCCAGCCCCGCCAGCGCGCCCAGCTCGCCGCCCGAGCCCGCGCCCGCCGCCGAGCCCACGCGGGGCAGGGTGCCCACACCTCAAATTAAAAAAAAACTTTATTAAACGCGTTAGTTACGATTGTGAATGGATGTATAGGTTAAAGGGGTATTTACACTACAGTACTTTTACTTGGAGTTAACGCTTGACAGTTGGGCGTGCCTTCAGTCAATTTTCAACTTTGACGACATAGAAATAAAATCATTTTTACATAATCAGTAAACGTGGGTAGCGGTATACTAAAAATGGCTTTATTTGTATCACGTCAAAGTTGAAAATCGACTGAAGGCACGCCCATCTGTCAAGTGTTAACTCGAATTAATCAAACTGTACACGGTATTCAGGGACCGGTAGTTACGAGGGCGTAGCCCCTTGCAAGGGCGTCGATTATTTACACTGTACGGAATACCGGCCCTGACCCCCACTCTCTCTCTCTCCCTCACTCTCTGCCGCCTCTCGGCGCAGTATTATTACACTACTCGATCGTAAGATGACGTCTATACTATAGATGGGAACAAGACTATGAATATTCTACCGTAAAGGGGTAAATCTCCTCCACACCCAAAATAAAACACATTCTTGAATATTCTACGAGCGGCGTACGTATTAAAATCCATAAAGTTTAAAATGTATAATGGGTTCATTATGGTGTACTAAGGGGGAGGCCTTTGTTCAGCAGTGGACGTCTTCAGGCTGATCATGATGACGATGACATAATGGTTTAAAATATATATGTAATGCGATTTTCTCTGAAAATTACGAATTAACAGAATTGCTATAAACTAAACCTAACCTAACCTAAACCAAACGATCACGATATAAAAAAAATTAATATACCTAATAGTTTCACAGAAAATTGCATTATTTATTTTGAACTATTATACATTTTAACCCATTTATACATTTTTAACTTTTTCCTACTCCTGTACGATTATCTGTGATTTATGTTATCACGAGCACCACTATAAGAACACTCATAATAAGACTTTGTATAAGTCTATATTGTCTATTCCTTCTAAAAGCACTTGTTGGCTTATGGCTCTAAAAGTGTTCCATCGTTACTCTGCCAGCCATAGACTGCCAGACCTTGGTAATACTTTTACACGATCAACATTAAATTTACGATGAAAATGCACGGCTACCAACTTAACAAATTATTTAATTGATACGGTTTTTTATAGAACTGAATTAAATGCATAGCTGCCAACATAACAAACAAGATATTTTAATAACGTCACTGGCAAGTTGGTAAACTTGGCTAAATGCGCCAAGAAGGCAAGGCTATAAAAAAAAGTAAACGTTAATTAAAACCAAAGTTTACTATAAACAAACTTCCAATTTTGTCATTTGTCGTTTTCATGTTTCCCGCTCTTGTCTTGTTTGTTATTTTGATTGCAATAGTTTTAACAAAATTTTGTAACGTATCACAAAAAAAGCATCGATGAGAACGAAATTAAGTTAACACCGGAAGAAATATCCGCGGCGGCCCAGGAAGTGATGGAAAATTTGTTGCCTAAAAAATCTCGGCAATTATAAAGCCTTCGAGAATTTCATGGCGAGGAACACTGGACTTCTTCACTTTTGGAGAACGTATTACTTTAATTTAGTAAGTAGGTATCTACTTAGTCGTAGAAAAAATATTGTATGCAACGTTGTATTAGCAAGTCAAAAAAAGCTCGTGGCGTATTTCTTACGATGTTCGCTACGCTCACATCGTAACCCACACCACTCGCCTTTTTTGACCTCTCTAATACAACTGTTGCATAATAGTATCTTATGTGTGGGTTACGATGTGAGCGTAGCGAACATCGTAAGAAATAAACCACTAGCTTTTTTTGACTTGCTAATACAACGTTGCATACAATATTTTTTCTACGACTAAGTAGGTAGGTACTTACTAAATTAGAGTAATACGTTCTCCAAAAATGAAAAAGTCCAGTGTTCCAGTCTCGTACCTAGGTTTTATCATTGCCGAGATTTTCTAGACAGCAAATTTTCCATCACTTCCTGGGCCGCTGCGGATATTTCTTCCGGTGTTGAGTTAATTTCGTTTTCATCGATACTTTTTTATGATTATGTTAATGTTACAAAACTTTGTTAAAACTATTGCAATCAAATAACAAACAAGACAAGAGCGGGAAACATGAAAACGACTAACGAAAAAATTGGAAGTTTATTTATAGTAAATGTCTACGCATCGCCTGGCCGCGCCGGCTACGGGTGGCAACACTGGGCGCGACGAGCGCCAGCGCCCTCTAGAGTTTTTTCTCTCTCTCAACTCGGCTCGCGCACGCGACGCTTGCTCATGATTATAATTAATGATTTTGTATCAGTCCAAGTAATTAAAACCAGTATATGTACAGTCCAGCATTTTATTCATCGCTGCATTAGGGCTAGAACCCACAGTAAACTTTGTTTTTAATTAATGTTAACTTTTTTTTTATAGCCTTGCATTCTTGGCGCATTTAGCCAAAACGTTTACCAAATTGCCAGTGACGTTATTAAAAAATCTTGTTTGCTATGTTGGCAGCTACGCATTTCGTTCAGAAAGTTCTAGTTTAATAAAAAACCAAATGAATGAAATAATTTGTTAAGTTGGTAGCCATGCATTTTCATCGTAAATTTAATGTTGATCCTGTAAAAGTTTTACCTAGATCTGGAAGTCTATGGCTGGCAGAGTTAACGATGGAGCACTTTTAGAGCCATAAGCCAACAAGTGCTTTTAGAGGGAATAGACAATATAGACTTAGCCAAAGTCTTATTATGAGTGTTCTTATAGTGGTGCTCGTGATAACATAAATCACAGATAATAGTACAGGAGTAGGAAAAATACTATATAAATTCTGATCCGCTCTCTCTACGATCATTATGAAGTTTACAAGCATGCAAGTGGTTTAAAATTAATGTCTTTCGTTCTAAGGCGATTAGCTTAGAATAATATACAATTTAACTAGTCAACAGTCTTCTGGGTGATGGTGATAGTACTCACTGCCAGCTGAGAGGCCTGCGCCGG
Organism: Pandemis heparana; assembly: GCA_963854515.1. NCBI lineage: Eukaryota > Metazoa > Arthropoda > Insecta > Lepidoptera > Tortricidae > Pandemis > Pandemis heparana. The sequence goes on along the minus strand of OY978020.1, from coordinate 4,217,342 downwards.
CGGCGCGACTGGCCCGCTGAGCGCCCGCCTTGCGGAACAGAGCCGCGCCCATCACCGCTATACGGAGCTTGTTCCATAGTAGTTGAGAACCACTGAAATTATTGAGGCAATTTAAAATCGCCTAAGGGGGTTAGACCAAAGGAAGACACAACTAGATCTAGAGCAGGAGCATTTCTTGATCTTTTAGTGTAAACGAAAACTGTTTTCATTGTTTACATCACACGAATATGAACGACGAAGAAAGCAACCTACTGGAACTAGAATTCTAGAGTATATGCTCTGAAGATGTTTAGATCAGGCGAGTGAATTTTTGATATAAAATAGTATTTTTCACGTTTTACCCAGAAATTCTTTCTTTTTCGTTTTCCTACCCTTAGGGTTGGAATTTGTTTTCGAAATTTGTGGGCTCATCATGATCTTCGTATTGAAAACCCCATTTTACAACTGTTATTATGTTACCTGTGATGACGAAATAAACGTATTTGTACTTGAAATTTATATGGGACCACCCTCGGGGTACCTTTTCCAATAAAAAAAGAATCACTGTAAACCCTCTAAAACGACTCTGTAAAAAGTTATGCGTGTTCATACATAAAAAAATACCAAGACTGAAAACCTCCTCCATTCATTTTCCTCGGTTAAAAAAAGGCAGACGCCTAATACCTTACCTAGGAACATCGTTGGGCCACGGCGCTTCGAGCACGCATCTGTTGTAGTAACCGTAAGTGAGCGCGTTGGGCTGCAGCCCCGCGCGCTTCATGAGGAACAGCAGCCGCACCGCCAGCACCGGTAGCGAGTGGATGCCGCACAGCTGCATCATCACGCGGTAGCACACCTGAACAAACAACCGGTTCCGGGAGTGGAGAAAGAGAGGGGGATAGAACTTCCTCTCCTACGCTGCGCGGGTCTACTCTCCCTCAGTCTTACGAATTTTCGATCAGGTCACGTGTCCTGACGCGAGTTTAACATTTTTTACCTATCCCAAAAAAGAAAATAGTAAGAAAATTCAAATATAGCTTAAGAGCCTGTTTCTCCGCTGCCTGTTGAGTTTCAGTTATCTATGATGACGGACGTCTCTGTCTGTTTCGTAGTAATAAATAGAGACTGAATCATAGATAATTAATTGCCAATTCAGATAACTGACTAACTGACTTCAAACTATTTAAGCACAGGACTTTGTCAGTCAATTTGATGTAATTATTCTACTTTTTTTTTTAAAGTGTACGAAAAACACTATGTGACGTAATTTCGCCGACACTTGACGTTTGCTCGACCAACGATTTAAATGGATTTTTCCACTAAAACACAAGATTTTCACAAATATAAAAAATGCAAGTGTTTTAAAATTGTGCGCTCTTTCGAGCCAGACAATAAAAAGTAACACTTAAAAAATATAAATATTGCCAATTTCCGCTCAGCTTAATTTTATTTCAATAAGAGTTTTCAATGATCCATGGTTACAATGGTAACAATTTAAGTGCTCGCAGTCGACGCGCAAGGATGAGGGTAGACAGAGCTCGGTCTACCCAACAATAACATCCACCCGCAATTTCTTCAGTCAACCCGTGATCATGATGCATGCAACTGCGTGGAAATACCGGGAACTCAATAAAGGTAATCGCGGTTAATTTATTTATAAGCCTTTTTATTCCGAATTCGCTTCAATTTCAGTAAATAGGTACATGTTTTTGTTGTTGTTGTTGTTGTTATTGTCGTTTTTTTTATTTTTTTTTATTTTCATATACCGTCTATAATATTTCGAATATTTTATTTTTATTTATTCTAGAACTGACCTCGTCACACGGCACTCGCAGTTTCGTGGCTTTCTCCAACAACTCGTATGCCGCTGTGAGCGTGGCCTGTTCCCGGCCGCGCAGCAGCATCATGCGCGACGGCAGCGAGAGGAAGTAGAGCGAGTAGCAAGCGCCGAGCAGACACTTGGCCCACGCCTCGGGCGAGAGGCTCGCTTTGCGCGCCAATCTGAAACAAATACCGTGGATAAAACCGTAGTAGCCTCTATAGACCAGGGACCGGAACCCGTAGGCTTATTGTCTAACTCGCTCGCAATCGCCATCGTCTTCATTTTGACAGTTCATGTATGGGCTGACAATTGGCATCGGAATCAGCTAGCTGTCACATTCATACACGAACTGTCAAAATGAACACGATGGCGATTGCGAGCGAGTTAGACAATAAGCCTTCAGTTCTTGTATGAATGTGACAGACTTGTATGAAATTAACCGGCTAAATTTAAAATTACGAAACAAGAGCAAGATAGAACTTGTATTGCTATCTCTTTTACACCGCTAATGGAGCGTCTGGCTTATGTCGGCGGCGGCTGGGTTCAACCGGTATTATTGTGTGGTTAGTGACCCTGACTATGAAGCTAGAGGTCCCGGGTTCAAATTCCGGTAGGGGCAGACATTAGTATGATGAATACGAATGTTTGTGCCCGAGTCATGGAATGTTGTATGTATTTATCTACATTATTTGCATAAGTATGTTTATCCGTTGCCTGGTACCCATAGTACAAGCTTTGCTTTGTTTGGGACTGGGTCAATTAGTGTAATTTGTCCCACGATATTTATTTATTTATGTCGGAGCGTCGTTACAATAACTAAACTTATGATACTAAAGTACTTTGTTGAATGTACCCTCATTAGTTATTGCTTTTATGAAACGTCAAGCGATGACAACTGGTCGTTGTCGGGTATCGTTTGGGGGTGGTCTGTGCTTGGCTCAGTTGCAACTACCTGCAATGTTAGTAAAATGACAGAGTTACATCTGATGACGGTGAGAAGGAGAAGGCATTCTTGATCGAGACTCGGTAGAGCTCAGACGTCTAAAGCCAGTCAGTGGGCGCAAGCACAGAACTCTCCACGTTTCGTCTATTAGAGTGTGTGATCGTCCTGAGTCCTTTGTGTAAGCGCTATTAGAATAAAGACTGGCTGTACAAGTGAAACACGTGTGCTGTTATTTCTATCTCATTAATGTACCTTGAAGATGGTCGAGATAGTGACCTAAGCTCGGCTACGCATAAAGCTCGGTTGAATCCTGACCGACCAGCCTGACAGTTTATCCAAATCCTTTTTGTTTTTCGACATTTATTTATTTTATATGTGCAGTTCGCGAGATGATAATGGTGACAGCGAAAGAGGTATGTCAGAATCGTAGCAAGTGGAACAAAGTAGTCTCTGCCTACCCCTGTGGGAAAGAGGCGTGACGATATGTATGTATGTATGTGTATACCTCTGTGCCGCGGCGATCTCCTGCTTGGTCCGGCGCGCCATGGGCGAGGCGTCCCCCAGCGACTCGGCGGAGGCGAGCGCCGAGCGCGCGGCGGCCGACAGCGCCTGCAGGCCGCCGCCGCGCGAGCGCCCCGTCACGCACTTGGCGAGCAACACGGGGTCCAGCTCGAACTTCAAGTACGTGTACGTTTCGCCTGCGAAAAGGACACTCGTATTGTAATGAGGTACTTCTTATGCTACGGCCACATTAGCGGGATTCGGCGAAGGTTCGCCCTATCGCAGCATGTATGGACAGAGAGTTCGCTTTATCGCGAATCATTCGGGCGAACTCGAACTGTGCTCCTGTCGGCATCTGGCGCAGATCAAAGGATTTTATCGCGACACAGTTGTGCAAGCAGTGCAAGTAACTACCCTTCGTACTTAAAAAATTCTGAAATGTACGTCAATTTTGACAAGTAACATTTTTGACCGCGTCCATAACGCCGCCATTTATATACCTACTTCCCCCTTCACGTCGTTACACCCCTCTGTCGTCCGCGTGTTGCTAGGGTTGCTTACCTGTTAAATATTACTTCTGAAGATAATATCGCCAAAACATAAGTTTTTATTTACTTTGAAATAATTATTTTATTCTAGTTTTATAAAATTGAGATTTATAAATCATTAGGTGCGTTTCCAAGATGAAGGTAGGTACGGAACGCGCAAACAGCCAAACGCGCGTGCGGCGACGTCGGCCGTGACAGCCTGACTGCATACCCGCTTAGCGAGTACTCTAATATCGTGACCTTGAGTCCGGCCGACGCGGGAGTTTCCGTTCTAACTATGTTCTTATTTATTCTTATGGTGATAACACCCTAACATTTACCGTCCTCTAACGGGTTAGGCGGCAGCACAAACACAGTCCTCTCAGAGGCGTTGCTGTTCTCAGCGCCGAGCAGCGAGCCTGTATCACCGCTGGCCACCCGCTCGATACAGTCGTCGAAGAACGGCAGCCCCTGGTCGACGTCGCACACAAACGAACGCTCCTCTATGAAACGCGTAAACATTTGCGTACGCATCATTAGGGTGAAGAAGCGCTGTTGCGTCTGGAATTAAAGGAATCAAGTCACATTGTTGCAATTATAGACGTATTGTCTAAACAGGACAGAGTATAGTATGAATCTTCCCGGGTGAATTTTTCGCTTCGAGCCCTAATCTGTCAAACAAAGGCCATCGTCTCTACTATCGCAAAACCGCAAGCTACCGTACTCACGTGCCATTACACCATTCATATTGAAAAACAAACGGTATCGACATAGTATTAAAGTTCAAATTTTATGTCACGGATATTCTACATATTATTTTTAATTATTGAAAATTGATCTAATTTAATATATATAAGAACATTTCCGAAGTGGCGCTAGTTTCGTGGCTGGTGTCGCATTAATATTTTGCTTCCGACAGTTTTTGAGCGTGATTTGGAGTCTAGTTGTTTATTGTATGTCAAAGGTAAAATCAAATAATTTTGATTTAAACTTACTTTATCCCTAGACCGTATAAATGCGTCCATGTGGAACAGCGCGTGGGGGTCCGTCGTCCCAACGGTGGGCGCCTTCGTGATGGGGATCAGGTAGCCCCGATAGCCCTGCAGCGTCACGGCCATGAAACGCAGGAACGCCTCTTGTATCCTCAGTTCTAAAGCATACTGCAAATTAAATTGTCATCATGAGGGTAGATACTTTGCAATACATATCATATCAGTTATGCCAACGAACGCTAGACTTACCTGACTAGAGTAGACACATAAATAATCAATCAAAACAGCTAGCTTATTACGTAACTCGCTCGCAATCGCCATCGTGTTCATTTTGACAGTTCTTGTATGAATGTGACAGCTAGCTGATTCCGATGCCAACTGTCAGCCCATACATGAACTGTCAAAATGAACACGATGGCGATTGCGAGCGAGTTACGTAATAAGCTAGCAAGTTTATTAGGACTAAATAGGAACACATACCTCCTTTTTCCTTCTTTGGAAATCTCTGTCCAAACTCGTTGTGGGTTCACCGTTGAACTTGCTATCTGAATGATGCACTGGAGATGCTAAAAAACATGACAAAATAACCAATAAATTAATAGTTAAGTAAAAGCTAAACATGGCGTTCTATGCAGGGGCCTTACCATGACGTCTCAGTCAGTTTAGGTTCGCTCGCTGTCAGATTCATACTAAAAGTGACAGCTAACCCCCTTATTCATAAACGCACTATAGGCCTCTGCTAAGTTAGTAATCGTTTGTCCTTATCTGTGAAAGGTAAATGTCAAAGTGGCAGATAAGGACAAACGATTACTAAGTTAACAGAGGCCTATAGTGCGTTTATGAATAAGGGGGTAAAACTTGAACTGAGTCGGAATTAGGACGTCATGGTAAGGCCCCTGGTCTTGGAACAAATAAAAGAACAAACAAATCATGTTAGCAACCCATCACTATTTTGATTTCCCTTTCCACCAATACGCCCGCAATCATGCTAAGTAAATATGGCATGAATATTACTAGACACACTTAGATGTACAGGGTGTATTAGATAGCCCCTAACAATTCAAATCGGGTACATAACCATAGCTATAGAAGCTAAAAAAAATATTAAAAAAATAGGAGTAATTTTTTTATGTTTTCTATAGGAATGATTACAGTTTATACTACCATTCCTATAGAAAATATATAAAAAAAATTACTCCAATTTTTTTTAAAATATTTTTTTTAGCTTCTGTAGCTATGGTTATATACCCCAGTTGATTATTGTTAGGGGGTATCTGATACACCCTCTATGTACAGTTTGTCTATAAAGTCGTGAAATTAAAAAGTGGCAATACTATAGTGTTGTCCCTTCCTAATCTACAGGTATAAGAAAACGGGAAGACACTACAGTATTGCCACTTTTTAATTTCATGACGTTATAGACAAACTGTAAGCATATATTTTAACGGGGTTTCTTTAATGGGATCTAATCTATCTTACCCAACGTACCGGGTCGTATACTGCCGTACAACACTTCAAGCGTTTGTTTCAACGCCCGCGCTTGTCGTTTGGGCAGCAGCTTCAGCGATATATGACGTTGTGTTTCACATATCTGTAAAAAATACCAAGATTTGTTATTAAAATATGACAAGTTAACTAATGAGTTGAGATGTGGGAAAATCGTTTATACAGATGTAGTGCGAAATGATTTTCCATGACATTTCGTTGAATCCCATGCGGTTTTCAACTTTAACGTCATTTGAATAAGGTTCTTTATTTATAAAACAATTTAATCTGACAGCTGCATTGCATACACGACTTTAATAACATGGCACTAAAGTTGAAAACCTGATAAAATTTAACGAAATGTCATGGAAAATCATTTTGCACTACATCTGTATCATTACGGGCTCCCTCCCACACAAAACCGCGAAGCGATGCGACGGCGCATCGCATAGCATCGCATCGCAAGACATCGCAGCGCATAACGTGAAGTAAATGAAAGTATCGCAGCGATTCGTATCGTTAGTTCCTGCGATGCGGCGTCTCATCGCATCGCATCGCGGTTTTGTGTAGCCCTACATAGCGAAGCCGCTGATGTAACGAGGTACAAGGATCGACCCTTAGGACCAGCCCCTACAGACTTATAGTTCTCAACTAAGTTTAGCGACAGCCTTGACCAAAAAGTATGAGAAGTCTAAGTGGTAAGTGAAGTGTGATGAAGCCTAGTGCGGATATGTTTTTTTTTTGTATTTTTATTTGTAATGGAAATGAAACTGTTGATTGTTTATTGTATATTGTTGCTGAATAAATGATTTGTAGTCTAAGTAAGAAGTCTCGGCGAGATGGTTCGGCGAAGAATCTTGGAGAAAACGCTCACGGCGAAACGTTTTACGAGCTCAGTCTTTCTCTTTTCTGTTTGTGAAATGTCTATGAAGCGAGGACAAAACTAAGAATGACAAAATAAGACCCGAGCGCGAGATCGAGAAGACAGGAAAGTCATCCTCTTTTTCTCGCTTTTTCTCGGAGTCTTCTCTCATTTTTCGCATTGGCACATTCAACGACTTAAGAGTTGATTGGGACTTACCGTAATGTTATTGGTGTCCAAATCGACACAAGTCACGTCGGGTGGTGGTTCGTAGAGATCAAAAAATCTCGAGTCAACGCCTATTAGATATGGCAACGGCGCGTGTAGTACTTCAGCTAAACCTGTCGATTACAACATTAATATTTTAATTTACTTTATATAGTCTTATATTGAATCTTTTATGTGTTTTATGTGGCAGTAGTGGAGGAGGGATTGCAGGAAAACCATATATATTTTGCACAGGCTTGGTTATATTGCACGTGAGTAGTGGAGTAGCAAGGTAAATATTTTTTGATTTAGATTTATTTATTTATCAACAAAACTACATTATATAAAAACATGCATGTCACAATTATATGCATCATCATTTGATCATTTTTATATAGTCTATTTAGCGTTCCACGGCAGGGCAAAGGCACTCTTTCTCTTGACAGGGAAGCTTGGTACGTTGGAAACCCATCATTCAGTCACCAATAATTTTATTTTAATATTTTAGCCTCAATATACAAATTTTTGTAAAGAATAGGGTGTATTATGTTATCAAATAAACCTGAGGCAATATTTTGTACATAATTTTGCTGATATTTAATCTCCAGTTTCCATTATTTACGATGAAATAATTAAAAAATAAAGAAAATGAGACGTTTTGAGTTTAGAATTTTGTTTACCAAATAGTACAGGTAAGAATGAAAAGGTTTGATGTTACACTTGAAATTTACCAAGAACTTTTCTATGAAGAAAAACTTCGTGAGCAAATCTACAAATGTCTATGAAGCAGTTATCTGAAACGAAGCCTGTGCCCAACTGTGGACGTAGATAGCCTGATGATGATGATGATGAAACACAGATGTTATTAAAAGCCGTGGTAGCCTAGAGGTTTGACCTGTGGCCTCTCAAGCAGAGGGTCGTGGGTTCGAATCCCGGGCTCCCACCTCTGAGTTTTTCGGAATTTATGTGCGGAATTACGTTTGAAATTTGCCATGAGCTTTTCGGTGAAGGTAATACATCGCGAGGAAACCTGCACACATCTGCGACGGAATTCAATGGTGAAGTTCCCAATCCGCACTGGGCCCACGTGAGAACTATAGCCCGAACCCTCTAATAAATGGAGGAGTCCTATGCCATGAGGCACGCCGAAATACGCGATAATTTATAAAAAAAAGGCTACATGTACTGAAATTATAGCGAATTCGGAATAAAAGGGCTATATTATTATTATTAGATGTTATTAAGTAGAGGTTCTCTGCACGAGATTACATACCTAGAGGACAGAGTGGTATGTAAGGGCATTGCCATTTGAATGGAAACAGTAGACTTGAGACGGCTTCAGAAACTGCTGTTAATGTGTCAGGCCTGAAAAACAATATTGAAGCGTAAGAAATAGTATAGTTATAGTCCGATCGCTTAACTGGGTCCTCGCCTGCGTGGTACAGGGGCGCGGGGTAGGCGACAAAGGGGGCACTCCCCGCCCGCACCGCTCTCGGTCCCCTTTGTCGTCCTATCCTGCGCCCCTTGTAGCGACTCAGTTAAGCGGTCGGTTTATAATAAGCTACATTATTTGTCAACAGAATTTAAGCAAGTTCAGCCTATACACTTTATGACAACGTTATGAAAATACAGATGTGCATGTTGAGAAGTTTCCAAAAAGTTGGGAAAAGTTCACGGAAATTTCCAGAAATTAATAATAATAATGAAATAATTATAGAAACATTGACATCTGAGCTATTTGTATTAATATTTCTTAAATTTATTTGACATACTAATAATATTGTAATAATTCTTAGATTTAATTGACATACTATATTATTGAATTCATCTCATTTTAATTTTATAAGATTTAAATAAAATAGAAAACATGAACTAATGTAATAATATCAATGTAGAATATAATGTACCTAATTAATTTCATGGCATGCTTTGACATTATGTTATCTTAGATTTAGGCATTAATTATTATTGTGTGCCCTTACAGGGCGTCATGGACTGACTTAGAATAATGTTAACATCTTTATAATGTATGTACATGACTTGACAATGAATAAATGATTAAATGATTAAATGATAATTTACAAAAATACTCTATTCATTCAGGATTTTCATAATCAGCACTTTAAAACAGCTAATTCGATTATCGCTATCCCGCGGGAATTTTCCGGGATAAAAAGTAGCCTATGTGATGTTCCAGACTTTTCTCTGTCTATGAATCGAATTTCATCCAGATTCGTTGGGCCGTTCTGGCGTGATTGAGTAACAAACAAACATCCATCAATACATACTTTCGCATTTATAATATAAGTTAGATAAGATTTAATTAATTCCTTTTGTGTCTAGGAAGGCATTCATTTATTCATTCATTCATTTATTCAATATTCCTTTTATGGTGTTGACAATGAGACCATTCTTCCACAATAACCCACGTAAAACCCCGGTTAGCTGCTAAATAAACAATACCTTAGCGAGTGTATAAGGATCTTCTGTTCGGTGATCGCCAGAGCCAATAGTAACAGGCAGTTGTCAGGGCCAAGATTAAGCAGGAGCTGTCTGAAGCCAGCACCGCTCCGAACCAGGGGTTGGTCGTCGCGGCGGGTCACTATGACGCGATCGCTCGAGTTTGTCGGCGACAACTGGGAAGAAAAGGAACCTCAGCCTGAACCAACGATCGAAAACAGTAGGCTTAAATGTCAAAAGTTTATTTTGCAAATAGACCGCCAAGGGCTCTTTTACATGTCTTATTTTGAATCTACCAGCGCATTCGGAAAAACTATCATTGCCAAGAAGAATGCGCCGCAAGAAACTTGGCAGAAAGTCATTTTCTCAAAATAAAATAGATTTACAATAGTACTTAAATTCTACTTAACTTACCTATAATACAATTAATACATTTTATAAAAGGGATGTAAAAGGTCCCTAAGTTATGTTAAGTTAAGCTTATTGTCTAAATCGCCCGCAATCGCCATCGTATTCATTTTGACAGTTCGTGTATGAACTGACAATTGGCATCGGAATCAGCTAGCTGTCACATTCATACAAGAACTGTCAAAATTAACACGATGGCGAATGCGAGCGAGTTATACGTGCCGGCACGTAAGTCTAGCGATGACGAATTACGTGGAGGGGATCTGCGCACCCACGGATACAGTATTTTATACTTCTGCGCATACAAGGTCATAGTTACGTGTCGGCCCTTATAGACAATAAGCCTACAGGTTAAAATTGACCAGTTTGTGGTCAATGACTGAATCCGAAATAGATTGCGGTTAACCGGTTACCGGTTTTTTAACTGGTTGGTAAATAAGTTTTCGTACCAATTCTGGTTTTATTGAGCGAAATTAACCGGTTAATTTGAGTTAAAACGCCATGTTCTGTCATATCTCTTCAATCTTTCTCTGCAGCCATTGTTTGTGCCCGAGTCATGGATGTTGTATGTATTTATCTACATTATAAATGTTGATTTTGTACTAAAACTTACTATTGCTTTGTTTTTGTTTTGTTTAAATTATTAAATTGAAAGTAAAACAAGTTCAAATCAGTAAGTATAAGTATGTTTATCCGTTGCCTGGTTTTTTTTTTATGCGAATAGGAAGGCAAACGAGCAAGTGGGTCACCTGATGGTAAGCGATCACCACTGCCCATAGACACCCGCAACCCCGGAGGGATTGCAGATGCGTTGCCAACCTAGAGGGCTAAGATGAAATGCCTCTTGTGCCCGTAATTTACCCGGCTGTCTTACTCTCCACACCGGAACACAGCAGTGCAAGCACTGCTGCTTAGCGGCAGGATTAGCACCCATAGTACTAGCTTTGCTTAGTTTGGGACTGGGTAAATTGTTAAATTTGTCCCATGATATTACTAGCTTCTGCCCGCGACTTCGACCGCATAATAGAATTAGCAATTGATATGTTTATCGCTATTCCGCGGGAACTATACAATTTTCCGTGATAAAAAGTAGCCTATGTTTTAATCTAGGGTACCAGCTATCTTCGTTCCAATTTTTATCCAAATCCGTCCAGTCGTTTTAGCGTGAAGAAGGAACAAACATACACACTCACTCACATCGTCACTCACAAACTTTCGCATTTATAATATTAAGTAGGATTTTACTAACCTGTAACAATATAGTTGGTTCGGGAAACGGTACTTCTTCTAACAAGTGCGTCACGTATCTTTCAATGGGTATCGTTAGCGGCATTTTACTCCACGACATTTCCTGTAAAACACGGTTAACTTGAATTGTTTTAGAATTCAGAATATTCCAGTATAAAATCACGTCTTTATCCCTTACGGGGCAGACAGGCCCTCAGGTAACAAGACCTAAAGGCCACGTTTAGCATAATTGTGGGTGTATAGATAAACACAGACAAACACTCACAAGTATGTAAAGCAGCCATCTCTCGAAGGTATCGCTGAACGGCCAGCGGGAGAGCAGGCAGACGCTCTTGCTGAAGTGGAGCGAGTGCGTCGTGTGGGAGGCGCCCACGCGCCAGCCTAGCTGGTCCATCTGAGTCTCGGTCAGCTGCGTGTGTGGGTAGCTCTCGTAGAACGTCACCGCGGAACCGTATACCTGTCGGAGGGACCGAGTCAGATATAGGTACCATAGATTCTGCAATGCTAATTTGCGTGTCCGAACCCACACCGGCCGGTTTTTGAAGTGAAATTTCTTTAGCGGCGCTGAGCGCTATTTGGGATGGGACAGACGTAAGACGGAGGGAGAGTTTAAGTACCAGGATATCAGGATCCTCTAAGAGCTTATTTTGAAATACGAATGAATCGCGTTCGATTTCTGAAGTGTTTTGTATGTATGTATGTAAACTCTTTATTGTGCAAAATAAACAAGACAAATACAATTGACAAACAATGAGATACATGCACAAAGGCGGACTTATCCCTTTAAGGGATCTCTGGATCCTTTAAGGGGTGTTTTTTGTTGAGTCGTGGAGCAAAAGTACTAGGGCATCAGCACATTGTTAGAGGTCTGTCAATATAGATAATACGTACGTTTTTTTTGTAAGCGGCCAGGACCCTATTTTATAAAGTGTAGTTACAATTTACAAGCGGAAGTCTCTATCTAACACACAGGGTCAAAAAGAGACTTCCGCTTGTAAATTGTAACTGTACACGTCTTGGAGCGTCAAGGAACATTCACTTCTCAGGTTTTCACATCTGCCGGCAGTCCCGGAGTGCTACCCGTCGCTTTTTTATGAATCAGTCTAACAGCAGACAGAAGTAATACAAAAACATCATAATTTAATTTACCATCATTCTTTATTAGTACAGATCGTTTAGATCAGACTTCGTACCTTGTCAGTAGCGTCGGCAACAGTCAACACGAAAGTAGAGAACACAGGCTTGGGCTTGGCGGCGTTGGTGGGCCAAAGTTCTAACGTGGCTCCCATTGGCAGACAGAAGAGCGGCACGGACGTGGGGAACGCGAGGCTGCGCCGCTCAGTCATTGGATACCTAAAATACAATACAGTATAACAATGAATCCTATAGTTCGCATGTAAATAACTTTATTTTCTTAGCCTGTTGTCCGCGACTGTGTCAGTATACAATTAAGGTGCGACCACACCGCCGCTTAAAAAACGGTGAGAAAACGTGACGCCTACGACACGTCACTGCGTATACGCGGCGGTTTGGTCGCACCCTTACAGCTTTGGGCAACTTCATAATACTTTATTCACTAATACATTCACTCTTTCCCACAGGCGACGAACTTCGAAAATCAAATTTCTAAGTACAAATCTAGTATTAGAAAATTATTTAAACTTGACCTAGTCCTATAACCCATATAAAACAGATTTCACACAGTTCACAACGAAAGCATGTTTCATCTGCTAATTGCTGTTAATAGTTTTACAGCGGACCTCGGAAACACGAATTAGCGCAACCGTCAAACAGTGAAAGTGGCAATTAACGTTAATTTGGATGTGGCCAAACGAGTCCTCCAGTAAAGTCGGAAAAGTAACGGATGTGAGTGATTGTTATAGGTGAAAAACTTAAGTAAATGATGTTGTAAGTGTGAGTAATGTGTGCGAATAAACAAATTGACGTTCCAAATTTGAACTTAAGTCCCATATCAGTTCTGTACACTCACTACTACATACAACAAATAAATAATTATCATGGGACAAATTACATCAATTGACCCAGTCCCAAACTAAGCAAAGCTTGTACTATGGGTACTAGGCAACGTATAAACATATAATAATAATAATAATATAGCCTTTTTATTCCGAATTCGCTACAATTTCAGTAAGTACATGTTGTTTTTTTTATATTAAATTGTCGCGTAATTCGGCGTGCCTCATGACGTAGGCCTCTTCAGTGTATTGGAGGGTTACATTTGAACGATGATAGTGACGAATGTAATGTAGATAAATATATACTTAAATGCGTACAACATCCATGACTCAGGCACAAACATTCGTATTCATCATACGAATGTCTGTTCCTACCGGGATTCGAACTCGGGACCTCTAGCTTCATAGTCAGGGTCACTAACCACTAGGCTATTCGGTCGTCGAAGGGCATACTGCTAGATGTGTACTCATATGCTAGCTTTAAAACAGCATATCAATTAATACGACCACTTACCTAAATAGTACTTCTGGTTTGTACGCTATTAGTGGGGGACGGTTCATTGACTTTTTATAGCAGAGAAAAACGTCACTGCCCATCAAGCCTGAAATTAAAAGTTGATTTGTTTAATAAACATGATCAATCGGCGCTAGAATGCTAATACTAACCCCCGCTTATTCATAAACGCTCTATTCTATAGGCTTCTGCTAACTTAGCAATCGTTTGTCCTTACCTTTCACTTTGACATTTACCTTTCACAGATAAGGACAAACTATTACTAAGTTAGTAGAAGCCTATAGAGCCTTTATGAATAAGCGGGGTATATCCGTTAAAAAATAGTACGTATGCCGCGACAGGAACCACCACAAATAAAAGGCTATATTTTCCATTTTTACTTTAATCTGTGAAATGAAATTGTTTTCATTTGAAACCGGGTCCTTTTTTGTCCCTTATTTTCATTGGACACCGAAATAGGGTGCGACCACACCGCCGCTTAAAAAACGCTGACGTTACGGAATCGCAACAAAATGTATGAAGAAACGGTGAGAAAACGTGACGCATACGACACGTCACTGCGTATACGCGGCGGTTTAGTCGCACCCATAGGCTAATATAAAAAAAAAAAAAAATTCATTGGTCATAATAATCGTTCGTGCATTTTTCAGGAAATTCGAAAAGTCATCAGAATGTAGTAGGTTAGGTTAGGTTAGCTTTACTATCAATTAAAAAAAAATGACTGGTTCAGAAATAAAACTCTTCCTCCTTATTCATAAACGCTCTATAGGTTTCTACTAACTTAGCAATCATAATTACAACACAACGGATAACTCACGTATAAAAGCCGAAGAATTGCTCCGACAATTGTTTCGGACTATTTCGAAGCCCTTCATTAGGGAGCGCTCGCCCCGGCGACAGCGAAACTAACACTGCGCGCCAACGCTCTGGCTCGCGCGGCTACTCGGCGCAGCTGACATCAGCGCACAACTACCCTCATTTTTATCGTCATTTTTATTAAACCTTTACAAAGTGACGTGATCAGTGTTGTGTGCTGCCCTACTTTAGACTATAATAAAAATGATTATAAAAATGAGGGTAGTTGTGCGCCGATGTCAGCTGCGCCGAGTAGCCGCGCGAGCAGAGCGTTGGCGCGCAGTGTTCGTTTCGCTGCCGCCGGGGCGAGCGCTCCCTGATGAAGGGTTTCGAAATAGTCCGAAACAATTGTCGGAGCAATTCTTCGGCTTTTATACGTGAGTTATCCGTTGTGTTGTAATTATGTGTGAGTCTCACGGTAGTTCCATGTTGAAACTTAGCAATCGTGTGTCATTATCTGTGAAAGGTAAAAGTCAATGTGACAGATAAGGACAAACGATTGCTAAGTTAGTAGAAGCCTATAGAGCGTTTATAATAATAATCAAGTCATTATTTGTACATACCTTTATTCAAATTCTTCGCAATCATACAGAAGGCATGCGGCGGGCACTCGCCCTTGCTGGCTACCACCACGCACACATCGACAACCACCAACGCGTTACACGGCGCGCCAGAGTGTGCGCGCCGGTACGTTATGAACGTCTTCGCTGTAGAGTTGTTCACGTTGGCCAGACGCCCGCCAACAGACAGTAGGACCATCTCCGCGTCCGCCATTAGACGTTCTTTGCCTTCGTACATTACACCTGTTAAAAAAAACGTACTTGTAGCTCTAAGGCTTTGCCCAAGAAAATTGTAAAGGAAAGGTCTTATCATGGGGTCTCTATCGTTTGCCCGAATTTCATATGCCATAAATGTATTGTTTGCCATAATGATCATTTGCCATAACTCTTTTTAAGCGGAGCCTTTCGTTTGCCCGAATTTCATATGCCATAATGTAATGTTTGCCATAATTATCATTTGCCATAACTCTATTTTTCTCTGAAACCGTAAATTTTCAGGAGCATTAAAATGGCAATCCTGTAGAACTCTATAGGTTAGGTTAGGTTTGTTTCATAACAATCCTGAACAATTAACAGTTAAAGAGAAAAAAGAGTTATGGCAAATGATCATTATGGCAAACAATACATTTATGGCATATGAAATTCGGGCAAACGATAGAGAACCCTTTTTAAGTAGTGTTGGTAAGTCTGGTAATAAAACATTTCATTTCATTTCATTTTCATTTTTCTCTTTATTTGTTAATTATTCAGGATTGTTATGAAACAAACCTAACCTAACCTATAGAGTTCTACAGGATTGCCATTACAATGCTCCTGAAAAAATTACGGTTTCAGAGAAAACAAGGGTTATGGCAAATGATCATTATGGCAAACATTACACTATGGCATTTGAAATTCGGGCAAAAGAGGGGCTCCGCTTATCATGACGTCCTAATTCCGACTCTGTTTAACTTTTAGCTGTCACTTTTAGTATGAATCTGACAACGAGCGAACCTAAACTGAATCGCATTAAGACGTCATGGTAAGGCCCCTGTTCAACACAACTGTGACTACCCCGTTCCGTTCTTCGAGAGTTTAGCGACTAAGAAGATGGTATGAACGGCATAGTACGGGTAATAACAAAGAATATTCAACAGTATTAACAACTTAATTGGCCATTTGGCCAGCTTACTTCCCGATAAAAAGTATCTGTCGAAAATTTCGTTTTCAGTAAAAGCCTATATTGCTGACTGTTCTTGCATTGTCATCCGTCCTACATACGTGTACCAAATTCCAAGTCAATCAGACCAACCGTTGAAGAGTTCTTCTGCGGAGACGATCCTGACTGGGACACCAGAACTCCATTACCATTGTATTATCTGACTTACTCAAGTATGCGAAATTTGAGCTCAATCGGATCTGCTTCAAAATTGAGTCGCAAGATTTCGATCCAGACAAACGTAAATATACTAGGGAGCAAAGAAAACGTGTCACTTTTCATACAACTTTCTACGGGAAGTGACCCTATTTTTTCTGCTCCCGAGTATAGTTACATACACTCATACAGTACAAGTTACATAAAAACTTGTAAAAATAGAATGTCTGAAATATAACTAAATCAATTAAATAAATAAATAGCCTTTTTTATTCCCAATTCACTACAATTTCAGTAAGTACAGGTTGTTGTTGTTGTTTTCCTTTTTTCTTTTTTTTTAATTGTCGCGTAATTCGGCGTGCCTCATGGCATCGGCCTCCTCCGTGTATTAGAGGGTTTGGGCTATAGTTCCCATGCGCGACCAGTGCGGATTGGGAACTTAACACACACCATTGAATTTCTTCGCAAATGTGTGCAGGTTTCCTCACGATGTTTTTCCTTCACCGAAAAGCTCATGGCAAATTTCAAATGTAATTTTCGCACATAAATTCCGAAAAACTCAGTGGTGCGAGCCCGGGATTTGAACCCACGACACTCTGCTTGAGAGACCACAGGTCAAACCACTAGGCTACCACGTTTATAACTAAGTAAGTTTAAACCAAGCAGAGCTTGTGCAGCTTTATTGAATGACACATGCTTGGAATATTTATATTTTATCAATCTTGTTAGTAAAAACATAATGTACCAAGTATTAGACCTACAAAAACATGTGACTCATTGAATCAGAACGGACCACCACTACCATCTTTATCAACAAAGAGCCTATAGCGCGCGTGTAAATATAATTACGGCTCTCGTTGAAATATAATTCCAAACCTCATGGGAATTTCCAAAAACCTCTGTGAATCTAGGCGGCCTTTAACCTTTGACATTTTTATCGCTATCCTGCGGGAACTATGCAATTTTCTGGGATAAAAAGTAGCCTGTGTGTTAATCTAGGGTACCAGCTGTCTCCCTTCCAAATTTTATCCAAATCCATCTAGTCGTTTCAGCGTGAAGAAGGAACAAACACACACACATCGTCACATCCATCCATCCATCCTCACTCACAAACTTTCGCATTTATATTATAACTAGCTGTTGCCTGCGACTTCGTCTGCAAAGAATTCGTTTATCACTATCCCGCGGGAATTTTCCGGGATAAAAAGTAGCCTATATGCTATTCCAGACTTTTCTCTATCTATGTACCGTATTTCATCCAGATTCGTTGGACCGTTCTGCCATGATTGAGTAACAAACATCCATCCATCCATCCATCCATACTTTCGCATTTATAATTAGTTAGATTAGATAATAATAATATTAGTAGGATTTGTCGATTGCGCAAAACTTTAAAGAAACTAACAGTACGTTGACCTTTAAAAAACGTAACATCAGCGTCTGCTACAATCGTAAGGTTTCATTTTTTGTGATACCCTAATAATGCAATTAAGTACAAGCGATAGCCAAGTACCAACGAAATGTCATTCGAGTTTCATTTAAAATCTGCAGCTCTAGCACGCGCTATTCTGTCGCTTATTGCGTCCTTTTCTTGCATGGGCAATTAGTAAAGGATGCCCTAGAGAAATAACGCGCGTGCTCAAGCAAAATGGGCGTCCGAGCGTAAAAATGGAAGAAAGATAAAAACAGTCAACAAAAAAGCATGATTATTTGACGCCGTTGGAACTTCTGTACTGCGCTATCATTGTTATCTACATTACGTAATACAGATTTGCGGTTTCTCGACGTTGCTAAGCGATAATGACCTTTAGTAGAAGGCGTTACGTCCGTCACCTTTTCTGTATAAAGAGCGTGTTTACCGGATTATAACTAAGTTTTTGCGTGGAAAATGGAGGTGTGATGTACTTTATTTTTACAGGTGACCACGGGTATTTGTGTGGTTAGGTTTACTGTTATCTGGTCCGAGACGGAAGCGCTTTGCGATTTATATCCATCTTAGATGCATGAATTGTATACCAAAGTATGTAATGTAATACATGCAAAAATTAAGTCAAAAAACTGCGAATGTTGACAAGTTGTTTATGAGAACAAGATCATAAAAACAAAGACGACATAGATAAAGACGGAAGTGGTTAACCGCACCTACACAGAATGCATATGTATACCTAACTTATTTTTATGTAATATCTTACTAATATTATAAATGCGAAAGTATGGATGGATGGATGGATTGATGAATGTTTGTTTGTTTGTTACTCAATCACGCCAGAACGTCCCAACGGATCTGGATGAAATTCGGCACATAGATAGAGAAAAGTCTGGAAAAGCACATAGGCTACTTTTTATCCCGGAAAATTGCGTAGTTCCCGCGGGATAGCGTAAACGAATTCTTTGCAGACGAAGTCGCTGGCAACAGCTAGTATAGTTCTAAAAATAAGAGACAGGCTATTTTGTCTAAAACAGTATTTTTTTATTGTATCGTCTACAACTTGTCTATACATCTATACACTAATATTATAAATGCGAAAGTAACTCTGTCTGTCTGTCTGTTACGCTTTCAAGCCTAAACCACTGCACTGATTTTAATTAAATTTGGTACAGAAATAGTTTAGGATAGTTTTTATTCCGGAAAATTGAATAGTTCCCGCGGATTAGCGATAGGCGGATTCTGCGCAGAAGACGGGCAACCACTAGTACCAAATAAATAAATATAATTGCAATGATGCAATAGAATTCACCATAAATTTTTACCTCCATCTCATAATAACGTTTGACAGCAAGAAATTATAAATGCGTACAAATTCACCAATAATCATAAACGGCGCCCGGTAGAGACTTCACTATGCTATGGTTGAAGTCGGCCGGGAGACACATAGAGCTCAACTCAACCAGAAGACTATAAAGCCAGGATTTCAAACTCACCAATATCAACAAGAGGCGCTCGGTCCCTCTCCCGTCGTATACAGAGGAAGCACTCTGGCGACCGCATGGAGCCATGGTTGAGGTCGGCCGGGAGACCCGTCGGCGTCAACTCAACCAGAAGTCATATAAGGCCAGTAACTTCTTACATACAACAAACTCACCAATATCAACAAGAGGCGCTCGGTCCCTCCCCCGTCGTATACAGAGGAAGCACTCTGGCGACCGCATGGAGCCATGGTTGAGGTCGGCCGGGAGACCCGTCGGCGTCAACTCAACCAGAAGTCATATAAGGCCAGTAACTTCTTACATACAGCAAACTCACCAATATCAACAAGAGGCGCTCGGTCCCTCTCCCGTCGTATACAGAGGAAGCACTCTGGCGACCGCATGGAGCCATGGTTGAGGTCGGCCGGGAGACCCGTCGGCGTCAACTCAACCAGAAGTCATATAAGGCCAGTAACTTCTTACATACAACAAACTCACCAATATCAACAAGGGGCGCTCGGTCCCTCCCCCGTCGTATACAGAGGAAGCACTCTGGCGACCGCATGGAGCCATGGTTGAGGTCGGCCGGGAGACCCGTCGGCGTCAACTCAACCAGAAGTCATATAAGGCCAGTAACTTCTTACATACAGCAAACTCACCAATATCAACAAGAGGCGCTCGGTCCCTCCCCCGTCGTATACAGAGGAAGCACTCTGGCGACCGCATGGAGCCATGGTTGAGGTCAGCCGGGAGACCCGTCGGCGTCAACTCAACCAGCTCGAAGTCATTTGGAACCGTTTCGCCGAGGCTTGGGAATACTATACCTGGAAAAATTGGTTAAATTCAATAAGGTTTCTAAGTTTTTAGGGTTTCGCAATCAAAATTATAAAACCAGAAGCGGGTAGTGCGCCTGCCGCCCGCACCTCTCTCGGTCCCCTTTGTCGTCCCACCCCGCACCTTAGCACCGTGCAGACGAGGACTCTAAGAGGTCGGTCTATACTATCCAGCTAAATTGTAACGAACTCTAAACGCCTAAAATCTACTTATAGTACGTTAGGAAATCAATTTATGTCCTCAAACAAGTTGCAAAGCTCTGTAATCTCTTTCAACGTATCATCAGTCATCAGGGAAAACATGAGGTCTTGTGCGAAAACAGGTTGCGGTAAAAAGAAGGATAAGTCAAAGTTTACTCCACTATAGTGCTAATAATCATAGCGATAGTGAGGCAATTATAACAGTAGATTATTAACCTCGTAGTTGGAGGATAAGTAAAGGTCTTCACTAGTATCCTACTAATATTATAAATGCGAAAGTTTGTGACGATGTGAGGATGTGACGATGTGAGTGAGTGAGTGTGTATGTTTGTTCTTTCTTCACGCAAAAAAGACTGGACGGATTTGGATAAAATTTGGGACGAAGATAGCTGGTACCCTAGATTAAAACATAGGCTACTTTTTATCCCGGAAAATTGCATAGTTCCCGCGGGATAACGATAAACATGTTAAATCATTGCTAATTCTACGCGGACGAAGTCGCGGGCAGAAGCTAGTAAAAGTATAAAACAAAGTCACTTATTCCCTTCGTCTGTATATGTACGTGCAGCTAGCAACCCATCACCATTTTGAATCCCATTTCCACCTATACGCCCACAATGATGCTAAATGCGGCCTTCAGGTCCTGTTACTCTGTCTACACCGTAAGACAATAATACTAATAACGTAGTTTATGAATTTACATACATACATACATAAATACCTACATACATACATACATACATACATACATAAATCACGTATTTATCCCTTACGGAGTAGACAGAGCCTAAGGCTTATGTAAAAATTGATCGACTATACATTAAAAATACTGCATACCTTCAAGATAAAGAATCTGTTTTTAAAGCTCGAGTGCGTCAAATAGACGTCTCACATCTCACATGACGTCGAGATTTAGTTATTCATTACAAGCGATGTCAACGAACTTGCGCATTTGATTTGATGCATTGATCAGTGATACTGATATCACATGCGGGTCAATAGAACGGCATTTTGTTAAGTGATACAGGGCAGTTGACACTGTCTGATTTGTGTTCATGTGGTATGCCATATTTGTGTCCTAGCCTTGCACAAAACTGATAACAAACATTGCGTGTAACCATTATAGTACATTGCATTCCAAGGGTGGTGAAATAAAGAATGTCTCAGATCGCAGGAACTTGACGCACGAGCCAAAGGCGAGTAAGTTTTCGGTCACAAAATAGGTACGTCTCGAACGCGTTTGCGTTAAAATGTCAAATACTATGAAAACAGTTTGTTGCCGTTTCGATCCGCAGGTGGCGTTGCAAATTATTCCATAGTAATTGAGATGAACGCGTTCGAGACGTTTTTATATGCGAAAACATACACTAGAGGCTCTTGAGATTTTCTTTATCACCCCCCGAGGTGTGTACAATATAAACATTCCTTTTGAATCACTCTTACTATTTAAAAAAACCGCATTAAAATCCGTTGCGTAGTTTTAAAGATCTAAGCATCCAGGAACAGACAGACAGCAGAAAGCGACTTTGTTTTATACTATGTAGGTAGTGATTACGACGAATTGAGGCTCCTTAGGAGGGCATGTACGAATACACATCAATATTATATTGAAGTAAACAAAATCGTCTAAATGGAAAAGAACTGCCTACTACGTCTGTCCGCCCATTAACATGACTTTTGAATAAAACTGGAGACGTATGAATAAATGAGGAGTGTCCTTTCAAAATTATTTATTTATGCATAGTTTTCATAGAGATACATACATAAATCACGTCTTTATCCCTTACGGGGTAGACAGAGCCTAAGGTAATAAACCTACAGGCCACGTTTAGCAAGATAGTGGGCGTGTGTATAGGTGGACAATGGAATCATAGTGATAGGTTGCTAGCCGCATCGCCTATAACATGATTCATTTTTCGCCCATTCTTGCGATGGGCTTTTACCATCAGCGCGGGAAGAGAAGAAACTGGTGCATTCTATGTTTTTCGGGTTCCGTAACACAAAAGGAAAAACGGAACCCTTATAGGATCACTTTGTTGTTCGTCCGTCCGTCCGTCTATCAAGACCCTTTTTCTCAGGAACGCGTCGAGGTATGAAGCTGAAATTTATATCGAATTCTCAGGTCTAATGCCCCTTGGAGCTGTGAAAAAATCAAACTTCTAAGCCAACGCGATCAAAAGAAAAAGTCGTTTATGCCGCAAATTTTCGAAACTCGCAAGGGAATCAAAACCTACAGGGTACTTCCCGTGAACTCAGAACCTTAAAATTTGGTATGAAGGTAAGGAATAATTGCGAAAACCGTAAATATGTATGTATGTCTGTATATATCAGTGATCAATATAAAGTGACCCCACATTGCGTACATTTTAGAAAATTAGAACACATAGAAAAATCCGAAAAGTAAAGCTATGGCCGGGAATCGAACCCGACACGTAACGTGACAGTTAGTAATAGATAGAAAAATTCGAACGCTTACTCACCTGCTATGGGTGGTGTAGGGGTATAGCACGCGTCACGGAATGACGAGGACCCGGGTTCGATTCCCGGCCATAGCTTTACTTTTCGGATTTTTCTATGTGTTCTAATTTTCAGTGTCGTTTAGAAATTAAATTTCTAACGGTAAAACCGTAAAAAGTAAACATAAAAATTAAGAAATAAAAATTTCTTGATTCATTTGATATTTCCTATTATATTATATATTGAAATTAAATTGTTTATTTGTTTGTAGTCAAGAATCTAAATCAAAATTTAATTAATTTTATAATGTGATTGATATTTTTTTTACATTTTCGTATAACTATAATCTTATAAATTATGTATTTTTGACCTTTATTGTTTTGTAATTTAATGCTATTTTTCATTTGTGTGTACCTAACCTAATTGTGGACCTTTGTTATTCGTGAATAAATGAATTATTATTATATTAATATTATAACAATGCTTATCACGTATGACATTCGATTGTTTATTAGTTTTATTACTTATATAACTCGTGTTGTGTTTATGTATTAACTTAAAACATAAAAACAATGTAATGAGTCATTTAGAATGTCAAGTTCCAGATAAGGGATACCCTATTTAACAGAATGCGAGTGGATCAGAGATATTCAAAGTGTGCGCAGTGGCGCATCGGAAAGTATAGAACGCGTGCCTGTGTTTTCGCTTTTCGCGGTGTTTTTTTCTACCGGGTCAGTAAGGAAAAGACGATTCGTGATAAGTGAGATAGCGCGCTTACTACGAAGCTAAGCTATAGGTACAGAGGAGAGTAGGCTGGGGCGCCACGAGCAACTATACTTTTTTTTAACAGATTTTTGAGCCGACCTTAAAAAATAAAGTTTTATATTACGTTCGCCTGTTTATTTTGGGTTCAAATTAAACATAATCGGTATCATTACAAAAAAAGTTAAACAGACGTTGAACGCGTGTCTAAAAATTCATCCATTGATTTAAGGTTGATTTTGCAATAGATTATTTCTTAGACACGTGTTAGGTAACTAACACAGAACATCTTTTATTACAAACGAGGCGCTCCTTAGTTGGTCCTCTATAGTAAAATTAATAAAAATCCGTTCAGAATTTTAAGTCTGTTTAAATTTTCGGAGAAAAATGTTTATGGCTTTGGGGTTTGGTTTTAAAAAATAAATAAAATAAATAAACATCAGGGAACAGTTCACACAAATTGACCTAGTCCCAAAGTAAGCACTAGTAAGGCTTGGGTTATGGGCTTAGTTTTGGTGGATTATTTAAGTCTATTTACCTCTGTAAATAAAATATTTTATTATTATGTGTACATCATTTAGACCAGGGCATCGGGACAGAATATTCGAGACGCAAACTCAAAGTTTGGGAATACTTGGACTAGACAAACCAGTTTCAAGTGACAGGAAATCGGCGCTCCATTCAGATCGGGTAGGCCTATCGGCTAAAATGCAGCATGTTATAAGTTTTCTATGCAGTCATGTCGATGACTTAGTAGTAGTAGGCAGAAGTCAATCGAGTACTAAATAAGACACGAAGTAAAAAGCATTGCATACCTAGCCATATAAAAAAAGGCACAAGGTGAGAATATTTATAAAAATAGATTCAGTTAATATAATTATACCTACTCACATGGATTTGGTTAATGTTTCTATTTGAAGGGGAAAAAATCTGTGCAATTATTCACTTATTTTTATCTTTGCACCAAAAATAACGCCATTTATTACACAATTGTCATTACGGTAATATTAATTCATAAAGTAGAGATTTTAAAAAGGATTGCAGTTGTATTTCATAAAAATGAATAGGCAAGGTAGGTAAGAGATATTAATTACATACTAGCAAGTAACACGATACATGACCACAAATCTAGCTCAGACAAGACTAGTTTTCCACTATAAGTTAAGTAGGTACTCGTACTATAATTTACTTTTACCATGAGCACAAGAAATATGCAGCTTTACCCCATAATTACGGGACATTGTAGAGTAGAGATACTTAATTGTTTTTTAAGCAATAGTAAATGGGGATAGATAAGAAAAATAGTTTTTAACGCCCGCATGATTAATAGTACTTTTCATTGTTTAAATTTACATGTTAATTTACATATTAGATATTTGGGTTCCAATTTAAATTATATTCACTTTTAATAATAATAATATAACTTAACACTTTTAATAATTATGAAGTAAATTAGAAAAAAAACTTCTAATCTATCCTTAATATTATAAACGTGAAAGTTAACTCTGTCTGTCTGTTACGCTTTCAGACCTAAACGGATTTAAATTATTGCATTATAAAAAACAATCTACAATCATTAAATGTTCTTAATCAAAAACACATGGACAAAAAATTTCATGTATGCTGTGTTGTCTTTCACTATCTAGAATTTTAAACTCATTCTTTATCAGTCCCTTGTTTAATGCTCCTCTCATCAACTCAAACGTTAACTGATAGAGATCCTTATAGGGTTAAGTTCACCTTTGTGCATATATTAATGTTACTTTTTTTTTTACTTGTATCTGTTTCTTTATATCTGTACAATAAAGCAGTTACTTCATTATTTTATTTCAACACATTATTTTGTACAGTATTTAATAGTGGTCCGTCCAAGTGTCCCCAGATTTGTCCTGGTCTGAAGAGTGTCCTGTATAATAACTGCGACAGGATTGTGTAAACATAATTTTATGCAGACAAAGCCATGAGCAAGAGCTAGATTTAGCTTAATTTTATTCATCAAGACCATGACAGATAGCACTTAAATAATGTAATGAATGAATATCAATGATGGCATGCTTCACAAGCATACTAAATAGCTACCTTGAATTGAGAATTTAAATTTAAATTACACATAATGTGAGATGGTTCGCTTCCTATCTGGAAAAACGTACCCAAAAGATTGTAATCAATGGTTATGAATCTCAAGCTTCGCATGTCTCGTCAGGTGTGATGCAGGGCTCGGTCCTTGGACCCCTGATGTACACGTTGTTCATCAATGACATCGGTGACTGCTTCCGTAATTGCTCTTTCGCAATGTTTGCTGATGATTTGAAAATATATAAATCCGTGCGGGGTGTGCATGACTGTGATCTTATCCAGGAAGACCTGGACCGTTTCCATCGGTATTGTTTGTCAAATAAACTTTCTCTTGCCAATGACAAATGCGTCAAAATTTCTTTTACCAAAAATAAAAATAAAGTCCTTGGTCAATATCACATTGGTGGTGAAGTGTTGCGTGAGGTCACGTTTGTGAAAGATTTGGGTGTCACGCTGGATGAGAAACTAACTCTGGACAGGCATATTTCTCGGGTCACAACAAAAGCATATCAAATGCTGGGATTTATCCTGAGAGCTGCCAAGCCGCTTAAAAAGTCCTCGTCATACGTGTTGTTGTTCAAATCTCTGGTGCGACCTCTTCTTGAGTACTCGTCTGAGGTTTGGAATCCTTATTACAAAGTTTATATAAACCAAGTTGAGTCTATCCAGAAGAAGTTCTTAAGAGCTGTCAATTATAGATTTTGTCAACCCCATGGGTCATATGCAGAGAACTTGCTGCGGAGTGAACTTGCTTCCCTGGTGGACAGACGCACGGTGCGGGACGCAGCTGTTCTGTTCAACATTTGCAACGGCGGGTATGACTGCCCTGACCTTCTCGAAGGTATCAGGTTTCGGGCACCGTCATACAGAACTAGGTCCACAACTTTGTTCGCTGTCCCGACGTGTAGAACCAAAGCAGGAATCCGTGCGCCTCTCCGTAGACTCTGCGACTCATACAACAAGCGGCTAGCCTCGGTGGACATGTTCAGTAGTTCGTATGATAGATATAAGCGTCAAATAACTCTTTTGTTGAAGGAAAGTATGTAATTGGAAAAATGTATTACCTATTGTGATTTATCTTTATTTTATCTTTTATTTTTTTAGTAGTGAGCCCTGATATTGTTTAGGTTGCTATTAGTGTTGCCCAAATGCAAGAACAAGACGAGACTTAGCCAGTCTTGGTCTTGGTCTTGCGCCAATACACCTGGTCTTGGTCTTGGTCTTGGTCTTGCGCTCCCAGTCTTGGTCTTGGTCTTGGTCTTGCAGCAAGAGTCTTGCAAGTCTTGCAATTACCTATTAGTCTATTACTATTTATTAAAGTTTACTTTAAATCTTAGAAAAACGTATTAGAATTGGAACATTGTGAGCTTGAATTAACATAGCCATAGTAAAGATCAAGCAGATTAATAAATAACTGAAGATTTTATAAGAAATTCGAAAAATCAACTGACCTATATGTCGTTTTCCATGGAAGTAACTGTTTCTTAATAAACATTTATGATTTATAAGCTTACATTTGCTAAAACATGTAAAAAAACAAATTAATTACAATAACTTGACTGTATTTTAAAGAACAATACTTATCTGTCTAGAAAGAGATTGAACCCTCAACTTATAAGAAATTTAATAAAAGAGTTTTACGATTTATCATTTATTTGAATATAAAATAAAATACAACACAAATCAACAGCTGATTTGATTCTAATAAGCGTTTTGCAAAATTTGATCTATCTGGATGATTAAGCCTAAACGAGGGTAGTTTGGTAATATACGAATGTGGGTACATTTAGTTTATTTATAGTTTTACAAATTAGTACGACGTTGGTTCGCATGTGCATCGGTTGTGCTCTAACTTTGAGAATGATCCCGTAGAGGGATCGAAACACGCGTCAGTGTTTGTGTGGTGTTAGGATTAATTAAGTTTGTGGGATTTGTGTGCGTTTTGTGTGGTAGTAGTGGTGGGAGGGCTTGCATGCAAAACGTATATATTTCGCACAGGCTTGGTTAACTTGCACGTAAGTAGCAGAGTAGCAAGGTAAATATTTTGTGTTCATTATTTTATTAGTTTTGTAGAATTTTTTTACACGTTTCAAGTATATTTAAAAGTGGCTACAATATTTATCAAACGGGTGATATTTGAACACTTTTTTGCTATTTTTTCTTGTAAAAACTTAAGAAATATAATGACTAAATGTACAATAATAGTACCTAAGTAATTAGTTTAAAACCATATAAGTAATCAATATTATAATATATACTTACTAGAATGAATTATTATGACATCTACTACCTATCCTTACCATTTTATCCTAATCATAATACTACTTGCGTGATCAGTATAATGTATTCATTTTCATTCTAAGCACTCTGAAACTTATTTATTCTTTGGAACACCTGTAGGTACTCTTAAAATTCGAAATTATTTTGCATGAATAGTGTCAAATGTTATGATTTCGGCGCGGCGGCAACGATTGTTTTAGATTTCAAAAGAAGCCGCCGGCGCGTGTATCATAACCATGTACTTCCGAAAAGCGGCAAATTTCTTTGAGAAGTAAGTACAAAACCTTTGATGCCGCATTATCAAAGTACCGATGGTTAAAACATAACTATGCATGCACTCAGTTTGATTTTAATAGATATTTTTTTATTCGCTATGTTTATGGTATTAGTCGTAATGCGCATAGGTCCAGTTTTTCATATTCTTTGATATAGTTTTTTGCGTCTCATAGAATTCCTAAGCGTACCTACCTATACACCGAACTGTTACACCTAACTACTCCGTGAAATAGCGCTAAGTCCTAGCTGCAAGACGCAAGAGTCTTGCAGGCTATGTCTTGTTCTTGCTCAAGTCTTGCACGGTCAGTCTTGGTCTTGGTCTTGCTAAAAATACGCGGTCTTGTTCTTGGTCTTGGTCTTGCAAAAACGCAAGAACAAGACCAAGACTGCAAGACCAAGACTGAATTTGGGCAACACTAGTTGCTATGCATAAGATTAGTTTTAGTAAAATTCGCATGCTGTCTTTGAGTATGACTATTTTGGTTCGGGTTTTGGGTACCTTGTTACTGCCCTGCTACTGATTCTGATCCATTGTCACATCTACCACAAACTCTAAGTGGGAATTGTTTTAGGGTATAGGCTAAGTTTCCTGCATTATGTTCTTAATAGTTAATTTTTTGTTTTTAAATTGTGTCTGTATCTGTTTTTTTCCCCAATAAAGAAAATAAAAAATAAAAAAAATGTGATAATGATAATATTTAAGTAAGATCAAATAAACACTTCCTTATTATATTATACTAGGTTCTGCACGCGTCTTCGTCTGCGTAGAATTAGCAATTGACATGTTTATCGCTATCCCTCGGGAACTGTGCAATTTTCCGGGATGGAAAGTAGCGTATGTTTCAATCTAGGGTATCAGCTGTCTTCGTTCCAAATTTTATCCAAATTGTCGTTTTAGCGTGAACAAACACACTCACTCACTCACATCGTCACATCGTCACATCTCACATAGTCACAAACTTTCGCATTTATAATATTAGTAGGATTTTACTAGCGACCCGCCCCGGCTTCGCACGGTATATTGTGCATGTATTATACATATAAACCTTCCTCTTGATTCACTCTATCTATTAAAAAAAACCGCATCAAAATCCGTTGCGTAGTTTTAAAGATTTAAGCATACATAGGGACAGAGAAAGTGACTTTGTTTTATACTATGTAGTGAAGCAGCACAATTATGACTAATGACCAACAGCTTAAATGAGTCCTCGCCCGCCCCGCGCGGCACGGGGGCGCGGGGTAGGCGACCGCGGGGACCGAGAGAGGTGCAGGCGGCAGGCGCACTACCCGCCCACACCAGTCTCTGTCCCCTTTGTCGTCCTACTCCGCGCCCCTAGGTGGGTCCCATAGGTGGGTAGATATTGTCGGGTTTCTATGAGGATTTCTTTTTTTTTAATATTATATTTGCACAACTTTAAAGTAAAAGGGTATATAGTTTTTGATGAGAAAGAAAGGGCTTGGGCTCTATAGTTCTCACACAGGCCCAGTGCCAATGCTAATAGCCGCGTATTCACTGAGCGAGCCGCCGCGCGAGGCAGCTCGGACGTTTGCCGCGCAACGATTGCCGAGCGAGGCAGCCTCATGCAAGAAATCGTACTGATCGAGGCTGCCTCGCGCGGCAAAGCCGAGCCGTGGTGAGGCTGAGGCAGCATTGCTTGCTAATATTTCTCCACGCATCTTCTCTTAGTCCTCTATTTGTATAATCGGGACATTGCGCATCCCATAATAGTCTATATTCACCATATAGTTGTATTATTTAAGACATCGCTCTTTATCCATGACGCTAACACGCGACGAGCAAGCGAGACAAGACACAACCGTCCTGAGTGAGCGCGACAAAGCGCGGCTCGGTTGAGGCACGCTCGCCCGAGGCAGGACATGCGTTTGCCTCGGGCGAGGCACGTCCTGACTGACCGAGGATTTGCCTCACGAAGCTACCGCGCGAGGCGGCTCGCTCAGTAAATACGCGGCTAATTAGGAATTTCACACACACACCATTAGCCGCGTATTCACTGAGCGAGCCGCCTCGTGCGGCTGCTTGGTGAGGCAAATCCTCAGCCTGTCAGGACGTGCCTCGCCCGAGGCAAACGCACGTCTTGACTCAGGCGAGCGTGCCTCGACCCGAGCCGCGCGTAGTTGGTTTTTGTGCATGCTCAAAGGCGCCTCAGCACGTTTGCCGCGCTCACAATCAATCAAATCAATCAATCTAAACATTTATTTGCTAGAAAAGGGTGTGAGGTTAAGGTTTTACATTAATAATTATGTCCTCCTTATCTTACTGTTCAGGAACGGCATGCAAATATTTCAAATTAGGTACATAATAATAGGTAGGTATAAATGTCAGACTACTAAATCTAAATATATAAAAGAAGAAACTGACTGACTGACTGACTGACTGACTGACTGACTGACTGACTGACTGACTGACTGACTGACTGACTGACATATCAGCGCACAGCCCAAACCGCTGGTTCTAGAGATTCCAAATTTGGCACGTAGGTTCCTTATAAGGTCTAGGGGTGCACTAAGAAAGGATTTTTCAAAATTCGACCCCTAAAGGGGTTAAATGGGGGTCCAAAGTTTGTATGGGGAAACAAGATTAGTTAGACTATTTTATTCGAAACTTCACATGAGTATTCCTAACGATAAATGAGTAAACACCTGTTTCAGGTTTTTTGAAAATTCAACCCCTAAAAGGGGATAGGGGGTGACAAAGTCTGAAAATCAACGTGGGTATTATTATTATTATATTATAGTGGGTAGTATTGTTTGTACGGTTTATTGGGTCGCTGATTACGAAAACAATAACACACACACACACACACACACACACACACACACACACACACACACACACACACAAATTTCCGGGAACGGGAAAAACGGGATTTATTATATTCGATTCCGAGTGACCCTATCTAAGTAACTATACTTAATAAATATACTGTTCAAATTTCGTACACAAGGAGATGATTACAAAACTAAGAAAATAACTTCAGGATTTTTGGAAATTCTCACGGGATAAGGAAAAACGGGATTTATATTATACCTATTCAGTTCAACGAAATCCTGAAATATAATTACTAGACTTCAAATTTGACATAGAAGTAGGTGATTATAATTGTAAAAAACAGTTTTAAGGATTTTCGAAAATTCCAACGGGATAAGGAAAAAACGGGATTTATATTCAGTTCTACGGGATCGATTTTTCGTTTTAATTATCGTAGAAAACTGAAATTTGGCCTTCAGGTTCCTTGGGGAGTATAGCACTATACAAAAGGATTTCCCAAAATTTTTATGGAAATGAACGGGGAAAAAACGGTATTTTTTGTTATACTACTGGTCGTAGAAAGTTGAAATTTGGCATGTAGGTTGTTTGGAGAGTGTAGAGGAGCATTAAGAGAGGAATTTCCAAAATTCCCACGGGAACGGGAAAAAACGGGATTTTTTGTTTTACAGGTCGTAGAAAGCTGAAATTTGGAATATAGGTTGCTTGATGAGTGTAGGGAAGCACTAAGAGACAATTTTCTGAAATTCCCACGGGAACGGGAAAAACGGGACTTTTCGTTTTACTGGTTGTAGAAAGCTGAAATTCGACATGTAGGTTGCTTGGGGAGTGTAGAGAAGCATTAAGAGAGGAATTTTCAAAATTCCCACAATAACGGGAAAAAACGGGATTTTTTGTTTTACAGGTCGTAGAAAGCTGAAATTTGGCATGTAGGTTGCTTGATGAGTGTAGGGAAGCACTAAGAGACAATTTTCTGAAATTCCCACGGGAACGGGAAAAACGGGACTTTTCGTTTTACTGGTTGTAGAAAGCTGAAATTTGGCAAGTGGGTTCTTTGGGGAGTGTAGGGAGCATTAAGAAAACATTTCCCGAAATTCTTACGGGAACGGGAAAAAAACGGGATTGAAATACTCCTGGTGCACGCGAGCGAAGCCGCGGGCAAAAGCTATTTGTCAATAAATGAAGTATACGCGGACGAAGTCGCGGGAAAAAGCTAGTTATAAATAAATCCATTAAATTACATTTCATAATACAATGTCACTCAAGACGGTTGTGTTTTGCCTCGCTTGTTCGTCGCGTATCAGCGTCATGGATAAAGAGCGGTGTCTTAAATTAATACAACTATATGGTGAATATAGACGATTATGGAATGCGCAATGTCCCGATTATAGAAATAGAGGACTAAGAGAAGTTGCGTGGAGAAATATTAGCGCGCAATGCTGCCTCAGCCTCACCGTGGCTCGGCTTTGTCGCGCGAGGCAGCCTCGATCAGTAGGATTTCTTGCATTAGGCTGCCTCGCGCGGCAAACGTCCGAGGCTGCCTCGCGAGGCGGCTCGCTCAGTGAATACGCGGCTATTGATTGTTTAACAGGTGTGTGCTGCTTTTCTCCCAATTTTTTTTTTTTATCAAAAATATCTGTGTTAATTTTAAAGCCATTTTGCACATTCCAGGAACTCAGAGATGATGAACCTTAATTGGAACTTGGAACTACATAGGTCAAACCACTAGGCTACCAAACTTTGACAACTGCTGCCTTTTGTGACACTAAGCTGTGTTAGGAATAAAGCAAACGCAAACAAGTAATTTGGTGCCCTTTACATTGTCAATATGTTTTAGCACCCCTTTTTGACCTATTTTCGCGTTCTCATTTAGGGTGATAGCTAGAAAGGTCCATTTTACTATGTACATGTATGCATGTACAGTATGTCTGCATAACTCTATCACCAACTTATATATGCTGCAGAAATTAATAATAACAAATTGTAAACTTATCCTACTAATATTATAAATGCGAAAGTTTGCGAGGATGTATGGATGTTTGTTACTCTTTCACACCAGAACGGCTGGACAGATCTGGATGAAATTTAGTACACACCTAGATTATAGTCTGGAATAACTCGTTACTTTTTATTCCAGAACATTGCGTGATTTCCGCAGGATAGCGATAACTGAATTCTTTGCAGACGAAATCGCAGGCAACAGCTAATTAACTATACACGTATGGGGGTCGACCGACCCTATGCCGCAGTGATACAATACAATACAATAACTCTTTATATATTATGTGGTGACATATAACAATCAAAACAGAAAAAGGATCATGATAAAGATGATGATGAAGATGGTTGATGATAGGAGGATAGTGATCATGTTAGCTTAAAAAATACATATTTACTTGATTATGTACGTTGAACAAGACTACAATGAAATAAATTATTGGGTATTTATATTTACACTAGCTTTTTCCCGCGACTTCGTCCGCGTAGACTCATTTATTGACAAATAGCTTTTATCCGCGGCTTCGCTCGCATGTACCAGGAGTATTTCAATCCCGTTTTTTTCTCGTTCCCGTAAGAATTTCGGGAAATGCTCCCTACACTCCCCAAGGAACCCACTTGCCAAATTTCAGCTTTCTACGACCAGTAAAACGAAAAATCCAGATTTTCGCGTTCCCGTGGGAATTTTGAAAACTCTTCTCTTAATGCTCCTCTACACTCTCCAAACAACCTAAATGCCGAATTTCAGCGTTTTAGAACCAGTAAAAGTTTTTGGAAAATGATCTCTTATAGCTTCTCTACGCTCTTTAAGCAACTTACATGCCAAGTTTCAGCATTCTACGACCAGTAAAACGAAAAGTCCCGTTTTTCCCATTCCCGTGGGAATTTGTGTGTGTGTGTGTGTGTGTGTGTGTGTGTGTGTGTGTGTGTGTGTGTGTGTGTGTGTGTGTGTGTGTGTGTGTGTGTGTGTGTGTCAGGTAGGTATTGTGTGTTGTTGTTTTCGTAATCAGCGACCCGATAAACCGTACAAACATTACTACCCACTATAATTATAATAATAATACCCACGTTGATTTTCAGACTTTGTCACCTCCTATCCCCCTTTTAGTGGTTGAATTTTCAAAAACCTGAAACAGGTGTTTACTCATTTATCGTTAGGAATACTCCTGTGAAGTTTCGAGTAAAATAGTCTAACTAATCTTGTTTCCCCATACAAATTTTGTACCCCCATTTAACCCCTTTAGGGGTCGAATTTTGAAAAATCCTTTCTTAGTGCACCCCTAGACCTTATAAGGAACCTACGTGCCAAATTTGGAATCTCTAGAACCAGCGGTTTGGGCTGTGCGCTGATATGTCAGTCAGTCAGTCAGTTTCTTCTTTTATATATTTAGATTATTTTATCAGAAAGACACATGCACAAAGGTGGACTTTTCCTGTTAAGGGATCTATTTGAGTCAACCTTTGAGTAGATGGGAGGAATATTATATTAAGGATGGACAATGAGTAACATTATACCTAACAAGAATTACCTGGTGTGGCATTGATACATGAATATTTTTGAAGAATTTAATTGCATAACTATTTAATTGACGGGCTTGGTCCAAAATAAAAAAAAACACTGTTTTCTAATAATATTTTGTTTGATAATAATTTAACATAACAAGAACAAGAGAAATTGTAGAAAAATGCAGTTGATTTTGATCCTTGCACACTTTACAAACAAGGTTGTGTTAAGGAAATTTGTTGTTCGTGTTAAAATTGTTATAATTGAAGACTAAGCATCATGAAATCTTAAAGTATGGCTGCAGGTGAAGAGTTAATAAACTTACTGATATCTGTTATAGGTGCTTTTGTAACATATCCCTTCAAGTGACCGCAGTCAGAGTCATCCAGTGGTTCCGGTGTTTCAGGCAAGCCCGCGATCACGAAGTAATCCGCCACCCTTTTTTCATCCATAATTAATAGAGTTCCAACTACCCTTGAAATATGGTGACACTACAAAAACAAACCATAAAAAATATTACTCAAGAACAATTCCCGTTCATACTAAAGTATTATAAAATAAACACTTAAACAACTATATTGCTGTGTTATTCGACCGTTAATACAATCATTATCATGAATAAAATAACAAACTATGAAGGTTGTTGCCAATAACATGGTTTGAAACCTCACAAGTGAATACGTACATTTTATTGATACTTGTAGGTTTTTGATTACGTCCTGTACACGGAGTAAACATTCTTGTTCTTCCTATAAAACGTTAACAACTTATTGCGTTTTGATAAAACCATTCACTGATTAAATAAAATAAAACACAGGTGCATCACAAACGTCATTTTTGGTTTTCAGATTGGACGACTAATCGTGGAGTGGAGTGAAGTTTGCGCTAAGTAGATCTTTATGACAGCTCGAGTATTTTTCGTACATACTCGTAACGTAGCACGTGAAAGGGACGATGGATGGACGATTCCAAAATTTTATTATAATATTTATAATTAGTATTTTACGTCATCTGCGAAAGATACGCAATGGTATTTCTTTACAAAAATTATTTCACAGGATTTAAAGGAACAGCTCTTGTAAGAAAAATTAAAGACTGAAATATTAGGAATAAAAAATCTCTAAAAAATACTAACAGAATACTTGTAAACAAAGGAATATGAAGTATTTAATAATCTTAAAATCCTAGAATCCATTTCTTTACATGCACCACAGACTTGACAGATACATATTATTAAAAACATAGTAACGCTACGCACTGGGATACCAATATCGCGTTTTTATTTAAAACTCGATCACACCACAAAGATTTACTTAAATTACTGTAACATCACCTTAATTTGAGGGCCACTCTCATACAAAATTGTATTGTAACATTCCTACTCATTAATGTCACAGTTCGTTTTAACTTCTTTGAGTTTTGCTGCGATGTATTTGAGCGAGTAAACAATATATCGACACTTACTCATTATCCCCTGATAAATATAACACAATAATTTATGCTTTAGGGAGCTGATAATCTTGTCAGATTTAATTACTCTGTTTTAAAACCAAACAAAATACCTAATTTGTTTCATTCTTTATTAAACATCAATTACAATTTCTTTTAGAGCTTTAGTAGATGGCGCGAGTGTCTCATTTGAATCCAAAGGACTTGTCACTGATCCTGCCTGTGCTCCAGACAACAACAAACTAATTGCCCCTTCCAATTCACTCACACTTTTGCACACCTCAATTTCATCTTTCACTTTTTTCGTTATCTTTTCATATAAAAATAGATTCTCTTTTGATAACTGGTGGACTTGATCACCGAATACATCTACAATGACATTCAAAACATCAATGATGGTTCTGTTATACTTCGCCTCACCTATATGTATTCGTACATATTTAAA
Organism: Pandemis heparana; assembly: GCA_963854515.1. NCBI lineage: Eukaryota > Metazoa > Arthropoda > Insecta > Lepidoptera > Tortricidae > Pandemis > Pandemis heparana. The sequence continues at coordinate 4,180,673 of OY978020.1, read as the reverse complement.
TAACATCCCAATTTTGTGGTTATCCAGACCAGACATTGCTGTATGGAGCACATTTCTTTTAAGCAATTCTTGGAGCAAAGCAGCAGTCTTTATTGGATATTTGTCAGAATTTTTCAATGCATTAGAAAGCGCCTTTGTGTATTCCAACTTTCTTAAGCATGCATCCATTTTCGGTTCCTTGGCAATCCGAGTCTTACTAACTGTTATATCTACATTAGCACTCTGAACCACATCTGCTGCAAATTTGTACATGCCCTTTCTCTCAATGGTCTTTTTAGTCTTGGAATGTTCCCTTTTGCTAATAGATATAACGCCGTCTACCATACCAACTGCCAGGATATCATCATTATCCGATACAGCCATACTGAGGATAGCATTAGGGAAGTCTATGTTGTGGACAACATTGAACGTTGAAATGTCGTAGATTTTGAGATGTCTATCCAACGATGTAGAGATGAGTCTGCTGTTGTTGCTGGACAGCCGCAATGATGTAACCGTTTTGTGGTGCTGCGAAATACAAGACAGTAGCTTTCCACCATTGAAAATGTCCCACACTTTGATTTCTGTGCCTCCAGCACTAATGAATATACCACCCGATGGCAGGAAAAGTGTGGACTCCACTGGTTCCCCATGATTAACTGTAAGCACTGTTTCATTTGACCTGCAGTCATACAGTTTGAGTGTGTTGTCGTATCCACCTGACAGAAAGATTTCTGGAGATATAGGACTTGTGGCTCCTGCTCGAATATAGTCTGTGTGTTCAGAGAAACTAGCGACTCTTGCTTCTGTTGCTATGTCCCAAAGACCAACTGATTTGTCATCTGAACAACTAAGGACTTTTGTTTGATCTTTTGTAAAGTATGTTCTGTGCACCTGAAATAATTAAATAAATTCACTGTTAAAGAAAACCACTCTTTAGTTTGATTTGTATAGCAAATGTTCTTCATACAACTTTTTTTGATCAAGTCGATGTTCGGAAACTTACTGGTCCGGTATGTCCTGTAAACACCCTGAGTACATTCTTAGACTGGACATCAAACAGTTTCACAACAGCCTCCTCACTGCCGGCCACAAGCAAGCGACCGTCTCCTCTAAACGACGCACCGTAGGCTCCTTTTACGAATTGGGAAAGATTTTTTGCAACTACTTTAGTAATTGGGTCATATATCTGAAAATATAAAAATAAGTTAGTATACCGGCACAGTGAAGTATTACGCGAATAAATATTAACACTTACCTGAACTCTAACGGAACACGTTGCGGCAAAATAATAGGGCTCCACAGGGCAGAAATCCAAGTAGTCGATAGCCCCGTATTCTTTGACGAGAACTGGCAACTAAAAATAAAACAAATATTAATTACTACTATCGATACACACAAATAAATATTAACATCTGTAACTTTTAAATGTAACTAACTTACTCCAAGTTTTTTCCAGTACAGAGAGTCCTCTGTTACAGCTGATGTAGATGACAGGAATAAAGACTTATTTATCTTCTTGAACGGATAGGACACTTTAGCCATATTTATAGATATTCATAACATTAAATAGGTAACAAAATGTTCAAGATTCTTAATAATTTCCATGCAGTTATAATTATAACCTAACCTATAAACAATTGTATGTAACAAAACAAACGAGCAATAATCTGTCTGTCAATGTAATGTAATGTGACATGTCCAAATCGTAGAGTAAAACCGCTAAGACTATGGCGGAGAAGGTGGATAATTTCGCCGATTAGTACTTTAACATAGTTTGGACCAATAATTGGACTGGATTCTAGGCTTTTCGCCTCAAAGGTGGTGAACTATTTAAGCTACTGCTTAAAACTTCTTGTTTGTTACTAATACTGTCACTTTACTGTCAAAATTAATGTCATTCTACATCTGTGTGTCCGGGGACTGGGTTATGATTTTATTTTAGAAACATTTTCACTGATGAATTGTGATTAATATTGTGTAATCGTTAATATGGTTTTTATCATATCGGCATTTTAAACACTCCATTCCTTATAAGTGATTGTGGCATTTAGTGAAAATGTTCAAGTTGTTAAGTCGCCACGGGCGCCGTAGCGCTACTTTGAATTTGTTTGGCGACAAATTTGAGGTTAAAAAAGCGAAGGTTTATTATGTGTACGCATCAGCTGGGACTGTGCGGTTTTCGTCATCGGGCAGTGAAACGATCAAGCCGCTATCTGTAGTCGACGCTATACCAGAGCCCCCTCCCGTACCTGAGTTATCGGGCGGATTAGCCGAGGCTGTACAATCGTTATCAGCAAATGGAGAACCCACATTTGCCAGTTTGGGGCTTGGTGGCTGGAGCCCCGTTGGCATGGTGCAGCAGTGCCTGGAATTTCTCCATGTTTCACTAGACGTACCATGGTGGGGTGCTATCTTAATAGGCACAGTTGTCGTCCGAGTTGCCATGTTCCCACTAGTTATTATGTCACAACGGAACACTGCAGTCATGAACAACAATCTACCAGAGATCCAAATGTTGCAGCTTAAGATGACTCAAGCGCGCCAGTCCGGCAATCAACTAGAGGCAGCTCGGTATGCTCAAGAAATGATGATGTTTATGAAAGAAAAAGGTTTAAACCCTTTGAAAAATATGTTGGTGCCGCTGGCTCAGGCACCATTCTTCATTTCTTTCTTCATGGGGCTGAGGGGAATGGCCAACTGTCCTGTCGAGAGCATGACATACGGAGGTTTGGCTTGGTTCATGGATTTGACGGTCCCAGATCAGTTCTTTCTGCTCCCCTTAATAACAAGTGCCACATTGTGGGCGACCATTGAATTGGGAGTTGACGGAGGTCGTCTGGAAGCATCAAACATGGTTATGATGAGATATTTCCTACGAGCAATTCCGCTTGTCATGATCCCGTTCACTATCAACTTCCCGGGAGCTATTCTTTGTTACTGGTGTTCCAGTAACTTTATATCGTTGATTCAAGTTGGTGTTCTCAAGATACCAGCAGTGAGGGACTACCTCAAGATCCCTAAGCTAGTAAAGCATGCGCCTGATAACCTACCAATTAAGAAGAAAGGCTTTGTGGAGGGAGCAAAAGATTCCTGGACAAATATGAAAATCTCGAAAGAATTGGCCGAGAGACAGAGAATAGATGAGTTGATCTTCACAAAATCTGGAAAAGGTCCTCTGCAAAAAACATACAAATTTGACCCCACAAAGTTGTCAAATGTACAAGCGAAACCAAAATGATTTTGGTCATATAGTCTGTAGAATATGTTAGTAATAAATGTTGACTTGTAATTATAAATTAGTAGTTTTTTTATCTACTAAAAATAATGAGGTAACCTTATCACTTTCTAAATAATTTTGTTAATAGTACTGGAAATCTTACTGAATGTATTTGAAGATGCTAGAGACAAAGCATTAAATCCCTACTAAACGAAAGTAACTGTCTGTCTGTTAGTTTTTTACACTTAAACCGCTGGACCGATTTAGTTGAAATTTGGTATACAGCTATTTTGAGTTCCGGCGAAGGACAAAGGATAGTTTTTATCCCGGGAAATTGCATAGTTCCCGCGGGATAGCGATTCTGCGCAGACAGTCATGGGCAGCTAGTCCTGTGTATACAATTATCTGACTTATTAACTAGAACAATGTTCCTTTCCTAGATTATAACAAAATAATTAATATTATCTTGACTAAATAGTCATTACCCTTTGAACGCTTTCATATTTGAATGAAGTGACCACTCACACGCCAAGCACTAATTAATTGATGTAACGTTTAAATAGATTTTATTCATGACCAAAGTACAACCTCACTCCAACCTTTTTAGTGGTTGTTGGCGTGGTGGGCACGACGACGCACGACCACTTAGGTTCTTTGCGTTCAAAGGGTTTATTGCGCTGCCAGTGTCATCTTAATTTTCTGTTTGATGACAACTACCGCCATCTAGTTTCACTTTCAAACAATACTGTCGACTACTTTCGGCATTTTTCCATTAGATGGCGTTACTAGTGCAAAATTACTCGTGATGAGAAGATTCCCTTTAATTTTATTATTCCTTAAAATTGATAGGGTACCTGCCTATTTACCATAGTTGTTATAATCCTTTATTTATAAATAACTGCAATACACGTGACACTATGAGCGCGACTTTATGGTACTTATAATAGGTATGGTAAATCTTTTCCTTTAGGGACCTTATTCCGCCAAGTACCTACCTATGACTGGCCACGAATAAAAACGACAAAAATACTCTTAATAATAAGGTAGTATAGTAACGTATTGTCGAGAACTCGTCGAACTTTTAACTACCTATTTATTTGGTTTTAGGCAGTTGTATATTGGCACATACGTTCCATTCTACCCTCAATCGATTCCTATTTTGAAATAACAAGCTCAAACATTACCAACTCTATTAGCGTGAGCAAATAGTTCAGTGGGGGTATTCCAAATTCGAATTATTTAACGTCCTTTTCACTCTTCCATTAATGAATATTAGCGTGAGTGGAACAACACGAATATCGGATATACAAGGTCAGGATATCTAGAGCACGCATCGGGCCCGGATTCTACAGATTAACGGCCCTGTAAATCTAAATGTTTGATAGTTAGCATTTAAATTTTATGCATGTAGGTTACACGGCTTAATAAAGTAGGTTATCTTGACGTTGTTAATCTGGGGGGCTCAGCTGGTTATGAATGTGGTAAACTTCACTTTAAAACGTGTGCGGGTTGTTTACGCAGTTTTGCGGTTAAAAGGGACGCTGGTGTTACATGATCACTTCACTAGCCTGTATAATGCAGGCTGTATTCGGAATTGGTTTCATCAGGCAGGAAGCAGTTCTCGTGGCCCCACTGCTATAAAAATCCTCACTATACTTCATTTAATTTAGGATGAGAAACCACAATAATGTTATATTACGGCTCGTGAACTGTAATCTCTGTACTATTTGTACTACAGTAACAATTGATGCAATTGATGAAAAACGTAAAGTTGCGTATCTGGGCCACGTACTTCGTCACGACCGATACGAGCTTCTTCAACTCATTATGATGGGCAAGATCGAGGGCAAACGGCGCGCTGGACGGAGGAAAAAGTCCTGGCTTAGGAACATCTGCGAGTGGACGAGCATTGCCAGCGTAGAAGAGCTGTTTCGCCTGGCACAGGACAGGGATAAGTTAGCTAAGCTAACGGCCAACCTCCAGTAATGGAGAGGCACCATGAGAGAAGAACAATTGATGTGAAAGTGGTATTAAAACAATTTTATTTTGCGGCTGCCAAACTATTGCACTGTAATGTTTGCTAGGTAAGAAATAGTTGACCAGCCACAAATAATGTTATTGTGGTTTCTCATTCTAAATTAAATGAAGTATATAGATTAAAATTAGGTTAGGTTTTTTAGGTATCTCCAAAATGCCCGAAGGGCAAACGGAATAGAAAGAAGACCTAATGGTGATACGACCATTGCCCTATTTTATAAAGCTACAAATTACAATTTACAAGCGGAAGTCTCTGTCTGACCCTATGTGTTAGATAGAGACTTCCGCTTGTAAAATGTAACTTGTAGCCAGGCCCCTCTTCTCCACTGGGCACTATGGGCACATGCCCAGGGCCCCGCGATCGAATGGGGCCCCCTAGTTCCTGCCAGATTACCAAATGATAACCGATATTTAGGTCATAGGGGCCCCATGATCCTAATGTGCCCAGGGCCTCAAATAGTTTAAAGACGGCCCTGCTTATGGTGGAGTGTGTAGGTAATTCGCATTTTTATAACAGTGGGGCCATGAAAACTAAACCGTTTCTTCCATGCTTGTATGGAAGTAGAGAAAAAATCAGAATGTACCAGTCGTTCCTGTTCCCGCGCTGATGGTAAAAGCCCATCGAGGGAATTGGTGAAAATCTTAAGAATTATGTTATCCGGATGATGCGGCTCATCACTATTTTGATTTCTCTTTCCTCCTATACACCCACAATAGCTTCGTGTTGAAGACCTCGAAGCAAAATTCCTTCGTAAAAAGAACCGTCCTAAGCCTGCCTACCTACACATAGGTGCATTCAACTCCGTGGGTCACATGTAGGTACCTAAATAAATACTGGGGCCTTACCATGACGTCTTAATGCGTTTCAGTTTAGGTTCGCTCGCTGTCAGATTCATACTAAAAGTGAAAGCTAAAACTTGAACTGAGTCGGAATTAGGACGTCATGGTAAGGCCCCTGTTAGGTAGGTTGAAAATTTTACTTCGTATTTTGGTAGCCGCTTTATTAACAAACAAAACAAGTTATACAAAATTTAAAATTAAACTATGTCCCCCACCACACCATACAAGATTTAAGAAAATTTTGTGAGCAAGTTCGATAATTATATGTAAGTTTATTTTTAAATCAGTTTTTGGAATTATTAAAAAACTAGCTGTTGCCAGCGACTTCATCTGCAAAGAATTCATTTATCGCTATCCCGCAGGAACTACGCAATTTTCCGGGATAAAAAGTAGCCTACGTGCTATTCCAGACTTTTTTCTATCTATGTGCCAAATTTCATCCAGATCCGTTGGGCCGTTCTGGCGTGATTGAGTAACAAACATAAATCCATCCATCCATCCATACTTTCGCATTTATAATATTAGTTAGATTAGATGGGCTTGGGTTTTTAAAACGTAGAAAAATACTTCAGCTATTTCGAAAATAAGTCAACAAAACGATTTGCGAGAGAGCTTTCAAAGTCAGTAAGTACTGTTGTTATAGCCAACCTTTTCTAGACCTTCAAGAAGAAAGTTTTTAAGTTGTCATTTTTGATTTGTTATCTTGTCATCCCTACAATAAAATGTTTTTCCTTGATCTCAAAGAATATTTAATTTATATCAACTGTGACTAAATAGTTTGAAAGTAACTCTTATTTCGCATTCGTCTGCGTCCAAAAATAATAAATAAAATTGTATCTCACCAGATCGCCCTGGCAACGCGAAAAGATGAAAACTAAATTGGAAATAACAATAGCGCAATACATTCCACTGAGTACCTGATTAATTTGCTCTAAATAGGAAGAAAAGGCATCTTTTTTTTAGTATTAGACTAGTACCTCCAAATCTCGAAGACATGCTGCCAATTTATTAAATTTAAAATGTAACAGAGAGTAAAATTGTTAAACAGGCCTTAAACGTACCTAATATCGATTTACCTACTTGTAACTATTAAGTAGGTACATTTTCACAAATCTGGTCAATTTTTTATCTGTCAAACCAGTTCGCCCTACAAGAGATTTGACTTGGCCTAAAGCGGTCTGAATCCGAAAGTAGGTACTTACCTACCATTGAAAAAAGAGACAATTTGGTTAATTCCGAATGTAACCTTACCAGTTGCTACATTTTAACACGTTTACTTTCTACCGCAGAGTATAGCACTCGCTACGTAGCTCGCAGTCCGTAGCATTCGTAGCAGTTACAAAACAGCTACGAGTTTCATTCATAGTGTAGACCACAATGATACCGTTCCATTTGATTTAAACTTGCACAATTACAAACTTGCTTTGCGGCTGGTAAACTAAATAAACAATAGAATGTAGCTCAGACCGACGGAAAAGTTAAATTAGTTACGCCTACTTGTTTTTGTGGGCACCTTTGTCGCTTGATTAGCATGTTTGCAAAGAGAACTTGGAGTGAACTAAAAACTACTACATTACTAACATGTACTGATACTCTACTTACAAGTGTGAAACAGTTACGTTTGTGCGACGCAAAGTTATTGTTGTCGGTCGGTGTGGTGTGTAAATAAACTCGTGTAGAGTTTTAAACATGTTAGCCTACTGCACAGAATATAATTATAATAGTACTAACGTACAGAATGGCCACGCTCCGCCCCGCACCGATTCGAGTTACCCCACCCCTCAAGCGCAGGCTGCCGGAAAGCTGCTGGAAACAAGTAGGGTACGCAACGCGATGTATGTCGGCCGTATGGCACTAAGTTCGGAAACCTACCCTACCTACTTCATTTTATAAAACATAGCCATATCTTCATATAAGTACCTATATTTATGTCATTGGTAGTACTTATAGTACTAGGTTTTTGCGATAGACTCAACCCTGTGTATCTTACGCACACATTGACGCGTGTACAGATGACGTCGTGCCTGTGTTGATTCAAGAACGCGGATTTTGTACGCCGTGTCTAACGTGTGCCTACTGTGTGGTGTAGGTATAGATAGTTAGGCTTGTAGGACATAACTTTATCTGTAAATAGGTATCCATTGCCAGGCTGTACACGTCCCACTGCTGGGCATAGGCATGAGAGGGCTTGGGCTATAGTTCCCACGCACACCATTGAATTAGGTACTTAGCAAAAAGCTCATGGTAAATGTAATTTCGCACATAAATACCGAAAAATTCAGAAGTGCGAGCCCGGGCTCGAACCCACGACTCTCTGCTTGAGGGGTCACAGGTCAAACGGCTACCAATTTTTTTTTTTTTTTTTTTTTGCGGTGTAAGTATATCAACATGATTAAGCAAAAAATGTATCTAACACTTCCGGGGTTCCGGACCTTACCATGACGTCTTAATGCGATTAAATTCCGACTCAGTTCAGGTTTTAGCTGTCATTTTTAATATGGATCTGAGCCCCTAGTGTAAGTTTCTATGATACGAAAAACGTATCGAACGCGTTCGCGTTAAACGTCTCAATTACTATGGGAAAATTGACAGCGCCGCTAGCGGAACGAAACGACAACAAACAGAGTCTCTAGTGTAAGTTTTCACACGAACAAACATCTCGAACGCGTTCACGTAAACGTCTCAATTACTATGGGAAAATTGACAGCGCCGCTAGCGGAACGAAACGACAACAAACAGAGTCTCTAGTGTAAGTTTTCACACGAACAAACGTCTCGAACGCGTTCACGTAAACGTCTCAATTACTATGGGAAAATTGACAGCGCCGCTAGCGGAACGAAACGACAACAAACAGAGTCTCTAGTGTAAGTTTTCACACGAACAAACGTCTCGAACGCGTTCACGTAAACGTCTCAATTACTATGGAAAAATTGGCAGCGCCACTTGCGGAACGAAACGGCAACAAACCGTTCTCATAGTATTTGACATTTTAACGCAAACGCGGTCGAGACGTATTTTGTGACCGAAAACTTACACTAAGCATACAGTTCTCATAGTATTTGACAGCTTAACGCAAACGTGATCGAGCCGTATCTTGCCGTCGAAAACGTACACTAAGCATACTGATAACAAACGAGCCTGAACTAAGTTCAGTCTGTTAAACTTCTAAAACTATATTTATGGATACATTTATTTTGAACGATTTATCTTTGTGTCTACCTTTACTTTGACACAAATATCCGTGACAGATCGATTTCTAGATTCAAAAAATCCTGCCTAAAGTTTCAAAATCAAAATCAAAATAATTTATTGCAAATCACATTACAGGTATAAGGTGGAATATTTTAATTAGGTCTACATGTGATGTGTGTTTCATTGATGTCGATCATTGTTTGACACGTCCCGGCATATAATAAGAATCTGTAGTGCAATAATACTCACAATGAGAACCATTTCATACTACGTATTGTATCCTTAGAACTTGAAGCTCAGTTTCTTAAAAAACATCGCTAACCAGTAGGCTTATTGTCTAACTCGCTCGCAATCGCCATCGTGTTCATTTGATAGTTCTTGTATGAATGTGACAGCTAGCTGATTCCGATGCCAATTGTCAGCCCGTACATGAACTTATGCTTAGTGTAAGTTTTCGGTCACTAAATACGTTTCGAACACGTTTGTGTTAAAAATGTCAAATACTTTGGGAAAATGAACAACGCCACACAAGCGGAACGAAACGACATCAAAAATTTCTCATAGTATTTGACATTTTAACGCAAACGTGGTCGAGACGTATTTTGTGACCGAAAACTTACACTAAGCATACTGTCAAAATGAACACGATTGCGATCGCGAGCGAGTTACGCAATAAGCCTGCAGACCCTAAACAGCATGCAAGGCAACGCCTCAACACTATCTGTCAAAACAAAAGAAGACCTCCGCTCCGAACACCCACTCATAATTCAGTTACAAAAATGAGTTGTGTGCGCGAGTTGTACAGCAAATTACTTACGCCTGAGAGCGCACGTCACTCGGCAGGTGAAACATAAATAAAAATGTTATATTCTTTTAGATTCGGCTAATAAATCACAGCACTAGCGGCCCGACCCTCTATTATATTTGTGTAGCCACACATGAATACTTGAGATTGGGCGTTTTATTTTCAATTGAATCTAATAAAACTGTACAAAGGCAATGTTTGTTCTTTGTTGTGCAGGGATATTGTGTATCCTCTTATTTGTGTTAACCCTTTTCCTTTTAAATGAGTGGGATTCTGAGTGTCAGTTGTGAGCAAACTAAATCTTACGGGGTCGTTTCCGTCTTTATTCAGGAATATTCCGCCTATTACCTAAATCCAAACAATAAAAGTACTATTTAATAAATACCTACTATATTTCAAAACGATACTAGAACAGAAAAATCCGAAAAGTAAAGCTATGGACGGGAATCTAACCCGGATCCTCATCATTCCGTCATGCGTGCTCTTACCCCTACAAAATAGAAGGTAAGAAATAAACGAATAAATAAATACCTATAATTTCTAACGAACGGGTAGGTATAACTGTAAAAATAAATATAAAAAATCAAGAAGTAGAATTCTTGATTCATTTGAAAGTAAATACTTTACTTACCTACTTTCAAAGAAAATTACTGACGCATTGGTTGATTGCTTTTCAACACCCATTCTAATACACGGGAGTTTAGAAGCTGAAATATTGGTACAGAGTCCTCATAAAATAGACGAGGAATAAAATAAGGCTGAACGCATGGTGTAGCCTCTGATAAAAGTATAAGTACCATTATTTTTGAAGTGAAAATTTCTTTAGCGGCGCTGAGCACTGTTTGGGATGGGTAAAAAATGTTAAACTCGCGTCAGACCTAAGACGGAGGGAGAGTTTAAGTACAGGATATCAGGATCGTGTTCGATTTTTGAAGTGTACATTGATTTTGTCGCTTTAACATATATGTGCGTTTGGCCTAGTGGTATAAGGTGTGGAATAACAGTGTGTTCTCTGCACGCTGCAGTTGAAATCTCGTGTAGATTTTTTTTCTTTTTGCGCGAGTGTGCGTGTGTGTAGTTTTCACTTCTTCCGGCATTCCCAAAGTGCTACCCGGTGTTTTTTTTTTCAACAGACTAATACTTATACAAATGGCAACCTACAGAAACGGCCAGCTCTAAAAAACGTGTTTCATAACGTTCCAAGTTCAAATGTTAATCCAGGGTACCCGCTATCATCTCTCTGTATGATACAGATACTACAATCGTCTGGTTAATAAAGTTGCGCCCTCTGCGCGGCCCGCTCCCAACTAGGGTAGGGATGTTATTTTGTAAATTTTACTGAGATTTGCAGATGATGTGAAATGAAAATATGTATTTTTTTTTTAATTTAGTTCGTAGAACCGCTGGATGTAGATGACGTGATAACGTTTATTGTAAAGGGCAGATTTATTGCTCAGCTACCAACCTGGCTTATACTTAAAAAATACATTATAAGGTTAGCAAAAAAAGGGTAATTCAAAAAACATTTTTTTTTGTTATTAGAACCGAAACAATACTACAGACATTGCTACCAGTTGCATCGAGCGCTCACTCATGACGACCACTACCATTAATCTTCATCGAATAGTTTTTCAACCGTTGTTGATGTGAGTAAAATCTGCATAGAAATAATGAAGTAGGTAGTATGCAAACAAGATTTTGATTAAATTTTATTTCTAACCCTTTTGCATCACGGCATGGCAATGCCGTGTACCTACATCTTTACAGCGATCTAGAGAGACTAAATTGAACTTAAGATTATGATACGTCGTCTTCTTCAACCTGAGGTCATCCATTCTTGGACATAGGCTTCTTCATGAGCACCCCAAAGTAATGCGGTCCCGTGCCATTTGCATCCAGCCGCTTCCATCTTCGCGATATCTTTCCCGCTATCTTCGCCATCGTCAACGCACCGGGCAGGTTGTTCCGACCTTGTGTTTTCCTGCCCGGATTCCACTCAGCAACTTAAAGTGGCCATCTGCCATCTGCTAGCTTATTACGTACCTAACTCGCTCGCAACCGCCATCGTGTTCATTTTGACAGTTCTTCTATGAGTGTGACGGCTAGCTGATTCTGATGCCAATTGTCAGCCCATACATGAACTGTCAAAACGAAGCCGATTACGATCGCGAGCGAGCTACGTAATATGCCTGCTGTTCACTTAGGGCCTGTTTCACCACTTGTCAGTTATCTATCATTCCGTCTCTATTTATTACAACGAAACAGACAGAGACATTATATACTTGTCATGGATGCGGATATCTGCCACATCACTACCGCCAACATCTGTAATTGCGTCCTAAGCATTCAGCCTTTGAGCTCTCTGCTTTGTCTGAATGGCGATGCTTTCCTCTTTATTATTATTTCCCCCGAAAACATCCCGACAGGCACCCTCCTCAACACAATACATATTTTTCGAGAGCTCCATTTGTATTTCAATATTCGTCGCATGTTTTGTTTAGGTAAAGATGTACTTAAGAGTTTTCGGTCAATATTTTTGTTTACGATTGAGTTTCTGTTGTTATAAAATGAACTAAGTATTTTCTGGAGTTTGCTCGTGGCTTCCAATGCTTACTTGATTGAGCAGCGACCTTATTTAATTTTTAGGTATTATTCTTAATAAGCTTTTAAGTTAGTTTTAAGTAGTATTATTTTTGTTAAGCTATTTCAGCGCGCTACCTGCCCGCACCTATCTCGGTCCCCTTTGTCGTCCTACCCCGCGCCCCTGTGCTGCCCGGGCGAGGACTCAGTTAGGCGGTCGGTCTAAAGTAGTCTAGGTGCGTGTATCTACGGGTAACAAGCAAAGTAATAACTTCAAAGGCGTTGAGGCGTGAAGATGAACTAAGCAGACAAAATCAATTACTTTGGATTTGCGAATTAATTATTTAAACGAAATTGGAGACGTTCTCTTACTAAATTATAATGATGAAAGTGATGAGATTTAATGTTTTCGCTGATATTTCAGTGATTTTCATGCAGAACCGTTAATATCAAATGTCTGTGGCAATTACGAAGAACTTCTAATTCATAATGGCAATGTGAGATAAATTTAATAGGTACAATAAGTAGTGAATCGGTGAAAAAAGCCGTAGTAGCCGGCTTTGACCTGTGTCTCTCAAGCAGGGTCACGGGTTCGAATCAAAGGCTCGCACTTCAGAGTTTTTCAAAATTTAAATGCGAAATGACATTTGAAATTTGCCATGAGCTTTTCGGTGAAGGAAAACACCGTGACGAAAGCTGCACACACCTGCGAAGCAATTCATTTGTGTATGAAGTTCCCCATCCGTACTGGGCCCGCGTACTATACGTGTACTATAGCCCAAGCTCTCTCATTCTGAGAGGAGGCCTGTACCCAGCATAAAGGCTGAAGATGATGATGATGATGAAGTATGAAGAGTATTTGTATGGTATTGTAGTATTGTATGAAACTTTTTTTATGGCGTGGAAAATGCGCCTTATTCATCCGCTCGGCATGGGTTTACCGGGGGTTATGTGGGGCTCTAGTATATACATATTATTTATCTATAGTTTAGTATTCATCTATATATAAGTATCTTTATCCGTTGTCTAGTACCTACCCATATTACAAGCCTTGCTTAGTTTGGGACTAGGTCAATTGGTGTCAATTGTCCCAAGATATTTATTTATTACTAGCTGTTGCCAGCGACTTCGTCTGCAAAGAATTCGTTTATCGGTATCCCGCGGGAACTGCGCAATTTTCCGGGATAAAAAGTAGCCTATGTGCTATTCCAGACTTTTCTCTATCTATGTGCCAAATTTCATCCAGACCCGTTGGGCCGTTCAGGCGTGATTGAATAACAAACAAACATCCATCCATCCATCCATCCATACATCCATCCATCCATACTTTCGAATTTATAATATTAGTAAGAATTAGTAAGACTAGCTTCTGCCCGCGACGTCGTCTGCGCAGAATTAGCAATTGACATGTACATGTTTATGGCTATCCCCCGGGAACTCTGCAATTTTCCGGGTTAAAAGTAGCCTATGTTTTAATCTAGGGTACCAGCTATCTTTCTTTCTATTATCTATTTCTTTATTTAGCTATTTTTCTTTATCTTTCCAGTTATCTTTTTTCTGTTTTGATTGTTAAATGTGGTGTTCAATAAAGAGTTATTGTATTGTATTGTATTTATTGTATCTTCGTTACAAATTTTATCCAAAGCCGTCCAGTCATTTTAGCATGAAGAAAGAACAAACATACATACACACTCACTCACTCACATTGTCACAAACTTTCTCATTTATAATATTAGTAGGATTTATTATTATTCTGTTGGTTAATTCCTCTATGGCCCCGGGTGACAATGTAGTAGCTACGTAGGATCTTCGAATACGCCGCGTTCCGAATGTCGCAGAAGTCACGGAACAGTTATTTCGTTTCGCTATTTCAATAAAACGTCCGTTGGAATTTCAGACAGATACTTAGCGAGTTAGTATTCTTGTTACATAAAAATGTACGGGTGTTGTGCGGGAACCTTTTTAGGGTTCCGTACTCAGAGGGTAAAGGGACCCTATAACTGAGACGCCACTGTCCGTCTGTCTGTCTGTCTCAGAACCGTGATAGCTATAGCTGGTCTATAGACAGTTGAAATTTTCACAGCTAATGTATTTCTGTGGCCGCTATAGCAACAAATACTAAAAAAAGAATATTTTTCCAGTTTCAATAAAATTTGCTATGTCATATCCGAATCAGTCGAGGTTGAAGTTACGACTGTTGGAGGTTGCATTGCTCCACAGCAGGTTACTCCACAGTAACCGATCGCTTCCATCATGTTTGTCACTATGTTTTTGAGTGACATGTTCATGTCGATCTCTTGTTTTAGCTCCTTGTCTTGTCCGAAATATTATAAACGGGGTGTGAACCGCGATTACCTTTATTTTCGAATAAACTTAACCGTGAATCATTATAAACTGCTTGTCTTGTGTTGATTATAAATATCTACATACACAAAAATGTGTTTAAATTTCGCGGAAAACGTACACCTAATCTGAATTAGCTTCCATACTGGTCTGGGAGGAAAGAAAAAAACATAGAATGTTCCAGCTGCTTTTCTTCCTGCTCAGAAGGTATACCCATCGAGGGAATGGGCGAAAATCTTAAAAATTATGTTATAGGCGATGCGGCTAGCATCCCATCACTATTTTGATTCCCCTTTCCACCTATACGCCCGCAATCACGCTAAACGTGCGCGCGCGCGTCGCGTTTTTCTGTATTGTTTTTTTTTTATGTGAATAGGAAGGCAAACGAGCAAGTGGGTCACCTGATGGTAAGCGATCATCACTGGCCATAGACACCCGCAACCCCGGAGGGATTGCAGATGCGTTGCCAACCTAGAGGACCTAGATGAAATGCCTCTTGTGCCCGTAATTTCCCCGGCTGTCTTACTCTCCTCACCGGAACACAGCAGATTGTTATATGTGGTGTTCAATAAAGAGTTATTGTATTGTATTGTAAACGTGGCCTTTAGGTCTGTTTACCTTAGGCTCTGTCTACCCCGTTAGGGATAAAGATGCGATATATAATTATGTATGTAACTTGAAATCAGCTAACCCCTCAATAGGCAGTAAGAATCAGGCCGAACACGTCTTAACCGCACACCCTACCCGCAACAAGACAATAATGAAACAGTAGCGATATTTATTGTCCTCAGAAGGATGTCTATTACCATAACTATTGAGGCTTATCGGAACACGTTCGTTATAATACGTTTCCGATCCTTAATAACGAGCCCCGATATTATCTCTATGGAGATGAACATTGGACAATATGGGGGCTATGATATACTGAGCTGGATCGACTAGACTTTTGTAGAAACCTTTTTAGGGTACTGTACCCAAAGGGTAATAACGGAACCCTATTACTAAGACTTTGCTGTCCGTCCGTCCGTTCGTCCGTTCGTCTGTCACGCATGTTAGACAACTAGGCCCCTGTTAGTATATAGTAAGTATTATGTATTGTTATCGAAGGGCTAAATAAATTATGTTTGCAAGCTTATACGAATTTCAATTACTAATGGAATCTACTTGAACCTTTCCACTTAGATATACTAGCTGTTGCCAGCGACTTCGCCTGCAAAAAATTCGTTTATCGCTATCCCGCGGGAACTACGCAATTTTCCGGGATAAAAAGTAGTCTACGTGCTATTCCAGACTTGTTTCTATCCATGTGCCGAATTTCATCCAGATCCGTTGGGCCGTTCTGGCGTGATTGAGTAACAAACAAACATCCATCCATCCATTATATACTTTCGCATTTATAATATTAGTTAGATTCACAATCGGCGCATTAAATTTACGTTTGGTATAATGTTTCTTTGTAACACAAACACGGTATACGATAGAATTTCGTTTGATTTATGTCAAAAACATTACTTAAAAGTAAAAACCCTTCGAGCGGCTCATATAATATAATGTAACAAACACCCTCAATTCTAAAAGAGACAAAATTACATTGTGGAGCGCCCCTGCGAAGGCTACTTAAAGATCAAAACGAAATTTCGAAATCCCCGAAACCTTTGATGGTTATTCGAACGTATAGCTATTGTACGTAACACAAATAAAGACGTGGAATTGTTTGGTGTAGAAATGAAATACAAGGGGTATAAAGATGGAAATAATAGTAATATTTCACCGTCCCAGCGGGTGCTAAGATTGAGCGAGTCGATCCCTAGCTTGAACCTGAGTGTTACGTTATTAAATTAAACAAAAGAGGGACCTTAAACTCGAGCTTAGCTCTGAATACTTTACAGATGGATATTGTGGGTCTATTTGCCCTACAAAGTTGAGGTTCCGAATGTATATAACATAATTTTCGTTTGTCATGAAGCGTTGTTTCTGGGATATTACCTAAGTACCTATTTTATAGAATTCTTCTAATTTTGTTCATACAGACATTATACCATACGTGGTAGACAGAGCCTAAGGTAAGACCTAAAGGCCACGGTTTAGCATGATTGGGGCGTATAGGTGGAAAGGGGAATTAAAATAGTGATGGGTTGCTAGCCGCATCATCTTTAACATGATTCCTAAAGATTCACTTTAAGTTCGCTCGCTGTCAGATTCATACCAAAAGTGACAGCTAAAACTTGAACTAAGTCGGAATTAGGAAGTCATGGTAAGGCCCCTGTACTATTTATTAATAAATACAAAGCTCCAACAAGTGTCCTAGAAAGTTAAAACAGGGTTGAAAGCTCAAATGTCCCGCAAACCGACAGCTGCACTCTGTACGATTGGTAAAAGCTTTCTGTTGCCATTAATAGAATGTCGTTCTGAAAAGGAAAACGAATCTCATGACGTCACTCCTAAATTGATGTTGTGGAATGGAATCAGTCAGTTATACACTTACGTCAGTTCAAGGTTGGGTCAAATATAGTTTTTGTATTCGGTTAATATCATTTTCCAAAGAATATTGCACAAAGGCATCGTATACATATATTTTGATTGAAACGTGGCCTTTAGGTCTTCTTACCATAGGCTCTGTCTGCCCCGTAAGGAATAAAGATAAAGACGTGATTTGTGTTGTGTGTGTGTGTGTGTGTGTGTGTGTACGCGTGCCATTGATTCGCCATCCCTGCCTAGGTCATCTCCATCATCTCCAGCGTATATACGTCACACTTCTAGGCATAGACCTCCTCTCAGAATGAGAGAGCTCGGGATATTCGTTCCCACGCGGGCTTAGTGGGGATTGATTGGGAATTTCTTGCACAACTTTGGACAGCTTCGCAGATAGTGCGCAGGATCCCTAAAGACGTATCCTTCATCGAAAAGCTCATGGTTAAAAAAAAGACCCACTCCGGAAGTGCCGGTAGAAGTGAAAAGTAAGCACACGCATATTCGCGCAAAAATAAAAAAAAAGAAATAAAAACCTTTTCTACACGACATTCGAACTGCGGTCACTTGAGAGAACGCACTGTTATTCCACACCTTATACCACTTAGGCCAAACGCACATACATGAAAGTGACGAAATTAACGTACACTTCAGAAGTCGAACTCGATTCTAGCTTCATTCGTATTTCAAAATAAGCTCTTAGAGGATCCTGATATCCTGGTACTTAAATTCTCCCTCCGTCTTACGCCTGACGCGAGTTTAACATTTTTTACCCATCCCAAAAAGTGCCCAAATTTTATTTTGCAACCGGCCTAGGTTAAGTGGAGCAATCAGCTAAGGAAGGCAGATTACGCACTTTTGCGGATGGCGTCCGTTAATGTGCAGACTAACTGGCACATTAGCGTTTTTGCCACATTAGGAGTCACATTACATTGTTCATTTTGTATCCTCGCTAATTAAGCGCTTAAAGGATATTAAGAATCTGGTATTCACTTGTTTAAAGTACCGGCTCCTTTAAGACGTGTGTTTAACTTTAGAACGACCGACATAGGCAACGGGTTTAAGATGAATAGATAAGTAAATTTTGAAGCGAAAGAAGTACAAAAATATGTTTTTTTTTTAAATCGTTATTCATAAGCTTGGATCACTTGAAAAAAAAACGTCAGCTCCAAAGGCTTATTCTAAAAAAACAACATCAACCACAAAAATATGTTTTAAACTTAAAAACGACAGAATTAGTTATGTAGTGCGGCAGCAGGGGAGACCGACGATAAATAATTTAAGTCCCTTTTTTTTACAAACCACACATTTAATTCTATTTTAAGAGATTACAAAGCTAATTAATTAAATAAGAGTGAACGCGACCAATGTTAGAGTCGAATTCAGCCCTACCTAAACACGAATTAAATTGTGTTGTCCTCCGACCCGATGTTAGGTGTCGAAAGCCGATGGGTTACTGCGCGCTCTGGTTTTTATCGATCCTTCTTGATTGGGCATCGATGATGCGCGGGCGATGGTCGACCACCCGCGATGCGATGAGGCGGCTGCAGGTGCATCAAGTGAATTATAATCTTTCGCGTACTGGATACTTGATATTTTAGCAATACTAGTACTCGGCCCCGGCTTTGTGTGTTGTACTAGTATTCAGCTATAACAAATTGCACAACTATTTATAAAAAAACGTATACAAGGTTTCGCCAATATTGTCTGGAAAACACCCACATCCAAAAGAATAAAACCTCAAACTTTGCACAGCTCATCCGTCTTGGCTCGTGTCTTAACACACGTTAAGAAAATATGTTAGTACAAAAAGCTTCCCTAAGCATTTCAGAATCTCACTGACATTTACATACTTAATATTATAACAAGCAAGCTAAGTTTATTAGATATATATTTCTATTACAACTTTCCCTTATCCCGGTGTCTTCGGCTGTGTAATCTTGAAAGTTAAATCGACTCACTTTCAGACGAATTTATTTGAAACCTTACCATGACGTCCTAATTCCGACTCATTTCAGGTTTCAGCTGTTATGTTGATCATGGATCTGACAGCGAGCGAACCTAAACTGAATCGCATTAAGACGTCATAGTAAGCCCCCTGATATGATTTTGATGACATTCACCACAAAATAGTAGGTAAAGCTTTTTTAATTCATTTGCTTAACATTTTGAGCAAATCGAAGAAATATCGCGAGAAAACCTGGTGTGTTTAACAATTAAAAAATACGCAGAACTCCACTTAAATCGCACTGTCAGCTTTAGAATGGGATAACTTGGACCTTAGTTCCCACGAAGACCCACTGCGGATTCGAATCTAAGCTGAGTACTCATCTGTTACTCTAACGTTCAACAGTTATGGTCCTAACCATCCTACATCCTACATGGTACCTATACAGCTCGCAGATGAGTAACCGGCTTAGATCCCAATTCGCACTGGGCCAGTGTGGGAACTAAGGCTTAAGTCCTCTCATTCTACTGACAGTGCGATTTAAATGGAGGCCGGTGTATTTTTGAACTACTGACTTCATAGTCCCGCCCCAAAGCGTCGTTAAAATTCCACTACAGGACGAGGAATGCACTCCGAATAGCCTTTTTTAATGTGAACGGGCTCTAAAATGGGGGCTCTACTGTTGTACTAGTGTTGTTATAGTATTTTATGCAACAGTTGTATTAGAGGGGTCAAAAAAGGCGAGTGGTGTGGGTTACGATGTGAGCGTAGCGAACATCGTAAGAAATAAACCACGAGCTTTTTTTGACTTGCTAATACAACGTTGCATACAATATTTTTTCTACGACTAAGTAGGTAGGTATACTTACTAATTTAGAGTAATACGTTCTCCAAAAATGAATAAGTCCAGTGTTCCAGTCTCCACGCAGAAATTCTCGTAGGTACCTAGGTTTTATCATTGCCGAGATTTTCTAGACAACAAATTTTCCATCACTTCCTGGGCCGCTGCGGATATTTCTTCCGGTGTTGAAGTAATTTCGTTTTCATCGATACTTTTTTATGATTATGTTAATGTTACAAAACTTTGTTAAAACTATTGCAATCAAATAACAAATAAAAAACAAGACAAGAGCGGGAAACATGAAAACGACTAACGAAAAAATTGGAAGTTTGTTTATAGTAAACTTTGTTTTTAATTAACGTTAACTTTTTTTTTATAGCCTTGCATTCTTGGCGCATTTAGCCAAAACGTTTACCAAATTGCCAGTGACGTTATTAAAAAATCTTGTTTGTTATGTTGGCAGCTACGCATTTCGTTCAGAAAGTTCTAGTTCAATAAAAAACCATACGAATGAAATAATTTGTTAAGTTGGTAGCCATGCATTTTCATCGTAAATTTAATGTTGATCCTGTAAAAGTTTTACCTAGATCTGGCAGTCTATGGCTGGCAGAGTTAACGGTGGAGCACTTTTAGAGCCATAAGCCAACAAGTGCTTTTTAGAGGGAATAGACAATATAGACTTAGCCAAAGTCTTATTATGAGTGTTCTTACAGTGGTGCTCGTGATAACATAAATCACAGATAATAGTACAGGAGTAGGAAAAATAAATGAAGATTCCTGATACAACATAAAACAAGAGAATAAAGGTAAAATTTAGACAAAAACGCACTGACATTCTCACTCCAAACTTCATCCTACTAATATTATAAATGCGAAAGTTGGTGACGATGTGACGATGTGAGTGAGTGCTGAGTGTGTATGTTTGTTCCTTCTTCACGCTGAAACGACTGTATAGATTTGGATAAAATTTGGAATGGAGATTGCTGGTACCCCAGATTGAAACATAGGCTATTTTTTATCCCGGAAAATTGCATAGTTTTCGCGGGATAGTGATAAACATATCAATTGCTAATTCTACGCGGACGAAGTCGCTAGTATTCTTATGAACCGATTTCGATGGCTCGAAACCTTTAAACTGTTTTTTGGGATCTCAAAACATTCATACAAATATTACATAATAGGTACGACACTGACCTACGAACAAAGTCAGAAAGAGGTAGGTAATTTGATTAAAAATTATTTATAAACTTCTGCCTTAATTTTGTATTACGTAATATTCAAATATTTATCTCATTTTATCGCGCAATAACCGTTTCGCGTTCTATTTCAATTCTCAAGCGGTATTAGCATTTCCCAGGAATAGAAATGTATTTTTATGTTTAACGTCAACTTATTATCCATTCCTTTTCATACCTTCGCAATATTTAAGAACAAATTACCTTTTCAATATGCTCGAAAAATTCACTTTCAAAGGATGTGTACATGGCTCGTAAGTTAATTTACCGCACTAGTGCGATTTTTTTTACAGTTTTTTTAAATTTTGCATTTTAAAAGTTTACAAGCAATAGTTATTTAAATCGCCTTACGGCTCGGGTTTATCAACTAGTCAGCTCATTTGTAAAACCTTACTTACCAACCTTGTATCATACGACGTTTTTCAATACATTTGTGAGAAAATAGGAAATTAATAACACAAAATTGAAGAATAAATACCTTTCCCGAGATTTGGTGGCAAAAGACTATTTTGCGCGATTTGCGCCTGACTTAAATATCGGGCGGAGTTAATTCCATGTTAGTATTAGTCTGTTTTCATATCACCTTTATGTACATTGTAGTTTTGAATAAAACCATTTTACGAATTTTGTTAGAGTAATTTTACATGAAGTAAATAGATTTTCCATGTTATTGTCGACTTCAACACTTGAAGAACTCATTTTGTTTGGTTTTTGTACACTATAATCAACAACACAAAACAACGCAAAGTTTTTTTTACAAAAATGGCACGTCCGTGTACCGTAATGCACATGCGTAAGTTTTGTTCTTAGTTAGGTTAACTAAAATTATCAGGCAAAGGTTCGACGCGTTCAGCCACTGCGATTTTTTCGAATAAATAAAAGGTGGAAATCATTAAGTACTTTATTTTGTATATTTATACATTTTTCTGCGTATAAGTCGATATTTTTTATTTTTGTCATTTAATACTCTTTTCAATACAGTCATTTGCTCGAAAAATTCACTTTAAAAGGATGTATACATGGCTCGTAAGTTAATTTTACCGCACTAGTGCGATTTTTTTTACAGTGTTTTTTAATCTTCCATTTTAAAATTTTACAAGCAAAGAGTATTAAATGACAAAATAACAAATATCGCCTTAGACGAAGTCGCGGGCAGAAGCTAGTACATATATATATCACGTCTTTATTCCTTACGGGGTAGACAGAGCCTAAGGTAACAAAACCTTAAGGCCACGTTTAGCATGATTAAGGGCGTATAGGTGGAAAGGGGAATCAAAATAGTGATGGGTTGCTAGTGGGTTGGGTTGGGTTGGATAAGGAATGCGTTTTTACATTTTCTAAATTCAGCAAGTCTAGCGTAAGACGGGTGACAGGCGATCTTAAAGGAGTTCACATCCCACCATCCCACATGGAAATGCTCGGAGTTCTCTTTTTAAATTGTATTTTGTTCGCAACTCGGTAAAATATCATTAGGAGGACTTCTCGCGTGTTTCGACCTTTCAACACGTGTTTTATTCACTTGCGCTGTTCTAAAGCATGTATTGGATTCAGTTTTAAACGTGAATTATCCGGTGAGTTTTATTTGAACCACGTACAATTTCAGGGACCTTTATATGACGTCTTAATGCGATTCAATTCAGACTCAGTTTGTTTAATTTTGTTTTTTAGTAAATTGCTCATTTTGACTTCTCACTTTGCTAACTTCATTTGACTTTTCGTTATTAAGTAAAATTTAGAAACAAAAAAATTACAAAATGTGGCCTCCTCTGGCCGAAATGACTGCTGCAATTCTTCGTGGCATAAAAAGTTTTTGGTGCCCGTTGTTTTGCAAATGGGATTATGTTAGTGTATACTTCATTTAATTTAGGTAGAATGAGAAACCACAATAACATTATATTGCGGCTGGTCAACTATTTCTTAGCAAACAGTACAGTGCAATAATTTGGCAGCCGCAAAATAAAATTGTTTTAATGCCACTTTATTTGCGTGGCGTCAATTGTTACTCTAGTACAAATCGTAAAGAGATTACAGTTCACGAGCCGCAATATAATGTTGTTGTGGTTTCTCATCCTAAATTAAATGGACTATAGTTAGAATCAAATCATTTTCTTGATCACGGTCAGTTCTAGAATACAACACAAAATTCATGGAATCGCAGCTGTCCGTATCTCTAGCGAGGACTGCGACTCGCAAACAAGTTTGAACGAAATAAATGGATCGATGCATCATTCCTTTTACAATATCATTATCATAATCTTTAAAATTTATTCATCCGCACATCGCTTCTTCACAGACCGAAATTCATTTACGTAAAACCACTTAGATGGCAATAGATGTATGTTCGGTTCCAAACAAACCAAACAAATGGTTCAAGTGTTCGAGAATACCAAACAGGAGCCAGATGCAATTTCGCCGAATGATGTGACATTTTGAACAGTTTCCAACTCTGGTATTTTTCATTTTGCAACGACAGAATATATTGTGGAAATTGGCATTAACTTGTGCTCGCTGCATCATTAGTTTGACGTGAAAAATTGTTTTGCGTACACAAACTTCTTGTTGCATTGCTTAAGTGACAACTGCCAAATCACATAAGTTAAATGATACGCAACATTACCTTATTCGGCTGAAAAGTTAGAAAATTTATTTATTTAATAACATTTTAAATTTCTACGAGTATGTATGGTAATTGTCACTGGTTCTCACGACACAGACTCGACCTAGTGTGAGACCCGCTGCTAAACTCTAGTTATTATAAATTATATTAAGGTAGGTAACATTTTCTGTAAAAAAAAAGAACCTATGTTTTATTTCTTGAGCCTGTCTCAAACTTAAAAGTTTTAAAACCGTAAGATTGGGTTACTTTGGCCCTGGACGGTAACTTTTGCATGTTAATTGCTAATTTGAATTTATTGTTGTATCGTATACCAACGTATTGCGCCTCGAGCTGTCTAGACGCTATCAAATACTAAGCAGCATTAAATTAATGATAATGTGCTGATCTAAAAGTAATTTTCTTTATTTAATGTATACTGTTGTTTATTTACTGGCTAATTTAAATTTCGGGTTTGTACTTAATTCTTCTTTGAAACCAAAACTTACATCGTGATCTTTATTTACGTTGAATAAAGGTTACACGCAGAAATTGTAACACATATACGTAGACCATGTCGGGTATAAAAGTAGCCTATAAGTAACTATGTTATTCCTGAGTTATCTACTTATAAAATACTGATTTTCATTCAAATTCATCCAGGTGTTTTAGTGGGAAAGAGTTACAAATATTCAGACGTACTTACTACTTTTCGTATTTATGATGCTCAAAATAATATGGTCATGTTTAGAGCTCCCACGGCAATGCAAATCAAGCAAGTAACACCAAAAAAAAAACTAAATAAATGTGTAATCGTATTTTTTTTCCTTCACAAACAACATACAAAACCCTCTCTACTCTTTCCCTTTATTTCCTCGTCAGGAGTTAAAAAATAAAACCGTGGCAAATCACAAACAGTCCCATATGATAAATGAAGGGTAAAACTAAGCTAGTCGCAGACCCGTCGAAGTGTCGGGCGCTGATATATCGCGCTCCGGCCCACCTGGGGTCGACAAATGCAGACATCCTTCATACCGAGATATATGGACGTCTATCTGTTACGCTGTTGCGAAAGTTTGTACAAGAAAAATAAGTATTTTAACACGCTTCTATTAACTTGACTAAGGTTTGTTTATGTTGGTGCCTATTGCAGAAAAATCTGATTTGACTAGTTAAACGCTTTGGGCTTACAAACCAAAAAAAATACCTGAAAAGTCAAAATGCCCCTTGTAACAATTTGACATGTCAGGTATTTTTCGGTATTATGAGCCCATGGTAATTTGAAAATTAGGGGTATTAGTGAATAAGGCATTATGAAATTTTGTGGTTGTAAGCCCAAAGCAATATTTTATTTTTTTACTAGCTGTCGCCAGCGACTTCGTCTGCAAAGAATTCGTTTATCGCTATCCCGCGGGAATTTTCCGGGATAAAAAGTAGCCTATGTGCTATTCCAGACTTTTTTCTATCTATGTGCCGAATTTCATCCAGATTCGTTGGGCCGTTCCGGCGTGATTGAGTTACAAACAAACATCCATCCATCCATACTTTCGCATTTATAATATTAGTTAGATTAGATTGCAGTGTGAAAAAAAACTTTTTTTAACGAATAACCTTCTGATGGCTTTTATACCTTAACGGAGAGAGAGTGAGCTGCCAGATGGGCCGCTCAGTAAGGCGAACGTTTCTTAGCATGCCAAAGGGTGCCAAAGGATGCTGGTTGAGCCATCCTCGGACTTTGGACGCTAAGGAGATATTTTTTAAGCAAAATATTTTTAATACTAATATCGTTTTGGAATGACTATTTTAAGTCTTACCAAGAAGAAACCAATCAGCTGACGACCGAATGGCCTAGTGGTTAGAGAACCTGACTATGAAGCTTGAGGTCCCGGGTTCGATCCCCGGTCGGGATAGATATTTGTATGAAAATACGAATATTTGTTCTCGAGTCTTGGATGTTTAATATGTATTTAAGTATGTATTTATCTATATAAGTATGTTTATCCGTTGTCTAGTGCCCATATTACAAGCTTTGCTTAGTTTGGGGCTAGGTAAATTGGTGTCAATAATTGTCCCAAGATATTTATTTATTTATTTATAGCTTTTAGTTCAAAAACTCCTGCTACAGTAATTTTAATATGACATTCGTTTGTCCTTATCTATCATGTGCACAATAGCCTTTGTTTCGAGTTTTATTAATCTTTTTTAAATTTTATTCATAGTACCTAATAGCTAATATTACTCAAATTAGGTTTGCTCTAATTATACCGGTTTCCAAGAAATTAGGTACAATAATGACAAAAGACTAAAGAACTAATTACAAATTACTTTGATATGGAATACAATATCTACAGTTCGTTCCCCGCTCAAGCGCTCTTTGTCTGCATGCCTTTTAAAGTTTACCTTATAATTGCTAACGGAACACAAAATTAAACTTAACATCAAACGCTAGAAAACGTTTCCATAGCTAAGTCTAAGATTCTTCACAAAGATAAAAGTAAAAGGAAAACTCGGGACGTATACAATCGTTTAATGAATTCACAATTTGCATACCGACGGCCCAAATAAATACGAAAACATCTACAGCTGGAAATCTATTTTTTAATTGAAACGGAATAAAGAATTTGGTGTTGTCGTTTTGATTGTATTCTGAATGTTTATTTCCGAAATTGGAACTGGGGTAGCGAAATTCAGGTGGCTCATAACGGTTGAAATCCATTAAGCACTTGAGACATTTGAACACTACAAATTCATATTCATTCATTCATTAATATTGTCTTATTTATTATTAACCGACGAAAAAAAACGATGAGGTTCTAAATTTGACGCGTATTGTATATATTTAATATTTTTTTATTTATGATCACGCGTAAATTTTTACAGAGTATAACTATAGATTCATACTCTAGACCTAGACACAGAGCAAAATAGAATTTACATCCATGCATCTAGATTTGCATACATGCAAGCAAGCCTTCAAAATGACCACATTACATAAAAGAACATATAGTTCCAGTCAAAACATATCATTGTACAATCATCTTTCATTCTCATAATGTCTTTGACACTAACTAGGCACTCGTTTCTTATTTTTCTTATTACGTCTTTGTTAACTTATTGGCGAAGAATAACCTCACATTTAACGAGTTCAAAAGCATCCCTTATTTACATCAAACAGGTACTTCCACGTAAGTAATATCCGTTTGATGTTGGCGGAAGACACAACGCTACAGAAGCCCTTAAAACTCATGAACTCCACAATGAGACTTGTCCTGTAATTGAGCCCCCTGCTCTTATTATTGACATCTCTTTGTTCATCTTAAATTAAAGACAGGTCTTAACTTTTTCCTGTACCAGCTAGCAGAAATGGCCCAGTAATTCCCTCAGGCTAATTACAGTGAATACTTTAGTGGGCAGGTATCGTATCGTCTACCTTCAAAAGCGGTCTGAATGCAGCCCTCGTTTAAGCCTTTTAATAAAACACAAGTTCGGAAGTGCTCTTGAAGATGATTAAAAAGTTTTCCTATAACAAACGAACGAGGTAGCAACGTGCGACTCCACGAAACGGGCTCGGAAACGCTGACGCGAATTTGGGTATTTGAAGAGTTTTCGGCGGGAAGAGTCAGTGCCGCGGTCAAACGGAATGATTTCATTTCGGGCGATGTGCTCTCACGTACTCCACTAGTCGTATTAATTAAATGCAAGCCCCTGAGTCCATTTTACGAGCCCCGCCGGAGTGGAACTCGTTTCGTTTATCCTCTTCCACTCATAAGCAATTACTTTGCAGAAACGACTTTCCGAGAGACCCGAACGTGCAAAGAAATTAAGCTGTGCGGATTTTAGGGTTTACAATTTTAATGGAGGTCAGCAATTCAGGTGCGGGCGTCAGGTGTTTTTGACTATTACACAGTTTTCCGGGGCATTAGGCTGCCTTCATCACGGTTGCGTTTGCTTTCGTAATCATTTAGATTTATTGTAGAGATAGTGTTTTACCTACATGCGCTATACTCGCCTAATCAAAACGCCATGCTTAAGTATGTATAACTCTTTATTGTACAGAAAACACATTAATTTTACAGGTAATGCGTAGCATGTTGGAATTTGATGGTTTTTTTTTAATTTTATGATTTTTTTTAATTAACCGTACAGCGAGAGCTATAAGGACTATATAATAACATACATTGAAAATATTTTCTTTTCTACAAAGTAATCAATATCATTTTTAAAATGAAAACATTAATGCAACCAATTGGTGCCCTCGCCATTCTTCTTTCTTTTAAAAACTTGTTTTGTATAGAGCCAGTCTAGAGACTAATTTATACTTTGCGTTTTTTAGTTTATTTCTGTTCTCATTTACAAGGTTTCAATTGTTAACGAGTTTAATTTCACAGCAACTTTTACATTTGTTGAGAAAAACAGCATTTTATAAAAATTGACCGACCACGAGGAATAACTCACAAGCTTTGTGGTGCTAATTTAAGATATTCTGTAGTGGATATTTTTAATTAAATATTTTCCTAGACTATTTTACAACTTGCAAAGAAGAAATTTATGATTATTTCATAACATTTAGTTTTGTTATTGTTTTATTAAATATTAGAATAAGGTACCTATCTCTTGGTTTGCTCTGTTACGTTGCGATAAAATTGACAAACACAGAATTTAAGAAATCAAATAACAATTACCATATTATAGATTATTTTTGGAAGCCTGCTATTATTTTATTAAAAACATGTTTTTAGTAACGAATTTTATTTAAACGGTTTAACAAATAACTCACAAACAGGGAACAATAGCTGTAATAATTCTAAACAAAGTCTTCAGCACGGTGAAGTATATAATTCGATCAGACTGACGCAATAATAGAAAGAAGAAGCAACACCAGATAGCTCACAAAACACGGTGAATAAGAAGATGCTTCAGTACGTCTAGCACGACAGTGCACAAGAGTCGCGTCGTGCGCGAGATAGATTGCCCGTCTTTTTCTTACTGTTCGTTCTAGGAAGAGACGGATAATCTGTCTCGCGCGCGACGCGACTCTTGTACGCTGTCGTGCTAGCCGGCCAGGCCGACGGTCGAGGGGGAAAGAGGGCCAGTGCTGCAAGAGGCGGGTATTTAAAGACCAGTCGCGTGACGTCACTTGTTTACCACTTAATGGTCTACGTCTCTAGTATTAACGTAGCGTAACGTAGTAGTAAAAACCCATGAAAGGCAGCCGCAGTTTATATCCCGTGGAAATTTGACTTCTATCTGTGGTGTTTATTCTACATTATCAATATTATCAAAAACATACATACATACATACATACATATCGTCACGCCTCTTTCCCACGGGTAGGCAGAGACCACTTTGTTCCACTTGCCACGATCCTGACATACCTCTTTCGCTTCATCCACATTCATCAATCTCTTTATACATGCTCGTCGGTTTCGGGTACTCTTATCAAAAACGGTTAAGAAATAATAAATTCCCTAACTTTTCAACACAATTCAAGCAATTACTTACTTACTTACAATTTCAATAAAAAATTTAAACGAAATTAAACCATTTAGATAACGTGCTTATTTAAAACGTAAGATGACTTTGTAGGATAGTTATTGATACCTAAACCGCCATAGGACTAACAAGCAAAAGCACTCAATTACAAAACGAAACGACCATAAAGCAAAACGTCTCAAATCAATGCAACATATTTATTTGTGCCATACCTAATAATGCAGAATACCTCCGATGTAAAGTACCTACCTGAAAATCAAAATGCCTCAAAAACTGAACAACTGAGTGCAGGGGCCTTACCATGACGTCTTAATGCGATTCAGTTTAGGTTCGCTCGCTGTCAGATTCATACTAAAAGTGTCAGCTAATACCTGAACTGAGTCGGAATTAGGACGTCATGGTAAGGCCCCAGTACCTACCTTCATTTAGACTAGTCTTTATGCATTTCACCACAATACGTAGCTTGCAATTCAAAAGTATTGCTTAATTATTTAAAGACGGCTGTCGGTTATTAAAGTTTTGCATTAAATGATACGCAATCTGTTAAAACATCTTATTTACGGCTCCATCAAGTTACAGCCCCGTACAATGCGACAGAACAACTTGAAATCCTCGCCGATTTCAACGGTATCACTTATACTATGTTCAGATAATAGCGGACAAACTTTTTACGACTACCGATTAGAGTGAGGCAACTCGGATTCGGAATAAAATAGAAAGGGAAATAGCTACTTACGTCAATTGCTGCAAGTTAACCGTTTAGAGTTTACAGTTACAAAGTTACGATTGAAACTGGTTTATAAGCTAATATCCTTAGACCCATACCTTATAACTTAGTTTAAAAGCATCGGCGATCAGTTAATTTCAAACATTCACTAGCGTATTCATTAAAAGGCGTATAGCAATACACGCATCTCTTCATATGAATGTGTTGATGGCATCGCAGTCACCAGTACCTCTCAAAAGCACACATACACTGTAATGTGACTTGTAACCCTTTAAAACCAAATTTGTTTTCGCCAGCCATTTTCGCTTTCACCCCCGAAACTTGACGCGTTTCGCCGTTGAGAGGTACGCCGAGGACATGATGATGATGAAAACAAGGTTAATATTTAGAGTTTTTAATGATTCACGGTTAAGTTCATTCGAAATATTATAAACGGGATGTGAACCGCGATTACCTTTATTGAGTTCCCGATATTTCGATACAGTTGCATGCATCATGATCACGGGTACACTGAAGAAATTGCGGGTGGATGTTATTGTTGGGTAGACCGAGCTCTGTCTACCCTCATTCTTGCGCGTCGACTGCGTACACTCTCGTTACCACTGGATGATGCATGTAACTGTATCGAAATATCGGGAACTCAATAAAGGTAATCGCGGTTCACATCCCGTTTATAATATTTCGAAGGTTAATATTGTTGTATTTGAGTCATTTATAAATATATCCTGCGTTGCTTGTTTTTTTTTTTTATGTCAATAGGAAGGGAAACGAGCAAGTGGGTCACCTGATGGTAAGCGATCACCACTGCCCATAGACACCCACAACCCCGGAGGGATTGCAGATGCGTTGCCAACCTAGAGGACTTAGATGAAATGCCTCTTGTGCCCGTAATTTCCCCGGCTGTCTTACTCTCCACACCGGAACACAGCATTGCAAGCACTGCTGCTTAGCGGCAGGATTAACGAGTAAGATGGTGGTAGCGATCCGGACGGACCTTGCACAAGGCCCTACCACCCGCAACAATGTCTACAACAATGTCGTATACTATCAAATCAAACCTAACTTTCAGTCTTCAGCCTTTAATAATCCACGTAGGCTATAAAAGTGACAATGATACTACAGAGTTCGGTACACGCCGGCAAGCACCGTTCAAAGTAACTAGGGTGTTTGTATAGAAAATTGCAGGTAAAACTTGAACGTTTTCCATACGCCAAAGTTTGGCTCGCGCGCTAACTTCGTGCATCCAGCAAAGAGTGTCTGCAAAAGAATTCTGTGTGTGCACTTCTCTGCAATCGAGTGCTCTGAGGATCGAGTTCCGTACGAAACGAGTGTAAAAGCTTTTCGATTCAAACATGCGGGTATCCTTTGCGTGGCAGTTACTGAAGTAATGCATTTTTAAATATTAAGAGGACCACGCAAATTTTTTACGACGTAAAATAGTTAGGTACTGAAGAACTTTTGTATAGATACATACATAATTTACGTCTTTATCCCGTACAGGGTAGAAAGAGCCTAAGGCAACACGACCTAAAGGCCACGTTTAGCATGATTGTGGGCGTAAAGGTGGAAAGGGGAATCAATATTGACTTTTTGACAGTAAAATGTATTTCTTCTTCTACTTCTTAAAATAGTGGTGGGTTGCTAGCCGCATCGCCTACAAAATGATTCCTAAGATTTTCGCCCATTTCCTCGATGGGAATAGAATGTACTTGTTTCTCTTCCCGCACAGATGGTTTTGTATAGATTCAGAGATTTTGCGGAAGCCCATGTTGAACATGTCGCGGGCGGTAGGATATTCTAGACCGCTACCGTTATCTTACTGACTCGTCAACCCTGCTTGAGCTGCTGTGTTCCAGCGAGGATAGACTGGTAGACAATTGGGATTGTTCATTTTTTTTAACCCCCCTTTTTATATATTTTTTAGAAAATATGGAGCATTTTAAGAAACTAATTTGAATATTTTGTCATTTCATGGCTTAATTTAATTAATATAATTATTTAAAAAAATCAGATACGACTTTTCGTAAATTATATACGGCCGGCTGAAATAGGCAATTTTCCCACAATCCTTTGGAAATTAAAAAAAAAATAGTTGTCATAAAACTGTTGTGACTGTCATCTCAATTTCAAATATATACTGTTTACCTTTGGTTTACCTACAAGCTTATTGTATGTTGCGTGAAATCCTGATCATGGTTATAATTCAGGTTGGAACGAAGCATTTTCTGTAATTTCCATTATTTCGTTTTAAATCGACCGACAATTTTAAGTTTTCAACAAAACAATTATTTACTTTACTGACATTGGGTGACACTGATAACTAGTTGACATATAAATTTAATAGACAAACTAGATATTTGCCGATTTATTTTTTGGAACTACCAACAGCCGCTCTGTAAGGTCGAATAAAGGTCAAATATTTTTTTTGCAAAATATCCGTAATCCTAGAGTATTTTTGAACGCCAGTAAGATAAAACAGTTCGCAAGCCCCATACTTCGAAATGGTTTTCAAATCAGGGTATGTTGTAAAAAAATGAACAATCCCAATTGTCTTTTTTTACTAGTCTATTGTGGTGTCACACTGCTGAGCAAAGATCTCTTCTCTCAACCTCTTCGACTCCCGGTTCGGCGCAATGCCAGTTCTCCATATACGAGTAAGCGCCCAAATCGTCCCGTAATTACCTATCACTTAAAACTGGAACACGGGTTGTTACAATAATAATGAAAATCTCTTTAAAATGTAACTTTAGCATCCAATAACAATTATGAAATGATCCTTGCACTGATTGCTTTTGTCTGGCCTTAACACTACGTAAAATAAAATCAATTTAAAATTGGCATAAATTAAATTTCAGCGCCGCGTCGAGCGCAAATGATCGAAAACGTAAACATTGAAGAGATAAATCACTGCGCAATTTTGTTTTGATGCCTCGTATTTATGTTTAAACTTATTTTAGGAGTTAACGAACAAACACCACTCTGCCGTTCAATTTTTAATTAGGTACTTAATTACTTTATTTATCCATTTGAACATGTTTATCCGAAAAATACTACGATACGGAAATAGAACAAAGGTAATCTCGATTATGTGTTTTCCTACATTTATCATTATCACCTTAGAGATGATTATATATGTATCTAATTATCGTAATGAACAAAAAAGGTTTACCTTGCTACCTACTCAGCTAACGGAGCTTTGGTAGCGGGGTAGCAAGGTAAAATGTTTTACGTCACCCTTGGCCGTAATTGGGATTTTACGCCCGCTTCGCGGACAGAAAATCTCACTTCCTGGCCGAGGCAAGACGTAAAACTTTATACAAACCACGGGCGGTAATTCGTAAAGCCCCAGATCGCATATTTATGCCCCTCACGTTCGGTTCGGGCCACAAACACCTGCGATCTGGGACAATTACGAATTCACCGCCCTAGGTCTGTAATGTACTATTATGCACCTCTGCAAAGTAACGCCTGATTCAATATCTAAATTATAATTTTATCATCGTAATTCAGATACGTATTGTGTTCTGCATAAAACATACTATTAACGCCATTTCTGCCAATTACACGTCGTTGCAGAAATATTTTTTGGAACTAAGCATATATTAGAATCTACATATTGGAATTGAAATGTCTGTGACTACTTAAATACCTATAAAACTTTATCTGCCAATTAATAAATGAAAATTTAAAATATGCTGCCACACACAGCCAGCCACAGCATAGACAGCCGGGGAAATTACGGGCACAAGAGGCATTTCATCTAAGTCCTCTAGGTTGGCAACGCATCTGCAATCCCTCCGGGGTTGCGGGTGTCTATGGGCAGTGATGATCGCTTACTATCAGGTGACCCACTTGCTCGTTTGCCTTCATATTCACATAAAAAAAAAAAAAATGCTGGTCTTATTTAAATACCTATATATGGTCTGGTTGATATATTATACATATTGGTATGTACTTAAAATTGATTTATTTTGAACGTTTTGAACGTAATTCGACATTGCATCTTATTTGTTTTCCGTATTGCAGTTGTTTTGCGATTGCTCGTCCGAGCTCTGAAAATGGTCAAACATTTTGTGTGTAAAGTATGAACATAATAAAGCGACATTCTCACTACCGTAACCTAGAAATGCAACACAAATTGGGCCTAAAATTCACTCGCGCAACGCGATTTGAGCCGGCGCGGCGCTAGCGGGGACAAAGAGCGTATATGAATCCATTTGATTGCCTGCCATGATCCCACGAGCCCGTATCGTGTTACCAACTATTTTACAAATAGCTGGTCTGTTTACGATATTATCTTGCATCTCACTCATTCGCAAATGCATGACGCGATAGTGATTGGACGATGGGCGTTAGGCTTTGGATTGAACTTTGATTTCTTACTTTAATACTAGTAAATAATTATTTAATAAATTAGAGCTGGTACTTTCTTCTATTCTTTCTTGTCTTAAGTATTTCAAATTCAGCACAACTTTTCACCAGTTTCGACTGGAATTTTCAAATATGTGCTCTCAAAAAGCGGGCCCCAGCCTCCTATTGGAATTGGAAAGACTTTAAAACATGTTGCCTACTGTTCATTTCACAACACTTTCTCGCAGATAAAAAAGTATATTTATCCGTGGGTCAGCCAGCGACAACGGCGTCAAGGCAGGTGAATAAATATAAAACAAAAAGCTACATCCCGATTGTATCTGCGGGTGATTTAGAAACATTCGGGACGGGAACAAAAGCGTTTATTCGGCGGCCACAAAGCCGGCCCACGCATAAATAACATGAACTACGCTGCCCCAAACACTGCCTTACTTATATTTCAATGTACGACCGACTCGTGTTAGGTTACAATTACAAATTACTCTAGAACTTTGGCGGGTGCGCGCTAATTGATGTTTTTTGGTAACTTGGTGGAGAACCGAGAGTCAATATTTATTATGGGGCTATGACATGAGTAGACGGCAGTGGCGTGGCGTCCATAGAACTCGATTCCCACTGGCTTGCTTATTTTAAGGCTGTTGAGCAATTTATTGTGCAGAATTAGAGGAAACGGCTAGTTAAGTTCCCTTCGGCTTGCCTTCTGATATACTTGACGCCACGCCACTGGTAGACGGTCAATATTATCTTGAAGTATGTCAATATAGGACCGTGAATATTTCGTGGACTTCCAAGCTGTTCTGGGAGTAAAGAAAAAACCTGCCAAGTGCGAGTCGGGCTCATGGTTACCATTTAGCATTTTTAAAAATTGAGATTGAAAACCGGACGTTTAAAAAATTCCTTTCTAAATAACATAGTTCTAAAACGTAATAATAAATACTATGGTGAATGTACTTTAAGCAAAAAAATACTAAATGTCTATTTATTTGCCTAATAATAATGGTACCTATTCACAGAGAAACAGAATTCTTTGAAAGTCGTAGTTGAAAAATGAAGGTGAAAAACAAATATTCCCCTCATTCCTAATTACGTGAACTCAATACGGTCAGTAGAACTTTGCTCGGGATTTCCTGCAATGCTGACGGTACCTTTAATACCAGATAGTGAATTAATAACCGGGTAGGTACCGGGTTAATTAAGACCGACTTCATCCGGGTGGCGCTTCCACTTGGATCTTCCCATGTTATTTATTAGCGATTTTGTATTTTAAATGTAGAAGGTGGTCTTTATTAAAAGTTTTAAAGCGCCGCGGTGTTTGAAGGTGGTTAATACAATCCCATCAAAAACATAAATATTAAATGAGAGCCAAGCTCAGCGTTAAGAACATGCGCCGTTATAGTACGCTTCGCCGATAAAATATTTAATTGATATCTATATCGGTGACTTCTGACGGTGATCGCTGGAAAGAATTCGTTTATCACTAATCCGTGGGAATTACGCAAATTTGCGGGATAAAAAGTAGCCTATTGTGTTACTCCAGACGATATATAATCTATCGCTGTGCCAAATATGATCCAGATCTATCCAGCCGTTCTGGCGTGAATGAGTAACAAACATCCATCCATGCTCATAAACTTTCACCTTTATAATATTAGTGTGACGATACCAACTAACCTAATTTTAGAAAAGTAACATAGACAAATTATAATTATGGCCTGTATGCAGAAGCAAAATCAAACCTTGAAATTGAATAACATCGCAAGTGAAATAAGTACAGGATTTTCTACTCAAAACTTGGCACAAATAGAAATAACATTCAGTTTGATACCCTCCATACAGAGTGATCTTATGATTGAGCTTGTCTATT
The DNA here is from genome assembly GCA_963854515.1 of Pandemis heparana. NCBI lineage: Eukaryota > Metazoa > Arthropoda > Insecta > Lepidoptera > Tortricidae > Pandemis > Pandemis heparana. The sequence continues at coordinate 4,144,135 of OY978020.1, read as the reverse complement.
TGTCTATAAAGAATTTCATATTGTACGGTAGGTCAAATAATTCCTTTATCACTTTTCATCCAACTTCCTATAAAATGATTATGCCGCTAAAGTCGAACTTTCAACTTGACAGCCACGTCTTATCCGAAATTATACTTTTATGACGTGTAACAGTTCTTAATTTTAAAGTGGCAGACCACTTATTATTTGGCTTATGGTACATAAGTTTGCTTCAAACACTTGACTTTTGTTCATATCGAGAAGAACCCTGTTTGCTTAAATATCGCCGTTTCGAATGTGACTTCTTACTTGCATTCACATAATCATTATTTAGTTACATACGCACTACATTTTACCTTTTTGCAAAGACAGAAAATTAATTGCATATTACATTTAATCACGTCTCCATTCCTAACGGGGTTGACAGAGAGTATAACAAAATCTAAACGCCACGTGATTGTGGGCTTATAGGTGGAAAGGAGAATCAAAATGGTGATGGGAATTAAAATAATACAACTCTCCAGGTCCCCGATAGATGGTTGAAAGCGGAATAATTCGAACACACAATGACCTCAGCTAGCTCGAGGCAATCCAAGGCTCTTGTAAAATAAGACCTAATAGAGTACATACCATTGAGAGATATGGAAATGTGTTACTTGACATATGTAGAAATTGTAGTTTCCTGTTTATAATAATAATAGAGCGGAAAATGTATTTAGATAGTGACGTCAAGTATTGACATGCAAGCGTATGTATACTTACTACAAAGGAAAAATGGAAATACTCCTAAGTTCCAAATAATAGTGAGCAGGCGAAAAAAATGATGTAGGTACCTACATTTAATAATAAAAAAGTAGAAAACCCAAACTACGACAAAAAAAGACGCTGAAAAAGTATGAAATAAGATTTACAGGACACTGAATTAAACAGAGTTACTACAGTACACAATAATGTAGAGTCACATATTCAAGCTTGAAAAGCCGTAGTCACACGTTACGTAGATAAATAGGTACCTACCGTAATACTTTAGAGAAGAAAGAAAGAAAAGAAAGAAGACATTTATTCTCTTTTGAAAGACGCAGAAATAGAGCATACACACAATTGTACAAAAATGAAACTAAAAACACAGACATGAAAATAGATCAGCAATGGAGGGAGGGATGGAGCGGAATGGTAGGTAGATATCAATAGCCAGTCAAAATCATAACCTTCCTTTGGCTTTGCCGTATTCGGGTAAAAATAATAATATTTATTCTCTGCTCCTCCGTCTCTCGTTGACAAGTAGAGTTGGGATGTTTGGTGGCAATAGGGTGAACAAAGAGCAGTGGAGTCGTTGTTGTACCTAAATATTTTTTGATTGATAAATGACTGATTCATAAAATGAAATAAAAAATAATTATTATATTGCTAAAATTTTCATGTGTTCAAGAGCTTGAATAAATTGCAGTTGGAATCAAAGATTTAAAATCTTGCATATCATTCATCTGATGTTAAATGTTTGTCAAGATTATGAGAAGCATATACTATAGCAATCTGTTCCATATTACCTGGAGTTTACGGTTTCACAATTTGTGAAAAATCCATTTATGTGTGGAAAATGATCTCTATACATCCACCGATGTTAACGTAGCATGCTTCAGAATTTGTGTGTTTTCCAAAATAACCATTTCATTCATTCATTCAATCATAAAAGTATCTATAATAACGACTCCACTGCACTTTTAGTTCAAAAATGCCACCAAAATCCTACCCTATGATAAAGCATCTACTCAAAGACAACAAACCAGTTTTACATTTGTATTAAATCTCCGAATACGCGAAGTACACAGCGCACAGGGATACCATATTTTAATATAACCGTGTTCAGCGACTCTTCTGATTCCAATATTGTTCGTAATGCTCAATATGATTTGATTTACCCGCATTGTTGACTGGTAGCACAAAGCAACTGTTATTGATCTAGAGAAGGAAATACGAGTATTTTGCAATAATGTAATGCTGCAAGAGCATTGAAATTAATGGATTTAGATGGGAATACGCATGCGATAAGTTTATTGAAGTCACGTGGAACTCGAAACTGGATACGATATTTATTTTGAAGTGAAATTTTATGACGAATCGATTGAAGTGTGCATTGTGTGACAAAATTTAAATTTGATGTCACCACATAGTATAAAACAAAGTCGCTTTCTCTGTCCCTATGTCCCTATGTCCCTATGAGTATGCTTCATCTCCAGCCTATACACGTCCCATGCACTGCTGGGCACAGGCCTCCTCTCAGAATGAGAGGGCTTGGGCTATATAGTTCCCACGCGGGCCCAGTGCGGATTGAGAACTTCACACACACCATTGAATTGCTTCGCAGTTGTGTGCAGGTTTCTTCTATGTATGCTTAAATCTTTGAAACTACGCAACGGATTTTGATGTGGTTTTTTTAAATAGATAGAGTGAATCAAGAGGAAGGTTTATATGTATAATACATGAATAATATGCCGTGCGAAGCCGGGGCGGGTCGCTAGTTAAAAATAAACACGATATTTACGGTACGCGTACCAAAGTAAGCGTGCCAAATTGAAGTTGTAAAGTATAATGGATCAAAATACATTTATGTTTTCGTTTAAATACTTAATGCAATTTTCTGCGAAACTATCTTAAACGAACATTACTGTAAACATTTAAACTTCTGAGAATATTATAGTGTCCAATATGCTTTACAATCAAATTTAATACTTTCACGTTCACAAGGTTGAACTCGCAAGGTAGGTACCTACCTACCTAGGTAAATTTCAGGTACTTTTTTATGTAAAATTAAAACACCAGAATATACGTATAAGGGGCCTTACCATGACGTCTCTAGCTCGCTGTCAGATTCATACTAAAAGTGACAGCTAAAACTTGAACTGAGTCGGAATTAGGACGTCATGGTAAAGCCCCTGGCCTAAATTAACAGACACTAACTTAAATTTATGAGGACTATTTTTATTTCAGGCCAGTTCGAATCCGATCTCTACGGGAACTTAATGAAACTTTAGTTTCGTTACTATTGCCTTGTTTCTTTGTGAATCGCGCCCCCGTATTCTAATATGGGTGCTCGTCGCACGTTCAACAGTAATAAACAACAGGAACAAACACGTCTTCGACTTGAATTAGCCTCTGTTTCATCGATCCAGCCAAGACGCTTCGATGCAGGCCATGAATATTCACATATTGGGTACCACTGTGGAGAGTAAACATACAGACGACATCAAACAAAGGCAGCTCTGATTTACTTATTTCAAGGCACTATCAAATGAATCAAGAATTTTACTTTTTTATGTTTACTTTTACGGTTTTACCCGTTAGAAATCAAAATTTTTAAACAACACTGAAAATTAGAACACAACAATCCGAAAAGTAAAGCGGATCCTCATCATTCCGTGATGCGTGACATAACATAAATTATATTTAGTAAGAACCAGCAAAGTATTATTACGCTATGCTCAAAGATAGTGACTAGGATAGAAAAAAGTATGCTTAGTTGGTTTGGTCACGTAGAGAGGATGGATGAAAGAAGATTAACTAAACAGATTTATATGGGGAGTGTGAATGGGTGCGTTGGGAGGGGAAGGCCTAGGCGGACATTCCGTGATCAAATTGGGGACGTTTTGGAGAAAGCCCAGGTCAAGAGTACCCGAAACCGACGAGCATGTATGAAGAGATTGATGAATGTGGATGAAGCGAAAGAGGTATGTCAGGATCGTAGCAAGTGGAACAAAGTAGTCTCTGCCTACCCCTGTGGGAAAGAGGCGTGACGATATGTATGTATGTATGTATGTGTATGCTCAAAGATTAGTTGAGTATTAATATTTGTCTTAAATCTCACAGTAAAGATGTTGTAAAGATGCCATAAAGCGAAGCAAACACGAACTCTCGTCCTAACTCCAAGCCGCGTAAATGAGTGAAATGGAACGCAAACGGCAGCCACCGCTAAGACTTGCCTAAGTCCAATCCATCATTATGATTCCGTGAAACGGAACGCGGCCCCACCTGTGCTCGCCTCACGTAGAAATAACCACGTAAACCTGACAAATAGCACCACATTCATATTGGTAGCGAGTGCTGTAAAGCTACGCGTTGAAAAAAATGGCGCTCCAAAAAACTTAGGATTTTGTGGGTTTCGGCGACCTTTTGACGCAATTATGGTCTGGCGCTCGTTTTTTGTTCGACGACCGTAGAACAAGCTGATTTGAGGGAATATGTTATAAGCGAGGTCGGAAAGTTTCTCGTCTGTTTTACGACGTGTACTTTAAGTATTTAGGTACCTTCGCACCAATCTTCACTGCAAAAAAGACGTCGTATTGCCTTCTTGCGACGTGACGGCCGAAAAGTACTCTGCCAAAAAATCATAATTATGAAATTTGAGAGGTAATGATGATATTTTCACACCACTTGCTCAACAATGGCTAATTATATAGCATGTAAACCTTACTCAAAGTAACTCATTATAGCCCTTGGCTCTAGCCGGGTAATAATATTGTATTGAATTTCATTATTACCCGCCGGTTAGTAATATGAATCTGACTTGTCTTAGTTCTTATTGTTATACACTTAAAGTCTAATTTCGTAAAAATCGCACGGCTCCGAAAATCGAGATGGCCATGCCACCCGACCCGCCGCAGCGCCACCACCACCAAAACAAATTTCAAATAAAACAAAAGCCGCGAGCCTTTGCTGACGCTGTAATTACAGTTAGGTACGCATTAGAACTGCTAAGATTCCAAATAAAAATATTACTTATCATTACACAACTGGACCAATGTCTCAAATATATTTTTTTATTTTTTATTCTGTTTTACTGTTGTTTGAATTAAATTCTTTTTCTAGCTGCCTTGGTTTTAATTGTCTCGCAAAAGGTGAGAAAAGTAAAGTATACTCCTCGGGGATAAAACTGTTTATGTCTTGGGTGCGCTTAAATTCTTCGCTCCTCTCAGGACTCATCTTAATTCCCTCGCTACGCTCAGGAATTAACTCATAACACCCTCGCTTCGCTCGGGAGTTAAATTTAGAGTCCTTCGCTGCGCTCAGGATTCAATATCGCGCCCGTGACATAATACAGTGCTTTATCCCCTCGGTGTACAATCTACTATTACTTCGAATTTTTCACTTCTGATAATAATAATTATACCTGCATGCTGCATACTTACTCCCTTATTCATAAACGCTCTATAGATAGGCTTCTGCTAATTTAGCAATCGTTTGTCCTTATCTGTGAAAGGTAAATGTCTAAGTGACAGATAAGGACAAACGATTACTAAGTTAGCAGAAGCCTAGAGCGTTTATGAATACAATCTAATTTCGTAACTAGACTTAGACGTTACTTATACGGACGAGTCTTACCTTCACACCATATTTTATTGTAACTGTTGTTTTTTAATAAGTATAATGAAATTTCATTTCATTGTAGCTGCCACTCGTCGAATGATGGCCCACACTACGGTTCTTTGCATGTTATTAATGACGGTTATCACACCGCGGCTTATCACTTTAAGTACGGTCCTGTACCTCAGTGTGGAAATCCCAAGACAGATGGCGAAAACTATTGGGCCTGCCCCACGCCTGCCTACTGAAGTTAGCAGGCAAATGAACGTTTTACCATGACTAATGGATTGACGCTTGTTCAAAAGTGTGCCAGCGTTTAGTGAAATTACGAGACTGAACGCTTTTATAAATCGAAATGCAGGACATGAGGGTTTACTACCTTTTCACAAAGGCATTTTTAATCTTATCTTTCTTCATTCTGTCCTACGGTTGTCTAGAAGAGACCGCTCAGATGTGATAAGGACAAAGGTTATATTCAGCGCTGAGACCCCTCTATTTAGGTATTTGTTTGTTGATTGACCTACATAAAAGAAGGTACCCCCCTTGATGCCAAGTTGTCTATCGGGGTCCTGGGTGTCGACATTTCGAGTGATGTTCAGTTCCGTGGTCATTTGGAAGGCAAAACTAAATTAGCTTCTAAAAAATTGGGGGTGCTCAATAGAGCGGGACAGTACTTCTCGCCAGCCCATCGCCTACAACTCTATAAGGCGCAGGTTAGGCCGCTTATGGAGTACTGTTCTCATCTCTGGGCTGGGGCACCCAAGTACCAAATCCTTCCATTTGACCGCATTCAACGCAGAGCTGCTCGATTTGTCGATAACCAGGCACTCTCTAGACGGCTCAATTCTCTGGCTGTGCGGAGGGATGTAGCATACCGTACCGAATATATCATGGGGAGTGCTCCGATGAACTTTTCGGATTGTTGCCTGCGGCTAAATTCCACTACCGCACTTCGCGGAATCGTCTGTCCTTCCATCCTCAACATCTTGATGGTTGGCAGTCAAGTACCGTGCGTTTTAAACGCAATTTCCTTCCTCGTACGACGAAGATCTGGAACCAACTTCCTGCTGCAACATTCCCTGAGCGGTACAATTTAGGGATCTTTAAAAAGCGAGCCTTCCTGTTCTTGAAAGGGTCGGCAACGCAACTGTGATTCCCCAAGTCTTGCAGGTGTCCATGGGCGATGGTGATTACTTTCCATCAAGTGAACCGTCTGCTCGTTTTCCCCCTCTTATATAAAAAAATAATAATAAAAAAATAAAAACATACACTGCTTCTATAAAATGTATTATTATTATGTAGTTTGTCATGATGCACAAAGTTGCAGCAAATATGTATCAGTATTGATAAAATGCATGAGTACATTCCTATTCGGTTCTATTTACCCGTGGCATATTTTTGAGCAACCTGTTTCAGATGAATCACGAGATTTAATTCAGTCCATGGCTGCACTTTCTTAATAAAATCGGAAATATTTGCAATGCAGATCCATCTCAGTCTCTCCGAGATTACTTTAGTCTGCTGAAATAAGTTTCAAACCGAAATCACTGCCATTTTCTCATAAATATGTAATGTCGAAAAAAAACTGGATTTCATCTTCCACTTTCGTGCTTGATCACGCTCATTCTTATTGACGCGTGGTATATTGGTTGGAAAACTTTGATAAAAATAAAATAACATACACAAATCACGTCTTTATCCCTTACGGGGTAAACAGAGATTAAGGTAACAAGACCTCTTTATCCCGATTGCGGGCGTAAAGGTAAAAACCGGTCAAGTGCGAGTCAGACTCGCGCACTGAGGGTTCCGTACAAATTCGCTAAGTTATTATAAAATCCAGTGTTAGAGCCCTGCTTTTAAGCAAAATGTAGGCAGTGTGAGGTTATTTTATGTTGGTTACTTATATAGACAGACAAATATTAATAAAAAAAAACTACTTACCTACTATATCTCGTTCAAACCAATTTTGGATGGAGGTTTGTATGGTAATGTACATCATATATTTTTTTTAGTTTTATCATTCTCTTATTTTAGAAGTTACAGTTACATTTTATTACTTTGGAAGTGTCTCTCTCGTAAACTATTCAGTTTAGAAAAAAATGATATTAGGTAGGAACCTCAATATCATTTTTGAAGACATATCCATAGATACCCCACACATATATGGGTTTGATGAAAAAAAAAATCAGTTTCAGTTCTAAGTACGGGGAACCCCCAAAATTAATTGTTTTTTTATTTTTATTTTTGTGTGAAAATCTAAATGCGGTTCACAGAATACATCTACTTACCAAGTTTCAACAGTATAGCTCTTATAGTTTCGGAGAAAAGTGGCTGTGACATACGGACAGACAGACAGACAGACAGACAGACATGACGAATTTATAAGGGTTCCGTTTTTGCCATTTGGCTAAGTAACCCTAAAAAGGGAAATCAAAATAGAGACGGATTGCTAGCCACATCGCCCATAATATGATTCCTAAGATTGTTGCCCATTCCCTCGATAGGCTTTTACCAAATGCGCGAGAAGAGTAGCAACTGTGTACATTCTATTTTTTTTCTTTGCTTCCAGACCAGTATGGAAGCCTAACTAATTTTCAGGGGCTTAATTTAACCACTATTCAACATAAGAAAAACCTTAGTTTTTATACTCGTCAATTAAAATCTGTGTATTAAGATTTCATAGAGAATACTGCAACGTCACTCTTTTCATCGTTGAATAGTCTATTTCACTTCCGAAACAACCGAAATAACTTTTTCGGTTGTCTAGAGCGCATCGAAATAACTTTTTTATACTCGTCAATTAAAATAACTTTTTCACCTCACTTGCTCGAAAGGGCTGTCTTTCTCCTTAAAAATCTGCGTGGAAAAGTGCTTTTTCCCCTCTTGGGTGGAAAAGGTTTTTGAAATGCGAACGCCGCGCTGACCACCACTCCACCACGACCACCTCACCTACTTAAGTACTCAAGTAATTAGAAATTTGAAATTCTTCCATCCACCATTTTTCTCGCTGTAGTGAGGTGAAAAATTGTGTGTTTCGCTCGGCAGCAAAGTTTGTTTAGTGTCTCGTGCCTTGAAACCTTCGCGACGCTCAGGATTCTTCTTCATCATAGAATCATAGAATCCTTCGCTTGCTCGGGTTTCAATACAGGCACTCGCGCCAAACAAAAACTTTGCAGCCTTGCATAACAAATAACTATTTCGGTTGTCTAGAGCGTATCGAAATAACTTTTTTATACTCGTCAATTAAAATAACTTTTTCGGTTGCCTAGAGCGTATCGAAATATTTTTTTTAATACTGGTCAATTAAAATAACTTTTTCGGTTGTCTAGAGCGTATCGAAATAACTTTTTTATACTCGTCAATTAAAATAACTTTTTCGGTTGCCTAGAGTGTATCAAAATAACTTTTTTTATACTGGTCAATTAAAATAACTTTTTCGGTTGTCTAGAGCGTATCGTAAATATACTATTAAAGTCAATATTTCGCAGCTCATTAAATCGTCTCGACTATTAAAAAAAACTATACCTAACGGGGCGGGTTTTCCCACGATATCGGAATTGAAGCCCCAGGCGAAATTATAATTAACCAGCGAACTCTTGTAAGGAGCGAGTTTCCAGATACGGAACGGCTATTGTTTTTAATGAATTCGTAACTTCACGAAACGCGGAGTCGGGCACATCACCTGCAGCTAATTATGAAACTAATTTGAAATTAGTGAGTTGATCTTAATTGTTTGTTTGATATTTGGTTAGCTGCTCTATTAGGTAACAAACAATTAGCCGCCTGTGCCCCGTTTCTCGGAGCTACTTAGATGTTACAATTTTACAAACTAAACTATAACTTCTTACTCACTAATTCCACTGCCAAGCAGCAGTGCTTGCAGTGTTGTGTTCCGGTGTGGAGAGTAAGACAGCCGGGGAGATTACTGGCGCAAACAAGTATGGTATTTCATCTTAGCCCTCTAGGTTGGTAACTCATCTGCAATTCTTCGGTGTTGCGGGTAGCCATGTGCAGTGGTGATCACTTACGATCAGGTGACCCAGTTGCTTGTTTACCTTCCTTTTGGTATAAAAAAATAATATTAGTCAATAATACAACCACTGGTTGATTGGAATGTTGCTAGCCTGTAAAATAGTAACTTGTACAGAGCTTGGAAAGACAATTTGGCTGGTGTTAAGGAGACAATATAAAATGTTCTGTAAACCTAGAAACTCATGACGGATTGGGACTTTAGAGATATTTTTTTTCATTGATATAATAATATTTTTGATGCAATAGGGTTACTACTTATTAGCTGTAAAGTTGTCACATATATAAGAAAAAAAATGCTGTCGAATAGAGGAAACATTAAGTACATACACTGCGATACATTTTATAGGTATGACGAATGAGATGAAATCGATTCACAGATGGAAAAGGTACTGACGTTAACACATAAAATAAGTATAATCTGGCTGTAATTTTTGTGGACTATACTTGTTTTCCATCCTAAATAATACATACGAATATCAAAATTCAAGTCAATACGACCACTAGAAGCGCGCCAAATTTGACTAACAAGATTTGACCAAAAATAACACCAGGCCCCTGTTTACATTCAACTCGACGAGAATATAAGCCAGTTGGCTTCGTATTGACCACACTTACAATTCGAATTTGTCACTTGTCACCGACAATTGTCGAATCAGTTAAATAGGGGCCTTGTACGCATTAGATTAAAATAAAAGCTGGTAAAAATCCAATACAATAATATTATAGGTATCAGTGGCGTGGCGTCAAGTATATCAGAAGGCAAGCCGAAGGGAACTTAACTAGCCTTTTCCTCTAATTCTGCACAATAAATTGCCCAACTGCCTTAAAATAGGCAAGCCAGTGGGAATCGAGTTCTATGGACACCACGCCACTGATAGGTATGCAGGTAAATCGAGACTCTCCTTTTGAAGTAGAATAAAACAAATTGTAACGTTATTCTATTAACATATATTTGAAATCCTAGCACGGAGCGTAAACTAGCCTCCATTAGACATGGGTTATTGTGCAGCGGAGAACAAATAGCAATAACTCGATGGTACTGCCCCTCCGAGGCTCGTACGTCACAGGCTACGCGGGGGTAATGTTTCGCTCCGTGAATTATAAGAACGGACGATTAATTTGCTACTGACGTTTGGAATGTTTTAAATATTTGTTTGGCTTGTTTTTTAGTAAGCACAAGCACTCGCTTTCGGCTTCCAAGTTGTGTAAAAATAATGTAAAAGATTTCGGGAAAATCGAAAAACCCGTTCTATAGGTACAGTAGCCTGCAAATTTGCATGGATACCTTAAGGACTATAACGCTGTGAACACTCGAGTTCGCGTTCGCAAAAAATAAACTAGATGGCGTTGTTGACAGAACTCATTGATGTTACAAATTTGTGTAGTGTGTAATAGAATCTATAATTCGTCATAGGTTTCATGAGGTCCGCTGGCTCATTGGGTAAGCGTCTGACTTCTGACTGTATGCGCTCGTGATAGTCCTACGTTCGAATCCGAGAATGTTGCTTACTTTTTTCATTTTTTATTGTGGTAATTATTAATTTTATTGTGTTTCATAGTAACTAAACCATTTTTTATTAATTATGAATTCTTAAAATAATATAATTGCTATATTATTTTGTACACAAATGAAACAAAATTGTTAAAATAATAATATCTTTATTTTTACATAATTAAACAAAGTCAGGTTATTACAATGATTTTTATGTTCGTTGATTTGTTTTCTCCATCCCAAATAGCAGAATAAATATTAGAAAATATGCAAAATTTACGAATAAAAAGAAATATTTTGTATGCAACGCCATGTCTGTGAAATGAATAGAAACTGATTGTGAGGCAGGTGGTATGAATTTCGCCGGGTCAGCTAATTCGTAAAATAGATTGCCTGACAGTAAAACAATTACCCTAACTTTATTGAGATCATGGCTTAAGTATTCGTTTTCGAAATCGAAAAGATGATTGAAGCTTGATCACAACAAAAATAAAACTATTTTAGCAAAAATATGTTCCTTAAGGCACAAGGAATGTTACTATGAAGGAGACTTTCTAGATGTGACTAGATAAATGTGTTTCGTTTGACATAATTATAGTTAAATAAAATAAGTAGTAGTAGTTAATAATAATAATAGTGTTTTACTGTCACAAATGTTTTCATTCCATTCTAAACACTAACGAACTAACACATGTTTAGGTTTATAACCCCCTGATTATTACAACTTGCACATGATAACACAGAACAGTTAGATAACATGATCTCCTGCAGGGCCGGACCGGAATCCATATTGGGCACTATGTGATTGCTATTATATCGCGTATTATTTCGACGCCACAATCAAAACGGCCGCGTCTAAGTCTTCTCCAGTAAAGATGACATGACTCCAGTCGATATTTTCTGTATCAGCAAGGGTCCAACAGCATGTTTAACATAATGCAGACTTTCACTATGAAGAACATGACGAATAGTATCCACGCTTGTGTCAAATAAACCAGCGTAGGTAGTGATTTTGTCTGTATGAATCCATTTTGGCCATACTCTCTCACTATAGATCAACAAGACGAGGTCTACCCGATGTGACCGTGTTGCAATAGAACCCCTACTTTTCAAAACGTTGTATCCATAAAACTGCTCTGTAACAAAAAACAAACATAATTAGTTGGCTGAACAATCAAAAAGAAAACAAAATATTTTTTATAGAAACCTAGAGAAGTAAAAAATATACTTACGTTTACACCGGTCTTTTTAGCAATTTCTGCCAAATGTTTCCCTTCAGTTTATAAAGCAATTATATTTGATCATAATGTGACCAAATCGATATTACAACAAGAACTTATTCTTGTCAAAATGAAACAACGGTTGATATTTCAATCGAATAAGAAATACCGAATAAACGAACAGGTGTAAGGTTCAGTAAAAAGCAATGTGATATTTATAAATCTTACCCTAAATATTTCTGAGTATAAAGACCCTACCCTCTCATGTTATAATTCTAAATACTTTTTAAATTAGTATACAAAACCGCATAAATTGAATCTTGGACTTTGGTGTATCGTAATAAGGTTTAAAAAAAGAAATTATGAGTTGTTTATCCCTTTGATTACATGCGTAAACTGTTAATTAGTTTCAAACTCTCTGTATAAGAACGTTTGGCCAAGTGGTGCGTGTGATTGCTTATTGACCCTGAGTTCTCAGGTTCAAACCCACCACATTGCTCATGAAGTTTTTGCAAATGTTTAAAAAAGTGGAGTTTTCGACACGTTCAGTCGAACTTCAAAATTAACAACGCCCATCGTAATTGGGAATTAAATAGCCTCCCATGATCCAAAGTAATAATACCGAGAAACAATAATACCAATCTTAGAAATGGAAAAAAAATTGAAAAAGATAGCCGGGATCCATTCGGCATACGAATATGTCTTCGTTTAGTTTTTTTTTTTACAATGCGTTAAAAGCGCCATCTAGCGAGATCTTACTAAACTAACGAAGTTTGAAGTTGACTGTTTGTCATCGAACGGATAGATGCACCTCATAGCATTATTTTACTGAACTGTCCATGCAGTTTTGCAGCCGGCTGTACGTGTTTACGCTGAAATGTTCAGTCTAAATTTTAACTTTCCGGACTTAACACATTAGGCTGTGCATTGATAATACCGTCAGGATTAACGATTTTGTAAGCATAAGAAGGTACTGATAGAGGAAAAGACATAGAAGATAGATAACACAAGACGAGAAAAAGATAAAAGATTACAGAGATCAAAAATAAATCTAGACGATTGATTTGAAAATTCGATCTAAAAGGGTGAGCGTTAGTAAATAAAAGGCCAGAATTTTGATCGCACCCTCCATTCTTTTAAAAGATTGTAGAACATTGACGACGACGAAAATAATACTTCTGCATTTAGCTTTGTGCACACATTTATTCCTGTTAAACCTTCTTGTTTCTATTTTATAATAGTAAACACCCTGGCTGTTTTTGATACTACTGGTTTATATTTTGAATACGCTCTATATTGTGTTCCTAATATGTCATTCCTTGTCCTGTCTTTGTACTCGCTCTTGCTACCGTTACTAATAAACTTTATTTTTATCCCTGCTCAATCATTCTCTGCATATTTTACTTCAAGAATTCCACCTATATTCGCAGATCAATTCGCGTGCACTGGCTCATAAAATATAGTACTATAGCTATAAACCGTATTCTTCATTGGCAACTAACCCGATAATCTGGAAAAGAAAAACAAACCGCAGCCCCCATATAAGCCCGGATAAAAACGCGCCGCCAGAACACCCGATAATCGAATCGAGCAATAAAGTCGTCAATCAGATTCAAACAATGAATGGAATGATTACGTTCTCTGTGGAAATCCGGCAAATATGTTTAAACCTTAATTTGCTGCCGGCAAATATTTGGCACACGGACTTCTCTGTTTGTATTGCAAATGCGATAATTTGGGATTGAAACAGAAGGATGTGTAAACGAAGCTAACTGGATTAATTGAATGTGTCGGACTTGATGCCAGCTTTTTGGTTTACATCAGTTTTAGAATCTTGTGAATTCATTTAGTGTTAGAATTAGACGTTTGTTTATACCGACGACTGAGTTGGGAGCATGTTTTCCGTTTTCTCATTCGTGGCATAAGTGTTGAGCTGGAGAAGTAAGTTCAATACCTACAATTGTTTTATAAAGTGAAAAATCGAATCTCTAACAAACGTAACTGAGGAGCTTAAGCAATGCTTACAATTCTGGCACAAATAATTATCTATGTTTACATTAAGTATACTAAAACGACTAGCATGTTGACTGGGGGCAGCACCATCTCTCGGTGAGCGGCAGAACTATTTTAACAATCTATACATAAAATTACTAAACATTTTTATGACAACTTAAATCTTATTGGGGCTACATTGATGGCTTTAAAATTGTTGGCTTGTTGGTTGTTTGGTATGAAGTGAAGATTAAAAGAAGGTCGATGAAGACATCAATTGAGAACAGTAAATACAGATAGAAATGTGTGAGCTCCTCATCAAACTACTTAGATACCTACTTTTTAAAATCGCCCCTAAGTTCAAAGTCACCTCGGTTGCATAGATTTGCCTTCACACTATCCAGTCAAGTCACAGACAAATTTACTTACACCATATTATACTTGTCTAAAACATGACCACAAAAGGTTTAAAAATGAGCGAGAAACGCTAATTAAGTAACTACTTTGCCGGGCCCTTTGTTTCTTCATAAAACTCATCAAAATAATGGCTTCGTGGAAACTGATTCTGTTTTTAATTTACGAAGTGAGCTTGAAATAAAATGTGTATATTTGTATCTGTTGGCTCGTCGTCATTTTTTCACCTGACGCGGTAAGTGACGATTGGTTGAGAGCGGTTAGAGATCCGCCCGAGGCATCGCTAAAAATACAGAACGTAATTTCTCTTCGCTTTTTCTGTAGCAAAATAGAAAATAACATAAATGGCTTCTAATGTTTTGTATCGCGTATTTAATACTACTTACTAGACGATTGACCTAGTGACTTTTGAGGTACTTCAGCTATTCGGCAATAGAGGGCGCCAGCAAACATCACACGTTAAATTTAAATCTTTGCGAAGATGACTTCGAAAGATAAATCGAGACCCGAAATACTACCCATAGATTTTCATACAAATAAAACCGTTTCTGTGATCGTGGTGGCTTATACATACATACAATAAAATAGTTCGATTTGGGATTCGAATGGTATTCTAAAATAACCCAGCATAAAAAAGTACCTACCTACCTGCAGAATTGAGAACTTCTTTATTTTGTAGTCAGAAAACAGAAGGGTCTCAAAGATAAGTCGTGGCCAGTCAGATGGAACGGAGATGACGAGTCTTTAAGAATTCCGTTTTCGCCATTTTGACTGCACAGCCCCAAAAAAGGGCCATAAATGTATGAAATACTTACTAGCTGTTGCCAGCGACTTCGTCTGCGAATTTTCCGAGATAAAAACTAGCCTAATGTGCTATTCCAGACTTTTCTCTATGTATGTGCCAAATTTCAACCAGATCCGTTGGGCCGTTCTGGCGTTATTGAGTAACAAACAAACATCCATCCATCCATCCATCTATACTTTCGCATCTATAATATTACTTAGATTACACCATTTTCAACATGGGGCTTTCAAAGTACTGTCAAACTACTGCGCCACAAAGTAAAGATATTCGTCGTAGTTATCACGTGAAAATTGATGTCCTAGCACCGGTGCTACTCGACGGGCCCCAACGAGGCAGCGCGTATTTGTTATTTTATAAAAGCTTGTTACGCCACACGCGTGCCTTATTTTTCTGAAATATTTTTCTCCCTTTCCACACCGTGTAGTGTAGGTGTGAATTCAAAAGAGCAATCAGAGCTAACGAAGCAAGCGACTGCTAGCAACTGTAACGCATAAACCAGCCGGGATTTATGTAAAATTATAGAAAAATACGACAATGACGTACTGAATAGATACTAAATGATTCGCGGGAATAAATCATAAAAAATCTTTATTCATAAAGTAAACCTTTTACAAACACGTATGAATACCTCCTAGCAGGCGTTTGTGTACCTGTAACAGGAGAAATTACTCGCTTTTCCCGTCTTGATTATTATTTAGTTTATATTTCATGACAGTATAATATAAACATTAATAACGAACATTAATAGTCGAATAACTAAAGTGACTTTGCACAGACTAACAGATATAACATTATCTGCACAATCACTTACTGTAAGATTTTTATGCAAAAGGTCCAGAGATCTTATCTTATACCTATTCGTTACATTGAATTAAGTTTCAAAATCGACCTCTATTTCATGCTCAAACGGTAATCTGAGTATTTCATCCCCCGTCCAATATCTAGAAATCATCGAGAATTTGTTGAGATAAATCGGCGGAACGTTTAAAGTGAGGATGGGCCATAACTCTGAGGAAATGGTTCAAATGTCAATGGGGAACGCTTTAAAATTAGTTCCCTGCTCGCACCTGCTGCGAAGATTTAATAGAAAAATGTGGCTTAGAGAGTTTTATGCTGTTTGATCTGGGCAATTAGTTTCATGTTGATGCTCCTTTGTTTGCGTTATGCTTACCTATACCCTGAATTTTTTGACGACGTATTTACCTTATATTCTATGCAAATAAATATATTATCATTATCATTATCATTATAGTTTTAGCTTTAGTCTGTTTTAAAGTCATGCTTTGTTTCATTATTTATTATTATTATTAAGTATATTGTATTTCGTTGTATTAAATATCTTACACTACCCATTTCTATCCGAGCTTAGGTACTCATTTAGAATTTTCTAATAAGTCGCAAGTTACACCCAAGTTTTTTCATCTATTTAGTCCCTAGACTTTTCAAGGTGGGCTGCGGCAATTTTGGGGACCTCTGTCACCAGTCTGCAGCGTATAGTTCCCAAACCACGTCCATTGCAATGTCGCCAACAAGAAATGAAAAAAGTTGCTTAATCAGTGACTTCTGGCGGCGCAATTCCAAAGTTTTATCTTTAGATCAACTCAAAATTACTCCTTAGTTTTTGTACATGAATCCCGTCTAGTAACAAGTAAGTTTGTTTCTAAATATTGAAAGGTGTGTTTTCGTCTGAGTTATTTCTTTCTATAGCGTCTGGAGCGCTTCGGAAATTGTTTACAGTTGGTGTTGATGCCACATCCAAAATGAAATAAAGAATTTGTCAACAGTTTCTTATTAGCTATGCGATACGATACAAAACATTTTTTTTATCGAACGCCACAAATCTACAAAGTGAGATTAAAAATGAAAAACCAAGGTATAATAATCCGTCTTGTCGCTTAAAAGCAACAGAAACAGTAATGAAACAGACAAGTGAAACGTAGAACTGGGGCCTTACCGTGACGTCCTAATTCCGACTCAGTTCAAGTTTTAGCTGTCACTTTTAGTATGAATCTGACAGCGAGCGAATCTAAACTGAATCGCATTAAGACGTCATGGTAAGGCTCCTGAAACTTTACGGGAAGACTGGAAGAGATGCATTTAAGGAGGAGGGAGGGGGAAGGGGGGGGGGGGGAGATACGTTTGGATCAGTTTTGCACCTTAACCCCCTTATTCATAAACGCACTATAGCCCTCTGTTAACTTAGTAATCGTTTGTCCTTATCTGTCACTTTGACATTTACCTTTCACAGATAAGGACAAACGATTACTTAGTTAGCAGAGGCCTATAGTGCGTTTATGAATAAGGGGGTAAAACTCCTGTGATTTGTGTAAGTATAGGTACAACAAATGGTTATGCATACGTACCTGTAATATCTCTAATAAGATATAGGTATAGTATGCGACGAAGATCAACATATTTTATGTTAGGGGGCGTGTGGAACGTTGAAGTGTTTAAAAGGTTTTTGTCATCGAGACAGACAAGCATACTCAGAGGTATTTCCCGGCTAAAAGGCGAGAAAATCAATATCGTTTACGAAGTTCGTAAAAGCACGATCAAGTAGGACGTTTCTAGAGGGTGATACCCTCCAACCTTTCCCTTACTGGCAACTCCTGCCTGGCCTCGAATACGAATCGTCACATAATGAGACTGTGAAAAACACTCGGATCTCACAAGTTCTCGCGTCGCACTTCTGCACCTCCGAGACGGGCATCCTCTCTCAGGCACACGACTATATTCCCTAACACTCGCTCAAAGAGTCCCATCTCTCACGGCTGACTCACTCGCACATTACTCGCTCGAATCGCTGTTTGATATTCTGATGACATTTGTAAAATAATAGGAAACGTTTCTGTTCGTGTGGAGACAGTTTATCGCTTGGGAAGTTTGATGAAAATACTAAAACGCCGCATTACCCTGTAATATCGCGGTATCGTGTCTTATAATTTCGAAGAGCCCTTTATATTGACGACCCACCGATAACACTTTAACTTTCATAACTGAGTTTTACATAAGGATACCATTATGTTCTTCGTGCTGGTCTCAATTTTCTTTTGTCGTATTTTTTTCCTAATTTGTCGTCCTTTGTAAGTCGGCCATCTTACTTTTCTGAAGCAATGATCATGATAATTGGATGATTGCTTCGTAAAATGTATAAAATATATACTCGTACATACACATACAATAATAACGTGTTTTTAAGAGAGAAGGGAAGGGGCTTTTCTACTTCTAAAAGCAATAGGTAATTCTGCACCAAATAATTACAACACACCGGATAACTCACGTATAAAAGCCGAAGGGATGTTCCGACAATTGTTTCGGACTATTCCGTAGTCCTTCATCTTTTGTTTCATGTTGAAAATTCTGCACCAGTTACTTTTACACATAATTTTATGTCAAAATATTAAAAAGTCATAAAAGGATCTTCAATAAGAAAAGTAAAAAAATAACAATAATTCAAAATTAACAATGTTCGGCAACAAAAATGAAATATCACCGTAAAAAAAAACTATCAAACTGTCAAATTTAAAAACGATAAATGTTGATTAAAGACACTTGTATCGACTGACAGTTAAACCGCCCTAGACAAGTTAACTAGGTACTAGCGTAAACTCCACACGGCTAAGCTAATTAAGTACGCGCAAACCTTACGCATAAAAGTGGCTTCCCAATTTCGCTTGTATCGTCCAGCGTAAATTCCTACAGGCAAATTCAAACAAAGCGCGTCCATACCCTCGAAATACACCAAACAAAGTTCTAAGTCAAAAGTTCCATTTTAGATGTCGAGATAGCAACAACAAGACCCGAAATTGTAAGGCTCATAATCTCTTCTTCAACTCTCGTAATATGGGTGATTAACGCACACTCACAACACGAGGAAAATATAGGAAATAATCTGTTTGGAAGTCCGTCCTAAGTCCGCGTGTGAACAGCTTGTGTTGAAACATAACACATTGCACGGTTCAGTTTGAACCCTTAAAGTTTTAGTAATGTTTTAGGGAAACATCCTAAGTCAAATCTGATGTTTTCTTTTTCAGCGCTGGGACCTTGACCTTACCATGACGTCTTAATGCTATTCGCTCGTTGTGAAAATGACAGCTAAAACCTGAACTGAGTCAGAATTGAATCGCATTCAGACGTCATGGTAAGGCCCCAGGTCACTAATCATTATTATTATCAAGAGTTTTAGAAAACTATCTCGCCCAAGCAGCAGTGCTTGCGCTGCTTTGTTCTGTTGTGGAGAGTACCTAAGACATCGGTCGGTGAAATTACTGAGCTCTCTATACAATCTGGGCTGACAATGCATTTGCAATCTGCATTACATACATACATGTTTTTTTATATCTGTGTTTGTAACTTATTAATCACACGCAGTAGTTCACAGTAGTAAAATTTAAATTTTATGGTCAAATCCTAGGGTTTTAATTTTTAATCTATTTAATATTTAACCTAGGTATGGTTGCTTAAACTCATGGCATTCGTTTTAATATAATGCTAAAAGCAGAGCACCATTTTAATTTGAAAGAGCTTCCTTTTCCTTTTGATATTGCATGTGCATTATCTTGGTAATCCAAGTCCGAGCAGAATTGAAATCGTGTAATCACAAAGCTAGAAGTCAAAGGCGTGGTTTGGTTTCCTCAGCTTTGCCTTTTGTGATCAAGAGATCCATTAAAGTGGTAAGTAATCCCGGTAGGTACGCAAGAAGACCCAAAATACTTCTTTCCATCCTAATCCTATTTTTAAATGTTCAAAAATATCCATTGATCAAACGCATATGAAATTCTATACCCGAATGATCTCCAAATACTTTTAGTAGGTACCGTCAACTGGGGAGAATTTGGTAATTTTGGGGCTACTTTGATCGTTTTAAAATTGCTCTAAAATCGATATTGTCTATATCCTGTGAATGTTTGGCATGTAGACGCAAAGGCGATCGACGAAGACATTGATTGGAAGCAGTAAACGCAAATAAAAAATAGTGGTTTTGTCACCCCGTAAATCAAAGTCACCCCAGTTGATTGTATATGTAATTATAGATGTAAGAAGATGGCTGTTTGTAGCGGAGAGCAGGGAATCGTACACTTTCATCTACTTAGCTTAGTTAAATAAAAATGAACGTCTATTTCGACGTCCTTTTTACGCTGCGACGTTACTTATTATATCTCTCCAAACATAGCTTTACGCGGAAAAGGATAAACCACGATTTACCACGATTTTTGAAGTATTTTCGTGCAACAAAAACGTGAAAGTTGATGTTTTTATTTATTCAGTCCAGTTATATTCCAGTAAAGGCTTCTATATAGTGTATGGTTCTCTAACTATCTTTTGGTGTGCGAGTTCGAATTAGTAGGTATTTATTTGCAGTATTAGTTTTGGGTCAAATCTTGCAAGTGATAATTGTACCACCTCTAGTAATAAGATTGGCTTAACATTTGATATACGTAGCGTAGGTATGTATGAATAAAAATAACCCCAGTAATGTAAAAAAGGTAAGCAAGAAAGCTGGCAGCATTTCTCAACGGTTTTTTTCTTCTTCTTTACTTTAAAACGGCTGGATACAACATTTTAGAAAACAATACTAGTTATTACTGAAACTTGGCTTTCCAATATGCAGTTATTAGAAAAAATAAAGGTTGTTGAAAAAAAAACTAACAATATTCCTACTTAATTTCCGTAGAAGAATTTCCTCAGCGGAATGGTAATTGAGGGAAACCGTTATCTTATCAGCAAGTTATCAGGCAGCTGAAACTATTCTACGTGATTCTAGTCAGCCAACTGCTCCCTCTAAGTGGGCCACAGGCCTTTCTGGAGGACTTGGCTGGCTTTAATTTTCTTACAATAGTTGATGAAAGGAAAGATTAAGTACTCAAGGTTGAAGCTTATGTTACCTAATGAAGGTTTCCAGAACATTTTAAGATTTGAGAAATAGGGATCTCGTCTTTTTGAATTGATTGTTAACTATAAAAAAAAAAAAAAAAAAAAAAAATAGTTTATTTACTAAAAAGTTTCACAGAATTAAACATGTTACCTATGACCTTCACACTAGGCTGAGCCTGTCTCGTGAGGTCCATTCGTTACAGTTACTTGTTAACATTGATGGTCCAACACTGTTCCCATGCAAGATGGCGACTACATAGGTGAATAAAACTAGGATTCCTAAATGTGGGATGGCCGTTCCACTAATAAAAAAATAAAAACATAAAATAGGCGAATATACTTAAACTAATAAATGACAAATAGGCCAGTGAAATCCCACACAAGTACAATTACAGAACTGCTACTGGACATTGCAATTTCACATAGTGAGCGAGGTCATGTGTAATTGAGTGAGTACGTGAGTATACGTGTGTGCGTGTATAGTGTTTAAGGGTAGGATGAGTTAATATAAGCATGTGAAGTCAACATTGCTTGGAAACCTTTAGTACTTTTTCAGCTTCATCATAGTTAAGCGTCAGCATCCAGCCTAACACTCTTCCCTTGGCCTCGGAAACCGAGCAGCGCCCAAGATCACACACTCTACTTACCTTATTATATGTGTGTGGGTAAAGAAAATCAGGGAATCTTTTTGCAAAAGCAGTTCTCGTGCGAGGAGTTGGCAGCTTAAAAACTCGTTTTTTTAGCGTGTCCCCGTAGTCCTTATGGTTAATCACCTTTCGATGCATCAAAGCCACTATCCTCGCTATTGCCAGCTTGCGCACGCTAAGTACACCTATATCCCTGTAGACAGCCGCAGTAGGATAAAGTCTAACTATAGAAAAATACTTCTTCAAAAATGTGAAAAAAAAAAGATTTTATGATACAAATTCGAAAAAAAAATCAATTTTCCAATTACTTACCCAGTAACATTGGCCTTCATGTAAAAAGACATGATAGTATCTAACTAATATCTAACTTTGTTTCCATCTTTCTATGTAATAAAAAAATCAATAAGAAATAAAAAACTGCACAGTTTACGATATTTAATGCGAGTTAAATTCAATTAAAAAATATTTAATAGTACCTATTTAAGATTTTGAATTGGCGTGGCACCTTATAGCAAAACTGGTAAAGAAAGCAAAACATTTTTCCAGAAAGAAACAATTACATTCAGCCTAACTCAATTTCTAAGTTTTATGACATTAAAACACCCATTCTATTATCTTCCACTAACCAATGAAAATGGCTCGCTATAAATCAGAATGTACAGTCGAATTCTGAGACAAATCGAGTTGCCATCGGCGACTCCTAATCGATAGTACCTGGCGCCGTTCCAGACACACCGACAACAGTTTCCGTAACAGGAGTGATTTAAAACTTTAAGAAATACACGATTAGGATTCGTTAAGGCCGGATTTAGCTTCTTGAGTATTAAACTGTCATAATTGCGTTGTGTTGGAACTGGTTTTTGAAAAATCTTTAGTATTACTTTTCTATTTTAATTGTGATTTTAATTTTTTACTTTGCGGAGGTCCATTTCAAAAATTAAAAATCGTTTACAAATAAATAAATGTTAACGTAAGATTTATGTGATAAGTGAACGTTTTTTATTCATTGTCACTTCAAGTAAGAAAGAACTGCTTTCATTTGTCCAGCTAATCGGCTGTATTTATATGTTTTCATCTACATGTTGCATTTCTCAACTGATTGTCGTGATACAAAGGTACATACATACATATATTCATACCGTCACGCCTCTTTCCCACACGGGTAGGCAGAGACTACTTTGTTCCACTTGCTGCGATCCTGACATACCTCTTTCGCTTCATCCTTATTCATCAATCTCTTCATACATGCTCGTCGGTTTCGGGTACTCTTGACCTTTTTCCAAAATTGTCGTGAAGCGTTCGTTAATTTTTTTTTTACCCAATAATCTACACAGACCTACAAGATTAAAATCACGTGAGATTTACTTTATACCACCTCCTTTCGCTACCGTTTCTAAGCTCCTAGCGTCAGGCAAATTTGTTTGAAAAACATGTCTAAGACAACTTTCACAAAATAATTCGGTACGTTTCAAATTGTGTGACTGTATTTACCATTCGCCATTCGATTCGTAAATATTTGTTTTTTAGTTTTTAATAAAATAGGTATACCCATTAATCCTTTACATCATTTCTTAAATTTCATTTCACAAAATATGTTTGACAGTGGCAACACCCGTACCAAAAGTCCGAAATCTGTTGTATTACTAAAGCAATTTGTCGTGGGGCCGCTAGCCGCGAACTTTTCTAATCTAAACTGCTGGCGAGCGAGTTCAATCTTCGTGAAAACTCGATCCCACACCGTGCCATCGATGGCCGATAAGTGGATATTGTATAGAATGGAATCTCACGTTTTTGCTGTATCGATGACCGCTGGTTACTGACGTCTAGATTTTTCTATCACATTTTGTTGTACGGTCTCACCGTTGCATCGATACGACTCGGTATTCGCGATTCGATTATTTTGTGAGCGTTTTTCTTATGTGAAAGTAAGACGTCGCATTGGGTATTGTGTTTTTTTATGAATATGCATTATAGGCAAAAGGTCAAAACTACTTGACAATCACGCCAGATGATTATACATACATTACATGCATACGTAAATCAACTCTATATATATCCCTTACTGGGTAGATAGAGCCTTAGGCAACAAGACGCAAAGGCCACGTTTAACATGATCGTGGGCGTATAAGTGGAAAGGGGAATCAAAATAGTGATAGGTCGCTAGCCGCATCGCCTATCTATAACATTATTCGTAAGATTTTTAAGATAATGAGCTCCTAAAATTACGAACACCCTTTGTATGAATAAGTATACTAAACACAATCACAGTTTAAACTGTCAGTTAAAACTGACTTGTCTGCACTCAGGCCAATTGACAGGTAAAAGCCATTACGGAATAGAAAAAAAGTAGGTTAAATCAGAAAATGCGTCGCATTTCTTGCGCAAGGAATCTGCCTGCTACCACAAGCCTTTGTACTACGGAAATTTCACCACTGCATTCCCATTGCGAATGTGTAGTTCTTTTATAAAGTAACCAGTGAACATTTGTTAGCTAGAAATAAGCGGGTTGCTAACGAGGGTTGCTTTGGTGAGGCGGAAAGACACCGACGCGACTTCACGTTCTGTTCCATCAGACATTAATTGAAACAATAGAATGCTAATGCTGTCTCGCTTTAGTTAGTGGGTACTTCAAATTATGAATCAGGCAGTGGCTTTTCATAGTTTGGAGACCGGATAATCTAGTGTTAAGAGAACCTGGCTATGAAGCTTGAGGTGCCGGGTTCGATTCACATACGGGGCGATGTTATTATGAATGAAATTACTAATGTTTGTTTTCGATATGTATTAAAGTGTGTTTAACGTCTCTATTTATTATTACGAAACAGACAGAGACGTCATCATAAATAACTGACAGTTAAGGAGTGGTGAGACAGGCCCTTAGTCTATTATAAGTATTTTTATCAGTTACCTAAAATACTCACAGTAAGCTTTGCTGAGTTTCGGACTAGGTCACTTGTCCAAGGATATTTATTTACTCATTTAAGTTTTATTATTCCATTTCCACGCTACTTCCACTTTTTATAGTGGAAGAGCTGCAAGATGTGTCATTTTTTATGTATATTAACTAGCTTCTGCCCGCGACTTTGTCTGCGTAAAATTATACATATAAACCTTCTTGAATCACTCTATCTATTAAAAAACCGCATCAAAATCCGTTGCGTAGTTATCTAAGCATACATAGGGACAGACAGACAAGGGAAAGCGATTTTGTTTTATACTAATGTAGTGAAGTCGTTGAACGGGTATGCGGTGCGTTCGATGTTAAATGATCACCGTCGCTCATAATGATGATGATGATGATGGGTGGGGACGCCTGGCTGGGTCAGGCGGGCTGTCGATCCTCTTCAGCGATCATTCAGCCCAGCTCCCCTTGGCTGGAGCCGCCGGTTGCTGTCCCAACCGTCGCTCATATACCTACACATACATACCTACATACTCGTAAAATATACCTTAGGACTGCTGGTGCCAAATTATTATTTTCTTTAAACTTTCTAAATATGATCATTGTTTCAAATTAAATTAGATTTTCCCACCCAGGCATATGATTGTACCACTTAGGGAGTCCTGTTATTGGCCTTAAGACTCGCATTGTAAACTAGAATAAGTATGATTGTAACGCTGTAGAACACCTCAATAAATAAATAAATTTTCGCTGGCATTATGTTGTTCGCAAAGGGAGCGGATCAGAATACATAAAGTCTAAAATGTATAATGGGTTAAAATACATAATGGTTCAAAAATATAAAATGCTATTTTCTGTAAAAATATTACTTAGCTAAATGAGCTTTTCTGATATCGTAATTTCGTAATTTATAGATTGGTTTAGGTTTGTTTTATAAAAATGAATATTGTCATTTTCTGAGAAAATTGTATTAAGTATATATTTTGAACCATTATGTATTTTAACCATTTTAAACTTTATGTCATTGTATTTTAGTACGTACCCGTTCGCAACGCAATGCAGTCATGAGTTGGAAAATTGCATCGTCGCCGTGTGCACCGACCCTAATCCTTGAGCCGAGTGCGATGACGTCATTCAGGATTTGCGGGTTTTAAATATACTGGTTAGTGGACGGCTAAGCTCGAGCTTTTCTCTTCCTTTGGAATTAAAATTGGGACCACTATTCTTGGTCCTTGCTACCTTACGTAACTATTTGTATTTAGATACTAGCTTCTGCCCGCGACTTCGTCCGCGTAGAATAGATTGAAGAACAGGTGTATATAGTTATACTGCAATAATTATTTACGTGGCGACTCTAGGCAGCTACGACCTTTGACATGTTTATCGCTATCCCGCGGAAATTATGCAATTTTCTGGGATAAAAAGTAGCATATGTGTTAATCTAGGATACCAGCTGTCTCCGTTCAGAATTGTATCCAAATCCGTCCAGCAGTTTGCGCGTGAAGAAGTAACAAACGTACACTCACTCTCAACTTTCGCCTTTATAATATAGTGTGATTACCTCTAAGGCCGTTTGTCCACCGCCGCCGTCACCGTCACGTCACCGAGAACGAGATGACGGCGCCGAAGTAGCGGTATATGCATTTACTTAAGCCGCGTGTTCACCGCAGCTCGGGTGACGGATGTGCGGTGGACACGCGGCTTAAGTAAATGTATGTACCGCTACTTCGGCGCCGTCATCTCGTTCTCGGTGACGTGACGGTGACGGCGGCGGTGGACAAACGGCCTAAGTCGATTCCGATTTTGTATTTATAAGTATCTCAATTGCTCCATTAAAACGCTTAACGCAAAGATACTCTACTCTCCTCCACTCGACTCTATCTATTGCTCTCTTTGTAGTCTGCTTGCTTCAAAAGCTGCAGTTTTGTCTGTTTAAACGTGTGCAAAAAGGAAACATTTAAAATAGTATCCTAGTGTAACGTGGCGTGTAGTTTTCTCTACACCTGCTCGTTTTATGCAGTGATAGTCCAATTCATCCACTAACTATTTAGGTTTCCGTTCACGAGACCGTACTAGAACCGTCACCATTCAAAAACGTGGTCTTTAGGAGAGTTACTACTAGTTACAGACAAAATACGGTACATATGCGAAGTGTATTTACAGAAATGTTTGATATATTGTGTGTATGGGCAATAGTAGGCCATAATAATTTAATTATACGTCTATTAAGTAAATGCAAATGTAATTTAACTGACCTATTATTTTGAATTTTGAATTTTTAGAGTTCCGTACCTCAAAAGGAAAAAACGGAAGCCTTATGATCACTTTGTTGTCCGTCCGTCCGTCTGTCAAGGCCGTTTTTCCCAGGAACGCGTATAGGTATCAAGCTGAAATTTATATCAAATACTCAGATCCACTGCCCCTTGGAGCTGTGAAAAAAATCAAACTTCTAAGCCAACGCAATCAAAAGATACAGCCGTTTATGCCGCAAATTTCCGCAACTGTCAAGGGAATCAAAACCTACAGGGTACTTCCCGTGAACGCAGAATCTTGAAATTTGGTATGAAGGTAGGTCTTATAGCACAAAATAAGGAATAATTGCGAAAACCGTAAATTTGTATGTATCAGTGACCAATGTAAAGTGACCCCACACTGCGTACCGTTTGCTTTGGAGCAGGGCTTTGCTTACACTGGTTAATAGATATTTATAGATAATGACACGGAACCCTCGGTGCGCGAGTTTGACTCGCACTTGGCCGGTTTTTTATATAATCAATTAGGTATATTTAAAAATGCTATCTATTTATTGTACGCCAAAACTGGCGATTGTGTTGAAAGAAAGAAAGAAGAAAGAAAGAAGACATTTATTCATTTTGCAAGACACACAAATATAAGAGCATACACACAATTTTATAGAAAAGAAACAACAAAAACAAAAAACACATATGAAAATTAGATCATCAGCGTTGTGTGTCTCCGCAAAAGTGAAACGGTCGCTGGCTCAGCATTACGCTGAGGTGTTAGACACCTGCAGCACTGATTTTCAGCCAGAACCGTTTGTGACTCAAGAAACGATACACAGGCAAAATATACTACATAAACCATAAACTTTTACGTAAGTAATGTAATAAATAGATATAATAAATAGACAGAACCCGACTTATGTGTGACTAGAAAATACATAAATTTATTAAATAGTTTACAATAAACAAAAAACAAAAAGTAAGGAAGACTATATTGTTCAAAGACAACAAGCTGGCATATCAGTGTACAAAGTGCTGGAGGACTATTTTAAGGATGTTGTTTTAAGGATGATGTGTTGGATCTTTTATAATACAAATAATACAATGTATATCTATTGATATTCTCGTGGTCTACATTTAATAATACTTTGACTTTGACTTTGACATGCGACGTTGCCAGACCGACGCGGTACGTTTGTACAGTCGCCATCAGATATATCGTAGCGGGCGAGGTCCTCAAATAATTCGGAGCAGCCTTAAATTTCAATAAATTCGTTACACTGTAAGGTTAATAACATCAGAACACGCAATTAGTCATAAATAAAGTAGCAGCGACTTTCCAATAAAATCGGGACGTCACAGATCGTCAAAGGTATCGATGCAGACAGGTTGACCATAAAGATCGAAACATTTTTGGAAAATATACCTTAACTTTGTGACAAACAGTTTAAATTACAGTGTGTTTATAATAAAATTAGTTTTATAAAATAGAACTACATGCTTTGACTTATAACAGCAGAAGAAGAAAAATTTTATTCGTAAAAAAAGTATTATGGCAATTTAGTGGCCAGTAACAATTTACACTTTATACAACAAAAAAGGTTTTATGTTACTAACACAGTGAATTATGCATGCAGACGCGTACACTATATAGGTGACGTGTCTTTCATTTTGGCATGACGTTTGAGCCTTATTTGTATTTTGTTTGGATTTCGAATCTATTATTATATACCAAAGGTTTATTTTCCACATATGTTCCGATATTTGTGGTCAGCCTGACTGTTTCGATACCTTTGACGATATGTGCTTCCTGATATTTTTAGCTCATTGAACGTCCCGAATTTATTGAAAAGTCGCTGTTCTTATATTTATGACGGATTGCGTGTTCCGATGTTATTAATCATATCTAGTGTAACGAATTTATTGAAATTTAATGCTGCTCCGAAATATTTGAGGACCTCGCCCGCTACGATATATCTGATGGCGACTGTACACCACCGTAAAACACCAAATTCATCCTCACTGCGGACGTCACAGCGGGGTACTTACGCCACTGTACCTACGGTTTATCAACTTAGAATAAGCAATCTAACTATCTAACTAATATTATAAATGCGAAAGTATGGATGGATGGATGGATGTTTGTTTGTTACTCAATCACGCCTGAACGGCCCAACGGATCTGGATGAAATTCGGCACATAGATAGAGAAAAGTCTGGAATAGCATATAGGCTACTTTTTATCCCGAAAAATTGCGCAGTTCCCGCGGGATAGCGATAAGCGAATTCTTTGCAAACGAAGTCGCTGGCAACAGCTAGTAATATTATAAATGTGAAAGTATGGATGGATGCATGGATGGATGGATGGATGGATGTTTGTTTGCTACTCAATCAAGTCAGAACGGCCCAACGGATCTGGATGAAATTCGGCACATAGATAGAGAGAAGTCTGGAATAGCACATAGGCTACTTTTATCCCGGAAAATTGCGCAGTTCCCGCGGGATAGCGATAAGCGAATTCTTTGCAAACGAAGTCACTGGCAACAGCTAGTAAATAAATAATAAATAAATATCTTGACAATTGACACCAATTTGACCTGGTCCCAAACTAAGCATAGCTATATCGACCCTTCGAGTATCAAATGTCGTAAAAGCCATTTTGGCCAAAATGAGTTTTTACCACCTCCGTAATCAGCTTCGCGAGCTCTATCGATCTGTATATTTAAAATGTTATTAACTGTATTAATCGACATCCAAAATATCAACCCTTCGAGTATGAAATGTGGTAAAAGCCAAAACCCCATTTTTCAGGAGAAGCAAAATAAAAAATTGTCACATTTATTTTCTCCATTTTCGTTTGAAATATTAAAGTTATAATGAACCACTAAAGCTCATTATTCTTAGGTTTTTGAGTACTTCATTACAGTGAAACCCAAAATAACGTAGTTTAAATAGTTCCAGAGAAAGCATGGCTTTTACTACAAAAAAAAATCAATGCAACTGGCTTCTACGACATTTTTTTCAAGCTTTGCATCAGTAAATTTTGTTGTAAAAGTGAACAACAATGGTTTTACCTGGATAATTTTGTATTAAAAGACAAATGTATTTAAAAAAAGTGTAATTAAGTGTGTTATAAAAAAATAAAACATGTTATAAAAAAGTCTTTCATCATTTATCCAGTATTAATGTACCTTTTTATAACAAAATAGTAGAATATCAAATTAAAATCAGCATAAACTTTAAACCATGCACAGTATATGCAGTTTAATCGAACTTGACTCCAAAGCTTTTATGATTCTCTGTATTACTTTAAAATAAACCGGTCGCTATTTAAAAAAATGTGTTGGATGTTCCTAGTCATTAAGTAAGAAGACAATAACAGTCTGAAAAATGCTCAGTCTTTGATTATGTATATCTGAATAATTAGTCTTTTAGAGGAAAAACTCAATAATTACGTTTTTTTCTGTTTACTAAAGAAATTCATTAGTATGTTTTAAGAATAGGTACATCAGTTATCTACTTAATGTTAATCTACATCATAATAATATGAGAGAATTAACTATGTCTTTTAACAACTGTTAACATGTATTTATCACATACATGTATTTACCTACTATAAAGTCATAACCCTTAAACGTAAGACTTTGGTAAAAACTTTGTTATTAACATAAAAATGTGACAGCTTTATTGCACAAAAAACGTAAAAAAATCAACAGTGGACAGGGCAAAACAGAAAAATAATTGTAATTTTAAAGAAATCGTTAATCAATTTAAAATAAAATTAGGTTCTTGCTAGGCAGCATTACAGTTGCCCCACGATTACGCGTGGTACGACTGATGTGACGTCTCCTATGGAGTTTCACACCATTACAAGGATTATATTGTAACGCTGCTGTGCTGTACTATTATATACGCATCCGGTTTGACCGAGCATTTTTTATATTCACAGCATTTGCTAAAATATTATAAGAATTATAAATAATTATAATATGTTGTAAATTAGTGTGCCATTCATCATTTTAGATAATTATTTTATGTTTTCTAAATGTTTCTAAGGTGACACCTTACAATCTGACAATAACCCCTTGTGCTTATTATTTAGTACAAATCCAAAAAAAAACCTATTTGTTATGTTTTTATGTATTTAGTTACTTAGCAAGAACCTAATTTTATCTTGAATTGATTTACGATTTGTGTAAAATAACATTATTTTTCTGTTTTGCCCTGTTCACTGTTGATTTTTTAAAGTTTTATGTGCTATAAAGCTGTTACGTTTTTAAGTTATTAAGATATTAACAAAGTTTTTACCAAAGTCTTACGTTTAAAGGTTATGACTTTAGAGTAGGTAAGTACAATGTATGTGATAATGTTAACAGTTGTTAAAGACACAGTTAATTCTCTCATATTATTGTGGTGTAAATTAACAATAAGTAGATACCTGATGTACCTACCTATTCTTAAAACATACTAATGAATTTCTTTAGTAAAATGTAGAAAAAAACGTAATTATTAACTATTTCCTCTAAAAGATTAATTATTAGATATACATAATCAAAGACTGAGCATTTTTCAGACTGTTATTGTCTTCTTGCTTAATGACTATCATCCAACACATTTTTTTAAAATAGCGACCGGTTTTTTTTAAAGTAATACAAAGAATAATAAAAGCTTTCGAGTCAAGTTCGATTAAAGTACATATACTATGCATGTTTTAAAGCTTATGCTCATTTTAATTTGATATACTATTATTTTGTTATAAAACGGTACATTAATACTGGATAAATAATGAAAGACTTTTAAATAACATTTTTTTTTCTAAAACGTTTACTGCATTTACTACACTTAATTACACTTTTTTTAATTACATTTGTCTTTTAATACAAAATTACCCACGATAAAATCATTGTTGTTCCCTTTAACAACAAAGTTTACTGATGCAAAGCTTGAAAAAAATGTCACAGAAGCCAGTTGCATTAATTTTTTTTGTAGTAAAAGCCATGCTATCTCTGGAACTATTTAAACTACGTTATTTTGGGTTTCACTGTAATGAAGTACTCAAAAACCTAAGAATAATGAGCTTTAGTGGTTCATTATAACTTTAATATTTCAAACGAAAATGGAGAAAATAAATGTGACCATTTTTTATTTTGCTTCTCCTGAAAAATGGGGTTTTGGCTTTTACTACATTTGATACTCGAAGGGTCGATATAGGCACTAGACAACGGATAAACATACTTAAATAGATAAATACATGCTTAAATACATATTAAACATCCAAGACTCGAGAACAAACATTCGTATTTTCAACATGAAACTACCGTGAGACTCAAACATAATTACAACAAACCGGATAACTCACGTATAAAAAGCCGAAAGAATGCTCCGACAATTGTTTCGGACTATTCCGTAGTCCTTCAACAATTGTCGGAGCATTCTTTTGGTTTTTTATACGTGAGTTATCCGGTTTGTTGTACCGTATTTTTTATACAAACATCTGCCCCGACCGGGGATTGAACCCGGGACCCCAAGCTTCATAGTCAGGTTCTTTAACCACTAGGCCATCCGGTCGTCAACTTAGAATAAGCAATAGTACCCAAGGTAACAAGACCGCATGTAGCGTGATTGTGGGCGTATAGTTGCAAAGGGGAATCAAAATGGTGATGGGTTGCTAGCCGCATCGCCTATACGATCTGCGCGGGAAGCAGCCTGGTACATTCTATGCTTTTTCTTTGCTCCCAGACCTGCACCCCCGCCAGCTCTGTCTATCCCGTAAAGTATTAAGGCGTAATAAGACGTATGTAGTATATGTTTTTTTTTATGTGAATAGGAAGGAAAACAAGCAAGTGAGTTACCGGATGGTAAGCGATCACCACTGCCCATAGACACCCGCAACCCCGGAGGGATTGCAGATGCGTTGCCAACCTAGAGGACTTAGATGAAATGCCTCTTGTGCCCGTAATTTCCCCGGCTGTCTTACACTCCACACCGGAACAGAGCAGTGCAAGCACTGCTGCTTAGCGGCAGGATTAGCGAGTAAGATGGTGGTAGCGATCCGGACGGACCTTGCACAAGGCCCTACCACCCGCAAAGTAATACAAATCACCCCGTTTATATTTTCCGAGTCATGACGGTGTAGGTACAAATACGTAACGTGAGAGAGGACAACCTCTGAGTTTTCAGAATTTATGTGCGATATTACATTGGAAAATTTCCACGAGCTTATCGGTGAAGGAAAACATTGCGAGGAAACCAGCACACATCTGCAAAACAATTCAATGGTGAGCGTAAAGTTCCCAATCCGAACTGGGCCCGCGTGGGAACTAGCCCAAGCCATCTCATTGTGAGAGGAGGCCTGTGCCCAGCAAGGGACGTATATGGGCTGGAAATGATGATGATGACTTCAGCAAGTGGTTGGGTTAGGCAGAGAGGGCTATTAGCGTTACCAAATTCAACATCCAGAGTATATAAATATAGCTATTCTGTGTTAATCTGTAAGTTTGTGCCGTTTTGGCTCTAGCTATTAAGGTGCAAATTTGTCATGAATAAATAAATAAATAAATAAATAAATATAGCTTACCTCTTGTAAAGCATAATAATTGCATGGATAATTTAAACATGCCGCATAAAATTGACGATAAATAACACGCATGATAATTTCTTGATAATAAACGCAATGCGTAATTTGCGTAACGACCTTATTTTATGATATAACTAGCTGTTGCCAGCGACTTCGTCTGCAAAGAATTCGTTTATCGCTATCCCGCGGGAACTACGCAATTTTCCGGGATAAAAAGTAGCCTATGCGCTATTCCACACTTTTCTCTATCTATGTGCCGAATTTCATCCAGATCCATTGGGCCGTTCTGGCGTGATTGAGTAACAAACAAACATACATCCATCCATCCATCCATACTTTCGCATTTGTAATATTAGTTAGATTCATAAAGCAGAACATTCTTTACACCAATTAATACAGCAAAGTATTGTGTTTGTATCTAAAAAAAAGCGTTACTAGGTACTTAATTTTCTCCCTCTTCATACCAAGATAACTCTAGCACAATCTCTCCTTCTCCCTCTTCTTGATTATGGCGACATAGCCAAATGACATGACATGGCTAAGTAAGTATTTATTGGCTTGATGAGTTCAGTCTTCTTAAGTGGACTTTGTATGTTTAATGTGTGTATATATTTATGTAGCTTAATAATGTAGGTTACTACTATTACTATGTAGTGTATTTCTGACAAATATTAGTTTATCGAATATTTATTTATTTTTATATGTATTAGGGTGTACCAGTATTGTTGTGTAGGTGTATTATTATTATTTTAGTGCTTTATTAGTTTAGGTTTAAATTAGGGTCATTGCTCTTCTAGCTTTCTAGTATGTCTACTCTCTATACTCTGGTTTCTGTTGTCCTGTCAATCGTTCGAAGGTTAACTGGAAGAGATCCCTGTAAGGGATAAGTTCGCCTTTGTACATCTATTTGTCTCATTATCTGTAAAATTTATGTATTTTATGTACAATAAAGAGTTATACATACATACATACATACTTACCTAAAACTTGCGCATGGTAACTAACTACGTGTCATTACTAGTACAATGTCGAAATAAAACTTACTATCTGTCCTCTGAAATTGAGTTAATAAGCATTAATGTTTAATATGCATACGCATACCCACAACTGATCAATTAAGTATGCGTAGATACATATATAAAAAGATTTTGGCTACCGATTGTCAGAAAAGAGATTTGCGATACAACCATGAAGTCATGTTTGGTATTCCTTCTGTTAGTGACCGTTCTATCCTGCGTGGCGGGGAGTTCCGGTTTGTTCTTACATTAATTAATACAAGCTGTTACAAAAAACCCCTAAAACCTATAAGCACAGCTTGTTTAGTAGTCATATTACTTGATATAACAAAAGATTAGGTAGTAATACTACCTAATACCTACTTATCAACTAAAATACTATTTTAGTTGATAAGTAAGTATGTTCTTTTCATTTGTTGCTCCTAAAATGACTTTCTGTTTTACTTACTCTTTAATTTTACCAAAATAAGGTTTTATTTCAATTTTCAACATGAAACTACCGTGAGACTCACACATAATTACAACACAACGGATAACTCACGTATAAAAGCCGAAGAATTGCTCCAATAATGCAAACGCAAACGGTGCAAACGGTGAGTGTGAGCGAACCTTTACAAAGTGACGTGATCAGTGTTGTGTGCTGCCCTACTTTAGACTATAATAAAAATGACGATAAAATGAGGGTAGTTGTGCGCCGATGTCAGCTGCGCCGAGTAGCCGCGCGAGCAGAGCGTTGGCGCGCAGTGTTCGTTTCGCTGCCGCCGGGGCGAGCGCTCCCTGATGAAGGGCTTCGAAATAGTCCGAAACAATTGTCGGAGCAATTCTTCGGCTTTTATACGTGAGTTATCGTTGTGTTTTATTTCAATTATTTTTTGAACTGCTATTATTAATTTGCCGATGGACCAGGTACACAATGTGTTACAATACTTCCCAAAAAACACGTTGTGTAGTAAATAGCTGCAATAGTTAGTAAAAAAATATGTTTGTTCTTGATACGTAAGTTACTATGACACCGTAATGAAATTAGTAATAGATAATGACAGTTGTTATTCTTACATCATGATTGTAACAATACTCGAATCATCTCCAGTCTTTGCAGGTTCCACTGCTGGGCACAGGCCGATTCAGGGAATAAGAAAGCCCGGGATACAGCTCCCACGCAGGCTCATTGCGGATTGGAAACTTCACACACACACCATCACAGGTGTGTGTACTTTTTTTCACCCAAAAGCCCATAGTACATTTGAAATGAAAAATCTCAGAAAAATTTACAGACAAGGAGGTAAGAGTCCAGATTTGAATCCACGATTCTTTGCTCGAGTGGCCATAACAATACATTATATTATGTCAAACTGCTGACACGGCTTTTATCCTCATAATGAAATTACATGAAATGACAGGTCTTTCAATTCTTTTAAAGACAAGAATGTAAAATTACAATACAATACAATACAAATACTCTTTATTGAACACCACAAATCAGTACAAAACAATACAGAAACATAGAACAAAGTATACAATAGGCGGTCTTATCGCTTAATAGCGATCTCTACCAGACAACCTTTGAGACAGAGAAATAAGTTGGAGACAGTTTAAGTAGGTGGCGGAAACAAATAGACAGGAGAAACGCAGGGATAATAAAACAATACTTACATAAATATAATACATAGCTAAATAAATAAATAAAATAATACACATATACATACACACATAACATAATTGTATAATAATACTTAAAATAAAATAAATATGAGAATGTAATAACGAAAAGCATAAGAAGGCCATATAACAGAAAAGGAATAGATCAGAAGCAAAAGAAAATAAATGGGACTAAAGACAGGGAGTGGATTCAATTAGTGACAAATAGTGAGATTTGAGCTGGTTCTTAAAAATAGGTAAAGTTTTAGCACGCCTTAGGTCTACAGGAAGGGCATTCCACAGACGGATAGATGTCATAGTAAAGGAGTCATGATAGAACTTGGAGGAAGAAGCAGGAACAGCAAGGAGGAAATTTTGCGCAGACCGAAGAGAAGTCAGGAATTTAAAACGCTCTTGTAGATAACGGGGAGTTGCAGGGTTAAAAAGAATGCCGTACAAAAGAGAAAGAATATGAGAGTTACGGCGAAAACGGATAGGTAAAATTACATTGTGTTCTAATAATAATTGATTAAGTATTTATTTATGCTTTAAAATTATTTCGTTTTTATATTTTGACTACACCAGATTTCATTTTAGAGTACTTATTTTGTAGTTCGCCGTAGGTAGAAGTAATTATTTTTTGGGATTTTTATAAAAAATTATATTCTTATTTTTATTCTAAATTAGTGTTGGCGATAGATTTGTAAACTGGTTTATATTAGACATGTTTAGCATAGTAATTGTATGTATTTAGAAAGGAAATAAATAAATTTGTCTATCTCTATTAAGTTATGTAATAAGAATAACAATATTTCAGCGCCTTCAAACTACGGAAGAGTGATCAATGCACCTCCATGCGCTGAGTGCTCCGGACCCCGCTGCCTTGAAGAATGTAACCCTTGCTGCACGAGCCTCGGATGGACTTCAGGAGTTTGTGTTGGAGGAGATCAAATATGTGATTGTCAATATTAAAGGAAAAGTAAGTACTTAAGTCCCCACCTAAGGCTAGGCACACTAGGCAGCCCGTAAAACATATGGGAATTCGTGGCTGATAACGTCATGTTTTACTGGCTGCCACAGCCAGGCTGCCTAGTGCGCGGAGGCCCTAAATCATAAACTTTATTACAGTGGGGCTAGGTACTCCGAAATTCGATTTTCGAAGTTCGTATCACGCCGTCCCTCTGACTCTCAAATTAATAACTATTAGTGAGAACGGAACGGCCCGAAACGAACTTCGAAAAACGAATTTCTGAGTATAAGGCCAGTCCATAAAATCTACCTAAGTACGGAATGGTTAATAAGTGTGCCGCTAGATGGCGCTGTGCCGAACCACAACATGCAAGCAGAATGCTTTCGCTGATTTGTTAGACTGCGAACATCTTTTTTACTATTTGTTGTGTAATACAATAATAATATGATCTACGTCAATCTTATAACACCGAGGAGCGTAGTTAAGGCTAGTAGTATGGGTACTACATATTAGGACTAAGTACTAAAGTCGTCGCAAAATAAAAGGCCCATTTTGACATTTGTCTTCCTGACGTAACTAGTGATGACACCGTACGATACGACTCGGTACTCGATACTCACGATAAATCGATTCAAGTTTGCATGAGTATTTGATCGATTTGAATATGTATTGTAAAGTGGCATTGGATTAAAGTTCTCATTAGAAAATTTAACTTAAATTGATATTGTAGGTATTTTGAAATGATACAATGTTACAAAAGGTAAATTTTCTTTCATTTAATATTTTTGTTAAGTACAATAACATTCAATCAATCACAAAAAAAAATCGAGAAAAAGTAAATCTTAAGTCAATCATTTTCTTCAGATGATGAAGACGAGCCATTCTATTGAAATCAGTGTTGCCATTGTTTACGGCTTCGAGAACCAAGATCATAATTTCCAGTCAAGATAACTAAACAGCTGGTGAAATTCAGTAATTAATTGGTCTAAATAAAATAAATAAAACCGGCCAAGAGCGAGTCGGCCTTAAAAAAAATTATCTAGATCGATTTATTTTTTCCTTAACCGATTATTAATAGTCTGTGGACAATATGAAAAAATCGTTATGCACAGCACTTAGCTGAGTGAGCGATACCCATCAATGAAAAATGCAATTACCTTCAGAACATTTCGATCGGTAAAAAATAGAGAACTTCATGGGCGTGAACTGTCAAAACGGGCCTTTTAAATTGTGACGACTTTAGGTAACGCCAAAATTTTTAGATGAATTATTGTTAGGGGGTGTTTGTTACATCCTGTATGGATAAACACATACTTGACCATTCGGGTTTGGAGTACGATCGGCCCTCTCCCCTCTTTGTAATGTCGGTAAAAAGCCGGTCAGGAGCGAATCAACTCGCGCATTGCGAGTCCCGTCCAAACAAATTTGATCTTTTACCACAAGCAAATTATTTACACTATTTCAATAATATTTTATTTACAGAGAAAATCTGCACTCGTCGCTTGGTCGGAGCTTCGTCTATCAATAATTAGTGACACCTGCTACTAAGTTTCCAGTTCCATTTCTGTATGCTTAGTGTAAGTTTTCTGTCACAGAACACGTCTCGTTTGCGTTAAAATGTCAAATACTATGAGAACAGTTTGTTGCCGTTTCGATCCGCAAGTGGCGCTGCCAGTTTTTCCATAGTAATTTAGACGTTTACGTGAACGCGTTCGAGATGTTTGTTCGTATGAAAACTTACACTAAAGGCTCTGCTTGTAGCTCAAATAAATCACTTTATGAAATTATTTTCGCATTTATTGAACCTATCTTAATCCTAATCAATAAATCATCTAAAGAAAAAAAAGTCAATATCAATTAGGTAAGAAATCCAGTTCAAACAAGTTCCAGAGGTTCCTAATTACCAAACTATTTATCTAGGAACTTAATAAAAGGAGACTTTATTTATTAGAAATCCATCTAAAAGCGAGTTGGACTTGTGCACTGATGGTTCCGTATACATTCAGCAAGTAAATGTAATATTCTACTTACTATTTTATTCTTAGCATTGATTAGTAAATTCAGTTTGAAACAAAAAAAGTCTGGTTTTCTTTTGCCATTTAGTACCTACACATATTTATCAGCATAATTGAATTAAAACAAATGAGAAAACGATTAATAAAATAGATTTACGTAAGTTCTGTATCCGGGCCAAGTTACATCATAATTACTGAAGTTCGTAACAAAGTACAGCGCTGCGGTGGATATATTGGCCCTTTAATATGATGGGGAGTCTAATGCTCTTGTTCGGGGTGACTACAATAACACCCTTAAGGTGGCGTCTCATTACCGAGACACGGGTTATAACTGCCGGGCGACTGTACAAGATGTCTCAGAACTGTTCTGGAATATTTCAGCAAACGGTCGGGTTAGTTTAACTGAACACTCTTATAAATAGGTTTTATCCCTAGTTATGAATCTAACTAATATTATAAATGCTAAAGTATGGATGGATGGATGGATGTTTGTTTGTTACTCAATCACGCCAGAACGGCCCAACAGATCTGGATGAAATTCGGCACATAGAGAAAAGTCTGGAGTAGCACATAGGCTACTTTTTATCCCGGAAAATTGCGTAGTTCCCGCGGGATAGCGATAAACGAATTCTTTGCAGACGAATTCGCTGGCAGCAGCTAGTTTATAATAAAGTCATCCCTTTTACCTATGATAATAATATACTCTAAATTGCCTTTTACACCGTACATTTTGAACATCGGCGTTTGAAATCATTTGTCAAATATGAGTACTTACCTACTTGTAAAATGTAGCCACAAGGTAATAGTTACAAATAAGCTTACGATGCTGCAGTACCTACTGCTATTTATGTTTATATATCATAATAAAAAGAAATCTAGAACTGAGAATGAAAGCTACATCATCATTTTGTGATAATGTGCATCATCGTAATAGGTATTTGCATATAACACTATAGGTACCTACTCTAAACCGATAGATTAATATATAGCCGGCAAAAATCTTCAATTTGTTCTCGAAGTACCTACCTAGTTGTTTTAATTTACTTTAACTTATTTAACAGAGAAAAAAAATCTTAGCGTAAGTATACATCTTCAATTCACTTTGGACACTCTCAAGTAAACAGACTATTGAATGCAATATTCCTTGTTGTTCACGGTAAAGAACAACAAACGGATTAGGATATAAATCGTGTCGTGAACAGGGCTTTTTAAGGCCAACTAACCCTCCTACGTCGCAGATGATTCCCCTCAATCCTACATCGCCAATTGTCTGCTGTTTATGCAAACAAATTGATGTTACGCATAAGTTGCGCACGGCTTAACGACTAGCTCTCGTGTAGCTAAGCCCTTTGGTAGACTACGATATGTGAACTAGGCTTTATAGTTATTGGTGCCAACGTGGTTTTTGTAGTTTTCATGTCTGTTCACAACTGATAGAGCACGGAATACTTAGACTTTGGGCAGTGCCCATAATTCTTTGCGCTAAAATAGGTAAGTATACCAAGTAAAACCTGCATTGACTGGTTTAGTTTTCTGTATCTGAATAGTTTTATCTGTAACCAATTCTATGCTTCTTGTAAAATAGGAAATTGAGCCAGTGGGTTTTCCGTTGGGAAGCGGGCATCGCTTTGATATTTTTAGCGTTCATCACAAAATGAATTGGCAAGTACCTCCATCGTGTCTGTTCTAGGCAGTAAGGATACAGATTCCACCCGCTACCATTACAAATTCTAATACGCACTGGACATGCGTGAAAATTACAACCCAGGCCCTCTCAGTCAAGAGGAGGAATATTATGAGCCCAGTGTAGTAGGACGTGTGTATGGTCGAGATGGTCAAGATGATGGTAGCCACAAAAATGAGTGATAAATTCGTAGCATTACCAAATCCACTATGTATCCGGATCTCGTGTCTCCATGCAACAGAAGAAGCACAATGATATATAGTTTAATATATCCCTTGTATTGCATAACAATGGCATGAAATTATTTAGTTCAGCGCATAAAATTGACAATAATTATCACGCATGATAATTTCTAGACAATAAACGCAACGAGTAATTTGCGTAGCGACCTTATTGTTACAGCAAAACTTGTCGAGCAAAACATTTTTACACTAATTACTTGATTCAGCATGCCTATTGTGTTTTTATCTTTTTTTTTTTTTTTTTTATATTAGAGGGGGCAAACGAGCAGACGGGTCACCTGATGGAAAGTGATCACCATCGCCCAGGAACACCTAATAAAAATCTAAAAAAATACAGCGTTACTGCCTATAAATTGCGCCTGGCAACTACAAGACAGCGAAATGGAATTTAATAATATGACCTCGCGATCATGGTTATGGTTATGACAAAGCACCTCTGATTGTTGCTAATATCGAAATTACCCTCTAGATGGTGCTAATATCAAAATGATTATTTATAGGCATTTAAATTAATGTATAAATGGATAATGATTAATAGTAATTAGATTAAGAATTTGCATGCCAAATTTTGGTAGAGCATAACATGAGTACATTACATGTATTACCTTCCTCTGGCATGTCTAAAATTTTTATAAAATAACACCTGTGTATCAGTGGCGTGGCGTCAAGTATATCAGAAGGCAAGCCGAAGGGAACTTAACTAGCCTTTTCCTCTAATTCTGCACAATAAATTGCCCAACTGCCTTAAAATAGACAAGCCGGTGGGAATCGAGTTCTATGGACGTCACGCCACTGCTGTGTATGTTCTTGCGAATTAAATAATTAAATTTCATTTCATTTCATCACTAGGTCGTGTCCTGTTAGGTGCAGAAACGCATGCATAAAGAGATGTTGGGAGGCCATTGCTTCGTTTTAAGGACTGCGCCAAACGGCAAACGGGACATGGCCAGTTTTAAATTGACCACCGTGGTCCCAGTCACGCCCGTGACTGGAACAGTCTCGCAGAAAATCGATCGAGTTGACGCCTTATTGCAGTGGAGAGCCGCAAACATTGGGATGAAGCCTGATTTGGGACACTTGCTGACAAGAGACAGAAGCGACATCAAGGCCGCTCGGTAACAACCACCGCAAACTTCTCTTGTCAGGCTTGTGGTAGAGTATGTGGCTCTCGCATGGGATTGTATAGCCACAGAAGTCGTTGCCTCCCAGACGATACGCCATAACTTGTTTGCATTGCGATAGACGCAAAAGCCTTTATACCTATATATTGTCTTTCGGCTGATATGATGACTAAAGCAGAATACATGTTAGTTATTCTTTAAAAAATGATTTGGAACAGTTTGTGAGCTTTTAGAATGCTGATCGACCAATTAAATTTCAAACCCACAAGAGTGAGCGAGACAGCAAGATTAGACGAACCCGAATGGCATTCTTAGAGTTCACGTACTGTATTATTTCAGATTTTAAAATATTCAATATAACTGAATCAATTCTTAGTTAAACCCCAAGTGACGATAAAATAAATTTCTGAGAAATAAACAATAAACGTTTCTTATTTCTTATAATTATTATAAACCTTTGTATTGCGGTACTTTAGTGTC
The DNA here is from genome assembly GCA_963854515.1 of Pandemis heparana. Classification (NCBI taxonomy): domain Eukaryota; kingdom Metazoa; phylum Arthropoda; class Insecta; order Lepidoptera; family Tortricidae; genus Pandemis; species Pandemis heparana. The sequence continues at coordinate 4,101,435 of OY978020.1, read as the reverse complement.
AAAATGATAAACGATTTATTTTTGGCTCTGAATTTGAAGCAGGTTTAGTGTTTCATAGTCACAATATAATAAACGGAACGCTTTTAACTATGACTTTGATCATCCATGCTAGTCTGATAGTAAAGATAAAACATAAAATGTACCAGTTGCTTTTCTTCCCGTGCAGATGGTAAAAGCCCGTCGAGGGAATGGGCGAAATACTTACAAATCATTTTACAGGCGATGCGGCTAGCAACCCATCACTATTTTGGTTTCCTTTTCCACCTATACGCCCTTAATCATGATAAACGTGGCCTTAAGGTTTTGTTACCTTACTACACTCAAAAGCAAAAATAACGTGTCACTTCCCATACAAAGTTGTATGCAAAGTGAACTTTTATTTTTGCTCGTGAGTATACATTCAGCTGTAATTTAGTACGACCTGACTAACTGAATGATTCATCAACAACAAGCCCACGTTGCTTGCAGAAAGCTTAAGTTTTGCAGTTCCGTTTATAATGTTGAAAAATATTAAGGAATTTACCAAAAAAATATCGTTTCCAATCTTAATTAGGTAAGTATGCAATTTTATTAAGTCGATTCATTAAAAAAATTTGACTACCATTTTAGAAACATCGTTTCTGAAATGATTGAGAAGATTAGCTTTATTCCTTTATTATAAGAGTCATTTAGGCTCAATAACGTGAAGGTAGTTAAAATGTTCTAATGTAGGTACTTTGTGTAACGTTATCGTTACTATTCTTAATCGATAGTTTATTCTTTATCCCGTGAAGTCGAGTTAATTACGCATTAATTTACGCACGATTGATCAATTATGCGTAGATACATATATAAAGGGATTTACCGATGCAGAATATCAGAAAAGAGATTTTCGATACAACCATGAAGTCGTGTTTGGTATTGCTTCTGTTGGTGGCCGTTCTGTCCTGCGTGGCGGGGAGTTTTGGTTCGTTCTTATTTTCTAAGTATTCTAATTTTTAAACGACACTGAAAATTAGAACACAGAAAAATCCGAAAAGTAAAGCTGTGGCCGGGAATGGAGATTGTATACTAGGCTGTTACCAAATTTATTTTAGAAAACTGAAGATAAAAAAACGGAACAGAAAGTACAATATGTAGATTGTTACTTAATCCCCGACGCAACAAATGCCAAAAATCAGTTGATCAATTACAGTATTCATATTTTTGCTAAAATGCTCTATGCCAAATTAAGTTGACTCAGATGGTTACTATATGTTACTAATGTTGACACAATTTTTGGTATTTTATATCAAAGCGAAAAATAGTGTAAACTAAAGTCATTGAAGTCAGCATTATTTGACAAAGAGTATTATTATACAATTAGGTTGTAGGTACTTCAATGTTTTTTTTTTAATTTACTTTATTTTGTCGGTATGTCAAATGTGTCGTATTGCTAAAAATTGGCCGATGGACCAAAAAACTAATATAACAGCTGTATTAGAATATAAAAGTGAAAATAATGTAATTATGTTTCCGATCTCGTTTTTAAATATTTGTTTGTAATTACACCTTATTTAATTGGAGAGTAAAATGCTGTTGCTTTTAGTTATTATAGTAATCAGATTCTTTTCGAGATTCTTATTTCTTTCAGTTTTTTGTTTTATACACGACTGTGTTGGTGTTATTTCCTGAGCTGCTTTTATATATGACGTATTTCATGTACTTAGTAATGTTTATTTTTATGAAGGAAATATTTACAAAAAATATTATGTCTATCTGTAAGTTCATGCAATAACAAAAACAATGTTTCAGCGCCTTCAAACTGCAAAAGAGTCGGCGGTGATTGCGATGACGTCCCATGTGGTGGTTCCGATGCTGCCTGTGATGCTTGCTGCAAGGAACATGGACATGTAAGGGGAAGCTGTGCAACCGAATCGTGTGTATGCTTAGACTTTTAAAGCAAAAGTAAGTAAGCCACTATCTAACTAAAACATAAACTTTCTTCTTCTTCTTATGGTGCCTCTCCAACTAGTGAAGGTTGGCAGTCAACTCCGCATACTTCACACGGTCTCTGGCCAGGTTGAAAAGCTCCGCTGCACTTGTGATTCCAGTCCATTCCCGGATATTTCGCAGCCAGGATTTCTTCCTGCGCCCAACAGCTCTTCTTCCAGCCACTTTGCCCATGATTATAAGTTGTAAAAGCTCGTATCTGGCGTGTCTAAGCACATGACCTAGATAGGCAACCTTCCTTCTTTTGATGGTCTGCATCAGTTCACATTCCTTCCCAACTCGACGCAGGACCTCCACATTGGTCACCCGATCCGTCCATCTTATGGCCAACATGCGTCTATATGCCCACATTTCAAATGCTTCTATACGTTTACGGAGTTGCTCTTTAAGAGTCCAGGCTTCACATCCGTATAGAAGTATGGGCCAAGCATTGCAGTAAACGGATGCGTAGACATATTTTGAAACTGCGACTGCAAAGTATCTTCCTCATGTTGTTAAAGGCACTGCGGGCGATTTCAATCCGTGTTTTTATTTCGGTATCACTGTCCCAGTTTTTATCCACCCATGTGCCCAAGTACTTATATCTACACACCCGTTCCAGTGTCCTGCCCTCCACAGAAATCGTGGGATTTACCACCTCCTTCTTTGTGACCACCATGATTTTTGTCTTCGAGACATTCATATGGAGCCCTGCCTTCAAACTGCATTCATTGACTCTATCCACAATGCGTTGCAGTGCATCTTCCGTAGGAGCTATTAGGACTGTGTCATCGGCATATCTGAGATTATTGACGATACGACCGTTAATTCTGATGCCCAAATTAAGCCCTTCCAGTGCTTCAGCGATAATTGCCTCCGAGTAGAGATTGAAAAGTGTTGGTGAAAGTACGCAACCCTGCCGAACGCCTCTCCTGATGTCTACTTCGTCAGTTTCTATAAACTTTCTTACAGTTCATCAAATCTAAGAGGTACCGTTTGACAGATGTCTGTAGAAAGATTAACATTTTAATTTGGAAATAGAGAGGGAAATCAAAATCAAACTAATATTATAAATGCGAAAGTATGGATGGATGGATGTTTGTTTGTTACTCAATCACGCCAGAACGGACCAACGAATCTGGATGAAATTCGGCACAGTATATAGATAGAGTTAAGTCTGGAATAGCACATATGCTATTTTTTATTGCGGAAATTTCCCTCGGGATAGCGATAAATGAATTCTTTGCAGACAAAGTCGCTGGCAACAGCTAGTAGCTTTATAATTCCATTATTTTACGGAAAAAGTACCTATGTAATCGAACGAAGAAACTTCAAACGATAGGTATCTGTTAGGTTTAATAACCTTAATTTTTTGTTTCTTGTTTTGTTTGAACAGTTTGAACATTGATTGGTATCGTTATTATTATGATTAAAACTATAATTAACTTAATACTTTTAAATTTGACAGCTTTACCGCAAGCAAACTTTTTATTTTTAATAATTTAAATGGTTTTTTTTTTCAGGTAATCTGCACTTTTCGTTTGATTTAATATTGGTCTTATTAATACCTTAGTGACATCTGTTACTAAGTTTTCGGATCCGTTTCTGCTCGTAACACAAATAAATCATTATAGTGAATTTTTTTTCGTCTTTATTTATCCCGACTTAATCAGCCTTTGTTTATAGTAAGTTACTATACTCTCGATATTACCAAAAACATAGCATGTCAATATATATTTAAAAAAAACCCTAGCATTTTCAGAGGTAACTAATTCATACAATTATTAATAGCTGAAATATCCCGACAAAGATAAAAAAAATACTAAAATGACCTAAATGTAAACTTAAAAAGCCAGCCAATGCTGAGTCGGACTCGTGCGCCGAGGGTTTCTTAGACATTCAGCACGAGCATTATTTCATTCTTAGCATTGCCATAAGAATAAATAAAAACATAGTAGAACGGAAACTCCCGCTCCGGCCGGACTCAAGGTCACGATATTTGAGTACTCGTTAAGTGAGCTACTCAGTCAGGCTGGTACAGACGGCGTTGCCGCACGCGCGTTTGGCTGTTTGCGCGTTCCGTACCTTCAAAACTTTAAACTGGAATAAAAAATGATTTCAAAGTAAATAAAAAATTACATTTTAGCGATATTATCTTTAGACGTAAGTAATATTTAACAGGTAAGCAACCCTAGCATCACGCCTGGACGACAGAGGGGTGTAACGACGTGAAGGGGGAAGTAGGTATATAAATGGCGGCGTTTTGGATGCGGTCAAAAGAGATTCCGTGTTACTCTGTTATTATTTATTCTTATGGCATTGCTTAATTGTGGTATTTGGATTGAAACAAAAAACATCCGACAACCACATTTATTAAGACAATAAAATTGAATTAAAACAAAAATGAGAAATGAGAAACCAATTACTTAATACAATAGCTTTGCGTAAATTCTGTGTCCGAGCGAGGTAACATAATTACTGAAGTTTGGAACAAATTAGAGCGCTGCGGTGGATAAATTGGCAGAATCTAATGCTCTTGTTCGAGGTGATTAGGATCACTTTGTTGTCCGTCCATCCGTCTGTCAAGACCCTTTTTCTCAGAAACCCGTGGAGGTGAGCTGTGGAAAAATCAAACTTCTAAACCAACGCAATCAAAAGATACAGCCGTTTATGCCGCAAATTTCCGCAAATTTTCAAAACTCGCAAGGGAATCAAAACCTAGAGAGTACTTCCCGTGAACGCAGAATCTTGAAATTTGGTATGAAGGTAGGTCTTATAACATAGATTATAGAATAATTACGAAAACCGTAAATATGTATGTATGTCTGTATATAGCCGTGACCAGTATAAATACCCAACACTGCGTAGATTTTGCTTTGGAGCAGGGCTCTGCTTACACTGGATTATAGATATTTTTAGTTATTACTCCCACCTTTTTCGACTGCCCACCCTGATTCGTCAAATTTTCAACCACACTTAACCATAATATTCATATTCATATTCCATGTCAGTTGCGTTTTGTTCCATTTTTAACAAATGAATGTCAAAAAAAGAAAATGAAAAAAAATAAGTATCCTCCACACCAATTTTCAGCTAATTTGGTTTAGCCATTCTCGAGTTATAAATAGTGTAACTAACAAGACTTTCTTTTATATTTATATAAAATTACATAAATGAGCTTTTAATAAAAGTCATGAAAAAATCATGAATATTTCCTATTCCCAGTTCTAGCCTCTTTTTCTTTATGAAATTTTAAAATCTGGTTATTGAGCAGTACCTATGCATGATAGCATTATTTGTAATTACTACCTAGCTAACAACTGTGACTTAATTTTACAAGTAGTACTCGTATTTGCAAGTCTTGAAATCTAAATATATAAAAAAAGAAACTGACTGACTGACTGACTTATCAGCGCACAGCCTAAACCGCTGAGTCTAGAGATTCCAAAGTTGGCACGTAGATTCCTTTTAAGGTCTAGGGGTGCACTAAGAAAGGATTTTTCAAAATTCGATCCTTAAAGGGGTTAAAGTTTGTATGGGGAAACAAGATTAGTTAGACTATTTTATTCGAAACTTCACAGGAGTATTTCTAACGATAAATAAGTAAACACCTGTTTTAGGTTTTTTTTTAATTCAACCCCTAAAAAGGGATGGGGGCAAAATTCTGAAAATCAACGTGGGTATTATTATCATTATATTATAGTGGATAGTATTGTTTGTAGGGTTTATCTGGTCGCTGATTATGAAAACAATAACACACATACCTACTTGACACACACACACACACACACACACACACACACACACACACATTCCCACGGGACGGGAAAAACGGGACTTTTCGTTTTACTGGTTGTAGAAAGCTGAAACTTGGCATGTAGGTTGCTTGAAGAGTGTAGAGAAGCTATAAAAGATAATTTTACAAAATTCCCACGGGAACGGGAAAACGGAACTTTTCGTTTTACTGGTTGTAGAACACTGAAATTCGACATGTAGGTTGTTTGGGGAGTGTAAAGACGCATTAAGAGAGGACTTTCCAAAATTCCTACGGGAACGGGAAAACAAACGGAATTTTTCGTTTGACTGGTCGTACAAAGCTGAAATTTGGCATGTAGGTTGCTTGAAGAGTGTAGAGAAGCTATAAAAGATAATTTTACAAAATTCCCACGGGAACGGGAAAACGGAACTTTTCATTTTACTGGTTGTAGAACACTGAAATTCGGCATTTAGTTTGTTTGGAGAGTGTAGAGAAGCATTAAGAGAGGAATTTCCAAAATTCCCACGGGAATGGGAAAAAACGAGATTTTTCGTTTTACTGGTCGTAGAAAGCTGAAATTTGGTATGTAGGTTGCTTGAAGAGTGCAAAGAAGCAATAAAAGATAATTTTACAAAATTCCCACGGGAACGGGAAAACGGGACTTTTCGTTTTACTGGTTGTAGAACGCTGAAATTCGGCATTTAGGTTGTTTGGAGAGTGTAGAGGAGCATTAAGAGAGGAATTTCCTAAATTCCCACGGGAACGGGAAAAAACGGGATTTTTCGTTTTACTGGTCGTAGAAAGCTGAAATTTGGCAAGTGAGTTCCTTGGGGAGTGCAAAGAAGCAATAAAAGATAATTTTCCAAAATTCCCACGGGAACGGGAAAACAGGACTTTTCGTTTTACTGGTTGTAGAACGCTGAAATTCGGCATTTAGGTTGTTTGGAGAGTGTAGAGGAGCATTAAGAGAGGAATTTCCTAAATTCCCACGGGAACGGGAAAAAACGGGATTTTTCGTTTTACTGGTCGTAGAAAGCTGAAATTTGGCAAGTGAGTTCCTTGGGGAGTGCAAAGAAGCAATAAAAGATAATTTTCCAAAATTCCCACGGGAACGGGAAAACAGGACTTTTCGTTTTACTGGTTGTAGAACGCTGAAATTCGGCATTTAGGTTGTTTGGAGAGTGTAGAGGAGCATTAAGAGAGTCAATAAATGAAGTCTACGCGGACAAAGTCGCGGGAAAAAGCTAGTTAATCCGGAATATTTCAGCACCCTTTAAACCCGTTTTTCGGCAGTGAAAAGCCACCTTAAGGTTGTTATTGTAGTCACATCGAACAAGAGTATTAGATTCCGCCAATTTATCCACAGCAGCGCTGTAATTTGTTCCGAACTTCAGTAATTATGATGTTACCTCGCTCGGACACAGAATTTACGCAAAGCTATTGTATTAATCGGTTTCTCATTTCTCATTTGTTTAAATTCAATTTTATTATGTTAATAAATATGGTTGTTAGATGTTTTTTGGTTCAAACCAAATACCACAATTAAGCAATGCCATAAGAATAAAATAATAACAGAGTAACACGGAATCTCTTTTGACCGCGTCCAAAACGCCGCCATTTATATACCTACTTCCCCCTTCACGTCGTTACACCCCTCTGTCGTCCAGGCGTGTTGCTAGGGTTGCTCACCTGTTAAATATTACTTACTTCTAAAGATAATATCGCTAAAATATAAGTTTTTATTTACTTTGAAATCATTATTTTATTCCAGTTTAAAGTTTTGAAGGTACGGAACGCGCAAACAGCCAAACGCGCGTGCGGCAACGCCGTCCGTACCAGCCTGACTGAGTAGCTCACTTAACGAGTACTCAAATATCGTGACCTTGAGTCCGGCCGGAGCGGGAGTTTCCGTTCTACTATGTTTTTATTTATTCTTATGGCAATGCTAAGAATGAAATAATGCTCGTGCTGAATGTCTACGAAACCCTCGGCGCACGAGTCCGACTCAGCATTGGCTGGCTTTTTAAGTTTACATTTAGGTCATTTTAGTGTTTTTTTTATCTTTTTCGGGATATTTCAGCTACTAATTGTATAAATTAGTTACCTCTGAAAATGCTAGAGTTTTTTCAAATAGATATTGACTTGACATGCTATGTTTTTGGTAATATCGAGAATAAACATAGGCTGATTAAGTCGGGATAAATAAAGACGAAAAAAAAAACAATATAGTGATTTATTTGTGTTACGAGCAGAAACGGATCCGAAAACTTAGTAACAGATGTCACTAAGGTATTAATAAGACCAATATTAAATCAAACGAAAAGTGCAGATTACCTGAAAAAAAACCATTGAAATTATTAAAAATAAAAAGTTTGCTTGCGGTAAAGATGTCAAATTTAAAAGTATTAAGTTAATTATAGTTTTAATCATAATAATAACGATACTAATCAATGTTCAAACTGTTCAAACTAAAAAAAGAAACAAAAAATTAAGGTTATTAAACCTAACAGATACCTATCGTTTGACGTTACGTCGTTCGATTACATACTTTTTCCGTAAAATAATGAAATTATGAAGCTACTAGCTGTTGCCAGCGACTTTGTCTGCAAAGAATTCATATATCGCTATCCCGAGGGAAATTTCCGCAATAAAAAATAGCCTATGTGCTATTCCAGACTTAACTCTATCTATATACTGTGCCGAATTTCATCCAGATTCGTTGGTCCGTTCTGGCGTGATTGAGTAACAAACAAACATCCATCCATCCATACTTTCGCATTTATAATATTAGTTTGATTTTGATTTCCCTCTCTATTTCCAAATTAAAATGTTAATCTTTCTACAGACATCTGTCAAACGGTACCTCTTAGATTTGATTAACTGTAAGAAAGTTTATGATTTAGGTAGATAGTGGCTTACTTACTTTTGCTTTAAAAGTCTAAGCATACACACGATTCGGTTGCACAGCTTCCCCTTACATGTCCATGTTCCTTGCAGCAAGCATCACAGGCAGCATCGGAACCATCACATGGGACGTCATCGCAATCACCGCCGACTCTTTTGCAGTTTGAAGGCGCTGAAACATTGTTTTTGTTATTGCATGAACTTACAGATAGACATAATATTTTTTGTAAATATTTCCTTCATAAAAATAAACATTACTAAGTACATGAAATACGTCATATATAAAAGCAGCTCAGGAAATAACACCAACACAGTCGTATATAAAACAAAAAACTGAAAGAAATAAGAATCTCGAAAAGAATCTGATTACTATAATAACTAAAAGCAACAGCATTTTACTCTCCAATAAAATAAGGTGTATTTACAAACAAATATTTAAAAATGAAATCGGAAACGTAATTACATTATTTTCATTTTTATATTCTAAAACAGCTATTAGATTAGTGGTTTGGTCCATCGGCCAATTTTTAGCAATACGACACATTTGACATACCGACAAAATAAGTAAATTTAAAAAAATCATTGAAGTACCTACAACCTTATTGTATAATAATACTCTTTGTCAAATAATGCTGACTTCAATGACTTTAGTTCACACTATTTTTCGCTTTGATATAAAATACCAAAAATTGTGTCAACATTAGTAACATATAGTAACCATCTGAGTCAACTTAATTTGGCATAGAGCATTTTAGCAAAAATATGAATACTGTAATTGATCAACTGATTTTTGGCATTTGTTGCGTCGGGGATTAAGTAACAATCTACATATTGTACTTTCTGTTCCGTTTTTTTATCTTCAGTTTTCTAAAATAAATTTGATAACAGGCTAGAATACAATCTCGATTCCCGGCCATAGCTTTACTTTCCGGATTTTTTTGTGTTCTAATTTCAGTGTTGTTTAGAAATTAGAATAGAAAATAAGAACGAACCAGAACTCTCCGCCACGCAGGACAGAACGGCCACCAACAGAAGGAATACCAAACACGACTTCATGGTTGTATCGAAAATCTCTTTTCTGATATTCTGCATCGGTAAACCCCTTTATATATGTATCTACGCATAATTGATCAATCGTGCGTAAATTAATGCGTAATTAACTCGACTTCACGGGATAAAGAATAAACTATCGATTAAGAATAGTAACGATAACGATACACAAAGTACCTGTACACAGTAGAACATTTTAACTACCTTCACGTTATTGAGCCTAGAGAGACATGACGACTTTCATGGGAAATTAATGCAGTGGTTTCCCCTTGCCTTCTGCATCAGACCTTTCCGGAGCTATTTAGACTCCTAGGCCGCTGTAGCCTCTTCTTTCCGGTTGGTTAGGTGTATGGTTATACCGCCATTTGCTCGGTCGCCAGAGCCTCGTTTGTTGTCTAGCAGGGAGCACCACGGAAGCCTGTTGGTCTCCGCCGCCATAAGGCGCATGCAGGTGAGGTTGACTGTTGGGTCGGGTGTTAGTCACCGATCTGCCCTTACTCCCCATGGTTATGTAGTTACATTACATTAAAATGTCAAAATAAAACTTACTCATATCTGTTCTGTGAAATCAAGTTAATAAGCAATAATGTTTAATATGCATACGCACGACTAATCAATTTTTTTATGCGTAGATACATATATAAAAGGGTTTTTGGTGCAGCCTGTCAGAAAAGAGATTTGCGATACAACCATGAAGTCGTGTTTGGTATTCCTTCTGTTGGTGACCGTTCTGTCCTGCGTGGCGGGGAGTTTTGGTTTGTTCTTATTTTGTATACAGATTGATGCTTTAATTTTATTAAAATAATATATAAAAAGAGCGGAAAGTCTATAATTTTTTATTGTTGTCGATTTATATCTCCGGAGCAACAAATTAAGTACAAGAATATTTACATTTGAAGTACCTACTAATATTTTTGTAAAAAATTTGATGGGTATTTCAATAGTTACTGTTTTCTTCATTAGTTGCTCCGGTGATAAAAGTCAATCATAATCATATAAAGTGTCTGTTCTGGTTACCTATTCTTTATTTTTACTAAAGGCTGTATTTCAATTTTTTTGAGGTGATAACATTTTATAAATCGATGAACGCCGGTTGCACTCACGAAAAAGCATGACTCATTGCGTTACGTTCAGCGTGACGTTAGTGTACAAGCAAGAGCGTGGAACAAGCGACAGAGAGGCATGATCTTCTCGAGTGACGTCAGAGCTAGCAGTTCGAATATGTTTCTTTATGACGTTATCACGTAAAACTATCGTTTTTTTAAATTAAGCACTTTTTTTCGGTTAGTCAAAGGTGTCGTGTTATGTTATTAATTTGCCGATGCACATACGTTTTAAATTATTTACCGCAGATACTTATACAATGTGCTAGAAAACTACCCAAAAACATTGTATTGCATAAACATATTTTATAACCTAGTTCCATTAGTTAGTATAAAATCATTTTTATTAAATTGCATGCGCCATCGCAGCTACTATACAATGTACTATAAAAACATCAAAAAACACATTTTGTAGCTGCAATAGTCAGTATAAAATATATGTAAGTTCTTGACCAACAGTAGTTACTATGAGACCGTAATGAAATCAGAAATGGAATTGACAGTTATTCGTTCAGCATGATGTAACCGTACCCATATTATAATCTCCAGTCTTTACAGGTCTTAATGCTGGGCGTCGCCCTCCTGTTGTAAGAAAGCACGGCATACCGGTCCAGCGCAGGCCCATTGCTGATTGGAGAATTCGCACACACATCATCACAGGTGTGTATAGTTTTCTTTACCAAAAATCTCATTGTAAAAAAAATCAGACACACATACATACGAGGAGCGAGCCTGGATTTGAACCCACGATCTGCTCGTGAGTATAATTATTATGTCAAACCAATACCTGGCTAAACTGCTTTTTTCCTCGTAATTAAATTATGTGAATTGATAATAAGGGAAGAAAGAGATAAAATATTTGTAAAATAAAACAATAGTAGGTACCTAAGATACAAATATTATTATATAGGTATGGCATAAGGAGCTGACTCAGCATTGCTGCGAGTGCAAGCATAAGCTTGCATCTGCGCAGCGCTGGTTTTCAGTGTGCCCCTCTCCCTGCACTCCACATTAAATTATGTCAAAAGGACTGCCTTTTTTCATTGAAGTCAAATAAAATTATACAGGGTGTTTGGAAATTTTCAATTTAAAAAAAAAAAACAAATTTCGGCTAAGACATGTATGGCTCAAAATGCTCAAAAATACCTCGGCTATCACCCCCTTAAGGCTTTGCACCTGGCTACCAAACACCCTGTATTTCTTTGACGTTGTATTTATTTTTAAATTTATTTTAAATACTTATATACTTTCTGCTGCTACGAGTATGACATTGTAGTCTTTTAATTTTTTAAATATTTATATTGATTTTTATTTGTAGTCACGTGTTGGGGATCCTTCTGTTAACTGTTTATATCTGACATATTTAGTACATTCAGAAGGTAATACAAAAAAACTATTTGTCTATCTTTTAGTTTATGCAATAACATAAACAATATTTCAGCGCATTCAAACCGCGGAAGAGTCACCGGTGATTGCGATGACGTCTCATGTGATGTTTCCGATGATGCTTGTGATGCTTGCTGCAAGGAACATGGACATGTCAGGGGAAGCTGTGCAACCGGCCACTGTGTATGCTTAGACTTTTAAAGCAAAAGTAAGTAAGCCACCATCTAAATCACAAACTTTCTTACAGTTCATCAAATCTGAGAGGTACCGTTTGACAGATGTCAGTAGAAAGATTAACATTTTAATTTAGAAATAGAGAGGGAAATCAAAAGAGCTTCATCATTCCATTAATTTACGGAAAAAGTAGGTATAATCGAACTTGTGTTAGTTACGCCTGTACAAAGTTGTTTCGGCTTGAAAGGTATGAAACGTCAAACGATAGGTATCTCTTAGGTTTAATAATCTTATTTTTTAAAACTATGAACTAAAACTATAATTTACTTAATACTTTTAAATTTTACAGCTTTACCACAAGCAAACTATTTATTTTTAATAATTTCAATTTTTTTTTTCAGGTAATCTGCACTTTTCGATTGATTTATTATTGTTCTTATTAATACTTAGTGACACCTGTTACTAAGTTTTCGGATCCGTTTCTGCTCGTAACACAAATAAATCACTATAATGAAATTATTTTCGTCTTTATTTATCCCGTCTTAATCAGCCTATGTTTATAGTTACCTATTTACTTAATATAGAGTAAGTTCGATATTCCCAAAAACAAAGCATGTCAATATCTATTTAAAAAACCCTAGCAATTTCAGAGGTAACTGATTATCAAATTAGTAGCTAAACGACAAAGATGAAAAAAATAGTGAAAGGACCTAAATGTAAACTTAAAAAGCCAGCCAATGGTGAGTCGAACTCGTGCGCCGAGGGTTTCCTAGACATTCAGCACGAGCATTGTTTCATTCTTAGCATTGCTTAATTGTGGTATTTGGGTTGAAACAAAAAAAACATCCAACATTTATTAACAGAAAAAAATTGAATTCAGACAAATGAGAAATGAAAAACCGATTACTTAATACAATAGCTTTGCGTAAATTTTGATTCCTAGCCTAGTTACATCATAATTACTGAAGTTCGTAACAAAGTACAGGCCTTTGTTCGGGTTGACTACAATAACAACCTTAAGGTGGCTTCTCATTACCAAACGGGTTTAAACTGCCGGTGACTACACAAGGTGTCCTAAAAATGTTCTGGAATGGTGCTGAAATATTCCGGACTAATGTCAAGACTTGCAAATACGAGTACTACAGTAAAATTATGTCACAGTTAGGTAGGTAGTCATTACAAATGATGCTATCATGCATAGGTAGGTACTGCTTCAGATTTTAAAATTTCATAAAGAAAAAGAAGCTAGAACTGAGAATAGGGAATATTTATGATTATTTCATGGCTTTTATTAAATGCTCATTTATGTAATAAACAATATCATTTTTTTTTCAAATAACTATAAAAACAACCGAGATATAAAGCTATTAAAGATTTGTCTCCATATCTTTCTTAAAAACGGTATTTTAATTGGTGTTTATATATGCGCTGTGACAAATCGCTGACTTATTAGAATTTACCGTACTTCTTTACCGATATTACTTTTAATTTCACATTTTGTCATCGTTTTACGATATTTCATATTTTATTAAGAAATGTGATACTTATTAGGGTTCCGTACCCAAAAGGGTCCGTTCGTCTGTCACCAGGCTGTATCTCGTGATCCGTGTTAGCTAGACAGTTGAAATTTTCACAGATGATGTATTTTCTGTTGCCGCTTTAACAACAAATATGTACTAAAAACCAGAATTATGTGTGTATGTCTGTATATATAAGTGACCAATATAAAGTGACCCCACACTGCGTACATTGTGCTTTGGAGCAGGGCTCTGCTTACACTGGATTTTAAATATTTATAGATAATGGCACGGAACTCTTCGTGCGCGTGTCCGACTCGCACTTTGCCGGTTTTTTAATGCATTATTAAAGAAGATCCTTATCATTTTGTGATATGGGCGTCATCATAAATATGTTATAGTGTTCATAATATACTCTTAAGCGATCGTTTAGTAGTTAGTAGTAGTTTAGTAGATCGTTCTTCAATGTGTTGTCGAAATAATTTCAATCAAATTATTATAAAGATTAAAGTCACAGATTAACAGATATCTCTTAAAATACTTCACGGATCTTAAATTCACTTTAGACACATACAAGTAAGCAGACTGTTGTATGCAATGTTCCTTATGCAGTTTACATCACTTCACTACATAGTATAAAACAAAGTCGCTTTTCGCTGTCCCTATTTATAAATAAATAAATAAATAAAATCCATTTAATTCATGTAACTAAGTGACACATATGTTGTTAGTACTACTTACACTAAAGGGTTAGTTAAAATTACACACATAACACATACAATAAAACGTAAGATGGGGGCACAGCAAGGTACATATATTACCACATTATTACAGTGGTATTTATGCTTAGGTATATCTTTAAAAGTACGAAACGGATTTTGATGCAGTGTTTTCAATAGATAGAGTAATTCGAGAGGAATGTTTATATGTATAATACGCACACAGTTGTACAAAAAGCAAAACTTTGTATGTGTGGAAGTGTAGCCTATCCCTTTTATTTATTTAGCTATCTCAAACTTCTTAAGTATTTTCGAATTCAAAACTGTCGTTAATACCATTACAAATTCTAATCCGCACTGGGCATGCGTGGGAATTACAGTCCAAGCTCTCTCTCAGTCTGAGAGGACAGTGCTAAGTCCGTACATAAGTACCTAAGATTGAGATAATAATGACCAAAAAAGGTTTAGATAAACAAACTCGTAGTGTTACCAAATACTTCATCCAGAGCTCGTGTCTATAAGCGACAGAAGAAGTATTATAATGTAGTATAATAGTAATGTACTAAATCTAACTACTTTTATAAATGCGAAAGTATGGATGGATGTTTGTTTGTTACTCAATCAAGACAGAACGGTCCAACGGATCCGGGTGAAATTCGGCACATATATAGAATAAAGTGTGGAATAGCACATACGCTACTTTTTATCCCGGAAAATTGCGTAGTTCCCGCGGGATAGCGATAAACGAATTCTTTGCAAACGAAGTCGCTGGCAACAACTAGCATAAATAATTAAAATGTTGCGCATGTTAGATATAGAATAAAATTATGATTATAAAGTAAAGACAAACCTGTAATACTCTTTAGTATTGGAACCTGTCACACTTACTTAGCTAACGGTCGCCACCGTCACTTTGTCTTAAATTACTTTACCATCTATTGTATCTTAATAACTTAGCTATTACATACAGATATTGCTATTTTCACATTTAACGTCTTCTCATGATAAAAGCACAAATTAATGTCATCTACCTTACCATTATTGTAACTAAAATCTACCGTCAAGTATCCATTTCTCATACTTGAAACTTAAATGTTATTTCATAAATCTGGCATAAAATACTTGTTTTAATAATGTGTTAATTGGTAAGTAATTACTTAATACTCTTATCAATATATTAAGATCAAGATTACTTAAAGTGTTAAATAAAAGTAATCAAAGGATAGTTCTTGTTATCACGATAGTTCCGCCAGGTGGCGCCACTACAAGTTATTATAAAGCCATGTTGATCTTGTGAAGGGTCAGTGTCGAACCGGGGTTTGAGGAAACCAAGTTAAGTACCAGTGTTATTATTATTCTTATACTTACATTGTTTTTGAGTATTGTGTTCTTTTGTTGAATAATATTAGTTGCTATATTTATTGAGTAATTATATATCTATTAAAGTATATAGAAAAGCTAGCCCTAAGTGGTCGAGTCATTTAAATTGCTATCCTTGAGTATCTTGTACTTATTCTAAAGTGTACCCTGTTAAATGATTCTAATAAATGATTCTATTCTATTTTAAATTATTATTATTTTTATATGTACTACGTACCTTACGTTTAGCGCTTTGCTTCACTTCTCAAATACATCTCTTAAACTATTAATATCGGATCATTTCATATTCTTCCAACTTATAGTCTCTGTTATTATTAAATCCAAAGTATAATAGTCTGAAAGTAACTCATTGAATACACCTTTATACTGGTGTGGAATTAATATGGAGACAATACGCACAAAATTAACAACAAATATCACGCATAATAATGTATTGTTAATTTTAAACCAACTCGTAATTTGCGTAACGACCTTATCTATAATAAAACGAATAATGCTAAAAGAAATACACCTATTAATTCAAAAATGTTTTGTGGTTTTATATTAAAAAAAACACCGGGTAGGTAATCGGTAGAAGTAAAAACTACACACACGCACACTCGCGCAAAGAGAAAAAAAATACACGAGATTTAAACTGCGGTCACCTAAGAGAACACACTTTCATTCCAGACCTTATACCACTAGGCCAAACGCACATACGTTAAAGCGACGAAATCAACGTACACTTCAAAAGCCAAACGCGACTCTAGCTTCATTCGTATTTCAAAATAAGCTCTTAGAAGATCCTGATATCCTGGTACTTAAATTTTCCCTCCGTCTTACGTTTGATGCGAGTTTAACATTTTTTATCCATCCCGAAAAGCGCTCAGCGCCGCTTAAAAAGTTTTTACTTCAATAATAAACGCATTATTAGTACCTAAAACTTGAGCATAGTAACTACATTACCATAAAATATCGAAATATAACTTATTATATCTGTCCTGTGAAATCAAGTTAATAAGCAATAATGTTTAATATGCAGACGCACGACTAATCAATTCTTTCATGCGTAGATACATATATAGAAGGGTTTTTGGTGCAGCCTGTCAGAAAAGAGATTTGCGATACAACCATGAAGTCGTGTTTGGTATTCCTTCTGTTGGCGGCCGTTCTGTCCTGCGTGGCGGGGAGTTTTGGTTTGTTATTACTTTGTATACAGGTTGATGCTTTAATTTTATTATAATAATGTATGAAAAGAGCAGAAAGTCTATAATTTTTTATTGTTGTCTATTATATCTCTGAAGGAACGAATGACAAGAATATTTACACTTGAAGTACCTACTAATATTTTTGTTAAAATATTGATAGGTATTTCAATAGTTACTACATTTACAGTTTCTACATTTGTTGCTCCGGTGATAAGAGACAATCATATTATTAAGTGATTTTCTGTTCCGATTAGGTACATATTCTTTAGTTTTACTAACAGGTTGTACTTCATTTTTTTGACGTGATAACTTCTTATAAACCGATGAACGCCGGCTGCACTCACGAAAAAGCATGACTCATTGCGTTACGTTCAGCGTGACGTCATAGTGTGCAAGCGAGACCGCGGAATAAGCGATAGAGAGGCATGATCATCTCGCATGACGTCAGAGCTAACGGTTCGAATATGTTTCTTTATGAGGTTTCACGTAAAACTATCGTTCGTAAACTGACTTTGCAGAGAATCGGTTTTTTAATTGAGTACTTTTTTTCGGTTACTCAAAGGTGTCATATTATGTTATTAATTTGCCAATGCACAGACGTCTTAAATTATTTACCGCAGCTACCTACTTATACAATGTGTTAGAAAACTACCCAAAAAACATATTTCCATAGCTTAGTTCCAGTAGTTAGTATGTGTAAAATGTATGAATTTTAATCAATTTTATTAAAATACATGCGATTTTTTTCGGTTTGACAAAGGTAACAATTTTCCCGACGGACAGACATATTATACTAACCATCGCAGCTACTATACAATGTGTTGCAAAACCACCAAAAAACACATTGTGTAGTAGCTGCAATAGTTAGTACAAAATGTACCTATGTATGTTCGTGACCAGCAGTTACTATAAGACCGTAATGAAATTAGAACTGGAATTTTATTGACAGTTATACGTTCATCATGATGTTACCGTACCCATATTATAAACGACAGCCTTTACAGGTCCCATTGCTGGGCGTAGGCCTCCTGTTGGAATAAGAAGGCTCGGAATACCGATCCAGCGCAGGCCCATTGCGGATTGGAAAACACGCACACACACCATCACAGGTGTGTGTAGTTTTCTTCACCAAAAAGCCCATGGTAAATTTCAAATGAAAAAATCAGACAAAAATACATACGAGGAGCGAGCCTGGATTTGAACCCACGATCTGCTCAAGAGGAAGGAATTATTTACAAATAATATTATATCTATCTATAAGTTTATGCAATTTCAAAAACAATGTTTCAGCGCCTTCAAACCGGGGAAGAGTCGGCGATGATTGCATTGACGTCCCATGTGTTTTCGATGATGTTTGTGATGCTTGCTGCAAGGAACATGGATTTAAATGGGGAAACTGTGTAGGCGGCCAGTGTGTATGCATACACTTTTAAAGCTAAAGTAAGTAAGCCACCATCAAAATCATAAACTTTCTTACAGTCCATCAAATTTAAAAGGTACTGCTTGACAGATGTCAGTAGAAAGATTAAAATTTTAATTTAGAAATAGAGAGGGAAATCAAAATAGCTTCATAATTTCATTATTTTACGGAAAAAAAGGTAATCGAACTTTCGTGAGTTACGCCAGTATGAAGTTGTTTCGGCTTGAAAAGTATGAAACGTCAAATGATAGGTATCTCTTGGATTTAATGACCTTCTTTGTTTCTGTATTGTTTGGTACTGATTTGTGGTGTTCAATAAACTAGAATAAAATATGACCTTAATATTTTTATGTTTCTCCTTTTTTTGGTTTGAATAGTTTGAACTTCGATTGATATTGTTATTTTTATGATGAAAATTATATAAACTTAATAATATTAATCTAGAAAGCTGTACTTACTGCAAAGAAAATATTTATTTTTAATAATTTCAATGTTTTTTTTTTCAGGTAATCTGCACTTTTCGATTGATTTCATATTGGTCGGGTGTGTAATGATCGGTATAAAAACAATTGATATATTTTCATTCAATATAACAACATTTGATATAATTTCAAATGTTATAATCACTCATTTCGTTTAATAAACGTTTGGTATGATATCAAAATAGCTATTTTTATTTCATATAACGATCATTTGGTATAACATTGATTTCATATAAGTAGTAATCTTTTGGTATAATCGTGATTTCATATAAAACTCATATTGTGTAACTATCATGTGGTATATTTTTAAAAGTAGCAGGTAATATTCTAACCTAACCTACATAATCTGGTAGCACTAAGTTTTATGTACGTGCAAGAGGTTCAAGAGCGAGTCGACGAAGCCCCGCGCCCCTATATGCCCCCCCCCCCCGTCCCCCCTTTACCCTTCTGCCTAAGTAAGTTTTGCGGGGTATTAAATTTGAGATTACTCTCTAATACATTATATCAAAAATTGTTATGCTAACTGTACTTTATATGAAATCAACTTTATATCATAAGTTTATTATAGAAAATATGCATTATAGGTACTAATAGTATGTTATATGAAATATTTTTAGATTAAATGATCGTTATAGAAAATCATAATCATATTATATTTAAATATATTAAATGTTGTTATATGATTCAATAATTATATCAAATGAGCGTTGTAGCGACTAATATTATAGCAAATGTTGTTATACCCATCGTTACGCACCCATATTGGTCTTATTAATACTTAGTGACATCTGTTACTAAGTTTTCGGATCCGTTTCTGCTCGTAACACAAATAAATCACTATAATGAAATTATTTTCGTCTTTATTTATCCCGTCTTAATCAACGTATGTTTATAGTAAGTACTATACTCTCGATATTCCCAAAAACATAGCATGTCAATATCAATTAAAAAAACCCTGAAAAGTTTGGAGGTTATTATCCAATTAGGTACTATTCGGGAATTATTATTCGGGATACCGACAAAGACAAAAAAAATACTAAAAGGACCTAAACGTAAACCTAAAAAGCCAGCTATTCATAGTAGGTAATCGGGAGGACATATTCTTAAATTACATTTCGCTTTACCTCATACCAATGTTATGCAATTCAAGGGATATGCTAAACTAGATCATTGAGCTTCTTCTGTTGCATGGAGACACGCTACCTTTCATTTTTGTGACTACCATCATCATGACAATCTTGATATGATAAGGTAGCTTTTCATTCTCAGTTCTGTATCTGAATGTATAATGTGTTTATTTATTTAATGTGTAATTGTCATAAATAAACTTTTTTTTAAATATTTTATAAACTTTTTTTTTTCTTTTTTTTTTTCTTCTAGATTTCATTCTCGGATCTCGGATCTCGAATCTTGGATGTTTTATATGTATTTAAGTATGTATTTATCTATATAAGTATATTTATCCGTTGTCTAGTGCCCATATCGCAAGCTTTGCTTAGTTCGGTACTAGGTCAAGTGATGTCAATTGTCCCAAAGATATTTATTTATTCATTTATTTATTATTTTATAAGAGACTACATTTTACAAGTAGGTAGGTAGATACTCGTATTTGACAAATGATTTCAAACGCCGATGTTCAAAATGTACGGTATAAAAGAGGTGACTTTATTATGAATCCAAAACTAGGGATGTAAAACCTTTATAAGAGTGTTCAGTTAAACTACTCCAACCGTTTTCTGAAATATCCAGAACAGTTTCTTAGACTACTTGTACAGTCGCCCGGCAGTTTAAACCCGTTTTTCGGTAGTGAAAAGCCACCTTAAGGTTGTTGTTGTGGTCATCTTCACCTAGGGCATTAAATACCCCATCATATTAAGGGGCCTAAATATCCACCGCAGCGCTGTACTTTGTCACAGAATAAGTAATAGTACTAAAGGTTTGTTCCGAACTTCAGTAATTATGATTTAACCTGGCTCGGACACAGAATTTACGCAAAGCTATGGTAAGTATTAATCGGTTTCTCATTTCTCATTTGTCTTAATTCAATTTTATTGTGTTAATAAATGTAGCTGTTGTTTTTTTTTTCTTTCAACCCAAATAGCACAATTAAGCAATGCTAAGAATGAAATATTTCTCCCACTGAATGTATACGAAACCCTCGGCGCACGAGTCCGACTCAGCATTGGCTGGCTTTTTAAGTTTACAACATTTAGGTCCTTTTAGTATTTTTTATTATCTTTGTCAGGACATTTCGGCTACTAATTGGATAATTAGTAACTTTTGAAATTACTAGGATTTTTTAAATAAATTTTGACATCTATGTTCATAGGAATATCGAGAGTATAGTACTTACTATTATGGTATTCTGTATGCCGGTCCTTAGGCGTCAAGGTGAACGAAACACACGTGTAAGCCGAACAAGATTTATTGCAGAACTAACTTATAATAACAGATGGTTTTCTACCCTCATTTTGGAATATACTTAATAACAACTACCTTCAATCTAAATACTAAACTAACTAATACACATATGTTACAACTATAAACATAGGCTGTTTAAGACGGGATAAATAAAGACGAAAATAATTTCATACAGTGGTTTATTTGTGTTACGAGCATAAACGGATCCGAAAACTTAGTAACGGGTGCCACTAAACAAGTAATAATAAGACTAATTTTAAATCAAATGGAAAGTGCAGATTATCTGAAAAAGAAATATTGAAATTATTAAAAAGAAATAGTTTACCTGCGGTTAAGCCTGTCAAATTTAAAAGTATTAAAGTATTTAATCATAATAATAACGACACCAAAAAAAGAAACAAAAAAGATTAAGGTTATTATAAGAGATACCTATCGTTTGACGTTTCATACTTTAGAAGCCGAAACAACTTTGTATACTTAGGTGTATTTGACGGGTACACTACATAAATACGAAAAACTAAATTTAGATTATCGGAATCACCAATTTCATAATTCCGATTATTATAATTCCGACGGTTTTAAAACTCCAAATATTAAGTTATCCTATTTTCATTACTCCAATTTTTATAACTCCGAAATTTTAAAATGCCTTACAATCACGATTTTCAATATTCCGAATTTCAATACACCAAACAATAAAAAGTCCGAATGAATAATAATCCGAAATATGAAAAATACGAATTCCGATTATTAAAATACCGATTTTCAAAACTCCGAATATTATTGGAGTAAAACAAACATCAAATAAATCAAGAAATTTTACTTCTTGATTTTTTTATGTTTACTTTTACGTTTTTACCGCTAGAAATTAAAACAAACATATTCACGGCTTAGGGGTGGCCCAAGAGCCACCACCGCCGCACCTAATCCTAAATGAATCCAATCCCTAATAAACAAAATCCGATTATTGAAAACACGAATTTCATTATCCCGAATATCAAATTTCTTAATTAGTAATGAAGTAGTGGAAAATTGATATTCGGATTATTGTTTTTCGGGCCAATGACACTTCGGGCTTTTCATTATTCGGAGTTATAAAAGTCGGAATAATCATACAATTGGAATTTTGAGATTCGGTTAAATAAATTTCGTGTTTTTTAGTAATCCGAATTTTATTAAATTTCTTAGGAATTATGAAATTCGGAGTTTTAAAAGTCAGAATTAGTAAATTCGGAGTATTTGGGTGTTCCCGTATTTGACACAAGTTCTATTATTTACCTTTTCCGTAAAATAATGGAGTTATGAAGCTATTTCGATTTCTCTGTCTATTTCTGAGCGTTTTTCAAAAAAAGTGTACATAGTAAAATTTGGATGTCCGACTGGTTTTCATTTTTTTTTTCACTTTCTACTTGTTAATTGGAAATAAGTGTGATGTATTTCGATTCCTGAAAAGTTGGGCATTCAAAATATATTTATAAAACGATAAATTTACGCTTATTTCATATATTTATCGTAAAAAGAAAATCAAAAAGTGTGAAATTCTTGATGTCCCACGTCGACTTTGCTATGTTCAACAGCAAACCAAAACGTAAAAAAAAATTGTAGATAGGTTAAGTGTGGTTATATAGGTTACATTATGAGTCTAGATACCGGGCGTGTGCTTTAAATATGCGTAAATACGTTCTGTAATTTTAAAAACTAATTTTTTGTCTGTCCAAGGTAATCGAATGTACCGGACAGTCCGGTTGCGTCACACTAAATTTAACGACTTGTGCAACGAAAATTCTACTAAAAACGTTAATATTTTGATCCTGGCAACATTACAAAGCTACTTAGTACGCTGCCATTACCCGCTTTGCTGTCAGTGTCTCATAAACTGTGACGAAAGGCGCGCGCTGCTGATGACCCCAAAATAAGTGTTACGATAAAGTCACAAAGATTTCGGTAAACAAAGGTAGTTAACTTAATTACGACACATTTAAATATTAAGAAACTCATGTAGTATCCAAAACTGTAAAGATTTCACTGTTAAACGAGGCCAGACCAGTTAATTTTGTGGTTTAAATTTGTTTTGGTGTAAATCGTCACGTCCGAATCGTAACGTGATGTATTAGCTGGACCATTTTGTGACGAAATAGAATTATAAAGCTTAGTGCAGAATCGAAATTTGACACTTGTTACATATTAATTCACTTTATTAACCGACTTCAATAAAAGAAAGAGGTTCTATGTTCGACTGTATGGATTTTTTAAATATATTATAATAAATTATCATTCTGATCAAAGCGAATGAAACTTTATACTTGTACATAGTTTATACAGGGTTATTGGTAATACAAATGTAAAATAAATATTTTTTGTGTTATTTACATTGAGTATTGTTTTTAATAACTAATAGTTCGAATAAGAATTTCCTTAGAACTCCTTAGGACGACCTTAGTTTAGTTCAAATAAAAATTCCCGCCCGCTTCCTTTGTGATTTTTTTTTTCTGTTTCTTTGAAGTAAGTTCCTAGTTTTTGTTATGCATTTTTGAAGAGGTAAGAAAACGGTTATGTTTTTAACCTCCTGGATCCCCCGGTCCTCACTTGAGGACATAACATTTCAAAAAATCTACAGCTAAATGTCAAACCCACTTAAAAAATTAATACGAATAGAACGTTTCCGAACGAAACTGTCAACCTAAAAAAAATAAGGACCAAGTCATAGATGGCCAATCAGCGATCAGAGCCGCTTTACATGTGACACCGCCGGCCACACTATGCCCCGCGGTAAGTAAATCCGGACTTATCTCACTGAAAGTCTAATTATATATTTTTGTTTTGTTTTGATTGGTAAATTTTTGGTATATTTCGCATGTTAGTAAGTTAATTTCCTCCAGAAAATTTAAAATTTTTAGCTTTATGTAGGTTTGAAGTTTATGTACTAGTGCGAGTACAAGCGGTTATAACATTGTAGTTTATGTTCTCGTACGAGTACAAGCGGTCTTAACAATGTAAGATATTTTGATATTATATGAAAGTTAACTATGTTTTTTTTGTGATTTTCAGGCTTAAAGGACTATGAAATAGAGGAGTACTTCAACTTCGACCAATCCGACGATTTTTCCAATGGCGACGATGCCTATGTCAAAAATAATCTTGAATGGTACATAATGGCCCCGTTATGTCTGGTTTAAAAGATTATTAATTATAATTGATGACAGTTTTCTGCAAAAAATGATTTTAGGAACAAATTGGACTGCCATTCTGAAACAAAATAAATCTTTTGGACTAACTTTAATACGTAAAGTACGTACGTACGTACTATTATTAAATTTTTACTCGTACATAGTTTATTTCAGAGGAGTTTCTTTTTGTTATTGACGTTAATTTTTTTATTATGATACTGAATTTATAAGCCTGTGCTATAATATCTACAAATAAGTAACATTTGTAAGAATATATGCAAATAAAGTTAATTCATTATAGTATTTCATTTTATTTGATACTGTCTCGAGTGAGGACAATGTCCTCAAGTACTCGTCTGAGGACATAAGGAAAAATCCAGGGGAAAACACCATGATTTTTTTTACTAATTTTCCGATATTAAAGGATACCTATTAAGTCGATTTTTGTAAAGAAATATCAGTTTCGACAAAACCGATACCTCCAGGATCCAGGAGGTTAAAATAATCTGC
Organism: Pandemis heparana; assembly: GCA_963854515.1. NCBI lineage: Eukaryota > Metazoa > Arthropoda > Insecta > Lepidoptera > Tortricidae > Pandemis > Pandemis heparana. The sequence continues at coordinate 4,076,308 of OY978020.1, read as the reverse complement.
CAGCCGTTCTATAACTTTTTTTTTGTTTTAGGGCATTTTATTGGAAAAAAAACTCATTTTTTTTTAATATGGTTTTTTACCTCGCATTTTTTAATTCGGCCTGATAATTGTGGTTTTATTATTGATAAATAGCCAGTGTTTAATCGTTATTATAAATCAGAAGAAAAATGAGATTTAAACTGATACTTTTTTTTAAATAAATTTTTAATGTTGCATTTTTGACTTATTTAAAAAAAAAAAAAAACTAAAAAACATGATGACTCAAAAATGGTTAACTTTTGCATAATACATATATGGGGGTTACAATTATTGCAAATAGTCACCCCTATCACCTCCTAAAGAATAAACGTCGAATTACCAATAACCCTGTATATACAGTGCTACAAAAACCTCGACCAGAAATTCAAGGGATGCTGAGTTCAACTACCCTCTTTACGATTTACGACACAAGTAAAACAAAATTCGAAGAAACAATCTAGATTAAGCTTGGAGACAGTGCTATTAAATAAGTTTACTTCACACAAAACATTTATTTTTTCTTTTTTTTTCCACTCGTATTGTATGTACTTACTCGAAGTATGTATGTATATATATATATATATATATATGTATATATATATCTCTCTCTTATTGTACATAACACATTAATTTTACAGGTAATGAGATAAACAGATGCATGATGTATTGAACTTATCATCTCCCGAATTATAGACAGATAGATATCCTACTTCCTACTAATATTATAAATGCGAAAGTTTGTGACGATGTGACTATGTCGATGTGACGATGTGACGATGTGAGTGAGTGAGTGTGTATGTTTGTTCCTTCTTCACGCTAAAACGACTGGACGGATTTGGATAGATAAAACAAAGGCTACTTTTTATCCCAGACAATTTCTTAGTTCCCGTTGGATAGCTATAAACATGTAATTTGCTAATTCTACGCAGACGAAGTCGCGGGCAGAAGCTAGTATTTTACAACCTTGTGTATTGTTAAGTACCTAGTAGAAAATTGAGCATTAAATCTACTAGTAAATTATTTTGATACAAAGCCAGATTAAGTGATACTTTTTTGCTATTTCTTGAAAAAAAATCAGGATAGCGAAAATAAACTTGTCTTGTGTTTTTGTTAATTCTCATTTTGTATAATTATCAGTTAATGTCTGTGTAATTGGTTTATATGAAAATAATAACTTACATCTTATAAAGCAATGTGCAATAAATAAAAACACAATATTAAGGTGCAAATATCAATAAACACGATTATAACAGGTTTTGTTTGTTATTTTTCTTCTATGTTCAACCTAGGTGTCCACTATGCTTTACATTTTCCAGATAGTCACATGAGATTCCGCATAGTCACTGTCCCAAGATTTGAATTATGAAAAACAATTTTTGCTATTATTTGTAAAGGTGTCTTGGCCACAGTGAGAGGTGTTAGAGTAGGAGGGAGTAGCCCCAGAGAGTAGCCCTGGCCAGCTAGAGAAAGGAATAACCCCAGAGAGTAGCCCTGGCAGGTTATGTAAGGTGAGGAGGTAGAAGTGAAACATCAACGGTCAGTTGACATCTGATTTATTGTTACAAAATGTTCGTTTTTATATTATTTACACTGATACACACATAGAACTAAACATTGTAGTGTACTATGCGTGTAACCAGCCACTGTAGCATATCTTTTTGCAATCTTGCGAGTAGGTCGCCGTTCAGCAGATCGGCGTGAATTGCAACTGGGTCGTGCGTTAGCTTGTGTCAGCGCGCTGGTCAATGTTCATCTCTGAACACCTACACAGACAGAATTGTTTATTAAGTACATACGTACTAAACTAGACATGGTAAGAAGAACTGCTTTCAAAATTAGTTTATGAAAACTAGCCAAGTCAGACCTTAGGCATCAATATTATTATCCTAAATTACAAGAAAAAAAGATATTTTAAATTGTTATAAATAAATTATAGGACTGACCATTAAACTTGGCACCCATTTAGATCTCACATTGGTTCTCATTTCACATTTATGTTTTGATAGGATACAAACAAATATACAGCTTACATATTGGCTTAGCGCTGGCATATGGTACCCATTGTTGTTCCAATTCCATATTAATAAATCGACTTAACTTTTAATATAATAGAAAATAACTCAGGGAGTCTTAAAAGAAAATATATAAAAAAGATATCCATTTCTAAGTTTCTAAAATAATTTAGGTCATAATAAGTTTGTATTGCATAATAATGGCGTGAATAATTAAAATATGGCTCAAAATTAGTCGGAAAATATCACGCATGATTTCTTGATAACTTTAACGCAACGCGTAATTTGCGTTATTGTAATTACCTTGTTTTAATTATGATAAACCCATAAAGCAGAACATTTTTTACACCAAATAATTCAGCAAAGTTTTGTGTTTTTATATAAAAAACCGGTCAAGAGCGTGTCGGATCACGCGCAGTGTAGGGTTCCGTAGTTGCCAGTCACAATATGTGGATATTATGAACAGAAATAATTATTGTTTTTAATTTTTATTCGATGAACACGGGATATGAACCGCGATTTATTATTATATTATTGAGCCCTATTATTATTATATTGACCTTTATTGAGCTCCCGATATTTCGATGCAAGTGTAAGCATCATGATCACGCGTAGACTTAAGAAATTGCAATTTTTTTTGAATTTTTTTCGAATGAACTTAACCGTGAATAAATATTACAAATAAATAAATAAATAAATATTAGGAAACAATACACACAAATTGACCTAGTCCCAAAGTAAGCGCTAGTAAGCCTTGTGTTATGGGTACACTAGACAACGATATATATACTTTCTTTTAATGTGCTTGTTACCCGATGGCCCCAACGGAAGATCAGCGTTGGCCGTAAGGCCAGCAAATGCTGAGCTTGGGGCCATTTTATGTCAATTTTATGTAGCTTTTAATATGTTTTTGTTTTTTAATTACTGTGATTGTCATAAATAAACTTTTTCTTTCTTTCTTTCTTTATATAGATACATAATTATGTAGATAGAAAACATCCATAACTCAGGAACAAATAATCGCGCTTATCACACAAATATATGCCCTTACCAGGATTCGAACCCGGACGCTTGCTTCGCAGGCAGGGTCACTACCAACTAGGCCAACCGCGTCAAATCATTGAAAACTCTTAATTATGAACATAGTTGGTTGACTATTACTCATTTAATTGAAATACCAACCTAGCTGTGATGTTTTTCTTTAAACTTCGTTATAAATATATACCCCCTCGCAAAAAAAACGGGCACCCATGGTTTTTGTATTTTATGTGTATGTGTAAGTATAAAAGCTTACTTTCTAAGCTTTAGGTGCCTAAAAATCTGAAAAACCATGGACCGAGAGAGGTGCGGGCAGCAGGCGCATTACCCGCCCGCACCTCTTTTGGTCCCCTTTGTCGTCCTACCCCGCGCCCCTGTACCGCGCGGGCAAGGACTCGTTTAAGCTGTCAGTATAAAAATATAGTAAGTACCATAAATTTTTACACCGTATCCATATAACCGTTTAATTAGCAAGGGAGGGAAATTGACTCTTAACGATAATTATAACTTTAAATATTAATTAACGTTTGGCAAATGGCACCCTGGATCGAATAATACTTTTACCACACCCACAATATTTTTTGAACGACCTTTCCAATGACACCCCACACAATGGGGAAAAAAGAAAAAATAAACATTTCCATTTTAATATATATTGCCTATATTGTTTAATGGCGTGCTGATACCTTTCTCGCTTCAGGTAAGGAACTTGGGGGTTATCATGGATCAATCCTTGACGTGGGCTCCGCAGGTTGGTGAGGTTAGTAGGAAGGTGTTTGCTGCTTTTGGGTCCTTGAGGCGGCTTCGGAACTTTCTCCCTCTCGCGACCAAAATTGCGCTGACTAATTCATTTCTTCTGCCTATTTTGGACTACGCTGATGTTTCCTATCTAGATCTCACAGAGGAGCAATTGAATAAGCTTGAGCGTATTCAGAACGTTCTGTATCCGTTTCATATTCGGTTTGCGGAAATATGACCACGTCTCCTATTATCGCACGCATCTCAAGTGGCTCCCTATCCGTTTTCGCCGTAACTCTCATATTCTGTCTCTTCTGTACAGCATTCTTTTTAATCCTGCAACTCCCCATTATATCCAAGAGCGTTTTAAATTCCTGACTTCTCTCCTTGCTGTTCCTGCTTCTTCCTCCAAGTTCTATCATGACTCCTTTACTATGACTTCGATCCGTCTGTGGAATTCCCTTCTTGTAGACCTAAGACGAGCTAAAATTCTACCTATTTTTAAAAATCAACTCACGTCTCACTATTTGTCACTAATTGAATCCAATTCCTGTCTTTATTCCCTTTTCTTTTCTTCTTGCTTCTGATCAAATCCTTTTCCGTCATTATGGCCTTATTATATATATTTTTGTTTTTTCGTTATTACATTCTCATATTTATTTTATCTTATAACTTGACAGAATGTGAGATTATAGTTGCGGGTGAGAAAGTAGAACAGGTAAGAGAATTTGTATATCTGGGTTCGGCTTTTACGACAGATGGAAAGTGTGAAAGAGATATTGAAAGAAGAGTGAATGCAGGAAACATGGTCAATGGAGCGCTGCGCGCCTTTGTGAGTAGTGAGAAGGTGTCAAAGAAGGCGCGTCTGGCTGTTCACAGAGGGGTGCTCGTTCCAACACTAATGTACGGTAGCGAAAGTTGGGTATGGCAAAAGAAGCATGAAAGTAGAATAAATGCAGTAGAAATGAGAGCGTTAAGAAGTATGGAAGGTGTATCACTGAAAGATAGAATAAGGAATAGTGTGATAAGGGAATGTGCTGGTGTGAAAGAAGATATAGTGACTAGGATAGGTAAAAGTATGCTTAGTTGGTTTGGTCACGTAGAGAGGATGGATGAAAAAAGATTAACTAAACAGATTTATATGGGGAGTGTCAATGGCTGCGTTGGGAGAGGTAGGCCTAGGCGGACGTTCCGTGATCAAATTGGGGACGTTTTGGAGAAAGGCCAGGTCAAGAGTACCCGAAACCGACGAGCATGTATGAAGAGATTGATGAATGTGGATGAAGCGAAAGAGGTATGTCAGGATCGTAGCAAGTGGAACAAAGTAGTCTCTGCCTACCCCTGTGGGAAAGAGGCGTGACGATATGTATGTATGTATGTATGTATGTATCTTATAACTACAATACTGTTATATGTGTAGGTATGTGTGTATGTATGTATGTTTTATTTTGTTTTATTTATTTAGCCTGCGTCTCTCCGGGCTATTTGTTTCCACCACCTACTCAAACTGTCTCCAATTTATTTCTCTGACATTTTGGTTGTCTGGAAGAGATCGCTACTAAGCGATTTTGTACTGATTTGTGGTGTTCAATAAAGAGTATTTGTATTGTATTGTATTGTATTTTTTTTTTACCGCTTTGTCGGCGTAGTTAATTTGTACACACATCGCACGCTTAGTGAAATACTGACTAAACTCAAAATAGTAGATTTTTGGGAAATCGCAAGAAAAGGTCTTGCAATCTGGACATAGTCTACTTAATGGCGAATAAAAACAAAATGTAACGAGTAATCAAACATGAATACTTGTTTTATTCATTTCTTACTAACCCTTGATTTGAACGAGGAAAAAGAATTAAATTATTAATTTGATAAGTATTTAAAAATATTTAAAAATAAAACTACCACGAAGTTAAGTCAGTTTTATACAAAAAGTGAAGCATATAATTTGTGATGGAAGTAATGTATTACGTTTTAAGCCTGTTTTAATTATAGGCATAGATAAGTAATAAGGATTTATTAATTATTAAGTCTTAACATGATTAATTTAAAAAAACATGTTTGGAGAATAAGTCTTTTTATTAAAATTTGTGAAACGTAAAAAACTCAAAACTGATGTTTTTGCTAATATTACGAATTAACAAAACAATAAAATTATATCAAAAATATAAACTTCGGTAGGTACCTAATCAATATTATAAAAATTCACACTTAAACCAAAAACAAATTTATTTACCATTATAATATTAAAATTATACTGAGCGGCTAAACATCTGGTCCTCAAAAATGTATGCAATAATAGGTAATTTTGTATGTAGAGTGGGCCGAAATTGGTGCCGCTGAGTATTTTAACTTTAAGACAACAACTTGGCTGAAGTGTGATTTTTTTGTTAGGTAATTTTAATCATTCTTACAACTATTACGATTTATCTTTTTAAAGAATAGATTTATAATAATCTGAATAGAAACCTGGGATCATACATACATACATTCCGTCATGCCTTCCCACTGGGGTAAGCAGAGACTATTTTGTTCCATTTGCTACGATCCTGACATACCTCTTTCGCTTCATCCAAATTCATCAATCTCTTCATACATGCTCGTCGGTTTCGGGTACTCTTGACCTGGCCTTTTTCCAAAAAGTCCTTAATTTGATCACGGAACGTCCGTCTAGGCCTTGCCCTTCCAACGCACCCATTCACACTTCCCATATAAATCTGTTTAGTTAATCTTCTTTCATCCATCCTCTCTATGTGACCAAACCAACTAAGCATACTTTTTTCTATCCTAGTCACCATATCTTCTTTCACACCAGCACGTTCCCTTATCACACCAGGGATCAAGTTTTTTTAAATAATTCCTGTTAATCTTTTCTTTTATTCGCGCTGAGATCTTGTTTGCCTGCATAGGCATTGGTTGGTGAAATTTCGGACACCGGGAGCATTATTATGATGGATCTTGATCATCACTTATAATACAGGGTGTATCAGATAGCCCCTAACAATAATCAACTGAGGTATATAACAATTGCTATAGAAGCTAAAAAAATATTTTTAAAAAAAGTGGAGTATTTTTTTTATGTTTTCTATAGGAATGATTACAGTTAATACTGCCATTCCTATTGAAAATATAAAAAAAAATTACTCCAATTTTTTTTTTTATTTTTTTTAGCTTCTGTAGCTATGGTTATATACCCCAGTTGATTATTGTTAGGGGGTATCTGATACACCCTGTATATTATCAGAATTATCACAGCTATCGCGGACGACTTGAGTTCACAGCAGGTCATTTTTATTGCTAACTGGAGCAGATTCTGTAAACTCGACATAATCTTGTACATTTGAGTAAGACTTGTTTTAGCCCTTGTTTTTTATATCAGCTAGCAGCTAAAACAAAATACGACAGCAGTTAGTATTCCTATAATAAAATCAATAAACCGTAAAAACATAAAATGTTGACAATTCATTATTACCGTTATTTTGTGTGGAGGGGCTGATTTTACATTTTCATCTGTGTTGTCGTTTTCGGCGCCAAGTTTCGACCCTGAACAAGCTTCATCATCCGTTTTGATCGCGTTTTGAACATAGTTGTCCTATAAATTTAATAAGTTGCAAATAAAGAGGCCCGCTGTAGCAACAGTTTTGTAAGTAAAACAACGACTTATAACTTATTAGTAACAGGCAATAAAAATGTCACACGGTAATAATTCTTTTTTTTTCTGTCAAACATAGACTCAAGTATTATTACAGCGAATATGTATCAATAACCTTTGGTAGAAAAGAGACTCATGTTCGAATGACACAAAGTATTACCTTCAACAATGAATATATTTTAATTATAAACTGACTCAATTCATAATCATCCGCGAAAACAAAAACAACGTTTTACAATAAATAGACTTAAAGCCGAAAGTTTCACGTAATAATCACATAAAATTGGTATTAAACTGGCCTAAAATCGAAGTAGCTGGTATACAATTTTAAGAAATAATAAAACTTATCTTGGAATTTTGACGTAAAAACACTTAATAAGGATAAGGTCTTCATACGATTAAACAATGACACCCTCACGGCTTGTAGGTCAGACACAAACTGACATGAGTCTCTGTTTAGGGGAAGCCCGATGAGAGAGCACACAAAAGTGAAAGAGACGCATATATCACTAGAGCGAAAACAACGCGTCTAGTGTAAACAATTTAAGCGGTGAACGATATATGGCGCTGACTTAAGCCCTTGGCTGGACGTAACTTAGATTTGACTTATATATTAATAGGTCAGTATTCCACTAAGCGTGCGACATGCCAAATTACAGCTTTCTAGTATATATTAATAATCTCTGAGCTTAGCCGCAGACAGACAGATAGACGGGCTGACATAGCGCAACAAAAAGCGTTCCTTGTCGACTACGGAACCCTAACAAGCGTTACTACCTTAAACTTGCACCTGGTAACTACATTACAATATCGAAATTAAACTTAATCATTATCTGTCCTGTGAAATCGAGTTAATACGCATTTGTTTTATATGCATATGCATACCCACGACTAATCAATTATTGTGTACTTATATTATATAAAAGGATTTTAGCAACCAACTGTCAGAAAAGAGATTTTCGATACAACCATGAAGTCGTGTTTGGTATTCCTTCTGTTGGCGGCCGTTCTGTCCTGCGTGGCGGGGAGTTCTGGTTTGTTCTTACTTTGTATACAGCCTGTTACGAAAAGAAGCCCTAAAGTCAAATAGGGGTTTCTTGTATTCTTGTTATGTATGTGCATGTTCTGTGTATGTATATCCCTCATCAGTATTTTTTTATGAGACCGTAATGAATCACGATGTAACTATACCCAATCATCTCCAGCCTTACTGGTCATATTGGTGGGCATAGGCCTCCTGTCGGAATAAGAAAACTAGGACTACTATTCCCGCGCAGGTCCATTGCAGATTGGAAACTTCAAATAAACTTATACAGAGGGATCATTCAATATGTCAAACCAGTAGGCTAGCACGGTTTATTCCTTATAATGAAATTAAATGAGATGAAAGGTCTTTTAATCCAATTTTTACATTGTGTTCTAATAATAATTGATATTTTAATACTTATTTAAATTTTGATAATTTTTTTTTTGTTTTTTATTTTGAAATTAAGTACACCAGATTTTATTTAAGAGTATTCCTATTTTCTTATTCCATTTTTCAACGATTTTTATTGCATTTTTTGTTTTTTTTTTTTTTTTTTTGAAATGTTGGCGATCTATTTGTGATCTGCTTATATTAGAAATGTTTATAAAACGAGACACAAAGCGATTGTAAAAAAGTTTGACTTGTTACGAATTAGCTTAATCGCTGTTAAAGAGTATTTAACAAGAGATTAGTATTTGATTGTTACTGTTCTTGTCTTGTCCTCCGGAGATATCAGGCAACAATGCAATGTAAATAATTGTAAATAGATGTTCAGTTTTGTTTAATCTTTAGTTTTACTACCTACAATTAGGTCCATAGTGTGGTGCAATAATTTAAAAAAAAACCGGCCAAGTGCGAGTCGGACTCGCGCACAAAAGGTTTCGTACCAGAAAAACGGTAATAAAAATACTTTTATTGTATGGAAGCCCCCGTTAAATAGTATTTTTATTTTATTTTTAGTATTTTTTATTTTTGTGGCAATAAAAATAAAACATCTGTGAAAATTTAAACCTCCTTGCTATTACGGTTCATGAGATACAGCAAAAAACGCCAACAACTACTCTGTTGTATGGGAGCCCCCCTTAATTATTATTATTATTTTGATTTTAGCATTTTATGTTATAGCCACAATAAAATACATAATCTGTGCGAATTTCAACTGTCTATTGTAGCTATTAGGTACGGTTCTTAAGATCTAGCTCGGCGAGTGGTAGCCATGAAAAAGGGCTAAAATATCACGTTTTTTGTATGGGAGATTTGTATTTTGTTTTTAGTATTTTTTAGTTATAGCGACAACAAAAACACACAATCTGTGAAAATGTCAACTTTCTAGCTATTACGGTTCTTGAGATACAGCCTGGTGACAGACGGACGGACGGACAGCTAAGTCTTTAGTAATAGGGTCCCGTTTTTACTCTTTGGGTACGGAACCCTAAAAACATGTTTAAATGCTGCTATTATCTATAATTTTTTCTGATGGACAAAAACACATTGCATAATAGGTGTAAAGGTGCATTAGTTCGTAAAAAAAATGATATAGGTATTATTAATAACAATAACAATATTTCAGCGCCTTCAAACTACGGAAATGTGGGCGATGATCCATGCCAATGTGATTTTCCCGGTACTTCAATTGGTTGTGATCTTTGCTGCAAGAAAGAGGCATACTGTAATTTCGATTTCCAATGTGACTGTATTCCCATTTAAAGCAAAAGTAAGTAAGCAATCATCTAAATTATTCTAAATCATAAGCTTTCTTACTGTAGGTACCTAGATCAAGTCTAAGAGGTTCCGTTTGATTGTTGTGATTAGAAATATTTTAATTTTAAGTTAGTACCTAATAAAGAGTTAGTAAATCAAAATAGTTCCATAATTCCATGATTTTTGGAAAAGGTAATTGAAATTGTGAAAGTTTTCCCTGTACAATGTTGTTTCGGCTTGAAAGTATGAAAAGTCAAACTGTGGGCAGGTAGATACCTGGGGCCTTACCATGACGTCTTAATGCGTTTCAGTTTAGGTCCGCTCGCTGTCAGATTCATACTAAAAGTGACAGCTAAAACTTCAATTCAATTCAATTTTTAAAAAGAAATAGCGCCATCGATACTGTCGATGATTCCGCCAATGTCGAGGTTGAAGAAGACAGTGTCGTTATTTATTTAACCGTTGTTCGGTGGCTTTGATGTACGGTAGCGGAACTCAGTTAGCTAAAACTTGAACTGCGTCGGAATTAGGACGTCATGGTAGGCCCCAGGTACATTCGATGACCTTAGTTTATTTGTTAATTTTTTCTCGATGTGTGTGTTTTGAACTTCGATTGACATTTGTATTTTTTTGATAAAAATTATGGTACTACATAAATCTTTTAAATTTGTCAGTTTTACGGTTCGATATACATTATATATATTTTCAGGTAATCGGCACTTTTCGTTTGATGTGAGATTGGTCTTAATAATACTTAGTAATACCTGTTACTAAAATATTCGGTTCCGTTCCTGCTCGTACCTTAAATAAATCAGTATATGAAATTATTTTCGCCTTTATTTATCCCGTCTCACTCCAGCCTTTGTTTTTTTAACACTTTTTTACATAAAATAGGCTTACGTTTGACTTCGATCTCGCTTGATGGAAGGCGAATAAGACGGAGTAGGAGGAGGAGTATGAGTTAAATCATAATTACTGAAGTTTGTAACAAAGTACAGCGCTGCGGTGGATATAATTGGCCCTCTAATCTCAATCTAGCTCTTGTTCGGGGTGACTACAATAACAACCTTAAAGTGGCGTCTCATTACCGAAAAATGGGTTATAACTGCCGGGCGACTGTATAAGATGTCTCAGAACTGGGGCCTTACCATGACGTACTAATTCCGACCCCGTTCAAGTTTTAGCTGTCACTTTTAGTATGAATCTGACAGCAAGCGAACCTAAACTGAAACGCATTAAGACGTCATGGTAAGGCCCCTGTTCTGGAATATTTCAGCAAACGGTTGGGTTAGTACCCAAGCGCATGTTAATCTGATCCACTTTTTCAGTAGTCAAATAAAAAGTGAATATAATAAAAATAGCATTCACCAGATTACTAATGTACCTACTATTAAAATAAATAACACTACAACACTATCGAATCTATTCGATATTTTTAGTAAAAGACACATTTGATGGTCATGCTGTGACTCCTGGCATACTCTAATTCTAATATAACAATATCAGATTCATTCGAATTCAAAACTGTCTAACGATTATCCAAAGAGAAAAATTAGAGTTATTCAGTGTTAATAGAAGGTAATATCTAAGTAGGTGTGTCTGAGTCTAAATATAGCCTTCTGTTAAACATCCATCAGATCTATCTTCTTTAAACTACTTAACGTAACGTAAGCGTATTTTTCAATTCTTCAGCTTCGTATACCACTAGCTGTTGCCAGCGACTTCGTCCGCAAAGAATTCGTTTATCGCTATCCCGCGGGAACTATGCAATTTTCCGGGATAAAAAGTAGCCTATGTGCTATTCCAGACTTTTCCCTATCTATGTGCCGAATTTCATCCAGATCCGTAGGGCCGTTCTGGCGTGATTGAGTAACAAACAGACATCCATCCATCCATCCATCCATCTATCCATCCATTCATACTTTCGCATTTATAATATTAGTTAGATTACAGTATCACATTCATCCACCCTATTTACGGCAAAGAACAAAACACGGATTAAGATTCAAATCGTGTCGTGAATAGGGCCTTTCCTTTTAAGGCCCAATAGCCCCCTACGTCGCAGGTGCTCCCCCTCAACCCTACATCGCTAATTGTCTGTTGTTTATGCAAACAAATTGATGTTACGCATAAGTTGCGCACGGCTTAACGACTAGCTCCTGTGTAGAAGCCCTTATACTGAGTCGAGTGAAGGTAAACAACGAGAATGAGAATTAGGCGTTATAATTTTTGTAGCTTTCGTATCTGTTCACCAATGATAGAACACGGAATAGATAAGACTTAAGGAAGTATACCAAGTAGAACCTGCAATGACTGGTTTGATTTTCTTTGTCTGAATAGTTTTGTCTATGAGTAATTTTAGGCTTTTTGTAAAATATGAAATCGAGCCAGTGGGTTTTCTGACGGAAGCGGGAATCGCTTCTATATTTTAAAGCCTTCATCAAAGACTAAAATTTGTTAGTACTTCCACCGTGTCTGTTCTAGGCAGTTAGGATCCAGATTCTGCCCGCTACCCATTACAAGTTCTAATCCGCACTGGACATGCGTGAAAATTACAGCCAAGCCCTCTCTGTCTGAGAGGAGGAGTATGCCCAATAGTGGGACGTATTATGGTCGTGTTCGTCGAGACGGTCGAGATGATGGTAGCCACAAAAGTTAGAGGTAATTACGTAGCGCTAAAAAATCCTATGCTCTAGTTAATCATATACCTTGAATTGTATAACAATGGCATGAATAGTTAAAATATTATAGTCCATAAAATTCACGATAAATATCACGCATGATAATTTCTAGATAAAATAAATGCAACGAGTAATTTGCGTAGCGACCTTATTGTAAAAACAATACTTGCAAAGCAAATCATTCTTTACACCAATTACTTAATTCAGCATACCTATTGTTTTTATCTAAAATAGTCGTGTCGTATGTCTATGAAAAATCGGTGTAAAAAAATAGAAGCGCCTTCAAATGTAGCATATTTCCGCCTATAGATTTCATCATCATCTTCCTAGCGTTTTTCTCGGCATTTGCCACGGCTCAGTGAGCCTGGGTCCGCCTTGACAACCCCATAGATTATGTGGAGTTATAACTTCCAATAAAAAAACAATTAATAAAAATTGGTCCATTCAGTAAAAGTGTATGCGTGGTATACATTAAAAAAATATAATATATACAGGTCGACTTGAGAAACTCCTCCGTTCTTTTCGTCGGTTGAAAAATGTAGTGTATAAATCAGCGCACGTAAAAAGAGCTCCTGACCTGGCAATATACCTGCGCATGAAGGAAATACGTACCAAATTGAGTTTTTGAATCAATTTTTTTTTTGTCATAAATGGAAAGATCATTATATAAGTTTTGTCAGAAAAGTATTTTTAGTTTTTTTTTATTCGCTATAATTAACGAGTTATACTGATTTGAAAATTGATCGTCGAGTACCGCACCGAAAACGCACCGACAGTTCCCGAACAAGGCCGAGCCGCGTGTGACGTCACAATGTTAGTTTCCACTCGTAGTTAGTATACAGGTGATACAGTTTTTTGACTTTAATCTACTCTATTCTGTTATTATCCTACTATTATTATAAAATGCTAGTGTTTGTGAGAGCGTGTTTGTTTGTGACTCTTTCACGCTAAGACGGCTAAACAGAATTTGGCATAAACGAAGTTTATTATAATTATAACCTGGATTTACGTACCGGCTATAGTAGGTGTCATTCAAGATGGATGGCATCCACCGTGGTTCTTATTATTTTGTAGTTAAAGGTTAATTTTGATACATCTACGAGTCTTTGTGGATGGCACTATCTATACTTCTATCATGCTTCTATCCCAACATTTCCACGGTACCGGGATTTAAAACCATAAAATTAGATGAGAATAGTGATGAGTACACTTTGGTAGTACCTAACTATTTATATGAATAAGTAAATAAGTCGTGGGATTTCAGTTGAAAATCCCGTTGATTTTGTCCCAGGGGAATTTCATAAGAAAACCCGGAATTTCGAGCACAAAGATGGCGGATGACATTTTGACACTATGACACTAAAAATGTTTATGGGTGTCGTTTTTGAGTAATTTGGTGGCTCTGAGCCCGATTTTGGCATAATTTTTTGAATCCTAGATGGCGGATGACATTTTGACACTTTGACACTAAAAATGTTTATGGGTGTCGTTTTCGAGTAATTTGGTGGCTCTGAGCCCGATTTTGGCATAATTTTTTGAATCCAAGATGGCGGATGACATTTTGACGCTTTGACACTAAAAATGTTTATGGGTGTCGTTTTCGAGTAATTTGGTGGCTCTGAGCCCGATTTTGGCATAATTTTTTGAATCCAAGATGGCGGATGACATTTTGTCACTTTGACACTAAAATGTTTATGGGTGTCGTTTTTGAGTAATTTGGTGGCTCTGAGCCCGATTTTGAGATACTTTTTTGGATCCAAGATGGCGGATGACACATTTTGACATTACTGACACAAAAAACACAAAAAAGTGTAAAATGTTACTCGAAAACGACACACAAACATTTTTAGTGTCATAGTGTCAAAATGTCATCCGCCATCTTGGATTCAAAAAATTATGCCAAAATCGGGCTCAGAGCCACCAAATTACTCAAAAACGACACCCATCGATATTTTAGTGTCAAAATGTCATCCGCCATCTTGGATCTAAAAAAATATTCGAAAAAAAAATGCCAAAATCGGGCTGTTTTACTCTCCTCACCCGGAACACATCAGCGCAAGCATTGCTGCTTGGCGGCAGGATTGCTAAGATGCTCTGGTACAGTCGACGTCAAAGATATCTTTACACTTTAGTGCCTTGTCGCTCCAAGCACTTTTACAACTTCATATGAAACTTCAAACATTATAGTTACAACCACTTACAACGACAAGGCACTAAAGTGTAAAGATATCTTTGACGTTGACCGTACCTAGCGATCCGGACGGACCTAGAACAAGGCTCTTACACCTGCAAAAATTCCCATTGAATACATAATACAATTCCACAGGATTATAAAAAAAGTAGGAATACCTATCAACCACAAAATCTAGCCATTAAAATTTACGTACGGTCGAAGAAACTGAATCACATACCTAACCTACCTAATACAATTTAGCAATAATTTCTCTGGCAGGGTGTATGTTAAAATTCCACAGTGGTAGGTAAGCGATTCAGTATCTTTCACTGTACTTAGGTACTTTATTAAGTGAAATCTCAGGTCAAGTAAAATCAATCCAGTTCACATCAGAAACATTATCAGGATTAAGCTTTTATTACCTACCTACACATGACTAAAAGAAAAATTTACTTAGTATCACGTGATACGCGTGCTCGTTTGCCACCTTATTTCATAAAAGAAACTTCAGCAGATATTTTTTGTATTAAATTTCGGATATTTTTAGTCAAATCAGCCGTTAACCCAGTACAGTCGTGAAATTGCTTTAACATTGTGACGTCACAGCCATGGCGACCAATCATGGCCCGTTCCCAGTCAAGTGGTCATATTTCAAATTTCATCAATTTTTAATCGCTTATAATTAATTAAAAAAAAATATTTTAAGAATTCTTTGAATTAGATATTATATAATATGTCATAAAGTTTTAAAAAACATAAAAAAAATCGATATTTTTTTTAAATTCAAAGACTCAATTGGCGGGAGCGGTGGGGGACGCTACTATACTAGGTGCGCAAACGTATCCCCTCCACTAGCCACCCAGAGCTCTTTTTACGTGTGTTGACTTTATATCGTTGCGGTAATATACATGGTGTCACAAACACCCCCTAATAATAATTCACTGGGGTATATAACCATAGCTATAGCAGCAAAAAAATATATTTTGAAAAAAATTTAAGTATTTTTTAATATTTTCTAAAGGAATGGTAGTATTAACTATAACCATTCCTATAGAAAAAAAAAATTTACTCCAATTTTTTTCAAAATATAGTTAAAAAAAATCTTTTTTTTACATTTTGTATAGGAATGGTAGTAATAACTATAACCATTCCTATAGAAAAAAAAAAATTACTTCAATTTTTTTCAAAATATAATTTTTAACTTCTATAGCTAAGGTTATATACCCCAGTGAATTATTGTTACGGGGTGTTTCTTACACCCTGTATTTCAAATCGATGATTTACACAAAGTTAGACGTAACAAAAATATCGAATAATAACTAATTAAATCGTTAATGAGCATTAATTTGCGTATGGCTGATCAATTATGTGTTGATATACATATAAAGAATATCGATAATTTATTCTTTATCCTGTGAAGTCGAGTTAATTACGCATTTATTTACGCACGATTGACCAATTATGCGTAGACATATGTAAAGGGGCTTACCGCTGCAGAATATAAGAAAATAAATTTTCGATACAACCATGAAGTCGTGTTTGGTAATCCTTCTGTTGGTGGCCGTTCTGTCCTGCGTGGCGGGGAGTTCTGGTTCGTTCTTACTTCGTATATAGTAGCTGCGGTAGTCAGTAAAATTTATGTATGTATTTAACCTGTTCCCAACATGTAACGTGATTTTATACTCCGTCTTAAAATTAATCCCAATCCATGTTAAATATTTTCTAGGATTTTTTGACAAATTGTAAAAAAATCTATACATTGTTGATGGATATGTTCAAAATGTCAAAGGGGTGATTGAACCATAGACCGGCCGCTTAAGAGGAAGAGGGTTTAGGTTAGGAGCAAGGGTCCATTAACACTGGAATTCTATTCACTTGCGAGGAAATCAAGTAAAAATTGTTTAATTAGCAGCATTTTTAATTTTTGAAACATGCCATTTGAACAAACTATTGCTCGCGCCATGTTGCCCGCGCACCCACCACCGCACCACCACACCCGCCGCCGCACCGCACCGACCGCACCACATTACTTCTTGGCCTAGACCGTAAATGTGAAACTTCTTGGCTTCATTTCGCGACATTAACGCGTACATTTCCGAGTACTTTCATTGTGCCGAAAATATTTTTTTCTCTATCGAACAGTTTATTTAACATTTTGTTACCTCTTCAAATTAAAGAGTTAGACGGTGGTTAAAATTTGTCGTAACTCCATAACATCTAAAAATCTATGTGGTATGGGTCAAATATTACTTTTTCACGTGTTCAGTTGTGTTTCTCTCCGCTGCTGCCACATAAAATAAAAGTAAAAGTCGTAAAATAAAAGGGTAGTTTGGAAAATATATAAAATATGGGTAGATTATGTTTACTTAAAATGTTAAAAATTACTAGAGATTATGTTTACTTAAAAATTAGTAGGTAAACGTTGGTTTGCATGGTTAACGCTTGTGCTCACTTTGAGAATGATCCCGTAGACTCTACGGCGTAGAGGGATCGAAACGCATTATTGTTTGTGGTGTAGGGGATAGTTAAGTTTGTGGGATTTATATGTGTTTTTGTGCCAGTAGTGGAGGGAGGGATTCCATGTCCATGTAAAAACATTTATATTTCGCACAGGCTTGGCTATCTTGCACGTAAGTAGCTGAGCAGCAAGGTAAATGTTTTTGTTGATTAAGTTCAATACTAAAATTAAATAATTTGAATAAAAGTTAGTTATAGTTAATAAGAAAATAAAAATTACTCTGTGATACACATTTTTGTTCTGTAATTAAAATACAATGAAATATCCAATGTGTGTGTTACACTATTGTCTTAGGCTTAATTCCTGTAAAAATTCTGTTGTTTCTATTTTGTTGCTTATTGGAAAATAAACGTTTTGAATATCCAATTTAGGTTCCTTTGAGAATTCTTGTTAAGTTTTAGGCAAGGCTAAAATCTCGTGTATCATACACGAAGACACACTAAGCAGTAAAAAACATTTTTTTATGGTATTTGAATTTGTTATTACATGGATACCCCTATGGTAAAGAAGAAAGTAAATTACCTACAGTAAGTTGTTTTGTACTTAAGAGAGTGCATTTCTACTGAGCTGGCAACGTCGCATTTTTGGTGTTTTTTACGATTATTTCACGGAAATTGAATGAAAGTTTCAAATGTGCGTCTGTATAGTAGTTCCAGCCATTTATTTTCTCGATGACAGATCTATTTGATAGTTATAGTGTTGTAACCAAATAAGTGATCTGTAGATAGGTACGACATCGATCCAATTAAAAAAAATTACCTGTCATTGTAATTATTTTATTTCATTGTTGATACCTATCTATACTTATATTAGGTACTTATATTATAAAGAGGAAAGATTTGCATGTTTGTAATGAATAAACTAAAAACTACTGGACAAACAAAAAATATATTTCACCATTAGAACGCTACATTATTACTGAGTAATATAGACTACTTTTATCCCGGGAAAAAATTAAAACGCGTACAAAGTCGTGGGAACACATCTAATTCAATATACACAATACCAGTACAATATCGATATTTCAATCATAACATGACTATGTGTATTGCCATAGAATGTAACTTTATTAAAACGTTTATTATTTATCGTACTTTAAAAAAAACTACTCCATGTTATGGACTCAATTTGTCTTAGATGAATATTATATGGGATCAAGGAACAAAATTAGGTAGTTGTCGTATTTTTTATACCTCGCATTTAAAAGTTAATTTTTGCGTAACTAAACGCAGTTACATTCTACTGGAGCTGTCATCGAGAAAATAAATGATTGGAAGTACTATAGTGCACTTCGTTTTTAGTGTATTAATGTGTCTGATGCAATAATTTATCGTGATGGACTTTAATTTTCTTAATAAACTAGATATTATAATATTATTATATTTTTATCCCTTTAATGCGTACTCTATCCATACTTTCAAACTTACGAATTTATAATATTAGTAGGATTAGTAAGTAATGTAACAGTTTATTAAAAACTAAATAGTCCTTTGTAAAACGATATGACTTTATTCGTTCATATTGGTTTCACATCGTGGGAATTTAAATCACCATAAAATTGATTACCTACGAGTTTATTTACATAACGCAATATGTATTGTGTGACTGAGCGATTTCTTTAAGTGTCGTAAGTATATAAATCGATTGTTATTAAACGGGGCACAGATACACTGAGACCTGCATAATGAAGGCGTACTTTGTATTCGCATTTTTAATCGCTGCTTTATCTACTGTGGCGGGTGGTTTTGGTAAGTAAAAATATGTTTTTTGATATATATCTATAACAAATGCCACAGAATCAAAATGCGATAAAATGTGTAGTGTCGCCAGTGTCACAAGTTTGTATTTATGATAACTTTTGAGGTCAGTCCTTTGTTTCACTGCGACTTATCAATATTTATGTTATTTAAACTCTCTTGAGACAAAAATTATACTTTAAAAGTACGTAAACGCTTTAACTGACGATTATAAGTCGATAACAGAACTATCCGATTAGTTTCGATCTTCTTGGAAGATCTTTTTCAAGCCACCCACGGCTCCCACGCAGATTTAGTCTGACTGATCCACTTACCTACCTATTATAAAACAAAGTCCTCCCCCACGTCTGTTGGCGATAAACTCAAAACTACTGAACCCATTTTTGTGTGGTTTTCACCACTAGATAGAATGATTTACAAGGAAGGTTTAATATCGAGGTTTTGCGTAAATTGGTTAATGTAATCTATAATTATTGGAAATATCTGGAAAGGTCAACCTGTCTGGGGTCTTTTTAATTCTGCGCGGACGGAGACGCTGGCAGTACCTAATCTATTTTTAATCGTGAATTAAACAATCAATTCGTAGTTTTTACCAGTGCCGTAACTATAGGGTGACAGGCCCCCAGCCCTACGGGGTCCCGAACTGGCTTGGCCTTGAGCACAGAAGGGAAGATGATGCACTTCTTTATAGTGAGGAAGGGCTTATCTAATGAATTTGCCGCGGGCCCGTGACGTTAAAGTTACGCCACTAATTTTTACTTGCCAATATTGTTACAGCACCTGGATCCCTGGAAGCAAGGAGAGATAGTCTAGATATTCCGTGCTATCATATATCGCCAAAAGCCTGTCTTAAGGATTGTGCGGCATGCTGTCTGAGGAGCGGGCATGCTGGTTCGGATTGCGATTTATATAATGTCTACTACCATGCCAAAACATGCGAATGCAAAAACTAGCTGATAACAGGTAAAATAAATTTTACTTTTGCGAAGGCTCCGTCTGCCGTGCTATGACAAAACACTGTATCTCGAGTTACAGTGTTTTGTGGTAACATCAATAATTGAGCTTCTAAGCCCCCCATCTATATTTCAACATTGATAGATTACACATTTTGTATCGGAAGTATTGAAAATCATCACAGTAATTTGGACTGTATCTGCAAAGACTTACTACAATTTCAGTAAGTACATGTTGTTGTTGTTGTTATTGTCGTTTATTTATTAAATTGTCGCGTAATTATTTATTTATTTTTATTCATTCATTGTATAGTCATGTACATTATTTACAGATGTTATTAAGAATTTTGGTTAGTCCATGACGCCCTGTAAGGGCACACAATAGTAATAATACAGTTACAATTTAGAGTAGTAAACTCTTAAAGACTAAATTAAATTTCATTTCATGCATTCTATGTCTATTTTAAATTAATAATAACGCTAAGTTGTCAAATGATTACAATATAAAAAAGAGAAAATGGTCATGTCATGAATAGTAAAAATAAAATCAATAGGTATTTATATATCAGAATATTAACTATATATTATTTTAAATTTCAGAGTGATTAACTAATTACATTATTGAGATGTCTATTTCATTTAATTTAATCTAATTTAATCAAAATTTAAGGTTCAGACTTCATTTAAGAATTCATCAACCGAGTAGTAACATTTATTAATTAAGAAATTCTTTAATTTACTCTTAAAAGTGTTTATACAGCTTTCTTTTCTGACATTGTCTGGGATCTTATTAGTGATCTGGGTACATTTATATTGGGGGCCATTTTTAAATATGGCTAATTTAGATTTCGGCAATAACAGTTTATTTCTATATTGGGGCCTACTGGTATCCAATTCTCTGCCAGCCTTGAACAGCTCGGGGTGTTTGCGGACAAACATTGCCGCTTCCAATATATAAATAGAGGGTAGGGTTAGTATTTCATGTTTTATAAAATGTTCACGACAACTTTCTGGAATACGAATGTTAGCTAGAATACGAATGCACTTTTTTTGCATGACGAATAATTGTTTAGCTTCATTGCAATTTCCCCACAGTACCACACCGTATCGGAGCCAAGCAAACGCGTATGCGTAATAGGCGGACAGTGCACAATCAAAATCCGTGTTAACTTTTAGTACGTTTAGGGCGTATATAAATTTAGATAGCTTTGTTTTTACATTTTGAACATGAGCTCGCCAGTTTACATTTGAGTCTATCACTATTCCTAATAATTTAGATTCTGTTACTTCTTCGATGTCATTATTATTAACTTGTAATTTTAATTGTAAAGGATTTTTTTGTATAGGTTTAAATTGTATTATTTTAGTTTTCTTTAAATTAATGTCCAAATTGTTTTCGCCTAGCCATTTCCCTACAGTGTCAAGTGCATGTTCAAGCTTCAAGTTACATTCAGTGCTGTTTGTGCCGTTTATAAGTATTGACACGTCATCGGCAAACATTACGCATTCAGTGTCCGAATCTAGCACCCTCGAAAGGTCATTGATGTAGACCAGAAACAGTAAACAAGCACTAACACTTCCCTGCGGAATCGAGCAAGTTGTATAACGAGTTTGTGAGGAGATCGCCGTTACTTCTTTGGTGACATTGTCGTAGTAATCTATCTGCACGTATTGACTTCGATTTTGGAGGTAAGATCTATACCATTTATATGCGCTACCGCGTATTCCTATGCTATATAGTTTTGTTAGTAAGGTTTCATGGGAAACTCGATCGTATGCCTTGGTCATATCGAGGAGTAGCCCAACCCCATATTTTTTATTATTTATATGTTCAAGTATTCGTTGGATGTATTTATATACCGCTAGGGAAGTTGAAAGATGTTTTCTAAAGCCGTATTGATTCTTATCTAGTAAGCTGTATTTTTCCAAAAAGTTATATATTCGATTCGACATACTTTTTTCAAATATTTTTGAAGTTGACGGCAAGATCGCAATGG
Organism: Pandemis heparana; assembly: GCA_963854515.1. Taxonomy (NCBI): domain Eukaryota; kingdom Metazoa; phylum Arthropoda; class Insecta; order Lepidoptera; family Tortricidae; genus Pandemis; species Pandemis heparana. Next base: position 4,054,046 of record OY978020.1, on the reverse strand, counting down.
GACGGTGTTGGCTTGGATTTGTCGCGTCACCTCCTGGCTTTAAAATTGGTTTGATTTTAGATATTTTTAGTAGGTCTGGAAATGTACCTTCGGCAAATGATTGGTTAATTAGTCTTGTTAATGGTCCCACCAACTCATTTTCGCATAGTTTTATTAACGTTGTCGGTAACTCATCATTGCCGAGACTTTTTTTATTTTTAAGATGTCTAATAATTTTTGTTATTTCGAGTTTTGTGACTGGCCGTATGTATATAGAATTTAGGACGGAGGTAGGTATTGCGCGGGGGCGATCATCACGCCGCAGGCGCGGGCTTGCGTTTCCCGACGGCAATGATTCACCCACCGAGGCGAAGTATTCGTTTAATATATTTGCTACTTTATGAGGTGATTCGATTGGTACATGCATATCAGCAGTTTTGATAATCATGTTTTTGTAATTCCGGTGTTTCTTTTTGTTAAGGGTATTGTTTATGATTCCCCACATTGTTTTTGTTCTATTTTTTGAGGTTTTCATTTTCCCTGCATAATTTAATCGTTTTGACTTTTTAATGCATTTTTTTAAGATACTTTCATATTGTTTATAGTGCTTCTGAATGACTTCGTTTTTACTCGTATTAACTAATATTTTTAACTGTCTTTTGTGCTTACACGATTTTTTTAAACCTGTCGTTAGCCAATTCGGCGTGCCTCATGGCATAGGCCTCCTCCGTGTATTGGAGGGTTTGGGCTATAGTTCCCACGCGCGCCCAGTGCGGATTGGGAACTTAACACACACAATTGAATTTCTTCGCAGATGTGTGCAGGTTTCCTCACGATGTTTTCCTTCACCGAAAAGCTCATGGCAAATTACAAATGTAATTTTCGCACATAAATTCCGAAAAACTCAGAGGTGCGAGCCCGGGATTTGAACCCACGACGCTCTGCTTGAGAGGCCACGGGTCAAACCACTAGGCTACCACTTACTTAATCGTTTTGACTAATATATACTCAAGATAAGATTAACAGCCTCAAACTATGCGGCAAACTATAAAGCAATCCTCAAAATCATTTCAGTCAGAAGCACGTTGACAATCGAATTCGGAAGGGGTTTTAAATAAGTTTCTGTCAAAAATTCAGCATTTATGTATATCGTCGCTATCATTATGGTTTGCCCAATAAGAGACAGCTATATGGCGGCATAACTGTGTCCCTTACGCTGAATAGAACTTGTCACGCATTAAGTGATTGTGGTATTAGAATTGTGATCGATCTTTTTGTTACAGACTAGTTGGCGCTCGCGATTTCGTTCGCGTGGATTTGACTTCAAGAAGAGAAGAAATTTAATGTTGTTGTTATCTTTTCGTGGTAATAAAAAAATCTTCTGGACATTTAAAGTATTTGGAACTTAATCTATATACCTACTTGTCGAAACGCCATGAAAATCCGTTTCGTAGTAAAGTTCCTAAAATTAAGGCACAATGTACCGCTAGGCCTCGCAAACGAGCCGCCCAATCCCCGAGAGATTCCTCCTCTGCTTGCACTGCGTTGTTAAAATTACCTAAGTCCGCAAACGTCGCCCGCGTTGGAGTCAGGTGCTTGTTCAGGAGTTCCACCAACTCATTCAAAGTCGAGGTCTCTACCTCCTTCGGATGACTTAGATTCCGTAGCAATAAGTACGCATCATACGATAAATGAGTTATTAAAACAGCACGTTTTTTCTCCTCGGTCTGAATATCATTCAGACTTAGAAATTGTTTGATTCGGTCCCGAAATATTTCCCACTCTTGACTTCTCGGATCGAAACATGGTAGGGTTCCGATGTTCATCGCCGCCAGTTGATATGTTCGGGAACGTTGGGAAACTCAAGGATATAATATAAATAATTCAAACTCAGATTTCTTAGGAAACGCTGTTTAAGAGCGTGCATCCCTGCTGAGCTGCCATGTCGCATTTTTGGTTATTTTTTGCGATTATTTCACAGAAAATGAATGAAAGTTTCAAATGTCCGTCTGTAGTGCACTTCGTTTTTAGTGTATTAATGTGTCTAATGCAATAATTGATCGTGATGGACTTTTATTTTCTTATTAAACTAGATATAGTGTTTATCCCTTTAATACGAAAATAAAAGTCCATCACGATTAATCGTTGCATTGGAGACATTAATACACTCAAAACGAAGTGCACTACAGATGGACATTTGAAACTTTCATTCATTTTCTGTGAAATAATCGCAAAAAATCACCAAAAATGCGACGTTGCCAGCTCAGCAGGGATGCACGCTCTTAATGACTCACACCCGTCAATGACAATCTAGAACACATCACTTTTACCATCTGCGCGTGAAGAGAAGAAACTGGTACATTCTACGTTTTTTCTTTACTCCCAGACCAGCATGATACCTATAGTCTTTTTAACCTCCTTTTAACTTTAACTCGCTGTTACCTACGTAGCATCTTTCTCAAGCATATTCATGTCTTCGATGCGGCATGTACCAGGGTAGCGAAGATTCGATAACGGCCGTGCATCGGTAATGGCAATCGATGCAGTCGCGACGCAGCCGGCTTGCACCGTCACGTTCCAAGCCGCTATAGCTATATAAAGGTGCGACCACACCGCCGCTTAAAAAACGGTGACGTTACGGAATAGCAACAGAATGTATGAAGAAACGGCGAGAAAACGTGACGTCTACGATACGTCACTGTGTATGCGCGCTATGTGTTCGCACCCTAATTCGCAAACTGCGACCGTTTCATCGTACTCTACAAGATGCATTAGAATTGTACCGAAATATTTCTGCAGGTGGGTACAGCTTTCAATGAACAGCCCCGTAAATATTTTTCATGGCTGACATCGTCGCTCAGCGACTAAAGCCTCCTTTCTTTCTTCCTTTATTTACCAATAAGAGATTTAAAAAATATGTATTTTTTTCATAGTCATTTTTTATTCAAAATTTGGGCGTCACTTTGGGGGGGGTCGAGTCACGGGGGCACGTGCTCCTCCTCCCTCCCCCAGACAGTATTTTTGTGTATTGTGGACACACTACAACATACAACGTACAAGTTTATTTCTAGCAGTTACCTTTTTGTTGTTTTTTTTTGCCCGTTGGCTCCTTGTGACCCTCTAGAAAAATCCTGGATCCGCCCTTGGACTGCGTACACCCAATCCATTTCAGTTTCGGTTGACCCCAAACCGGTTAATTACAAAAACTGGTTTTCGATCCCTGCACGTACCCATGTGCTAACTATCTCCATGACCAAAAAACATTTTTTGACGTGATAATAACGTCTTATAAATTGATGAACACCGGCTGCACGCAGGAAAAAGTGTCACGTTGTCACGTTCCGCGTGACATCAGTATGCTTATTGTAAGTTTTCGATCACAAAATACGTCTCGACCGCGTTTGCGTTAAAATGTCAAATACTATGAGAAATTTTAGTTGTCGTTTCGTTCCGCTTGTGGCGCTGTTCATTTTCCCATAGTAATTGAAACGTTAACGCGAACGTGTTCGAAACGTTTGTCGTGCCTAAAACTTACACTAGACTCTGAGCCTCTAGTGTAAGTTTTCGTATAAAAACGTCTCGAACGCGTTAAAGTAAACGTCTCAATTACTATGGAATAGTTTGCAGCGCCACCTGTGGATCGAAACGACAACAAACTGTTCTCATAGTATTTGACATTTTAACGCAAACGCATTCGAGACGTATTTTGTGACCGAAAACTTACACTAAGCATACAGACCTAGCAGTTTTCATCAATGTTTCTTTATCACGTTTATCACGTAAAACTGTAAACCGACTTTACAGATACTACAGTTTTTTTTGGTCTTTGAAGAGTTTTGTAATTTGGAAATTCTGGCCTTCTACACGTTGTCAATCTCACACTGGTTAAATTGAGCATTCATATTGAGACTAATATTTTGATTGTTTGATAACGGAGAGTTACTTCAACCAGATAACCCGGATTCATTGGATATCCTGGTACTATTAGAAATAATGATCGCTGCCGTTTTGAAATGAAAATAGAATTTAAAAAATTGGATAAAAATGTTAAGCTCGCGTCAGACGTAAGACGGAGGGAGAGTTTAAGTACCAGGATATCAGAATCCTCTAAGAGCTTATTTTGAAATACGAATGAAGCTAGAGTCGCGTTCGATTTTTGAAGTGTACGTAAATTTCGTCGCCCTAACATACCAATGTGCGTTTGACCTAGTGGTTTAAGGTGTGGAATAACAGTGCGTTCTCTCAAGTGACCGCGGTTTGAATCTCGAGTAGAAAAATTTTTTTTTTGCGCGAGTGTGTGTGCGTGTATTAGTTTTCACTTCTATCGGCACTCTCGGAGTGCTACTCGGTGTGTTTTTTTTTGTTATAGACTTCGTTCATGTTGACTTGACTTCTAGAGAGAAGAATTTTAATTTTAATGTAATTATGATTTCTAAACGACACTGAAAATTAGAACACAAAAAAATCCGAAAAGTAAACCTATGGCCGGGAATCGAACCCGGGTCCTCGTCATTCCGTGACGCGTGCTATACCCCTACACCACCCATAGCAGGTGAGTAAGCCTCCGAATTTTTCTATCTGTTACCAACTGTCACGTGACCTTGTCACTATGCGAATATTTGTCGCTAAGCGTCATCTGTTTGAATGATGTGTCAGTGTGACTGTATGTGTGTGTGTGTGTGTGTGTGTGTTATGATTGTTTGGACCCGGTACAATTGCGGCCCTGTCGTGATACTATATGTGATAATTTTCGTACACTAACAAGTTGCAAAAGTGTGCGACTACCTGACACAGAGCTCGCGTCATCGCCACACCAAGAAAGTAGCGTTCACTAACATGTTCCGTGGAAGTTGGAACTCGTTAGCAAGTCTTTATCGAAACTAAAGTTTTTCGGAGCTGAGAACTGAATGTGGGCAGCCAAAACGCTGATAAGGAAAAACTTGGCCGCTACGTGAGCCCTTTGAGTCGAGTTTCCCATTGTGACCTCTCTTAGCGAGCGTTCGTTTATCGATTACATTCATTCTGATTTTAGGTAGTACAGCCGCTTAGGAAAATATCTAGGAACGTGAGCGGAATACGCAATAACGTCTAGTTCATAGCGCGGAGACGTTTTGACGCGGGGAAAGATTTGTGATGATGTGTTTTAGATGTAAAAGGAAGCCGCTTCAGCGTAATGAGCAACATCACGTCTTTATTTCTTACGGGGTAGTCAGAGTCTAAAGTAACAAGACCTAAAGGCCTCGTTTGTGATTGTGAACGCAAAGGTGGAAAGGGGAATCAAAATAGTTGTAATAGATGTTGGAGCTTGGGTGGTGCTGCAGGTGTTAGGATCGTATAAGAACGAATAAGAACGCTTTATTATTTCAAACCTTACGTTATATACAGTTGGATTGTCGCTGATACAAGCAATATGCGTTTATGTAGCAGTAAACTATTGTGTTACTGCTAAGCACTGAAAGTTGCCAATCGCCATACTACATAGTGATGGGTTGCTAGCCGCAAGATTCCTAAGAGTTTTGCCCATTCCCTTGATGAGCTTTTACCATCTGCGCGGGAAGAGAAACAACGGTACATTCTATGTTTTTTCTTTACTCTCAGACCAGCATGGATGTTTAGCATAGACGTATTTGTAACATTATGTACAAAAATGCTCTTTAATGATCTGAATTATCGTAACACTAGCTGTTTCCTGCGACTTCGTCTGCAAAGAAGGCGTTTACGCTATCCCGCGGGAATTTTCCGAAATAAAAAGTAGCCTTTGTACTATTAAAAATAAAAAAACATTTCATTCAGACCACATAAAACAAAATTGTCCATATTATTGTTAGTAATGTTAGTACCTAACACAAGAAAGAACACAAGAATCTTATTTATATAACTACGTCACTGTTAAACTTAAATGAAGAGAGGACCAGTGCCTGGCAAGGCCACTGTCCGTAGTCTCGGCCACGACTATTCCAGACTATTCTCTATCTATGTGCCGAATTTCATCCAGATTCGTTGGGCCGTTCTGGCGTGATTAAGTAACAAACATCCATCCACCCATCCAAACTTTCGCATTTATTATTAGTTAGATTTGAAAAAATATATATAATATAATTATGTTTGTAGAAAATAAAGGGTGGTCAAACGATACTCGTACATTTGTCAAACTTTTGTCGAACGTCTTAAATTCTAAAATTCTCCTAAAAATTAACGTCCATTTTCGACTTCAAAGTAACACGCACTACACCCAACCCCTTCGCAGGCTTGCAAACTGACTCAAACCGCTCCATAACCCATAACCGAGGTCAGGTTAACCGCATTATCCATAACACGCATAACAAACGGGGATCGGCGTCATTTCGTGTTGCGGTTATAATTAATTACATTGTAGTCTAAAGATGGTGACAGCTGTGGACTAAAGGCCGCACACACAGGCTTTAATACGAGGCACTTATGGTTGAAGTATTAATGTTTTACCCAAAAGTCAACAAAGAACATTGACGTATAAATTAGGCTGAATGCTTTCTTGAACCTTCGCTGTTAGCCAAGCAGCAATTTAAAAAAAGATCGGTGTATTAATGAAAGTTCGAAATTCAAATGGAAAGGTAATTCTCGTGAGATATGATTTTATAAAGACCACAAAATAAACTTTTAAACTTATGATTATAAGTTCAATATAATCGATGACTGGATTGAAAATTAAAAAGAATTTGCTCATTAGTGGAATGATGTGGGCTAATTTGGTTTGAAGTTTTCAATAGAAAACTGCCGTAAAATCAGATGTATTTGATTTTCTTATAAACAACGAAGTTTTTTGAGTGCCGGGTTTTAACCTGCGCTTCGAGGCTCTAGGTACGCGCCAAGCGTCCTACCAAATGGACCACCGGGACTCCGTCCTGATCAACTCACCGGAAAAAAACGGCAAAAGTGAAAATACACACACGCACACTCGCGCAGCTCTTCTTCGCGCAGATCCTGATATCCTGATAATTAAACTCTCCCTCCGTCTTACGTCTGACGCGAGTTTAACATTTTTACCCATCCAAAAAAGTGCCCAACGCCGCTAAAGAAGTTTTACTTCAAAAAACTTAATCACTTGATACGCCATAGGCCATCGCACATTGCTCTTCTCGGCTGATTTTGGCTTCGTAGAGCGTTGACTCGTTCTAACTTACGTGACGCCAATTTTATTGTCTCTTTCCAAAGACCGAAGTGCAACCTTTATACCGGGTACATGGGGTTGTTGGTCGCGACTTAGGCCGTTTGTCCACCGCCGCCGTCACCGTCACGTCACCGAGAACGAGATGACGGCGCCGAAGTAGCGGTACATACATTTCCTTAAGTCGGCGCCGGTGGACAAACGGCCTTACAGTGCGACACGGACGATGATCCGGTGTCTAGCATTAATTATTCCTAATCAGCTTAAATTTATTTCGCTTCAGCTCTTTAAAATCCGTGATAACAATGAGTTAGGTAACGTTCAAGTATCCATTGTTAATATTCGCTATTCTCTCAAAACAAACAAAACATTTTAAACAATGCTTTTGGCAAACAAAGAAAATCAACAACGTGAGATAACTGATAATAGAATTAAACACAAGATTTTTATAAACTTAAAATCTCCTTTTATTTCTCGTACAATTAAGAGATTTAGCTATTATCATAAAGTAATGAATAAAGTTCTTGGTAATGAAACTAATTATAACGAATAGGATCGCGTTTTGTAACTTTTCAAAAACATAACGTTTCGAGTCTTTTTCATTCGGGGTTGTATTTCACGAACCTCGGTCGTGAAGCAATTACAGCGTTTGAGAGACAATTATAAGTTGACCTGTTCTTAGGCATAATATAAACTGAACCGGGTATCCTGACGTAGCTCGGGCGTTTCTTTGACAAAAAGCCTGCCGACTCCGTATAATGCCCAAGTAAGAAAGGATCAGTTATGATGGTCGCTTCACGGGCGGCGTTTATGTCTTCAACGCCAGAACTATTAACTAACGAGACTAGCTCAAAACATCATATCATATAAATATGTAAAACCTTTCTTTCCACTATATTCACTATTCTATCACATACAGGACTTAATCACACAGTAACTTAATACTACCCCAACTCTTTGTGATAGCTTGTCGGTACAATTTTTTTATCAAAACCAAACCGTTGCATCGTTGTTAATGTCGAGGTAATTTAAAAATGAATTACCTACGTGAATAAGTCCCGAGTGTGAAAATTAGTTTTATCACAGTGATAAGTATCTCAGAAACATGAGACCACGCTAGTATAGTTCTTCTATGGACGTCATCAAGTTTTCCGGCAGTTGAGAGTTATCAACTTGCCTCTTCGCAGCTTTAGATTGTGTTTGAAGTGTTACCTTCTCCGTTGTAGTAAGAGTTGTTTTTCTTTCGTGTTCTTTTTTGCTTCTCTTGTGCAGTTTCCTCTTTGCCGTAGTCAGCATTAATTCGCCTGCGGCAGAGTCGCAAGGATAATACTTCTTTATGCTATACACTTCACATGTCGTCGACGTAATGTTCGTTTCTTGATCCCCTAAGTTTCCTTCTTCTATTTTTATAGCGTAAATTTGACCATCATTGTTGTATTTAGTTACGGTGACGGATTTGTTCCTTTTGACAAGATTTCTTTTCGGTGTAGTGTGGTTAGCTTTTTCGTCGAGTTTTTCTGCGCTTCTTTTGTTTCTTGACGGCCTGTAATGGTAGTAGCTAACAATCACGTCGTTTTCCAATTCTTGTGTGTTTGGTTTGGTTTTTGTTATGTGTGTGTATATCTTGTCAGCTCTTATGGCTCTCTCCATGCAATTTATGCATTTAGTGCACTTCAAATCAGTGAACACTGATTGTAATTCTGTTTGTGTCGACACCAACTGAGTATTGGGTTTGAGCAGGATTTTTTTACGAGCCATAGTTTGGCCGATCACCTTCTGGTCGCTGTATTCAAGTGCTGGTTTAGTGCCTGAAGAAGAAATAGAGACAATTATAACATTGCAAAATAATATAATAAGTATCTAGGATCCGCTTTGCACCCGTCTGTGAACTCCGTCCGTATTCCGTGAGAATATCGCAAAATCAGTTCATATTGCTTTCTTACGCGATAAATAAAGCCTTTATGCAAAATGTTAGCTTAGGAATTCAAAGGCTTTAAAATAAGCATTGTATTAGTTGTAATTAAAGTTTAATCTTATGTTAGAGATAATGTACTGATCTCCCTAAAAATTAAGTGAATAATAATTTGAATTTTGTGGATTCACATTTTTAAATACAACAACTGTCATTAAAACTACAAAAAAACCGTAACATTCTTTAAAAATAAAAGTAGTACCTACCTAAACCTCCCTCGGCTTTAATCGTTTGCCAAACAGTACACAAACGAACCTATTTTCTAGTTTTCGTAAGGAAAAACAACTTTAATAGATCTCACCTAGGGTTCGCGGTAGAAGCGTCACGAGCGCACATAACAAAAGAGAACTCATTAGTTCCATTTCCGTGGCCCTCGCTCAAGGTGTCTTCCCTTCTTGTAGCAGACAATCTTCTTATAAAAGTACGCTAACAAGCTTCGTTACAGCGCCGAGTTTAACAATCCCCTGCCCCGGCGACGCCTGCTGCTGTTAAGCGCTCTCTAGTGCTTGTTCAGTTTAGCGCACTGAAACTGCCGTAAATGTCGACAAACTACAAGGCCTTAACAGGACTTTTGACCCCAAGATACAGTTCATTACTGTTCTTATCCAACTGATAAGCTTCAGATTGTGACCAAGACGGATGCCGCTGTTGTAATGCATTGTTCTGAGGTAACTCCTCGCTTATATAATCGATGATGCGTGAACGAGGCGTGACTCGCCATGTTTACTCTTGCTTGTCTGTTTACTCTGAACTGCACAACCCCGCATTTGACAATTGACTGTTTACTTTACTCGTCTTGATTCGAGGCTATTGTGATGCTTGTTGATAGTTTATGTAACAATGCGTTTACCGGACAGTAGCATCCGCGTTACTCGCGCCTCACTCGTCTCCAACGATCTATTTTGGCTCCCGACGTATTAGGATAACATCGATGTAAACAGAAAAAAATAACACTGCGTATCTGAAGTATACGCATACGCTAAAGAGGTAAGTCTCGTTTCGCTTAATATTCCCGATTTGAGAAAAACGTTTATGTTCATGTAAGCTCAAATAAAATTACCATAAAATATATGGAAAGTGTAGCCGAGCAAAAAAGCGGAGCAAACTTCTTTTTTGTAACTTATCTCGTTATTCACAATGATGTGACTTTTATGACGTAGTCAGACTTTTTGGCTATTTGTTCCCTAAAATTGTTCAGATGTGTTTTTATGTGTGCACTTCGACAGAGAAGTGGAGTGCTTTAATTCTATTTAGTGCGGGGGTTCAACTTCTTCATTTTACGCAGTTGTAAAACTTTTTCATATAGATGCTTTCGTTTTCATACCGTACTATTTATCTATTTTTGTGGATAACGCCATATCATATTTCAGTAGAGTCGTATCGTTTAAGAGAAGAAAAATATTCTCGATGTTGTTTGGTAGACATTGAAAAGAAATGCTCATTCTGAAAACCAGCGCTGCGGCACAATTTGCTGAGTGGGGCCCTTTAGACGCTATTCAGCCTTTTATTTATGTAGGTATACTCATATATGTGTAGCATATTTTACAATTTTAAAACTTAGTCCTAATTATTAAAATACTAGCTGTTGCCAGCGACTTCGTCTGCAAAGTATTCGTTTATCGCTATCCTGCGGGAACTACACAATTTTCCGGGATAAAAAGTAGCCTATTGTGCTATTCCAGACTTTTCTCTATCTATGTGCCGAATTTCATTCAGATCCGTTGGTTCGTTCTAGCGTGATTGAGTAACAAACAAACATCCATCCATCCATCCATACTTTCACATTTATTATATTAGTCAGATACCAACCCCATTGTACGGTACCCTTTTTTTCATAGAAAGTGAATATAGTGGTGAGATAGGTGACATAAAGTAAAATGAACAAAATTGTCTCCAAACCAGAGTTAATGTATAATTTCACCCGGTAATTTAACTTTAACCTTACCAAATACAAACCGTAATACAATGGTACATTAAACGATACCCATCCAGTCCACTAAAATTCGTTCTCGACACCTAATCTGCTTCAAGGCATTCCCACCACTGTCTGAAATTAGAACTAGGGTTTAGTGTTCCCCCAAAGCTGGGACCTTTTGGGAATATCGCAGGTCATTGTGGTTTGGATCGGCTGGGACCCGACCGCCGCCGCATTGCAGAGCTAGGAGCTGTTAGATATATTTCTGATATAGCTAGATTGTAATTAAAAGATCCATTAACTATACGTGTTGTGGCTGAGTGAGCGGTGGATACTCAATTAGGAATTCGAGCTCGCTTCGTCGGGCAATCATGTAGCTGAAAATCGGATTTGAGGGACACGAAAATTTTTAAGCGATTTTAAAAGAGGAAGTTCTCACGATTTGTTTGTACGGTGTCAGTTGACATCTTCTCTGCCAATTTCTCTCTCTGCCTATTAACCGATTAAAACCCGAGATCATGTTGTGACTAATGATACTTTTTTTCGTGTATGCATCAAACGTGTCCCTATACATTTTATTTCAATCGATTAAATCAATTTAGGTATCTAATTATCTTTAAAAATAAATCCAGTTTAGGCAATGTTGGACCCAGATTGCAAAGTTACATCAATTTGTGTACCAACAGTGTTTGCTCTCTATTTGGCTCTTCTACTTTAAGCATCGTGATGCTACAGATGATTGAATTTAAATGTTTACTCTAATTTCAATGTTGTTATATTAAATGATTACAGACCGATTTGAGATAACAAAGCAGCGGTTTCCTGGAAAAATCATCATGCCGTTGATTTATGAATAATAATTTAACATTAATTTGGAAACTTAATTCTATCTCATAATATTATGCGTCGCTTGTATTTACAAAAGGATTAAATGTACTGTTGTTTTCACAATCTTGGTTCACACTTCATGATTCTCGTTTCTTTAAAATCATAACATACCTCATTTTGACCATGACTAACATCATTTCATTCAACTGCATCAACGTAGGTACTACCTACTGTAGCACTGATGTGTGTATGATGGCTATTTCTATCCGTTGGCTCATCACCATCATCAGCCTCTAACAGTCCACTGATAGATTATAATAATATTACCTACCTTTCTTCGGCTTGTCGCATCTAGACTCTTGACATTCCGCGTATAAAGGGCGTTCAACACTACTCGTGCCGAGTCGCGGTATCTTCAAGAATTCGTTTATCCCAACGTTGTCCTCTAGCTATAAACTAATGTAAACCAGTTTTTTCATTGATACGCATACATACTTAATCCGTTGGTAAGCCTTCGAGTAATAATTCTATTGCAGGCGGGCTGTACGAATCTATGACAACTGCGGTACCTATTGACTTCTTTCCTGTAGCTACCACGAATCACACAACCAGTTCAACCACAGCTGCCATCGACCAACTGACGCGATTATAGCGTACGAGAGTTAATGATATGTAATAATCGTTCGCTATCGCAATGTGAATCAGTAACGGTCATTGCTTACATATTTTTTCGTTGGCCTTACTTTACAGTCTGTTGTTTATGGCTCCTGTAACACCGTAGATTATTCGCTCTTTACAGCTCACTACGCCGCGTCCCGCGTTACTTTTTTATTAGTGACAGCATGTAACTACGGCATCACGAACAATGTCTGTACATCCGAATACAATGAAGTTAAATAGCCCAGAGCAAACTACCGTTATTCCCCGAGGCTCAAAAACCCATTTCGCTTATCGGCTACAACCAAACCTACGTACAATAAGCGTCTAGAGCGAGCGAACGTAAAACTGAGCTCTGTTACATCGAAACTGAGACGCAAACTGCTCGATTACTGTACTATGGTAACCTGTTGCGTGGAATGGATAGTTATAGTTGCTAAACTGAAATATGAAGCATGGAAAAATTACAGCTTTGATCGCGAATTCAGGCGAAATTGATGTAAGCTAATAAATACAAAATCCCCAATTATACCTCTTCACCACCCGATATTCCCGGTAAAAGTTGATGCCGAAATGATTTATTGCGTTAAAGGCTGGCTCAACTATTAACAAAAAACCGGCCAAGTGCGAGTCGGACTTGCGCACCGAGGGTTCCGTACAAACCTGTAGAACATTTACGGTTTTCGCAATGTTTCCTTTATCTGTGCTATGAGACGTTGCTTCGTACCAAATTTCAAGATTCTAAGTTCGCGGGAAGTACCCTGTACTAGGTTTTGATTCCCATGTGAGTTTCGAAAATTTGCAGAAATTTGCTGCATAAACGGCTGTATCTTTAAAATTTGATAGCGTTGGCTTCGAAGATTGATTTTTTCACAGCACCAAGGGACAGTAGACCTGAGTATTTAATATAAATTTTAGCTTGATACCTTCACGCGTTCCTGAGAAAAAGGGTCTTGACAGACGGACGGACGGACAAGAAAGCGATCCTATAAGGGTTTCGCTTTTTCCTTTCAAGGTGCGGAACCCTAAAAAGTATCCTTAATACTCCGCAATTGCACACGCAAGACACCTATTGTACGTTAGTACATTACAAATGTCTCAGGTCGCAGGAACTTGTCGCACGAGCCAAAAGCGAGGGCGATAAACATGCGACCAGAAGCTTTCTTTATCACCGCCCGAGGGTGTGTACACAATACGTCTTGTCCTGGTCAGGAAGTGGGTATTTCCGCTCGCGTAGGTGGTGGTAAATTGTTACTTACGGCCTGGGCCTACGTAAAGAATATTACAGATTAGAGAGGTTAGTTCCATTTAGGCAGTAGACAAAAAGCAAAAAAAAATAAATACAAATCAAGTTACCACGTTGCCGGTATATCCCTCAGGAGTGTGAATTTCTAAACGAACCTCAGCCGTGAAGCGATCGTATCGCTCAGCAGACCAACATAACTTGACCTGTTTGCTGGCAGGCATTATACGGCGACAAGTATCTTGACGGAGGTCGTGCGTTGGCGCTGACATGACTTCGTATAATACAAAAACAACAACTTATCTTATGTTTGTCTCTATATTTTTGAACAAAAAAGCATTAACTTACTTAAATACAAGGTAGCTCAACTTTTCTAGCATCCGATCCGAGCCACGGGAAGTTCCTATTTTTGAGAGCTAGCGTGAAATTTCAAGCTTGTTCACGACCATTTAAATTTGTTTGTAGGTCACACAGTTCAGAGCAACGATGGTATAATTCTTTATGAGCGTGGATCCCTGATGCTTTCCTGAACGCAGCAATCGCATCACCAACGGGGTACGTTTAAATCAGAGGCCGGTTGGATTGAATGGTCCTAAACGTAGTGACTGAGAGCTGAATTGGCGTGAAACGTCCAATCGAATGATACAACACCGGCGGCAATATGCCCAGTTTCCGACGGATTAACTGCACAACGATCAACAAGGCCGGCTTTTGCGAGATTATCATTGAACATTGAAGATTTGCGAGCTGTTTATATTGACGATATAATAGCCGTGAAATATTGGGGTGTTGTCAGCGTATTACCGTCTTGATTACAGTTTATAACCGCTGATGCAAAAAGAGGGGTGTTATAGGTTTGACGTCGATGTCTCTCTCTGTGTGTGTGTGCGTGTGTGTGTGTGTGTGTGTGTGTGTGTGTGTCTCTGTGACATTATCGTAGGTCTCAAGGATGGACCAATTTCTATGCGGTTTTTTTCATTCGAAAGCCAGTTTCCTTGCAGCAGTTTGAAGAGTATCAGCTCTTTTCCAAAATGAAATGATCCAAATGATGATAGATGGGGGTGTTTTTAACTTATCGATGCTGGTCTGGGAGCAAAGGAAAAACATAGAATGTAAGTACCAGTTGCTTCTCTTCCCGCGCAGATGGAAAAAACCCATCGAGGAAATGCGATGAGCTGCGGCTAGCAACCCATCACTATTTTGATTTCCCTTTCCACCTATACGGCTACAATCATGGTAAACGTGGCCTTTAGGTCTACTTTAGGCTCTGTCTACCCCGTAAGGGATAAAGACGTGATTTATGTACCTATGTATGTATGTACGTATAAGGCCAGGCTCTTTCCAAACCCCGATATTTCTATTTGAATGGCGATGAGACCCGGTTAAACTTTCTGGATGGGCAATTGGATTTGCATCAGCGAGCTATTACACGGTCGCTAGTGCCTCCCCAACGATAAATATGTCGAATTTAGAAGTAGAAATTAAATTTTTACCCTTAACAGTTTCAACTGTACTTTTATTGTTATAGGCTGTTGAAATTCTAATTTACGGTTCGGTATTAGAACTTTAAACGGTTTAAAGTCCAAACCTTGGCTGATGTTCGTTTTATCGCTTCTCCGATGTTAAGCGCTTTATTTTTCGCTTTTAAATTTTTAACATAAGAATGGTCTGATTTAAGGTAAGTGTAGGTAGGTACAACAACACGACACAACACAACAACAACATGTACTTACTGAAATTGTAGCGAATTCGGAATAAAAAGGCTAATAAATAAATAAATAAATAAATAAATAGGTAGGTACCTAATAAAGGTGAAAAACTTAAGACAAAGGACCTAGAGTAGAGGTATTTATGTAAACTCTTTATTGTGCAAGATAAAAATAAAACAAATAGGTACAATTGACAAACACTGAGATACATGCACAAAGGCGGACTTATCCCTTTGAGGATCACTTCGAGTCAACCTTTAAGTATGTAGTCTCAGAAGCAAAAAACCGGGTTATTTCTCGTAGAAAGTTGTATGAAAAGTAACCCGGTTTTTATTCCCTAGTAAGTATGTACATTATAGTAGTGTACAGGGGCCTTATCATGACGTCTTAATGCGGTTAAGTTTAGGTTCGCTCGCTGTCAGATTCATACTAAAAGTGACAGCTAAAACTTCAACTGGGTCGGAATTAGGACGTCATGGTAAGGCCCCAGAACTGTTATGAAACTTAAGTAATTTTTCTAATATGGAACGTCAATTCGTTTATTCGCACGCATTACTCACACATATACCAAGTAATTTTTTTCAGTTTTTTACTTACACAACAACCCAGGTACTTACAGTATTCAGTTGTCAAGGAACTTTTAGAGTAAAATACTTTGAATTTAATGCCACTTCGGTGCTAATAAATGAACAAACTTACCCCTAGCTTGATGCTTAAGAAGCTATTACTACAACGATACGGACAAAGGCGGCATCATAGATATCTGACAAAAATATCAGGAATTTAACAAAGACTTGTGGAACAGGTCCTGATTTTTTTGTTCCGACAAAATTATCCGAACGCATTTGCGTTGAAGTGTCATGCCGGCTTCAGACGTTTGGCAAACATTGGCAAACACACATAACGGTATTATATGTCAGAGTAAGCACAGATGTTCCTGTCTTATTTCTTCATATGACTGCGTCCTGTCTGCCAATGTTTGGAGCGGCGTTAAAGACTATGAGATTAACCCCTTATTCATAAACGCTCCATAGGCTTCTGCTAACTTAGCAATCGTTTGTCCTTATCTGTCACTTTGACATTTACCTTTCACAGATAAGGACAAACGATTGTTAAGTTAGCAGAAACCTATAGAGCGTTTATGAATAAGGGGGTAATTTTGTTGGCGATACGTCCCGCTACCAATTTTATTTGCCCAAAGCAATTGATGTGGTAATGCAAACGAAACGTTTATGGTCTCAAAAACATGCACAGAGGCTCAAGATGGAAACACATTGTTAACACGCGACGCGACCCGATGCAACGCGACGCGTGTTGAGTCGAATCAAATTGTATTATTTTCTATGACCAGAACCACACTATGAACATCCGACGCGACGCCATGCGCATACATTCGTTGCATCGGGTCGCGTCGCGTGTTAATAATGTGTTTCCATCTTCAGGCTATCGCTTCCAATAAAGTCTGTTAACTTACTTAAACGACCGTGAACGAGGCAGTGTTTTAAACAATGAATAAAAGTTATTTATTGCACAGTAAAGGGGAGATGTACAATTAAGATTGTACACCGTTCCCGATTTCGTTTCATTACGATCCCGTTTCACTGGTTTCCTGCGAGATCATTTCTGCTCTTTTATTATTCGAAATTACTTATTTACGAAATAATTATCAACGCCTGGCTTTGAGGACTTCTTTTATAAGTATCTTCTAAATAACAATGATTCAGAGGCGTAATTACAACTTTGTGAAGTCAATGATTTGTTGAAAGAAATCGTTTTGCGTTTTATTTCTTTTCTGAGATGACTAAACTTATTAAAGACACTTGATAATAAACTGGATTAAATATTTCTTTTTGCGTTTAATTTAATTTGTAAGTATCTACTAAACGTTATACGTTATATGCGATGATCAGTTTTGATATCAGTTTATTCCTATGTATGACCGTCACGAACTGCTTCATATTGTACCCATTTAGATGTTAGGTTAGGGTGACTGGTGGCTCTAGTGTGGCTATTTGATTACTTAATTTCGTGAATTTAATGCGGTGACCAGTTAAAATAAGTATCATCGATTTTTGAATCGAGCTCCATATATCGTAAAACTCCGTCACTGTAATAAACTTCGTAATGATATAATTTTTTGTCAGGCGTTGGCATGATGTAAGTGTGAGTTACACCGAATTACTTTAACGATAACCGACGATTTTGTCATAATATTTCATAGGTTTTCTGACAAATATCGTTGGTTATGTTTAACATAATTGTTAAAGTACCTAACTTGGTGACACTCACGCTAATTTATGTCATTTTATTGTGTTTACCTCATGCAATAGTTTCCACGACTGGCCTTGTTTCAATTGATTAAGTAGTTAATTTTATTATGTTGTTTTATTTTCAGAGTATAAGTGTATAAAATGTTTAAATACTTGTATCAAATTATGTTTCGAAGCTTCAAAAGGAAAATTTTTCTTTGGCATTGATTTTTTTAATGGATTTTAAACCTTCTTCTGCAAAAATAAACAGTAAATATCCATTGCAAAGCATTTTCGTGTTATGAAATACAGTTCGGTATCCTAAACCAATATGTTGAGAAGTTAGTAAAAAGTGCGTAGACGAAAACATATCAAATGTCCAACGAAAGAAAATAATAATAAAGTTTTAATCTTTCAACTCAGCGAAAAAACTTTATACCTAGCATTAAAGTAACACTCTGGCGAAGGACAACTGATTAGTCTTAAAAATGTCAGGCACAATTCAAACAGCTCCTAGGTTAAAAAAACCGGCCAAGTGCGAGTCGGACTCGCGCACCGAGGGTTCCGTACCATTATCTATTTAACCAGTGTAAGCAGAGCCCTGCTCCAAAGCAAAATGTACGCAGTGTGGGGTCACTTTATATTGGTCAGTAATATATGCAGGCATACATACATATTTACGGTTTTCGCCATTATTCCTTAATCTGTGCTGTAAACCCTACCTTCATACCAAATTTCAAGATTCTACGTTCACGGGAAGTACCCGTAAGGTTTTGATTCCCTTGCGAGTTTCGAAAATTTGCGGCATAAACGGCTGTATTTTTTGATTGCGTTGGCTTAGAAGTTTGATTTTTTCATAGCTCCAAGGGGCAGTAGACTTGAGTATTTGATATAAATTTCAGCTTGATACCTTCACGCGTTCCTG
This sequence comes from Pandemis heparana, assembly GCA_963854515.1. Classification (NCBI taxonomy): domain Eukaryota; kingdom Metazoa; phylum Arthropoda; class Insecta; order Lepidoptera; family Tortricidae; genus Pandemis; species Pandemis heparana. The sequence goes on along the minus strand of OY978020.1, from coordinate 4,035,425 downwards.
AGAAAAAGGGTCTTGACAGACAGACGGACGGACGGATGGACAACAAAGTGATCCTATAAGGGTTCCGTTTTTTCCTTTTGAGGTACGGAACCCTAAAAAAGATGACACAAACACCAAGAAAGGAATACAGTGCCACTTAAACTACGCAATAGATCATAAACACACCACTTAAACCCACAATAACTTACACACGTTATAACGTAAGTTATTGTGGGTTCAAGTGGTGTGTTGGTACCACGGTATACCATTGATACGTCGTATTCTTTTCCCATCTCACCGAACAACGTAAGGTAATTTTATTCCTTGTCGTCGGAAAACGCTATTTATATAGAAGGACGTGTGCACTCCGTGTGAGAATCACGCACGTTGCATTTTTAAACCTAAACGCTGCTGACCTGCCCTGTTAAATAAGCTAGAAACCTGACAGCTTGGACGCTTTAATCCATCTCGGTCACTGTACCAAAAAAACTACTAGGTACGCGATGTATTACGTATATTTTCCATTTTCTATTTATGTATGCTCATAAAACAAAGTTGGTTTACTTACACCATTTATAACTCAAGAATGGCTGGATCCATTTTCAATAGGTGAAATAGATTTTTACTCCCCAAAAATCAAAGAAATTGGCGAAGATTTATGTGATTAATAATGAACTTCCGTAACACCTGATTCATTCAATGATAAGTCCCAGGAGTTGCAGCTACTAATTATGTGTTGTATAGCATACTTATAATTAGTACACGAATCACTTATTTTCGTGTACCTATCACAGGTTCGAACTATTCGAGCCAAGACACCGAGTTGATGTATGGCTGAAGCTGGGCAATCTGCATCGATCATACTCCCCTTCGGATTAACTTGCTATAATCCCGTCTCGATACGCGGAAACAACTTATAAGAGGTCTAAGTAATGTAAGTGGAAAGGAAAATATACTACTCAAAATAAAATAGGGGGCCACTTGAGTTATATTGGTACTAATAGATATAAAACCACTATAGACGTGGAGCCAAATAAAATCGGATTTTTTATTGGACGGCTTAATTTGAAAGTTTTTTTTTAATTAAAATCTCGGTACATAGTTTCATTTAACGGAATATAAACGTCAAATTATGAATCTAGGTCTAATTTATAAAAACTAAATTAAATCACAATTATTAACATAGTAGTCACATCGAAGGATGTGTATGTACGTCAGTTTACTCCGTCCAATGAAAAATACCCTTCAATGCGTCTGAGAGCAAAGAAAAAAAGGATGGGCGATAATGTTAGGAATCATGTTAAAGGTGATGGGGTGATATTCCCCTTTCCAACTAAACGCCCACAAGCATGCTAAGCGTGGCTTTTAGGTCAGTTACTTTAGGTTCTATAAGTAGGTAGCTTTAACCTAGTTATTGCACCTTTCGTAAAGACAATACATGAAATACAACTTTAGAATAACTTAAATGCCAGTAATTACACGCCCTGCTTCACTCTCCACGCCGAATCACAATGTCCTATCGGTTTCAAAACAATTGAGCATAAGTAATCTCATTTCCTTCCCCTTGCAACTTGTCATTAGTTGTTTGTCACATTTATGCCACTTAGCCAGTTTTATTAGCGGCTAATGACATGGGTATTAGGCTGAGGAAACGAATATTTATGGCAGTCGACTCCAGCTGCTAATTTCAGAGTGATGAATTGTTGCAATTTGCTTGTCCGGCTCCCCTCACAAATTTGATAATATGTCATATCAAACGATGGTCTGGCTACATGTTTAGACCATAGTAGAAATTAGACTAATTTAGTTAAGTTAAATAAAATACTTTTTACTGATCAATGGCCGATCTTTTTCACTAAAAAAATTTACCGGATTTTAGGTACCTAAGGTTGCGTTTTGTTCGATATTCTTTTTCTGGTATGCTACTGTTGATAAGTTATTAAAGAATTTTACAAGTACTCTTAGTCTTAAGTCCGTTGTTGATCATACATACCTACTTATAGTATTGTGGTTATGCGACTCGATAACATTCTTATTGTGTGGTGATTGAGAAACAGAAAAACCTTTGATTAGTATATTTTATCGATTCAATCTTTCGCGATTTTCACACATAATAATAATAAACTCGAGACCATGGACGCAAACTCGCGTCCGAAACGTCGAGGTATTTACAAAAATACTTTTTGTTTACGTGACTAAGTCCCGTATTCTTATAATAATCTTTGATTACCTAGTACTTAATCGAATAAAAAGCGACTCGCTTTTATTTTCCCTTTATTGATTCAAATGTTTAATTTATATAAAAAAACTCTTGCAGGGTTACATTAATTTTACAAACCTACTGACCATTCGTAGTTTTGGTTATACCCAGAATTAAAACACGATACCATATCTTTAAACATTCGCCATAATCGTAAACCTAACGAAAGTATCAATAAAAAATTCGATATAATTATAAACTAATCATTAAAAACATCTTATTAGAAAAACAACCACTTTTCTCTGACGGAACATTTTTTATGGCAACAAAATAATTATGGTCTTTTCAAATTTTCTTTTCTTTTTTCTTTTTACCTGAACTCGTGAAGCCTTCGCAAAGTTCATAATTTAACTAGCTGTAGTCCGTGACTTCGTCTGTAAAGAATTCTGTTATCGCTATCCTGCGGGAACTAAGCAAAGTTCCGAGATAAAAAGTAGCCTATTCAAAAATTTTGAATTCAAATCTGAAAACAGATAACAATTCAGCATTTTGTTCGCAACGCAGAATACGCCTGATTGCTACAAAATAGACGTTCTGGGAACACCGTAAACTAAATTTAAAGTTTAAACTTCATTCATGCGGCACTTTACCAAACTTGCGGCCGGTGGCCGGACTTAAATCGAATAAACGTCAGATGCGGTGCCGGTCCGGTCGGAATGCCGCACCGGGCAGCCGTAGCCGGAAACACTAAATTGTACCCACTGTTTGTTCTACGACTTGTAGCCGCAACTGTTTTATCAGACAAATTAAAGGGTTTTGCCTTACATTCATAATTGTTAAGCCTTTCAAACGTACATAAATCACTTATTTATCCTTTAGATTAGATTAGATTTAGATTTATGTATTCGTCAACAAAAATTACATTATATAAAAACATGTATGTCACAAATATAAAGTATTTCTGTTGAGATCGTCAAAAATTAATAATAATAAGAGTATAATAAATTATAAACACTAAAACAATAAAATAACATACAAATACAAATGTCAAAAATAATAAGTTGAGTAAAAAAATATGTCAATTTTATAATTTTAATAACATTACGGGGTAGACAGAGCCTAAGGTAAGAAAGGCCACGTTTAGGATGATTGTGGGCGTACATAGATATTCATCATAGATATTATGAGTTTACTTTGAGAATAATATTGTTTTTGTATAATAACGTTCGCAACTTTGTGAGAATTGGCAGCTACTCATGCCAGCAAAGGCTCCCAATCTACCAGTTTTAACGAAGAATCATCGAGAATCCCATCAACGTAATATCTTGATTGTCAATCAGCACCGTCGAATTATGAAATTATGAAAGTTGGAGCGAACCGGCATCCTTTACAATTGCTGCTATGGACGTAAATTGCCTACGTTTTATTATCATGGAAACGATATAAAATTAAACTGGCATTCTAGCAGATATTTGGGCAATTGTGACATGATGAACGAATCACATATTTCTCACAAAGAACTCGTGCTTTTTTTCTACCTCAGATATGTATCTGAGCACTCATGAAAGTACGCTTCACCACATCAACTGTAAAACTCATGATTACAAGATGTCTTAGTGTGCGTGACTGACAGTGACAGTACCGACAGAGACTAAGGACGCGTTTGCGTTAAGCACACATTAGACGTGTCATTCGTCGTACGTATGTATATTTGTATTTGTATTATGTGTGTATGTGTTTTGTATGTTTGTTTGTTGTTTGTTTGTGTTTGTAATTGTGTCGTACAGACACATCATTCAAACAGAGGACGCTTAGCGACAAATATTTGCATAGTAACAAGGTCACGTGACAGTTGGTAACAGATAGAAAAATTCGGAGGCTTACTCACCTGCTATGGGTGGTGTAGGGGTATAGCACACGTCACGGAATGACGAGGACCCGGGTTCGATTCCCGGCCATAGCTTTACTTTTCGGATTTTTCTATGTGTTCTAATTTTCAGTGTCGTTTAGAAATTGTATGTTTATTTGTCTGAGTGGAATCTTGCAACTCAATTTTAAAGCAGATATCTTCAACCGATTGAGTTGGAATTTTGCATACTTAGGGGAAAGTGGTCACCATTCGTACACATACCTTATCGATGAAAAATGGCTATAACTCTTTAACATTTTGACATAATAGTTTCGGACTTTTTTGTAACAAACTACAATATGTTTTGTTACACTTTACACTTAGGTACATAAATTAGGTTAATTTGACAATTAAATCAACAACAATCTAGGACAATCGCTGGTTCGGCCACCTACTCCGAATGGGAGAGGATCGTGCTGCCAAGAGGGCATACGTAGGACGACCAACTGGTCGCCGCCCGGTTGGGCGACCCAGGTATCGCTGGGGGGACAGTGTCCAGGCGGATTTGCGACGTCTTCAAGTCGACGACTGGCAAGAAGCTGCGCACGATCGGAACAGATGGCGTACTCTCGTTTCGGAGGCCACGACCCTATTTGGGTCCCTGAGCCAAGTTAGTTAGTGACAATTAAATAGAAAATAAAAAATGAAATCTAAAAAGTGTACGAATGGTGACCACTTCCCCCTATGTTAGTTAGATGACAATATGATAGTCTAGTCTAGTACCTAGTAGAATTCTGTCGAGCCAGCCAGGAGGTTGGTTACATGACTTGAAATTTAGTAAGCACACGTTTGTAAGACCGATGACAATGAAAGTACAGTCAGTAAAAAAGCTTGTACTTACTGAAAATAGAAGGTTCAGTAAAACCTTATTTTCACTTTATTTTAAGTAACCTGCTTGCCGAGCCTCTAGTAGTTGATTCGATCCTCTAAAGACAAGGTTTCTCATCCCTAACTAATGACGAAGTCACGACGATTTATCTAAGCAGTTAGTACGTATTAGTTCTGACAAACATCTATTAATTTCCTACGTAAGTTAGTGCAGCACAAGTTCTGTAGACTTCCCCGATAATATACGAGAATGTGGTAGGATTATACTTATCACTTTGATGACAACGGTCACATCTGTTTCTAACTAATCTAATAAATGCGAAAGTATGGATGGATGGATGGATGGATGGATGTATGGATGTATGGATGTTTGTTTGTTACTCAATCACGCCAGAACGGCCCAACGGATCTGGATGAAATTCGGCACATAGATACAGAAAAGTCTGGAATAGCACATAGGCTACTTTTTATCCCGGAAAAATGCGTAGTTCCCGCGGAATAGCGATAAATGAACTCTTTGCATACGAAGTCGCGGCCAACAGCTAGTTATTTAAAATAACTCGCGAGCTAAGTACACCATCTCTACAAAATTACAAGTAACGCCGAATAACGCCTGATTCAATCAATTGTTTAAAAATTCCCACGTTAAATGATTTTAGAAATAATAATTATAACCTTCCAAACTGGCCTGGGAGCAAAAAAAAACATAGAATGTACCAGTAGCTTCTCTTCCCCCGCAGATTGTAAAAGCCCGCCGAGGGAATGGGCGAAAATCTTACCTATAATCTATACCTGTCCGTTCTGGCGTTAAAAAGTAACAAACATCCGCCCATACAAACTTTCGCGTTTATAATACTAGTAGTTGGTATTTATAGCGCTCACTAGATTACTAGCCGTTATGATTATCATGTCTGCGTTTTTCTTGATGTTTCTTTTCTATAAAATTGTGTGTACCTGTGCTCTTATATTTGTGTGTCTTGCAAAATGAATAAATGTCTTTTTCCTTTATTTCTTTCTCTTCTCAAGCACGCACACGTGCACGCGGCAGTTTTTCTCGTGCCCTTGCTTTACAGTTAGAAATACTATGCCTTGATTTTTTTGGTTTGAGTTTGTTTTGAGTCAACAGCCAAAGTTCCTTGATATGGACCTGCGCAATAAAACGCCTGTTACAATTTATTAAGTACGAACTAGGTTCCATTCTTACAGAACAAAGTATTCACAAGATCCTTTCTACCGTCCAAAAACAAAGGGCCTTAACCATCCCTGATATTCCGTTGATTGTTTCTTTTTATTACTACATAATGAGACCTCTGATGTTGTCATTAACGTTCGGGAACAATGGCGGAAACTAACGACATGTCAGCGAGTATGTACATAAAAGCAATATAATATCAGTAAGTTAATTACATTTTCTCTCATTATGAGACGTCTATTCTGTGCCCAGCAGTGTGATATTGTAGGCTGGTGATGATGATGATGAAATACTTTAAATCAAATCTTGACAAATAAGTATAAGGCGAACGAGCGTATACAAGCCAAGCGTGATCCTTCCTATGCAGCAACTGAAAAAGAAAAGAAAAATCAATTTGTCATTCGTGCTTTGTTTGACATTATTTTATCTTGGATCTGGGCATTAATTATTATTGTGTGCCCTTACAGGGCGTCATGGACTGACTTAGAACAATGTTAACATCTTTATAATGTATGTACATGACTTGACAATGAATAAATAAATGAATGAATGAAACATAAGTAGGTACATTCGGAGCCCCTCTTTTGCCCGAATTTCAAATGCCATAATGTAATGTTTGCCATAATGATCATTTGCCATAACCCTTGTTTTCTCTGAAACCGTAATTTTTTCAGGAGCATTGTAATGGCAATCCTGTAGAACTCTATAGGTTAGGTTAGGTTTGTTTCATAACAATCCTGAACAATTAACAAATAAAGAGAAAAAAGAGTTATGGCAAATGATCATTATGGCAAACAATACATTTAAGGCATATGAAATTCGGGCAAACGATAGAGACCCCTAAAAAAAAGTTTTTTTAATGAACAAAAAACTACTTTGCTACTCCGCTGCTCAAGCAGCAAAGTTGACAAGCGGTGTACCTAGTAAAGTAAATGTTTTTTGTGCATTGAAGTAACGCCTCAATAATACCTCTAAGTTTTTTAACAAAAAAATATTCTATGGACAGCTGGCAAAAGAAGGAAAATCTCAAATGTCCGAATTCACTACTGTTTTTGCTTATGCTGTGCAAGTGAAACCAAAACTTGACGCACATTTATTACCCGTCCTTTGACGTCACACGCAATTGTACGTCATTGGCGTGCCAACACACAGACGGACAAGAGACAACAGATAAAACACAAGACAACACTTTCATTCATAAATATTAAGTATCATTGCCATAATCAATTAAAGCAACCAAACCACCTGGGCCCCGATTTTTGAAAGCACATCACTCGAAAGTACCACTCGAAAGTGGTATAAATCTGTTCATATCTTTAAAACTACGGCTCTAATCAAATTTTTGACTGGTCAACATGATTAATGAGAGCCGTAAATATCTTCTAAGCTACTCGTATTTCAAATTCAGCGCAATTTTTCACCACTTTCGAGTGGTATTTTCTTTTTCACACGTGTGCTTTCAAAAATCGGGCCCCTGTTCCGGGATAATTCTTCACTGAGCAATCTTGTATTAAGCAGATAGGGTTCTATCAAAATGATTCGTTTGTGAAAACTATGATAATAAACCCTTATATACTACTCAAAAGAAAATAGGGGCCACTTGAGTTTCATTGGTAAAATTTAAATATACTTAAATGAATAGGGTGTCTTTCTAACATTTATTTTTTATAGTACATACTTACTTTTTTTTTATGTGAATAGGAAGACAAACGAGCAAGTGGGTCACCTGATGGTAAGCGATCACCACTGCCCATAGACACCCGCAACCTCGGAGGGATTGCAGATGCGTTGCCAACCTAGAGGACTTACCTAGATGAAATGCCTCTTGTACCCGTAATTTCCCCGGCTGTCTTACTCTCCACACCGGCACACAGCAGTGCAAGCACTGCTTAGCGGCAGGATTAGCGAGTAAGATGGTGGTAGCTATACGGACGGACCTTGCACAAGACCCTACCACCCGCAAACCATTACATACATTATTATCACGTCTTTATCCTTTACAGGGTAGACGAAGCCTAAGGTAACAAAACCTTAAGGCCACGTTTAGCATGACTGTGGGCGTATAGGTGGAAAGGGGAATCATTAGTAGGGTTTAATTAATACATTTCAAAATTAGATTTACTTTAATGCTGTCGATTCACTAACTTATTCTTTATTTTAATTATCAGTACCTACTTAGTTAATTTCGAGTGACCCTTATTTTCTTTTGAGTAGTATACTATACTACTGGCAGCGCTGCAGTTTTCCATCTATCACGAATATATGCCACAATGTAAAATGCGACGTGGCACGTTCTGACATTTTCATTTTGCGCGGCGTCTCGCGGATCCCAGGTGTTTTAGAATTTTAGAATATGTCACGGCGCCCTGAATGACTTTTCATTAAATAACGCGATTCTCCGACGTTTTCTAACAATGTTGCAGTACAACAAAGAAATTCAGTTGGTTCTTAGGGTTCCGCACTTAGGGAAAACAGTAGGCTTATCGTCTAACTCGCTCGCAATCGCCATCGTGTTCAATTTGACAGTTCTTGTATGAATGTGACAGCTAGCTGATTCCGATGCCAATTGTCAGCCCATACATGAACTGTCAAAATAAACACGATGGCGATTGCGAGCGAGTTAGACAATAAGCCTACAGGACCATTAAAAATTCACTTCGTTGTCCTTCCGCCAAGACCCTTTTTCTCAGGAACCCGTAGGCGTATAAAGTTGAAATTTCTAAATCGAAATCCTACTAATAAAGAACACGACACGGCACGCCATAGTATAAATATTATACCGTGTCAGAAGGGTGTGAGCCCGTTATATCTTCATTATTTCTAGCTTATACATTACTAGCTGTTGCCTGCGACTTCGTCTGCAAAGAATTCGTTTATCGCTATCCCGCGGGAATTTTCCGGGATAAAAAGTAGCCTATGTGCTATTCCAGACTTTTCTCTATCTATGTGCCGAATATCATCCAGATTCGTTGGGCCGTTCTGGCGTGATTGAGTAACAAACAAACATCCATCCATCCATACATCCAAACTTTCGCATTTATAATATTAGTTAGATACACGTCCCACTGCTGCACAGAAGCCTCTTCTCAGTATGAGATGGCTTGGGCTGTAGATCTCACGCATCCCGGTCCGAATTCGAAAAATTCCACCCACTATTAAATTGCTCGCAAGTGTGTGTAAGGGTCCTCACATTACTTTCTTTCACTGAAAAGGTCATGCTAAATTACATCGCAAATTTTGCAGATAGATAAATTAAAATAAATCAGAGCTATAGGCGTTGGTTTTTATCCTGTGATTCAGTTTGTGTTTAAAGGATGGTCAAATCAATAGTCCACGGCTTTCCTTTCAAAGCTCTTTTGGAATATTTCAGCAAGTTATTGAGTTAGTTTGATTAAATTGCCCTGTATTTTATTCAGGTTTTTAATCGCAGGCGATCAATGTTTTCGTACATTTATCGAAGTTAAAGAGTACATACCTAGTAAAAAATATTACAGGGTGTTTCAGCGAATATAATCCAGAAGAATTTTGCGGCATCTTATACGAGTATATCTGACGTGGCCACAATTCTAGACGCTTAAATACCCGTACCTATTTACGTGATACCTCGTACAATAGAAAAAATTAACACAATAGGACTGTTTGTTCATGAAAAGATTACTTTGGGCTTGTAATCCTTTTGCGCCCCAACTCTTATCAAAGTAGCCTCGTTTTCATGTGAACGCTTGTTTTATTACCTCCGTTTCACTATACAAGATAGCTATTTTGATATATAATAATAGGTAAATCCTTTTGATAACGGTTCAATATAGAATCCAAATGAATCGATCTAAATCAAGCATGTAAACATTTTGAATTAATTCAGCTATTAATCGTCATAAAATGTCAAGGATCCCAAGACAAACATAACTCAGCCCTCAAAGCGCCGCGTTGGACATCGATCATACCTAATATTAATCGAGTTTTGTTTACTTGTTAAACTGGGCGAATATTAAGGCGAGTATTTTAATAATTTCGTTTAAATATTAGGGTTCTACATTCAAATGGTGCTAAAGTCTGTTACTAAAGATACGAATATCTTATTGTACACTATTTTCTGCAAATAAATGACTTATGACTTATGAATATCTGACCGTCTGCACGTCTAGCACGAGGGCGCGTAGGAGTCGCGTCGCGCGCGAGATAGATTTTCTGTCTTTTCTTACTGTTCGTTCTAGAAAGAGACGGGTAGATTTAATTATTTAGGGAGTGTGAATGGGAGGTTGGGAGGGGAAGGCTTGGACGGACGTTGCGTGACCAAGTTGTGGACGTTTGTAAAAAGGCAAAAAGGCCATGTGTAGGATGCGCTTATGTGCAATAAATACGCTATGTTCTTTTTTTGTTATTTATTTTGTTTTTATGTGTGGTTTGTGTCAATAAAATATTTTCTTTCTTTCTTTCTTTCAATATTGAACTGCTAATAATAGGCTGAAGATATTGCTGGTGATTTTAATCCATAATTCATTATCCATTTCGTCACAAAAGTCATAACTTGCCACACAAAAACGAACGTTATGACGTTAAGGATTATGACGAACGTGAAGTCTTTCGTGTTGTTTGTTAACAAGATAATTAAATTTATACTTAACAGATTAAGCTGATGTAATCTGTTACCTAACAGGTAACATCAGTTTAGTAACTACTAGATTTATAGGATTATTCTTGTCTTTCGTCTACAGAAAGGTATGAAAAAATCCACACCGCGTAATGTTGACGTTGGCCGTTCCCGCTTCCGCGTCCGCTACCGTTCAAGTGTATTTGCATAAAGCTCCGCAGACAGCGTTTTGGCGTCAGTTCAACTTGTACCTCATTAGCATAACTGCTCAATTATTTTGTGCGGAATAGTCACTTTACAGAGAAATTTCGGTTTTGCGCTACGTTGGGCGCTCTATTGAGGGATGAGCGTTGGAAAAATTGCCGCCTTTGCAGCAGCGGGTTCAAGATCCCAGTTAGAACATGTTACTGCTAAGTAACAATTAACTTTGAATTACAATTTAATATACAATATACGTAGGTTCCATATTACTTCGGAATACCAAAAATTAATAAAGTTTAAATTAAAAAAAAACCCCACGCATTAATCAAGTAATCAAACCGTAAATTAAAAAATAATTCAATTTTTTGCCATGCGCTACATCAATTTGGAAAAGAGCTGATATTCTTTTAACTGTTGGACCGATTTTTACCATACATCGCTAAGAACCACCGCAAGAAAAGGCTTTTGAATGAAAACAAACCGCACCGGAATCCGTCCATCGGCTTGAGAGCTATGATGCCACAGACAGACTGACACACACACACACAAAGAGAGAGAAAGAGAGAGAGAGAGACATCGACGCCAGACTTATAACACCCCTTTCTCAAATCGAAGGTTAAAAAGTAGAACAGTAAGAAGGTTTGTACCCACAAACAAAGTACGAGTAAAGTACCTACGTTCGTTTATCGTAATTGTATGAATACTTTCATAACATAGTGTGAGTTGCACCAGGTTACTTGAACAATAACATTAACCACAATCAACGATTTTGACGCAACACTTTTCTGGTTTTCTGTCAAATTTCGGTTAAAGTTACCTTACGAACAAGAGTTTTCAAATTAACATCACAAAATATTATGAATGTTGTAATTAATTCCAAGTGTTCTAGCAAACTGCCTTCCCCTTCCCTTTATAGGTTCGAAGCCAAGTTTACAATGAATCGCTTTTTGTTTTCTCTCCATAAGCCAGGCTTTTTCAATAACCCTCTGAAGACGGCTTAGAGAAACTACAATACAAATTAAACTCCGTCTACTAAACAACCACTTTAACCCAGCCACCGCAATATTATTACAAACTCCATAGCCTCTAGAAACACTTCTACCAAATTGGCTTTCAATCAAAACAAATCAAGATGGAGTTGTGCAATTATAGTTTGTTTGTTTTGTCGGAAACAAATACACGGTGTCCATTAAACTCCGAGGAGGGGTTTAGAGAAACGTAGTTTTCCAATTATCTTGGATTGTCATCGAGCGTGTCGATGAGTCTTAGAATTTCGGAGTTCACCCGCATAAATTGAGACACATTGTGCCCCGTGTTTGGGAAGGCAACACCTTCGCACGACTATTTACGCCGAGAAGGCAATTTTCATAATGTAGCCTATATGGCCGGGTTCTGATGTGATGGTTTGCGAATTTATGGATGATGTGGTGTAGGTGGATCCTGAATTTTTTATAACATTCTCTAAGTACTTACTTAATTAGCTTAGTTTTTTTTATGTTTAAGAGAACATGTTTGAATTTTTAGCAATTTTTTAGTGTTAGCTTACGTTGCTTCTTGTACATGAAAAATGTAAATAGAATACTGGTACAGCATTTTTTTCTTCAGAATTTAGTTGAAATTAGCTTAGGTAGAGATGAGTAGGAACTATTGTACAAAAATAAACTGCTAAGCCCTAGCCTAGCCTACAAATGAAAAATCCTCTCCAGACCACCGGCGCGTCGCTATGTCACAAGGCTAGCAACATTGAATACATAAATCTCGTCTTTATCCCTTAAGGAGTAGACAGAGCCTAAGGTGATCCTACTACTGTGACGATGTGACGATGTGACGATGTGAGTGAGTGAGTGTGTATGTTTGTTCCTTCTTTACGCTAAAACGACTAGACGGATTTGGACAAAATTTGGTACGAAGATAGCTGGTACCCTAAATTAAAACATAGGCTACTTTTTATCGCCGAAAATTGTATAGTTCCCGCGGGATAGCGATAAACATATCAATTGCTAATTCTACGCGGACGAAGTCGCAGGCAGAAGCTAGTAATACCTAAAGGCCACGTTTACATGTTGAAGATGACTCGTAAGACTTTCTCCCATCCATTGGCTTTAACCATCTGCGCGGGAAAAGAAGCAACTGGCAACATTATAACACAGTTATTTAAATTGTCTTATAGTTATCAATTTTACTCAATTAGCACCTTAAGGCGTCCACAAAAGACCATCAGAACTTAATTCACTCAAACTTGAAAGTTTAAAATTAAATGCTGGTTAAATCCGTGATTTTCCAGTTGCATTTTGTTGCGTTGCATCAGGCATTTACATAAAACCCGCGGTTGGCGCCACTCCCACTGGTATTACCATAAGCGCTTAATTATTTTGTTTATCTGACCACTAAACGACTTCGACTTGCTCTGGAATCTAGCCAGCTAGCTGGCTGGAGATTTTTTCTGTATAACACGAGTACTTTTCTATTTAAATACTCCAGCTTATAAATGAATATAGCGTTATTGTGTAATACTTTTACTTGTATATTACGTTTCACTTCACACACAAGCATTAATCGCGTCTTTTTCACTTCAGATTTTATGAAAAGCTGTGGTAGTTCGTGGGTGGTATATTAAATATGTACTTATGTAGTTAATTCTCTTTGAAGCAGAACCTATTAAGATTCTTCACAGTGTCCATCCATTTCTAAACATTAATTGTTTTATACACGCCCTTGCTATCCGCCAAACCGTTCCTAATTTTTAAGCCTTGGCTGCGAAGTAGACTGCATTACAATACATAATCAACACTACTGTCATAAAGCAGTGTAACGAGAACTTTAATGGAGACAATACAATACAATACAAATACTCTTTTTGCTCTTTTTTTCTTTTCTTTTTTACTTTTCATACTTTTTTCTTTTTTTTTTTTCTTTTTATCTTTCTCTTTTTTTTTCTTTGGAGATTTGAACACCTACGCCTTCAATCACGCTAAACGTGGTCTTTAGATCTTGTTACACTAAGCTCTGTCACGCTATCTACCCCGTAAGAGGATAAAGAAGAATCTAATAGATTTTCTAAAAATAATCCACGCTTATGCCCTCACTAAGTCAAAGTTAAGAGGCTGACAACACCTAATTTTATTGAAATTAATGTTATTTAAGCACGTTTTTTAAGAAAAACTACACATACAAAAAATATGTTAATTTTCATCATATTTCAAAGACGCTGGACGGACTCGATACATAATTGAACAAAATCGGCTCGATAGAAAATAATTCCATAGATTGGTCTTAAAATCATCATTAAACGGTTCTATGTCTTTATTTTTTCGACGTATGGGTCTGCAATCAAAAACATGAAGTCAACATATTCATACCTAAACGGCTAACGAGTCATATTTCACAAATAATCCATTTTTTTTATTTCTTATTATTTGTGTCTTACATATTTGCAAGATTTTAGATGCGCGCCAACCTGCCGGAATAGTTTCTTCTTTTTCACTAACAGGCACGCGAACCGTATGTGCGAAGAGTGGCGCAGCTCAAGGTCATTTGCTGTTGACAGCGCCTTAATGATCTGCTTTATATCGGCAAACTTACTTCCTGGCAACATTCATAACAGCTGCGAACGCCGTCTCCTTATTGTTTCCCTAAACCGCACAAAAACTGAAAAGTCTCACTCGCGCAGCTAAATTGCCGCATTAGTGGATACCGTCGCTTTTAGTTTTAACATTATAAGGACTGGCAAAACACAAACATTGCTAACATGGCGATTAAAACTGAGCACGTCTCGCAAAACTACGCGTTAACGTGGCAAAGAAACTTGACGTGGGTGCCTTTAATTAAGTTTACTAGCCAGGGTTATCGGGGACAACTCGATAAATTCGCACGCCGCAACTATTTCACACTATTGTCGTATACAAGCTGTATAAGGTGTCACATAGCGGTTATTTATATTAGAAACGTCCGAAGCCGGCATGCTGAAGCTCAAACGTTGAACAGTTTTTTTCAATGTTGAATTGGCACATTGGATTACAAACAGAAACAGCGACAATACGACAGTGACGAATGTAAAAACCAATCGAGTTAAATTTCTGAGTTACAAACGAGGCATCCACGTGTCATAGCCAATAGACATCGTGTAATGATTAAATTGTTTTTTTTTTCATTGTTACAAAAAGATTTGGAAGTCGAATAAGATTGTAAAAGTTAGTCATTGTTATTGTTGAATCGTGCTTTGTCTGTGTCTGGAACAGACTTAAGTTAAAGTGATAGAATAAAGACCAAAGAAGAGAGGAAATTAAACAAAAACTCAATCACCATTTAGAATGGGCTGTCATAGTTCATCCGCCATTACCTCCCAAATTTAGTTTTCAGATTTATTTATACACTAGGTACTTGTACAGTGCCTAACGATATATTATATCTTGTCTATTACTTCGCCACCGCATTTTTTTAAAACAAATAAGCATTGTATGCCCGTCTGTCTGTAAAATAGTCCCTACGGCAAATCTTGGGGTTAGGTTGTCAAAGCGGACCCCAGACTCACTGAAATGCCGGGAAAAACGCGAGAAAGATGATGATGTCCGTCTGTCTATATGATTTATGCTTAAACTCCTCAACCTGTTTAGCTAGAATTCGGTATAGAGATAGTTTTAGTTCCGGAGAAAGGCATAGGATAGTTAACCCGGATAATCGCAGAGTTCCCGTGGGATAGCGTTAAGCGATTTCTGCGGCCGGAGTCGCGAACAGCAGCTAGTGAAAAGATCAAACCTTAACACAAGGTATTAGTTTTAAGAAAGATACTTTGGCTTTAAACTTGGCCATTATGCTAAGTAGAAGCATGCGGTTGGGTAAGGGCATCTCAGCATCAGATGCTTTATGAGTGTGCTCGGTGCCAAATGATTTCAGATCGTGCGTTATAGTTTGTGGTTGCCAAGCCAACTGTCTTCGGGCGAAATTTGAAACGTCTTATGCTTTATTCAAGTCCGGATCGCTACCATCATCTTAATCCATTCTACCGCTAGCAGTGCTTGCGTTGCTGTGGCCAGCGTGTACAGTAGAACAGGCACATGAGCTATTCCATCGTAGCTCTCTAGGTAGTTTATTCTCACTAGTTCTATTATAAGTATACATACAAAGTAGTACCTTCAACGGAAATAATAATGGTACTAGTGGGAAGAGACCCCTAGGCTGGTGTCTCATCTGCAACTCTTTAGGAGATAAAATAAAATGGATGTCTGATGGATGTCTGATGCAGAAACAACAAGGTAATGTAAAAACAATTATAATAAGTAAGTGATTTATGTCCCGAAAGCTTAGTAAAGCATAAATATGAAAAAGTAACGGAGTTCTTTATCAAAGCCAATAATTATCTCTCCGTTGTTACTCGGAACAACATCCATTACTCAAAAATCTATCTCCTCCCAACTTCCCGTGAGCATTATTAAAACTTCCGACAAATTCAGCCTTTAATATTCATAAAATTTTGTTTCGTAATATATTTTAGAAACTCTTAGAATTAGTTAACGAAATCCTAAATCACGTTGAAACTTGTTTAAAGCGGCAACGGCGTCGGCAAATTTTTCGGGTTAACGAGGTAACATTTGTTCTCAAGTTGGAATTAATTTGTTTTGCGGGTGCGTGTGCTCAGTGGGCTAAATTATACAAACACAAAGAACGTGATATGGGTCTCCTAATGGCCAGTACAAAGGATCGCCTTCGCATCATGCAAATTGCTGCCCTGAGCTAATTACCTCCTGAGAGGTTTTTATTTTTAAAACAAAATAATAATAATATTATTAGGTATTATCATAAAACAATATACGCCAATTGACCTAGCCCAAAACTAAGCAAAGCTTAAAACTAAAACACATGGAAAAATCCGAAAAGTAAAGCTATGGCCGGGAATCGAGCCCAAATCCTCATCAGTCCGTGATGCGTGCCTCTCATTTATACCTCGTGTTTCAATTAATTCTGTACACCTTTTTAATAGGTAGGTACAACAATAATTAAGTTAGCAAGTTGATTATAAAGCTGCCCAAAAAAGTATCTCAGATTGTCACTAATAGCTACTATAATTACGCAAGTTATGGTCATAGGTTGCTTTTGATATAGGTAACCAAGTTGGAAGGCAATTAGTGAAAACTTGATAGGACACAAAATACAAGACTAAAACTGTTCCAAGTTTTATCTTCAAAGTTATTATTAGGTAAGATTAGGCAGTACAACTCAGAATCTAAGTCTGAGGTTAATTATTGTTGAAGTCCCTGCTTGTCGTGAAAAAGATGGACTAAACTAAAAAATTCAACATGAAACTACCGTGAGACTCACACATAATTACAACACACCGGATAACTCACGTAAGCGTGAGCGTTGGCGCGCAGTGTTCGTTTCGCTGCCGCCGGGGCGAGCGCTCTCTGATGAAGGGCTACGGAATAGTCCGAAACAATTGTCGGAGCAATCCTTCGGCTTTTATACATGAGTTATCCGATGTGTTGTAATTATAAACTAAAAATAATAAATAGTTAGGTACTTGAGTGGCTTATCGCCAGTGGCGGTTCCTCTATTAACCTTTTGCTGCCATGGACTTAATAACGAATTCAGTACATGCAGTGTAAAATGCACCTTCATTTGACAAGATAAAGTTGACAGTTGCGAGTGCCATTAGAGTTGTTTGGCTGTGAAAAGGTTAAACTCTTCTCTCTCGCTCTTTCTTGACTCACCGCTTTAAGATAGGTATTTTTTTAAGCCGGGTTACCTACCGAAAACTTTCACGAAACGCCACTGTTAAGTACAGATTATTATATTGATAGAATCGTATTATACAGGTGATGCAAGAGACGTGAGCAGGACTAACACTACATAGGTATTTCTTTTACTTTTTTAAAAGTAAAAGTTTAATTATTCTCTAAAATTATGGTCACTCTACAAAGAAAATAACGAATTAAGTAAATTGTCACTGACAATCAATTTGACTTTAGTTGTATCAATAAAGGCGATGAGAATCGGTACTTGACGGAAGTATTCTAATTGTAAAGTGACCATGCCTATCGTGCATAATTAAATAATGTACTTAATTTTTTTACGCTTAAAAAAATCACGTTAATCAAGCCAATTCTAGTATGAAGGAGTAGCTTATAGTTACCTGAATCCGTAGAGTTGATCCTGCTTACTTCTACTGAATCACCCTGTGTATGTGTCTTTTTAGCGTCTGTGTGTGCGTAATTCGACCTAGTCCTCGTTGTAGTTAACATTTGTCACGCACACTAATACATGTCGTAAGCACGAACTTTGCTGTGGAGCGCCATGTATTTCTGAGTGAAAAAATCTGTAAATTTAGTACCTTTATTCGGTCTTTGTTGTCACAAAGCCAGAAAATTCAATTTTTTTTTTTTTTTATGCGAATAGGAAGGCAAACGAGCAAGTGGGTCACCTGATGGTAAGCGATCACCACTGCCCATAGACACCCGCAACCCCGGAGGGATTCAGATGCGTTGCCAACCTAGAGGGCTAAGATGAAATGCCTCTTGTGCCTGTAATTTCCCCGGCTGTCTTACTCTCCACACCGGAACACAGCAGTGCAAGCACTGCTGCTTAGCGGCAGAATTAGCGAGTAAGATGGTGGTAGCTATCCGGACGGACCTTGCACAAGGCCCTACCACCCGCAGAAAATTCAATGTATTTATTATACTTACTTTACTGATGTATGTATTAAATTGGAATTCCTCATATCATCCTAAGATTTAATGTCATTTGTACGGCTTAAAACATCAAAGACTATTTTCACTTTCAAGTCAGCGTGACAACAGCCTTTTTTTCTACCGTAATGACTGTCATAAAAAATGGTAAGTAAATCACTGTGGTTGACTAGACTACACCCACACCCTCGTTCAAAAACGCTTCTTATTATGTTAACTCAATTTCCGTTCGTTTCTTTCTCATTTTGAGAAGAACTATTTATGAACAATAATGGGGTTAGTGATTATACATTATGGTGAAATAGTATAATAGTTTATTGTTCTTAACTATTTTTTTTTTATTGTTCTTAACTGTTTCTAATACTGGACAGAATATGCCGATGTATTGCTGAGTAGCTTTGATTTTTATGAATAGGAAGGGAAATAAAAGAAAATCAAAAGATGAACGCTTTTCGTTATTATTTTAAGAAGCCAAAATAATGAAAGTCCGATGTTTACCTTGTTCATCGATTTTTGTTTACCGTGCACCGTTCATAATCATAATGTAAATTCCCTTTGTAATATAAGCAGAAGAAATTTAATTAACTCTCTCTTCAAAGGCCCGTTAAAGGTCAATGAGCCCCGCTTATTCCAGTTTCGCGTAAAAAGGGGCAACTGAAAAGTCATTTCCGACCTGATTTGAGAAATTTTACAGCAACAATTTAGCCTTGATTATGATATCAAATTGTACATTATAAGGTGATAGGAAGGAACTGCACAGAGTCCTCATAATTACCAGATAAGTCTTAGAATTTTATTTTAGAGTCTTACCCCCTTATTCATAAACGCTCTATGACCTAGGCTCCTGCTAACTTAGCAATCGTTTGTCCTCATCTGTGAAAGGTAAATGTCAAAGTGACAGATAAGGACAAACGATTACTAAGTTAGCAGAAGCCTATAGAGCGTATATGAATAAGGAGGTTAGAAGTTGGAATATTGCCACAGGTGGTTGGAATAGTTTTTATTTTGGACCTAAAGGTTTGCAAGCAAATTTAAGTACCTCGTTAGACAACGTATATTTTGAACATCGACTATTGCAATTAAACAATCCTGAAAAACACTTACAGGGGTGTTTTGTTTAGTCAATGGAGCTCAATCTACTGTTGAAGCATTCCGGATTCAGTTTAAGGCAGTGTAATAATGAGACTAGCCTAATTCTCGTTGCTCATTTCGAGGGTTTATGTAAAAGGTTGGTCCGCGTGTTTGTATCGTGAGAAATATTATGTAAATCGAGGTTTTGCGGTAGGAAGTAGCTCCCTTCGAGCAACACAACTGCCTACTATTCATATGCAAATAGGAACATGGGACATATTTTTTCGTCGAATAGACAAGACATGCGGATTAAAGCACTTGCCTAAAAAGTGGAAGAGATTTATTTTGTATTTGCTCACGAGCCGCAACTTACTAAGCATGGGCAAATAATACAGTTTCTGTTAGGATTTTATAAAACGCTTCGACGACAAATAGAGTGGTCTTGCTTGTAAGCATTTTTAACCTCATTGCCGGTGTCTCGTCTAGGGGTACTCAAACGATGCATGCGAAGCTTCCGCTTTCTAACTATCTACTTCATATCATTTTGTCTAACTTATAGTAACTAAGGCCCCTAGAATCTAGAGCGTACCTAGTATCATAATACTAATATCTTAGGCATCACGAAATGAAAAGTTTAGTCTGTTTGTGATGTCTCACAGATAAGCATGAATTTTCTCCTTTTTTCAACCATTTTGTAATACAGAGCACATTATGAAAGCACCACTACGTACGTAGAGTGCCAGTGAGTCTAGTCCCGATGATACAAACCAGCCTCGCGCAACTCTCTAAGTAAAAAACGATCGACCGACAATATGAAACGAAGGCGAATTTCTTTTACCTATCTAAGTTTGTAAGAACGTGTAAGAACCTACAAAGCAGTAGATAATTGACGGCATTCGAATTTAGGCGGGTTATATTGTTTTCGCCTGCGTTTCATACTAATACGAGTTCACGCTTTTTGTAAGGCACTCCCGTCTCTTAAAACGGTAGTGATTATATTCTCTTTGATACAAACCTCGAATTTCGAACTTGACTATTAGCCAATAACAACGCAGCCTTTTTAATTTGAAAATAAAATAATAATTTGAGAATACGTTTAGCCTAAGAGCATTCAATTTATTCTCAACCGGATTAAAAGTGTTCCTTCAATCTTCAGTATAATTAGAGTCACACCTGCACACCTGCCTTCGCAAGGTAAACACTCGAAGGGCGGGCAAGGTTTGCCCAGCGCAAATATGCACCGCACTACACGATTGTGTGCACAAACCTATGTTTTGTGACCCTTTGTTTATAGGGGAAATAAGGGTGTATTTAGACTCGGAGCCATGCTTCGAAGGGCCGCTTTGAAAAAATACTGGCTCGTTATTCTGTTTCAGAAAGAGAGTGTAGAAGATTAAATTGGAAATAATTGACACGGTGCTGCTTGCCAGTTCTGTTAGCTTGCACTTTACCTACCTCTACCTCTTCAGACCAAAAAAAATACAGCAAATTTCTGCAAACAGTAGGCTTATTGTCTAACTCGCTCGCAATCACCATTGCGTTCATTTTGACAGTTCATGTATGGGCTGACAATTGACATCGGAATCAGCTAGCTGTCACATTCATACAAGAACTATCAAAACGAACACGATGGTGATCGCGAGCGAGTTAGACAATAAGCCTACTCGTATTGGTAAACGCACGAACTACGTTTGTTTTTCACGCAAAAAACGTTTCGATCGCGTTTGCGTTAACGTCTGAACTACTTTGGAATAATTATTGGTAGCACCACTAGATCTTTCGCATAGTATTATACAACGCTAAATTCTTCGTTCAGCAACTATAGCGATTTTAAAGTGATTTAAAGACTTTTTAAAAGTAGTTTCATCTTTATCAAAGTCATTCCTTTTAAAGGATTTAAAAAAATCTTTAAAACCAATTATGTTCGTTCGCCCAGTCTTAAAGTTCTAAAATTAAATAAACAATTAGGCCAATAAGACATTCAATTAATTCTATGTTTACGGCAAAACACAAACGATCCCAAAAATGACTAATAACACTCGGTTTTGCTTTAACTTCAGATTAATTCTGTAGTGAGACAGCTATTAATATCGCTAATTAAATACCTCTCATTAGTTTTATGTCGAGAAATTAATCTCCCGCTGCGAAAATGCGGCGAACACTTAAGTTGTCTGAAGCCTGTTTATCTTTACTGCCACAGTCATGTTCGAGTGATTAAATATAAAATTAACAGGCTTAAGCATTAATTTGTAGCTATTCAAGTGAAGAGCATAGATAAGGAATTAATCTACGTGATTACGGATATAAACTGTGTATATAGAGGTAGGTGAGTATTTCGAAGTTAAAATTTGATTTCTAGATATCCTAGGCGTTAGAAAAAGTTTTACATAAAGTTGCGTATCTGGGTCACGTACTTCGTCACGACCGATACGAGCTTCTCCAACTCATTATGATGGGCAAGATCGAGGGCAAACTGCGCGCTGGACGGTGGAAAAAGTCCTGGCTTAGGAACATCCGCGAGTGGACGAGCATTGCCAGCGTAGAAGAGCTGTTTCGCCTGGCACAGGACAGGGATAGGTTCGCTAAGCTAACGGCCAACCTCCAGTAATGGAGAGGCACCATGAGAAGAAGAAGAAGAGAAAAAGTTTTACAGATATTATGATCAATTGAATGATTACTTATAGCCAACGCACATCGAGTATACTCAGAAACTACGAGTTCCCAAAAAGTATCAATAAATTATCGTTTTGAATGATACAAGTGTTAAAGAGTATTGACTATGAATCTTTTTTAAAACATTACTAACCTGTTATGAGAAAACTTATATGTTTCACTGTCTTGCAAAAGCTAAATATGTTCATTATTACAATGTCGATCAAAAGTCCAAAAAGGTCTATCCGAAAAAGCGTTAAGCTGCAAAGTTAAAATTCCAAACTGCATTAAATATACACCTAGTTACCTCGCCGTGTTACATTTACGACACAGCTCCATTATACAGGCTGTGTAACAAAATGAAAACGGTACACGGTACACTGGCAAATTCCGCTCGTATCCCCTGCAAAAATGTAAAGTGTCCACCCTGTATTCTCACGTACATGTAGTAAAATAAGTCCCGAAATTAAATGCATGCGTTGACTTTTACGACGCCGGCGGGACCGGAAAGTCATTTCGCTTATCCGCTGCCGCCAACCACTTCATTCCACGAACTTCCGCGTAGTTGTTTTTTCGGTGAGCTGAATTTTGATATTACTGCAGCATTATTGGGGGAATTAAATACGCATTATCGTGTTTCTCCCTTTTTACCCGCTTCCCCAAACTAAAGTCTTCAACCGTTGTGCGCTTTCCGTAGTGACATACCGACCTGAGACATGGACTCTGACAGTGCGACTGCGAAGCGAAACAGCTGTGCTCGGACTGAAGGTACCCGAAACTAAAATGTCCGTCATAGCTCACAGGACCAGCAAACTGAAGTGGCAATGGGTCAAGCATCAATTTCTGAAGCAAGAATATTTCATCAAAATCTCTCAGTATCGTCACAGTAAAAACGAAAAAGCTGGTAGCAAAGCCGCGAATCCGAATTCGTTTAAGCGTGTGTGGGTGAAAGCGACGGAGTATGAGTGTGTGTGTGAGAGCAAATTCGGCACATAGTTTGTAGATTACTTACTAGACGGATTATCAAGCGGGCTTTGAGTTCGAAACAGATCCACACAATCCAATTTCCATCGATTAATATTGATATGGTGTGCTATTAACAGAATTATCGAACCTCTATAGTGTTATCCTGAAGTAATGTTTATTTGCGTGAGAGTTGTGTTAATTACTGACACAGATTGTATAGATGTATCGGAGTTATCAGATGACTTAATTAATGCCTTCTACTAAAACGGACACATCTGATTTAGGTATATATTAATCCAGTGAGTCATAGATATAGAAATAAAATAGCCAAGAGCTCGACGGATATACATTCAAACAAGCCGGTGAAGTGCGAGTTGGACTCGGATACTGAGGGTTCCATTCAAAAAGTAAAGTTGTGATATTTAGTAGTCTACCTTGAGCGAGTCCAACACTGTTGCTTTGAACTCGGGAAAGTGCAAAATGTACGGGACGCAAAAGTGCAGACAACAGCAAATTTTGTCATGAAGAATGAATTGTACACTGTACCTACTCGTGGCAAAACAATGAATACCTACTCAATAAGCTTCAAAGCGTACTTACAATTTTACCAATATGAAGGCCTCTCATTGGCTTGTCACTGAAATTGGAAACATATAACCAATAATAATGCGAAATAAAACAGATATGAGCAAATTGAGCGTCTATCCTTCAATTTCCTCACAATTTGCCGACTACGTTTCAGCGAATAAGCGGCTCGAGCTCAAAGCGGGTAATAAAGGCCTCCAATAGACCTATGTCGCGAATTCTCGTACAATCCAAATATACGTTGTTCTTAGTGCTTTGTAGGGCGCGCAAACAGCCCCGCTGAGTTGCTATTTGAATTTGAAGGTGATCAAAGTAAGTGTTCTGTACTGTGGTATCGGGGATGTTTATTGAGAGCGAAAGTCTTCCCTAAGTAGGACTAAGTCTTTTGGTGACGTTCAGCGGGCGGCGTAGGTTGTTCTAGACGAGTCCTGTGTCAAAATTTGTCTTAAATAAATTGTGGAAATTTTTGATTGTTTGAAAACACTTTCAATTCAGGTGCAGATACATTAATAAATTACTATAACATTAACTTTTATTATAAGAACACACTCAAATTAAATAAATAATCTTACTTTGCTACTCCGCGAATAGTGAGCTGCCTAATTTTTTTTTGGTTTGATATACTCTTTGAGACTAATTGGGACCTAGTATCATCGATAGAGCTGATGTGGCGGTAGCTATGCCTCTGTGACGCGTATTACGTATTCACTGTTTCTCCGATTCTTCGTGGATGGCCAGTTTTACCACCCCTTGGCACCCTTGACTTTGACCGTTTTACCCCAATGACACTGGTTTTTATTATACCTTTCTGTGTGATTGACCTGTGGTGCATAGCAAAGACTTTTTTTTTACACTACTCTATACTTACTGGTTGTGTCAATTTGAGTAATTCAATCAAAACATTTTTATTTATAAGCCTTTTTTATTCCGAATTCGCTACAATTTCAGTAAGTACATGTTGTTGTCGTTGTTATTGTCGTTTATTTATTAAATTGTCGCGTAATTCGGCGTGCCTCATGGCATAGGCCTCCTCCGTGTATTGGTCCGTGATTGTTCAAAACATTCTCTTCTTAATAAAAGCTTGTTGAGCTTTTGTAAAGTTAGCATTAGTTTACTATCTGAATCGCTATCACTTTGACATAATGTCAGACACTGAAACAACTGCAGTAATTTTCCTACGCGTCTGTCATTCTTCATGAAAAGGGATTAAGCTATTACTATGAAAACTATATATGTACAGTAGTACGATATTGGTAACGTCAGAGCAATAACGTCCAACATGACTGCTGCCCAGACAAGGCTATCAGCACCAGCCGGGAATGTAATTAATCGCCTACATTGTAAATAAGCCTCGTCATACCACTAATAAAGGCTCATTTACACGATGACGAGCCTATCCGACTCGTATAACGGTTTTCTGATTTTATGTTAGAGATAAAAATGCTTTCATTAACCTTTTTACATGACGTTGAATTGTCTGCAGCGCGTTTGTGTAGAATGAAGTCTGAGCAAATCAGACGTGTACAAGAAAAGTTTGTACTATTGTCTGAACTATATCTATGCAAACTTACGACGTATGTTAGTTGAAGTTAAATGTTTGAAGCCATTAAAATTATTCTGGAATAATACAGCAAGTGGTTGGGTTAGTTTTTTTTTTTTTATGTGTATAAGAAGGCAAACCCTGTAAATGTTTTTAAGGCTTTTGTAGCTGTGGTTGAAAAATGTTTTAAATATAATATATCTATCGATTTTCATGGAGTAAGTTGTCATAGGGACGACTTAATTTTGAATCTAAAATTAGGATTAAAAAATTACAGATGTGTTCAAAGTAAAGCGAAGAAATTTTACTAATTACTAATTTTTATGACTTAACATAATATTATAACTAGCTGTTGCCAGCGACTTCGTCTGCAAATAATTCGTTTATCGTTATCCCGCGGGAACTACGCAATTTTCCGGGATAAAAAGTAGCCTATGTGCTATTCCAGACTTTTCTCTATCTATGTGCCGAATTTCATCCAGATCCGTTAGGCCATTCTGGCGTGATTGAGTAACAAACAAACATCCATCCATCCATCCATCCATCCATCCATCCATCCATCCATCCATCCATCCATCCATACTTTCGCATTTATAATATTAGTTAGATTAGTTATAAGTTAGATTAGATTAACAAATTCACAATCATGAATCATGTTATAGGCGATGCGGCTATTTACCTCATGCTTTAGTGGCTTTTAGGTCTCGTTACCAGGCTCTGTCTACCATGTAAGGGCTAACTAAAGACGTGATTTATGTATGCATGTTGGTTTAAACTTATTGTTAAGTTAGTTGCCTACCGCATAATAGCACTTAATCATTTAAATGAAAAAATCAATTATGCTGCAAACAAACCATCATTTTTTCTGCGCTCCAACGAACGCAAAGTCCTACAAATAATCATTTTCACTTCTTAGCGCATAGGTAGTGTTGCATTATCTCTACAATGTTTTTCGTACAACTGGAAAAACACCGACAAAACCTTAATTGGGTTATTAAAAGTTTTATCAGACCAGTAGTTTGCGCTCGGCGAAATTCAGATCGTGGAAAATTCGTTTGTTGCACTCTGGGTGTCAGAAATTTGCTAATTATGTACTAGTGATAACGTTATTTAACATTTAAAATTTAATGACTATCGCTTCGATTATTGCTTCCTTGTCTATAAAGTTATAAAATAAGGTCGCAAAGAAAACTTTTACTTTACATCCGAAACTTTCATCATCATCATCATCATATCAGCCGAAAGACGTCCACTGCTGGACATAGGCCTCCCCCAAGGCTCTCCACTCGGACCGGTCCTGTGCCTTCCGCATCCACCGCAATCCCGCGATTCTGATCAGGTCGTCGCTCCATCTTGTTGGAGGCCTACCAACAGCTCGTCTCCCGGTCCGCGGACGCCATTCCAGAACCTTCTGACCCCATCGGCCATCGGTCCTGCGAGCCCCGCCCACTGCCACTTCAGTTTCGCAATTCTTTGGGCTATGTCGGTCACCTTAGTTCTACTGCGGATATCATCATTTCTGATTCTATCTCGCAGAGAAACCCCGAGCATAGCCCTCTCCATAGCCCTCTGAGTGACCTTGAGCTTCCTCATGAGGCCCATCGTTAGCGCCCATGTTTCAGATCCATATGTCATCACTGGCAACACACGAATCCGAATCCGAATCCGAAACTTTACATACGAATAATTCATGAGCAATGCACATATTAGTCTTGTATCTGAGTCTTCACTCGAGTACAATACCTTAAGAAGGGAGTTGTATAATTTTTAATCTCCTACAATATTTAATTAAACTTTAGAATTAAAGTAGTAATGTCACGTTATTTGGCTCATTTTGGTAGTGATCAATCTTATTTCCGGATTGATAGGTACATCTTATATTCTGCATAGTTTTATTTACAAAATTACAAAGGTTTTTACTTTGTTTATTTGGCTGAGCTGTTTTATTGCCATTTTTCTCAAATTCATTCAAATTACACACGCGTACCTGGGTGAATATTCAGCGTTCTTTCGGCGTTTTTTTCGTCATTATCGTCTCAGCATATACCATTAAAAGAGACGATGCTGACTTAACTTTTAATGACGGCGGCACACATTATGGATGCTGCATTTACTCGTAGCTTGTAAAAAGAGGATAATAATCGTGGGACAACAATGACGCATAACCCGAGCGGTCGAAACGCTTGAACCCAACTACTAACATTTTCACTCATTCCGAGTCTGTGGATCAGGTTCAGATGCCTCAAGGCTCGTCGAAAATACATTAAACGCTTTACAGGTATCAAAATAGCTACTTCTAATCCTGAATACAAAACGCAATTAAATTGAAACTACCTCCCAGACAAGTGTTTATCGCGCTGCGCTGTCTAAGAGAGCGTCAGAGCTTATAATTGTAACAATAAGCTGTCGGAGTCTGCTTGCGAAACTTGAGCTTCAAACTGTTAGTGTTATATTGTAATTATCTGCTTGCATAGAGGAAGTAACCAAAAGATAGGTAATCCTACTGATCTAACTAATATTATGCTAAATACACTTTTAGACTTTAAGTCAAATATGTTTTGTTTTGGGAGAGCGAGGTCTCCTGACACAGGTACCTTAAAGTACCTACTGGGAGGTCTCAACCTTATCCATTGTAAAAATATGTTTAAATCAATAAAGCATTATTATTATTATTATTATTATTATTATTATTATAAATGCGAAAGTATGGATGGATGGATGGATGGATGTTTGTTTGTTACTCAATCACGCCAGAACGGCCCAACGAATCTGGATGAAATTCGGCGCATAGATAGAGAAAAGTCTGGAATAGCACATGGGCTACTTTTATCCCGGAACATTCCCGCGGGATAGTGATAAACGAATTCTTTGCAGACGAAGTCGCGGGCAACAGCTAGTATTATAATTATGTAAATGCGAAAGTTTGTGACGATGTGAGTGAGTGAGTGAGTGTGCATGTTGGTTCCTTCTTCACGCTGAAACAACTGGACGGATTTTTATAAAATTTGAAATGTAGATAGCTGTTACCCTAGATTAAAACATAGGTTATTTTTTATTCCGAAAAATCGCATGGTTCCCGCGGGATAGCGATAACATGTCAAAGGTCGTATGTAGAACTTTATAGTGACCAGCGTGACCTTCGTCCGGCCAATCAGACTGCAGCGTAGCGATTTATTTTTTCACATAAATTTTATGACAATTCCACTCTATTAGTTGTTTTCTCTATGACTGCATGCAATAGGAAGCAAGCTTGAACAAGACGTTTGGATAGCTACGTTTACATAGCGAGGACTTCAACGCACTACACCTGCGGTACCTACATGAGAAAGTGGCTGGATTGGAGTCTCCTATCAAATTGTTAGGGAATCTACATTATAATGGAGCTACGGAATAATATTGGCTGGAAACGGAATTTAAGAACTTAAATAAACGTTTAGCTCAATGTAGACTTGCAAGAAAATTACTGCAAGTTTTATTAGGTACATTCTCTTCTCACGCAAATGATAAATACTTAGGAATCGTGTAGTAGGCGAACCCATCACTATTTTGATTCCCCTTTCCGCCTATACCTACGACCGCAATCATGCTAAACGTTGCCTTTATAGATCGAACGCTTAACTGAGTCCTCGCCCGCGCTACAGTGGCGCGGGGTAGGACGACAAAGGGGACCGAGAGAGGTGCGGGCGGGGAGTGCGCCTGTCGCCCGCACCTCTCGGCCCCCGCGGTCATCCCACCCCGCGCCCAGAGTATAGGTCTTGTTACCTTAGGCCTTGTGTACCCTGTAAGAGATAATAGAGGTGACCTTGTGTATGTGTATGTGTATTATTAGTGGACCGGTGCTTCTACTACGGCTGTGAAACGTGGAAGGTCACAAAAGCACCCTCACGTAAGCTCCAAGTATGCGTCAAAATTAGTGCCTCCGCTCTATTCTCAGGATCTTCTGGCCAAACACTATATCCAACGACGAACTTTGGGAAATAACGAGTCAAAGGCACATCTCACTCGAAATCCTCCATAGAAAATGGGAATGGATAGGCCATTGTCTAAGCGGTCCTGACGCGAGCATCAGCAGAGTAGCCTTGGTGTGGAACCCCGTTGGCGGAAGAAGAAGACAGCGTCGCCCCACTGAATCCTGGAAGAGATCTATCACGGCGGAACTCAAAGCTGCCGGGATGACCTGGGCCGACGCCAAAGAGAGGGCTCAGAATAGAGAAGTCTGGAGAAAGACTGTCGAGGCCCTATGCTCCACGTGGAGTTAAAGGAGGAATCATCATTATTAGTGGACCAACATGGTAAAGTAAAGACAAGTAAGATTGCGAATACGGAGACAGAAAAATATTTAATGAATAGGGAACGGTGGTAGCGGAGTAGCAAAGTAAAGGTTTTTTGTGCATTATATGGATCTCTGCAAAGTAAGTAACGCATTGTTGAAAACTATTTATAAATTGTAGAGAAATCCAACTGTGCCTGCTGTTTCTATGTTCTGTACCAGCCATCTGCAGTATCGAACCATATACAAACACCGATGGCATTCCGGTGTTTGGCTTTCATCTTGCAGCTGTTGTCTTATTAATTATCTATTGTATGTAGATGATCTTAGCGCAGATGCTAATGTGAAATCAGATATTTATTACCTATGACACTAGAATTCTGCGTATAATGATACGGCATTGTAATACAAATATAAATACAAATACTATTTATTGAACACCACAAATCAGTACAAAACAATACAGAAACAAAGAACAAAGTATACAATAGGCGGAATAATAATAAGGGGTTATATCAAGGAAGTTTGAGTAACTTACTCTTAAGATTCTGAATCAACATTTGAATTTGAGCGTGAAACGACTTTAATTATACTAAAAGAAATTCACGGCGCGGACAAGAGCGAGGACAAATCTGTTTTT
Source organism: Pandemis heparana (assembly GCA_963854515.1). NCBI lineage: Eukaryota > Metazoa > Arthropoda > Insecta > Lepidoptera > Tortricidae > Pandemis > Pandemis heparana. The sequence goes on along the minus strand of OY978020.1, from coordinate 4,005,119 downwards.
CAATTATTTTTTTTATTCGGCGCTGTGTGCATTTGAAATTTATTTTCGCCCAGGATGAAGAGTGAACAAAACAGGAGAACTTAATACAAAAGTTGTAACACGGTAGTACTTTACCTACCACCTACTTGAATAGATGCGTCGCCTACATTAACCTTACAAGAAAAGTAGTTAGAATCTGATGTGAATTTCGACTGACAGGGTTTCAATCCGCTTCAGTGTAAGTGTATCCTATCCTGTAACATGAATCTTTTTAATGAATGCACTGCGAGCAATGTGAAGCATTGTCATCCGGCATTATGTGCGTTTCCTTGACTTTAGTAATGCCACTGTTTTACAGGCATTTGGATGCGTATTGGCAGCGAATGCGTTTATTTAAATTTATGAAAAGTTCATGCGATTGAAATTACATGAAGCCTTTTTATGTTTACGTTTCATGCTCCTACCGTTACAACGTTTCACAGAAAAAGAGAACAGAAAATAGGATATTTAACATCCTCGATACGGCGGAGGTAAGTGTAATATCGTTTGAAAGACAATAGTCTTTTGCATGCAAATACCTCTGCGGCTCGCAACGCGCGATAGCAGTGAAATTAAATTTTCGTTTAACATTATTTAAATTGTGCCCCGTAACCGGCCATGCAGGGTTAGGTAGCTTAACAATATTTCTATCTAATCAGAGTCCTTACTACTCTTGTTGAAGTGCCTTTCCAAGATCAATTTTTATCAAGGGGAAATTAATGATGGTCCAATTAAGCATTAAGCCCCTAAAATAAAAAAAAAGATAGGTGCGAGAGAGAGAGAGAGAGAGAGAGAGAGAGAGAGAGAGAGAGAGAGAGAGAGAGAGAGGAATAGAAAAAGAGAAAAATCTATATATATAAAACAAAGACGGGTTTTAAAAACAAAGAACTTTTGTCTGTATTTTTTTAATCAATTAAAAAGGTTTAAAAGTGTACTAAGCAGATTTGAATAGAAGTTCCCTTGAAGTTCCTCAAATATTTATGCGTGCGTTCAGAAATAATGACAAATGGTTAACATTTACATTTATCAAAGCCTAAATTAGTTCAGCTAAAAGGTAACACGACATTCATTGACTGTTAGGCGGTACGAAGTTCGCCGGGTCAGCTAGTATAGTAATAAAACTGAATTGGTACATCATTTTCTTTCATCTTTCCATTTTTTCTTGTAACCCAGAGAAAAAGAAAGACAGGGGAAGGAGAGAGAGAGAGAGAGAGAGAGAGAGAGAGAGAGAGAGAGAGAGAGAGAGAGAGATCTACCACCGTCTTATTTACTAATAAAAGGCCTTTCTCTCAAGCACAAAATCATTGGTTTCTCAAAATAAATGAGTAAGATTATAGGTACCACCACCACGGTAATTGCACCACCTGCTCAGATCTGTTCTTTTCTCCGGTCCATTATGGTTGCCTGGTAGAGATCGCTCTGTAGCGATAAGGCCGCCTGTTGTTACCTTATTACTTCTGTATACCTTTTTTCTGTTTTGATTGTTATATGTGGTGTTCAATAAAGAGTTATTGTATTGTATTGTATTGTACCTGCAATTTTCTAACCAGCTATTCCAAATAACACTAGACCCTAAAACAAGAGCTATAAAGTTAACTACAGCTTATTTGTAAATGGTCGTCGCGAGACATTTCCCATAGGACAGTATTCGGATTGATTGCGGAAGCGATATGGCAACCAATCTTCCCTAAACATCAGTGATTATGTGCTGGTAACACGACACTTACGTGGGTTCAGGATGGTTCCGGTTAGATGATTTAATAATGATGAGGAAGAGCCACCACAACATACACTATAACCCCCTTATTCATAAACGCACTATAGGCCTCTGCTAAGTTAGTAATCGTTTGTCCTTATCTGTGAAAGGTAAATGTCAAAGTGACAGATAAGGACAAACGATTACTAAGTTAACAGAGGCCTATAGTGCGTTTATGAATAAGGGGGTAAGACTATACCTAACCATACTTTTCATCGTATGTAGTGAGGTTGCTTAAATGGATACGAAGGTGGGTAGGAGGTATTTTGTCTGTTGAGAAATCCTTAGTCATTGTCTAATTAAAAACGCCCAATTAGAGCACCCATAGCAACACTATGGATGCGTTAATACTCGCAATGCGGCCGAATTCCTGCAGACTGGAAGCATAAGGGCAGCCATGTGCAAGACGAAATTAATCATTCCGAGTGGCTTGAGCCGCAGCGCATAGACATGCCCGTCTAGGCCCGGGCGTCCGTCCGTGAAATCCTCGGAACTGGGGTCTACTCCCAAATGCCAATTCCGAAATTCCGGACACACCGTCCCTCTCACTCGCTTATTTGACACGGTTAGTGTGAGCGAGGGGTCTGTGAAATTCGAACTTCGTGTGTACAAAGTACTGATGCACACGTTGAAATCGTGGCGTTTTGAAGGGACATGAGGTTGTTAATATGTGAATCAGGCGAGTTTGCACGCTAAGGGACATATAACGCATTCGTTACTGGCTTTCAGACTCAAGACTTTATTAGATGGAAACGCTACGCGTTGACAGCAGTGAATGTGTTAGTAAATGAAATCAATACTCACTCAAGACGTGAGCAGGACCAACCCTACCAGATTCAGTATCTTTATCAATTAAATTGTAGTAGGATGACTACTGATACCGAGCTAGAAAGTAAAAAAGAAAAAGTGAGGATGTTTCACTTAAATAACATGAAGGTGGATGATCTAATTATTTACTGTGTGTGTGTGAAGAGGTTGGTGTATATCTGAGAAAATACAGTGTAATTTATATGAGCAAAATTATTTTATGTTTATGACAGATAATGTCATAAAACATAAATCCGCAGATTATTCAACACTAGCACACAGTATCTCGAATCATAGTCGTAAAATATCTAATTTTAATGATCATCTTTAGTCATAACCTCCAAATGCCTATTGCTCTAACTAGGGTATACAATCGCAGTGATATTAATATCGCACGTGCCGAATTGATTAGTAACGCTTTTGAATTATGTCTATTTATAGACTTTATTATCATTAGAGTACAGATTTAATGGATTAGATTATTGTTGTTGGCCAAAGCTCGTAGGTACGCTTTATAATTAACATTTTACTAGCATAAAACGATAACTTTATTTGTAAATAAGATGGTAGAGTTTTTGTAGTCAATTTTAACCAAATTTTTCGGTGTGATCTGAAATTTGACAGATACTACACTGACGAGCAAAAATAACGCAAAAATTGAGCAAATTACTATGAAAAGCGTCCTGGGGCCTAACCATGACGTTTTAGTGCGATTCATTTTAGGTTCGCTCGCTTTCAAATTCATACTAAAAGTGACGGCTAAAACTTGAACTGAGTCGGAATTAGGACGTCATGGTAAGGCTCCTGTGCTCGTGAGTATAATTAGACACAATGAAAATAAAAATAAAGTACTAAACAAAACATCGCGAAGCAATCGCTCCTACAAACTGATTAAAATTCTATCAGTAAGTACCACCCGTGCGTGACGCGCCAAATTCTCAAAATATCTTCCAACGGCAAAATTATGTTTCTTTCTGAAACTAGTTTTAAATCGGACGTCCTATTCACCTTAAACTGTCTGGTTGCAGGCGTCCTGCCCCAACTTTTCAAAGAATTATGTACGAGAACCAAGATAAGCTGTTGGCGAAAAACACCGCCAGCGAACTTCCTTCACAGTCCTCATATATAAATAGCAGTCTAACTTAATTATGTGTTAATAATGATATACAATTATAAAAAAAGATCCCGATAAATAAAATTGAGAACCTTTCTTTTCTTTATGTGGGTTAACAACTACCCACTGGGACGAGCTAAGTACACACACATTGAAAAATAGTACTTATTTTTTAATTAATTGCTATTTATTAAGAATATTTGCGGCAGCTGCTATAAAATAAAATGACATTGTAATATCAAATTTACGAATTTAGATTGAAATAGGAGGATTTTTTTGTTTTAGTTTTAGAAAAGTAAACAATCTTCCTTCTTAATGCATAGAGCCATTTTGACCTTGTAACAAATAAAACACGTAAATAACATTTGATGACGTATTCGTGCGTATTTTTGTTAGATAAAATATGCACGTATGGCAATTAATTGTTTATAAGATATCAAATTACTGCGATAAGTTTAGTATGATATTATTATTATAGTTTAAATTTAATAATTATGTCAGCTACGATGACCTTGTCCCTTTTAGTAAAACAATATTAATATTAAATTTATAAAAGCTTAAAATTGATTTTGTTTACAGTTTAACTAGTTACAGAAAAAGAAGGCCTTACAAAGTCGTTACAAAATTTAAAAAAATGTGGTGAAGTGCTTAATTGTGTCCTTTTTATAAAAAAAATAGATCATCTACATAGGTACTTAACCTAATTTTATTCTAGTGATTAAATTTGAGTAAATTGATTACATTTGTAGGTAATTTACCATGAGCTTTTTGAGTTATCTTGGAAACCTGCACACATCTGCGAAAGAATTCAATTGTGCGTGTATGAAGTTCCCAATCCGCACTGGGCCCGCGTGGGAACTATAGCCCAAAAAAAAAGCAAACATTGTTCTATTTTTGAGTAGGTACCTATCTATGTCCAGTTTTGTCCGCTGTTAAAATTGGATACTTATAAATATCAGGAAATCATTCCTAAGTGCGTCCGTACCAGATACCAACACATCAGTCGTTGCACTGCACATCCTATTTCCCCCTACACGTGTGTTGCGAAGATTTTTTGTCGTCGTGAATTTGCGATGAAAACGGCGCAGCGACGCGCGTATCATAATCATATTGCATCCTGTTCAACCCTGCATGGATAAGGGAGTGTTGCCAGGCGACCGGAGTTTTCCCTGATATATTGGAGAATTCAATCCTCTGTAAGGGGATCAGGGAAAAGCTCTAACTACTGTAAAGCCGTGTCTCCAAAAAGGGTAGTTTTAACATTGTCTCCCGTATGAGTTTTAGGAGTAGCCACGCCAAGTCGAACTAATTATTTCTTTTCGTGGTTCGTATTTGTAATTATTTGTGAAGGTCGATGTTTACTGTTTAAATTACTTGCGGAAAAATAAAGAAGAGGTTTCGTTTTATTTTAACAAGAAGTTGTTTTTTTCTTTTTGGGAGGATAGGTGGGTTTGGTTAAAACGCCCTGGTTGTTGATGAAGTTTGGAAGAAGTATAGAGCGCGGATCGCACGCGAGATAATTAAGATAACGTGACAATACAAGTAGTGTAATGCCAATGAAATGCAAATAAATAGTTAAGCTATTTCACAGTTACAAATACCATAATTATAGGAGATTCAGAAAGATCATGCAGAAATATCAAAGTAGATCCAAAAATCGAAAAGATCAGGGGAATCGGTGAGAATCGTAAGAATCATTGTCATAGGTGATGTGGCTAGCAACCCCTCACTATTTTGATCCTCCTTTCCATACGCCCACAATCTTTCTAAACGTTAGCTCTTGTTACCTTAGGCTCTGTCTACCCCGTAAGGTATAAAAACATGATTTAAGTGTGTGTGTGTGAATGTGTCCAAAATTGAGGGAAACTTAAAGGAATTCTTCTTATTTGATATGGCAACACTGGATAAGGCTTACCTATAATGCTTTCCATAATCGGCCCAACGAAGTACGGAATATCGCCCACATATATTGTGGAGTGGAGAGATTATAAGCATGATTGTAACGAGCTAGGTTAAGCTAAGCTAAGGTATGCCAGTCTTCTGTTTATCTTTAGGTTATTGCCTTAATAAGTTGTTTGCTTAAGGAAGATTAACTCATTTTCTATTCACAACAAAATCTTTATTTTAGCCTAGTTTGAAGTCTGATACTATATAAAGTTCAATTATTAACTCGTTTAAATAAATAAACTATTTGTATTTGTATTTATTTACGAGATCCTACTAACATAAACGAGAAAGTTTGTGAAGATTGTGTGTCAAACTAATTTTAACAAAATTTGACACACAGGTGCCTACTTCAAAACCTAAATAAATACGCGTTATCTTGGAAATTTGTTTACATCCCACGGGATAGCGATAAATTTCAATACAAGGTTGGTATGAAATAATCGTATTGGAAAAAATTGCAACAAGAATGAAGTCGCGGGTGTAAGCAATTTACATAATTCATACTTGAAAAATCGATTCTCTGGCAAATAAAGCAAGCATGAAGATTAAACAACACAATGAACTATGTTTCATGATAATGACACTCGTAGTTTAAGAATGTATAAAATTAAACGTTACTTACCTTAATTTAACGCTTTAAATCGTTCTAAAATTAAAGCAACATTGTACCTATTTAAAATCATGTTGGGTATGTACTTCTTATAACAAAGCGTAAAATTTCATTATAGTTCCTCGATTCGTATGAACTTAGCAAAATAGAGCGAGAGCTCACAGCTGGACCTTAAGATCATTACGAATAGAGGAACTAATTAAATTTTACGTTTATACATTACAATACAATACAATACAAATACTCTTTATTGAACACCACATATAAGTACAAAACAATACAGAAACATAGAACAAAGTATACAATAGGCTTATATATATATATTTTATTTATATAATCTATCATCGTAACTATTAATGACTGTAATGACCTGATTTTTATCATTACATCAGATATGATCAGGTGGTTAGTAAAGCCCCTAATCAAGACTGAAATCTCTGACGTGTAATAGGACACGCTTTGATGTTTAATCATTTCTCTCCTACCACCCCCTATCAATACTATTATTGTAATTTTCCTGCGATAAAATCTAAATTCTGCCAATTGATCAACGCCTTCTTTTATTTATTAAAAAAAGAAAGAAAAGATCAAAAGCCTGGCAAAATAAATTATAAATAGAATTGTCATAAAATCCCAACTTATATTGGCTTTACAACTGGCACTGATTTTCTGTTCAGATTGGCTCTCCAATGGTCAGTGATATTACGTAGTGCAGCATTATTATTGCTGCATGATAATGTGGCCTTATTTGTTATAAATTTATAGTAATAACTTTTCTGTGGAATATCGTACTGGTTGCTATTTGAGTATAATTCTTTCGGCTGATTTGTTTAAATTTTAAACTGATGTTCTGAGAAAAATAATATATATCAAAATTGACACTAGGAAAACAAGTCATTCAGATTTGTTTCCCGTGTGAGGACGTATTGAGATTTAATTGATTTTTGTTGAACAGCTGTTTTTGGGTTCAAGTAAAACGATTTCGTCGTGAAAGCCCTCATATTTCAACCCGCAACAAAGTTTAGGGTTTATATTCCACGAATTTATAATTACATTCAAGCCGGATTTTTAGTATCGGGTAAGAGTTTTATTTCATTTCTGCTGTCCGTTTTGAGTATAGTGGGTTATTTCATGGTGCATAGGTTCATGTCAGTTTTCTTTCCAGCTTTCACCTTACGGGGTGATTTTTCCTTCATTTTGGTGCTGTACGTAACTACGGCAGCGACGAGCATCGGCTACACTAAGGCTCATGTCTATGTGCAATAATTATTCCACATGATTTATCAAACATTTTATTTTCCGGATCCTGACGATCGGATCCTGTGACGGGGGATCCGCTCCACTTCAACGCAATATTCTGGTTTCCACTCTAACCTTTTCTTTTTTTTTATTTAATACGTATTTAACCGAATTAGTTAATTTTAAGGTTTGCTGATAAATTTGTGATAAACCTAATTTGCTGACATCTAAGACTTTTCATTGGACTGTATAGATCAATTACCCAATATTTTTTTTCCCCGATATTTATCTTTCCGTTCGCGTTTTTCCCCATTTCCTTTTTTTCCCATACATGTTTATAACCAGTCGTTTATTTTCCCACATGATTTAATTTCTATGCATTGTTTTCGCTACACGCATCTTTGCCGATGAATTTTTTTTAACAATTAGGATTCTTTAGATTTTTACGTGTCAACTTGTTTGATTCCCGAATTTCCCTAAATTCTAAAAGCCCTTTGCAGGCTAGCTTTATTTTGGGTGTTTATTTCGGCCTACCAACCTTCCAACGCCTACCTATCAACTCGACAACCCTAAACCCTGTCCTAACTGTATACTGTGTATACTTTTAAGTGCGTTAGTATTAAGCTGTGTTTAACTGCGTTTATTATATTGTGTTTTTTTCACATTCTTAAGGTGATTGAATAAAGGGTGATTTGATGTGAAATTCTACGTGTTTATTTTTTGTGTTAGCTTAATGCTACAGTAGATATACGCTGTTGTGGCCGTATTCATTATTTCTGACTAAAATGTACAGCTGAGATTGTAATAAAGAAAGAAAGAAAGAAAGAAAGAAGACATTTATTCATTTTGCAAGACACACAAAATATAAGAGCATACACACAATAAGTACCTAATAATAAGTACCTACATAGGTACATAATTATATTTCAGATCCACTAAATGAAATATAAACAAATAAATACTCACACTCCTTTTCTGCCAGATAATATTTAATAACAATAAGTTGCGGCACTAATCAAAAAATCCCGAAGTCGAGCTGATCAAATGAAAAACAAAATGGAAACGAAAAAATATTGCGTGAAAAGATTAAATCATGAAATTCAATTACACACAAGCCTGCACACGTAAGACAACATAATTTTACTTTAGATATAGAGAAAATACGAGGAATATCAAAAAATATAGGGGGAAAATGCCCAACTACCTCGGTTAGTTACACATCGTAATCAAATGTACCAAAATAGGTTTGCTTTGGTAGGACTCAATCATCTATTATGGGGCGCATTTTTTTCTGAAAATTGGAATTTCTTCGACGTGGAGAGTCTACGGCATTAGATTGGAGCCGTAATATAGCCCATCAAGGTATTAAAGCTTTCCTTCGTTGGTTTTTTGATGAGCATTATAATAAGCGTCATTCTTTTAAGAGTGTATATTCGCGGATTTAACACATCCTGTTCACTGTCTACATTTAGATCCTTAAACCTACCGTAAGTCGTATTGCGGATCTATACTTAGTCCGATATTATGATAATCGCAATTTGCCTATTATTTATCTCACTAAGTCTTTTTAGGGATGCACAAGCGCGTAAATAACTTAACTGATCAAAATTGACAATTTTCTTTCTTCTTTTTATATATTTTCATTTTTGGAAGTTTGAGGAAGAGGCCTGTGCTGTACCTAGCAGTGGGACACTACTTAAGGGCTAGCAAAAAAATAAAGAAGTGAAGAGAAGTGGCAGTGGGCGGGGCACATTGCTCGCAGGACCGATGGCCGATGGGGTCGAAAGGTTCTGGAATGGCGTCCGCGGACCGGGAGACGAGCTGTTGGTAGGCCTCCAACAAGATGGAGCGACGACCTGATCAGAATCGCGGGATTGCGGTGGATGCGGAAGGCACAGGACCGGTCCGAGTGGAGAGCCTTGGGGGAGATCTATGTCCAGCAGTGGACGTCTTTCGGCTGATATGAAGATGATGATGAAAAAAATAAAAAAATTACACTAACGGTTATTTTCACAAATTCTTAGTAGGTGTAAGGTGCGTATAATAAGGAACTAAGGAATTTTTGAAATACAAGCTAAGTTAATATCCAATTAAAGTAGTTAGTTTTTGGGAGAGACGTAAGTTTATCGCTAGACAGTTTGAACCTTATGAAAAACTAAATAATAAAGTTAAACATTAAGCTCATAGTCAAGAACAATATTTCAATATAAGTACAATTTAAAAAATATGAAACTGATACTAGCTTGAAGGTAAAATATAAATCAAAAGTTAGTACCTACGTCTAAAGATCTTGATTAACAAAAAAAAAGAACGCGGTAAGTAGTTAAAATGTTTTACATAGATTGTTTAAGGGTGCGGAACCATTTGAAAGCGTCTAACATGCACATACACAAATTGGCAGTCTATCAAACCCATTCAGACAAATAAGGGATAAACAATCAAATAATCGCTCACACGGAATAGAAAAACGACCGATTAGATAATTATAATGTTATTGATATAGAAAATATTAATTCGTACCATCTCTCTGATGGATAAGATTAAGTTATCACAAATCAGTGTGGTTGAATGGTGGTATAAATTACGAAAACACAGGTGGTGCAAGTAGTCGCTAACCGATAAAGCTCCAAAGATGCGTACGGCGTTTGTGATCCTCGCTATTGCAGGTAGGTATTAAAGAGTTAAATGAAAAATAGTTTTGAAAATGAGAAGAGATTTTTATTTTATTTATTTAGATAAAAGCTTATTCGCGTCTATTCAATGGGCATTACAAAAGCCAACCTTGTAGTCTATTTCATGTAATTGATCAACGCCTCGCAATTGACGCCTCGCCAACTTTTAGCCTATTCAAGGAAATCATATTAAGATGTTCACAGAAAGATAATTTTTGTTCATATTTTTACATTTGATTTAAAGTAACTTCACTTTACTTAACAACTGCCCTATACTTAGAGTAAATGGTTTGTTAAATAAAGCTTCGATGTTGACTTTATCGCTACTTCGATGACATTTAAATTCGACGCTTTAATTTGACTATTAAAATTTTAATAAAGTAAATGGATATCAGTAGCAGTTAAACTACAACATAAAGTGTTTCTTAGTTTTTTTCCAACATTATTTAAGTTATTTAAAATTTAATTTTTACGTCCCACAAGCCCGTTTTGTAATTCTTCTATCTGACAGTATAAATTTTCTTCATAGCGTACGCTGCGGCGGTGCCTCTGTTTGAGGAGCACAAAAACTTCGAGTACCCACGCTACATTCAGTTCCCCGACGGTGATGGCGTTGCCCACACGGTGGACCTGCAAGCGGAACCCGACCAGAACGCTTTAGACGAAGTACAGAGGAATCCCGAAAGGAACTTGTACCTTCTCTTCACTAGGTAACATCATTAACTAATTTGGAATTCTTCAGCAGGTAACTGGGTTAGTCTAAATGAACACCGTTGTAAATGTATTGTTAGAATTTTTCTAAGTGTGATTGACCAATGTGAAACCGCCGCTGTTCAGTGTATGGCGTCAGACGATTAAAGTTTGAATCAAAATTACAATATCTTTAACAGGATTATTTATTTGCACTAACCTAGCCATCTGCTGAAATATTCTGGAAGGACAATCATCATACAATCTTGTATGAAATGTTTGGATTGTCCAGCGCAGAAAGTAAAAATCTGCTGTTACAAGTATTATTCTAGAAGACTCCATAGTTTTCCTTGTTTTGCTATTAACAACGAACTGAAAAACGTCCAATAATTTATAAATTAATTAGCATACAGGAATTCACATAGCTGTGAGTGAAATATTTTAAGGAGTATTTAATAATGCGCGTCATGATTTTTCTTCTTTTCCAGACGTAACCCAACCAGCTCGCAGACTTTGGAGATCGACAATGCTGACTCCATCCGCAATTCTAACTTCAACCCCAGCCACCCAACCGTAGTCGTTGTCCACGGCTGGCTCAGCAACCAGAATACCAACATAAACCCCACCATTAGGGATGGTAAGTTTTATTTTTGATTTAGCTTTGCCTTTCACCATAATCGATGGTTGTATTTTGACCTTGTTTTATACTACTTAATATACAAAATACATGTAAAAGTAATATATTTTGGCTCTCATTATTTGTAATTTAAGACTTTTACGTAGTTCTTCTGTAACAATTATAATGCTCCCCTCATTTACTCAAAGGTTGATTGGAAGAGATAATGAAATAAGAGTTTGCTTTTGTACACCTTAAAGTTTGTGTGTTTGTTTTTGTGCATTAAAATTTTAACGTTTACATACCTACAAACATTGTGTCGTACTTTTTCTGATGTTTCTTAACGCATTTTTCCCCAGCGTACCTGAACAAGGGCGAAACCAATGTGATCGTCTTGGACTGGAGACGTCTTGCTCTCATGGACTACGTGACAGCTGTCCTTGGCGTCCCAGCTGTGGGCCGCGGGCTAGGCCAGTTCCTCCGCTTCGTCAACCAGGTCACCGGCGCACCTTTCTCATCCATGCACCTGGTCGGCTTCAGCTTGGGCGCTCATCTTGTGGGCAATGCTGGCAGGGAACTTGGAGGAGCTGTCGCTCGTGTCACTGGTAATTTATAACTAGTTACTTTTGAAGTACCTATTAAACAGCAAGTTGTGTTGGATATTCATTTCGGTAAATAGTAACAAATATTGTAGCTAACAAAGTAGTCAAGTATATCGATACAAGCTCTTTAAACCTTGACATTTAGCCATGTTTCTAAATATTTTGACATTTGCCGAAACGCCAACCGTACCTTAACAAGCTTATGAACAATTTTAAGTTCCTGAACTCCATACCTGTAAGAATACAAAATTCTCTCAACAGAAATCATAGCTCTGATTATTTGCTTCGTAGGTCTAGACCCTGCTGGTCCTCTATGGAACCTGAACAGCAACGCTTTGGGACCCAACGATGGCCATTACACTGAAGCCATCCACACCGACGGAGGCTACACAGTGGGAGGTCTTGGCATCGGCTCAGCTATCTGCAACGTCGACTTCTTCCCCAACGGCGGTATCTCCCAGCCCGCTTGTATCACAAACATCTGCAACCACAACCGCGCCTGGGAACTCTTCGCTGCCACCGTTACTTACAACCATTTGGTTGGGCAACAGTGCTCGTCCAACTGGCAGCTCTTCTGGAACAGCTGCAGTGGCAGCTCGCTTCACATGGGCAATGACGATTTGAACAAATCTGGGTAAGTTCAATAATTATGAACTCAGACAATTGTTTTTAAGCATTAGAGTAACTAATGTAGGTAGGTCAAGTACTGCCCTCTAAATGAAACCCCAAACATAATATTCTTTAATCATCTCTAGGAAATCAAATCTTCACTCTTAATTCTGAATGCAAAAGCGCTATGATTTTCGGTGCCAATTACTAGGACCAGTGGCGTATATTGGGGGGTCGCTAGGTTAGTCAGCAGGAAGGTGACGCATCACAATTTGTATGCGCTTTGGACTCCTGGTGACCCCTCGCCTAAAATAATAAGAGAAAGAGGTAGAGAATTTGCTTACAGTTGCATTATTATCATATCAGGGTCGTCAGTAAATAAAAATATGTGTTAATTTTAATTTTTCATTATTTTTACAGATCCGGCATGTACCGCTTGGACACGGCTCGCAGATATCCCTTCTAAAACAATTTACGACGATGATAAACAATTGAGATCTGCTAGATTCAGTAAAATCCACTGATAAGTAAAAATATAAAGTGACTCGAAACCTTTTCTTTCAAATACCTACCTGTTTTTTTTTTCCTTTAAGTTTAAGTCAAAATTCGTATTATTTTTTGGAGGCAAATGACATTTCATGTTTATAGATGGTTATTTTTCTGGAAAAAAAATCCACTCACCCTTTTCCTCAAATCATATAACTTCGATGGCAGTTCTGCTAAGAATCACTAGCTTTATTGAGTTTAGTGTAAGGCAAAAAGTGTCCCAAAGTTGTTATACAATTTTCAACTTTCCATTTTGTTACTCTCATACAAGTAACTATCTATGAAGAAGTAGGTACCTAACGGTTTTCCATTCCAGAAAAAGGGATGACTGGATTTATTTTCAGAAAAATGGCCAGATAGCTAATGCCCAAATGAAACTATTCGTTTAGATATATAAACTACAAAGGCGTATGGCATCTAATATTTTAAGACCTGACATACATTTAAAAGTAGGTATTTGAGACAGCGTAAATACTTCCTTTGAGATATAAAAACAAACTCGTAAAAAACATAGACTTGGCTTAAAGGTAGTAGAGCTTAACCATTAGTCGACACTTACATTATATGTATTATTTTTCACTTGGCCAAAGCTTTTATTATAAACTAGCTGTTGCCAGCGACTTCGTCTGCAAAGAATTCGTTTATCGCTATCCCACGGGAACTAAGCAATTTTCCGGGATAAAAAGTAGCCTATGTGCTATTCCAGAGTTTTCTCTATCTATGTGCCAAATTTCATCCAGATCCGTTGGGCCATTCTGGCGTGATTGAGTAACAAACAAACATCCATCCATCTATCCATACTTTCGCATTTATAATTATTAGTTAGGTTTGTTAATCTCAATTTTTTTTTAATGTTTTGAGAATTTATTTTCGTAAAACTAGGCAAGTTACAGGTAGTCTCTAACAAGTTTTCTGGCTTAATATTTTTTTCACACCACTTGCTCGACAATGGCTAATTATATAGCATGTAAACCTTACTCAAAGTAACTCATTATAGCCCTTGGCTCTAGCCGGGTAATAATATTGTACTGAATTTCATTATAACCCGCCGGTTAGTAATGTGAATCTCACTTGTCTTAGTTCTTATTGTTATACACTTAAAGTCTAATTTCGTAAAAATCGCACGGCTCCGAAAATCGAGATGGCCATGCCACCCGACCCGCCGCATCGCCACCACCACCGAAACAAAATTTCAAATAAAACAAAAGCCGCGAGCCTTTGCTGACGCTGTAATTACAGTTAGGTACGCATTAGAACTGCTAAGATTCCAAATAAAAATATTACTTATCATTACACAACTGGACCAATGTCTCAAATATAATTTTTTACTTTTAATTCTGTTTTACTGTTGTTTAATTAAATTCTTTTTCTAGTTGCCTTGGTTTTTATTGTCTCGCAAAAGGTGAGAAAAGTAGAGTATACTCCTCGGGGATAAAACTGTTTATGTCTTGGGTGCGCTTAAATTCTTCGCTGCGCTCAGGATTCAATATCGCGCCCGTGACATAATACACTGCTTTATCCCCTCGGTTTCAATCTACTATTAAGACATTAAATTTTACAGTACTTAGGTACACAATTTTACATAATAATATTCAATTTCCAGTAAGTTTCTGGTATGCCACGCTACTTCTTAGCCAAATAATTGTTTTACTATTTAGATACCTATCATAAAAAAAGTATTGTGTAAGTTTTGAATCTCAAAACACCTATCTATTCGAAAGAATCTATCAGCTCTACTAAATAGTAGTAAATAGTAGTACTAAATAGCAAAAATTTGCAGTGTCAACGTTTGTATGCATCTCCAACATACAAAAGATAAAATTATGAGTCACCTAGTGTTTGTGCATTCTGCTTACGTCTTCATTTTACACATAATTAACTGCCGCGCTCGGAGATTTCGATTAACTGTATTGAATATTAAATTGTTTTCATTTAAAAGCTGTGATTAGATAACAATTGACGTCTTTGAGTGCGACAATTCAATCGATAAAAAACGAGCATGTTTGATAGATAGTATTTTTTCTAATGCGTCACATTCACACAGATTTTTTAAATAAGCCTTACGCGTGATACGTAAAACGTAAACTTCTAACAAAACACATATACTGCTTCAGTCTATTTCGTCAATACTTTTTCAAACATACACAATACACCCAATACACAAATCACATCTTTATCCCTTATGGGGTAGACAGAGCCTAAGGTAACAAGACCTACAGGCCACGTTTAGCAAGATTGTAGGCGTATATAGGTGGTAGAAAAAAACCAAAAACGGCTAGCCGCATCGCCTATAATGATTCAATCCTGATGGGATCTCTTCGTTGTCCGTGTGTCTATATCTGTCAAGACCTTTTTGTCAAATACGCCTAGAGGTATCACGTTAAAAATATTATGAAACATTTAGAGGAATACGAGTTGTAAGAATGAAGTTGAGAGTTTGCTTTCGAGACAATGGGACCTTGGTCGGCGGACACAAAAAAATATATACAGGAACTTTCGAAACGTTTAGTGCTGGCCACAGGTGACCCTAGGGCTGGCGCTTACCTCTCTCAAAGGTTTGGATTTGCAGTTCAGAGAGGCAACGCGGCCAGCGTTTTGGGGTCGATGCCTGTGGCCGAAAATTTTGACGACGTATTTATTTTATAGTTTAATAATTAGTAGTAGTTTTAGTTTTAGTATTAGTCTGCTTTCATATCACCTTATGTACATTGTAGTTTTGAATTAATTTTAGAATGAAGTTCATATATACAAAATCCGCGGCAATCAAAATGCATGGAACACTTCTTGTGGTTATAGGATTCTAAAATTTGACAAGAATGCTCAATTTTACTTTTATTTGTGTAATTCTTGAAATGAAATGAAATGAAATATTTTTATTGCAAGAATACAGTTCACAAGTAACTATATCAATTTTTATAGACAATAAACACTTTTAATCGACACTGGCGCCCAATGTGGGGCCCGAACCCACGACACTGATTTATTAAGAGTATCATGCTCTAACGACTGAAGGTAGCCGAGCGCCAAACTATGGGGCTCAATTTCAGTTTTTGTAATTTCGTCTTATAACGAATCCTTTTTAAACTGTACTATATTTCATGGTCAATAATTAGCTTTCATCCACACTGGCGCCCAACGTGGGGCTCGAACCCACGACCTTGAGATTAAGAGTCTCATACTCTAACGACTAAAGTGGCCGGGCATCGAACTGCGGACTGCGAACCTGTACCAACTTTTGTGGACAATGAACATAATTATTGCATCCACTAAACTTATTTATTGTTGACTTAAAAACGTCCCAAACAGTCGCAACTCACCAAACCTAATGCCGGCCTTGCAGCTAGCACTAGTATTCATATGAGACATAAATCTCACCCCAGCAATTCACTTTGCTGAAGTATTGGTGTGAGTGAAAGAGAAGCACTATGTCATGTTCAGTACACGAGACAGAGATGCCAATAGCGTCAATATAGTGAAATTGTGTCAACATCATACTCAAAACGATAAAGTACAGAACTCTCGTCGTAGTCGGCAACGCCCACTATTTACTGACGAAAGTAATGAAGATTGTGGTCAAGTCGATGAGTGTTCTCTTGAAATAATATATACCTATAACTTTCACCAAGGCTTTCTTATTTTACAAGAAATACTTACTCCAAAGCTGGTTACATTAAAAAAAAACGCAGGGATACAAATTACTTCACATTTTCTTACAAAGTAATTTTATTATTATTTTATACGTAGTAAAATATCTAGTAGAAAAAAAAAAACTAGGTACTTATCTTAGAAAACAACATCGCAGACGTCTTAATAGGCCCTATCAATTAATACCTCACACGGAATAGCAATTAAACAGATAAAAAACTATTTTTGCTAATTAAAAACGAAAAATCCAGCAAATTCATGGCTTCTGCAATCACTTTTTGGATTAGATTAAAATAATCTTAAATCAGTGTGATTAAAAGTATGTATAAATTTGAAAAATGCTGGAGGTAATAATAGTTGTTGTATCCAAGGCAAAGAAGATGCGCTCAACGTTTGTGTTCTTGGTCGCTTTAACAGGTTAGCTATAATAAGTAGACTATACTTGTTTTGTTTCCGTGTAGACAGTGTGTGTTCCGTATTCCCATTATACTTACCTTTTTTTCTAAATTTGAAACATAATTATAACTACCAAACCGATTTAATTGAATCATAATGCGATTAACTCTAACATGCCAAAACAAAAATAAACTGGTGTTAATTCTGTAAAAACATATCTCACCAAAAACATTCTGTAAAAAACTAGCCAAGTCTCGATGGAGCTGCTTGTTTGTCTCTAAAAAGTAATAAAATCTAGACAAAGTCGTGCCAAGTCTAAGGTTCCTTACTGCGATTTCTGTAATATTAATGTTGTGTGACTTGGCCGTTGAACATTCTTTATACGTTGAGTTATCAATACCAGTATGGGCTGTTATCTCGCTTAACAAACATAGGTAGTTACAACAGATATAACATTACGTGTAAACAAAATTGACTTGTACCCACTAACGTATAAAGCTATAAAGAATGTTCAACGGCCAAGTCACACAACATTAACTATAATAATACAGAAATCGCAGCAGTAAGGAACCTTAGACTTGGCACTACTTTGTCTAGATTTCATTACTTTTTAGAGATAAACAAGCAGCTCCATCGAGACTTGGCTAGTTTTTTACAGAATGTTTTTGGTGGGATTTCACTTCTTTTTGTAGAGACGTGGTGCTATAGGCTAGATTAAATTAGATGTGTCCCACTACGCTGGATTTTTGCAATGACAGTCGATTTTTTTATCTACCAATAGTAGAAGGGGGCATTACCATATCTCTAATACAGCTCAGACCAACTGAGGGTTCTTCATCAGATACTTCAGACCTTCGACTTTTGACATCAAATGAAGCGGCCCACCAAGTTAAATATTTTTTGTAAGATAGTTTGGTTGGGCTCTTGTGTTTTCTAATCAAGGTCACCTGGTACTCCAGATCTTCGATTATCCTAGTTTTTATAGTTGTCCCTTTATGTGGCCATTAAACCCTAACTCTGTGCCAAATTTCAGCTCTCTGAGTTTATGGGAAGTACTAGTTCTATTCTGATGATCATGAGTGAGTGCCATAAATGAGAAACTTTGCTTTTGCTTAACTTTGGAACTAAATGATCTACAGACTTTAAATTTTGGATTTTATGTATGTGATTATAGTTTAGTGAACGACGAAAATTTCTGCGTTCTGGTCTTATCCAGAGGTTCTCAAATAGGGACATGAAAATGCGGCGAAATGGTTCCAGTAAAGGATGGTACGGCAGTGTTTGCTTCGCGCTCGACTTGGCGGGGGCACTACCGTGCCCCCAGACTGATTTGACTATTCGAGTGATGTAGCAGTTATATAATTTTCTTCTACTTACCTTGCTCCTCACTTTTGTTTAGTTGGGGGTCAGTTCCAAGAAGCAAAACATCTGGCAGCACCGACTCCCAAATATTGCTTACCCACGTTTTTTCCACGGCTTAAGTTTTTACTAGCGAGGTATTTTCTTAACATAAATAATTATTTTCAGCTTACGTGGCTGCAAGCCCTCTGCCCGAGGACAACAAAGCGTTCGAGTATCCTCGCTACATCCAGTTCCCCGGTGGGGATGGCGTCCTTCATACAGTGGACCTGGAAGCAGAGCCTGACCTGAACGCCCTTGAAGAAGTACAGAGGAATCCTGACAGGAACCTGTATCTGCTGTTTACCAGGTAACTACTTTATAGAGAACTAGCGACCCGCCCCGGCTTCGCGCGGTATATTATGCATGTATTATACATATATTATAAACCTTTCTCTTGATTCACTCTATCTATTAAAAAAAACCGCATCAAAATCCGTTGCGTGGTTTTAAAGATTTAAGCATACAAAGGGACATAGGGACATAGAGACATAGGGACAGAGAAAGCGACTTTGTTTTATACTATGTAGTGATGATTCTCTATTTGAAGCAAGGCTGTATCTACATAATCATGGTCGTCTTCATAATTATAGTGAAGGAGGACTAACTATAGACCACATTTCTGCTTACCTTGAAGCGTGAATGTGGACAAATATAAGTCTCAAGCAATGCATAAATAAAAATAGTATATTGATGACCAGATAGCCTGGTAGTTAGTGAACTTGACTACAAAGTTTAAAGTCCCGGGTTCGATGACCGGTCGGGCTAGATTATTAGGTTTGAAAAAAGTTCTCCTATTTTGAAGTCGTTTAAAATACGAATGTTTTTTTTTTCGACTTGAATGTTTAATATGTTATTAAAATATTTTTATCCGGTGCCTGGTAGGTACTCATAGCACAAGGTAGTTTGTGATGAGGTCAATTTATTGTAGTCAATTATTATTGTCTCAAAAAAACTTTAAGTATTTTGTTTTTGTTATTATTTCATGATTAAAGCCAGATTATGCTATACATCATTATACCTATATCTTATCACTAATCTACAACCGTGCTTCAGTTATTAGGTCATTCTTAAAGTGCCAATCTACTGTTGCCAGGGACTTAATTACGCAAACTCAATACTAAGTCAAACGAAACCATGCAAAAATGAATCAAAGTACAAACAAAATTAACAAGATCGACTTTCAAAATAATTATTTTAGAGTTACACTTAGACATCTTTTCTATGGGCTATACTTACTTAGATTATGGTTAGGTTTGATGAGCATTTGATTTTGAACGCAATTCAGACTCACGAGAGTATACAATTTTTTTGAAGAATCGGTTCACGTTTGACAATCACTCCTGATTAGGGATTGCAATCCCGCAGCTCATTCAATCCCGCGGGATTGATATGCGGGATTACTCAATCCCGCGGGATCCCGCGGGATCCCGCAACTTTAAGATTATATTATAAAATCAAATAGAAATTACATATGGCAACGCACTTGTGACTCTTCTGGTGTTGCAGGTGTCCATGGGCGACGGTAATCGTTTTCCATCAGGCGATCCGTCTGCTCGTTTGCCCCCTATATCATAAAAAAAAAAAAAAAAAAAAAAAACATTTTTGTGTAAAAACCAACTTCTATTAAACATTTCTTACATTAAGAGCGTTTATCCATACCGACCTGGCAATGTTGCATCCCTAGTGCTCTCCACGACCACTTCACAGAAATTGAATAAAAGCTTAAAATGTGGTCTATACAAGTTCATCGCTTTTAGTGTATCAATGTGTCCATTGCAATAATTAATCGTGATGGACTTTTATTTTCGTATTAAAGGGATAAAATAATATATATCGTTTCATAAGAAAATAAAAGTCAATAAATTATTGCATTAGACACACTAATACACAAAAAACAAAGTACACTACAGACACACATTTCAAACTTTCATTCAATTTCCGTGAAACAATCGCAAAAAACACTAAAAATGCGACGCCAGCTCAATAGGAATAAACCCTCTCAAGCAACAGATTATTTCTTCGCTATTAATTACCTAAGTATAAGTAATTAGTAATCGGTTTTCTTAGATTCATCTTTAAATGTTTGGCATAGTTTAATATTTTTGTAGTTTATATTTTTAATTCAGTTTTATTTAATGACTAATAATCAAATCACAACTTTCTGTTTAATGCCATTACTATGTTATTAAACTATGGTGATAATACGCTCTTTAGCGCTAGTTTTAACTCCAAATTTTTAATTTGCGGGATCCGCGGATCTGCGCTTTAAAGGTGCAGGATCCAACAGATTAATAAAAGCTGCGGGATCCCGCGGGATTGCGGGATCCCGTTTTGCGGGATTGCAATCCCTACTCCTGATAATAAGCGAAGATATAGTAAGCGAACCTGTTCTCCTTCTTCTCTTCTTGCATTTAAGAGCCAGGCTCTTGTCGGTGGAGCCTGTTCTCCTAGCTAGACTTATTAAAATACACATAATACCTTTCTAAGACTTTGAAAACAATTCGCATTTTCTGTCATTAAATTTAAAGGACTGTGTGAAAATACCACTCGAAAGTGGTAAAAAATTGTGCTGAATTTGAAATCCGCGTAGCTTAGAAGATACTTACGGCCCTCATTAATCATAATGATTGTGTACTAGTCAAAAATTTGATTAGAGCCGTATTTTGAAGATATAAACAGATATATACCACTTTCGAGTGGTACTTTCGAGTGATGTGCTTTCAAAAATCGGGGCCCTGATTAAATTAATGATATTATTATTTTATTTGTGATTAAGTCACAGATTACCAGAATATTTCAAATAACATCAATTACATTATCAGTGATGTTATACGCTCGTCAGATTTCACGCAGTGACGTGATCTAATCTTATTAATTAATTGACAATCGGTCACATGATACACACGAATGGGTCTGGTCTACTACTCCGAAATTAGTGACTCGAATTTCATATTGCTCCGTCTCGTTCACATTCATAGAGTTTGATAGGAGAGTGAGAGGGTTGGAATGAGACAAACCTCAAATTTCGAACTTGGTGGTAAACAAGTTTTTTGAATGCCATGATACGGTGTATTTGTTGTTTTTGCCAACTCGCTGCTTATTTACTGAATTACACGTGTCCGTTTTGCAACTCCCTATTAAATATAATTCCGCTTTTTCTGGTTTCTCGACAGAACCTGGGCCAAGTTTGATGTTAGCAAAACTCAGAAAAACATTTTTTGTGCTCGCAGAATGATGCCTAGGGAGATTGGTTTTCGACTTCCAAAAAATCCTTAAAAGCAAATTTCATTGAAACCATTTGAGCCGTTTCCGGGATCCTAAAAATAAAATGAGTATACAATTGCTCCTTTAAAGATAACAGAATTGAAATTATAAATAAATGATCAATACGAAATTTTACGATAATATTCCAAGGTAAATCTGACCCCCTAAAATGGCTTCCAGACCCCCCAAGCGGAACCCCACAGGTCTAAAAACACAGGTTATCAAACAAAGGTAAACAAAGTAAACAATCAGACTTGGCAAATCAGCCAATCTAAACTCACGCAGATACGATACGATATCCTTGCCCGATTGACTTAATGGTCACATGGTTAGATTTGTTTAGTTGTTAAAATTGATTGGTTTTGACATAAGCACTGATAACGAGGTCCAAGTCATCCAAAGAACTACAATTTCAGGATAAAAGTGATTACAACGTAATAGTGCCTGTGAATAAAAACAAGTCACCTTCACTTAGTTAAATAATGCTTGTGTCAAAAAAGTGCCATGATCTTTAATGACTTCAAATGTGTTTTACTTTACTTTTAAAACTTACTGAGTGATAAAAACTAGGTACCCTATGTCCTTCCTCGGGGCTGAAACTATCTCAACAACTGAAGCTGTATATATTCGTAAGATATCCACATAGCTAGATTTTTTTTTCTGTATTCATTTTTAATAATAATAAATAAATAAATCTATATTATTATCCTACTAATTCGTTTCGCTGGTTTAGAAGTGTATTTTAATATTAGAATTGGTTATTATTGTCACGAAGTCGACTACTGGCAAGAAGCTGCGCACGATCGGAACAGATGGCGTGCTCTCGTTTCGGAGGCCAAGACCCTATTTGGGTCCCTGAGCCAAGTTAGTTAGTTATTACTGTCACGAAATCTGTAAAAAAAATTGTTCTCTATTTTCAGACGGAACCCAACCAGCTCGCAGACCCTGGACATCAACGATGCCAACTCCATCCGCAACTCCAATTTCAACGCCAACCACCCAACCGTCATCGTCGTTCACGGCTGGCTCAGCAACCAGAACACCGACATCAACCCCACCATCAGGGATGGTAGGATTCACAATTTGATAAAAGAAGACAAAATAAATAAATGGGTATGGGTATTTACCCATACCCATTTATTTATTAAACTAACTAACTTAACTTTGCTCCGCGATTTAGTGAGGTCTAGTCATGCAAATGTTCTTATTCATGCAGTGAAATACTTTAGAAAAGGAAATAAGCAACGAAATAGTAGTACACAAAATAAACCACCGGCCACCACAAAAAATACCCCGGACACGTCTCACTGCTCTTTCACGCATCTTCACTTCAGTGGACTGTGACACTCCGACAGACTGTTTTACGTGACTAGACCTCATTATATCGCGGAGTAGCAAAGTAAATTTAGCCATTTATTTTAAACCGGAGCTCTGCAAAGTAACGCCTGAATCCGTACACTTACCAACTTTATTGTTTTCCAGCTTATCTCAACAAGGGTGAAACCAACGTGATCGTCCTGGACTGGAGACGCCTTGCTCTCTCCGACTACGTGACAGCTGTCCTTGGCGTCCCAGCTGTGGGCCGCGGGCTGGGCCAGTTCCTCCGCTTCCTCAACCAGGTCACCGGCGCGTCTTTCGACTCCATGCACCTGGTTGGCTTCAGTTTGGGCGCTCATCTTGTGGGCAATGCTGGCAGGGAACTCGGTGGTGCCGTTGCCCGCGTTACTGGTATGGAAGATTCGTACATTAAATTGAAATTTTAGTTTAGTCAGCACAATTTTCAAATGTCAATTGTTATCCAGGCTAAAATGACCTGTGGTTTTAGTTGGTTACAGCTTTGAATATAACATTGGTGTTGTGTGTATTTCTTTTTGCTTATTAAGTACCAAGTAATATCTATTCTGATGCTGTAATAATTACGTTCCAGCAAAACCTCGCTAGTGACTTTGCTAAAAAAGAAATCATGTTCAAAAATTACTTCATTAATGTGTGTTGTTAATTGTCAAACAGGTCTGGACCCAGCTGGTCCCCTATGGAACCTTAACAGCAACGCTCTTTCACCCAACGATGGAAGATACACTGAAGCCATCCATACCGACGGAGGCTACACAGTGGGAGGTCTCGGCATCGGCTCAGCTATTGTCAACGCAGACTTCTTCCCCAACGGCGGTATCTCCCAGCCTGGCTGTCTGACCAACATCTGTAACCACAACCGTGCCTGGGAACTCTTCGCTGCCACAGTGACGCACAACCATCTGGTCGGCCGGCAGTGCTCCTCCAACTGGCAGCTCACCTGGAACAGCTGCAGTGGCGGCTTTCTAAATATGGGAAATGATGACTTGAGAAAATCTGGGTAAGACATTTGACATTCTAGTTTTCTTCTATTATAAAAAAATTAAATGCGTTTATTGGTCGCGCATAAACTCGAGAACCGCTGAGCCGATTCAGATGATTTTGGTTTGGAAAGTTTTTTTTTATGTGAATAGGAAGGCAAACGAGCAAGTGGGTCACCTGATGGTAAGCGATCACCACTGCCCATAGACACCCGCAACCCCGGAGAGATTGCAGATGCGTTGCCAACCTAGAGGACTTAGATGAAATGCCTCTTTTGGTTTGTCGTAGTCCAGGAAAGGTTTATACAGTGAGAAGAAAAACAGGAACGGGGCGAAGCCGCGGGCAACAGCTGGTATATAAGTATATAAAATTCACTCCTATACCTACTTCATTGCTAACGTAGGTAGAGATTTAAGAAAAAGTTTTAATTTGCCCCTCTCTAGTTTTATGCAAGCACTTTCGTACATTTCTTTCTATGCGCTTTATTGGACACACACTTAGTAATTTTTCAACTAAAGTACGACGAAAACCCGAATTCAGTTCCGCTGGTTCCATAATTTATGTATGATTTTAGAATTATTTCTCATATTCTACGGTCTGGACTATGATTTAACTTATGTGTTCAACAAGAATTTAGTAATATTTACTGATCCACAAATGATTTTGTCAATCTAACTCTTATTTATTCTTGGTTCTAGGTCCGGCATGTACCGATTGGACACCGCGAGAAGATACCCCTTCTAAGACTTTATGACTATTTTGAAACGAGATCTGGCTACATTACGCTGATTTATAAAATATAAACCTGCCATGACGGAAAATGTTTTTCTTTTAACTTAAGTTTACACCAATAGGTATGAAAAAGGAAAGTACCTAACTGATCGATTGCACGTACTCGTAGAATGCTAAAATTTTACATAGTATAAGTTTTTGTGAAATTTCAACGAGACTGCGAGTTTGCGAGAATCACAAAATTATACTCGTAAGTATAGGTAGGTACCTATACTTACTCATTTTATTATTACGGGTCATACACATTTTTTTGTTCGCGTCTCTCCTGTGGACATGGCAAAAGTTAAGGGTTTACAGTCAATATTTTTAAGTCAAGTCAACATCGGCGTGTGGGACGCCTCGCCATCTTTCCGCCCATTTAAATAAACCTTAAGTTTGCCTACTCGGAGTCGCTAATTTTATGCCCACAGGAGAGACAACTTTTGTTTCTTACGGTGTGAATGACTCCACATCAAAGTTAAATACACAATTGAGCCAGTGCAATGGAAGCAAAACTGTAGGTATTAAGTACACATAACAAAACATCACAACACAGTCATGTTACACAATACCATATTTAAAAATCTTGGTAATACATACATACATACATATCGTCACGCCTCTTTCCCACAAGGGTAGGCAGAGAGTACTTTGTTCCACTTGCTACGATCCTGACATACCTCTTTCGCTCTTCATAATGTTACAGCGTTCTTTTTCGATCTTGGTAATGTTACAGGGAATACACGATACGTTCCTAATAATACTAAGTATAACACATACCAAGTTCAAACAATTAACTCTAGGCTACAGTGTACCTAATTAGCATTAAAAAAACGCCGCTAAATACTAACACATGGCTAACATTTGGTGAAAGAGTATTTCCATTACAAGTTATGATGGGACTTCACAAGTTGGCTCGGCGCCGGCGTCGCAAAACTAACTTGCTCACCGAATAAATTCTCTCGAATTAACTTTGATAATGTTAGTTTCCTAACTTGTTATTATGGTAATGAGATTGAATATCTAGATTTCGATGTTGTTTTGTTCTTATTTACGGAAAGGTGCGCTGCGAAAAGTCCTTTTAATGTCCTTATAATATGTAATTGGCTGTCTGGCTGACTCGCGGGTACATCCTGGTCTAACTCATAAGATAAAGACGATTAAATATAAAATTTTGAAATGATTCACGGTATCTTACTAATATTATAAATGCAAAAGTATGGATGGATGGATGGATGGATGTTTGTTTGTTACTCAATCACGCCAGAACAGCCCAACGGATCTGGATGAAATTCGGCACATACATAAAGAAAAGTCTGGAATAGCACATAGGCTACTTTTTATCCCGGAAAATTGCGTAGTTCCCGAATTCTTTGAAAACGAAGTCGCTGGCAACAGCTAGTAATTTATAATTCCACATTTTCGACGAGATTTAGGGCCTGTTTCACTACTCTCCGTTAAGTTCCAGTTATCTATGATTCCGTCTCTATTTATTACTACGAAACAGACAGAGAAGTCATCATAGATAACTGACACTTAAGTTAACTGAAACATAACAGAGCGTGGTAAATTAGACTAGGTACTTTTCATGAAAACAAAGTCATGCATGATATAAGCAACTGCATCAAAACTTTGACATAGCATGAAAAGCGGGTCCCATAGAAAATGTGTGGTTTTTGAGAGAGTGTCATCTGTCACCCTTCCATGCAAAAAAAGGTCTTGTTAATTTAGGCTCTCGCTAAGATCTATGTAAGCGATATAAAAACGTGATTTATGTACATAATATATACATAAGGGTGAAGACCTAAAGTTACACGTCGTTACAGTTGCGTTGGTGGTAGTTAAATTTACCGCTAACTTTTTCCATTGTGACACGAAAGTTATCCATACAAATGTACGACTAATTTTCGTGTCACAATGGAAAAAGTTAGTGGTAATTTTAACTACCACCAACGAAACAGTAACGGTGGGTAGCTTTTAGATCTTCACCCATATATATGTATTGTATGTGTCATCACTCGGTATATTTACATGCATACTAGCTTAAACCACGTTACCTGCCGACCCTAAGCATAAAACCTGCCACATTGATTTCCCTTCAGACTATCACGCGGAACCACAATCTACGGCTGTCACCGGCCGAGTGCGGACCGAATCCCATTTTATATCCCCAATAACTTACGTTATTCCCATAACCAACAACGCACCTGAGCCGTCGATATCACAGTGACATAATGTATTAGTACGAACTAGGAACAGTGCATATTTAAGGAGCGTTCTCACTGAGAGCATCCTTACCCGAGCATTTGTGAACGAGCAATCAAATAAATAAGTAGGATAATAAAAACAACAATACTAACATAAATATGATACATAGCTATATAAATAAAATAAAATAACACCTCACGTGAGTTAGAGTGAGCTCTACGAAGCCGAAATAAGCCGAGAAGACTGATATGCCCATTTGAAAGAAATAACTAATTTTGATTTTAAATGAACAGCAAAAAATTGTAGAGCAGTGGTTGCAGAGTAGGATGACTTTTTGTTCACTAAAATGTACCACAATTCCCGAATAGAACATCTGGAAGTGTTGTGTGGACTGTGCTCAGCACCAGCCCTTGTCTGGTGATATTATCATTCAGTCTTGCTTGGTCATAGTGCTCTGGATGGGTCACCTCTAGATCTCGAAACCACAATGAGATATGAGTAATAATTAAAACAATATCTGTACTAAAGTTTTGCCGATTTTGTGCACCATTAATATTGTAATTATAATTAGTTTTTAAATATAGCAAAACTGTATTTTCGCACACATTTAATATTTAAATAATCTTGTTTTACTAAATAATCGAACATTATAAATACTACATGGTACTCACATTTTTATTTTGTCAACACAATTCTGTACGTCCCGTTTTTTCGAGTAGTATGTATAATGTAAACCTAATCATAATCCAATGGTCTAGATCAAATATCGGTACTAACTACCAACACAATAATACGTAAATTCCAGATGTCCTCCTGTAGGTACCCGGTTATTGCTCGCAGCTCTGAAAAATTGCTATCTGATTCCAAGAATCAAATTTCCGTGCAGCGCACTTGGGTGTATGTGATGTATATGTACATCGTTGTCAAGAGAAGTTTAATATTGAAGATATTCCTTTCTTTGAGTGCATTCTATTGAGATTTTAACCCTGGCCGACTTTTGAGAGGCCACTGGTTGTACTACTAAGCTAACGTGGTTACATACGTTTCATTTTGTTTCCGTGATATTGATGAATAATTACTTAGGAAACATTTTCACTAAATTTAGATTTAGATTTTAGTTTTATTTTTTTCGTTATTTTTAGTTCGATATCGTAGTTCGATGTCGATACATACATAAATCACATCTTTATCCCTTACGGGGTAAACAGAGCCTAAGGTAATAAGACCAAAAAGCCACATTTAGCGTCATTGTCACTTTGGGTGGAAAGGTGAATCAAAATAGTGATGGGTTTCCAGCTGCATCGCCTATAATATTATGATTCCTAAAATTTTTCATACTACAGATACTGAGAGTTCCGTTGAACGACAAAGAAATTAACATCGCGTCACCAAGGGTTAGTATAATAAAAATGGGCGAGAAATTTTCGTTCCGATTACGTTGAAAATAAATATTGATTGAAATAAACAAGAAGAGTCAGTTTGATGAGATTTTATTATTGAACAATATCACAGGGTTCATTTTAAAAGATGGCTCCCACCTTGTTCCTTAATAATTTGATCCGAAATTCCCTTTTTAGCTGCATGGATCGGTTGCAATACACGTGGATGGACCCCACTGTTTTGTGGTTTTTAATGTTATAATATAATTTTGGTGATAAAATTATAAGCCGTACCTATATGCCAGTAACAATGACAGCTAACATTTGGTTTGTTTAACTGAAACTATGTTTTATAAGTAACTTGTAATTTTTTACTCAAAATGAAAGCGACCTGGGGCCTTACCATGACGTCTTAATGCGATTCAGTTTAGGTTTGTTCGCTGTCAAATTCTTACTAAAAGTGACAGCTAAAACTTGAACTGAGTCGGAATTAGGACGTCATGCATGGTAAGGCCCCAGCTCGAGGTTGGTTGACACTCAAAGGGTATAAATTAACTTTAACTCATCTAGATCTAGTGTCATAGAAAGCCAGGTCACACCTTCGGAGATAAACCGGTGAGTATAAGGGGCACTTTATTGTACATAAAACACAATAATTTTACAAATGATTACAAAGTAGTGATATAAACATTAGTGTCCGACCGAAGTTTCGGTTTCGGTTTCGGTTTCGGCCAATTTTGGCCAAAAAAGTGATTTCGGCCGAAGTTTCGGTTTCGGCCAGAGTCCTGCCGAAACCTTCGGCCGGGCCGAAATTACTTCGCGGCCTCTCGCGGCTCTCGCATCGGGTGCACTCGGCTTAATTCGGGCACGCTGTGCCGGGTAGGTATAGGTAATGCACAGGCGGCCGGCCCAGCTGGGACCAGCGACAGTAGTATGCATGCAGTTTTTTTTATTTTGTTTAACGAAAAAGTAACCGTTCTCATATAAGAAATCCTTGCAATAACCTTTTCCTTACGATTTGTACAGTAATTTTGAAAACTTATTTTGTTTGATATGATATCGGTTTCGGTTTCGGCTAAAAATTGTGATTCGGTCGGACACTAATAAACATATATAATATATACAATAGGTATGTATATAATTATGGTATAATTGATAATTTGTAACTCAATATCAAATTGCTGTATCTAATTAGAAGTAAGCAATCCCAGACGACAATTACAACGAGATAGTTGTTACGTTTAACTTGATATTGTGGTGACAGGATTATTTTCATACGCATACAAACAAAACGATCTCTAAAAGATAATAATAATAAATTATAGCAACAATTTTATTGATACAAATTAACCTAGTCCCAAACCAAGCAAAGCAAAAGTATAAACATACTTAAATATACAAAATACATACTTAATAATAATCATATTAAATATCCAAGACTCGAGAAAAAAAATCGTAGTATTTTTTATACCTGTTTAATAATAATCTATCGTGACCGGAGACTGAACCCGGGACCTCAAGCTTCATAATCAGGTTCTCTAACTACTAAACGGTCGTCAATAAGATCATCAAGAAACCCCTGTTTTGGTTGACCAAGGTTTCTTCAAAGGTGTGTTTTAATTATGAAGCTATGGAAATGTACGTGTATGTGTGTTATAGAAGTATAACACACACACACACACACACACGCGTACACTTTGATAGCTTGCATAAAGATGCAATTTCCTCGGTTGCCTTACGCTTCGCGTCAGACCAAAAAGCCGCAAGTTCTGGTATTATAGATCGACCGCTTAACTGAGTGCTAGCCGGCGCGATACAGGGGCGCTAGGACGACAAAGGGGACCGAGAGAGGTGCGGATCTCAGCCCCCGCGGTCATCCCACCCCTCACCCCTGCACCGCACGAGGACTCATTTAATCGGTCGGTCTATAAAAGTCAAAAGTTTATTTTGCAAATAGGCCGCCAAGGGCTCTTTTACATGTCTTTTTTTGAATCTACCAGCGCATTCGGAAATAGTGGTGGTCGTTATTACAACAGCAGATTACGTAATGCATTATTTTGACGCAACGCGCAACACATTATCGAAGCGTCAACTATCCTGCTATCATTATTTGTTGTCTGTTGTCAATGTTGTCATACGCGCACTGTTGCCGCACTTGGCATAGAAGCGCAAGCGAGTGCGCAACAAATCAAGTAGGTGTGTGCGAGAGATAGCGCTATACGCGCGAGCTTGCATCGGAATCGCGAGAGCGAGACGCTTGTACACGTGCGTACTGCTTCCTTCGATTTTAAGCTTTTATCCAACGAAATAAGGTGTTTATTTCATTGACATAGATTGCTAACCTGCTATCCACAATTTCCGAAATTCAAATAGCTGACTTTTGGCGGTTTGGGTATCATTATTAGCTTTTGCTGTTTGTTGTCAGTCAGTACGATAGCAAACAAGGTAACAGCGCGTTGTTTTGGTCTTGTTCCCGTACGTTTTTTTTTTTTTTTTTTGTTGCGGTCACGCGCTTTGTATCGTAAGTCGTACGGAAGTTGTGCTGAGTGAGTGTAAGTGTAAATAAACATTTTTCGTGTAAATAAAAACAAACTGTAAATATTTAATGTTAAGTACGTAGTTTAGGTAATAATAAAATATTAAAACAAAATTCTGACAGTCCTAACCCTGTGAAAAGTATAAAGGGAAGTTCATTTATCGTTCGTTAGTTGTTATCGTAACGAAATAAGTATAACAATTATTTTTTAATAAAATTATCAAGCAGTAATTTTCGTTCGCTAATTCATTGTCGTTTTGTAAAACAGCAATATAGCAGGATAACAGACAACAGTTTACAATAAGAGCTATTTAAGAATAACACAACACTGTTGTTCATTATTGCAAAACAGCCGTTATTGCCACCACTGTTCGGAAAGACCATCATTGCCAAGAAGAATGCGCCGCAAGAAACTTGGCAGAAAGTCATTCTATAGCGGCACGTTAGCAACAAAAATGATGGCAGCGATTCGGACGGGCCAGCCCAACTCCGCTCATATTTTTCATCTGGCCTGAGCCAGCTGCAACAAAGGCAAACTTCCATACGAATAAGTACCGATACTGGTACACGGAGCGAACGGGCTCTCTCCCGTCTACCGTTCCTCTTATCGGACCACATTTACATAATACCTACAAGCCAGGCACCGCTGATATTACTGCTGTTGAGATGATCGCGCTCTAAGCCGTCTTCGGCAGCGATGAGACTGAACGTCATAAATTAATAACTATACCTATTGTGTGTAAGCTACCTTGCATAATTTGCCTGCCGTGACATGATTTGGTGTAACGGGTGCAGCGATCACCTTTGCGATGTGCCGCTTGATTAGGATGAGATTTTGTGCAATAGTGTTAGGTTTATCGGAACGTAGTTTCTTTGGATGCTTTTATTTAACATGGCACAAGTCGTTTTGCATACTTGGGGCCTTACCATGATGTCTTAATGCGATTCATTTCCCATTCAGTTTAGGTTCGCTCGCTGTCAGATCCATACTGAAAATGACAGCTAAAACCAGAACTGAGCCGGAATTGAATCGCATTAAGACTTAATAGTAAGGCCAGTGCTACTGACAAGTTTGAATGCCAAAGCTTCAGTAGGTACCGAACCCTATACGGATTTCAAAGAATCTTGTAATATTGTTATTTTAAACATACGCAAATTATTCTGCTTAATTGGAACACAGAGCTAATAAACTCCTATGTAATTACGATCAACCGAAATTTTAATTGTAATTCTCAGATTTAAGCAGTTGTTTTAGAAACCAAATATATTCACAGTCTTGAAATTGGAGAAATTAACCAAGCACCTATACTCGTGTGTTAGGTGCTGTAAATTATTTCGTTTAATTTTCTTTTATAATTTCAAGAGTAATTTTCTCTTTGTCAGTCGCTATACAATATTTGAACTGCCTCATCGTATAACAGTAGGGTGACTTTTAGTTCAAAATAGCTATAAAATCAATCTTCATCATCTTCATCAGTCTATACCAGTCTACTCGTAGTGAAAGATTGTCATAACGCCAGGAAGCAAAAATTGCTTATAGTTTTTTTTTAATGGCTAAATGCCAAGATTCTGTGTGACAAAAATGCGTCCAATGAAAAATAAAACGAGCACATTGCGGGCCTAGGCCGGCAATGTTGTATAAAACTCCATTAAAGACCTTTCGTCTAGTCGCACCTAAAATGTAAACTTCGAGGCCTAGGTATTATAAGGAACACAACATAAATATTTCATCGCATGTTTGAGAAAAATAGGTAGGTAATTCACCATTGGGGCGAGCTGTTATACGCCTGTTATATAACTAACGGGTTATTTGCACCCGTATGTTTGCGCAGACGATTATATCCGTGCCATTATCCCACTTCAGCCGTATGCTGCATTTTTCTGCTTTTAGCAAAACGATTTATGGTTATAGTAGTAACAATGTGAGCTAGGTGCCTCGGAGTATGAATTTTGAAAACTTAGCGCTCTAAAGTTATAGAAAATCCGGACATGTAAAGAAGTATAACAGTATTCCAGCTTAAATTATGGTGGTCGCACATTTAGAGATCCTTTCCTTCACTACCCTAATAGAGTTTTACTTTTGATTGTATAGTTCATTTTTAAATAACTACAACCATAATCAAAATAACTTCGAAGAAAATAGTCCGCCGATTTCTGTTACGATTACGTAAAAAACGTACCGAAATATTCGTCGGTATAATCCGTAAAACAATTTTTGAGCTCATCTACAATCATTCATGGAATATGATCGTCACCTTTGACACATTAATCTCCTAATAGCGCCCGCTAAAGAAGTCTGTATCTTAGAAAGAGGGGATAAGTTTCCAGCAGCCGGAGTTCGCGAGTGCCCTAAAACATAGTCGTGCAAAAAGCGCCATGATCTGATAGCTGTGGCCTCTGTTCCCAGTAACGGTGGCCATTACTCAAAGAGGGTTCTAAGAGGTTGGGCCACCTGAGCCAGACCCGCAATCTTTCCTGCAATGCAGTATAAAGACACATAACCATCACTCAAGATTATGAGTACGTATATGCTGGAGAAAATTCTGAATTTGGAAATTGTTGATGGAAAATACTGGAGAATGGCATATTTGATTAGACTTTTGATTTTGAAGCATGTAAAATAAAAATGGTATTTCGGAAAAATGAATTTTAGATTTTTAGGTAAGTTCAAAAACATAGCAAGGCTTCGGACCTCGTGTGACAGTCTCAGCCTAGTGTTGTGGTCATAGGTAATATGGTTAATTTGCGAAACTATTTAATAAATAAACTATGTTTTATTTTATTTTATTTATTTATTTTATAACCAAATCAAGGTACGAAAGTGAAAAAATGACTTTCTGCCAAGTTACTTGCGGCGCATTCTTCTTGGCAATAATAGTGTTTCCGAATGCGCTGGTAGATTTAAAAAAGACATGTAAAAGAGCCCTTGGCGGTCTATTTGCAAAACAAATTTATGAATTTTGAAATGGGTGCGGTGTAGGCCTGCTCCGATGTTAGAAATTCGAAGTTCGTTTTGTGCCGTTCCACTCACGCTATTCGTTATCCATATGCTAGTGAGAGGGACTGCCCACGTTATGAACTTCGATTTTCGATTTTTGGAGTAGCAGGTGCTGTAAGTAGCCACTGTCTCCATAGAGTGCAGCCTGTACCTATCCGTATTTCAATACTCTACTCCACTCGTACGCATTTTTTCCCAACTTTAAAAATCAAACTCCTAGGTCCTTATTTCAAAAATGTGACGACCACTGACAACATTTTGGTATACATTTCGTAGCCGATGTGAAACTCATTTCATAACGGAACTTTTGACGCTGGTAATGTATTCCAAATTGTTATGGTCACTAAGCTTGTCGCCTGTCTCGTTTATGAAAAAGGGGCCCCATCTCCGCTTCGGCCAGCGGTACCCGAAATTTGTGTCTGGATTGCTTTTAAATATCAGAAATCACATTTATTTCTTAAACTGATACATTTTCACACTTGCAGGCAAAATTAACTCAGAATTATTGATGTTCCCGCTAGTCGACATTTCAAAGGGAATCATCGATGAGTGGAAGTGTCACCTGGTTCTTAACACCCTGTACTTTGTTTATGATAGGCGTTACTGTAGGTGTAGAAGACTTTTTAGTGTAGACAATTTAAGTGGTCACCAACTTTATAAAATTTAAGACGTAGGTACCGTAGCGAGGGCTGAAACAACAACGTATTTTATATTAAGTATTTACGTGATTGAAAAATATTTTTTCAATTTTTGTGATTTGATACAATAGGGAGATGTGATTGCTAATTAGAGATCTAGAAATAGATATGTTTTTGGAAAAATCCCAAGCAGAAGTCGGCAATCAAATGAAAAAAAAAACCTATAAATAAATCACAAAAAAACTATGGTTTCTTATTAAATACAAACATGAAAGGCATGAAACAAATGAGAAATCAAATATTCTGGTGCAATGCGTGTGAGTGAATGCATTGTTAATTGGTACAATATACGCTACTTGCTCAGTGAAGCTTATTAGACTCGACTACCTTGCAAATAAACATCGTTTCACTCAAACGTATATTTCATTCGTTTGAATTTTATTGATGAAAATAATACTATCGTTTTGACTGACTGACTTTACTTGATAAAATGCTATAGGCGAATTTTTGTGCCATATTTTCTTATTTCTTCTGGCATTTTAAATGTCTTGTTTTTATTTTTAGTTTGAGATAGGTAATTATTTTTATGAATAATTTAATTTCCAAATAAGTAAGTGTTATGTGGGATGTGATGACCCTAACTACTCGTGCTGTAAATAAATTGATTGGTTAAATTAATGTCAGCAAAGGAAATATGCATTAGAGTCACAGTATGTTAACTGCAGTGTTACGGAAAAGCATCATGGATACTCCAACTTTTAATGAAGTGTTCAAAATAATCAAAATTAATTTCTCTCTCATGGGTATCCCGTCAAACCAATCGATGCTTACTCTAAAGTTTTACTTCTTAATCTTAACATTTTTATTAATATTAATCGAGGAAGCAACTTTTTTTGTTGTAAAAATGGCGGCGGAAAATGTTCTCGAATTAACCATCTTGGCCCCTTGTTTTTGCGTGGGCTTGCTGTCACTTTTAAAAATAATTCCTGTTGCTTCTTATAGAGCCACAGTTTTCACCGTGGCTGATGAAATCAACAACTTCAGTACAAAAATACTGAATGACCCACAGAAAAAGCACATTATAAAACGGGACATAAGCATGCTACGCACCCTCATTAAATATTATTTCATCTTGAACCTTCTCCTGATTTCGGTTTATAATTTCTCGACTCCCTTTCACATTTTGTATCACTATATCACAACTAGGGAAGAAAGTTTCTTCTTGCCGTATGCGGTTGTAGTACCATTTTCTACAGAATCGTGGTTTAATTGGCTTCTTGTTTACTTGCATTCTGTATTCTGTGGTAAGTATGATAGAGGTTAATATAATACAAGATAAGTTGAATCGCGAATGAAACCTTTTTAACCCCTCGAATGCTTAAGATACAGATCTGTGCCAAATTTTAAGACTATCTTTTTATATTTTTATTTAGATTAGCAGAATTTGTCCTTATTAAAACAGATGAATTTAGATGAATTTAGAATGCGGTAGGTACCTTTATTCAACTCCGAGATAAGAGGGGTAAATGGGCGTTCTTTATTATTGTTTGCTTATAACGATGTCAAGTTTTTACGTTTCAAATACTTGTTGCCTAAATATATTTAATCTTATTTTCTAGGTTTCCTTTGCGTCTTGTTCTTCACTACTGTTGACGGACTATATTTTGTTTTAACATCGTATGTGTGCAGCATGTTTGCGGTACTAAACAAAGATATAGAAGAGTTAAACAATATTACCGACGATACATTAAACGAAATAGTTAAAAGGCACCGATATGTTCTTAGGTACCTAGATGATAACAATATTGAATTTTGGTTAACTATGAAGTAATAAGTCTTAACAAGATAAATTACATACATTACATAACTATTCGGAGAAAGTTAAGAACTATTATAAACAAGTTATCACAAATTTGTTTGCGTCTGGCAAAGCAAATTTGAAAGTGACAGATAGAGGCAAACAAAATGTTGCGTTAACGCAAGTTTAACTAGTGTTTATGAGTAAAGCGATTAATGAATACCTTAAATCTCTAATAACATTTTATTTTGAAGGTTGGCGGAAGATTTGGAGCTTATTTTCACACTGCCAAATTTTTTTAATGTCGTCGTGGGATCTGTGGAAATATGCGTTCTTGGTTTGGCTCTATTGGTAAAATACTTTGTTTCCCGTCTCTAACACTCCGTTTTTTTTTCGTAATAATCGGTAATCGATTAAGATTATTTTTATGGAACTTGTAATAGGTAATTTCTCCATTATTTAGATACATCGGGAGTCCAGGCGCTGAACAGTATTGATAATCGTGTAGGTGCGTGTTCAAATACTTTTGAGCTTAAACCTGTGTGGCCAGTTCCGATGTATCTGAAGGTGACAGTTAGACGACCTATTAATTTAATTATTATTATTTTCTCAGATTGGTAACTGGAGTGATGTTCCTGGTTGTGTTTTGTTTCTCTCTTCAGTTTTGCTACAGATATTTATGATCAGCGTTTTTGGAGAAAAACTTATTAGTGAGGTAAGTTATTTGATTATTTGTCGAGTATTTGTAAGCCAAGCAACATTAATAATACCTATCTCTCCAGCTTATATACGTCCCACTGCTGGGCACAGGCCTCCTCTCAGAATGAGAGGGCTTGGGCTATATAGTTCCCACGCGGGCCCAGTGCGGATTGAGAACTTCACACACATCATTGAATTGCTTCGCAGTTGTGTGCAGGTTTCCTCACGATGTTTTCCTTCACCGAAAAGCTCATAGTACATTTCAAATGAGATATCGCACATAATTTCCGAAAAACTCAGAGGTGCGAGCCCGGGATTCGAACCCACGACCCTCTGCTTGAGAGGCCACAGGTCAAACCACTTAGGCTACCACGGCTTTTTTTTTTATAATACCTATAAAAAATTTAAAATAGGTACCTATTTAAAAATGTTTAAATGTTTAAATTTTGAAATACCTATTTTTTTATTTATTTTAGAGTGCGAAAATCAGCGACTCGGCATTTCTTTGCAAATGGTACGAAATGAGTTCAAAATCCAAGAAAACTATACTGATGTTGATGATCAGGTAAAAAATGAAAATATAATAGTATCATTCGTTCATTCTGAATACGATTTTAGCAAAAAAAAAAGCGGATTACTAAATGTTTTAAATTTTGTTTCCCAAATTTTTATTTGGCAAAAATTCAATTGTCAAAACTACTTATCGCAATATTACAGTTAGAAAACCTTTTTTTCGGCAAGTGATTATTTAGCAAACAATGAATTGGTCATGTTAATTTACCCAATTTTTTTTTTGCAAATGTATCGTTTAGCATAACGTACTAAACCCAAAATATCGCATGGCATACGATTTCTATCGCAATGTGAGTAATGCGTAGGATAAACATAACATAAATATAAATTTCAAAATGCCTAACGTTTACAATCGCGTTTTTCAAAATTCCGAATTTCAATACACCGAACAATAAGAAGTCCGAATGAATAATAATCCAAAATATCACAATCAAATATCACATATCAAATATCACTCCGAATATTATTGGAGTAAAACAAACATGTTCGCGGCTTAGGGGTGGCCCAAGGGCCACCCCCGCCGCACCTTAACCTAAATTAATCCAATTCCTAATAAACAACATTCCGATCGGAAATATCAAATTAATCAAGAAATTTATTTCTTGATTTTTAATGTTTACTTTTTACGTTTTACCGTTAGAAATTCAATTTCTAAACGACACTGAAAATTAGAACACATAGAAAAATCCGAAAAGTAAAGCTATGGCCGGGAATCGAACCCGGGACCTCGTCATTCCGTGACGCGTGCTATACCCCTACACCACCCATAGCAGGTAAAAACCTGCTGTGACCTGCTATGGGTGTTGTGGGGGTATAGCACGCGTCACGGAATGACGAGGTCCCGGGTTCGATTCCCGGCCATAGCTTTACTTTTCGGATTTTTCTATGTGTTCTAATTTTCAGTGTCGTTTAGAAATTGAACATTCCGATCATTGAAAACACGAATTTCACTATCCCGAATATCAAATTTCCGAATTAGTAATGAAGTATCGGAAAATTAATAATCGGAATTTTGTTTTCGGGCCAATGACACTTCGGGCTTTTCATCATTCGGAGTTATACAAATCGGAATAATATACAACCGGAATTTTGAAGTTCGGTTAAATAAATTTCGTGTTTTTTAGTAATCGGAATTTTATTTCATAGGAATTATGAAATTCGGAGTTTTAAAAATCGGATTTAGT
This sequence comes from Pandemis heparana, assembly GCA_963854515.1. NCBI lineage: Eukaryota > Metazoa > Arthropoda > Insecta > Lepidoptera > Tortricidae > Pandemis > Pandemis heparana. The sequence goes on along the minus strand of OY978020.1, from coordinate 3,966,069 downwards.
GAATTCGGAATAAAATGTTTCGGAGTATTTGGGTGTTCCCGACTGTTTTGATACTAAATTGTACGAACTATTTCCTTGTTTAAGCAATTAAATATATAATTTCTGCCATTTGCTCATTTTATACTTAAAATTCCTGCAGTGTACCTACTATTGTATTACTGCAACAGTAAAAAATAATTATCATTTGCCAGATTTTTGCTATAAGTATACCATGCAAAATACATTTGGGAATTTTATTTTTGGAATATAACTTATGACAAAACACAACATTTGCTTAAGAACCATTTATTTGCTTAATAAAATCTTGACGAAGTGAAACTTTGCCAAATGATAGTTTGACCAAATGAACTAAATGCTAAAAATGTAACTTTGCTAAAGGTGCACTTGGAAAATGTAAGTATTGCGATAAGTTGTTTGGGAAGTCTTATTTGGGAAAAATAATTTGCCAAACGGCAGTACACCAGGTAAAGCTAAATCTAATTTAATAACAAAAAAGAAGTTTAAGTCTAGTTTTATTTGGAACGTTTACTTCAAAAAATGTGAGGATAAGGATAGGTATTCATTCATAAACAATGTTTCACTAAGTACTACGTATTTTTGGTAAAAAATCTTTAGGTAGGTTATTTATTTATTACATTTAGGTACTTTTAACATTTCAAATAATGCTTAAGTAACACATTTTTTTCAGGGCGCATAAACCACAACGCTTGACGGCGAATAAGTTCTCTGTAATTTGCTATGCAGGATTTTCTAAAGTATGTATTTAATTTCGTAAAAATATCAATTTTAAATCAGGCGACAAAGTCGCATCAAAACCACGAGCACATTCGTGGTTTCGATGGTTTAGATGTGCTTTTTAGGTGTGATACGAAATGAAATTAACTTACATTCTGCAGCCCGCTATTTCGTCCCGAGGGAAGATTGCATGTTCCTGGGATAAAATGTATCCTATTTTATTAAAAGATAATGTTTCTACAAATAAACTAACAAACTTAACCTCATTCAGATTAACAGCGGTACACTAAAAATTATTATTTTTTCAAATTTTCTGAGCACGGAAACGGAAAATGTATTTTTACTTCAAAGTGACAATATTCCCGTAAGTATAAAATTATTGGAGACGGGATGAGCAATAAAAAAAAATATTATGGAAACTTCATTGTGCATTTGTGCATTGTGTACACTAGGAAGGAATTTTTCGAAATTCCCACGGGATTTGTATTCTTTCACCGGACGAAACCACAAACACAGTCATATATTAGTGGTTGTATACGTGGTAATATGCATTATTATTTTTATCGTCTAGTGATTAATGTAACACAATCATGGTTATGACAGTAAATCCGATATAATCGAGTGGCATTGCAGTGTGGTTCGAAGTCCAAGTTATAAATAAAATTCACAATCTATATTAATGTATAAAAAGACGAAATTTTGTGTTTGTTTATGTGTCCGGCGGGGGAACAATGGCACTAATTTATCTTTGCTTTTATTTATTTTTGCGGAGATTTGTTTCAATCAACAAAAAATTTTACTCAGCGACCAAACGGCACAGAGCTGTAGGTATGAAAAACAAGGCAAAGTTTTTGTGATCATTAACTATGGGACTGTCTAAAAATCTTTCATTGATACAACGCACTATTCTCAATCAACTTAGACTTCTTTTTATCCCAGAAGAGTGCAAAGTTCTTGTGAGAGCCCAGATAAACACAGAACAGCTAGTAAAAAGCACATTTAGATACACATGTATCCTTGCGATTGCGAGCGCCCACGCGCAACCCAATAATTATGGCCTCTGACCAATATGGTTAGCTCTTGCAACTCACGATGGCGAGTGAGCTGGTACACTCGTATCTGCATATGTATCAAAGTGTGCGTGAGAGCGAAAGCGGGCATGCTAACAATAAAGAGATATATTGGCAGCTGTAAGAGGTGCAGTGGAACGTAGCATACGCCTGTATTATAGGCTGGATTATGATTATAATTATCTACTTATGTTAAACTATCGCTAAGGTTTTGGCAAATAATTCAATAAATTAAAAGCCTACTCGCCATCATAAATTGCAAAAGCTATACCATTATCGTCTTATAGTGACTTGATACAGGTAGATGACACAATGCGAGTGTAACCATATCCTACTATTACTAAACCTAATGAAAAGCCTAATCAAGAACGACGCTTACTAGCGCAAACGCTACCTAACACGTTGCAAGGGAAATTCTATCTCTATCTTTTGCGCAAGCATTATGCGTAAGAAAGGGATAGCAATTCGCTTACTTACGAATAAAAATATATAGGATAATCCTCTTTATTCTTCATTCCTGTAAGTTTCAGATATTTCTGAAAAATGTTTTCCCTTTTATTATACACGCTTGTCATATTTGGAGTCTCTGCTGATAGGTAGTCATAGTTACGGAGATACGACTGTCGTGTAATGATCGTCATGAAATTTCAAGTCTCTAACTGCAGTAGTAAATTAGTCTTAGGTTTTAGTGTTGACAGGTACAAAATGTAATTACCTTTCGTGAAAAAATGGTATCTCTTAGAACAGGTATTCTTATACTTAAAAAGAGGTACCAACCATTTGTTAACACACTGTACTTTTTGTTACCTGAATAAACTATTATTATTATTATAAACTATTATTATTAGTAGTTAAGTCATTAACGGTTCTCATTTCTATTTTGTTCCAGATAATTAGTAACTCGTGGTCTTACTTTACTATTCTTCGGACCATTTACTCCAGGGAATAAACAATAGGTACCTTTACTTGAACAAGTAGTAAAATCGTTTAATTGTACGTGTAACGAACAGTAGTCGTAGTATTTGTATTGTATGTGTATAAGCTTCTTATTTATCAAACTATTAACGAATTAAATGATATCACCATGCTAATCGCATTTTGATTAATTTACCAAGTACTTAATTCGTGGGGTTCTAATAGATTATACTTAGAGATCGACTGAGGGAATTTTCTGTATAAATTGGAAAAGGTGGATATACTTACTTTGTTACACCGCAAAATAGTGTGGTCACCTCGTGAAAAGTAGTCACGCTCACATTGAATATTTTTATTTAAGCAGTTAATGCAGTCGACCCCCTATCACTAATTTTAGAAAATGAAATTATCAATACAAACGCAAGCAAACCCAGAACCAAAATGAATAAACAATAGGTACTGTGGACAAGTGCGTCCTGGGGCCTTACCGTGACGACCTAATTTCGACTCAGTTCAAGTTTTAGCTGTCACTTTTAGTATGAATCTGACAGCAAGCGAACCTATAGTCTGGCAGGTAAACCACTGCAGCCAGATGACACTTCCAAATGTCATTTTACGAAATAATGATACCACATTTATTTCACTAGTGCTCGACTAAGGTCACGTAATGAATGATTTGATTATTGAACGAACGAAATATTTTATGAATGTCACATTCTTTGTTTAGTATATTTTAAATTAAGCGCGATACTTTTGAGGGTTTTAAGGTTCACATTATTGAACAAAAACGACTTTTCCATTTTCACTCCGTACTGCATCCAAACTCAAAATTTTAAAGGCTTGGTCCACTGAATTGGAATAATTTAAGCTTTTAAGTAAAGTACAGGGGTAGAAAAAAATATTATTGTGATAATTGTTGTTTTATTTATGGCAAAATGGGGAATGAGTTGAAAACTGGTGACTGATTTGACATGCTTCCGCACATTTCCAAATCGCGCTATTACACTACTACTAACTAGAAAACATACAAAAAATCTTATTGAACAAATAATTTTATTAAAAAACGCTTTGAAATTTCTCTATTTCAACACAAATGACGCAAATTAATTTCATCACATCGTTCATTTCTTTCATTCACTCACTAAGTCACATCACTATTTAATATTCGCCAAAAACTGACAACACTGAAAGTGTCATCTGGCTGCAGTGATTTATCTGCCAGACTATAAACTGAATCGCATTAAGACGTCATGGTAAGGCCCCTGGTGATTCTCTACATGAATTCACCCGCGAAGTAATCACTGCACTTGAATCAATCGTAAATTGACCCGTTCTCTTGTATATGTAAGTGTTGTGTCTGGTCAACTGGTCAACGCACGACCAAGACGCAAGAACATAAGACTCTTCATGCCGTCCAAAGCTAGCCGGAGAACTGGGGCCTTTTTTTTTTCCAAAGTAGATGGCTTCTGTCCAATGGGACAACTTTGCCAGTGTCAAGGTTGAGAGCTACAAGTGAAATTGCGTTACTCAGTTGTCAGGAATAGTTCCATCAATTGGCCGGTAGGGTTAGGCAGGGGATACCCTACAACAAAAACAACAAGACTAATCTACCTACACCTGTACAGTAAAAAAAAATTGGTTGCCTGTAAAGTCGGTATACGGGCGAAAGTTTTACGTGACAACGACTTTGAGTGGTAAAATAATTTTAATGTGAATATTCATTCGTATAGTAGGAAGAAGGATGAAATAATAGTAACAATTTAAAACATTTATTTATACAAAGAATTATATTTAAAACATGTGCCTTTCACTTTTTATGTCTGTCTCTCTCGCTCTTAGGCGGGCTAACCATGCCCGCGTGCCTCTCACTCGCTCTCATTGTGAGCGCATAACGTGAGCGGAGCGTAACGCAGTTTCTTGAAGTGTCACCCGGCAAACCAATTTATAAGACGTTGTCACGTCAAAAACAAACATAATAGTAGGAGGAAGGAACAACTGGGGCCTTACCATGACGTCTTAATGTCATTCAATTTCGATTCTTTAGCAGTCATATTTCATACTTCTAGTATGGATCTGACAGCGATCGATCTAACTTTGATTCGGAATTGAATCGCATCATGACGTCATAGTAAGGCCCTTAGTCAAGTTAAATCAGGTGTTGTGACAAATTTGCGGGCAAACTTCTTCTAAAGAATCAGACTACTGCACAGCTAGCACAAGTAGGTACGGGCGAGAGCTGTGTCTCGCGCGAGATATAACCGTCTTTGTCTTACTGTTCGTTCTAGAAAAAGACGGGTAGTCTATCTCGCGCGCTCTTGTGCTAGCCGTGCTGGAAGTTCAACAATCCGTTGCTACTTGTCTCTCACAGTTGCTTTCCTTAAGTGCAAGTGGACAGTCCAAGGCTGCTTTTATTCAATCTAACAGATCCAGAGATGGTATGGTGCCAGATCCTGGCAGGGTCGCCATGTGGGACGGGGGAATGCGAATACAAGTAAACAACTTGAATGTTGAGTAAAGACTAACTTTAATGAATTAAAAATGAAGTTATTGTTACATCAGCATTTCTTAAGCTAGGTACTCTCCTCACAGGTCCATCTGACAGACGACATTCTGTTTACCCTATTGCCTTCAGGATGATCCTGAGTCACCAGTTGCTGTATGAAAATATCGTCATTCCAGCAGTGTACCCAAAGAAAACGTTTATTTATACATATTATGTATATACGTGGTCTCGTAACCGTAGTATTTAAACTTTGCTCATGTTTGGGTCTAGATCGAGGGCTATGAATTGACACACGATACAACAAACGGCTCTTAGTAATTTATGAAAGTAGGTAGCGAAGTGCTGTCTACTTGTTTGGGTTTTCAGGGGCCTTACCATGACGTCTTAATGCGTTTCAGTTTAGGTTCGCGTGCTGTCAGATTCATACTTAAAATGACAGCTAAAACTTGAACTGAGTCGGAATTAGGACGTCATGGTAAGGCCCCAGAGCGCTGATGGCAAAGCTCTTAAAGTTTTCACGTTGCTCAGTTCCATTTAACTATTTTCCGACACAAATAAAACTTTCATCAAAGGTAATTTTTTTCTGCAGAACCCATAACTAATTGCTATTAGAATCAAAGGAGCAAAGTCCATTTTAAACCAAGTGAAACTAATTATTTAATGCGTGGGATTAAAATTGCTTCACGATGAGCCCAGATGGACAAAAAAAATATTATCATATAAATACTGCCAGGGAAATACTTAGATAGCTTACATCACCCAAGGCAGCCAAAATGAGAGCGTCGTTGTTGTTTTTAATTATTGCGACTGGTATGTATTCAATCATTAACCTCCTAAGACCCCGCGAGCAAATTTTTGTACATATTCCACATTCCAATTTCAATATTATGTGAATCTGAGGTCCAATATTTTGGTAATTTGGTATTGAACAGTGACGGTTGCCATGTCCGGGTGGTCAAGTGTATGAATATGTGTATGGTAGTTTTCACCATACTCTTGAAAAAAGCAAAGGGTTTAATTTAATTTAAAACAAAAATACTCTCAATCTCATTCGAAAACCACTGTGCAATCCAGAAATAAGTGGTGTAAGATTACAATTGTAAATTGTTTTTGTCTAAAAATTTTATTAAGAGTCTAATAAATTTAGATTCGAGAGTGAAGTCAGGGATCCTTAAAGCGGAAATCGTATCAGTATTATTATGTACCATAACACCCTGACTTTGAATAAAGTTGCACGTACTCATCTTCTTGAAAATATCCTTAAAAATAAACCAAAACATATTGTCCACAGCTTACGTCGCGGCCACGCCAGTGCCAAACGATGCACCCACTGACTTCGAATACCCGCGATTCATAAAGATGGCGGGAGGAGGTCAAATGCACGACGTAGACCTTGAAGCTGAACCTAACATGGAAGTGCTCGATGAAGTCAACAGGAACCCTGCAAACAATCTTTACTTGCTGTACACCAGGTGAGTGTCATAAAAAAAGCAATTGACCTGTAATGCGTTTGTGGTCATTGAAAAATCGGATCATTAATTTAAAAGTCGACGATGATCGCCGATGCTGGAAAGCGGCCGCTAGGTTTATTTGAATGGTATTGCAACGAGAAAGATAGGCACACGGGACTGCTACCGGTGAGATGACCTGGGGCCTTACCATGACATCTTAATGTGATTCAATTTAGGTTCGCTCGCTGTCAGATTCATACTAAAAGTGACAGCTAAAACTTGAACTGAGTCGAAATTTGGAGATGTCATGGTAAGGCCCCTGGACGCGGAACTGACTGAGTGACCGAATAAAGCTAGATAGGGAGATGTGGAGGTTGAGAGAGCAGGCCTTTACGCAGTTGAAAACAAAGAGAGTAGAGTAGTAATATAATAATAATTAAATAGTTTAGTGTTCAATTTACTGGCACTCTTTAAGTAGTATAAAAGTAAATGCTAGATTTCTGTTTTCAGACGCAACATGGCCTCGTCTCAGACACTGGTAATAAACAACGCCAACTCCATCACCAACTCTAACTTCAACGCCAATCTGCCTACCGTCGTCATCGTTCACGGCTGGTTGAGCAACCAGAACACCGACATCAATCCTGTCGTAAGAACGGGTAAGATGATTTTAAAAGCTGCTGCTGGTACCACCATCATTTCTAGTTGGCACCAATTTTTTATTATTTTGTGGTACTTTTTATTATCATAAAGTAGGTTTTGAGTTGACAACTTATAGGCATTGTTGACGCTGTTTATAAATTTGTATTTCATTTAAATTGTCAAATTTGTTTACGTCCACGTGCTCGACCTATTGCAGCACTCTCTATCTTATAGGAAATTTGTAAAATTTGTTCTTATTGTTGTCTTCATGGTGACGGGAAGGAAAAAGAATCCTTGCGCAAAATTTCAGCTTTCTAAGTCTAAGGGTTTCGACAAGGATTCATGGTGCAGCCAGTCATGACTTGTGAAATAAACGTTTATTATTTAAAACTGTTAGTTAAATTAGTTTTTTCTGTACAGCCTATCTTAACAAACTGGATTGCAATGTCATCGTGCTTGACTGGAGAAGACTCGCTCTTTCCGACTACGTGACTGCTGCTCTTGGCGTCCCGGCTGTGGGTCGTGGCCTGGGACAGTTCCTCCGCTTCCTGAACCAAGTCACTGGTGCCCGTTTTGACTCCATGCACCTGGTCGGCTTCAGCTTGGGTGCCCATCTTGTGGGCAATGCTGGCAGGGAACTCGGTGGCCAGGTCATCCGTGTTACTGGTGAGGCTACAGAGACAAAGCATACACATTGAATAGCAAATCAATCATAGTAAACAATTAGTCTTATCTATCTAATGTCTTATGTATGTAATCAGTGTAGAATGGATTGATGGCGCAGTTGTATTTACATATTCGTTCCAATGATACTGAATCACGTAGGTACCTCTGTTGAACCTTTTCTCATTCAATTTCGCAATAATTTCTTTGACAGGGCTTTGAAAAGGCTCCACAGTGGTAAGCGATTCAGTTTATTTTACTGTACATAATCATATTGAATTTTTAAACTGCATGAATCTCGACTAGATGTATTTCTATTGATGACGTACAGAGTCTGTATAGGTAGTTAATTCTTAAACAGCATTTTTTTTTTAATTATAATCCTGTTTGGACCAGGTTTGGACCCCGCAGGCCCTCTATGGAACTACAACCGGGACCGCATCGCACCTTCTGACGGGGGCTATGTGGAGTGTATCCACACTGACGGAGGCTACACAGTGGGAGGTCTAGGCATCGGCACAGCTATCTGCAATGCTGACTTCTTCCCCAACGGCGGTATCTCCCAGCCTGGCTGTCTGACCAACCTCTGCAACCACAATCGCGCCTGGGAACTCTTCGCTGCCTCAGTAACCTACAATCATCTGCTAGGCCGGCGATGCACAACATCGTTGCAAATCACTTGGAATACTTGCAGTGGTGCCAATTTGCACATGGGAAATGATGACTTGAGGAAGACTGGGTAAGCCTTCTGTGTCCTGTGTGGGTCTCTGATTTCTGTATTTTAAGTGATGCTCAATAAAGTCATTTTGTTGTTTTTTTTAAGCAAGGCAATTGCAGTCTCAAAATTATACTAGAGCCGATTATTTACTGAAGGAACACTATATGCGCGAAAATATAATTAGTTGAAGTATTTTGCTAAAACGAAGTAGGTACATATAGTTAATGTTTTTGTTTCAGCACTGGAATGTACCGCCTGGATACCAACAGAAGCTATCCTTTCTAAGGTGGGCCCGAAAGAGGAAACGAAGCGATTATTGAATAAATAGCTTAAACTGCATTTTGTTGTATTCAATCAACTCCCTGTATGTTTCCCAGTGCGGTTTTGTCCCAAGAAAAGCACAAAGAAAGTAATGGTAACGTTTTCTATATAAAAAAATGTTCAAAGGAACCTCCTCCATCCGTGGCATTCAAGCTCAAGTCAGAGGCTTTACCATGACGTCCTAATTCCGACTCAGTTCAAGTTTTAGCTGTCACTTTTAGTATGAATCTGACAGCGAGCGAAACTAAACTGAATCTCATTAAGACGTCATGGTAAGACCCCAGCCCGGCTAGCACGACAGCGCATAAGACTCGCGTCGCGCGCGAGATAGATTACCCGTCCCTTTCTAGAACGAACAGTAAGAAAAAGACGGGCAATCTATCTCGCGCGCGACGCGACTCTTGTGCGCTGTCGTGCTAGACGTGCAGCAAATTGTTAAGCCAACCTGCTGAAAATCAGGATATTCCGTGTCTGGTTGGAATTACGAATGCCCGAGTCTTAGCCCGACAAAGACCCGTAATTTGAAATCGCAAAAACTTTGTGATGAGCCCCGTTATAATAATTATTTAAGGAACTTTGCGTGCTCAATCCCTGATGAGCGTATTTTTGCCGCACCGATACCAAAATCCAGGGTCTGTCACTATGATGAACCACAGATACCTATGCTATGAAAACTAACTTTTAAAATTATCGGCACACGTTTAAACAAGACCAGAGGCCTTACCATGACGTCTTAATGCGAATCAGTTTAGGTTCGCTTGCTGTTAGATTCATACTAAAAGTGACAGCTAAAATTTGAACTGAGTCGGAATTAGGACGTCATGGTAGGCCGCAGGTCTCTTGTGACTCGTTAGCTAGCGATTAAGTTTAGAAAAATGGCCAAGTCAGACTAGCACATCGAGGTTTCCGTGCAAAGTCAGCAAGTGAATACAAAAATTTAGTTTTAGCAGGACCCTGCCTCAAATAAAAATTTTGGCAGTGTGAGGTCATTTTTAGGGTTCCGTACCTCAAAAGGAAAAAACGTAACCCTTATAGGATCACTTTGTTGTCCGTCCGTCCGTCCGTCCGTCTGTCAAGACCCTTTTTCTCAGGAACGCGTGGAGGCATCAAGCTGAAATTTATATCAAATACTGAGGTCCACTGCCCCTTGGAGCTGTGAAAAAATCAAACCTCTAAGCCAACGCAATGAAAAGATACAGACGTTTATGCCGCAAATTTCCGCAACTCTCAAGGGAATCAAAACCTAACAGGGTACTTCCCGTGAACGCAGAATCTTGAAATTTGGTATGAAGGTAGGTCTTATAGCACAGATTAAGGAATAATTGCGAATACCATAAATATGCCGTGGAGTGCCGGCCTAAGAATAGCTCTCCCCCAACTCTTCTCGCGGGTGTCGTAAAAGGCGACTAAGAGAATGTGACCAAGTACACATTGGTCCCACCGGTGTCGGGCAGCAGCGATACCAGTGTGAATATACTGCGATTGCCAACCCGCCTGCTCAGCGTGGCAATTAGAGCAAACCCGACCAAATGGCAAGTCAACACAAACCACGGCCCCTAGTTCCCGGCCGCCCTGCTATTCCTGATCAAGGCGGCGGTCACGGTAACGGCAGGGCAGGGGGTGCGAAGAATCCCCGGGTTACGGAAAGCCGCCGAAAACAATTGACCTTGGCAACGTACAACGGACGCACGTTACGGCTCGACGAGCATCTGGCACAACTCGAAGTCGAACTCGAGAAAGTAAGGTGGCACATTCTTGGCTTAAGCGAAGTCCGAAGAGAGGGGGAGGACACGGTAACTCTTGAATCAGGCCACCTTCTATACTTTCGAGAGGGAGACCAGCTGTCTCAGGGCGGCGTAGGGTTCCTGGTGAACAAAGCTCTCTGTGACAACATTGTAGAACTGTCGAGTGTGTCGAACAGGGTTGCGTACCTCGTAATTAAGCTAACCGAGAGGTATAGCCTCAAGGTTGTGCAGGTTTACGCACCGACCTCGACGCACTCGGACGATTAAGTGGAAGATATGTTCAGTGATATATCGAAGGCCTTACACTTCACCACCAAGGCCCACTACAACGTTGTCATGGGAGACTTCAACGCCAAAGTGGGAGTACAGAGTTGCAGTGAATCGGTAGTAGGATCCCATGGCTATGGTAGCAGGAATCATAGGGGGCAAATGCTTGTCAACTTCCTCGAAAAGGAGGGGCTATTCTTGATGAATTCATTTTTCAAGAAACAGCTCCAAAGGAAGTGGACATGGCGGAGCCCCGACACTATGAATAAAAATGAGATCGATTTCATCATAGCGGACAAGAAGCGCATATTCAGAGACGTCTCAGTGATCAATAGGTTTAATACCGGAAGCGATCATCGACTCGTGCGAGGCTCTCTGAATATCGATTTTAAGCTTGAACGTGTCCGTTTGATGAAATCCAGGCTCCGACCTAACCTGCTCCAAACTATAGTCGGATCTGAAAAGTTCCAGTCTAATCTGGAGAACCGATTCGCTGCCTTGGAAACCACAAACAGCGTTGACATTGACCGGGCCCTCGAGAATGTAGTTGGGATCCTCAGGGAGGAAGGTGTGAGATTTTGTGAATTGCGGCGTAAAGGCAAGAAGTCGAAGCTTTCGGAAGAAACACTCGGGCTCATGGAGGAACGACGTGAGCACCCACCAGTTACTTCGTCAGAACGACATGCTCTAAACAAGAGAATTAGCAAACTTGTACGATACGATCTCCGACGCTCCAACACCCGTTCAATAGAACGAGCGATCGAGAAAAATCGGGGGTCAAAAGTATTTGTCCAATCTCTTGGGAGAAGTCATCTGACGAAGCTGACCACTACGGATGGAGTAGTCGTTTCTTCCAGGTCTGAATTTTTTTCGGAAATTGAAAACTTCTACAGCCAGTTATACGCTACACATGCATCTCAACCTGATCCCGAAAATGAGGAGTCCAGAGCTACATTAACACGCCACTTTACGGAAGATTTGCCAGAAATCAGCCTGGACGAAATCGCGATGGCTCTCAGACAGCTTAAAAATGGAAAAGCTCCTGGAGAAGACGGTATTACGACTGAGCTCCTGAAATCTGGTGGTAAACCTATAATGAAGGAGCTCCAGAACATTTTTAATACTGTTCTTTTTGATGGGAGAACTCCAGAGGCATGGAGTAGGAGTGTTGTCGTGTTGTTTTTCAAAAAGGGTGATAAAACCCTTTTGAAGAACTACCGACCCATCTCACTTTTAAGCCACGTTTATAAGCTGTTTTCGAGAGTCATCACGAACCGTCTTGCGCGAAGGCTCGACGAGTTCCAGCCCCCCGAACAGGCCGGGTTTCGATCGGGATACGGCACCCTAGACCACATCCATACAGTGCGGCAGATTATACAGAAGACCGAAGAGTATAATCAGCCCCTGTGCCTTGCGTTTGTGGACTATGAAAAGGCCTTTGACTCGATCGAGATCTGGTCTGTTCTGGAATCTTTGCAGCGATGCCAAGTCGATTGGCGATACATCCAAGTGTTGAGAGGTCTCTACAACGCCGCTACTATGGCCGTTCAAGTCCAGAACCGGCAGTCTGAACCTATTCCCTTGCATCGTGGTGTGAGACAAGGGGACGTCATATCCCCCAAATTGTTCACAAATGCATTGGAGGATGTGTTCAAGACGCTGGACTGGAAGGGGCGCGGCATTAACATAAATGGCGAGTACCTCTCACACTTACGATTTGCAGATGATGTCGTCATCGTGGCGGAAACGCTGCAAGATTTGCAACATATGTTGAATGGCCTAGCTGATTCTTCCCAACGCGTTGGTCTTCGGATGAACCTGGATAAAACCAAGGTTATGTTCAATGAACATGTAAGTCCGGAACCAATTGCAGTTCAAGGCAATATCCTCGAGGTGGTTAAGGAGTATGTTTACCTCGGGCAAACTTTGCAATTAGGTAGAAACAAATTCGAGAAAGAGGCCAACAGAAGAATACAGCTGGGATGGGCAGCGTATGGGAAACTGCGTCAAGTCTTCACATCGCCAATTCCACAGAGTTTAAAGACGAAAGTCTTTAACCAGTGCGTCCTACCCGTCATGACATACGGTGCCGAAACATGGACACTCACTGTTGGGCTGGTCCACAAATTTAAAGTTGCTCAGCGTGCTATGGAAAGAGCTATGCTCGGAGTTTCTCTAAAAGATCGAATTCGTAACGAAGTGATCCGACAGAGAACCAAAGTTATCGACATAGCCCATCGCATTAGCACGCTGAAGTGGCAATGGGCCGGTCATCTAACCCGAAGAACCGATAACCGTTGGGGTAGACGAGTTCTCGAGTGGAGACCACGGATCGGCAAACGTAGCGTAGGACGTCCTCAAACTCGGTGGAGCGAGGATCTTCGCAAGGCGGCTGGCAAGAGCTGGATGAGAGTGGCCGAGGATCGTGCTCAGTGGCGTGCCATGGGAGAGGCCTATGTCCAGCAGTGGACGAATATAGGCTGATGATGATGATGATGACCATAAATATGTATGTATGTCTGTATATATCAGTGACCAATATAAAGTGACCCCACACTGCGTACATTTTGCTTTGGAGCAGGGCTCTGCTTACACTGGTTTTAGATATTTATAAATAATGATACGGAAACCTCGGTGCGCGAGTCCGACTCGCACTTGGCCGTTTTTTTTATTTATTGCATAAGTTGTGCTACCGCAGCTACTTTTATGCGTAATTTCAAATTTCTAGGACAACTGGAAGCTATGTCAGAGACTTCAGTTCTTCATCAAATTTCTGCATTCCGAATTTTATATTGCGCTAAGAAACTCCGAGCATAGCTGTCTCTATAGCTCGTTGCATGAGGGTGCGACCACACCGCCGCTTAAAAAATGGTGACGTTACGGAATCGCAACAAAATGTATGAAGAAACGGTGAGTAAACGTGACGCACACGACACGTCGCTGCGTATACGCGGCGGTTTGGTCGCACCCTAACTCTGAGCCTTTCTAAAAGACCAGTAGTCAAGAGCCTATCCTAGGATTATCGGTAAGACTTTCAAATGTTTGCATACGTGCCATGTATTTTTATCTCTCGCGCAAATTCTGTAATTTTTACTTCTTTCAAAGATTAAGAGAACACATGTACGATTTATCTTATCAGACTTTGATTAATTATCCAAATGTTTCATGGAGGATTAAACATTTAGGAATCAATACGATTTCTGTAGCAGTAAATGTCATAATAAATTCAAGTTTTCTATGCCCTGGAAATTTGAAAAATCAGTTCTTAGTTACTCGTTTACGCTTTAAGGATCTTTCTCGTCACGTTTAAAATTTCGAGGCGTAACAATTATGTTTAAACGTCGGTGGGTTATTCATTGGTACAAGGTTTCATAAGTATATACACTGTACTCTGTACATTGTACTCTGGATGGTCTGTTGTCTATTTCAATATTATTTCCAACAGAACACATCTTACATATTAGGGGACCATAGGGCTGGCTCTTTCCTCGGGCAACGCATAGGTATTGCTATCCAACGAGGAAACGCAGCCAGCATTATGGGCACCTTGCAATGGCACGATCTGGGCGATACTTGTAAATATAGGCATTTAGGATTAGATTAAGATAGTTTTAGGTTTTATTTCATATTGAGGTTCTATGCACCCACAGCGATGGGCCCAAATTACCAACCATTGGATCCCGCGAGATGGCTATCGAAGCAGAGGCAGACCAAGGAGGAGATGGCGGGACGATTTGGATGCATATCGAAAAGGGTGGCAGGAGCATGCATTTGACAGGGACGAGTGGCAGAAAGAAGGGGAGGCCTTTGCCCAGCAGTGGGACACTATAATAGGCTATTTAAAAAAAAGGTTTTATTTCTGTTGTTATATTTATGTAAATTCTTAGATCTTGTAACTATGTTTGTTTAAATGCTCCTTTACTCTTTCAACATGAAACTACCGTGAGACTCAAACATAATTACAACAACCGGATAACTCACGTATAAAAAACCGAAAGAATGCTCCGACAATTGTTTCGGACTATTCCGTAGCCTTCCAATTGACAATTGTCGGAGCATTCTTTCGGTTTTTTATACGTGAGTTATCCGGTTATTCCGGTTGTTGTAATTATGCTCCGTTACTCTTACACGTAAAGATTAAAATAAAGATTATACATTAGTATTATTACTTATTCTATGATTATACTCTTACATGGTCAAAGTCCAACTTTATCTATGAACTTGTTTTGGTATTAATAATGATTTTCTAATCTTAACACATCAACTTTGATTAAGTATAAATACCTGTTTAGTATACAGAGTAGATCGCTTACAGCAACCAAAATGAAAGCACCATTGTTGTTTTTAGTGATTTTGCCGGATATGTATGAACAAAAATATTTTTACTCACCATCACACTTTCTTTCATTTACTTCCATCCTTAAAACTTCACGAGCTCGTTATATCTCTGAAAATATGATAGAGTATCCAAAAAAACCTTTCCAGTTGCCATTACTTAACGATATTCAAAATTATATGTGGCTATATCATCTCCAGCCTATATAAGCCCAAATACTGGGCACAGGCCATATTTGGCTATATGAATAATGAAAATAAAATTTTAAGCAACCTACACCAACATTGTATTATTCAATGTCAAGACAACTTTACTTCTGAAAAATATTGAATTTTAACTTAGTATCTCAAAAAAAATTACCAGACCCATCAAGGTAGTTGTTGATTCAATATCTGTATTAATATTGGAAAGTATTAAAGACTAGCTGTTGCCCGCGACTTCGTCCGCGTAGAATTAAATAAATATAGCCCATTGTCATAACACTCACAAGTAATGTTTTTTTTTTTTTTTTTTTATGTGAATAGGAAGGCAAACGAGCAAGTGGGTCACCTGATGGTAAGCGAGCACCACTGCCCATAGACACCCGCAACCCCGGAGGGATTGCAGATGCGTTGCCAACCTAGAGGACTTAGATGAAATGCCTTTTGTGCCCGTAATTTCCCCGGCTGTCTTACTCTCCACACCGGAACACAGCAGTGCAAGCACTGCTGCTTAGCGGCAGGATTAGCGAGTAAGATGGTGGTAGCGATCCGGACGGACCTTGCACAAGGCCCTACCACCCGCAAAAATGTGGCTTTCTATTAGTCAAAGAGTTTCAAAAATCTGTTCAGTAGATCTAGAGATTACCCCCTGTACCTAGACCTCACAAACTTGCAAACTTTAGCTCATTATAATTATTAGGTAGATTTATGTTATTAATGGAGGATGTTCTTATGAGCTGTGTTTACTGCAATATAATAAAGTTGTTTTTCCGGCACTAGATAGAATTTAATAGTGCAAACAAATTTAATTATAGCTTTTTTCTACTGCCAGTACCTGCCTAACACGACCAGCACTGCAGATGTTCGTGAACTCCAACTTCTGGGCTCTAGAAATGGATTTTTGTCGCCTAAAAAGGCGATATGAAAGTAGATATGACAGAATTTTACAGCACTTTACTTTGTTTACTGTAATGCCGTAAATTTTTATTGATAAACTAGCTGTTGCCAGCGACTTCGTCTGCAAAGAATTCGTTAATCGCTATCCCGCGGGAACTACGCATTTTTCCGGGATAAAAAGTAGCCTATGTGCTATTCCAGACTTTTCTCTATCTATGTGCCGAATTTCATCCAGATCCGTTGGGGCGTCCTGGCGTGATTGAGTAACAAACAAACATCCATTAATCCATCCATCCATACTTTCGCATTTTTAATATTAGTTAGACAAATAAAATTGTAAAACATAATGTTTCCAAGTGTTTTATTTCTGGTTTATCTAACAAAGAACTTGAATTCAAGTTACAAAAAAAAATATAACGAAGTACCTATGTAAAAACGCCAACTTTAAAACCTCTATTTTGTTTATCATGTATCAAATTTAATATAAAGTTTGCTGGGGCAGCGTCTTCGCTCCCAATTTGTTCTTTATCTAATTGATGCGGTGCAGGGGCGCGGGGTGGTACGACAAAGGGGGCCGAGAGAGGTGCGAGCGGCAGGCGCACTACCCGCCCGCACCTCTTTCCGTCCCCTTGGTCGTCCTACCCCGCGCTCCTGTGCCGCGTGTACGAGGACTCATTAAGCGGTCGATCTATAGCCGAACATGTTAAACGTAGGAAGTATCACAAAGTAATAATAAAACAAACTCGTAGACATTGTATAATAATTCATAAGTAACGGCGACCGAATGGCCTAGTGGTTAGAGAACCTGACTATGAAGCTCGAGGTCCCGGGTTCGATCCCCGGTCGGGGCAGATATTTGTATGAAAAATACGAATGTTTGTTCTCAAGTCTTGGATGTTTAATATGTATTTAAGTATGTATTTATTTATCTATATATAAGTATGTTTATCCGTTGTCTGGTGCCCATATCACAAGCTTTGCTTAGTTTGGGACTAGGTCAATTGGTGTCAATTGTCCCAAGATATTTATTTGTTTATTAATAATAAGTAAGACCTTACCGCTGTTATTTTGTATAGTCCAATTAGTTGACTTGAATAATAAAACACTTGACATTGGCTATCAGCAGTTTTTACTAAGTTACACAAGATTTTGTTCTCAATTATGAAGTCCGCTCGCTAAGCGGAGCTTTGAAGAATGGGGTTTTGGGTTTCTTTGTAGTTGTAACCATTTTATCGTGAAATAGCTTATGTGCAAGCTAGAATGGAACGCATACTAACTATGAAAAATAATTAAATGACTAAAATGCCTATGACAGCCGGCGTTAGAAAGAATTTTATCAGCGTTTGATATCTATCTCGCCTGTGCAAAATAAAAACAAATCTACTACGATATTTATCTAGAAATCAGCCAACGTAAATAGTCACAAGGTTAATTAGAGAGATTACACCAAGCCTCTATCATGAAAACCAGTTTCACGAAAGACAATTTCGGTGAATGATATAAACAAGCTCAAAAAGCTAGCTAAGTATTTGGCAGCACGAAATAAAAAAATAATGAAAATATAGTAAATTACAATAAATCACGTCTTTATACCTTACGGGGTAGACAGAGCCTACAGACCTAAAGACCACGAGGTCCTTTACCATCATAAAGTTTCAGTGTCGTTTGTACTCTTTAGTCATTTCAGACTATTGCTACTAATAAATCTAAGCGACAATCATTGGTGGAGGAACTGTCATAGAAAATAGTAATGTAAATGTTCTACCCAGTAAACCAGAATTATTTTTTTTCTACTCTTGTACAACTTTTTTACATCATAGGTATGTATACCTATGATGTGATGATGTGAAAAATGACGTCCTCTACAAAATACATAATAAGCTTTTTTCTCTTTTTGTCATTAACGTCAGTCAGTAATAATATTATGCTATACAGAGGTATCAATAGGTATAATTCGGCCACTCTCAGAGCAGGTAATTATTGGACGTCTGAGCCACTTTCATAGGCGTTTTAGTCATTTAATATTTTTTCATAGTCCTGATACACCTGAGACACAGGAACATTAAGTATCCTAGTTCAGGTATTTACATTATTTTTTTCTTTTGCTATGTTTAGCCTGTAAGTTTGTTGTATGTGACAATTATTGTGTAAAATAAATAAATATTCTATTCTATTTTATTCTATATTTAGTATGCGTTCCATTCTAGCTCGCATATAAGTTTTTTCACGATAAAATGGTTACAACTACAAAAAAACCCAAAACCCCATTCTTCAAAGCTCCGCTTAGCGAGCGGACTTCATAATTTTATTGAGAACAAAATCTTGGTCTTCAGTCAAACTAACCTAAGCACCCTGTAGCTGAAGTATTATTATTCCAAATTAAATTTAAGACATAATGTTACCGACCAGTAACAATTTTATTCCTCGTAGCTACAGATATGTACACACGGCAAAATAATTCGGTAAGCATAGGCACGCACACAAACGTCGTCTATGTGTGTCTATACGTGTTGAGTACCGACACGAACATTGCGTAGAATCCACGTGTGAATGTGTGAGTGAGTTCGATCGTATGTCTATCTACCCACTAAATACTGCCCCGATTGTTTTAAGCAATAAGATTAATGAGTAATGCCGCTGTAAATTATTTATTGAATCAAACAACAATAATAAAATAACAATTAAAAAAATGTCAAAAATAAGTTAAGTTAGAATAAACTAGGTTAAAAAGAATTACAGATTAAACTAAAAACATCCCCTGCCTAACTTAAAGGTTGAAACATCTTCAGTCCAGTGTCAATGAATTCTACTACAAGTTTTTTCTTACTTTTATTTACACACTGTCCTAAGTATTTTTTAAGTAGGTAGGTATCTATATTATTATCTTGCATTGGATACCGTCATCGCAAGTGTAACTGAGAGAATCTTCCTTCGACCCTGAATCTTCAAATTCATACAATCCGACGCATTGAACTATTATTACTAACGTAGTAGTAAGTAGTTGCCATTTCACTGATCCGCCGTGTTATATTTTTATTTCTCAACAAGTCTGAGGATTCCATCTATCTAACCAATATTCCTCACAACCAGCATCGCCATTCTAAGAACATCAAAAACAACATTTTTGTATTTTTTTCCGTTTTCACCGGATACGAACTCGGTCCACTAGAGCACAATCAAATCCTCGACCCGCCTTTCACAGCTGAGCCACGGGGAACTTAAGGTGATCGGTGAATTTATGAATTATGTCCAATCTTTTGACTACTGCATTGCAATGTGTAAATAGTGTTTAATAGGCTTTGAAATAAAGTTGAAATTAGAATTACATTTTTTCCTCGGAAAGATAACTGTTTAACTTATTGTTTGCAATCTTGCTGTATGTTTAATTTTACTCTTATTGATATATGTTAAAAACGACAAACGCATTGCGTTTTCTTTTAACATTTTTACTAATAATATGATTCTTCTTACTAGTTCGAGTTTGAAATTTGCTAGCTGATGGGCATTTTGTTCGTTATTGTCTAAAACAATATAGTGTATTCTACCCTCAATTTATTAGTAATATGAATTTGTGAACAACTTTCAATGCCAGCCGCCATTCGTTACGCTATACTTAAACCCTTCGTGTGTTACACCTCCGAATCGTTTATTTTGCCTTTCGAATACCTATCTACTTTGTGATTTACAAACATGGATAATCATTTATCTTTGTTGAAAAGAGCAGAAATTGTTGTTCTTTACGAACAAAATATTTCCATAAAGGAAATCGCAAGGCGTTTATTGATATCGGTAAGTAGAATAAGTATGTGATATAATAATTACTTCCTATTTTCCATAAAATTTCTTCGTGGTTTAAAAAACAATGTTTTTTTATTTTATCGGTAATGTTTTTAAATCAATTTCTTTCACGAAAAATATTATTAATTAAAATTAATTTATTTTGCAGCGAAAGACTGTGCAATTATGGGTTCATCGTCACGCTGACTCCGGGCACGTTAATAATATACGTCCTGGACCAAAAGCGGAAGCGTCTTCTACACGTAATTTGGACATAGTTGCCGCACACGCTAGTGACTCATTTCTCAGCACACGGTCTACAGCAACGAGACATAACGTTACATTGCAAACTGTGCGAAACCATTTGCATGCTGCAGGATTGCACTGCCGAAGACCAGCAAAAAAAATTGCATTAACGGAACAACATAGAAGAAATAGAGTGCGTTTTGCTCGTCAATATATTGACTTTGATTGGTGTAATAATTTAGTAATTTTTAGTGACGAAAAAGCATTTAAGTCTGATAAAGATGGAAGAAAGATATTGTGGAGAAAAAACGGGGAACGCTACAATTATAGTAACATTTTACCGTGCCGAACGAGTGGCCGTATTACTTTAGGCTATTGGGGTTGGATGTCATCGATGGGTCCTGGTGAGTTAGTGGAAGTTGGGAGTCGTAATAACAGTCAAGGATACTTGGAAGTGCTAAGAGACGTGATGCTCCCTACGGTGCGGGCCGCATACCCAGACTCGCACATATATTTCGTGCACGACAATTGCGCCGTGCATCGTGGTCGCATAGTCAAAGACTGGCTGAGCACCCAACAAGATTCCTTGACTGTTATTGACTGGCCTGCTAAAAGTCCCGACTTAAACCCCATAGAAAATCTATGGGGTCAAATGATTCTCAACTGGGATCCATCGGATGTAAAATCCAAAGCAAATTTAGATAGCTTGGTAACTTCAACTTGGGATTCAATCCGTGGGACGGACCTTTGCTGGAATATGGTTAGCGGAATGAGAAATAGACTACAACAGGTCATAGATAGTGATGGAGCACCAATTCGTTATTAATACCTATATGTAAACCTAGTAAGTAAACCCGTCATTACAAAACGTCTTTTAAAATTGTTCTCCTGGAATATTTTAGCAAGAGTAGTTCGGTTAGTTTGACAGGGTATTCAGCCCTACCAAGATTTTACATTTAATTTTTTGATTCAAAATTTAGTCACTTTGAACGCGATCAAATTATAAAAACATTTGTCAACTATGATTTAAAAATCTTAAAAACTATTTACAGAGCTATTAAGTAAGTCAAACTAACCCAAAAACCTGCTGAAATATTCCGTAACAATTTTATGAAACCTTGTATTAACAATGAATTGGTGTAAGTATTATTTTTAGTCCCTATTCCGTTCCCCTACCACAAATTAGTGTAGATTTAATTCAGTGTGCAATGATGCTATTGTTAAATGCTGTCATTTAACATGTCGATTCATTTCACCACTGACTTACTTGTTCGCAAATAAAATATTTCGTTCATCTTTATCAGATTTAAACTTAATAAATCAGAATATAATATTAGTAACTGTGTGGTTCGGCATTTCTTCTTAGCAGTGATACTCTTTTCAAAACCCATGTTAATTCAAGTAAATCACATCTTAAAAAACCCTTTTGTAGTTGTGTATTCAATTTTCCAGATAAATATTTTAAAATTTATGTTTGTGACATAAATCTTTTTAATTTACCCTAAAGTCATACTGGCCACTAAAGAGTCATACCTAACTTAATTTGTATTACGAATAAATGTTGTTCTTCTTCTGTTATAAGGAAAATCATGCAGTTTTATTTTGGTAATTTAATTAATGGTGATAATAAATTGATTAAATTGTTGTTACATAAATAAACAATTTGAAAAAATAATTGGATTGCATTATTTTGTTCTTTTACTTCCTCTTTTTCTTGTTGTTAACATGATTTTATTTTAAGAAGTTTAAAATTATATAAAAAAAAATAAAAAATAGAAACATATTAACCGGAGGAGCAAGATTTGAACCGAGGTCTTTAGATTCATAGTCCTAGGTTATTACGACTAAGCCACCGCGCTAACTATCTGACAAGACGAAATTATGCTTCCATTGAACAAATTATACATTCGAAATCTATGAAGGTAGTCTGAAAACACGATTAGCATACATAGTGGTGTGTAATTAAGGCAGCGAGTAAGTGCGGATGTGTGTGTATAGAATGACACACATGGACAACTAGGGTGCATACCGAATAGTTTTGCTGTGTGTACTATAATAATACTATAATACTATAATAATAGTCACTTCAAAACCAAATTGCGTGAAATAATTTGGTATCTTATCATTGTCATAAATAATTAATTGTTCAATGTTTCATGGGGGATTATATTATTAAGCAGTTTAGGGATCGATAAATCAATAATTGAAACAGTGATCCCAAAAATTCCTTACTTGCAAGTTGCAGCAGAGCTATTATAAAAACTACAAAATAAACGGTTTATTAACTCTCGATTATAAGTAAAAAATCACTAGCTGACTCGGCAAACATCGTATTTAGAGGCAGCTTCTGTCATGTCATTAGAAGAAAATAGTGATGATACGAAAGATTAAAGGGAAAATGTAAATTCTTGCTTTAAAAATTGTCGCCGTGAGAAAATAAATAAAAGTCTATCAAAGCATTTTAAAAAGAAAACACATTTTAAGTGATAATATTTAACACAGAATAAGCGCAAATAAAAATAGTAATATTTTAACGTGCTTCAGTTAGTAAAATTTAAAATTAATGTTATGTACTTAATTAAAAATGTATTAAAAGGAACTCTGCCTATGAAAAAGATTTAAATATCAAAGTCCAACATTAGATTGTTATGATCCAGAAATAATACGTTGCTTTTTGATTGATCTGCTTGCACTAAGTAGTTTTGATAACGAATAGAATTATCTTTCAGTATAAATACACGCTAAACTATGCGGGGGCGTATATCGCCTACGAAAATCAAAATGAGAGCTTCATTGCTATTTGTACTTATCACGACGGGTAAGTTTTCTGACGATCAGCTTTTTCCAGACCTTAATTACGTCCTCTCCGTAGAAATCACCTGTCATTTTTTCATAATTCCATCTTGATAATTCTATATCTGTCTAAAAGTATAACTCAAAATGCATTCACAGCGTATGTCGCCGCATCTCCGGTGCCAGAAGACGCACCAGTTGAATACCAGCGCTTCGTGAAGATGGCAGGCGGAGATGGTCTGATGCACGACGTTGACCTTGAAGCTGAACCCGACATGGAACTTCTCGACGAGGTTACCAGGAATCCGGCCAATAATGTGTACTTATTGTACACTAGGTAAGTCATCGAAATCAGATCTGTAACATTGGCGAACTATTAACAAAACCACGCTTTGAATTGCTATGATGTCTCGAAAATGTTCCTGTAATCGCACTATAATAAACGTAAATTTCCTGCTTAATAAGGAGTTTAAGCTGCATAAAAAAGATCAGCCTAAATGATAGCTTTGTACATAGTAGTTTGGTTCGGGTGTTGGAGACTTACAAAATATCTGAAACTGTTGCATTAATTGCTTAAGGTTTTGCAAAGTAGGGGCTTAATTTGGTACAATGATAATTTTGTTACGTTGCGTGATGTTATATAGTGAGCTATAAGAATCGTTTCTTAACATTGACACTTCATCATTATTAGCACTAATAATAATTTTTGTTTTAATTCCAGGCGCAACTCTATCCTGTCCCAGACACTGACCATGAACAATGCGAATTCCATCACCAATTCCAATTTCAATGCTAATGTGCCTACTATCGTCATTGCCCACGGCTGGCTCAGCAATCAGTACACAGAACCCAACCCTACCGTTCGTAGAGGTAAGTACAAGTTACAATTACACAATATCTTTATTTTCATCAAAAATTCTCCTTTGGTGACTGTAGTTTGATGCAAAAGGCTTTAAATCCAGCCCAATCCCCATTACATCAGGAGTGCCTCAGGGATCTCATCTTGGACCACTTTTTTTCATTATTTTTATCAATGATCTAGTTGCTAATCTGTCCTGCCCAAGTCTACTTTATGCCGATGACCTTAAGGTCTATCAAAGGGTGGATAGTGTCAGTGATTGTCTGTTATTACAAAAGGATATTGATTCTGTCTACAACTGGTGCAGGATGAATAGAATGCTCTTAAATGTGGAAAAATGTTTTGTTATTTCATTCACTAGAAAACATAATGCCTTGGTGTACAATTACAAATTGGCTGGCAGCAATTTGGATAGAAAGGTGGTTGCCAGAGATCTTGGCGTTCTTTTTGATGATCAACTTACGTTTCGGCCTCATTATGAACACATAGTAAAAAGGGGTAATCAGCTTTTGGGATTCATACTTCGGTCCAGTAAATGCTTTAAAAGTCCAAATAGTGCGATTTATCTGTACTACAGTCTGGTGCGTAGCATCCTTGAATATGCTAGCCCAGTCTGGTCGCCATTCTACTCGGTACATTCCCAGCGTATTGAAAGCGTGCAGCGTAGGTTCCTCAGAATTGTATGCTTTCGATACAATTTAAGTAGGTCCCTCCATGGTTATAGCGCAAGACTTAAAATATTCGGGATGACATCACTCGAAGTGCGTCGAAGGCAATATAGTCTCGTATATTTACACAAAATTCTTCATAGCCATATTGATGCTCCGGCCCTGTTGTCACTCCTTAACATTAACATTAAATATAGAGTCCGTAAACCGAAAACCTTTCTGCTCGAGGTCTTTAAAAATAATACTTCTTATTATAATCCCATAGTTAGAATGTGTAGGGAATACAACGACTTGGCCTGTGTCCATGAGGATCTAGACATATTTAACTCAAAACTCAATAAGTTTTCGAGCAAGTTGAAAAATATTCTCAGTTGAGTTTGAGTCGTATTATGTAGGCTTGTGTAGCTTCATTGGTGTGTTCTTGCATGTATTTTTAATTTTGTCCTATATTGAAACTTTTCTTTAGATCTTAACTATATCACTCTTTTCATGATGTGTACACATGGTTTTGAATTGTAAATGATGTTTAGTCTTAATTATTTACACTACTGTATCACATGTTTACAATTTGTTTTGTGTGCCAAAGTTAATAAATAAATAAATAAAATAAATAAAAACAATATACGATTTTCTGATAGCCTGTTTAATTCAAATCTTAAATAAGTCCGATATAACATCAATAATAATACTTATGATTCCCTAAGATTTTCGCACATTCCCTCGATAGTAATTTTGTTTCTTTTGCAGCATACCTTAACAAAATGGATTGCAATATCATCACGGTTGACTGGAGGAGGCTCGCTCAGTCCGACTACGCTACAGCCGCCCGCGGCGTCCCCGCTGTGGGCCGTGGTGTGGGCCAGTTCCTCCGCTTCCTCAACCAGGTCACCGGCGCGCGTTTCGACAACATGCACCTGATCGGCTTCAGTTTGGGCGCTCATCTTGTCGGCAATGCTGGCAGGGAACTTGGTGGCCAGGTCATTCGTGTTACTGGTGCGTAATAGTAAATTATTTTTTAGGCCTAGAAATCATCAATCCGTTTAATAATGCAAAGCGATTATGTCTAGTAGATCTTTAAAGGTTCCATTTGCAATCGTCTTTTTTTGCACAGGTTTGGACCCTGCCGGTCCCCTATGGAACTACAGCAGAGACCGCATCGGACCTTCTGATGGGGGCTACGTAGAGTGTATCCACACTGACGGAGGTTCAGTGGGAGGCCTTGGTATTGGCACGGCAATCTGTGACGCTGACTTCTTCCCTAACGGTGGCAACTCCCAGCCTGGCTGTTTGACCAATCTCTGCAACCACAACCGTGCCTGGGAGCTCTTCGCTGCCACAGTGACGTACAACCATCTGGTTGGCCGTCGGTGCACAACGGCGTTGCAAATCACCTGGAACACTTGTACTGGCGCTAGCTTCAACATGGGCAATGACGACTTAAGGAAAACTGGGTAAGCGAGGACTTGGACTTTTAAAAACAGTGTTGACTGCTTAGTCTTAGACAAAAGTTATGGCTTATCTAGCTAGAAAGTCGTTATTCCTCCTTAAAGTTAAGACATCTAAATCCTGTATTATATTTGAGCTCATCACGTGGATCTTATAAACTGACATTTACTTATTTCGTTTGTTTCAGAACCGGTATGTATCGCCTCAACACCAACCGAAATTATCCTTATTAGATTTAAACCGATAAACCAAAGCGACGTTATTATACAAATAAATACTTGTAAATACTGCATGTTTTATTTTTATCACACACTTTTAAAATTCCGCAGAATTTGCGATCATCATTAATACCTTGGTGCCTAGTGACAATAAATACTCGTAGCTGGTGAACCATTTTGCCAATATTATACCAACTTACAATGTTCTTTGGCCACTAGGATGCCAGCGATGGAAGCACCTAAAACAAAGAGAGAGTAATAAAAATCTAACTATTAATTTATAAGAATTAGATAGGTAACTCAAGAAGGCAAGTGGTCATTGACTTGCGGCTTTAGTCTCCTAATAGGACAAACGCTTAGTGATGACGTCAGGTTTAGTTCAGCGTAAAGTCCTTAAAAAGTAAAAAAAACGTATATAGATACCGACCAGTTATAATTTTTGTGTGTAGACGGTAGCCACCTGAGGCCTTACCATTACGACTTAATGCGATTCAATTCCGAACCAAAGTTAGATCGATCGCTGTCAGATCCAGTCTAGAAGTGTCAAAAATAACAGCTAAAGAATCGTAAACAAAAAAAACGACACAATACGTATATCAGCACCGCGGGTTCAACGACAACGACCTCCATTACTTCAATGCAAAAGCAGCCTCCGTTCAATTGATTTAAGGTTCAACTTAAGGCATTGCAATAAACAAGTCTGGCGTATGGGTGACGTCTCTTGTATTTGACGCGGCGGCGAAAAGGTAAACACCCTTATTCATAAAGGCCTATAGGCTTCTGCTAACTTAGTAATCGTTTGTCCTTATCTGTGAAAAGTAAATGTCAATGTGACAAATAAGGACAAACGATTGCTAAGTTAGTAGAAGCATATAGAGCGTTTATGAATAAGGGGGTAAGACTTCATGTTAAGGCCCCTGAAAACCAAATTAGGTAAAATAATTTGGTATACTTACTACCATTGTCATAAATAATTAATTGAGCAGTTTAGGGACCACTAAATCAATTATTGAAACGGTGATCCCATGAATCCATTACATGCAACAGTTTTAAAAACTATAAAATAAACAGTTTAACTCACGATCGGATCGTCTTAGACTTATGATCGTGAGTTATTAAAAAGTTTTAGTAGTTTCGTTTTTATTTTAAATCATTAATCGTGGCTCACGTGCTTCGTTGCAGCAATTATTTCAATTTAGTCGTTACACAATCTTGGCAATTAAGCGTTCACAATACTGTAATTCTTGAAATCAGAAATCACTGTAAATTAACAAATACATACAAGTTCTAAATTAAATCAAATTCAAATTATATAATAATAAATAATTAACCGTGCTTTACTAATACTTATAAGTAAGTAGGTATAACCTTTCACGTATGTGTGTGTCACTTGTGTAAAAATAGTGTACTTATGTATTAAAAGAACTGTATTTCTGAAAATATTGAAGTTTTAAAGATTAGACTGTTTTGACCCAGAAGGAACCAGTGGCCTTACCATGAAGTCTTAATGCGATTCAGTTTAGGTTCGCTCGCTGTCAGATTCATACTTAAAGTGACAGCTAAAGCTTGAACTGAGTCGGAATTAGGTCATGGTAAGGCCCCAGTTAGTTTTTTAGCTGATCTGCATGCAATTATTAGAAGGTAGTTTTGATAACGAGTAATAGTACATTGTGCACCGAGGGCGGTAAGAAGGGGATTGCTAACGAGAGTCTATTAGAAGCCCGACGCCGAAAGCGAAGGGCTTTTAATGACTCGAGTTTGTAATCCCCTTACTGCCCGTGATACACACAATGTTTTTCATCACATTTGCGAGGAAATAAAAAAAAATAAAACTCAGAATCACAAAA
This sequence comes from Pandemis heparana, assembly GCA_963854515.1. Lineage (NCBI taxonomy): Eukaryota > Metazoa > Arthropoda > Insecta > Lepidoptera > Tortricidae > Pandemis > Pandemis heparana. Next base: position 3,937,752 of record OY978020.1, on the reverse strand, counting down.
TTACCCGCAAACGACACTCATCAACATTTTATGTACCAATAGCGTGAAAATATCGTCCGCCATCTTGGATCCAAAAAATTATGCCAAAATCGGTCTCAGAATCACCAAATTACTCGAAAACGACACTCATCAACATTTTAGTGTCAATAGTGTCAAAATGTCATCCGCCATTTTGGATTCAAAAAATTATGCCAAAATCGGTGTCTGAATCACCAAATTACTCAAACGACAGCAATCAACATTTTAGTGTCAATATGTCATCCGCCATCTTGGATCCAAAAAATTATGCCAAAATCGGGCTCAGAACCACCAAATTACTCGAAACGAAAATGATACCCGCCATCAATATTTTTAGTGTCAAAATGTCATCCGCCATCTTGGATCGTAATCAGTACCTAATATCTAATTGAAAGTTTTATAAAATTGGTTCGTAGTTTTTTTTTTAATATTAAATTAATCTGGCTGATCTGAAACCTCCTTAGTCTGAAATGACGTACAATGAACTCTTAATTTTAAAACTAAACTTTTCCTCCCGAGGGAATTATGAAAATCCATACAAATATAACTCCCTCGGGAGTAAAATATTTGAAATTCCCGCGGGAGGTAAATCAGCTACTACGGCTCTATAAGCACGCGTGTTATAACACCCTTTACGAGCAAGTGTGATGAAAAATTATTTTTCAGTATAAATACATGCTAACCTATTCGGTAGCGTCCATCGCCTACGACAACCAAAATGAGAGGGTCTTTGCTGTCTGTACTCACAAATGTCACAATGGGTATGTTTTTTGACGTGATAACGTCTTATAAATCGATGAACACCGGCTGCACTCATCATGATCTTCCTAGCGTTTTTCTCAGCATTTGCCACGGCTGTGAGCCAGGTCCGCTTTGACAACCTAATCCCAAGATTTGGCGTAGGCACTAGTTTTTACAGAAGCGACTGCCATCTGCCCTTCCAACCCAGAAGGGTAACTAAGCCTTATTGCGATTGGTCCAGGTTCAGCTTTATAAAGGTAAATGTCAAAGTGACAGATAAGGACAAACGATTGCTTAGTTAGCAGAAGCCTACAGAGCGTTTATGAATAAGGGGGTAAGTCGTCAAAGTTTTTGAAACCTGAAAATGAATTCACAGCGCTATCTTCCGCATCTTCGGTGTCCCAAGATGCGCCAGCGTATCAGCGCTTCATAAAGATGGCGGGTGGAGACGGCTTGATGCACGACGTTGACCTCGAGGGCCTACCTGACATAAAACAGATCAATGAGATTAAAAAGAATCCGGCCGATAATTTGTACTTGCTGTACACTAGGTAAGTCAAGGATGGTACAGTTCTTATGCAAAATCTAAAAAATGTGGTCCTCGAAAATAACATGATAGCGTTTTATTTGTACGTTGGTGATACGCCTACCGAACTGCGTAATACTCAAATCGTCAGACCATTGATATGTACGCTCGCTTTTCAGCGTGTAAATCCACCTTATCTTATATATGGCACGCCTTTAAATCAATTCATTACTTCAATACATTACCGACTTTTTACTATTCTGATTGACAGCTCTACACGCGCGGAACCATAATACTTACATAGAAGGCATTATAATATTTCTAAGAGGTACTCAACGAAAATGTCCTCTTGCGCTCCTCTAATATTGTAACTGATAAACAAATCTTGTAGTTACAATTTGATTCAATTTACTTGTAATGCATAAACATAATGACGATATGTTAAGATAGTTTCTTTATTAATTTCAGACGCAATTCTAACCAGTCCCAAACACTGATATTCAACGATAGAGATTCCATCACCAAATCGAACTTCAATTTTGAATTGCCCACCATCATTATTGGCCACGGTTGGTTGAGCAACCAAAGCAGCGAACCCAACCCCACTATTAGAAGAGGTAAGCACGATATGATCTTACTAATCTTAATATCTTTATTTCTATCTGAAAATTCATTTTTGGCCGTCAAGTCTGTAACATACGATTCTCACGCTGAGAGGCACCTACGTTGATGACTATGTAGTTCGTAGACGTTTCTGCGTAAGAATTCAATTCTCAAATAACATAAACTAAAGCTAATATCACTGAAAGATAGAATTAAGGAATAGTGTGATAAGGGAACGAGCTGGTGTGAAAGAAGATATAGTGACTAGAAAAAAGTAAGTACCTATGCTTGGTTGGTTTGGTCACGTAGAGAGAATGGACGAAAGAAGATTAACGTGTGAATGGGTGCATTGGGAGGGGAAGGCCAAGATGGACGTTCTGTGACCAAAATTTATAAGCAAGTGCAACAAAGTAGCCTCTGCCTACCCCCATAGGTAAAAAGAGCGTGACGATACCTATATACCTTTGTATATAAAAATAATATCAGTAATGTCAAAATGTATTTTGATATTTTGATTTGTATTTTGATTTGTTTTTTGATTTTTACTTTCCGTACCTGGGCCATTCTCTTAAAAGTTGTACTTACCCCAACTTTTTTCTGGGATTTTGTTTATTTTTTCGGATACCTACTCAGAATCATGAGCATATCAATCCTGATAGGAGAAAAAAAACGTCCCGAATTTTCATTCTAGCCCAAAATTTATTTCCATTCCGTTACCGCAATACAAATTTGTCTGAATGGAGTAACGGAATGGAAAAGGTAATTTTGGGCCGCTTTTTTCTCCTATCAGGATCGATAGTGCTCGTGGTTCTGAGTAGGAATCCGAATAAATGAACAAAATCGCAGAAAAAAGTTGGGGATACAACTTTTAAGAGAATGGCCAACCTATAATATTTTTACCTTTTACTGCTCTTTGATTTTCTTCGACAGTCTACCTTGATAAAATGGATTGTAATGTCATTACGGTTGACTGGAGTAGGCTTTCTAAGTTCGACTATATAACTGCCGTCCATGGCACCCCAACTGTGGGCCGTGGTGTGGGCCAGTTCCTCCGCTTCATCCAAAAGGTCACCGGCGCGCGTTTCGACAACATGCACCTGATCGGCTTCAGCTTGGGAGCTCATCTCATCGGCAATGCTGGCAAGGAACTCAATGGCCAGGTCGTTCGTGTTACTGGTGCGTAATAGGACATCATTGCTTAGGCTTACTTGTTATCAATAATTGCTGGCTGGGTATTGGTCACATCACAAGCTAGTCCACTTAACAATAAGCGGCCAGCAATTCCAGTATCAACCGAAGTAAATCTAATTATACGTTGTATAAAAAACAGCATGGAAACAAAACATCTCCATTCGCCAATCACATTTCTAACCAAACATCACGGCATTTCGCTAAGATAAATATATCCGAACGCTGGATCGTAGGTACTTTCTTATTTGCATTTACCATTTAAAGGTCACATTTTTGTATTTACCATTTATTTAACGGTATAAGTAATTTAACCATAAAATAACAAGGTTATAATCTCAATTTGCAATCTTCATTTTTGATACATAAATAATCATTTTTTGGACAGGTTTGGACCCAGCCGGTCCCCTATGGTACTTAAACAAAGATCGCATCGGACCTGCTGATGGGGTCTACGTAGAGTGTATCCACACTGACGGAACCTTAGTAATAGGTCAAGGTATCGGCAAGGCAATATGTGATGCCGACTTCTTCCCTAACGGTGGCAAGTCTCAGCCAGGTTGTTCGACCAGCTTGACCAATATCTGCAATCACAACCGTGCCTGGCAATTATTCGCTGCCACAGTGACCTTCGACCATCTGGTTGGTCGGCGGTGCTCAACAACTTTGCAAATCACCTTGAATACTTGTAATGGTTCTAGATTCAACATGGGCAATGACGATTTGAAGAAACGTGGGTAAGCTACAAATACAATCTCATCCTCACCTCCAGCCTATATAAGTCCCACTGCTGGACACAGGCCTCCCATAATGAGAGGGCTTGGGTTAGTTCTCACACGGGCGCAGTGCGGATTGGGAACTTTACACACTCACCATTGAATTGCCTCGCAGGTGTATACAGGTTTCGCCACGATGTTTCCCTTCATCGAAAAGCTCATGGTAAATTTCAAATGTAATAAATGTAAAAAAAACAGAGGTGTGAGCCCGGGTTTGAAACCACGACCCTCTGTGAGAGGTCATACATAAGCCAAACCACTAGGCCACCGCGGCTTATCTCAAAACAATACAAATATTCTTGAACACGACAAAACAGTACAGAAGGTTGACAAATCAATTCTTAACTAAAGTGGTCAATACTAAGCTAAGCTATTTTATTATACTAAGCTAAGTAGCTATTTTGTGTTCCGGACATTTAGAAACCCAGTCGACTGCTTATTGCCATACCCACAAAAAGCGACCTACCTTGGAAGTCTTTCTTAGGGCCACTTGCAGGGACCAGGGTTAACGACATAACCCCGTGTTAGATGCTAACCCGGGGCTAAGTAGTGTCAAAATGTATGGAACTGTCAAACCTAACTCCGAGTAAGCGATATAATTTTTTGGGACTGTGCAAGTGGGCCTAAGTCTTTACAACTAAATCCTATAAACCAGCGGTTGGCAGCCTTTGGGCATGCAAGGGCCACAAGGTGGCAAAACAAAGTAAAGGCGGGCTGCACTTTTGATACTAAGCCTAGAAGCCCAATGTATCTATTTATTTATAGAGCCTGGCAAACAAAAGCGTGACCTGGATTTTTTTAAAGTTTTAATATGGCAACATTATTTTTCTGTCAAAGGCAAGTCAAAGTCTTGTCAGTATTTGTATCCCCGGTCGGGGCAGATATTTGTATCAAAATACGAATGTTTGTTCTCGAGTCTTGGATGTTTAATATGTATTTAAGTATGTATTTATCTATATAAGTATGTTTATCCGTTGTCTAGTGCCCATATCACAAGCTTTGCTTAGTTTGGGGCTAGTTCAATTGGTGTCAATTGTCCCAAGATATTTATTTATTTATTTATTTATTATTTATTTTGTAAACTCAATTACCTATTTTTCATTTATAATTGCCGTAATATATGGGCAAAACAATAAAAAGTAATGTGTGAAAGCTGCTACATACTATGATCAGTAAGTTCAAGCAAAAACAAGAGGAGAAAGAAGTTGTTATCCAAGAGAAACAACAATGTTTACATGCGATGTCGGATTTTTTAGGTTAGTACCTATGACTATGTAATCTCAATCCTTGTTGGCTGATTATTTGATATATTGACCATAAATATGATGACGATGATACCGTTGATGATAATCTTGAAGATATTCAAGGAATCTGCGGAATGAAAAACAGCTAGTAATACCCATATGATTTTTTTTTTAATTTGTCGCGTTTTCTCAGGTCACGCTTTCGTTTGCCAGGCTCTAACTTGTTTACAAAATATTCACAGGCCGCAAGTAAGAAGTCCGCGGGCGCGAAGCGTGTTGCTGACCGCCGCTATAAACGATCGAGCTCATAAAATTACGAGATTTTTTGTACTGAATTTACTAATTGTGTTTGTTTCAGAACCGGTATGTATCGCGTCAATACCAGTGGCAGTTATCCCTATAAGATTGAAACCGATAATCAATAATAAAGTGATATTAATAAACGAACAAGTACTTTTAAATGCGTTTTTTATTTTTAAAATACAGCCCATTTTGTAAGTCGCAGTATGAGCGATCCTCACTAACAGCTTGATTGAGCCTATTGATAGTATTAATACTGATAGCCGGCGAACTACTAGAATGCTTGCGCAGAGGTTCTCAGAAAAGTGGTATATTTATGATAATCCAGGGAATCGGCGAAAATCGTACTAGGATAACTAGGATCATTTGATAGGCGATGCGGCTAGCAACGAATCACTTTTTCGATTCCCTTTTCCACCTATACGCCTACAATCATGCTAAACGTGACTTTTAGGTCTTGTTACCTTAGGCGCTGTCTACCCTGTAAGGGATAAAGACGTGATTTATGTATGTATACATAAGCTTAAAGTTTTCCCTCTCAGATTAATGCACTTTGTTCTTAGTAAATTAGGTACTAAAAAAACCAGTAAGATGACTATACATCCTAGTTAATCCCTCAATGTGAGTTCATTATAGAACCCTCTGTAGGTACCTGTATGAGCCCCACACTTGATCGATCATAAATCGTTAAATTTATACATACATACATACATACATATCGTCACGCCTCTTTCCCACAGGGGTAGGCAGAGACTACTTTGTTCCACTTGCTACGATCCTGACATACCTCTTTCGCTTCATCCACATTCATCAATCTCTTCATACATGCTAAATTTATAACTGCGTTCATTATAGCATTTTTCCTGGAGTCAAGTGTCACGAGGCTGTTCAGTATGCTTAGTGTAAGTTTTCGGTCACAGAACACGTCTCGAACGAGTTTGCGTTAAAATGTCAAATACTATGGGAACAGAGCCTCTAGTGTAAGTTTTCGCATAAAATAACGTCTCGAACGAGTTCACGTAAACGTCTCAATTACTATGTAATAATTGGCAGCGCCACTAGCGCATCGAAATGGCAACAAATTGTTCTCATAATATTTGACATTTTAACGCAAACGCGTTCGAGACGTATTTTGGGCCCGAAAACCTACACTAAGCATACAGTTTGTTGCCGTTTCGATCCGCAAGTGGCGCTGCCAATTTTTCCATAGTAATTGAGACGTTTACGTGAACGCGTTCGAAACGTTTGTTCGTGTGAAAACTTACACTAGAGGCTCAGATATTATATTGTAGAATATAATTATTAGTTATTATTATATTAGTAGAAATGAGAGCGTTAAGAAGTATGGAAGGTGTATCACTGAAAGATAGAATAAGGAATAGTGTGACAAGGGAACGTGCTGGTGTGAAAGAAGATATATAGTGACTAGGATAGAAAAGACTATGCTTAGTTGGTTTGGTCACGTAGAGAGGATGGATGAAAGAAGATTAACTAAACAGATTTATATGGGGAGTGTGAGTGGGTGCGTTGGAAGGGGAAGGCCTAGGCGGACATTCCGTGATCGAACTGGGGACATTTTGGAAAAAAGCCAGGTCAAAAGTACCCGAAACCGACGAGCATGTATGAAGAGATTGATGAATGTGGATGAAGCGAAAGAGGTATGTTAGGATCGTAGCAAGTGGAACAAAGTAGTCTCTGCCTACCCCTGTGGGAAAGAGGCGTTACGCTAATGTATGTATGTATGTCTATAATTATTATAATGGTTCTCCCATGCTGGTCTGGGCGTAAAGACAAAAAAACATAGTATGTACCAGTTGCTTTTCTTCCCGCGCAGATGGTAAAAGCCCATCGAGGGAACGAGCGAAAATCGTATCACTCTAAAAAAAAATTGGTTGGCCCTATCAATATCTTGATAGTCATAATCAAGCATCTTGATTCCATACGAGCCTAACAAGGACTTAGACACATCAAATGAAGTAATTCTGATTGCTCTTACTATTGCTATGTAACTGAGCCGAGTAAGATCTTGTTCAATATTTACATGAAAATTAATCTTATGTAAATCAACAAAGACGAAAATAATCAAATAAACTATGAAAATGTTCATAACTATCAACATACTTATCTGTGATAATGAATTTGTTAAGGATTCAATCAATCTACGTTACATAATTATGCCAACAAAGTCAATAACAGATGCAAGGTATACAACTGTTAGGATTAATAACATACCTACTTTATTAGTTCAATCACAGATACACTTATTGTTTTAAGTGATCAGCTTTCTTTGATTCATATAAAATCTTAATTATTGTAATTAACTTAACGTCAACTAAGAGAAAACTGCTCTTAGTTGGTCTTCATTTTTTAAAGTCAAGGAATCGTAATTATTATAAGCGATGCGGCTAACAACCCATCACTATTTTGAATCTCTTTGCCACCTATACGCCTACACTCTTGTTACCTTAGGCTGTGTTTGCCCCGTAAGGGACAAAGACGTGGTTTACCTTAATTTTATTAATTAATTAACTCCGCTTTGTTATAACATATTAAGACGTCACATTATCAAGACCGCTCATTAAATAATAATTTGTGCGTTTTATAAAAACAGAATTATCGTTAAAATCACTTTGAGACACTGATGAATGTAGCTCCTATCGTAGTATCGGCAATTTCGGGGGGGATAGTGACTTTAGGGTACAGTAAAACAAGATGATTTTGATGAAAATTAGGAGGTTAGCTAATAGATATATAACACTACTAATAACACTATTTTATGCAAAAGGATTTGAATAAGCTAGTTCGCTATACCATATTAATCTAGAGTTATGCCTTCTTAACTTAGTGCAATTCAGTAACACATCTCTAGTGGTTTAGCTGTTACGTTGTCTGTCTGGATTTCAGTTAGAGAATTAGTCAGTCAGTCAGTACGCGACTCCGTCTGCGTAGAATTATTATATAATAATAAACCTATCTCTTGAATCAATCTATTTATTTATTTAAGGTTCACCAACAATTGTTAATACTGATACATCGAATTTGTTGCTTGTATATACATGTTGAAGAGAGTATCACAATCACTTACAGGTAAACACCGCATGCGAAATAAAAGTGAAGCTTAAAAACTAAGTTAATAACTAAATTGTGTTCTCAAAACCAACTTTATACAACCAAATCGAACAAAATCTATCATCGAAATCCGTTGCGTACTTTTAAAGATCTAAGCATACATAGGGACAGACCGACAGCGGAAAGCGACTATGTTTTACCTCTATACTATATATATAGTGATAAGTAATGGCTTAATTTCTACGAATGTCTACCAATATATTTACATACAGACTTTGAGAGCATAGTTAAATTGTTTTGATATGCAGATTTATTTAGTTTCTCATAGGAAACCTTTGGTCTGAATGAAGACTAAGTAAACGTCTATTAAAAAGAATAATCTTGAAGTAAGTTTTTGCTGTGTTATGTTTTAACACAACACAGCAAAGAGTTAAAAATTGTTTCAGGATGGATATAATAATTATTGTAAAAGCAGTGTCGTAGCCGGTTTTCGTAACTAAGGAACAGAAATTGAAGATTTCTATAAATTTATGTTACGGTTTAAATACGGAACACGCTCTTTTTATTAGTAAAATTATAAATCAAAGTCCAATCGCATCTTGAAAATAATTTTTGACACTGGATTATACGAGTACAACACACACGCAATTAACTTATCTCTGAATATTTTCAGAGATAAGTTTTTGATTTCAACTGAATTATCTTTTAGTATATTTAGTATAAATACGTGTTCAAGGAGCGAAGGCTGTATATCACCCCTGGCCGCCATAATGAGAGCGTCATTGTTGTGTTTGCTAATAGCGACGGGTATGTATGATTACAAAATTATATCGTGTATTTTTTAAGTGTGGAAATGCATGCGCCTTATGCATCTCTGTATCAAAAGTGCTGATACTATTTGCTTTACTAAGTGTTTACTGCTTATGACCAGGTTCAATGTTAACCTTTCCATTTTTATCATTACTTAATATAGCAAAAACATCACTATATACATACATACCGTCACGCCTCTTTCCTACAGGGGCAGGCAGACTACTTTGTTCCACTTGCTACGATCCTGACATACCTCTTTCGCTTCATCCACATTTATCAATCTCTTCATACATATGTTCGTCGATTATGGGTACTAGGTACCTACTGACCTGACCTTTTTCCAAAACATCCCCAATTTGTTCACGGAACGTCCGTCTAAGCTTTCCCCTCAACCAAACCTCAATACTTACTGTTACATTAATCCATTTTCATTCATGCTAGTTTTGTTCATTAATTTCTTCAATTATATTTACAGCGTATGTCGCCGCGTCACCAGTGCCCGAAGATCAGCCAGCTGACTTTGTATATCCTAGATATGTAAAGATGGCGGGTGGAGACGGTCAGATGCACGATGTTGACCTAGAAGCTGAACCAGATATGGAACTGCTCGATGAGGTTACCAGGAATCCTGCTAACAACCTGTATCTGCTGTACACAAGGTAATTTTGTGCACAATATATTTCCTTGGAACATAACTCACGCCTGCCAAAACAGTTTTCAAGTCCGTCATTAGCGTCACCAGAAAAATAATACTTAGAGTCTGAAGCAGAAACTCGACGATATTTTTTTAATGAAGAGAATCATTTTCAAATTTGGAGCATTTTACCTGTTCCGCAACACGTACAACATTAATTACGCTTAACTGTTGTTTATGAACAATTTTACATACTTAACTGTTATAAAAACCATGAGCAGCTGAAAAAAAGTATTCGAACACCACACATCTTCAGTCATCATTCGAATTCTCACAATGCCTAGAAAAATAATATCATCAAAATTCAAATGATTAATTTTCTTCACAGACGCAACTCCATCCTCTCCCAGACACTGACAATGAACAACGCGAACTCCATCACTAACTCCAATTTCAACGCCAACGTGCCGACCGTCATCATTGCCCACGGCTGGCTTAGCAACCAGCACACCGACATCAACCCTACAATCAGGAGGGGTAAGACAATGAGAATATTATAATATCACTGTTTCTGTTATTTTTTTTACAACAAAGAAGGCATACGATATGTGGGTCAACTGATGACAAGTGAGCAGCGCTAACGGGCTAACATAGAACACCAACCTCATGGACCAGTAATGTCACCGACTGTCTTACTCTCCACGCTGGAACACGGCAGCGCAAACACCACTGCTTAAAAGCAGGATTAGCGTGTAAGATGATGGTAGCGATCCGGAGGGACCTTGCACGAGCTCCTACATACCACCCGCAAAAAATTGTTTTCGCGGGTATCAATTATGTAATAATCATCAATTATATGTTTATCATTGATCACGCAATCAGGCAATTAATCGTATGATTTTGCATTATCAACTTAAATTATATTTTTCGCTTTATTTTAATTTACCTACATAAATGTTTAAAATATCCTTGAATTTTCCAGCATATCTGAACAAAGCTGACTGCAATGTTATCGTACTGGACTGGAGGAGACTCGCCCTCTCTGACTACGCTACTGCCGCCCGTGGTGTCCCCGCTGTGGGTCGTGGACTTGGACAGTTCCTCCGCTTCCTCAACCAAGTCACCGGTGCGCGTTTCGACTCCATGCATCTAGTCGGCTTCAGCTTGGGCGCTCATCTTGTCGGCAATGCTGGCAGGGAACTCGGTGGCCAGGTCATTCGTGTGACTGGTGAGATTTGTTTTTATTATTAAATCAGAGTAAAATTGCAAGTCACTCATATTTTTATGATAAATCTAATAACAGCAGTGTATGTTTCTCTATCGTATAATGTCTTGATTGCTATCTTGGTATTTCCAATTAATTTTATTGTGTATTTACTATGCTGTCGCTTTTTCAAGGGCATTAATATTTACCAGTCTTCATTATTTTAATCTGGACTGGAGATGGGCTCAAATCACATGAAGTGGACTTCAAAGTAGATAAATTGGCTTTCTAGTTAAGGGGCAACTTTTCCGAGTTTTTATTTTATTTTTTCCGCTATACATTTAGTCTTTCATTTTGATTAACATAGATTATTTGGACTAGGTTTGGATCCCGCTGGTCCTCTTTGGAACTACAGCAGAGACCGCATTGCACCTTCTGATGGCGGCTATGTGGAGTGTATCCACACTGACGGAGGCTACACAGTAGGAGGTCTTGGCATTGGCACATCTATCTGCAATGCTGACTTCTTCCCCAACGGCGGTATCTCCCAGCCTGGCTGTCTGACCAACCTCTGCAACCACAACCGTGCCTGGGAACTCTTCGCTGCCACAGTGACCTACGACCATCTGGTTGGCCGTCGGTGCACAACATCGTTGCAAATCACTTGGAACACATGCTCTGGTACCAGTCTACGCATGGGCAATGACGATTTGAGGAAGACCGGGTAAGATATCATTCTATTATTCTTAAGGTGGCTGGGAGAGTTGATCCATGCGGCTCAACAGTCTAGCCAAAAGCACCGAAGTCAGTGGTGTATAAGGTGGTAAGACTGGTAAAATATTACCGACCTCTACCTCTACAGGGCCCCAAACTGTTTGGGTCTAGAGCACAGAAATTTCTTTATATTATAGGGTCCCCCATTTGATAAATTTACGACTGGCCCCAGACGTTACAGTTTTACACCCTAAATCAATGAAGTCACCAAGATACTTCATATTACATTCGTCAAAGTGTGTAGGTACAAGCGAGGTATTTAAAGTTTACAGTAGTGACTCCGTACAAAAGCGCAATAAGTAGATGTTTCAATTTTTCTGTTTTTGTTTCAGAACCGGCATGTATCGCCTTGATACCAATAGAAGATATCCGTACTAGAACTCCACCCAAAAGTTATTACAATAAATATATCCATACTGCATTATTACAGCTTTTTACTTTTAAAGTAGTTAAGCCAATAATAAAAATCGAAACCTTAAATTTGCCGTGGTACCCCAGGTGGTTTAACCTATGACCTCTCAAGCAGAGGGTGTGTTTGAATCCCACTTCTGAGTTTTTCGGAATTTATGTGCGATATCACATTTGAAATTTACCATGAGCTTTTCGGTGAAGGAAAACATTGTGGGGAAACCTGCACACAACTGCGAAGCAATTCAATGGTGTTTGTAAAGTTCCCAATCCGCACCGGGTCCGCGTAGGACCTATAGCCCAAGCTCTTATGTGAGAGGAGGCTTGTGCCCAGCAGTGGGATGTGTATAGGCTGGAAATGATGATGATGACCTTAATTTTTTGCGATTTTCACATACATACATATATACCATCACGCCTCTTTCCCACAGGGGTAGGCAGAGACTACTTTGTTCCACTTGCTACGATCCTGACACTGACATACCTCTTTCGCTTCATCCACATTCATCAATCTCTTCATACATGCGATTTTTTATTGTAAATAAACCGAAAATTAAATAATAAATAATAATAAATAATAAAAATCTTTATTGCCAGTGACCGGGTACACAAAGAAACAAAAAATACATAACAAATCAAATTAACAATAAGTACACAAGTTTAGCAACGGGTACCAATCTCAGCGTGTGCTGGGCTCGAGTGCTCAGCGCTGTTTTGCAGAAAGGCCCCTATGTGGTATATCGCAGCCCCTGCGTGAATACAATTTAGGTATCTAATATTACAAGAAGGAAAACAAAACAAAAAAAAAAAGAACTGTTAAAATTAAAAATAGCTTAAAAAGAAGTTATGATCGTACTTATCAAGGTGTGTGTGTGTGTGTGTGTGTGTGTGTGTGTGTGTGTGTGTGTGTGTGTGTGTGTGCGTGTTGGCGTGTTGGCGTGAGTGTCTATTTTTCATTGGGGGTTTTTCTGTTTCTCTAACAGGTGGTTATGAACAAGTTTTTTGAACCTTAATAGCGGCATAGGGGTTCTAAATGGTGGCGGTAGGTCATTCCAGACTTTACTGGCAGCAAATTTAAAACCCCCTCTAAATAAGACCGTCTTGTGTGGTGGTAAAACAAGATTGTTCTCCCTGTGGCTCCTAAGTGGCTTGACCCGTGAATCTTTTACCCACCTCAGTTTATCATATATTAGAAAGACTTAAGTAATTAATTTGAAAATAAGTTCATGGTATTTATTGTACTTATTGGCAATAACTTCGAAAAAAGATCAAGTAACTTTCACACTAACACGGAATTAAAAGCAAATAATGATAAAACTATAAGTTGGTAATGAAAAATCGATAAAACGTATTAAATCACAGCATTTATACTTATCGTACGTTATCGTGTATGCTTATAATCCTTATACCTAGTTGGTGTTTTTATCATTAGCTTCTACATTCTTATCAGACGCTTCATGAGTAACTTAAAAACATGTGTGATAGTGAACGATTACTTTGGAACACGGTATGGGTGAGACATAGATAATTTAAAGCTATACCTAGACGAAAAACAAATGCGACGGGTAGCACTTTGGGAGTGCCGGCAGAAGTAAAAACAGCAGCTTAGATTAGATTTTAATGTTCCATGACGCTCAAGACGCGTACCGTACTGGCCGCTTGCAAAAAAACGTACGTATCATCTATATTGACAGACCTCTAACAATGTGCTGATGCCCTAGTACTTTTGCTCCACGACTCAACAAAAAAACACTTCAGAAATTGAACGAGATTCATTCGTATTTCAAAATAGGTAAGCTCTTAGAGGATCTAATATCCTGGTACTTAAACTCTCCCTCAGTCTTACGCCTGACGCGAGTTTAACATTTTTTACCCATCCCAAAAAGCGCACAGCGCCGGTAAAGAAGTATTCACTTCAAAACACCTGATGACGGTTAATATTTAGTTGCTTTGTAGGTCCCCACAAGTAAGGGCTTCCATAGATGGACTGTTTAGAGCAGTCAGTGCAAAAACTTCATGGTTCGAGCGGTTGCTGTTGATCTGCAGTTTCAATAAAAAAAATCAGCAGTCGGGTTGAAGTCGACTCCAACCGCAAGACGACTGGCTCTCGTGCCGTGGTCTCGACTGGCTCCAAGCATTCCGTCTCGGGAAGTCTCAAATAAACAATTCTTACGAACTATTATTAAAGCAAGCAACAAGCATGCTCGTAGCAAGTGGAACAAAGTAGTCTCTGCCTACCCCTGTGGGAGAGAGGCGTGGCGGTATGATCCAGACAAATAAATGACTTTACTAAAGAAAATAATAACAGAATTATCTTAAGAAAGTACGTCGCTACCCTCGACTACGCCAGACCCAATGCAGCAGTAAAGTTCACAATCTGATCGGAAAAACTTATTCCCGGGTGTTCTAACACGACGAACACGCGAATGCAGAAATACTTTCCACCATATTGGAACTCCAACTCGAATCCCGAAAGCAAATACTCGAGTACAAAAACTTGGACCAACTTAGCGCACAGAGGATGGAGTGGAGTCTCGTGAGATTTTGTGTCAACGTAAATATTTTTGACAATAGATAAAAGAAGTATTTTCTTCGTATCGATGTGTATTGTAGAAATGTTACGTAGATACTTGTATTTTGTTTAAACATAGAATGTAGTAGCTGCTTCTCTTCCCGCGCTGGTCGTAAAAGTCCATCGAGGGATTCGAAGAATATCTTAGGAATCATGTTATTTATAGGCGACAAAGCCTAGTAACCCATCACTGTTTTGATTCACCTTTCCACCTATCGTCCAAAATCATGTTAAACGTGGCCTTTAGGTCTTATTATCCTAGGCGCTATCTGCCCCTTAAGGGATAAATACGTGATTAATATGTATAGTTAACATGAGGTAACTTCATTGAGGTAAAAAAAATGCATTCGGGTAATGTGCGGCGTAGGGTACCGAGATTCTTGTAAACCACTCTTTAAAAAGTTACGTATCCTACCGTTACCCCGCCCATACATAAAAGAAACATGTGTTTTTGTAAAGAGACACCCTGAGCTGTTCCAAACAAGAGCCCAGGCTTTTAATTCCAGATGTCGGGGAAAGGACGAGTTGGCGCTGCCAAAACCAAATCTTAATTTGTTTAAAAAAAAAATGCGTACTATGTCTGTGAAGCTTTTTAATAAATTGCCGGAACATGTTAAAGCGAAAGACGACAAATCATTTACAATAGAAATTGACAAATATCTCATGCAATAATGTTATTACTGTGTAAATGAATATCTTAGTTCTGATACGTAATAATTTTATACCTTCTGACATTACATATATAATAATAATAATGTAATAACTCATTTATAACTATTGACATTTCAGTAACTAATAATAATATTAAGCATATAAAAATATATTTGAACGTTGCATGTGCAGTTGAATATGCCTGGACATCTAAACTATATATCATCCACATTATGTAACCATATTCTCTACAAAATCTAATCTAATCTAACTAATATTATAAATGCGGAAGTATGGATGGATGGATGGATGGATGTTTGTTTGTTTGTTACTCAATCATGCCAGAACGGCCCAACGGATCTGGATGAAATTCGGCACATAGATAGAGAAAAGTCTGGAATAGCACATAGGCTACTTTTTATCCCGGAAAATTGCATAGTTCCCGCGGGATAGCGATAAACGAATTCTTAGCAGACGAAGTCGCTGGCAACAGCTAGTATAAATATAATTATCATTATCATTAACTTCGAAATTGGGGAAATTTCTAAAATCGTGGTTACGTTACGTGGTTACGTGGTCACGTATCCACTAAATGGGGAACAATTATTATAATCTGTCAACGCTCATACAAAATAAGCTTTTGTTTTAATTGTTTCTCACTTGCCAAGACGCCTTGGGAGAAAGTAGGTAAGTGTGCAATAAGTGCAATAAGGCTTTAAATTAATTTGGAAACTAAGTACTAAAGTTTAATTTCATTTAATTTTAGGAAGACGTTTGAACGTCATATTTTCATTTCGACAGATCAACAGATCGTTATTTCAATTTATCACAAAATCATGTTATTTTCAATTTCACCCTATCTATATTATTTACGTGGAGAAGATACAATCAACTGATTATCAGACATCGATGTTTCAATATAGCGGTTACTATGTCAACTTGGGGTAAATTGGTACCTACTTATTAATATTTATTTTGATAATGTTGAGAAAAGGAGCGGTAGTAACCGAGCGGTTGGTAGTTAGTTGGATAGTAGCGTTCTTTATCGTCAACTAAGTGGGGACAGGAAACAGAAAGATCCCTTAGTTGCATAATTTAAATTGATTCCGAGAAGAAAAACAGCCAACCAGTGTAGGAAATCACGGGGAATCCAAACTCAAAATAGGCGTATAATGTTGGTATACTAATTAAATATAAATAATGGCCAATTAATCTTCGTTGATAGATTGCCTTGATTAAATAAACCAAAACCAGGATCTTAGTGGAAATAGAAGCTGTTTAATATTAAACGGCTTGTATTATATAATCTAGGAATATGGTGTAAGTAAACTACAAAGAATGTAACACGAATCTACTTAAGGATGTCGCTGTTCTTCGCAAAAGATTATTTCACCGCCTAAAGGGAAAAAGAGTGCAAAAACTTTAATTAAACAAGTTTTGGTGAGAATCGCGCTAGAGACTTTTGTAAACGGATAATCGAAGCTCCACCTGAGATTGGGCCCTCTAGGGACTGACAATCTAAAGTCAAAGTCGAAGTGAAGTTGGAATAATAAGGCGTATAATGTGTTCGGTGATACTGACGGGTGAGGATCGCTTTTCTAACTTGCACAGTTCGTCGGTGAACCGCTTGATAGAATTTTTATGAAGTTTCGTTGACTGAGTTCATACCGATTATTGGCTTTTAGAGTACCTGAGATGATTATAACTTTGACTTTGGTACCAAAACTTTTCATTTTGATGTTCTACGCGTCTGACGACCTCTATACTCTATTAAGTGTCTACAAATTTGCGTCGCAAAATCTTTTATTCACGATTCAATTCGTTATTCAGCTGTCATTTTGATTGAGTAGAAAACAAATCTGTTTGTAAAAGGTATACATTTTTGGTACAAATTATGTACCTACTGTGAAGTTTTGAATTTTAGTTCAGCCAAAAATGTTAATTAAAGATCGAACACTTTCAATCTTCTCATACTTTTACGCAGAATTTCAAACTATTTAACGCAAACAGATTCTTAGACAGATTTTATTAGATAGCTGAAGATATTATTTACTGGTTACATAGCAAGATATAGATACCTACAGACCTACACTTATTTATTTATTTGATTTAGTTAGGTAAAGGTTTTCTAAGTATTTCAACAATATTTTGGCGACTATTTACAAACTAAAATAATAATTATCGCCAGTTTCGAATCTATCTGAGAGTGCGTCACGGATCACAACGCATTTAAAATCAATAAAATGTATTGTATGTAAGGGTGTTTTTGTACGAAGAAAATGAATAATATTAGTTGTTACAGAATATTTTTAAGTATTACCACGCTGGCTGTCCAGGTCGAAATCCTTCTGTGATAGAATCACAAAAAGCAGGCTTTCCACAAAAAATGGTACTGAAAGTTGCGTGGTCGCGAAACGAATTTTCTATGGTATTTAGATTTTTAGAAGCGAGTGCTTTTTAAAAACCATCTACAAAAGGGCGCTGAGGAAACACATCCCCTAATAAAGGGTTAGGGCCAGCGTTATCTTTCCGTTTTCCACCCTGTGTAAGACTAAATCCTACACAAGAAAAATCAAATGCTGACTATTTTCCTGTTTTAGAGACATGGAATAGAGTTATGTTAATAACTCTATCCATTCATCAGAATGTTTCATTTTGTCATTCCTAAATAATCAATCAGTTCAATCAGTTTTAGTATGATTCGCTCAAAAGGCTTGTGAATAGGCTATATGAACGATTAAATCGCACGTTGATTAGTGAATATGTAAATTAGAATGCATGCACCAAAATATTGTTGGTTGTTAGATAAATACTCTGTAATATAGGTAGTAAAATACTAAGTTGTCCAATAGGTACCTACCCAAATATTTATAACATTTTTAAAGTTTACTCGAACAATATAATGAAGAATCATCAATCAATAATTCTTCTTTCGCTACTTACTTTACCTTCAAATAAAAGTAACCATCTATTTCATACAGAAACTGCATGTACACTTAAAAAAAGCAAATTAAAAATGGAACAAGTCCTAGAAAGACTTCACATGATTTTAAACTCATAGTAATATGATCTTCCATACCTGATGGCTAATATTCAACCCACAAGCGTTTTAACCAATTGTTATTCATACTTGCAAATTGTATGCGTGTTCCGATGCTGGTTAAACTCAACGCAATCACGATACCTCAATACAACAAACACGGGCGAATGATGAATACATGGCTACAATTAAAAATACCAAAGCAGCTCGTGTTGCATTTGATTCCCTAGGGGGGATATTTTGATTAGAGCCCCGATTGGTCCTTAATTGGTAAACCATTCATTAGATACGTATATTGATGTAACTGGCCGGCAATCTGGATGGTTTGTTGTTGATATTTTGATAAGAATAGACGGCAAATGAGACCGAGCTACGCTAGTTTCCGATGTCACTTTAATATAAATATTATTTCTTTTTCACGGAATCCGATTTGTTATGACTGACTTTGACTAAGTTAAGAACGGCAGAATAATTTTTATTCGCATATATCGTAACACCATCCCTCCTCTTTGCCCCAGTACTTAACTTTAGCTTACCAAGAAATAATAACCGGTATTACGATTATGTTGTGTGATAGCTGTTATTCTACTTAATATAAAAATAGAGTAACAGTTGTAATGTCTTCATATTTTTCCCAAGTAAATATAACCTATATTTTTTACCTTCTATTCCTATTAGCGTCCGATTTCATTATTAAGTTAATTGTACACGGAAAATTAATACGTACGGAAAACTAATTAAATAAACATTGGTTTTATCACGTTAGCTTTTCTATTATTTTGCTTTCAGTCAGCCACAAGGAAAAATATACTTAAACCTTTGTTATGTAGGTACAAAAGTAAGCAGAAAAACATATACACATTTTTTCACAATTGGGACTGCTCTTGATCGTGGTAAAAAGGTCTAGACTTGCCAGATAGGTAGGAAGGTAGGACGGGATATTTAGGCAGCCTCAGAGAGTTCAGTAAGGGGTACAGACTTCATCAATTCAGTGGACTGGTAGGAGGCAGACGTAGAGAGAGAAATAAACGATGAAAAGAGACGTCGCAGAAAAGGCTGAAATTAAGTATTCTGAGATAGAAATATTTATTAGCGTACATTACAAAAAGGTATGAAGATGAAATATCAAAAACAGTTTTTAGTCAGTAAAATTATTAACACGCTTTCAATATCATTCGAAGGTAATTGGAAGAGATCCCTTTTAAATTATTTTCACCTTATTCATCTATTTTGTTCGGCCTTCGTTATTTTCGTGTGTTTTATGTAAAATAAAGAGTTATACTTACGGGATAGACAGAACTTTAGGTAACAAGAACTAATGGCCACGCTTAGCATAATTGTGGGTATATAAGTGGAAAGGGGAATCGAGATAGTGATGGGTTGCTAGCCGCATCGCCTATAACGTGATTTCTAAGATATATACATACTTGCAATATTATCATGGCATTTGGGGATACATATATAGAGAACACAAGTCTCGAGTAAATAAGTCTACAGTACTTATAACAGACTTAGGTATGTTTATTTATGCCGTCGGTATAATTCCATGTTATTTGCGTCTGCGAACTTATCTAACCAGACAACCACTGGCCAGGTAAAGGTCACCCAGAAAAATATTCCACCGAAACTTCTAAGAAAATAGCTGTCATATACTGCATGATTGAGGGCTGCCCAAACAAACACATTGACGAAGTTTTTCATACATACGTAGCTATTAGACCAGTGTTTATCACACGTCCCGGGCCCAGTTATCCACAACAAAAGCAAGCGGCTCAAACAATGTAGCTGTCTACACACACACCTAGACAGCACGCATACGTACGTGTGCGTGTGCTACCCGAAAACGCATGCGCGCAGCATCTGTGCTTCCCTATCTCCCTCTAAACAAACGCAGATGAGCGTAAGCGCCGATTTAAGTTTGAACTGTGGGCTCTGGGGTTTTGGGTTGAATGTGGATTGGGAGTTTGAGATCAAGTGAAGTTTTGACGTGAAACGCTAGTGCAATAAGCTCAAAGGAGTTGTTTTTTAGATGGCTTTGGACCGTTCGGAGGTTGGGACGTAGCGCGGCCGTCGGCGGATACGCAGATATTCTTACGCGGCGTTTGTACGAAACGCGATTTTTTTCAGTAGTGATTAATTTTAATTGTATCTAGAAGTGTTGGTTTTGTGAGATCGTGAATAATCCGCGTGTTTGTGCCCCGAAGTTGGAAGGAGCTTTCGCGGGTTGAGGAGACATTTGCGTAAGTTTCAAAGTTTTACTCTACACCAATAGCCAATTTAGAAATTTGAAAAACGAAAAAAAATTTAATCAAAGATCGTTTCAAAGGTGAACGTTTGTTGATATTTGATTATAATGATAAGTTGCTAACACGATTAACGAGTTCAACAAAACAAAGATATTTACGTTGGTATGTTTTTATCATAAATATATAAACATACCTATACTTGCCTTCTTAAAAATGGTGTCCAATTTTTTTTTATAAAATGGGATTGCATGTGAGCAAGTGGGTCACCTGATGGAATCAATGGACACTCGCATCACCAGAGTATTGCAGATTAGTGACAATAATTTATTTCTTATTAATGCCACCAAGAGTGTATATTAGTGAAAAAATGTTTAACACTTTATGGCTGTATATTATAGAGGTACCTAGTAAGTAAGTCACTTACCGCAGCAGAACGAGGGCAGAGGGAACGTTGGGGGGAGGCCTTTGCCCAGCAGTGAGACACAATAGGCTCATAATTATAATCATTATAGTATTTTTTTTTGTGGAGTCCAACTTAAATTTGTTTATTGTGTTAAACATTATGAAGGAGTTTTTGTTTTTGACCACCTTAGGTACGGTTTTAACACTTATCTTATGGCAAAGCATTAGAATGTTACGAATTATGATTTTTATGTTCATGATCAATGTCAACTGCGTCGACTATGTAGGTACCTACTTAAAAAAGAAAGCTTCCGGTTATTAGGGATTAATAAAGATTATTTTTTCCCTGTCAACGATTAATCAAGTTGATAAAATTAAACGAAAAACCTGATAATACTGCTGTTCCATTATCTAATAATAATGCACGGAAAAATCAAGACCACAAGAAACAGATTAGGTATCACTAAGTTGTTTTACATAAATATATACTACTTACAAGCGACCCACCTCGGCGTTGCACTGGTGCAATGTAGATACTAACACGTCGTTTCCACTATCATAGTTAGTAGGTACATACATACATAAATCACGCCTTTATCCCTTAAGGTGTAGACAGAGGCTAGGGTAACAAGACCCAAAGGCCACGTTTGGCATGATTGTGGGCACTTTTGAAACAATTAACTTAAACAAAAAGCGTGTTATGAAAAGAAATTATTACTTTGCAAGCCTTTGTAAAACATTATAAATAATAATTAATAATAAAATTTATTTATTTCTTCACCACCAAAGTTTATACATATCGACTTAAAATTAATTATTTGAGTGGGATAGATTGGTAAATCTGATCAATTAAACATCTCCTACTGATAATCGTGAGTTGACACGTTTTTAATTTTTAATTTTGTTTTCTTCTATATAATTATGCTGCACGTCTAGCACGACAGCGCACAAGAGTCGCGTCGCGCGCGAGATAGCTTGCCTGTCTCTTTCTTACTGTTCGTTTTAGAGAGGGACGGGTAATCTATCTCGCGCGCGACGCGACTCTTGTGCGCTGTCGTGCTAGCCGGACTGGTCTGGGACTTGGAGTAAAGAAAAAACGTAAAATGTACCAGTTGCTTCTCTTACCGCGCAGGTGGTAAAAGCCCATCGAGGGAGTGGACGAAAATCTTTAGAATCATTGTTAGCGATGTGGCTAGCAACCCGTCACTATTTTGATTCCCCTTTCCATTTCCTTTGTATGTATGTTTTTTAACAAAAACTAATTTCAATGAACACAAAATATTTACCTTGCTACTCCGCTACTTACGTGCAAGATAACCAAGCTTGTGCGAAATATATACGTTTTGCATGCAAGCCCTCCCACCACTACTGCCACACAAAACGCACACAAATCCCACAAACTTAATTAATCCTATCACCACACAAACACTGACGCGCGTTTCGATCCCTCTACGGGATCATTTTCAAAGTCAGAGCACAACCGATGCACATGCGAACCAACGTCGTACTAATTTGTAAATCTATAAATAAACTAAATGTACCCACATTTGTATATTTCCAAACTAGAGTGGTGGTGGTAGAGTGGTGGGAGGGCTTGCATGCAAAACGTATATATTTCGCACAAGCTTGGTTATCTTGCACGTAAGTAGCGGAGTAGCAAGGTAAATATTTTGTGTTCATTGAAATAGACCTCCGCAAAGTAACGCCTGATTCAATAAAATAAAAACTAATTTGAATAGCGTATGCACTACTTTAAACAATCAACCTTCAAGAAATTCATAGCTCATTGTGCTCGAGAACTCTTTAATGTGACTATTTTCACTCAAAACTACACAGCGTACGTTTTACGTCGAAGTAAAGCTACAGACAAAAACATTCTTCAATCCAAAGTTATTTTTACTCGGACATCTGTATTTTTAGCTTTGAATCTAACTAAATTGTCCCGTATAACAGTGTTTAACTTATCCCGAGGGTACCTTTCATTATCCCGAAAAAACCCTGTGTATATTTTGGGATCTTTGATATCTCGCTTTGGGATTTCAAGGGATTTCTCGCATAAATGATTTACAAGCGAGAATACCTCTTGCATTTTTGATATGAGCAGTCGGCTTCAATTGCTTCATTTAATTATTATGAAAATGTTTCCGGGCTTCTATATTTGGTATTAAATGAAATGTTTGACGGTATTGTTGAAATTGGAAAGTCCCCTTTGCGAATTGGATGTTAAAATGGTAATTTTTAGGGTTTCGTATTCTGAGTGGCAATAGCGGATCCCCGGTATTTTTGCTAGGGCCGATTCTCTGTCCGTCCGTGTGTCCGCAGATTATTTTGGAGATCCCTAATAATAGATAGAAAGCTGTAATTTGGTAAAGGTGTACTTAATAATCACGCCGACAAAACAATCGAATTTAAAAAGAAAATAATTACAACATGTTTTGAACCAATTCGTGGTTATTTTTCAAATAGAGTTCAAACACATTCAGTCAAACGAGATATCCATTAAACAAAACAATATAGGTAGAGATATATACGCGGCGACTCGACATTTTCGATCTATGTTTTCGTCAGTAAAAAAATATTTTGCTAAACAAAATACTATTTTTTGATCTTTTGCTTCAGTTGCCGCGGATGCCATAAAAATATCGTAAACACGACGCTAGGTGATTTCTAACGGGTAAACTTTACGCATATTTTATTGCGACGCTGTAAAAAATAGATCGGAAATTAATAAATTGAAATAAAAGCTTCGAATTTTCCTGTCACCAGAGCGGACATGATTTAAGACCAAACGCTTTGGGGACCGCTGAGCGATAATCTACAACAATTTTGGCATTATTATTATGATTGGCAACGATTTTTCAACCAATAGTTTTGAACGACCAGATAGCCAGCCAGGTAGGTAAGAAAACCTAACTGGGTAGCTTATTATGGTCCGTATATACAGAAAAAATGTGGAGAGTTTAATCTAATCCTTAATATTGAGTATTTTAGTATATACTTGTTTATGGTTATTCGTAGACTGACCTATCGGTCTGGGAGTTATAGGACTGAAACAAATGAAAAAAGAAATCACAATATTAATAAGAAATTTGGTATTCATTGCAATTAAATTAATATTTATAAATCACAATCGTATCAGTCGGTAGATAAAATAAAGTCAGGCTAGAATGAATTGAAACGAAAAATGAAGAAAAATAGGGATTGGTAAAAATTTCACGGACTCAGCTGAATAACTCGGAAACAGCTGGAATGATTGTTATCAGTGTTGGCTAAAGACTAGCTGAGTTGATACCCAGCTTTCAAGTTGATGGAATCCGTTTGCCGGCTTCAAAATGAAATCCTTTTACACACTCGTAACTTGTGTCTACGTGAAACCTTTGGGTTTGGGGTCATAGTCCTTTTTACGTAGTAACCTAATTAAAAATCACAGTTCAAGATTTTTTTAATGACCTAAGAGGTTCTTTATCGTTTCTCTTAATTCAATATGTCATAAATGTATAACCATAATGATTATGTGTAGCCATAATGATTATTTGCCATAACTCTTTTTCTCTTAAACTGTTGATTGTTCAGGATTGTATTAAACTAACCGGTAGCGTTCTACAGAATGGCCATTTCAAAGCTCCTGAAAAATTACGGTTTCAGAAAAAAGAGAGTTATGGCATAAATGTTAATTATGGCGCAATTTGGGCAAATGAAAAATTCGGAACCTGGTTGCCTGAATGCTTCGGTCACACTTTAAATATAACATTGCCAACGTATCTATTGTTTTAAAAATGTTTTGAGATCGTTTTTGATTTGAGATGTTTTGAGATTGAGATATTGAGTACCGATGATCAAAGCATAAAATTCTCAGAAGCAAAACACAGAACAGACCCAAAATGGGCGCCACTAAGCATGATGCCTCATTTATCAGCTAGCAGCAGCTGATAACCTTCTAAACACTTCAATAGGAGTAAGACAGCCGGTAAAATAACTTGAGGTATTCTATCTTCGCCTTCAAGGCTTCAAAGGTCCTGTTACACAGGGTATCCTAGCACAGGGCCCTTAGTTGTATATAGCTCTGTAATTTCATTTTGGAATAAAAACACTTTCATTTATTTTTCATTTTCAAGCCTGGCAACTCATCTGCGATCCTCTAATGTTGCAGGTGTTCTTGAGAAGTGGTGATCACTTACCAGGTGATCACTTGCTCGTATTACTTGTCGTATAAAAATATATAAGAAACACCATGAAACCATTTTTTTTGTGTTTGTCATAAATAAACTTTTTCCTTCTTTATTTGTGTCTTTATT
Organism: Pandemis heparana; assembly: GCA_963854515.1. Classification (NCBI taxonomy): domain Eukaryota; kingdom Metazoa; phylum Arthropoda; class Insecta; order Lepidoptera; family Tortricidae; genus Pandemis; species Pandemis heparana. The sequence goes on along the minus strand of OY978020.1, from coordinate 3,912,248 downwards.
TATTACCCCAGACATCTTCTAACGTAAATGTTGAACATCATTCTATCCCTTTCTTACAATAATTATGTGGTTTCCACGTTAGAGAAGGCTAAAATTCGCTCGTGACGTCCATTATTAACCATAAAATAGTGATAGTCTTGGTTACGGCTAGCACACTCCAGCCAGGCGTTGCCTTTACTGCCCTTAATCTAAAACGGCCCAACTTTTTCTAATAACCCAAGCATAAGATTTATCCACAATCTAAAACGGCTACTGTTATAACGGCAATAAACGTTAATCGAGCGAAGATACAAGAGTTTCGACATCAGTTAACCCCCGTCCAAACTTTTTCAATTACCTATGTATGTTGGCACGATCTAGAGCGTATTTATGACAGACTGAGGGTTATCTGGATGCGGTAGAACTTTCTCGAAACGTTGAGCCGTGATGAAGGTTAGCCTTCCGAGCGTTATTGACTGACGTTGAATGAAAATTTTGGACAGGTAAGCAAAATGCGATGGACGTGAAAGTCGATCGTAATTTCTCCTTTTTAGGACTTTGGATGAGACGATGAAACAAGGAAGTGTGGTTTTATAACTTGGGTTAATTTAAGACACTTGATTCGTTTGATCGCTGCGAAACGTTCGTCGATGTAGATCGCCATTTCAAGTAATCTCGTTTGGATTATGTAATATTGTTGCTCTTTCATAGCATATCATCTTCAATAGCAACCACATCGATTAGGACATTTAGGACACGTTTCTTGTCCTTCCTCACACTCAGTAAATAAATTGAAGTATCGGTTGGTTCGTTTCATAAGAGATGGACGGACAGAGTCTTAGCAATATGCTCCCGTTGGCACCCTCTGAGTACGAAATTCCTATATCTGATTTCAAGTACTGTTAATGTGACAAATTAATATCATTATGCTAGAAAATAGACGGTTTAAATACGATTAAGATTATTATACATCAAGGACGATTCGACTAGTTTCGAAAATGTTTTACGTCCTTCGAGCACCATATTGCAGTTATGTGCAGTTTTTAATTTTAATTATGGAAGATCCCTGCAACCATATCGACGCTTGAAAGGAGAAATGTCATAAGCGACATTTTTTGTGATATTGAGTTATCTATATCATTGAAATCAGCAGATTTTTCCGCGTCGAATGGGCTAGGTCTCGTGTGCGTATGACGACTTTCGTGTCGCTTATCCCATCGGTGATTTTTAGAGACACCGACCAATTTTTTTTATTACTGCGAATAAACTATTTGGATTTAATTTGATTTGATTTCGACCACACAGATGGCGTCAAATCAAAACTAATCAAACCGTTCCCAACTTTTAATCGTAGATTAAATGGATTACCTATCTTGTAATTTTTATACACCATGTCTCATTCCAAAATATTAGTCACTTGCTTCTGCCCGCGACTTCGTCCGCGTCGAATTAAACTTAAGAACTGGTGTTGATAGCATGTTCTGCAATAAGTATTTACGTTGCGACTCAAGGCAGCTACGACCTTTCACATGTTTATCGCTATCCCACGGGAATTATACAATGTCCGGGATAAAAAGTAGCCTATGTTTTGTTTTAATCTAGGGTAACAGTTATCTTCGTTCCAAATTTTATTGAAATCCGTCCAGTCGTTTTAGCGTGAAGAAGGAACAAACATGCGCACTTACTCACATCGCCACATCGTCACAAACTTTCGCATTTATAATATTAGTAGGAAGTAGGATGACGCATTTATTGATACGTACGAACATTATTATCATAACACAATCTGACATTTTCCCCGAACACGAATTCAGAAGATCAAATTAATGTTCAAAACCCACTTCATTAATAAACATCGGAGGAAACTCATTACCATTGTAATTATTATTCGTGTCTAATGAAAATGTTTCGGAGCGAAATTGTAAACATAGTAGGTATTAAACAAATATTCTTAAAATAAGTAAGCCTTACGAAGTTGGTGTTTTAGGCTCTTGGGCCGGTATAACGCGGGATTAAAAGGTGTCAAATAATGACGAAGCTTCAACGCTTTAAAATTACTAAAAAAAGTCGATACAGGTTCACGAGTAAAACCATCTAATTCATGATGATGATATTTCTGATATTACAAGTAAATTTTCGTAAAGAATATGTGCGCTGATAATGAGTTTGTTTTTATCGGTCACTTTGACGTTTGTCTTCGCCAGAGACAAATAGTATATTTTATAACTAGGCTCTACACAGAGTCATAATAGGATTATGATAATTAAGCTTCAGCGAAAACGGCTAAGAAAATGCGAGGCGCGAGGGCTGCTTTGACTGCGAGAAAACTTAGATCTTAGATTATGTTAACAATAAAAATATTACGTGAAAGAAATGAGAATAACGTTTACTTACTTATTTTAAGCGCTCTCTTTCTGATACTATGCGATGGTTTAGTTTGGTTTTAAGTCCTTCTAGTTTTCGGAGAATCCGTGATTTGAATGACACCGCACAATTTGTTATTTGCAAAATTTTATAATCATTTAGAAATCATCTGACCAGCCTCATTACATATATTGCTCATACTTTTAAATAGCCACAAAAAGTGGGTCATCATGTGACAGGTGAGCTCTAGTAAATATTAACTAATTTATTATTAAGTAAATGAAAGGCAGGGTAAGGTGCAGTAGGCTTATTGTCTAACTCGCTCGCAATCGCCATCGTTTTCATTTTGACAGTTCTTGTATGAATGTGACAGCTAGCTGATTCCAATGCCAATTGTCAGCCCATACATGAACTGTCAAAATGAACACACTGGCGATTGCGAGCGAGTTAGACAACCAGCCTACAGAAGATGCTGGTAACATTCTCTTTGAATTGCTAAGCTAAGTTAATTCGTTATCTGAGAATGCCGCCAGTCTCTTCGGTCCCATCGTAACGTAAAATTATCTTTTTTAAAAAGTGCTAAATATTACAATGTGGTGCGGAACACTTCGCGTGCAAATCAGACTTCAATTTGGCATGATTTTTATTCCCAAGGTTCAACCCGTTGCGGTAAAATCGAAACATGTCCGTATCCGAAAGGGGCGAAAGGGCATGATTTGCAATATTTATAAACCGGAGGTCGAGTACGATACTAATTGGTTCCCTAATGGTGCCTGAAGTACGCAGGTTAAATTGAATTTGTGAACAGGGACCATGATCACGACCAGTAATAATTTATTCAGTTTCAGTCTTTTCGCTCGACCAGGGCAATAATTACCGTTTAAATTGCGCTGGATAAAGCAATGAATTGAAATCGATTGTATTTACGCGTGAAAGAAAGATATTGAACGTTTAAATGGAAAAAAGTTTACTTATTCAACTAAAACTTAAAATAAATTGTGAACAAACCAAATTCTAAAACTGAAACTAAATTATAAGTAAAAAGTTGCTCCAAATCGCTGCCCGGCGGAATGATGCTGAGAAGGCTAGCAGTTAGGTATTGCTAAAGTTTGAAATTCGCCATAATTTTTACTTTTCTTTTTTTTCTTTATTTTCTTTTTTTTTTTTTTTGACTTATGACTTAGGTATGACTTAAGTTTTTTTTTGCTGTAAGCGCCTGAAAATTTTCTGATAATTTTGTCGTTCACAAGACGTCGTTCTGTTTATGAAATAGGGTATCAAATTAGTAAATGTGTATCTTGACGGTAACTGACGGACCACCCATGTGACTGATACCCGTAACATCAGCCAGTTACCAACCTAGAGGGATAATAGAAAAGAAAGTGCTTTATCATTTTTATGACAGTTTCTCCATCAGAAAAAAAGCAATAAAGCTAATTGTCACATTGACTTGTGAGTGAAAATAGGCTTTGATGTTTAAGCTGAAAAAAATGACATTGCACCTTAGCGTAGTAAAATAGTTTCTTGGTCGACTATGCCTTATATGCCAGTAATTTTGCCAGCTGTCTTACACTGTAACACAGCAACGCAAGCATTTCTGCGTGGCAGTAGAAATAGCAAGTAAGCGATTCCGACAAACCTTGCACAAGTTCGTACCCACCAAAAAGCGCGCTGTTAAAATAATGTTTTAAATGTGATTTCACTGATAATATAACGATTAAGTATTTAATCATAAACTCAGGAACATACAAGCGTCTTGTTCCGGAAACTACTCATTAGTCGACGCTGAAGGATTGAATCCAATTAATATTTTGACTGTGTAACATTCTTAAGCCATTTAGGAAGTGAGCTACTGTCGTTTTATTTTTGAGTATGGTGTTTTATCGTGGGAGTTTCTTCACGATGAGATGCTGATGTTGGTTACTTAAAATTACTGATTGTGATTAATGTTTCGAGTGTTCGCGGATCACAATATATATAAAGTTTAAAATGTTTAATGGGTTAAAATGCATAATGGTTCAAAATATATAATGCTATTTTATGTGAAACTATTTGCTAGATGATTTTTTTGGATAGTGTAATCTATAGATTGGTTTAGGTTAGGTTAGGTTTAGTTTAACAGTTCTGCTAACTGGCAATTTTCTGAGAAAATCGCATTATACATTTTGAACCATTATGTATTTCAATACGTACCCATTCAGTGTTCCTACAGAAAAATATTGGGCAAAAAATCACTTTGTCTTACTAAGTAGTAGTAGGATTCGTAAAATTCTTATTCTTAATCGATGATGGAAAAAAGAAAAGATAAAAAATATTGATAAGTACATTAAACTTTACAAAATTCACTTCAAGATATAGGCTACATTCAGTCTGTGGGCTCCTTGGAACGACATGCGGGTTTCGTGTACAATCGGCCGATCCAAGTATCAAAACCCATAAGAGAGAGAGAGACAGCAAGAAGTACCTGAAGGTATTTTTAAATACTATCGCACTGTACATGAGGTACTAGTTGTTAGACTCTCCAATTAAAGTGTTCTATGGGCCTTAACACATTTGTAATTTGCCATGAGCTTTTCGGGAAAGGAAAAACATCGTGAGGAAACCTGCACACATCTGCGAAGAAATTCAATAGTGTGTGTTAAGTTCCCAATCCGCACTGGGCGCGCGTGGGAACTATAGCCCAAACCCTCCACTACACGGAGGAGGCCCATGAGGCACGCCGAATTACGCGACAATTTAATAAATAAATTAAAAAAAAATCGACAATAACAACAACAACAACACATGTACTTACTGAAATTGTAGCGAATTCGGAATAAAAAGGCTTATAAATAAATGGGCCTTAAGTGTGCATTCGTGCTGAGCTCGCAACGTCGCATTTTTGGTGATTTTTTGCGATTATTTCACAAAAATTTAATGAAAGTATCAAATATCCGTCTGTAGTGCACTTCGTTTTTAGTGTGTTAATGTGTCCAATGCATTGATTAATGGTGATGGACTATTATTTTCGTTTTAAAAGGATAAAATACTATATCTCGTTTAATATGTATATAAGTATGTATTTATCTATATAAGTATGTTTATCCATTGTCTAGTACCCATAGTACAAGCTTTGCCTAGTTTGGGACTAGGTCAATTGGTGTCAATTGTCCCACAATATTATAAAAAAAAAAAGTCCATCACGATGAATTATTACATTAGACACATTAATACACTACAGACGAATATTTGATACTTTCATTCAATTTCTGTGAAATAATCGCAAAAAATCACCAAAAATGCGACGTTGCGAGCTCAGCACGAATGCATACTCTTAACACGACGTCTTAAAGCGGTTCAGTTTAGTTTCACTCGCTGTCTGATCTATAGGAACTAAAAATGGCAGCTTAAACCTGAACTGAGTCGGTATTGAATCGCTTAAGACGTCGTAAGGCCCCAGGTTTCATTCCCGGACCCCCAGTTACATACATTTAATAATAAAATTATTCCAAGTGCTCTTCACAGCTGAGAATATGTTGCCCTAGCGTGCAATAAAGATGACTTAAAAAGACTATTAACATTGAGTAGAATTATTATGAATTTTGTGAACAGTTGTTCATTATAAAAAGTATAGTTATAGCTGGAAGCAGATGTCCCGTTATAAAGAGTTAATTATCTTCTAAGAATATCGAGTCTCCTATGGCTCCCTCGGGAACGCGGAGCTCTCGCCTTTTTATTTTGGTACATGTTACAAGGGAATTGATAAATATGGACTGACCGGTATAAATTTTATCGTTCCCGTTTTCGGAAAACAATACAAGTTTTTTGTTAATTCGCGTATCTGGAAGATAACACAAGTTTTTAATAGATTAGATTGGATTTACTAAAAAACCCAGATAATGTTTCGTTTATTTTTATTGTTATTCATTAAATTTAATCATTTTCAAAAATGCGCTATGGACTTCAATTAGCAATATGTACGCGCATGAACTCCATAACATAAATTATGATGCCGATAAGACGTGGCTGTCAACTTGAAAGTTCGACTTTACTGACATTTTCATTTGTTAATTAAGTTTGGTGAAAAGCGACAGACCACTTCTAGACCGACACAGCCCGCGCCCGCGCGGCACAGGGGCGCGGGGTAGCACGACAAAAGGGACCGAGAGAGGTGCGGGCGGGTAGGTGCCCGCGACGACTCATTTAAGGGGTACTTGGCTGACCGTACCTATTAGAAATGTACAATATAATCAACATTATTAGAACAATAATAAAAAAAAACACAATCATCTCTAATAGGTATATATTACTAAAAAACTATCTTTTCCGTGGGTTATGTTACACGCTCGCTTACATTTTCCCAGACGTATTTAATAGACTATTTTCGATGCCATGGATCCGTGAAAAACGGACACCCTATTAACGAACTGTCCTTCGGCTCTTCCCACCCACCCTTTCGCTATAGTAGACAACCCTCGGTGCTCGCGGGCGAATCGGCAAAGTTGTTCTTACCGAATAAACACATCTTGAATACACCTTAATTAGTTCAGTTCCCAAATAAACGGGGAACACCTCCGAGGACCTGTGGTTATTTTTAGACTGTTAGCTTTTAACTATAAAAATAGATGTTGGAATCAAAGGACGTAAAACGGATACGCGTGAATGTGATTGTAGTGTGATGTGCTGTGTTTATTTAAACACTAACACAACAACATTATCGTGAAAGAAGATCGCGTTAAAAAACGATTTTGTGCACCCTTTTTTGACGGAACAGTAGCTATTTCATTGAGTTGTAATCGGATCTGTAGACGTAGGTACAAAAGTAAAATGTTTCATAGCCTTTATAAACATTGTTTTAAGAAATCACCATAGCCCGGACAGGTTGGGACAGGTCATCGCAAAAGAATCGCAACTCGGTAATAGAACAATAACTATGTGTGACAGAAAAGACACTAGGGCTGGATTCGACCAAAGTTTTTATTCCAAGAATAACACTTAGGTACTCTCGGATACTGATGTCAAAATAGTGTGGCGTTTTAACATTTGTATCCGAGTAAGTGTTATTCCTGGAATAAAAACTTTGGTCGAGTCCAGCCTGGAAAGGTCAAAATGTTAATTACGAAAATTCATTCATGTCCTCCTTCACGTGTCCGTCAACGGCGAACCCTGCTAGGTCCGGAGGTGAGAGCGAAAATGGCTGGGAAAACAAAATTAATTTGGTTTTAAAGAGGCGGTTGCGAAAATATAATCAAAATCTTAGTTTTACTGTTACGACTCTATTGAATCTTGTTCTATGCCCGTATCTGTTTTTGCAATGACTTGTCCAAGTTATGGAAATCACTAATGCTGGCATCAGAGGGAGTCCCGATGTCTTTTAGGCCCGCAATTTCCCCAGCTGCCTTACTCTCCGCACCAGAATACAACACACTGCAAGCAAGCGACTGGATTATCGTGTAAGATAAAGGAATGACCAGCCAATCGCTAACACGTGTTACGTTTTTTAGTAATTATTTTAACCATTTTTTAGTAAATACGCTTGTTATTCGTATACACAAAACTTCACTGTCATAGCTTTCTCGACAACCACTGCAACGGACGTAAACGTACGTAAAACGAAACGTTTACTTAACGTGATTAAGTCCGTTTATTTCCAGCACAGAACGAATTAATCAACAAACGTGGAGAGCACAATAGTGAACAAGCAATTTTTCCCCCACGGGACCGCTAAGTAAAGCAATACCTTGATTGTGGCTCCTCAGAACACTGAGACGGTGGGTATAAAATCGGATTGCTCACGCAAGTAGCGTCGTTCTCGTAATGGTGCCCCCTCCATAAACGTCCTAACCCCGACCAAACGCCTATCCACGGGCAAGTAAAAGAAAATGTTTCACGAGCCATCTTAAATCATGCTGTCTTAGTACGGTTGGCAGGGAATGCGGCTTGCGCATAGGTACAATGCTAAGTTAGCTTTGCGAGAATGCACCGGGTTGCAGTGTTTTGTTTTATTTATGGGGATGGGGATGAACGGTGTAGAGGGAAGAGTTTTTATCCATGTTTGCTCAGGTGGTTATAATCCTAATATTCACGCCTACATAAAAATACGTGATTAGCAAATTGCTTATAAACCTATACCTACATCAGAATACTTATACGAGCTTTCTGTGTATAATTGATTTGGATTACGACGATACTAACAGGACTAGGAGCAGTTTTTATGTTAGTCAAAAAATTTCTACTGACACTGAGTAACAGTTGCACTTAAAGAACCCATGCCACCTCATTTCATCTAACAGTGTTTCTTCGTTGTTTCAGGTACCGCGGATCCAGATGATTTCATTAAAAGTGTAGAAGCAATTTATTTAGTGGTCACATAAATTACTTTTATAGCGCCTCATAAATTACCTACAGTCGATGTCATAAAAAAGTGTGGGGCCATAACTGTCTGATTTCGTTTATCTTGAGAAGCGTTTGTTTCTGGCAACTGTGCTGTGTTTGTGATGTTGCGAGTTGATGCCATAAAAGGCGGCGTTGCCGATAATTCCGGTAGAGATGGGGAGGGACCATAAAACTGAGTTATTTTGCTTTCGTGGAGACAAGATGCTTCTGACGCTGTATACCGCGCTGCTTCTCTGGAGGATCGACTGTGTAGTCGAGAGCACCAAAGGTAACTTCCATTTCGCTTACGGACGTGTTTTATGCTTTTGAGATTTTTATTTTCCGGAGCATGTTATGTTTAGCCTTTTTCGCTGGTTTATGGCTTCATCCTCTTAGATTTATTTGCGCCGAAAGAGGCTGGTTGCCATTGTGTTTTATTTTTAGTTTTTTGGCAAGAAATTATAATAAAGGAAAGCATTAAGCGACTATCCAATTACTAGCATCGATGGGAGTGTAGCTAAAAATTTCTAAGAGGCTTGTGGTGTCGTTGCCTGTAATAATTTTGCCACACGAAATCTCTCAGCGAAACCAGATAAACTTTATGGCTCGTTTTTAACCTTGAACTTCCGAGTACGAGAAACAATAAACACACGTTTACGGCCCGGCGCAGGCGACCGTAAAGTGGGTAGAGTTGTGGATACAAATCAGATTTTGTGACGCAAGCATAAAACATTTCGGCTGTACAAGTTGTACCGAACAGCGCCACTAGTCCCGCGCCCTGGGGAGTGACAAAATGTAACGAAGCGAGCTCGCACCATCCTTTTACCCAAATACATTTTTCGCCGCCGCTCGCATGGGGCGACTTGTCTTCAACTAGATTATTTATGTTGTCTCACCGTTTCCTTTACGAAGGTACGATGAATGTTAGGTGGGAATCGTAACGCGAATAAAATTAATAGATGTGACACCTTTGAAGTTGTGATAATTTGTTTTAGACACTGGGGTTCCTGGAATGTGTTTGACGACCGTAAACACTAAGGTGGGGTAGTTTTTGATTGGAGATTAAGCTGGGTAAAATGGCGAACATTTACTTTTTGTAGGTTAGGATAAGGTATGTATTTTAGCTGATAAAGCGCTAAATAGGTAGGTACCTACTTTAATTAAACTACATTAGTTGGTAGGTGAAAACAAAAAACCTGATAACATAAAATCTACCCAGATATAAGTCGTTAACTATGTTAACAAAATCTTGATAAGTATCTAAATTCTATTTACCTATTTATGTCGTTGTGTAACGTGATTTATGATTTTTTTAAGCCTTTTTCTTCCGAATTCGCTACAATTTCAGTAAGTACATGTTGTTGTTGTTGTTGTTGTTGTTATTGTCGTTTATTTTTTATTTATTTATTAAATTGTCGCGAAATTCGGCGTGCCTCATGGCATAGGCCTCCTCCGTGTATTGATTTATGATACCTATCTTACAATTATTATGATGCATGAAAGTTAGATTGATAATTCACGGAGAAATATAAACAACTAGCTTTTGCCCGCGACTTCGTCCGCGTAGACTTCATTTATTTTCAAATAGCTTTTGCCCGCGGCTTCTCTCGCTTTTACCAGTACCTATTTCAATCCCGTTTTTATCCCGTTCCCGTAAGAATTTCGGTAAATGCTCTCTTAATGCTACCCTACACTCCCCAAGCAACCCACTTGCCAAATTTCAGCTTCCTACGACCTGTAAAACGAAAAATTCCGTTTTGCCCATTCCCGTGGGAATTTTCGAAAGTCGTCTCTTAATGCTCCACTACACTCTCCAAGCAATCTACATGCCGAATTTTAGCTTTCTACAACCAGTAAAACGAAAAGTCCCGTTTTTCCCGTTCCCGTAAGAATTTCGGGAAATGCTCAGTTATAGCTTCCCTCTACACTCTTCAAGCAACCTACATGCCAAATTTCATCTTTCTACGACCAGTAAAACGAAAAATCCCGTTTTTTCCTGTTCCCGTGAGAATTTTGAAAAGTCCTTTCTTAATGTTCTACACTCCCCAAGCAACTTACATGTCGAATTTCAGCTTTCTACAACGAATAAAACGAAAAGTCCCGTTTTTCCAGTTCTCGTGGGAATTTCAAGAAATTGTCTCTTAATGCTCCTCTACACTCATCAAGCAACCTACATGCCGAATTTCAGCTTTCCACAACCAGTAAAACGAAAAGTCCCGTTTTCCCGTTTCGGAAAATTGTATCTTAATGCTTCCCCACACTGATCAACAACCTACATGCTAAATTTCAACTTTCTAAGACCTGTATTACAAAAAATCCCGTTTTTTTCCGTTCGTTTCCGTCAGAATTTCGGGAAATCCTTTTGTAGTGTCTGTACTACTTCTATAATTTCGATTTTCTACGACCAGATCCTGTAGAACTGTATATAAATCCCGTTTTTTCCTTATCCCGTGGAAATTGCTTTCTTAGTTATGTAATCACCTACTTGTGTACGAAATTTGAAGACTCTAGTTATTATAGTTACGTAGTCGGTCACACGAAATCGAATGTATAAATCCCGTTTATTCCCGTTTCCGTGGAAATTTCCAAAAATAGGAACGTGTGTTTTTGTTTTCGTAATCAGCGACCCGTAAACCGTACAAACAAATACCCATGTTGATTTTCAGATTTTGTCACCATATTTCCCCCTTTTAGGAGTTGAATTTTCAAAAAACCTGAAAGAGGTGTTTACTCATTTATCGTCAGGAATACTCCTGTGAAGTTTCGAATAGTCTAATCTTGTTTCCCCATACAAACTTTGGACACCCATTTAACCCCTTTAGGGATCGAATTTTGAAAAATTATTTTTTAGTGCACCCCTAGACCTTTATAAGGAACCTACATGCCAAATTTTGAATCTCTAGAACCAGCGGTTTAGGCTGTGTGTTGATACGTCAGTCAGTCAGTTTCTTCTTGTATATATTTAGATTTTTAGAAACAGCCCCAAAGTTGAATGCACTTATTCTGTCCCGCGGGAATTTCGCATTTTCCCGGAGAACATGTTTTAGTGCTACAATCATCTACAGGTGTGCCAAAATTGAAGAGTCTAGTTATTACAGTTATGTACTGAGAAATATATAAATCTCATTTAATTCCTAACTCGTGGGGATTTCAAAAAATCCCTTCTTAGTGCTCTTTTGGGTTGGGATAATCAAGATATACGTCTGCCAAATTTCAAGTTCCTAGGTCCAGTAGTTTAGGCTGTGCGTTGTCTGTCAGTCACTCTGAATGGAACATATAAATCTAATTTTTTGCTTATCCCGTGGGAATATCAAAAAATCCTGAAATCAGTTTTTTAGTGTTACAATCATCTACATGTGTGCCGAATTTGAAGAGTCTAGTTATTACTGTTACTGAGAAATATATGAGCCTCATTTATTCCCTATCCCGTGGGAATTTAAAAAAAAATCCTTTTTAGCGCTCCTTTGGGATACTCAAGATATACGTCTGCCAAATTTCAAGTTCCTAGGTACAGTGGTTTAGGCGGTGCGTTGTCAATCAGTCACTCTGAATCGAACATATAAATCCCATTTTTTCCTTATCCCGTGGGAATATCAAAAAATCCTGAAAATAGTTTTTTAGTGTTACGATCATCTACATGTGTGCTAAATTTGAAGAGTCTAGTTATTACAGTTTTACTGAAAAATATATAAGCCTCATTTATTCCCTATCCCGTGGGAATTTCGAAAAATCCCTTCTTAGTGCTCCTCTGGGATACTCAAGGTATATGTGTGCCAAATTTCAAGTTTCTAGGTCCAGTGGTTTAGGCTGCGCGTTGTCTGTCAGTCACTTAGTAACGGAACAGTTTTATATATACAGATTACAAGCTCAGTCGCTTAGTCTATTTATATTACGTGCATATTAAAGTCATTCATCTAACTAATATTATAAATGCTAAAGTATGGATGGATGGATGTTTGTTTGTTACTTACTCAATCACGCCAGAACGGCCCAACAGATCTGGATGAAATTCGGCACATAGATAGAGAAAAGTCTGGAATAGCACATAGGCTACTTTTTATCCCGGAAAATTGCGTAGTTCCCGCGGGATAGCGATAAACGAATTCTTTGCAGACGAAGTCGCTGGCAACAGCTAGTACTTAAATATATATAAAGTAGTTTTGGACGCGTTTCAGAAATAACTTTTATAATTAAATAACTTTTCTTGAAGTTAGTAATGCATAAAGCAAAATTCATCAAATTCTCCAACTTATTCAGTCTAGAAGCAGGTGAGTTTATTAATATAAATTTATAATGTTTTTATTAATACCCAGACAACAAAGCGCAGCGCGATCCCAACAATTTCTCCGAAGACTTCAACTTTGTTATTGTTTCGTGTTCTTGAAAAGGTTTTGCTACCTTTTCCCAAACAAACGTGCTTAGATCAAGAGAATTTGTATATCAAATTCTTTGACTAAACACTTTATTTGATCCTATGTAAATAACTTTGATACGGCGTGTTAGTTTTACCTGCTTGGGCTTTACGGTATCTGGTACTCGTAAGAGAGAGATTTACCTTATTTCTGTTTCTAACAATATTAAATCAGCCTCGTATTCAATGAAACTGGCATCAGGGAGGTTCGAGGAACCGGTCGGTTACCTCCGTTGAAAAACTCCGTCTGTGGGTGAAGCTTTTCACTAATTCTAAATTTAAATGCATGAGATCGAATAGGTTCACGCAGAGAGTGGATCCCGTGCCGAGTTTCCGATTGCCAGTACTTATGTATGTAGGAGAAAAAATGGGGGCGTTTTTCAAAGGATACAAAGGGGCAGCATGAAAACGTTCTGAATTGATTTTCGTGCAGGGATTTCTATATTTGGTATTACTTGGAATCTTTCATTACTTAGTTATTCTTTTGTCCGTGTTTCAGTTAACACAAGAGGGCACTATGGAATATGTCGTTCACGAACCTCTTTATGTGGACGACGCAAGTCCACCGGGTAGCTAGGGTAGATAGTGCGTACAAATTGTGTTGCGTGACGTCACTCTACCCTACCCTGGTGTAGCTACTAAATGCAGGTGGCCGTGCTTATGTTATTTAATTCAATGTAGTATGTTTACTACCATGAGCTTTTCGGTGAAGGAAAACATCGTGAGGAAACCAGCACACAACTGCGAAGCAATTCAATGGTGTGTGTGAAGTTCCCAATCCGCACTGGGCCCGCGTGGGAACTATAGCCCAAGCCCTCTCATTCTGAGAGGAGGCCTGTGCCCAGCAGTGGGACGTATATAGGCTGGAGATAGATATTTACTTCGGACAGAGGTAGGTAACTCTTGCAAAGAAGAAAGAAGTACAAGTACCGCTTTATCAATTTGATAGACTGCGAAGTTCGTAACCGGCACTGCGCCCGCATGAGAACTACAGTCGAAAATCTAAGCCTTTTCATTGTCTGAAGGCCTAGTTATACTGATATAGAAATGAAATAATTAAGAGCTAAAATATGATTAAAATTAAATTTTAAATAAGAAATCTTACTTATCCCTAGTCCTATTAATTTAAACGGGCCATTATTGTAGGCACATAATTGTAATTGGTTTCTCGGAAACTTTGGATTAAATTTTCTGCGTAGAGTTTTGTCTTCCAAAACAAAAGTCACAATATTAAAACTCGGCATTTTGACGGTATTCGGGAATACCAACATTGCCAAGAAGAACACGTCGTAAGGAACTTATTAAAACATAACTTTATTTACACTTTTTACCTTTATTATAACACAACATACAATCATTAACCGTTCGATACCATTGCCAAACAAGCTCGGAGCAATCTAGCAAATGGATAGATAACAATTAATCTCGACAATATTTTTAAAATTGGTTAAGTATAGAATTGGATGTCCGTGTTTTTCGCATATAACTATTAATATTATATTCAATTCTGAATCCCAGTAATTTGACGAAGTCTATTGTGGATAGCAATAATGTCCCCGTGTTAAATAATACTAAAGTCCTACCCCCTTATTCATAAACGCACTATAGGCCTCTACTAAGTTAGTAATCGTTTGTCCTTATCTGTGAAAGGTAAATGTCAAAGTGACAGATAAGGACAAACGATTACTAAGTTTAGGCCTATAGTGCGTTTATGAATAAGGGGGCTAAAGTGTATACATACGAGTATAGCCCGTATTGTTCAAAATAAAACGAAAGAAAATTAATCTACGCCCAGTGACTGACGCATTTTAATCTCCAGTGTTTGAGTCCTCTATTTTGCACATTGCGTTCGAGTAGTAGCAAAATAACTAACTACCTATTATCTAGCAGATCCTTTATTTGCGTCCTATAATTTTCATTGATCATAAAAAATATTATGACGATTACGTTATTATGAAATTGTGTAGAATAAGAGTGTTCAGAATGTAGTAGGTTAGGTTAGGTTTCTAATAAAGTTCAAGTTTTATTTAACTGTTACCTACTTGTTGGTCTATATAAAAAGTAAGGTTGATGTAAGTAGGTAAGCAGAACGCTTCAAAATTTTCAACACTTCAAATTAGGTATACATTTTATGCATGTAGACTGAATGACAATGCAAGTTCTGATTACGAACAAAACATAATTATTGTAAATAATAAATATTCTTTAAATAAAAACTTAATGTTCATCGACACCTCCACATAGAAACGCCTGATGAAATCAGTTATTTGATCAACGTTGTCAATGATTTAGCTGTAACCCCACACAAGACAACAAAATCATCATGATAAAATAATGAAGTATTTTTAACCCAGTCACTGCGTCCAGTGTACAGCTCAAAAGAACATTACCGCGTGATATTGAGTTCTTTATAGACACGTAGCGGTGCGAAAAGCGCAGATGTGTAGTGCATTTGTCGGCCGGATTTAAATAGTGTGCTGTCGTTGACATAAAGTGGCATTGTGCGCTGCACAAACGACCCACGGGGGTGAACAAAAAAGCTCTTGTAATTGTTTGCACATTTCATATCCCCCTGAGGAGCACGCGACCTGGGGACTGGAAATTATTGGCAAGGGTGCCGATGTTGATGCTAGTAATAGATGAGTTTCGAATGAATCCGTTCTAAAGGTGCCTTGGTTTTTTTTTCCGTCGGTGGCAAATAAGCGTACGGTCCGCTTGTTAATTAAAGCCCAGCAGCCAAAAGTGAAATTTGAATGGATAGAACGGTTTACCTTTAAGATGATATTATATTTGCGTTGACGACATACATTTTTATGCATACATAATTGGTAATCGTGCCTGACGATAAGCTAAGAAGCTAAGAATCTTAGATGAAACAGGTGCAGAGAAAATGTCCCTTCACTCTTGATTTGATGATGGATAAAGACGTGATTATTTATGTATTGTATTAAAATTACAATGCAAAATGTTTGTTCATTTATTTTATTTGTACTCGTATGCATGGTGCCTATGCACATCTGGATCTTAACAAGTTAGCGATGATACAAGGACATAGTCAGTAGCAGCTTCATGTACCGATAGTCTGTTTTCCACAAATGCATAAAGTCCCTGGATAAGGAGGGGAAGAATTATAGACCGATTTTTTATACAACAGATTGTTTGGAGATTTCTATTATTTTCAATTGTATTTGCAACCGTAGCACAGAATATATAATAGTACTGACGTACAGAATGGCCACGCTCCGCCCCGCACCGATTCGAGTTACCCCACCCCTCAAGCGCAGTCTGCCGGAAAGCTGCTGGCAACTAGTAGGGCTCGCAACGCGATGTATGTCGGCCGCACGTCACAAGTTCGGGAACCGATCCTACCTACTTCATTTTATACAACATTAGAAAATTAATGCTTTCTGAAATTATCGCGATTAATACATGAAATAACTTCGCTTAAGTTTGTTGTCGTACATCTATTGTAATTGAAAATAATAATGCTTAAATACACAGACAGACACATTTTAAGTAAGTTTAAATAAATAGATAACGATTAAGTACATTTATTTGCACACATCTAAGCCATATCTTCAGTATAAGTACCTATATTTATGTCATTGGTAGTACTTATAGTACTAGGTTTTTGCGATAGACAGCCCTGTGTATCTTACGCACACATTGACGCGTGTACAGACGACGTCGTGCCTGTGTTCATTTCAGAACGCGGATTTTCTACGTCGTGGCCGCCGTGTGACCGTAGCCACAAAATTGTATTAGCATTTTGTTATTTTTTTTCCCAAAATTTCAATTACTAATTTTCATCGTTAAAGTTACGACCTCTTTTACACAGCAATTTACCTATTTAAATTTGGTAATTTGCATAAACTTTTATGTTTTTGTCGAATGCCTAAAGCCGGTGTAAACGCCCTAGGGCTTATTAAATAACACCGTTTCTTACTGAATGGAGACTCCAAACAAGCAATGAGACGTGTTTAATGAGGGAACTAATATTATCTATATTCTAGCAGCTGGCATTTTTATTCAACTTCATGAGATCATAATGATTGTATTCCTTTTTCTTCCTGTTGCAATAATTGTCTAGAAGAGATCAGTCTAAACTAAATCTATTAGTCTACTTCCCTAGTAAAATCTCTCCATGTAACAATTTTTTTTCTGTTTTGCTGATATTCCCGTTTAAAAGCTGCCGCCACTCAGATAAATGTCAAATATAATCGAATTCAAATGTTCTCGAGATACATCAAATTTGCAGTAGGTAGGTACCTGCTACTTTATAGCTCCACTCCTGTAGAGTCTCGGTGCGAATTTATGACCATGTCCCTTATCAAACCAAGTCAAACCCGGTTTTATTGTTCCAAAGTGTATGGAGCGGACGTTTGAGGCTTTAACGTGGCCGTTAGCCAGAATGGACTGTTGTTAGTTAGCGACAATGAGGGCTATATATCAGACTGAGGCACGATAGCCGTAATGAACGCGATCGGGCTAACCCGCGACAGACGACTCCGGCTCTAATCGACTCATCAACGTAATTGTGAGTGGAAAAGTGCCTATTTTGGGTGCAAACGTGATTGGGTTCGATGAGCAAGCGACTGTACTCGCCAGTTTATGGTGTGATTTAGTATGTCTGCTGCTTCGGGATTTCTTTTCGTCTATTTCAGCGGCCGGTCTTTTACGATGAGATGGTCGCTTTGGTTCGCCTAAATGTTGAAACAGATGCATTGCGTTTGTGATTAGTGTTAAATAATTCAAATAAGCAAATTTTTCATTGAGTACAATAGGTATAACATTACGAATGACAGTCAAAATCATAACGGAAACTAGGATACTGAGCCAAGAATATGAAAATTCCTATTGCAGTATATCTGCACAGTCTCAGTAAAAAAGTTTACGCACCCTAGTATACATAAATAAATAGCAATGAAATGGATGTTTTAATCCTTGATCTCATTAAAAATTTACAGGTAAACAGTACTTGTATTCGTATTATAAATACAGATTAATACAGAGCTGTACACTATTTATTCAGAAGTGATTGAAAAATTGCCAAATTTGCACTGTTTCTTTTATTTTTCAAACTAGGTACCTCACTCACCGATAATTTTTATCATAAGAGTTTTTAATGATTCACGGTTAAGTTCATTCGAAATATTATAAACGGGATGTGTGTGTTCAGTCTACCCGTGATCATGATACATGCAACTGTATCGAAATATCGGGAGCTCAATAAAGGTAATCGCGGTTCACATCCCGTTTATAATATTTCGAATTTTTATCATGTCAAGTTTATAAGGGGTGCAACGACCATCAGTCCAGCTCCTGTTTTAAGTAGAAGTACGGAAGTGAAGCAAATTTCTTCGTTAAATTGCCTCAAACTCTTCATAACTTGATTACGCTAAACCTTAATCAAAATTATAGCACCGCAACATTAATGACTATCGATGAAATACGACAATACCTCGGCTCTCATAATCGAATGACCCTCTCGCATCTGCTCATTCCGTGATTAAATAAAAACCAACTGACTATGTACAGGGTTATAGGCCTCTTTAGCTTGGCATGGCAATAGACAATACGCACGGCTACCCTAGCATTGACTCGATACAGGGTGCAAGTGATTTATTATACCTTAAACGGATTCCCTTTTGGACTCCGGATAACCCAAGCTATATCGATGTTCTAATAGGGAGGGAGTCGCGATACCCTGTGATCTTTGTTCGCGTTGTCGCCTCTGATAATTCGTAAGATTTGGGGTGGTGAGCGGAGCGTGGAGAATATGTTTCGATTAATACGTTAGGCAGAATTATTATTACTTCTTGTTTGTTTATTATATAGAGGAATTAACATAATAGACACGCAAATGTCACTATAATTTGTATTTTATGTAAAAAAAATCGCTAGACCACTGTGGCGCTTGATAAAGCAAGACACTGGATGAGATAGTAAATGTTCAGTCGTTGCGTGGCAGGGTATATAAAACTCTATTATTTTTTATAAAAGAAAAAGTAAACATGTGTAATAATGATTTTTAATTGCTTAAATGGTTTTATTCCACGTCGTGGATAAAGCTATCGTTAAAATACAGACTAGTTTGATGTGATCATGATCACTAATCAGTTACAAAATTGTAAAGCCCATGTTAAAGCTCTATTAGTTATTTCTCTATGGTTTATTTGTTAGTGATGCCAACTATTTTGTATTTAGAATCGTCAACATGATCAGAAAACAACTGAAGGATAACAATACATACTAATGAGATCATAATTAAAAAAAAATACTTACGTTTACCAGTCAATTGTGTTGTAGGTACTTAGGTATTGTTTTTAAAAAGACACGCAAAAGTTTTCCATTTTACATCTAAATTATTCAACACCTAATCTAATCTAACTAATATTATAAATGCGAAAGTATGGATGGATGGATGGATGTTTGTTTGTTTGTTACTCAATCACGCCAGAACGGCCCAACGGATCTGGATGAAATTTGGCACATAGATAGAGAAAAGTCTGGAATAGCACATAGGCTACTTTTTATCCCGGAAAATTGCGTGGTTCCCGCGGGATAGCGATAAACGAATTCTTTGCAGACGAAGTCGCTGGCAACTGCTAGTAATTCATAATTTATCATGTCATTATTTTTCAGATCGACAACATCCTTCTTACGGTATAGCCCATCTTATGCTATGCCGCTCCCCTGTGAGGGGTGAAATAAATAAATAAATTCCAAGATCAATCAAAAGAACGGAGGGTCATTCCTAACGTTCATTACCAGAACATTCCCGTTCCGAACTTTTTCTATCTATTACCTCTCGATACACATCATATAGACTTCTAAATATCGCTGGCGATAATTGACCTATCCCGAAGGGTCGTATCACAATCGGAGCCATTTTTCCATAGCCCCCAATCCTTTGTGGAGGACTCGTGAAAAAATGAGTCCGAAACAGCCACTTCGGACTACAAAGGCGCACAATGACTATGATGGCTTCACAAACACATGCGTGCAGTTTTCGATTAGGCTCCAGAAAGGGTGATATTGGTATGGATAATTGTTTTTTGTCAAGAGCCCGATGGTAATTAAGGATACGATTGGACTATGTGGAGCGCGTTATTTTTCTTTGATCGATTGCCGCCTACTCGGTGTTCGGGACACTAAAACACCGGGAAATGAAAAACTGATGGTTTTTTTACGAATGTCGTGAAGCGGATAACTTGTATACACCTCCTGCTTGTATACATCCCACTGCTGGGCTTCTATCGAAATTCACCATGTTCCGTATTAGGTAATTATAATAATCTATTATATCGCTTGTATTGCAAATCATTAATGTTATGGCTGATGGTATGTCTGTAATATTCCTTGCAGTTTTCGACTGTTTTATTTATTATTTATTTATTTATTTTATTTATTAGATTGTAATGTCATGTACATTTATATTAAAAGGTGTTAAACATAAATTAGTCGGTCCATGACGCCCTGCAAGGGCACACAATAACAATTTATCACTAAAATCTAGGAATACAAAATTTAAATGACAATAATTGCTTAACATGTTAATTTAAATCATGCAATTGTATCGTATTCATTAAATTAAATTTAAATTAGCTAATATTTATGTCAAGGAGTTTTATAAAGAAGATATAGACAATTAAATAAAAAGTGTAAAATGAAATAAGTAAAATCCGCATGTCAACCATTACATTAATAATTTAATAATAATAATAATATATAATAAATAAAATGTCAAGATTTAAATACAAAAATTTCAGTCTTAATTGAATTTACTCATAATATCTTGCAGTCTCATCATCAATTATCGGCGGGAACCTAAGTTAATACTGAATTTAGCGAAAAACAGCGCAGACCTAACCATACCTGCTGAATGGTCAAATTTAGGAAATGTCCTACATTGTTATGCTAAAAGTACCTGACGAGCCTATTATGTCCTATAGCGGTAATAGATGGCGCCACACTCAACTAAACAAATTTGCATAATTTTGCGAACACCACAACTGAACTGGACGGTTGATTAACCCATCATTAACGTGCTACTTTAGTGCATGCTTTAATGCTAACGTCATGGAGTGCTTTGTAAATTGAATTAATATTTCCCAGAATGCATAGTAACAACTGCAAACAGTAAAAGTAAATAAAAGTAAAGTAACAACTAATAATATTACATTTCAAAATTTTTAAACGCATTGATCGAGTAATTAAAAACCCTCCCTCCGTCTTACGGTCACGCATTTTCAATCAGGGCCACGCGACCCTGACGCGAGTTTAACATTTTTTACCCATCCCAAAAAAGTGCACAACGCCGCCAAAGAACTTTTCACATAAAAAAAATGACAAAAATACTTCATTTTGAAATAGAGCTGATACTCATCAAACCACTCGACCGATTTTTACCAAACATGGCTAAGAACCACCGCAAGATAATTGGCTTACGAATGAAAAAAACCGCATCCAAATTGGTCCTTACGTTTGAGAGCTACAATGCCACAGACAGATACACCGCAAATAGAGACATCGACGTCAAAATTCATAACATCCCTCTTCCGTGGCGGAGGTTAAAAACACAAACACAAAAGTCACATCGACTTGAACACAATAATCTAACTTTAAAAATATTCATTTACGAACAAGTCTATATTGTACTCGTATAGTAACTAGTGCAGCGTAGTTAATGAGAGTTATATAAATAGGTCAGAGTTCAGATGCATTTGGGGTATAATTTAATGACGTGCTCGGTGTAGAAATTGATTGCAGTTAGTGTATGAGTAAAACAGTCATTTTTACCTTAGTCGCTGCTATATCTGCCTACATGTCCACATAATTGGTGGACGAAAATAGCTTGTGAACAAACATTATCGTTCATAAGTGCGTCAGTCAACAATTTTGAGTTTGATAAATACGCCGCCCTCTTAGCATAACAACTGATGCAACGCGGACATCAATCGTCGTAATACTACCTATAGTCTTTTTTTTATGTGAATAGGGAGGCAAACGAGCAAGTGGGTCACCTGATGGTAAGCGATCACCACTGCCCATTAGACACCCGCAACCCCGGAGAGATTGCAGATGCGTTGCCAACCTAAAGGACTTAGATGAAATGCCTCTTGTGCCCGTAATTTCCCCGGCTGTCTTACTCTCCACTGCTGCTTAGCGGCAGGATTAGCGAGTAAGATGGTGGTAGCGATCCGGACGGACCTTGTACAAGGCCCTACCACCCGCAAAGTCTGGTTAGAAACTTGAAAAAGTCTTCCATTAGGTAACTAATCATGACACTTTTTGGGGTTTTCTTACTAACTCGAACACGCTAAATCCAAAACTGTCAGTCCCTTTACATCCCTCCCTCTTTGTTTGTTCTTGTTAACAGTTACCATCCGTTGAAACTGATGCAAACGCAAACACAATCCAAACTGTCGACTGTGTAGGAGTTTCTACATAATTCTCCTCTTCTTCTTCTTCTTCAACCTTGATCTACCCAATGCTGAGTAAAGGTCTCTTCCATTTTAGACCATTCTGTACGGTCCCGAGTTTTCCGCACTTTATCATCATGGAAGGTATTTGGCCTTGAAACGCCACGCTGGCCACTGCGGGTTGGCGAGTCTACTCTTTCTGAGGTGTTTTAATCCTCACGGCTTGTAGTAGCCGTCTACATAATTAATGTGATCAAAAGACTTAGGTACTCTTACTTTTCATCAACAGCATACACAAATACATTAAAACCATTAGAAACTCCAGGGCCATAAAATTCTTCTGGATAAAAGCACATCACGGTTTATGTGGGAACGAAGAAGCTGACCTAGAAGCCAAGAAAGCCGCCGCCCTCCAAATAGAGCCAGATTTATGTCACTTTCCAATCAGTCACCACAAACTTAAAAGAAAAATAGAATCAGAAGCCCAAGCAAACATAACTTACGAGACCTCTCCAACCAGCGCACACCTGAAGCGCTGGTTACCAAACTTAGCAGCCATCAATTCCGAAATGCGATACGACCGACTTTTGAAATCACCCAAATCCTCACAGGACATGGATACCATAAAGAATACCTTCCTGTGTCGATTCAAAATCACAAAATAAACATGTCATCTCAAAAGAAACGACGTTATCATCTTTCGAAAAATTCACTAGCATAATCCTACTACTATTATAAAGGCGAAAGTTTGTAAGTATGGATGTATGGATGTATGGATGTTTGTTACTCTTTCACGCCAGTACGGCTTAACGGATCTGGATAAAATTTGGAACAGACATAGTTTATGATTTGGAATAACACATAAGCTACTTTTTATCCCGGAAAATTGCGTAGTTCCCGCGGGATAGCGATAAACGAATTCTTTGCAGACGAAGTCGCGGGCAACAGCTAGTAATCAATAGTCTTAAAAAGTTCAACGGCACATAGTACCCACCTATATTTTAATATTAGTACCAAGCGAGCATTACAATCATCTTCACAAATCATTAACAATCCTCATGTCACTCTTAAACATTACATAACATCACCGACCTTAAGTCATATTAGTTTATTTTAATTACAGCACTAACATCCTTGTCCATTAGTTCATGGAATCGCAGTCGCCCGTACCTCTCGCGAGAACTGCGATTTGTTCATTATCGTACAAAAAAAACTCTTACTTTTATTATCCTTCTTTGTATAAGCTGTCGCCCAGGATTATGAATCCTTTTCTGACTAAACATTAGTGAAATTAAAAAATAAGCCTGTCAGAATCGTCGATATTTTCCGCGGGGTTGGTCCCCGTAGATATTTAGGTGCGTTCATTACGGGCGCTGAAAGCCCCAGCAGTTGATAGATGGCCTGTTCATCGAGAATAATGGCCCATCCAACTAAACTCCGGAATTATTTACCTTGTTCACCACACCGTATGGCTTTGATGCTCAAATAGGGCATCATTTTCTCGGGAAATTTGACCCTTGGTGTGAATATAAAAGCGGGTTATTGGATATTTTTTTCTGTTTTTTTCTTCAATTTGCTGCAAGATGTTATTTTTTAAAGAAACAACAGGAAAACCCGTCAACCCGTTTTATGTAAACTGTAATGTTTTTTTGTTCCGTACGTATATAGCCTCTGATTTTAGAAGATGAAGGAAATTACTTGAAATCGTAGGAAGTATTCATTAGTAAGGTTAAAACAACTAAAAAAGCCACAAACTTTGCTCAAATAGCAAGCGTTGGAAAGTAGGTCAGCAATCACTGAAAAAACTTTACTGCTTTCGTTCAAACAACTTGAAAGTATCCAGTATAATGTTTACACACATGATTAATGTTACCGCTCATTACGATGGGTGGAGTTGAAAGCATTCCGAACAGATTGATGATCGTGACATAAGAGACGCCCATTAAAAACGTTGAATATTTCAACACGCCGCTGCTCCATGAGATACGATGCGCTAATAGAGTTAGGAATTAATCT
This sequence comes from Pandemis heparana, assembly GCA_963854515.1. Classification (NCBI taxonomy): domain Eukaryota; kingdom Metazoa; phylum Arthropoda; class Insecta; order Lepidoptera; family Tortricidae; genus Pandemis; species Pandemis heparana. The sequence goes on along the minus strand of OY978020.1, from coordinate 3,887,699 downwards.
AATCAGAAAAAACTCACCACCACATACCAATGCTTCAATTTAAACAGAAAACAATCAAAAGAGAAAAAAAAATGACATTATGTCAATATATGAATCAGAATCAGAATCATTTATTTGTTAAACATAGGTTTACAAGGTCGTAAAAATTTACTATAGTTTCGGTGTTTTGCCTAGTGGCATACAAATAGGCATTTTGGCATGCTGCATACTTATATACAGGGTGTATCAGATACCCCGTAACAATAATCCACTGGGGTATATAAACATAGCTATAGAAGCTAAAAAAATATTTTGAAAAAAAATGGAGTATTTTTTTTTATATAGGAATGGTATTAACTATAATCATTCCTATAGAAAATATAAAAAAAATGTACTCCAGGTTATATACCCCAGTGGATTATTGTTAGGGGGTATCTGATACACCCTGTAGATAGGCAGAATTAGGTATAATGTCAAACTTAGAGCATAAGATGCGGTAACATGTGGTTAATACCTTGTTCTTGTTCACGTGAAATAGTACTTTAAACTTTGCAGTACCTACTTGGTGAAACGTAACACAAAATATCCTAATGAAAATAACTTTCTCTCCGAGATTCAATAAGCGAGGGGATTGCATAACGAAGCCAAGCACCAACGGCGTCTTGGCTTTACATCGGATTCCAAATTCAACACACTCGGTCGTAGAAAACCGTAATGGTGTCGTAAAAATTGTAAGAAACGTCGCACAATCAGAGGTGAGATTAGCGGCGAGAGATGCGACCCGACAAGCGATCTACCGAAATAGTTCGCCGCGGCAAAAAAGGGTCAACAATTTATAAGAAGAACAGTAGATTCTTTTTCCCTGCCATTAAATTTGTAATGACATCGTAACTGAAGGATTTAGAGCCCGACAAACGGCTGATAAAAATAACTTCGCTACTTTGAAACAGCTTACGTGCGACTGAAATTTTGTTCCCCAGATTAACGTAGGAGACAAGGCGACTCGGGTAGGTAGAGAAATGTGTTGGTGGCGCTAAGTACTGGAACAAATTGTCTTCAGTTTTCTCGAACAACGCCGAAGTTTTAAAGACGTCATTAAGGAGACGTTTCATTTGTATTTTTATTGCCATCATAACAGCAGATACCATACTCGGGCCGCTTTATGTATTTGCTTCTATGGATCGTGATCTTTCTTTTGTAAGTGAATAAGTTCGCGAGTGTCTTCGAGATGGTCCTCTTCTTTGTATTGTGTTTAGGATTATTCTTGTCCTTAAAAATCTTTTATATTTCGTTACAATGCTTTGTTCGCAATTTCTCAAGTATGGGACGAGTTTTCCTCTTTTGTTTTGAATGTTATACGGATTATCATTATCGCTGGTTGTTTTCCTTCCCTATTTCTTATAAAAATACCTAAATTTATTGTATTATTTTGGAAAAACGAGTTTATTTTGCCTGATTTTTATATTTCTGCACATTATTAAAAAGTAAATAAAACGCCGTAGAGGTTGGCTGACTCGAACTTGGCCGGTTTTATGTCTAAAGTTTTTTTGTTTTGATTTTAATGTTTGATCGAATGATAGTTTTGTCCAATATAATTTGTATAATGATAATTTTATTAAATTCCTCGACTTTAGCGTCAATAAGACCAAACACGCCATATAAATTGGGTCACGTCCCTGACAAACATCGTTAAAGCCAAGTATTCATACTAATCTAACTAATATAATAATTGCGAAAGTATTAATGGATGGATGTTTGTTTGTTACTCAATCACGCCAGAACGGCCCAACGGATCTGGATGAAATTCGGCACATAGATAGAAAAAAGTCTGGAATTTTCCGGAATAAAAAGTAGCCTATGTGCTATGGGCTACTTTTTATTCCGGAAAATTGCGTAGTTCCCGCGGGATAGCGATAAACGAATTCTTTGCAGACGAAGTCGCTGGCAACAGCTAGTACAGAAATTAAGTTACAAACTATGCCGAAATTCATCTTTACCTCTACATTGACAATATGATCCGGCTCTATTATGATAACATAGTTAAGCTAATTTTGAAGACAAATTTGTATCAGGAAACACAACTTTGATTATCAAAGTATCCTAACTTAGTTTGGCATCACAAGTTATAATTTTAATTGATTTCATTAATGTTGCGTAAATTGATTACGATATACGAATCAAACCATATTGTGTAAATAATATAAAGGTACCTACTCAAAAATGTAGGAACTCTAAAATCCAGTATTAGTATAATGTCGCATGTAAATATATAACGCTGAAACGTGGAAATCCTATGAGTATAAACATTCATTAGGGCCAATTAGTTAATCAATGTTTGTTCACCCCTGATTATCAATACACGCGAATATCCTGATTATATTGGAAGATTTATTATTGTTATTTGGTAGGTTGCACTATCTTAGGGTTGATGAATCTGGAATCTGTGTGTGTGTGTGAGTGAGAGAGAGCTTAGAAACCATCTGAAAATATGTTAAGAAGTACGATAACTCGAACTTCCTTGTTTTATGTTTGGTAATAATTTTGTGCTAATGCGAATTACCATCGCAACGAAACTTGTAGGATATTTTTTGACATAATGACAAAGCGTTGATTCTTACACCAAAACTAATAGTTGTCTAATTATAATGATCGAATTTATTTGCTTCAAAATTGATTTGCAAGATTCCACCTAGACAAACATACTTCCATACCATACATACATTGCAACTTAATAAAAAGCTTGTAAAAAAGCACCTTAATCTCAAATCTCACATCATACTGGTCACATGCTGGCTATCAGAACGCGAGGGCTTTGGTTACAGTACCCTCGCGGGCCTGATGCAGATTCAGAACCTCACATCACACATACCATTAAATTGCTTCTCAGGTGTGAGCAGGTTGGCCTTAAAGTTCAAATGTAATTTTACAAATAAGTTCCAGATTCGAACCCATAATGCTTTGCTTGATTGAGAGGCCGTAGGTCAAACCACTAGGCTACCACGGCTTTTCACAGTCCAGCTACAATGTCAGCACTGCTATAACCTCGTCTACCCATAAAGCACAAGCCTGATTGTCTTGACCCGTTCCATTCAAGCCCGAAATCCAATTCTCTATTCCGTTACTTAATCGACCGTCGAAAATCACGTTTAGTACGAATACCTATTTCAGTGAGGCAGCAATCGGCGCGGAAACATATATCGTGTCTCTAATTTGAATAGGGCTAGAGGGTCGACCTCCTGCGTGACTGAGGGTCGACAATATAACATAAATTACTACTTTATGCGTCCGTTTCCTATATCTTTGCAGGCGGATGACCCACATGGAGCACCGAGTGAGGGATTCATAAGTGATCGGTATTTATGATAACGCGAAAGCCTGCTATATGCGGGAGACGAAAACGGAATGGTCGTATTTTTTCAGTAAATGCAGTCCTTTTTGGGGTGCGATGGGAATTGTTTTTTTGCGAAAATGCTGGTGGCTATCTGGTTTCGACACTTGTAGCTTATACTAGGGCTGAAGAGAAAAGAAAAATTGTGATGGAAATGCATGTTACTGGAACGCTTCGTTATGCGGGGTAATGATTTCAGACCAAACCCTTTAAAACACAGAAGATTTCGTGAGATGATTATTAAGTATGTACGTTAACACTGATGGTCCTAGACCAACTGAAAAAATAATATAAAACCGCACTCTCGTTCAATATCTACTCTTTAATGGTTGTAGTTTTTTTAGTAACACTAGTATGCATACCTACTTCATTGCAAATGCGTTTGCTTTTCTGGCAATTTTTAATAATAAACCGGTTTCGTCTGACCTCAGTCACATCTGGAGAAACAAATCTATTATTCACATTTCTCCATTGCAACGCTGATGCCTCGCCTCAGCTGGGTGTCTGGGGGAAAGATCTCATTCCGCGTGGCTTTGGTATGTTTTGAACAATTTACAGCGGTTTGTCTGAAGAATTGTTCCTACTGCCTATAGAATAGGTACCGTTGAAAGGATTAAACTATAAATAACTACATAATTTAGTATAAAATAAAGTTGATTTCCGCTGTCTGTCCTTATGTAGGTATGCTTAGATCTTTAAAACTACCTACGCAACGGATTTTGATGCGGTTTTTTTTTAATAGATAGAGTGATTCAAGAGCTAGAGTATGGTATATACTAACAATGTTGGGCCTGACACGATTATGTCAAATTTCGTACAATATTGACACAAGAGAGTGCAAGCTACAGGCTATAGGCTTGTGTATTCCAAGCCTTAGATTAAAACGGCGCCAAAATAACTGTGAAGAAACCAAAAAAAATGGCAGGTGTCGGCCGTATAAAAAAAAGCATTACTAATTTCAATTAATAAGAGTACCGCTAGGTTTCCTCACGCTGAGCATTTGTGAGAAAAATGGTCTCGTCTATCTATCTTGCTCTGACATACGCGTGTTACATCGCTTTCTCGTGCGTTGCCGATCTGTTACTGTATTCTATACGTATGTATTAGACGTATTCAATTTTCAATAACAAAAAATAAGCTACATACCACAATCATGCTAAATGTGGCCTTTTAGGTCTTCTTACCTAACTTTAGGCTCTGTCTACCCCGTAAGGGATAATGACGTGATATATATGCATGTGCAGGTATGTCACAAAATTCAATTTAAAATATGGAATTCATTTGCATACACTCAGGTCAAATCTAGTAAAAAGTACCTAAGTAAAAAATTACTCTACGTGATTAGATTAGATTATATTCGTACTTAGTCCGAGATAACTATGTAGTTCCGTTCTTTCTTGCTACTTGAACGCGACGTATAAAGACACCATAAACAAAAAACAGCACCTGTCAATACTAATCACATATGTCATCTGTCATTTCGCGCTGGAGCGCAATCGACACAAAAAATGTTTTTTCTTTCGGGAAAAATACTTTTTATTGTATCAGTTATCGAAAATATTATATTGCACCATGCCAAAAAGAGAAATACTGCAATTAGAGAAAAGGCTGGATAGAGATAGGAAAAAGTACGACGCAATTTCTACAGAACATCGGCTTCTCCAAAGGGTAAGTGATTAGGATTAATATAATACAGGGGGTTTAGGCAAAGAAATATACATCTCTCTTCCTTATAATTATAAGTTCATTGCAACACGGGAAAGCTTTTCCCAAAAAATAGTTACGAAGAGATGAGAACGTACGTACATTCCGTGGGAATGCTATGTACCTACACGTCTCACTGTATGGAGACTTGAGTATAATTAACTCTGTTTAAAAGCATTATCGTGTGACGATTTTGCTATCTATCCGTTGGATAGTCAATACTATGGCCAATGGTCAAACCTTGACATGTTTGTCACGATCCTAACCTAAATTGTTTGGGATAAACAAATTTTTGTTTTGAAATTCAGGCTTGGTATTTACTTTTTGCCTGCATATAATTCAGCTCAAATACCAGAGCTTGACCCAAAAACGGAACCTGTAGCATCAGAATTAGAAACTCAGATTACTTAATTAATAAGCAAATAAATAATTCTGATCAAAGTGACTCAGAAGAAGTGACTGATATTTTGTCGGCACTAGGTGAGTCGAATACTGGTGAGAAACAGTATGGAGACAAGGTGCATGATCAGTTTTATAATACAATAAAGTATATCATTGTATATTACCTGCCCAAGTAAATTAAAGAGAAACTTCTCGAGTCATTGCTGGTCCCTATCAACTGTAAACAGAAACGGGCTTGGCAAGTGTCAAGTTATTCACAACTTATCGAAGACTTTGACAGTCTGAATATCAATGCATATACCTATGCCTAATGCATAAATAACACATAAGAAATATTTAAGGTTCCAATTTAATTCGGGTTATATAAATACAATTGCTTACCATTTGGCATAAGCACCGCACCATTCCATTTCACAAATTTGTTAAAGCCGGTGATAGGATATCTTAAGATAAGACGGCATTCGCTTACTGGTTTATGTCAATGATCTGATTTGTCTGGGCTCAACTTATGATGAATGTGTCAGTAATGAAAAAATTTTAAAAAAGACATTTACTATGTCTTGATTTTGTCATAAATGGGGAAAAGAGTAATTTTACTCCACTTAATATCAGAATTTTTTGGTTTCCAAATAGATTGTAAAGGTGACATTAGCCCATACAAATATAAAATGGGAAAGACTGCGGAGGATAATTTAGAATTATTTAAATTTAGATTACTGCTTAGTTAGGAACTAGGATGTTAGGTAGTTTAGTTTCAGTATGGATGACAACATCTTAGGGTGTGTAATGTTCGTCATAACAACGATTTTTGCAAGTTTTAATTTCTCATAACACAAATATCAGAATTTCAATCTCGAAATGTTGAGATCATACAAAAACAATATACATTTAAACAAATTGCCGAATTTCTCAAATCATAATATCAATTTGCATAAAATAATAATAATAATAATAATTAATTAATAATCATAACGGGTCCCCATGGGCCCGTGATCGGAAACCCGTACCAACAATAATAATAATAATAATTAAATAATAATAATAATAATAATAATAATTAAAAAAAAAAAAAAAAAAAAAACTAACATTGAAGGCTAAGGCGGAAGCTACGCTACGCTTCGCTCCCGCCTTAGCCTTCTGAACCTAACCTATCCAAATCGCTTCTGCTCCGAACCGTCTTGCTCGCTCGCTTCGCTCGCTCGCACAATGCAAATGTTTTATGCATTCGGCACCAGCCAAATTTAAATATGCGACAAGAGATAGTTCGCTTACTTATTAAACATATTTTGCATAATGTTATACCCTCTAATCATTGTTCTAAATGTCGTTATGGATTTTAACTATTATATTGAATAATCGAATATTCAAATGAATTTATTGCAATCGTTGTTATGACTAATGAATGTTATATTGCTTGAAGTTTATGCTCGGTAATAATATAACGATTTTTGAAAATAGTAAAATGAAATTATGCTAATGAAACGGCACCCAATAATATCTAATGGTTTTGTGTATACAATAAATTTTGAAGCAGCAAAATTTAGGGCTTTGGAATGGTTGTGGGTAATTATGATAACATTATTACCATTGGCCAGAAGGCCAAAGAAGATCTCACATGGTGGAAGAATAATATTAGGACTAGGCCACATAAAGCAATATAATTTTGCTTTAGAGATTTTCCCAGATGCATCTTTAGTTGTTGGGGTACAGTATGTAATGGAAAGAGTGCTAAGGGAAGTTGGCCAATAGAAGAAAATAAAAATTACATTAATTATCTAGAGTTATTAGCGTTATATTTTGCTTTATGATGCCTTGCAGATGAGATTTTATTACGAATTGACAATACTACTGCCATTTCCTATATAAATAGGATGGGTTCTATTCAATTTCCACTGTTAAATAACCTTGCAAGACAAATTTGGAAATGATGCGAAGCAAGACATCTATGGATTCTTGCATCATATATTAATTCTAAAGATAACTCTCTGAGACAGATTATAAATCTCAGAGTTCAAATCAGGATATAAAATGGGAATTATCACAAGAAGTCTTTCAAACAATAGTTGACTCAATAGGGTATCTATCTATTGATCTGTTTGCTTCTCGTTTTAATGAAAAATGTGTTAAATACATTTCCTAGCACAGGGATCCATTTGCATGGAACACTGACGCCTTTACAGTCGAATGGAGGAGGTTATTTTAAACATTCCCTCCATTCTCATTAATCTTAAAAGTATTGCGTAAAATTAAGACCGATAGAACAACAGGAATATTAGTATTTCCAGTATGGCCCAACCAAGCCTGGTATCCATTGTTAAAATTTCTCATAGGCTCAGAAGTATGGTCACCACATCCCTTACATCTTCAACTTACCCTGGGGGCCTGTATATTATCAGGGAATCAATGAAGAGAAGAATGATACCTAATAGTATCTCTAGCCAAGAATAGCTTTAAGCAATATGATTCACGTTTAAGACAGTGGTGGCAATTCTGTAAAACTCATAATGAAGATGTAGTAAGCGTTGTTGTACCCAAGATTATATCATATTTAATGTTAGTATTTCAAGAAGAAGCCAAACTTTGAATTGCTAACGGTTAACTTGGTCTTTAATTTTAGATAGCCATAATTATAGATCTGATAATGACGATAGAATAAAACGCTGGTGTAGGGGAGTTTATAAACTACTCCCAGGTATACCTAATACTCAAGTAATCATAATCAAGTACCTGGGACCCAGCCACTGTTCTGTCTTACCTCAAATACTGGTATCTGTAGATTGCAAACTGTTGAATAAATATCTTTTGTTATTATTATTGTTATTATTATTCTTTAGAAACTTTAAATTTAAAAGAGCTCACTTTAAAGTCTATTGTTATTAGTTTTGACTACAGGACAGAGGGTCTAAATGCGGTCGCTAATTAATTACAGTAGATTAAATTAAATTATGAAGAAGGCGTCGACATATTTTTATCAGATATCCAAAAAACCTCAGCTTCAAGACGGTTTATGATTAAATTATCTCTACCATGTTTCAGTAATAATCCAGACTTTTGCCCGGTATAGACCCTGTTAGAATATTTGAAAAAGAACTAATGACTTAAGACAGATAGAGACTGCATTAAATTATTTCTGACTGTAAAACTTCACAAACCAGCTTCAACACAAACAATAAGTAGATGGCTCAAATTAGTGATGAAAGACAGTAGTATTGAGGTCAATAAGTTTTCTTCACATTCAATTAGGCACGCAGCATCGTCGCCAGCATACCGTACAGGTCTCACAACAGACAGTTTTTTAAAAAGCTGTTGGGTGGTCTAGCAGGTGGTCTACCTTTGCGAGACATTATAACAGACCTCTAATCATTGAGTGTAATGCACAAAATGTATTTGCCCAATCTGTGGCATTGCCTAATTATTCATTAAAATAATGTTAAGATTTTAAATTTAAATGTAGAATGTAAATTACCAAAGGCTGATTTTCTTAGGATTTCCTTTGGTTTTAAAATTATAAGAAGTAATGTTACTGATTTTTGTTGTTTTAAATAATTATGTTCATTTTGATTTATTATTAAGAAAATAAATACCTATCGAAATTTAATTTGGATGTTTATAAATATGTTTATTTTTGCTCTAAACATCTACATAGTTATCTCGGACTAAGTACGAATATAATGATAGGATTAAACGAACTTACCTGAAGTGAAGTTCGATCCTGATTATATGAAGTACTTAGTCCGAGATAAGGGAGCCTCCCGCCCTCCTCACGGATAGTCACTTTCTTACTATCCCCCTAGGCCTTATTATGACGACTCTAAACGTAATGACATATGTGATTAGTATTGACAGGTGCTGTTTTTTGTTTATGGTGTCTTTATACGTCGCGTTCAAGTAGCAAGAAAGGACGGAACTACATAGTTATCTCGGACTAAGTACTTCATATAATCAGGATCGAACTTCACTTCAGGTAAGTTCGTTTAATCCTATCATTATTTATCCATTCAATAAAAATTACATCTTGTACCTACCTATTATCATTCAATGGCATTCTCTAATTATCTGTGTCTTTCAAGGCAATCCGTCAACTGTAAGTGAGTGAAATTCGATTCGTGATCTATACCTACCAGCTAGCAAACAAACATTTCAAGTAAAACAATAGCTTTTTCACCTCACTTGCTCGAAAGGGCTGTTTTTCTCCTTAAAAATCTGCGTGGAAAAGTGTTTTTTCCCCTCTTGGGTGGAAAAAGTTTTTGAAATTCGAACGCCGCGCTGATCACCATTCCACCACGACCACCACGACCACCTCCACCTCACCACCTACTCATACTTAAGTAATTTGAAATTTGAAATTCTTTCATCCACCATTATTCTCGCTATAGTGAGGTGAAAAATTGTGTGTTTCGCTCGGCAGCAAAATTTGTTTAGTGTCTCGTGCCTTGAAACCCTCGCGACGCTCAGGATTCTTCTTTTGAACCAGTCGCTTCGCTCGTGGTTCAATCATAGAATCCTTCGCTTGCTCGGGTTTCAATACAGGCACTCGCGCCAAACAAAAACTTTGCAGCCTTGCATAACAAATAACTATTGCAATTTAGGAGACACAATATCAATTTTGTGTCTCCCAAAGTTGACTTAACATTAGTGTGATTGCTTAGTTAGAAACGTCTAGTTTCTAAGGACGGGCATGACACTCACTAACGTAGATACACATATTGGCAGAATGGAACAAGCGTCTATTCTATACTCAAACGAGATTGACATAAATCTCTACGAATCGTTATCGGTACACTCGTTCGCTATTGCTGAAAAATGATTTTCGTGCATCGTTAAAAGTGATAAATGTAAGAGAATAAAGCCACAGGATAAGCTCCGTTTGTCAGCGCTGCAAAAAGTAAAAGACTTACGTGTCTGCTTCGAAGGCACTTTTTAGAGCTATGCCAAATGAAGCCAAATCCTCAATGCGAACTGGCCGCTAAGAAAAAAAGTGAAATGTCAATTCAAATTTAATCGATTGGCGTTTGTTTTTCATTCTTGGTATTTCGTGTGTGCTAACAATAGCCTTGTATATTTTTATATTTAATTTCGGGTTTTTCTTGTTATTTAAATTTTTATAAACAGCTGTTTATTCGACATAACTGTTATTACTTTCTCTCATTATTGTAGCTTTAGCAACTTTAGCTTGTTTTTCTTTGTTCCAGTGGTAAAAAGCAGTATCCGTCACCAAACAACTTCCCCACTCAGCAGAGTGGGCCCAACTGTGTCGCTCAGAGACTCGGAGCCCGATTTCTTGGGGCCCATCGAAAATGTCACCGTAGCCATCGGTCGAGAGGCCGTGCTCACTTGCTCTGTGCTGGATCTTGGAGACTTCAAGGTAAACTTCAAACTACATTTAATCACCATCATTGTAGCTTCTTTCCTTCCGGGATTTTTTAGCATTACTTTATAAAAGAAAACAGGAGGTTTGTTTGACCATCAAACAAATATTTCAGATCATAAACAGTAGGCTTATTGTCTAACTCGCTCGCAATCGTCATCGTGTTCATTTTGACAGTTCATGTATGGGCTGACAATTGGCATCGTAATCTGCTAGCTGTCACATTCATACAAGAACTGTCAAAATGAACACGATGGCAATTGCGAGCGAGTTAGACAATAACCCCCTTATTCATAAACGCACTATAGGCCTCTGCTAAGTTAGTAATCGTTTGTCCTTATCTGTGAAAGGTAAATGTCAAATAGACAGATAAGGACAAACGATTACTAAGTTAACAGAGGCCTATAGTTCGTTTATGAATAAGGGGGTAAGCCTGCAGGCCTATCTGTTTGTAAATACATTACAATTAGAGCTAACATAACGGCAGGCGTAAGTTTTTCTTGAGTAAGTATCCAAAAGCTTAATCGTCACTAACTTGACATAATGTGCATATAATCATAACAGATATTTCGACATTGAAAGACCGAATACATCCCCAATCCATTATTATACGTAATGGCGGTGGAGGCACTTTACACCTCTACCCACAGATTTAGGAGCAGCCGTCGTCAGCTACAATCTAATTCCATGCCTCCATCAGTGGAGTTCAGACGTAGACTTTGGTAATCTTTATTTTAACCCGTAGTCGTTACATTCGTGCAAGAAACTGAGTTCTGCGGACTTCTCGCTTTGGGCATGTATGCGTAGTTCAACTTTGCTTCACGGAGTTTGGATGCATGTGTGTGCCGTGCGGTAAACTCGGTCTTCACTCTTCACTTGTAATTGGAAGTGAGAGTTAGCGGCTAAAAATAATCCCTTAACCAAAAGTCTTGACAGCTGATCAATAACCTTAACACTTAATTCCTTGTCTTATTCTTCCTGGCGTAACTAATCGAATTTTGTTCACCATCCGGTTAATCCCGAACAACTTTGATAATTTCTAAACGACACTGAAAATTAGAACACATAGAAAAATCCGAAAAGTAAAGCTATGCCCGGGGTTCTCTATCGTTTGCCCGAATTTCATTTGCCATAAATGTATTGTTTGCCATAATGATCATTTGCCATAACTCTTTTTTCTCTTTATATGTTAATTATTCAGGATTGTTATGAAACAAACCTAACCTAACCTATAGAGTTCTACAGGATTGCCATTACAATGCTCCTGAAAAAATTACGGTTTCAGAGAAAAAAAGGGTTATGGCAAATGATCATTATGGCAAACATTACATTATGGCATATGAAATTCGGGCAAAAGAGGGGCACCAACCACCCATACCACCCAATACCACCCATACCAGGTACCACCCATAGCAGGTGAGTAAGCCTCCGAATTTTTCTATCTGTTACCAACTGTCACGTGACCTTGTTACTATGCGAACTTTGTTAATCTTGCCTAACCTACAGTTGTTGTCTTACACACGCCATGTTTACCGTGTACACATATTAACAGCCGTGGCGTTGTTATGTTTATAAACCGAAATAGTTTAGAGCTTTACAATCAACTTTGGGATACTTTTACGGACGGAGTCGCATGCGACTTGACGTTGACTGATTTAAAAACCCAGTCCAGATTTAATTATTGCGTTGAAATTGACAACATTTCATATTTCTGAGCCTATAATTTGAATGGTTCTCTATATTTTGTTTGAAAATATGAACATGCTGACAGTTTAATTTTTTCGCTAGGGCTTGTATTTAATTTATAATTAATTTATTAATTTGTGCTTTTTCTAAAAGGGCGTAACTCCAGTACTATCACAGAATACGCACTTATCCCTTTGTCTTTTCTCCATAGAAAAAAAAACTGAAGTTAATTTCAAATTGTCAATGTCAGGCCCTATTCTCCAATATTCCATTTTCGAGGTTCGCTTCGTGCTGTTCCGCTCATACAGTCGCCATCAGATATATCGTAGCGGGCGAGGTCCTCAAATAATTCGGAACAGCCTTAAATTTCAATAAATTCGTTACACTGTAAGGTTAATAACATCAGAACACGCAATTAGTCATAAATAAAGTAGCAGCGACTTTTCAATAAAATCGTGACGTCACAGATCGTCAAAGGTATCGATGCAGACAGGCTGACCATAAAGATCGGAACATTTTTGGAAAATATACCTTAACTTTGTGACAAACAGTTTAAATTACAGTGTGTTTATAATAAAATTAGTTTTATAAAATAGAACTACATGCTTTGACTTAATAACAGCAGAAGAGGACAAATTTTATTCGTAAAAAAAGTATATGGCAATTTAGTGGCCAGTAACAATTTACACGTTATACAACAAAAAAATGTTTTATGTTACTAACACAGTGAATTATGTATGCAGACGCGTACACTATTTATCTTTCATTTTGGCATGACGTTTGAGCCTTATTTGTATTTTGTTTGGAATTCGAATCTATTATTATATACGTAAGGTTTATTTTCCACATATGTTCCGATATTTGTGATCAGCCTGACTGTGTCGATACCTTTGACGATATGTGCTTCCTGATATTTTTAGCTCATTGAACGTCTCGAATTTATTGAAAAATCGCTGTTCTTATGTTTATGACGGATTGCGTGTTCCGATGTTATTAACCATATCTAGTGTAACGAATTTATTGAAATTTAATGCTGCTCCGAAATATTTGAGGACCTCGCCCGCTACGATATATCTGATGGCGACTGTACTAATAATAATAATAATAATAGTCATTATCTTGAGAGTGAGAGAGAAGATATACAACGAACTTCGAAAATAGAATTTCAAAGTTGCCCCCTTGTACTTTGAAGTTGTCAAAAATACAAAATTATGAACGCTTATTTTTTCTCGTGAAAAAAGCAAAGGCGTTTCACCTATCCTGTGGTAGTATTGGTAAAATTAAGACATGTTTTTAATTATTTTTTATTATAAGCGATATTAAAATTATATTAACATATTGCAGTGACCAGGTGGCAAAATGCTTTCGAACCATATATACATTTTCAGGTGTTACAAAAATGAAATGTTGTCAATTGTGGCACTTTTTGTCAAACCCTTCTAATATAATAATGGTTTTCTTATGGGAAAAAGGTACCCTCTGATTGAGTTAAAGTAACCTAACCTTACGATACGTTACATTTGACAAATTATCCTTAGGCTTATCCCCTTCTTCCAAAACATTACAGACAGGTCTGTATGAACATTTACCTCTGTATTTACACTACCTAAATCCTACCCTATTAATTCAAATCCCTACTATATTATAAATATCGTATTGAATCAGGCGTTACTTTGCGGAGGTCCATTTTAATGAACATCCTACTAATATTATAAATGCGAAAGTTTGTGACGATGTGACGATGTGATGATGTGACGATGTGAGTGAGTGAGTGTGTATGTTTGTTCCTTCTTCACGCTAAAACGACTGGACGGATTTGGATAAAATTTGGAACGAAGATAGCTGGTACCCTAAATTGAAACATAGGCTACTTTTTATCCCGGAAAATTGCACAGTTCTCTAGGGATACCGATAAACATGTCAATTGCTAATTCTACGCGGACGAAGTCGCGGGCAAAAGCTATAATATTATAAATGCGAAAATAACTGTGTCTGGCTGTCTGTCTCGCTTTCACGCCTGAACAGATTTTAATGAACTTTGGTACAGATATAGTTTCAGTTTCGGGGAAGGACATAGAATAGTTTTCATCCCAAAAAATTGCATAGTTTCCGCGGGATGGCGATAAGTGAATTCTCCGCAAATGATGTTGTGGCAACAGCTAGTATAATACAGTTCAAAAATTCTTCACGAAGTAGAAGTTTAGTCAAACCATGTTGAATGTTGGTGTTTTCATTTCGCTGCAGAGCTGTACCTATTCGAACGATAAGATAAACTTCATACTATCCTCGGGTTTACGGATCAATGCTATCAGAAATTCCCCTTTCATAAACTTTCCTATGGACAACTTCTTTAGAGGGATTTCAATCAGGTCCGTTGGACTGGAAGTTTCCAAAACAATATTATGTGAGTCGGAAATGCAGCTTTAAATTTTATATGAAATTGGAACTGAGCAAACCATTAATTTTTAATTATTTCGCGTGATTTCACGCACATTACATTTATTTCGTTGAGTTAAGTAAGTAGGTATTCTGCATAATTATTATTGGAAATGGATTACACATATCGAAATACCTACATAGGTGGGTACCCGTTTTACAAGTTTTTTATTTATTTATTTAAATGAAACACTTCATAAAAAGGACTGATTCGGAGATGGACATTTATTATTTTTTAACCTGGATACTTGCATAATTCCTGCGAAATACATAATCACGTCTATATCCCTTACGGGGTAGACAGAGCCTAAGGTAACAAGACCTAAAGGCCACGTTAAGCATGATTGTGGGCGTATAGGTGGAAAGGGGAATCAAAATAGTGATAAGCAACTGCTCAAATGAAGTCGTTGGTAACAATAACAGAACGGCGGATGGGCGCGGGGTGGGACGACAAAGGGGACCAAGAGAGGTGTTGGCGGTAGGCGTCCTTTATGCGGACTCATTTAAGCGGTTGGTCCATAGCAATCAATAAGTTACTGTTGTCGAAGACCAATCAACCAATAAAGATTTCAATAAAAGAAGTACCTATCACTAAAGAAAAAGAAATACTAAATAATGTTACAAAATAGCACATACTACATTCACAAAACCTGCTTTAATAGTCAGCAGACGTTAACCTAAACCCACTTAATCGTAAAAAAACACGATTTATAAATTAGCAACTCTTTATTTTAATTAAAATACCAGAGCAATACATTAACTTCCTGAAGGGTTACGGATGGTGGGAGCTTAACTAAATACGGTTCATTAATAATTCCCATCAGTCAGAGAGCGAGGAAACAGACAAATTGATGTTCATAACCCTTGTAATTGAAAAGATCCCGAAAGCGTGGGAAAACGTACGAATACCGTTTTCTCGTTAGACATAAAGATAAACAGTTCGGAGATGTGCACAGCTGTGGAAACATTAATGCCTACACGGCCTTTGACGTTTGGAGTTACAAAATTATAATGTTTCAGCTTCGATCAAGATCTTGATCGAAGTGTTTCAGCCAAAATATACTTTACCCCGTAAGGCATAGAGGCGTGGTTTGTGAATATGTACAACATACTTTATTAACTGTCACAAAACGAGTGAAAGTAATGTGTCAAATTAAAACGTGATCCAAATACTGGATGAGTGTGGCAAACGACTGAACTTAATTTTGCAAGGTTACTGTCATAATATTAATACTATTTTATCCTCCCTCTGAGGCTTTTTCATTTCTTTCCTTTACAGTAAGCACCTACTAAGTTGCGTTCGTTCGTTTAAGAACCAAAATTTGTTTTCGACAAAAAAAAGAAGACAAAACGCTAGCCAACAAATCCCAAGAACACTACATATCGATAAGTTAAATACTGCTACTGCATGTGTGAAAAATAGACATTTGAAAACAGTTTTACCGATTTGAATATTTTTGTTGTATTTTTAATGGCGGGATCAGAATTTTTTTATATAATAATATGAATGTCATACGAATATTTATTTTGATTCTAATTGACTTACCCCCATCTTACCTCCTCATTCATAAACGCTCTGTAGGCTTCTGCTAACTTAGTAATCGTTTGTCCTTATCTGTCACTTAGACATTTATCTTTCACAGATAAGGACAAACGATTGCTAAGTTAGAAGAAAGAGCGTACTTATGAATAAGGGGGTTAGCCTCAAGCTAAGTAAAACTGGTCTAATAGGTGTAATAGGCAATGAATAAACTAAACAATGATGAAGTGGCGTGCGAAGTTAGTAATATAATATACTTATTATTATGATCATTCTAACACCCGGTTGATCTTTGCTGGTTAACAAGCTAGCTGTCGAACGCTTGAGGCGCTTCATGCGTTCATTTTAACTGTCATACCCAGTTTTCTCGTGCTATTTTGCTTTTAGATTTACGGCGGAACGTTTTTAGCGAAGCATTTTAACCCGAAAATCATTTTTTCACTTCTCAGTACATTGCCGGAAGTTCTCGTTTTTTCTTAGTAATTTTTGTATAGAAAATTTAAATTGTTTTAGTTCCTTTTGGTTTAAATTTTAATTATGAATCATTTATTCATAAAAACTTACTCAGCTTAACAGTTTACACCAACTGACTTATCACTCGGGACTTCACGTAAAATTATTTCATTGTTAAGTATCACGTAAGACTACTCGTGACCAATCAATTAACAATCAAATAATTTTACGTGATCAAATCCTGAGTGGTAATTGTAGTCATGAGTGAGAATCGTGTAATTTAAAACATTATATAGGTAATAGCTGTTGCCAGCGACTTCGTCTGCAAAGAATTCGTTTATCGCTATTCCGCGGGAACTACGCAATTTTCCGGGATAAAAAGTAGCCTATGTGCTATTCCAGACTTTTCTCTATCTATGTGCCGAATTTCATCCAGATCCGTTGGGCCATTCTGGCGTGATTGAGTAACAAACAAACATCCATCCATCCATACTTTCGCATTTATAATATTAGTTAGATGGATCTTGTAAAATTCCCATGGGACAAGATAGATATTCTGAAACAGGGGCGAGTCCGAGAGCGCTACCTAGTCAAAAATATAATCGTCCACAGATCATAATAACGGATAATAAAGAGATCCCATCTCTACTGACCGCTGCGTCGTATGCTGACTTTGTATCAGCGCCTTTAATTTCCTGTATCACAAAACCTCCGCCAGCCAGCGTAGGGGATACGCTAAGGCAAAATCAAACTCGCTAAGCTGTAGCACGTCGGATTATGAAAATAAGCCGGATGCACACAGTCGAGTTGATATTCCTAATCTCAGGGTAACTCCGTCTTAACTGTTTTATATTCATTCTAAGATACCTCCAAGAAGCTTAGTGGCGCTTGACTTTACTTAGGCAAGTTTGTCTTTCTTAAGAGTGTGATTTCGAGTAGTTATCGCCCCTCGGTAACCGGAGCCTCGGGCGCTTTCGTTATATAGTTTTAAGCGGTTTAAAACTCGAACCTTACTTGACAAGTCACTCCCAACTTAAATGAAATATGCTCACTCGAAACTTGCTAGTTTCATAACTTTAGCTTTATAAGTTAGGATAAATGTGAATGTTTGGCTGTAAAATGATTATTTGGATGTTGCAAGATAAAAATGACGCTCGGATTTCGTTTTGGCTCAAAGATTGTTGAATAACAAAACAAGCAATAGGTACACCAAAATTGGGAATCGATTTGAGAACTCATTATAATTATAAGTAACTAGCTTCTGCCTGCAATGAAGATAAATAATATTTTTAGAACACCTTTGCCGCTTAAAATACTTACAATAGATGGTAAACAAACACAACCAGAATATGTTAAACGCAACCCTAATCAAGGACGTGTTTTCCAAAAAGATAAATTGTAATTTTAAGCTCTATTAATTAAATCCTGTGTCATTGAAACCCTTCGAAATACCCACGAAATAAATGATGTCTTAATAGCCGTATAGCAAACATTTATTTGGTGGATTTACTCCTTTCATGTGTTTTTTGCAGTCCGAAGTGGTCGTAAATAGCTAATATTTTATTGAGGGGGTCTATTGAGTGTCCTCCACGGTGACAAATGAGTTCCTCTCTCTTGTAGCCTATCGATCACTCGCTACGGGCATTTAAACATTGGCTTATCTAACCTTACTTACTTTACGTCACCCTTGGCCGTAATTGGGATTTTACGCCCGCTTCGCGGACAGAAAATCTCACTTCCTAGCCGAGGCAAGACGTAAAACTTTATACAAACCACGGGCGGTAATTCGTAAAGCCCCAGATCGCATATTTATGCCCCTCACCTTCGGTTCGGGCCACAAACACCTTCGATCTGGGACAATTACGAATTCACCGCCCTAGGTCTGTAATGTACTATTACGGTACTTTAGAAGAGTAGTAATCTCCTAATCAAAGGAATAATTATATTGTTCATTAAATAAATATAATTCCTAGATGTTGTCTCTGCCTGTGACGTAGGGACACAGTCAGAAACTGTGCCTGCTAGGTGTAGGAACTATTGTGAATCAATGGGATATGAAACATACTTAGGATATGGGGAAGATAATTATGAGTTAACTACTACTGAGTTTTTTTACTATTCGTTGTTGGTGTTCACTACGACAAAGTACTCAGGGATTTAGTTTTGAGCTTGATTGTACATACTTATCGGGATAAAAACTTGAAAGCAAACTATCATGTCACAGAAATAGGAAAACACAATTACGAGGATACGGAGACAATGTGATCAGTCAAAGTAGGATTAGGGGGAAAGACACGCGTTCGCGATTCCTTTTTATGATATTACATTTTTTATAAAGCAACGGAAAACCGAAACTTTGGCTTCCGATGAAATATTGAATGAAGTTTCAATCTTGAGGTGAGGCTGGTTGTTATTGTTTATCCAATTTTAGAGATCTGTGGCTGCGGACGCGAACTTTTGTTAAAGGAAAGTGGTGTCCAGTTTATTTTTCTTTATTAGGACCTAATGCGAAAGCAAAGAAATAAAAGACACTTTATAGATACCCCTAACTCTACTTCACACTGTTCTTACACTCTCACTCACTCACTCACTTTCTTCTTCGTACTTCTACTCTTCGTACTCTTCTTCTTATTTTTCTCTATTTTATAGATAACTCTTATTGAAAACTCTTACTTTATAGATATTTGACCAAAGAACAACGTTATTATTACAGCTTTAATTACCTATCAAATAAGTACCTCCCTTACAAGTCAATATGGAATAAGAGTTTTCAATGATTCACGGTTAAGTTCATTCGAAATATTATAAACGGGATATGACCCGCGATTACCTTTATTGAGCACCCGATATTTCGACGCAGTTGCATGCATCCATCAAGCATCAATTATCGGGTGCTCAATAAAGGTAATCGCGGTTCATATCCCGTTTATATAATACTAGCTGACCCGGCGAACTTCGTACCGCCTAACAGTCAATGAATGTCGTGTTACCTTTTAGCTGAACTAATTTAGGCTTTGATGAACGTAATACAATGATACAAAATAAAAATACAGATAGATATAAAAAGGTATTTAAGTCATTAGCTATATTTCTCGACATAGTAAGCAATTAACAGGTTTTTTTATAAGAGTTCTAGTGATAGAGCCACTTTAAAGGAAATGTACCGATCTCTTATTTTCTACCCCGTGAGTTTTTTCTCAAAGCACCACTGTTATCCTCAAGAAATATAGTTTACAAAGATTTAGTAGGTATTTATGTCCGATCCCGTAAGAAATTAAAAAATTCATTCTTATAGTGCCCCTCTACTCTGTGATCCTCAAGGAATATTAAGTCTGCTGGATATCAAAAATATGTATTATCAAGTCATTTGGGGAGTTGGGGGATCCAGTCGCACAAACCTTTCATAACATAACTGACATCTCCTACTTATAAACTTAACTCCCTGCCAAATTTCACGTATCTGGTTTTTTACTAACGTAGCCTACCTACGAACTGCCTCCGTCCCTAATTGCGGGTCTCTATAGCAGCCACATTGTTAGAAGGACAATAATGAAAAAAAAAAGTACTTTTCCTGTTACCTATTCCTGGTTCTATGCTACCTCCCCACCAATTTTCAGCCAAATCGGTTTAGCCGTTCTCGAGTTATAAAAAGTGTAACTAACACGACTTTCTTTTATATATATAGATATTCAAATCTTCTTAATACACTTTTCAACCTTTTTAATTGATTAAAAAAAATACAGACAAAAGTTTATTCACCCTTTTTAAATAGTTTACATAAAATATCTATAGCAGCCACATTGTTAGAAGGACAATAATGAAAAAAAAAGTACTTTTCCTGTTACCTATTCCTGGTTCTATGCTACCTCCCCACCAATTTTCAGCCAAATCGGTTTAGCCGTTCTCGAGTTATAAAAAGAGTAACTAACACGACTTTCTTTTATATATATAGATATTCAAATCTTCTTAATACACTTTTCAACCTTTTTAATTGATTAAAAAAAATACAGACAAAAGTTTATTCACCCTTTTTAAATGGTTTACATAAAATACATTTCTGAACGCATGCATAGATGTCAATCACAGTATTTGACAGGATGACAGGAGGAAAACAAATGTTTGACAGGTACGAAACAATGAAACATAATTAAATGGAAAATGATTCATTTTCATAATTATGTATTCGTCAAGTTTTCATTGTTTTTAAAATGTATTCTGCTATTCAGGGCGGAGACAAATCCAACGAAACAAAAACCATGAAAATTGATCCAGCCGATCTCGAGTTATAAGTGTTGTAACAAACCCGTCTTTGTTTTATATATATAGATTTCAATCTAACTAATATTATAAATGCGAAAGTATGGATGGATGGATAGATGGATGGACGGATGGATGGATGTTTGTTTGTTACTCAATCACGCCAGAACGGCCCAACGGATCTGGATGAAATTCGGCACATAGATAGAGAAAAGTCTGGAATAGCACATAGGCTCCTTATTATCCCGGAAAATTGCGTAGTTCCCGCGGGATAGCGATAAACGAATTCTTTGCAGACGAAGTCGCTGGCAACAGCTAGTATGGAATAAATATTGTAATTATAATTATAATTAATTAATTATAATTTTATAATTAAAAAAAAAAAACTTGTCTAAAAAATGGCACACTTCTTATTTTTTTGTGGACTACACAATAATATTATTATCAGATTCATTATAGATAAATGATGCATAGAACTAAAACTCTAAATAAATGTCATGATGCCAACACAGAGTCATTGATTTTCTCAATTCCTGGCCACAAAAGTTCGCGTTTCAAATTCCCAAAAGTACTTATCCTTTCAAGTAACCTACATAAAACAGTAATAGCAGATAGAGAACCGAACAAAGCGTAGATTAAAACATTTACAAAGACAAACAAGCACCCGTAGCCGAAAGTTGGCCGCCCATTTATCACAAATCTAAAACCGTTTGGATCCATGAGTTTCGGGAACCCTTTTCGCGGCTTTGTAATCGTGTCTGTTAGAATATTTTTACATCCACACCCCCTGTACCAAGATATGCCGAAGGCATAAAACGTCAGTCCCGCGGAAATATTCTTCGACAAAGAAACAATCAAACAGATGGATTTTCCCGGCCAGGGATCAAGTATGGCGTACAACATTTTCCTTTTAACCTTTTATTTTTATTAAGATTAAAGCTTTCGGGATCGTCGAAGTTTAACGAAAGCCTAGTCAATAGAATGTTGGAAGTTTGAGAATAAATCTTTAAAAAAAATTAAGACTTCCCGGAAACAATCAATAATATAATACCTACTCTATTTAATTAGAAACAACATTTTTTTCTTTATTAATATTAACCAACTTCTAAAAAATATGACTACCTATTGGCGAGTACGTATAGACCGTAGGTACAATAGAGTATATACTTGTTCTTCAAGTACTTACACTTACTTACTAGGTACAAGTAAATCTATCTCGACAATTACCAGCTACACAGACAATTGACTCTAAACTCAAATCAAAATGTGGTCCTTGGCAAAACATTACTCAAGGACTCTTCACGTCTTTAGAAATAAAAACAGTCGAAAAGAAAGGTAACCAGAACTTGTCCGCTGCTTCCATTCTATTCCTCTTCCACCAGAATGATAGTTTACTAGTAAAACTGATGTAACTCCTGTCCTCGCTTCTAAGAGTGCTATTTTGCTTGTAAAAATAAACGATGCACTTTAAAACAGTTTTGTAGACGAGGTTTGCGGAAAAACATGCATTAAAAGCGATCGTTCGGAAAAATTCTTACACCAAAAATATAAAAATCGTGAAAAGTAAGAAAACTACACGTATAAAAGTGACCCAATTCCGACTACATTTTCCGCAATTTTACGAGACACATTTTATGCAATGAATAGGTAAAAACGTGGGGCTAGAACATCAACTTATAGATTAAAATAAATAATCATCTCTGTCGTTATGATGAACTAAGACATTTTGTACCTATGCGATTGATTCCATGTATTTCTATTACATTCGTAGTAAAACTTTGCTTTCAAAACGGGATATACTCGTATGTGAAAACAGACGCGTAGGTACACAATAATTAACGAAGACAATAAACCTCCCACAACACACGCTTTGTTCAAAGTTTCCACTCAACTCACTCCGCGTAATAACTTTACTAGACATTTATAATATATGTAAGCTAAGCAGTAATTGTAAATCGTGGTGGGATGTACCTACTTACTAAATGAGCGTGCAAATTCAGACGTCTGCCCCAATTTGTTCCCAATCCCTACTGGTCCCGGGCGTCTGGGTCCCCGATCCTACGTCGAACAAATAATCCCCTACCAACTTTCATCCTTTACAAACACACGGAGCTTAAAACCTGGGTAAGCGAGATAGGGCGATTTATTCGCACGTTTTGTTTCTCGTTTCTCAATCGCGGCGACGGCCTACGTTCGGGACCACCCGACCGTCAAATTCATTTGCATTTCATCCAGCCGTTACCTCATTACGATATGCTGATTTCGCCAACAGCTCATCAGTATCTCAGAAATAATTCATAAGACTTTCGGAAAACACCGCGTTCACAGTTTGACGCGCTGTCGATACATATTTATTTATGGAAATCTTTATCGGTATTACTTTTTACGTTCGCTGGGATTCGATTTAAGTTTTTATAAACAATATTGCTGGCTTCGATGATTGATTATTTCACAGAAACAGCTAGTGCTTCTCTTATTGAGAGTTTCTATCTTGATGGAAATTTTGCTTTGTCGTTTTAATGTTGACTTTAAGACTGTTTTTATCAACAAAATATAAAGTTTGTTACAATGCTATTAGACTAGTCCTTCGAACTTCGGTTTAACTTTAGCAAAGTAACTTACAAAATGACTATTATGATATCTTTTACATAGTAAAAGAGCTCTGTGGCCTATTTTCAAAATAAACTTTATTTTGATAAACCTATTAATTAATATCCTTTGTCTTGCATTAAGGTACCTACCTACCGAACATTAAAAAGCAATAGGTATTAAGAAAACCAATTTAAAATTCAGGTCTCGCCTGCGGTTCAATTTGATTCATAAAGTCTAGAAAGCCACTTAGCTGAAACAGGATTTTCATTATTTCGTTGAATTATATTAATACGAATAGGTACGAAACAAAGACGCAAAATTTAACTTAGATTTCTATCTCGATTTGCAATTTGTATACTTAATGTTGTATTAAATATCAGTGTGTTTAAGGCTATTGGCACGTTTAATAATTTTCAGGGTTAATTATCATTATTTAATTAGTGGCCTTTTGGTCTTGTTACCTTGGGCTCTGTCTACCCCGTGTAAAGGATAGACGTATGTATGTACGTTTGTACGTATTCTATAAAAAAACAACATAGATTTAGGTACTTATACTTTAAGATAAATACTTATCGTAAATAGTGTTCGTAGTTGTTGTATAATTGGTTTCCAAATCGAGAATTGACTGAATAATGTTGTGATTTTCTCCACAAAGTCCTCTGCCGTGCCTGTCTGTCTGTTAGCAGCAACGTAGCCAGCCATGGTGGGGCAGCAGTCTAAAATAATATGTAACTAGCAAACTATACCCGCGGTCTTACCCCGGTTAATTTTTTCATACAAGAAGGTTACAGAGCCAGGAGCAAGTGCCCCACCATGCCCCACCGTGGCTACGATGTGTTAGCGATAAACCCAAAAACTATAGTAAAGTGATTAATGAAGAAGGTTTAGGTACCTATATAATTTGTCAAGATTTTTTTCTAAATTGATTGAAATATGACGATAATTATGGAAGCGTCATGTTAGAACCTTCATTGCACCTGCGCAACGCCGGGAGTCGGGACCGGTCGCTAGTTAAAATATATTCAATACCTAAAAAGTTCTCATCATCTCTGTTTCGCCAATTCCACAAAGTCAACAAATGATTGGTCTCAAGGAATGAAATAATTACATTCGTATTCGTATATCAAACAATTTAAACATTGTTTATGTTTGTACAGTCACGTTTCAGTTTAATTGAAACACATTAAGGAATACGCGCCAAATGATTGTCATGTTTAAACACGACATGTTGTGCTTAAACGTAACAAGAGTGTTATATTTTCATGCCTTTTGTTTTCTTAATAAACATGTTTGTCAACGTCTTAGGGGAATGAGAACGGGAATGTTTCTTTGTTTTCTACTGAAAAATGGGGTACCTAAGGTAAATACTTGTTCTAAATTTTGATGATTCGGTGTACCGTTTCTCCTTTGCAAAATGCCAATCCGTATCATGAATTCATGATTCAAGATTCATGATCATTCGTTTTTTGAACACAATTATCGCGGTATAACGGTTTCTTGTGACAAGGATAGAATACGTAAAACTAACGCAATACTATAACATAGGTAGGTAAGTATAATAATAATAAAATAATAATATTTTTATTTATTCCGAATTCGCTACAATTTCAGTAAGTTCATGTTGTTGTTGTTATTGTCGTTTTTATTTTTTATTTATTTATTAAATTGTATGTATATATGTATGTATGTATGTATAACTCTATTAATAATGTATATTTATTTGTAATTGTCGCGAAATTCGGCGTGCCTCATGGCATAGGCCTCCTCCGTGTTTGGGCTATAGTTCCCACGCGCGCCCAGTGCGGATTGGGAACTTAACACACACCATTGAATTTCTTCGCAGATGTGTGCAGGTTTCCTCACGATGTTTTCCTTCACCGAAAAGCTCGTGTAAAAATGTAATTTTCACACATAAATTCCGAAAAACTCAGAGGTGCGAGCCCGGGATTTGAACCCACGACGCTCTGCTTGAGAGGCCACAGGTCAAACCACTAGGCTACCACGGCCATAATATTATGTAGGTATAATTATGTGACTCCTACACTTTTTAATGCTCTCATTTCAATATGAACATGAATTTAAGCAGCGGTCAAGATTTAAATCATTATTCATTCTACACGCGGCAAAAAAGCGAGCCAAACTTTCTCCAACGGTAAAAACCTTGAATGGATCTTAAACGGTACTTAAAAGTCTATTTAGTTCAGTTTGAGCCTCGATTGGCCAAAGAAAGGCTTCAGTTCATCGATCAGCGCCCAGTGGGCGGAATTCATAAAGCTTACACGGATCACTACTCCAGCCTTCCTTTTAGATAACTTAGCTTTTTCCCTTCATCAAGAGGCCCTGAGCTCGTTACCTCCTGCCACGTGTTACAGTAACGCTGCCGTGAAAATTCCGGCGAATTTATTTTAATAAAACTTCCCATTGACAGCCGATGACGTAAATTAATTATTTTTTAATGACGCATTCCTGATAAGTTTCGCGCTCGTATTTAAAATTGGGAGTTCATTTTCATTGTTCGCCGAAATTTTTGGAGAAAGGCGCTGTTCGTTTCGGTTTTTCGTTGTTGCTTAATTGAGTTCGTATTATTTTATGATCTTGTCTAGAAACATGACAGGTTAAGTAGGTAATTATCAATTAAATAAGACGCACCTATTTACTAGCATTTGAACTTGGTCGTTGGGTAAAAATCTATACGCCCACAATCATGCAAAACGTAGGTACGTGGCCTATCTACCATGTACGGGATAAAGACGTGATTTATGTACCTAAGTGTATGTCGTACTTGGCTGATGTAGTCTCAACAGTGGATTACAGACAAGAAGCACTCTAACACGTAAAAAGTACCTATTTATCTAAATATTGATCATTATCCAAAGTTCTCTCAAAGAAATGAACAGTTTTGTATCTCGTTTACTTAAACAATAGCATATTTCCAATCTTATTTCAACCAATAAATATTTACAAAAAACAAATTAAAATAAGATTATATTAAAAACTAAACTTAAACTAACTATAAAAAGCTATAAGTTATAAAAAGACCACCCCGTCCAGCCCTGCTGGCTGTGGCAGGGTTCCCAGGACGCTAGCGGCATTACCCCTTTGGACCGCAAGTGCGATACGCTGGGATAAATACACGCCAGTTTACTACCTAAAACAGGTACCTATTTAGAAAGAACTTTGAACCTTTTCGCAAGCACAATACACGGTGAGCATTATGAAAGATTTTAATACTTAAGTAGTGTATTCCTGAGGTCATAAGGAGTAAAAAATGTTAGATGAACATAGTAAGGTCGAATGATGCATTTTTAAATTTCATATTGTAGGTATGGCACGGGCGACATTACATGAAGCGTATGTACCCACCCATACAAAATGAATTTTAAAAACGCATAATTCGACTTAGGTTTATATACCTAACATTTTTTACTCCTTATGACGTCAGGAATATGTGTGTACACTGTTCAAATATCTCGCAGTGCCCACGCACACCTTATGCATATATTATAGTACACAACGCTTATTTTGATTTACAGTTATCACTACATAATTTATTAAGTACCTACTTATAAAACAAAGTCGCTATCCACTGTCTGTCTGTCTGTCCTATATATGCTTAGATCTTAAAAACTACGCAACGGATTTTGATGCGATTTTTTTTAGATAGAGTGATTCAAGAGGAAAGT
The DNA here is from genome assembly GCA_963854515.1 of Pandemis heparana. NCBI lineage: Eukaryota > Metazoa > Arthropoda > Insecta > Lepidoptera > Tortricidae > Pandemis > Pandemis heparana. The sequence continues at coordinate 3,860,211 of OY978020.1, read as the reverse complement.
TTTTACGTTGAATTCTACGCAGACAAAGTCGCGGACAGAACTATATTGTTGGACTCAATCTATATTGGTACCTATCTATATTGTACCATATTCTCAGAAATAAATAATTGATTGATTGATTCAAATAGGTAGTGACAGCACAACAAACAGATACCTACCTAGTTTAGTCGTAAAAGTCCTAAACTTAGATTTATTAAATACCAATTACTAGGTATCTCCTACACGTGATGCATACAATGCATAAACGGTAGTGATTATGATTCTCTTTGCAATGTATCACTGGTATATGACACGACATAACACCGTGTCATACATAGGTCTCGCGGCAGTCATTTATTTCGGTGTCGGCTCAGATAATTAAGTACAGAGGGGCCCTATCATCCTTTTTACAATCGATTCAAAAGCAGAGCAGTTCAGTTTAGGCATCTAAACTGAATCGTCAAAATTCGTACCATTACGTCAACATAACAAAACTGAAACCATACCTATTCATAATGGCATTCCAGAAAACATTTAATTCTAATCTTAGAGATCTCCTGGGGCCTTACCATGACGTCCTAATTCCGACTCAGTTCAAGTTTCAGCTGAATCTGACAGCGAGAGAACCTAAACTGAATCGCATTAAGACGTCATGGTAGGGCCCCAGGACATCTCCAACGTTGCCAAAAATCATTTCATTGAGCCAAAAATCTGGATTAAAAAATAATTGGTGTAGGCGTGAGCAATAAGAGGCTTTTGCACTACCACTATGCTCTTGATAATTTAATACTTTAATTAAAGTACATACATGTATACCTACACATACATACCGTCACGCCTCTTTCCCACAGGGGTAGGTACAGACTACTTTGTTCCACTTGCTACGATCCTGACATACCTCTATCGTTTCATCCACATTTATCAATCTCTCTCTAATATATATCTTAACTAGCTGTTGCCAGCCACTTCGTCTGCAAATAATTCGTTTATCGCTATACCGCGGGAGCTACGCAATTTTCCGGGATAAAAAGTAGCCTATGTGCTATTCCAGACTTTTCTCTATCTATGTGCCGAATTTCATCCAGATCCGTTGGGCCGTTCTGGCGTGATTGAGTAACAAACAAACATCCATCCATCCATCCATACTTTCGCATTTATAATACTAGCTGTTGCCAGCGACTTCGTCTGCAAAGAATTCGTTTATCGCTATCCCGCGGGAACTACGCAATTTTCCGAGATAAAAAGTAGCCTATGTGCTATTCCAGAATTTTCTCTATCTATGTGCCGAATTTCATCCAGATCCGTTTGGCCGTTCTGGCGTGATTGAGTAACAAACAAACATCCATCCATCCATACATCCATCCATACTTTCCCATTTATAATATTAGTTAGATTAGTTAGATTAAAGTATGCAAAGAATATTTGCTCCACTCACTTGCTCAAACTGGTACCTAGCTAATAACATTGTCAATGGATTATAACCAATTCAACCAATTAATATGGAAGTGTAAGACGAAGACGCTACGGGAAATTTTAACAAGAAACTGAAAGCTAATTTGAAAATACGCCTACACAATAAAACACCCACATGAAAGCAAACATTTACCCTAAGACTGAAACACCATTTTCGTCTACACTTGCTGGAAGTTTCTACAATACCATATTAATGTTATGTTCTACAGTTCCGAAATATCTGCCCACCTGTTCCGCTATTTACCTACCTCCAACTTACGTTAAAAAATTGTACACCCACATGCAACAACACCTCCCACACTCAAAGGCGTGCATTAACGTTAATAGATAATTAAACTTTTTTAAAATAGGTGGTCGTATGGCCTGTATAGTAAAATTGGCTTTGGCTCGATTTTGATAATCATCAAAATTAGACTCTGTTGATTCTTTAGAAAGTAATTTGCTGATTAAAGCGAATTTTTCCAAAAAAATGCCTGCCTTGATAAAACCAATGAAAATCTAGCTTAAATATACACACACAATAATGTACTTTTTATAAATAACATAAATTATTGTTATTGGTGACGGATTTGTGTTAATTTTTTGCCTTATTTAGGGTTCCGCACCTCGAAAGGAAAAAAACGGAACCCTTATTAGGATCACCGTCTGTCAAGACCCTTTTTCTCAGGAACGTGTAGGAGGTATCGTAGCGATGAACAACAATCGCTTCCACTAATTATTGTTTATTTATTTTTCCTCGTCAGTGTAAATGCGCCATAATTTTAAGGTCAGGCTCTCGGCGATTTATTTTTTACTAGCTGTTGCCAGCGACTTCGTCTGCCAAGAATTCGTTTATCGCTATCCCGCGGGAACTACGCAATTTTCCGGGATAAAAAGTAGCCTATGTGCTATTCCAGACTTTTCTCTATCTATGTGCCGAATTTCATCCAGATCCGTTGGGCCGTTCTGGCGTGATTGAGTAACAAACAAACAAACATCCATCCATCCATCCATCCATACTTTCGCATTTATAATATTAGTTAGATTGTACATGCTTTAATATAACAACAAAATAAAATGATAAAAACTGACTAACTTTAATTCTAAAGGTCAACATAATTTCGAAAATCTTTAACTGTTTGTAAGTTTGTTCTCCACTCCCGCTATAACCTTATGAATAAGGAGCTTAGTTTGAAACACAATATCCTTCTCTTTTCCATTATAAAAGCCCAATCCACGATCAGCCAGTATCCTGCAAATGAGTTTTCAATGATTCACGGTTAAGTTCATTAGAAATAATTATAAATAATAAATTTAAAAAAAATATAATTATTAATTATGAACCGCAATTACCTTTATTGAGCTCCCGATGTTTCGACGCAGTTGCATGCATCATGGTCACGGTTAGACTGAAGAAATTGCGGGTGGATGTTATTGTATTGGGTAGACCGAGCTCTGCTACCCTTATCCTATCCTACTTATCCTACTAATATTATAAAATGCGAAAGTTTGTGAGGATGTGAGTATGTATGTTTGTTCCTTCTTCACGCTAAAACGACTGGACGGATTTGGATAAAATTTGGAACCGAGATAGCTGGTACCCTAGATTAACGACCGGATGGCTTAGTGGTTAAAAAACCTGACTATGAAGCTTGAGGTCCCGGGATCGATCCCCGGTCGGGGCAGATATTTGTATGAAAAATACGAACCACGTGTACCTATAATTGTCAATAAACGATTTGATTGATTGATTGATTGAATGTTTGTTCTCGAGTCTTGGATGTTTAATATGTATTTAAGTATTTATATTTATCTATATAAGTATGTTTATCCGTTGTCTAGTGCCCATATCACAAGCTTTGCTTAGTTTGGGACTAGGTCAATTGGTGTCAATTGTCCCAAGATATTTATTTATTTATTATTATTATTATTAACACATAGGCTACTTTTTATCCTAGAAAATTTTAAAGTTCCCACGGGATAGAGATAAACATGTCAATTGCTAATTCTACGCGGACGAAGTCGCGGGCAGAAGCTAGTTCTCAATAAAGCTCAATAAAGGTAATCGCGGTCATAATCCCGTTTATAATATTTCGAATGAATCAGCAAATGCCTATCAAGCCTTAATACCAGACTAATTACACCTTTCTTCCTCATCAGGTGGCGTGGATTCGTGCCGACGACCAGACAATCCTAACTCTTCATACGCGGCTGGTAACGCACAGCTCCCGTTACGCAGTCACCAACGACTCTCCTGGATCCTGGCAGCTTCATATCAGGCCTCTGAAGGTCGAGGATCGGGGCTGCTACATGTGCCAGATCAATACCAGCACGATGAAGAAGCAAATCGGCTGCGTTGATGTGTTAGGTGAGAGGATTCTGAAAATAGAAATGTACTTGTCAAACATGTTACAGCAATATTATGTGTCTTTCAGACCATGCACTATAAATCATCAATGATAGACGCAAAGGCCTAAATTCTCCATTTCCATCCATTTTAATGGTTTTGTAAAAAAAAACACCGGTTAGCATTCTGGGAGTGCCGGCAGAAGTGAAAACTACACACTCGCGCAAAAAGAAAAAAAAATGAAAATGAAAAAAAAAAAAACATTTTTTACACGAGATTCGAACTGTGGACTCTTAAGAGAACGCAGTGTTAACCCACACCTTATACAACTAGGCCAAACGCACATACGTCAAAGCGACGAAATTAACGTACACTTCAAAAATCGAACGTGACTAGCTTCATTCGTATTTTAAAATAAGCTCTTAGAGGATCCTGATATCCTGATACTTAAACTCTCCCTCCGTCTCACGACTGACGCGAGTTTAACATTTTTTTCCCATCCAAAAAGTGCCCAACGCCGCTAAAGAAGTAAATAAAATAAATAAATATCTTGGGACAATTGACACCAATTGACCTAGCCCCAAACTAAGCAAAGCTTGTAATATGGGCACTAGACAACGGATAAACATACTTATTATGGATTAATACATACTTAAATACATATTAAACATCCAAGACTCGAGAACAAACATTCGTATTTAACTAAGTAAGTAAGTTTTCAGTTCAAAAAACATTTTCGTCTTAATTCCCACACAATCTCATTGTATGCAATTAGCTTCACGTCCACCGGAATATTGAAGGATCATAATTGACATCTCACGCACGACATTTTTTAACAATCATAACTATGCTATGGGTGGTGTAGGGGTACAGCACGCGTCACGGAATGACGAGGACCCGGGTTCGATTCCCGGCCATAGCTTTACTTTTCGGATTTTTCTATGTGTTCTAATTTTCAGTGTCGTTTAGAAATTTAATCATAACTATGATTAATTTTTATATGAACTACGGTTAGGAGGTCTTGTTTGTTAACAAAAGCGTTAAAATGGATTGGAACGGATTATATATTATAAGGTCCATTCATCCTTACGTGTCTTATCATGAAAACAAACACTTCTCAAAGACATTGTCACACGTTTCTCTTGGATTATACAATAGTTATGTTGTTGTAGGCTTAAAGAAACTTATAAAGTACTAGCTGTTTCCTGCGACTTCGTCTGCAAAGAATTCGTTTATCGCTATCCCGCGGGAATTTTCCGGGATAAGTAGCCTATGTGCTATTCCAGGCTTTTCTCTATCTATGTGCCGAATTTCATCCAGATTCGTTGGGCCGTTCTGGCGTGATTGAGTAACAAACAAACATCCATCCCTCCATGCACGAATGAATCAACTCGAGAATATCTGCAACCTGAGTAGCGCCACAAAATCGAAAACCTGATACAAGTTCTATTTATTTTTGAAGCGAAATAATCGATCACGTTTTATGTATAATTTTATCAACATTTCCAATCACTAGTCAGTCTAGTCTAGTAGTTTTGTCAATTATCACTTTTGATGTTATGTTTGTTTACATGATAAGACACGTAAGGATTAATCCTACTACTATTATAAAGGCGAAAGTTTGTAAGTATGGATGTATGGATGTATGGATGTTTGTTACTCTTTCACGCCAGTACGGCTTAACGGATCTGGATAAAATTTGGAACAGACATAGTTTATGATTTGGAATAACACATAAGCTACTTTTTATCCCGGAAAATTGCGTAGTTCCCGCGGGATAGCGATAAACGAATTCTTTGCAGACGAAGTCGCGGGCAACAGCTAGTGTACCATACGTGTCAACACTACAGCAACTTCATAGGAAGCCTTCGGGTAAGGCCATGTGGCTGTTCACACGTCGTGTCTTCGTCTCCAAAATAAACGAGTAATGTCGGTGAACTACTAAAACCAATTACCTTGCTACTGCTCGTAACAGGGTCTATCTTCGTCTTCGTAGCAAGGTTTATTTCTAGTTGATTCTGGTTCATGACTATTATAATAATCGGTTTTGGTGAAGTTACGGCTCTTGAAACGTTTCGTAGCCCCACCTTTTTGTCCATCGCAGCTCAATCGAAGCAGAGCTAATTTGTGAGAATGTTATAGAGTCGCTTTTGCGTGTATACGTGTATTTTCACGGCCACCTTTGACACGGGTGTAGCAGCGAAAGGTGAAATAGAAAAGCGTCAATTTCCAAGTGTAGAACAGCAAAGTCATGCGAGTCATCAGTCATTTTAGCGCGAGGCTGCAGGAATAATAATTATATCAGTAGATTCGTAGGTTGTTAAACAATGTAATCACTGAACCAACAAGTCTGACAAAGAAACTGAAGTTGAATAAAGTTTTTATGCTGAAAATACTAAAACGTAGCGCGACAGTCGAGGTCAAGAATTTTTGTATTCTTTTCGATTTCTTGTGAACATTGTGGAGTGTCTTTTATGAAATGTCAGTCATAACTCGAACATTGTACATTTCATTTTATTCTTTACTTAGTCACAGTTTAGGCAGAAAAAGAAGACAGTAGGTCTTCTTCTTTGTGCGTAAACTGTGACATGTTTCCAACCAACAATTTTTTTTTATTAGTGCAGCCATGCGGATACCATTGAATTCAAAAACAAACTTTCGTTACTTATAGAACTTTTTATTTACGTATTTTTCTTTATAGGTACTTAGAACGCTTTAGAACAAGGAGACTAAGTATCTAACTAATATTATAAATGCGAAAGTATGGATGGATGGATGGATGTTTGTTTGTTACTCAATCACGCCAGAACGGCCCAACGGATCTGGATGAAATTTGGCACATAGATAGAGAAAAGTCTGGAATAGCACATAGGCTACATTTTATCCCGAAAAATTGTGTAGTTTCCGCGGGATAGCGACAAACGAATTCTTTGCAGACGAAGTCGCTGGCAACAGCTAGTATTGAAATAAAATTCAAACTGGCAAGCAAGTCCTTTTGGAAGACGTATTCCACGTGCACTTATTACAAGTCGACTTTCAATCAAACATTATTTTTCTTTCTGAAACATATCAAAAGCTTTCCTCTCTTGCGTGGTCCGTTGTCCACTTCATAGGACCCTTTAGCTAGCTATTCCGACCCACTATTCCAGATTCATGCGACATCCTTGTCGGTCCAGTCCCACTTAAGCTTAGCCTTCTTGGCACAAAGAAATTATGCGGGTTTTATCAAGGGTAAAAAGGGTAGTGTCGGACACGGAATTTTGGGCGCGTGTTGAGTTAGTAACACGCTGAACGGGCCATCTTTACACGCGAGGTGACAGATTCTCACTTGTATGTAAATAAGTGAGGGATGATTACCATTTTCGGATTAGGAATGTTTATAACGGCCAGAATTTGATAGCTTCAGGTACTTTCTATTTGACGCTGGATAGGATGTTTTTTATGAGTGGTTTAAAAAAACTCACCACGCTAGAAATAATTAAGTCAATAAAAAACGGGATTACGCTGTAAATAGAATGTTGGATTTGTGTTCAGATTCAATTCTTATCTTGATAGAATAGAATAGAATAGAATAGAATAAACTTTTATTACCACAAATAGAACATGCATACATTAATATAAGTAGCTTAATATGTAAACAAACTTAAACTACGTGTGGCAATTGGATCGGGCTCAGCGTGTGCTGCGGGTGCGCACCGCGGGGCGCGCACGCACACAGCGCTGATTTTCAGCCCAACCCTATTTATCCTCTGTAAGTAATTTTTTTTTTGTTACGCGGGTAGGTTCGAACAAACAAAAAATAAAAGAAAAATACAGATTTGAAAAAAAAGAAGAAAATTTGGAAGAATTTACACACTAACGAAATGCATCGGATTAAAGCATAGCAAAGCAAGCAAAATAAAAAATAATCCATCCTACAATTACATACCTAGGTGCATGGCACGACATTGAGCCCCATACCCTAACCGAGCAAGTGATTTTAATAAGTACTTACTTGTTTGCTTAAAAATAAAGTACTTAATTTGCGTTTCAAAGATCTCTGGGACATATTTTTGCGTAACGGTGGAGGCAGGTCATAGGTACACGGTGCATGCAATTTCGATTATTAAGTAGTTTTCAGTTGCAGTATGCCTAATTGATATTCTTACTTGACTGTACTACTAATATAAAACGTATTCCTTTAGTAATTCTCTGCCAGACACACTTTATAAATGAATATTCATCACTGAAATAAATTAAACTCTTATCTAATTCAGAAACGCTTATTAAGTAAAAGTTATATCATTGTCCTAAGACAATGTGATATATTTTTGGCCGATACTATTATCTTACTTTATTTTTATTTTATACTTAGGTATCTTACTAATCTATTGCATCAGTCGTTATTTTGCGGAGTTCTATTTTTATTAGGTATATTAAAAACCTTTACCTTGCCTTGTCACTCTATTACTCAACGCGTCAACGCGTTACTTGAGTAGCTGAGTGGCAAGAAAAATGTTTTTTTGTTCCAACAGCATCCTGAGCATGTTTGCGAACCGCCTGGACTGCCCCATGACAAAGCATTGGATGGGGATCATTACTGGCCAAATCAAGTAATGATCTTCACCCAATGTTGCTTTATATGTAATTTTGTGCTAGTAGTATTAAATTAAATTAAATTTGTATAATTTGTTTTTGTATTTTTATTTTATTTTTTATTTCCATTTTAATTTTAATTAACTAATATAGTGCTCTAAGTTGTATTACTAACCCGATATGGACCTTGATGTCCGAAATAAATGTTTTTTTTTTTTTATTTTTTTTTTTTTTACTTATACATACATACATACATACACAAATTAAGTCTATATCCCTTACGGGGTAAAGGCCACGCTTAGCATGATTGAAAGAAAGAAAGAAAGAAAGGCCTTCTTACGGGGTAAAGGCCACGTTTAGCATGATTGTGGGTGTATAGGTGGAAAAGAGAATCAAAATAGTGATGGAACGCCAGCCGCATCGCCTATAACATGATTCCTAAGATTTTCGCACGTTCCCTCAATGGTCTTTTACCATCTACGCGGGAAGAGAAGTAGCTACTGTATTCCATGTTTTTTCTTTGCTTGGAAGGACTTACTTATCTTCCGTCGAAGCCTCAATCTTGTAATACTACTATTTTATTCTAGATACGAGACTATAATAACGATGCCTAACGTTGGAAGGACTATCGCCTTTAACTTTTTATATCCAATTATTTCTCTTCTTGTACTTGACGTTAACCAGGGTGAAAGCTTTCATATTTTTTGAAATCTTCTTTAGTCTCGATATTAAATTACTCTAAAGCTAACCGAGGAGCGGTAGATTCCCGCACATCGACGTGTTAATGAGGTCTTTGTGGCACGGAGAAAATGCTGGTGGCTATGCTAAACGATTTATATGCCAGTTCGTTTGGTTTCTAAGTAGGATAACGCTGAATAACAAATACGAGTATGTTCGTTTTAGTAAAAGAGCGATAAGCGTTACATTTTAATAATTAACAAAGAACATAGAATGTTAGGTATTAAATTTTCAAAATGGTAAAATGTTGAGTTATAAAGCGGCATAATTAACTTTGGTTATTATCGTGGTCGAAGAATTAAATTAGGGGTTAATTACTTAATTTAAGTTAAAAATATTTTAATTAATTTAGTTTAATTACTTAATTTAAGTATCAAATAAACGAACTATCTATCTAATTATTTGTTTGATCAAATAAATTGAAGACGTGATTGAATTCTGTAACGTACTCTGCTTCATGAGATTGTCGCTTAAATTGTGTTCTCAGCACTTTGATTTGTTGCACGAATGATGTACTTATGTTAGCTATCATGAGGAAATTTCCCGAAATATACTCGGGAGCAAAAAAGCGGGTCACTTCCCGTAGAAATTTCTATGTAAAGTTGCAATTTGACAATACACACACACGGTTATAACTTGAGTACACTCAATGAAATTACACCTCATTACACCGAGTTCTCTGACTGAGCACGTTATACATAAACGTGTACCTATTTACCGCATAATGATTATATAATATACATTATAAGTATGTTCTTAGCAGAATCGGGCACTGTGTAACAAAAACAAGCACCGACAGAGCTTTCCGAGTGGAGTGTTCTGTGTATTATTTGTTCCGTCTGTTGACTTATATGGTTACAGGAACAATGTGAATGCAGGTATAAATAAGAATGCTAGGCAATCGCGTTTTAAACACAACATTTGGAGAAAATGGCTGTTAAAGAAGCCGTGTAAAAACTAAACATGAAGCAGTGGCATTGGTATAAAATTGGAAACCATTTGAATTAATGTGACGGATAAGTTGAAAATATTCTCAAATCATGATAGAAAAGATACGCCAAATTAGGTAGGTACTGAAAATGGCGGTTTCATTCATTAACAATGCCAATTTTTTTTAATAATGTTCAAGTAAAGTTACAATCATAAAAACTCAACACTAGGATAAATGAATAAATATAAAATAAATATTAGAGAACAATTCACACAAATTGACCTAGTCCCAAAGTACGCGCTAGTATGGCTTGTTTTATGGGTACTAGACAACGATATACATACTTGTATAGAGAAATACATACTTATATAGGTAGATAGAAACATCCATGACTTAGGAACAAATATTGGTGCTCATCACACAAATATATGCCCTTACCAGGATGCCTATTTAAGTATTTTCATTTCAAAGCCGTAAATCTTATTGGCTAGAGGCTTGTCGCCGCGAGTTTAGTGAATGAAACCCATTATACATAGTTTGATCACACTTCCGTGTACAGTTCGGGTCGGGATATATCTATGGGTCACGTCGCACTATGGGCGCGTTCTCACGTTCCCGTCCGTTCTGCATCGAATGTTTTGTGCGGAGGTGATTTACCGCGCGCACACTTTGTCCGTGATGTTTGAGGTGCCCACGGCATAGTTTCCCTTAGCTTTTTCCTACATTGTTCTGTTTGCGCTGACAAATTCCTCTGCTTCTGACAGTCGTTATTGATGGCAAAATGTTTTGCGTTCTAACCTTTTGTGGACACTTTTGGCTGGCGCTGAATAAAGCTATTTTGAAACTTCAATTGCTGCTGTGCGACGTCAGATACAAACGTTTTCTTTTGTACTTTGCACCTGTTTTATTTTCCGCGCGACGTCATGCAATGTTCCGTACCGTACAGTTGCTACGAAAATGCCGGAAAAACATTTTTTTAGAAGTAGCCTTACAAAAACACTCCATATATTTTCACTTTTGTTTTATTTGCTATTTAGGTATCTCTTGTTCTTGGCTTGAGTAGGACGCAAATCTGTGAGAAATTAAAATGTAATGCTTACGGACTACTGATTCAAAAGATTCGGGGCAGTATCATATCTATCACAGATAGATATACAGACGAACGGGGGGTCAACAGTAGGGTCTTAGTAAATATCCCCAAAAGCCAAGTTGGCACGTTTGTAGACCCCCAAAAAATACTTATGCTCACCATTAATCCTGTTTTACATAAAATCGTGCGAACACGGGCATTTATTAAAATTTATCACGAATCACAGTCATTCAATTAGGTACAAAGCCCGCCCGGGATTTAACTTGCAATAATATTTATTAAAGATCCATATCGTAAGATTTATGTTAAAATTTTACCCGCGGGGGAAAAATACGAATATAAGTAACATTGCCTGCGAAAATTTATTCCCTTAGCGCCGTATTACAAGGTAGCTTTCGGTGCATAAATTATATACCTACGGTTAGGGATCCCCATTCAACTTTTATGAAGTAGGTACACGGATGTCTTATCCGTTAGGGGAATTAAAGTTACTTAACCACTTGTTTAAATACTTTATTACTTTAACATCCGCGGTTCGTCGTAGTACAATTAGGAGCTTATTTCGGTTACGCTAGCTTACTGAACTTAATTTGTAAAGTCGCTGTGACTTATCTTATCTCTTTTTATGGAAGTTTGGGGACTAAGCTTGTCAGGCAACGAGTGTAGCTGAAGTACATCGTATTTTATTATGTCAATACATTTTTTGATAGTTATTATGTTCCACGTACCTTCTATTTAGTGTGTGCAAAACGACAGTTTTATACAAATTCACACGAGCTGACACACGTTCACGTACAAATCACTAGAATTGCCTCCGATTTTAGCTTCCAAGCATATTTTCTGCAACGCGTTTTCGATTAACAAAAGAATCTTCATTTTAAAAGTTTTCTATTGCCACCATGCATTTATTAAGAGCTACTTTCTCTCACATTATTGTGTGAAAACAAATTGATCTCTACTTTAAGTAAGTCGACCCAAAGTCTTACCCATTTTTTCTTCCTCAGTTCCTCCGAACATAGTTGACGAGGGTACCAGCGGGGACCTGGTGGCCAGAGAAGGTCATGACGTGAGTCTTTCCTGCATGGCGGAAGGGCGGCCACTCCCGCGCATTCTTTGGCGGAGGGAAGACGGCACCAATATACAGCTGAGAGACGAGACCGGGGAACTGCATAAAGGTAAATGTTTAGTGCCGACGTGTTTTGGGGCTTCAAAGATCTAAGCTGATCAAACGCAACTTTAGGGGCGTTTGTGACATAGTAAATGACAAATACATATTATAAACTAGCTTCTGCCTATAACTAACTAGCTTATACATATAAACCTTCCATTTGAATCACTCTATCTACTAAAAAAGCCTCATCAAAATCCGTTGCGTAGTTTTAAACATACAAAATAAACTGGAGCTCGGTTTTTGATATAACATCACTCGAAAGTAAAATTTAAACCTGTGTATTACTACGACTGCTAAAGCTATTAAACTACTACTACTAAAGCTCAAATTAATTCAGGTTAGTTAATAAGAGCTGTAATCTTCCTGCTAGTATTTCAAATTTAGTGCAATTTTCCACCAGTTTTGAATGGTTATTTCGAGTTATGTGCTTCTAAAACCGGGCTCCCGTATTTGATTCGGTTTGCTAGCATGGATCCGGGAATAATACCAGTAAAATGAGAAAGTCAAGCAAGAAAAATAATTCTTCTCCCGAAAACGTACATCCCTTTTAGGTTTTATTACTAACGTTATTTAAAACAGTATACAAAAACCAAAAGACTAAAAGCAATAAGTGTAAACTTTTCACTGAACCCGCGCACCTGATCCAGACACAAATAGGTGAATGCAAAAATGCATTTTCTGCCTTCAAACCTCTTCCAATTAACCTTATAAAATATCGGCTCCACGTTTTGTATTACACGGCTCCGATAAAATAAAAGTAAACGTTTTTCTCAAAATCTTGCACAAAGCTTTATGCAGCCTCGCAGGCGATGCTTTAATTAATGTTTGACGTGAATTTCAAACGTTGCGGACCGATTGTTACTATCTCACTAGAATATTTGGTCCATGAATATTCATCAAACAATTCTTTACCAGACATTGCAACGGCGGTCGAAATTAGGGGAGCGGAAGTTTTTAATAAATGGCCGTGACAGTTCCGATTTACGGTAGCGTGCCGTTTTTGTACGCACTTGGCTGTTACTTTAATTTCCCTTCCGTTGGCTCGAAGCTGCCTTTCTCAATGTATTATGCGACACTGACTTGTCTGCTTCTTTGTAAGTCGTTTATTTCATTTCATGGCGGATTTACATTAAGGATGGTTATTGTTGTATTTAGAGCGTCATGAATCAACGTTAACTTATTTACCTACAATAGAATATAGAGTTGAACTCAAACACGTAGGATTTCAATTCTTGCTACCATGGTCATCCAATAAACAATCGAATCAGAGGCGTTTACCCGTTGAAACACATGATGCCTCAAACCCGGCGACAATTCAGGGTAATTCAACGTTTGCAGTGCGATTAGATCAACCGTATCGATTTCACAGTGGTGGAATTACGCAAATAAATTAAGTTTAGGAGGATTTACGTCACCCGCGGTCAGATTGATCTCCCTAACGGATGCCTGGCGCTGACGTTAAGCTTAAACGTCTTTATTTATAGCCTCATGACACAGACTGCTCGTTTCTGGGTGTCAACTGTAATAAGCTAAGAGTGGAAGACGGGGCTTAGACAAACGTAATGTATATCGTACAAGCTAAAAAAAAACAACGACAAATGAATGCAACAGTATCGATAACGCTAAGTGGGATTCTTTGGGATTGAAATAATATTATAGTTTCCAAAAAAACCACGTCATCTAGTGGACAAAATAGTAGAGCACTATGTCGACACTGATACAATTCTGCACGTATGTCACTTGTCTAGCCGCTAGCGGCGCAGAAGTTTCAAAATTTGTATTTTTACAAAAACCTCCAGCACTGGAATCTGTGTTATTGACATCACCAAGCCCTTGTACTTGATCTCGGCTAGAATTGTGTTATTGACGCGAATTGCGAATTGTATCTTGTTCTTATTCTTCTTTCTGTTATCCCTCAGCAGGCTGCTTGCTAAATTTCCCATTGTGCATAATAATATTGTTATTCTCGTTCATCCCCACAGTGGACATGTTCATGGGTCCGAACCTGAATTTGACGAAGGTAGAGCGCCGCCAGATGGGTGCGTACCTCTGCATCGCATCTAACGATGTGCCACCTTCCGTATCTAAGCGTATCATGCTTAATGTTAATTGTAAGTATGTCTTTCTTTATACTATTTTGTCATTCCTATGTTTAACTGTTTCTATTTCTGGACGGTTTGAGGGGAGGCTTTTGCTAAGCAGCGGGGTTACGACAGGTTTATTTACTAAAAGATTAATACTTTTTAAAATTCTACATGTTCAAATAGATAAAAGGTCACTAAATTAGTACCTAATTGTTCAATGAAAACCATAGTTTAATCTGCAAAATTCTCTGCTCATAATAAGCAAGATACTAACTAAGAAGAGTAGCTGTGCAATATGCAACATCCAATAAAACGGTGCACAATTTCCCAGTCCAGAAATGTCCATGCCCATTAAGTTTGAAAATCAAATTAAGCTTGAATAACAAAGCCGGAATATAATGGAATTCGACAGCGTTGCACGCTCTGGAGTTTCTGCAGCAAAGTGTGTTAAAGTAAGTGTTTGTTCGCAGTTGCGCCTTCCATAGTAGTAGCAACAAAGGTAATCGGAGTGCCCACGGGTTCCCAAACTAGGTTGGAATGCTTCATCGAGGCTTACCCGCAGGCTATCAACTATTGGCTGAAGAGCGGCGAGGAAATGATACTCTCGGGGTGAGTGTAAAGTATTTGGGACTAGTTTCGACCCAAGTTGTGGTCACGCCGCCGTTGAAATTTCTTGCGGATAGCCTTTGCTAAGGCTACACGAGTTCAGAACTGGATTTAGTTTGGAGTTGAGAACTATACAGAAATGTTTGAATTGTACATGGAGTTCTCTTCGATATTCAGTATGCAGTCAAGCAGTCACTATCTACTACTACCGTTCGTTGGCGACCTTAAAACAGTTGATGATCTCTACTCGTCTGTAATTTGAAAATTGATATTGTTTCAAAGCAAATCCTTTCATTGGCCCGAATTTAATTGTACCATAATGTAGTGTGGTCATTTACAAACTCCATTTTCTTCCGTACTTTTTTCAAGAGCTTTGATAATATTTCTCTAGGATTAGGTTAGGTTAGTTTTATAACAATCCTGAAGAATCAAAAGTTTACGAGAAGAAAGTTAGACAAATGATCATTATGGCAAACAACATTTATGGCATATGAAATTATGCCAATTTAAGGAACCGTTTTAAAGTGTCCTCATCGGTTATTTTCAAAGAAACATGGCAAAATAGTAAACTCCTCAGTGATTATTTTTTGAGATTATTCTATACGGCATTTATCATCAACAAGATTGTAATATTCTGATATTCTTGCAGAGGGCGACACAATCTGTCCGACGACAGAATCCTGCCGTACCAGACGCGTATGATGCTGAACATCTCACAATTCCGGAGCGAAGACGCTGGAACCTACATCTGTGTAGCTACCAACACCATGGGCAAAGCTGAGGGCACCATCAGGCTATACGGTAATATCAATCAAACCAACCTAGTGCACTATAATACTAATAACATTTTTTTTCTACCAAAAAATTGCAACTTTATCACTTTTGCTCTACAATACAATACAATAACTCTTTATTGAACACCACATATAACAATCAAAACAGAAAAAAGGTATACAGAAATTAGGGTGCAACCAAACCGCCGCGTATACGTAGTGACGTGTCGTATGCGTCACGTTTTTTACCGTTTCTTCATACATTTTGTTGCGATTCCGTAACGTCACTGTTTTTAAGCGGCGGTGTGGTCGCACCTTAATAAGGTAACAATAGGTGGCCTTATCGCTTCAGGCTCTATCGTTTTCATTACATCAGCTTTTCTTCGTAATTAATCACGATGATTGTGAACTAGACCATTGATATTCAAGCTTTAATATTAAGATTATTTTGCAACGGAGGACACAGCCTCTTTAATATTATTGTACTACTGCAATAATTTCATATGTATCGTTTTTTTTTTTTTTCATCATAATAATATTACTTACAGTATTGTTTCTCAGGCTACAGTGTTGTTTCTAACTCTTGTTGGTTTAACAAACAAACTTTTTAATGCTCTAATTTCAAACTCTTTATACTTTAAGGCTATATTCGACCAAAGTTTTTATTCCAGGAATGACACTACTAATAATGTCAAAACGCCATACTATTTTTGACATTAGTATCAGAGAGTAAATGTTATTCCTGGAATAAAAACTTTGGTCGAATCCAGCAGAAGTCTTACAAAAGAAAGTACCTGCCTAAAATGAATGGGATTTCAAGTTTTGGATAGGTAGGTATCTTAAATATCAGGTGGTACCTATGAAAATAATACCATTTTAATAGGAAGCTATGTGAAACCACTATACGCAAACTACTAAAATACTGTCATTGATTTTTTCTTAAAAAAATCCCTGTTAACGTGTTTTAAAAGAAGCTGCTTCTTTTAAAACACGTTAACTGCAGCAGCAAACGCAGCAAAGATTAAAAATTGCTCGAATTTCTTCGACATTCCTGTCGTATAATTTACATAACACACTTTCCCTTTGTGCAAAAATTAAGTCATAAAAGATTCCTGGTTTTTGAAATATTAACAAGTCTAATTAAGCTTTGTTCGTTTTTCTTAATTAGATGTAATTTAACACTGAGTTTGGATGAAGCTAAAATGCTCCGGATCGAAAGTTCCGTTTCCACATAAAAGTAACAATGAAATTTATTTGTGGACCCAATGATTTCTGCCGCAATTAGGTCATTATGCGAATTTGTAGGTACCTATATAACAGAAATTTTCTTTCATCCCGCGGGAACTTTGCTCTTTTCCGTGATGAGAAAGTAACATTTGTTAATCAGGGATAGTGTAAGTATTTTTCTAGGAGTGAAAAAAATACAAACAGCCAGGTGCGAATTGAACTCACGCGCCGAGGCTTACATACAAATTCAACATGTGAATGTAAATTTCAGAACGAGCCCAACTCCCAAGCAAAATGTAGGCAGCGTCAGGTCGTTTTATATTGGTTTTATACATCTTTATTGTGTTGCTTTAGATTCGCCAATTCATATTAGATAATACCTCTATAATTATATGGATTTTGTAGCTTCACTTAGTTAATTTATAATCGTCAATGTATTTTTCACAGAAATCAAAATCACAACCACTACGACGACGACAACAACGACAACAACAACAACGACAACCACTACCACCACAACCGCGGCGCCGCCAACAACAACCGAGTACATGCCGCCGAGTAAGTTTAATAACGTTTTATCTAGGGATGTCGACTGTGTAAATGTCGATTATATCTATGAAAGCAATTTACGATTATGACTTAGAGGATTATTTTGTTTCAGGGTTTGTGGTTCCTTTGCAACCGGCTGAGCAAAAGTTTTTCACGCCGGACGTTACAACATACGGTGAGAAATTATCATTATTTATCGTATCAAAGTACACATCACTTGATACACCATACTACATATCATCCTCAATCAGTAAATATCAATGTTACTAATTGCAATGATTCTTAGCTAAGTTTTTCAACAAAGTCCAGCCATTTGTGAGATTTTAGACTTAAAATAGAATAGACTTACCCCCTTATTCATAAACGCTCTATAGGCTTCTTCTAATCTTATCATTATCATCTGTGTAAGGTAAATGTCAAAGCGACAGACCAAGGACAAACGATTGCTAAGTTAGCAGAAGCCTACAGAGCATTTATTTATTAATAAGGGGGTTAAACACTAGTTAATATAGAAAATCTCCGCCGACGAGTAGCGACAAGCGAGCGTTTTTTAGTATGGAAATGTTGTCGCTTTTGTCGCCGGGCGACAAAAGTTCCATACTAAAAAACACTCGCTACTCGCCGGCGGTGGGACAAGTGCCTTAATATTTTAATGTATAAGTTGATGGCATTATTAATTGTTATATTTTTTCCTAGATACAATGCAAAATGTAATCGAGCAGTCTGTTCTTGACAACAACTGGCTACCAACAGCCGAGTCCACAGGCTCCACCGCCCATCGAGCCTCGCCTCTCCCCACTCTCGCCGCCCTTTCGGTGTTGCCTCATCTAAACTGTTTAATTTATAGTAGTTTTCAAGCATTATACTCGATAGTTGCCAGTAAGAATTACTCAAAATTACTGAAAGACGCGAGATGATAAGGTAACTTTTATTTAAATGGAAATCAGTGTCAATTTTACATTTTACACCATAGATAGTTGTTGTTTAGATAATGTCTGTTGCCGTGGACTTATTATTATTGAATCTGAAAATTATTTTATGTCCTGCTTTGGTTCGCTTCTGTAAGCTTTTATTACAAGATTGTGTAAAAAATAGCTGGTTTTATGAAGAGAAAAATTGATGACAATTAAATAACGGGGTGTTTTGAAACCACACTTAGTGAGAATATCATCCAAAGGGGATAACAGTCTTTATATAGGTACTATTTTACTGCTCGATTAATAATTGTCGTTAAACCTCTTACTTTCAACACAAATTTCCACCATTTATTTTCGTGTGATATTTTTTTGGGTGTTTTCGCAAATAGGCCCCCAATTTGTTTTCCCTTCGATAAACATAGATGCACTGGAGTGGCATCAAATACAGCCAACAAGTTATCAATTTGTTTTTTTTTTACATTTCCTCTAATTTCAGTGAGTTTTGTTTGGAAAGAAATTGAAACATTATAATAGGTACTTATAATTATGTTCGTGTCTTACTAATGAGTATAAAGTCCGGAGTATTTTTTTGTAAATGAATCGAGCTACAGATAGAGGTGTCTTGAAATAATAACGTAACATTTGACGATATCCTCACAGAGTGCCTATTTCAAATAAACGTAGAAAAAAACTAAAGCCGCTTTCAGCATGATCGCAAAAATAAATAACCCATTTCCATTTGATACTGTTTGTCAAGAATATTACAAGTTTCTGCGAATCGGTGTTACGAAAACCAATTAGTTGAGCTAAGAATGGCATTTTTCGTTTTTACTGCATTTAAAGGATTAAACGTTTTTAAACTAATTCAAAAAGAACTTGATGTAAATTTTGTAATTAAGTTGTCGTCGGTGCAAGTGACAGCTGATGACTTGTTTCTTTGTGAATTGATTACAATTTTGATTTAAATGAAAACGATGAAATTTCTCCGTACACCACGATTATTAAACACTTTCTTTGAAGCCAATTAAAGGTAGCTCCTGTCTGTACTATAAAATTAAATATTTGCCATGTGAAAAGCTAATCACTCCTTACCTAAGCATATCAGTAACAATGTATAAATCGATAACATATTGTTAATGTACATAATACATAATAAATAAAGAATACCTACTTAAATAAACTTAATTAAAAACGAATTAATTTTGGCATTCATTCCGAAATTTAAGCATTGTGTAAAAGGCTGATTACTTATTTAATTAGTAGCTACGTTTGATACATTTTGCAACATTTTTTTTTGTGGAAACAACCAAAATGTAATTTACTTTACTGAGTTAAGCTTCATTAAGTTTTAACAACAATTCAGTTAACCGTAAATTTATTCGACTTATTTGAGTTTCTGTGTAACTGATGTCACTACACGAGGCTACGGTAAAAATGAGAATCTTCAGGATATTTCGTAAAATTCGTGCTTTGGTTACATGATCAAACGTTCTTTTCAATATTCGAAGAAATATGATTACGAGATTCAAATCCATTCTTCGCACGAGTGAAATATATTTGGAATATAAACATGGCCGATTTGTTCATCCATGTACATCACACATATCGCACGCGATCTCTGAGGAACCTTAAGTAACAAATTGACAGTGATATGTGATATCGCTAACGAAAACGTTAAAAATTTTGAAGATCGATTATCGTGATCGTGTCAAGCCCAACACCACTTAGATTTTCTAAATGAATTACGTCCGTGTAGTCAACCACGTGTGACACCTACGAGTATGAGCAAAAGTCAAGCTACGATTTCCTGCCAAGCCTGTGATTGTCTTCGGCGACTTTCGCTTAAAACAGTGTTTCTCGACCTGTCATCATCCGAACCCTGGACAGAGGCGTCTTTACTTATGGTGCAGGGTGTGCGGCGCACACGGGCGCCGGGTCTAAGGGGGCGCCGAGCGCCCTCTTATGCGACACCTCCAAAGATGAGTCGCTCGCGGCGCCGGCGCTCTCAATGACCCTGCGCCCGTGTTATGGCACCAGGGTACTGGTTGCACACGGGCGCCACAAGAGCTAGAGACGCCTCTGACCCTGGGGGTCCGCCAGTGTATCTATAGGGAGCCGCAGTCTCAATTAACATCAGTTAACAATAAGAAGTACCAAAACGCCATCAAAGCGCGTAATACTAAGCTTTGAACGTTTTTTTATTAGAGGGAACTAACTGTTCTTGATTTACTTGGGGTGAAAAAGATCAAGAAATGTTGGTTTAGAGTCATACTCCTAGGGAAATGGGGGAGGGGTAAGAAGCAACCGCGTTCGGGTCCTTCGCTTCCCCAGCTATCAATTCCTCAAAGTTCGCGAACTTTAACATCTAGTCTGGTTGTATGGCCTATCTGCCTTTGCCAAAGTATGGTAAAGAAGTTGTAATGATGAAATGTTTTTTATCTGTACTGTATTTGAGTTACGATTGCTTGTCACGTTTGTAATCGTTATTTAGTTCTAGGGAAATGTTATGTAAATATCGCAAGCTTAGAAATAAATCAGTTTTATTACCATACTACGATCTAGACAGGTTAAACTTAGGTTTAAGTTTATAAGTAAGCAAGGAGTGTATATAGTGGAAATAAATAATAAAAAACGATTTCTAATTGTGGTTGTTTTATTATTTATCTTACGGCATTTTTTTATATAGTAAAAGAAGCACAAAAATATAATTTTGATAATTTCCCTCACTGCTGCACAAGCCAAAAGGGTCTCTAAATATCTATAATACCTATATATAGTGGATAAAACTCAGAGAAAAGCCAGGAACATGAGAAACAGCTTTCGAAGTATCACTAAATATTATTTTGAAACTAAAATTTATTCCGCATATTCGTAGGCTTTAAATATACATGCATCCAATTTAACTCCTATCTCCATGTCAGAGCACGCCAGAGGCTTGCAATGCGAAAGGACCGAAAATTAAACTTTTATTAAAAAAAGATACCCCCCAAAGTCTTTTATTTCAAGAATATTACCTGAACTGGTCTGCTTAAACTCGTTTGTATACACATAGCTATTGAACTTTTTGAAGAATCTCTTTGCCGAGGTTTCAACACGATAATGGACTTAGGTTGGACGTACAGTCTTTCTAATCGATGTTTGAACGAACTTATACCATGCAGGTGTTCCTTGTTCTACATATAGCCGCCAGTTTGTAAAATAATTATATTAAATGGTTAGAAGCTCATTTTACAATAATAGCTAACAAGAATCTGTAGAAAGCTATGCATTCTATCTTGTACTTTTAAATAGACAAGCATATTTTGTATGCTTATAGCAAGTTTCGAGGCGAAAAATTGATTAAGCTGGATCTCAGGTCACAAAAAACAACTGTTTACGAATTTCACTCATCCGCAAGGTACTCATAAACATATAAAAATATATACAAAATATATATATAATACTTACGACAAAACAAAAAGAAGGAACGCTCTGTATGAAGCCGGGTCACTAAAGCCGGGTGCTCATTAGCGAGCTGTAACCGTAGTTGTTACACGATACAATAACCAAAAACAAAATAAAAATGTTCAAATACCTACTATAATTAAAAAGAAATAGAATTCGACACCAGGAGAAAGTCAGAGGCTTAGGACTTTCAATGGAAGCAGATATGTATTGTTTGAGTTTGAATATTTTAAAAAGATTATGTAGAAGTATAGGTTATATCGAAGAGGGTTATCGACATCATAAAATCACGATAAATATTAATACTTTTAGACCCTAAGAATCGATTCAGAAGTGAATTTGTTACATTAACTAACAATCGTTGTCTAGAACTCACCGTGCTGTAGGGCATTTAAACAAACGTAGCCGTGAAATTGTTGTCAGTAGGTATTTAGAAATGAGTCTCAATTGAATGCTGGAACAGGGCCGCACTCCACGGGTGCCTAAACATTTCATGCTCTAGGAAACAAACATAAAAGTACATCAATATCATGTCAATTATATCGTCTGCCTCTTTACGGTTAGCTTTAAACGTAATAAACGTATTATCTATCTAGGATATATCCATTTTAGTGTAATGGGTTCATGCAAGGGGTGTTTAGCGGCGCGATTGCCCCATGGCGTCCCTTATCTGAGCGCAGCGTTCGGCGACTCTTTGTAATGCAAATCTTGGAGAACACAATTAAAATGTTAATTAATTTACAACGGCATAAAATTGTGCGGTCGCCTATTTACTGGCCATGTAAAAGTATAATTTACAAAACGGTTGCGAGATGTTTTAAAATTTTAATTAAGAGACGTGGCCTGAATAATCCGATCTCTTTATTTGAAATGTACAGTTGAATAAAATGAGCACTGCGCCACAGATTCAACTCCTGATGTGAGCTGATATTGTTTTTGTCTAAAAGAGAACTCACCATAATGCTTTAGTTAGATTCTAATAATCATACCGATATTATTTTTATTTAGTTATTGTCAAAGTATTAAGTCCTTTTAATAATTACTTTTATTTTGTTTATGGAATTCAAATAGGTAGGTATGATTAGGATCTATCGATATTCATGCATTAGCAGATTTAAAACTAGGTAGGTACTTACACCTCAAAATCTAATGTCAACTGGGAGAATGTTATGAGGAATAGCCTCGCCTTCTTTTATTTCGTCTAAGCCTACTTTCGTAAAAATAATACCTACCTAATTATTTTAAAGTTAAACAGCGTCCTGAATTTAAACTCGTTTAAAAACTGAAAATATATGCAAAATTCTGTATCCAGTGTACATTTTTAGAAATGCTGATTGTAAGCCCCGACAGAGCATGATTCAATCTTAGCATTTCTGGTTGTGAGGATAAGATTTACTGCGGTACGTTGCCGTGTATTTTACAAGTTAAAATTGTGTTTTCCTAATGCATTTAAACGTTGCAATGAGATAAAAGCATCTGTTCAAGTCTTAATATAATAAAATTACTTTAACAAATGTTTTTATATTATTTGTAACGTATATAATATAATGGTAAATTGTAATTTATCTCGGGGACACTGACTTCGAAAATCTAAGATTTTTAGTTTGTTTCGTTATCAAAACTAAAATCGTTAGACACTTAAGTAATAGATTTATTTAACCTGCCATAATCGTTAACGTTTATCGAAGAAACGAAATTCAAGTCACTCACAATGAATTGTGTATCTATCAATACCCTTCGAAAGATAACTTTCCACTGTAAATATTTCAGAAAATCTTTTAGCAAAAGTTAGTTCATGGTTTCGCATTACAACGAATAGTATTTACATAATTATCTGATCAATGATTTTTATTTGAGAAATAAGCCGATCGTGATCAACAGTTGGCTGATTGGTTGTTTGTAAATTGAATCTGCGTACCCATTACTTTATTCGTAAGTACAAACTGTAGTGTGATATTTTAATCATTTTTGGGCGTAAATGGCATTGCAGCCACATCAAAGCTCATTTTCATGTCTTTTTTATGAAAATGAAAATTTTGACGGTAAAATACACACCAGGCAGTATACCAAAAGTATAAAACTAATGTCGTACTAACTGGGATCCCTCTATTTCCCATAATTTCATTTGTACTAATTTCATTTGCCATAATGGTCACTGGCTATAACCTTCATTTGCCCTAATATCACATGCCATAATTTTTGAATGCCATAATACTCAAACGTCATAATGTTCAACATCCCTAATATTAGATACCATAATATCACTTTCCATAATTTTTACTTTCCATAACTTTCAAAATCACTAATATTTCATGCCATAACAATCATTTGCCATAATTAAGGAAAAATCAGATCCAGACTGTTGAAATTTACTGCTACCGAAACACGGTAGGTTCGTTAGGTTTCTTGCGACCCTCAGAGCTGAAATAGAAGCATCTCTAAGGGCTCGGGGGGCTCGGGGGTCAAAGCCCCCCTCAATAGCCACATGCCTGGTCAATTAATTAGGTTAGGTTAGGTTAGAATGGCGTCAAGGCGTGAAGCGCCAAAACTAGGCGGAATAGGAGCTCCGCGAAGCGGAGCTCCGTCGGCTTCGCCTCAGGGTCATTCAGTTCATATTTATGTTTCAAAAAGTCAAAGTCAAAGTCAAAAGTCAAAAGTTTATTTTGCAAGTAGGCCGCCGAGGGCTCTTTTACATGTCTTTTTTGAATCTACCAGCGCATTCGGAAAGACCATCATTGCCAAGAAGAATGCGCCGTAAGAAACTTGGCAGAAAGTCATTTTTTCAAAATAAAATAGATTTACAATAGTACTTAAATTCTACTTAACTTACCTAATACAATTAATACATTTTATAAAAGGGATGTAAAAGGTCCCTAAGTTAAGTCCGTACCTTAAATTACATTGGTCTATAGTAGAGATGTATAAAGTCTCTACTGGTCAAAGCGAAACAAAATATGCGATAATGATAAGAAAGAGAAAGCAAAAGCAAAAAGTGAATAAAAATAATATAAGTTCAGTGGAGGTGTAAAACGCCTCCACCGTCAAATAAGTTAATTGGAGATATATCCAATGTCGATGAGAAAAAGAGCAAAAAAATATATTATATATAATAAAAAATATGAAATATGCATTTCATGTCAAGTAAGTAACTGATAAGCTTTTGGATTCCGAAGGCAAGCTTACGTCTGCCGCCCCCAATGTTGGCTCACACGCGCTCATGTCATGCTCTGAAAGCAGAGCGGTACCGAGGGCATGTATCACTTCCGTCCCCACAGGCTCGCTATGGGGACGTTTTAGGAACTTCGACGCTGCTAGCCTGTAACTAGACAGTAAATGAAAAAATAAAACAACAAAAGAAAACGGAAATCCATCGGTTTGTTTCTACACATGTCATCACATCTGTTAAACGTAGATAATTAACACAACCCGTAGTAAAAAAATAACATTTTTAATTAGTTATTATTATTATTACAAGAATCAAAATTCTGGGTTTTTTATGGCAAATAATTATTATGGCATTTGAATTTTATGGCAAATGATATTAGGACAATTGATAATAGGAAAAACGAAATTTATGGCAAACGTATCGTTATGGCACCTGAAAATTATGGCAAATGAAAATATGGCTAATGATCATTATGGCATATATATCGTTATGGAATATAAAATTATGGCAAATGAAATTCGGGCATGTGAAATTAGTTTATATGAAATTCGGGCAAACAATAGAGAACCGTAAACTTTCATGATATTTCAATCTACGCACCTTTTCATTCTATACTAATATCTGAATGTATTATATCTGAAAGGAAACCAAATTTGACATCCTTACACTGACTGAAAATTGATTGGTCCCCAATGACCGCGGCGGCCCTGAAATACGATACTTCAATAGAATCCAAATCGTTTCAAATTAATCAACTTAATCATTTTATTGGTTTATTCATCCGATGTATAAAAATTATGATATGAAATTTTAACTAAATAAACAAATTATTCCCATGACACAGATTACAAACGGGACGAGAGAAGCACCAAATAAAAACACTGTGACAGCCATAACTGAATAAAATAGAATAGACTAGAATATTTTTTTTTATTTGTTAAACATAGGTAGATTACAAATTACAAGATCTTATGACATTAAGTACCCTCCATGAAGGCATAATCATCAAAAGAATCATCAGACACCAACAATTATAAGTTCTCTTGCTCGTAAGAATGTTCTACTCGCAAAATATTAATTTGGTGAAAGTAAAAGCTGGTTGATGAACACAAAATATTTACCTTGCAACTCCGCTACTTTTTTTTTCTAATGCCATATAAAACACATAAATCTCACAAACTTATCCCTAACACGACACAAGCGCAGCAAAGTAATAAAATAATATCGAAATTGAAAAACAAATTATCTAACCACTAAAAACTAAAATAGCCTTGCCGTTGACTAAACTCACGCCTGATGCCAAACAAAGATGTGGCCCGAGAAGGAGCTCACTTGCCTAGTAAAATATTAATCCATGTGCCTATTTTCATATTAATATATACTTACTTCTTATAAATACTTCTTTTGGAAAAATCACTGTACTCTGTAAAAGAGTACAGTGAAATGAATTTTTCCTGACATTCAATGTTCATTTGTACTTTGTACCATATTGTTTTTCATTTTTATTTATTTTTAATGTGTGACATTTTATCGCATTTTATTGCATAATTTTATTATATACTGTTTTATTTTATTTTTTATTTTGTAATCACTGACATTGAATTTGACATTTATTTTTTGATTGTAATTATTATTGGATTTCTGATTTCTATTTTTTTATTTTTTATTTTATTGTTTTTATTTTATTTACAATTGACGATCTTTTTGTGACTTTCTTATGTTTTGACATAAAAATATAATGTAATTTACAAATCGAAATAAATGAATCTAATCTAATCTAATCTAATCTAATAGAAAGAAAAGCAGATAAGCTTTACCTAAGCAAGCTGGGAAAAGTAAATCAGCCGTGTTATGCATCGTGGCTACTCGAAGACGGGCGATAACATCTCAGCTTTGTCCGTGTCTCGACAATATCTTATTCAAGACTGGGATAAATGTACCTTCTGAGATCGTGAGTCGACTACGGGAAAATGTACGACTTCATTTGCGTACGTAGTAGAAGTAATGTACGTCTTAACAGCCCCCGTCGACTTTTCTGGCATTGCGTGGTAACGTTTGATTGGATGATTCATGTCTAACGTAATTCACCTCGGTTTTACGATGACGAAGATATGGAGATCTGCGTCAATCTTTTCCTTCGCCTTTCAAAGTTTATCAGTGGATGCTATTGTTATTGGATCTATAGCGTGATTACTTTTGATATGTTCCCGATATTTTGAAAGAAAGAAAACATTTATTCGTGATATAGCATAAATTGTAAAAAAAGGAAAAGAAGTAAAAACATGAGAACATACAACATCACGAAATGGTCCCACCTCAGCAAACAACAAACAAAACACAAAGACGAAGTCAGATTGAATCATGAATATCATGATGTAGTAAATGCAATCACGATATTCAAGATACATGCGATTGCATCGAAATATCTATGGCTCTCTCAACGCAATCGCGGTCTAGATCCCATAGAAAGCAAGTCTAATGATACGCCTTTGTCATTAAATTTAGCAGAACGTATTTAACACAAACCATCTGCCACTGATGAGAGCGAGCACCGACAAAACACCCCTCACCTTGCCCTATACTCCGAAATTCGATTTTCGAAATTCGTTTCGTGCCGTTCCGCTCTCACTAATAGTTATTAATTTGAGAGTGAGAGGGACAGTGTGATACGAACTTCGAAAACCGAATTTCACAGTAGCCCCCTCACAGATTCACGTGCCGGTGCAATATCAAGGGCCTGGGTCAGATTTGATAGGTCACTGAACCTTTTGTCAGTTTGTTGAGTTCAGAATAATATTCGATGGTGTAATTAAATACAGGTACTCATGTGTAAATGATTTTGATGGAGAGAATACGTGAAAATTTCGGTCACAACTGCAGCAGAGTCCAATGACTACATAAGAGTTTGATTTGTAAGGGGTAATGTTTCTTTTCTTCGCTCAATAAAATAAAATTATATGTTTTCTAATCCTGCTGATATGGGAGCAAAAAATCCTTACATGCTGGTCTAAATAGGAGCAAAGAAAAAACATAAAATGTACCAGTTGCTTCCCTTTCCGCACTGATGGTAAAAGCCCATCTAGGGAATCGGCGCAAATCACAGGAATCATGTTATAACATGACGCCTATAGGCGATGCGGCTAGCAACCCATCGCTATTTTGATTACCCTTTCCACCTATACGTACGCGCACAATCATGCTAAAAGTGGCCTTACAAGTCTCGTCGGGCGAATATTCGGCGTTTTTTCGGCGTTTTTTTTATACCATTAAGAGATGATGCTGAGACTTAACTTTTTATGACAATGAAATACAGTATCGATGCTGCATATAGCTTATCCAGCGTTGTTGCGGCTTGTCCTTCTGTTAGGATAATAATTGTGGGACGACAATGACGCATGAACCGAGCGGTCGAAACGCTTGAATATTGGCCCCGTTACCCTAGGCTCTGCCTACCACGTAAGAGATAAAGTTGTGATTTATGTATGTATGTATGTTTTCTACATATTAACGATCCCTACAATTGCCATTATATCCACGCATTTTATTAATCAGAAGCACTTTTACTACGTACCGATACCCCGTTACCCCTCTAGTGGGTAAGTTCCTAAGTAAATTTTAGTTTAGTTTACTAAAATGCTTGAAACTTGGTGCCAATTTTCAAAACAGAAGAATTTCAGAAATAGGCTACAATAAAAAAAAATCTTAGTTTTTTTTCCATGGATCTACTCAGGATCAATAGCACTAGCGATTCTATATAGGGAAAAAAATTGTCCTGAGGTCAGTTTTGTTACTTTTTATACATTAATGTTTGAAGGCAACAAAACCGATACTATTTTTTGTAGGAAAAACTGGGAACATTTATTTACGCCATTATAATCGATTGATCCTGAGCAGATCCATGCAAAAAAAAATTAAAATCAGAGAAAAAAGCATTAAATTGTTATACCCTATTTCTGAAATTCCCCAACAACACAATTTGAACAAGCACAAGCTAAGTATAAGATTTTGAACAATTCACTAAATAACAATGTATTTCTCTTAGCGTTTTCCTTTTGAAACAATGACGAAAAGTCGAGTCTGTGTTTTAAAATGTTAGAAACTAAAAATTGTAACTTCAGAAACTTATTTTAGGTACTTCTGCTCTTACAATCTAGAAGCTTTGTGCGTGGGAGGTTAATAAAATGAAGTAGATACTTCATTTAATTTACCTCCTAAATTGATTGTTTTCTGTCCAAAAAATGTATTGCAGAAATGGATGGATAGCCCATATTACCAACTATAGCAGATGAGTAAGCCATCGAATTTTTCTATCTGAACCAGCTTTCGCGTGACCTTGTTACTAAGCGATTTTCTGTCGCTAAGCGCGTAAAAAGCCTTCGCGAATAAGGATAAAAAGAGTCAAACATTTCCAACGCTCCGTATCAACGGTCGGCTTTAAACTATACTCAAACAAAATAAATTAAAAGACAAATCCACTACGTCTGTTTACGTACAACTTAGGCACAACAGAGCATGTAGCAGCCCTGAGTTCACGCGTCTCTTTCATTTAAATCTAGTAAGAACGGGATAAAAGTGTTAAACAAGGGTTATGTCGTGCTTTCGAGCGGCCCGCCCGCAACAGTACCTTTTCGCGTCAATAATAAATACACGTCCAACGCAAAGGGATGGATAATTGTTCTATTTGTTGGGAACGGGTTGAGGAGGGTCGATGGCCACTCGCCCTTGTAATTTATTTATTTGGAGGTGTAGGAGTGACACGTACCGCCCGTATGAACGACGGTGATTAGCCATGCCACTGTTGACAGGATAGGTTTAGACGCCTATTTCGGAGGGATGTTTTGAAATTTTAGTACCACACGGACACAGGGTTATTGTTTGTTATGCCCGAAATAGAAGGGCCGAATAGGTAAGTATTGTAGGCAGGTAAGCTGATTAAGAAATGACGTTGAATTCGGTACGCATTTATAAATACCCTGTGCGTAACAAACGTGTAGAATGGCAACAGAATCGTAATAATCGGGGAGTTGTTATCTAAGTAAATTATATAAATATTATGGGTCTGCAAGGGAACAATAGCGCATGCCCTTTCATTCTGAGAAGAGACCTGTACCCAACAGAGAGTTCTTTATAGAGATGATGATGATGACATATATATCGCGGAACACTTTACTGTAACTATTTATTTAGTAGCGCAAGCTAGTAGAACTTTAACTACACAAACTAGACCTTTTTTACTTTGGGGTGCTTCAGAACATTTTCAACAAAGATTTCGAATAAAACTCAATTAATCTGGCGCCGTGTTTCAGCCTGGCTAGGGTTACATCTAGGGTAACCACTCGATATTATTTCTAAGGACATTTCTTAACTCTGACTTCTATCCAACCTTTTTAATTAGCCCTTAGGCCCTTATTCCCGTAACACATACGCGTATAATTTTGCTACCTAATCATATTTTGAACTAAAAATTCCAGACCAGATCCTATCTAAACCACCCCACAAATGGGTTTAATTCTTCAGACTTGTTTATTGGCCGAAGTGCTCTAGAGAGCTGTTAAAGTAGCTTTGAGTAAAAAGAAACTCTATTTAATTTCGTAAGAGGTAGAGCTCGGTTCTAATAATTTGCACGAAATTATATACTAAGTTATTTTCCACGGGATATCATGAGCTCCCGAAATCATCTCCAGCTTATATACGTCCCAATGCTGGACACAGAACTCCTCTCAGAATGAGACGACTGCAGTGTTGGCAGGCCTCCCACGAGGTGGACCAACGACATCGTGAATTGTGCGGAAAACCGGTGGATGCAGTAGCGAGTTGTCGTTCGTTCAACAGTGGACGTCTTCAGGCTGATGATGATGATGACACTCGCAATCTCCTAATATTACAGGTGCCCATGAATGGTGGTCCACCATCAGGTGAGCTTGATTGCTTGTCGTCGTACTTCATAAAAAAATAGCCGGTCTTTTCTACGGTTATCCTCTAAAGGTGTTCCTACAGGCTGTAATAAAATCGTCCCGTGTAGAGACGCCAGTATTTCATTCTGGGAGTTGTTTGAGCTAGCAATGTGCCAGTTTCTTAATAGTTTGCGTTATTTATGGGCCCTGGAGTGTCGGCATCACTTACAAAGTTGCCAAAATGTACGTGGAATTATCCACGGTAAAGACTACATCCAAAATGATACCATCAAAACGGTTGCGATATATTGCAAAAGTCGTCGTCTTGTTAGTAACAAGTCGGTGCATAAAATCACTAAAATACATACAGGATGCTTTTACTAACAGCAGCGGAAATTATCTACAAAGTTAATTAATGCAATATTTTCATAAAAAGCTGCTACGAACATAGTAATATTTCTCGCCCGACCCTAGCAACTAGATTTACAATAAAAACAACGTTACATTAAAGCCAGTGGAAAGCTACTCGTCACAGTTGATCTTTTTATGTTGGCAAGACGGTATTTTAGAGGGAAAAAATCTCATAAATTACGTTGGGCTGCCTCCGTTTAGTAGAAACTCTGCTAGGTAAATGGGGTGAATTTCGCTTCCCCGGACATTAACTAGACGAGGCTGCGGCGTACGTAAAGATGATAACAATAAAGTTTAAGAAAGGTAGCCATAAATAATGGTTTCAACTTATCTTACCTTTAGTAGATATTGTAGAGTCGATTGTGTTAACAATTTAACTTTTACACGTTTTATATTTGGTATTACTAGGCTACAATTGGAATCAGATTGAAAGACTAAGATCTGAACGAAATGTGTATGAAATGAAAGATCTTTCAATCCACTAAAATTCTAATCGCGGTCTAATGGTACGTACCTGATTCTTTATTTTTTTGGGTTCCGTACCTCAAAAGGAAAAAACGGAACCCTTATAGGATCACTTTGTTGTCCGTCCGTCCGTCTGTCAAGACCCTTTTTCTCAGGAACGCGTGGAGGTATCAAGCTGAAATTTATATCAAATACTCAAGTCTACTACTCCTTGGAGCTGTGAAAAAATCAAACTTCTAAGCCAACGCAATCAAAAGATACAGCTGTTTATACCGCAAATTTCCGCAAATTTTCGACTTTCAAGGGAATCAAAACCTACAGGGTACTTCCCGTGAACGCAGAATCTTGAAATTTGGTATGAAGGTAGGTCTTATCTTATAGCACAGATTAAGGAATAATTGCGAAAACCGTAAATATGTATGTATGTCTGTATATATCAGTGACCAATATAAAGTGACCCCACACTGTGTACATTTTGCTTTGGAGCAGTGCTCTGCTTACACTGGTATATAAATATTTATAGATAATGGTACGGAGCCCTCGGTGCGCGAGTCCGACTCGCACTTGGCCGGTTATTTTTATTATTACGATTACAGGATTTCTTGAAATATGTTCGATAATTAAACAATACAATATCATTGTATAGATTGATCTCAAAGTACAAGATACTGTAAACGGTGTAACGTTTAGGGGTCCATAGCACGTATGTCTGTCAGAGATCTGCAAATGAAAATGTGATGCCAAAAACTGATTATTTTAATGAGTACCTACTAGCAATAGAATTGACTGTGGCAACCCTGGAGTTTGTTATTGTGTACTTAGAGCGGGTCACAATAAGTTAATTTAACATAACCAACGATTTTAACGTATAGGTAATTTGAGAAAAACCCTCATCTCCAGCCTATATCCCTTAGATGCATGATTTCATATTTTTATTTAGAAAAAATAAATGTAATGGGAAAATACAGTTTAAATACGGGAAAAATATTTAAAAAAATCATAGTCCGTTTTTTGACATATATTTTTGGAAAAAAAAGATGGTATCAAATTTGATACACCATGCAGTAAGTGTAGAAACAAAACACAATTTTGTTCCAGATATCAGAAGTGAAAAAATACGTAAAAATTGAAATGGTGAAATCTAGACTCATTATATCTGGTTGGTAATTAGTATATCACTATTGAACCGTACTTGATTTTCGCAAAATGGCAAAGACTGGTCTTTCTATCGAAGATTTTGGGTATTTATAAGCACGAACGAACTATGAGTAGGTACTGGTTGATGGCCCTTCCTCATTTATCACAGGCGGATCTGGAGAGACCTCAGTGATTACAGGATCTACTAATATATTTTGTTCATCTAGAACACCTGGATTATCTTCTACCTCATCCTCCTCGAGTGCTGCTTGCAGTACTTTAGGTGTCGGAAAAAAACCAGATCATCACCATCGGACTCTGCTCCTCACCTTCTGATATTTCTCCGCCTCCTAATTGTGCCAGCAGGTCTTCTATATCCCTATCTTTTAAAACTTTATGATAAACCATCCTGTGGAAACATTAAATCAAAGAACATGTATAACCTTGTGTATAAAATGTTTTTGTTTTAAAAAAAAGCTTCATGCATGGAGTACCGTTTATGATACCAACTAATAAGACGTTATTGCATGGAGTATCATTTTCGATACCGACAAAAAACCTAAGATTTTAGCGAAACAAGGCAAATATCGCAAAAACGCACATATTGTCCATCAAATATAGACACTTACCTTCCTTATACAGATTTTTCCAGGTAAAAATAGCACTACACTTATCAGATATTCAGAGATCAAAACTTTGAATTTCACTTGACGCAAAAAATTGCCGCCTTACTAGGTGTTTTGACGTTTAGTGAAAAAAAATATGGCGATTTATGGTAGCCTGTTTTTTTTTGTGCAAGTATTCAAACAAAAGTAACGTTATTCAGCCAAAAATCAAGTGATAGAAAAAACAAACAGATTTTAGAACGAAGCAAAGACATGGTATCGTTTTTGATACCGTATGCATCTAAGGGATATACGTCCCACTGCTGGGCACAGGCCTCCTCTCAGAATGAGAGGGCTTGGGCTATAGTTCCCACGCGGGCCCAGTGCGGATTGGGAACTTCAGGTTTCCTCACGATGTTTCTCCTTCACCGAAAAGCTCATGGTAAATTTCAAATGAGATATCGCACATAAATTCCGAAAAACTCAGAGGTGCGAGCCCGGGATTCGAACCCACGACCCTCTGCTTGAGAGGCCACAGGTCAAACCACTAGGCTACCACGGCTTTTTTAGCACGGCACGGAGAAAAACCCTACGAAATATTATATCAAAATTAACGGTTTTAGTTAACGTTATTGTTAAAGTAACTTGGTGCACCTCACGTTTACTTAATTATTCTTCATCGGTGATCAATAGTAGACATTGTCGATGATCCATGTCTACGTAAATAACAAATACTTACTCTGGTGCGAGTTAGAGCTCAAATCGAAGATTCTGTCAGATTTTTAAACCACTTTGCTGAATATTTACGACAGCAAGTTATGCTTCGTACAAAATATCTGAAGGCTATTTTAAATTAATGAATTCTTTTATTAAAAACGCAATAACAAAAACGTAGTCTGAAACCAAACAAAAACCAAAACTCTTGGTTGCTCGCTCCAACAAGACGGTCATTAGTTGAATGTAAATATAATTTGAGGAAGGAAATTTTAATTAAAATCACAGTTGCTTCGTTCACGAGGAAATTCCTTTAGCATCCATCTATTTTCTTTAAAGTCATATTCAAGCGGCAGCACTGATAATAGCGATAATGGGAAAGTTATACCGTTTTCATAACAACATTTACGGGCAAACGTGGAGAGATAAAAAAGAATTTATGTCGTGTTACACCAGTTGGCGGAATCACAATATTATTGAGTCGCCGAAGAAAGAAAGTTCGGGTGCCGCATGCATGTGATCGAGCCCTAACCCACAGAAGTGGCGAGGAAACTTCGATTAACTTTTTTTGCCCCGGTTTGCTCACACCCGCGCGTGTGTGAAGCCTTTAATGGTTTCATAGTAACATAATGTTTTGTTGGACCCTGCAACGAAGCTTTATATAAATGCGCTTACAGTTACTATGAGACGTGACGTGTTTTAATTTGGAGTTGTGTTTACAAAGTTAATGTATTTAAACTGGTTTCTGGAATATGTCAGCAGGTTGGGTTAATTTGATTAGACGCCATGTTAATGTTTTTCTAACGCCGTACACTTTGCATATCGAGCAAAGTAAGGAATCTTTCGTCAACTAATATTTAAAAATCCTGAAAAACATGCTGAAATGCTAGTCTGGGCGTGAAGAAAAAACATAGAATGTACCGCTTCTCTTCCAGTGCATGGCGAATCATGTTGTAGGCGATGCGGCTATCAACCCATCACTATATTGATTCCCCTTTCCGCCTATACTCCCACAATCATGCTAAACGTGGCCTTTAGGTCTTATTACCTTAGGCTCTGTCTACCCCGTAAGGGATAAAGACGTTATTTATGTATGTATATATGTATATATTCAGACAAACTAACCTAACAACCTGCAGAAGTATTTTGAACCAATTTTGGGACTGGACGAAGTAGTGGCATAATAAAGAATAAAATAATTATGTTTGCATTGAATGTCCAACTCATTTAACGAAGCTTCAGAAACACCCATGAACACAGCAATTTATAAATATTTGATATATAATTTTGTGATCATTTTCTCAATCAAAAAAACAGTTTTATTTCTCACTTTTCGTGTAATTATTTCATCTGCAGAACATTGTTAAACTTTCCATACTTCAGTAAATTAAAAGTTACTATAATAATTCTCGTTCACAATTATGAAATAATTTTTCGTCAATTATTTACTTCAACAGAAATTCATTACGACTTTTCAAAAAGATTAATACTCATAAAACGATACAAAGCAAGCGTCGATTTTTAACGAAGAGCGAGCGTAAAATTTAAAACCTCTCATTTCATCATAAATTTAAACATATCACAAGCATTATTGATATAGCTGTGGAATGAGTTGCTGGGGCTCGG
The DNA here is from genome assembly GCA_963854515.1 of Pandemis heparana. Classification (NCBI taxonomy): domain Eukaryota; kingdom Metazoa; phylum Arthropoda; class Insecta; order Lepidoptera; family Tortricidae; genus Pandemis; species Pandemis heparana. The sequence goes on along the minus strand of OY978020.1, from coordinate 3,824,310 downwards.
ATCGCTCGGTTAATTTATTTCTGTGATACATAAAATGAACGTTCCGGTGGCCATTTATCTTATTCACTTTACACAAGAGCGTGACTCGGTCAGGTTCTACATTTTAATTTGGCCCGTGGTTTAATATGTCAGTCGGGCTGGTTCTGACGAAAACGTGATCATTTTTCATGAGGCCGTGAAATATAAAGCGAAGTCATTTAATTGGTGGACTCTGTTGCCTTAGAAATGTGAAGCCATCTTTTGCTAGCAACACGAATAGAATGCTATATCTGTTCCGATGATAGCTGATACAGATTTACGGACCAACCTTTATTGAAGTACTATCTGTTGCCAGCGACTTCGTCTGCAAAGAATTCGTTCATCGCTATCCCGCGGGAACTACGCAATTTTCCGGGATAAAAAGTAGCCCATGTGCTATTCCAGACTTTTCTCTATCTATGTGCCGAATTTCATCCAGATCCGCTGGGCCGTTCTGGCGTGATTCAGTAACAAACAAATATCCATCCATCCATCCATTCATCCATACTTTCGCATTTATAATATTAGTTAGATGGTTAGTGGTAGAAATCGCTATTAAGCGATTATACCGCCTATTGTAGGTATACGTTGTTCTTTGTTTCTGTATTGTTTTGAACTGATTTGTGGTGTTCAATAAAGAGTATTTGTATTGTATTGTTGTAATTTTCATAATTACTATGATTACCTAATATCAAATTTGCTTCAAGATGAAGCGACGCAATTCCAGTGCCAGTACTTTCACCAACAGTCGTATCCTCTTATTCATAAACGCTCTATAGGCTTCTGTTAACTTAGCAATCGTTTGTCCTTATCTGTCACTTTGACATTTACCCTTCACAGATAAGGACAAACGTTTACTAAGTTAGCAGAAGCCTTTAGCGTTTATGAATAAGGGGATTACTCTATACGCCGCAACATAGCAGTGCAAGCACTGGTTGCTTGGCGACACGATTAGCGAGTAAGACAGTGGTAACGAACACTCCGGGCGGACCTTGCCCGAGGCCCTACCATACGCAAAGGCATGCTTTTATGAGAATATGAATCTGGCACGGCAATGATTGCATGATAAATAAATCTCATACATTAGCACCTCGTCTCCGCACCCCGTCGCAGAGACGTGATGTATTTCGTTCGCGCTTCGACGCCATTTTGCAAAAGAAAACAACTTGAAGGCGCTTTTTTGGATTATAAAACAAACGGGCTTTTATTCAAAGGTTTGTAATTACGTTTTTAGGGTTCCGTACCTCAATGAGGAAAAAACGAAACGCTTATAGGATCCGTCCGTCTTTCTTGTTAAAATAGGTAACAAAGTACCCTCATATTTATTTTACACTAGTGGGGCCATCTCTTGATCGCTGTACATTGTCTAATTGACGGTGTTTCAAATAAACGTCATCCAGCGTCTTTCTGTAAGGGTGCCACCAAACCGCCGCGTATACGCAGTGACGTGTCGTATGCGTCACGTTTTCTCACCGTTTCTTCATACATTTTGTTGCGATTCCGTAACGTCACCGTTTTTTAAGAGGCGGTGTGGTCGCACCCTAAGGCAGCATCTTTCTCAGGAACGCATAAAAGTACAAAATTGAAATTAACCTTTAATACCAAATACTGAGGTCCGCGGTTCCTTAGAGCTGTGAAAGAATCAACCTTATAAGTCTACTACTAGTGCTAAAGTGCCTAATGTTTTTTTTTTTATTTGTGTCTGTTTCTTTATATTTGTAAAATAAAGCATTTACTTACTTACTTACTTTCTACTTAATCAAATAATACAATTATAATATTCACTTACCGAATTAGGATCCCCTCGGTGCACGTCTCCGACTCGTAGTTGGTCGATTTGTTAAACAAATTCACTGCTTTTACAGCGTATTGTATGATTTCTACGTTAATATTAAATATCTTTATTTTCCCGTCCAATAGTAAAACTATCGAACCGATTAAAAAACGACGCATCACCTCGAGCGTAATTCGCAACAAATTCAACATGGCGTCCGTGGCTTTCCATAAAGTTATGCTCTAATGGCTTGTACGCGAGACCATCTTAATTTGCATTGTTTTGTATAAATTAATAAGGCTATTCGTGTAATGACGGGTAATGATAGATGTTCGTTATTGTTTCAAACTTCGGGATACTGCTGCAACATCTTTGGATTAATTTTACGTTAGTCTTAAGTGGTTTACTTGGGTAACGGCGCGCGAGTTGTATTTATAGCCTAACTCTCTAATGTTCTTTGTATTACCTTCCTTCCTGCAACAGTGAACGAAAAAGTACTTTGTGTAGCCAGGTATTTAACTTGCACTAGCAACTTTTATTGTTTTTATTAAGAACTAGCTTTTTCCCGCGACTTCGTCCGCGTAGACTTCATTTATTGACAAATAGCTTTTGGCCACGGCTTCGCTTGTGTGTACCAGGAGTATTTCGAAATTTGCTCTCTTAATGCTCCCTACACTCCCCAAAGAACCCACTTGCCAAATTTCAGCTTTATACGGCCAGTAAAACGAAAAATCCCGTTTTTTCCCGTTCCCGTGGGAATTTTGGAAATTTCTCTCTTAATGCTTCTTTATACTCTCCAAATAACCTAAATGCCGAATTTCAGCGTTCTACAACCAGTAAATCGAAAAGTTCCGTTTTCCCGTTCCCGTGGGAATTTTGAAAAATGATCTTTTATAGCTTCTCTACACTCTTCAAGCAACCTACATGCCAAGTTTCAGCTTTCTACGACGAATAAGACGAAAAATCCCGTTTTTTCCCGTTCCCGTGGGAATTTGGAAAGTCCTCTCTTAATACTTCTCTACACTCCCCAAGCAACCTACATTTCGAATTTCAGCTTTCTACAACCAGTAAAACGAAAAGTCCCGTTTTTCCCGTTCCCGTGGGAATTTCAGGAAATTGTCTCTTAGTGCTTCCCTACACTCATCAAGCAACCTACATGCCAAGTTTCAGCTTTCTAAGACCAGTAGAACGAAAAATCCAGTTTTTCCCGTTCCCGTGGGAATTTCGGAAAGTTCTCTCTAAATGCTTCTCTACACTCCCCAAGCAACCTACATGTCGAATTTCAGCTTTCTACAACCTGCACTGCAGTATAACAAAAAATCCCGTTCTTTCCCGTTCATTTCCGTCAGAATTTTGGGAAATCCTTTCGGTAGTGCTCCCCTATACTGGAACCTGAAGGCCAAATTTCAGTTTTCTACGATCATTAAAACGAAAAATCGATCCCGTAGATCTGAATATAAATCTCGTTTTTTCCTTATCTAAAACTGTTTTTTACTATTATTTCCATTCCATGCCAAATTTGAAGTCTAGTAATTATAGTTCATAAGATTTCGTTGAACTGAATATATAAATCCCGTTTTTTCCTTATCCCGTGAGAATTTCCAAAAATCCTGAAAATATTTTCTTAGTTTTGTAATCATCTACTTGTGTACGAAATTTTAGATAGGGTCACTCGGAATCGAATATAATAAATCCCGTTTTTTCCCGTTCCCGTGGAAATGTGTGTGTGTGTGTGTGTGTGTGTGTGTGTCAGGTAGGTATGTGTGTTGTTGTTCTCGTAATCAGCGACCCGATAAACCGTACAAACAATACTACTCACTATAATATAATAATAATAATACCCACGTTGATTTTCAGACTTTGTAACCCCCTATCCCCATTTAGGGGTTGAATTTTCAAAAAACCTGAAACAGGTGTTTACTCATTTATTGTTAGGATTACTCCTGTGAAGTTTCGAATAAAATAGTCTAACTAATCTTGTTTCCCCATACAAACTTTGGACCCCCATTTAACCCCTTTAGAGGTCGAATTTTGAAAAATCCTTTCTTAGTGCACCCCTAGACCTTATAAGGAACCTACGTGCCAAATTTGAAATCTCTAGAACCAGCGGTTTGGGCTGTGCGTTGATATGTCAGTCAGTCAGTCAGTCAGTCAGTTTCTTCTTTTATATATTTAGATTGTTGAAATGTGGTAGGAAAAAAATATTTATCCTAAAGCAAGACTAAATAACGTCTAAAGACCATGCAGGAAGAGAACGTCTATAAATCAAAATAGACTCTTTGCTTCTAAAAAATTTAAATAAAAAGTTAAAAATTGCAGAGAGAGACGACGAAAAAGCTTCGAAATATAAATCTTAATGCCAATGCAAGCGAGCAACGTGAAACAATATTATACAATACCATCATAATGCCAACAACCGAATAAGGGTATGCTTACTCACCTAATGTCTACTTTCTTGTGTAGGTATAAATATGTATATAAAGCATGGCATATATATACTACGTAATAAATATACAGGGTGTATCAGATACCCCTAACAATAATCAACTGGGGTATATAACCATAGCTACAGAAGCTAAAAAAAATATTTAAAAAAAAATTGGAGTTTTTTTTATATTATTTTCTATAGGAATGGTAGTATTAACTGTAATCATTCCTATAGAAAACATAAAAAAAAAATACTCCAATTTTTTTTTAATATTTTTTTTAGCTTCTGTAGCTATGGTTATATACCCCAGTTGATTATTGTTAGGGTCTATCTGATACACCCTGTAGGTACATAATGCTTAGCCACTATATGCCTCTTAAGCTAAGTAACTACTCGATGAAATACTATTCCTTAATGCACTTAGGTCCATAATGTAGACATACATAATGCTTAGCCATATTGCCTCTTGAGCTAAGTACTTAGGGTCCTTTGGAACCTAATCGATGAAACACTTTTCCTTCAAGCACTTAGGTAATAAACTGAACTCAAGATTCAATCTTGTTTGGCATTTAATTTCATTTTACAAGGCTCTTTAAATAAATTGCAACGTCTAGCGCTGCCGCTATTTTAAAGTGGGAGGCAGTAAAGAAAGAAATTAAGCATTTATTCTTGACCAATATAAACATTACAAGATATACGCCAATTTGGCACAAAATAGGTATTATGTTGGTATTTTAGTGGCGCTGGTCTTCCGTTGGGATCGTCGGGTACATGGCTACATTTTTATGTAGTAGTAGTTTTTATTTGCGTCACGAATTTATATCACTTCATTTTATATTTCACATTATAATGTGAAATATAAAATGAATGTGCTATGTTATATTATGGATGTGCTATATTATATATAATATAGCATATATATAGTATATTATACCTACTAGCTGTTGCCCGTAACTCCGTCTGCACAGAATTATCGCTATCCGCGGGAACTATGCGACTCACCGAGATAAAAACTATCCTGTCCTTCCCCGGGACTGAATTATCTCTGTACTAAATTTCATTGAAATCGGTTCAGTGGTTTAGGCGTGAAAGCGTAACAGGATAGACAGACAGAGCTACTTTCGCATTCATAAAATTATAGATATTGTCGTCCAAACCACTATTTGCTTACTTAACGCATTTCGACACATTTTTTTTCCTATACAAACACAGATATTGTCTCAGTCCGAAGCTATACTATTATACATCTCCTGCACTCTGAATTCGGCCTAATCTGACTCGTTTATTTTATTCGTCGCAGTTATTTCTCTCGTAACGAAGGAAAATTTATGTCAAGAAGATTTATCTTGTTTAAGGTGATTTTTGTAGGCACATTCATTTGTGCGAGTTACTTTTATGTATATAGCTATTCATATTGGCTTTAGCATTTTTTTTCCTTAAACGAACAAAGGCGCATACTTTCGTGGTGAGAGACGAGACTTAAAAGAATGAACACATAGCGAATTTTTTGCGATGCAAAGAGTCTAAATTAAACTCATAAATGAGACTAGCTGAATTGCCTTTTTGAAAACAGGCATGACACCATGCCATTCGACTACCGACCATAATTAAGTATCTAACTATTTAAGTATCTGCAAATTACAACTTTTGATTTATACGTTACCTTTTTTGCAGTAGGTCTGTACGCGAAGATGTTTGCCAAAACACGTCATCAAAGAAAGAAAGAAAAGAAAGAAAGAAAGAAAACATTTATTCATGATAACATTACAGACAAAAGAAGAAAAGAAGCAAAAAAAAACATAAAAACATGCATCATGAAATGGTCCCATCTCAGCATAATGCTGGCCTTGCAGCCAGCGCTGGTCTTCCGATGGGACCATCAAGTGCTACTGAAAGCACATATTAAAATATATATATAAATTCAAAAATAGTGAACCGGCATTACATCTTTGATATGGCTGAATAGACAGTGATTCCTTTACTTATCCCACAAGGCTACAAAAAAACACAAAGCTACTCAATGTGTTTGAAACCACCAAACCGCGCTGAGACTATCCGCTCTTACTCGATGTGAGAGGCAACTTGTGAACCTTTGAAATTTATAGGTACACTTGTTTTATTATCTAAAAAAACAAAAGAAGACTTAATCGTTACGCAAAGAGGCATTGTTAAAAATTAAAAAGCCTGCTTATCTGTACAAGTAATTATGTTCGAGGGCCCTCAAAAAGTAGAGACTAAGATTCACTTTGGGTTCCCGCCGACCCGATTAAGAAGCCCAGCCAAGAGTGGACAGTCTCCGAAGGGCTATTCCTGTAGCACTCTCCCCATTAGGAACACCCTCTTGCATGCTTTCAAGGACACTCGATTCTTCACAAGCCCGGAATTCCACGGCCAGTGATTTTCCACTCTGAGTGTACTCAGAGTTGTGTCCCTTCTTTATAATAATTTGGTTGGATATTTTCAAATTGCTTGTCAGGCAATTAAATTTAATTAGTCTGATGGTGGCTGTTGGTTGCAGTAAAATTGGTAGTTTAAATACTTTAAATGATTGTGTTTGTAATTGCATAGTTTAAATGCAGCCTGTGTAATCTGTCGATGATTTAAATCTTTTTTTATTGGCCGATACTATGGCCACAGTATATATATAAGCCAAAGCAGTAGGGAATCTACGAACAAAACGGTCGAAACGAACGCACACATAGACGCGCGCTTTTACACGGCCCCTAAGCGGATCTCGCGGTGCTGTCAGTCGCGCGTGGCGCATTGAGACGAGCGGCCGTTTTTTCGTTTTAAATATGCCAAGAGCGTATTGCGCAGTGTATGGCTGCTTGAACTCGGCTTCTTCAAACCGAAATAAACATAAATTCCAAATTAGCTTTATTAATTTACAAAGAACTAAAAAAAAACAGTTTTATAGTGCCGTGTCCATGTTTCCCAATAGTTTATTTAAGAAAGCTATTCATGCGGATGAGAATTTTTTATACAATAAAATTTAATAAAATAACAGAGCTTTCCGAACGTGTCGTAGTAGGCGAAACTATTTTTCAGTAAGTAATATTATAATACTTACCTACCGACAAATAAAAAATCTTAAACTGTAGAAGTCTTTTTTTAATACACTATTATATTTAAAAAATAGTTAATTCATTCGATTATTATTACTATATACCTAGAATCCATATAAACGTTTGTTTCTCTTTTACACAAATTATGGGTGCCAACCCTAATACTCTTAATTAAGTGTAGCGGGTACTCTAGAACAGGCCTTACCAGATGATATTATAGCGCTAACTAGACAAAAACTTTTCAATTTAACAAAAATGTAATCGACAACCCTAACGCTTTATTGGAGCGTAGGTACTTATTTCAAAAAGTAAGCCTATCTTCCCTACTGCTTTAGCTTATATATATACTGTGCTATGGCGCTCCCACACTATGTGCTTGCATTATCAAAAAGTCATGTGTAACTTTGAGAAAATACATAATTATGCAGATATTTATTTTGTTTATTATTTATTTTAGATGGCCTCGCGCGGCTGTGCTAATAATTTTGATCGAGCGTGACTCGCATCAAAAATTACAATTCGCACGGTTTATTAAAAAATATTATATCAACCTGTCTGGCAATTAAAAAAATGCTTCAACATTTTAATATTTGAGATATATTTTAACGGCGAAAGTAAAATTGCAATGCACAATTTTAGACTTCCACATGTCTACGACATGTTTGTATGTTCGTCATTAATTTCATCCGTCTAAAAGGCGGCACTTAAGCTCATTTACGTAAACTCACGCGCACTCAAATTACACTCGCGATTGATGACCTGCCATTAGTTTAAAAATACCATCTGCGAGGGAGTAGGAAAGTTTGTTAGCCTGCGCGAGGTAAACGTCTCGGGTTATTGAAGCTTGCTTGCAGTTCAGTGACGTTAAGAACCTGTTATGTACCGTTATCGTTGCAAATACCCTACACATTCCGCGAAACATCAAGAAACGTTAAGGTCTTTTTAATGACAAGTTTTTGTTCACGCTATAAAAATATAGATACTTACTTAAGCTTTGTTAGACGATTTGATAGCTTTCTAAGTTTGACTTGGCTTGAGTGTACATTAATATATAAATAAATAACACTGTACAATTTACATTACAACAAAAAATATATCTAAACCCTATACTATAAGCCCAAGCCCTCTTATCTACAATAAATTGGAGACGATAATGATGATGATCTAGTCCCAAACATACCAAAGCTTGTACTTACGTTATGTTATGTAGGCAATAGCCAATGGATAAACTTACATAAATATCTGTATATTAGGTACACACTTAAATACATATAACACCCACGACTCGGATACAAACATTCATTCAAAAAATTGGGATCATTATAAAATATTTGATATGCCAAAGGTCTTAAAAATTACGTGTGCTTCTTTAAATTACTTATACTAAAGTTTGTTTCTACTTATTTCTTAAGAATTTAATTTCCTTGTGAATTTTGAAATATAACAAAGCATGCCTCTTGAATAAACAGAAATGCAGGGATTTGCATCAAATTCGTATATTTGCATTCACCGCACAAAACCACTTGCATTGGAAAGTGAAAAACAGTCCACAATATTTATTCTACCAAATCGAACAACCAGCAGCCCCAAGCACTAACCACGGGAGCTGCCTTTGGCTTAACTTCGTCAATCTGGAGGAAAAACGGATCCAGTAGCCATTTTAATACAAGCTTTTATAAGTGCCAGCACGTAAGTCTAATCCTACATTGTATGCCCAAAAGTATAAAATACGGTATCCGTGGGTGAGCAGATCCCCTCCACGTGACTGGTCATCGTTAAACTTACGTGCCGGCACGTATATTTTCGTTTATTTTCTAAAATAATTTAATATGTATATTTTACAATAATAGACAAATCGAATAACTAAATTAAAACTAAGATAAGAAGGGGTCTCTTTCAGTTAACTTGTTTCAAAAGATGAAACTGAATAAAAATAAGCAAATGCAAGTCGAAACTGTATTGCAGGTTTTTCTGAGTTTGTTTTTCTTCTATTCAGTAAGCAAACGAAATTCCATTGCAGGATTTCCAGGACTTGTTTTTCTATTTTTCTGTAAAATGTTTTTACAGTTGGGTTTTCCGTTACTTTTTTTGGCATAGGAAAAAGCATGTATAGTCCATAAGCTCTTAGAATACCATTCGTATTTGTCTTCCTGTCCCTCTCACTCGGCCGATTCAAGGATCAACCCCTTACGAGTAAGTGAGACAACAGGACAAACCCAAATTGCTCTCTAAGAGCTCATTGCTATTATTTATTATCTCCTGACGTAAGTGCTGCATAACTAGCACAAACGCTCGCAATGATTTACTAGATAGCGTATAAAGCCCATGTGTGCTTTAGAAAAAATCGGTTTCCATTTCGCTAGCGCTCTATAAAAGTTCTATGTCGCATTTTATTGAGTGCAAAGTTATACCCTGAAATGAAACGATATAGGGTGTCATTTTGACCGCGTTCAAAATACACGTAGAACCTTTTTTTTTAAAGTCAATCAGCAATTTACGCTATACTTCATTTAATTTAGAATGAAAAACCACAATAACATTATATTGCGTCTAGTCAAATATTTCTTATCTAGCAAATACTACAGCGCAATAGTTTGGCAGCCGCAAAATAAAATTGTTTTAGTGTCACTTTATTTGCGTGTCGTCAATTGTTACTCTAGTACAAATTGTAAAGAGATTACAGTTCACGAGCCGCAATATAATGTTGTTGTGGTTTCTCATTCTAAATTAAATGAAGTATAGCTGCGAGTTGACTGAGAGTAGGGGTACAATTACAACAGGATAGTATTTTGATGAAATAGCAGGGCAAACGTTTTACGTTACGTTTTAATATTTCGTGAAATGCAACACTGCTTTTGCATTCGTAAATAGTTTGTGTTAGAGGCTAAACCCGGGTTTAGTTGAATACTCTTTGAAGAGGTATCGGAAACTTTAAAGTTCGAATTCCAGAGTATCCCAAAGGCAAAGCACAATGCTAAAACTCTAGCATTGTAAGCCAAGCTAATTTTGGAGAAACGAAAGAGTAATTTTAGTGTAACGGGAATATGTGTGACAGCTGTTCAGAATTGTGATGTTGGCCGAAAAGGCGCAAATTTGTGAACGTCCGTAATAAAGTGCTCTCTAGTGCAGGCGTTGGCAAAATGCCTCTAGATAATGCAGTCAGTGGCAAACCTATGCCGGCCTCGTTTACTCTTAGTATGTTAAATAAAGATGAACTGATTGTATTTCCAATAACCTTTATGATTAGCAGGGGATAATTGGATGGTTCACAGACGTTTGCTGTATGGATTAAACAACATGGTAACGTTCATGATTTGGGTACAAAATTTCTTATGATCTTATAAGTCCCTGCCTCTACAGGAATTCGAACCCGGAACCTCGAGCTTTGAGTTCCATATTCAGGGTTTGTAGTCCCATAACCATGACGTCATAAATAAAATGTATACAACAGACAGAAAACACTACATATTCAAAAACTACGAGACAGTGATTTTCGTGAGGTTTTCACCAATAGACTGATAGAGTGATTCATAAGGAAGGATCAGGTATATAATTTGCTGTTTCTTTTTTGAAAATTGGTTTAAATGTGACGATAATTGTAGCAGCGCCGTGTTAGTAGGTATCTGCAATTGCTGTCAAGATTACCCGAAACCGACGAGCATCTATGAAGAGATTGATGAATGTAGATGAAGCGAAAGAGCTATGTCAGGATTTAGCAAGTGGAACAAAGTAGTCTCTGCGTACCCCTGTGGGAAAGAGGCGTGACGGTATGTATGTGTTGTATGTATGCATTGCACTCATGCGACGCCGGGGCGAGTAAAGCATATACAGCATGTTCTCCATGTCAATTTTGGTAATGAGCGAACAGCTTCGTCTATATGTATAGAAACACCGTGTACCAATCAATACAGAATCGTTTCGAATGGATCGCGACGAAAAATATAATAAAGCAAGCGCCAGATGAAATTGCAAATTTGGAACAATGCGTATTTCCCCTTGCCTGGAAGGTAGACGTAAAATCTCGTTGCGAATAATAATAAAATTATGTTTCCAGTTATTGCAAGCGTTTATATCAAGGTTTATATTGCTGAACGAATAAAACTGTCGCATCGTGCAGTTTGTTGCACAAAATAGAACGGATCTGTGCATTATGCGAGCGTATGTATCTTGGTGTCCGTGTTTATTAAAGAACAAGATTAGCAGATACTAAAGCGCACTAAAGACTCGTTTGATGCAATTTTTCATAGAATAGCCAGTGATTTGTGAAAACTAGTCCCAATAAGTAAGCGCGCGGATGAATCAATTTGACACGTATGGGGAAGTACCAATTATAATTTTATTAGTGTGCGAAAACATAGACAGAAAAATAGCAGTCACAAAAAATGTTACAATAACACATTTGTACGTGTGTGTGAATGTCTGGTATCTTATCTGATTTATTGTAATGTCTATCTGAACAGAAAAGACGAGCTAAAATGCATGAAATAATCCCAATTATGACCTCAATCACTCATGACAAGATAATTGTTGGAGGTTGCATTGCTGTAGAGTAACCTGCTCGCTTCCATCATGTCTGTCAGTATGTTTTTGAGTGACATGTTTATGTCGATCTCTTGTTTTTTAGCTCCTTGTCTTGTGTTGATTATAAATATCTGCTTATACACAAAAATGTGTTTAAATTAATAATATAAAAGGTTATGTGCTCAGCTGAAATAGTAAAACGTTGTTGTAAATATGTCGGAAAATAAAAATCAAAATTTTTCTCATGAAAAATTACGCGGACGTGAAAATTACGTCGAGTGGAAATTTGTAATGAAGAATGCGTTAATTCACGACAATTTATGGACCTGTATATGCGGTTACGGTATGGATGACAAAACGACGACTGACGTGAAAAATCGACGTGACGAAATAGCCAAATCAAAAATTTGTCTGAGCGTTGAGAAGTCATGTTTTTCACATTTAATGTCGGCGGATACGGCGAAAGACGCCTGGAATGCACTGGAACGTGCGTATGATGACAAAGGACTCGGTTCTAGAGTGCGTACACTCCAGAATTTGTGCGCTGTCAAACTTGAGAACTTCATTAGCATGGAAGCTTACGTCAATGAAATTTTGTCATTAGCTCAGCAATTGGCGAATATGAACAAGTCTGTTGATGACGAGTTTCTTGGTGCATTGATGCTCAAAGGTTTACCATCGCAGTACGAGCCCATGATCATGGCACTGGAGCATTCGGGAGCTGCCATCACATCCGATCTAGTAAAATCGAAACTGCTACAGGATCAACGTTGGACTACTCGTGGAGATTCGAGTGAGTGCTTGTATTCTACAAGAAAAGGCGCTACTGGAAGTGACTCCGGAACGAGAAAAGCGCAGCAGCACAAGGTAGAGTCGAAAGCGAAGGACAATTCCGGTCGAAAGAGAGAACCGTGGTGCTGGAAATGCAAGCAAAAGGGACATCTGAAGAAAGACTGTCGCAACGAGAAGGATTCTTCAGGAAACTTTGTTCTGTCTGCATATAGTGCTGGAGCGGGCTCGGAATCTTCGTGGTATATAGACTCTGGAGCTACAAACCACATGACTGGCAAGCGTGATTTGATGACTGACTTTAAATCGCGGGGTGGTTCCGTCACCATTGCTAGTGGAGATAAACTGCAGTGTACAGGTATAGGTAACGTTAAGTTGTCGAATAACGCGATGTTGACTAATGTGCTGTATATACCGAAACTGTCTGTTAATCTTATATCTGTTTCGCAATTGATTAAGAACGGTAGTACTGTAAATTTTGATACTGATGGTTGTACAATTTCTAAGTTGACTGATTTACCGATTAAGGCAAATGACGTAGGTGGTGCGTATAAACTTCAGACCTGCAGTCTAAGGGCGAATCTAAGTATTAGTACAGCGACTTGGCATCAAAGACTTGGTCACTTAAGTGGCAATAATATGAAGCTTTTGAGGCAGGGACTTGCTAATGATATTAGTTTTCAGGATGACCCTTGTAAGGACGTTGCATGTGAGGTTTGTTTAAAAGGAAAGCAAGCCCGTTTCCCTTTTTCTAGCAACCCTATGAAGTCTGTGGCTGCAAAACGGTTGGAATTGATCCATACTGATTTGTGTGGTCCATTGCCGGTAAATTCACTTGGAGGCAAGAAGTATATCCTGACGTTCTTGGACGATCATTCGAGGAAGGTGTTTGTGTATATCCTGGCACGAAAGAGCGAGGTGAGTCAATACACTAAAAACTTTATTAATTTAGTTGAAACTCAAACTGGTGATAAAGTGAAAATTGTGAGGTCGGATAACGGGACCGAGTACGTAAACAGAGATCTTGAAGGCTTTTTGAAAGGTAAAGGCATAGTCCATCAAGTGACTGTACCCTACAGCCCGCAACAGAATGGTTCTGCGGAAAGGCTGAATAGGACGCTCCTAGAAAAAGTAAGATGCCTGTTGTACACGTCAAACCTAGACCACAAATTTTGGGCAGAAGCTGCCTGCACAGCAGCGCACTTAATAAATGTGTCACCGTCGAAAAGGCTCTCGGGTAAGACTCCTGAGGAGGCCTGGACAGGTAATAAGGTGAGCTTGAAACATTTACGGGTGTTTGGCTGTGAAGCTTATGCTCACATTGATAAAGTGAAGCGGAATAAGCTTGAACCGAAAAGCAAACGTTGCATATTTCTTGGCTATGAAACTAATGGATATAGGCTCTACGATTTAGAGAAAAAGGAAGTTTTTCGCAGTCGTGATGTTGTTTTTAATGAAACAATCTTTCCAGGTGTCAAGAGTACGCGGTCCGTGGAGATATTCTTTCCGACAAGTGACGACGGTGCCATCGTTGAAGAGGGTCACGCGGAAGAAGAGCCTGAGATCGAGGTTGAGGCGGAAATGCCATTGCCACCAAATGTAGAAATTCAGGTTGAGGCGGAGCGGCCGGTAGCGCCTGAAGTTTGGTTTGAGGCGGACGAGCAGGTGCCAAGCTCATCTACTGATTCGGGCGGTATACCACGTGAACCACGTAATGACGGGCCAGCCTATAATTTACGGCCAAGAGTACCGAGGACAATGTCTGCACTCGAGGTAGAATTGAATGAGCCGACTACTGTCAAAGAAGCTTTACGATCGAGTGATAGTAAGTTGTGGCGGCAAGCTATGCAAGATGAGATTGATTCATTTAATAAGCATGAGGCTTGGGAGCTAGTTGACAGACCGGCGGATAAGAACATTGTCAAGAATCGGTGGTTATTCAAAATTAAACGTGATGCTAATGGAAAAGTAGCATGTTATAGAGCGCGATTGGTTGCGAAGGGGTTTACTCAAAAATTCGGAGTTGACTATATGGATACGTACTCTCCAGTTGTACGACATAGCTCGTTGAGAATGCTGTTGTCTCTTGCGGTTGAATTAGATCTGAAGATTGATCATCTGGACGTAAAAACTGCCTTTCTGAATGGTAACTTGACGGAAGAAATTTATATGTCGCAGCCGGAAGGATTTATAAGAGAAGGCGATGAACATAAAGTCTACCGACTCAAGAAAGCCGTGTACGGGTTAAAACAGGCGTCTCGTGCCTGGTACGATAAGGTAAAGGAAGTTTTACTAGCTGGGAAGTTCACGCAGAGCAAGCACGAGAGCTGTATCTTCAGTCGCCGAGTGGGTAAGAGAACCATTATTATCGCCCTGTACGTTGACGATTTTTTCGTTTTTTATAATTGTGACGAACTTGCTAACAAGTTGAAAACGTCGCTGATGTCGCATTTTACTATCAAAGACTTAGGTGCCGTCAAACACATGCTAGGCATTAAAGTTGATCGTACTAGTAGTGAGTTGAAGCTGAGTCAGAAAAACTATATCGAAAAGTTGCTTGAACGTTTCGGTATGAACGATTGTAAAATCGCTAAGACGCCCTTAGACGTAGGTCTGAAGTTTTCTGACAGCGCTACCCACGATAGTAGACTACCATATCAGGAATTGATAGGTTGCTTAATGTATTTGTCTGTGATCAGTAGACCTGACATTTCATTTGCTGCAAGTTTTTTAAGTCAGTATAATACCTGTTATACAGCGGAACATTTTGCTGCGGCTAAACGTGTATTGCGTTACTTAAAAGGCACAATGAATTTAGGTCTAGTGTACAGGAAAAGTGATGTACATGATAAGTTTCGTTTTTATGGTTTTACTGACGCTGATTGGGCTAACGGGGCGGATCGTAAATCATATACGGGGTATATCTATAAGCTAGGTAGAAATGTAATTTCTTGGGGTTGTTACAAGCAATCTTGTATCGCACTTTCGTCTACCGAGGCGGAGTATATAGCTTTGTCTGAAGCAGCCAAAGAGGCGGTATACGTCCGTGCGGTTCTAGCTGAATTGTTAGGTCATACTGAAACCGTAACACTGTATAGTGATAACCAGTCTGCGGCAAAGCTTGCTATTAATCCGGTGTTTCATAAACGGTCCAAGCACGTAGACATTAGGTATCACTATATTCGTGAGGCTGTTGATAATAAGGTCATTGAGTTGTCATATATGCCTACTGAGCAGATGACTGCTGATGTGCTCACGAAGGCACTGCCTCATTGTAAGCATAGGTCGTTTGTTCAAGATATGCTGGAAGTCGTCCAGGGTTAAGAGGGCGTGTTGGAGGTTGCATTGCTGTAGAGTAACCTGCTCGCTTCCATCATGTCTGTCAGTATGTTTTTGAGTGACATGTTTATGTCGATCTCTTGTTTTTTAGCTCCTTGTCTTGTGTTGATTATAAATATCTGCTTATACACAAAAATGTGTTTAAATTAATAATATAAAAATAATCACTATGATTTTAACGTCTAACGTTCAGTAACATTGAGAAGTTGAATTTGGATGTTTCAAGGGTATTTTGCTCTAAAAATAA
Organism: Pandemis heparana; assembly: GCA_963854515.1. Lineage (NCBI taxonomy): Eukaryota > Metazoa > Arthropoda > Insecta > Lepidoptera > Tortricidae > Pandemis > Pandemis heparana. Next base: position 3,808,129 of record OY978020.1, on the reverse strand, counting down.
CTTGGAGTTGGCAAAATTTCACGCCTCGGCTCTAGCGAAAAAGCCTTGCTCTTCGATGAATTTAATAACGAAAAACTTTGCTTTTACGTCTACAAAACTCGATTTGTACTATTTCTCAGTTTACCGTGGGCCCTTTATTTACGTTTCGACTCATTTACAAACTTTTGCGGTTCGTTAAGCGCAAAATTTTAATTTACTAAGCATTTATTGGTATTCACGATTAAGTTCATGTGTACGTAGATAAGTATAAAATAAAACACTCGTTAATTGCGCAAGTCTTAAATGTTACTCAATTTACGTCAATCATAATCATAATTTTCATAATCAACATAATAGAATAATCGCATTTCATAATATTTAATTATCCCTTACCAGACATTCTAGACATTCTACTTATTATAAAGTGAAAGGTAATAAGTTAATCATTTTGTTGATTTGTTAGTGGATACAATCACGCATCAAATATACCATGAGTCGGAAAACTGCATAGGATACTTTTTGTGCCATAAATTGCAGCTTTCTCGAGAAATCTTAAAAATATTTATGTTGGCTGCATCGTTGCCTACAGCTAAGACTATATGTATGGTAAGGTATACGTTAATGATTATGGTACCTACTATGACGCTTAAGTGGCGTTAACTCTTTGTGTAAAGGTTACGCACACTTATCAGGGTCACGCTACGCACGTGGGTACATATTCGTTCCGTATCAAAATCTAGGCGGTCGATTCCACAGCAGTGCACGCACACGCTGCGCACGAAATGGCCAATGGACCCACGTGGGTGACATGTATAGCGTGTCCGTGCACAGCGAGCGCAGCAGTGGGGCGTCGCCTCTAAGTACTATGATTTCCGCGCTGTCGCGGGCAAAGACTAGCCCTATTAATAAACTAGAGTTAAACTAATAAAACTCAGCACATTCCGTTGATCGAGTAACTGTTTCATTTCCACAAATAATACACATAAGGCCCCTTCAATGTCGTAGACACTAGATCGAGCCAAGAGGGTTGTTTTGATGTTACAGTTTCTAATAATAAACAAGTAAATAGTCCGAGCGGTGAGAAATCAACGACGAAACTTGATGTTCGCAAACAGTAACCAGATATTTACTGTTTTACTGGGATGTGTTGCTGTGAAGATTTCACATGAACAATATTTTAGTTCCGACGAGGAAAAACAAGGTGAGTTTTATAATTATAAGATCCATTAAAAATTTGGTGCAACAACTTAGATGAACATTGTAAAATGAGAACGGTGATTGCGATGGGATCAAATGCTTAATAGTTGTACCTATGTCAGCTGAGCGCCTCTTGTAGTTTCTGATGATGACTGTTTGAGCTCGAAACTCGCTCCTGTCGAAGGCGTTGTTGATGAACTTGTTATAGCACCTAAGTATACATTGATATGGTTGCATTATAAGTTCCCATTTTGATCACGAGTAGAAACAAGTTTGTAGCAGTGGCACCGCACGACTAACAATTTGATAGGCCGGGTGGTCAACGTTACGGCTTGGGATCTGTAATTATTGCACGTTCATCATCTCCAGCCTATATATGTCCCACTGCTGGGCACAGGCCATCTCTCACAAAGTTGCACGTTACGGTAACCACTCGCGAGCGACGTATACACTGGGAAAGCAATTTAATGGTGTGTGTGAAGTTCCCAATCCGCACTGGGCCCGTGTGGAAACTCTGAGATGAGGCCTGTGCCTAGCAATGGGACGTTATAAGCTGGAAATGATGATGATGAATGTGCAATAGCGTTGAATACCCGGCTATAGTCGACAACGCCAAAGCGAATCGAAATGCTTCGGAGCGTATTGCCACTTTTGTAACCACACAGATCTAGTTGCTAGTAGAAGCCATGTAGTAAGAGTTTTTAATGATTCACGGTTAAGTTCATTCACGGTTTATTAAAGTAATCGCGGTTCACATCCCGTTTATAATATTTCGAACGGTCATGTAGTAAGTTCCAGTACTAAGTTTTTCTTATTTATATAGTCCTTGCTTTCAGGAACTAGATTAGAAACTAGGATAATGCCTCCCGACTGGCCGGATCAGTGGAACGACGGGATAATACCTTTTGTTTACGATTATTTCTCTGCCAGTGAGTATCCAATTTAGTCATCCATCATTTTAATAGCTATATTGACAGCCGTATCAAAGTAAACTAAGTATTGAGACTTAAAAAGATTAAAGTATCACCTCCAGCTCAAAATTTGAGTATGAATTTCCGGAAACAACGGATTTACATCCTTTCGGCTGGCTGGCTAGTGCATCCATATCAACTGTTTTTCTGAAGTTTCGTACCTTAAATGGAAATAAGAAACCTTTATAGCATCGGATAGAAATATACTCAGTTATAAAATTACCCCTCGGGTAGTAAAAGACTATCGAGGCAAAGGACGAAAATCATAATCATTATAGGCGATGCGGCTAGCAAAGCAACCCATTACTACTTTGATTCCCCTTTCCACCTATGTGCCCACAATCATGCTTAACGTGGCCTTGTTACTTTAAGCTCTGTCTACCCCGCAAGGGATAAAGTCGTGATTTATGTATGTATGTACCTCTCGGGATTTGAAGCGTAATTATTTGATGTTTAATAACCTCGTCGGTACCTATAGTTATTAGTAAGAATCATGCAACCGTAACAAATACAGTTTTTACTTGAACAACCTAAACATTTCAAAACTCATGCTATCTGGGGCCTTACCATGACGTCCTAATTTCGGCTCAGTTCTAGTTTTAGCTGTCATATTTTGTACTAGCTGTTGCCAGCGACTTCGTCTGCAAAGAATTTGTTTGTCGCTATCCCGAGGCAACTACGCAATTTTCCGGGATAAAAAGTAGCCTATGTGCTATTCCAGACCTTTCTCTATCTATGCGCCAAATTTCATCCAGATCCGTTGGGCCGTTCTCGCGTGATTGAGTAACAAACGAACATCCATCCATCCAACCATCTATCCATCCATCCATCCATCCATACTTTTGCATTTATAATATTAGTTAGATTAGATGAATCTGACAAGCGAACCTAAACTAAATCGCATTAAGACGTCATGATAATGCCCCTGTTGTGTCCATGGACTGAAACTAATTGAATAGAACAATTTTGGTTTAAGTTAATTCACTTGTCAAATCGCAGACCCCAAAAGCTTCATTAAGATCGTTCATAAAGGCCACGACTTCATGAAACAGAACGCATGTCTGCGATTCCAAGAACGTAACCCAATAGCTTTGGCGCAAATGGAGAACTACACCTACTTGTACTACAGCTACTCTGGTGTGCTCGAAGAATGCTGCGGAACGTTCTTCAGCAAGCCGGTTGGAAGACGGGTTTGTTACTTCATTCGTTTTTAAAACATTCAACGGGAGGTAGCAAATTAAAGCTAGTTACTTCTTAAGCCAAGCGTTACTCGACTGCTATTTTATTTTATTGAGTCATTGAGCCATTTCAATGACCAAAATACAATTTACCTTAGGGATTGAGGCTTTGCTATTTTGCAGGTAAGCAGCGCAGACCTTTAAAACGTTATGAAAAAAAAACGATATAATACCGGTATATATCGTTTGTGTTTAAAATTTCAATACAATAACATTACGGGAAGAAAACCATAAATAACACAAATTATGAACTACGCGCACAGGTACAGGGACGCGGGGTAGGACGACAAAGGGAACCGAGAGAAGTGCGGGAGGGTAGTGCGCCAAAAAATAGCGTTATGCAAAACGTTAAGTTAAAAAACGCTATTCGGAAATTTAATAATAATAATAATAATAGTAGTAGTAGTAGTAGTAGTTTCGGCGAACGGTCTGATAGCGAAGAGCCTTGACCATCACCTTAAAAGGCTCTCGCTAGGTGGTTGGGTCAAGGGTCAGATACAGAAGGCGGTACTCCTGGACACGGCCCGCATAGTCAGGAGGTTCCTCTCTCTGTCGCCCTGACCACCGGCAGCTTAGGCCCCGCCTCGCTGCCGGCGGCACCCTAGGTTAGGTTTTTATAATGTTTTTATATTTTGTATTAATATTGCTTTATTACTTTTTATTTCAATATTGTAAAAACCTAACTTAAGATAGAAGATAAATATACTGAATAATAATAACTAACGTAAGAAAAAAAAGCCGTGGTAGCCTAGTGGTTTGACCTGTGGCCTCTCAAGCAGAGCGTCGTGGGTTCAAATCCCGGGCGCGCACCTCTGAGTTTTTCGGAATTTATGTGCGAAAATTACATTTGTAATTTGCCATGAGCTTTTCGGTGAAGGAAAACATCGTGAGGAAACCTGCACACATCTGCGAAGAAATTCAATGGTGTGTGTTAAGTTCCCAATCCGCACTGGGCGCGCGTGGGAACTATAGCCCAAACCCTCCCATACACGGAGAAGGCCTATGCCATGAGGCACGCCGAATTTCGAGACAATTTAATAAATAAAAAATAAAATAAACGACAATAACAACAACAACAAACATGTACTTACTGAAATTGTAGCGAATTCGGAATAAAAAGGCTTATAAATATAAATAAAAAACGTAAGATAAAGGATAAATAATACGGAATAATAATAATAATATTGCTTTATTAATTTTTTATTTGAACATTGTAAAAACCTAACTTAAGCTTAAGTAAGATAAAGGATAAATATACTTATAACATCCACCCGCAATTTCCAGTCTACCTGTGATCATGATGCATGCAACTGTATCGTAATATCGGGTGCTCAATAAAGGTAATCGCGGTTCACATCCCGTTTATAATATTTCGGATAAATATACTTACCGAATAAAAATAATAATAATAAATGTTTATTTCATGTTTAATATAACGTTATGAAAAATAGTATTACGCAAAAATAACGGTTATTAAAGGTCTAAGAGGAGTAGAAGATAAAAATTTTGATTTACTCGACTTCTCGAATAATTCTCGTTCTATTTTCAGATGGTGTTAATTACGCCAAAGTGCAGAGCTCCCGCCGAAGTTGCGCATGCGACGCTCCATGCCCTCGGACTTACACATGAGAAAAACCAGCGCTTCCTCCAATCCTCTGTCCAAGCCGTACTGTACCCTGAAGAGTGCATGAGCATTGCTATAACACACCATCATTCCGGGGTGTTAGACCCTGTAAGTTCGAGTGTGGAACACCTCGATTAAAACAGATTTTGTACTCGTATAAGATATCCAACTTTTTTTATACCAAAAGGGAGGTAAAAGAGCAACTGGGTCATCTGATCGTAAGTGATCACCACTGCCCATGGCTACCCGCAACACCGAAGAATTGCAGATGAGTTACCAACCTAGAGGGCTAAGATGAAATGCCTCTTGTGCCTGTAATTTCCCCGACTGTCTTACCTACTCTCCACACCGAAACAGAACAGTGCAAACACTGCTTCTTGGCAGTGGGATTAGTGAATAAGGTGGTGGAAGTGATCCGGACGGACCTTGCACAAGGTCCTACCACCCGCATTCCGACTAATCCTACTAATATTTATAAATGCGAAAGTTTGTGACGACGTGAGTTAGTTTGTATGTTTGTTCCTTCTTCACGCTAAAAGGACTGGACGGATTTAAATCAAACTTGGAACGAAGATCTGTTACCCTAGGTTAAAACATAGGCTACTATTGGAAATATGTGTTAATTTTAATCTAATCTTAAGTACCATTGTGTGCCCTTACAGGGCGTCATGGACCGACTTGAATATATTATAACATCTTTAACTATAATGTACATGACATAAACAATGAATAAATGAATATATGAATATATGAATACTTTTTATTCCGGAAAATTGCATGGTTCCCGCCGGACAGCGAAAAAAATTTCAAAGGTCGTGGCTGCCTAGAGTCGGAACGTAAATAATTATTTCAGAATATACTATCAACGTTCTTAAGTCTAACTCTACGCGGATGAAATCGTGAGCAGAAGCTAGTTAGGGTTCCGTACCTCAAAAGGAAAAACGGAACCCTTATAGGATCACTTTGTTGTCCGTCCGTCCGTCCGTCCGTCTGTCAAGACCCTTTTTCTCGGGAAGGCGTGGAGGTATCAAGCTGAAATTTATATCAAATACTCAAGTCCACTGCCTCTTAGAGCTGTGAAAAAATCAAACCTCTAAGCCAACGCAATCAAAAGATACAGCCGTTTATGCCGCAAATTTCCGCAACTCTCAAGGGAATCAAAACCTACAGGGTACTTCCCGTGAACGCAGAATCTTGAAATTTGGTATAAAAGTAGGTCTTATAGCACAGATTAAGGAATAATTACGAAAACCGTAAATATGTATGTATGTCTGTATATATCAGTGACCAATATAAAGTGACCCCACACTGCGTACATTTTGCTTTGGAGCAGGGCTCTGCTTACACTGGTTTATAGATATTTATAGATAATGATACGGAACCCTCAGTGCGCGAGTCCGACTCGCACTTGGCCGGTTTTTTTTAACATTAAATTACCGTGGGATTAACACAATGTTAACATGTAGGTACGAATTACTAGGTAGGTACGTACTTAAATTACAATCGAGTAATGCTAGACTAGTTTCGGATTATTACGAAGTCCTTCTTCCAGGAGCGGTAGTCTCCGCGGCCGCCACACGAACACTACGTGCCAACGTTCTGGGGCCTTACCATCACGTCTTAATGCGATTCAGTTTAGGTTCGCTCGCTGTCAGATTCATACTTAAAGTGACAGCTAAAACTTGAACTGAGTCGGAATTAGGACGTCATGGTAAGGCCCCAGGTCGCGCGGTCATTCGGCACAACTGATAGCTCCGAACTACCCTCGCTTTTATCGCCATCTTTATTTGTCAAAAAAGTAGTATAGCATACGACGCTAATCATATCACTCCGTAAAGGCTCGATCACACTCGTCGTTGATGCAATATTCAAAACAGTTTTCAAACTCGTATGAGTGAGACAGTTTTTTCACGGGTTATAGATTTTTCCTTGATCTAACGTCCGTTTCGTGAGTTTGATTTAATTTATTTTTATAACATGAGAATCATTGCTTCGCTCGTAGATGATTGTTTTTTTTTAATGTGGTGTAATGTATGCCAATTAAAATAAAACCAAGGTGGTACCTCTATGAAAACACGACTTCACTTGAAGTTTCTAAGAACACTTAAATTTGCTCGATTCGGAATACCGTCTATAATTATTGAGATAGGCTTCGAATATTCAATCAAGTATCTAGATTATTTGAATTTTTAAAGTTTTTGACACTTTTCTCTCTGGTGCATCTCTTTGTCTAAGAAATGAAATAACACACTCAAAGGTAAATAAGTAACTTACCTGTATATAATTGCGTGATGTTATGATAGGATTTAGTCTGCTAAGTAGAAATATTCCAAACACAACCACTAACTAAGTAATCATCTAAACCACAGCATAACAATGACGCCTGCATATTGCTATTTCCCATTACCTACTAACTCTATGTTACCTGATGCAACGCTAAAACCAGTAATACTAGATCCAACATTGCCAGTATCATTGAACCTCGTAACGAACTGAAAGGAGAGAAAGAAGGGATCCTCTTTTAATGGTAGTAACATTCGAAACGAGGCAGGTCGATAAGATCCCTTTGTTTGTACTTGTGCGAATCCTTCGACACTGCGGGATGCACTGTCTAAGCTTTCAAATGGTTTCCTTTTATACGGAAACTGTCTGTTAACAATTCAGAATGTAATTTCACGTGTACTTTTAAATAGGTTTTCGTTTCCACAGCATTAAGACACGTAAATGTAAGGTTTAATTTTATTTAGTTACTTAGTACGTACTTTACACATATAAAAAATATTAATTATATTATGTACTCGACTCATTTATTGTTTTACTAAATTATGGGCTTATTTGAAACGTCCATTGTAATTTATTTTATCATTTCTCCTCCGGTTTACGATCTCCGTCGCGACGTATTTTTCTGGTTCATTAATCAAATTCGTCAAACAGGATTTTCTGATTGAAAAAAGTTTTCGGAAGTTAGAAAAGTATCTTTTTACGTACTTAGAGGTTTTCCTTGAAAATATTTTAGCTAAGCTTCTTAAAAAATAGCAAGTTATGCTTATTTTAAATCTATAGTCTCGGCGTATTCAGCTAACGAGAATTACTTAAGGTACTTTTGAGTAGTACATTATAAAATCCTTCTTAAGGATCCTATTAAGAAAATATGAATTTTTATCCTCTGTTTTAAGTGGTCTCCAGAAAAACTCTTAAGTATAATGATTAAAATGTGTGATTATCACAATGTGATATCATCGTTATCGTTCGTTTCCAGATAAGTAACGGAGAGCTCAATCAGTGTTAAAAGCAGCTTAAATAATTAAAAAGTATCATTTGGTACTTTTTATAGCATCAGAGGCTTTTAAACAAGTGTGCACTACCTAAGATTCACTAGGATTTATCCTACTAATCCTACTTAAGTATACACACATACATACATAAATCACGTCTTTGTCCCTTTCGGGGTTATATAGGTATACCCCAACACGGAACTGCAGTCCTGGCTGGTAAGTAACGGATTTAAATCAACCCTTAATTATTTTTTTCCATAAATATATTTGAGGCAATTATGTTTTTTTTAAAGAAATAAAAATAAAATAAGCCAGACTATTTAGTTAGGGCTTTAACCTTGCCACTTGCTTGTACATACATACGTTTCAAGTTGATGTAAGCTTATAAAGAATACACAGTCATGTGTTTTATATAGGTAGATACAAACTTCAATGTTTTGTCTCGCTTGGCTTAAGACCACTTTAGTCCAATCCTTCCCTAAGCCTACTAAGAGGATGATCATTATCAGCCCTTTTATGTTCCACTTAAGGGCTATGGGATAAAGCCTAAACCCCATTCGCACATTGTTTAGAATCCTGAAGAATTAAGAGGGCCGTTTAATGTATTGTTGTATACTCGCTTTCAAGTTCATACAAACCATCAAGACTTTTTTCAGGTTTTTAGTAAATACATTTTCTTAACATAAGTATCGGACCACAACTCTTAAGTAGGTTTTAAAAGACAGTATAGGAAGCCTCCCCCCCCCCTCCAAGATGGACTTCCGCTGGATGAGAGAGACAGGTCTTTAAGGCACTCCTTGGGTGAGGCCTATATTCAGCAGTGGACGTCTTTTAGCTGATGATGATAGATTTTTTAGCTTATATTTGTGGCCTACTATTGAAAAAGATTTACTTCATAAACGCTGTATAGGCTACTGCTAACTTAGCAATCGTTTGTCCTTATCTGTCACTTTGACATTAACCTTTCACAGATAAGGACAATCGATTGCTAAGTTAGCAGAAGCCTATAGGGCGTTTATGAATAAGGGGTTAACCTTTACTTAATAGCTAGAGTTATTCAGGTACAGCTTAGTTCCACTTCAGGTCAATTTATGGCATCTCTGCTTCGGCCTTATGTGGTACCGGTACTCGTCATCAGGCTGACTGCATCCACCTTTGTGGGTGCACCGCAAATAATGAGAACATAATTCTGGAAGCATGGTAGTGACCCCGCCAAGACGAAAATAAAGAAGGCAGGGCCACCTCTACCTAGCTTTTCTCGAACCGTTTTAATTTCGTCATCGTTCAAATTCTGAAGAACTTTCTTATTTTATAGTTCCCGAAAATGTTAACCATTAAAGTTTTTGCGAATTTTAGGGGAGTACCTATCATTTTAATCCAGCGTCTCTTTAACATCTTAACCCCGAACAATGCGACATATAAGCGCCTCGTATTTGCTCATATCCCGATGGTCCGATGACATAAGAGAGACAGCAGGACCACTCTGGAAGAGGGAAACGGACAACCGTTCGGGGTGGAGACGGATTGGGCGTATGCCCAACGGTGGGCGTCTACACGCTGAAGAAGAAGAAGAAGATTTACTCATATACTACTAGCTGTTGCCAGCGACTTCGTCTGCAAAGAATTCGTTTATCGCTATCTCGCGGGAACTACGCAATTTTCCGGGATAAAAAGTAGCCTATGTGCTATTCCAGACTTCTCTATCTATGTGCCGAATTTCATCCATATCCGTTGGGCCGTTCTGGCGTGATTGAGTAACAAACAAACATCCATCCATCCATCCATCCATACTTTCGCATTTAAAATATTAGTTAGATTATACCCACTGGATAATATTTTACCTTGAAATAAAATTTTGCAACTAAAAGTCCCCAACTTTTTTATCAATACAAATATTGCCTGTTAGCAACGATTGGCCAATAGTTGCAAGGCGCTAAACAGATTTCATGGATAACGAGTCCATTCAGCGGACAAAAATTGTGACAAATTGGAAAAAGCAGTGAACGAGAAGTTCTGAGAAAATTACATTTCTTTCACACAGTAATTTGGCGCGGGCACGGCACGGAATTAGGTGAGAAAGAATGTTCTACAACGTGGTCTTAATAAAGGTAGAACAACATTGAAATATTACACATTTTTGTTAAAATGTATTTTAAGACATTATTATTGACTTTGTTGACTTACCAGTTGGATTGTGTGATCTCCTATCATTGTTTATTAAATTTCAAGAAAATTCTAAATGTACAATAAATAAGGGTTAACTGGTAGAGGTCTATCATAGGGCTAGGTTCGCCTTTGTAAAAAAATATCATATACTACTTCTGCTACTGTAAAATTCCTTTACCACAAAATATCACTGAACTGCTTGAAATCAGTGCTATTTTTTAACCCAGTGTTATTACCCAGTGTTATCATTGCTATTTTTTTTTGTTTTTTTTTTTGCTATTTTTTTTTTTTTTTTTTTTAGACCTGCGAATCGAGAACCTCTTGAAACTTGACAGTAAGCAATTTTGTTCAAAATGAAAAGTGACCAGAGGGGCCTTACAATGACGTCTTAATGCGATTCAATTCTAACTCAGTTCAGGTTTTAGCTGTCACTTTTAGTATGGATCTGACAGCGAGCGAACCTAAACTGAATCCGAATTGAATCACATTAAGACATGGTAACTCTCCGTTGTTTTTGCTCCTGAGTATGAATTGGAGATCTAATTCCGAACCCCAAGAGAAAATGCGAAATGAATGCAGTCCAACAGTTTGTTTTAAATAAGGAGGTCACTTAGAAGCACTGGCTCCTAAATAATAGAGACTTTAATGTGTTGGTTATAATTTTTTGTTTCGAGTTTAACATTTTAGGTACTTACTTATTTTTATAATAAGAGTTTTTAATGATTCACGGTTAAGTTCATTCGAAATATTATTATTATAAACGGGATATGAACCGCGATTACCTTTATTCACTTATTTTTGTATCCAGTGAACCTAACAGAATTGAGTTTAGTTTGATATCTGAGTGTTATCAAATAAGACGTTGTAATTTGAAATACAGACATTCAAAGCTAGAGCGTTGGGAATGGTTTGATTCACTTGTGACCACGCAATATACCTACTTAAATATTCACGAAAAAGTAGTTACTTAAAAATACTTTCCACCGTTTAGTGAAAAACGTTTTAACCGATTTTAAAAAGTGTTTTAAGTAGGTACGAAAACCTATTTGACGTATTTCGCCACGTTTTTACTACCTGGGTGGATTTTTGACGTTGTAATTTGTGTGCAATGCTTTAAGTATTGCACACAAATTACAACTTCAAAAATCCACCCTCCTACCTGTTAATAAATAAATAAATTTCCAGGCAATACTACTGATATAATAAACTCCAATAGTAGTATAACGAATATTGCGCAATTTATGTTTTCTACAGCATTTGATTACACAACGCACCGTTGCATTGCTTGTGCACTATAAATATTTTATTATTACATTTTATACTCCAGTTTACGAGTAAAAACATCCGGTAACAAGAATGTCATATTTTTATGCAGCACTTTCAGTCAAACCAATAACTTTGTATGCACTCTTTACTTAAACAAACCACAACTCATTATAATATAGCATTTTTTAAATATGGATTGAACATAAGATCGATTCATTTTTAATACGCGTAACAATCGTTTAAATTTTATTGTTTTTGTGACGTGTTACTAGGTAGTAAGGTAGGTCGCATGTGACAAATTATTTCACTTACGTCGGTTCGAAAAAAACTGTTGAACAGTTAATACCTATAATGTAATTGAATTTAAGAAGAAGAATTGACATATTGACATGGCTGAGCAGATTTTAATGAAATCGAAATAAAAATCGTAATTGAATTAATACAATAATAGCTTAAGTATACTTTTTATTCCAAAAACATCTTTAGCAAGTTCTAGTAGTAGTTAGTTTAATAGCTTCTGCCCGCGACTTCGTCTGCGTAGAATTAGACACAAAAACCTTCCTCTTGAATCACTCTATCTATTTAAAAAAACCGCATCAAAATCAGTTGCGTAGTTTTAAAGATCTAAACATACATAGAGACAGACAGGCAGACAGAAAAGCGACTTTGTTTTATATGTACTATGTGTACTGATACAATTATTTGGTTAATCATGACTTGGATCCAAAATGGTAGCAACATTAAGGTGCGACCACACCGCCGCTTACACGCAGTGACGTGTCGTAGGTGTCACGTTTTCTCACCGTTTCTTCACACATTTTGTAGCATTAAGTATACGCACCGTCAACGTCTTTTACGCACCGGTATGGTCGGACCTTTAAGCAATAAACAATTACAAGAACTGTAAATACTCGTCAGAGTAGTTTCGAATTTAAACTCGAGATCACTAGTTTTATAGTACCTAAGTGTCAAACTACTTATAAATTAACAAGTGGCAAGCGGAAGAAACTTGCAAGCGAGATCCAACGAGCGGATGTTTCGGCAAACGCGCTAATTCCTGACTTGGCTGTAATCAACTTAGCGGAACTTTGCGACTTATTCGCGACTGCTAATGAACAAACTCACTACGGACAAGTCTAAACGTGTTTTAAATTATAAACACACGGCACGAAGGGCTAGGTCTGTAGAGTGAATAATATGACGTGTATTTTAAAGAAAATCCATATTGAAGAATGTGCGTCGCAGGAACTTGGGTAAGATCAGTCTGGATTGATGCCACCTGGGGAGTTACCATGACGTCTTAATACGATTTAATTCCGATTCAGTTTAGGTTCGCTCGCTGTCAGATACATACTAAAAATTACAGCTAAAATCTGACCTGTGTGGGAATTGTAATTGCATTAAGACGTCAGGGTAAGGCCCCAGGTTGCAGTTCAAACTACATAAAAGTTTGAAATGCATAATGGTTTTTAGTATACCTAATGCTATTTTCGGTGAAATTACACTGCCGTGCAAAAAGCAACCCGTTAGTTTTGCTCGTCAGTATATTAACTTGATGAAATTTTTTGATCGCGTAACTACAGATTGCTTTAGGTTAGGTTTTTTCTGTAACAATTACCTATGTTGAAGTCGCGATTTTTTGAGAAATTTGCATTAATTTTGAACCGTTACGTACCTATTTTGAAAACTGCAAGCTTATACGTAACTCGCTCGCGATCACCATCGTCTTCATTTTGACAGTTCATGTATGGGCTGACAATTGGCATCGGAATCAGCTAGCTGTCACATTCATACAAGAACTGTCAAAATGAACACGATGGCGATTGGTCTTGTCTATTTATTTCTTCTTAATGGGTAAGTCGCAATTCTCACTTCTTAATGGGATCGCGGTGGATGCGGAAGGCACAGGACCGGTCCGAGTGGAGAGCCTTGGGGGAGGCCTATGTCCAGCAGTGGACGTCTTTCGGCTGATATGATGATGATGATGACGGGTAGGTCTATCTCGCGCGCACTCGTGCTAGTTGTGCTGACATACGTATTATTATGGCTCTGTCTCTTATAGTACTGATCTATTACTACATTCTATCAGCCTTATTCATAAAAATTTAGAGGCTCGCTATAAGCTCGCTATAGGACCGATGCAAAAAAACATGGTTCATGAACGTCAAATAGCGCTAATCAGTCCATCAAGGGTCTGTTAAGTCTTCCGAAAGTTAGCGGACCGTAGACCCTACTTTATCTCTTTGCTAACTCACAAATGTGAACAGCTGATTTTGGCAAGAGCGAAACCATACGCAAGACAGTCTTTTTTGTTTTAAGTTTTTATTCCCTCCGAAAAAGGTAAAGGAAACTAGATCCACACTGCCTAGTCTGTCGTGTTAATTCGCTGGTTTCCCGCTAATTCGCTGCCACTGCTGTCAATTTTTTTTTAATTCACTAAAAGGCCATTTTTGGTCTATGATTAAATTTGTCAAGGTGACAACATAACGCGTCTAACCCATCCATCAGCAGCTCATTAGCTAACAGACTGCTAACAAGCGTTTATGAATCATACTTTTTAACAACTGTCAAATAAGCTTAATAAGGGGCCGTACCATGACGTCTTAATGCGTTTCAGTTTAGATCCGCTCGCTGTCAGACTCATACTAAAAGTGACAGCTAAAACTTGAACTGCGTCGGAATTAGGACGTCATGGTAAGGCTCCAGTCTGTTAACTAATAGATTGATCAAACCTCAATTAAGTATTTTTTATGAATAAGGCTGTATGTGTATCTAATATCTGCGAGTATGCCCAGACTGCCTTACGCACTTGCAACAACAGCGACGACTCGAAAACAAAAGAACAACTCGAACAAACAAAATTATTTATCTTTTAAAACAATTGAACGGAGTTTCAAGACGTTATCTATCGTATTGCTGAGCGTACTGAGAGCGTAAACTTTTCTTTATTGTGCAAATAAACAAAAGAAAGGTGTTTATAAATCAGGAGGATCTGATAGGAGTGAGACGATATTTCGCGCAGCTGTGAAATAAACTTGGCTGCCGTTACGGGTACATGATTACTTGGCCAAATGGGTTATTTATGCTCCCAGGTTTGCCGATTCGGAGATCTTAGCGAGACAAGAAGTCATACAATGGTATACCATATGAACACTACATTAAAATCTTATTAAACTTATAATTTTTTTAAATAAATATTTTCATAAGACGTTACCGTTTAGGAGCAGCAGGGATTGCAAGCCAAATAACACCATTCGGTTGAACTTTATTGAAATACCGAAGTTTTGCTGATACCTAAACGACCTACGTTCTCCTACCTTGCAAATGTTGTATAAGAGTCGATATCTAACTTCTAATCTAACTAATATTATAAATGCGAAAGTATGGATGGATGGATAGATGGATGGATGTTTGCTTGTTACTCAATCACGCCATAACGGCCCAACGGATCTGGATGAAATTCGGCACATAGATAGAAAAAAGTTTGGAATAGCACATAGGCTACTTTTGATCCCGGAAATTTGCGTAGTTCCTGCGGGATAGCGATAAACGAATTATTTGCAGACGAAGTCGCTGGCAACAGCTAGTATCTATATATTTTAAATTTTTTTTTAGATCAGCCGTTTAAGAGGAGTACGCTTTAGAAAGTACCTAATTTACAGGATTTGAAGGCACTAGTCGCCTTCAGTAGAAGGAAGACAAACGAACGAGTGGAAAAGGTACCAGTACTTACACCGAATAATTACATGTAAGAACATAATTAATGCATGTGTAGTAGTAGTAAGCAGTTTCGGTTGGTGCAGTTTGATATGTGAAGATCATCCACCCTAGGTCTGACAGGAAGCAGAAGGCAAGGCGCGTTCAGGGAAGCCTGTGCCCAGCAGTGGGTCATTTTAGGCTGGGTATAACAAAGCCACAGAGATCATAATCTCTAGGTAAAGAATACCAACATACTTAAATATTACGTTACACGTTAATGTTTGGACCTTTACATAAAAGTCAATGGCTCGCTCGCGTGATACGGGACCCGGAATCGTTTATTTTACTGTTATTACACATTTCATTTCTTTTTTCGTTCAATAACTTTGTTATTAACAATTATATTAGCATACCTTAATTTATTAACGGGTCGGGGGGGGGGGGGTTTATTGTAAGAATTGTCTGAAATAAATTATTATTATTATTACGAGAAGCCAGGGGATGAAAAGCATTTTAGGGTAAAAACTAAAGTAACAAATAAAACTTAAGCTGAAAAGAGGTAAAGTTTGAGCGTACCTACACAGTATATATATAAGCTAAAGCAGTAGGGAATCTATGAACAAAACGGTCGAAACGAACGCACACATTAGACGCGCGCTTCTACACGGCCCCTAAGCGGAGCTCGCGGTGCTGTCAGTCGCGCGTGGCGCATTGAGACGAGCGGCCATTTTTTCGTTTTAAATATGCCAAGTGCGTATTGCGCAGTGTACAGGCTGCTTGAACTCGGCTTCTTCAAAACCGAAATAAACGTAAATTGCAAATTAGCTTTATTAATTTACAAAAAACTAGAAAAAACAGTTTTATAGTGCCGTGTCCATGTTTCCCAATAGTTTATTTAAGAAAACTATTCATTCAGATGAGAATTTTTTATACTAAAAATTTAATAACAGAGCTTTCCGAACGTGTCGTAGCATGCGAAAGTATTTTTCAGTGAGTAATATATAATACTTGCCTACCGACAAATAAAAAATCTCAAACTATTGAAGTCTTTTTTAACTACCCTATTTTATTTAAAAAATAATTAATTCATTCGATTATTATTTTATTAATATAGAATCCATATAAACGTTTGTTTCTCTTTTACACAAATTATGGGTGTCAACCCTAATACACTTAATTAAGTGTAGATAGTTACTCTAAAACAGGCCTTACCAGCTGAGATTATAGCGCTAACTAGACAAAAAACTTTTCAATTTTACAAAAATTAAATCGACAACCCTAACGGTTTATTGGAGCGTAGGTACTTATTTCAAAAAGTAAGCCTATCTTCCCTACTGCTTTAGCTTATATATATACCGTGGTA
Organism: Pandemis heparana; assembly: GCA_963854515.1. Lineage (NCBI taxonomy): Eukaryota > Metazoa > Arthropoda > Insecta > Lepidoptera > Tortricidae > Pandemis > Pandemis heparana. The sequence continues at coordinate 3,791,351 of OY978020.1, read as the reverse complement.
CCTATGTGATGTAGGAGGTAATCTCTAGATCTACTAAACCGATTTTGAAAATTCTTTTACCAATAGAAAGCCACGTTATTTATTTGTGACTGTCTCTATTTTGCGGAAGAAGTCGCGGGCAACATCTAGTACACTATAATCAAAATCAAAATTTGTTTTGCAAATAGGCCGCCAAGGGCTCTTGTGCATTCCGCGTATTCGGTAATCTAAATTACATCGTTGTTTATTATTTTGACTAGCTTACGTTAACATTACTAGAAATTTCTTATGTGCCTCATAAAAAATCTCTATAGAAAGTTAGCTTTGTAGGTCCAAAGGTTTCCGCACTGCTGCTAAAGTGAAAAAGGTACTTATACTAAGTTTTATTCTGCGTTACAATAAAAGTTAACAATCTTCTTATTTAAACCTTAATCTTAGGAAACAAACAGCATTTTTCATAAAGAATTTCGGGACTAGACATCTAGTATTACATTTAAACAGGTTTCAAACTTCAGACTTGCTTTATTTTGCAAAGTTCCAAGAACTTTGCTAAGTCGATTTTAAAGCGCTGTTTATGACGACTTCAACAAAATCCAACTCTCCTAAGTTTAGGTTTAGAGTTTATTTATGAAGGATAAATCAAACTCTTGTAAATGGTGAAGGTAACACGTGCTTTCTCCTTAGCAGAAAAATAAGACAGACAATTGATCACATTCGAGAACGTAATTTGGTACAGAGATAGTTTAAGTCCCGGGGAAAGACATAGGATAGTTATACCCGCAAAAATTGCTTAGTTCCCGCGGGATTACGATAAACAAATTCTTTCATATTAATTATTCTTAAATACTAAACGTTGCTTTACAACAAAACAAAATATTTCGTCAATGACGATTCAAGTACAAATAGAACACATTTTTTTATTATTTTTATGCTATTAACATCAAAAACCAAATGTAGAAAGAACAGAAAATTTGAAGTGCTTCGAGAAACTTCAAAGAAACTTCAAAAGACTTTTCGAACACCTTTTCTCAATACAAAGACACTTGCATTCCAATACTCATGAAGCCGGGATCGAAGTCACTCGAACTGCCTTACACAAACTCGTAAATAAACATACGAACTCTCAAAACCAAGGATTCTTGCAGTGCGATCATTGTTTAGAAATACTTAATGATTATAATAATTAGAAATATTCCAGAAGAATTTTGTAACACCTTGTGTTTCTTATTTATCACGTATGTTTGGAAAAGCAAACGCAACTAGAAGATTACAAACAAACGATGCTCCTAAAATAGATGGGATTTGTTTTAAAAACTTAATTTGTGTAAGGTATTCCATAATACAGTATCTCTTTCTTGACTTATTTTACTTTATCTGAGTCAACACCACTAAGAACTAAGCGTTCCAATGCAATAACATTTAATTTTATTATAGAAGGAAAATAACTAGGTAAGTAGTTCTTTTCATTATTATTTTTGCTGCGATATTCTAAGCACAACTCAGTTATTATCCCGTGAGAGCTAAGTACTTTCTCAGGATAAAGCATATTAATTCACTACCAGCGTTGGTATATTTAAGCCTGGTTAATCCATCTGCCTTTTAATCTTCATCTCTATTATTTTAAATATCAAACTTCTATTTGCATCTACTTTTTTAAGATAAATACTACTAGAATCTATGGAATTTTGTAAATGGTCACTGAATAACGTGACAGCAAATATAATACCATCATCCATATTTATTTAAGTATACACTTAAGTTTGATTTCATGAAATAGGATGTAAACCAAGCTGATGGTATGTGACTACAATATATGGACACCCGCGAAACCAATCTTGTACAAGGTCCTACCTAGCAATGAAATAAAAAGATCATAACTACCACAGTTGCAAAATTTTCTAACGTAATTTTCTCAGAAATTTAAATTTAATAATTAATAAGATCACGTTAAGAGTCCACGGCATGTTTTAATATATGTTTCAACTGATTATCTAATAAAAATCCTAACGTTTTTGGAAAAGTTTTTGGTAAATTCTTATTGGAAACTTTCGTTATGAAAACATCGCTATATTCTCCTGAAAGTTTCTGGAAACTTCTGAGAACATTCTCGCTGTTTTGGGAATGTCCTTCATCTTGCATATTGCCAGCCTACCTATTTAAAATCACAAATAATCATAATTACGTATTACCTTAACCAAAAGCCGAGAGAATTCTAAAGAACTACTTAGCTCGCTGTGATTTAAAGCTGGTCTAAATAGTTTATTCAAAACGTTACTCCTATTTTCATTTAAAAACTGTTACAATCCGAATGTAAAACGCGGCAAAACCCTCCAGCAAACACAAACAAAGCCGTGCCTGCGACCCAAAGTCGTTTTAAACCTACTCGACCTATAATATATTCGAGATCCTAAATCTCTTTAACGAACGAACGGCCAACTGTTCCATGATTCACGTAAATGTTTTTACCTCTGTCCAAATGAGACTGCGAATCCAGTCTGGGCTGGGTAAAATTGGATTCATTATTGATTCAAAAAGGTCAACCCGCGTGCGGTAACTGCGGATCGACGCCGATACACGCGACCTGCGGGGTCGAGGGTAGCGCGAGCTGTGAGTACCTGCTGCAGACGCAGTCACGGTTTGTGGTGGGTATTGGTTCAATACATACACATACACAAATCACGTTTATCGCTTACGGGGACAGAGCTTAAGGTGACAAGACCTACAGGCCACGTTTAGCAAGATTGTGGGCGTATTGATGGAAAATGGTTCCTTTGATTTTCGTCCATTCCCTCGACGGGCTTTTACCATTCGCGGGAAGAGAAGCAACTGGTACATTCTATGTTTTTTCTTTGCTTCGAGACCAGCATGGAAGAATTAGTTTAAACCATGATCGAATCATGTTGGTTGAATATAGGATAGCGTATACGGTGGTTATGGTGAGCCTGACTGCGAAGTTTGAGGTGCCAGCCAGGTGCCATCCCCTGTTAATCATGAAGAATAATTAAAAATGGAAACGGAATAAATAATGTTTGTGAGTAAATAATATTATAAATTATGCGTTGTGTGTAATACAAACACGAAACGTGTTTTGACTCAAATTGTGCTTACAAAACATTTCAATTGTGTTTTTTATTTAGTAAAGTGATTAACTATTTCACAATTATGTTATCCTTTCGTATAATCGATCACATTTAGTGATAAAAATAAAAATAGATATCTGTTACATCTGCGCGTCCTCCGTCCCGTTATCACTCCGTAGACCCAAAAATAATGTCAGCCAAACTTGTTTCTGATTCGCCGTTCAGAGGCAACTCGGGGCCTCTATTACGTGGTCTTGAGGGATTTGAGGTTTCCGTAAATAGATCCGCCTAGGGGAAGACCTTACAAAAACACGGATTTCCTGTCCTTTCTACAGACGGACCGAAGATTGGAGATTGATGGCACGCGTCAAAGTTTTTCATTATGTACTTTTTTGGAGTTTAGACTTCGACTTAAAATTACTTTACTTTATAAAAGTACTTTTTAAAGTAGATACAGTCGAGCTCAAAACTAAGCTGAACATTCAAGAGCTTTGTCACTTTCAGTAAATTGAAACTTGACAGAATGTTCCGGTGGATACTGTTGTTTAGTTACAGCGACAAAGTAAGTACTAAAATTTTCAGTTACTTTGGAGTTTCATTGTGCTTGTTATTACTATAGATATTATTATTAGAAGAAAAGACATTAACTGCTGATGACGATGGTCATTTCAATGTTCAGTAGTTATCAGGACTTTATATTTTGTATTTTTTTATAAAGCAAACAGATTGTTTTATTTAAAAATGCTAAATAACCTCGGCTATGTTAGCACTAACTTAATTTCGACGCCTGAAACACTCAGCAAATTTAAGTATCAATACTTGTAAGCTCGCCATTTAAGCAGCTCAGTGCCATAATACTATCACGCAATTACACTACGTATTGAGAAATAATAACAAACTCTGTATTCCACACGTAAATGGTATCGGGCTATCTAAAATTTATTTCGCACTCAAAAGGAAATGAGATTATGTTTCAATAACAAACGTATCCCAGGCTACACGCTACGAATAAAAAGTTGCATCCCTGAATTTATTTATCGCTCACCAACGAACTATTGATACTACTTTTGTAGGATTGCTTTGAATTACGGCGTGTCATCTGAGTTTTGAATAACACAGTGTTCGTAGCGAATAAAATTCGGCTTTTGTGTTTTGAAACTCGTTTTTGATTCGCATCGGATTTTTTTCGGATGTTGACACTTTAACGACGGTATGAATACAAACACCTGAACTTCTAGTATGTATGAGTTTTTGACATAAAAAACCTTTGAATAGGGTTCGTGTTTTTTTTTAATTAAGTACTAAGAGTAAATATATCTCAATAGGTATCGTCTATAAACAGTTCTATGATGTTTCTAATTTATATGAAAAACGTTTTGCAGGTGTTTGCGAAAAAAGTACCGTAAACTTTGCCTGCTTTGCGGATAACGGTGCTCCATTTCAGTGGCATAAAGAATGAAATATGTGTTCTGTTCAGGTAGAGCATCAACAGTACAAGAAAATGCTAATTACTTAGGTGAATTCTGCATTACATGGCTTTGCTGGGGTGTTCAGTTGTCTGCTTGTATACAGAATTCGTAAAAAGACTGTCAGCGATTTGCGACTACTTATAAGCCAAATAGATTGTAGATTGCTCAGTTTATGTTGGGTTACTTCATTTATAAAAAAATGCTGTCATCAATTTTGAATACGTTTTCAATAAACTCTCCCGCGGGACGTGGTCAGGGTAGAAACAGAATATTTTAATTAAAGAACAAACGACAAATTTGTCACAAAAACAAATAATCAGACGGCCCGATTGTAAGTAGCTAAATAAATCTCATTTTGTTTGTACTAGAGATACAAAAGGCAATAACGGCGGGCTTGATAAGTACCCACTCCAAAGCAGCCGTGAACAAAATACGTTTGACGAATCGCGAAACCTGAAAAATATCATTATCTTGAAACCAAGAATACGTTTATTTATAGAATTTATTCACGTTATTTCGGCTTTTTATAAGAAATCAAATTATTTATGAAAAGAATACGTTTGTACGTAACACGGCGTAATTAAATAACAGCGGGAAATTTGAAAAGACTTGTTTGAGGAAATGTTTTCGACATCAGCTAGTGTCTTTATTTAACAGGTACCATACAGCGCTCTCAGCAGCAGGCCTACTCCAAAGTAAAAAAAACTGGAAATTTGTTTCGGACCGTTCCGCTCACAATGATGATACTCCTAGTAATTAAAAGAGAAGGAGAGAATAAGAATTTCGAATTTAGGTGTTGCGTGGTACGAACGCGGTACTTTGCAAACTTCCAACTACCTAATTAATTAAAATAAAGTTGAAACATGATATAAAATCAGACACATAATATTCAGCGATAGCGGCCGCGGCATATAAATCTAGACACGCGGAAGCGTGTCAGCCAAGTTCAAAGTAAAAAGAACTGACGACGCTGCCGTGTGTATATTTAGCTACTTCTGACCCCTTCACAACTCGAAATCTATTTAATTATCAATTATTTTGTCGGCGAAGTCAATTACAAAGTATATTTTTAACATTGAACTTGGCTACCATTTCACATTTATGTTTTTGATGGGATATAACATACAACATCGTAATAATATTAGCGCTCGAATATTAAATTTAATGTTTTCGAGATAGATTTATAGAGCTACTTCGTTAATTATACAGCGTGTAGATAACTCAATAGAATAACCTTTTAGCATCCGCACATTCAAAAGTAATTTGATATATCAGGGTTGACTGTCGGTTATGTATTAGCACAAATTATGTAAATTCATAATCCCGCTGTATACACGTCAGCGTTCCCGGTGTAAGCTCTCGTTTGTCATGATAATCTACAGGAAGCTAGTTCCATTTCAATTTACATATATATTCAACTGATTTAACAGCGATCGTTCGTTGTTTTGTGTCGAAACAGCGTTTGGAAACGACAGATTTAAGTCACGCTTTCGCTATTCCTTTGTAGGGAGTTAATTTATGTAGCAAATGTTTATTGAGGAACGCTATTGGATCACTCGTGGGACGGCGGCCACTCGTCATTTGCGAAGCGAGGCTCGGTCAACTTATGAATTCGTCAATCGTATCCATAGAGCACTTAACCAACAGAGTGGGCGTGTACTTAAATTGTTTGAAAAAACGCCTAAGTATGGAGACGATCGCCGCACTTTGGCTGGTCCAAAGACAATCGTTACACTAGAGTTACCTACGCTAGCAGATTATTATCGGTATTTATAGTAAAAGTAGAAATGTAGTGAGTAGAGTTATTGCGTGGCTTAGTGAACAACACTAAAGTTCCAACATGAAATTACCGTGAGACTCAATCATAATTACAAAAACGGATAAATCACGTATAAAAGCGGATAATGCTTGACATAATGTTTCGGACTAATCCGTAGTCCTTCTTCATGGAGCATTATTCGGCTTTTATACGTGAGTTATCCGTTTTTGTAATTATAACACTAAAATCCGTGAGCTCTTAGAATGACATTCGAGTTTATCTTGTTGTCTCACTCACTCTTATGGGTTTGATACTTGAATCGGCCGATGGTACCCGAAACCAATGACATTCTAAGAACTCGCGAATTGTGACTTGATTTTATGAAAAAAATATGTATTTTCTATCAGATAACTCTACAGGGGCCTTACCATGACGTCTTAATGCGATTCAGTTCAGGTTCGCTCGCTGTCAGATTCATACTAAAAGTGACAGCTAAAATTTGAACTGAGTCGGAATTCGGACGGTATGGTAAGGTCCCAGGGCTCCGAACTGGCTCGGCCGAAGAGACGTTGATTCACTGTTTGTGCGGAATAATCCCCATTTGATGAATCTCGTACGAATACGAATAACAACCCTGAGTTTTTCCAATTGAATTTTAGAGTTACTATAAGATTAGTGCCAGAAGGTACTTCGACAAATTCATAATTAAGGAATTGGATGCCCCAATCAACACTCTATTACTAATGTACTCGATGCTGTGATAATGTTTGTACGAATTTAGTTACAGCAATTTATTTCCTCCTTTATACATTTGCGGAAACAAAGATTGCAAGCAATAATGTTAGGTAGTCCGCAATATACCGCGCGATAGCCGTAACACAATCTATTTTGATAGCGACCTCCACTTATTATTTCCGAAACGAATGCACTGCCCAGAAAGTGTCGCGTAATCTACTTAACGTGGATAAGATTCCAATATAGAAATAACAGGAAAAGGAAAAAAATGCATAAATAACGTACTGCTATTACTTTCTGCTTCTGTAATCTTGTTGTAATGAGGTTTCGCTATATTTTCCAGATCAATCGGTACTATAACTCAAATAACTCAAAGTAGTTAAGCCTTAAGCTCTCTAGTTTGTTTAGGCACACTGCACGTGATCCCTACTATCTAAACTACATCAACCCGTTTTAGAGAGTGCTCCAAGAGCTTCTCCACAGTACACAGGTACCCCAGGTCTGGGGTAGGTAGCCCTGAACTATATTTTTCGAGTTTTAGGACAAGATAGATATAATTATATCGATAGTGTCATTGACAAAGACGAAAATTAACCTTTAATAACATAGCAATAAGAACCACGGTAGGCGTCATCATGAATGGCTACTAATGCTATAAGGCATAAAGAGGAAAAATAATTATATTTATGTTAGAATTGATTGACTAAATTGAATGACCTAATGTGGGACTAAATTACTAAAATTACCAATTTAGTCACCCTGTAAGTTATTTATTTCATTTCTTTAGATTTTAGATCTCTTATAACATCGAAGTCGTACAGCTCACATAATCAAAACTAAATTCCTAACGATCTTACATACGTCACCTCGTTCTTTAAATCGAAGTGATGGAACTGCAGGGTATGCGATTTTGTAAATTATAATGATTTTACTTAAGAATTCGAATTTAAAAGGTCGACACAATCTTATCAAAATGAAAAGAACGTATCCACGTTATTATAGACGGATGATTTGTAACTTATGGTGAGAAAAATACGGCTGTCTTCTGGCACAAGGATTATTAATCAAAAGCATTTGATATCAGAAAAATATGATTTTCCTCTTTAGTAGGAGGTCGCCCGATGTTTAAGTGATGCTCTGAATGTAGGTCACATAAATGGATTTTCGTTTTTTGACGGCGACGGCAAGGCACTAAAATAATTACGAATCTACGACTCTACTAAATATACGAAATTTTTCATAACGAATTACTGCTGTGTTAATGTAAATATTAAAAGATTTACGTGATTAGAATTGTAAATTAAGTATAACTATTACTTTCAAACGCGCTTTTGTTAGTTTTATTTAATATTTTTTATGATCTTAATTTAATATCAATTACGACTCGCGAGAATTTTTCACGTAAAATATCCTTAAAATTCTCTCGACTTTTCGGCCACAAGCGGCCGTGGTCACGAGTAGACATAATTATTTAGGTACTCGGAGACTTTATTATGGTTAAATCCCGAGAGTCACAGCAGTTTCAGCGATATTTTAATAAATAAATAAATATATAAATATATGAATAAATAAATACACCCAAGGCCCGTTAACAGTATGTTAAATTCAGACATCAGGGAGTAAACATCTAAAAAGATTTTTCGAGTTTACTAAAAATTCCTAACTCACAGTCGCTTTTCAACAACAAAAGCATGTTGTCAATTTATTCAAAAACGATTATAACCGGGTACAACCACCATAAAATGTAAGCCCTCATGCAGACCTTTCCTTGACCTTTGATGTAGGCAGTCCTTTGTATATAATGCGAGTTTAGAGACACCTTCTTAACCCCATACCACATTTTTTAACCTTATTATTCCAGGCATTCCTTTAAGTACCTCAAAACAAGACTGGAGAGGTACTGTTTTGCTTTCATCCATATCTAAGTAGGCTTAATCTTGTTAGCTTAGTATTTTCTTTTGTCGATTATCTAACGGTAAGTGAGGCTTCAGAATCCTTCCATGATCATGGTAACCAAGATCTAAGGGACGACTGGGATTGTAAATTTTTAAAAGCACTTCACTCGTAAGTTAGCAAGAGTTGAGACTCGAATTACGCGGCAAATTTGAAACTGCTGTGTGTTGTGTTGTGACCTAGAATAGAATATTGTGCGCAAGTAGCGTATTTCTTTTTTTTTACAATATAGGTATAGCCAGATTAAAAAAACTTTTTTCGTTTCTCAAAATAAGCAAAAGCCTCTTTAAAATGTTAGCTTTCCGAAAATGAGATTTTAATCTGTCAGATCTGAAGCCTAGAATGTCACCATACTAAACTTACTCGTGGATTCATTCGAGCGCTGTTCTCGTGGGTCCGTATTCGTTAGGTCTCTTTAGTTTCAGGCAGCAAGCCAAACCTTTTTAATTAAGTTCCAAACGTTCGTAAGCCGCAATCCCGAAAAAATTGAGACAAAAAGTGAAAGATTCAATGAGCAAAAAACGGGAATAAAAGATCTGTTTAACTTGGAAATGGATTTCTGCGGTAACCAAAGAAACTTTTTATCTCATTTCTCGGTAAGATATTTTCGCATTAATCTGATGAAAATAACAACGTGGCTTTCTTCAAGTTTTAAGTACATAAACTTGTTTGAACCGGAGGCAAACGTTCGCATGAAATGCTCTATCTTTACTTCTAGTTGCTTCGAAGGCACACAGGTAAACAACTTTACGATATTACCTACAGAAATTAATTTAATGAAAATGGAACAACTACTATTCGCTGTGTATTAAATTTATACGCACACAAGAGCCCAAATTATTATAAGTCTCCTTTTTTTAGTCACTTCGATAAAAATGTAACGCGTTTAGGAACGTCACGTAACATAGTGGAGAGCATAGGATATCCGTTGTCACCACCAGTCCTAACCGCTATGGCGTTGGATGGAATAAAATTACAATACTTTTAACCCCAGACACAAAAAGAGGTGTTATAAATTTGACATAGATGTCTCTCTGTGTGATCATAGCTCTCAAGTCGATGGACCGATTCCGGTGCGGTTTGTTTTCATTCGAAAGCCTTTCCTTGCGGTGGTTCTTGACCATGTTTGGTAAATATCGGTCCTGTAGTTTGAAGAATATCAGCTCTTTTCCAAAGTGATTTATGGTATACTACCTTCTGCCCGCGACTTCGTCCGCGTAGAATTAGCAATCGATATGTTTGTCGCTATCCCGCGGGAACTATACAATTTTTCGGGATAAAAAGTAGCCTATGTTTTAATCTGGGGTCACAGCTATCTTCGTACCAAATTTTATCGAAATCCGTCCAGTCGTTTTAGCGTGAAGAAGGAACAAACATACACACTCACTCACATCGTCACATCGTCAAATCCTCACATCGTCACATCGTCACAAACTTTCGCATTTATAATATTAGTAAGATTTGGCAATTACTCGATTAATGCGTGGGAGGTTTTTAAATTTTTAATTTATTGTTAATAAACATGCTTTGGCCGCCCGTTAAATATAAAATGATAATATTTTTAATCTTGCTTTGGTCCCCAGTAAAATATAACTAGTAAATCTCCCCACATCGCTAAGCGATAAAGCAACGAAAACAAGATTTGCATAAAATGAAAAATTCTATCAGAACTCGGAGTAACGCAATTAAGTAAATCTGTTCGGAATTTAATAAGCCGACCTAAAAACATCAAATAAAGCTCGAGCACGCAAAGGCAGTAACAATAAAAGCGTTCAACAATAAGGAAACCGCGGCACAGTTGAATATTTTTATCATTTTCATTAAACTCTCGAGCCAGATGAAACATAACGGATGGGCGAAGTAAGTTGAGCATTGCGGGATTTCTGTCCAAGTTTAAGGGAAGCGCGCCCCGGGGAGCGTTTGTCATCGCGCGGCGGCCCACGGTTTCTTTAATTCTTCCAAAATTATTATGAAGCTATACTTATAATGAAGGCAGCGAGCGTAACAAAATATTTTATTTAAATTGGCTTCAACCCTTGCAATATTAATGCGTGAACTCGGCGTATATTTAATGATATCGCGGTATTCGCGGCGAACGGGCTAAACCAGCGATTTGTATTTTTTCCCATTGCTGTATTTTCATGCGACATTTAAGTTTAGATTATAATCATCTGGCCTCAAACAGTAATGAAAAAACGAATTTCTTGCTCGAATTTCATGATTTTAGTTGTGTCGCAGCAATATGTGTATGGAACTATGTAATTTAATTATGTTTATTAAAAAGAAAGAACAAGAGAAAGAAGACATTTTTTTATTCCTTTTTGTCAGACACACAAATACAAGAGCTTAACGCGCAATTTTATAGAAAAGAAACAAAAAAACACAGACATGAATACCTGGATCATATCATTCTACTGAAACTACTTTTTATTATTTGCTGCAAGAGGTATTTGATATTTTTTTTTACCATTTTTATTTCTTTATAATAATCTCTTAATTAAACACTGCAAGATACACTACACACGTCAAAATTGTACAATAAGAGAAGTGAAATTGTCATTGTCCAGGTAAAAATAACAAAATTATTTTGGTATTGTACTAAACAAAAATTGTCTGCATTCATTAAAACTTGGATTTTGATGAAGCACATAACATCACTACACACTTGCATGAACAGAAGAAAATTTAATTTGAATTAATTACTGACCCAATAACAGTGCAAATTTTACTAGTGTAATACTCATAAATGTAAAATATTTTATTATTCCTACAATTCCCAACTTTATTATCAATGCATGTAGGTAACAAAGTGAACAATTTAAACATTATTATACTTGGTGATGACACGCTGATAATTTGATATAGTCGGTACGAGTTTACCGCAATTTAGTGTAATTAAGCCTAAAACTAACGCCAAGTTATTTCGATGGCTAAACCGTTTTAGCGTTTGTAAGAGTAATGAGAACGGGCCAAAGGGGTCAAAGTCCTTAGAGAGTTAAATACATAATCTGACACATTTTGATCGCTCAAAATCTTATTCAACTTATAACTTATTAAACTGAACATAACTTATAGTGTGAAGATTATACTTAGATTTTGTTGCCAAAAAAACACTGTTAACGTGAAAACGTTCACAGCTCCAGTAAAAAAGCTAATCTGTCAATGCCCTACCCTTAATAAAAAGGACGGCGAATGAAAAGATATTTCTTCAGTTTTTTCGGATACCCGATCTGGCTTGACTCGCTTACCCTATCACCCCATACTTTGATATATCCCTGCTATCAGTACTAAAGCAAAAAGGTTACACGAAATTGAATTGCACGGCATTTTCGCGGACGAACAAGTCCGTTTATGGTCGGACAAAGAATATAAAATTATTAGAGACCCCAGTCCTTGATGAAACCCTAAAACGCGAAGTATGATAATTTGGCGCTCGCAAAATACGAATGACCTGCTTATTTCGCTTCTAGCGAGGTTATGGTATTTCATTATGCAGGCCCTGAGGCTAAGACAAGTCACTTGAACACTCTCCGCAGGATTTTATGACGGCACTTTAGCTCTTTTAACATGGCAGCGTGATAGCATCTGGATATAAACGGGGGGAATTATACCATTGATGGCTCGAGTTTAGTACTGGAGAGCCGTGAGTGATGACCGGAACTTTGCATTTGACTATCGCATTTGCGGTCACATTTGGGTAAAAATATCACTGTGAGAGAAATATCAGGTAGTCTACTTTCATCTACCGCATGTAAGCTCCTTCAAGTTCTGTCTGCTCCTCCATGTTAAAATCCAATTTGGAATCATCGAGTTCGAGTATTATTTTTACCTATTCTATTGTTTTGTAACTAAAATTTCATACATCTTAAAAAGGCCTTGCTGGGTATTGAAAACTTGAATCTCAGGCCGATAAACGAAGAACTCGCTCCAAAATGCCAAGCAAAACGGGAGCCTTACCATGATTTGTCTTAATTCAGACTCAGCTCATGTTTTAGCTGTCATTTTTATTATGGATCTGACAGCGAGCGAGCCTAAACTGAATCGCATTAAGACGTCATGGTCTTATTCGAACATATTATTCAGAATCAAAGAGCAGCCTGCAGTAGGCGTTCTTTTAAGTACGATACTAAACTTTCAATAGAAACATTAAAATAAAACAGACATTTCCTTTACGTAGTTGTTGTGACGGAGCGGCCGGAACGAAGTGGTTGAAAGCACCCATTATTTTAACATGAACTGTACTTAATGGTCTTTTATGGGTACGGCGGAACATGGAGGTCTCTAGGGAAAGGAATTAATGGCTAAGTGGAAATTATTCCTTTTATGCAATACTTAATGTTTTAAGTGTTGCTGTTTTGTGAGAGGTCATTATTGACCTGATTCTTTCTAATCAAGGACACAAGTGACCAGGCGATAGTCCATTCCAATCATTTTAACGCCTGTGTAAACAAACCAATTGCATTTAAATTTCACATATAATCACTCATTCTGTGCAATTTTCACTGAGAATTTGCATCACATCCACCGGAATGTTGTTTGTTACCTACATACATACAATCATACATACGCCGCCTTGCAAAAAAAACGGGCATCCATGTTTTCTGTATTTTATGTGCTTACTTGCCAAGCTTGAATGCGTAAAAATCTGAAAAACCATAGGTGCTAGATTCTTTTGCAAGGGGGTGTATTATGTACGAATATAGAGATATTATGGTCTGGGAGCAAACAAAAGCAGAATGTACCAGTTGCTTCTCGTCCCGCGCAGATGGTAGAAGCCAATTGAGGAATCACGTTATAGACGATGCGGCTAGCAACCCATCACTATTTTGATTCCTCTTACCACATAAACGCCTACAATCATGTAAAACGTGGCCTTTAGGTCTTGTTACCTTAGGCTCTGGCTACCCCGCAAGGAATAAAGACGTGATTTGTATGTATGTATTATGTATGATATTTAGTCCATTGCATTTGTATTCTAAATAATCTTACTATTTTATTCAGGCTAACCTAAAAACTACAAAGTATTTTTGTTTTGCTTCAGCTTGGATCTCATTATACGATTCTCCCAGGAGGAAATCTCGTTACCAATAAACCTGTTTGGAATATTGTGCTACTTTACTTCCTGGTGTCTGTCTTTTCGTCATTTGTTTTATCTACGTTAAACGTATTGCTCTCTTAATTTGTTTAAGATTCATTAATTAATTGAACGTCGTGCCCAAAAATTAAAGTTAATATCTTAAGTTTGTAATCTTCTCATGGCTTCTTTACACGCCTGATTGTACCTTACAAGTAATTCAGTTGATACATCAATAAATTTAATACTCTTTTTTCCAACAGTCTGGAAAAAAATAATATAATATGTAAAAAATAAAGTTATGTAAAAAGCGTGTAATGTTAAGCTTGTCACCTCCAAGCTTTCTTGAGAAAAAGGTTATGAACAGACCGGCAGACGGAAGGATCAGTGAGTATAAGGATTCCGTCTTTTCCTTTTACGACATAGAACCTAAGAAAACCTTGTTTTCCTGTAAATTGTTAGAAATCAGCTCTTAGTTACGTATGTAATTTTAACAGCTAATTCCAAACGAGAGCATCGCGAGGGGAGCAAATAATTAGCTATCGCGGCCAAATTGAATCGCGTTGGCAGATTTTCGGTGCCGCGGGCCTCACTTTATTTATTAATATTTCCATGTGAAAAATTCAATGCCGAAGGGTGAACGTGTGATGAGTATGAATGAATCGAAAAGGGAGCTCGGCGAGTGGAAACTTGCCGCAAGGTAAATCGACAATTCAAATTTGGTGCGATACGATGAATAATCTTAATAATCTAACTAATATTATAAATGTGAAAGTATGGATGGATGGATGTTTGTTTGTTACTCAATCACGCCAGAACAGCCCAACGGATCTGGATGAAATTCGGCACATAGATAGAGAAAAGTCTGGAATAGCACATAGGCTACTTTTTATCCCGGAAAATTGCGTAGTTCCCGCGGAATAGGGATAAATGAATTCTTTGCAGACGAAGTCGCTGGCAACAGCTAGTAATGAATATCGATGGTGCTCGGTAGTTATGCTTCCATAGACTTATAGAATCAATTCGTACAGAGTTTAATAGCAGTACAAGTGGCAACAGCTTCAAACGTTCGCTGTTGGAGTGATCTAAAAATACAAAATTCAGAGCAGTTGGGTTGAAAATACTATAATTATCGTACTTGCTTACAAAATTTCACAAGAATAAATTTAATTGATTGTCAGAAATACGATTTTGCTTAAGCTGAAGGAGACGCTTCGCGTTTGCTCGATCGTTTGAAAAATTCCTGCACTTTATCCAATTGGAGCATTATCATCACTACATAGTATAAAACAAAGTCGCTTTCTCTGTCCCTATGTCCCTATGTATGCTTAAATCTTTAAAACTACGCAACGGATTTTGATGCGGTTTTTTAAATAGATAGGTTTATATGTATAATACATGCATAATGTAACGTGCGAAGCCGGGGCGGGTCGCTAGTAACAAATAAAAGCCACGAGCCATTCATCCGTCCACGGCCACTTTTCATCCGAAAATATTTTCGAGTACCTGTCTCGGTGTCAATTTAGCGTCAGTAAAATGTATTTGTACATGTGTAAATGTAACGAAGCCGTGGTAGCCAAGTTCGTTGACGCATGGCCTGTCAAGCAATCGGTTGTGGGGTCTTTGCAATTTCTGTACGCAATTACATTGATGATGTAATTTCCATGTGTTTTTTGGAGAAGGAAAACGTCGTGAGCAAAGATCCACAAAAATCTGCAAAGCAGTTTAATGGTTCCGAATTTGCACTGAGCCTGCGTTTTGAGAGGAAGCATATCCCCAGCTGATGTGTGTGAAGTTCCCAATCCGCACTGGGCCCGCGTGGGAACTATAGCCCAAGCGCACTCATTCTTTGAGGCCTGTGCCCAGCAGTGGGACGTATATAGGCTGAAGATGATGATATCCCCAGCAGTATATAGGAAGTACAGGTTAGAGATGAAAATCTATTAATCTCCCTCTCACTCTTCAATCTTTAAAACACAGTGATAAATAACGTGAACGAAAACTCCAAAACCTTTCCGTATAATTACTGAATCCCAACGGGAAAACGTAAAGAAGGCCAGCGACACACGACCTCCTTGCCCACTACCCCAAACTTAATTACTGAAGTGAGTATTAAGTAATCAATTTCGTTAGCTCTAATTCGAATCGTGAACTTTGTACAAGCACCGTAATTAAAGTACGCGAGTGGTTAATTGCTTTGGGACTGCTAGTCCGCAAAGCACGGGCAAAAACGATTCGATTGGCGCACTGCCGTTGGGAGTTTGAACTTGCTCTCTGATAGTTTATTAAATATTTTTTCGAGTCCAGTTTTAACTTAAAATATGCATTAAAGTGGTGGATATATTCAGTCAAAGAGCGCTGTGAAACTCGTTCCAAAATTATTTCTCTAAATAGGGTGGCAGAAAAGGAAATGGTTCTCCCGTGGACATTGCAACATTTGCAACATCAGAGGATAGCGTTATCAGAGCATATATAAGTGTTATGTAACTTTTTTTTATATATTTTACCTGCTGGTTCACTATTTACCTGCTGGTTCACTATTTCCCCAGTCGAACTAAGCCTACGCTACGAGTAAAAATTGTGTTCGTAAAACAAACATAAGTAGACTTTTTTTATTGTTTTTTTTTATGACTGATGTTGGTTTTGTTTTTTGCAATGTTATATCAAACTTTTTAGTCAATCCGACTAGATACTAGAAGTTTCAACTTTGACTGCAAGTTCTATTATTAAGTAAACAAAACGCTGAGTTAGCGCTGTCTA
The DNA here is from genome assembly GCA_963854515.1 of Pandemis heparana. Lineage (NCBI taxonomy): Eukaryota > Metazoa > Arthropoda > Insecta > Lepidoptera > Tortricidae > Pandemis > Pandemis heparana. The sequence continues at coordinate 3,774,542 of OY978020.1, read as the reverse complement.
ATAGATACACTTCAACGTTCGCCTAGCAAGCGGTGTTCGCAGTTCACTTTACTTTGTAAAATAGCTAGGATAAAAAATGGTCGGTTGCTTTAATTTTGGAAAGGATTTATGCCATTTTATTGGTATATGCTGACGATATGTATCTTTTGATCACGACTTCACTCAGGGGTTTGTTTCATGTTTAATTCAATTTTATCAAAAAGATACCAAAGACGAAATAAATGCGAATTTACAATAAATGTTACTATGGAATCTACCAAACAAAATCTGTAAAATAACCCCGAAGCACGTCAAAGTATGTTTAAGTAGACACTCCATATTGTTTCTTGTAACTAAGACGACGAAAATGTTTAACGGAAGACAAATAAAATCAAACAAGAGCCTCGTACGGAGTTCTAAACCCATTTATGTATCTTTGAGCCTTTAACGAAAAAAGTTTCATCATAATTCCGCTCTAAGTAAAAAAGTAAACAAACTTAGTAAAAAAGGCAATCAAAAGTTACGTAAACAACTTTTCGACGCTTAGGTGAAGGAGCAGGCGCGAGCTCCCTGAAAATACCTTATAATATTATGTCGAATCTCTGCAGGGCCCTCAAGGCAAACAGTCGGCTCCGTTCTAACCTAAATAAGCAACCACGTCACATCCAAAACTAAAAGCTATTCCCTAATAATATGACTCACATTTAATTGTCGTCATTACGTCAGAGTCCCTTAACGTTATGACTCGCACTAAAGCTTTGCATTTAGATGGTCAAATACATTGTTTATTTTTTCGACAAGTACAATTCGACTTGTTAATATTTTAGTAAAGGGTCATAGTTATCAACTGTGTTGAAGTATTATATTATATGTCATTAGTCGAAAAAACAAGGACCATCAAAAGGAAAACAAATTATAAAATTGATTGATTGATTTTATGTCTCAAGCGAAATCGTTATAGCCAATAATTTAGCCATGTTGAGCCATGAGAGACCGTAAGGCATTTTACCAAAACTATCCATGAGGTAGGTAAGACACGTAAAATCTTGTGAAATAATTAAAATAAAACAGTTTAATTTGAGTACCTAAGACTTAAAATAACTATAAAGTACGTCCAATTAACGTCTGAACCAATTAATTATGTAAAATAAAACAGTGTTAAACTTGTGCTTTTACCATATTTCGCAGTCGAAAATATGTTTGCAGTAAATTAAAATTTCCCTCACTAACATCCATCTTCGCGAAACGAAACACGACGAGGGTTACAAACCTTAATTACAATGGAAGATATTTCAGAATTTATTATTTCGCTTCTGAGAAATAAACGAACTGCTGATGATTGAAAGTCAAGTTAAGATTAATTTTCGCTGCTTTTTTTAATAAACTCGTAAAATATTAGTCAAAACAATCTACTTTAATTAAGCTCTAGAAGTCGCTTTGTTTACTGGGGCCTTACCATGACGTCTTAATGCGATTCAGTTTAGGTTCGCTCGCTGTCAGATTCATACTAAAAGTGACAGCTAAAACTTGAACTGAGTCGGAATTAGGACGTCACGGTAAGGCCCCTGGTTGGAGACTGAAACAAGTTGAGACGTTTCTTATAAGTTGACTATACATACACAATATTGTAGCTGATGGATGACTATCATAATTTAATTGAATTTTATTTTTTTGGTTTCTTTGTAGTTTTCATTTTCTTTTTAAAATATATTAAGGCAGTTTAGCGTCAAATAAATTTATTAAAAATAAAATAAATGTTCTATATTGAAAGTGAAGTGTACTTACTGTTTACTTACGTACAGTAACTTAGACACAGCGCCAATCAGATGTAAAGGGTTTATGACATATATCTTACTAGCTGTTGCCAGCGACTTCGTCTGCAAAGAATTCGTTTATCGCTATCACGCGGGAACTAAGCTATTTTCCGGGATAAAAAGTAGCCTATGTGCTATTCCAGACTTTTCTCTATCTATGTGCCGAATTTCATCCAGATCCGTTGGGCCGTTCTGGCGTGATTGAGTAACAAACAAACATCCATCCATCCATCCATCCATCCATCTATCCATCCATCCATACTTTCGCATTTATAATATTAGTAAGATTGTGAGTCAATGAGACCTATATTAATCTCATAAATCGCCAAAAGTTCTCCATGAAGTATTGTTTGTTACTTTGACATTCAACTGGACAATTTTACTGGCTAAAACATGTGGAATAATTTAATGCGTCCACGCTCCCTAGTTATGTTAACTTTTTGGTCAACAAGATGAAATCGAACCTCAATGTAAACCGTCACTTAAAGGTTGGCTATTTACGTTATCTCTTAACATAACTGTTTATGAAACATTGATATATCGTTATGAAATTTTCTACGTTGACCCTTCTTTGATATAAATCATGGATGGATAGGATTACCGCGGCTGTATTTTATGACGCATCCACAGAAGGGTCTAGCTATGTGAAATATGGCATACTTAGTCTAGGTAAGGCTCGAATGATGAATTATGTATCATTTTTTCCTTGAGATAATTCGTTGATCATTCCGAGACTGGACAGTGAAGGGGTTATAAAAAAGCCTGAATAATTAATATTCGCACTGATTGGATCAATTAGGGTATTTTAGTAAGCACACAATACGATTACATTACACGAAGTTTATAATATTTCATATTAAAATAGTACCTGTACCTACGCTCCTTTTTGATTACAAAAGAGTAAATTGATAGCTGTGAAATTTTCACAAGTCGGGTGACATTAATGGTTATAATAATAATAATAATAATAATTTTATGGTTAGTGTTATATTCAAAGGTAAGTAGGTAGTGGGACAAAAGTATGGGCTAATCTAACTATCTAACTATATAATATTATAAATGCGAAAGTATGGATGGATGGATGGATGGATGGATGGATGTTTGTTTGTTTGTTACTCAATCACGCCAGAACGGCCCAACGGATCTGGATGAAATTCGGCACATAGATAGAGAAAAGTCTGGAATAGCACATAGGCTACATTTTATCCCGAAAAATTGCGTAGTTCCCGCGGGATAACGATAAAGGAATTCTTTGCAGACGAAGTCGCTGGCAGCAGCTAGTATAATAATAATAATTATAAAAATATAGTCCCCAGTTCGTTATCAAACAATATAGGTATTTTGTTATAATATTATAGTAAGTGTATATTTTAGGATTTGATCAGCTTTTTTACTTTTTCTGTGTGTCTACTCTTGCTTAATACCTATGTCCTGTCAATCGTTCAAAGGTTAACTGGAAGAGATCCCTTTTAGGGATAAGTTCGCCTTTGTGCATTTGTGTTTTCCTGTAATCATCTTTTTCTTGTGTTTTATGTACGAGAAAGAGTTTTACATACATACATACATACAGTGTAGACATTTTGTCTGATCAAACAAATACTAATATTCAACAGTAAATCGATCCCACAATAAAAACAAATGACCAAAAGTCCACTCAGTATTGTACAAGATCGAAAATCGAGATTCAATTCCTAGCCATTAAAAGCCACACCACGTTCCGTTAGACGGCTGAAATAAAAGAAACGCTCATTGCTATGCAATGAAAACTTTCAGAGCAGCCAAACTTGCGCCGCAGGAGTTCGTATCTTAGAACTAATACGGTAACAGCTAACTAACCATAACTATTCCCGGTTAGTAGCGGTCCAACGAAACATTGTTAACTTTCCAGTCCATAGTAATATCGATTTGCTGCTCTCCACACTGTTCTGCGTTTGAAAGGGTAGCGAAATTTACCAAAGATGTTTCAACGGATTATAAGTTCATGTGGTTACCTCAGGCTAGGGATGGACATTTAAAATATACATAGTTTTTTCCGATGCAATGCATCGATCGGTTGCATCGATGTTAATTCGATGTATTTCGAAAAACATCGATGTTTACGAAACATCGATTGTTTTTCGCAATGGACATGTGTTTAGGCAAATAACCGTAATTGTATCATAAAGAACAATACAATTACACATTACATTTACACTTTACACTACGTAACAAAAACTCGGTGGGCCATATTGTTTTAGGTTTTATTATAAAATTTTGACTTTGCCGGTACCGTGGCAAAGGGAACATAACCCATTCAGCCAAACCGATAAAATATGGTAGGTGTGTAATATTGACTGAAAGGCTGAACTGATTATTACGATTCAGGTTCCAGTCAGCCAGTGTTGTCACACTTATAGACGCTCATCTCATAGTTTGCGTATTCGATGCATCGAATAAAAAAACATCGATATATATTCGATGTTGAAGTATTAACAATACATCGGTTCAATACGATGCATCCTTACTATACATCGAGTGTTTACAATACATCGATGTATATCGTCCATCCCTACCTCAGGCTGGACAGGTTTGATGTGAACATCTCCGATGCATGTAAGTTAAATAAGTATCTAGAAAGAAAGCGGGCATTTTCACACTACCTGATCCGATATCGGTGTAGTAGGGACACGGAAAAAGTATCGATATTTTTTGGTAGCGTAACCTAATTAGAATTAAAGTTTTTTTTATATCGTAATGGGTAAGTATAGCTATTGATTGTGATATTGTATCACCAGTCAACACTTAGGGACAGGGTATTGAATGAAAAGTATCGATAGGTACCCTAAGATATTGTCAAAATGTTTGAAAACGCTCTAAGCATATCCTTGGTTTTAAAATTATTAAATGAGTTTTGAATTTTGATTGATTATAGAACTGTGTACTGGTAGGAGACACCTATCTTGTTATATTTTGAGCATTCTGACTATTTTTATTATTTAGTATCATATTTTAAGAAAGATTTTTTTATATTTCTAAATTGTATTTATTGTTATGTTGTATTAGGACATTAGGTACCTGGCTTTCAAAGTTTGTAATTATAAACTCACTTTTTGTTGGTCCCTAATTAAATGCTACTTTCATCCACTCAAATTGACTGGTAGGGTTCCCTTGATGGGATAATTTCGCCTTTGTATGCCTTTGTTGCCTTTATACGTGTACAGTAGGCGGCAAATAAATAAAACGTGGAGGGGATAAGCGCAGTATGAAAATGATGTTGATTTTCATACTGCGCATATCCCCTCCACGTTTTACTTATTTGCCGCCTACTGTAGGTATCTTAGTATTTTTCGATATATTTGTTAATTTACGTATTCGTTTTTCTTACATGTATAGGCTGTTATTAAAAGTATTGACCATATTTTACAAATTTTATGGGTTGGTCGGTCTTACCAACCCTGCAAAGTATCGTACTCTTTTTTCTAATAGCCTATTTGGTATCGCACTGCTTGGCAAAAGCCTCCCCTTTCTCTTTGCACCCGTCTCTGTCAGTTGCGAAGGCTTCCCCAGTTCGACTCGAAAGACACCAAATCGTCCCGCCATCTTTTTTTGGTCTGGTTCTGCTCCATTGCCCGTCGCATAGCATTTAAAACTCAAACTCAAACTCAAACTCTTTATTGCATAAAAATGTTGTGACAAAGATGTTAAAATGTGTTAAGTTCCAAACATTTACCCTGTAAGGGCACCGCAATTTATTATAAAATTATCTTAAAACTAAAACTTATTTTTATTTTTATTTTTATTTAAAAAAAAAAATTATAATAACAGTAATATTATTATGGCACTTGCACTTAGTAACTAATTAAACGACTATTTACGAGCAACAATTTCCTATACCTACGTTGCAGGAACATGATAAATATTATATATATTAAAAAATAAACAAAAACGCTTCGTCATAATTTCCGAAACAGAAATCCGCAACAAACTTCGTCATATCAATTTAACAACTACACCCCGGAATGATGAGTACCCGGACCAAATCTCCCTAAAATGCTAGCGGCTTTGCCCCGCTGAATGGCCAGCGATATTTGTGCATTTAAAATAGGGTTAACTACATACCTACTGAGGATGCTGTCTGTCTGGCTGACCCTATGTACGCAGATCTTTAAAACTACGCAACGGATTTCGATGCGTTTTTTTTTAATAGATAGAGTGATTCAAGAGGAAGGTCTGAATGTATAATTCTACGCAGACGAAATCGCGGACAGAAGCTAGTGTACCAATAAACCACAGCCGAACGCGCCTCTGACACACGGTCTATCAATAGTTATAGCCTGCTAAAAGCTTCTGGCCTCATACTGTGACATTCGATTTTCGAAATTCATTTGCTGCCGTTCCGATCACACGAATAGACATTTGAGAGCGAGAGGGACGGTATGACACGTACAGTCGCCATCAGATATATCGTAGCGGGCGAGGTCCTCAAATATTTCGGAGCAGCGTTAAATTTCAATAAATTCGTTACACTAAATATGGTTAGTAACATCGGAGCACGCAATCCGTCATAAATATAAGAGCAGCGACTTTTCAATAAATTCGCGACGTTCAATGAGCTAAAAATATAAGGAAGCACATACCGTCAAAGGTATCGACACAGTCAGGCTGATCACAAATATCGGAACATATGTGGAAAATAAACCTTACGTATATAATAATAGATTCGAATTCCAAACAAAATACAAATAAGGCTCAAACGTCATGCCAAAATAAAAGATATGTCACCTATATAGTGTACGCCTCTGCATGCATAATTCACTGTGTTAGTAACATAAAACCTTTTTTGTTGTATAAAGTGTAAATTGTTACTGGCCACTAAATTGCCATTATACTTATTTTAAGAATAAAATTTTTCTTCTTCTGCTGATATAAGTCAAAACATGTAGTTCTATTTTATAAAACTAGTTTTATTATAAACACACTGTAATTTAAACTGTTTGTCACAAAGTTAAGGTATATTTTCCAAAAATGTTCCGATCTTTATGGTCAGCCTGTCTGCATCGATATCTTTGACGATCTGTGACGTCCCGATTTTATTGAAAAGTCGCTGCTATTATATTTATGACTAATTGCGTGTTCTGATGTTATTAACCTTACAGTTGTAATGAATTTATTGAAATTTAAGGCTGCTCCGAAGTATTTGAGGACCTCGCCCGCTACGATATATCTGATGGCGACTGTACTACGAAAATAGAATTTTGAAGTAGCCCCATTACTTTGTAATCTAATAGAAGAACGAGAATGAATGGTGCTGTTATTGTCAACTAGGCTCTCGTATCCAATGGGTTAAAATGCAAATCCTGTTGCTTTTGTTTGTGAGTCTGTCTGTCTTTCCCTCTAGCACAAAGGTCTAGAAAAAACAGTCTTCAAATCTTCACCTCAAAACTGTCTAGAGATCAAATCGATCCTGTATGAATTCTTGTACACATTTTATTCCTGTTTTTTGGGCATGATCACTACATTATAAAATGAAGTCCTCCGTCGACTCTGTCTGTCTGTTTGTGATAAGTTCAAAAACTACTGAACAGTGAACAGATTTTCATGAGGTTTTCGCCAATAGATAGAATGATACCTATTAATAGACTAGAGGCGTACTGATTTGAATTTCGAGCTGCCTATGCTATAATTTAGTAAGAAAAATCATAAAATTTTATGTCATGAATCTGATTCATTGACTGTAGCGGAAGTAAGAATGCTAGGCGTTCTGTATAAGTAATCGTTTTGGCTAGCTGTAGCACTATTAAAATGCATTTAAAACGTGAGATGTCAATAGAAAATTTTGGCTCGCGTTTTTGTATCGTACATATAGAGACAGCTAAACTTGACGTATATCGTTGTTATTTACCTCTTTTCTTTTTCAGGGCTGGCAACGCGCCTGAATTCCGGATATGGCTAGTATCCGGCAGCAAGGATTGCTTAATATCATGTGTCTCGCTCGCTCGTTCACCCCTTTATAATATAAAAAAATGGGGTTACTTTTATAATGTATAATGCAAGAATGACTGGGCCGATTTGTATGTTCTTTGATCTCTGATAGGACTTGTCTCCACTACGAATAGCAGAATAACTAAACAAAATAAGAAAAAATAAAAAAATATTTCGTACGTAACGCCGACGATCAAGGCATATTTTTTCATTCCGTTCGAAATCTAAAAAAAAAAAACCCGCGAAACCTTCAAGCTTCAATAGTTTAAGTTGTGCGTTGCCATGTCAGTCACTCATCTTCTTTTACGTAAACAAAAATAGGTAGGTACATGAACTTAATGAAAATTTCCTAAGATTCTTTACAAACTTCTGAAAGTTTCAAAGCAAACTCCACAACCGTATATCCCGTGTGGTGTTGAAAGTTCGAGTGGTGTTCGCTTTTGCTTCAAATATTCCACCCACTCGGTTTTCAATATTGCCAGACCGTAGTTTGGCTAAAAGTGTCGAATATGGAACGGAAGCCGAGACCTTTAGGAACCCTGTCGCGACGCAATATCGCAGGCACTGTTACGCTTTAATGTCAGCCGCAACATGTGAAAGAGAAAGAAAGAAAGGTGTTAATATTAAAAATGTTTTCAACATTCAATAATATTCATACGCATATCGGGACAAAAGGCATTATTTTAAGTGTTTCGATTAAACATTCTTCTAAGACATTATCCGCAGGACGTTTTCGAGGGAGGTCTAAACCCGAAATCATTCCAGGACCCGGAATATATTACCCACTTATACAGTGTTCCGAAGGGAGGGCTACAATGCCCTCCGTAACAAAGGTCCAGTTTGAATGAAACCAAATCCTTCTAAAATTACCTTCTTTATATAAAACTATCTGATGCTCGATGCGGCCGCTTGGGATTAGTACCGAGACTTATTGACTATCTACGTTTCAAGGTAATGTACTGATCGGTATACTTTATTCAAGACTAGCTTCTGCCTGCGACTTCGTCCGCGTAGAATTAGATAAGAACTGATGTTGATAGTAATATGCTGCAATAAGTATTTACGTTGCAACTCTAGGCAGCTAAGACCTTTAACATGTTTATCGTTATCCCGCGGGAACTATGCAATTTTCCGGGATAAAAAGTAGCCTATGTTTTAATCTAGGGTACCAGCTATCTTCGTTCGAAATTTTATCTAAATCCGTCCAGTCGTTTTAGCGTGAAGAAGGAACACTCACTCACTCACATCGTCACATCGTCACATCGTCACAAACTTTCGCATTTATAATATTAGTAGGATTGGATAAGGAGAAGCAAATGGTACCTATCATAATTAATAGTTGTAGTATAGATCAAAGAACTATGGAGCTTGAGGTTCCGGGCTCCATCCCCGGTCGTCTATTTTTGTTTCCTTGAAAGGAAAAGTCTTTACTGACTTATACTGACCGACTAAATCAGCGTCAACTGCGTCTTTAATGGAATATTTTACGATATACCCACCAGTTACGGAATTCTGCAGCAAAAAGACAATCTGTAATTCAGTTAAGTACTTATTTTTTATCAATGAAAAATATTTTATCTAACGAAATATACGACTAGTAAAAGTGGATATTAGAACAAATATTGGAAAAAAGTTAAATGACATCTGCCGTTTCATTTAAATTATAAATTGTAAAACTTTTTCCGGCATCTGTTTGTTTAATACGACTTGATTGATGAGAAGTACCTCAAGAGTTCGCAACTTAATTCGCGAAGTTAATTTATCATAACGAATTAATTCTATCCAATTTTCACATCTAGTTATAATTCCATTACGGCAATTATCGAGATTATGAGTATTCGCTTTGACTGAGTTTGGTCAGAATAAATGTAAATAAAGTTAATACCCGTACACCATTAAGTTGATCCATACTGTAGGTATACATAAATTATCTATACTACTCTATTAATGACAACAGGGGCCTTACCATGACGTCTTAGTGCGATTCAGTTTAGGTTCGCTCGCTGTCAGATTCATACTTCTTCTTCTTCTTTTTTCTTTGTGGCGTTCCAAGTCGTTATAGCGACGACAACTTCGCCAATGTCAGGGTAAAATTTTCATAAAATAAAATCTTGTGACAAAATGTCGGCAACATTGTACGGTAACACGGTCAAAGACCCCCCTCCCCCCCTGTCGGGCTCTTAGCCAACGGTCAATGATATCCCTCAGATACTGCCAGGAGACCATTAGCCGTTGCCCAGGGTGCACCGGACCAAGCACTGCTCTTCCCCCCGGACGGATCCAGAAACGAACCGCAGCTCTTGGCCACACGTGGAGGTAACTCGACATGCACCCCAGATTCATACTAAAAGTGACAGCTAAAACATGAACTGAGTCGGAATTAGGACGTCATGGTAAGGCCCCTGAACAAAAATACAACCGTCGCAGATGAACAATGACATGAATCACTATTTAGTTTTAAGACGTTTTACGCGACATGTTCAAAATTGACTTTTACTTGCTTTTACTCGACACTGGCAAAATTATTCGCCTAATGAACACAATTCATTTTTTGCTAAACAAATAATAGCAGGAAAAATGTGCGAAATAACAGCTTAAATGTTATTTCCCTTTTCAAGTGAAATTTGGGAAATTATGTTTTCAGAAATATGTACCTATACTGTTAAATATCAATAACTTTGTGATTTGTGTTTGCTAAAAAAATGTATCATAATTATAATAGGTATAATTTGATATTTGACAGAAAAACTTTAGCGGTCATTGTAGGTTATGTAACAAAAACCTTAAAATTAGTTTATTTTTCGACTTTGTGAACCTTAGACCGTTTTGTCTCATATTTAGTAAAGTGAGACACTTTCATTTTATCGGAAGCGTAAGAATGTTATCATAATTCAAGTATACCTTAGTTTTTCAAAACACTTATTCAAAATAACAAACTTGAATCATTTAGATAAATTTAAAGTAACAAACGCAACCCATAAAATACCTGAATCTTCTAGAAACAGTACTTTACATTCTGCGGTCTGACGTCCATTAACTCGCAGCAGCAGCGAACTGAAAGCAAAACAGTGAGACACCTGTTAATCTTTGCTTGAGGCAAATACTAACTGCAGTGTATGTGTACCTACCTACCCGTTTGTGTGGAGTGGACGTCAAAATTTAGCAAACTAAGTACAGCTTTTTTTTCACAGTTTTGCAAGGAAAAAGACTGCGTGGGTGCGACCACCTAGATTTAAAAAACGGTGACGTTACGGAATCGCAACAAAATGTATGAATAAACGGCGAGAAAACGAGACGCATACGACACGTCACTGCGTATACGCGGCGGTTTGGTCGCACCCTAACCCCCTTATTCGTAAACGCTCTATAGGCTTCTACCAACTTAGTAATCGTTTGTCCTTATCTGTGAAAGGTAAATGTCAAAGTGACAGACAAGAACAAACGATTGCTAAATTAGCAGAAGCCTATAGAACGTTTATGGATAAGGGGTTAAGTATTTAGCTTGTATTCTATTAATTGTAGTATATTTCAATTGGAAACAATTGTCTCGCTTCATCTTTGTTCTTATAATCAGACTTGTAATGAGTTCTATATTTAAACGTCATCAAATTCAAAGTTCAATCAAAAATTAGTGAACTTAAAAACTTAACATCAATTGAGTACAAATTTGTTTATAAATACATTTTTCTCAAGCATGCTCGGAAATGTACGCGTTAATGTCGCGAAATGAAGCCAAGAAGTTTCACATTTACGGCCTAGGCCAAGAAGTAATGTAGTGCGGTCGAAATGAAGCCAAGAAGTTCACAGTTACGGCCTAGGCCAAGAAGTAATGTGGCGCGGTCGTCGGGTGCGCTCGGCGCGGTGCGGGGCGCGGGGCGGGTGTGCGGTTAAACATGGCGCGAGCAATAGTTTGTTCAAATGGCATGTTTCAAAAATTTTAAATGCGGCTAGTTAAACAATTTTTACTTGATTTCCTCGCATTGCTTGAGAAAAGCACTATACAATCCTCGGCCGGAAACAGGGATTGCAGGACTCGCTTTATCCGGCCTCGTCTACGACTCGGCCGTGTACCCCAATCTCGTCCTGCAATCCCTTACTTCACGGCCTCTGCAGTAATGTACTATTATATTTTACATGTCATGCTACAGCTCTGTCCCCGTTTTGTTATTGTGTTTATATTTAACTGTTATGAATGAGGTGGCAAATGTTTTATTCTCAAAAAAAAATCATCATTTCCAACCTTTGTACACTCCATGCTCCGTAAGATATCTAATAGAACAAACTGAATATTAATATTTTTAAAAAAACTAAATCTCCTTGGTTATGTAGGCTGCATCTTACACCTTCAGTCAAAGCCTTGTTCACCAATCGTCAACTACATTAACCTACTACAGTAGTATTCAAAGTTGAAGCGTAAGATGGTTTGGCAAACAACCCGGTAAGCTCATTAACACCCCTCCCCCCCCCGACCCTGATGTCGTAAATTGCTACACTTGGATTCGTGCAATTAAACTACACCTATTTACATACAGAGAAGAGTTTTTAGAACGGAGTAAGGAGATTGTGGCGAATGTACCGACACTTTGTGGCTACATCCAGGGTTAGGTAATCTTATTTACCGTGAAAGAAGCACAGATAAGCCTCAGTTGGGTTAGAAAAAGTTTAATAGAATTCTTTACACGCTGCATCTTCTGTTTTCTGCAGTTGACCAACGCGGTTTGCGGTTGTTGAGTTGTTGTTGTTGTTTTTTGGTGTTGTTTCTGTTTGTTGAGTTGAGTTTTGTTGTTGGTTTTTGTTGAGTTGTTGTTGTTGTTTTTTGGTGTTGTTTCTGTTTGTTGAGTTGAGTTTTGTTGTTGGTTGTTGTTGAGTTGTTGTTGTTGTTTTTTGGTGTTGTTTCTGTTTGTTGAGCTGAGTTTTGTTGTTGGTTGTTGTTGAGTTGGTTATTGTTTTTGTTGTTGGTTGGGTTTTGAATCTTGAGGCCCATCACCATTGCAATCTTATTTACTTCTACTAGCCTGCCGCTAAACGTAAATCTTTAAAAGTAGGCACAAATACGATTCCATTTTGAAACCAGAAGGTCTGTAACATTAAATTAAACAATTTTAAAACCCCATAGCATTAATCGAAATCATACGTAAAAAAACTATTTTATGCCAAAAATGCCTAACATCATTTAAAAAAAAGAGATGAAAAGCTCTTAAATTGGTCCGATTTGTACGAAACATACCTAAGGATCACCGCAAGGAAGCTGCTATAGACAGACAGACACACAGAGAGAGAGAGACATCGACGTCAAACTTACCAGTATAACACCCCTTTTTTATGTCGGGGATTTTAAATTACACCTGATAAATTCGCTTTATTTGTAAATAGCTGCAGCATTTGTGGTAATTAAATAATTAAATTTAGATATCATAATTAGACCAATTTAACGCGAAACAAATTTACAAAATAATTGTCCATCTGGCTATTACTAATTATGCAACAGTTCGCTGTAGAATTCATAAGCCGCATGCAAACTGGTAATAATTATTAGAGGAAATTGAGGTTTTTGTATAATTTCACGTTCCGCTGGTCTCAGATTGGAGTGTTAAATTAGAAAGTGAAATCGACTGTGTCATTCCCGAGCAATAGGCGCTCAAGGTAAGAGCGAAGTAAAGCGTGTTTTCACTGACAATGGACTATTTAATTTTAGTTTCATTTTGTTCCTTGGCCATACATTTTGGGCTAAATATGATTAAACCTTAAAGGAAACCTGCACGCATCTGTTTGACACTTCATTCGTGACTGTGAAGTTTTTAATCTTTGCGGGTACGCGTTATCATTCTAAGAAGCCTATTCCCAGCATTGGAAAGTATATAAACTGGAGACGGCGATGATATATTGAAAATTTGAAAACTTTTAGTAGGTATTAAAGTTGAGCTAATGCCATTTTGACCGTCATAAAGTTTTGATGAGTGAACCGAGAACATAAGCATAAATAGGTTACAATTAAGCGTTTTGTTATAGACAAAAAACTATCAATAAAATAGCAGAAAAACAGAAAATAATAGGGTTTCCTATCGTTTGTCATAATGTTATATTCCATAAATGTATTGTTTGCCATATTGATCATACGCCATAACTCGTTTTTCTTTTGAACTGCTGATTGTTCAGGATTATTATAAAACTAACCTAACTGAATCTATAGTAACAAGGTCACGTGACAGTAACTGTCACGTGACCTTGTTACTATAGATTCAGTAGTTGGTAACAGATAGAAAAATTTGGAGGCTTACTCACCTGCTATGGGTGGTGTAGGGGTATAGCACGCGTCACGGAATGACAAGGACCCGGGTTCGATTCCCGGCCATAGCTTTACTTTACCTGCTATGGGTGGTGTAGGGGTATAGCACGCGTCACGGAATGACGAGGATCCGGGTTCGATTCCCGGCCATAGCTTTACTTTTCGGATTTTTCTGTGTTCTAATTTTCAGTGTCGTTTAGAAATTGAATCTATAGAGGCCTACAGTATGGTAATTTAAAGCTATTGAAAGAAATACGGTTTCACAAAAAAAAAGAGTTATGGCAAATCGTCATTATGGCAAACAGATTATTTCCTACCACAGTTCCATTATTGTAATTAATAAACTTTTGGTTTATGGGCTATACTTCTTTAACAAAAAGGACACATAGGTAGATATATTTCGCGTGAACGTATAGTGACTTTACGTAAGTTGCTGTTTGTTTCAATAAAAATACTTATGTATGTATGTCATCATCATCATCATCATCTCCAGCCTATATACGTCCCACTGCTGGGCACAGGCCTCCTCTCAGAATGAGAGGGCTGAGGGATGTATGTATGTATGTATAACTCTTTTTTATTTTTTTATTTATTTATAAGCCTTTTTTATTCCGAATTCGCTACAATTTCACTTCAATTACAAGTAAGTAAATGTTGTTGTTGTTATTGTAGTTTATTTTTTATTTATTTATTAAATTGTCGCAAAATTCGGCGTGCCTCATGGCATAGGCCTCCTCCGTGTATTGGAGGGCTTGGGCTATAGTTCCCACGCGCGCCCAGTGCGGATTGGGAACTTAACACACACCATTGAATTTCTTCGCAGATGTGTGCAGGTTTCCTCACGATGTTTTCCTTCACCGAAAAGCTCATGGCAAATTACAAATGTAATTTTCGCACATAAATTCCGAAAAACTCAGAGGTGCGAGCCCGGGATTTGAACCCACGACGCTCTGCTTGAGAGGCCACAGGTCAAACCACTAGGCTACCACGGCTTTTTTATCCTACTAATGTATAACTCTTTATCCTACTAATATTATAAATGCGAAAGTTTGTGAGGATGGATGGATGGATGGATGTGACGATGCGAGTGTGTATGTTTGTTCCTTCTTCACGCTGAAACGACTGGATGGATTTGGATTAAATTTGGATCGGAGATAGCTGGTATCCTAGATTAACACATAGGCTACTTTTTATCCCGGAAAATTACATAGTTCCCGCGGAATAGCGATAAATATATCAGGTCGTAGATGCCTAATGTAAGTCTGATTCTACGCGGACGAAATCGCGGGCAGAAGCTAGTTGTACATAAAACATATGAAAAAGGTGGTTACAGGTGGTAATACATCTACAGCCTTATTCATAAAAAATCCTTAATCGAGCTTTGATCGGTCCATTAGTTAACAGACTTTTTTTTATGTGAATAGGAAGGCAAACGAGCAAGTGGGTCACCTGATGGTAAGCGATCACCACTGTCCATAGACACCCGCAACCCGGAGGGTTTGCAGATGCGTTGCCAACCTAGAAGACTTAGATGAAATGCCTCTTGTGCCCGTAATTTCCCCGGCTGTCTTACTCTCCACACCGGAACACAGCAGTGCAAGCACTGCTGCTTAGCGGCAGGATTAGCGAGTAAGATGGTGGTAGCGACTGATTAAGCATATTTTACAGTTGTTAAAAAGTATGATTCATAAACGCTTGCTAGCAGTCTGTTAGCTAATGAGCTGTTGATGGATGGATTAGACGCGTTATGTTGTCGCCTTGACAAATCATAGACCAAAAAAGGCCTTTTAGGGAATTAAAAAAAAATTGACAGCAGTGGCAGCGAATTAGCGGGAAACCAGCGAATTAACACGACAGACTAGGCAGTGTGGATCTAGTTTCCTTTACCTTTCCCGGAGGGGATAAAAACTTAAAACAAAAAAAACTGTCTTGCGTATGGTTTTGCTCTTGCCAAAATCAGCTGTTCACACTTGTGGCGGCCATTTTGTGAGTTAGCAGAGAGATAAAGGAGGGTCTACGTTCCGCTAACTTTCGGACTATTTAACAGACCCTTGAAGGGCTGATTAGCGCTAATTGACGTTTATGAATCATGTTTTTTTGTATCGGTCCTATAGCGAGCTTATAGCGAGCTTCTAACTTTTTATGAATAAGGCTGTTAGTCTTTCTAGTTAAACTTCACTGTCAACAGCTACCCTGTACTTGTCTTCTGATTACTACTATAACGTGTTTGTTCTCATTTCAATTCCCGTGGACCCATGTAACCCGGCCTCTATGGGCAGAAATTATGTTTCAGCGCCGTTCCGTCCCGATGAGCGCCGAGTTTAGCGATCTATAATATTTATCAACCTTAATTGGTTTATGGAATTGACAAATGATCTCGTTGCTATGTCCTGTAATATTATAAACTGGAAACTCAGTTAATAGGTAAGTCGGTTCGTTTCGGTTACATTTTAAAAAGTTTATACCAGTTTGCGGGTGGTAGGACCTTGTGCAAGGTCTGACCGGATCGCTACCACCATCTTACTCGCTAACCCTGCCGCTAAGCAGCAGTGCTTGCACTGCTGTCTTCCGGTGTGGAGAGTAAAACAGCCGGGGAAATTACACAAGAGGCATTTCATCTTAGCCCTCTAGGTTGGCAACGCATCTGCAATCCCTCCCGGGTTGCGGGTGTCTATGGACAGTGGTGATCGCTTACCATCAGGTGACCCGCTTGCTCGTTTTCCTTCCTATTCATATAAAAAAAACAAGTTGTGATGGTTTAACTGGAGTAAGATGTTGAAGTTTTGCGATTTTGTTTTCAATTTAAACTCTTAAGCTATTTATGTGATGAGCCGCAGCGCCTTCCCGTATACGCCTGTCACAAAAAGTTTTGACCTTTTAACCGCCACGTCAAACACAAGAAACGTCACCCATATGCCAGATTTCTTTATTGTGATGCCTTAAGTTGTACCTAATAAAATTTCTAAACGACACTTAAAATTAGAACACATAGAAAAATCCAAAAAGTAAAGCTATGGCCGGGAATCGAACCCGGGTCCTCGTCATTCCGTGACGCCTGAAATACCCTTACACCACCCATAGCAGGTAAGCCTCCGATTTTTTCTATCTGTTACCAACTGTCACGTGACCTTGTTACTATGCGAATATTTGTTGCTAAGCGTCATCTGTTTGAATGATGTGTCTGTACGACACAATTACAAACTCCCGTGGAACATGTACTGCTCACCAGGGACGAGAGAAGGCGCTGTTTTTCAAATGATAGCAAATATCAAATTAATCAAGAAATTTACTTCTTGATTTTTAATGTTTACTTTTTACGTTTTACCGTTAGAAATTTAATTTCTAAACGACATTGAAAATTAGAACACATAGAAAAATCCGAAAAGTAAAGCTATGGCCGGGAATCGAACCCGGGTCCTCGTCATTCCGTGACGCGTGCTATATCCCTACACCCTACATGTACCTAATCCCAATTGAGCGAAGGTTGCTTTTGCATTGAAGTAACGGACGTATAAATATAGTCGAACCTGCGGTGCTGACATGTGTCGTTGGCGGCGAAAAGGTTAATCCTGTCATCTATAATGGTAAGTAGTCCGATATTTTGAAAACACTAGTACATTGTGTAGATACACGCTCAGCTTTTAAAAGCCAGCGCGTAATATTCAATTTCGAAATTTAAACTAAGTAGTACAGATAAATTAACCTACCACACAAAAGGATCCAAAAAAAAAGGAAAAGAAAAAAAGAAAAAAAAAAGGAAAAAAAAAGAAAAAAAGGAAAAGGTCCAAAGGGATTTCTCGGATCTCGGGGCCGATAGCTGGCGAGAGCTGGTCCAGGATCGCAAGGCATGGAGAAGTCTGGTGTCGGAGGCCAAGATCCACTTCGGGTCACTGCGCCCAGCTAGTAAGTAGGTATACTTAAACTATAGTAAGTAAGTAAGTACAGATAAATTAATTCGTACAACGAAATGCGACTACTTTAACTTGTCTCGAGTGGTTTTAGGGCAGTTTACTTCGTCACTAGTTTATTTATTACGTAGAGTGCATTTAAAATATTATAGACGGGATATGAACCGCGATTACCTTTATTGAGCTCCTGATATTTCGACGTAGTTTCATGCATCATGATCACGGGTAGACTGAAGAAATTGCGGGTGGATGTTATGTCCCGTCTATAATATTTCGAATGAACTTAACCGGGAATCATTGAAAACTCTTACGTAGAGTGATTTGTACCAAAACAGGTATCTTCCTGTTAACCTTCGAATGACGGACACATAATCTTAAACAAGAATAGACAAAAATAAAAAAGAAAAATAGCATTATTGTCCACTAAACGCGTAATTAGTACCCATTTTACCGAATTTATATAATGAAATTACAACATTACGATAACGACAGTATTTTACAAAATCCACCGGACACTTACACGACACACGTACCATATAGGTGAAAAACTTAGTAAATTACCTAAATTAAACTTAAGTAATTAAGTATATGTGAATAATGTGTGCGAATAGACAAATCGATGTAGAAAAATGACTTCAATCCCGTATCAGTTCTGTATATATTATTTACTACTACATATCATTTACTTAAGTTTTTCACCTATAACTCTTCGAAAAACGTCCATTTTAAACTGCCAAGTACATAATTATAAAAAATAAAGTTGCGCTCTCGCCTGTCGCTGTCAGGCTTCACACAATTATCCTGAAATTGTAATTAAAACGTTAATTACCTTTTTATTACTTGACATCTTTTTCTTTGTCCCCCAAATGCAGCGGGAGTGTGGGAGACTAACAAGTTTTTAATGAAGTGCTGTTCCGGGTCTGTTTCTGTTTAACAATATAAAACACGGCTCTTACAGGAATAATCTTGGAAGTAGCAACGTGATGCGTTTATCTGCCTTTCCTTCATTAGTTTAGTTTAGTCATGTTGGTACAATAATTTATCTTGAGATCGTCAAATAGGATACAATACAATAATCAAATAAATTAATAAAAACAGAGGAAATAAAAATTTAAATAAAATATCAAATAATTTCATCCCCAAGAGGGAGTCGGCAGAAGCAAAAATAAAACAATAAGTTGACAATGGTTATAAAAATACATACATACATACATACATATCGTCACGCCTCTTTCCCACAGGGGTAGGCAGAGACTACTTTGTTCCACTTGCTACGATCCTGACATACCTCTTTCGCTTCATCCACATTCATCAATCTCTTCATACATGCTCGTCGGTTTCGGGTACTCTTGACCTGGCCTTTTTCCAAAAAATAGTTATAAAAATACTGAAATAATTTAGAAACTTTGTCCAATACTGATCGTCACAACAAGAATATACCTAAAATAAATAAAACTAGTTTACATGAAAAATACTTTAGAATGTCAAATAAAAATGTGTGAATATTCATCTACCGTGTAGGTATAATGGGTTTTCCGCCAAAAGGTTTTTCACTCGGTGCTCATTGCTTCGTTTATGGTCCAGTTGTCCAGTATCCGCTTACACTTATAAACTTCAACTAGATTCTGCTCGCGATTTCGTCTGCTTTGTAGTCTGTAGTTCAGTTTAGCATTTAAAGGAACGCGAGGTGCGACCACACCGCCGCTTAAAAAACGGTGACGTTACGGAATCGCAACAAAATGTATGAAGAAACGGTGAGAAAACGTGACACATACGTCACGTCACTGCGTATACGCGGCGGTTTGGTCGCACCCTAAATTGTATGTCCGGGCATCGGCCGTAAAGATACAGCCGCTTGCCTACGTCAAACTTGACAAACGGAACATTATACACCGTATACTATTCTATAAAAACTTGTAGTTGATGCATAAATCAGAAGACCAGGGTGTCACATTCCTCAATGGATCCGGCGCGTGAAATATGAGCGGCCAACGCCACGAGTAACGTGACCCGTTTTGTTACCGAGTTCGTTGTATTTGTTCCTACATTTTTGTTGTCTGTGGTGTTAGAAAAACTTAGGTTGCGACCTAACCGCTGCGTTTACGCAGTGACGTGTCGTATGCGTCACGTTTTCTCACCGTTTCTTCATACGTTTTGTTGCGATTCCGTAAAGTCGCCGTTTTTTAAGCGGCGGTGTGGTAATTAATTGCGATACCATCTGTTTGCGAACTCTTGCATTTTTGATATTAGTATCTGTGGTTTTTTATACTTCGTTTTTGACTTTACTTCATTTATTGCTCTTCTTACGTGTGTCACTTGTATGTTGTTCTGTTTGTGTATTTATTGAAACTATTGTGTTAACATTACTATCTCTTTCATTCGCCGTTTCATTCTCTACACCAATTCTCAACAGCATCATCTCCAGCCTATATTCGACTCACTGCTGGGCACAGGTCTCTCAGAACGAGAGGGCTTGGGCTGCAGAGTTCCTACGCGGGCCCAGTGCTGATTAAATCACTTCAGTGTGCAGGTTTCCTCACGATGTTTTCCTTCACCGAAAAGCTCATGGTAAATTTCAAATATGATTTCGTACCTAAATTCCGAAAAGCTCAGGTGCGAGCCCCGTATTTGAACCCACGACGCTCTGCCTGAGAGGCCACAGGTCAAACCACAAGGCTACCACGGCTTTTTATCTCGTCCAATGACAATTTTAAGAATCTGCAGCTCCAATGGAGTTCTAGTTCTGTAAAGCTGGGTACTCATCTGCATGCTGTACCTAACTGCAACCATTGGACGTTGCAGGCTCGTGAGCCGCATCCACACTAGGGTTTTTGGTTTACTATATTGAGCCCGGCTTAATCTGAGATTAGAATCACAAAATGTTATCATCTCATCCGAGCTACAAATATTTCCGTTCTTAGTAACGGTTTTTAATGAAAATTGACTCTTAACAACCCCTCGTATGTCGGAGCTAAAAAAAAGTACCGCATTCTAGACTCATCTGTTTTAATATGCACAAATTCTGCCGTTCTAAATAAAAACACAAAAAGATAGTCTTCAATTTGGCACAGATCTGTGTCTTAAACATTCGAGGGGCTAACAGTCTCAAGAGGATATTTTATATTAGCCAAAGTGGGTTAAGTGGGCATTTATAGACTAATTATAAACGATTTTCTTATATTTCTTCGACTTTCCTTAATTGTTCCTCGTAAATAAAAACGTGGCAATCCTCCGCCGTCCTTTCGTGTTCCGCTCTGACTAAAATACAAGTATACCTAATACCAACATGTGTACTATTGTACTATATTTTTCCATTTCTTTTTTTTTTGTAGTTAGTTACGGCTACCCTTGCCAAAGGGACCGGGCTGAAACCCAGCGCTGGAAACTTAAACCAGCATTTGCTGAGACCGGTACCCATTGTCAAAGTGTAGTCCTAATTTTATTATTTTGTAATGTTTTTGATTGTACCTACACTATGGCAATAAAGAGTTTTATTATTATTATTATTATTATTATTGTATTAATTCAACTTATTGCTGCAACAGAAACGCCATATTCTTGCTCTTATATGTTACTAGCTTCTGCCCGCGACTTCGCTCGAATCGAATCGAGATATAAAGTAGCCTATGTGTTATTACAGACAACCACCTATCTACATCCTTAGAGTTCTAGAGAGGAAATCGGAGGAACCCTATGTATGAGTATGATGATGACCTATCTACATACCAAATTTCATCCAAATCCGTCCAGCCGTTTTAGCTTTCACATTTATACCTAATATAATTAGTATTGGAAAAAGTTTTGGAAAAAGGCCAGGTCAAGAGTACCCGAAACCGACGAGCATGTATGAAGAGATTAATGAATGTGGATGAACCGAAAGAGGTATGTCAGGATCGTAGCAAGTGGAACAAAGTAGTCTCTGCCTACCCCTGTGGGAAAGAGGCGTGACGATATGTATGTATGTATGTATGTATAATTAGTAGGTGGGATTGGTAGGAGTAGGACTATTTACGGGAAAAAACTACCTATCCTATCCTTCCCCGAGACTAAAACTATCTCTACAACCAAATCAAGCTAAATCGGTTAAGCGGTTCAAGCATGAAGAGAACAATCAGATAGACGGGCACACTTTTCACATTTATAATATTAGTACAATCCAAGACGTCATGGCTGTCATAGCAAGAGAAAAGTGGACATGGGCAGGACACGTTGCAAGAATGGACGAGAGTCGCTGGACAAGGCGAGTCCTTGAATGGAGACCCAGGGCGCGACCCAGCGCTGGATGGACGACATTCGACGGCACGGAGGTCGAGACTGGTTGAGACGGGCACAAGATCACCAAGAGTGGAAGAAGGAAGAAAAGGCCTGCATCCAAGATTGGATGACCAAAAGGCCATGATGATGATGGACAATCCAATAACCGTAACTGTAATTTTAATTTGTAAACGACACTGAAAATTAGAACACATAGAAAAAACCGAAAAGTAAAGCTATAGCCGGGATTCGAACCCGGGTCCTCGTCATTCCGTGACGCGCGCTATACCCCTATACCACCCATAGCAGGTAAAGTAAAGCTATGGCCGGGAATTGAACCCGGGTCCTCGTCATTCCGTGACGCGCGCTATACCCCTATACCACCCATAGCAGGTAAAGTAAAGCTATGGCCGGGAATTGAACCCGGGTCCTCGTCATTCCGTGACGCGTGCTATACCCCTACACCACCCATAGCAGGTAAAGTAAAGCTATGGCCGGGAATCGAACCCGGGTCCTCGTCATTCCGTGACGCGTGCTATACCCCTACACCACCCATAGCAGGTCACTGCAACCACCACCACTGTAACTCACTGTGTGTGGTCACTGTAACTGTAACTGCCTTGTAATGTAACTGCTGTAAAACAATTCGCGGTTAAAAATTAAAGCTTTAGCTACAAATGGACACGGCACCGCAGCACATCGCGTTAACTTTCATCCATTGGACCCAGTTTTAGAGTTAACGTAACGCGATTTAACAC
The DNA here is from genome assembly GCA_963854515.1 of Pandemis heparana. Lineage (NCBI taxonomy): Eukaryota > Metazoa > Arthropoda > Insecta > Lepidoptera > Tortricidae > Pandemis > Pandemis heparana. Next base: position 3,751,582 of record OY978020.1, on the reverse strand, counting down.
CCTCGGCCCAGAAACTTGCTAAACTGATTATGAACAGTGTAGTGTTCAAGGAAAAAATTGAGGTCAGCGGTAAACTGGAAGTTTTGTGTCTTGGACTTGTATTTTATTAACCGAATTATAAAAGAAGAAGGCTGTTTTGTGTAGTAGGTCATACTTTGTAATCCAAACTCACAAACATTACGTCTTTATTATACTTCGTCTGCGCAGAATTAAAATTTGTGGCAAATCTTCTTATCTCCCATGGTTTTTTTATTTTATTTTTTTACTATAAACTGACCAGCGATTGACCTCTATCTCACTTGATGGTAAGTGCAGATGAGGCCGAAGATGTAGCTCACTGGTCACACAACATTGTTTTCTTATATATCAAAGGGTAGCGTTTTTAAGGCGGAATGACTCTTTCCGACACTAAACTTCCAACAATTATTGATAAATTTATAAAAAATTCCGTGACCTTGATAAAATATTATACCAAAACCTTCCTCGCATCACTTGTCTTTATATATTTGTGAAAACCGCATGAAATCTCTTCAGTCGTTTTTTAATTTATCGTGGACAGACAGACGCGGGGGAGAATTTTGTTTTATTATTATGTGGTGATTAGTACAGTTACCAAGGAACGACTAAATAAAAAACTGATAATATTTTCTTTAAATCCAATTCGATGATTGATCGAGCTACAATTTAAAAAATAACACTACACACACGGCATCGTGAAATCACTTCCCGCGTCACGTTCGTTTTCAACTTCAATTCGATCAGATTTCCTTCGGATAATGTATTTGTAATATTCCGAGCACACAATATCTCGGGCCGGCGATAGTGCCGTGCCAAGAGAATGTTGGCACAGCGCCTTTGCGGCAGGTTCTCAATTAAAATTGTCGGTCCTGCCTCCCCATTAACAGCTAATACCTTCGGTTCCTTGTAAATCAATTGCGACTGGGAAGAAATCAATGAGATTATGTTAAAAAATCTTTAAAGTTACTCAACTTGTTACTTCGTAACAACACGTGCAATAGAGCTAAGTAAGTCAGTGAAAAACGGGCACCCATGGTTTTCTGTATGTGCATAAAAGCTTACTTTCTAAGCTCGTTCTTTTTGCAAGGGGGTGTATTAGTCAGCAAAATTTATTGAGAACTTTTAACCCACACCACAATAATAGAAAGAAAGAAAGAAAGAAAGAAAGAAAGAAAGAAAGAAAGAAGAAAGAAGACATTTATTCATTTTGCAAGACACACAAATATAAGAGCATGTACACACAATTTTATAGAAAAAAAACAACAATAAAAAAAACAGACATGAAAATTTGATCATCAGCGTTGTGTTGTGTCTTCGCAAAAGTGAAACGGTCGCTGGCTCAGCATTACGCTGAGGTGTTAGACACCTGCAGCACTGATTTTCAGCCAGAACCGTCTGTGACTCAAGAAACGATACACAGTGTAGATTAAATAAATTAATATACTACATAAACCATAAACTTTTAAGTAAGAAGTGAAGTAATCAGCTATAGCTATCCATGCCATAAGAAAATAAAATCCTTTAAACGCTTATCAAGCGTCAGATAATTCAACATGCACTTGGCATTAACCCCGGCGTAAAAATAGGGGTGTTATAAGTTTGACGTCTACGTCTGTGTGTCAATGTATTTTTCATTCGAAAGCCAGTTTGTGGTCAATATGAAACCAATCAACGTAGATTCTTGTCGAGTCAAATGTAAACAAAAATGTCACTTGACACCGACGTTGTATTGCTGAAATAGTAGCCCTGTAAAGATCGCGGGAAGCCGTTAGCTGAGGGTAGCACAAAACTAATTAACGTGATTATATTTGGAGAAGACCTATGTCCAACAATTGACGTCTCCTGGCTAATAATGATGATGATGAGTTGGATTGCGACAAAACAAAAGAAAAACGAAAATGGACATTCTGTTAAAACAACCGTTGAAAAGAGTTGATTGTTAGGTTTACCTGTAGAATTACCGGAAATTACTAACAATTCAGAAGAGGATTATCGCCAGTTTAATTATACGTATACTACAAAATTAATGAAACACCCAGTAATGCGCTCATACCGTGTATTTATGATTAAATTTAACGACTAGTGAAGCGTTTATACCTTTGTGAGTAGTACCTTCTATAGCCACAAGCATTTAAGTTTCTAACAATGCCTTAAAGCAAATAATTAAAACAATTACAAACAACAACTGTTAAACAATTTACTGAATAATATTATCTCGTCATAAATAGACTGATTCATAATAAGTGTAAGTTATTAAATGTTTTTTATGTGATTTTTGTCTGTTTATTTGTACAATAAAGCATTTACTTACCTGCTTAATAAATCCTACTTACTTACTTTATTCTACTCCTAGCTGCAAGGAGACTTAAGCAGTTGAAACTGATTTTAGGTTGACAGTTCCATGCATTTCAACGCTACAAAACTGAGCTCGATATTCAAATCATTTTTTATTATTTCATTTACAATGAAACATTGGACTGGAAAACCTGTGTTATATCTTCGCAAGACGAGATTGTTTTCGTACTTAAAAGTTTTAAACAAAGTACGACCGGCTGTTATTCTGGACCAGTTAGCGGAGTTGGAGGAGATAAAGTAACCACTGAACCCATTACTCCGATCTAGGGAAGTTTTGCTTGTATTTTTCCACCCCGAGGTTTAAGAGGGATTTCTTTGGTAATGCCGACGACAGAACTAATGTTTAGTGGAGTTAGAGGATTAACGTACTTAATCGTATCGCATTTTATACTAGCCATGTTATCACGGCTTGAAGAACAGTATTCTCGCTTCTCGCGAGCTATTTCTCGTATGTCTGTTTTCCGAGGAATTGTTGAATTTTCCCGAGATAATAAGCAGCTCATGTTAATTAGGGATAGTGAAAGTTGTTACCTTAGGGTCTATCTACCCCGTGAGGAGTAAAGACGTGATTTATGTATGTATGTATGTGCGTAAGATATCAGGAACATAGCAAAGGGTGGAAACAAGCCCAAAGGCTTAACTTTCGTTGTATAAAGTGCGACAAAACAAAGTGCGATCCTAAACTTCCCCGCCATAACGTCGACAAAAAGTCGAACCTTTATAAAATATGCATCCGAATGATGTAAAACAAGTGTCACGTGGAACATATGAAGTCAGTAGGCGGTTCGGTCTGCAGCGAACTAAATGCATTTTTCATGTAGTGAGGGCAACTTTGGCCGTAGTTTGTGACGGTCTCTTAGAACTAGGTACACTGCGATCTTTGCTCGTATATTTTAAATCCCGTGAGGGAAACAGAAGTGCTATTGGTCTGTTGGGAGTCTGTAAGTGTGTATAAGTTACAGGTATTTCGTATATCACAACGTGGTCGGCGGATTCGAAGAAATTGAAACTTAGAATGAAAAAAGCAACCAATTATTTCCAGTGCTTTTACTTTCTTAATGTCTCTGTAATCTTCGATTTTCATTTATGACTGATATCTCAAAGAAATACATACAAAGTTAGCCGAGAGATGTTAATAAACTTAAAGCGCTGTATAAGTGCTGTAACACTTTTCATGACAAATCTTATATCAGCAAATATCCCTGATTATGAATATGCAAGCGAAATTAGTAGACGTACAAATTTCATTTGGACCACTTTGCAAACACTTGTCTCTACAAATGATTATTTAGGTTCATCATTTTCAAAGAGGATACAAAACGTGCCACAAATAATACAGAAAAGCAAAACAAGAGTTCGATATTTAAAAAAATGCACTAAGTCTTTCAGATTTTTTTGGAACATTTCTGTACGCTAAACGCGCCTTTTAGGTCTTGATCTTGTTACCTTAGGCTTCGTCTACCCCGTATGGGATAAAGACGTGATTTATGTATATAAGTATATTTTGTATATGGTATGTACTTAAGTATATTTCAGTAGGTGGTTAGGTCAGTTTCACTAAACGCCTTAGTAAATGTTTTTCAGGGATTTTCAATTGTGCTTGAGCTTGAAAGTTTCCATACATTTTTCGATGTTTAAAGTCTACGACAACAAAGGGGTGACTCAATTTTGAATCCAAAACTACGATGGAAAATCTGTGCAGGAGTGTTCAACCCAACCCACCATTCCGGATCAATTATAAGAGAGCTTGTATATCGCATTGCAATGCACTGTGCATCGTTCGTAAATAAAACGAACTACTGCGTTGCACGGACTCGAAGTTCATAAGCCTCACAAAACTTGCTTATTTCCAAAGACCAGGCGGATTTTCGAATATGTGCCCGAGTTTATGCACTTTATGCTACCACCATATTGCAATTCAGCTTGAAACATTGCTTCTGTATTCGCAACTAATAATAACATTCCGTTTGAGTAGAATATTGGAAACACTTTTTGATGAATTCTGTAGTTTAGTTTAGTTTATTTTTCTTTCAATATTAAAAATAAATTAGTCTATATGAATTATAAAATGTCAAGTAGAGATAAGTAATTTATGTTGAAGTTGTTAGAAAATTTATAAATAAATATAAAAATTGAAAAATAATATTAATTAAATGTAACAAAAATAAAAATCCAATAAAAAAAAGAATACTAAATGTCACAAAATCTTGAAATGAAAAATTATGAAGCAGATTTTAGCAGAATGTTTTTAGTGTCTAAATATATGTATGTATGGTATGTATGTAAACTCTTTATTGTGCAAAATAAACAAGACAAATACAATTAATATTTGCCTACTATTACTGAACTTTTTACACGATACCTAGGGATTTATGATTTCTTTTTGCTATCAGCGCTTTCGGAAAGATCATCCAAAACAATAAGCCAACAACAACAAATAACCAGTAAAAGTCACAGCACAGACTAAATGTTAGAAAGCGAATGAACTCAGGTTTGGTCATGTCATTTGTACCCAACACGTTACAGACCTCAGTGACGCCAAGTCGTCTGCCAAGTTTATGTTTCAATAGTCAATTGTTTATGATGTTAGTCTCTGTCAATAGCTTCAGACCTAATTCGGTTCACAGTTTGGTTCCATTGCACTAAAAGCTATCAACACAAACGATTCCATTGAAACGTCTGGACCGATATCGATACCGCTTGATATCGCCAAGTTGCTATAGAAATTAGTTGTGTCTAACCACGCAATATTGTCTGAGACAGAGGAATAATGTTTTGGTTTCTCCACGAGGTGGCGTTGAAATAGATAACTTAATAAATTTGAAATATAACTGCCTTAGTTATTTGTGATCTCGCGGATAATTTCCACGCTGTTTCACAGCAAAAAATGCAAAACCACGATCGAGATTATTTTACCTTACACTGACTAATGGAATTTAGTAAGCGAAAAAAATAACTACGAAGAAATAATGTAAACATAGAATTCCAATAAATTTAAAAATTTAATCTTAAATCTGAAATGGAGAATATTTCTTGAGGCATAGTGGCCAAAGGGCTGGCGTGGCGTTGCCACTTAGTACGGCAATACAATGCGAAGAACACGCCAACCCTTTATATTATTCACCCCATAATATTCATATACACTGAGGAGCAAAAATAACAGGTCACTTCCCACAGAAAGTTGTATGAAAAGTGACCCGATATTTTTGCTCGTGAGAACAGTTTCCTTTAAAATGTTATAAAAACCGGCCAGGTGCGAGTCGGACTTGCGCACCGAGGGTTCCGTACAAATTCGCCAAGTTATTATAAAATCCGGTGTTAGCAGAGCTCTGCTCTTAAGCAAAATGTAGGCAGTGTGAAGTCATTTTATATTGGTTACTGTTAAGAACACAGCAAAGCACGGTGGTACACGGCGTCGACACCGTGCCTCGCCGGGAGCCTCCCCACTGCACCTATTTACTTGAACTTAGAAAATTAAACTATATGTATATTATAACGCTGTTACGGTACATTAAACGTAGTTTTTGATAATTCGTGGAGTTCATTGAAGAAGATACCCAAGTCCCAGTAGCAGCACCTTAACAGTTACTTATACAGGCAGACAGAAATTATTTAAAAAAAAACTACTTACTAGATCTTGTTCAAGCCAATTTTCGGTGGAAGTTTGCATGGTAATCTACATCATATATTTTTTTTAGTTTTATCATTCTCTTATTTTAGAAGTTACAGGGGGGGGGGACACATTTTACCACTTTGGAAGTGTCTCTCGCGCAAACTATTCAGTTTAGAAAAAAATATATATTAGAAACCTCAATATCATTTTTGAAGACCTATCTATAGATACCCCACACGTATGGGTTTGATGAAAAAAAAATGTTGGGTTTCAGTTCTAAGTATGGGGAACCCCCAAAAATTATTGTTTTTTTTCTATTTTTGTGTGATAATCTTAATGCGGCTCACAAAATACATCTACTTACCAAGTTTCAACAGTATACGTTCTATAGTTTCGGAAAAAAGTGGCTGTGACATACGGACGGACAGACAGACAGACAGACAGACATGACGAATCTATAAGGGTTCCGTTTTTTGCCATTTGGCTAGGGCAGCCATACTCAAAGTGTGTTCCGCGGAACTCTAGGGTTCCACGAAGCCCTCGTAGGGGTTCCACGAAGTCGTGATAGCTCCGCAATCATTTCAAAATAATTCAAAACACCTCTCATTCTGATTTTAGGGTTCCGTAAAGTATTTCGCTTTCTAAAAGGGTTCCGTCACCGAAAAAGTTTGAGAACCGCTGGGCTAGGGAACCCTAAAAATGATTGACGAACAACAAAAACGTGTCATATATCCTTGCCATTCAACTGTACAAATTTAAAGTGTTCCCCTTTGTAATGGAAAGAGTTTATCCACGAGCCACTTTTCTGCTTTGGATTCACGGGGCACATTTTAATCAAGCCAAATATTTTGGAAAACCGTTCAGGTCCGTCATGTCAGCGCTAAAACGTCTTACTCGACCTAATCTCGGCAGAGGCAGTCACGTGCGGGCTTCATACACATTTCACTTTGAACAGTGTCGAAATAACCGAATATCCACCCCTATATCAACAACGAAGAAAATTGTTTTTATGGATTCGATATGCTTCAATTTCAATTGGAGACGGGATCTGTTTTCCATATTCGGTGCGGCGCGAGAACGGAATCAATTTGCGTTTGAATGAGGTTGAGTCTCGCCTCATGGATTTTCTAATGTCTATTCATTGATGAAAGAATATGCTTTGCTGCGTAGGTACTAGCTTCTTACCGAGGGGTCGCTTGCTGTGACAGAATACATTCCAGTAAGATTCCAGTACAGGGGCCTTACCATGACGTCCTAATTTCGACTCTGTTCAAGTTTTAGCTGTCACTTTTAGTATGAATCTGACAGCGAGCGAACCTAAACTGAATCGCATTAAGACATCATGGTAAGGCCCCAGACCGTGAGTTCATGAACGATATTCGGGTTTGTCTCGCTGTTTCATTCACTTTTGTTTACTTGAATCGGCCTATAGTACCCGAAAACGAAATATCGCTCTAAGAGCTTACCAATAATGATATCAACTCGTAACTAAATTTTATTGTAAGTTGTAAATTGAGGGGTGGATTTTCCATTCAGCTGGATAAAGAAGTATTTCCTAATGTATTTTATTGTATCCCAGAAATTTGCATGGTTCCAACACACATGTCGATTGCTAATTCTATGCGCACGAAGTCGCGGGCAGAAGCTGGTTATGAATAAAGTTGCATTGTGCCACAAAATATCAAGTGTAACATAAACCATACTTTGAGGCTGAAGAGCTCTGCAGTCATGGCCAGTACCTAGGTAAATAATAGGTACAAATTATAAAAAAAAAACAACACGAAGCGCGCAACAAACACAATAGTTAGACGGACAAATTCTCCGCATCGCGCCTTGAGCCACAAGTGAAACACTCCTCTATAACAGAAATTGAAATTATAGTGTCCACTCTCTTTACTGAAAATGCATAAGAAGAGCTAAAGTTAACGTAAGAAGTATTATCTTCTCATAGTTCATATTACAACACAATGTTCTTTTGCTTAATTGAGTTCCCAAAGTCGCAGGCACACTTAGTTAATTTGAAAACTTCAGATGAGAAAAAGTATTCAATTTCTCCGTCACTTTCGCAAATATCTTCATTGAACTGGGAGCGATCGGAGTTCGTCTGCGGTCAAATTATCAATAACTTTGTCACTAATGTCAAAGTTGTTTAGAAATTTTTGCTGTCTTTACTCTTGACCTGACCTTTTTACAAAACGTCCCCAATTTGGTCACGGAACGTCCGTCTAGGCCTTCCCCTCCCAACGCACTCATTCACACTCCCCGTATAAATCTGTTTAGTTAGCATCTTTCATCCATCCTCTCTACGTGACCAAACAAACTAAGCATACATTTTTCTATCCTAGTCACTATAATCTTCTTAATAAATGTAGACATTTGTAAATATTTTTTAAGCTTACTACAAATTACTACAAAAAAGCGCGACCAATATGAACAAAGTAAGAATGCTCTTTAGGTGTCCCCGTCCTACATCGATACGTGACTAGAATCCTAAATCCGTCATCTTAAATAATAATCCGAATAAAAATCCTCACAGAATTATTATTCGTTAAAATTAGAGGAGGTATTTTCCGGCTCTCAATGCGTTCTTCTTTCGTCAATTGGTTTTCAGATATAATTAAAAAGGTATTATTTTCAATTATTTTCCTAATGACTTGCAAAAGTAATTATTAAAATCAGTTGAAGAGCTGAGCTATTCGAGATCGGTCTAATTGATATTAAAATCGACTTAAATACTCGTACCAAATACCAGATTTTTTGTTATTACCACGTGTATAATCATGTAAAAGTGTTGAAGGTACCTACCAGAGTTACTTCTCTTCCCGCGCAGATGGTAAAGGCCCATCGAGGGAATGAGCGAAAATCTTAGGAATCATGTCATACGCGATGCGGCTAGCAACCCATCACTATTTTGATTCCCCTTTCCACCTATACGCCCACAATCACGCTAAACGTGGCCTTTAGGTCTTGTTACCTTCGGCTCTGTGTACCCCGTAAAAGATAAAGACATAATTTATGTAGTATGCAATGCATGCATGTAATTGAGACGTTTACGCAAACGCGTTCGAGACGTTTCTCGTTTTAAAAACCAACACTAGTGTAGGTTTTCGGTCACAAAATACGTCTCGAACGCGTTTGCGTTAAAATGTCAAATACTATGAGAACAGTTTGCTTAGTGTAAGTTGTCGGTCTCAAAATACGTCTCGAACACGTTTGCGTTAAAATGTCAAATACTATAAGAACAGTTTGTTGCCGTTTCAATCCGCAAGTGGCGCTGCCAATTATACCATAGTAATTGACACGTTTACATGAACGCGTTTGAGACGTTTTTAAATGCGAAAATTTACACTAGAGGCTTTTGTTGCTGTTTCGATCCGCAAGTGGCGCTGCCAATTTTATCATTCCATAGTATTTGAGACGTTAAGCCGTGGTAGCCTAGTGGTTTGACCTGTGGCCTCTCAAGCAGAGCGTCGTGGGTTCAAATCCCGGGCTCGCACCTCTGAGTTTTTCGGAATTTATGTGCGAAAATTACATTTGTAATTTGCCATGAGCTTTTCGGTGAAGGAAAACATCGTGAGGAAACCTGCACACATCTGCGAAGAAATTTCCCAATCCGCACTGGGCGCGCGTGGGAACTTTAGCCCAAACCCTCCTATACACGGAGGAGGCCTATGCCATGAGGCACGCCGAATTACGCAAAAAATTAATAAAAAACGACAATAACAACAACAACAAAATGTACTTACTGAAATTGTAGCGAATTCGGAATAAAAAGGCTTATATAAATAAATTTGAGACGTTTACGTGAACGCGTTCGAGACGTTTTTATTATGCGAAAACTTATAATAGACGCTCAGTATGCTTAGTGTAGGTTTTCGGTCACAAAATACGTCTCGAACGCGTTCGCGTTAAAATGACAATTACTATGACAACTTTTTATTGCCGTTTCGATCCGCAAGTGGCGCTGCCAATTTTTCCATAGTAATTGAGACGTTTACGTGAACGCGTTCGAGACGTTTTTATATGCGAAAACTTATACTAGACGCTCAGGAAAGACGAGTAACGTCCTCGTGCTTTAACAATTTACGATAAAAACTTCGTGGCTTAAGAAAAGTGACTTACTGCCGCCTTCAGCCACTTGACGTGCTATACATTAGCCCACTAACACTCCAACTTAACCTCGGAGTCTTGAACTTGCAAGTCAAGTACTTAAGTTGACTTTCACCCTGTTCCTATGCAGCTGGCAACATTCCCGCATTGCTGTATCTATATTACTATAACAAGCTTTAATTTAACTTCCACGTTTCGTATGTTCATAGTAAATCGTCCGTTTTAAAATTTGCAAACTATTTTTCGATCCACCTATTCCACGGGAGTTTTCCGGGATAAAAATAGCCTATGTGATATTCCAGGCTTTTCTTTATTTATGTGCCGAATTTCATCCAGATTCGTTGGGCCGTTCCACATCCATCCATCTATTCATCCAAACTTTCGCATTCATAATATTAGTTAGATTAGGGAACAATTAACACAAATTGTCCTAGTCAAAGTAAGCGCTAGTAAGGCTTGTGTTTGGGTACATACTAGACAACGTGTGTTCATCACACAAATATATGCCCTTACTAGGATTTGTACCCGGGCCGCTTGCTTCGCAGGCAGCGTCGCCACCAACTAGGCCAATCGCGTCGTCATAAATTAAATCAACAATGAAAATCATGACAGGATGTTACAGTCAAGGTAACCTTACCAGCTGTTGAAATATTCCAGAACAATCGTAAGACACCTTAAGTTGGTTCTTGCGTCTCGACAACATTTACAAAGTAACAGAATACACCAGTAACGCTTGTATGGGAGTTATAAGCCGAAGCCTGCATAATATATGAATACTCTTCAACAGGGTTTACATTATACGTTAATTCGAGTTGTTTGACCGAATTATAAGCGTCCACATCCATTGATATAAAACATTAATTCTCGACTCGAGTGGCATAAGGTCTGATGTGAAAATCGGACCAAATTGACTTATTTAAATTGCGGTTATAATGCGCTCTTTCTCTGTCTACCACACTGACACTTGTATTTCTATCTCTTTCCGTAGAGGAGATATTTAAATGCATAAGGTCTGATCTGACGACTTTTAGAAATTATAGAGACGCATCAGGACTAATTTTCACTTACACCTTTATGCATGGACTTCTCCAAGTTTTTTATTTAGCGTATCTCAACTTCAAGGTTTATACTTCAAAATTTGTTTCCTTCATGCTTTGCAAAGGTTGATACAGCATAAGTACGTATCACTAGATACGACGTAATGCTTCAAATATTTTTAGCTGTTTAATTTTATACAGTAATTCGTATATTAGTTTGAGACCTTATGCCTGTAATAACGTTAACTTTTGAGAATAATATGAGTAGTTAAGTGCAAATCGAACATGCCTTCAACCAGTTCAATAGCATCATATATGAAGCATAGAGTCGGAAGTCGCTGTTTTCATAAAAAAATGTTATAATAAAAAATGTATCGATATTATTTAAAACGCATAAAGAAAATTAAATATATGAAAATATAGATACAAGTAATCTTCTAAAGATGCAAAAAGTTTCGTGATCCTAACTATAATAATTCAATAATTATAAGCCGATTCATTTATCAATTTTATTTCTGCTCTCCTGAAAAGTCAAGAAATCACACATCAGACGTTATGCTTCTCGAGTCGAGAATTGTTAAAATTGCAATCGCAAATCAGCGCGGGAATGCTGCCTGCATGATGGGCACCATACCTAAGGGTCCAAATTTAGATTATAATTATAAGAATATAAGTTTTAGTTTTTGTTAAGCTATTTTTAAGTTAGTTTTAGCTGTGGTTTTAGTTACTCATGTTAATTTTATACTTAGTCTGTTTTTGTACTTACCTTTATTTTGAAATAAAGTATTGTAATATTTGTTAAAGGAAACAAAAACATTAGTAGGTATAGTAGTCTCTCAGAATAAGAGGGCTTGGGCTATAGTTCCCACGCGGGTCCAGTGCGGATTGGGAACTTCACACACACCGTTGAATTGCTTCGCAGTTGTGTGCAGGTTTCCTCACGATGTTTTCCTTCACCGAAAAGCTCGTGGTAAATTTCAAATGAGATATCGCACATAAATTCTGAAAAACTCAGAGGTGCGAGCCCGGGATTCGAACCCACGACCCTCTGCTTGAGAGGCCACAGGTCAAACCACTAGGCTACCACGGCTAATTATAATTGCCTAGGCATCCAATTTACAAAACTGACTTTTTTCCAGCGATTTATAAATCTACGTACTTTTTATTTTCGTAATTCTTGTCAGATTAAACTATTCGACAGTTTATTCTTACATGGATACATTTTCTAGTTATCACCTGCGAAAACTCTGGCAATAAAAGTGGCTGTGATTCATCAGACTGAGAGAAATTTAAGCAGAGTATTTGAAAGGTAGTAAACTTGCACAACAGGACGGCTATTACAACTAGGCACGACGTTTCGACTGTATTCGGCTCTATCTGACGCATGGAGTATGAACGGGACAAAATAACAACGAACTAATATTGTGTTATTTGTGACACGAAATACTCGTGTCGTGTAAACAAGTACTTATCTGCGTTGTAAAGTTACCGAATTTAGTGAGACAGACGGTCGACACAATGCCGAATTAATCCTACATTTTCTGCCTTATTTGAAATATGAAACTAACAACTCGACAATGATAATGATAAAGAATCATTTCAAACTAAGTTTCTAGACGATAAAATACAATAAGTATTATTTTCGTTGTCTGCTAGAATCGACGCCCTGTCCGCTTTACTGTGACCTCTTTTAGAAAAATTATTTCGAACCCTGCATGCCTTTTTTTCTGTCAAACACTTGATTTCTACTTTATATCTCTACTCTGGTTCTTGTGATAATATTATATTAAAAATTAAAAATACTATAATATACGTAAATAAAAAAATAATTCAATTTTATGCCAAAAATGCCTTACATCTTTTTGGAAAAGAGCTGACACTCTTCAAACTGCTTAACGAATTTTACCAAACAATGAGTAAAAACTACCGCAAGGAAATAGCTTTCGAATGAAAAAAACCGCATCGAATTCGATCCATCCGCTTGAGAGTTACGGTGCCAAAGACAGACACACACACAGACATTGACGTCATAGTTACAACACCTCTCTTTTTGCGTCGGGGCTTAAAAAGACGGATAGTTCAACGCGTGTGCACTCGTGCTAGCCGTCCTGATGGATATTCTAATATTAGAGTTTAATGTGATGTAGGAAATTTACCGAAAAGTCGAGAATGTTTTAGGGAAATCTCATTATTTAGCCAGGTAACCCGAAGTCATTATTTAAACGACTTACCTGACCTGCGATGGCCTGCACTGAGCTAATGAGGCACTGGCGCGCGCAATTCAATTCGAGAGCATCCTATATCCGACTAATGTTGTTAGACTTGAGATTTTACAAGCTATAAACATTCAATATAACATAATTTTAACTTGCAATGTGTAAAAAAAAGCCGTAGTAGCCGTTGTTTCACCTATGGGCGCTCAAGCAGAGGGTTGTAGGTTCGATAGAGGGCTCGCGTCTTTGAGCTTTTCGGAATTTATACGCAAAATCATGAGTTTTTTTTAAGAGATGAATCTTACAAGTTATATTTGACCCACTTTTAGCCAGTTCTAGGTCGAATTGACTTGAAATTTAGTAACTGGCATACTTAAGGAGGATGGATGACAGTGCAAATGTTGTGCTAGGAACTTGTGCAGAGTCCGGATAGCTACCATCATCTTACTCGATAATGCTGCCGCCAAACAGTAGTGTTTGCGCAGCTAGTTATTGCCTTTGATTAATTTCAAATGAAACATAATTCAGGAGAGTTACGAGAACCGCTCCACGCAGTCGCAATTCCTTAATTTAGTTAATCAATCTACATATATCCTACATATATTTATACAAATAAATAAAATTGAAGTGTGTGCTTGTAATTTCAAATTCACAGCTGTTCACTAAATTATACATGTCAAAACACGGTACCTACTTACATCGGAAAATCTTTTTCTTTTTGTCTGTCTGTTTGTTCCGGCTAATCTCTAAAACGTAGATATTACTACCCTAGACTGTCTAAGCCGTAATTTAAGGGATAAAGAGTGAATTGTATGCTTGCTAGCTTGCTATTGCAGTTTCCCTGTTTTTCAATATTCTAATCATACATTAGATCTTCAGAGGCCAGTTTTAAAAGAACGATCAAATTGGCCAGACTTCGAAAATCCTTTTATACCCAATTTATATGTCGAACGAACTATCACTGGCCGGTGATGCGACGCTCCACGGGCTTATTCCGGATTTTAGCTAATATTTCAAAAATAAATAAAAAAAAACAAAAAAAAAAAACAAAAAAAACTTGCAAATAGGCCGCCAAGGGCTCTTTTACATGACTTTTTTTGAATTTGTTATATTCATCTCACTCACATCGATGGACATATAGGTTCCATTTATGATGAGGCCCACCGTGGATTTTATTGTTAGTCGTAGGAATCACGTTATAGGCGATGCGACTAGCAACCCATCACTTTTGATTCCCCTTTCCACTTTTACGCCCACAATCATGCTAAACGTGGCCTTAAGGTCTTGTTACCTTAGGCTCTGTCTACCCCGAGAGGAATAAAGACGTGATTTATGTATGTACCTAAGTATGTATGTTAGTTTTAATAAAACCTGGTAAGTGGATACCAGCAATATCTGTTATGTATGTTGCCTACTCTTTCTCACGCATTTACTGAATGGATTTTAATTAAATTTGGCCATGTACTAATTTGATCCAACAATAGAATACTTTTTTACTTTATACTCTGGTAATTGGTGTAGGGCAGCTATAAAGGAATTCTCGTAAACAAATTCGGAAGCAATTACTAGTCACAAATTTACCCAAGATTTATGTTCACAAAATATTTTCTTTTTTTTCATAATTTTGCGCAGATCATACTGTAAAAAATCCTTCTTACTCCTTGTTGAATTCCTAATTTTAATGTTAAAAATAAAAATAATTCAAAAACTAAGGAGAAAGGAAGAAGCAGGTGGTTGAGGGCTCCCGCTGGGAGCAGATTTAATTACTTAAATGAACTCTTAAATAAATAGATACGGAAGTTACAATTAAAAATGGTTTTTCCTTATTGAAGCAGCAAATAAATTAGTCCACAGTGCCGTCTGAGTTACACCATTCACAATACACAATACATACTGTAACAAAGAGTTTGTAATATTTTATTTAATTATGAGGGTTTAGTTATACTGCATGACAAAATAAAAACAATTTTATTACCATCATAAATATCTTCGTAATTTTTTTTGATTTCGATAGGAATAGACTCATTTTATTCAATCAATATACATAATTTACAAGATCTTAAAAATTATACTTATATATAAAACCTTAAACTACCTTAATCTAATCGTAAATTTTCAAAAATAAGATATAAATAAAAAACAAAGCTTTTTACATGAAACCAGTAACAAATAACACTGTTTAAAGAAAAACCCAAAAACAACATAAAGCACCGTTACATTCATACTTTATTCACAAACAGTATCAAACCTGGAACAACAAGAAAGCATTTTTTTTCTGAGTCTGGCAAAGCAAAGGCAAACAAAGCTATAAAGACAAACGGATGTTAAGTTAACAGAAGCTTAACAGGCGATTACTAATAATGGAGTTGCAAAAAGAACAATAGCGAAAAATAGTTGGAACAATTTTAAAGCTCCCCTCGTCTATGAAAATTATCATTAAAATTACTATTAGCAAATTAAAATTTTAAGTCTGGAAACAAGACTACATTAGTATAGTAATAGAAATTAGAAAAAAAAACTCATCTTATATTTTTTGCATTAGCAAACAATTTGTGTCAAAAAAATTGTATGGGAGTTTACCCTTATCCTTTTCGGATTAAAAAACGTTCTTCGTGCAGCTTCACAACCATAACACTTTTATAATTTTTGAGAGTTGTGCAATTTTTTAAAAAAAAAGTTATACTACGCTCATCAACGTCCGATTTCGTTTTAGCATAGCGCGCGTTCCGAATATCCCTACGGATTAGGCATAGCATTTAAATTGAAATACTGGCAGTGATAATTCAATTTCTGGAGGCCGGGCAGGGGCGGGCCGGGCCTGCGCTGCCAATGCCTACCGGAAAACTCTTAGCTACCTTAATAGACACCGACGCGAATTATTTTTCAATTTCGCACCCCCAAAGTTGTAAAGAGTTTTCGGGTAAAATTCAAAAAATGAATTTTTGAGCAGTGAGGAAAATTCATGACAAATTTTATGGTGTTTTGAATCTGATTTATGTAATAGATACGAGGAATTAGCTGTGTTTTAAAATTAATTTCAGAAAAATCATTAGGTATGTATTTTTTTTTAATCTTCAAATACAGGTGTTTGCCTAGGTTAAAATTAATAATTTTTGTTTATTTTTATCATTCTCTCGTTGTATTTAGGACACCGATTTATTTCTGAAAAAATCAGCCAAGTGTGAGTTAGACTCGCGCACCGAAGATTCCTTACGTATTCCTGAGAAAAAAAGTCTCGTCGGACGGACGGACGGACAACAGTGTAGTGTTCCTATAAGTTTCCCTTTTTTTTGAGATATGGAACCCCAAAAACATAAAACTAAAACATACATACATACATACCGTCACGCCTCATTCCCTGCTACGATCCTGACATACCTCTTTCGCTTCATCCACATTCATCAATCTCTTCATACATGCTCGCCGGTTCCTGGTACTCCCGACCTGGGGCCTTACCATGACTTCCTAATTCCGACGCATTTTAAGTTTTAGCTGTCACTTTTAGTATGAATCTGACAGCGAGCGCACCTAAACTGAAACGCATTAAGACGTCATGGTACGGCTCCTGACCTTTTTCCAAAACATCCCCTATAAAAACCTAAAAATAAGTGATAAAATAGCATCATATTTGCTTTTCGCGAAAAGCTTTTGGCGACTACATAATTTTAGTAAATTTAACGCCAAACCCGGTCAAATAGAAAACGAAGAAACGCTATAAAATCATCATAATATTTATTAAGTACTCAGGCTTGCCGGAAACATTATTCCAAGGCGTCCGATCAAACCAAGTGGTTAGTATTCGGTTCATCTCAAGGAAAACACAGAGTATTTACACAATAACGAAGCACTTTTGTGGCGGGCGTAATGAGGAAACACGCCGACAACACGCTTCCTTATTACCGGATACGCCATATTAGTGATATTTCAATAAGCTTGTTTCACGAAGAAATTATTAGCTTTAACAATCAGTTTTGGCTCGACTTGCTTGAATAGTCGCACTGTGACAGGTTGGCTTAGTGGCGCTTCCACACTCTCAGTTTTGTGTCTCAGTGTCAAAAAGTCACCCTCTTCCTCACCTCACCTCCTGCCTCATTTCCCAAACGTCATTTTTGACACTTGGTACTTGAAAGTGTGTAGTCGAGCACGGTAAAGCCGAATTTACATTATGCAACTAATTCCGTGCAACTAGCATTACACTGCGGCGTTTGATTAATCACTTTTGAAGCGTTAGGTTATCGACCGAGCAATCTAATACCGTTGGGGGAGAAAAGTTCTCGAATGGCGACCGCGAACCGGAAGACGCAGTGTTGGCAGGCCTCCCACTAGGTGGACTGACGACATCGTAAAAGTTGCGGGAAACCGGTGGATGCAGGTGGCGACTTGTCGTTCAGTGTGGTGTGCTAAGGGGGAGGCCTTAGTTCAAAAGTGGACGTCTTCAGGCTGATGATGATGATGATGAATGTAATGTTAGTTGCACGAAATTAGTTGCATAATTTAAATTCGGCTTAAATAGGCAGCGCGAAATTACAGTCGTAGAGACGTCGTACAATTACGTTATCGTCGATTTAGTTTTATTGATCTGTGATTTTTATGTTACAGCCATAACGGCCACACAACAAGCCAGGAATCACTTTTGCTATTAATCCCGCAAAACCACATTAGCAACGTTTTCTCGTCAACTGAGCACACATCGAAATAAAACAGATTTATTGACTGTTGCTCACATCGAAGTGTGTGAATAAAAGATGAAGCTGGCCACAGCTACGGGTGGAATAGAAAAAATGGCTTCGGACTCTAATAAAATATAGCAACTGACGTTTTTATTTTACGAGTCTGTTTATTGCTTTAATCCAGTGGTTGCCAACCAGTGAACCGTATACTGACAGAGTTTGCAGTCAAAATTAATACGCTGCATTTACTTTCAATCATTTCCTTTTCATTACTGACGATAAGCCACACGACCGTCAATTCTTACACGTAGGTAGTTGAGCGTGTTAATTATGAATTTAATAATTTGGGTACAGCTAAAAAGGTTGAAGACCACTGTTTCTAGCGATTGTGTTACGACAGGCCGCTGTTTGTACTCTGCAGATTTTGGATTGTAATCCTAGAGTTGGGACATACTGACCATTAAACAATTTGACGAGATAAAATATTTACGTCTGAACGCTCGCCAATCTTATTTCACGATACTGTGGTTTTGGCTCGAAATTTCAGATGAAATTTATGTGTGACTTTTATCGGAAACTACGATTTTATGGAATAGCATTCCCAAATATATGTAGTGATTTCTAAATCGTGATATACGGTAAGAAACAAATGAAAATGGAGCCAATGGGCAACTAAATAAAAATTTAATAGCGGAGCGCAATTTCGCTCTTTAGGAGGTCTAACGTATACTAACGAGCAAAAAAAAGGGTTCTTTTTCATTGAACTTTGTATGAAAAGTGACCCGTTATTTTTGCTTTTCAGTGTAGGTAATGACATACTTCAAGCAATAAAGAAAAAAGTACTTTAGTGATTAGAAAAGAAAGAAAAGAAAAGAAAAAAAACGTTTATTACACTAAAGATAAATTCGTTATGAAAAAAACAACGGTGCAAGGATAAGCTTGCATCTGCGCAGCGCTGGTTTTCAGTCCGCCCCTCCTCCTCGCACTCCGTACCTACCACTTCAACAATGGCAGATAGACTTACTTACAACTAGCATGCACACAAGACCCAAAAAAAAGAAAAACATTTTTTTTTGGAAGAGAAAAAAAAAATAATAATAATAATAATAAAAAATTAAAATTAAAATTAAAAATTGTATTATTATAATAATGAAAAGTGTGAATAAATTGTATTTGTATTGTTTTGTACGGATTTGTGGTGTTCAATACAGAGCATTAGTAGGCATTGTAATAATTAAGTAAAGGTCAAGAACGTAAGAACGTAAAGGCACCGAGCAGCAACCTGATTGTCTTGAGAGTTATTTTAGATTAGACCAGCTCATCTAAATACCGCTTTCTAAATGTGTTTTTCTAAAATTTAATAATTATGGTTGACAAATGTATCCTTTATTGGGGTGCGACCACACCGCCGCTTAAAAAACGATGACGTTACGGAATCGCAACAAAATGTATGAAGAAACGGTGAGAAAACGTGACGCATACGGCACGTCACTGCGTATACGCGGCGGTTTGGTTGCACCCTTGCTCGATGTTCAAATTCTAGGGAGTTAAAGGGGTGACTTATCTTGAATGAAAAATTACAATGAAAAAACTTGTTCCAAGATAACCTTTAAGACACCTTTGTGTAACAATAGAAGTTGTTTATTCATGTCAATGCAATAGAACCACAAAACTAATCGATTGAAACCATGCTACAATGAGATGAGTGAAATCGGTGCTAATACGTTACAAATTTGTGGCTGATTTTAAGGCGTGATTTAGTTAATTTTTTTACGAAATTTATGCGATATTCCCACTCTACTAATAATTATTCTATGATCGACCTCAACGAATGAGATACTTCAATTTACTGACGCCGTAATCGAGAAATTTTATTGAAAATCACAATCTCTAGACAAACGAGCGCTGCCACGCTTTTAATTATTTTCCATTGCTACGTACACCTTGTCCTATCAGATTAATTACCTTTATTATTGGATCCGTGAAATCCATTATTGATAGACGCTCAAGTTGAGGGGTTTTTGTGTAAACGATGTTTTATTAATTTTTATTTGTCCCTCATCATCATTTTCATCGTCAGCCTGAAGACGTCCACTGTTAAACAAAGCACACCATAATGAACGACAACTCGACACCTCTGTTATATATAATAAGGGAACAATCAAACAGCAGGTTCGAATCCAGACTGGCATTTATTTCCCAAAGCTCGCCTACCCTCTTCGACTATACAATGAAACTACCTACAACCTCCATCCACTTTCACGATGTCGTCGGTCCACCTAGTGGGAGGCCTGCCAACATTGCGTCATCCGGTTCGCATGTATACCTCGTTTGTTAAAATTTAAGTTATATTCGTTTACTAGCGACCCGCCCCGGCTTCGCACGGTATATTATGCTTGTATTATATATATAAACCTTCCTCTTGATTCACTCTATCTATTAAAAAAAACCGCACAAAATCCGTTGCATAGTTTTAAAGATTTAAGCATACATAGGGACATAGGGACATAGGGACAGAGAAAGCGACTTTGTTTTATACTAAGTAGTTATGACGATCCCAATGCCTAAAATTTATGTACTTACGCGGAACTTTATAATTTTCCGGGACCAAAAAATATCCTACTTGTTAATCGAACTATAGCCCAAGCCCTCTCAATTTGAGAGCAACCTTGTGTCCAACGTGGGACCTATAATATATAAGGTGGAGATGATAATGACTAGCATAATATTCCAAGATAGAATAGAATTAGAAATGTAGTAGAAGCAGATAGCTCTAAAACACTTTAGTGTTAGTAACTAAGTGATGGAAGTGTCGAAGGAGACGTTCAAGACAATGTACTAACTATTACATGACATAGTAATGAACATACATTTTGTGCATTATATTACAAAACTCTCGACGTGGCTCTAGTAACAATATTTTCTAGATTAAATTTCACCTTACGTCCGAATGCTATTTCATCAAAGTCATCAAGATTTTCTATATATTTTTCCAAAGGTAGGTTATGGAATTATGGAATCCACTGCATAGTTCTTCCGTCTGTATCTCTGTCAAGACCCTTTTAGGGATAAATCGAGGTATCAAGTTGAAATTACGGTAGCTATTAAATCATTTTTTTATAAAGTTGATGTGATACGAGTCTAGAATAAAGAACGAAAATTACATTTTGGTTATAATAGTCCTACCTTATAAGGGTGCGACCACACCGCCGCTTAAAAAACGGTGACGGTACGGAATCGCAACAAAATGTATGAAGAAACGGTGAGAAAACGTGACGCATACGACACGTCACTGCGTATACGCGGCGGTTTGGTCGCACCCTTATGAATTAATTTACAATAAGTAATACTAAGGGCCTGTCTCACCACTCCTTAACTGTCAGTTATCTATGATTCCGTCTCTATTTATTACCACGAAACAGACAGAGACGTCATCATAGGATAACTGACAGTCAAGGAGTGGTGAGACAGGCCCTTAATATTAAATTATGTGGTAAAACAAAGGATCCATGGAGTTTCTTTACGGTGGCTGGTGTTTTAAATTTGGCCCCCCATTGTTATTAACCGGTGGTCAGCGCGGGCTCAGTACGCCGGGCACGTAGCCGCCGCGTGCGACTAACGCCTGTACAAGCAGCTGACGCGAGCTCACTTCTACGTTAGCGGCTGAACGACGCCGCATTCAAAAGAGGTGAAGGTTTGAAGTTCACAGAGATTTAATGTATTTTCATTCTTACCTTTGGCCTTAGCATGACGTCCTAATTCTGACTCAGTTCAAGTTTTAGCTGTCACTTTTAGTATAAATCTGACAGCGAGCGAACCTGAACTGAATCGCATTAAGAAGTCATGGTAAGGCCCCTGTCCTATTTTTAAACAAAATTCTAACCTCAAAATGTCTCATTTTTGCTATTTTTTAACTATTTCATCGTAAATAAAGGAACTGGAGATAAAATATCAGCAAAATTATGTACAAAATATTGCCTCAGGTTTATTTGATAAAATAATACACCTTATTCTTTACAAAAATTTGCACATTGAGGTTAAAATTTTGTTTACCAAATAGGACAGGTAAGAATGAAAGTACCTTATTTTTTAGTTGCTTTTAATTTTAACCGTGGCCCCGCTTACATGAACAATAAAGTAAACATCCAAGGTTGTTTACAAAACATTCATGGTAATTCCAAGAATGACATCATAGTCTTGGTATTTTTTTTATAAATTAGTGTAGCAAACGAGCTAGTATCACTGATGGTAGGCGACACCAAATGATAGATGCGTCGCCGGCCTAGAGGGCTTAGACAGGATAAATACCTCATATGCCAGTAATTCCGAGTGAGCGTTTTATTGCGTGAAGACCATTCGCGCAAAATTTCAAGCAAATATGAGATAAAAAGTAGCCTATGTGTTATGTCCAAAGATTCAACTGTCAACGTACTTAATTTCACCCAAACCCATTCAGAAAGTGAAAGTGCAACAAACAGAGAAAGATGCTCTATTTTTTCGCATTTACGATATTTCTTAGCAAAATTTATTTATCTCATCTTCGTTTCTTCGCGTCTCTGCTGCCTCTGCCTCAGTGACAGCGTACCCTTTAGATAGTAATAGGAAATCAGAATAATAATTAAGAGAAATAGTGTTTCTTACGTAAGAACAAAATCCTCGCCTATTTAAATACACGCAGAACATATTAAATGCTATGCCTAGAGGGCAAACAAAGAATAGATGGCACATCTGCTAGTAAATTTGACCAGTTATCTTACAGCCTTATTCAATGAAAAAAGTTAGAGGCTCGCTATAAGCTCGCTATAGGACCGATGCAAAAAAACATCAATTAGCGGTAATCAGTTCATCAAGGCTCTCTCATCAAGGTCTTCCGAAAGTTAGTGGACCTCAGACCCTCCTTTATCTCTCTGTTAACTCACAAAATGGCCGCCACAAATGTGAACAGCTGATTTTGGCAAGAGCAAAACCATACGCAAGACAGTTTTTTTTGTTTTAAGTTTTTATCCCCTCCGGGAAAGGTAAAGGAAACTAGATCCACACTGCCTAGTCTGTCGTGTTAATTCGCTGGTTTCCCGCTAATTCACTGCCACTGCTGACAAATTTTTTTTTTATTCACTAAAAGGCCTTTTTTGGTCTATGATTTTTCAAGGTGACAACATAACGCGTCTAATCCATTCATCAACAGCTCATTAGCTAACAGACTGCCTAGCAAGCGTTTATGAATCATACTTTTTAACAACTGTCAAAATAAATAAGCTTAATCAGTCTGTTAACTAATGGAGCGATCAAAGCTCAATTAAGGATTTTTTTATGAATAAGGCTGATACTCTTTACGCTAAAACAGCAGCAATCCCAGCAAAAAAGCAATCATCATTTCATAAATAGGCAGCCAAGAGCTCACATACAACAAGACAACATCAACAACAACACAAGACAAGAGACAACAACAAGACAAGAGACAACAACAAGACAAGAGACAACAACAAGACAACAACAACAACAACGACAAGACAAGACAAGACAAGACATAAGACAAGAGAGGACAAGAGCTTACCAATCTATTTTATTACTCGTACCAAACATCAGACCTCGTTTATTACCGAGCGAGCAATATGTGCGAATATTTCACCTATAACCTATCGTACAAAACATACAACAGCTTACGTCGACACAGCGCGGCTCTCAAGTGGCGTGCGGTAAGCAAGTGCCGTGATTTTCATAATAAAGGCGAGCGTGCGCGACGGACAAAGGGCGGCGCCCGCGCCAGCCACCCCCTGAATACGTAACCAGATCCTTTTATGCTGTCAAAATGATATTTTGTCTGCAGATATTCGCTCACGTGACGTTTTGTGGCTTAAATTAACCTGAACATACGTGCGCCGGTTACGTTATGTATTCAATTCGAGTGTACTGTTTTTTTTTTCCTATTTTGTTTATGTGTTTGCAATATAAGAGGTGACGGAAAGGTTTTTGGAAGCGGTTCTTCTATTTTAAAAGTAAAAGCAAAACACGCATAAATCACGTCTTTATCCCAGGGTAGATAGAGCCTTAGGTGACAAGACCTAAAGGCCACGTTTAGCATGGTTGTGGGCGTATAGGTGGAAAGGGGAACCAAAATAGTGATGGGTTTTAGCCGCATCATCGCCTATAACACGATTCCCAAGATTTTTGCTCAATTTTGTGACAATTTGTTTATTTATTTTATCTGTAGCTTTTTCTTTCTTTCTTTAGTTGGAGTCCTGTATCACGCACGTAATTACATATTAGCAATAAATAGATTACTTTTATCCCGGAAAATTGCATAGTTCCCGCGGGATAGCGATAAAAAATTTAATTGCTAATTCTACGCGAACGAAGTCGCGGACAGAAGCTAGTGTTAAATAAAACTGTAGCGTAGTTGAAATATTCCACAATAATTCCAACGCCTTGTATATCAAAGGATAGGATTAAGATATTGGCACTTAACATAATGATATTGATATAAATTTTGCATTTCACTTTCTAGTTTGCAGACGATCGTAAAACATACACACACTTACTATTGAATTGAACTTAGAGCATTGACCGGGCTTGCGCTACGAGTATCTACGCGTCGTAGCTCCCAACTCGTAGCGGTGCTACGCCGTAGCGCTGTAGCATGCAATCAAATCATTGACAATTATTAGAACGTCTAAACAACTAGCCCATACCTTGCACCCTGTAGCTAAGTAGGTGGGTGCCTTACTGCGTTTTTACACTATCCGACCCGATATCGCATATTTATAAGAACCACGGTAGGCGTCATCATAAATGGCTCCACTCTGCCACAAAATGCAAGGGAAGTTTTTTTTGCAACACACAGCCAACCCAATTTTTAACATAATTTATTGGATCAGACGTTACTTTGCGGAGTTCCATTTCAATTAACAAAACTAAATTAAACAAAAACAAACAGAACAGTTGCTTACTTATTTCGAAATAGCAAGGTAACTGTTTTTTCTTCGTATCTTTTACCTCAGTACTTGTTTGACTCAGCAGCTGAACACATTACCTAACATAGTTAATACTTTAGCATTAAACAATTAATACCTTAGAATCAGGCTGCAGAATTCAATAAACAG
This sequence comes from Pandemis heparana, assembly GCA_963854515.1. Lineage (NCBI taxonomy): Eukaryota > Metazoa > Arthropoda > Insecta > Lepidoptera > Tortricidae > Pandemis > Pandemis heparana. The sequence goes on along the minus strand of OY978020.1, from coordinate 3,726,466 downwards.
GTATGTATCGGGGCCTTGTTCTCATCGCATTACTAATGCAGTAGCCACTCCCTGAAGTTTGTCTAAGGCTTGTGATTACGTTTCCATTTGGACGCTCCCAGGACACAGGCACAGGCATGTCGCTCTAATCTGTTTAAGGAGCCGGCTGCTCGCACAAATGGAATATCCCACTAATATTATATGCGAACGTTTGTGAGGATGTGTGTGTATATTTGCTCCTTCTTCACGCTGAAACGACTGGATGAATTTGGGTCAAATTTGGAACGGAGATGGCTGGTACCGTAGATTAGAACCGACTACTTTTTATGACGAAAAATTGCATTGTTCTCGGGGGATAGCGATGAAAATGTCAAAGGTCGTAGCTGCCTAGAGTCGCAACGTAAATAATGACTGCAAAATTATCAACATCAGGTCTTAAGTCTAACTCTACGCAGACGACGTAAGTAATGCTTTATTGTACAAATATTTTAAACAGATACAAGAAAAAGTTGCGGGCAGAAGCTAGAAAATTATAATAATGCCTAATGCTAGCTTCTCAGCTGGTCTGGGAGCAAAGAAAAAACAAAGAATGTACAAATCAGACGTCACCAAAACGCCACCAAGTGAGTGATAGGTAAGGTCATTTTTATATGGATGATTTGGCTAAGGTGATGGTTGCCATAGCGTCCTGGTGAGGCAGGACTCTACTTGAACCCAGATAAAAAGTTGGACGTTTCGTTAGCATGTTTGTATGGCAGCCGACAGTAAATTAACTAATCTTGTGTCGTTACTGATTACGAGCGGGTCCCTCGCTGCCGTGTCTAAGTACATTTTTAAACAAAAGAAGTTGGAATTTACCGCCACAGTTAAAAATAAATACTTTTTTCTAGCAGGTAAGTTGGGGATCACCAAAGAAGGCAGCGGGAAGGTGACGCTAAACAATATGTACGCGCTGCCTTCCCTAATTGTTCTCATAGTATTTAACATTTTAACGTAAAAGCATTCGAGATGTATTGCGTGGTATTGTATGACGCGGTTGCGTTAAAATGTCAAATACTATGAGAACAGTTTGTTGCCGTTTCGATCCGCAAGTGGCGCTGCCAAATTTTTCCATAGTAATTGAGACGTATACGTGAACGCGTTCGAGACGTTTGTTCGTGTGAAAACTTACACTAGAGGCTCTGTATGCTTAGTGTAGGTTTTCGGTCACAAAATACGTCTCGAACGCGTTTGCGTTAAAATGTCAAATACTAAGAGAACAATTTGTTACTGTTTCGATCCGCAAGTGGCGCTGCCAATTATTCCATAGTAATTGAAACGTTTACGTGAACGCGTTCGAGACGTTTTTATATGCGAAAACTTACAATAGAGGCTCAGAACTAAATTCAATAACTGCGAGCCACCTACAAGAAGGAAAAAATCGAAGGATATCCCCTTGGAACTAATTCCAGGACAATTTATTAGGCAGAGCTAGATTTATGAGGTGCTGGAGACCGCAATTACCCGGGATATAATCTTCGTACACAATGGAAATCAATATACTTCAAAGGCAGGGCCTTATTATTTCCTGTTCAGAGTTCTACCAATAATGTTGTAAATGTGCGTTGCTTGATTTTTTCTGGTCAGAGAACGAATCTAGTGTTTGTATGATTATGCTTGTTATATTACTTGTTAAAAAACACATAACTCTTTTTGTTTTTGCTGTAGTTGGTGAAATTTTTGAAGGTAAGCGTTGGTGTAAAATAAAAATCATAAACAAAAGGTTAGTTTGGAATATACATGAATGTGGGTAGATTATGTTTGCTTGAATGTTTTCGAATTAGTACAACGTTGGTTTGCATGACACTTGTGATAAGTAGCGGAGAAGCAATGTAAGTGTTTGTTCAAGTTTATACTTGTCATCATTGTGAATTCAGTTGGCAAAATTATTTACACATATTATGTATAGTTTCTATGGGCCAGTGCCGGCGTTAAACGAGTTAAAAGGGCCTTGCGATATTATTCAGCGAGTAGAACTAATCAATCACAACTCTTGGATCAAGCAGGCCTCGCAGATTGTATTAGCGCATCGGTCGTTCAATCTTGTGCCAGTTTATCAGGCCTATACAAAGGGGTATGCTAATGTTTGACAGCGAATTGACTAACTGGTATACATAGATCATGTTGCCGTTTCGATCTGCAAAAACTTATAGGTACATACATACATGCATACATACATAATCTCGTCTTAATTCCTTTCGGGCTATGCAGGGCTTAAAGTAACAAGACCTACAGGCCAAAGGTAGGATAGAGAATCAATGATAGTGGTGGGTTGCTAGCCGCATCGCCTACGAGTATAACATGACTCCTAAGATTTCCACCCATTCCCTCGATGGGCGAAAATCTTAGGATTTACCATGTGCGCGGGAAGAGAAGCATCTGGTAGTTCTGGTACATTCTAAGTTGTTTCTTTGCTCCAAGAACAACATGTTCTTACACTACAGGCTCTGATATACCATGATTACGTAAATTTATATATTTGGCGTGTCCTAATCCCGACCAAGCGTTGAGGTTTGTTCACGATCATAAGTCACTAATGTGTTGAGCTATTGGACTGTCCGTATTACCACTATATGGCTACGACATGGGTACCTTTAAGAGGCAAGTGTACCGCTTCTTGCATGGCCGGCAACGCGCTAGCAGTCCCAATGGTGCTGTGATTGTCCGTGGGCGGCGGTGATCACTTACCATCAGGTACACCCCATGCCCGTTTGTCGGTTTTAATATAATATTTTTTTTTATATATAATATTTACCAGCGAGCATCGCCGTGATCATACATATCTAAATGTGGTAAAGGGTAAAAGACAGAGTTGATTTCATCAATGCGTTGTTAATAATTGTTATCTACTCTGACAAACGTTATCGTTCTGACAATAATGCTTAACGTGGCCTTTAGATCTTGTTACCTTAGGCTCTGTCTACCCCGTTATATAGACAACGTTATAACGTAATAATGTACAAACGTTATAATTTCCCTTTTAACGTGTGGGAAACGTTTTGTGAACGATTAAAAAATCACACAGTACACTATAATATACACATCACATTAAAAATCACACAGTACACTATAATATACACAATTTATTTACACAAAGTATTTACAAACAATTATATTAAAACGGAGCGACATTGAAAAGCAACTTCATGCATGTAAGCCTAAACAGAAGAGAGAGCGCGCATGCGCGAGTTTTGTCAAACTCCCAGATGCACTGAAAGCGGAAACGGATATAAACGAAACACTTACTTAAGACTATTTACAATATTACAATATATACAAAAATAAGGCAGTCGCCACAAACGTGTAAAACAGTTTAAAATCGTATATTGATAATTCTATCTCTATTCCAAAAGATAGACGTATAACTTTACTTTGTCGTGGGCAATAGTTAGTTGCGAAATAAATGAATCTGAATGTATGTACTAGCGCAGCACTTGTGGAAGTGAAAAGTAATTGACCATACGAATTGTGGTAGCACTCGCAGCGGTGTTGTAAAAATGAGTTGCGGTGGCGCTGCTGTGGTTCGGTTTGGAGCAAAGCGGTAACGAACGGGGGGCTCTACTGTCCCTGTCATTCTCATGTTGATGACTATACATAAGAGCGGAAAGGTGCTAATACGAACTTAAAATTTCGAATTTCGAAATATGATTGTTGGTGGTTCGAGAGCTGGCGGTCATATTATTAGAGTAATTTGAGACGGAATGAAAACTTGTACGATACTTCTTTAATGATTTGAATTAATCACTTCGAAACTAATAATAAACAAAACACAACTATGTTTTACCTTCCTGACATGAGCTGGGTAAATGTTTTTTTGTTCATAAAAATGATTAAAACAATTATTTGGACTCAATACTGTTTCGTATTCTGTGGTTATTTAGTGCAGTAGATTATTTTGTTTCACAGGGTACGAACGTATTTTTAACTAATATTTAAGTTTTTTTAGTGTGTGAGATTTTTACCCAACTAAACAAAGATCTGCAACTAAGCAAAGCTTTTGCAGCTAATTAAATTAAATAAATAACCCTATTACGTATCGGCGCGGGTGCGATCAATTCTAATTAGAATAAATACAATTAACTCGCAATCGCGGGCGATTCGGGAAAATTTCAAAGTGATTAATAGGCGAATAATTTAGGGAATTGGCCCTCTTGTTTGGGATTAGTTCTCGCTGTTTCGAACTTGTCTCGATGGAACTTGTGGAGCGGTACTTTAAGAGCATGAACTAGTTCTGAAAATCTGATTGGTTCAAGTGTTCATTTATAGCTCTATGTACATAAATTAATAAATATCTCGGGACAATTTACATCAATTGATCTAGTCCCAAACTAAGCAAAGCTTGTGATATGGGCACTAGACAACAGATAAACATACTTATTTAGTTAAATACATACTTAAATACATGTTAAACATCCAAGACTCTAGAACAAACATTCGTATTTTTCATACAAATATCTGCCCCGACCGTGGATCGAACCCGGGACCTCAAGCTTCATAGTCAGTTTCTCAACCACTAGGCCATCCGGTCGTCCAACTATCTAGATAGATAGATATATCGTTTATTTGAATGCTACAATACACACAATCAAGTTAAAAAACAATAGAAAACAAAAAACAAAAAAATTACACATTAGACTTAACTTAAGTATTTTGTTGTGTGCGTTGCAGCAACACGTCTAGGGTCTAACTATTAGATTCCTGATCCACCGTAGAACATTCTCACAGTAAACGTCACATAACTTTCCTTGTGAATTTAATGTTATGTCACCATGACATATACTGTGAGGGTTCCACAGTGGATCAGGAATCAATTTGATCAATGATACATGAAAATGCTTTGAGTTTTTATGATAGCAGAATAGTGAAGACATATTAACAGCTAAAGTAATATGTGATTTTGGTAGCGCAGGTGCAGGACCTCGCGCAAGGTCCGTCCAGATTGCTACCACCATTACTCGCTAATCCTGCCGCCAAGCAGCAGTGCTAACTAACTAAGCTATAATTCCAGAAGAGTTCAATTGGACACTTGTATTCATCGTTGGTGTCTGCCCACGACAAAGTGGAGGGATTAGCTTGTGCACGTGGCTTCGACTTCTTTGCAAAATACCCTATACTATGGGAATATTGCGCAAAATCCATCCTCATTCCTTATCTACACCACTAAGCAGACCTCCATGTTATATTTTAGCTTTCTAAGTCTAATCGGTCAGAGCTTAAGCCACTCAGTCAGTCTTTAAGGCGCTGTCAACAGCAAATGACCTGGAGCAGCGCCACTCTTCACACATACGGTTCACGTGCCTGTTAGTGAAAGAGAAGAAACTATTCCGGTAGCTTGGCGCGCGTCTAAAATCTTGCAAATAAGACACAAATCACAAGAAATAAACAAAAGTATGGATTATTTGTGAAATATGACTCGTTAGCCGTTTAGGTATGAATATGTTGACTTTATGTTTTTAATTGCAGACCCATACGTCGAAAAAATAAAGACATAGAACCGTTTAATGATGATTTTAAGACCAATCTTTGCAATTATTTTCTATCGAGCCGATTTTGTTCAATTATGTATCGAGCCCGTCTAGCGTGTTTGAAATATGATGAAAATCAACATTATATTTTTTTTGTATTTTTTTTTGTGTGCAGTTTTTCTTAAAAAATTGTTTAAATAACATCAACTTCAACAAAATTAGGTGTTGTCAGCCTCTTAAGCTTTCTTTTTGAATATCAAGAAAACGGCCTTGGGCTACGAACGGATCTCGGGGCCTTACCATAACGTCCTAATGCACACAATTCCGGTTCAGTTTAAGTATGCATAAATATTATAAATGACAGCTAAAACCTGTAGGCTTATTGTCTATCTCGCTCGCAATCGCCATTGTCTTCATTTTGACAGTTCGTGTATGGGCTGACAATTGGCATCGGAATCAGCTAGCTGTCACATTCATACAGGAACTGTCAAAATGAACACGATGGCGATTGCGAGCGAGTTAGACAATAAGCCTACTGAACTGAGTCGGAATTGAATCGCATTAAGACGTCATGGTAAAGCCCCAAATTCTAGCTTAGTATTGATCTGACAGCGAGCGAACCTAAACTGAATAGAATAGAATAGAATAATTTATTTGCTTAAAAAACACAAGTATACATAACTACCACTAGCTACTACCTAACTAGGCTGAGCCTGTATCTTGGGGTCCTGGAGTGCAATAATGTGAAACAAATAGGTGAAAGAAAATATAAAACATGCATTACAAGTACAGAAAGCACAACAAGGCCATGTGAACGCGACATCAACCGTACGAGCATTAAGTGTGCGTGTGTGTGTACTGCGCGCGCGTGTTTGTGTGTGTGTGTGAATAAAATAGAATAACGTGTATTGTAAAACGGTTGTTGTAAAGGTTGTTGTTGTTTGTTGTCGTTTATTGTGAATCGGAATTTAGTCGTTTTAAGACGCCATGGTAAGGCCTTCGGCCTTTAGTCGCTGTGAGAACTTTCTCGACCGTCGATCCCATGACGATAGACCATCGCTACTTCAATTTACAAACTTTTTAACTGCCATTTCGGTGGTGGAGCCAACTAAGTACCGGCTTCATAATTTCTGACGTTATTACATGCTATTAGTGAGTAGCGAGTACGGAAACTCTGAAAGCAGCTCACTCACCTAGTGAGCTTGTTCAAAAGCTGATCTTGTTAATTAATATTCTGAGTTTCGGAAAATCTGCTAAACTACTAGTTGAAATTACTACATACGCTTCTTCATCTTGACTCTGGTCGTGGTCATCAAAGCATCAAAGCTTATCGGTTAGGTACTTACTTGACATGAAATGCATATTTCATAAATTTTATTATATATTTTTTCTTTTTCTCATGGACGGTGGAGGCGCCACCTTAACATTATTTTTATTAATGAACACAAAATATTTACCTTGCTACTCCGCTGCTTACGTGCAAGATAACCAAGCCTGTGCGAAATATATACGTTTTGCATGCAAGCCCTCCCACCACTACCGCCACACAAAACGCACACAAATCCCACAAACTTAATTAATCCTAACACCACCCAAACACTGACGCGCGTTTCGATCCCTCTACGGGATCATTCTCAAAGTTAGAGCACAACCGATGCACATGCGAACCAACGTCGTACTAATTTGTAAATCTATAAATAAACTAAATGTACCCACATTCGTATATTTCCAAACTAAGCAAGGAGTAGCAAGGTAAATATTTTGTGTTCATTGAAATGGACCTCCGCAAAGTAACGCCTGATTCAATAAAATTATTTTTATTAGTTTTTTCTTTCTATTTTTTATCACATATTTTGTTTCGCTTTCACCAGAAGAGACTTTATACATCTCTACTATAGACTAATGTAATTTAAGGTACGAACTTAACTTGGGGACCTTATTATATCCCTTTTATAAAATGTATTAATTGTATTATAGGTAAGTTAAGTAGAATTTAAGTAGGTACTGTTGTAAATATATTTTTCTCCAACCTGCTCGGAAATGTGCGTCTTACTGTCAAAAACAGCTTCCAGGAAGGTCTCCGTTACTGGCGCAACATTAGAAAAAAAAAAACATAGCTGTAGCGGCCGGGAAATAGCGAAAGCGGCCGGGAAATTTTCATTACTGTACAACAATTTAACTTTTTAATATTTTATGACTAAGATCATTCACCACAAACAGCCAAATGCTCGTACAATCATATAGAACCAGTGCGTTTAAAAGTGTCTTAAATAGTTTTTTTTTTTTTTTACCTTAAGTTCAGAATCTGTGGTGGTGTCTGATTTTTTTAATCCAATGTATTGTAATTTAAAATAGCTTTATAACATTTAAATTTGCACTTTTAGTTGATTTATTACAATTTTATAGTAAACAGAAATATACTTTAGAATGAAATGGCGTTATCAGAAGAAAAATGTGAAATTACAGTGTAGCTGCGTACTGTTGCGGGAGTAGAACATTGTGACAATTTTGTTCAATTGCATGCAAGTCAGTGGAATATTTTATCATTTTATTTTATTTCCTCGCATTATTAGAGAAAAGCACTATACATGCCTCGGCGGAAACGGCAATTCGTGGATTCGTATTTATTAATATCAAACTATATACTCATCCACGAATTGCAATTTCCCGGCCTCGGCAGTAATGTACTATTATTCTGAAAAAATGACTTTCTGCCAAGTTTCTTACGGCGCATTCTTCTTGTCAATGATGGTCTTTCCGAATGCGCTGGTAGATTCAAAAAAAGACATGTAAAAGAGCCCTTGGCGGCCTATTTGCAAAATAAACTTTTGACATTTAGCATCACTTCAGGGGCCTTACCATGACGTCTTAATGCGACTGAATTCCGACTCTTCAGGTTTTAGCTATCATTTTTAGAATAGATCTAACAAGCCAAGGTTCGCTGTTTCTAAACTGAAGCGGGCTTGAATCACATTAAGACGTCATGGTAAGACCCCTGGTATTGGTGGCAAGCTTTACACGTCGCCAGTATTCTCTGATGGCAGCCTTCCTCGTGATGATGAGCCACTTACTACCGTTTTGGGCTTACATACGCTTACGTGACTGTTTATGACAACAACTACCTTGCTACTCCGCTGCCCCACGTGCAAGTCTGTCAATGCTGTGTGAAATATACATGTTCCGATAAGGCACTAAACGGCTGTGTAGCATACACGACGTGTAATGAACCTTCATAAAGAACCGGTATTTTTGGGTTCTAGTATAGGTATTTATTACCGGTTCTCTGGAACTGGAGGAGGAAGCTTGGGTGGCAAATGATTTGGCAAATATCTTATTGAGCTATTTTTGTACATTACTCAAACCTAGAACGAATACGTTTTCTTCCAGTCTTTATGCAACAAAATACCTACTAGTACCGATAGGCGATGGCAAAGGTAGCCGAGTAATCTCTTTTCCTGTAGCTAATTAATCAAATGATCTCAAAGGCTTAGTCAAAAGTCTGATCAATGCCTTGGGACTTAGGGTTTTATATCAGATGCCTACACAGTACAATCCTGTTAAAGAAATTTCCAGTCTGTACCGGATGGGTTGGGAATACAGTCATACATACAACCTACTAATATTATAAATGCGTGTTAAACCTTCTTGTTTCTATTTTATAATAGTAAACACCCATAGCTGGGCATTAACTCGTTAATCCGTTAATCGTTAATTAACGAAGTTAACATTTGTATTAACGGATTAACTTTTAAGTTAACTTTAAAAAATGTTAACGGACACGTTAACTTCCGTTAATATGCAGAAGTCCGTTAATCGTTAATCTTATGCCTACTATTTACCGCACGGCACCACGGCGCGGCGCGAAAAACAGATTCAGACAAGTATGAAACGACAAGAACCGGGCGGCGCGTGGCAGCGAGTGAAACAAAAACAAAACTAAACTAAAACTAGACATATTTTGCCGGTGTGTGCGAGTGAGAAAACTGCGAAGAGATTTGTTTCGTTTGATCATTTCATTATTTAGCGCAGAACCTAAATCAACAGGTTTTATAAGTTCACTAATGCAACGATATAAAAATGCAATTTTACATATATTAACGGATTAACGATTAACGTTAACTTGCGTTAATTCTTCCGAAATGTAACGCTTTAACGTTTAACGAAGCTAACTTTTTTTGTAGCGGATTAACGATTAACGAAGTTAACTATTTGATTAACGGTGCCCAGCTATGTAAACACCCTGGCTACTTTTGATACTACTGGTTTATATTTTGAATACGTTTTATTGTGTTCCTAACATGTCATTCCTTGTCCTGTCTTTGTACTCTCTCTTGCTACGTTAACTAATAAACTTTATTTTTATCCCTGCTCAATCATTCTCTGCATATTTTACTTCAAGAATGCGAAACTTTGTGAGTGACGATGTGAGGATATGAGGTGTGAGTGTGACAATGTGACGATGTGAGTGAGTGTGTATGTTTGTTCCTTCTTCACGCTGAAATGACTGAACGAATTTGGATAAAATTTGGAACGGAGATAGCTGGTACCCTAGATTGAAACATAGGCTAATTTTTATCCCGGAAATTTGTATAGTTCCCGCGGGATAGCGATAAACATACCAATTGCTAATTCTACGCGGACGAAGTCGCGGGCAGAACCTAGTCAGTCTGCCTGCAATCACGCTTAACGCGGCCTTTAAGTCTTGTTACCCTGAACTCTGTTTACCCCGTTAGAGATAAAAGCGTGACTGACGCATTCGCAAAGTGCCATTGACGCACATATGCGTTCAAATGCCCGTAATGAACGTTAACGCTAACGTCAGACGCCACGTATAGTATATAATAGGAGACTATAGCCTAAAATTATAACAGCTAGTGCTGGGCGAAAATCACGAAAACGCATTACACAGTGTGTAAATTTCATACGGGCATAATATTTTATCCATATGTAGTTAACGATCATACAAATCATGTGAGAATGATATTTTGTTAGTAAATTTTATTATTGAAGCGTAGGTAATTATTTTTTTAAAGTTAGTCTTAGGAGCACAATGTAACACGTACAATTTCATTTGACATAAAGTGTTATGACGTTTACTTAAGTAAGTACGTTAATTTAATCAACGCATTGTGTAATACACTGCTTGCTAAATTAAAAATTAATTAGTAAGAAAAATAAATTCAACTAATGTTGTTGTTACACATGTTTTTACGTTAATTACACTGTATGCCTCAGTGAACGCAATAATATGTATGTATTTCTTTAGCTTCACACCACACCTTTATGGTAGATCACAGAGCACACTAATTGTATTTATTGTTGATGATCCTATGTAATTTACCTGTGTATCACAAATAAATGACTTAGGTACTTACTTACTTACTTCACCAAAATATTCACATTCGTACGCATCCGCGTCGGCCACGAGTTTTGGATTAATAAAATTCTATTTAATAAAAACAATATTGCACACTATTTATGTGACAGCAGGTTCCCCGCATTAAACTTGAATCCCACGCATTCCAAAATAATTAATTGTTCAGACGAAGCAATAAAGGTGCCAACATTACAATGTTGTAGCCCGACTTTCATAATTATTCATGGCACAATGTACAGCGTAAATGATTTTTTTTATCGGATTTGCCTCTGCAGCTGACTGTACAGTAATGCATTATCACTAAATTCATTTTTTTTTCTAGTACCAAATCAATTAATTAATCGCCTAATGGTATTCTCAACAGATTGAATGTTTGGCGTTTACATTATAATTATGTAGATGCTTCAACAAGATTCTTATTTTTGTCGGATCTAAAAAATGGACGATGCGATGACAAGTAACCATGAAAAACTGTAGTAAGTTATCAACAAATTTACAAAATGTACAACTTTTAACCTGCCTATTTTAGCTACAATGCACACTAAAATACATTACATTTTCGTGTTAAACGTTCAAGTATTACGATACGAGGCATTGTTAATTCCGTCGGCATTGAGACCCCGTTATATTAAGCCTGGGGGCGCCGCAGGAGTCGTCGGTCGTATTTTTCATTTGCTCTCAAACGCGAGCTTTTAAACAGACGTCAGTCGCACGCACCGCGCACGACGATCCAACTTACCGCGGTTAGGCTGACGACAAACCTGCAACCGTCGTGTAACTAAAAAGTTTATAATTGGAAGTTTAATGCTCCTCTCAACTACTCAAAGTTAACTGGTAGAGATACCACATGGGGATAAGTTTGCCTTTATACATATATTTTTACTGTCAATAGTGTTTGTTTCTATATTTTTGTACAATAAAGCATTTGCTAGCTTACTCTGACTTCGAATTACAATGGACGCATTAGGCCTCGGTCATTCCCGTCCGTCGCACGGAGCGTCTTTCCAAAGGGTCTCAACCGATGATCACAAAGAATCTGATTCTGTTCTATTTTTCTGGCATTAGACAACTCGAAACAACGTTAGGCAGCTTAATGATTCACAAATTAGATAGATTAATCGCTTCATAAAGTATTATTATACTACTTAATAGTTATTCAAAATGTAAACATTTAACTAGCGGTAAGCATTTGTTAAATGTGTAGGTATTTATCTATTGATCTCTTTTGATAATATGAAGACTGAAGCGTGATAATCTGTTTATAAAATAATTCAGTTAACGCATTCGCTGCCAGCTGCCAACCTCGAGACTTCTTCAGGTGTCTCAGACGCACATGTGCGTTCAGATGCCTATAAAATTATGATTATGACAGCATTACTAGCCAAAAGTCACGTAAACGCATATTTTATATGCGTCGGTGGCAATGAATGAAACATTTTTAATAAAATGATATATTAAACGAAGATCTGCCGCGTATTACCAAACTACCAAACTATGGACCATCAATGATGTCTGAAATAAACGTTTTTTTTTTTATTTATTTTTTTTATTATCCGCTCGTGTGCAGTGACACCTTATCTTTCCTTCCGTCCTTCCTTTGAAAATATTGAACGTATTAAAAATGTATGTATTAAATGCGTTATTCGCTCTTCCTTATAATTAACAAATACGAAGGTTTTAAAATGGTTGTATTTTATTATTGTCATCGTCCAAGAGAGAAACATTTTTTTTTACATTAATTAGTGTTTTATAAAATGTGACCTGTGTATTTATAAATGTATTTTTTGATGAAACTAACACGAAACGTTATTTTTTTTTTTTTGGTACAGTACGCCAACTGCAAAAGTACTTAATCACATAGAAAACGTCCACATCTGAATACTAAATGCGATCAGCGAAAAAAAACAGCGCATTAGTGGTAGAAATATCCTATCGGTATGGGAAAGACGTGGTCACTCCACCCGACGGGCTATAATTGTATTTGCAGAAGAACTGCAGTGACGACGCTTTGAGAATTCCCGGGAAGGTCTTACTTTCAGCAAACGGAGTCGTAATGAGATGTGCCAATAAGATTTCAGCGTCTTTAAAATATTATTTGAGTCATTACTACAATCTCCGCGCCAGTGGACGTACTTTTAAGATTGCTTTCCTTCAAAGTTGCGAACGAATAGACTAGTTTCCTTTTAAGCCAGAATTTATTCAAGCTGATACCTCGTAATACCGAGTAACTACAAGGCCGCGAGAATTAAAAAAAAATCGAGAAAAAAGATATACAATATGAAGCACCTACATTTTGTTCTACTTGTACAAAAAATACATCTTTGTATAACTACAAAATCTAATAAATCAATTAATTTCGGTAAAATTACGTTTAATAGTATAAATTAATCATGTGGTATTTACCAACTCAAATCAAAATTATAGCTTTTTATGAACTTTTGCAAGAGTTTTCACTTTGTAAAGTGTCTAATCACATGATACCTACATCTAATGCAATGCATAAAATGCAACTTTGTCGCTCTGTACTCGCTATGAGGTGAATTTAACTATGGGTGTATACATTGTTATACGTATTTGGGTGTAACGTCGGGTGATATCTAGCATATTGAAGAAAAGTGTTGAAGGGATAATAGTGTTGAAACGAGAAATGAAGTAGAAACATGGGAATGTAATTTTCATTTTGAAAAAGAACAGTTGGTTGCTGACAAGCACCAATAATGGGCACTTTATTCTTAATTTGAAGATAATATTAATATGGTTATAAAATGACTGTTATAAAATAAAGTACTATCCCTTCGCTTCTTCTAAATAAGATATTTTGGCATTATTGAAACCTTGTTTCTTACTGGTGCCGTCACCCTAGATAAAACGGTGTTTAGGAATTAGGTACCTACAAGATTATAAACACGAACCCCAAACCACAACCGGATTTTTTGCCAAATTGAAATACCTGAATTAACTAAAACTGACTCATAAATTAACTTTACGCCAGCCATTTCATCGAACGTTGAAAGACATCAATTTAAACAGACATTTTACTATCCATAATTTGCACGCAGCGTCGAGCTACGTGGGTTCTTTATGTGAACGAATATATCTTTGAAACGAGCGCTTGCAATAACGAGTCTATTGAGGGGTGAAATAATAAGGAAAATGAGAGTTAAATCAAAACGATAACCATGTTTGTTACTTCATACAGCCCCACGCAATATTTCGAGATGCCTTCTGCCGGCTAATAACATTTGATCGATTTCCCAATTTAATTGCTTGCTGTTTCATTCATTTGGTTCATTCGTAAAGGTGGGTATATTTATCTATGTCTATGTATACACCAACTGTGCGGTGTTGATGCGTGAACGTAGTGGATACCCGTCTTAGGAATACGCGTCATTTAAAATCATCAATTTAAAAAAGATTCCGATGGATTGAATTTAAAACGTTTTTTTAAGTCATTTAAAAATTAATAAAGAGGATCGGTACTCGTTGGTAGTGTGTATAATCGTGCGAGCCCATATTTTCTACAAAAATGCTTGCCTTTTCATTTCGATTGTGTAAAACCATAAGTTCCTTTATTAAGCTGACTAAAGCTCATAGACACACATAAAAGTAAGTAGATAATTAAAAGTAGATTACGCACTTACTCGTATTCTTTCTTTCGTTATCACTGTTATATGAAATATAAAAAACCAGCCAAGTGCGAGACAAGCTCGCGCACTGAGGTTTCTTTACGAATTTGTAGATATGTAAGAAGTTCTGTTCAGCACATTCACTGTTAGCAGAGCCCTGGGGCCTTACCATGACGTCTTAATGCGATTCAATTTAGGTTCGCTTGGCGTTCGCTATCAGATTCATACTTGTGACAGCTAAAACTTAAACATAGTCGGAATTAGGACGTCATGGTAAGGCCCCTGTTCCAAGCAAAAATGAACGCAGTGTTGGATCATTTTACATAGACCCACATAGAAACACATAAAATACTATTTTCAGAATTATTTCGTTAGTAGTGTTATTCTAGCTAGGACAACTAGAAGTAAAGTTTTCATTCTACGGCAATTTCTATAGAAACGCCTTTTTAATTACTTTATTTTGATCAGCATAGCAGTTTGATTTTTTCACAGCCTTAAGGGATTACAGACTTGAGTATTTCATATCGATTTCTACTTGATGCCCCGCGTTTCTGAGAAAAAGGGATTTGGCACACCGACAGACAACAAAGGTTCTAAGGGGTTGCCTGCTATGGGTGGTGTAGCGGTACCTATAGCACGCATCACGGAATCATGAGGATCCGCTTTCGATTCCCGGCTATAGCTTTACTTTTAGGATTTTTCTGTTCTAATTTTCAGTGTCGTTTAGAAATTTACAAGGGTTCTGTTTTTTTCGATTGTGATACAGAACCCTGAAAGCGAATAAAACAGCTAAGACCATGTAAACCTTAAGTCGCACTAAAACGAAACGAGCGAGGGCGCTGTAATTTTCCTAATTACGCAGACTTAGTCCAGACTTCTAGATTACAATATTTCTGCGATGTTAATTAACGTGAAAACTTTGACTTCATAATTTCAAAGGTTTAATGCGAGAACTTTTGTTTTTTGTAGCGCGTGCTACACCCAGAAACATGTTCCAAGTGAGTATGTTCGTACGCTCGAAGGAAAACTATTTGACTGCTTTTCATCAGTTTACATGAAACTTCCGGAGTCAACTTTAATCCTACTTGATATTATAAATGACAAAGTTTTCGATTTTGGATGTACGTTTGTTACTCTTCACGCCAGATCAGCTGAACAGATCTAGATTAAATTTTGGAACATGATCGATAATAGTCTGGAATAACACAAGCTACATTTTATCCCGGAAAATTGCGTAGTTTCCGCGTGAATCGGCCCTCACAGTATGCAATGTTGATAATTTTGTATGGGGACTCGGCCAAATATTCCGCTGAGTATTAAATAATAAAAAAAATAAAATAAAATAAAAATAAAAATTGTTTATTTCAGACATTAATCCATATCTTGTTAGTAAAACATTACCTTATATAACTATGTTAGTATATGCATGCCTATTTGAATGCCGTTCGGACCAGTGTGTGGTGATGCCACTGTCCATCCTGCCAGCCAGCACGTCCAGGAGACTGTTGCCGCCGCCGCGCAGGCGCTGCAGCGCCGCGGCGCATCGCTTGCGCAGCGTCGCATGGAACCCATCAACGCGCGCGTCCGCGAACATGCCCGACGCGCTGCACCAGGGCGGCAGCCGCAACAGAACCCTGAACGCGTTGTTATACTGAACCCGCAGAGCATTGAGCGATCGTTTCGTGTATCTACACCACAGGCTACACGTGTAAAGTGATGTACAGTACGCTCTGAATAATGTGATTTTAACCTGCACTGTACACCGACTGAACCTGTGCGCTAACATGTTAGCTCTGATCGCCAATGCTCTGCGTTCCCTTTCGATATCAGCATCATCACGCAAGTCGTCGGTTACCCAGTGTCCAAGGTACTTAAATCTGTTTACCCTGTCAAGTGGCTTACCATTAAGAAGAATGGGAGGAACATACGATGGACACCTGGTTCCCGATTTAAAAACCGTGTACACACTTTTAGTGACATTATATTTCAAACAGTGCTCTATCGCATACCTCTCACAAATACCAATCAATCGTCTCAGACCACCTACCGATGGACTCAGCAGTACCATGTCATCTGCATAGCTTATGTTATTTAGACAAACTCTGTCGATATGACATCCGACATATGTACTGCTGAGTTCGTCTATTAGGGCATTTATATATAGGTTAAACAATTGAGGTGAGGTTAGCCCCCCCTGTCTAACCCCGCACTCCAGGCCGTACTCGTCGGACAAAACGTTACCCCAACGGACACTGTTCTTTTGACCAGAATACCAACACCTAAATATGCTAATAAGTTCCCTGGGCAACTTTATCTCGTCAAGCTTTTTCCAAAGTATGTCATAATTGACCAGATCGAAGGCCTTTGATAGGTCCAGGAAACATGCATAAATAGGCGTCTTCCTTCTGGTGTAGTACTCGACAGTGTACTTTAAAGACAAAATAGCACTTTCAGTTGATAGTTTCGGACGAAATCCAAACTGTGCGTCATGCAGTTGTAAACTTTTAGTCAGATGTGAATTAAGCAGACTGTCGAGCACCTTCGCCACAACAGTAGCCAGCGAGATGGGTCTATAGTTCGTCCTGTCCGACAAGTCACCCGTCTTATTTTTTACAATAGGAACCACAACTGTTTTTGACAATTCTGTAGGTAAGTAAGAATGGCTGACACATAGATTAAAAAACATAGTGAGGACTCTAGGTAAATGAGGTCCCGCATGTTGTAAATGCTCAATGCTCAACTGATCGTGACCAGGAGACTTACCACGTTTCATTTCTTTTATAATCTTAGTTATCTCTTTCGAGCTGAAACGGACCTCAATAGGCTGACTGGGAACGGCAACGGTCACATTTGCAGAGCTATTAAAAGAAGGTACAATATTAAAGTGTTCTCTAAACATGTCAGCAATACCTTTGGGGTCAGATACACCATCGACGGACACAGGAAGTCCAGGCTTGATCTCCATTTTCCTTGTGGATTTCCAAAAATTTCTAAAATCATTCTTGGCATGTTGAGCAGCAAGCATATCCATTTTTATTTGTTCCTGATGCTGCTGCGTCCATTTCAGTTTTGATTTAAATATTTTCCTGCTTGTGTACATTGCTTCATATAAATTACCTGTTGAGGGCTTACCAAACAAAAGCCAGTTTTGAAAATGAAGCCTGGCCTCCCTGTGCGCGTCCCTTACATGCCTATTCCACCCCATGATTTTCTTTTTTCTCTTACATTTCACAGTATCAGCTCGGCTATGTACAGAGGCACCACATAAAGCACCAACTATGTCAGAATATAATTTATCCAATATTTTACAATGATCTCGATTATCAAGACAACAGTTATCACAACAATTACTAAGTTCAGTAGGAAAATCAATCAACTTTAACAATTCGTTACATTTCTCAGTATATTTATCAATTTCTAGAGGGGTTCTTTCGCCCCATACTATAGTTTCATTTGTTAAATTTTTGTTGCTATATATTTTCGTTTTTAAGGGGGTTAAATTCAAGTTACATTTTACTATTAACGGGTAATGATCAGAATAATAAACATTATAGTCAACAAAAACATCATTTATGGTCATCCATGCAGCCTTTGTCGTTATACAGTGGTCTAGCCAGCGTTTGCATCCATGGGAATCACTTAAGTAGGTATGAGTAGATGAATCAATTCCTAACTTACCAAAATCTGCACAAAACCATTCTTGGTCAGAACAAAAACTCAACAGCTCGTTACAAAACAATTGGCCGGGGTGAGCGTTAAAATCCCCAAGTACATAAACAGATTCTACATTTTTGTCTTCCACAATTGCATGTATTGTACTCAAGCAATGTTCAAAGTCCGACAGGTTGTCAACACAGTCTGTAGGCATATAAACACAAAAAATCACAATTGGCTTATCGTTTGATGTTAACTGAATACCACTGACTCTAACATTGTCACAATAAATTACCGATGCCGAAGAGAAAACACTTTTACGCCACAGTAACGCTGTACCACCATGGGGCCTACCCTTGAGGATTCCGGCAGACGAGTCCACCGCGGAGGTGCCGGTACACGCGAAATCATCACTGATGCTGTCCAGATACGTTAAGTCATGCGGCAGCAACCAAGTTTCTTGTAGGGCTATTACGTCAGCGAATGTGCATAAACGCCCGATGTCATCAATAGAACGCTTTATATTACGACAGTTAAATGTACAGAGGGTAACCTCTTGGTCTTGCCTTGAATCATTCGTCATTGAAAACTGTTATTTACCTCAGCGTCATTCGTAGCCTTAGGCTTCGATGGTATAAAACGACGGAATATTACGCCCTCAGGCCATATTTCCTCGTCAAGAAACAATTGCAGTTTATGCTTGCAAATGAACATCTTATAAGCATTGTGACGCTTAGACTTGTCTTTCATTGCAATTTGCTCAAGTTTTACTGTTTCTCGAGTTTTCTTGTGAATATATGCAATTATATCTGACTCCATCGTATCCCGATGAACATTAGTAATCAGTATTGGGATTTTCGACTCTGCCGCTTTGAATTTGCAGCCCACATCAGCTATCGCTTTTCCAGTTTTTCCAATAAACAGATTTTTACTTTTGTGTTTGATGCGCCGTTGCACCGTTTTCCATTCGCCTTGCTTAGTCGTTTCTGCATAAGAGTTTCTTTGTTCGACTTCGATGTTCGTAGCTTCAACAACTGGATTTAGTTTAGTCGGGGTTGGATTCGTTGTTGGAGAAAACGGTTGCTCCTTAGGTGACGCGGCCGAGCCCGTAGATCCAGTTTCCGTATACTGTAGTTCAAGTTGTTTATATTTGTGTTTATTCACTCGCGATACAGACCGTCGCTGGGATGAAATCGGAGTTGGTTTCATGTTAAACGTAGTTATTATATTTTCTTTGTTTACGTTCACGGTAGGCCGTGCATTCGGAACATAAAAATTTTCGACGTCAGCTGAATAATCGGGCCGCTGCAAGTGCGAGTGCGAGAGAGAGGACCCGATAGGTAACTCGGCTGCGCGTGAGGGAGACAGCCGAGTCCCTCTGAGAAGAGTTCGGTCATTGGCTCCACTCTGCGATGATATGTCAATATGTGATAATCCCATTGGTCCGCTATCGAAGAATGAGCCAGCGGCACCACGTCGTCCATTGTTTACATTTGAAAAAGTAACGTCTCGATACTGGTTATTTCTCAAACTCAAATTCGAATTCGATTGTAGTTCCAATACGAGTGTTTTGACGCCTTCTAGCTGATCAAGAGTTACAAAATTGGACTTCAAGTTTTTAATCTCGTTTTTGAGCGTTACTATATCTTTAAGAAGGGCTGTTGAGTCGAGGTGGTCAAAGGTTACAGGTGGTAATTTATGAAGGTCGCGGGCCACGAACACTGGCAATTTATCACTGTCGCTGATTTTTATGAGGCCAATAATATCTTCCATGTCTCGCAGCTCCTTGCCGTGCTTTCTTCGGTTTATTTTCTTTATTTCCGTGGATATAGACTGGAATAACAATTCTTTCGACCTCTTTATCTCTTCTGTAGAGAACGAGTCCACACATATTTTGTACATACTCTCGTCGTCAATAACATCAAGTTTATTTTGCACAAACGATAACAGTTCATCGATCACAACGTTGCAGTTGTTACACTTTAAAATAGCGGCCATTTTGCACAGCAACTATTGCGAAACCAGCATTATTACACAGCTGTATTACATACCTAATTCAATCAGTTGTCTACCATCACGGCAGTTGTAAAAGGTTTAACATTTATTTATTTACTAGCTGTTGCCAGCGACTTCGTCTGCAAAGAATTCGTTCTTCGCTATCCCGCGGAAACTACGCAATAGCCTATGTGCTATTCCAGCCTTTTCTCTATGTATACTGTGCAAAATTTCATCCAGATCCGTTGGGCCGTTCTGGCGTGATTGAGTAACAAACAAACATCCATCCATCCATCCATCCATCCATCCATCCATCCATACTTTCGCATTTATAATATTATAGTTAGATTTATTTATAAGCCTTTTTTATTCCGAAAGGTTTAACATGAGTTAAATCAAATACCTAGATCATGACTTCGCTAAAATCTAACTAATATTATAAATGCGAAAGTATGGATGGATGGATAGATGGATGGATGGATGGATGGACGTTTGTTTGTTACTCAATCACGCCAGAACGGCCCAACGGATCTGGATGAAATTCCGCACGTAGATAGAGAAAAGTCTAGAATAGCACATAGGCTACTTTTCATCCCGGAAAATTGTGTAGTTCCCGCGGGATAGCGATAAACGAATTCTTTGCAGACGAAGTCGCTGGCAACAGCTAGTATAATACTAAAGGGTAGTTAAGTTCAAGTTATCTTAAGTGCCAGTTATCTATTTCATAAGTTCATAAGTTGTTTATTCTTATATTAATGAGTATTTTTAATTTTTTTGTTTTATTTTTTCTATTAAATTTTGTATTATGCTTGTTAGGGCGTAAATAAACTCCAGTTTATAATCAATGTTTAGCACGTTTTATTAGACATAACTTAGGGTCACAATTCAATACGGCAAACGACATCGGTGACAGACAACACGCGACTGTTCTTAACATATACATGCATACATATCCATACATATAGCACTAGCTCACGGCACTTCGTATATCTCAACACCTCCCCTCGAAGTCGTGAGCAAATCAGATTAATCATATACATATCATTCCAAGATTACGCAAGCATTCATGATGTTTATTTGCACTCAAACCTTTTGTTAAAACATCTGCTGGCATTTTCTCTGTACACAAATACTTCAGACATATAACACCTTTTTCGCACATATCTCGAATAAAGTGGTGCCTTACATCAATATGTTTAGTTCTCGCATGATAGTTTCTTGTCTGCGCGAGCTTTATGGCACCTTGGTTATCATTAAACAATGTCATAACCTCGCATTCCATCCCCACATTTCTCAATACATCCTGTAAATACAAAGCTTCCTTAGTAGCCTCGGAAATGGCCATGTACTCGGCCTCGGTGCTGGAGAGAGCGATAGTTCTCTGTTTTCGTGCCTCCCAACTTATTGGAGCACCAGCCAAAATAAATGCAAACCCGGAGTAAGACTTACGGTCTATCGCATTCGTACCCCAGTCAGCATCAACCACACCAAATAACGGTAAGTTAGTCCTCTCATACATCAATCCATAATCAGCAGTACCTTTGAGATACCTCAACACACGTTTCGCTGCTTTCCAATGCTGAACATCATAATTAGTATTAAACTGACTCAGATAGTTTACAGTATAAGCGATATCGGGTCTTGTAGAAACAGACAGGTACATTAATGCACCAATTAAATTTTGGTAAGGAAATTGCCTCATAACATCGTTATTTACACATTCAGGCTTCTCTAACTTTACAAGACCATCCATCGGAGTCGTCGCAGGCTTACACTCACTCATACCATATTGGTCTAAAATCTTTTCCAAATACAATCTTTGACTCAAATATACTCTATTTTCATTATCTCGATCAAACTCAATACCTAAACAAGTACTAATTTTCCCTAGATCTTTCATATCAAATATATGTGTTAATTGTGTTTTTACATCACTCAGCCATGCATTATCATTTGTCGCTAATATAATATCGTCAACATAGATAGCAATTAACATAATATTTTCTCTTTTTTCTGAGACAAATACACATGGTTCTTGGGGCAATGCTTCAAAACCTATACTTTTCAACTGACTTACTAACTCTTTATGCCACTGCAAACCTGATTGACGTAAACCATATAATGATTTCTTCAACAAACATACTGCATCATCACATTCATTCATCTCTGTCTTCCACAACTTAGCTATTTCTATAATCTTCTTATCTTGAACGATTTTCTTTTGTGAACCAATTTTCTTCTTGGAAAGTATTTTATTCAACATGCAATGTAATTGATCTGGCATCTCCATATATACTTTCTCATCCAATGTACCATTCAGGTACGCAGTTACTACGTCCATTTGATGGATTTCTAAACCCAACTCTGCTGACAACGCTGCTATCAATCTTATAGAAGATGATCTTACAACTGGGGATGATGTCTCATGAAAATCCTGCCCTGGCCGTTGAGAGCAGCCTTTAGCAACCAGACGAACTTTCTTCCCAGTAGTTTTACTAGCAAATACCAATCTGTTGCCAATCACTCTTCTATCATGTGGTCGTGTCACTATATCCCACGTTTCATTCTTGATCTGTGCTAGATATTCATCTTCTAAAGCATTTCTCCAATCTATCGCATCACTCGTCATTTCCGCTTCTTGCCAAGACGTTGGCTCAACTGTCGCTATTCCAGCGAAAATTTGTACTGGCGGCTCTTTATCTTCTGAGTCATCATCTTCCGTTATTTCTTTGTCGTCAGGTTCATGCCATGGTGTGTATTCTTTCCGTGGTCTTCCTACCAAACCAGTACGTACAAGTCTTGGTCTTCCTCTTCCTCTTTTTGGAGGCTCTATTAAATTTTCCCATGAAATTGCCGAACTTCTCTTCCTATATAATCTTCTATCATTAGCTTCAGTTTCAGTTTCTACATCTTCATATACATTTTCAAGCGATTTTCTCACTCTAGATCCATTTCTTATTGTTCGGATATATGGTCTGTGCTCTTTAGATTTCTCTTCCTCAGCATTTTTCTCATAATTCAGATCTATTTCTATTTTTTGTTCATCTTCCTCATCTTCATTATCTAGGATCTCTTCGTATTCACGATCAAATGCAGGTTCTTTCATGAAGTTAACATCTCGTGTTATAATAATCCGTTTTGTTCTAGGATCCTGCACTCTATAAGCTTTTGATTGTTTGTCATATCCCATGAAGATTCCAACTTCCGAATTAGAGTCAAATTTGCCTTTTTGTACCCCTTTCTCTTTGTAGTAAACCTTAGCTCCAAATACATTCATATAAATCACTGTAGGTTTTCTTCCTTTCCATATAGTATAAGGTATTTTACCATTTATTGCAGCAGTAGGACATCTGTTTCTTATAAAATTAGCTGTATTTACAGCTTCAGCCCAAAATTCTGGAGGGCTACCTGCTTGACGCATCATGCATCGCGCCATTTCAATCAGCGTTCTATTCTTTCTCTCAGCTACACCGTTCTGCTGAGGTGTGTACGGTACACTTAACCTTCGTTGGATTCCTTCTTTTTTCAAAAAGTCATCAAATTCTTTATTCACGTACTCTCTTCCATTGTCTGACTGCAAATTCTTTATTTTCTTTCCTGTGGCCTTCTCCACGTATGCCTTATAATCTTTGAATACTGCAAACACATCACTTTTGTTAGCAATACAATAAATTTCACACCAGCGAGATTTGTCATCGATGAATGTCACGAAATATTTTTTCTTGCCAAACGACTGATGCCTCATCGGCCCGCACACATCTGTGTGTACGATCTCCAGTAAATCATGCGTCCGATCTTCGCTTCCTTTGGGGAATGGTTTAGATGTCTGTTTTTGACTTATACATATCTCACATTCCGACAATTTTTCATTGTCGTCAAATGTTAAACCGTGTACTAAACCGTTCTTAGCCATAGCCTTTAGGTCACGTTCATTGATGTGCCCCAAGCGCTCATGCCACATATCAATTGGCTTTTTCACCACTTCAGCATTATGAGCATTTTCTTGACTCAATCTAACATGGTATAAATTACCTATACGATCTGCTCGCATATGAACCTTTTGATTTTTATCAATCACAACTGCCTCATTTTTTCTAAAATGAACCTCAAATCCGTGATCAGTCATTTTTGCTACTGACAAAAGGCTTGTTCGTAAATCTGGCACGTAGAACACTTTCTGTATGTCTACTAGGCGTTCTTCACAACCTGTATTAACCGAAAGACTAACTTTGCCCATTCCGGTTATTTGCGTACTTTCATTGTTTGCCAAATTTAGTTCATTTTCGAGTCGTGTAAATCCTTGTATCTTGTGCTTCGCATTACACATATGTCCAGTGCACCCACTGTCGATGCACCAAATAGGATTCTTCTGTTCACCCAACATGACCTCTTCGGTCGTGCTCAACATCGTCGTATATCCCTGCCGTTCAGAATCACAGCTCTCTGCTTGCTGTGCGCTCTGCCTATTTTTGTTCGTAATTTTAGTCTTACACTCTCTTGCAATATGCCCTCGACGTCCACAACGATAACATTCCACCTTGTTTTTATTGTTGTGTACTATATGATCATGCGTGATATTTCTTTGTTGCGCTTTCATCTGAGTGCGCTTGACGAACATAGCTCCCTGGTCCGTTACTGTAACTTTTCTACCTTCATAGTCTTCGACAATCTTCACTTTCAGTATTTCTGTAGATGGTAAATCGTCTCGCGATTCCATTGCAGTGCGAAACATAGCAAATGAATCTGGTAGACTATACAACAGTAAAATTGCCAATAATTCGTCAATCACCACTAAACCGATTTCTTTGAGTTTCTTCACAGCGTCAAAGAAATCTGCAATATGCTTCCGCAGGTCATCTTCTTCCTGCATGCGCGTCAACACTAGTTTCTTTAACAACGAGGCTTTTCGCGCAGGTCCACTAGATTGGTACATTGATTTCAATTTTTCCCATATCGCCATCGAAGTTTCCAAACCATCCAATGCTGCGAGCTCACTAGGACTGACAGCCAACAATATGTCTGATTCTGCCTTCCCGTCCATTTTGACCCAATCTGCATACTTAGCGTCGGTACTAGCCGGTTTCTTGATAGTACCTGATACGTAATCCCACAAGTCATTTTTCTTCAAAATTGCTCTCATGTGAATCTTCCACGTATCATAATTATCTGAAGTCAACTGATCAATTTTCACAGAACCAGCCATAGCAATGTTTTTTCAACATTAACTTTTAATAAAAAGAAACAATCGGCGAACACGGCGATACGATGTAAACAACTTGGGCGAGTCCACTTTTAATCACAGGTATGCGATACGGGCGAGTCCATTATTTTGTTTACACTGTTTATTAGTTTTTCACTATAAATACTGTTCAAAAATCACGAAATCAATTGTATATAGTTCACTGGGCCCAAAACCTGTTAGGGCGTAAATAAACTCCAGTTTATAATCAATGTTTAGCACGTTTTATTAGACATAACTTAGGGTCACAATTCAATACGGCAAACGACATCGGTGACAGACAACACGCGACTGTTCTTAACATATACATGCATACATATCCATACATATAGCACTAGCTCACGGCACTTCGTATATCTCAACAATGCTCTTATAATTGTCATGCAAAAAGGAATAAATGTCTTCTTTCTTTCTTTACCTATAATGACGTCTCTGTTTATTTCATAGTAATAAATAGAGATGGAGTCATAGATAACTGACACTTAACATAACTGGAACTTAACTGTGAGTAGTGAAACAGGCCCTGTAATCAAACATCACGCGGCGCGAGACATTACCCCGCACTGCGGTTTTTATCAATATCTATGTAGGTATACACGTGAATGTAAATTGCATTATAAGGACAGTGCACGTCTCATTGAGGCAAGTGCATTCCGCAGTGCGGTGTTCGTTATAGAATAAAATAATTATAACTTCACGGCCGGCGTCAGACAACTGCTGTACTTATTCTGCGAGAATTTTAATATTTTTTTAAAGGGAATTTAATTCACCTAAAACATACTGGCTGTTTAAGATTTAAATAAGATAAATTCATAATCATAATCATTTATTAATTTGTCCAACATAGGTTAATTAATGTAGATCTCGAATACATTTTGAGTATCACTATGTGGTGCCCGAGGGCATACAAATATGTCTGTTTACATATATTATATGCATATAGGTACGCGCCGCATGCATTTACATTTCTTTCATAACTTAACTACTTAATTATTTATCATTCAAAAATTCATTAACAGAGTACCTAGTACCTATGCCTTTTCTACCAAAAAAGTGTTTAGATGGTTCTTAAATTTGTACATGTTAACAATTTCGTGCATATAGCCTTAGGTAATTTATTATATATTCTGGGAACCATTCCAAGTACACTTTTCCTTAGTAAAGCTGTTTCTGATTTCACGTTACATAGTTTGTGCCGAAGGCGTACGCTACTATAGTTCATAAATAGACCTTCGTTACTTTTGACAAACATACAGGTTTCGTATATGTATACACACGGTAGTGTTAAAAAATTTAAGTTTTTAAAGTGCGGTCTGCAAGTTTCCGTCATCCGTATACCATATTTTATAAATTAAACAACAAACAGTCGTTATAGGTGAAAAAATTGGATAACAGTTTTGATATTCAAGAACCTAACCAGTCAAAAAAAGTACAGCTAGCATAAAAAATAAACTAGACTATTCTTAGCCTGTCCTGCTAGACAAAAGCCAGTTTTAATTTTTATATTATAGAAGAAGATGATGAAAATAACCATTAGTATAAAAAATGTTTACCTATTCGTTTCTTTTAAATGAGAGCATTATTGGATACTTGACCAGTACTGGTGTCGTCAATAGCGTAGTGCATTTTTCGCTTTCCGTCTTCGCAGTAAGATGGTTACTGCATTGCTGCGCCGAGGCCCCGACGTCTGCAGCGGGGCGCCAGTGCATTTGACAATAAAATGAAATTAACCAATTCCCGCCTCGGACGCTCATGAAGAGTGACGTCGAGTTTTACCGCTCCGGAGGCTCCCCGCAAATCGAATTACAGTAATTACCCCGCGATCTGTTTCTAATTAATTAATTTACGCATAAACCCAATTATGTATGCCTCGCATTGTTCCAATTCCCGCTTATTGGCAAACGGCACGCACGCGAACTTTTGATGCACCGCTTTTGATATCAATTGGGAATAATTTTAATTACTTGCGGAGTTTACTTGGTTGTTTAGTTTTGGAATACAATATAATCATTATGGCTACCTACATCATTATACTACCTATTGCAATTTGTGAGTCTATTTTTGAGACATCAACATACAATTATCGCATGGCACAGGGGCGCGGGGTGTCTGTCTGTGCCGGCCGCAGGCGCACTCCCCGCCCGCACCGCTCTCGGCTCCCTTTGTCGCCTACCCCGCGCCCCTATGCCGCGCAGGCGAGGACTTAGTTAAGTGGTCGGTCTATAGTGTGTTCCTATTTAGTCTGGACATAATGAACGATTTAGTCCACTTGCATTTTGTGAAAATACAGGTCAGTGCCCATTTTTTCGTAATTTTTTATATCAGTTAGTGGATGTCCAAACAGACGAGGTAATAGTATCTATCTGATGGCACGTGGGCAAATGATGAAAAATTGTGCTGAATTTACATAATACGTATAAGTAAAAGTACTATCAAATTTCAGCGCTCTTTAATCTAGTCAATTAGTCAAAAATGTAATTTGAGCTGTGGCTTTGTACAAGGATTCCTATACCACTTTTGAATAGAACTTTCATGTGACGTGGGTCATTTGCAGCGAACGAATATACATGCATTTGTTATTTTATCACTTTTTGAAGTAAACTGAGGTGACACATCCTTTTCACAGGCTTTGCAGCGGCTGCGAACTTCATTTACCTTTTCCAATTACCATTCCCGTTACATTTCCGCAACCACATACTTATTGACATTTTCCAACGGAATATTTCCCCCTATTTTTGTTAAACTTCTGCATCGGACAGTGATCGATAGTGTGTCAAAAGAACGGGTTATCCTGGCACAAATATTTACAAAGTTTACGCGGGATGCGACCCGTGCGGACAATGATCCATCGCTTTTTGAAAATAGTTCCGGTGCCGAAACAGACATCAAGTAAACAGGGCTCCAGTCGAACGATCCTTGATATTGATGCAAATAGGACCCTTCCTTTTACAAACAAATAGGAGCCGGGCCCATCAAAATTGCACGCTAGCCGTCTTCTGAACAAAGATTACTAATATACTTTTTTCTTCCTTGCTGGTCTGGGAGTAAAGAAAAAACATAATTATAATGTACCAGTTGCTTCTCTTCCCGCGCGGATGCTAAAAGTCCGACGAGGGAATGGGTCAAAATCTTAGGAATCATGTTATAGGCGATGTGGCTAGCAAAGCAACCTATCACTTTTAGATTCCCCTTTCCACCTATACGCCCATAATCATGCTAAACGTGGCCTTTAGGTCTTGTTACCTTAGGCTCTGTCTACCCCGTAAGGGATAAAGACGTGATTTATGTATGTATGTGTACTTTTTACGTTTACATTTGACTGTACCTATACCTACATCACCTGCAAATATTATACAAACGCGATCAGCTCATTTAGTTAGACTCTAGTGTATTGCGCACTATTTAAGCAGGAAGTTAATCTAGCTAGATTAATCTGCTTACTTAAGGATACTAGAATAGTTCTACTAAACGTATTCTCCAAGTTTACCTTAGTGGGTAACTACGAGAGTATCGACATAAATATCCTTCGGCAAACAACAGAAAACTTACGTCACGCGATGTATTTAAGTACTTATACCCGCTTTTCCAGCATATATTTGAAGACAGTTTATGTACCTACACCTATGGAAAACCTCTTAGCCAAATGGTTCGATAAAAAGCCAGTACAAATAAGTGAGTAGTTTCATTATTTATTCTTTCTGACGTACACTTTCAGGAAGAGCATTTGTTGAAATAAAATAAGTATCCTGTTCTTCCGAGTTTCAGGCTATCGTCGATACGAATTAGCTACGAGGAACAGTAATACCGTTGAAAATAGGGGTTTATCAATCGTTCTGTTTGCTTTTCTCTACAAGGTTGATTTCTATAACTGAAAATAATGAACATTGATCGTAAGAATTTCATTGATATTGGTACAATAATTGAGCCGATTCAGCGACAAAAATAAAGATAGACTTTAGTTTTCAGGCTTAGACAATTTGTAGCTTAATTTGAAAAATAATAAATTTTATTTTCGTCTTAAGAATCTGCCTATAACGAGGATTTTTATAAGCATTTGAGAACTGCTTCAATTCTATTTCGCCGATGTTCTTACTTCTGATGAGGTCTCATATCATTAAAATTAAGCTGTTTCTATGGTAACTAATACCTCGGAGACTTATTCGTTGGTAAATTTAGTAATATTTGTACGCATGGCCTCGTATTGGAGTAGCTAGAAACAATAATTTACTTATACTATACCTACGTACGGCTTATAGAGCTCTAGCTCAGTAATAATTTATTAGACAGTATTTTCACCTACCATTTTACTTAATAACTGAAATTGGTCCATCGTCTGGGTTTGGTCCCAGAAGCTTAGACTTTAATTGCTTTCATATACACCGTTTACCAACTCGGGGCTACCGCCCCCCCACTATCACAATTATGATTCGGATGACGACTAATTTCGATAGCCTCACTATTTTCCTCGGAAAAACTTCTCCCTCGCTTTATGAACACCTTATCGAAGCGAATATAGTGCGATGAACCCAAACCCAGTGAATGATCCGTGATTGCAGACCCCCGGCTGTTCAGTTTCTTTATACAACTTATATCTTAGAAAACATAATTTATTCTTAACAAGTATTGGTACATACATTCAATAAACGAATTCTCAATAACGTCAAAATTTAAATAAAAATAAAAATTGCACTCAATACCTTATCTTTCATTCCTCTCGTCGACTCACGGGAGTGGCCCGTGTATCTTATTTTAAGAGGGTGCATCCGTGCTGAGCTCGCAACGTCGCATTTTTGGTGGATTTTTGCGATTATTTCACAGAAATTGAATGAAAGTATCAAATATCCGTCTGTAGTGCAAAATAAAAGTCCATCACCATTAATCATTGCATTGAACACATTAATACACTAAAAACGAAATGCACTACAGACGGATATTTGATACTTTCATTCAATTTCTGTGAAATAATCGCAAAAAATCACCAAAAATACGACGTTGCGAGCTCAGCACGGATGCACCCTCTTAATAAGAATAATTGTTATAATCTATCACCAGACAAGCATGTAGAAGAATCGAAAGATTTCTGTAAAGAACAAACATTAAATTGAAACCTCAAGCAGTAAATAAAAGGTCTTAACATCTGTTCAAAGTCACTGGCGATAGATGCAGAAAACCGTACACTGTTCATTCTGGCTTACTTAGAGAAAGTTTTTAGTTGATCTTGAATCCTGCTAACACTGCTACAGTTTGCTAATATTTCTCGTATACGTCAGAACTCGTGTAATAAATTCATGAAATTTCCACATGTCAAATAGACAATGGAGGAGATTTTGGCTCCACAACAGCAACGGTAGCTAATAAGGTTAAACACTACGCGAGTCGAATTCCCACTTCCATTTGTGCATCGTAAATGGACGCGGGCTGTTCTGTGTTTACTTCACGCCGGTTGGGCTAATTTATAAGTTGTACTGAGGCCCACTTAGCGTAAATCTGATTTAGATTTACGTATCAATTCTATCGGAAAAGTAGGTTTGTTGTATCTGAGAACGGATAAAGATACCGTGCTCCTCTGTAATTAGGTATCTGCAATATGTGAATATACATTATTATTATTATTATTGTCATGTATGTAACAACCTAAAGCGAAAAGGTCATCTCTTAAAAGTTGAACCGACAACGGTGGAATCCCATGTGTTATAGAAAGAGATCTATCTATCTGCCGTTTCACTTTTGCAGAGACACACAACAAAAATTGTGTGTACGCTCTTATATTTGTGTGTCTTGCAAAATGAATAAATGTCTTCTTTCTTTCTTTCTTTCAATAGTAGACGACCACAGACAGCCAAGTTTTTTTTTTGGAAAATGCAACTTTTGTTTCCATTTGCGCAAGTAACAGTTAAACTTAGACAATAAGCAAGAATTTAATACTTTCGCGCGTAGTGGTTACGATGAAATTATGGGTTCCATAAGGGGTACTTACGATAAGCCATGTTAATTATAATTAATCTCGCAACGAACACTGTAAAGACAGAGCCTTCAGTCGCGCCGCGACTGCCGCAGGCGCCGGCTTTACAGCTATCTCGTCCATTATTTAAAATTCAGATCCCAAAACAAATCCCTGACGTTCGGCGGTAGTTCATAATTAAATTCGAGAAACTCAATTTAAAATTTAACAAGTCTAGCTACAGCCTGCCATTAATGTAGCATCAGTTCCATTAAAAATGTAGCCACTTAATTGGACTGCATGAGGGTAAATTAAGGGGAGTGGCATCACGGGGATTAACAAAATTACCATATTA
This sequence comes from Pandemis heparana, assembly GCA_963854515.1. Lineage (NCBI taxonomy): Eukaryota > Metazoa > Arthropoda > Insecta > Lepidoptera > Tortricidae > Pandemis > Pandemis heparana. The sequence continues at coordinate 3,694,796 of OY978020.1, read as the reverse complement.
CGAAAAGCTAATTACTGACATCAAACTCCTACGCGACGCGAGTCTCGCGTGTGTAACTGAGCGTGTGCAAAGACGACTTTGAAATTACAATTACCTACTTAATTTGTGGGGCCCGAGGCTTCGGAAGCGATAACAAAAACTAACTTGCGGAAGGCTTGCGCGGCGCCATCGACGTATTGCCGAGATGCTTCCTCGAGCGCAGGCTAACTTCCAAGCTTGTATAATAATAATAACAAGGAAGTCGCTTTAAATAATAACGATTATAACGTTTGTCATTTTGTGTTAGAGAGTAGCTATTTTTTCGGATTTTGGACATTAGATACACATCACTTTCTATATTTTTACCTATTTCTAAAAATGTATGTACCCAAAAGAGTTCAGATTACTTGACTTTTGAAAACACGAAACATCATTCAAAAACCGAAATAAACTGAATGAGATTTTATTTGATTTTTTCTGTACTACGTGGCTTTGATAATAAATCGCGATATTTAGCTAACGTCAGTCATAAACTCCAGGTGAAATTTATTGCATCCGCCTGCGATCGGGTTCTCAGCATCGAAGCACAAACCACAAAAAGGATAAATATACAGACATTAACGTTTTACACCCAAAAGCTTTTAGCTCGTAAAAAATCAGTCGAATCACACAACCTCGCAGCGCTCCCGATAAAATCTAAAAACACCTACAGTCAGACGGTACGATATGAATAATAAACTCGGAATAATATTTTACAAATACCTTTAATCTTGCTGAATCGGTATTCCTTTATTTTGTCATTCATGCCGTTCAGCAACGCATGAAATTATTCTTAGCTTACAAAACCAAGTCAAACTGCTACCTGAAATATTATCAGGCCGAGATAATTCCTCTTTCGGTTCAGCGAGCTGAAATGAGCGCATGTTTTCCTCATTTCTTAAAAGGAAAGTTCTTTAAGAAAACAACACAAAAAATTAAAAGTTTCTCAAGTCGTGAGGTTTTTCGTGTAAACGGCGCGGCGCACGGCGCACACCTCACGCGTTGAATGAGAGATAACGACCGCAGTTCGGTTATTTATGACTAACGAGCCTATTCACAACCGTAGCGGGCCAAATGGAGATTTATGAAACAGAAAATGTCGGGTAACGTACGTCTTGAGCGTAATTTGTAGGACGATGTGTGCCGCAGTCGCTGTGCAATCTGCGAAATGCCATCCCGTTTGGGGATTGCTTCTGCTTCGTGAACGATGCTCCGTCGCCATGAGGACGCTCGAGTCGAGCCCTCGAGTACCTCTAGACCACTTCGCGTTTTAACTTGGACTTGTGTGACGGACTTATACTAATCCGACTCGTAAATCGTAATAGAACGATAAGAGCATTTTGTTTCGAAAGAAAACATCGCTTGATAATGTTTTACAAAGGATTTTGACGTTCATAATCCATGAGAGAGTTATTTTTACACACGCTTGCTACGCTTTTAAAAATAAGCCTTAATCGTCTTAGTTACGGAAATAAAAAAGGGTTTAGATCAACATGTTTTTCCCAACTTATTAGGTACCTAAGATAACGTACATTGTGTTTGTTTTTGCAAAGATTCAATAAATAAGAACAATTTGATTAGAGATTTTAAACGGTGACCTTTTGAGTCCTCCCTGAAAGACAATTAATTCCGTTTCGGAACCCGATCCGGCGACACGGTAACAAAAGACAATCGCCAAACAAGTCACGTAAACAAACCGTGAAATGTTAAACGCGAATTACAGAAGGCAACAATGACCGGCAATTAAGGAAATCAAACAAAATTCAATAGGGAACATTTGTTCAAAATTGCAAAACCCTAAGCCGAAAGGGCCCAATTTCCATTTTATTAGCATGAGTTCGGAATAAAAATGTGTTTATTCTGGGATGAAAGCGAGATGGCCCCCCCATAAAGAGATCGAGTGCCAATACAGATGAAAACGCAATGTTATTCTGAAGCGTATTCCAAATTCAAATGGATTTTGTGTTTATGAGTAGGCTCCAAACACATCTAAATGTGCTCGCCGCCGCTCGAGCGCAAACAACAATTAGCATCGTTTAGATTTACGGTTCACGAAACTGTTTGGAGTATCAGATGATAGGTATACCGAAAATGTGAGAGTAATCAGGGAAAAATCTCAGGTACCTAACGATTTTTTGCCCGAAGGTCGCAACGGTGACGGCCGCGTCCAGAAACACACGCAATAAAATCACCTCGAAGGATTTATAGCCGACGAATGCCCTTGATATTGCAACAGTAAATAATATATTTCGTTAAAAGGACCGTTTTATTGGCACCCTTTCCTTTTATGCGACGATTATGTCATTTTTACGAGCGCTCCAATGCTATTTACGTATTTTTATTGAGAATCAAACGGAAAACTCTTACATAAAATCCAAATGATCCCGTAAAATGTGCACTATGATATTATAATTGAATATTTGCAACTCCGACTGAAGGACCACCGGGAGTATAAAATTTATGGGCCGCTTAATATTCATGGGAACGCTTTTTACGCTCAATCTCAACTTTAGCATAAGTAGTGTTAAGGACGGACCAAAGCCCACCAGCGGGAAATCCTGTCATATCAATATTTTGCAATGTCACAATTATGTCGAACAATTTTATTTTGTTTGAGAGTTATCGTAACGAGCCTATCGAAATAGATTACCACATTTTATCTAAGCCCGTTGTAACTCATGAGCATGTAAACAACGCCGTAATACATCGCAGAGGGTAATTTTTGTAAATATTTGTGCCAAATTTACAATTTGCCGTCTTCGCGACACCTCATCGATCAACGTCGCGCCACCTCGGCCGGCTAACAACTTGCCCGTTTAATATAATTGGATCCAATAATTCAATACGATCGTCAACAGTTATTATCTAACTAATATTATAAATGCGAAAGTATGGATGGATGGATGGATGTTTGTTTGTTACTCAATCACGCTAGAACAGCCAAACGGATCTGGATGAAATTTGGCACATAGATAGAGAAAAGTCTGGAATAGCACATAGGCTACTTTTTATCCCGGAAAATTGCGTAGTTCCCGCGGGATAGCGATAAACGAATTCTTTGCAGGCGAAGTCGCTGGCGACAGCTAGTAGTTAATATTAATAAAAGTATGAATAGTCATAATTGTACAACATAAAAATATATAGTAAATATTTCGGACTGACTGAGTCGTCAACCCCCAATATTAATCGTGGTAGTTAAGTTCTTACGTGTTTAAAGCTGAAATTTTTCATAAATTTGGTTCCGCTTTCGCTCCGCATTGGTTCCGGTAATTCCGCTTGTAGACAAGGATGAGGTTGAAATGAAGAGTCCAGGTTTTGCGCCTTAAATGTTTATGTTCTCTACGATTTTTTTTATATTTTCAATTGAAACTACTTTAGTTTAGCAAGCTGGGGCCTTACCATGACGTCCTAATTCCGACTCAGTTTTAGCTGTCACTTTTAGTATGAATCTGACAGCGAGCGAACCTAAACTGAATCGCACTAAGACGTCTTAATGCGTTTCAGTTTAGCTTCGCTCGCTGTCAGATTCATACTAAAACTGACAGCTAAAACTTGAACTGAGTCGGAATTAGGACGTCATGGTAAGGCCCCAGGTCAGTGAAATATTTTTAAAAAACTTCCTTGACTATTTTATTTAATGCAACTCATTCGCAAAATGAGTTGGGTTACAAATCGGTGAATATCTTCTGCTATCTGACCTGTTTCAAAATCTGCCAACTCCTATTTCCACAACAATGTGCAATTGTTTCACGTCTATTTTGTTTTTGGATGCCAAAAAGCTCATGGCAAATTTTTAATTAAATTCCGTAACCACATGAGTTTAGAAAAGTTACAAAGCGTTTATAACGTACCGTTGTTTTTACTGATGGATACAGCTGATGGGTAGTTGTTTTACCGCCGTAAAATGCCCCAATCACCGTTATTGTTTATTGAGGAAGTAAATGTCTAATTTAATTGAGACTAGCTTTAGTTTATTCGTAGGTACGAAGTTTCCACCCGACTTACAAGTACAACGTTGACAATAAGTAAAATTGTGTTTTGTTGTTTATGTCATCGGAACGACTGGCTACTCGACTAAGTAGTGAAGCATAAAAATATTTTATAGCCAATGCCCTGTCGTCAGTATATTGGCTAAATGTTTTGGCCGCTCAACATTTCAGGTTCGTGCCCTCTTGGTATTATTTTTGGAGGCTTTAGAGCATCAAAGCATTTGTCCAAATGTAATGTTCGACTGAATTGTTGTTTTGTACTTACCTACATTTATAAAGAACTCCAACTTAAACCGAAAACAATGTCGAAAACGTTTTATGTAGATAAAATATAACGTTCAGTTTGTTTCGAGACCACTTAAAATTATATACAAGTTGTATTCATTTTAGTTAGGTACGTACTTAATAAATCAAAAATCAAGAATAAACAAAAGAATGTTCACATAGGTTTTTGGGGTTCTAGGTTTAAAATTTTTTTGTTCAGCAAGGAAATGTACAACACTAACTCTAGTTGAGCTGACTTGGGACTATTTTGTGACATAGGTACATACATAGATACAAACGTAAATCACATTCGTCTTTATCCCTTACGTGGTAGACAGAGCTTACGTAACAAGATCTAAAGGCCACGTTTAGTATGATTGTGGGCGTAAAGGTGGTAAGGGGAATCAAAATAGTGATGGGTTGCTAGCCGCATCGCCTATAACATGATTCCCAAGATGTTTGCTCAATTTTATTTATCTGTAGCTTTTGTATTTTTTGCTTTTGTGATTGTCATAAATAAACTTTTACTTTCTTTCTTGCTTTAGTTGGAGTCCTGTATCACGCACGTAAATATTAGCAATAAATTTTGCGGAGTAATTTTTGTTATTAGTAAGTATGTTCTAGTCCGTACTTCTCGCAGAACGGTGCACAAAAAATGCATTAAACAATAATTAATGCATTAATGTGCATTAATGTGTTTTATGTACAATAAAGAGTTATACATACATACAAAAATACGGCCGTTTCACTTTTCAGCCGACAGTGCGACCTACATCATTCTAAGCGGCCAGTATAAACATACATACATACATACATACGTACATACAGTCACGCCTCTTTCCCATAGGGGTAGGCAGAGACTACTTTATTCCACTTGCTACAATTCTGACATACCTCTTTCGCTTCATCTCTTTCTACATGCTCTTCCTTCATGCTCGTACCCGAAAACTCCTGACCTGCCCTTTTTTCAAAACGTCTTCTATTTGGTCCAGGAACGTCCGTGTTATCCTTCCCCTCCCAACGCAACCATTCACACTCCCCATATAGATCTGATGTCTATCATCCATCATCTGACACACTTCGTATATTTTATCCTTCATTCCTCCGCTAACAATCAAGGTAGCGAAGCGGCTCTCCGTTGCCCACTTCTCGCCTCCGTGGTGAACGGGACGTCGCCGCTATCCTGGACATCATTTTCTTTAATAAATGGAACCATTTCGTACCCACGAGCAGCTAGGGAACAAAATGTCCATCCTGGCAGAGCCCCGCATGCCAGGACAAGGCAAGCCTTTAACTGGGGCCAGGATAAAGGAGTGTAAAAATGGGTTTAGTTTCATATTTTCCTGAAATATGGTTTCTGCAAAGTATCAATTGTACGAGACGATTATTCTGCAAAACATTCCCTTGAAGAATCTATTTGTGTGTGTTTTATTAAAGACCCTGTAATAAATATTTTTTAGATCGGTGAAAATTTAAATTAAGTACAGACGGTATCATTGTTTTACTCGTAGAGCCGGACTCTTGTATAATTTAACTTGACGGATATGTCAATACAAAATTTCAGCAGTTGCCAATTTTCTTGCGTATTCTTGAGTAGGTACCCAGAGCCTTAATACTGTTGTTTATAAACAAAGCCACAGGCGGTTCACTTTCATTTATTAGGTAAATAAACTTTCTCTCTCGGCTCTCAATTTTGTACAGGAAATGGAGAACGAAAAGTGGCTGTCGGGTAATGCTATGTTTTTTTTTGTTTTCCCGCCAAAGTATTTCGAGTTTTTTAATTTGTTTGTAGTACTTCCGCAAATTAATGTTAATTTTTAACTTAATCATTTGTACTGTTGTAAGAGTTCGCTAAGACGTAGTAAAATCAAATTACAATAAAGAGTATGGTTAAGTTTACGTTGCTGTAACACAGTCTACACAAACTGTTACCGAAAGTTCAAGAAATCCTCTTTTAATAAGATTACAGCCACTACTTACTAAGGATTTTTAAGTTTTAATACCCACCCCTCGTTTCTTCCAGCGATTTACGCTGCGCATATGGGGCGGAGAGAACGAACAATGTATGTTGTGGGTGTTTAATGAATGTTGAGACCGAGCTGAGGGAAGAGACCAAACAAAACAAAAAACCGCCGCTATGGCGAAGCGGTTAAGCTACACGGCTCTAAAGGAAATTAATCATTTACCTTTTTGTTTCCCGCAGCTTTGCGGTGCCAATCCGACGTCCGCAGTATGATTCAGACTAAATAGGTAGGTACCTACGTCGAGTGAAACATTTCCCACGACGAGCTATCACTGTCGCTGCGGCGATAAAATCAAATCACTCGAGTATTAGAAGGGGATATCGCCGTCTCTCACGGACGTCACTTTGACACCGGCATAAGTAGAAGCGTCTGAGGTCAACCAGCCGTCTCTTCGGCTCGAACAATTTGTCTCGGCGCGCGAGGAGGAAGCCCCGGACGGGTACAAATGGCAGATTACTTCGAGTTTACTAGATTCCCACCCTAGACAAATGTCGCATCCACTCGCCCCGCCCGGCGCGCCCTAATGAATGCCACTTTGAAAGCGATATTATGCAAGAATTCATCACACAGACAATGATGTACAGCTAGAAATGTATTAACAATATTATGCCGATATTAGTTCCGGTTCCAGTGAACTTTAAGTGCTATTACCATGACGTATGAGGAATATATTTTAGGTGTTACGATCTAGTAACAAAGTATCTACAAAGTCGCGGAGTGAGATATATGTGCCGGTATAAGTGTCGCGCCGAACACATTCGCACCGTGATAGGAGCGGGTAAATTAGCCATAACGTGTAAATTGAAACGCAGGCAATCCCGTGAGTTAACGCGATCCGGGACGTACATCCAGCCTTTAATGAATAAAGGGACACGCCGCCGACGTCTACCTCTATATCTGCTCGCTGGCGGCATGACACAACTTGTAACTCAATCAGGTACGTAAACTAGACCGGTGACGCTGTGCCGTGTACATTCGCGCACGTGCGAATCATTTTTCACGCGATATTCGATTACAGCCCCGTATCGTATGAAACAAACAAATGACACCCTTTGTATTCAGGCTCGGGCGTACTCGCGATGAGTAATGTCACTGTAACTCTGATATTTTGACCTAGAACTTTGGAATCCGAAATCAACTTCTGTTTTATGCAAACACTGAGAATAGGTAATTCGTATTGACTGAAATAACAGCGTATCTGCAGGCAAAGATGTCAAGGTGTGCGGAGAAAGGTAAGACCGTTGGTAATTCACTAACTAAGGGACGAGGGAAGGGATGGACAAACTGGCGGTAACTAGAGAATTTAATTAATTGTTACTAAACCCTTATCCAATGAATTGACATGTTTATCACATAACGAACTCAATTATAACGCACAGGCATAGAGGAATAAGTAATTATAGAGGTAGGAATTCTACAGGTTGGATTAGGATTTTTAGCTATTTCTACTAAGAGTGCCTTTCACACATACGACACGACACCTACGAACACGCTTGTCGTAGTAAACCAAATGTACATCGCTTTTTTTTTAAACATGACGCGCCAACGCCAACTAATGAGATTTTTTCCGGTTTTCCTACCAAAATCATTAAAAAAACATTTTGAGAAGTCCATGTGTAATTTTTGTTTACCTGTGTCAAATTTCTGCCAACAAGTGTATTTCTTTCTACAATGTTAAACTAAAAACAAAACCGTTAAAACAACCTTACATCCGACTTTAACGCAGACAAAGCCTTTCATATAAAACTTTCGTAACTTTTTGAACAAGAGAGTAAACATTATAACACACCCTTTCTTCAAGTGCATTACAATAAGGATTATCCGCGCGAACATCTGCAAGAAATCTCAAAATATAAATACCGATTTCCCGCGCAAGCGCGAAGTAATGCGCAACGCCGTCCAAATCATTGTTTTGTTTACTCTACACAAAACACACAAAAAAGTATTTGACAAACAAACCCTTTCAGTAAACGTTACCTTCCGATTGACCTTTGATAGCTCCCGACGCAATTTTAAATGGATTGGAATTGCTAAAATGTTTTCCGTTCTATTTTGTAGAATTGTAGATGTTTGATTGTGGAAATTGCCTGTTTGAAATTGGTTTGGTTTGTAAACCAATAGAGATGCCGGTAGAAAGCTTTGACTTACAAAAATAGATAATTGAATAGAGAAAACGGAGAATTTACGCTCTCTTGTTTAATATTTTTATTAATACGTTCGAGCTGTAAAATACTAATTAAAGCTTAAGTAGTATTACTGAAAAGAAACCATCAAGCCATTTTTGTAGACAGAAATTCCAACGTTCCTTCCAGTAATAATCAATCTTATTAATCGTCATTGCTCGCCGCTTAATCTTCATCTTCTAGTAATGTGTGATTTTCTGCAACGGACTGATTTAAAAGTGTTTCAGTACCTATGTACCGCCTACCTCATAATTGTTTAGTGCCAAATAAACTATGGTAATCAATAAATTATCTCTAACCTAAACGTCTTTCATAAACATTTGATAACTATCTTCTTCGTCGTCACACTCGCAGAGCAAAGTCGCCAGTCGCTCGTTGGCAAAGTGGTCGTGATCGTCATATCAGGTGGTAGCAAAAATCATAGCACAAGCTTGCACATTATGCTTTTATAGCTTACTAGTTTTACAATAGGGTAGCTCAGTTAGGGTTCAAACGGTTCTAAAAAGGTCACAAACTACCAAAGTAGTCCTCAAATCACAGAGCGGTAAAGACCACGGGTAAGGACGTTACGAGTATTTTCGGTTGCAAATAGTGCGCGGCGAGTCGGCGCACGGAAGCGGGTACAAAGCGGCACGTTCCGGCCCCTCGCGACCGGTGACCCAATACTATTACGGCAACGTTATTTTAATAGTAAATTCTTGACTCATATTTTAGAACCGGTGTCAGGTTGTTAACCTTTAAAAATAACGAAATGTAGTTATAGTGTGTACTTACATAGTGTTAGTGTTTTGTTTTCTTTTTATATTTGTGCTACATGATTTACCTCTTGTTTTTTCTTTACTCAATGCTTTTATGTAAACTGTTATGCAGAGTTATCATGAGTAAATAAGTAAACTAATATTTAGTTAAAATTGTAATAATTCTAAAATTATGTCATCAGCTTGCTGCATGTAGATTTGTCTGCAAAAAAATAAATCTCAAAGTAGCTTTGAGAGCTGTTTTCGACGTAGTCGCACGTGGACCATCGATGTGAACGATATCTAAAAATATTTTTGATAATATTAAAATTGTAGACAGTGTTGTATGTAAAGTATAAATGATGGAACATTTGGAATGAAAGATCGTTTAAATATTAATTTTTGGATTTGGATAGAAATGTATCAAACAAATGAAGTACTTAACTAAAACATGAATATAATAAGTGAACCTCACTCTGTCTGGCCTATTACAGTACTCGGCCATAAAGATTGCACCTCGGTCTTTGGAAAGAGACAATTGGCGTCACGTAAGCTAAAGCGAGACAACGCTCTACGAAGCTGAATTAACCGAGAAAACCGGTGTGCAATCTTTATGGCCGGGTACTGTACGAGGAAACAGAAGTGTGTATGTGCCTAGTAAAGCTGAACCTGTAAAAACGCGGCAATTTCAAAAAATCATGACAAGGTAACACAAGCCCAGGATCACTCACACAGCTGCAATTTTCTCAGAGAAATGTCAATTTGACATACAACATGACACCTCAGGTAGACACACTTAGAGACAAAACGTTGCCAGTCAAATAACTAGTGGGTTCAGTAGGCTTATTGTCTAACTCGCTCGCAATCGCCAGCGTGTTCATTTTGACAGTTCTTGTATGAATGTGACAGCTAGCTGATTCCGATGCCAATTGTCAGCCCATACATGAACTGTCAAAATGAACACGATGGTGATTGCGAGAGAGTTAGACAATAAGCCTACAGCTTTCGTTAGACAGACTCTAGTTTGCATGCGCGACCGTCACTAAATAATATACACAAGTAGGTATAGGTAGCTGGGGTAGCTGTCGTTTTTCATCATCTAAAGGAGGCTAGTCTTAAATTCGAAATTCGATGTTCGTCCCTGTCGCACTAATAATAAGCACCACTAGTGCGACCGGAACGGCACTACACGAAGTTCGAATTTGTAACTTCTGAGTACAATGCCAGCATCAAAAAAGATGGTCGCATATTTTGTAGCGGCCCCCTACGTCAAATACTTGAACAACGTGGCCTTTAGGTCTTGTTACCTTGGGCTGTCTACCCCGTAGGGGATAAAAACGTGATTTATGTATGTATGTATGTAATATAGTCATTTTAACCATCTCTCATTCGCTGCCGGATCTATGTCTACCGGATCTACAGAGACACTTATTGTGAAAAGCTTCCACCGCAACAAAGCGATTGTTTCTGTGTAAAAACGTCGAGTGAAAGCGACATCCAGTAATCCGAGCGACGGTTTATTTATTCTCTGCCATTAATGTATTGACATAGAAAATATTTTCCCCGAGGTGGTAATAATACACCTGATGTCGACGGCATTCCAATCTGACTTTGCTAAGGTCGAAGTCTAGGGCTCCCGGGGGTAGTAACGTAAAACCTGACATTCGCTAGATCGAAACAAGTGCTGGCTTGGAGACTGAACAACAACAAATAACGTGTATGTGGCATGTTATATTTTATTTGACATCCGAATATTCTCATAAATTCCTACAGCACCTTGTATTTCTTAAGAGATTCGTGAACCAAATAGGTACTTAATAGTTGTAATTTGGTCCAAACACCTAAAGCACTTACGTAAATTAAGAGTTTGGCGTATTTTCTACTGGACTTGTTTGTCTTATCGTTTTTTTTTCAGAAGCTCAACAAAGATAATCGCATTAATGTCCCATAGAATCCTTTAAATCCATTAGACTGTAAAATTTAATATTGTTTAATTGTCTCTTCATGATAAAAATAATGGTGTGTTTCTGTTAACTAACTAACATTGCTGTGTTATTTAATTATACCTGCCTGTTCACAGATTATCAGTCTTTATAGACGTCTTGGCGTCATATACTTGGAATAGTGTTTCTGTTCTCGAGCGAACTGTGGTTGGGCGGTCGCCAAGAATAGGTTGCGGAGACAATCTATTTTATTGCGTTACTATTTTGCGAATTCACGCCTAGAGGCGGCTTATATAAAATCTTGTCACAATTTGCAACAGAAATTGAATATAGTGCCTTTGAAACGCTGCATTCGAAATTGTTTCAGTTTTCTTTTCTAAAACGTTCCAGCGACTGAAATTTATTCAACAGCAAAACTTTTCTTGCAATTGGAGTAAATTTATTCACGTGCCGTGTGAAACATATCTTATGTTCCTGTTCAGTGGTATTGACACTAATTGATGTTGAAAAGCAACAGTCCGTAACCCGGTAATGTATTATGAAACACCACTAAGATGGATTGATGAGAAGAAAGTAGATAAAGCAGTACGTACCGCCTCCAACCCCATCGGCCCATCAATTATGTCGTATGCGATCAAACCCTGTGTCCATCTGCGTGCCATTTGTAAATGTCATGCCCGTCTTGCCAACCAACGTACAACACTAACCACTGGCACACTGAAATCACCTTACGGCCTATGAGATAAAAGCCAGTGTAACTACCCTGGTAAATTGGCGGCAAGTAAACACAGGATCGTAATTCAGCCTTGGTGACAAAGCAACATTCAGCAAATCAATGGTCACTGAGCAAAAGTTGTTTAATGACTGTTAGCGAAGAGGATAATGGCATTGCTTATGTTAATGAGTTTCTGCTAAAATTTAATTACTTAATTATTTATATTTTGTTTCCGATGGTTATTTGCAAATTGCAATTGTCTCCAATATATGTATATAGTATCATGTGCAATCACAAATTAGGCGTTTGTGGTGTGTCAATGGGGACTCCTTCGTATAGTCTAATAATTGTCTGGTCGAATGATCGTTTGGTCTAAAATTTCTCCAGCTGGAACTGAGGATATGTCATAAAATATTCTACACAGACTTTGTAGAATATAAGTTAGGTTAGGTTAGAGTTATTTTATAATTTTCGTGAAAAGTCGATGGTTCCAGCTTAATTTAAATTTTGACCAAACGATCATTCGACCAAACATTACATTATACCTTGTTTGGTATTGCTTTTGACCATATCATCCTCATCACCATCATCATCATATCAGCCGGGAGACGTCCACTGCTGGACTGTGGACTTGAAGTCTTCCCCAAGGATCTATACGACGATCGAATTTGTCCAATGGCTACTAGCGGTCCTTACCAGATCGTCCGTCCACCTTGCGGGAGACCGATATAGACTTGTCTCAATACTTCCACACGTTGCTCTTTAAGCATACTTAAGGTGTATTCTCGAAAGTTAAAATTCGGTGTCTCCTCGTCCCGAAAAAGCTTACAAATCGATAGGAACTAAAATATCTCCGCTGCGTACTCAAACTTTATAACGCGTAAGGAAGTCAAAAAGTTGATGTGGAAATAAACGGGACCCCGGAGACTTAATAACGTACACGATAGTGGGACAGGGACGTGGAACATTTATCTAAAAAATAGCGTTTACCATTTATATCTGTAGAACCATGCTAGTTTCTATACATTTCGATTTCTAATAAGTTTGTTTGACTTTTTAGAAATCGTGCGCGCATGGCAATTAACAGCAGCCTCATACTGTTTCATATCATATGGAAACTTGCGTAATTTTCCCACTAGATCACGCACGCGACTTCGCCCCATTGCAAACTAACCTGTACCGTAGAAATTACGCTAATTCTGTCGTCCTTATCTATGAGATTCCGTCCATATTCTTAGTTTTGTAATTATCATTATGCATTTGACTTCTAATTTCTGTAAAGGCATTAAATCGCGGCATCATGAGGGAAAGAATAAAACCTAGTGGTTTGACCTGTGGCCTCTCAAGCAGAGCGTCGTGGGTTCAAATCCCGGGCTCGCACCTCTGAGTTTTTCGGAATTTATGTGCGAAAATTACATTTGTAATTTGCCATGAGCTTTTCGGTGAAGGAAAACATCGTGAGGAAACCTGCACACATCTGCGAAGAAATTCAATGGTGTGTGTTAAGTTCCCAATCCGCACTGGGCGCGCGTGGGAACTATAGCCCAAACCCTCCAATACACGGAGGAGGCCTATGCCATGAGGCACGCCGAATTACGCGACAATTTAATAAATAAACGACAATAACAACAACATGTACTTACTGAAATTATAGCGAATTCGGAATAAAAAGGCTTAAATAAATAAATAAATAAATATGTCATTGAACAAATGCCACAGAACAAAGTGCGTGTTTTACCCATGCTAGTACAAAATGACAGTATACTCTACATAGGTACATTATACATATAGTGTGAATTGACACAAATGTAATATTCAACGGTTGTCCAAGTTTTCAGGGGCCTTACCATGACGTCCTAATTCCGACTCAGTTCAAGTTTTAGCTGTCACTTTTAGTATGGATCTGACAGCTTGCGAACCTAAACTGAAACGCATTAAGACGTCATGGTAAGGCCCCAGGTAGTAACATGGCTGATATTTTAGCATATTCTAGACCACCTACGGTCAAATTTAAAATTCCCAGACATAGTTTCGTATAACTTTACAGGTTCCAGGAACGATTTCGTCAGTTTTACCGCCGAATAAACACCGAGTAAACACTTTACAAAGTTCAAGCACGCGTCCTCAGGATCGGCAATAAATTATTGAATTATTCAACAACATGCCAAGCAAAGTACCTACGCGAATATCGTAAGAAATTACAATGGTTTAGTTTCGTACGCCAACGAACACCTCCGGTCGCATTAATCTTACTGTAACCTGGTTACGGGCCGGGTCGCAAACTTTCGCGTAATATTTCATGCCACACTGCGAATATTGCTTTGCAACTATCGGCTAGCCTTGAATTTGTTTGTCGGATATGTCGATAGCGGAATGAGATGGCTTTCATAATTTAAATGAATATTTCGTATAGGGGCCCGATTTTTGAAATCACATGTGTGAAAATACCACTCGAAAGTGGTGAAAAATTGTGCTGAATTTGAAATACGAATAGCTTAGAAAATACTTACGGGTTTCATTAAGGATGTGGACTAGCCAAAAATTTGATTAGAGACGTAGTTTTGAAGATATAAACAGATTTATACCACTTTCGAGTGATGTGCTTTCAAAAATCGGGGCCTAGGTCTTCAAATAATTAATTTAATTTTAAGTTCAATTGTTGATAGCTGTTGATACTTTTCAATGTGTGACATGAGATCCAATGTACACAATTTTTGATAATAAATGATATCTATCTATCAAATAAAATGTGTCATAATTAGATTTTTTTGTTAAGTACTTCTATTGTCTTTGATCTGTCTTTTCTTGCAAGCCATTCCTTTAGATCCCTTTTTTATTACCATCGAGTGACTCAATACATTCAGGCAAGTTATTAAAGATTTAGATTCCAGTAACATAGGTACTCTTGCTGATTATGTATAACTAGAAGGCCTAATTGTAGGTAGACACATCATTATTTATATTGAGATCTTAAATTATTTTTGAAGTCAATTTTCTTAAAATATTTCTTAAAATTGTAACGAAAGTAATCAGTGTGCAATAAAAAATTAACCCCCTTATTCATAAACGCTATATAGGCTTCTGCTAACTTAACAATCGTTTGTCCTTATCTGTCACATTGACATTTACCTTTCACAGATAAAGACATACGATTGCTAAGTTAGCAGAAATCTATAGAGCGTTTATGAATAAGGGAGTAAGTTTCCGAACTGTAAATAGGTAAAACAGATAGGTACTTAAAAATTTCACAGAGTTTCCATGACCAAGGCACCTCTACGCCAGCCACGTATCCGTAACAACTCTTTTTTAACGCAAAACTTTCAAATCAGTAGCCTATTCTGTTCATGAACAATCAACTCTACTCTATACAACAAGCTACGCCAATTAAGACCAGCACAATGAGAGCTATTGCGGAAGCGAGCAGACCTACCTGACTCGGTATTGACTTTCAATTTAGTTATGAGGGCAATTTTATTCATTCCAGGGATATTAATTATGATTACGGTGACGTAAGAGAATTTATAAATAGCGATTGAAAATAAATGTGTTGTGCGTGAGTGTAAATCCCGGTAGGGGCTGGCACGTGTAGTGTATTTATGGGGAATGTAATTTTATGCTTATCCGTTGTTAGTTAGTGTAGGTACCCACAATATTGACGAGGTTTACTTAATTAGTTATGTACTCAGATCAATTGGTGTAAACTATCCATGTTTTAAACAAAAACATTAACTGACTTCAAATGTAGGTAAAAAAAATTGTAAATAGAATCAGATTTTGATAAAATTGTCATGAAACCAAATTAGAGACAACAATATTTTATTGAATGGAAAATCGTTAGAATCGGTTTTCAGCCGGACGCTCAGCGAACAGTCCAAAATTATTTTTTTGAACTGCTCGCTTCGCTCGTTGGTATATTCTAGAATCCTTCGCTTGCTCGTGTTTCAATACAGGCACTCGCACCATACAATAATTTTGCAGCCTTGCATTAACAAACGACTATTTTTTGAAATACGAACAATCACATCTAATCTCGTCGCTATTGGCTTTTCGCTTTTGACTCGACAAGGCCGCTAAGAAAATACCTATTTCGAATCAAACTCACTCTCCCATCTATTGCTCACTTTCCGTCTTCTACAACAATGTTATGAACTATATTTTATTAAGAAATAATGAAATATTTCTTTACATTGTCCACATTTTCCAAATGTTCCTTTTGTGAGACATGCTTCCATTGTTGCGTTCACGTAATAGTGGGTGTCCCACGACGGGCCTCGTAAACGCGTGGTCCGAGACCCCGTATTATCTTGTAGGGGTTCGAGAAACCTGCAATCAAGGTCCCTAAAGGCTTGTATGGTCGGTTCCTAAATAGATTTGAATGCCTTAGGGACACTATTTCTTTGAGAGAAATTCGTTTTGTGTAACCAACATTGCATAGATACTTGAAAAAAAAACTAAAAGGTTTTAGGTCGTTTTTACCACATTGGCATAAGGAACAAGGATCAGTTACATATTTTTTAGTTGAGGTATGTCCGACGTACTTTCCAAGATACGTTACCAATTTAAACATTTCTTTGTCATTTTGGCACTTCGTTTTTTTTATTTCATTTAAGAAGTAGGTATTTGTCTTCAGTCACATTTCATCGGAATTGTTTAAGTCGGTTTCATTGTATTTATAACTAATACGCGTAGGTAAATTAATAGAGCCTTAAACACTTGTACGTAAACTTATAGTGGCAAAATTATTTTCAGGACATCAGTGACAGGATACAAAATTTTAGAAATGTAGTCCACTTTGTACTAGGGATGTGACATTCTACGTAAGAAATCGATTTTTAATTAATCGATTATTTCTTTCGCAATAAAAATCGATTAATAAATAATCGATTTTTCTTAAAAAAATAATCGATTTTTACATTAATCGTTTTTTTCCTAATTTTTTAATGAATTTCAAAATAAACGCTATAAATATTTTATTTATCATGGTTTTATTAATTAAAACTGTTTCAAAAGCACAGAAGGGCTGCCATCGTAGACGCACAGATGGCGTTAATGCGTAATATCATCTCCATGGAGATAGTATTCTTTGATAGTTCGCGGTCCGGGTTATAAAAAACCAGACTTAACGTCGAGGGTGATAGATAAAAAATCGACTATGCTTGATTTATGATTATAAAAAAAATCGATTATTAATCGATTATTTGTAATAAAAAAATCGCGTATAAAAATCGATTTTTACATTTTAAAAAATCGATTTTTAATCGATTATTTTTTCACATCCCTACTTTGTACTCACTACGTACTACCACAGCATACAATATTTCCCATCCCTAACGCTCTATAAAGAAATCCACCACGATAAGGTAACAAATCTGACCCTTAACCCCTTTTACAATTAACGAACTAAAACCGACACGCTAAAAACCCGTCTAAAAAATGTCGCATGGTTGTGAACTCGCAACACCCCAACAAACCGCTAACAACATATTGGCACGTCGACAAAAACACGCCTCTGCTTTGCAAAACTAATATCGCCCCAAAAGATACACAAGTGACAGGCAACCGGCATTGTGTAAAGCTTGCGAGGCGGCAGTCGAAAAGTTCGTATTACCTTATAAAAACACGGTTTTCGTACGAGGATATTATTTTTAGGATTTCGTCCAATGGATGCTAACGGGACCTCATTACTAAGAATCCGTCTGTTTGGCTGTTTCTTTTGAAACGTACAAGGTAGATTTTTAAAGTTCACACTTAGTGTTAGATATAAAAAACGGTTCCTGCACAAAAAACTTTTTTTTTTATTTCTGCTCAATCCTAATAATAATACCTAATGGATTATACTTTGGCCGTAACAACAAAAAATCATCATCATCATGTCAGCAGAAAGACGTCCACTGCTGGACATAGGCCTCCCCCAAGGCTCTCCACTCGGACCGGTCCTGTGCCTTCCGCATCCACCGCGATCCCGCGATCCCGATCAGGTCGTCGCTCCATCTTGTTGGAGGCATACCAACAAAAAAATAAAATAAACAAAAAGATAGAAATTAAAAGGGTTTCGTATATTTGGTTTTCGGTTGGTAATCAGACTTATTTAATCCAGGAAACTGTCATTGTTCAAACGATAGAGCAATACATAAAGACGACATAATATACGTCTATAGGTGGACAGCGTAATATAGGCACGCTGAGACAGAGGTATTTAGAAAATCAACCGTCCATAACTTTTTAAATAGGTACACATATCAAAAAAGCCTTGGGATAATTATTAACTTATTTCTTTGTCTTAAAGGTTGTCTGGTAGAGATCGCTATTAAGCGATAAGACCGCCTATTGTATACTTTGTTATTTGTTTCTGTATTGTTTTGTACTGATTTGTGGTGTTCAATAAAGAGTATTTGTATTGTATTGTATTGTATTATCCCTAGACAAATTGATGTTTTGACTCAGTCGTAATATGCCTATATTGAAATGTTCAGAACTGTAGAAATAAATAAGTATACTCACAATTAAAAATAACGGGTCGTTTGCCATAGAGAGTTGTATGAAAAGTGGCCAGTTGTTTTTGCTCCTCAGTGTAGATAGATTCCTCGTAAGCTTAAAGTTTATGTTAGATAGGTAGATAAATCCTGTCACGCGACTCCCGCCCAAAAACACGCTGCTTTTATTTGACAAAACTCGACCGGTAACTCAATATCTGTCAACGAAACTAGAATTTTCCGCGGCGTAGATGGGGAAATAAAATAAAATGGTGGCGAACTGACATTTTATATTTTGTTACTGACAACTCCCCTCGCACCGACTTTCGTACCGTATTTTCGATACGACGGCACTCGACAGCTCCTAGATTTTAAATGATACATTAAAAAATAATTAATCACACATAGGAGTTGCTAATAAAACAAAACAAATAAAGCATTCGTTTTGTTACTTACTGCTGAATAAAACTCCCTTATTCTCATCCAAATTTAATATCTATAATATCTATAATATATAAGCTTCACCGGTTTGCACAACCGTGATTCCCCGAATCCTAAACACATTAAAAATAAATTTTATTCAAATGCCCGGCATCTGCCGCACGTTTAATAGCAATGAGGGCTCAACGGGCCCGTAACGTGTCATAACATAGGCGTGCTGCAGACTAAATGGCCTCTCTTACACCGAACTAACGCGCATAAACTCCTGTTTCAATTTACGGGATGCGCCTAATTTGGTCCCGAGCCCGACCTGTGTGAAATATGTCCCCGATCCAAGCCTAATGATCCTGCCGGTGACTTAAATATACCTTCCGTATAGGGATAACTTCATTAACTTAGCAGCGGTCTCGAAGGCTAACTAGCTAAATTGACTCCAAAGATAGACTGTCATATAAAATTCAGAGACATTTCTGCATTATTTTTGTACCTTTACTATTAATATTGTTTTATCCTTTTAATATGAACCTTGTGTAGACGTACATAATGTAGCTCTATCATAGTCCAAATTAAATTGGGGTGCCACTTTCTTCGTAACTCTCACGTACCTAATTGACGTTAAATAAAATGATGGAACCCTAAAACAATTTCGTGTCTAATTTTTTTTTTTTTTTGTTTATACATAATCAACATCATCGCACTTTTTATCTCAACATTGTTCAAAATTCATAAGAAAGGCAAACAACGTTGCAGGCCGATAATAAGTCATTAATTTTTTTAATATTTTTTTATAATTGAAGACCATGTCGAGTGAAAGAAACGAAATTGCGTACCACTGTGAAACCACCCATTTTCTCGTGGTCCTACTGATTTGTCCTATTAGTAAAACTAGAATCCACTACTATTAGTAGGTAGAACTATTTCTGTCTAACCTACTGAATGCCTATGTAGCGGTTGACAATTAATTAAACCACCGGCATATTTCTCAGGAGCCTTGAAATGGCCATCCTGTATCACTGTAAAGGTTAGTCTTATAACATTCCCGAACAACATACACCCTGAACAATATAGACGAGGTGGGTTTTGCATACAAATATAAAGTAGGACAGACAGAAATAGGTCTCCCTCTTAGTCCTACTAATAGGACATATCAGTTAGGACCACGAGAAAACGGGGGTGAAACCTTTTCACTGCAAATGTCATATGACTTGCCAGACCTACACCTGCCAAGTAAATTGTTGCGTTGTAAAATTTTCGAAGCGATTTTAACCAATACAGCATTAATCCTTATCCAATTAAATACCTTAAATACATTGTTGATTTAATATAGATCTATATGGCCCTTTACAGCATATGATTTAAATGAATATTTTCGATGATATTACACATTTAAAAATTGCGGGACGTAGCGTTTGCGGCGGTACCGGCCGGCCGGGGCGGCGGCAGCGTGCCTATAATTATATCGGAGCCCGCGGGTTTTTCTGTAGTGTATTGAGTATCAGCATTGCACCCGTGCGAAGCCGGGGCGGGTCGCTAGTTTATCTATATAAGTATGTTTATCCGTTGTCTAGTACCCATATTACAAGCTATCAGTGGCGTGGCGTCCATAGAACTCGATTCCCACCGGCTTGCCTATTTTAAGGCATTTGGGCAATTTATTGTGCAGAATTAGAGGAAAAGGCTAGTTAAGTTCCCTTTGGCTTGCCTTCTGATATACTTGACGCCACGCCACTGCAAGCTATGCTTAGTTTGGGACTAAGTCAATTGGTGTCAATTGTCCCAAGATATTTATTTTATTTTTATTTTTTTATTTTAATAGCGTGAAAGCTAATGAAATAATAAATCACGCTTACATAAATTATTGATGAAATACCTGCGATCTAATATCCTGCGATAGATAATTTGAATGAACGAGCAGTACACGCAAGAACATTAGCCGAATTTGCGTTTCGGCTGGTTGAATTATACAAATAGACGAACATAATATCCTCGATCCAATTAACGTAAGCACGGAAATGCATTGTTCTTGGAATTAAATTTCAGATGTAAAATGTAATTGATTTATTACTAAGTATCTTTACGTTGTTGCTGTATTTAACAGCACGTACAAAAATTGAAAACATTTCATTTTTACCTATAACACCTGAAAAGCGAAATTTTGCCTCCTGATCACTGCAATATGTTTATATCGCTTATATCGTTTATATCGCTTATTATAAAAATAAAAAATAATTAGAAATATGTCCTAATTTTACCTATTCAACCACAGGATAGGTGAAACGCCTCTGCTTTTTTCACGAGCAAAAATAAGCGATCATAATTTTGTATTTTTGACAACTTCAAAGTACAAGGGGGCAATTCTGAAATTCTATTTTCGAAGTTCGTTGCATACCTTCTCTCTCACTCTATAGATAATGACTATATGAGCGGAACAGCACGAAGCGAACCTCGAAAATCGAATATTGGAGAACCTGGACCTGACATTGACAATTTGAAATTAACGTCAGTTTTTTTTCTATAGAGAAAAGACAAAGGGATAAGTGTGTATTCTGTGATAGTACCGGAGTTACGCCCTTTTAAAATAAGCACAAATTAATAAATTAATTATAAATTAGATACAAGCCCGAGCGAAAAAATTAAACTGTCAGCATGTTCATCTTATCAAACAAAATACAGAGAACCATTAAAATTATAGGCTCAGAAATATGAAATGTTGTCAATTAGTTTAACACAGAGAATCTGAATGTTTAGCATTTGAGTATTTTAACTTTGACTAATGCCTAATGCTTATAGACAAGACGACTTGTCCTTCACTGTTTCAAGTGTCAAAAAGTCACCCCACCTACCTCTCCTCACCTCCCAAAACTCAATTAATGTTTTGAGATGTAACAAAGTTTTGAGTATGTACCTATTTTTTTGTAATTCATATTATCGATACTCTCGACCCTGACACAGAAAGTACTAAAAGCTGACGCGATGAAAAATAAGAAAATAAGAAAACCTTACAAAAGCCGAATGGAGCGGGCGCAATCAAATTTGACCGGATAAGAGATCAAAAAGCCTAACACTGTCCGGATTTATCCGGAAGGGTGGCGACGCTATGCGTGAGAGAAGGATTTCGCCCATGAGTTGGGAATTATACCTAAGTTAGCAGGCGCTTAATCCAATGTCAGAATCTTTAGTCCTTAATAATATTGACATAGATGCATTTCGTGTCAAGTTAGTAGTAACCATTTTTGGTTAATGGTAAATCGTCTTTACATTGTTTACCTACGGTTATAGGCGGGTACGTATTAAAACACATAAAGTTTAAAATGCATGTGTCAGATACAATCATAAATCATAATGGTTGAACAGTGTAAACTTTTGTATATTTTTACAAACATTTTTTTTTAATGTATTTGTATTTTTTTATTTAAGATTTTGGATTACGAAGGCATTTACTAATAATGGTGATGTTGACTATGTTCATATCTAGAGAAGACTTAAAAAAAATTACGCTATACTTAGATACCTACTTAGTTTATTCTATTTGATCGGTCCACTCATCCATACTACACAGCTATGACAGGCTAGACAGGCTATCGGGCTGATATTGCCGGCTCCCCAAAAAGGGATAATCTCGGTTACTCGGGAATTAACCGGAGCACGCGTAATCCTGTGATACAGACATTGCGTATCCAATCTCGACAAATTGCATCGATTCCCGTAACAGCGAGAACAGAACTTCATAATAGCTGGCTCGCGCTGAACAGTCATGATCTGCCGTTTTCCAATTTTCTTTTACGTATTTTATGAGTTGGCAGTGAATCTCGCCAATAATGAGATGTCAGTTCAGTTGGGGAACTTCTTTAATAGCTGTAGATAATGGAAGTCAAAAGCAAATCACTGAAATGCACAAAAAGACGCCCGGCACTAGCGAGCATCGGATACCGTAAAACGAGATGAATAGAGATAAAGTTGAAGTTCTAATCTCTATAAAAAGATATTTTCATATTTGGCAAGTTGATTTTTATAGTAGAAAAATACCAGACTAAAATCAAATTATCAAATATCAAATGAATCAATAAATTTACATCTAGATTTTTAATGTTTACTTTTTACGTTTTACCGTTAGAAATTTAATTTCTAAACGACACTGAAAATTAGAACACATAGAAAAATCCGAAAAGTAAAGCTATGGCCGGGAATCGAACCCGCGTCCTCGTCATTCCGTGACGCGTGCTATACCCCTACACCACCCATAGCATTACTTTTCGGATTTTTCTGTGTTCTAATTTTCAGTGTCGTTTAGAAATTAATCAAATTATCGTTTAATATATTTTTTTAATATTACAGAGCGAAAACGAGCAGGCGAGTCACCTGATGGAAAACTATCTCTGCCGCCTATGAACGAACGCATAACTTAATAGGTTAATGAGTGCGTTGCCGGCTCCTTAAGAAAATAGCAATTTGTGTTATTGTAACTGCCACTCTGAAACGTTAATTAAATTACATATTATTAATGATTAAATCTCGACATTTCGCCCACATTTCAGCGGCCGACGTCCCAAGTAAACTGCTTTACTCGCACTGTACCCGCTCGTATGTTACTGTAATTTAGCCTTAACGTCTGTAATTTAAACAATATTGATAAAAAAATGGTTGTTATTAAAATAATGTATAGCAACAATATGTATGGGCTCTTCAAATCTAATCACAACTGTCGAAGTCATCGGAAAATGTGCATAAAAAACATAGACGAAAATAAAACATCCTCGTCAATCAAAAACATCACCACATGAACACATTTAGGTCTTGTTACCTTAGGCTCTGACAACCACGTATGGACTAAAGACGTGATTTTTGTACAAATTCACACATAACATACATGTTATGTGTCCGTGAATTCGAATGAAACACGGATGCCAACTCCCGTTTTTGTAATTTGAATCAAAAAAACAGTTTTCAACTTATGTAAAAAGGGTCTGTTTATACAGAGGCTTACGAAATGCATACTTATTAGCACGTGTGCTGTATAGCGGGCATTACAAAACGTTTATTGCTGCCGCCGCGTGTAAATCGTTTCAGGCGCCCGTCTCGTACATTTGCCGCTTAAATAAAATCTTATTACCATACGTCGTCGGCGGAAAATCATGCAGCTCTAGTGTATTAAACAATCGAAGTTGCTTATAAACGCTTAGAATGCCAGAAATCCACTTAAACTTTGCCGACCCTGTGAGACGAGCTATTGTGCCGAAGGAAGAGAGGAAAAAGATCCTTTACCATCCACACTGTTTAAATTTTGGAGCCAAAATTTATGAGATTGTAGACTACAAACTGTATAAAACAGATGAAAAATTGGCTGTAATTTTATTCACTTTCATTTTTTAATCTTATTTTTGTGTTTATAACCTAAAAGTGTACTCGTGTTTTAACCTTTTTTTTTTTTTTTTTTTTTTTTTTTTTTTTTTACTGGCTATGAGGACTTTTAGCCAATGTCAAAGTTAAGTTAGGGAAACTGTTATTTAATATGATAGGAGGTTGTCAGGTTAACGGTTAACGGGTTAAATTTAGGGTAGGAAAGGATTGGAGTTGGAGTTAAATATATACTTAAATGTAGTAAAAATATATAGTAACATGAAGATTATACTTTAATATTGTTATTTTCTATGTAAGATGCTAATATGTTATATACGTCGCGAGTATTGAGATATAGTAAACAGATAATGGAGGTGGGAAAAGGAATCGAAATGGACTGGAGTTGAGAGAAAAGATCGGAGTGATCGTAAAGCGGACAGGAAAAAAAGATATGGTTTAAATCTCCATATTCTCCGCAGGTGCACGTTGGGTCATCTATTATTCTAAACTTGTTTAAATGTGCTGGAGTACACACGTGACCCAAACGGATCCTGCAAAGAACAGAAGTGGTCCTTTTGGATAAAATTACCTTATGGAACCAAGGTTTATATGGAATAAAATCTTGCACAAGGCGGTAATATTTTCCTTTTGATAAGTTGTTAAGCCAGAGTCTATTCCATTTTTCGTATAAAAATGATTTGGGCAAATTGGCTAGGTCATGGCAGTAATTTTTAAAAGGGAATATATCTCCGTCAACGATAGCCTCGTTTGCCAGTTGGTCGGCTCTTTCGTTGCCTGAAATTCCTACATGGCTTGGAATCCATGCAAAGACTATAACAAGACCCTTGTTGGAGCATTCAAGTAAACGATCTCTTATGCTGAAGATAATCTGAGACTGTTTGTGACATTTGAAAGGAAACTTTTCTAAAGACTGTAAGGAACTAAGAGAATCACAGAAAATTACAGTATTTTGTAACTTTGCTAGAATTATGTATTCAACTGCTTTTAAGAGACCATAACATTCTCCTGTGAATACAGAAGATTCTGGTGGTAGTTTAATTTTTTGTATTACTTTATTTTGTGAATGGTAAACCCCAACACCCACACAAGTTGTATCTGAGTGTTTAGAAGCATCTGTAAAAATGTAATGCCAATTAGACCATTTTTCACTAACTATACTATTAAATTTAACGTTTTGACAAATTTTGGTTTTGTGAATATCCAGATTATATTCTACTTGTGGAGTTTTAAGCAGTGCAGTATAATTATATTGATACAAAGGCAGCAGAAAACTTTGATGTGTAGATGCTGTGATATTCTTGTACTTTTTAAAACTTTTTACAAGACATGGCGCGTCTTTATGAGCCCAGTAGGCAGAAGTATCTACCTCCTGAGCTAGACTACAAATTTTAGGATATAGAGGATGGTGCTTTAACTGAAGGCTACGAAAGAAGAACCTATCACTTAAATATTGCTGTCTTAAACTAAATGGTGGTTCGCAACATTCAACCTGCAAGCAATTAATGGGACTGGATTTCATGGCACCAGTTATTAGTCTTAAAGCTTTCGCCTGAATGTTATCTAATTTTTTTAAAATTTTAGCATAACTGGGATGCAGTAGAAATGTCCCATAATCCAAGACACTCCGTATTATTGAGTTATATAATAGTCTCATTGTGAACGGGTGGGCACCCCACCAAACTCCTGATAGGCATCTGAGAATGTTTAGATTTTTCTCACATTTCTGAATAATATATTCAAAGTGAGAGAACCCAGTCAGTTTGGAGTCCAATATAACTCCCAGAAATTTCGCCTGCTCTTTTACCGGTAAAGGTAAATCATTATACATAACTTTTACTATAGGATTGGTTCGTTTACGAGAAAACAGCACTATAGTACTTTTAGATGTTGATAATTCTAGACCATTTTCTCCTAACCAAATTTTTAAGTCATATAGTGCTGTAGATAAGGACCCACTTATGTCATCTATATACCGCCCAGACACATAAAATAGTAGGTCATCAGCATATTGCAGGACATTAACATGCCTGTTCACTAGCGATTCTAAATCATGAGTGTAAATATTATACAGGAGAGGGCTTAGAACGGAACCTTGTGGCAACCCTTTCCAAATTGTTCTGACTATGTAATTATTTGTATTTGAATCTGTACAGAATTTAACAAATCTTTCACCTAAGATATTAACAATAAAATTAATTAATAAAGTTGGCACATTTAGTTGTATTAATTTATTTTTCAGGATAGAAATATTTACGTTATCATATGCACCTTTTATATCTAGAAAAGCAGCTATTAGAAAGTGGTTATTAGAAAAGGCTAATCGAATATCTGTGGTGAGGATGCTAAGACTGTCAAAAGTGCATTTACCCTTCCTGAACCCAAATTGACTCTCTGATAACAGCTTATTATGTTCCAAAAACCACTCCAGGCGGTTTTTGACCATATGTTCAGCTATTTTAGCTAAAACGGATGATAAAGCAATAGGCCTATAGGATGACGGATCTGTTGTAGGTTTTTGTGGTTTCAAAAGTAATATTAATATTTGTGTTCTCCAAGCCCGAGGGACAATACCCGTCAGCATTACCTCATTAATCAATGAAAGATAATAACTAAGACTATTATCATCAAGGTTTGATAAAAAAGAATATGGGATTCCATCTTCACCTGGTGCTGAATCTTTTACGCTAGAGAGAACCCCTTTCAATTCACACAATGTAAATAGAGAGTTCAAGTTAGGACTGGTGGTATTAATATTGCTATTTGTTGCAGGAGGAGCTAGGGGAGGATATAAGACAAGTTGCTCAGGTGCAAATGGTGGTGCCAAACAATCCATAATTTGTTCTGCTAGGTTGTTACATATTTTTGGTTGTTGAGTGTCATTGAAGGCAGACCTAAACTTTCTAATATTTTGCCATACAATGGAAGGCTTTGTATTGGGACAGATAGACAGACAGAAACTTCGCCATCCTTCAAATTTCTTTTTCCTGAGAAATTCCTTAGTTTCCTTAGATACTTTTAAATAGTTATCAAAGTTATATTCTGTCATAGATGAGCAATATTGTCTCTCAGCCTCCTTCCTTTGTTTTACTGCTAGGGTGCACTCTCTATCCCACCATGGTGGTGATGGTATTATACCTGTACCACACCTTTTTAATGGAAAGGTTTCATCAGCTGCTTGTCCCAATGCCTTAGCTAAAAATTCAGAACAGTCTGATGCACTTGTAAGATTTATTTCTGGCACATCAGATATTATCTTGCTTACTTTTTCTCTGAATGTCACCCAATCAGCATTTGTTAGGTTATACTTCTGACGTGGTTGTCTTGCCACCCTAATAGGTTTGTTAAATGGAAAAGTGATCACCAGGGGGTAATGATCACTGCCATATGTGGATTCCATGGGGCACCAAGAGAGGAGTGAGGCTAGATCAGGTGTACAAACGGATATATCTGGTGAACTTATTGATCTAGCAAGGCGTGTCGGAGTACCAGTATTTAATACACATAAATCATGCGAACTTAATAAATCTAGTAATTGCTCTCCATAAAAAGTTGTTGTAGCACAGCCCCATAACTGATTGTGGCAGTTGAAATCGCCTAGGAGTATGAATGGTTTTGGAACAGTATTTATAATCTGGTTAATCTCATTGAAAATATGAATACTCGGGTGAGAATAATATATGGATATGTAACAAATATTGTTTACCAACACAGCACAAACCGAAAGGTCATTGCTGTGAGAAGGTAAAATTACAGGAGTAAAAGAAAATGAATCATTGGTGAGTATGGCAACTCCACCATACCCATCAGATCTGTCTTCCCGTACACAGGTGAAACCTGGGATTTTGAAAACAAAATCCTGTTTCAACCATGTCTCTTGGAGACAGATGACAAAAGGATCTAGTTTGTTAATTATATGAATAAGGTCTTGCTTCTTAGGGACTAAACTTCTGCAGTTCCACTGAAGGACCTTGGCTTTGTGGGCCATTATTATGTTTAAATATATTGTTTAATGTGTCAATAATTGATGCAGCGTTGGACGGTGATACAATGTTGGATTGTGATAGTAATTGTATAAGTAATTTAATGATATCAGTAATTTCCATATTTTCTTTATTATTATTTGTATTCTGAATAGTTTTATGTTCAGTTATAACTGGGGTTTTAACTATTTCTGCATGGGCATGGTAATCATACCCCTTCGAGAGCTTTGGTGGTGGTTTGGGTTTCAGAAAGACTGTTTTCTTGTATGAAATGTTTTGTGAATTTGACGAGTGTGTTGGATTTGAGGTGTTTTGTGTGCCATTTAATGAATTTGATGATATTTGAGAGTTGATTAGAGCATCTGCATATGACACCTTTGAAACAGGAGGATGCATTTTAAGGGCTTCTATGTAAGAGATACAACTTTTGCTCATTGATTCTTTAATTGCCTTTTGTCTGGCATACTCAAGACACTTTTTGTCAATTGCTTGGTGGTATCCCTTACACAGAATGCACCAATAATTTTCCTCTTCCACATTGCAATTACTACCAGAGTGGCCTTGGCCACACTTGTAGCACCTTGGAGTAGAACGACATTGGTTTTTCACATGCCCGAATCTGCAGCAGTTATAACACTGTATAGTGGGGTATATATATAGCTCTACAGGAAGAGCTGTATAGCACATATATACACGGGTGGGGAGGGATCGACCATCGAAAGTTGCTACAATAGTACCTGTATTGATATATTGATTACTACCATCACTTCCGGATGTGATTTTTCTCTTTAATCTCCTCAGTTTTATTATTGGGCCAAACCCAATTGGCACATTAATATTTGTCAATATCTCCTCATCTGACCAATCTGTTGGAACGCCCCTTATAATGCCCAATCGCGTAACATTAAAGGTTGGTATGAATGCCTTATATTTTTCTTCAGTCAAGATTTTGTTGGATAAAAACATATTAGCGTCATTGAAATTTGCGAACTCCATACTAATTCTGTTTCTACCTATGCGTTTAAGGGTACCATTCACGATCCCATTAATATTATGACGTTTTAGAAAGCGACCAAACGTAACTGGGTGAAGTATCGTGGGATCATTTTCATTTAATGTTTCTTTTTGCACATGGATCACAAAGGGTGATAAATCAGTCTTTACATAATGAGAACGACCAACCGGCATACGAGTGTTATCATTATTGGTGTTATTGACGTTAGTATTACTGTCGTGATTGTTACCATTTTGCACATTATGTTGGGGAATTTGCTGACTATGTTTATCTTTATCAATTAAAGTACATTGACAGTTATTTTGTCCGTCTTTACTACCACCTTTTCTTTTTCTTTTGTGACACAGACTGCATTTCACAGTAAATTGTTTACGTTTGAGTTTATTTTGATCTGATGCGGAGCAGTCAGTGTCCATAGATGACTCCATGGCTTCAACTAAGATGTCGATAGATGATGGAAAAGGGATATCTGTCCCTCCTCCAGGGTCGGGCGGATCGCCCATTTCTAAGAGTTAACAAAAAGTTCTTACCAGTGAATATACACCTTATCTATACACAACTGTACATAAAATATAAGTAAAATAGTAAATAAATACACTTTGATGTACTAAACACCAATCCTTAACTAATTAATTTCAATTTTAAAATTTCACCAAGAAAAACCGCGTCCTTTCTACACGAAGTTTCCCGCCCTTTTCGTTTTAACCTTCATTGATTGATATTGATATTTCTCTTCTCTTCTATTGGTTCTTTTGTCTATGATGTGGTTGTCTATGCTTATTCCGTTTTTTTTCTCTATTTTAAAAGGCAAAGGGGTTTGTGCCTAGGCAATCACATCAAATTATATGTATTAATGTTTATTCCTTATTTGTTTATATTGTATTATGTTTGTTTTTGTTTTTATTGTCGTATTGCTTGTATACTTCTTTCTTTTAATGTACTTGTTACCCGATGGCCCCAACGGAAGACCAGCTTTAGCCGTAAAGCCAGCAAATGCTGAGTTGGGGCCATTTTATGTCAATTTTGATGTAGCTTTTAATACCTATGTTTTTGTTTTAATTACTGTGATTGTCATCTTTCTTTCAAAATAATTTTTTTCATCAAAATTGTTACCGTACATTTTATAAATTGTCATTAACTTCGTGTCCACGTGAAAGACAAGTTTTATTTCTTATTCTATGCAACCTAAATGTAAAAACGTCCTACGAATTGGCACCTCAAACCCAAGCAGAATCCTCCGCATTGCCTCCCTTTAAATTCCCGTCGAAGTTTAAAGATGCCAGCATCTATGCATTTCATAGTCGGACGTTTTAACCGAGTTCCGCCGTTCCTTTATCGGGTGCACTTAAAGCTGCATTCAGCTTATTGCGGCTTCAAACCGGTGGATTTGCGCTTTTAAATTTATTGAAAGTTGGGTCCGACATGGAGTGCTGCGGACAAGTTTACAAAGCTCGCTGTGCCTCGGATGACAAACTAAGTTTAACTTGCGAAATTATATTTATTATGGCTCTACGCTTTGTGACGGCTTGGTATGGCACTCAAAGTCGATTCACTGTTCACTGTTCCATGGGTCGGAAAACGTAAAATGCTAAACATCGGCTTCGTAACATCAGAGAGTCGACCGGCGCCAAGATAGTGGAACAACTGTTTAAACTGGCTAGAGGACAGGGCTAAAGGCGCTGACTGCCACCTTCAAGTGAAGTGGCACTAATAAGAAGAATCAATCATCACTCAAAGTCGTCGATTCACTGTTAATAAATCCACGCTGGGCTATTTATGTTTATATTAAGCTTCCAAGTACAAGTTTTCGTCTCACTTCTACCCTCTAAAATAAGTTTAAGCAGGACACAACTTAGTGCGGTAGCCCAACGTGATATTTTCCCGTTTTGTTTGAAAAGTATTCGTGAAAACTAATTAACGTTTGATAATATGATTTTATCTGAATACGGCATCTACATTACGAAGAGGATTGCGATGAACGAGGGAAGTAAAAACGAAACGTGTAAAGTGTTAGCGGAATATCAAACAATAGAATTAAATGTTTTGTATGTAACAACGTACCTATTCCAATATATTACGCGAAAATACTTACACGTGCCAGTTTTCGTACAACAACACGTATAATCATCCTAAATTTATGGAATAATTTGATACAGATTCCTGAAACAAACACAAGTACACAGAAATAAATACTCAAACACGAGTGGGAGATGATTCAGATAAAATATACATACATTATCGTCACGCCATAAAATATTATCCATGATATTTGAATTAAATAATGCAGGCGGGGACAAACCTGAATTATAAATTACGAAAAAGAAGGCCCCGCCTGCTGTAATTAATTTAATGGAAATTCTGTTGCTGGAGTTTTAGAGTTTTTCTTTTTGAGAGTTAAATGTTTTCGTAGTCGTGTATTTTTTTTTAATAGTGCTTATAACCATGGATAATTTATTTATAAATTTAACTAAGACATTGATTTACGTATTTATCTAAATAACGTTTATGTTTATCAGTTGCCTGGTACCCATAGTCGAAGCTTTGCTTAGTTTGGGACTAAGTCAATTAACGTTCCGATATTTAATTATTATTTCTTAGTTTTTAGGGTTCCGTACCTCAAAAGGAAAATACGGAACCCTTGTAGGATCACTTTGTTGTCCGTCCGCCCGTCCGTCTGTCAAGACCCTTTTTCTCGGGTATGCGTAGAGGTGTCAAGCTGAAATTTATATCAAATACTCAAGTCCACTGCCCCTTGGAGCTGTGAAAAAATCAAACTTCTAAGCCAACGCAATCAAAAGATACAGCCGTTTATGCCGCAAATTTCCGCAACTCTCAAGGAAATCAAAACCTACAGGGTACTTCCCGTGAACGCAGAATCTCGAAATTTGGTATGAAGGTAGGCCTTATAGCACAGATATAGGAATAATTGCGAAAACGTAAATATGTATGTATGTCTGTATATATCAGTGACCAATATAAAGTGACCCCACACTGCATACATTTTGCTTTGGAGCCGGGCTCTGCTTACACTGGTTTATAGATATTTTATAAATAATGATACGGAACCCTCGGTGCGCGAGTCCGACTCGCACTTGGCCGGTTTTTTAATGTCTGCGGGAAAGCATAAATCGTCTGGAATACACTCATTCCAAACATAGATCCATTCACTTCGCTAACTCAATCCACGGCTGTAGGAGGGTAGGTGTCTGGCTCTCACAAAACACACAATACCTCGTTCTAATGCCGAGACAGTCATTTGAATTTCGTGCACTCAGATGTTTGAGTCCTCTAATTGGATGCGAGAGGTGCCTAGGAAATTAAGAAGCTGGCACACTGGCTAACACGGTTTGAGATATTTAAGAATAGTTGACTGAAAACTTGCCGGAACCAATTCGCTCTTTAAAAAAAAGAAAAACCGCCTTAACTAAAGGTACTAAAGGAAATACATAGTTTACATAAGTAATGGAATGAATTTACATGAACAAAAAACAGCAAGCCATTTTGACGATTGCTGCATTTTGATGCAGGTCAAGTAGGTCATTGGTGTTGGGCAAAAGGCTATTATGATCATACTAGCTGTTGCCAGCGACTTCGTCTGCAAAGAATTCGTTTATCGCTATCCCGCGGGAACTACGCAATTTTCCGGGATAAAAAGTAGCCTATGTGCTATTCCAGACTTTTCTCTATCTATGTGCCGAATTTCATCCAGATCCGTTGGGCCGTTCTGGCGTGATTGAGTAACAAACAAACAAACATCCATCCATCCATCCATCCATCCATCCATCCATACTTTCGCATTTATAATATTAGTTAGACTAGTTAGATTGATCATAAGCAGAAGTGTAGCAAAAAAGGAGAGGCCCAGCAGTGGGACATCTAAACTAAGTAAAGTGAGTGTTTTTTTTTCTTGTTTTCATTCCTAATTACAAAGTGAGACTTAATTCTGCAAAGCACAAAGTGCCAGACAGCTATAAATCATAGCCTTTTAATTAATAAAAAAAAGAATCATGAATAGATAAAATATTTTTTAAGATTCAGACCTAATTTAATACAAAAAAAGCCCTCAAGAAGCTCATAAAATTTACGATGATATAATGCGTTGCAAACATAAAAAGTTTAAATTAAAACCTCAATAATTTTGTTTAGTATTATTCCACAGCCATTTTACCAATAACTGAAAAATATGTTCTGATAAAGCAGTACATTTTATTAACAATTCCATATTTCGGATTCCCAAAACGGATTCGCTTTTTAATTGCATTTGCGATAACAAAGCCCAATTAAAAGCCACAATGTGATGTAAACTATTGCTCAGCGAATCGTGTACAATAGAATTCATAACATACACATACATACACACGTGTCTATCCCTTACGGGGTGACAGAGCCTAAACTAACCAGACCTACAGGGCACATTTAGCAAGACTGTGGGCGTATATGTGACAAGTGGAATCAAAATAGTGATGGGTTGCTAGCTGCATCGCCTATAACTAGATTCCTATGATTTTCGCCCATTCCCTCGATGGACTTTTACCAACTGCGCGGGAAGAGAAGCAACTGGTACATTCTGTTTTTTTTGCTCTTAGACCAGCACGGAAATGAATAGGAATATTCACTTGGAAATTCAGCGATAAGATGAGAACCTCCGCATTTTTAAAAAGAGAAGAGTATTATCGTGGTAGGTACTAACGAATAGAGCTGTGGGAAAAGACCACAATAGAGATATCTCTGCCCAGTTTCTAGTTATGCCTGGGGACTGAAGTCCGAAGGAAGAGAGTTGGAAGTTGTATTTATGCATCCGCGTTGAGACACTTCGTTGGCGTGATGTAGAACATTGTGACGTCACAGACGCTAGCTAGTTACTTGTACGTCGTAGCTACGGAGCCACCAACCAATACCAACAACCAGAAGAGCGCCGCAATCTAATGCAATTTGCTCGAATTTAGCATGTGGTACACTGTTAATGAACAAAAAATATTTACCTTGCTCTTCCACTACTTACGTGCAAGATAGCTAAGTTGTTATTTAGAGTTTGAATAAACTATACGCGACATAAGCAAGAGTGTCATCAGTTACAATACAATGTTATTCAACGGAAATTAATGTAACGTATCGTTTCTGTACGTTCTCTAATAGCCCTCCCGTACAAGCAGCTTGGCTGCATGCGAGAACCGTGACGCTATGCCTTGTTACCCCCTCCCCCCACCATAGACCACTCTGGGACCACTACCAGCCCAAATTAACGACCGCAATGTCAATTAATATGTGTTAACTTCCAAATCTGAGCACTACTCCAATTTATCGAGTTTGCGAACTCTGAAATCAGGGCATGAAATATAAATTATACGTGTTTAGAACATTAGTTTACTTTAATGGGGCAAATGTGAGTAATTTGGAGCGTGTTTATGTGGTCAGCCATCTTGTGGATGTGTACATAGGTACAGTATTTGAGGGGGCAATCTAAAACTTAATTATAAGGCTATAATACCTAAGTCGAAGGTCCCAATCTGAACTTCTAAAGTCTTTGAACCCTGTAGCGAATCCCATCGCGTTAGTGGAGGTATTTATCCGACATCATTAGCTGGGGTTTATTAATAGGGTCTCTTATTTAAAATCTCTTTTAATCCTAGTATCAAATCAATACTAAAAAACATAATTCTAAATTTAAAAACAAATTATAAAAAAGGTCGCTAGTGTTAGCGACAGGTAAAGGTAAGAAAATAACTCTGGGTACTCGAATCTTCTGCAGGGAAGCCAGGGCAGTGACTTTGTAGATATTGATTGATGCTATATTATGGATTTAGTTTTTGTTTTTATGTTGATTGTAGTTTCAATTAAAATAAATTGATCTTGCTTTAATTAACATCACAATGTACAATTAAATCACGAAGTGTGTGCATCTGTTGGTTGAATTCCAGTGATACTGGTAGAATACAGCACTAAACTAGACACAAAGTAAATAACCTCATGTACGCGTTAACGTCCATTAAAAGACTAACGAGCACTTAACTGGCTGAGTATAGCAGTTCTTAACTCCTCGTAACTTTAACGGTTTTATCATTCTAAAGAGCCGTGATTCAGGTAAGAGTTTTGTTGGCCACAGGCACACGTAGATCGGAAACGCTTGCTAAGTTTATGTTAACATTCGTTATCTAATTTTAATATATCCTTATACGAGGCAAGACACAGATGAAACGTCACACAATGACAGATCCGTAACTTTTTTTGAATACCTAAGGGTTCTAGTTCTAATTGTTCTAATTTACGATTTTCTAAACACATAATAACAAATCTAGAAACGAACTTACATACAAACAGAAACAAACAATACAATAAGTAAATTTATGATTTCTTTGATAAACTTCTATTTGACGAGTCCAAGTGACAAGTAGATATTCACGGTATTTTAAGATATTAAGACAGTCTACCAAGAATCAGGCAGTGCCACCAAGCAAATTCGTGAACAAAGTTTTCTCAAAACGTCAACTGTTTAAGTGTACTCTCACAGCAAGTGAAATTCTGAAACGCTTGTGGCACACCGGGTAATCCGGATATAAAGTTGAGTATACCTATTACTTGTTCATAGTTATTTACCTAAAGCACCTGTCCGTTCTTCTTTCCATCTGTTTGCATTGAACGCATTTGATAGTGATTATCAATTATCAAACCCGATACTTCTATATTTTATTTCACGAGTATAAGCTTGTGTTTGACAACAATTACGCCTTGCACCAAGTGCAATGTATGTAGCCTTTTCAAGACAAAAAGGACGCAAGAAAATGCTCGAATCACGAATCTTGGGGATGTTAATAATAACAGGGGGGGACTTGTGGAAATAAGGTCGCCCAACACAAGGTACAAAACTGAAAGGCACCTCGCTTCTCTGTTGCGGCTCCGGGAGTGGAACCCGCCAATGATTTTAAATGAGTGAAAACGTTTAAATTAATATGGCTTCAAAATTATGAAATAAGCATTGGGAAAAAGTAGGTACGTAACTTACTACATTATTCCTTTAAGAAGTAAGTCACGGAAACATAAATAAGTCTTGCTGGCAGTGAATGTGTTAAAGTGCTACATGTTATCTTTTATTCTGAGCGCTTAGTCTAAGTTTTTTTATCGCAACAAATGTGGCGAACGCGTTCGCATTAAAGTATCATACACTATTTATTAGTTTGCTACCGTTACGTGTCGTTTATGACGCTGCCAATTTTTTCCTAGAATTTGAGACGTTTACGTGATTTGAAGAGGTTCTAGAAATACGTTAAAATTTTTTTAAATACGGCTTTATCGATAGAATTGATGACTTTACCAATGACAAACTTAAAAAATAAAACAGAATAGAATAATGTTCATTGTTTAACTGTGTTAAAAAGGAAACTAACAAAGGTTATCAGATAACTTCGTAACTTAGTTAGGTTCAAGGTTAGTTAAAGTTTAGCCTTTGTTTGGTATTAAGTACCTTTAACATACATACATGCATAATAGTTCCATCGTGAGAGAGAGAAACTGCACCATATCCCTGGATAACAAAATATCCAATAATGTAATCCAGATCTGTCAGATAAATCTGTGTTTCGAATTCATCAAAATGTATTCAAAAATTTTAGCGTGAAAGACCACACCCATATCTACGTCCTTACAACCTTTCACAATTTTAATATACGAGTACTTACTAGAAATATTCAATATTCAGTGTTTCTATGGTCTTCTCGAGGATATTGGGTGACCTTGATCTCAACCAATCAAGTAATTAGAGAGAGGGAAATATTTACACACATCCGATCACTACTCAACTTTCTTTCTTACTTATTTGATTAATATGTAAATAAATTACTTTATTTACTCAATGGTTCAAAAATAACTACCCGATACCTAATTAAGTTTTAATCAACTTGCTACGGCTCTCCACTTGAAATTTATGTTACAAAGGAATTCCTTTTGTTCCATGAATTGAATGCTTGGCTATTGTGGGTCAAATTCGAGTTCCTGTATACCCCCGCAGATAACATTTGATCTCGCATAGCTCTATATCTCCATGGCAACTTTAATATAATGTTATTGCTAAAGAAACTGCTAAGGTATCAGATTCTTCCGCGCAAAGCGGGTTACCAATGTTACCATATTTCAGGATTAATCCGGGGATATCAGCAGGATTTTTCGATCGTGACCGGGCTGCTGCTGGCTTTGTAGATTATTCAATAAAAAAATTGTTTTAAGAAGTGATGTTCGACTTAAACAAAAAAAATGTTGTTGAAATCAGGTTTGAAACATTTCTAACAGTTTTTGGTATAGTGAGCAACAGATTTAGGTCGAAGAGCTGAAAAATATCAGCATTCAGCACCCACTCTCTTTACATTTTGGAAACCAAATCACTCAAAAGTATTCGTCGTAAAATGGCGAAAAATTGAGCTTTGAACCTCCACAGATGTTTAGCACCTTTGAATTTCCGAATAATATGACAAAAAAATCGGTACTCTAAATGAAGACTATACCGGTATTCGTACGCTGAATTGGGTTTGTCAAGATTTTTTGGTTTTACACTGGCAACCCGTGCAACTAAGTTTCAAGTTAACGATGATCCAACTATGTAGGTAATTTATATTACGCTCTGGGATAGACTATAACCTTCTTACTTTAAGTTATTGACGGGATGGTATGGCGCTCTTGTAACATAAATTGTTTGTTTCCTTTTTACTTGTACTTTATGTTCCCGAAAAACTGTTAGTTTTTGCTGATTGTACTTGATTATGGCATCGTTGGCACCTACCTATTTTAATTAGTTTGTATTTTTTTTTACTTTAGTAATAATTATTTACAAGGACATAAATATTGCTATGTCGTATGTGCATGTGTGCTAAGTTAGGTATTAGGTAGGTATATTGTATATTGTTAAGCTTATGGATTTCCAGTTTCTTTTGTTGTTTTATTTTTTCATTTACTGTCTAGTTGCAGGCTAGCAACGTCGAAGTTCCTAAATCGTCCCCATAGCGAGCCTGTGGGGACGGAAGTGATACATGCCCTCTGCTTTCAGAGCATGACATGAGTGCGTGTGAGCCAACATTGGGGGCGGCAGTTGTAAGCTTGCCTTCGGAATCCAAAAGCTTAACGGTTACTTACTTGACATGAAATGCATATTTAATAATTTTTATTATATATTTTTTTTTTCTTTTTCTCGTCGACATTGGAGATATCTCCAATTAACTTATTTAATGGTGGAGGCGTTTTACACCTCCACTGAACTTAAATTATTTATATTCGTCTTTTTCTTTCTCGTTCTTATCATTATCACATACCTATTTTGTTTCGCTTTGACCAGTAGACTTTATACATCTCTACAATAGACCAATGTAATTTAAGGTACGGACTTAACCTAGGGACCTTTTACATCCCTTTTATAAAATGTATTAATTGTATTATAGGTAAGTTAAGTAAAATTTAAGTACTATTTTAAATCTATTTTATTTTGAAAAAATGACTTTCTGCCAAGTTTCTTACGGCGCATTCTTCTTGGCAACGGTGGTCTTTCCGATTGCGCTGGTAGATTCAAAAAAAGACATGTAAAAGAGCCCTTGGCGGCCTATTTGCAAAATAAACTTTTGACTTTTGACTGTTGTCGGAGCTCCAGACATGAACCAAATTTCAATTGAACACTGGAAGTTGTAAGGTTTGTCGTGTGCAAGTAAATAAATAGTGTACGAAATGAAGCTAAAACTTGTTAAAAAGTGTAAATGGACGTGGTGGACACCGGCCAAGATAAGATTTCCGTAGCTGTTATGAATCAAAAATCAAATTAATTAAAATCAAGGTGCACCTACTTACCTACTTTGTAATTTTTTTGTCGTTCGGTTACATACTTACCTTCTAGTTTAATTAGCTTAGCTTAAAAAAGTGTTAGTAACTAGTTTAAAAAGGCCAGTACCTAATTTTATTGATTTTAAAAATTCTACGTTATGTTTTAATTAGACATGATGAGTTGTTAGTTAACCATAAGTACGCTACCCAATATAAAATTATAAAATGGAATGTCTTTCCACTCTTCTTGTTTAATTACATTGAAATCTCATCGTTAAAAGTAGTATTTACATTAAGAATTAGGAAAACCATAAACAATCCTTATTTCTGTATCAAAATTTCATCAAATACCTTAAAGGCGTTTACTTGTATCCAGCAGTTAACCCGGGTTAATGTTCCCGCCGCAGTTCGCGGATCCCTTTAAAAAGTGTTGCCAACATTAATATTTTACGTCGAAAACCTTTTAAATCGTAAACATCACAGCCGGCTTTGTTGTGAAAAAAAGCAACTTGCGGCGTGGAGAACTTTTGGAGATTTATGTTTTTGCCAAGTGAAGCTCTCGAAATTGAGTTACCTTCTTAGGAGTTTCTTTTTAGGCGGCGTGTGTACTTTTGAGAGTGCGTGAAGGGAGGCGAAGTGTTTACGTGCAACTATTTCACTTGTGTTTTCCCAGAAATTAATCATAAAATCCATAATAGGTTTGCCACAAGTCTGTGAATAAAACTAGGGCCGCTGTACGGTCTCAGGTTAAAACATTAAATTCATTCTGGTACCTCTTAACCCTATTTGACGATGGCAAAATTAGCCAATCGGTAAGAATCTATTTACTGCATTAAAAAAAGTTGACGCGCGCAAATTAGTCTACTAGTTACCCTGTTGGTACGCTGCCACCGCCAAGATATAAAAAAAGTTACTTTCTCAAGTGACAACAAGTGAGCTACAGAAAACTTACACGTCCATTTTTTATCTGATGTACTAGAAGCAAACAAATTCAGTTAAAATTATCCTAACTATTAAGGTTTGCCATTTATGAACCGTACTTAAGTTTAAAGATCCATGCAATCTGTGTATAATTCGACGACCCCTTACACAGCATATGGGCCTTCCTGAAACAGTTGGACCCATATTTGGCCGTCCGTTAATATTACATGTTTCCGTTTGTTGTTGCGGAGTTTAATTGCGTATTTCCGATAAGGGAAAGATTGAGAACTTTCAAGGAGCCCTACTAAATTTGTAAATAAAAAAATATTTCGTCGAACGAGTTCAAGACGTTTTTTGTGTGAAAACACACACTCGAGCCTCAGATTCGCGAAGATGGGGAGTAGTCTCGGCTTTCAGTGAAGGGGTCAAAGTACCAACGTTTCCGTTTAGTCACAAATATCTTTAAAATATGCTAAAATTTCACCCAATACTAAATTAAGGGAGGTAACAGTTGAACGGGTTCCTAAATTAAATTATAAGGGTTCCAGGTGAACCCTTGAGTCGGAAGGGGAGTAAGTTGATTTTAAGTGCAGTTAAAAGAAAATTTAACTAAAGAAAGAGGGTGAATATTGCCCATTTATACTTAGAAATTTTGTACATATAAGGCGGGAATAGGGGTGTTGGCATCGGGAGCAAGTTCATCATTTCTGACGTCTGAATCGACTGTGAATAGGAAAGAAATTTTATTCTTTAAACATGTTGAATGAAGCTGCTGTACTTTGATTTCAGTCTCAATCGATCACTGTGATAAGAATCGTTAGAAATACTGCCACAGAGAAGAGAACATAATTTATTATATTTTTGTAGCCTCGTGTTGACATGATTCGTAAATGCTTACTAAAAATTAATCCCAAGATGTTTTGGCAAAAGATCAAACCTAGTTGGATAGTCCTTTACTTCTTATCGTGAATTAAACCGTTTATTTTGTATAAGGCTATTATTATTATAATAATACTAGCTTCTGCCCGCGACTTCGTCTGCTTAGAATTATACATAATAAACCATCCTCTTGAATCACTCTATTATAGGCTATAATTAATTATACGCAGACGAAGTCGCGAGCAACAGCTAGTACGTGGAAAAGTTGAACCATTTGCTTCTTAATTCACCGTAGAAGGTTATTGTTATTAAAGTAACTGTCCTGTTTTGTGAAGTCACACTGTTTATTACGAAAAGGTCTCAAAACGAATGGCAATACAACTGCACTTATTACCTGTTTAAACTTAAGTACCTTCGATGCCGGTCTGGAAGTACCTTTGCTTCGTTTTACTAATACAATTATAGTTCAAACGAGATGGTCTTTCTTGTAAGCCCGAAGTTGGCACCTCCTGAATGTTTATGGCTCTATGGGTGGTACAAACACTTCAGTGTTGCTAGTTGCTACAAAAGTGTCGGTGTAGCCAGTTTGATGCAGGACCGGCAATTACTCGCACGCGTCATCCGTTCCCGGAAAACCTATCAACTACATATATGGACGACGTTGCAGATGAAAACTGGAACGGAAAAAAGGAAAATTGATTGGATAATGGAATAAGATATTAGACCGTGGCTTGTATTAATAGAGTCGCGCATTCGTTTCTTATTATACTTAATTTCATTGAAATACTTATGGCATGACTCTTAAAATTGTTGTTGATGATTCTTGGAGCCCTGGTCCATCGCCAAACGAGAAAGGTTTTGGTTCGTGGATGGACCTCCATTACGTAACGCGTGATTCAATAAGTTGCAACAGCAATCTTTGGATGGCAATCATTGCTGCCCGCAAAACAGAGAGGACCGATATTTGATTGCTTATCACTCGGTAATACCATTTGCGATTTTTACTATATATTATTAACTATATTAAGGTGCGGATACTTTCGATCCACAAGTAGCTCTGCCAATTTTTCCGTAGTGATTGAAAAGTTTACGTGAACGCATTCGAGACGTTTTTTGTGTGAAATCTTACACTAGACTAGAGGCTTAAATTTAAGATACAAGTAGAACAAAATGTTCCTGAAATAATGTTATCTAAAGTTTAATTTGAGGAGTAGTTCTGTAGCAGATAGATTTTTACCAGTTTCTAATGGTATTTTCAAGCGATAAGCTTTCCAAAATCGTGTCTCAGCACAGCTTATGACGCGACTAACCAATTTTGAGTAGAACAACATACCACAAGAGCACCGTACGAGCGATAAAGCGATGTATCGCACACGACAGGTGCGACGACTTGATGAGCAGTAGTTAAACCATCCCCAGGTGTATTTTATCAGCCGCCATTCTGTTTTCAAGAAGCCTTATCGTCTTAAAGCCTTCGTCATAAGGGTCACTAAATTTACAACGACGTCGTTACGACATCGGCGGGAGCCGGAATAGGGCTGTGCCTGTAATCGTTACGATTAAGGATATCCTGCTCGTTTTATGAACCCATGCTGAGGGGTTGTCTCTGATAGACGATGAATGGGTGTCTTGTTGATTCTGGGTCATAGTCGTACAAGAGGAGGAACGAAACCGAATAGTATTATACCAAGCTGTTGTTTAACTTATGTACCTACCTACGTAAGTTTTTTAGGTCAAGGTTACTACTTATCACCAGTCCACTACCACTACCTAAGTAGTGCCTTAGTAGTGGGAAGTTACTTGGTGGTTTTATCTACTTATCCCATTGACTTGAAATTTGATGCACATTATTGATGGCAATGCAAGTAACTGTACTTGCATAGGCTTATTGTCTAACTCGCTCGCAATCGCCACCGTGTTTATGTATGGACTGACAATTGGCATCGGAATCAGCTACCTGTCACATTCATACAAGAACTGTCATAATGAACACGATGGCGATTGTGAGCGAGTTAGACAATAAGCCTACAAGTTGCAAAAAGTATTCAACTGGTATTCGGTCACAACAGGAGACCAATTTTTGAAATAACATCACTCCAAAGTAGCATTTCAAAAAGTGGTGAAAATGAAAACTGTGTATTGCGACAAAACTACAATTCAAATTAAGTTTTCAAATAGTTTACTACTCAGCAGAGGTTTTGTGTTGGTCTTTAAAAAATTGGACGGTGGTCGGCATTTACCATGTGGATTTGTACCTTGTAGGGGACCCTTTTAAGCCATTTGGTGTAGAAATAAGCTGGTTTCATGCGAACACCCGCACGCATTACGGTATAACTGCGTAGTTAAAGCACCTGT
This sequence comes from Pandemis heparana, assembly GCA_963854515.1. Classification (NCBI taxonomy): domain Eukaryota; kingdom Metazoa; phylum Arthropoda; class Insecta; order Lepidoptera; family Tortricidae; genus Pandemis; species Pandemis heparana. The sequence goes on along the minus strand of OY978020.1, from coordinate 3,651,709 downwards.
GACGCCAGCTTGCAGATTTTAACAAAATAACCATTTAGTTTCCACTTATAACGATACCAGCTTGCAACTTTGCTACGACGAGTTTGTTTTAGTTTCCGAACCTTTTGGGTTGTGGTTTTAAATGAGTTTAATCTTACTTCGACATCGGAGGTACAATTTAATTCAAGTGTTTGTTGGAAATGCCCACGCAAACGGCCTGTAGGCTTAGTTGAGGTGTTTGCCCTGAGGGAATATTTGGTGAGGAAAGTTAAGTTGTTTATCGTGAAAAATAAGCATTCAATGAACTAATTAACAAAGTAATGGTGCCTACGTACTTGATAGGTTGGTTTTTAAAAGAAAACACAGAAGCATTCGGAAAAAAAAAACGTCTGGAGTGGGTCGTATTAATCAATAGAAGGTAGGTAGGTATAATGCTGTTATTTATTTGGTGGATAATAAAGATGGTATAATTTAATACAACAAATGAAAGTGATAGTGCGAGTACTGATAGTACGAGGAGCTGACAAAATATGACAAGAACATAATACTATGTACTTAAGACAACTATGAGTTTGAAAGAATCCATTAATTAGAAAATTGTAATGTGGCTCAACCATGGCTGTAATAGGTAGTTACATTATTTTCTTGCATGGTTATTCATTCACAATCAGACAATTTTGATCAAAATCGGTGAAATAATGGTTACGTCAATTTCAATTCCGAAAATTATATTAATCTGGCACAAGAGTTCATCATACCACAAACCACAGGAAAAACACTGAGAGAGAAACGCTCGTCTAATAATGAAACTGCAAAAAATGAAATATTTCTCCGAAAAAAGTAATTTCATACATGACTTAACATGAAGGAAAATCAAAGAAATTTGCTGTGAACCAAGTAAATACGCCAAACAGTCTCAGATTTATACAAACAAATGAGAGCCTGTAAAATAACTAATTAAAATAAAGACGGTTTTTCTATCTTCATATTCAACGTAATGTCCGCGATAAAAAAGACAATTGTTTCGAAATAAACCGGCTAAGGTTATGCTCACAATAATATCGTGCTTAATAATTAACAATGATTATAAACTCTCATTTTCGGTATGATATTCGTAGATATTCTGGTAGGTGCAGCCTTGGATCTAATAAAGAGTCGGAGCTCTACGTTGCTAAGTGAGGCCGGTACAAACTACGCCTTGCCGTGCATACATTTGCACGCACACAAAGTGCAGCCAAGTTTTGTTACGCAAACTTTTGCACGTGCTTGTGTGCCTTGTGGCAAGGCGCAGTTTACTGGTCTCACTTCACTGTTTGCAGAATCCTGTCTTGACATTTATGGTCTGGCGCTACGACATTACATTCCTTTGCATCACCACATTATTATTACAAGTAATGCATAGCTATACATACTTTACAATATGTCGCATTTGCTGGCATGTAATATTCGTGCTAAACACCAAATACCTGTCCGCTTTGTGTTTGGTTTGATAACCTAATTATACAGCCCATTGATCAAATCGCGAATGACTGAGTTTCCTATAATACCAGCTAATTTCCTAACAAAGCTAATTATTGTACACAATGTCTGATTAGCGCTATTCACGTTGAGTCGACTGCAATCAAGGGCGCTATAAATCAGAATGATAACATTTACGCAGCTGTATGATGATAACCCGTGGGTTATAGCGTCGAGAATATGAGTACCTAGTCATGTGGGGGTCCCTCTAGAATCTCTCTCCAGGCAGATGGTATGCCTCCTTATTGTTGAAGTCAGTAATAAATAAAATTAACTTTTCAAATTTCCAAACTATACTGATGTATTAAAACCACTGAAACCAAGTACGACTATAAAAAGCTTAACGCTTACTCCCTTCAGACACCGCCATAGATTTTATTAGAATTTAAACAACGTTATGGGGTTTCGAAACGTGAAACTATATTTAACAGTACAGAATGAATTCAAAGTGTATTTCAGAAAAACCCCATGGGGCTTGCAATGCAGATTCGTGCTTTATAGACGTTGCAATTTATGTTCTAGCAAAATATTCCGCAAAGGATTTAAATGTAACATGTTACAAACGAATGGATGTTTGTAGGTACATCTAATTTATTTGGTTTTCTTTTCAGTTACATTTTAGTTTTCTTCTTCTTAAACATCGTCCAAGAATTACGAAACGCAAATTTGTGTATACACCAATGATATTATAAACGTATAAGTTTCTAATATCATTGGTATACACCTATGTCTGCGTCTGTAGGTAGGTAGGTACTAATTACCTACAAACAAATGAAGAACAGTAACAAAATCGAAATTGTTCTTTGAAATCGACTATAATTTTATTCTTTGCCTTCAAACATTTATTCCTACTCAAAATACGACGTCACATTACCTAACATGTTACAAAAGCTAGTGAATAGAATAGAATCATATATTTAGTGTTATATAAAATATCATTCTTTTATTAAACGCATTTCTATGACTATTTATGGTATTTGTTGTACGTAAACGTAATTTAAAACTTAAGCAAAAAGATAATTATTTAAAAACTGCTGATTATATACGTTTTTTTTCTATGTCCCGCTTTCGACGAAAGAATCCCGCTTTTTTACTCAAAAAGTTCCAAAATCCCGACTTGGCAAAAGAAATTTTCATCTCTCATACTCGGAAAGTGAGGCAAATCATATCTGACATACGGGAGGATAACTATTATTTTCTTCCCAAAGGTAGATATGAATTAAAAAAAATAAAGGCACTGGCTGTCAGTGGAACACATACGCATTCAGCCAAGCATTACGGCATAATTATCCATGTTTTTTTCTTAATTAAGTAGGTAACAATAATTATAAATTTTATAACGCTATTACATACGTAGATTTAATGCTGTTTTAGAAAAAAATAATAAGAAAAAATTACATTGTAAATGACAATGGTGTATATGTCCACACAGCCATCTTTATTCCGCTTAGCTCGTGGTTCAACTGACTAAAATACGTACTTTATCTACAGTTTTTCTCTAATCACTATATAAAACATTTTAAATGTTGTTTATGGGTAAAAATTGAAATGTTTGACAATAACCACATTGACTTATGTTTTAAAAAACTTGATTTGCTGCCAGTGCAACTAGTTTAGAAAAAGCGAGATCGAATTTGGCGCGAAAGCATTCTTCATTTCGTAAAACTTTACATAAAAATATAAATAAAAAATGAGTAAATATTCCTAGAAAAACGTGACGTTTTCCTTTATGAACTGTACAAAGGTCTGAATTAATTTTAGTAAATTTTCTATTTAATACATTTTTTCTCATATACTTACTTATGTATATTTTTTAACTTTCCTTGTAGTCGAAATGAAAAGTAGAGTGTTTAACTCGGGAAAAACACCAATATCACACTCGAAATATTGGCACTCTCGCATGCTCGGGTGCCAAGTTACCTCGTGTGATATTGGTTCTTTTCCTCCCTTGTTGAACAATCTACTATTTTCATCTCTCATACTCTGAAAGTAGGTCATTGATTATCTGGATATAGGGTTGAAAGTGACTCATCGCGACCCTTGGGTTGAAAGTATTTTTTTTTTCTAGCTAATCCAAATGAGGTACATAGCAATGGAAATACGTATACAGCCATGTAATCTATGTTTAAAATAATAATCTATACTATCTAATAGTTCCTTTTTAATTGTAAAAGGCAAAATAATCTTAAAATAACATTCCCGCTATATATAAGCTTATGCGAGCGTATACAACGAGAATTAGTAGAAATTATTACGTTCGGTACCTAATTTTTTTAGCTTGAAATATTTAGTTGGAAATTAATTGATAGTGACCTCCGTGTCTGCAAGTTTAAAAAAAAACTAGCCGGCCGCCATTGGTGCGCAGAAGAAATGCGCAATGCGCGCAAATCGCGCAATAGAAAAAAGAGCGGGAAGAGAATGACAAACGTAACAAATATTAAATGCGACCATGCGACGTTAGTGAAATTTTAATTTCCTCATATTCGAAATGAAAAGTAGAGTGTTCAACTCGGATGAAATTACCCATTTCACCCTCGAACTATTGGCGCCCTCACTTCGTTCGGGTGCCAGAAATATCTCAGGTGAAATGGGTATATTTCAACCCTAGTTTATCAATCTACTATTTGACAACGCTGGTGAATCACTGCACCGACCTGTAAGCTTAGTAAGTCTAACTCGCTCGCAATCGCCATCGTGTTCATTTTGACAGTTATTGTATGAATGTGACAGCTAGCTGATTTCGATGCCAATTGTCAGCCCATACATGAACTGTCAAAATGAACACGATGGCGATCGCGAGGGAGTTAGACAATAAGCCTGCTGTTTCGGTGCTTGCAGTACACACCAAACACCAAATAAGACTCTATATTCAAATTCAATATGCAATCATTGTAATAAAATACGGAAAATAATAATATACAAATGACGGCACATCCGTGATACCGTAGGTTTACCCCGATCTAGATTATTACAAAGTAAACCGCTCTCCTGGGAAATCCAGTCGTAAAATGTAACTGGTATCACTTCTTTTGATTTTCTGCTGAAACTGTTCGAATATTCTGAGCATTATAAATACATATGTAATATTTCTGACCTTATTATTGAGGTGTTATTGGGGTGTTTGTCGGTCTAAAGTCAGAAATAATCCACTGAAGTTAGCCAAGGGTTCGATTGCTAAAGCAAATCTCTCGAAAGTACTCGCAAATAGAGCAAAAATACGCTGAACTTAAAATATTAATAGAGTACAAAAAAATATTTAGTGCTCTTCTTAATTTTGACAATTAGTCGACGTCTTGCAGGTGTCCCTGGGCGATGGTGATCACTTTCCATCAGGTAACCCAATCTGCTCGTTAGCCGTAAAAAAAAACTGTATTTTTAGAAATGTGTTCCGACGTGGAGAGTAAGAAAACCAATGGAAATTACGGGCACATGAGGTATACCATCTTAGCCCTCTGGACTAGCAAACTGGGCCCTATTTTATAAAGCTACAAGTTAGAATTTGCAAGCGGTAGTCTCTTTCTGACCCATGTGTTAGATAGAGACTTCCGCTTGTAAATTGTTACTTGTAGCTTGTAAACAGGCTCCTGGTTGCTGCTGTCTACGGGTGGTGGTGTTGACTTAAAATTAGGTGACAACTTGCTCGTTTGCCACCTTGTCTCTGAAAAAACCGAATTTTGCCACTTTTGAATGGTATTTTCGAATGATGTGATTTTGAAAGTAGGTCCCCAAGTAGGTAAGCTATGTTCAAGGTAAAATCATAAAAGGAAAAGTTGACCAACACGAAAACTGTGCTGGCCAACTTTGGCGCGACTAAGGAAAATGAAGTATTCATACTGATGGAGTATGAACGCAACCTCTTTAGACATAAGCGAACTATTTTATAATATGTTTATGACGTTATTGTCAATGTCACTGTTCTTACTTACAAGCCTTCGTACCGAACACCACTCTTTTTATTTCGCTATATACATACGTTTTTATATCCACTTAAATTCATCACATGCAGTGTATTTTTCTTCGCACACCGAGCTAGGTACCTCACACAGCTCTCTTTATCCCTTGCGGGGTAGACAGAGTCTAAGGTAACAAGACCAACAGGCCACGTTTAGCAAGATTGTGGGCGTAGATGGAAAGTGGAATCAAAATAGTGATGGGTTGCTAGCCTCATCGCCTATAACATAATTCTTATGATTTTCACCCATCCTTGGGCTCTATGGGCTTTTACCATCTGCTGCTGTGATGTGCCGCCTAAAAATATGGTCCTTGGTTAATTTTCTTCATAGACCTGTTTTCTCTATTTTATATGTGTAATTGTGAATTCCTAGCAGGTCATTAAAAATGTATTTGAGCGTCAATTTACTTTACTATATTTCAAATTGAATTTTCTTCCACATTAATTAAATCCCAATCCATTTAAAGAGTGCCTTTTCATTGAAAAATAAAGAGCTTACGTTAAAATTATTCTAGCGCGCAAATTTGGCCAGACGCAAAAAAACAGACACCATTGTTAAAAATTTCAATAGAACCTAGAACTTTTGTGAGAAATAACTTGATATGAGCACTTAGTAGGCACTTGAACATGAATAGGGATTATTTCTCGCAACCAACTGAACAAAAACCGACTGTCTCAAGGAGCTTCAATAAAACGTCCATTGGATCCATTTCCATTTTAATACTACTCATATCTAATGTAGAAAATAGCTGGAAATCCGATTTAGAATTGGCCAACGCTTAATCTTTTCATCCCCTTGCTCGCGATAAACACCCAGACCAAATCAGAGCTGCTCACGCAACATCAAATGTCTATGCGACATTCTCTATAGCATTTCAAGGTCCATTGGCGATGAATACATTTGGATAAGACTCTGATATTTTTCCATCAATAAGTGGAGTATATAAAAACTCCGCCCCTCGCAGTCCGAACAAAGACGAATGGGCGCCGTTTGTTCCGGTTTGCTCCCATTAACCCAGCCTTTAAGATATAGTCGGGCACCGTCCGTCAGAGGACCTAATCCTTGCTGTTGTTAATACCAATAAGTTGCTTCGCCAAATTTATGAGGGTCGGTCAGAGCGTTTAATACCTCGCGGTTCACGGAGCCTATTGACTCCGTTGCTCGTCGCTACTGTAAATTTATTAGTCGAGTTACCTGTTAATGAAATTTACTCTGAGACAGACCGTTGGAGGGTCACGAGAAACGCATAATTTAATGCTTGCCTTGTTAACAGCTGCTAAATTAGTTATACGCCTCTTAGCGTTTGGAAAATACAAAGCTAACTACAGTCCAAAGAAAGAGGGATGCAATAACAAGGAAGGAGGAAAGACGGGGAAAGCAAGGTTTTATTATCATGCATGGCTTGGCATTTGCTATGTCTTTCAATTTACTTGCTGTCCTTAGCACTCTATACTACTTATTATGAGTTGCACCAAATTACTATTACTATAATTTTAACCATAACCAACGATTCTGAGACAATATTTTATAGGTTTTCTGTCAAATGTACGTTAAATTACCGATTATTATTTAAGTCTAATTCTGAGAGGAAGCCTGTGCCCAGCTGTGGGACGTATATAGGCTGGAGATGATAATGATGATTTTTAAAGTAACCTGGCGCAACTCACACTTAAATATAATGTCAAACGTAACGTGTTTACGTATCAAAAAGCGAAAACAGCAAGTTGGTAGTAAAATATTAGCACAAGTAACTGTTATTCCAACTCTGTTCCTTTACTTATTACACGGGTACATAAAACACGTCCAGTCAGTAACATCTAGTCGGTTTAACGGCTTGATTTGAGCTTGTATCATGCATATTTCAACGGCCAAAGCGGGACGCAAACTAATTATATTATACGAGCTCTGCGCAAATGGGTGAGGCATTCGTCCACTACGTCTGGCACGTACAGTCGCCGGCGTAAACCCGCAATGAAACGTTTATGACGGAATCACAAATGCATTTTTCGTGTCCCTGAAAAAGTGGCGGAGTTAGAGCGCTCGCCCCTCGGGCTTCGACGGGGCTTAAGAACTGTCCCACACACGGACAGGCCGACCGGCCAGTAAAATTAATAGTCTGTGAGCTCCTACATTGCCATTCGGGTGTGTCTTGCTGTCTCACTAACTATTATGGGTTTGATACTTGAAACGGCTGAGTGAAAGAGACAGCAAGATAAACTGGAATGGAATCCTATGAGCCCACGGACCGTGCTGCCCGCGAGAATCTGGTTAGAGAAGTTGTTACATTAAAAAATAATAGAATTTTGGACATGTTGTATTTTATGGATGTAACGTAAGTAACGCTCTACATAAATACTGAACATCAGTTGTGTATGACTTATGAGAAAAATTTACCCACTGTTGTCGTCAGCCTACAATATGGCTCATTAAAAAAGCTCGTTAAACGTAACGTAAGTTAGGTCCATTTAATCATAAGACCGAAGGATACAATACAATAACTTTATTGAACACCACATATAACAATCAAAACAGAAAAAGGTATACAGAAGTAATAAGGTTAACGTTTGACCTAAAAAATATTGACAAAATGATCATTTGACAAACTATATCTGATAAACGGTAAACTTTTTTAAAAACTTATAAAACAAACCTAACCTAACCATGTGAGCCACGCATGAAGGTTTTTAGATTTTTAAAGTAGTTCACGATTTATAAGATATTAAAATTTTGTCAAATGATCAATTTGTAAAATGATGCTTTTGTCAATAATTTTTAGGTGAAATGGATGGACACCAATAAGGTAATAATAGGCGGCCTTGTCGCTACTATGGAGAAAGGAACAGATGCAGGTGGTGCAAATTAGAATCTTTATAGGATACGTTGCACCTTTTGTTACAAAACCTCACCGTAGCGGAGATGAACCTTCTAAAATCCTGGATAGTGCGTTAGTTCGTTAAGCTTTACGCCCGTGATTTCGACGCAATCGTTAAGAATAATGTTAGATACCTTTTTCTCGTGATTCTTGAGCGATCGATTTTGTGTCTTCTTGTCACTCTGCGGGGAGGTTTATCTTATCAACAATAGCACTTACCATATTCATTGTTATTCGCCTGCCTACCTATATTTAGCAATAACGGGGAAAACAACGCCTTTTTCTTTCTTTATTTTCCATCGTTGTGCCGAAGGTTTAAAAGCAGCATCGAATTTCTGCTTGATGTTATTCACAGAGAAAAATATGAATTTGATAGTTTGTGGTTCTGGATTTCGTTTCCCCTCTAAAACTGCACTATCTATTGACGGGTGCATGCAACTCATGCAAGGTCTATAAAAGATTTGATAGTTGGCTAATAAATAATTTGAAACCAAAATGTTGCTTCGCGGGCAAGATAATGTATGTGTATGTACGACAAGACAAGTGCATGTAGATTTGTATATAATTTTCAAGCAAACTCGACTCAACCTGTAGCTTTCACACAAACAAAAATGACAAGTTTAAGTTTAAGTTAAGTTTTCGCCTTAAAAATAGCAAGTTTTTATCAGCATCAGCACAGATAGAGAGCGCCATACTTTTTGTCGCCCAAAAAATTTTATAAAACCTAGTTAATAATCCAACTAATCCAAGCGATGAAAAATGTGTCAAAGAAAATTGCAAACCAAATCACATATTAGATAAAAAAAGATAAGCCGAGAGAATTTTACTATAAGTTATGGTTATCCGACGACTTTATAAAAAACTAGCTGTTGCCAGCGACTTCGTCTGCAAAGAATTCGTTTATCGCTATCCCGCGGGAACTACGCAATTTTCCGGGATAAAAAGTAGCCTATGTGCTATTCCAGACTTTTCTCTATCTATGTGCCGAATTTCATCGAGATCCGTTAGGCCGTTCTGGCGTGATTGAGTAACAAACAAACATCCATCCATCCATCCATCTATCCATCCATCCATACTTTCGCATTTATAATATTATTTAGATTAGATTAGATTTAGATTTAGATTTAGATTTAGATTAGATTTAGATTTAGATAGTTAGATTATCCTATTCGTAGCGGTTGTATGAAGCCCTGGGTGGCCCTGTCATTACATGACCTTAGCTCTTATACCCGCCGGCTCGTCTTAATAGTCTAGGCTTTTCCTAACACACCCTCGATTAAAATTAAACTATACAACTCGTTCCTGTTGTTTACTTAAATAAAAAGAATACAACACCGCGCCGTTCCTCTTAAGATGCGACTCCACGAACTCGCCTCTCCAAACACATTCAACTGCTTTTAAACAAAAGTTGCCTTTTATCACTGTCTTAAGCGTCCATTTCTCAGGACGGACTCCTAAATGGACAAAGGGCTGATGACTCTCGAGCGTTTCATTTAAGAGAATTGCGCACGATACCAACCACTTGAAGAAAGATTTAGATTTACCTTCACACTTTACGAGTACCACCTATATAGTCGTATACTTATATATAAACAGAGAGGTAACATGGTGATTCAGAGAACATGACTAGAGTATTGGGTCAAATATCGATTGGATCTATTATTATTTTTAAAGGTACGAAATATCTTGTCATAATGTAAAGACAGCACTTAATTCAAAACTCAAGATCTCAAAGGTTAGAATTGTACAATAGAGTCTCTAAAAACTGCTCAGTTATGTTGCCAGCTCCCCACTTTAGTCTAAACTGGACATGGCAACACCATATTCCTGAGCCAGAACAATAAAAAAATTAAACGAAGTCTGGTTGAACTCTCTCCGTTTTCATCTCGACCAACTATTCCATTCTTATACCCTATAAAACTTTTCTAGCGCAGGTATTATCAAACTAATTGAATTTAAAGTAATTTAATATGTACGCCGAGTTAAAATATTAATTAAACAATTTGTTTAGTGCCTTTGTGAGCGTTTAATTACAGCGCTGGACTGAGAGGAAACTTTTCTCAAGGGAGCGGGACAATAAATAATTTACAATTAAGTTGGTGATGGGGAGAAGGAGCGATTAGCGTGACGTCAGTAATTATCAACTTGGCGCCCGATTCCGCCTACAGCCAGAGTTGCGAACTCGAGGAATTTACATACTAGTGGCGTTGACACTCGCCGAGCGATCTGACGGCTGGGCCAAATTGCCTGTGAGCGCTACTGGAACAGACACAATTAGCAAAGTTAAAGAAAATAACGGCTTTCTCATGGAGACATTACTAGTGGGAATTATGGGCGACTAGACTAATTGTTATTTATAATATGACATTTTTAGACTAGGTAGGTACCTAAGTATTTTTAACAAACCTGATAGCTTATTACGTAACTCGCTCGCAATCGCCATCGTGTTCATTTTGACAGTTCTTGTATGAATGTGACAGCTAGTTGATTCCGATGCCAAGTATCAGCCTATACATCAACTGTCAAAATGAAGACGATGGCGATCGCGAGCGAGTTGCGTAATAAGCCTGCAGGACTGTTTGTAGCCCGGTAAGGAGTTTCTTCGTTGAATCTACCTAACTAACCTGCTAATTAGTAGATTTCGTTTTGTTTTTATGCTTCTGCTTACAACTACATCCGCGTAGACGTAGAATTAGACTTAAGAACTCATGTTGATAATAATTCTTTACGTTGCGACTCTAGACAGCTACGACCTTTGACACGTTTATCGCTATCCCGCGAGAACTATGTAGTTTTCCAAGATAAAAAGTAGCCTATGTTTTAATCTAGGGTACCAGCTATCTCCGTTCCAAATTTGATCCATATGTATCCAGTCGTTTAAGCGGGAAGAAGGAATAAACATACACACTCATCCACTCACATCCTCACATCCTTATTCATAAATTTTCTCATTTATAATATGAAGTAGTATGATAACCTTCGTCTAACCGTCAAAGCTTGCCAAGTTTAATATATATGTGCATTTAATCTCCGACGCTTAATGTTGCACTTCGTAGAAACACAGCAGACTTGCGGTACCGACCAATCACATTAGTTTAAATCCCGTCACAGTCACATTAACGAATCGTGACCAAATCGTGACGTGGATTTCTTCCGTCCGTTCCGACTCAATGAAAGCGCGCCCTTAGCGAGTAGGTACTAGGACTTCTAGGTGAGTGCTAAATCAGCGCGATAGTATGTCAGCAGTAACTTGTAACAGCTTCATTAGTCAGCTAGCACCGACGGTTCGCAGATAGACATTAGGACTGCCGCGGCTCAGTCGACTTACTGAAGTATTAGCAGCAGCCGCACTATCTGCACTGTGCAGTTGTGCATTCAGCTTTGCGGTGCGCTTGCACTGCAGACTGAAGTACGTTCCTTTAATTAGGAAAAGACTAGCCCCAAGCACAAACGCTTAAGTTTAAATTAACCTTATCGTTGTCTTCGTTTGAAGGTTGTTTGTACCTAGACATTTTGCCAAATTTTGTCGTAACAGATTTGTAGCTGTTGTGAGCTTGGGGTATTGAACAGGTTGAAGAGTTCTACAACTAGTCACTGAATCCGGATTTTCAGGTAAGTTAAGGATGGTGAATTGATTAAAAATTTTTGCACATCTGGTAAAATCGCAGCTACTTAGGCACTGCACTATTATTACTACGGGTCACTTTCCATACAAAGTTCTACGAAAAGCGACCAGTTATTTTTGCTCGTCGATATATTAACCCCTTGTTCTTAAAAACTTGTAAAGTTTACGCTTGTGCACTTAGACACGAAACACATTTTGCTATCAAATTTGTAACTTTTATAGGTGAATTTAACATTTCCAGCACCCATCTAAGCCCAAGGGTTAGCAGGAAAAATGTTCGAACCTTATAGGGACAATTTAAACTTGACCAATTTCTGCTCAAAATTGCTCCAATATTGAGAAATGTCTTGATTGACTTCATACCACATCGGTATCCATACATCTGTGTACCTGTTGTAAATAGGTTAGTTTGGAATATCTTCTTTGTTTATACTAGTTTACGTTCCAATTTTAAACTCACATAATCCAGTCCTAGTGAGTTACACGGTCTGTCTCGTCGTCTACACTTTCAATTCAGGTGAGATAGCGGTCAAACACTTGTCAGTCTTACAGTAAAACAAAAAAAAAATTACAAAAACAAAAGCACTGTCAAATTCTCAAATTGTCGGTTTGTCTTATAATACCATACCAAACCAACCTGTAGAATTTAAAACGAATTATAAATATTGGTGTAAGTACCTAAATCATAATTTTATTTTCTTTCATTCCATATAGCTGAAACATGTTTCTTAGCTTTATTTAATTGTCAATAACTGACGAAACGCTGATTAAAGGTTTTATTGGCGTAATTAACAGGCTAAAGCCGTTTTAATTGCTCTTTAAAAATAAATCACTCTGCAAAATTCCACAGACATTAACTCATCTGAATTTCCCGCTTCCAAATTAGGGAATGCATAGGGGCCTTACTATCTTAGTGCGAGTCAGTTCGCTCGCTGCCAGATCCATACTAGAAATGACAGCTAAAACCTGAACTGAGTCGGAACTGAATCGCATTCAAACCCCCTAAGGCCCCTGCTGATGAATAAATATCGGAGACAGGGCTAGTGTCACATTTCAGTTGCACTATGTAGTTTCAAGCCTTCGAAAAAAGTTGTGACATAAAAAGATTAGGTAGAATTAGGCGGGTGGTATTACGACCCTGGTGCAAGGTCCGTTTGGACCATACCGCCATCTGCCACTAAACAGTATAGCCTGCACTGCTGTGACTAGCGTGGAGAGAGAGACAGCCGGTTTTCACTCCGTTAAAAAAAAAAGGCTGGCAACCAATCTGTAATGCGGTGTCCGCGGGGGTTGGCGCGCACTTACTACTGTAGCAGATGTGCTGATGCAGTGTAGAGCGGGGAGCGGTCAGCAGGCGGAAAATAAGTAGGCCAACAAATCACTTCATGCTTTGTATATTGACGGAATTGGATTAGCGGTACATGGTAGCGATGATGTCAAAAGTATATCGTGATTACATTACACTATAACATTATAAATATGCAAGACTTAAGGCCGAAACAGTTTTAGCAATACATCACGGAAAGAGGAAACGAATGAAGAGAGCTGACATCTTGACAGGCATTTGCATTGCCATATTAAACCATAGAGCTATAAAGCTTACCATACAATAACAACTACCAGGTGACCCACTGGTTTGCCGTTCTTGATGTATCTATACCCGACTACATAATTATCAGAGCCCGGAATTCTCGTAGCACTTTTGAGCTGTCATAGGTAGTCCTCGTTTATCGACTTCTGATTATACATATGTACCTATATCGATAAATACAGAAACAGAATACAATTATGTAAAATATGATTACAAGTATAAGTAAACAACCCGCAGTCTTATCGCGAATGAGCGATTTCTTCGAAAGCCCCTTTAGATACCAACTTTTATGAAGTTTTTAAATAGAAATTAAAATAATAATAATATGATATTGTTTCTTATAAATAATTTGTAGATTGTTTATGCCTTTTAATCATTTTTCGAATTTTTAAATATTAATTTCATTGTTTTCATTGCAAATCTCTATTTAACATTTTCAGCCACTCAAAAGTTATCTAAAAGAGATCACTCTTTAGCGATAAGACCGCCTGTTGTTTGCCTCTTCTTTTAATCTTCTTTGATATTTTGTGTTGTGCTCTATAATGTATCGATATCGGAACTATCGGAAGTCGATAAACGAGAAGTCCCTGTGACAGCTCAAAAGTGCTACGAGAATTCCGGGCTCTGATAATTATAAAACTAGTCTCCGGGTCCGTCACTTAGGCGGCTCTGTAAAGTTACCGTTAAACGCGGCTTGATGAACGAATACCGGCACACGTTGGATGTGAATGGAGGCGTTAAACCCCTAAACGTTCGCCGCTCGCCGCTGAACTGGATCTTCGCTCTGCATTCAGCCAGCAGCTTTACACTAACTCCCTCGTCTGATTAGCGCGGTTTTAAAGACTGCATCGTCTCCTTGCGTTTGTTTTTCTATTTTCATTTTCCGAATGCTGAATATACTTTCAGCCACTTTCGTTATAAAAACTTTTCTAATCAGTGCCTTTTTCTTGATTGCCAGTATCAAATCGGATCTGCTTTTTCTCCAATAAGCTGTAAAATTCAACATGCAGTCCGATAAAAAATAGATTAATCTGATCCATTAGTGATTAATATAGACGACGTGAGTGACCATAATGGTCGTTAGACTTCTGCAGGCATCGATATTTCGGCATTAAAAAGCCCTTGTTCCTAAATAGTCGTGATTTTTCGTCATTTCTTTTAATACTCAGGCCGAAGCGAAGCAAAGATAATGAAACGCTAACTTCTGAACGGCACACGCCCAATTTGCATCAATAATTGCCGTGCAAATTGGAATTTAAACTTCGAATAAAGTTTATTGTCGACTGGGTCCAATTGAGACGTTGTCAATTATACTACATATCTCATTAGTTATTTATGAAAAGAAGCTCAAAAAAATGTTTTTTTAGCCGTCAATCAACTCAGTAAATAACCAAAAAAGATGTATAGTCAGTGAAATGTCTTAAAACTAAAATTATAAATAAACGGCACCAATAATATTACGCTCTACCTACTACGGGTACAATACGGTTGACGTAACTCATTCATTGATCTTAAGTTTCTAAAATTACGCATTTTTTCTTTTATTTGTTTAACACAAAATAAGGTTATTTTAGGAGTAAGAACCGCCTACACAATAATATTTACGCGCATTAAGTATTGTGATGAAAACAAGAAGCGACAAGCCGTCAGAATTCATTATATTTGCTTGCTAAGTTTCCTCGTTTATGTAGGTATAAACGTGTATTTTTGTTTTTTCATTTAATTATTTATTTGCTAGGGTTTTGATCACCATCAATCCACTACGACTCATAGCTTACCTAACGCTAACGCACAATGTTCGTATTTTGTAAAATACCCACTATCTATATTATTTACTTTCAAAGTTAGTTGGAACTGCTTTGTCAGTGTAATTATTACGAACAATCGTGCCAATTTACAGTTACTTATTATTATTTTACTTAGAATTACCTACTTGAAGATAAGCCATGGACAGAAGGGCAGACAGACGGAAGGACATGAGACATGACGAAACTGAACCAATGAACTTTGTACATTTTGACACCTACACATTCGAACCATTTGGACATTCAGTCATACGAACAGCCATGACCCGGAAGGACGAAACTGTAGGTAATGTTTTTGCCAAATGACTACGGACCCCTAAAAAGCAACGTCTAAAAAGATGACAACTAAAATAAAAATACTGTTTTGGCTATTAACAAGAATTAATTAGTGTGACTCGTAACTCTACGAGTAATATTAAATATCAGCAAGCGATTGGGCGACCGAAACATCGTTGACAAAATGAAAGCTCTGAATAATTCATAATGCAAAGTTAATTCGTTGGAAATCGACAACTGTCGCTTTAATCGGCGAGCCGGAACTTAAGTAACAATTACTTATTCTGATTAATTTATTATTTATGGCGCTTTATTGATTGTTGTCGTCCCTTGCCGCTTGGTAATTGCCGATTTTAAAATAAAGGTGCGTCAATTTATTCGATTCGCAGGCTGTAATGTAAGTAGGTAGCTTAAAATTTCCACAATACTCGTACAATGTAAGAATAATTATGTCCGTATACAAAGAAAGTTTGTTAAAATAAATACAGTAAAATTTGCAATTAAGAAAAAACCTTTACCTTTCAAAGTGTTTTGCACTAGTAAATTTACAAGGGGACAGTTACTTATCCCTGCACAGATTTACTTATGGTAGGTACCTACATTATCTTTCAATGATCGTATTTTCATCGCACATGCTCCTCCGTTACATAGCAGATACCTCATCTGGGCGCTATCGTTTCTATCGCCGCAGCTCGTAACTTAGTAGAGAAAGTTACGCTTCATTTAGTATTGTAAGTGGTTACTAAATATAGTACAATCGTGTTAACTACTACTCAGAAGTAGCAAAGTTGCTCACTAAAACATGCCGCCTCTACTGTAGTGTAGATATTAGGAAACATCAAGGAAAATACATTTCCTACGTAGGTTACTTAAGTCTGTTGAATCATAAATATTTTTAAATCATTGCCTGGATGAAATCAGGCGTTACTTTCAAAATTTTCCGCAACCACTCGTACAAAACAGCTTCGTCTGACGAGGAGCAGGAAACTGGTTTTAGTTTCTGGATAAATCTCATTTCGACTATAGCGAAGTTTACTCAACAAAATGCCTAAAAGCGTAGCCCAAAAGTTGAACCTTAACACAAAATATCACCCGAGTAACTTACTTTCAAAAAGCTGACTATGAACTCTACCGGAAACCAAACACCAACAACAAAAGCACGATAAATAATCTCTTAGCGTAAGACGTTCGACTGCCTAGGGATCGAAAGCTGACTCTAATAGTTTCATTATGCATTCAGACACCGGACCGAAATTTTCTTACTTCCATTAATTAAACAAGAAAACAGATCGGCTAGATAAAGGGCTATAAATCTAAATGATGAATAGGTGAGCTCTCCTCAGATCAGAATTGTAAATTGCTTATTTGTGCGTATTGCGAGCGCGACCGCCGATGGATTGCGGGGCGATAAAATGTTTCTTCTCAGTCACATTTAGGACGATCGTTTGGCTATTCGGTTCGGCTTATTATAGTATTCGAAGTGGTTTTTGATTATTTGATTTGATGGTCAACATGCAGTCCCAATTGCTACTGGTTGCTAAAACTAATTCTGCGAAATTCATTGACTAAAAGAATAAGTCACAATTTTTGAAGTGAAACCTTTTTTAGCGGCGTTGGGCACTTTTTTGGATGGGTAAAAAATGTTAAACTCGCGTCAGACGTAAGACAGAGCGAGAGTTTAAGTACCAGGATATCAGGATCCTCTAAGAGCTTATTTTGAAATACGAATGAATGAACTTTGTATGTGCGTTTGGCCTAGTGGTATAAGGTGTGCATAGCACTACCGATAATCTTTTAGGTTAATGTTTGCATTGCATGTTGGTAGACCGACTTCTGAACCAATTTAGCTGAATTAAGTATGTTTTCAATTCTGCAAAGATTTTATAAGTAGCTACCATATTTTTACATGAAATTGTATGTACTAGGGGACGTGACAAAATAATACTCATATAGGCGTAGCGTGCCTTGGTGGGGCCCCGTATAAAAAAATATTTGGGGGCCATTATGAAGGGTAAAGATTACTCACATTTATTTTTGCTGATACGGCGGTAGCTAGTACGCCCCTGACTCATACGTACCTACCTGTGTAGGTGTCGTAGGTGCCTATTGAGAGATGGGATATAATTATTCTTTGGCTAAAAATCGGTCGGTTAACAAGTCAACTCAGAATTAGAAAAGTCTGACGTAACCTGCCACGAGTTTCCAGCAAAAACCAGTTATAATATAAAACTCATACAGAGTTTATAAAGTCATAATTTTAAACGTCTATTACGAAAGTTAGGCTAATGCAATCTCTCTTAGCTTGATAAATTATTATCGTGCCTACAAAAGTAATTAGGAATATCCTAATAAAAGGGCTGGGGAAGTTGGTAATTAGGTATGCTAATTTAGAAAAGTTTTTCCTTACGATCTCTGTAGGAACGAATGGAAAAGAAAAGTTTTGTTTCGCCGATTAAAGTCCATTGTTTCCCTGACACAGGGTAATTCGCGCGCCAGGTAACTACAATGAGACGCACCTAATTGAGAAAAACTTCTCACAGAATGATTACAAGGAAGTTGGACCCCGGTGGAAAGATCGCTTGTAGAGCAGTGGAAAGCCTTTTTTTCTCTGTAGGTTCGCGTCTCTATTTTACAGTAGGTACCTACTTAACTAGTAGTACAAAGTAATATTGTCTTTCGAGCAGCCACGGCATGCATTGTTTTGATTATAAAAGTCAGTCAGTAGTGTAACGATGCGGGTCGCGCTCCAGTGAGGGCAGTCTCTCCAAATCGCTCGCCCGTGCCGGACGTGCACACTGAGTGATTTCTTAGTTATTGTCTGACTCTGAAGACATTCTTTGTTATATTCATTTAAGACCTCCAATGTCAATATCCTCGTATTTAACTCTTTCCCCGACAAACTAATTTAAGTATATCTAAGTATGTATTTAAATTTAAAACTGTCAATAACTGCGTCGATAAGAAATTTTACGATATCAAAATAACAAGTACCTTTAAGTGGCTGTGTGAATGTCGAGAATATTTACCGCAAACCCCTTTTACGTTTTACCCTTTAGAAATTAAATTTCTAAACGACAAATGTCTTTTAGAAACAGCTTGTACAGATAAAAAAATTCGATGGCTTACCTACTATGGGTGATGTAGTGGTATAGCACGCATTACGGAATGATGACATCCAGATTCGATCCCAGGTTATAGCTTTACTTTTCGGATTTTTCTGTGTTCTAATATTCAGTGTCGTTTAGAAATTTTATGTTTGGGTGTAGATATCTATATTTATGCCCTCGACAGTACTTCAGTAAGCGTGAGTTGCACCAAGTTACTTTATCGATAACTTTAACCATAACCGACGATTATGACGTGAACGACTTTTGTCTAACTAGGTACCTATGTTACAGTACCTACATGATACAGCTACCTATACATTCCTAGGTATTAAACTATATACCGACATAAATTATTCAATCACGTTATTGTAGGATATCGAAAAGTGACTTTTGCAATTTTTTTATAACTCAGGTAATGTATACAATAAAATACACGGCTCTAAGTGGCCAATAAAACTAGTGCAAATTTGGTAAAAATCTTTTGCATTTAATTTTTTTAACACAAAACAATAAATAAATGCGTAGACAAATTCAGGCACCAACTTCTATTACGGACATCTGCAAAAACATTTGTTCCATTTCATTGGCCAAAAACTTTCATCGTTTATTCCTCAGATAGAACATTGCCTACTGTTGGATGTCGCATTATTTTTATATTTTTGAGACATCGTTTCACATCGCTGATCAACACGCGACTGTGCAGATTTCAAGCGGCTAATGTAATATCTCAAGCACAAATGATTGAAGAATACAAAGCTAAAACGAATAAAATGCTTCGAAAAATCATAACTTTAATTAATAAGTAGTAGGTATATATTATTAATTTGGAATATTAAAAATTTAACAATTACTTTAATTTTTGTATCCAACAGTGTACGAACCTTACGTGGTACGTAATAAAGCATTAAATTGGCTTATACTTAGTAACAACCGCTATGTGGTAACCACGAAAGTACATTGGTCAATACGTCGTAAGAATTAAATATACCGGGGTTAGCAGCCCGATTTTTGAAAAAACATCGAAAGTGATATAGAAATATGAATTCAGCAGAAAAAAAAGTGACAATACCCATATTTTTCTCACTTCCGATAGGCACTTTCGAGTGACATGGTTTCAAAATCGGGGCCACAGTAACATCTAACATTTACCATCTGCTGCCTCTCAATATCTTTCGCATATTATCAAACAGCGCCCAAAATAGTAATATATCTGCACAAACAATGCTCCCCCTTGCTGTATAATTGACAGACAGACATACTTAAGACAGGGCTTGCTCACAAATCAGGTTTTCATAATGTTATTAGCATGGACTCGATCTAAACCAAGCGCGCAGTTTCAAAAGATTCATAAATCATTCATACCTAATAAACTAACATGTATTAACATTTTTGTGCGTACTTATACAAGTGGAGGATTTGGCTTTCGGTACTTCAGTTAGACAAAAATAGGCATAATGGCAAGTAGGTAGCTATAGTTTTTGCTGTGAAGAATTGAAAACACAACATTCACAGAACATTTTTTGTTACAATAAATATAATAAATAATACAAGCTTTTTTTGGTGACTGTACTTTTTAGTTACACGAACGGACAACACGTATAAAAGTCGAGATTGAGATACCTATCCGTTTGTATAATTATGACTGACTCGCACGGTAGTTTCATGTTGACTGTACTCTTTATTAATTTTACTCGCAGTAAATATGCTATACTTTGCAGTACATATACTAAATTTCAAGTCAATCTGGCTACTGGAACTAGACGAAATTCGAAATTCAAGATGTGACCTCAAAATTAAATACACATTTACTTAATGTAGGTACAAAAACTAAAAGGTTGTAATAATAAAATAAAAATATATCGAAATAGACAAAACGCTCAGTTACACAGCTGTACCTACTAACTATTCTATAGCGCGTATTTGAGAAATATTGTTAAGATGTTCATCAACGTGTTTATAAATTTTAAGAATCAAAGGCACAGATATACCAATAGAGCTGAATACAGGCTGAAAAAAAAGAACAAGCCCTTGAAGAAACCTAACGTAAATAATAAAAAAAGCAAATTTTACTCAATGAAGACTTCATAAAAAAAACTAGCGACCCGCCCCGTGTTTCTCTACTGTATGTATTATACGTACAACCCTTATCAAAAAAACCGCATCAAAATCCTTTGCGTAGTTTTAAAGATCTAAGCATACATAGGGACAGACAGACAGCGGAAAGCGACTTTGTTTTATACTATGTAGTGATTGTAGTGATATATAAATTGTAACCATTTATTTAGGTGCATGTACAAATTAACAAAGGCAACTTTTAGTTGATATTTTTTAACTACATAGGTACACATACATACACACCGTCACGCCTCTTTCCCATAGGGGTAGGCAGAGACTACTTAGTTCCACGTGCTACGACCCCGAATACCTCTTTAACTTCATCCACATTCATAAAGCTCTTCAAAGATGCTCATCGGTTTAGTGTACTCAATGAGAACTACTCATGACCTGACCTTTTCTCAAAACGTCTCCAATTTGGTCCCGGAACATCCGTTTCGGTCATCCCTCCCAACGCCCCCATAAAACTACCATGTTACTAAAAGGAAAATAGACGTTATTACTGTGACCCTTTCATTCTGTATCATAAAACACAATAACCTAATAATATGGTTTTTAAGCCGCGGTAGCCTAGTGGATCTGTGGCCTCTCAAGCAGAGGGTCGTGGGTTCGAATCCCGGGCTCGCATCTCAGTTTTTCGGAATTTATGTGCGATATCTCATTTCAAATTTACCATGAGCTTTTCGGTGAAGGAAAACATCGTTAGGAAACCTGTACACAACTGCGAAGCAATTCAATGGTGTGTGTGAACCCAATCCGCACTGGACCCGCGTGGGAACTGTAACCCAAGCCCTCTCATTCTGACAGGAGGCCTGTGCCCAGCAATAGGACGTATATAGGCTGGAGATGACGATGATGATGATGGTTTTTTGCCATTGTGTTAACTGGTTACAATTCTGCTTGACCAAAATGGAAAAAGCACATGAATATTTTCTCATAAAATTTTACCGCAATTGAGTAAAATTCGATTTCTTATACTGCAGGGCATGTTCGTTTTTTTTTTTCATTACAGGATACTCGTGGCAATAACCTACTTAATTCGCTGTAAGAGACGTGGACTGGCAGTATTAAGCTAATAAAGGGCCCTTCAGTATACATTATTTGGCTGATATGTATTTTATTGAAGCAACTGTACTTTCTGAACATTTTCAAGTGACTTACGAAGTAAGCTTTAAACAATTGTTAATAAATTCTTACAGTAGTAGCTATATGATATAAAATGCTTACGATAAACAACATTAATTTGTGCAATTATTTCATAAATACCTACCTACAGAAGTAACTGCTAACTCGCATACAATTTATATGGCACGGGATATTTACAAAATACTGTACTAAATCCTAACATAGTTGGTACCTAGCGTTTAAAATCGTTGATGTGTCTGAATGATGAGGCATAAAACTGAGCACCTATTTATTATTTAAGTACTAATTACAGTTTTACTAGAACAAAATGCATACAGGAACATTGAAGACGTTAACGTCAAAAATATAATAAAAAATACCTAACAAAATTAATAGGTATAGCAGATGATTGCACAGAACTATGAAACAGTAAAGAATAAACAGTCCAAAAATAAACGCCCTGCAAGTTATGAAAAACAATACATAAATATTTCATAAGCTATTTTATTTAATTTTCTGTATATTTTTTTATGCATTGCGCGGCTTACAAGACAAAGAAGTCCTTGCTACGGAAGTACTGATAGTAAACAAGTAAATGAGATGTTTAATACGAAACGAGAACATGCCGAAATAAACCAAGGCACTAAGGGCCAAGTTATAAGTCTGATCGTTGTCTTACTGACTCAAGTCAGTCGCATATTTAAAAGAAAACCAAATTTAAGAAAGACCAAATACTTATACTAAAAATGCTTACCGCAATGCATTTGTGTAGCTGAACGGAGCAGGACCAAGAGTCACAGCCTCTTTGTATACAGGTTTATAGGTATACCTCATACGCCCCAAGTCTTTGATAATACTTTGTCTTGACTTGACCTACCGAGAGTTTCAACAGCACAAATTGATCGTATTTATCAGTTTCCAATGTTCTAATGTTGCCCCGAAACATATTGTTAAAAAGTTAATGACAATTACGCTTTTGTTTATATTCTAAAATCGAACACTGGCACTCTACTTGGCGTCTTTATCCAAATATTTGCGTGAGTGACGGGGATGCACTATATTGTTTCTAGCGTATGCGACGAAGATGCCAATAGCGCAACGCGAACACACAATGCCAAGTGGAGTGCCAGTATAAACACCGACGCAAGGTTTCCTTTTCTTGACAACGACACAATTCTTTAAAAATATTGAACATCCTAAATTTATTTATATTCTGTATTTTCTATTAAACGTAACAAGAAAAACATGCATCCAACATTTATTCCATACCATATCACATATCGTGCTAGGCACTATGATTCCTTGGCCCATTTTTCGTGTAAACTTTTGAGGTGTTCATACGCCCTCTTGGTTATGTTGAGAGTGGGTGTTATTTTTAAAAGTCCTCTTTCGCCTATTAAACTAAGCCCTGCCAAACCAAGGTACGTATGCATGGGATCCGTACAAGTGTCAGGCCACTTGGAAAAACCACCGACAACTGTATCCTGCGTCTCATATACGTATCTCCTGTTGCTTCCATAGTTCGTAAGCTGCAATGTATTCAACATTTTTAGGGACGCCCCTACCCAAAAACTATAGCAGGTATCGACAGGTTTGTTCGGTCTGCCTTGAAAACCGTCTATCTGTCTGAAGACTAGCCAACGTTTAAGTCCTTCAACTTGTTCCTCCGTCAGCCTGTCGAGTTGGTTGGTGAGTTTGAGAGTAGCGAGGGCGCAAAACGTAGTACCCCCGTGAGATTCTAACTCGGGACATTGAGCGATTCCGTAATCATACCCCTGGAACAATACAGACATATCCCCTTATTCATAAACGGTATATAAGCCTTTGCTAAATTAGAAATCGTTTGTCCTTATCTGTCACTTTGACATTTACCTTTCACAGATAAGGACAAACGGAGGCCTATAGAACGTTTATGAATAAGGAGCTTAGTTAAGAATACTAAGTTAACATCTTTAACGTTAAAAAGGTAGGATATTCTGACGTCTATCGTGGAAGCGTTTGCTGTACCGGAAATGATATGATGAAGTGTTATAAGTTTGACGTCGATGTCTGTGTTTGTGTCTGTCTGTCTGTGGCATCGTAGCCCAATCGTGGCACTCAAGCGGATGGACCGATTTGGTTGCAATTCTTTTCATTCGAAAGCCAGTCTCCTTGCGGTGCGCGTGGTTCTTAACCATATTTGGTAAAAATCGGTTTGAAGAGTATCGGCTCTTTAGAAAATGATGTAAGGCATTTTTGGCATAAAATAAAATTGTTTTTTTTTTATTTTCGTGTGATATGCGTGGGGGGTTTTTCAATTTTTACTCATGTTATCTCAAATAGATAGTAATTCACGCATGGGCGTAGCCAGGAGGAGGGTTTCGGGGGTTCAAACAGAATTCAAAACACTTCAGATTACATTCAGAGATTATACTAACTATTAATATTAAAATATATACAGTTTGTTTTCATACCATGGATTGTACGATATATTTGAAAGCCTTATCCTTGTCGAAGCCGGACCAGTCGTCGAGCATGTAGCTGATGCACGCCGCGCAGTACACGAACCGCATGTCCGACTCGCAGCCCGACAGAGTCGCCGCGAAGTTTCCCTCCTCTGTCTGAAGCGCCTTCACACCTAACCATGCACACAAATTAAGTTAGTTATCGAGGGAGTTACATACAATAGTAGGATTGCGATAAGTCGCTTTCGCTAGGGAAACCGGTGTCGCCAAAATTTGACATCGACAGTTCACAAATACAAAAGAAAGAAAGAAGCCATTTATTCATTTTGCAAGACACACAAATATAAGAGCATGTACATGATAAGTTCGTCCTTGTGCATATATTATTGTTGTTTCCAATTTTTTTTGTGAATTGTATCTGATTCTTTATATTTGTACAATAAAGCATTAAGTACTTACTTACAAGCCTTCATAACCGATACGGTCGGCGAAATAAGTGGTCTACCACTTTTCATACAACTTCGTAACAAACAAAAATGTCGCTAAAGTCGAACTTTCAAGTTGACAGCCTGTCTTATCGACATTAATATATTGTGAAGTTCAAAGGAATTTTATCCTTAAGGTAGAGCACAATTTGGCTGATAGTACACACAGCAAAGCTATTCGGTAAGCACCTTTGCATGCACGCGCCGCTTTAAACCTGCTTACCGAATAGCTTTGCTGTGTTTTTTTTTTATATGAATAGGAAGGCAAACGAGCAAGTGGGTCACCTGATGGTAAGTGATCACCACTACCCATAGACACCCGCAACCCCGGAGGGATCGCAGATGCGTTGCCAACCTAGAGGGCTGAGATAAAATGCCTCTTGTGCTCGTAATTTCCCCGGCTGTCTTACTCTCCACACCGGAACACAGCAGTGCAAGCACATCTCATCATCTCATCTGTACATCGGTAAGCAACCAACATCCATCCCAAGCCACTGACCTTCAACCAGAGCCTTCCTGTTGATCCTCGACAAGTCATCACCCAGGGTGACCAGTGTGCACAGCGCGGTGTACGTCATGGCGAGATGCCCGCATCTGAAGTGCGCAGTCGCAGGGTCCAGCACCACGTTCACTGTGGACGAGCCTTGGAAACCACACATGGACATGTCACCGGCTGCAAACAAAACAATATACATTGTTACACTTCTCACTTTGTGCCCCTTGGGCTATTTCTATTTCTATTTTTTTTTATGTGGTACTAGCTGTTGCCAGCGACTTTGTCTGCAAAGAATTCGTTTATTGCTATCCCGCGGGAACTACGCAATTTTCCGGGATAAAAAGTAGCCTATGTGCTATTCCAGTTCTTCTCTATCTATGTGCCGAATTTCATCCAGATCCGTTAGGCCGTTCTGGCGTGATTGAGTAACAAACAAACATCCATCCATCCATCCATCTATACTTTCGCATTTATAATATTAGTTAGATTAGATGACGTGCCGGTACAACCACACACACAAACACACACACATTAAGCGTGCGCGCGTGTAACATTGCTTTTGTTTCAACCAAATTAATACATACTTATAGGTAATTTTAATTTAACTGTTAAATCGTTTTCTCTTTTTATCCTTTTTTCTATTTCTATGCTTGTCAGTAGTTTCTGCTCTGTAAACTGAATATCCTTTGGTCATATTCCTATGGTAATTGTCACTGGTCCTCACGAGACAGGCTCGACCTAGTGTGAGAACTGAGAACCGCTGCTAAACTCTAGTTATTAAATAGGTTAAGGTAACAGTTACTGTAAACCTGCCATGGCAAGTAAAGTATTTTTTGGAAATAAATCATTATCTTATCTTATCTTATTTTATTCAACACTGTTTTAATCCACTCGCACATTGTATGTATGATTGGTAATGACGCAGCGTTGCTGCACTTTATGTGTAGCAACACATGCTGAGTGGAAACCTTTTTCGTATCCTTTTGTGTCATCACAAATGTAATATTAAGTTGTACAGTCACCAGCATAAATAAGTGATCACTTTTGTACCTTGTCACTTTAAAGTCATGTTTGAAAAACCATACGAAATCATGTAACGACTGAAAGCGACAAGGTACAGTCACCAGCATAAATAAGTGATCACTTTTGTACCTTGTCACTTTAAAGTCATGTTTGAGAAACCATACGAAATCATGTGACGACTGAAAGCGACAAGGTACAAAAATGATCACTTATTTATGCTGGTGACTGTACCTAATTTTATTTTAAGGTGGTGAGCCTTTTGGAATTTAAATATTTTTTTTATGTGAATAGGAAGGCAAACGAGCAAGTGGGTCACCTGATGGTAAGCGATCACCACTGCCCATAGACACCCGCAACCCCAGAGGGATTGCAGATGCGTTGCCAACCTAGAGGACTTAGATGAAATGCCTCTTGTGCCCGTAATTTCCCCGGCTGTCTTACTCTCCACACCGGAACACAGCAGTGCAAGCACTGCTGCTTAGCGGCAGGATTAGCGAGTAAAATGGTGGTAGCGATTCGGACGGACCTTGCACAAGGCCCTACCACCCGCAAATATTTTTCTTTCTTTCTTTCTAGAATACTAACGCATCGGCAAGGCAATACTTAAGTGTTGGCCGGGGTCTCTTCCCACTAGTTCCATTATCAGTTACGTTCATGGTACAAGTGTCGCAACCGTTTATGAGCGCTCGGCAAAAGTGGTGGCTGACTTATTTGGTTGTCTGGAAGACATCGCTACTAAGCGATAAGACCGCCTATTGTACACTTTGTTATTTGTTTCTGTGTTGTTTTGTACTGATTTATGGTGTTCAATAGTATTGTGTATTGGGGGTGTTTGCACAGGTTTGCGTCAGTCCTTCCGCCAAAGAAACCCGAAAAATGAATTCTGCACATTCAAGGCCACCGCTCATAAACCTTTGCGACACTAATACTACTTTGTATAGTGATAATGGAACTAGCGGGAACAAACCGTGGCCGGTGGTGTTCCATTTTTATTTACCATCTGGTGCCCCATTGCTCACTTGCCACCCTATTGGATAAACAAGTTGCCTCGGGACACAAACAAAGTCGCGGACAACAGCTAGTCATACTTTAATTCTAATAATCCATTTAAAATTTTATCGTAAATTTACCTAATGAAGGTAAACCAAAACAAATTACACATGCTACTTGCTTCATAATTTGATAAATTAAACCCATACATAATATTCATACTTAAACCCATACAATATAATGATAAGAAAACTATATTTACTTAAAGAAACACAATGCCGCTCACGTACCAGGTTGTCAATTTAAGATTGTTTATCAAAGTAAACAATGTTGAGCCTGTTTATAGCTACTGACTGAATTATATCTGTTTACCTTACAATATGGCCAAATTGGCCATGGTAGGGCTTACAAGGCTTTCCGTACAACCTAGCAGCCAGTAACTAATGGCTTAGGCAAGCCCTTATTTAAAAATAAGTAGTTAAATTAAGTGTTAATACAATACCAGATTTTTAAATTTAGTAATTTAACTAGAGAAGCACACAATCATCTAAGGAACAACATAGTAGAATTTCATGGGATCTCTGAACGCATTGCAGTACTAAAAATCAATCTACCCACACACAAAGACGAATGGACAATCGTGCAAGTTTACTCGCCAACTGAACAATCCTCCAAACAAGACATTGAAGACTTTTATCACGAACTTAATGATACACTCGATAAACTAAGGTCGAAAAATCTCGTAGTGATGGGGGATTTTAACGCACAATTAGGCAAAAGACAAGAAGGAGAAGAGATCATACTAGGACAACATACCACAGGAAAAAGAACCAGAAATGGGGAGAAACTCATAAATCTGGCCTACGAGCAGCAACTGATAATTCTAAATACAAAATTCAAAAAGAAACACAATAGACGCTGGACTTGGGTCTCGCCTGATGGGAAGCACAGAAATGAAATTGATTTCATTTTGACAAACCAGGGCAACTTATTTGAGGACTGCAGTGTCCTAGCAACACTTAACTTTAACACTAACCACAGAATGGTTAGAGCAAAACTAAAAATAGACCCTCCAAAGCGCACAAGAAAATTTGTCAGATCTAAACACAAAGACACAAATACTCACGGACCAGCAGTATCAGACATCCAACTAGAAAATGAACTTCAAAGTCTCACCAACGCTTTAACAGAGAGCAATCTAACAGAAGTATACAACAAACTAAGCAACACTCTGGCAAGATGTAAGCTACCTCAAAACAAATACAAAGATATATTAACAGAAGATACAAAGAAACTGATGAGAGAAAGAGCACTGTTGATTGAGACATATCCCAAATCAAAGGAAATAAGAAAGGAAATTGCACAAAAAAGCAAGCTACTGAGAACGAGCATGAAGAAAGATAGACAACAACACAGGCTACAAACTCTTCAAGACCTAATTATACGAACGGGTGGAACAAAAAAAGCCATAAAAATGTTACAGGAAAAAGAAGAATGGATTCCAAAACTGATAGACAATACAGGGCGAGACAAGACGAAAAGGTCTGACATTATCAGCACCGCAACCGAATTCTATAGAGATCTTTATAAGAAACAATCAACAGCTGGTGATATTGATATAGAGATAACGGACACAAGTACAGTACCACCTATATTGCAGAGGGAAATCGAGAAAGCCATACTGACACAGAAAAGAGACAAAGCGCCAGGACCAGAGCACATATGCAATGAGACCTTAATAGAAAATATAGAAGATTATATATTGCCAATCCTATCAAAAATCTTCAACTTGATTCTAAAATTAGAGGAAATCCCTAAACCTTGGACGTTATCTTCTATTAAACTTCTACACAAGAAAGGCAACAAAAACGATATTGATAACTATAGGCCAATAAGCCTTATGTCCAATATATATAAAATCTTCTCTAAAATTATTTTAAACCGTATATCTAAAATTCTGGACGAAAACCAGCCACATGAACAAGCAGGATTTAGAAGTAAATACTCTACAGTCGACCACATTCATGTGGTCCGTCAAGTATTCGAAAAATGCAGAGAATACAACATCAACTTCCACTGTTGCTTTGTTGATTATAGCAAAGCGTTTGACTCCTTAGAACACAATAAAATCTGGGAAGCACTAAGAAACCAGGGAGTGGACCATAAGTACATAAGAATTATTAGGAACATATATACAGGTACAACAGCTAAAGTGAAATTGTAGAGGGAAGGTGAAGAGATAAAAATCCAAAGAGGAGTCAGACAGGGTGACCCATTGTCACCAAAGTTATTCACAGCCGTCCTGGAAGAGGTTTTCCGAAATATTGACTGGACACATAAGGGTATCAATATCAATGGGGAAAATCTCACCCACCTCAGATTCGCGGAAGACATAGTAATCTTTGCCACATCTGCTGAAGAACTTCAGCACATGGTAGAAAACCTCGACATGGCCAGCAGGGAGGTGGGACTCAAGATGAACGCTCAAAAAACAAAAGCCATGACTAACAATAACGCAGGCGAAACAATCTGTATAAACAACAACAGTATTGAATATGTGACAGAATATAACTACCTGGGGCAACTCATCTCCCCTCACGACTCAATGAATAAGGAAATCGATAGAAGGATCGGAAATTCTTGGAAAAGATACTGGTCATTGAAAGAAATAATGAAGAATGACCAAACATGTATGAAGATTAAAAGAAAATTATTCAGCACCTTTTGCGGGTGGTAGGGCCTTGTGCAAGGTCCGTCCGGATCGCTACCACCATCTTACTCGCTAATCCTGCCGCTAAGCAGCAGTGCTTGCACTGCTGTGTTCCGGTGTAGAGAGTAAGACAGCCGGGGAAATTACGGGCACAAGAGGCATTTCATCTAAGTCCTCTAGGTTGGCAACGCATCTGCAAGCCCTCCGGGGTTGCGGGTGTCTATGGGCAGTGGTGATCGCTTACCATCAGGTGACCCACTTGCTCGTTTGCCTTCCTATTCACATAAAAAAAAAAAAAAAAAAAAAAAACCTGTAGCCTGCCAATTTTTACATATGGGTGCCAAACTTGGGCACTGTCTAAGAAAAATTGTGAGAGGCTCAAAGTAAGTCAACGAGCCATGGAACGAAGTATCTTGAAAAAGAGAAGGATGGACAGGATAAGTAACATAGATCTAAGAGATAAAACAAAACTGGCGTATGTAGTGTACAGATTGAAACTCCTCAAGTGGAAATGGGCCGGCCATACAATAAGAGGACCGGACAAGTGGAGCAAGACCATCACCACATGGTGCCCCAGAGGACACAAAAGAAATAGGGGCAGACAAATCAAAAGATGGATGGACGAGATTGCTCAAGTGGCAGGAACAACCTGGACCAGAGTCGCCACAGATAAAATTGAATGGAGGAGACTGGGGGAGGCCTTTGCCAGACGGCACACAGGTTTCTGGGAGTAATGAGTAACCTGATAGAAAGGCTTTAAATAATAATAATAATAATAAAGTAGAGAAGCAAAACAAACAGTTTTTTGTGAAAAATGTACCAATTTTGGAGGAATTTGATACATCAAAACTGTACCGTACAGCTGTGCATTTTCTCAAAAACTACTCATCCAATCTGGATGGGGTTTTTGTTATCCAAT
This sequence comes from Pandemis heparana, assembly GCA_963854515.1. NCBI lineage: Eukaryota > Metazoa > Arthropoda > Insecta > Lepidoptera > Tortricidae > Pandemis > Pandemis heparana. The sequence continues at coordinate 3,620,676 of OY978020.1, read as the reverse complement.
TACATATTTTTGTCTTTTTTTTGTCATTATCCTCTCAGCTTATAAATGAATTGAAATGAAATGAAATGAAATGAAAAGTGGCCTAGTAAGTATTTAGTATTAATGTCCAGCGACACGTCTAACCAAATAAATTGGCATGCAAACATTATCTTATTTTCTAAAGTGGATTTTGTAGTTTGAAATTTGAAATATATTGAGGAAATAATAATACTAAATATAAAAAAAAAAAGACCAGTACAGTTTTTTGATAGTTAGTACAACTTGTCTGCAACCCATCCACAGTTGTAACAATTGTAGGAAGAAATCATTTCAATAATCACCCGCATGACTCAATGCCATGATATAGTGCATGTTTATTCAAAAATTGCTAATACAAATATTCCTTTACCACAGCATTTCCCAACCTTTTTCAGCCACGGACCTCTAGGAAATCAAGCACAGTTTTCACGGACCCCCCTAATAAAATAAACTGCAAAAAAAATCGGATTCGGTATTTATTTTAGTTATTACAGATACAAAATGACGAGACTTATTAACATTTATCCAGAGATGACACCGCAAAACCCCCATACATATACTCGCGGACCACAGGTTGGGAAACATTGCTTTACCACAACAGTACATGAAAAGAGAAATCAATCCATACTTACTCTCTTTATCTGGGTGCACTTGAAGTTGGTAGAGCCATTCAATAATTCTAGATCTTAAGTCCAATGAAATAGATGTAATGGAGCCCAGAATGTCAAGTCCAGCCACTGAGAAATAAGCTATTGTGACCCTGAAATAATCAAAATATCATTTGTAAATATTGTGTAAAATCAATGTTTATAAAATATCATAAATAAATATCATGGGACAAATTACACCAATTGACCCAGTCCCAAACTAAGATAAATACATACAACATCCAAGACTCGGGCACAAACATTTGTATTCATCATACAAATGTCTGCCCCTACCGGGATTCGAACCCGGGACCTCTAAGTTCACAGATAGGGTCACTTACAACTAGGCTATCCGGTCGTCAGTTATTTGTCAGAATCAGATAACTCTGAGAGTGATTATGTCTAAAGCTTGCTACATTGAAAGTCTACACTTTTAGAAGAGGGACTATTTTAAATTGTAATTTAACTTTTAATGGCGAATCTGGTACAGAACTATCCAAGCTAGGCCCTTGTGGGCACCTTGGTTTGACTCTGCCGGCCTTGCTAGAAAAGTTTTAGTCTCTGCTTTTAGAGTTCGTTCCGGACACATCCCTACAAACAAGTTTTTATCTATGATGAGAATCAAACCTTCACCATTGTGTGAGGATTGCTTGAAAATCGATGACTTGTCCCATATGTTGATAGAGTGTGCCCGGAATTCAGACCTAAGAAGCAGAGTTTTAGGGGGTTTTGGCCCCATGCATAACGGCCAGGTGAATTGCTGGCTAGCGGAGCCATTATCAGATAAGGCAATTAGTATGTACCATTTCATTAATTTGTCCCTCAAATAGGGAATTGTGTGGGCACCCATGAGGCTGACATGATCACCTGGAGTGACCAAAGCCTTGTCAAAAATCAGAAAAAAAAAAAAAAAAAAAAAAACTTTTAATGGCAATATTATTATTATATATTCCTGGCATTTGATTATGGTGCCTGTATGTTACTCCAGCACGTGAGACAGCAGCACGAGAGCGCACAAAAGTCGCGTTGCGCGTGAGATAGATTACCCGTCTTTTTCTTTCTGTTCATTTTAAAAAGAGTCGGGTAGTCTACCTCGCGTGCTCTTGTGTTAGCCAGGCAGACTTGTTTTAATACCCGATACCCGATATGGACCTTGATGTCCGAAATAAATGATTTATTTTTTAATCTAACTGTGAGAAAATCAGTATATTGAAAAATCTAAAAACCCATTGCATTGTATATAGCCAATATTCACAATATTTTGTCACCCATGGAAGTTTTACTTCAGTAATCTTTATTGTACAGATTTTTTTCTCATTAGGTACTGTTTTGTTAAAATGACATGTGTAGATTACTACTATGTATGTTTGCATGAAAAAACAGCAATATACATTTACTTTGAGTATGGTCCTCTGGGTTTAAGAACACCTACTTGTAATCTTACTAATATTATAAAATATACAAGATATAATGTAAAAGTATGGATCGCAAAAAAACTTTTCAAGTTAAAAACAATTTTTTACCAAGTTAAGTCCCGAAATACTTTAAATAAACTTGTAACCTTTTACGTTTATGTACCCATTTATACAATATGTAGTAAGATTACAAGTAAGTGTCCTTAAACCACTAGTGTGTTGTATCAAGCTCCCTGCAGGCCTTTTAATACACGAAGCAAGTTCACTAAATACACAAATACAAACAAATAAAAGTTCACCAAGTTTTATATTAATTTTATGTCAACAATTTAATTTGACCTCTGGTGCACAGGCGCAAATTTGTCTTTTTTTATTGCACAATCAACAAGTGTAGGTCACTTGCCATTTGAATGTCAAAGTTGTACATTCACTTTCACCTTGATTAAAATAAAGGACTATCAATAAATTGAAGTGAATGTAGAATAATTAATAAACATACTGATTACTTATTACTGTTTCCTACTTACTTTGAAATAAAAACCTGGTACATAATGGAAAAATTTACAGATTTATCATTTCAAAATAAAAACAGGACTATGTGTGAATACAAATTTACAATGAATTTATTGCAAAATCTGAGGCAAAAAGCTGAAAAATGGAGCATACAATAAATTCTCAAAAAATTCAATAAATAATTTCGTTCTTTTTATACGAGTCAAAATGCATACAGTTCAGATTACGGTTTCCCGATTAAGGGGTTGTAAAATACTGACCTAGTTGTATCATGTGAAGACAGCGACGACGGTAAAATGTCGAGGAACCGCATGAAATATTTTACATGCTGCCTATGAGACATTTCCAGGTTTTCTTGATTACTCATGATGATAACTCTCCGTGAACTACTGATGGTATTTGTGTCAGCGAAACAACCAGTACGGCGTTTGGAATTGTAATGAGTGAAATGTTGTAGGGTGACACTATTACTAATGAATTTAACTCATCACTTTATCAATTTTTAAATATTTTTAATACTTTAATCGCCAATGTCTTTTTTTCTGTCTCTTCCAAGTACAGATGCAGAGAGGGCAGGGAGGGGTGATATAGCTGTCAGATTTCTGGTCCAAACTATACGGATGGAGTTAAATGTGGCGTTCAAAATGAAATTTGACACCACTCAAGAGTTAAGAATCGTTAACTAGTGTGACAAAAAAACTCTAAAATAATAATTCCTACGTTGATATTTATTAAATGATACAATTAAATAGAGAGTTCAAAAAATATAACAAGTTTAAATTTTATACAAAATTTTCGGACCCTGATTATGTGTCACTGTCACCGTGCGAAAAAAGGTAACGACATAACATTGACGTTAGTGACAGATAGAGTTGCGCATGAACCGGTATTTTTCTTGCAAAAAGTGTTTTCTATTAACCGACATTCAAAAAAAAACAGATGGAAATATGTGAAGAAAATAGATTGTATGCGACGAAACTCTTAGTGGTGAAATTGTAAAAAGCAAAGTGATAACATTTCAATGAATAAACAACTTTTGCTGCCGAATGAATTACACAATTTTTCACCTCACTACAGCGAGAATCGAGAGCGAGAAAAATGGTGGATGGAAGAAAAACAGTTGAACTAATCGTAAATCAGTTTTTGTCAAGCAACTAAAATAACCCCTTAGGTCGCATGGTCCGATTGACTAGTCCGATCAATCGGAATACGAATATGTTTTTTCCCTGTTGGCTCGATTGATCAGACTATAAGGACTTCTCAAATCCTGTCAGTCCTACTAAGGGGCTTGTCAAAAATAAAACAAACGCTTTGTGTTATAAATATTATGATTAACTTTACTAAATGTTATACGATCAGATTGAACGCAAGTCATTATATTATCTTTGCCATAAAATAGAAAAATCGAAAATGGTGCATCACTATTAGAAATGTCAATTTATCACTTTTTAATTTCACGACTGTGCTTACAAACCGTACTTGTGCGTGTACACATTATCGGTATTTACAAATAACCGGTAATACTGTATGTTTCAGAGCATCTCTAACCTCTCAACTTGTCTCTGGTTCTTTTTCATGGCTGACGTTCGAAGAACTCAACCGCAGTCATGAAGGTTTTTAGCATTTAATTCATATTTTTACCTATTTAAAAGTCGAAATATAATATTAACGTGATTGTTGACATGTTAAGCTATTAATTAGTTGCAGTTCCTGGTGAACAAGTGTTGTGATTTCCAGGAAAAAATTCGATATCTCTTAGCCGTGTTGTGGAGTGAAACTATTTCATGTGTTGATTATTTGGAAATTTCACTATGACGTCTAAATGAAATTAGTTTGTTAACTTGATGCGTGCCCATAGTAGCTTCCTCTGTTCAGCAGACCTTTATACTTTCAATTCCGGTCAAAAGTGATGTGTTGTTAACCTCAATTTTGTTTTCGTAGTTGAACGTCTCGTACCCGGCAACGGGATGCCAGAAGTTATTCGAGGTTGTGGACGAGCACAAGCTCCGTATATTTTACGAGAAGCGCATGGGCGCAGAGGTAGAGGCTGATCTGCTGGGAGACGAATGGAAGGGCTACGTGCTCCGCGTCGCCGGCGGCAATGACAAGCAAGGGTTCCCCATGAAGCAGGGAGTCCTAACCAACAGTAAGTACCTTCAACATCCTTGATATGCTTTAATATTGTTTGAAATCTTTAAATGAATTAAAATTCAAAATTGAGAATGTTTTGAGGTTAACTTGATATTTTTGTATTGTCTTGAATGAAGCAATGTGGCTAAGCCCGAGTTTATAATTTATTATTTTTAGTCGCCAATATATTTTTTTATTGATATTACGTACCTATATTGATCTGTGAGGCCTAGTAATAAGAAAATTTAAGGTAATGATAGAGTTAAAGAATGGTTTAATGCTTATTCCAGGCCGTGTGCGTCTCCTAATGTCAAAGGGCCACTCCTGCTACAGACCCCGCCGTACTGGTGAGAGGAAACGCAAGTCTGTCCGCGGGTGCATTGTTGATGCTAACCTCTCGGTGTTGGCCCTGGTTATCGTCCGCAAGGGCTCCCAGGTTAGTTTCATGAGATTAAGGGCCTGTTTCACCACCCCTTAACGGTCACTTATATTTATGATGACGTCTCTGTCTGTTTCATAGTAACAAATAGAGACGGTATCATAGATAACTGACAGTTAAGGAGTGGTGAAACAGGGCCTAAGTTTTGTTTATTATTTTAATATAAATTATTCAATATCTCCCTGTTCTTACTGTTTCCCAGATCTCCAAATCTGTGTAATTATATGCGGCAGGGTATATTGTTATTGGTGTTAAACATAGCTCTTGGACTTGCAAAGCTCAATTGCATTACTTTAACACCAGACAAGCTTATCTATTTCAATATGTATACAACAATAAAATACAGAAACAAAGAACAAAGTATGCAATAGGTGGTCTTATCTCTTGGTAGCGATCTCTTCCAGACAACCAATAAGTCAGAGAAATGAGTATATGCATACATGTGTATAGTAGTATGTATACTATATTACCAATTAGGTATTATGTCTTGTAAGACTGATTGACAAAATAAGGTAACTGGTAACCAATTTTAGATTAATTTTTTTAGTGTTATGTTTTCCTAGGTCTCTCTTTTGACTAGGTTAATAGGGTTAAAATTTGCCAAACATGCATTTTATTTTTATGGTACTTTTATGCCACTTTCATAATTATATCAACTACTAAGCATGCTAGTAAAATGTGACAACATTTCTTCTAATAAACTACTATATTACTTTTGTTCTGACTGACGGGAAGATATATCCACATAATAAACAATACAAGTGCCGGCATGTAAGTCTAGCAATGAACGTTCCGTAGGTGCGCAATAGTCGAAAATAAGGTATCACGGGGGAGTGCAGGGGACGCGGGCGGGTTACTCCACGTTAGACACCTGTATCCAGCATTATTATTTATTATTATTATAAGATTGTTTGTCCTTATCTGTGAACGACCCGCCCCGGCTTCGCACGGTATATTATGCATGTATTATATATATAAACCTTCCTCTTGATTCACTCTATCTATTAAAAAAAAACCGCATCAAAATCCGTTGCGTAGTTTTAAAGATTTAAGCATACAAAAGCGACTTTGTTTTATACTATGTATTAAAGGTAAACGTCAAAGTGACAGATAAGAACAAATGATTACTAAGTTAGCAGAAGCCTATAGAGCGTTTATGAATAAGGGGGCAAGTCTTTACGTCTCAGTATATTTTGAACTTGTTGCCTCTAGGAAATTCCCGGCCTGACTGACGGCAACGTGCCCCGCCGTCTCGGACCCAAGCGTGCGTCCAAGATCCGCAAGCTGTTCAACCTCAGCAAGGAGGATGATGTTCGACGGTATGTCGTCAAGCGCGTCCTGCCTCCCAAGGAGGGCAAGGAGAACGCCAAGCCCAGATCAAAGGTATGTGAAGTGTTTAAATATTATTGGGAAGTGGGATGTTATCCATAAAGTATGTCATAAGTATTACATGAATTTTTGACCCCTCACGAAATTTAGGACCCAATGTCACACTTCGTCGACCCCCCCCCCCCCCCCCCCCCCCTAACTTTGGCACTCGTCAGGAGCCAACTGATGTTGCATTGAATTTAATATTGATTCAGATGATGACTTGAATATTATAATTAAAATTTGAAGAATTCATCCTTTGGAACCTCTTTAAAAGCCTTAACAAAACTTTTTTAGAATTCCCTGATTAAATATTGTTTGTTATTAAACTATAGTAGCAAGCAGCAGCATCAGGGAATAATATACCGGCACCGAGCAGAAGACTCAGGTTATATTGCCTGTCTACTTTTACAGTGTGCTGAACATTTCACCAAATTTATTGTATTTTCTGACTTTTCTACTGTCTCATCCAATGCTCAATATCATTGGCCCGAACAAACGCAAGCTTTCTGTCTCAAATACGCTTAACACTTAGGTGTTACGGAGGCTGAAGACTACTATCTAAGATCTACTATTGGGTTACCACTCTCAACGTGAAACTATCCCGAGTTATCCGTGTGTGCAACTATGATTGGGCATTTATAGCAAGACATTGATAATGATAACATTGATAACCTTAAAAATAAAAATTATTATCTATCTATGTTATTTTAAATTTCAGGCCCCCAAAATCCAGAGACTAGTGACCCCCGCAGTGCTGCAACGCAGACGCCACAGGCTGGCTCTCAAGAAGAAGCGCCTGGTCAAGCGCAAGGCCTCGGAGGCTGACTACGCCAAACTGCTCGCTCAGAGGAAGAAGGAATCCAAGGTTTGTACTACTCTAAATAGCTGGGTTCTTGCAAAGCAAAGGAAACTGATTTTGGTGCTGCTAAATGCTGAGCCAAACAATATTCTGTCCCATGCCATCATGCATGTCCCACAGTCATTGCCTCAATCAGCACCAAGATTTAAGTGTTTTGTTAGTTGGTCATTTTGTGTTTGTTGGAGTTAATGAATTTGTTTAAATCAGTGTATCACAATAAATTTCTTTCCTTGTATGTTCAAGACATGGATAAAAATGATATTTTCAACTTTACTTCTTATAGACCAAACCCTAGAGGGAACAGCTAAACAATGAATTTCGAAAATGGATATTGTGATGTGATATTGTAGGTTAATGATATTTCTTAAACTTTATGTGCGTAACAGCTGATGTCATACGTCCATGAGCTTATTTATGGTGTTCACATTCAGCTGTAAGAGTGAGTGCTATTTCTTACCCCTTGGCTTATTGTCAATATAAGCTAAGATATTAAAATAGCCACAAATATATTGGCAACTTTCTAGAGAAGCACTTATCAAAATCTAATGTCCGTTTGTTGAAATGGGACGATTGTGTTCCTACTGTGTTCGACCATTATGTATACAGTGTGTAAATTTCATGTTTGTAAATTTTGATAACTGCTATTGCAGGTCCTAAAAAACACATTTGTTTTAAAAATAATGGACGCAATATACAGTCAGCTGCAGAGAAAATGGACAGGCAGTATGGTTACCAGAGGGGGGGTAATCTATCTTTCATTGGTTACTTGGTTTCATCTAACTAATATTATAAATGAGAAAGTATGGATGGATGGATGGATGGATGGATGTTTGTTTGTTACTCAATCACGCTAGAACGGCCCAACAGATCTGGATGGAATTCGGCACATAGATAGAGAAAAGTCTGGAATAGCACATAGGCTACTTTTTATCCCGGAAAATTGCGTAGTTCCCGCGGGATAGCGATAAACGAATTCTTTGGAGACAAAGTCGCTGGCAACAGCTAGTATGTCTATATATTCATTTGTTTTCCTGGCTGATAGTATATGATTTGTTAAGAGGGTGCATCCGTGCTGAGCTCGCAACGTCGCATTTTTGGTGATTTCTTGCGATTGTTTCACAGAAATTGAATGAAAGTATCAAATATCCGTCTGTAGTGCACTCCGTTTTTAGTGTATTAATGTGTCTAATGCAATAATTCATCGTGATGGACTTTTATTTTCTTATTAAACGAGATATAGTACTTTATCCCTTTAATACGAAAATAAAAGTCCATCACCATTAATCATTGCATTGGACACATTAATACACTAAAAACGAAGTGCACTACAGATGGATATTTGATACTTTCATTCAATTTCTGTGAAATAATCGCAAAAAATCACCAATAATGCGACGTTGTGAACTCAGCACGGATGCACCCTCTTAAGTCCTACTAATATGGATGGTATACATTGCTCTTCAACCCTTCATTAAATACCTACCTTGAATGATTCATACAGTCGGAAACTGTGACTGGGTAAAATATACGCCAGTATGAAGTTTACACGCTGTTTAGTTTATAGCGAAAGTTTCGGGTCGAGAAATATTTTAGTGCTTTTTGGGAAAGATATAAACTATGCTGTTGAAGCCCAATTTTGCCGTTCACTGTTTTCTTGAGCACAAGATGAGGCTAATTTTATCGTTTACTTTAAATTGTACTTAATTATCTCCATTTTTATTTGTGCAGGTTCGTCGCCAAGAAGAACTCCGGCGCAGGCGCTCGGCTTCGATGCGCGAATCAAAGAGCTCCGATAAGAGTGCTCCACAAAAGTGATCAGCTCATAAGAAATAAAAAAAATGTAAAACTTTAAACCTTGGGCTTTTATTGCGAGCATAGTAAAGAACACGTCATCAACCCTGATTTTACAGTGAGTAATGTTCTTTTTTAACACATTGGCTGCTATAAGCATCAAGGCTATAGGGCGTGGTCCATCTAATTTGATCCACCCGGAAAAAGTGCTGTCATTATTTCGAACCACTGATTATTATTTTAATACAAAAATAGGTAGGTTAGGTTAGTTTGGTATCTTCAAAATAACCAGAAAAAGTAGTATATTGCCCATGGTCCAACGTATTTGTCCTACTAGTTACTACCTGTAATTGTAAAATATCGAAATACAGTAATAAGTTGGTTAGGTTTGTTAGGCCTCTTCAGTTGCACGAAGGGCGAAATACCAGTAGGTAGGACGAACTGTACTAGGAACACGGGCAACAGAGGCAACATAGTAGTGCTGAGATTTGAGAAATTAAGTAAACCACTAGAACCCTGCTTGGGCTCCCCAATTCCTGGGCTAGCTAACTAACCTAACCTACCTATTATACCCATAGCTTACTACAGCACTACGGTGGTATGGGTTCAGTCCGACCCTACCCCCAGGGGTAGTACCAGGGCTCCTTTTGACCCACGGCACAACTACGCCGCCCAACTGGTTGAGCCGTTGGTAATTTAAATTCCCCGTGGCATTGCGGGGACGGCGCGCGGACCTCTGGTGGGTTTCCCGCGAACGCCCCGCCGCTTGACTCTGACATCGCGTACTGTCGGCGTTGACCGCTAGCCGCCAACCAGTCGCCGGCTCGCGGTTATGTCTGCGACAACCTTTACAGGTGTAGTGCAAAATGATTTTCCATGACATTTCGTTAAATTTTATCCGGTTTTCAACTTTAGTGACGTGTTGTTAATGTCGCGTATACAATGCAACTGTCAGATTAAATTGTTTTATAAATAAGAACCTTATTCAAATGTCGTTAAAGTTGAAAACCGCATAGGGATTCAACGAAATGTCGTGGAAAATAATTTCGCACATCTAAAAATCTCCGAAAATAAATAAAGCAAACTGTTTCCAATCAACGAAAACACTTGAAACACGTCAAAAACAAATAAAACTGCAAACTATTTCACCGAAATAATTAAATAATTTAGTAGTAAATTTATTGTATAGATACTAAAATTACAGTTGTAAAAAAGCGTAATGAAAAATACGCCGATTTGTTTCTCGTTCACTCTAGTATCGCCAAAACCATGCACAATTTTTTCTAAAATATTTGTATAGACTTGCCTACTAGAATTTTCACATTTCATGGAATAATTTAAATTTTTTTTTAATCTTTACAATTTTTGACGGGTGATTTCAGGAGACCCAGACCTACATAACGCGCCATGAGTCTCAGGTAAGAAGGATTTAATTTCTTCCTCTTTTCCAGAAGAGCTTTAAGAAATTTTTCGGAGGTCTCGTCGAACGGCTTTTGGTAGTCAGACGCCTGAAAACGGTTTTATAGAAGTTAAAATTATAATTACCTAAGTAAGTATTATGATTAAGCTTTGGTGGACTAGGCAAAAGCAAATATAAATAAACCTTACAGTGGTTTTCGCTATCCAATACAATTCCTCCAAGAGATTATCATTGTAATTCACATGTTCGCTTAAATATAGAGCTCCATCATGCTGAAAAAAACATAAGTAATTTTGCACGTTTTTCGTTGCTCTGTTTACTCTCACTTGCCCTAGGTTTACAATAAATAAACTTACCTCTGTCAATTTATTGAACTTCTCTCTCTCAATAACCTCTATTTCCATATCTAATTCACTTGCCCGAGTGATTCGATTCACAGCTATGCCTTGCAAGATAACTGGTCTAAATCGCACCAGATTGGAGGTATCTTTTTTGTTGGCCAGTAATAAAACCATCAAGGCTTGTCTCGGGGTGATATCAGTGATCCAACTTTTCATCTGAAAAATGAATCAAATTGTGATAGGTACTTAGTAGATTACTTAGTCTCATTCGTTTTTTTTTTCAATCTTATTCCGCCTCATTCCGTATCATCGTAATTTTATTCGCTGTACCTGTTTTAAAACTACGATACCTATTTAAAGGTTGCATTGGTACCTCGATTACAGACGCTAAGATTTTTCTTCCGCTGTATCCGTCCATAACACTGGATAGAAGTTTTAAAGTGCCCAAAGCTTGGAAGAAATCTTCTAAATTTGTTATTCTGTTTAAAGGCGTACTCATTCTCTCAGCAGAGATGTGCGACGTGGATTTACATTTCTTGTAAAGTCTCACGAACTTCCTCTTCCTATGTTTATTGGAAATAATCGTAGTAGACGACGCGTTATCATTCTGATTTTTCTTTGCTCTGGTCTTGTTTTCATCGTCATTTTTAATGTATTTAATACACGAACTGGAGCCAAGAGTTGTGCTTTTGACTGCCAAAAATTTCGCAAGAGCGTTGTAGATTGTGTCAATTTTTAAATTATTTGCGTTAATGGACACAGTGTTACTAATTCCTTGCACATTCATATTAAGAATGATATTATTGCTAAATATTTTCAATATTAATGAGGGTAGACGCATGGAATCAAATGGCAATATGGAATTAGGCATCCCTTGTGACATAAAATTCATAAAGTTCTTCAGTATAGATTGAGGCAGTGAGATTGAGGTAACACCGGGTAGTAGAGGTAACAAAACACTGCACGCGTAACTTGTTTGAGAGACCAAAATCATTTGGTCGTTGTTTTGTGGGTGAAATATTGATATAGCTTTTGTCTTGGTAGGCAAAGGCACTAAATCAGTGCACAAATTAATTGTTTCTGGCGTTAGAATCTTTTGTGTAGTTAATTTGGTAAGTTTTAATGGTAACGGAGAAGCCGGATGCATGTCTAGATAATCATGATAGTTTGTCAGCAGTTGCGGAAGCAATTCCTTTGCTACTGCTCGCTTTGCTTTCATAATTGAAGAGAAACATTTTTTCTTGGAACACTCGGGTTTTACTAAGTGAGATTGCGGTCTTTTTAAGAATTGCCCATTAGCCAGTAATCTTAGCGTCGTCGTCATTCTAATATGAGGCAAAAGAGAAAGTTTCTTAGTACTTGGTGCTTCGGTAGGCAATTCAGATATAGTTGATAGACAGGGGTTCACATTCACAATATCTTTCTGTGTTGATGGTAAAACTAATTTCGAATCTGAATTTTGTAGTTTGCTGAGAACTTTCGGAATTATAGTACAAATTTCTGCAGGAAGCATAGCATTAATGATCCTAGCTTTACATTTGAATACTCTAGTTTTGCTCTCGGTTACTGTAAGAGGTATGCAAGACATTGAGCGTTTAATATTTCCCAGGACTGATTCAGATTCCAAGGGAAGTGTCACATCAAATTGGAACATCATATTTGTAACGCAATGTTTCACTGATATTTGATTTCTGGTCATGGATTTTATTTCGAGCTGCGGTAAATCACTATCAAATCCTGGCAGATATTCAAGAGTTTCTTTTTTCCTTTGTATAGTGATTTTAGGTGTTAAATCCCCACAACTATCAAACGTATTATGTACAGGTGCTACCGTCTGAATGGATACCTCTTTGGAGTCTGTAAAATAATAGTAGATCATTGATGTGCCCATTTTCTATGATATCGATGTCAAACTATCTATACATATAATATTCTAACATTAAAACTTACCATTATGTTCGTTTCGGCTTGAATCCTGGGTTACGTTGTTATAGTACGTGCCGGCTTTAATCTTCTTGATTACATTTTCTACGAAATCGTTGGCCCACTTCGCTTTACCCCATAGATGTTTTGAAGGCATTAACAGTTTTCCAGGTGCTGTTGGAACCTGTACTACATTTGTATTTTGTTGATTTGTTGTCGACTTGAGGGAAGGCTCAAACTTGTTATCTTCATTAACTTTTCTAAGCCTGGTTACAGGTTTCTTAGTTTTATTTATGATAACATCGCCCTGACCACTATTGACAACGCTTTGATCAGATTTCTTTTTGTATAATAGCTTCAACATCTTGTCTTTGAATTGTCGGATTGGTTTTGATTTTGATGCTTTAGGAGCTTCAACTTTGCTTTGTTGATTTATATTTATTTCATTAATTTCTTTCTTTTTGTTGGTAGATATTTTTTTATCTTCGGTAACAGGTTTTTTGTCTTTGAAAGCATGCTTGTTAAGATACAAGTAATTTCTTGGTTTTCTAGTGCTTGAGCAGCTGCTATAACGTGTTTTGGCAGAACTCCTTGCATCATCAACTTCACCTTCGACTTCCAGTTGGTTTTTGTCTTTGTACGACCAACTAAGCATGAATGGCCAGATTTGTTGATCAAGCCCGTTGAACTGCGGATGATCATATGGTTCTACTTCGATCGTTGCACTGAGCTGTTCTTTCCCCGAAATTATTAATGGAAATTTTATACTAGCAAGTCGCCTACGAATCTCAGTTTGGGTTAATTTGGGCATCCTGACGCTGCTAGGCATTGTCGTCACTAGACGAGGTTTTCTCACGGGGGACTCGCATCTATTCGATACTGCTAATTCTAGCCCTTTACTGGGCACAATTCTCGTAGTTCCACACATTTTCGGATACGATACCGGAATCGAAGATGTTTTAGGTTTATCCTTATCTGCAAAGTTTAAGGCGTCATTATTGTGTTAATCTGAATACTTACATATTTAGCATGGTCTATTTCACCTAATTCAAAACCAGTTTACCTTTTTGGCTAGGGATGTAGTTCTTAGATTCAGTGCGGGAAGGAGCCATAGACCCTATATCCGTAGTAATGTACGATGAATCTCTAAAGCAGTCATCATCGTTGTATAAAGAACCATCCAAGTCGATGGAAGTATGCGATTTTCGAAGAACATTACTTAATACAAGCGAGTCATTGTTATCACAACATGTTTTAGACATGGAGAAATTTTTGACAGGCTGGCTAGCTTCACGATTTGGTGAACACATAGCTTTCAAATTATTATGTGTTTTGATCTTTCGGGTTTTATTTTTTACATGTTTTTCTCCCATGTATCGGCTTTTAGGCATTCGTGATTTTATCTCCTTTTTTTCTATTTTTCTGCATGTCCCGTTTATCTCACTTTCATTGTCGATAACAGTTATCCGATCTATAATTGTTGATTGAGAAAAACTGGATCTTGATTTACTGTCAACATCAATACTTGATATATAAGCGTATTGTTCGGTCCGACATGTCTCGAAAACGCTGAAAAGTCAATTGGAATAGATTAGAATACTACATACCTACTTACGAAAATTTTCATTGGCGGCAGTTAGGATTGGTACCTAACGCGGGACTAGCGACCTATGTATATATAATAGTGATACAAACCTTTGTCCTTTTCGTTTCCCTTTCTTGCCAATCTTCTTCCTCGGCGATAATACTATGCTATCTGCAGACATGGGAGGCGATGGGTTGAATTGAAATCTATTAATATTCCTTAACACAGCCCAGACGTCATGAGGCTGCACATCCTCATTGTTTATTCTCAAATTATATGAATGTTTACCCTTCTTTTTACAGTCACCTTTGAAGTTCTTTATGATGTCAGTAGAACTACAATCCAAATCAATATTCACTTGAGAACAATACTTAGCGTCCCTATCGTAAAATTCATAATTATTATTCCGCCGTGTAATCTTCTTGTTCTGTAACGATAGTCTTTTCTTTGGTTTGTCTACTTTTGCCTTCAAATATTCAGAGTCGTTCATGTCGCTAACCGTGCACGACTGAGGTAGCACGCTGGGTTCATTCGGTAGGGTAAGAACGGATTTTTTGTTCTTTTTACTTTTCTTCTTTAACTTGAACTCGTCCGAGTTTGCTTTATAGATCTTTGCAGCTAAAGGAAAAGAGGACACGAATTTTGTCTTTTTGTACAGGTTTTTCTCTGTCAGGTGCGATAGTAGTTTTACTTTGTCGCCACTGTGATATGGATTTCGGGCCATGTTCTTGGACTTTTGCCGCCGACATCCCGCGCTGGTGATGCTGCCATTGCCGGTAAAATTGAACTGCATGAGACATTGCGCTACGTTGCTCCCTTTAGAACTTGTAGAATAAACAGAATTGAATTGTTGTTTTTCATTACCGAATTCAATTGATTTTATTGCCATTTGTGTGAATTGAACTCGAGTGCGTCAAAAGCCGTCTGTGAAAATAGAAAGGCAAATGGAAGAATAAACAAAACTTCTGGCGCTGACTTGGTTTCTATGATAAATACAAATGAAATGTGATTGTTATTGATTTTTACACCTGAAAGAAAAAATATGAAATATAAACTTGCATTTTTTCTAAGTAGGTACCTATAGGTAGTTAACTAACTACTTAAATACTACTTATTGAAATTTATAAATACATACGCTATAAATAATCGACAAAGAAAAAAACGCAACGCAAGGCATGGCATGGTCGAGTTGCATACCTGTGCGTCTATTCTAAATCTAAAGATAGATATAGGTATAGGTGGTGAAACCTTAAGTACCTAAATGATCTGTGTGAGTACTTAATGTGTGTGAATAGACAAATTGACGTTCCAAATTCCTTATCACTACATAGTATAAAACAAAGTCGCTTTCTCTGTCCCTGTGTGCTTAAATCTTCAAAACTACGCAACGGATTTTGATGCGGTTTTTTTTAATAGATAGATAAGAGTGAATCAAGAGGAAGGTTTATATGTATAATACATGCATAATATGCTAGTATTTATTATAAGTAGATAAAGTAAAAGTACTCACAATTGAGACTAATAATATGTTAATAAAAAAATCATTTTAAATTAAAGCTTTTTTGCTGATTGTACTTTTTGTTGACTGTACTTGCATTGTCATCCGGCCTGCAGAGTACATAATTATGTGGACCAATTTTCTAGTCAATCAGACCAACTGTTGAAGACCAGAATTCTACTAGGTACTAATTATACTACTTACCAGATTATTGTATTGTTACCTGACTTACACAAGTAGTTATGCAAAATTAAAGATATCTTCAAAATTGAGTCGCAAGTATCCACCCAGCAAACATACATACATACGTTGCAAGTTAATATAAAGTTGACTGAAAAATTACTTAAAGGTGGAAACACATTGTTAACACGCGACGCGACCCGACGCAAACATACATACATACATACGTTTCAAGTTAATATAAAGTTGACTGAAAAATGACTTAAAGGTGGAACCACACTGAACATCCGACGCGACGCCATGCGCATACATTCGTTGCATCGGGTCGCGTCGCGTGTTAATAATGTGTTTCCACCTTTAGTCTCATATCAATTCTGTACACTACTAAACTTACCTACCTACATACAACAGGTCATTAACTTAAGTAAGTCTTTTACCTGCACTTTTTAGCTGCGGGTGTCCATCTTTACTTTTACATAAATAGAGATGAAAGAACGTGATAATTATTAGTGGTACTTACTTACATTCACAGTAATTTGGATTACTTTGCCCAAAAAGTTAACAGAATCCCTACATGAAAATAAACTTATAATACAGTTATATTTTCTTTTGTAAGAAATATCTCAAAAAATCTTGTTACTCGAGTATCGACATTCCTCCATTATAAAAATCAAAGAATGTTTAAAAACTTCATTTATAGCTACTTATTCTAAATATATGATTAAATTTAAATCTAAACTGCCAGTTATCTATTTACTGTCTACCCATTTAACAAACTCTGTCCGCGTGTTTTTAGGTAACTGAAACAGTCTAAATCCATTTGGGCGTTATTCAAAAATCTTTTAACTCGTCGGTTTTTTTTAATAAATAAAGTAAGTAATTTGATATTGTAGATATAGTTTGTTACTACATTATTGCAAGAACAGAAGCAAAATAAATAATTACTCACCATCAGATGAGCCGTTTGCTAGCCTAATCATCTATTCATATTACAAAAAAAACCGAGCAAAAAAAAAAAAATATATGTCAATGTCAACACGACACGGTTTGGTCCTGTCAGTGTCAAGTCAAAATTTGTTTGACGTTTGACGGATCGTAAGCACAAAACGTAGGTAGCTACTGCATTTTGAAAAATAAGTTATTATTTATTTTATTCTAACACTGTTATTTGTTCAGCACAATGACTTCAATAAGTGAAAAGGGTGAAATCATTCAGTATGTCCCATTTATATCTTTCGTTCATCCATCATTCTGGCACTCGCTTACCGAAATGAAATTGGAAGTCGACAAACTAAATGAAACTGTAAAGCAAATTAATGGGCGATTTACTTATCGCAATGACATCGGGACGGTATTCGAAGTCGATGGCACTTCGTTCAACAAGTTTGTATCTATTAGTATTGTCATTAGTGCTTCAGCATGATGAAAATGAGTTTACATAATAAAACAACAATATGTTTTTGTGATGTCTTAGGTCCCCCGACACTGAACAATTCTATCAAAATGTAACTGGAACTATAATGAACAAGAACACAATTGAAGATTTTAAAGACACAGACAAGGCTGGCTTATTGAACTGTGTTGGTCAAGCAATATGGGAAAACATTAAGACAAAATCATGGATAACAAAACCTGGTGTTTTGTTAAATTTTATAATATTATCCTTTGCTGTAAGTTTTTATACAAAAAGTGACAGGAAGAAGACGGCCTTTGCCCAGCAGTAGACACTGTACAGACGTTAAAAGTGGATCTTTTCTACTTTCATTTATCTTTTGTCTGCCAAATGTCTTTCATTCAATGCATTCTATTGTGTGATAGGTCAAGAATATGATAAATTTCTCATACAAAACTGTGAACAGAAAGATACTATATTTCTCATTTTCAATAAATACCATATTAATTTTATTAGGTGCCATTTTTCTCATTTCCACTATGGGCACTAATTTTGGCTATTGATTTTCTATTGTATTGGATTGTAGATACTTCTGATGCTTGATGAGTGGTTAAATTGGTTTTATTGGCACCTCTCGTTTGCAGGATTTAAAGAAATTTCATTACTACTACTGGTTTGCCTTCCCCGCACCGAGCCAGCCCACTGTGTACCTCAAGGAGGCAAGCAGCTGTATAACAGCACACTTCAACACGAACCAACTCAAAGATGTTGCACTAGCTTACAAAAACTTTGATCTCTCTCAGAAAAATTTCTTCATAATACTCATAGAAAATGATAATGTTGTATTGAAAACTTTGGCTGATGTTCTAGATTCCAAGTTACCTGTACAAAGTTCATTTGGTGTTGATTTATCGAATGTTTACTTTGTGTTTGCGGATCCCAGTAATGGTCCGAATCCAGGGTGGGCCCTGAGGCTGTTTCTAGCTGCTCTGCTGGATCACAGTCCAATCTTGGGCCAAAGTGATATCAAAGTTATAGGTTTGCGATGTCATGTCAATGGTGATGTTGATGGGAGTCTGGTGTTCACTGTGACTACACCAGAGGTACGATATTGGCAAAAAAGAAATGGAAGGAAATAGGAAATGGAATAAATCTTTTTGTCTTTTCAATCTACCCATTTTTGTTTGGCTGCTTATATATACAAGCTATATACTTCTATCCTGCGCGCCCCTGGCTTTGTAGGTAGTGCATACAAATTATGGTGCACCACCCTACCACTGCCTACCTTGACATTGGGCACCCACTGTACGCTACTGATTCTATCTAGCATATTTATACTTATTATGCTCAGGGCTATTGTAATTATTAACTTTATAATTTTCAGAATGTTCAAGCAACAGAGAGTGTGGGCTGGGTGGGATGGGAGAGGAATGACCGAGGCAATTTTGGTCCCCGATTAGCCAACATGTCTGCCTCCATGGACCCTATCAAGTAAAACCTTTGCTAACTATTACTAACCAATTGGCATACTTGTAATGTATTTGTAAAGGTTATTATAATGCCTAATTGATTACAAAAAATATTTGTTTTAACCAACAAAGTATGAAACTCCCGAGCGACAGACAAAATTGCAAGCACCACTTGGTTTCTTACAAAACTTCTTTCTTCATCAGACTAGCAGAAGCATCTTCAGACCTTAACATAAAGCTGATGAAATGGCGTCTAGTGCCAGATATTGACGTGGAGGTGATGAAAACCACCAAGTGTCTGCTTCTAGGAGCCGGGACGCTAGGCTGCCACGTGGCAAGGGACTTACTGGTCATTACCTTTTTATTAATTACTAGCTTCTGCCCGCGACTTCGTCTGCGTAGAATTAGCAATTGACATGTTTATGGCTATCCCCCGGGAACTGCAATTTTCCGAGATAAAAAGTAGCCTATGTTTCAATCTAGGGTAACAGCTATCTTTGTTCCAAATTTTATCCAAATCCGTCCAATGGTTTTAGCGTGAAGAAGGAACAAACATACACACTCACTCACTCACTCACATCGTCACATCGTCACAAACTTTCGCATTTATAATATTAGTAGGATTTTTTTATTGTATTAAAAAACCAAGTACTATACTGAGCAGTTTACTTCGGGAGGCTCCTGTCTTTATCATTGAACACTGTTGAACAAATTTGAACTTATTGCATTGAAATTGGTTGAATTCTTCTTTGCCAGGCGTGGGGCTTCCGCGACATAACATTCGTGGACAATGGCAAGGTGTCATACTCGAACCCGACGCGGCAGGTGTTGTTTACGCACGCAGACTGCGCGGGAAGCCGGCCAAAGGCCACGGCCGCCGCTGATAACCTCAAGCTGATACTGCCCACTGTAGTAAGTGCCTCAGGCTGGTACTGCCCACTGTTTTAAGTGCCTCAGTCACTGCCCACTGTTGTAAGTGCCTCAGGTTGATACTCCCACTTTAGTAAGTGTATCAGGCTAGTACTGCCCACTTTTGTAAGTGTATTAGGCTGGTACTGCCCACTGTTTTAAGTGCCTCAGTCACTAACCACTGTTTTAAGTGCCTCAGTCACTAACCACTGTTGTAAGTGCCTCAGGCTGGTATTGCCCACTGTTTTAAATGCCTCAGTCACTAACCACTGTTGTAAGTGCCTCAGTCGCTACCACTGTTGTAAGTGCCTCAGGCTGATACTGCCCACTTTTGTAAGTGTATCAGGCTGGTACTGCCCACTGTTTTAAGTGCCTTAGTAACTGCCCACTGTTGTAAGTGCATCATACTGATACTGTCCACTTTTGTAAGTGTGTCAGGCTAGTTCTGCCCACTGTTCTAAGTGCCTTAGTAACTGCCCACTGTGGTAAGTGCATCAGGCTGGTACTACCCACTGTTGTAAGTGCTTCAGGCACTGCATACTATTACAAGCTATAGCTCCGACCATTTTCTACTGTTTGCTCTCGTTTATCGTATTCATTATGTCTATCGTATCATGGTAATCGAGCAACTCTGATGTTTGTATTCATGTGGCAGAATAGCGAGGGCTTCGCGCTCCACATTCCGATGCCCGGTCACCCCGTGGGCGAGTCCCTGAGGCCCGAGGCGGAGGCTAACATCTTGCGGCTGACTGAGCTGATCTCCACGCACGACGCAGTGTTCCTGCTGTTAGACACGAGGGAAGCGAGATGGCTGCCGACGCTCATTGCTGCTCATTATGGAAAGGTACTTATTAATACAAGACTCTTACTACTAGGATACTTATTATTAGGTTATTATTTGTACAATAAAGCATTACTAACTTATTTCCTTACTTAATTGGTGTAAGTAATTGCTTTATTGCACAAATATAAAGAAACAGATACAGGCCTACAATGATTGAAAAAAAGACAACCTTTCCCTATAAGGGATCTCTACCAGCAGGCTTATTACGTAACTCGCTCGCGATCGTAATCGTGTTCATTTTGACAGTTCATGTATGGGCTGACAATTGGCATCGGAATCAGCTAGCTGTCACATTCATACAAGAACTGTCAAAATGAACACGACGGCGATTACGAGCGAGTTACGTAATAAGCTAGCAGTTTTTGTTGTTTATGTGGCTGGTGCATAAGAGACTTAGTACAGTCACATACATAACTAATCATAAGTTTTCTATAACAAACGTTTTCACATTAAAATACGTAGGTATCATTATTTTCTGTTCCTCGAAGGTTCGAAACAGATGAAACAACCGACATTTATGTTTTTTCTTCGATTTCAAAACAATAGACATAGAGCTTTTGTTATTTAAGATTACAATTTTATTATATGTATAGATGTTCGAACTTTTCTACACGTGCATTTCGAATTGTCAATTGCCTCTGTCAATTATAGATTTGGATAAATAGAGGCCAGGTAGGTAAGGTAACCCATTTATTTGCGCGTTGGCCTTGTAGTATAAAAACCAGATTTGCCACCTGCTTTTCAACAAGATATAGGGAAAACATACGGGTCACCCGATGGAAAGCATCCACCGCCGCCCAATGGACACTCATAAAATGGAGGGGTTAATTTTGCCCTTTTTTATATGAATAGGAAGGCAAACAAGTGGGTCACCTGATGGTAAGTGATCACCACTGCCCATAGACACCCGCAACCCCGGAGGGATCGCAGATGCGTTGCCAACCTAGAGGGCTACGATGAAATGCCTCTTGTGCTCAAAATTTCCCCGGCTGCCTTACTCTCCCCACCGGAACACAGCAGTGCAAGCACTGCTGCTTAGCAGCAGGATTAGCGAGTAAGATGGTGGTAGCGATCCGGACGGACCTTGCACAAGGCCCTACCACCCGCGACATTAAAGAGCTCGATTCGTTTCCAGATAGTAATAAACGCTGCGCTGGGCTTCGACAGCTACCTGGTGATGCGGCACGGAGCACCCTCGGGCTCCGCGCCCGCGCCGGCGACCGCGCCCGCGAGCCTGCCGGGCGCCGCGCTCGGCTGCTACTTCTGCAATGACGTCACTGCGCCAGGGAATGTAAGCATGTTACGGTTCTACAATACGCGCTGGCGTGTTCGCAAAATCTATAGTTTCCCTATAGATAGTTCTAATCTAAAAATGCCATAATATCGATAGTTCGATCTCTTATTTAATTTAAAGCAATACTATCAATAGTAACGATAGTGTCAGTTTAAAAAAAAAGGCATGTAAATGCCCTTGGCATCATCAATAGTTTATTCAACGTCATGGATAAAATACTATCGAGGGGCAATACCGGTCGCACGGCAGTCGGGGCAATTTCGGCTGTTCTAAAAATTGCCCCTGCTTGCCTATACACATCACAATTAAAGAGGCAATACTGGCCCCGCTTCCAATATTGCCCCTGCGGCAGGTGTGTGAGTAGGTAGCCGGCTTAAGCGGCGGTGTGGTCGCACCTTAAAACAGTCGCTTTCCGCTGTCTGTCTGTCTGTCCCTATGTATATATTTAAAACTACGCAACGGGTCTGAGCTGTGTAATACTTGTTGCAGTCGCTGAAAGACCGGACTCTGGACCAGCAGTGCACGGTCACGAGGCCCGGGGCGGCGGCCATCGCCGGCGCTCTTGCCGTTGAGATACTTGTCGGCTTATTGCAACATCCCTTGAGGTATAGCTAACTCGTTATTACACATTAAACACACCCCCTTGTAAAAAAAGCGACGGGTAGCACTCCGGGAGTGCCGGCAGAAGTGAAAACAGCAGCTTAGATTAGATTTTAATGTTGTCTCCATGACGCTCAAGACGCGTACCGTACTGGCCGCTTACAAAAAAAAAACTTACGTATTATCTATATTGACAGATCTCTAACAATGTGCTTATGCCCTAGTACTTTTGCTCCACGACTCAACAAAAAAACACTTCAAAAATCGAACGCGATTCATCCGTATTTCAAAATAAGCTCTTAGAGGATCTGATATCCTGGTACTTAAACTTTCCCTCCGTCTTACGCCTGACGCGAGTTTAACATTTTTTACCCATCCCAAAAAGTGCTTAACGCCGCTAAAGAAGTTTTTTTTCACTTCAAAAACGGGCACCCATGGTTTTTGTATTTTATGTGCATAAAAGCTTGCTTTTTGAGCTTTTAATGCCTAACCCCCTTATTCATAAACGCACTATAGGCCTCTGTTAACTTAGTAATCGTTTGTCCTTATCTGTCACTTTGACATTTACCTTTCACAGATAAGGACAAACGATTACTAACTTAGCAGAGGCCTATAGTGCGTTTATGAATAAGGGGGTAAAAATCTGAAAAACCATAGGTGGTGTAATTACAGTCCGAGCTTTTAGATGCCATTGGGGTTTGTCTTGCTGTCTCACTCACTCATGGGGCGGATGGTACCCGAAACTTGGACTGTACTTGATTTAATTCCGAGTGGTATAGGTTAATTCACCAAAGTTGGTACGAATGGATTGAATGAGGGAATGAAGTATCTATGTCTTACCTATTTGAATACACTTCATACACGTATGAATGTGACAGGCTTAAGTCATTTATGAGTGACAATCGCGAATGCTTAAAACATACAGATTATCAAAAAATGTTGGACATGCGGGTGGTAGGGCCTTGTGCAAGGTCCGTCCGAATCGCTACCACCATCTTACTCGCTAATCCTGCCGCTAAGCAGCAGTGCTTGCACTGCTGTGTTCCGGTGTGGAGAGTAAGACAGCCAGGGAAATTACGGGCACAAGAGGCATTTCATCTAAGTCCTCTAGGTTGGCAACGCATCTGCAATCCCTCCGGGGTTGTGGGTGTCTATGGGCAGTGGTGATCGCTTACCATCAGGTGACCCACTTGCTCGTATGCCTTCCTATTCACATAAAAAAAAAAAACATACATATAATAATACTAATATTAAAATTAACTTTTTGCCCTATTACAGAGCCCAAGCCCCAGCGCTGTGCAATTTAGAAGAAACTCAAGACATCCCATCTGAGCTGCAAGGCGTTCTGGGCCCTGTCCCCCATTCAATACGTGGCTTCTTACACTCCTACCAAAGCGTAGCTCCGACCTGTTCCAAATTCAAGCAATGCATTGCGTGCTCTGACACTGTCATAGAGAAATATAGAAAAGAGGGAACAGAGTTTCTATTCAAGGTGCTCAATAGTGGGACGTACTTGGAGGAAGTTACGGGTCTTGCAGAGTTGCAACTGACGGCTGAAATGACTGATGTGAGTTATTTGTTAGTTTTTTTATTTAGAGGTATGTCAGGATCGTAGCAAGTGGAACAAAGTAATCCCTGCATACCCTGGAAAGAGGCGTGACGGTATGTATGTTTGTTTAGACAGTGTCTTGTGAAATGAGAAGTTAAATTCTTGATAGCAATTTAAATTTTGTGTGGCTCATGTTTTAACGCATTCGCTGCCGGTAACGTATATATGCGTTTTTGTGACTTTCGCCCCGTGCTGCCATTTGAACGCACATGTGCGTTCGTGGCACCTGAAGAAGTTTCTGATTTTACAGACAGTTAATGCCTTAAAATCGTCCCAATGTCAATTTTCTTTGAACAAAAGTTTTAAATGCTTTATGATGATGACACAAATCCTAATTCTTATCCTACTACTATTATACATAAATGCGAAAGTTTTTATGGATGGATGTTTGTTACTCTTTCACGCCAGAACGGCTGAACGGATTTGGATGAAATTTGGAACAGAGATAGTTTATGGTCTGGAATAATACATAGGCTACTTTTTATTATTATTATTATACTCCTACTTGTTATCCTGGAAAATTGTGTAGTTCCCACGGGATAGAGATAAACGAATTCTTTGCAGACGAAGTTGTGAGCAACAGCTAGTGGTCTATGTATTAATATGAGTCTTTATTTTTAGATTCTCACCTTTTCGGATGAAGACGAAGTCGAAGATTAATAACAAGTGCTTTTTATTGACCTCAAAATATTTGCAATACAAGTGCGGGCATTCATGTATTCGTTAATGTAGCTTATATGAAGCTTTAATAGTACAGTATAATCCGTTGCAATGTGATAATCGTTTGCTAGCTCACTGTGAAATGAATTTTATATAATGCTATAATGTTAAAATATAATATTAAAATGAAATCAAAATCATAAATGTCTAAGATTTTATTTCACTAGTATGTTACATATTCAAACGCAACTTAAGTTGTTTTAATAAATAGTAAACACGATTCTTAAATAAAATGTCACTTCACCAAAATATTATTACCCAGTTTTTTTTGCACCCGCGTATATTTCGGAGACATGATTTCAACATAAAGTGAAATTTTAGTTAGGTACCTAACAACCATGTTTACTATTTAAAAAAATCAGCTTTTAACATTAACCTAGGGCTTCATGGACAATTGTATGGCGCTCGGTTTCGCG
Source organism: Pandemis heparana (assembly GCA_963854515.1). NCBI lineage: Eukaryota > Metazoa > Arthropoda > Insecta > Lepidoptera > Tortricidae > Pandemis > Pandemis heparana. Next base: position 3,595,292 of record OY978020.1, on the reverse strand, counting down.
ACCTTCGGGTGGTATATTTCCTTGACTGGCTTCGGAGGTTTGATCTTGCGCCCGTGGCGGCCATCTTTGCGGTGCCAGAGCCCCGAACGCGGGCGGTTTCCGAGCCAGCGGTTACGCTGCGGCGAGCCAATGGGAGTACTGCCATGCTCTATGTTTGATAGGCGACCTTAAACAAGTAATTATAGGGTTTTTGAAGAGAATAATTATATGTAAGGTTTCATTCTTACCTGTCCTATTTAGTAAACAAAATTCTAACCTCAATGTGCAAATTTTTGTAAGGAATAAGGTGTATTATCAAATAAACAAGGCAATATTTTGTACATAATTTTCCTGATATTTTATCTCCAGTGCCTTTATTTACGATAAAATAGTTAAAAATAATAAAAATGAGACGTTTTGAGGTTAGAATTTTGTTTACCAAATAGGACAGGTAAGAATGAAAATACCTTAAGATAAGTACCGTCTGCAGCAGAAGTATAAACAGTGGTAGATGTAAAAACAAAGGGCTATTCTCAAAGTAACGAGGGAGTTCCTTTTGATTGTTTTATCTATTTTTGCTGTTGGTTGAAAATCAATTACCGTATACGGAAACTGTTACTTTAGACCCAATTTAGACATGTTGCGGTCAGACAATCAATGCGACTAATTTCCTAGAAAATATGTGGGTTCTAGGTGTTTAGATATCTCGAGAATTTTTATCACCATGAAACTCAGATTGCTTTGCTGCAAAGTAGCCTTAAGTACTTTCAATATGAAACTACCGTGAGACTCAAACATAATTACAAAAACGGATAACTGACGTATAAAAGCCGAACAATGCTCGACATATGTTTCGGACTATTATTCGGTGAGTGTGAGCGAACCTTTACGAAGTGACGTGATCAGTGTTGTGTGCTGCCCTACTTTTGACAATAATAAAAATGACGATGAAGACGAGGGTAGTTGTGCGCCGCTGTCAGTTTTGTCGAATAGCCGCGCGAGCAGAGCGCTGGCGCGCAGTGTTCGTTTCACTGGGACGAGCGTTCTCTGAAGGACTACGGAATAGTCCGAAACATATATGTCGAGCATTGTTCGGCTTTTATACGTGAGTTATCCGTTAAATATTTTGTGATAAACTTACCAACAACAGCCATGCAGTGTTGATCAAAGCTGAACAACCTCTTGGATGGCATCTGGACGACAATGCGGTCGTTTTGCTTCCTCAGTATTGTGCCGAATGTGCCCGCCGCGTGAATGTAGAGGCCGCCTTTGCCTGTTGGCAAAAAAAAAAATGTCTTGATCTACTAAGAAATTGTTTTTCATCCTGTGGGTTGCTACCCCCTGGGCCCTATTTTATAACCCCCTTATTCATAAACGCACTATAGGCCTCTGTTAACTTAGTAATCGTTTGTCCTTATCTGTCACTTTGCCATTTACCTTTCACAGATAAGGACAAACGATTACTAACTTAGCAGAGGCCTATAGTGCGTTTATGAATAAGGGGGTAAAGCTACAAGTTGCAATTTACAAGCGGAAGTCTCTTTCTGACCCTATGTGTTAGATAGAGACTTCCACCTGTAAATTGTAACATCACCTCACCTCTAGTGGCTTGCAGTAAGCTCCAAATACGCTCATTATAATAAAATAAAAGTACCTATTTAGTATTTGTATTGTATTGTATCTGAAAGAAAACAAAGTATAAGTCTAGCGATGACGAGTCACGTGGAGGGGATCAGCGCACCCACGGATACCGTATTTTATACTTCTGCGCATACAAGGTCATCGCTAGACTTACGTGCCGGCACTTATACTAAAAGCGTAGTGGAGTTTGGGTCGCCGTATTTATTAGCGAACTGAAGGGGGTCGAGAAAGATTCAAAAACACTTATTAGTGTCGCAACGGCTTATGAGCGCTCGGCAAAAGTGGTGGGGGTGTCTGCGCAGGTGTATACTGTCCTTCAGGGACGCGGGACGTGTGAACGGGGCGCGGGAGCGGGAAACGACTGAACGAACCAGTAGAATGCATTCGCGCCACGCGGCGCGCTACCTCCCCGCGTCGCGCCTCACTCCCCCCGCCAAAGAGATCCAAAGAACGAATTCTGCGCATTCAAGGTCACCGCTCATAAACTGTTGCGACACTTGTGACTTGCGTCGCAAAAATCAAATTAATGAATTTAAATTACTTTATTTAAGACATGAATCACAATGAATTTAAAACTTATATGAACATACCAGGGTCTTTCTCAATGCAGTGTACAAATGTGCCAGCAGGTAAAGCTCCTAGCACGTATGCATCGCCTTCATTCGCCCTAACTGTAACATGAGAGCACATTATGGTACAACTACCTATTTATACAGTTGTGGCCATATAATTAAGAACGATTATTTATTGAGATGATTTTTTCAAAGTAACAAGTATAACTAATTGCACGTTTTTTTTTTATTTCTCTCGGTATTGCAAAACTTTTACGTACTACCAGTACATTCATTTATGCAACATAGTTGGCTAAATAAATAATAGATAAACTTTATATACATTCGATCTGCACCTAGTATTACTACTTACTGGCTGGTCACATAATTAAGAACGCCGAATAGTTTATTATTTTTTCAAATTTAAATAGAGAAAACTCTGTGGCTATGTGGTTGTACATTATTATTCGTGTAATTTTGGCGCCATTTCGTGCTGTTAAAGTCTTAAAGGTGATTACTTCTTATAAAAACAATGGGGAAAAATGAAAGTTGTGATAAATCTACAAGAGAAGTAATAATAAAACTTCGCGAGAAGAATTGGTCTTATAAAAAGATAGCCGACCATCTGCAATGTTCAAAAACAATGGTTTTCCATGCCGTAAAGCATTTTTCCACGTATCAAACAACTTAAAACGTTCCGCGTGGATCTAGACAGAGAAAGTCATCTCGTCGAGATGATCGAAATATCGTTCGTTTGGCAAAACAAAATCCTTTTAACGGATCTAATGAGTTGAGAAAAGAATATTTTGGCGAAAACAACCCTTCAGCAATCTCTGCACGCACGACACGAAGGCGTTTGGTAGAAAATAAGTTGAACGGAAGGATAGCAAGGAAGGTGCCTATGTTGAAACAATGTCACAGGCAAGCCCGACTTGCATTTGCAAGAAGGTATGAAAACTGGACAGTCAGACAGTGGAAAAACGTTCTTTTTTCTGACGAGACAAAAATAAATAGGGTATGTTCTGATGGAAAACGATATGTACGACGCCCTCCGAATAAAGCATTTGACCCAAAGTACACAAAAGTGACATTAAAGCATGGCGGGGGAAATGTGAAAATTTGGGGGTGCTTTTCTGGATATGGTGTTGGACTTGTTAGGCTGATAGAAGGATACATGGATCAATTCCTATATAAAAGTATACTGGAAGAAACAATGTTACCATATGCTGAAGACGTGCTTCCGGTTATTTGGACATTCCAACACGACAATGATCCACAGCATACTGCACGCACCGTTAAGGAATTCCTCACATCACAATCAATTTCTGTCTTAGATTGGCCAGCCAACAGCCCAGATCTCAACCCAATACCGCATCTTTGGTGCGAAGTCAAGAAAAAGGTTTCAAATCGACAGTGTGGCAATTTGAGAGAGCTGTACGACGTTTTCTTAGAAGAATGGAACTCCTATTTCTCTTGCGAAATGTCAAAAATTGATAGATTCAATGCCTCGCCGGTGTAAAGCCGTAATTAAAAGCCGTGGACATGCTACTAACTGTTAATTTTAGTTCAAATGTATTAAATTGCTTTTTATTCTACACTAACTTCACATTAATATGATTTATTTAATCTAAAGTTCATATAAAACTACTCTCGAGAAGTTTGATAAATCGTTCTTAATTATTTGTCCAGCTTCATTACTATTTGAAGTTGTTAGTATAGAGAATAAATAAAATTTGTGAAAAAAAAATGTTAGCAATTATACACTATATTCTTATTCCTGTTTGCTCTATCCATATGGCTATTTTATAACATAACTAGTTACTTTTACGAAGGAACACAACTAAACATACGACATGATTTAGATAAAAAAAGTCAGGAACTTCAAATCGTTCTTAATTATATGGCCACAACATATGTCCATTGCTTCAATGCAAAAGCAACCTTCATTCAATTGGGTTTAGGTTCAATTAAAGGCATCACATGCATATTGGGTGACATCTCTTGTATTTGAAAAATGTAAAAAAAAAATTAACATAAACAATTTTATTTGAACACATCTCGAACTGACATGTTGATTGTACATTATATGTGTTGAGATATTTGCATCACTCCTCAACACCACTCACTATCAGTACAGCTAGCTTATTGTCTAACTCGCTCGCAATCGTGTTCGCTTTGACAGTTCTTGTATGAATGTGACAGCTAGCCGATTCCGATGCCAATTGTCAGCCCATTCATGAACTGTTAAAATGAAGATGATGGTGATCGCGAGCGAGTTACGTAATAAGCCTACAGGTCCTTGTTCAGACAGTCAGCCTTACACTAGATGCAAAACTATAAAACTCTTTCTCATTCTGAGTGAGGGCCAGTCCCCAGGAAAGGGACATATTATTATGATGAGAGATGAGATGCAAAACAAAGTAGTGGCAGTTGCTAAGGCTTTCACAATTCTCCTTATAGTACCTTGAAAGCTGTATTTTCTACTTCTTACCGGGTATTCTGGGGAGATGGCGGGATGTCTTTAGTATGTCACCAGCCTTCATGTTCTCTGTAGCTAAGATGTACTTAAGCTTGTCCCCAACAGCCACTAATGCAATATTTGCTGTCCTGCACCCATCTTCTATAATCTGTTATTAAGATCACAAACAATAACACATTAAAGACAGGCATTAGATGTTTTTTACTAATACTTGAAACTGTACTGTTGACACACCTGTATAACTTTTTCATCTTGCGGTGGACCCTCGACGGGCCCATCCCTGATCCACGCAATCCAATGATATTTGTGTTTTATGCCACCTCCTATACCCTTAGCCACAACACGTCCTGAAAGAAAAAATACGCAAGTTTGGTATCATAATGTTGAAGTGAGTGCTGGATAATGATTGATTAATAAAACTAACCAGTCTCAGGGTCCCTGCCAGCCAGATTAGTGACTTCTAATGGTTTCACGGTGTATTCTTCTGGAAAATGTACTATACGCCTATAGGCTTTACCGAATCCTGGTTTCGGTTTTACTAATGCGGGTTTACTTGCAAAATTAACTACCCCGGTATAAACTGTTCTCCTCCCGAGAACTGTAGGGGTTATGGATAATCCTGCGAATAGCCTATTTAACGCCATGGCGGTAAATAAGGCTGTTATTTAATTTTTTTTCAGGTGTATTTCTATTTTTTATTCGTATAACCTAACCTAAAATCTGACTGACACTGACATTATAAGCAGTAAACTGACAGCACTGTTTCAGTCATTGTTAAAAATGCTAAAGAATTATCATATTTAATGAACGCGATCATTACCACACTAATTCGTGAACGTTTCCATTACGTAACTACGCCCTCTAGCGGCAATTTTCTGATAGAAATACTTCGTGAATGTGGCGTGTGTTGTTTGGATTATTGAGAGTCGTAAATAAAAAAAGCTATCAATGGACAATTAATATTTGTTAAAACTGTGTTACACGTGTATTTAAACAATAGCCATCGAAAGGACAATCACTGAAAGCCAATAGCTTCACGCGAAAGGTGGTCTAAATTTGGTATTTTGTCATATGTTGCACGCCTGCCTTGGGGTCTTGGAAGAGGACAAAAAAAATAATCAGTAATTCCGATGCCAAATTGATAATGATGTAAGTAATTTGCTTTATTTTTAATTCATCATGATCCCCGATGAGTGTTCGGTTAAAATTATTTTCTTTATTGTAGATTTTGGACAGTGTAATAACGCAGGTTACAAATTGATGTTGGTCGTACTGCCACTCTTGCCCATCAGATATTTGAGTACTTATCTCACGTTTCTTATTGTTGTAGGAAGTCTTTTAATTCAACAATAGTCTCATAGGCATGTGCATGTGATTAATGAACCATTGCTTTTTATTATTGCAGATATAGACACAATCAGTGTTCCGGCTCGGTATTGCGCTTTCTAGTGACCATGCGAAGTCTTTACGTGTGAGCGAGTACTCTACTTCGACAAATGTTCATAATGGTTATCAGAGTGGATGTTGAATAGAGTCATAATGAGTCACAACCTGGCAGGCATGCCTGGCGCCTACAGGCTGCCTGGGCCGGGCCTGGGCCCGCCGGACTTCAAGCCTCCCATGGAAACGCCTACGCCCTCTGCCCCTGCACCTAGTAACCCAAAAAAGCGGAGAAAAACATCAAATGCAAACAATACACACACTCCGCAGCCCCCACCTACTGCACAAGACCTACTGCCTCCTCCACTAACTGGATATGGTGATACTATAGTTGCATCTAACCCTTTTGATGATTCGCCATCCACCATTTCACACAACGGACCTATGATGAGCCAGAATGGCCCAATGATGAGTCAAAATGGTCCAATGGGTATGATGGGACCGATGCATAGTATGGGTGGTCCTCCAATGAGACACATGAGCCCCCTACCCCACAGTATGAGCCCGATGAACCAGCAAATGCCACCTAGAGGAATCAGCCCAATGGGCAACATGAGTCCCATGGGACATATGGGTGGCATGTCACCAATGGGAGGGCCAAATATGGGCATGAGTAATCACAGTATGGGACCAGGAATGGGTCCTGCATCAAGATCTATGGGCAGCCCCATGAGTCCCATGAATTCAATGCCTATGGGATCACCAATGTCTTCCGGGCCTATGGGAAGCCCAATGAATATGGGTTCAATGGCTGGCAGCCATATGAGCAACAGCCCTATGGGCCCTCCGATGCACAGTCCCCTTGGAGCAGGCTCAATGAATGGCCCCATGAATGGCCCCATGGGTGGTGGTGGGCCAGGCATGAATGTACCTCGAATGAATGGCCCAATGGGTCCCAGTTGTTCTAATGGCTCCATGGGCCCCAGCAGTTCTATAATGTCTTCAAACCCAATGCAGAGTGGAGGTATGGGACCAGGCCATTGTGGCCCAATGAGGCATGGAAGCCCGATGGGATCTGGAATGGGTGGTGGTCCTATGGGCGGAAATGGACCGATGTCGTCAATGGGACCTGGCCCGCCTTATTCCGGCGGTCACATGGGACATGGAGGTCCCATGGGTATGGGAGGTAGCGGAAACCTTGGAATGGGACCTGGTCCCGGAAACATGGGAAATTGTGGTCCTCTGGCTGGTATGAGCGGGATGGCGATGGGAGGCCCAGGGGGGCAGGGGGTGGGACCTATGGGGCAGAATATGAGTATGTTTGGCCCCAAGCCCATGCCAGTTAGTGCTGGCAAGATCTACCCCCCAGACCAGCCGATGGTGTTCAACCCACAGAACCCTAATGCCCCACCCATTTACCCTTGTGGAGTGTGTCACAAAGAAGTACATGACAATGACCAGGCCATCCTTTGTGAATCAGGATGCAACTTTTGGTTCCACAGGTAAGCCATTATCTATTTTTTTTTATTATATCAGCCTAATTTTGTGTCCACTGCTAGGTAAAGGCCTCCCCTCTCGACTTCCACATCTCCTTATCCAGAGCTATTAAGAAAAAGAATAACTTTATTTCGCTTGAAATATGGTACATAAGGTGGTAAAGCACAATACATATATATGCTACTTGGTCAGTTCCACTTCTTATTGTAATTGTATCATTAAAATTTAGAGTAGATGCAAATTCTAGTAAAATTATGTAAAATTTGTGTTATTCTGAAATATTTTTGATTTATGTAAAATCACAATTTTGGCAAGTGTTTCTAACCTAATGAAAATCTAATCAATCAATAGAATCCTTGAATACATAAAATACTTAAAAATCACAGCAGAAACTATCTATTGGTGTTCATACTGTAACCTGAGATAATGTTAACAATTCCAGGGGCTGCACGGGGCTGACAGAGCCAGCGTTCCAGCTGCTGACAGCGGAGGTGTACGCAGAGTGGGTTTGTGACAAGTGCCTCCACTCGAAGAACATCCCGCTGGTCAAGTTCAAGCCCTAGCGATGCGCTCCGCCGCCGCTCGCATGAGCGCTACCACATCACAAGTATTTATTTCACTGCATCTAGACGGACATTAGCGTGATTCACCATAATTAATTGCCGAAGCAATTGGTTAAGTCGTCTCACTAAGAAAGATCTCAAGTTGGATTTACATTAAGTAAAGAAGGAATTAAAATGTGTGTTATCATCTTGATGAATGAATTGGTTAATGCTTCCCTTGCAACAGAAAATGATTGTGAGTGACGAATCACAGACAATCCTACTATGTCTAGTCTGTTGTCATTAAGACTTATTTTAATCTTATGCTAAGATGTGTATCATGAATCACGAAGGTAGATTTGCTGGAGTGTTGTCGCGTAAGGCATATCGAATAAAGCAATTGAATGTTTTGGAATCGAGGTTTTGGCAGCACAATTAGTTAGAGGAATTCTTAATTAGGTGTAGGCTTCTAAGCCTAACGCTTGTGTTGCTAGAGTCAATGTGCATATTGTAAATACCTTTTTTTTAAATAGCGTTAACACACTTCCGCCTTAAAATGTGGTGAGCTGCAAGTGTACATTTAGAAAGTTGAATGTCACCTACACGTTGGCCCCAGCAGCGCGGGACCAGGGGCCTTACCATGACGTCTTAATTCTGTCTCAGTTCAGTACGCTTATTATCTAACTCGCTCGCAATCGCCATCGTGTTCATTTTGACAGTTCATGTATGAATGTGACAGCTAGCTGATTCCGATGCCAATTGTCAGCCCATACATGAACTGTCAAAATGAACACGATTACGATCGCGAGTGAGTTACGTAATAAGCCTGCAGGTTTCAGCTGTCATTTTTACTATGGATCTGACAGCGAGCGAACATAAACTGAATCGTATTAAGACGTCGTGGTAAGGCCCCGGTGCTCCGGTTCAAGCCGCAGACGTGGCGCCGCTGTTGCTAGCTCAAAGGGGGCGCGCTTGTATATTTTGCTTTTACGATGGATAAGTAATAATTAATAAAAACCGTTGTACTTACTATATTGATGCATATGATTTGCATGTAACTTAATGCGCGTGGTCTTTGCGTACATGTAAATACGATGAATCCATACTTACGCTTTGTTAAGTATTAAGAGTGTTAAAAGTGTTTTATCAGTTTTTAACTTTTATAGGTTTTTTTTAAATCATAGCGTTATTGCGGTTATTTATCGATTGTAAATATATGTAAAGGTTTTAAGGAAGTGACATTGGTCACGCATTAAGGTGGCGAGCCGCGCCGCGACGCGGATCCCGCCCTTAGGTTTATGTTTATTTATTTATACAACTGACAACTGAACCTTTATTGTTACTATGTCGATTATTTGTAAGTATAGTGCTGTCTGCTAAGATCTATGCCTTGGAGCCAGTGACTTTATGTGTATGTCTTGCCTGTGAGAGGGCTTAGCCGTCGATTTTATAGTGCCTGATAGCCATAAGGTCTTTGTAGGTACCTTTACACGACATTATCATGTTTCTGTCAAGTAAGTTGGGCGCTATAATTTTATTAATTTTTCAGTATCACATATTGTGTTAAGAATTTTATGAAATCACTTACTGTACTTTTTATTTTATTTTCGACTTTTGTGTAATTTACCTAAAGATTCACTTCTTAAAACTGCAAAGTTCTTGGGTGCTGTACTTTGATAACCTTTTGATGTTTAAAATTGGATTTTTGTTATAAAGGTATTATCTGAATGCATTGATTGCATGACTGGGTGTTAGTTATGCGAACTATATAAATAATAAATATTGAAGGTCTTGCACAAAGATATTCAATGTTTCTCTCCTATGTCGCTTTTGAAGAATCTGACTGAACCTATGTTTTCCTGAAAATTGAGGATTCTCTATTTTGTTTTATTCTATCTTCTATTTTATATCGGCCAGCATAAGAATTTGTAAACATCTACAACAATTACTTTTGCAACGGAAAACATAGTTAAATGTGTTAAAAATATAATGTGTCCCTTTCATGCAATCTTTTTTTTAAGAGGGTGCATCCGTGCTGAGCTCGCAACGTCGCATTTTTGGTGATTATTTGCGATTATTTCACAGAAATTGAATGAAAGTATCAAATATCCGTCTGTAGTGCACTTCGTTTTTAGTGTATTAATGTGTCTAATGCAATAATTCATCGTGATGGACTTTTTTTTTCTTATTAAACGAGATATAGTATTTTATCCCTTTAAAACGAAAATAAAAGTCCATCACCATTAATCATTGCATTGGACACATTAATACACTAAAAACGAAGTGCACTACGGACGAATATTTGATACTTTCATTCAATTTTTGTAAAATAATCGCAAAAAATCACCAAAAATGCGACGTTGCGAGCTCAGCACGGATGCACCCTCTTAAGTACCATCTTTTGTTTTGTCATTAACAACTCGTTAATAACTCTGAACTGATATGTATATTACTCAAAGATATTTGTTGTACAAGACTAGTGCTTTAGCTTCGGTATTGTCGTAATACAGAGTGCAACAGTTAGCAGTAATTAACTATTTGTTAAATGCCCAGATGGGCCTCATGGTTTGATGAGGCAAAACTATTTTGTTGTATTGTACCTAAGTCTTGAATGTTATTATGAATCATTAAAAAACAAGAATCATAAATATCGAAGTGTTCAAAGTTTTCAGGCTAGACATTGTCAAATGACAAATTTAAATAAATTGGTATATTTTTTTTTTCCTAAATGTATTAAAAATCCATGTAGCAAAAAACTTAATTCTCAAACTGGAAATTCAAATATGCATGCAAAATGCAGAGTTAATGAGGACCTACTAATAAAGTCTAGTCTTAAATCGGGCACAAATTCCTGATTCTAAAATAAAACATGTTATGGTGGCATTTCACTGCTTGTTTCGTGATCGCATTTCGGTCAGTACATCTCCATCGCTCTCGTGCATACCTTTTGATATTAAGCGAATACGAAACACGAAATGAAGTGCCTCCACAAGAGTATAGTCCCGAGTTATATGGTCCTTTATAGTAGGTAGCAACTAGCTAAAATAACTGCACACAATGCAGCTTTTTGCTTTGTAGTCGCCGCGGACAATATATTATGGTGCAGCTACGATTATGCGTAGAGGCGCGGCAAGCGAGTTGTCTGTTCATTGCACCACACGCCCGTTTGGGCGCTTCCAAGTTAAGTCGAGAAGCGGCCTCGATTGGTTTACAATTCGCCATGTAAGTATTAAAAAATCCCTCGCTGCGCTGCGCGCCAGTCGCTCATAGTCTTAGACTAAGGATGACATTCTCTTTCTACGCTCATAGTCGTAGCCGGGCTCTTTCGAGAACCGTGATTGTTCCGAAATTTGTGAATATAGGTACCAGCTCTAGGAGTTTAGTATATACATAATACTCCTTTTTGGTCGTTACTGACGCGCTTAGCAGAGTACTTAGAAGCAAGTAGCCTGGGCACTGAATTTAAATTTATTTGAGCAGTCACGTTTTATTTTGTTTGTTCAAGGTACCTAGACACCTAAATAGATTATTCGCGAAGAGAACCTGGGTATCAGAGGCCGTTTTTTTTTTATAAAATTTATTTGGACAGTAAAAAATCGAGGCCACTTAATTAAGAAGTATAATGTCGAACTTTACTCTGAATTTTGTAAGAATAATCTGTAGTACAATTACTACCTACAGACTACAATGTATTAGGTAAGAGCTCGGTTTTTTTTTTTCATATTGATAGCTAAATTAATGTTTACAAACGAGATGAAGTGAAATATTGAGATTCATGACGTATGTTATTATGATAGGATTAATTGATAGTATTGAATCGGTATAGCTAGTTAATCTGCGAATAAAGTAATGCAAATATAACGAAATATTCTGTAAATACACTGAGTTTCAACGATAATTTTTCTGCTTAAATAAGAAATGTACAGTTACTTATAAATTAGCTGTAGAGTAAGGACTCGGCCATGATTAAATACTAATTATTTCTCGCCGTGAGCATCACAACCGGACCACGGAGACTGCAACCACTTTTGTATATTATTTTCATGTAAATTACGTGTTACATTACCTGCCGAAGCTGTTAAAAATAATATTTTAAAAAGTCTATAATAGAACGATCAATGGTCAACTTGTGCATAGTTTATTTTGTATTATGTGAATAATAAATAACAAGCAATAATAAAATTGTTATTGAGAAAATGTATTTCTACTAATTTCCCTACCCTAATACTTCCCTAACGTCTTTCTGCCGCAAAGTAGCAATAGGGCCCGAGCCCTGAGAATGAGAATGAGAAATATATTAAACACATTCAAAGTCTTGAGTATCATTTTATTGACTTTACTGTCAGTATGGCATACATTTCTTACTAAAACTATGTTACAGAATGAAGTGTTTATAGATCCTTAAATATACAAAGTATAACAAAATAATGTAGGCTCACTTACATTAAAGCATATCGAGATTCTGAACTGCATGAAAATCATGTAAAGAAACCAGGGAATGCATATAAAATGAAAAGGTTTAGCAATCAACAGTAAATTTTTCTTACAATGATTTTGTACAGTAATTCTTGCAAAATTCCAATTCCTGACATAAGATCAGTCAAACAATTGATATGCTTCAATATGCTTGAAACCTTTGTACTTTTTAGTGTATCAACAGTTAGTAATTATTCATAATAATTGAAATGCAACAGTAGTCTTGTGAACATGTACTTCTTATTTGAACTTAACTATTAAGAAATTTAGTTTAAAGTTCTATTCTTAACACTTATAGATACATCTATCAGTATAAACATAGGTAAACTTAGTTCTACATTTATTTATAAGCATTCTTCTTACTGTCTTTTTCTGTCACTTTGTTCACTGGTATTATGTTTTATACTGAATTGCATTAATAAAAATAAATACTAAAATAACTGGAATAAAATATGTGAAAGAATAATAAAACTTTGCTTTTTTGGATTGACAAGTTCTCCTATTTTTTCTGAATTTATTGATACAAGTAAGGCATTTTACATGTAAGTAAATGTTATATTTTAACTGCATTTAAAGCAGTCTGTATAGTGAAATGTGACAGAACAGCAACAATTAATTATTGTTAAATTGCCAGTCTGTTGTTTTATAACATGTGGTTTTTTTAAACAAATTAACCATAATCAGATCCAAAGGAGGTCAATCCTTTGTTTTGTATTGCAAAAGAAACAGCGGCATCCAAGAAGTCGTAATGACTGGTCAATATATCAGCACCATTGGAATTAATATTTTCACCTGCATCATAGTCAATACTGGGCGACTGCACCTGTTCAGACTCCGTATAGTATTGGTATGAGGAGGTGGAAGATTCTGGAAAGAATGTAAAGGGTGTGACATCACTGTTCATATTTCTTTTGACTGTGTCACTGTACCACGACAGATCCAGTTCATTTGTGGAAGCACCATCATCGGTTTGCTTAAGCTCTACTGGTTCTCTTCCCATTCGCTCGTTCGACTGTATAGGACTACTGGGAGGAGACGGGAAGGCGTCATCCTTAACACTCATGTAGCTGCAAGGTCGTTCATCATTCTGACTGTCATCATTACTACTGGAACTTGATGTATTTTGCAGACCATGGGCCGATATTGCCATAAGGATGCCTTCATTCTCAATACTGTTGTCTCCTGGCAAATTGTTAATGAATTCAGCCACATCCAGGGCAAGGAAACGGTTGTTGTCCATTTCAGTTGGCAGAGGTGCCACCATCCATGAGTCCAGCACACGGTTTATTGTGTTGTCCACAAATCCTTTCGCCATCTGGAACATTGAAGGGTAAAAATTTAATATTTTTAAGGGCAATGTCAGTGAGGATTTAAACTTTAACTACCATCTGCTGGTAAAATTAGATCTAGATTTAGTTATTTTACCTGTCTTTGTGTTTGAGAGTTTTTCATATATTTTGACACTCCTAAACAAAGCTTAATGAAAATCTCTATTTGCATTTTTTTTTCGATAAGTGGCCACATTAGGTAACAGTTTTTTTTTAATGTCAATAGGAAGGCAAACAAGCAAGTGGGTCACCTTATTTTAAGCGATCACCACTGCCCAATTTGCAACAAAAAAAACCATAAAGCCATTTTCAAGTGTATTTACAAATCAGTATTAGTTAAAACCTGATGTTTCTAACATAATTTGATGAACACAATAATTTTATTATAATAAATGTTGATTACCTGTCGAGCTTGCCACCGAGCTATGCACTGGTCCTCACTGAAGGACGCTGACACTACCATCGACATGGGTATGGATCTGTTCTCTTGACTGTTTCCACAAGATGAAATGCTGTTACTGGAGCTATTATTGTCATACAAGCTCACATATTTAGGATAGCTTAACTTATCTGGAGATAAACTTGTGCTAGGTTTTAACAGAGAACTTTCAGATTCTGCAATGACAGAGTCCAGTGTGTTGAAATCCTGTTTCAATAAGTAATCACCCAATCTTTCCAAGTTTTGTTCCGTGTTACCCGCAGCGCCAATGCATTCGTTTTCATTATCAGAGGACGAGGTAGCTCTATCAAGTTCGCTGGCCACTGTGCTCGAAGTTTTACCTTGCTCGGATGTACCATTTTTCAAATGATATTTTCCTTTAACTTGCCACGCGAAACGTGCCTTTTTAAGTGGGCGATCAGAACCTGCTAATGCGTCGCCATTTTCTTGTCGTTTAGAAGACGACTCCCCAGCTGAATCAGGCACATTCATAACGAAATCTTAAGAAATAACAAGTTATTTGCAGAAACTGTCATTAGTAAACAAACACTGACATCACTAATTACTAACATATGATTGTCTGACAAGTAGTTTTAATTAGAAATTTTGAACAGGTTTACGACACAATTACGACACGTTCGATGTAATAAAGAAAATATCAAGAAGAAATTAAGGTTATTAGCCAAATTCTCATAAGATATCAAGTAATACAAGGCCAATTTAATGAGCAATAAATCAATTTTTGATACACTCCGCCATTCAAGCTATAAAAAAAATAAAAGCAGGGCAAGAATAACTTGTTTTTTTTTTCGACCAAAATGCTAAAACAAGTTAGTGTAAACTAAATCTTAATTGGTGATTTTAAAGTCTATAATCAAATAAACTAAAACGTAAGAAATGTTGGCATTCAATCCGTATTTTCAAATGGCAACAATTGACAAACGTGAATCATCTTTTCTTTATAATTTAGACTTCAATGTTTTTAGCAGTATCTCAAACAGAGCCTTATGGCGGGAATTTTCGAATATAATAATTCTCTTGAATTTAATAATATACTTGGGGAGATCAGGTGCATGGTCATAGTCATAGCACAAAGTCTAATACTTCCGGAGGGCATCTCCATTGTTACATACGTAATGTATAGTAAACTTTGTCATAATAAAATACAGTTTAAGTTTAAGTAGGTATTGATATGTAGCGTACGTTAGTACTATTATATATTCTGTGGTAGCGTTACAAATTATTGAGTACTAATTACTCATTCTGTGGTTATAATCTCAAATGACAAGGTTCTAAGTATGACAGCATGGTGTGAACTTGAAGTAAAATCAAAGGCGTTAACTATGTATAGTTCAAAACACAAAACAATAAAAATTACTTTAATCATCATCACTATCATCACTATCACTTCACTAAATAGTATAAAACAAAGTCGCTTTCTCTGTCCCTATGTCCTTATGTATGCTTAAATGTTTAAAACTACGCAACGGATTTTGATGTGGTTTTTTTAATAGATAGAGTGAATCAAGAGGAAGGTCTATATGTATAATACATACACAATATACCGTGCGAAGCTCGGGTGGGTCGCTAGTAACAGTATAATATTATCTCTGTCGCACACTAAACTCTGAGTAGAGAGAGGGGGAAGCGTCTGTCCGAAATACGACTAGCGCTGTGGGTTACAGTGCGAGAGAGGAAGAAAGAGCCTGCCTACCGCTGCCGTATGCGTCAGAGAAAGGGAAGCCAGACAGACTGGCGCCGTAACGCGTTACGTTACGAAGCGGTTTACCCTCCCATAAGAAGTTATCACTTCAAAAACTAAAACTATGCCGCAGTCTATTACATTATTAGTAGGTACCTAAAAGCGTTACTTTTTAGTTAAGGGGGTATAGAAGAGACACATAGAGAATACTCACTATTTGCAAGCCGGCAACGTACCAGCAGTCCTAATGGTACTGTAGGTGTCTGTGAGCGGCGGTGATGTCCGCATGCCCGTTTATCGGCTTTAAAATAATAAAAATGAATCGCAAAATGTGTTGGTAAGCGCATAACTCAACAACGCCTGGACCAATTTGGCCAATTCTTTTTTAAAATGTTCGTTGAAGTTCAAAGATGGTTTTTACGGCGAGAAAAATTCGAATAATTGCCGGAAAAACCCTAAAAACAGCCCTTTTCTTTTTCCCATACAAACGTTTTCTAACTAAAACGAGCTTTATTGCTATTGTACAAAATTCATATTGAATTACAAGCAGTCACTGTTGTTTAAACAATGTAGGTATGTTCCTAACGTCAATGGAGACAGATATAATTTTTAAGAAAAGGGTGACGGTTTTGTTCAGGTTTTTTTTTTGCCCCGACTATAAAATATGTAGGAACAAAAAAATGACACATGACAAATCATTTTGACAGGCTATATTTGGCAGTACGAAGTCTGCCGGGTCAGCTAGTAATGTATAAAAAAAACACCGAAAAAGGAGAGATTAGGTATAGTTATGTACTTGATACAGTAACTAGTGCATGGGCAGGTATGTAGATGGATATTTACACGCTATACTAAAATTTTAATGATATGACACAGAAACGCAATATCAATTTCGATTGTTTGCAATTCAATCCCTGATAGGCTTGTTTAGAATGGGCGTACAAGCAAATAGTAGGTAAGTTCCTACCAAATAGAACACGTAATTTTAGGGAAGAACCGAAGAACTGAGTATAATCTATTTAGGACATCCAGACTAGTTATGATCAGGTTCCAAACGACCTACCTATTTATCATATTTTTAATATACCTATTGTTTTCCATTCAAATCCGTCGTTCCCAGTTCTTAGTAAAATGTGTGGGATTATACACCTACCCATAGTAAAACCCGCTGTAGCATAATTTAAAGACAAACCAATAACTTATTTGGTTTTAATTAGCTTGAATCCGACATACAATAGAAAATAGTAATTGTCACATTTCAACTTGACAATACACACAAACGAAGCATAGACAATAATTTAAGCCAGCTCTAGTAAAGAGGTTTACATATCATTCGCCCCGTCTATGTTTTCATCTCCTACCACAAAGTCATGAAGGTGAGAAGGCAGCCGGCGATTCCTCTTAGGTCTTTCGAGGGCAGATGTTTCTTCTCTTACTTCAGGTATGTTGATCGGAAGATTTATTTGTTGAGGATGATCCGAATTAGTACTATCTGGATTTATCAAAGAGTCAGAAGCGTCTTCAAACGATTCTTCTTGGAGATCAACCAAAGAATGAGAATCATTGGGGAGTGGGGCTAAATGTCTATTGGACACTGTACTCTCCATGCCGTTTGACCTTCGAATTGTTGAATAGTGTGGGTTGTAGTCTAAGAGTTCAGCTTCCTCCACCATGGGATCATTTTTCGAGCGAACGTTGTTTTTCACGAGAACTGGTCCTGGCGCTAGCCATGTAGGCATCGATTCTCCATTAGGCGACCTCCGTGGGTAGTTAAATAGCCTCTCATGAGGAGTCGCATTGATGGACGTACAAAGGAGTGAACGGATAGAGTGAAGAGCGTTTTTCAAGACTCGTTCCCAGTATTCAACTGCCATGTTGTTGGAACGCAAGCTGAGTTGCACCGCACGCCACAGTGTTCCATTTAGGCGTTCTACCTGGCCGTTACCTCGTGGATTATACGGGGTAGTTCGGGAAGAGGCAATTCCGTTAGCCCTCAAAAAAGTTTTAAGTTCTTCGGACATAAAAGAGCTCCCTCTGTCACTATGAATGTACAGCGGTTGTCCAAATGTACTAAAAAGGTCTCGTAAGCATTTGATAATAGTCCCTGACGTCATATCTTTACATGGGTAAGCCCATGGGAAGCGGCTGTACTCGTCAATTATCGTGAGTAAATACTTGGTCTCTGAATTCGATGGAAGAGGTCCTTTAAAGTCCATATTCAATCTTTCAAATGGGGCCAGTGCTTTTATTAGTTGTCCTTTTGTCGTCATGAAGCGGGGCTTTAATTCAGCACACACTCTACATGAGCTCGTCATGGTCTTTATGTCATTAATGGAGTATGGCAGGTTCTTTGAACGTACCCAATGGTACATCCTCATTATCCCTGGGTGACATAATAGTGCATGTAGTTCATACAATTTATTGTTATTCATGAGTGCGCAAACTCTAGATAGCGCATCTGCAGCAGTGTTTTGGGAGCCGGGTCGATAGATGATGTCATATTTAAAACAGGAGAGCTCAAGACGCCAGCGTTGAATTTTGTCATTTTTTATTTTAAGTACTCGAGTGGTTTTGGTTGAACATATAACACACAGATTGTTGGTCAGTTATTAACATGAAGTATTTCCCCATCAGGAAGTGTCGCCATTTTCTTAGGCTTTCAACAATGGCGTATTCTTCTTTCTCGACCGATGGGTGTTTACGTTCAGCATTCGATAAAGTCCTGGAGAAAAATGCCACAGGTCGACCCTTTTGAGAAAGCGTGGCAGCTATCGCGTACTCTGACGCATCGGTTTCTACAGTCAGTATTTCATCACCGTCAATTGCTACCAGTGAAGCTTTACTAATATCTGACTTCAATTGCTCAAACTGGGCAACAATCTGTGTGTTATATGTTAACTCTTAGACTACAACCAATTCTAGTCTCCAATTCAACTTTGGGGGACCCAAAGACCCTTTAATCTGCAATGTAATGCAAGCTTCAGTGCCTCCCGCCTCCATATTTACTAACCTGTCTCCGAACATTAAACCGATAGCTGTCAAGTCTAGACATTATAGCGAACAAGATGAAAAATTCATCACGGAAGAAGTTTCAAAGCTGATGGAAGATGGGGTGATTGAACCAAGCGTCTCTCCCTGGCGTGCACAGGTCTTGGTAGCAGGAGGGGGGGCACATCGAAAAAGGCTCGTAATTGACTACTCCTTGACTATAAACAAGTTCACAGAATTGGATGCATATCCCTTACCTCATATCGAAACCATCGTGTCCAAGGTTGCAAAATACAGTGTTTTCAGTCAAATAGACTTAAAGAGCGCGTACCATCAGGTGCCAATTAAAAATAGCGAGAAACCGTACACAGCATTTGAAGCCGCGGGAAAACTCTATCAATTCACTAGAATTCCCTTTGGAGTTACTAATGGAGTTGCGGCATTCCAGCGTACGCTCGAATTTATAATAGAAAATAGTAATTGTCACATTTCAACTTGACAATACACACAAACGAAGCATAGACAATAATTTAAGCCAGCTCTAGTAAAGAGGTTTACATATCACCCGCCAAGTATCTACTTACCTACCTACGTATCATTATGCTACAAATATTCAAAATTATTTAGAATTTCTGCAAAAACCGGAAAGAAGGCACACACACACACATACAATTGGCCATGGCTTAATGATAGTAAACGATTATAGGCGTAATAATTTTATATACCTACAGGTGGCGGCACGCAAGTAAAACGTGGAGGGGAGATGCGCAATATGAAAAACAACATCATTTTCATACTGCGCATGGATATGCGCAGTATGAAATCCCCTCCACGTTTTACTTACGTGCCGCCACCGTACCTAGTTACTTGCACGAAGTTTGGCATTTACCGTAATTTCGTTGTTTACCTAAGCACGTTGGTAAAATAACAAATAAAACAATTAACAAATGGGTATCGTCAGCAAGAAAACCTATTTCATACCCAGAGATGCGATTTATTTGAAATACTTCTATTTAAAATGCAAATACAAAATGCAAAATACCTAATTTGTATTTTGCATTTAAATATTCATTTCAAAATGCAAAATACTTTTTGATTAAGTTTAGCCAACATTACCAGTCGAACAAAATGTAATGAACGAATGAATGACGCTTGTATTGCCGAATTTGACCGATGGAGGCGCCTGGTAGCCATGCGTGCCCATTTTTAGGGTTCCATAGCCAAATGGAAAAAAACGGAACACTTAGATTTCGTCATGTCCGTCTGTCTGTCTGTCCCTCCGTATGTCACAGCCACTTTTTTCCGAAACTATAGAACCTATACTGTTGAAACTTGGTAAATAGATGTATTTTGTGAACTGCATTAAGATTATCACACAAAAATAGAAAAAACCGGCCAAGTGCGAGTCGGACTCGCGCACCGATGGTTCCGTACAAATTCGCCAAGTTATTGTAAATATTATGATTAGTTATTATTATATTGAGTATGAGTATGAGTAAAATCCGGTGTTTGCAGAGCCCTGCTCTTAAGCAAAATGTAGGCACAGCAATACATTTTGGAGGTTCCCCATACTTAGAACTGAAATATCAAATTAATCAAGAAGTTTACTTTTTTTAATGTTTACTTTTTACGTTTTACCGTTAGAATTTTAATTTGTAAATGACACTTAAAATTAGAACACATACAAAAATCCGAAAAGTAAAGCTATGACCGGGAATTTCATTTTGTTCCCGGCCATAGCTTTACTTTTCGGATTTTTCTATGTGTTCTAATTTTCAGTGTCGTTTAGAAATTAGAACTGAAACTCAATTTTTTTTTCATCAAACCCATACGTGTGGGTATATATAGATAGGTCTTCAAAAATGATATTGAGGTTTCTAGTATAATTTTTTTCTAAACTGAATAGTTTGCGCGAGAGACACTTCCAAAGTGGTAAAATGTGCCCCCCCCCCCCCCCGTAACTTCTAAAATAAGAGAATGATAAAACTAAAAAAATATTTGATGTAGATTACCATGCAAACTTCCACCGAAAATTGGTTTGAACGAGATCTAGTAAGTAGTTTTTTTTTTTAATAATTTCTGTCTGTCTGTGTAAGTAACCAATATAAAATGACCTCACACTGCCTACATTTTGCTTAAGAGCAGGGCTCTGCCAACACCGGATTTTTTAATAACTTGGCGAATTTGTACGGAACCCTCGGTGCGCGGGTCCGACTCGCACTTGGCCGGTTTTTTTTCTGCTTTGGTCAGAGTGCGCGCCTTATATCTGACTAGTGAAGTGCCATTTGGCTCGACATTGTATCTCTATTCTATTTCTCATGATAGGGGAGAGTGGGTAGGATTCGTACACATTTTTTTGTAAGCCACATAAAAAAATAACTGTTTACAATTTCATAATAAATTCAATACTGATATATACCTCACTTATCTAGCTTTAATAATAATTAAGTGTCTTTTGGATTTTAAGCAGCATGGCGATGATACGGTGATTTTTCTCAAAAATGGGAAACGTACGAATCTGCCCCACACGTGGGGTAGTTTCGTACATGCTTTAGGGTACATTCGTACATAGTGGGGAACCTTCGTACAATCAAAGAAAAAACCATTTATTCAATGTAATATTATCATTTCTTGAGGTCAAATTTAACACTAAATCAGCCATTATGTGGTAACAATTAACGATTATTATTTTTTAAGTACTTGAGTACTAATAATAACTACTTATTTGTAGTAACAAAAAACTCGTGATTAATTTTTCTCTTATTAATAGATAAATAATTAATCAACATTATAAATTGTACCGTTACAGTAACAAGTCTTAGTTTTAGGTAATAATAGATGCAACCGACATTAATAATAATAATATAGCCCTTTTATTTCTAAGTCGCTAAAATTTCAGTACAATAGAGTCTTTTTTTTTCTTTTTTTTATATAAATTACTTATCGCTTAATTCGGCGTGTCTCATGGCATAGGCCTCCTCCGTTTATCGGAGGGTTTGGGCTATATAGTTCCCTACGCGGGCCCAGTGCGACATTATATACAGGGTGTATCAGATACCTCCTAACAATAATCAACTGGGGTATATAACCATTGCTACAGAAGCTAAAAAAATATTAAAAAAAAATTGGAGTAATTTTTTTTTTATATTTTCTATAGGAATGGTAGTATTAACTGTAATCATTCCTATAGAAAACATAAAAAAAATTGACTCCAATTTTTTTTTAAATATTTTTTTTAGCTTCTATAGCTATGGTTATATACCCCAGTTGATTATTGTTAGGGGGTATCTGATACAACCTGTATATCCGACATAATATACGCTTAGGGCCATATTCAGCGGAACACGCAGGGTCAATAAGAGAGTTATAGTTAGTTAGTTAGTTATAAGAGGTAAACGAAGATGCAAGTCAGTTATAGAAGACATCTTTTATCGCTGACTTGCATCTTCGTTTACCTCTTCCGATCTTGTCCCTTTTTTACATATACCTACTCGCGGCATAATGGTTCTGAAATAATAATAATAATATTCATGGAATAAGATCTTTTTAGTTACGCAGTTCAAAGTGGGGAGCATTCGTACTGTACGAATCTGCCCCACTGACAACTGTACGAAGGTAACCCAACCCAACAATTTAACAAATAAATTTGAAATAAAATTAACCGTTCTAGATATTCCAAAATGGCTGTTTATATATAAAACCTCGATATCAAATCATAAACTATATTGATCAGTTTATCTAATTCGAGCAAAACTTATAAAATTTAAACGTGTTTCAAGGTGAATACAAAATCAGTTTTCCTGGAGCAAAAACATGAATGAACTTGTCGTGTCGATGCCGGCGGCCGCACTGTTGCGCCGCCCCGCGGGTAGCGTATGCGCATGAGTGGGAGTTACCCACACAAACGTGAACACGCCACTGTATTCAATAGCGGAGATATCACCACTGTACGAATGCTCCCGGTGTACGAATCCTACCCACTCTCCGAGAGTGGGTAGGATTCGTACACATTTTTTTGTAAGCCACATAAAAAAATAACTGTTTACAATTTCATAATAAATTCAATACTGATATATACCTCACTTATCTAGCTTTAATAATAATTAAGTGTCTTTTGGATTTTAAGCAGCATGGCGATGATACGGTGATTTTTCTCAAAAATGGGAAACGTACGAATCTGCCCCACACGTGGGGTAGTTTCGTACATGCTTTAGGGTACATTCGTACATAGTGGGGAACCTTCGTACAATCAAAGAAAAAACCATTTATTCAATGTAATATTATCATTTCTTGAGGTCAAATTTAACACTAAATCAGCCATTATGTGGTAACAATTAACGATTATTATTTTTTAAGTACTTGAGTACTAATAATAACTACTTATTTGTAGTAACAAAAAACTCGTGATTAATTTTTCTCTTATTAATAGATAAATAATTAATCAACATTATAAATTGTACCGTTACAGTAACAAGTCTTAGTTTTAGGTAATAATAGATGCAACCGACATTAATAATAATAATATAGCCCTTTTATTTCTAAGTCGCTAAAATTTCAGTACAATAGAGTCTTTTTTTTTCTTTTTTTTATATAAATTACTTATCGCTTAATTCGGCGTGTCTCATGGCATAGGCCTCCTCCGTTTATCGGAGGGTTTGGGCTATATAGTTCCCTACGCGGGCCCAGTGCGACATTATATACAGGGTGTATCAGATACCTCCTAACAATAATCAACTGGGGTATATAACCATTGCTACAGAAGCTAAAAAAATATTAAAAAAAAATTGGAGTAATTTTTTTTTTATATTTTCTATAGGAATGGTAGTATTAACTGTAATCATTCCTATAGAAAACATAAAAAAAATTGACTCCAATTTTTTTTTAAATATTTTTTTTAGCTTCTATAGCTATGGTTATATACCCCAGTTGATTATTGTTAGGGGGTATCTGATACAACCTGTATATCCGACATAATATACGCTTAGGGCCATATTCAGCGGAACACGCAGGGTCAATAAGAGAGTTATAGTTAGTTAGTTAGTTATAAGAGGTAAACGAAGATGCAAGTCAGTTATAGAAGACATCTTTTATCGCTGACTTGCATCTTCGTTTACCTCTTCCGATCTTGTCCCTTTTTTACATATACCTACTCGCGGCATAATGGTTCTGAAATAATAATAATAATATTCATGGAATAAGATCTTTTTAGTTACGCAGTTCAAAGTGGGGAGCATTCGTACTGTACGAATCTGCCCCACTGACAACTGTACGAAGGTAACCCAACCCAACAATTTAACAAATAAATTTGAAATAAAATTAACCGTTCTAGATATTCCAAAATGGCTGTTTATATATAAAACCTCGATATCAAATCATAAACTATATTGATCAGTTTATCTAATTCGAGCAAAACTTATAAAATTTAAACGTGTTTCAAGGTGAATACAAAATCAGTTTTCCTGGAGCAAAAACATGAATGAACTTGTCGTGTCGATGCCGGCGGCCGCACTGTTGCGCCGCCCCGCGGGTAGCGTATGCGCATGAGTGGGAGTTACCCACACAAACGTGAACACGCCACTGTATTCAATAGCGGAGATATCACCACTGTACGAATGCTCCCGGTGTACGAATCCTACCCACTCTCCCCTAAATACCTAAAATGAATATAAATCATTGGAATTGGTAAAAAGGTATTTTATTTTGAAAAAGTATTTTGAAAATACCTATTTTGCATTTAGCATTTGAAATACAAAACGCAAAACTATTTGGTATTTTGCATTTGAAATAGTAAATCTCAAAAGTATTTTGCATTTTGTATTTAAATGCTTTTTCAAAACCATTTTGTACATCTCTGTTCATACCTTATGATACTTACTGTGACCGAGATGAAAGCATAGAATAAGTAAGAACATAGTAGAACGGAATCTCCCGCTCCGGCCGGACTCAAGGTCACGATTTACAGTACTTGTTAAACGAGCGGCTCAGTCACGCTGCCACTGCCACGGCCGGCGTCGCCGCACGCGCGTTTGGCATTTTTGTGCGTTCCGTCCCGTAGGTACTCATCTTGGAAACAATAATTACAATGGTGTCAAGTTATTGTGGTGTATTTGGGTGTATGAATAATGCAAAAACGATATATACCGAAGCTCACCCAAGCACCCAACTGAATAAACTACTACTAGTTTTACGTGAGCCTGTATGTATTTTATTTTATATTTGTCGGTAAGTAATACCTACTTAAATCATCTTAAATGGCTTCATTTGGTATGGCACTTGTAATAACTTCTTCCTTAATATAATATGTAGGTACGTACCTAATGATTTATAAATTTCATATTTTGTAAAACTAGAATAAAATAATGATTTCAAAGTAAATAAAAACTTATATTTTAGCGATATATATTGCACCAAATAAACCTTTTCCTTTCTTTCTTTCTTTCTTTTATATTATCTTTAGACGTAAGTATAATATTTAACGGTAAGCAACCCTAGCAATACGCCTGGACGACAGAGGGGCGTAACGACGTGAAGGGGGAAGTAGGTATATAAATGGCGGCGTTTTGGACGCGGTCAAAAGAGATTCCCTTCTACCCTGTTATTATCTATTCTATGATGAAAGCTCTACGCCGCTATACTTCATTTAATTTAGAATGAGAAACCACAATAACATTATACTTATTGCGTCTGGTCAACCATTTCTTACCTAGCAAATAGTACAGTGCAATAGTTTGGCAGCCGCAAAATAAAATTGTTTTAATGCCACTTTATTTGCGTGGCGTCAATTGTTACTCTAGTACAAATCGTAAAGAGATTAGTAGTTCACGAGCCGCAATATAATGTTATTGCGGTTTCTCATCCTAAATTAAATGAAGTATAGTTCAGTAATCGCTAGCATGCTGGTGGGTAGATTACCGGATTACTGTTTCTTGGAAACAAGAACCCAAATTAAACCGGTACAGTTATCATTTCACATCCGTTTAAGAAATCTCGACCTTGAACATGTGGCTATTGAATTGAAATTAGTCCTAAAGCTAGTAGAGGCATTGTCGAAAATTCATCCTAACTCCTTATCGTTAAGGAGCCCTCGCGTCCTAATCTGTTGACAAAGAGGGGAGGGCTCCCGGGGATTTAACACAATGATTGTGCTCAGTCGGTCGTTACCCGTCGTCCAGACATTACCAAACGTTAATAGTTTAGTTAAGTTAGTGCCTACCGGAGCGGGCGTGACTGGAACTATGCAGGTACTTTAATACTGGTATCATACTCGTTCATTTAACAGATTTAAGTTCTACACACGCTGTTTTATAATTGCTAGATGTGTGAGGTATAGGTAAGTATAATCAATGTGTTCCAGGTATTGGATTGGAACGCGGTTGAAAGTTTCGAACGTGTAGGTTTATGTGGTAGGTACCAAATAGGTACTCGGGACCACGTGATAAAGTGATTTAATAGGTCCGTCAAACAAATGGCGGTCTTGGGAAGTAGATAATTTGGTCGTTCAACCAATTGAGCTCAATCGCAACCGCTGATTAAAGTTTTACTTTAATTTTGATTTTGCGGTTATAGTTAAGTAGGTACCTAGACTGTTTACCTAGTTAGGATGACACGACAACGTATAGTTTCTTACCTAAATAGAATGCGCTTCTTTTACACCAGTTTTCTGTAAGATGATAGAGCCTCCGGTGAAAAGCACATTTTTATTTTACTCGAAACTTTTAACATGAGATTTTTCCAAACACGTCGTGTTTGAAACAAAATGTTCCGTACGCGTACCTACCCTTGTCCCGTCCTGTTGGAAAAATTAGGTACCTAGGCTACGCATGTAGAGTAAAGGACACGATGGACACTACCAAGAAAAGCACAGGCTTTCGGTCTTATTTAAACAAGGCAATTTGAATTTATTAAGGAACTAACCACGGGCCCCAGACGTTATAGTTACGCCCTGTGTTCTGTTGCGTCAGGTGACTCTCGTGTGCTTGTGCCTGGTGGGCGCGGTGCTGGCCGCGCCGCAGATGTCTGACGCGCAACTCGAGCAGACGCTGGCCAGCCGCAGCACCATGCAGCGACACCTGCGCTGCGCACTCGCCGAGGGGCCCTGCGACCCCGTTGGCCGCCGGCTGAGGAGTAAGCTACATTAAAAAATATCTATGTACACAGCGGCACAAAATTTGGACCAGTAGGCTTATTGTCTAACTCGCTCGCAATCGCCATCGTGTCCAAAAAAACCGCCTAAAAACTTGGCTTGACCATGCAGGCGCAGCAACAGCCACAGGGCTATGTCAAGCCAAGATTAGGGTTGACACTAGCATAGCCACGATAATTTTGCAGTACAGGCGTAGTTCGTAACTGGGCTACTCCGAAATTGAAATTGGATATTCGAAGTTCGTATCATGCCATCCCTCTCACTCTCAAATGAATCACTATTAGTGTCAGCCGAATGGCTCGAAACACAAAGTGCCGCGATCATCAATCTCATTGATGACATTTTTGATCAGCCAAATGGTATCGCCAAAACACCACAACGCCCACTTTTTATACTCGTATTGTATGACATTTGTTTGATACACTCCGAAACATTACTTAAACTAGATACTCCTTACAGGATGCTCTCCCTTGTCGGTAGGGTAAGAAGAGTACTACATATCTCAAGTCTCAAGTATATATACTAAATTAACATAATACTTGAAATACTCATAGTTATTGTCATAATTAGTGAAAAAGAAGAAATATCTTTCATTGAAAGGAATGTCTTTCATCCAAAAAAACAGTGATCGCAGTAGGTAGAGCCATTTGGGGTCAACGGACTCGAATGTTGATATTAACTGGACATACATACACAAATTACGTCTGTAACCCTTACGGGGTAGACAGAGCCTAAGATGACGAGACCAAAAGGCCACGTATAGCATGATTGTGGGCGTATAGGTGGAATGTAAAAAGTAACCTTTCTACAACTTCGTTCGTTCGCAGTATTTTTTTTTAAAACATATATTAAACATGTATTATAAACCTGTTATAAATCAAAAAGTACGGTGAAACTCAAACATCGACAGTTGGCCTATTATTTATAATTCAATGAATTAACAACAAATGTCATTCATAAATCTCCGATATTCGAGAGACATGTCCCTGTTGGGATATAAATGGCGCTTCCTAACAGCATTCAGAGATTACGAAACAAATAAAATAACCCCAAACCAAAAGGTCGCCGTATTTCATCGCAAGCGCAAGCTCTAACATCCGCTACGTACTCCAGTTCTTTCACTCATTCAAAAACCACTCGCACAACTGACTTGCATAATCCCCATTTTGTTGGCGCGTTTTCCTCGTTATTCAATAATTGATAAGAGTTTCGTAAGCGATTCCTTAAGCTGAAGAGTAAAATTATTAGAGTGAGACCTAACATGAAACACGAAACGACAACAAGAATACTGTAGAAAAAAACTATAGGTAAATATATATGAAGATAGAAAACAAAAGAAAAAACTTCAAATAAAGTAAATACGAAATCATGGTCTTCCGCTGCAGGCCTCTACCCCATGACACTAGCCGCGAGCATCATTACCGCTCTGAGCTAATTATTCCTAGTTTTTGAGAGTGGTAAGCGCCACCCCTTGGATCACGATACCTAGCATTGTATCAAGGACTGTTTGAGGATCCCTCGAAAGCCTTCCGCGCCTCATTTCATTGATCTTAAAATGATAGTACCTAGTAAAGTTTACTACGGCTTTCTCACCTGCACTACATTCGCGTCCTCCAGGATCGCGTTGATTGGTCAGGTGGTGAGGGTCAAGATGTGTACTTCCAGATCTGATTGGCTGCTTTGTTTCAGCGCTGGCGCCATTGGTGCTCCGCGGCGCATGCCCGCAGTGCTCTGCGCAGGAGACCCGGCAGATCAGGCGCACACTTGCGTTCATCCAACGAAACTACCCTTGGGAGTGGGCTAAGATTGTGCGCCAATACGGGTGAAATATACGACTGACTACGGGGAATGGGTCTTAGGTTGTTTTACATACACTTTAACAACATACATCTGTATTTAAAGTAGGAAAATTGGGACTGATGGGAGTTACGACGGTCCTTTGTCATGTCACTGATACCGTTGATAAAAAAACTAAAACCAAACCTTAGTTTGTTGAGAATTTAATATTTATTTAAATTTAGTTTATATTATTTTACATATTTTATACGGGTGTAAATTATAGGTTTATTTATAGACAACTTATTTTAAATTATCACCCATCTGTTTTTTAACAGTAACATCGATAGAGCTCAAATACCAACATACTCGTAGTTAAAAAGATTGTTGTGTAAAATCGAAAACAACTAAGTAGGTAGCTAAATAAGTATTATTTGATTTATTTATATAAATTTTAATTATACATTGAACACAAAAAAATCAAGTCATCAATTGATACCACTGCATTTTATTTTTACTCAAATAATATCACAAATTTAAAAGACCATAAAAATACTATGAAAAAAAAAATTGCAACAACTGTGCCAAATTTAAGACTAAAATAAATAGTCAACCAGAATTTCCATCAACCTTACGAGATTTATAACACCACAACACAAGGTACTCAAAATCCTTACTTTAGTTGTACTAGAATTTTATAAATAATCAAGCATTTTGTACCTAACTTTGTAAATAAAACAAACTGCAAACATTTGTCGTTTCATTGAGTTCGGGTGCACGCTAGCGGCGTTAGCGTCACCGGTACGGTTGGTTGATGTTAAGCAAGCCGAGTGCATCGAGAGCAGAGAGGGGATCCGAGAGTTAAGTAATAGGTTACACCACTGTTCGCCCCAGCACTCTCGACGCAGCCGCAGGCCCAACCACCCGACACCCGCAGCTATCAAAAACAAACTTTAACCAAGCCATATCCGGGTCACCCGATCGCCAAAGCTAAACGTGTGAAAGTAAAAGTGGTTCGAGCACGAGCGACTATAATGCAGGTGAGTTGCATTGTGCATTTTCTCTCGCCCTGTTTTCCTGCGGCGACCAGTTTCGAGCTTTCGAGGAAAATCTGCGTTGGTGTTTACTGTGAGGAAAGGACGTTCGGTTATGTATGAGTACATACACAGGTTAAATACGTGGTATTACTCGTCGTATATATAATTATAATTGTTAAAATGTGCGTGTCGTTACATACTGTGAAACATGATAGATAACATTAGAAGCATGCGAATGACCTAACACTGTCATTAGCATAAACTACTATTTTTAACTACTATTAAACATTAATTTGAAATTGAAAAACGACGCATTAAGTAACTCTATATGTAACGCACGCCCTAGAACAAAGCTATGTTTCAAAGTTTTCTAAACAGTTAGGCAATCTAATTGTTGTTGCGCTGACGAGTTCACCGTATATGTGACATTTGGTTCTTTATTTTTTTTCTAAATATAACGCTAATGATAGGGCGTATAAGTTGCGAAGAAAATGTGGAAAAGTAATTTTAACTCAGGTGTTTAAAAGATTACAAAACCGTTGCAAAAGTAGTAGCACGAAGACGTTGATAAATATTCTAGCTAAATATATAAACTAAATTCTTTTAGTAAGTATTTGATAAATTTCTAATGGGACTAGCTTGAAATCTATTTATTCCATCCATAGCTAATATTCGTCTCTATAGGAGCTCTACCTCTGCATATTGCAGTAGGTAAGATTAATAAAT
Organism: Pandemis heparana; assembly: GCA_963854515.1. Lineage (NCBI taxonomy): Eukaryota > Metazoa > Arthropoda > Insecta > Lepidoptera > Tortricidae > Pandemis > Pandemis heparana. Next base: position 3,564,608 of record OY978020.1, on the reverse strand, counting down.
AAGGTATGGGTATTATCAACAAGAAACAAATATGTCGAGCATTATTCGGCTTTTATACGTGAGTTATCCGTTTTTGTAATTATGGGTATTATTCTAAAATAGGTGACCCTGACCTCTCCACACTCCATGACTTAAAATTGTTCTGGAATACATCAGGTGATTTTTTTGTCGTAATTTTAAAGTATAAAATTATGTCAGCCCTTTGAACATCGAGTCGAGCAATCTATGGAAACATTAATTAGTCAACCAAAATAATATGTCCCTCGAATTTATTTTCAGACTGTACACAAGGTATAATTAACCGTCTTATCTTTTTACTTTTCCTTCGGTGAAATGTAAAGTTCATTTGTCAGATTTATATCACTTCTTTATCCTTACAGGGTAGGCAGAGCCCAAGGTAACAAGACCTTAAGGCCACGTTTAGCATAGGTGGTAAGGGGAATCCAAATAGTATGTGTTGTCCGATTTAACTACAGTTAAAACCATAGTTAGTAATAGAATAGATGTCTTGAGTTGCATCTAGAGATAGAGTCATACCTATAACAGATAAATTTCAAATTTCTAGGACGACATTAGGTTTCCCGAGCTGGCAATCTGTATGGAAACACCTTTTCTAATGACTGTATCTTTTGATTAAGTTGACTCAGAGGTTTCATATTTTCACAATGGACCTTAGTATTTGGTATCAATTAAAATTTTATATCTCCACGCCTTCTTGAGAAAAAGGGTATTGACGGGCAGAGACAGACAACGAAGTTATCTTAGATATTAGAGTTCTCTTTTCCCTTTACAGTTACGGAACCTTACAAACGGGTCCCAGGTCATTTTCTTGAGTTTTTCACCTATACCGTATGTAAGTCGCGTAACGTGCTATAGACCTACACTACTCACGACCGACAACGCGTGTCGCGTCCCACTTATTTCGCGCCAACGGCTTGACCCGGTTGAGCTCCAGTCGTTAAGTGTTATTTAATATTTGGGGATTGTTTCCGAGTTCCGCGCTGACGTAACCAATCGACCGGCGCGGGCGCACGCTAATCTCTTCGCTGACGTAACCCGTTAAGAACTATAGTCAGGAACAATAGGAATTCCCTGTCAGAGCCGCTAGTACTTGCATAAACTTCTACATTATGGGATGGGACCTTTGTTCATTCGGATCATTACCAGTAATACCACCATTTTACTTGCTAATCATGCCGCCAAGCAGCAGTGCCTGCGCTGCTGTGTTTTGACGTGGATATTAAGTGTAAGGCCTGAGCGGTTCGTGTCTAGCGGAGCGTTCGGCGGGGCGGACAGCGGCAAAGGGCTCTATGCAGTGTACTCAGGAATCTCAGGATGCTCATGCTCACATAACATTTGCTTGAGTTTAACATGAACGTCACACGCTCGAGCGTCCGCTGAGGCCCTAAGATAGGCGGTGAAATGAATTGCTGGCAACACATTTTCAATACTCGAGTTATGTTGCGGATGTGGGCAGTGGTGATTGCCACCACCTATAACACCAGTGCTGGATTTACACATTTGCCGCCCCAAAGCTATTCAATTTTTGCCGCCCCACTCGTGTCCGCAGCCTTACTTTTTTTTCTGTAATTTTTTATTCGCTCCAATTTTGCCGCCCTAGGCTTCAGCCTTTTTAGCCTCTATGGTAAATCCGGCCCTGCCTAACACAGCTCGTTTGCCTTTCTTGTTGTAAAAAAACGTACAAATTTACTTTGAGCAAGGCGCCTTTCTTTCCCCGGCAGGTAGGACACTAAATGACAAATCTCGTTAACGACTTGTTTAACAATAACACGGATTTCCTGAGGATAAGCTTAATGTTTCCTGTAAGTGCTTACTTGCTTAACAGTTTACGTATGGGTAACTGGAAGCCCGGCTGAGTCAAACTTTGATTAACTATCGCAATGCAATCCAATGCAATCCTCTAGTGATGCGGGAGTCTATGGGTGGTAGCGCTCACTTGCCTCAGGCGGTCCACTTGCTCGTTTTCCACTCTATTTGCACATAAATTCCGAGACTCAACAATCAAATGTCATAGGTTCAAGCCACTAAAGTCACTAATCCAGGCTGCAAGCATGCGTTTAGGTACTATTTATTGATATATTTAATATCCAAATCTATATCATACTTATACATAAAGTATTTTCATTCTTAACTGTCCTATTTGGTAAACAAAATTCTAACCTCAAAACGTCTCACTTATGTCATTTTTCTATATTTTATCGTAAATAAAGGAACTGGAGATAAAATATCAGTAAAATTATGTACACAATATTGCCTCAGGTTTATTTGATAACATAATACACCTTATTCTTTACAATAATTTGCACATTGGGGTTAGAATTTTGTTTACCAAATAGGACAGGTACCTAAGAATGAAAATACCATACATAATATTATTAGGGTGAATCAAAAAGTTCTTAGAATAGGGTCAAAAAGAAACAAGCATTTTTTTATTTTATTTTTCTACGTAATTTCCAATACATTTTTTTATATGATAAGGGTAAAAGGAGCAAGCGGGTCACCTGATGGAAAGTAATCACCGCTGCCCATAGACACTCACAACATAGGTGGTGCCCCTCTTTTGCCCGAATTTCATATGCCATAATGTAATGTTTGCCATAATGATCATTTGCCATAACCCTTTTTTTCTCTGAAACCGTAATTTTTTCAGGAGCATTGTAATGGCAATCCTGTAGAACTCTATAGGTTAGGTTAGGTTTGTTTCATAACAATCCTGAATAATTAACATATAAAGAGAAAAAAGAGTTATGGCAAATGATCATTATGGCAAACAATACATTTATGGCAAATGAAATTCGGGCAAACGATAGAGAACCATTCTCTAGACTCTCATACAGTGAGACATAAAGACTAAAAATTATGAGCTAGCCAGGTCGCCCCCGACTTTGTCAGTTTGAAACCGTTTGATTTTGATTCTTTAGAAAATCAATAAATGATTAATCTAAATGGAGCATAAAATAAAATCATATTAGCTTAGTAAACTATCCGTAACCGGTGTCAGTCGCTCCAATTAACATAATTATCACAGGTATTTTTTATATTAGAACTAGGCGAAGGACGGCAATTTGGTATTCTGGTTAAATCATCGATTTAGATGAATTCAAATGAGATATTTACAATTTCGGTTCCATTTTTCGTTACATAATAATATGGCCATAATTGTACGCTTGACGAAAAGGATGCAGTTAAAATTCAAGGTTGGCGAGTTGCGGTTGCGGGCTAAAGAACGGTGGCCACTTGGAGATACTTACTCGTGCGAAGGCAACCGCCAAGAACTTAAAGCGTAGTTAACGCTCTAAAGGTCCATTTTAGGCGTAATTCCGGTACCAAAGTGAGCAGTTACCTACGCAGGTAAGGCTGTCCAGTGTAGGTCAAGGAAAACGTAGGCCAGAAAACATTGGCGCATAACGTTTCCTCTTTCAAATGCAAATCTTCCTGTGCTTGCTCGCACACCTAACGGTTCCTTTAAGTAAAATATGCTTTTCAAATCTGTCAAACGCATTGTTTTCCAATGATGTTTTCGATCATGTGGAGTTCACCAGTTAAATCTACAAATCAGGTTTAAAAACCGGTTTGACTCTGCGCAGCAATGAATCAGTCGGCCAATTTGCAGAAAAATATTGTTTGTCTTTAGTCCGCAAAAAACCCAGCGAGGAATATCCTCGCGGTCATATTTGGAGGCGCATCGATTACTCCATGCCTGATTAGAGTTCAGGGCACGTCCTTTACCCATTGTATCGTTCTACAATATCGACCACAACTGATTGATCAACAGTCGGGCTTCCACTAGTAAAAACTGACGATACAAAATTCACATTACAAGTACGTGTAAACGCAACTGTATTTTTGGATTGTTTAACGTGCTTATCAAAACGTATCAAAAGTGATGGAGCTTTATAAATCCACGCGCTTGTATTTTACAAAATAAAATTTATAAGTGTAATAAAATATCGAAAATCGATAAGATTAAGTACGGTGAAGGAAGATTGGCAGGAAATGGTCGTTAGGCTTCAAAATAAGCGGTCTGTTGTGAAAGTGCGCGCAAGTGCTAGTGCTAAGCTGTTATTTAGTACGTAATGAAATAAAACGGCACTTAGTGGAGGTATACCGCAGCAGCTGGCGCGACTGAACGCCTGACGGATGTGTAGCACCATTATGTCATGTTGATCATTAATTCCAGTTAGCTCTGTACTAATAACAATAGTCTAGTGTGAAAATGCCCTTGTGATCAATTCGAGAATGGCCAGTTTTCTAAATCGCGCAAGGTTTACTGCGAAACCAATTTGTCTCAGATCCGTCATCGATTGACTAACCTTTGATAGTTTGTTGTAACAACCATTGGACAGTCCAATAATAAGTGAGGTAATGATGACTATTATTGCTCTGAAGATCTGAAACAGTGTATTGTACTCACGTCTTCGCCACGGAACGGATGTGATGAAAATTTAGCATAATTATACCGCAAGTGTACTATACACCTACAAAGTTTGGCTAATTACGTACCTACCAGCAGTTTGTAGAAGAAATAAGGAAAAGTAACAGGAATTTTACTAAAAAATATTTTACAAAAACGCGGAGGTTTTAATATCGACGACTCATTTCGGTTAACTGGTCACAGGTGACACTGACACCCAGTAAGAGCCTATAGCTCTTCAATGTGACGTAATCGCAGGATTGCAGCGTAGTTAAAACGTCTCAACAACGAAGGTACTTATCATATCGTCCTTGTATTCCAGATGTTCCTGGTACTGTGTGTGCTGATGGCGCTGGCGACAACGGCGCACGCGCAGCAACGGCCGGCTGTCTCGGACACCACGCTCGAGGACGCTCTCAATGACAAACGATTCATAGCGCGACAGCTCAAATGTGCACTCGGAGAAGCACCTTGCGACCCCATCGGGAAGAGGCTTAAAAGTGAGTAAAGCTATCCTAAAGCGTTAGTTAGGTGACTGTTAGCTTATGGACACGAGAGCAGCCGAAGACTTCAGTGTGCTTCAGTTCAGGAGAGACCGCACGTCTAACACGAGAGCGCGCAAGAGTCGCGTCGTTCGCAAGATAGACTGCCCGTCTTTTTCTTACTGTTCATTCTAGAAAGAGACGGGTAGTCTATCTCACGCGCTCTTGTGCTAGCCGGGCAGCAATATGACGTCTTCTAAAAAAAAGAGTTTACATGTTAAAATCGTCTGTCAGAAAAGCATTCAGAGCACGAGGCCGCGTGCAGGGTCGTCGATTGGCGTAGAGCCAATATTAAAATCCAATGACAAAGCGTAAATATGCCTTTCGAGGTAATCAAGTGCAACAACCTCTGTATCTGTTGCACGTACCTGTCTAGCTAGGTACCCAAAGATAGGTGTCTGCAAGTCTTGCAAGGGCCTTGGAAGACAATTGAAATCAATCTTAAGGCAATCAAAGTTGAGATACGACCTTAGGTAAAGACGGTGTGACGGTTTTGTTACGTTTCAAACTCGTATATACATATATAGACAATATATGTATGTAAGTAAGTACTTATACTCCTGAAATCCTGAAGCTTGATTATATTGGGTGTTTGTATATTGCCAAAGTAGATTAGGTACTTTTTGGATTTCGAACCCACAAAATGCTTTGTTGGCAAACAAGCTCAGAGCCTGCCTGGGCCCCGTTTCTCGAAGCTTATTAGACTCATAATATTAGTGTTTTGTTTCAATTTTTCGTTTAATTTACGAGACAAAACACTAATATTATTGGTGTAATAAGCTTCGAGAAACGGGGCCCTGATGGTAGGCGGCTACCGTAGCCTCAAGCCGTAGCCGCTTGCAAATCCATCAGGGAACTAGCATACGTACCTATTGCCGACCTTTTCAAAATCTTAACACTCGTTTCTTAAAGAACCTTATACTGTAGTCCTAGGAAAGCCTCGGGCTCCGTACCCTGGTAGCACCAGTAGGCTTATTGTCTAACTCGCTCGCAATCGCCATCGTGTTCATTTTGACAGTTTATGTATGAGCTGACAATTGGCATCAGAATCAGCTAGCTGTCATGTCACATTCCGGAGCCCCTCTTTTGCCCGAATTTCATATGCCATAATGTAATGTTTGCCATAATGATCATTTGCCATAACCCTTTTTTTCTCTGAAACCGTAATTTTTTCAGGAGCATTGTAATGGCAATCCTGTAGAACTCTATAGGTTAGGTTAGGTTTGTTTCATAACAATCCTGAATAATCTAACTAATATTATAAATGCGAAAGTATGGATGGATGGATGGATGGATGTTTGTTTGTTTGTTACTCAATCACGCCAGAACGGCCCAACGGATCTGGATGAAATTCGGCACATAGATAGAGAAAAGTCTGGAATAGCACATAGGCTACTTTTTATCCCGGAAAATTGCGTAGTTCCCGCGGGATAGCGATAAACGAATTCTTTGCAGACGAAGTCGCTGGCAACAGCTAGTTAACTAATAAAGAGAAAATAGAGTTATGGAAAATGATCATTATGGCAAACAATACATTTATGGCAAATGAAATTCGGGCAAACGATAGAGAACCGTCACATTCATACAAGAACTGTCAAAATGAGCACGATGGCGATTGCGAGCGAGTTAGACAATATCTAAGCCTGCAGCTCTCGTTAGTTGTTACTAACATTGAAAATGTGTGTGTGTTCCAGCACTAGCCCCACTGGTGCTCCGCGGCGCCTGCCCGCAGTGCAGTCCCCAGGAGACGAAGCAGATCCAGCGGACCCTCTCCTACGTGCAGCGTAACTTCCCGCAGGAGTGGGCCAAGATCGTGCGCCAGTACGCGGGCTGATCTCACAGCCCAGAAGGCCTCGAAACTCGATTCTCGAAGTTCGTATAAAGATCATTAATGTCAGCGGAACGACATGATACGACGAACGACGAAAATCGAATTTCGGATAAGGCCAGCATGCCTATGCTGTAACTCGACCGTTAAAAATGCTGTAAATACGTTGAAATGCGTTGTTGGAACTACTGCTCGGTACCAGCAGGGCGTTTTAAGTCTACACACCTATAACCTAGGGCTGCGAGGTAGCAAATAGAGCTGAAACTCTCACTGTCCACTCTGTTACTTAAGTAGAAGTTAAACGGAAATAGTTCAATAGACAATAATATGTTTTTTTTTCTTATTTTTAACAACATTATGCAAAGTAAAGTGAAACATTAATTGAAAACTAAAACTCAGCCATAAATAAATACTCCCTTTTCCCATATTATATACAATTAATCCATCTCAGGCATGCACATGCAACACATGAGTTAGAAAGACTACTAACTTTTTAACTGCACTCTGATTCCTATACTTGCTATCAGTGGCATTAAGTACCTAGCTAGTATGTTTCGGTGTAGCAACCTGATTATGTTAGATCGTAACGAGGTTGTAGGTAATTAATTAGTTAACTTAATAATTAGAATCTAATTGTACCGAATGAGGTCAATTTATTACGTTCAATTCTTACTTAAGTATGATCGTTAGTGTCATAGTACTTTAAAACTTGAAATTACCAAAGCAAAATTAAACTATTGCTGACTCACATAGCATTTAAGACATTATTAAATTATTCGGATAATGTAATTTGTAATTATCATGCTAATTAAAGTAAGTGTTTTCTATTTTCTTGTTTTAATTTTTATGCCCTGATAATTAATCCTGATTTCGAACAAATTGATTCCTGACCCACGGTAGAACTTTCTTTCTAAATGTTACAATTATGTTCCTATTCAGCTCAATGTAACGTCACTACGAGATTTACTCTGAAAAGGTTACACGTGGGTCAGCATTCAGTTTCAGTTGCTTCGATAGTAAATACCGTAAATACCTACTTTTACGTAAGTATAGCTAACTCGGTCCGTCCGTCCGTCCGTCTGTCAAGACCCTTTTGACCCATATATCTTTCTAATCTGTGTTTTGACCAAGAAGCCGTTGTCATTTTTGTCACTTTCTGTATGCTTTCGATACAGTGGCGCTGCTCCGAAAAACGATATTCGAAGTTCGTATTATTATCATACCGTCCCCAGCCATAAAGGTCAGACCGCACTAGGCGTAACTGCGCGGCAGCGGAACTGCGCGGCACGGCGCGGCAAAATTCGGCATACCGCACATGAACTGCAGCGGAACTGCAGCGGCGCGGCAAATTTTGCCTGTCAGTAGTTCAGCAGCGTTCGAGCAAGATGGTAGAACCTGACATGGATGATTTTATTTACACGAAAAAATAATAATCTAAAGTATCTAAACTATCAAAACAAGTAGCTAATAGAAATATGGATCAGCAAGGATAATCGGATATAAATAAATATATTTTTATAAATATTATTACATAAATAACTTGCAGTGCCGCGCCGCTTGCTATACCGCACTACGCGGCAGCGGAACTGCGCGGCGCAGCGCGGCGCGGCAATTTTGGTGAGTTGGTCAACTTTGCCGCGCAGTTCCGCTGCCGCGCAGTTCCGCTGCCGCGTAGTGCGTGTTATCTCACACAATTCCATATAAAGAATATTTTGCCGCGCTGTGCAGCGCAGTTCCGCCTAGTGCGGTCTGACCTTTAGTGTGAACAATACACGAACAAAACGGCACGAAACTCGCACATAACGAACTTCGAAAATGTCTGGCTTTTTACAAGCAGCAAAAAAACCGTAATTGCCGCCATTTTTTTCTTATACCTAATAATAATAATAATAATTTAATAATTATACTAGTATTAGTAATCAATTAGGTAAGTACTAAATTATTAAATTCAAAATTAATTCAATTCTTAGTAAAGTTATCAGTTTCATTTTAAAAATACAATCGAATTAAGGCCCGGGGGGCTACTCCGAAATTCGATTTTCGAAGTTCGTATCACACCGTCCCTCTCACTCTCAAATTAACAACTATTAGTGAGAGCGGAATGGCACGAAACGAACTTCGAAAATCGGATTTCGGAGTATAAGGCCAGCACGGTTTGTGAATGAATAAATAAAATGCTGGTAATACATGATTTATCGTTGAACAGATTGTATTTTATGCGCGTGCACAACTTTTATTTTATTTAAAATAAAAAGTCTTTCGCAGTTGCATAAAATTTGCAATTAGTAAATTTATAGAAATCGGATATATTTTTTTCACACATCATTAAAATGTGCATTGTGATCACATGTGAATGGGAAACTTTATTTGCTTTTGTCCAATTATTCACTTTGGCAACACATATTAGTATCTTTATGTTGGCATTTGCTGACGCTGTACTTAGTAATAGTTTCCGGTAAAAAAAAAAGTGTTTTTTTTTTATTTAACTGTACAAAATCGTGCTTAAGATTTCTTAATTTACAAAAATAATAAAAAATTAAATATTGTCTACTTTTGATACGTGAAATGCTTATAGTGGAGTCTATTTGTGATAAAAGAAAACGTTTATGACTGATCCGAAGCTGCTTGTCAACTCAATGCTGCCATCCTGAGGCCACGAATAAAATTATTTCGTAGCAGTCGGCGAATAGTATTTACAACTAATATTTTGCTACTGTTTTGACAATTGCATACATAATTCGTGTTCGGGATTTCATTTTGGTCGATTTGAGTGTATCAAAGGCTGGCATGGTACAGCCAAGACGCGATGATGTGGTAACCGATTTACACGACATATCATAGTGGCTACAGTGTATCGAAATATGGTCGTGCATTTTGTCTGAACAAAGTGGAGATGAGTGAGCAGACTGAAATAAATTATTTGGACGGGGATGTCGTGTGGGTGAAGCTAGGGTCATGCTGGTGGCCCGGCGAAGTGGTCGAGGCCGAGAAGCTGCCCGCAGATGTGCTGCCATCATTCAAGAAGCCACCCATTGCTGTCGTCAAGTTCTTTCAGGAGAGCACCTAGTACGTTACCAAGTATAACCTGAAAATTTCATAGTAGTAACCAATATTTTCAAGCTCCAAGAGCATCCACTCCTGTCTTTGTTCTAGATTTACTCTATGGTGTATGATATTTACATAATTAATCTGAGATTCTATTATGTAGACTTATTGGAGTCCTGAACGCAAGCTTCTTTCATGCTTTTATTTATTTTTACTAGCTCCCACTAGCATAAATTTGAAAATGTTTATTTATCCTTAGATGTATATTTGCCATTTAAATATTTAAGACAGACAGACAATGGTGTGCATATCAGCTAAAAGTTCAATATTATGATTCCCAACATTCCAGGGATTGCTTTCAATTTTGGTTTTCTCCCATTGTCTATGAATTTACTAAGGAGCTACTAATCATCACCTCTAGTTCCTCATCTGGTCCGCAGGGTACTTTTCCATTTGAAACAATTTGTGTGCCTACTATTTTCCTTTCATATTACTTGCTTATGAGGATAGTAATTAAAACTTGGTTAGGCAAGTAATAAAGTAATTTCTACATTACTAATTACTAATGATTAAAAAATAATCTTTTTTGATTTGGTTCACTGTAATGCTTTTGAACCAGGCCAGGATTTCCGATAGTGTTATTAAAAGTATACAAACGCATGAATCAGCTCAAGTATGGGGCCTAAACCTTTTCGAATGGCAAGAACAATATCTAGTTAATAGGCTCTCCTTGCGACTTTGCATGATTAGTAATTCATTAATGCTTTCTTTGGACTAAATGGCAACCTATATATAATAATAATAATAATATAGCCCCTTTATTCCGAATCGCTGCAGTCTCAATTTAAAATATACTATGTTTTTTAAATCGCGTAATTCGGCGTGCCTCTTGGCATAGGCCTCCTCCAGCTTGCTGGAGGGGGTTGGTCTAGTGCTCCCGTGGGGACCAGCCATGGTGGGCGACAAATTGTTTGTAGATTTAGATTATTTTTCTATATTTCTTTCGTTTTCGGTTTTTGTTGTTGTTACTATTTTAGTTGTTGATGTTGTTGTTATTTATTTTATTTTTTTTATTTTTTTTTTCTTTTTGTATTGTTATGATCTGTATGTAGGGGTGTCAGTTTTTCCGTTTGGCTATAGGATATCTCTCAACTCGGTGTGCCTCCTGGCAAAGGCCTCCTCCAGTAGTTTCCATTGCTTCCTGTCTTGAGCAACTCTCCTCCATTTGGGTCCCGCAGTAAGTTTCAGCTCGTCTTCCCAGCGCATTTGTTGTCGTCCTCGACATCTCTTGCCATCTCTTGGATACCAATTTGTTGTAATTTGGCTCCACTTTTCTGGTATAGATCTCAGCATATGGCCGGTCCATCTCCATTTTTGGAGGTCTATTTTTTCTAGGATATCGGTTAATTTGGTTTTTTCTCTTAACTGCACATTGCTAACTCTATCTTGCCTTCTTGTTCCTGTCATGCTTCGTTCCATACCTCTCTGGCACTTTCCTAGTTTGTCTCTATGATATTTTGTGAGAGCCCATGTTTCGCAGCCATAGGTGATGCATGGAAGAATACAAGCATTGAACACTTTTCTTTTCGTTGCCATATTGTGGTCTTTAGATTTTACAATTTCCTTGAGAGACCAGTATCTTTTCCACCCATTAGCAATCCTCTTATTTATTTCCTTGGTTGTTTGGTTTTTAGGGGAGATGATCTGGCCCAAGTAGCAATATTCATCGACATATTCTATTTGTTGTCCTTCGATTTCCATGGGTTCCATTTCTGAGTTGGTCATCAGTTTCGTTTTTGATATGTTCTATCATAAATATTCATTCTTGTGCTTAATTTAGTTATTGTAAATTTGTATTCATAAAAGCGATTATTTCATAAATTGATAGTTAATTAGCTCTAAAAACGTGAGTAATTGTTCTAAGAGCCACTACTTATTGGTATCCTGCGGGAACTATACAATTTTCCGGGATAAAAAGTAGCCTAATGTGTTAATCTAGGGTACGAGCGATCTCTGCTCCAAATTTTATTCAAATCCGCCCAGTCATTGTAGTGTGAAGAAGGAACAACAAACAAACACACTTTGATATTAGTAGGATTTAATCTTTTAACATAGGTAGTATTTGAAAACTTTGTAATATTTGAATAGAAAATTTGGACGAATATTCCAATCCCTCACCAGAATTTAATGTAACAATTCAGTTAGACAAGACACAAATATCTGTTTAAATATAGCCATTCCTAGATTCTGAAAAATATCTGAACACAACTATTATGAATCGTACAAGTGAGTCCAGATACAGTAGAGTTCCTATTTTCAGTTACATAATGTATGCGTTTAGATGAATAGTTGGCTGGATTGGGTATTAAAGAACTTTTCTGCAGTTAAGAGCACCTAGATAGGTCAATTTACTAGCTAGATTGCTTTTACTTGGCTAATAATAAAAACGTATGATAGAAAAAAGTATGCTTAGTTGGTTTGGTCACGTAGAGAGGATGGATGAAAGAAGATTAACTAAACAGATTTATATAGGGAGTGTGAATGGGTGCGTTGGGAGGGGAAGGCCTAGGCGGACGTTCCATGATCAAATTGGGGAAGTGTTGGAAAAAGGCCAGGTCAAGAGTACCGAAACCGACAAGCATGTATGAAGAGATTGATGAATGTGGATGAAGCAAAAGAGGTATGTCAGGATCATAGCTAGTGGAACAAAGTAGTCTCTGCCTACCCCTGTGGGAAAGAGGCATGACGATATGTATGTATGACTAAAACTAAAAGCACAAAATTTTACAAACATCCCCCTTCCATCAGTATGTTTTGTGTTTTTTTTTCTATACCTAGTATGTAAATTCTTTATAATCTTTGTCTGAAAAGAATTGCTGGAGAGTAGACAAAAATTAAAAAGAATAACAAAAATTCATAATATGTTCAAATAATTAAAAAGTACAATAAAATTACTCATGAAACATTTTATGTCATTTTCCAGTGAGTATGTCAAGAACAATAATTCCATCTACAAATACAACTGCAGTCGCAAACATGAATTTATTAAAAAAGGATTATGTAAGTATGATTTATAATACAACGATTTTGTTCTATTTCACTTCACTCAAGAAACTTTAACTAATTAATTATTTTCGTTCTTCTGCAGACAATTATAGATCTAAGCATGCTCACATGGAGAAATTCCCAGAGGATGTGGTTCGAGCAGAGACAGAGACGGGGGGTGATCCAGACATCTTGACAAGTGAAGAGTTCACTGCCACCCCTAAGAAAAGTTATGCTGGCATTTTCGGCAGTGCTGTGAAGAAAACTCCTGTTTCAGGTAAATTATTCACTTAAATGAGACTCAGGGGCCTGATTTTTGAAAGCACATGTGTGAAAATACCACTCGAAAGTGGTGAAAAATTGTGCTGAATTTGAAATATGAGTAGCTGAGAAGATACTTATGGCTCTCATTAATCATGTGGACTAGTCAAAAATTTGATTAGAGCCATAGTTTTGAAGATATAAACAGATTTATACCACTTTCCAGTGATGTGCTTTCATAAATCGGAGCCATGGTGCTGTAACATATTAACAAGAAATAAAAGACATTTTGTGAAATGGTGGTATTAATATTGTGAAATTTTTACATTGTAGGAAGAGGGAGACGAAAGGATTCTTCAAGTACACCTCGGAGCTCCACTCCAGTCAGGAGGGTAAGCATAAGCTTCAATTTTTTATGTGGCTTGCTTGGCTGAGGTCATTATCTTAATTATATTCTTCCATTGCAGATAAATCGGGACAAGAGTGATTATAAAGTACATATCTTAGTTCAAGGATCTAAGACGCCTAGTCAAGCAACCGATACCTTATCAACACCATCTACAAGCCGTGCAGGGTCTGAATCAGAAGCTACAGAGGAAAAGACTCCGAAAGCAGATAAGCCTTTACCCACGTTTTCTTCGCCAAACACATCGGGCAGCGTTTCTGGCGTATATCCTTGCCCCTTGTGCGCATTTACGACAACACGCCTTAACGTTCTAATTTTACACAATAAAACACACAGTGCCACATATACACCTTATACCCCATCTCCAGTGCGTAAAAAAGCAGTTGTGAAGTCCCCACAAAAGTCGACTCCAAACAAAACACCAAAAGCGCGTAAACCACGTAAAGAAAAAGTTGAAAAAACAGAAAAAGCAGACAAAACGGATAAATCACAAAAATCTGAAAAGAGGGAACAGGCCGAAAACACTAAAAATACCGAAAACATGGACAAGCTCAAAAAGAAATCTCAAGCACGAAAGCGCTCTATCGAAGAAGAGCAGGAAACTGTGGAGGTTAAGAAGACTAAGACTGATGAGGAAATTAAAAGCAGTTTGCTGGCAGACTGGGATGACATGGACGAAGACTCGAACGACAAGTCTCCGGAGGTGGCGCCGGCTTCGCCTGGCCTGCCCGCGCAGCCCACGCCGGCCGAGCTACCCGCGCTCCTGCAACAGTCATCTGCCGATAAATCCGATGCTCCACCTGCAACAGATAAACCTGAATCTTCCAGTGACTCCAAATATGAATTCTGCGAGGATGAGGACTGGTCTCTTGAAGCGGACGCTGGTCGTAAAATACCGAGAGTTAAAAATCCAGCCAAACGAAGAGAGGAAAGAAAAAGCATAAGCATAGACGATGACGACGTGGCGAGAGAGGTGGCCGAACTACTCAACAGGACCACAATGCCAGACCTACCTGCGGCCCCAGAACCTTTGACTGTTGAGGAAAATTTTCCTGAGCCTTCGATCGTAAAATCTCCAGATAAAAAAACTGAAAGTGTTCCGGAATCCAGTAAAGCAGTGGAGAAAACCGCACCAGAAACACAACCTACAAAAGCCATTTTTAAGACTAAAACTTTTTTTCGAAGTAGACACTCTAGAAGCCAAGACGCAATAGGAAAGTATGTGGCTGAGCAGCTGAACGCGGCGGAGAGAATGGACGCAGAGAGCGAACTCAATGGTTCTGATGCTGTATCGTCTCCTGAAGCTAGAGAGTCACCTCCGATAGAACATGTGAAGGTGGCTCGATTAGCTCCAAAAATTCAACTCAAGAAAATGAAAGCAGAAGCGGCGCAGTCATGGGAAAAGGAGAAAAGTTATTTAGAATTAGTCGCAGAAGATAAGTCTACGGCGAACGGTGCTAATAATAAATCTGATAGTTTAGTGATTGAAAATGTGGCGGTTGTCGACGTAAAAGAAAATTATAAATTAATGACTCCTCATTCAAATCTAGATGTTTTATACCCGACACAAGAAATAAAACCGATTAATAAAGACATACAATTTGGACCACTTGCAAAAGATAAAACTGAATGTGAACAGTTAGGCAGTTCTTTTATTAAGGAAGATATCAATTATGATAAGAAAGTTATTACAGATAAATCAAACGAGGGAAATATCGCACAAAATTCTGATCTTGATTTATTACCAGTATCAATACCAACAAAATCATCTCCTGAGCAAATTATGAATGTATCTACTGCATCTGCTGTAGATGCCTTACTAAGCGTGTCCAGAGAGACTGACAGGGTTACCAAAATTATAAGTGATGATCCTCCAGAGGATTTGTTTGAAGATGACAATAAAGACAATGGAGGAAGTAACAATATTAATGGATTTAATGAAGAATTAGTAAAGGGAAGTGAACACATAGAAACTACACCCTCAGTAGATGAACCCATGATTGAAGAACCACTAGTGGAAACCGAACCTACAGTGGAAGAAATATCTAAAGTAGAACAATTATATTCACTGGAACAAGAACCTATAGTGAATGAAGTACCGACAGAAACAAAAATTACAACGGAAGAAAAAATACCGATAGAAGGAATAAAACAACCACTAGAAGAAACAATAACAGAAGAAGAACTGCCAACAGAAGAAGAAACGCCAACAGAAGAAGGAATACCCACAGTAGAAGAAATAACAACACAAGAAGACTTACCTATAGGCAATTCTATAGAAGAGGGAATAAATATAATGACAGAAGAAACCATAGTAAATGAGGAACATGCAGTGGAAGAATTACCAATTACGAAAAACATACCTATTATGGAAGAAGTACCTACTTCAGCAGAAAAGCTTACAGCAAATGAGCTTAACGATGACATAAAATATGAAAAAATTGACTTAAATAATACTAATAATGAATTGACACACAAATTTAATTATGACAGTAGTGACGTACCAATGGTTAAGATAGATGGTGTACTTCATCCTGAAACTGTAGTAGACAATATCCCTTCTGAATCAGATCTTCAAATAGCGGAAGCATTAATCAATCTTCCTGCAACAGCAATTCAAAATATTGTACCTAGTCATCATCAAGAAAACTTGAATTTACCTACGCATTTCACAAGTGATCATTTTCAAGAAGAAGTGATCCAAACTGAAAACAATGTTGAGGTAAATGATACCAAAATATGTGAAGTTGTCCCTGTAGACAAATCTGTGAACGAACCTCACGTGGAAGAACCCTTAGAAACAACAAAAGGTGACAGTCTCAATGCGAGATACGAGACTGAAGAAGAGAAAAGTGAAAATTTGTATGCTGCACAATCTTTAGTAGAGATGTCGGAGTCTATAGATCATAAAATCAAAGTGACCGAATCTAAATTGAACGAAATTGACAGTATAAGTACAGTAGATGCGCCAAATACGCCTCCGAGTAAAGTAATTGAATCGAGCCGTTCTGTGGAACAAAAAATTGCCTCATTGTCCTCAGATAATAACTGTGATCCGAATAACAGCAAATTGGCTAAATTCGAAACGTCGTCCTCGAAACTGCTAAAAATACTGGAGGAGCCATGCATGCCCAAGATCATCACTAAAACTACGCCCACTAAACAAGTAATAGTCTCCGGTAAGGAGAAGATTTTAAACTTCGACGTCGGAAAAGCAACAATAAAAGCTAAACCTCAGTCGCCCAAACAGAAGATTATAATTCGCCGTAACACCCCTAGCAAAAACATAATGAACAGTCTTGCCGAGATGGGCGCACAAGAGAACATAATCCTGTCGCGAAGCAACAAGCCGCCGGCGGACGGCTCGGCCGTGCAGACGTACACCATCACGGCCTCCGACGCGGCGCCCGACGCCGGCGCCATCGTCATCCAGCAGAAGATGCGCAAGATCACCAAACCCGCGCCCAAACTACATAAACTCAAACAACAGTTCTCCTTGGTCTCCTCCGTCAATGAACCTAAACCGGCTGTCGAACAGCACACTACAGATGACACTTTTTACGACATCAATTCGATGCCTATCGTACTATCCGATGATATCCTCACTCCGGAGAATATTGAAAAGATGCCGATCGTTATGTCGGATGGCAAGATCATCACGAATCCCACGAATCCTCCCAAGCTGATTAAAACGAAACACGTCGAAAGTGAAAAAATTATTATGACCAGCCAGAGCAAACCGGAGCTCAAAACGTTGCTAATGAACCCCGCCCCGGAGGTCAGCAAGGCGACGACTCCTAATATTTTATCCAAATCTGCTAAACTTAGGGGGTCCAAGCCCATGTTGGTTATAGATAAAGCGACCGGGAAACAGAAAATTATCATGACGAAATCCGAGCCTGCGGTTAAGGAGATAAAACAGGCGCCGCCTAAACTGGAACCGGTACCGCAGACGGCAACGAAGCCGGGCAAGTTCATAATAGTGCCGACGGCGAGCTCGCCGCGGCCCACGCGCACACAGAAGATCGTGATCGACCCGCAGACCGGCAAGGCGCACGTGCTCGTGGCCAAGCCCGAGCCGCCGCCCGACAACAAGCCCGTGTCCGCCAAGCTGGTGCCGCAGCCCGATGCCGGCCCCGGCAACACCGTCATGATCATCACCAACGCGCAGGGCGCGCAGTCCCGCATACTGCTCACGCCCGAACACGAGAAGATACTGTTCCCGAACAAGCACCAGCCTAAAGTGTCGCAGCTGAAAACGGTCACGCATCGGATCACCACCGGCTCCCCCGGCGCCCCGAAAACTATCGTCACGGCGGCGGGCCCCGCGAAGCCGCCCGCCACTAAAATAGTTCCTAAACAGAAAAGCGCAATAATCACGTCCAAAGGCCAACTGATCGTCGGCGGACGCGTCGCCACCACGGCCCAGAACATCGCGCCGATGCCCGAGATACGTCCGAAGCAGAGAATCATCGCGTCCGAACCGCGAAAACTCGCTCAGACCGTCCAGAAGACCTCGTCGGAACCTCTGATATTCCTGCAGCAGAAATCCGGGCAGGTCATGCAGCTCACGACGGCGCAATTTGAGCATTTACAGAGGACCGGGCAGATAATTCAGAAGACGTCGGCGGTTCCGGAAAATAAAGTCGTTCAAAAGTCAATAGCGATACCCTCCGGCGAGTCGGTCGCGTCCGCGGCGCCCAAGAAGACGCGAAGACCGCCGGCTTCGTCCCCTCTGCCCGCCAAGAGGGTCAAGCAGGAGGTCGCCATCGCGCCCGCGCCCGCCCCCGTGCCCGCCCCTGCCCCCGCGCCGCTGCCGCTGCCCGCGCTGGCGCCGCTGGCCGCGCCCGCGCCCTACGCCGACCTGGACCAGCTGGACGAGCTGCTCCCGTCCACCGCCATCGTGCGCCCGCCCGAGCCCGCGCCGCAGCCCGAGCCCGCGCCCGCGCCGCTGGCGGACGGCCAGCTGCTGGCCGTGCCCGGGGAGCACTTCGGCGGCCCGGCCGGCACCTTCTACCTGTGCGTGGAGGACAACGGCTCGCTGACGCCGATCGACAACCGGCCGCTCGTGCTCGAGAACAACCAGCTGGTGCCGATGGCGGAGCCGGCCGCGCCCGAGCGGCGCGACATCCTGGAGGCGGCGCTCGCCAACAGCGACGTGTTCCAGGAGCCGCCGCCCGAGCCCGCGTTCCGCGACCTCAACGCCAACGTGTCCGTGCACTGCCGCGTGTCGGAGACCAGCTCGACGCTGCACCAGCCCATCATGACGCCGGTGGAGGTGCCGAGCCTGGCGGACGCGGAGCCGCCGCTGGCCGCGTCGCTGGAGGCTGGGCTGGCCGTGATCGGCGTGGCGCCGCCCAGCGTGCCCACGTCGCTGGAGCTGCCCATCACCGTGACGGACCCGCGCATCGCGCCGCGCCCGCCGGCCTCCATGCCGCTGCTGCTGGACGAGCCCCCCGGCAAGTCCATGCCGCTGCTGACGGACGAGCTGGCGGCGCCCGCCTGGCGCCCCGCCGCCGAGCCCGGCCTGCCGCTCTCCGTCGCGGACGACCCGCCCGCCAGTTAAGGACTCTGTCGTGCTCTTTGTAATTATCATGTTAATAATGTTGACTTATAAATGTGATTCATGTTTTACATTATGTGCAATCGATTCGTTTTATGTGTTGTGTCGACGCGGCCGAGCCCGAGCGCGGAGCCGCGCCGGCGCTCGCTTGTTAAGGTTGGCCGCGTCGCCGGGGCCGCGAGCCGCGGTGAGAGATGTTGCGATGGGAGCGTGTACATATATCTTCGGACAGAGTACGAGTGCGAATGTAGCGTTCGGCCGAGCCGAACATTAGACATACCCGATGCCGACGGCACGAATATATTGTGTAGTGTACGGATTTACTTTTGTAAATTTTAATGAAATAATGATATTGTTGGAAAGTAAGAAGAGTTATAAGATTGTATTTGTAATATATAAAAGTTTAGGTAATCATATTTTTTATATCCTCTAACATGGGACCGCCGTGCCGCGGTCCGCGCTCTACGTTATTGCAGTAAGTACTATGATAGCGTTAATGTTAAGTACAATTTTGTTGATGTAACTTTAAACATTATTCAAAGCACATTATTGGTTTGTTTGAGTGATCTATGTCGGAATCTAGATCGGACTATAAAAATGAAGTCTTAGTGTAACTTCTATGTAGTTTTAAATAAATAAAACTCTAATCAAAAATATTCTTTTTATTTCTCTATATTTTAAGGACAGTAAAACAATATTGCAATTGAAATATGATTTATTCGTCTCCATAGTAAATTACCTTCATCTTATTTAATAAAACTTACACTGGGAAGTTTAAAAAACTTAGCCGCATTGCAAATTGAAGTACAAACTTATAATACGAGTGCTTTTTGCATGTTTTTCACTAATATTATAAACTTGCACTTGGTTGTACAATACTGGCGGTTAGTTTTAGCTTTAACTGTAAATAATATCGTGTAGGTAAAACTTGAGCCGGGCCGGTCCGGGCCCCGCCGACGGGTGTACTTCTTTCCATTTATCGACGATTTTATTAGAACTACTTACTAAACTACAGACTACGGTAACAATCGCTACGTAAATTCGTAATATGAAAATATTTGCATTGCCTATCTATACAACAAAAATGTAGATAAAGAGTCTTATATCTATAATACTTTATCAAAATAATAATAGGGAAGAATAAAAGATACGTCAATAAGAAGTTAACTGTACAGGGAAGATGCAGTAGTAGATCGAGTAGAGCACAGTCGGGGCTGTGCTCGCGGAAGACGGAAGGAAGGAAACAATAACTAGCAGCCAACTAGACTACCGTACAAATATTGCTCGTCATTTTAATTAATTCATAAATTAAAAATTTGTATAAAAATATTGTAAAAACATGAACGAACTAGTTACAACAATGATTATGTATATGAAATGAAAATCTAACGATTTCATGTGGCTGGGGTGCCATTAATTCATACGAGAACTTTGTTGCGGTCGATGTTTTCACTTAACATTACATAAGTTATAACTCGTCTGGGCACAAGATGCCTTAACAAAACAATTTACTAAAAACAGATCTCTATTCTTAGAAATCTATAGTTGGAAACCAACAAAGCAACTGCGTCTCAAGTAGGTATAACAGATACACAAAATTTGGAAGAAATGAAATCTCAAACATCTACGATATTTACAATGACATGTTCGGCCGAGTCTTCTTTAAGGCGAGTTTCACAATATCCCTGTCTAATCATCTCTAGATTTTGACATCTTACTCGCGGGTTGCTACGAGAAAGTTAGAAAGTTCTAGAGATTACTAGAAGGCCAGGGGAAGTAAGGTGCAATGGCTTCATTATTTGAGCGCCTGGCGAGTCGTGTTGGGTAGGAACAGGCACATGAGGCCGCCGCCCATCAGCAGTATGGCGACGATGAAGGTGGGCGCGGGGCAGTACTGGTCCAGCAGCGCCGCTATCACCACGTTGCCGATGATGCCGCCGAGACGCGCCGCCACCATGGACACGGCCACACCAGTCGCTCTGTAACAACAGTTAGGTTTTTCACCTCGCACTGGACTCGCTACTAAAAAATACAAGCCTTCTGCAGACTTTAGGTAGGCACTAGGCAAGCAGGGCCAGATTAACCCTATCAGGGCCCCTAGGCAATTCTTGGGATCACTTTCCTTTACCCTTTTCTTACTTTTTAAAATATTTTTCTTCTGGTGCGTGCATGGGGCCCCTAGTTGCATATGTATAAAGCGCCCGGCTCAGCGCTCTGCTAGCAGGCCCTACCTGAGTGCCTACATCCACACAATACACTGCAAGCAGTGGAGTAGGGCGCTACACCGTCGATTTTAGAAATAACCGCACAAACAACATTGGCAGTACCTAGTGTAGCTAGCTACCGAAGGGGAAGGTCAGAGCGCATCCTGACCAGTATCTAAGCCTCATTGAAATGTTTTGATGTGATTAAACCTAAATAGTTAAGACAGTGGGCCTAGTTTTTTAGGGTTCCGTAGCCAAATGGCAAAAAACGGAACCCTTATAGATTCGTCATGTCTGTCTGTCCGTCGGTTTTCACAGCCACTTTTTTCCGAAAGTATAGAACCTATACTGTTGAAACTTGGTAAGTAGATGTATTTTGTGAACCGCATTAAAATTTTTAGGGGTTTCCCATACTTACAACTGAAACTCAACAATTTTTTTTTCATCAAACCCATACGTGTGGGGTTTCTAATATCATTTTATTCTAAACTGAATAGTTTGCGCGAGAGACACTTCCAAAGTGGTAAAATGTGTGTGTCCCCCCCCCCTGTAACTTCTAAAATAAGAGAATGATAAAATTAAAAAAATATATGATGTAGATTACCATGCAAACTTCCACCAAAAATTGGTTTGTAAGCAGTTTTTTTTATAATTTCTGTCTGTCTGTATAAGTAACCAATATAAAATGACCTCACACTGCCTACATTTTGCTTAAGAGCAGGGCTCTGCTAACACCGGATTCTATAATAACTTGGCGAATTTGTACGGAACCCTCGGTGCGCGAGTCCGACTCACACTTGGCCGGTTTTTAGGTCACCTGCAATGCCAAACATCAACTGATTATGTAAAGGTTATACAAAAGTTTATTCTGTCTCCGATACGTAACGTGCTTGAAATACGACATGGAAGACCGGCGATTAGCATTTTAGAATGACTGCCGTAAACAACCTTAGTCAAAGAATTTACCGTAAGTTGGTGGGGAAGACTTCAGTGATGAGGCAGTCGAGCGAAGCGTTGCCGCAGGAGATGACGGAGCTGAAGATGGCGCTGACGATCAGGTTGTTGGTTTTGTTGTACACGAAGTACATCGCCGCTGAACACAGGCCCGCGGTGAACGTCGCGAACACTGCAGAAGGACATACAGACATACATTAGTTATGGAACGAATGTTAGGGCTAAAACAAAACGAGATAATTGAGTACTGGCTAGCGTCCGCTACTTTGTTTGCGGCTATATCCTTTCTTCCGGAAATCCGATTTTGATAAAACCAATCCTATATATACAGAGCGGCTTTTAAGTCGTGAACAGAAACCACTTTTTCCGATAAAGCTGCCCAAGATTAACACGGAGTACTAGTGGTAATCGCAATTTATCAGCCGCTCAATTAATTAAAACAAAATAAGAATATCAATCCCTACTTATCATCATCTATGGTCACCCTACTCGGCCCAGATCACGTGACTTGTTTGCGATGTCTTAATAAGTGCAAAAGTTATCAATATCATGGACGTAAGTCAGACATATTATGTACTAAGCTACAAACTTAATCTGCCTTCTAGGGTTCGAAGTCCTCACTCATCAGGCTGTTTTGTTAGTGTTAAACTTACTTCCTAAAATAAGTATAATAAAGTAAAGTAATAATTAATCAACCCACCCAAGAAGAACTTCCTTCCGAGGCGATCCATGCCAAGCACGGCAAAGATGTTGGAGGGGATGGCGGCGGCGACCGTGATCAGAGACTCCATGAAGACGTCCGAGTGTATGCTGGAGTCACAGGTCGCCTCTGCCGAGTGCGTGCCGTACTGGGTAACATAGCGCGTCACCTGCACATACAATATTACACACGAGATAAAATAAGACTACCGAAAACACATAAAAACACCCCTTTAAAATATTACTGATGCCTCTGAAGCTCATCACCTACTTAAGTTAAAAACCCGTATCTACTCCTCGCCTCGGCACAAGCTAGTAATCCGCAAGCGGCGCGCAGGCAACTCGCAGTCATCGAGCTTACGTCGGGCCCCCGCCGCGCTTGCGTCTCGCCGCCGGAACGGGGACGGCGCGCAGACTGCCATCGTTCCCCCCGCGGGGAATGACCATCATCGACTACCAACTTTTGCCGCCACCTCGCTTTAAACGCGCTGTCGCCCAGCCGTAAGCGCGATGTCACCTAGTCGGAGCCGCGCGGGCATCTCGGAGGTGCTGAGCCGTTTCCGTCACGTGCTTGCGTATGGTTGAAGGCGAGCCGATGAGATGAGGCGGCGCCGGACCGGTGCCGAGCGGTTACGTGCGCTAACCTTTAATGTCCATTATCTAAATTCTAAATCTTAAAATATAGTAGCGGGTTACCTGGCAGATGTCGGCCTCGGCGTTATCATTCGCCCTCGACCACTCGTCGAAACGATTGAACATTTCTGGGAACCACATCATGAGACCGTAGTAACTGTAACAAGAGACGATGACATTGTGTTATGAAAAACGGTAAAAGCTACCACCAACCTATAACCTATTTACTTATCTCATGGTACTCACGTTGAATTAGTGGTGTGTTAATACACATTACATTACATTTGAAATTTGCCATGAGCTTTTCGGTGAAGGAAAACATCGTTAGAAAAGCTGCACACACTGCGAAGAAATTCAATGGTGTGTGTTAAGTTCCCAATCCGCACTGGGCGCGCGTGGGAACTATAGCCCAAACCCTCCCGTAAACGGAGGAGGCCTATGCCATGAGGCACGCCGAATTACGCGACAAATTAATAATAATAAAAAAAACAACAACAACATGTACTTACTGAAATTGTAACGAATTCGGAATAAAAAGGCTATAATAATTATTATTATTATAATTCAATTATATCAGTTTTATAGATAGGTCTTACCTACAGAGCTAAGGACAATAAAAAATGAATAACTGAACTATTTTAGCTTCGAAACATACTTTCATCCTTGACTCCTTGTGTAGGTAGTACCTACCCAGAATTAGGTGGGGCACTGGGCACACACAGTAGGTACAGGTACACACAGGTGTGTAAGTGTGTGATTGAACCTATTACAGACGAAACGTATAAAGAAACGAATTAATTCTAACTTACCCTATATGGAAAGTGAAATTGATAGTGATGGATATCGCAGTGAACTTGAGTATGGGCGGTACAAATAGCTGCTTGCTGTGCTCCACGATGTCGCTAAACATTTTCCTTATCTTCGACTTGGGCAGTTGGGGCTCCTTCGATTCTTTCTGCTTCTCGGGTTTGGTGTGTGTCGGCTCTTCGATCAGCAGTTGTTTGACAGGGTACAGGTCTTTGCTTTTGCCTGTGTTCATGAGGTAGATGCCGCGAAGCACCTGAAGAGAAACGAATGTTTCAGTAAATAACTCAGCTTTACCACAAACCGAAAAAAATAGCAGTTTTCTTATCTCAAATTTGTAGTAGCTATACGATCGTGTAAATGTATCCTACATAAGCGGGTGTTTCCAAGCCATGTGGTTAAGTTACCTCAAGTGCTTCCTCTTGGCGGCCGGTGGAGATGAGGAACTTGGGCGACTCGGGCAGCAGGAACAGCAGCGCGGCCACCAGGAACGACGGCAGCGACATCACCAGCAGGAAGATGCGCCACGAGTTATACACGAAACCGTTCGTCGTGCCTCCGATTTCTGATGTAAAACCACTTATTTTTTACGTTGTTCGATTCAATAATCTTAGGATTTTTGCAGAATGGAAATGGAAAGCTTAGGCTTATAGGTAGGTATTCCAAAAAACGAGTATGTTTTGACAGAAAAATCGAGTAAGGTAATAAGGATATCATCTCCAGTGTAACCTGCTCTAACAACCACCAGGCTACCAGGGTGCAATGCAACACTCGTCCTAATTACAGTAATAACTGACCGCTAGGAATGATGACCCAGGCCAGCCCAGCGACAAACAAGTTGCCGAGCGTCCAGAACGCAGCCATGAAACTCAGCATGGCGCCTCGCTTGTTCTTCGGCTGGAACTCTGCAAAGTATGACCAGATCACGGGACCTGATCCTCCCAGGCTGCAAATAAATTATTGATCTTTATTTCATTGATTTCGGAATCGGAAATGAAATTGAAATGAAAATGTATGAACAGTTTTAAATGATTCACTGTTGATAACATTAGACATGGTTTCTACGCGCTATAGGCTGCAATTGCGCCGAAATATCGGCAAACCAAAGGTCAGAGTTCAGCAAAGTTAATCGCGGTCTATATTCCTTAGAAAACAGCTACCGACCCGTGGTCCAACAAGGTCATGATCAGTTGGACAAACTATAGTTGGACTACGGGTCGAGACGGGAGCGTAAAAACATGTCCAATCAGAAGAAAAACACTCTTAGGGCTTGTCTCAGTCTCAAATTAAAATATGACTACATTAAATTAATTATTATTACATTCATATGACATTATTACGTAAATTTGGGTACCTATGTATGTAATGTGTTATTTTTTTTTATTTTTCTTTTGTCTCTTTATATTGGACTTTCTAATTAAGTATTCATTATTTTCTTAGTTTTAATTTGAGTATGACTGTATTAATTTAATTATGTAATATTCGTACACAATGAAAATTGTTTTTTTGAATAAATAAACTGAAACTGAAACTGAAACACCACTCCTTAACTGTCAGTTATCTATGACGTCTCTGTCTGTTTCGTAGTAATAAATAGAGACGGAATCATAGATATAACTGACAGTTAAGGGTGGTTAAGAAGTGGTGAGACAGGTCCTTATCTGTAGTCCAGTTGGGTTTTTAGCAATGGCGAAAGCGCACTTATTTAATAATCTGCGTACAAAAATCACCCATTAGTTTAAGTTTAGTGGGTACTCGGATGCAGAGCTGCAATGCTAGCCGTTTTAAATACATTTAATAAAGGCTTGAAACACTTACGCAGCGCCGTTGATAAAGCGGAACAGCATGAAGAGCTCGAAGTTCTGGCTGAAGGAGGAAGCGACGATGGCGAGCGCGTTGATGACCGAGATTGCGATGAGCACGCGCTTGCGGCCGAGCGAGTCCGCCACGGAGCCCCACGCGTACGCGCCCGCCATCATGCCGATGAAGATTACACTGTTCAGCCATCCCTGGAATACAGAGCACCGTTATTACCGACCGTCTCTTTTTAATACGAAATTTATGACAGTAATATTTATTGTTATCGCATTTCAAATTCAAATTGCTCAATAAACTTTAATTCTCGGGGTACACTGCAAGGCGCGTGTATTGGCACAAGTTAGCTGCCTTTGCCTGAGACTGGCTTAATAATTACCTAGATACTTACGATGAATCAATGCGTAGACATCCATAGAAACAAGAGTGAGGGTTAGGTACCTAACTATAGTATTAAGCAAGTAATACCAATTAAACAGGTGTAATCATAATTCATTCCTACAAAAAATACCTACTGAACTAAAAAAAGTTAAATACCTGTGTGCAAAGAGCAGTAATTTCAAATAGATTTTGCTAACAGATCAAAAGAAAAAGAATTGAGCTATCCAACGTCTTTTTATGTTTTTAAAAACAAATGACGTCTGTTGTACTTGCGCAACACGAGTGGACTGACATGTTTTAAATTTAAAGAAAGTTATTATAGCGGATCTTAGGTGGGTTAGATGGACTGTAAATTCACCCTCTTGGTTTTTATATCGGAATTTCTCTATTTCCATGTAGCATACGCTAAGGAGTATCAAAATCAAAATCAAAATATCTTTATTAAATTTAGGCTTTACAAGCACTTATGAATATCAATTGTCATCTTTTATCTACTTAAAAATATATAAAAAGTAAGTAGTACCTTAGTCTGTGTGGTGAGGTCTAGGTCGCACTGCGCCGAGGGCAGGATGAAGGACATGGAGATGACGTCCATCTCCTCGGAGGTGCTGACCAGCCCGCAGACCGCGAGCAGCAGGTAGTGGAACCGGCCATATCCTGCGACACGTCAACAAGCCCCGTCATGCTCACGCCACCTTCGCGGAACCGCCTGTTTACTACGGAAACCGGAATGCAACGCGAGCACCATTCATAATTGTGGTGACATTAACATACGGGCGTTACGTTACACCATTATTTTTGTCGACGAATGCCAACGCGTCCGGTTCCGATGAGAAGCATTTTAATGCGTTTTACAATGTTTTTGTTTTGTGTAAACATTAAACAATGTTATGTCATGTTTTACAGAAGTTGAACTTTTATTAGGTCGTAATTGGCTAATCTAATCATAGATAACTATTGTCTTGCAGTTTATGTTTTCTGCTGCTACAGGTTCTTTTAAATTATTAAAGTTTATGTATTAGCAAGAATCGTTGCACTTATAATTAAACTAGCTGTTGTCCGCAACGTTTTTATTGCAATTATGAATCATCTTTTGCCTTTTAAATACTGTTTTGCAGTAAGTACTTTTAACACGATACAAATCTCTACTCCGTAATAATGGATTTTGGACCAATTTCACATACATCTCGTGATTGTCCTTTAAAATGTTTCTCTTTAAACCACGGGATGAATGCATCTCTTTCTTATTGTCTATTACCTACTGTGATTAACTACAATAGTAAACAATAAACTAGTTTAGGGTCAATAGGTACCTACTTACTTAAAGATGAGTGGAGTATATGGATCAATCAAGTACCTAGGCGTGCATTGCATGTCACGCTACGCACGGCAATGTCTGGTCAGCCATTGTATTAACTGATAAAGGAGCGCGTGTTAGAGCTTCAATGGGAGGGCCAATTGAACTGATTAGTCCGTACATCCAGTAAAGGATTGATTACTCTTTAATTTAGTCTGTATATGAATGTACTTATACGTGCCGGGACGAGTGGCGGAAAAAGGGGAGGCCTTTGCCCAGCAGTGGGACACGCAATTAAACTAATATAATAATAATATATACTTATAGGAAGACTAAGAAGACCTACACGAAAGTGCTGTGCATACATTTTGTCCCCACGAAATTGGTAAAATATATATGTGCATAAACAACTAACTAAAAACTTTCCCGCCTAAATGCTTTACGATAAAAAGTAACTGGAAGAGTTCAAATCTGAGTGGGCATTGCTCTTATTTAGATAGTGGTTCAAAACTGTATATAAATATAAATTAAAACTTAGAACGGGATTGCTTCATTTCATTGAAGTCCTAAAAAGTTTTTATGAAGAGAAAAAAATGCAACAGCCCGAAAAAAATGCATTAGACAAAACTCGCCGTCTGCATTGCGTTGTCATTGCATGTTTTAAACGATGTTTAGTAATTACTTACCGGTTAGTTCGATAGCTTTCTCGAAGTCAGCTTTTTCGGAGACTGGACCTTTCTCTGGGTCGCCTTTGACTGGTGTCTTCAGCGACGGGACGACGCCTGGGAAAAGTGTGACAGAATTAAAATCATTGTCGTGTTAATAATATAATAAGTATACTCAACGGCTAAAAATGTAGTCTTCATTTCATATAGATTATTTTGTATGGAGACTGGGCCAAATGTTGTACCGCTGACTGAGTATATTTTCGTGTTTAGTTTTACGGGAACAAGTCGTATTCTCGAATTACTTTTCTTACCAATTCTACTATTTTGGTCGAATTTGAAGTCAGATGTCCAAGTACATATAGTGTTTCTTGGTTTATCTAACACTTGTTTACAATCGCAATCGTAATACAAGAGCTTATTCCAGGGACCTTACCATTACGTCTTAATACGATTCAATTCGGACTCAGTTCAGATTTAAGTTGGTATTTTTAGTATGGATCTGACAGCGAGCGGACCTAAACTGGATCGGTATTGAATCGCATTAAGACGTCATGGTATTCCCCTTGGCCATGGTTTGGGCTGAAGAATTCTTGTGTCAAGTATTAACTTAGCCAAGCAATTATTACTTAGCGTATGATTCGCATAGTACTATACGTGTCATTCTAATCCGAATGGGTAGTTACTGGCGTGCCTTGAACCAATTGCCGGCGCCAAGTACCTAAGTATTTCTATTAGGAGCCCGGTGATAACGGTGCTAATGTTAGCATAGGTCTAATTGTTTTAGATAAAATTCGTTAATGTAAATGTATCAAGAAGTTTAGCTCTAATTTCAGTGCGCAAATAATATGCGAACATACCTGCCCATAAAACATGCATTAACTACGATACGTAATTGGTATCGTAATCGTGTAGGTAGGTATATGTAAGCATTTATGTCTGAAAACCTTGCCTGATATAATGTAACTTTTACATTTCTCCGGATTGAGATATAAATGAGGTAACGCGTTAATTTAAGACGGGAGTGACGGAGTGCACAAATCTGGTTGGAAAAGGACAGGGAAATGTTTGACTCAGCATTTTTTTCGAAACTATGCATGGTGCAAAATGAGCACACAGATTCACCATAATCACTAGGGATTGCGACATAGTTGCGCTGTTAAAATTCGAAACATTGTGCTTGTTGTAAGAATGTGAATTTCTTGAAAAGAAAATAACAATACCACAGGAGAAAAAGAAAATGAAACATAAAGAGTCAGTCCCTAATAAAAGCAAACACAAAATCAATTCCGTTTTTAAGAATCATGACATTTTAAATTTCTTAAGAAGTAGAAAGTAGCAGATGCGGTCATCATCATGCGTTCATGTGGTTGTCATCATCTTGTATGGCAAAAAATACATAAAGTTGAACATAGAACCTCCTCCTTTTTTGAAGCCGGTTAATAATAGCCTTTGCAAGATGTACTTTGAGAAATACACACAACAAATCGCTGTAATACATTGTCTCTGTGCGACAAAAATTCATATTTTTTTTTGTAAAATGGGTCCTCCTTACATGGACCGTACATGGTAATGTACTAATTGTAGTCGTAAAATAAAAGAGATTCATACCGAGTTCTGCAGCCTTGGAACCTGGTCCGATCAGCTGGTGGTTCCTTTTTACATCACAATCTGAAACAATTAAATAATATCTGTGAAGGTATGTTTTATTATTTTAGGCAACTACCATTCTTATAAACGTTATATAATTATACAGTATACTTATTATGTCTATAATAGGTGTAATGCAGTTGACACTGGCCTGCTCTCTATCAGTTTGGAAACAAGGTCCTTGCGGTATCTGATCATAAATATTTAATGATACCACATACCTATAAAAAGATAAAGGTAACCTTCTACGAAACCCATAAACAAAAGACTAGCGTGCGTCTAATGTCGACAAGAGATCAACTTTTAAATCGACAGAATTGAATTAGGAAGTAGTTACTGGTATCCGACTGCAGTATATTATGCTGAGGTCGCTGACGACGCGACAGCTTGGTGTGATATATTTAACAGCTATTTTGCACGCAAGATGCTGCCCCTGGTTAGAGTATCCAATTTATATTTGAGAGCCGGACATTTCAAAAACAGACCATTTAGTACCATAATGAGCCTTAGAAATGTAGGTACAGGATGCGGGAAAAAAACTACACACGGACGTTTCGGATGGGAGGCCTAAAGTGCCTCTTACGAGATCAAATCATCACATCTACTTAGTGCATAGTGCAAGTGTGATAATAACCATGTGGCTTAGGTACTTTATGTTCGGTCACTTTTACAACCTTTTTTTTAAAGTACTTAATTGGGATAGTCTATTTTTTTACAATGCATGGTGGTAGACTATAAAATGTGGCAAATGATGAGCTTTATAAAAGCACCTATGAAATATTTTTTGTGATTTAATCATAAACCTTATATTATATGTGTAGACGGTTTTGCCGCCCGTGGGCCCGGGACTAAGAACGATTAGGTGTTCAATCAAAATTTTCGTGTCATGCCAAAGGAAGTGATATCCTTCCTGATTGCCCAACTCCAGTTGCGCCTAAATTAAAGCGTTAACAAACACTAGTTATAGAGACCAAGATTATCTCTTGTCTACCATTGTTTAGTGAGATGAGATGTAATATGATAACACACAGATAATTAATATTATCTAACTACCGTGAGGCGCAGAAATAGTTAATGCCGGATTACCCACGTATTAATAGGCAGTTTCGAATCTATCCGAGGTATACAGGATTTGCCATGCTAACATGGCGACCGGTTCTATGGTGAACAGGAGCCCAATTTTTGAAAACATGCGAAATACCACTCGTAAGTGGTGAAAAATTTACATGAATTTAATATACAAGAAGAGTAGACAAAAATTACAGCTCAATTTAATTGGAACTGTAGTTTCATAGCTATATAGAGATTTCTCCACTTTCGAGTACTTTCAAAAATCGGGCCCCTGAGCTTCAAGTCCACTCATGTATTTTGTCCTACGAGATGTTTTACGCCTAACATCGGAATAGTATGTAGACCTTTAAAAGTCTTTAACCGGGTTGACTTATTGACTGCGCATGATTATTGTTGTACGTTACCGTGAGGTTTGGGCCCAGGATCAGTTTCTACCATTCTATGCGGGCAGGCGGCGGTGTATGTCGGCGGTGGCGCGGACTGGACGGTCTCTTACTGGCTCCCGGCTCGCTTCCAACGCCTTTCGACTCGGCTGAAACAAAAAGTAGCCGTATGTTAGGATTTAGTTGTTTAAAAAAAGTTTGAAGTTAGCAATAGTGTAGAACACTCCAGCGAACATTCGTTGCGGTTGTCTGAGGCGTTTTCTGACTGGTAGAAAGCGCAGCTGTTGCGATTCAAGGCAAACTGTTTATAGACTTTTAATAAAATTAAATGAAAATATAAAAAGTTTGCTTTTACGAGTATGACCACCACATTCAGTTGAGCCTGTCTCCTAGGGCCCAGGAGAAACTCGTCGGATTTCTTAATCTTTTTATTGTAGGTCATTGTAGGTACCTAGTAACTTTGGACGTTTTGGAAAAAGGTCAGGTCAAGAGTACCCGAAACCGACGACCATGTATGAAGAGATTGAAAGAGGTATGTCAGGATCGTAGCAAGTGGAAAACAAGTAATCTCTGCCTACCCCTGTGGGAAAGAGACGTGAACGGTATGTATATCTATCGTGAAAGTAACTACATAATTGCCTGTCATTTGTTTTTTTTGGTATCTGCCAGTATTATGTCAGTAATCTCGATTGATTATCTGTAAGTAAGCGACAACAACACAGCTCAAGAGTCCTTGATCGGGGTCGAATGCCGCACATAGGCTAACACCTTTATTGATGCACAGGTACTCGTATCGTATGTGGCCAAAAAACGGTAGTTTTTGTTGATTATTTTATTTTGTTTGTCAATTTTCCGCATCGGGCTGCTGACTGTTTCCTGACGTAAGACAAGTACGTTTTTATATTATTTATACTATATCGTAGACTTCATTTGATCGGCAATGCCTAAATTATGCAACTAATAAAAGTACACTTCGTGATCTCCTAGCAAAATTAACCTTCGTGTTTCGGGAACCATCGGCCGATTCAAAATACCATAAGAGGAGTAGGTAAGACTGCAAGAGCAAGACAGACCCGAAAAAGCCCCACCCATGGATACCTACCAACACTAGAATTCCTTGTTTGTTTGCATGTGGCGAACTAAAGAACCTTTTTCTTAATAATTGACAACGTAAACTACACTTTCTTGGTTCAGATAAGCTACATTTTATACCGTGAAACATTGACTTAAAATAAACAATTGTTTATCGTAAGTCAATGCCGGGAAAGCGTAAATTTCCAACAGGGCGTAGAGGAGGTTGAAGACAACAGCTGGGTAGTTTGTGATCGAATTGTTTATTGATTGAGTTAAACAATATTTTATATTGATATAAGTATGATATCATAGAAGGTATAGCGAATCCCCAAGAGGAGGCACACAAGGTACACAAGGTCCAAAAGTTTCATAAAAGTTAATTAAACACAAACACGATGTTGAAAAGCGAAAATATACAGATACAGATGTTGCAGCTTAAAACAAACACATCTCGATGCTTCATTCTCAAATTATTAAAATTTTATGATTCACGATCGCATCGTTTTTATTTTCATACTAAATGATACCTACCACGCCATATCAATTTATTTTATGAGCAAGTACTAAAAAATCAATCCGACTACCAACACTAGAGTCATAACGCTACAAGTCAAGGTTCATCATAATAAATAAAGCATAATAATAAATCGCATTTTACCACCCTAACGTTACGCAGGAGGTGCTGTTAATTCGGTACGCCTTGCGCACGCATCAAAAATATGAATTAGATTTTATTTTTATAACCTACTCGTCTACTTCAAACACTGGTTTCAACCTTTTCAAAGAACATCTGCTTGGAGGGAACTGCTTTTGGCACTACTCCAGCCAATGCACTTTCTTTAGGGCCATGCCTCACTGGGACGACTTTAGCCAAACTTTAGCTATTATTTCATACTTGTAGGAGAGCCGGAATCTAGTATGTTTTCACCGTGAGGTTTTTAACTTTGTTTTTGTGGTCACAGTTTACAAAGCTTCTTATCTGATTATTAGATGTCGGCAGAGCATACAAGAATATTTTAAAAATAACTCGAGTACGAACAAACATCGCCTGGCGTGACACATCGCGACATACATTAAGTATTTACATATATATTGTAATATAATAATGAGTTATGAAATACAGTTAAGAAAATACCGCTACACGACGGCAAAAGCGTATGTCAATACAATTTACTCCGATTGTTAGCGGGCTATGACTAAAGTTTCTAAAGGGGGATCCGTCGTTAGTTATATTTTTTGTAATATACTGCTTAAACTGCTTGCCTCATATTCCTATGTTTGGATAAATGAAAATAGTTTATTTAAACTACTTTCTAAGTCCATTTAATACATAAATGATTCCAAAAATTGAAAACAATTTTTATCTATTTTCTACTCTATCAATGTAAAGTCGTTTTCATTGACTTGCAGTAATACGTAGGTAATTCGAGGTTTTCGCGAAATTTTCATGTTCCAATCTGTTTTTCCCACGACTCAATTTTTTGTTACAAACGTGATTTTTGTGGCGACTCAAGTGGGATTTTAATAAACGCATTGAATTTTTTAGCTGCTTCGTGTAATAAGTCATCATCTGTGGGAACCACCTAAAATTTTGTACCTAAGCGTGGATCTACTAAGTAATAACAACACAATAATAAACTACTGCCATCAAAATAAGCCTTGTATAACAAAAATAAAATTCATTTTTCTATTTAATGTTTTAACTGTGTACAGCGACATAAGGACGGTCATTGCTCTCGTGCGATCCGCTAATGGTTTTGACCGCGGTCCTTACCTAATCCTTAAGCAAAGATTTGTATAGTCCTCAGGAGGCATAACTACAGGCCTATATCTGTGCTATAGCTCACATAATTAGCTGTGCTAAGTATTTTTAGTAACATTAATTCATGTTATCAACGGTAACGTGTTACAGGATATCATTACTGCCGAAGTCCTTGGCATTGCCACATGCGATTAAGATCATGGCATCCACTCGGAGCATCCCATGCGTATGCCTCTATAGCTAGATAACTTATATGAAATCATTGTTGTAGAACTGATATTATTGTTATATACGAATAAGTCCTTAGATAATGTAGTTAAACGAATACTTTCCTTCATAGTTAATACTGAAACTTATGAATGAAGAACACGACTTTGGAAAACGATTTTATTTTACTTCAAATCTGAACTGACTGCATGGCATAGACAATTTTATATCTTTTTTAATATTTAAAAATAGAAAGTAAACATAAACAATAAGTATATAAAAAAGGTATATAAGGTCGGACTGCAACAAATACGGTTTATGTTCTTGTTTCATTTGAACACCAATTGCCTATGTAAATAATTTACTTGTTGTTTCTTTCAATATGAGCGTCAACGGAAGCACAATAGTTTCATATTTTAATTTTATTAACTACAAAAATAATCGTGAAAACCGGAAAATAAAAGCCGAAAGTAATGAAAAAGTCTGTACGTTTTGTCACTCAAAAGTTCGAACAAACATGAAAGTTCAAACAAAATATGAATCGTGACGTTTATGTACACAAAAACACAATCTACAAAAACATGACCCACCTTTTAACATAGCCGAGTGAAAAATACAAATGATTTTGGAAAACCAAATCCTAAGAGGAAAATCAAACGTTTCCAAATAACACTAGCTGAAGTACCCACTTGCACAGTTTATTTGCAAAGCTGACTCAGATTAAACAACATCAATATGTTCAAAATACAAATTCTCGGCAATCGCAACGTGTTTAACAAGCCTCCGCTAACGAGACGAGCTGTATGTGGTTATCAAAACATAATGTAATGTCAAAAAAGTCACACTGGGCCATGTGATCACTGATCATTGTTAATATCATTGATGTAACTATGCTTTTCAAATTCGCTGGCTTGCGTAATGAGTGCCTGCGACTAATTTTCGATTTTAAGGTGCAACCTCTCACCGGCGCGCCCTCAACCCGATTTCGCGTGCCAGCTGTGATTATCCCTTCATAAACACGACATCGCGAAACAAACATGCGAATTACAGCTGAAAAATATAACGCCAAATTTAATAGTCTCTCACTAAAAACACAGCAGGTACCTAACCCATATTTAAATACTACGGTCAACATCATAATAATTACTGTATTTGGTCACAGCATATCTCGCATATCGATTTGTTCAATTAATTTTGTACTTAATTACACTAAACTACTTCAAATTATAAATAAGATGCAGTGGTGAAAATGATTCAGTTTCAATTATTTTTCACTTAATCTGTCAATGTAGAGGCAAATCCTTTCAATTTTCTATCGCTATGAATCGATGCAAATGACGTGATATGCACACTGGAGCCACGATAATCATTGTGATACGAGGTGGGCATTTAGGTGGATAACTAAGAAACACGATGACTAATCGATCTTAAATCAATTTAAATTGAATTTGTTTTACCTTGATTATTTTGAAAATAATTTTGCTCGCAATCGTGAACAAAACGCGTTCCCGCTCTACCTATCTACGTTGCACTCAATTAAATTTTAGGGAAACTAAAAAGTAAAGGCCAGCTACAGACCGGTTGATAACGGCCATGATTATAAATAAGTACATTTTTACAAATGAACCTGTATATTTATAGGGACAGTGAGATCGCGTCAATGTCATGCAAGGTGCATCTGATAGCTTTATGGTCCGTTTGACCCATCTCAATAGTATAATAGCTATTGATGGTTTACATTTCAATCATAATGATTATTGTTAAGCCGCGTAACTAGACGCAGCCTCAAATCAAGCGGCTACCTCTGCCTCGGTCCACGACTGCAAGTAAAAACGCTGCCTCAACCAAAACAAACTGTGCCATGAGGCTACTTGTTTTCTTATTATAAAAATAAATAAAGATATATTTTTTTTATCAGACAACAAAAAGTCCATAGAATGTTAGTATTACGATCTTAAAAACCTATGTTAGAACTACACAAAAATTATAATATATGTATATTAAATTATTGTACAGCCGCGGGTCGAGACATGTTCGTCGGTGATATGGCGTATAGTATGCCAAAAGCCACAGTCTCGAGCTGGGCGTATCTGAGCGGCCTCAATTAGCACCAGGTCAAGATTGATTAGCTTAACTTGAAACTACTGATGTGTATTATCTATCTATCTTCTGAAACTTTTTTGGTCATCTACCGCTCTTTCTTAGCGCTTATCAAATACATTTTGTGGATTCCCACCAATTTATGAAACACTATTCAAACCGATATTATACGCAAATATTGCAAAAAAATATGAACTTAGTACAACAATGTCCTTCGACAGCTGGCTCTTAGTTTATTTTAAGAACTACATAATATGCTATTTCATTTTACAGCGCTTACTATTTAGACAATAGTGCAGTAATTGGTTACCAATGTGAAGCATTTAGAGGCAGCTCGCCTCGGCCACAGTTAACGCGATTGTTATTTTTTTCAAATAACATTCAACATATTCAAAACAGTAGCCGTGACCTGATTTGTGTCCATGCTTCGGATCACTGGACGCACGCATCAGCTTATTATGTAACTCACAGCAATTATCTACGGATTTATTATTAACATACTAATACTTATGTACTTACTAGGTTTGAGAACCGAGTTGAAGTTCCCATTTGCAGAATATAGAAATGTGTCGGTAAAATATTACAATCCATGGCTACTATGTCAGTATAAAACAGTGGGGTAAATTCAGACACTCACAAATACCCTAAATCTATATACATAATAATATAACATAAAATCACAACAGGATTTATTTTAAATATCAAAATGTATCACACTCCGTGAATTCCGCTTCATTTAACCCCGTGCTGAGCAAGTACCGTGTGAAAATAATCTAGCACAATAGGTACGTTCGTTTTAAAGGAAAATTAAAAAAATATAGTTAGGTAGGTAGGTACCTTTGCATTAGTATAACTAAAAGAAACATTACGTGCAAATGGTTCAGTTAGGTAGCCGCATGTGCCGCATGCAATAGATTTTACTATTGTACCTTAACATTTTCCATCTAGTAATCACTGATTTCCAATGATAACGTGGCATTTTCGCAGACCGCAAAAAACCTTTAAGGAATCCTCTGAGCGCGAACCAGAGTCGCACATTCCTGAATATTATACATTTCTCGTAGGTAATCGACTTTATAAGTGTCATACTCGTGTGAAAACTGGTGGTTTTCCTCCCTCGAATCGTATTAGTCTCTCCAATGAAGTGGGTTTTTGTTAAGGATGAAAATCCTCAACGTCAAGATAATATGAGTTGCAATGCAACTGGTGCATGTTTTATGAACAATGGCGTGTAATTACGGGCAGTGTTTACGTATCGTTTATGTATTATACAGGTGATTTATCGCTTCATGTGTTCGGAGGAATGTAAATTTATGTTTTTATCTCATTTAACGGCGATTAGGAACAAATGCGAATCTACACAGTAACCCAGTGCGATAATCTCATTTGTACTTTTTGGTGGAGTTGGATTGGATTGAATCACAAATTACATTTTAACGTAACTCTTACAGTTAAAGCAGAAATAAAACTTAACTCTACGAAGTTCGCAAAATTAAAACTAACCAACTACTTAGTATTTTATTGAATCAGGCGTTACTTTGCGGAGGTCCATTTCAATCATTTTAAGTACTACTTAAGTAGCGGAGTAGCAAGGTAAATATTTTGTGTTCATTGGAACTACTTAGTGTAATTACATATTATATGGTATATCCTATCTTCGCAAGAAAATTTTGTAGGTAATACGAAACTTATTTTTAAAACATTCTAAGCTCAGTGGCTGCCAGTGACAGAAATTGTGCTGGGGCCTTACCATGACGTTTTGTTTTAGCTGTAATTTTTAGTATGGATCTGACAGCGAACCCAAGCTGAATCTGAATTGAATCGCATTAAACGTCATGGCAACCCCCCAGCGCTATCTCAATGGCATCATACTAAAAATATATATACACACATACCCAACATCAAATCGTTCAACTAAATACCTATACCTACTTACGGAAAAAAGTGAAAATTACAGTTTTGCGTAATCACAATGAAGGAAATAATAAATATAGCAATACGTATTGATTCTTAGCAATAATAGTATTAAATCGAACAAAGCAAGGTAAAGCAAGCATGCAAGGATCTGTTGACACAATTGATTGTCACCTTCGCAGAACTCAGGGCGGGCTGATGCTTTGCCCAATGCTGGGCCTTGCAATAAATACGTAGGTTCTAGTTAAACAACGCGGCCAGGGTTCAGAAGCCCGATTTTTGAGAGCAAATCACTCGAAAGTACCATTACATACACACATACATACAAATATATATAAATTACGTCTTTATCCCTTACGGGGTAGACAGAGCCAAAGTAACACGACCTAAATGCCACGTTTAGCATGTTTTTTTTAAAGTACCATTCTAAAGGGGTAAATATCCACAAAACTATATCTCAAATTAAATTTTCAGGCTGCTGAAAGAAAGAAAGAGAGAAAAAAAGAGAAACATTTATTTACACACATTAGATATACAGTTGCTCATAATTTCTGAGTGTACGTAAAGTTGGTCGTTTTTTTCGGCATGTATCAAATTTGACAATTTAATGGGACAAGATTGTACAATGGAAGAAGATGATCACATTGACACAGTATATAATATAAGCTAAAGCTTTAGCTTATATATATACTGTGACATTGATCACTTTTCTTTTTGACGTATTTCAAATTGAAATTTTTCTACTTTGACGTATAATTTCGAGTTGTCAATTTTCCATTTGTTCCGAATGACAGTAAATCTTTATTTTTTGACAATATCGACATTCAAGTGCCGCTACACTACACTGTTTGACCTATACCGATACACGCTATATCTACTTCTACTAGCGCCCCCCTTGGTCATCAGCTGGCGAAGACGCCTTTGGGCAACATTGTGAAATGAAAAAAAGAGAGAAAGAAGACATAAATGTAAGATTCCTTTTTGCAAGACACACAAATGTAAGAGCATATACCTACACACAATGGCACACAATTTAAATGGTTAAATAAACAAGCGCAAAAGCCCTCTGAATACATCTAAAGACTGTTTATTCTGCTACATACTAAGTCAGACATCTAGATCTAGACTGCATTTGATTGATGCGCGGAAGGAAGAATAAAATTTATCATGGCTGCGGGTGTCACACTCAGGTGTAAATATTATATTAACACCATCGAAAATAAGGTTTTTCCGGTAGGTATTTTTCCGTCACATCTTCCGATGTATCACTAAAATTATAAAACAGAGTCCTTCGCTGCGTCTGTCTGTCTGTCTGTTTGCAATAAACTCAAAAACTACTAAACGGATTTTTATGCGGTTTTGACCAATAGATAGAGTGATTCACAGGTAAAGTTTAAGTGCATAATTTGTCAAGGTTTTGTGTAAATTGGTTGAAATATAACGGTCAAGCTGCTTGGGCTACAAAGATTGATTGATGAGACGAAGTCGCGGGCAGGTAACAGCTACTTAATAACCAATATGAAGTTTATTGCGATTAAACAATCGTTCAGTCATCTATATACTAAAAAAAATAAAAGGTCGAACTTTCGTTTGTTTGTTTGTGTGTAGATAATAAAATTTGAAATTAACTGCACTGATTCTAAAAAGAAAACACATACACACATTGAAAGCTACACTATTCCTAATTATCATAGGCTACTTTATTTATCCCGGAAATGGGCAATAATCCGACTTATCGCAGACGAAGTTGCAACAGTAGCTATTTAGTCAGTAATAATAAGTAAGTAATAAAATTATTGCTTATTGAAGAATTATACTTATATGCACTATTTACCGGAACATTTTTTTTCCTTTAAATAATGATAGCTATGTTCAAAAATGCCGGTATGTGGCTACATCATAATATACCTATTTACTGGAGGATTCATTGGACAGTTATGCAATTGTAAGAAAAATAATAGGTATAGTAAGCTTACGCGCGAACCTAACGCTAGCCGTTTTAATTCCTTAATAGTGCCTAATATAATACTTAGTTCCTAAGCGAATAAATCTGATCATGTTAAGTTACCTAATAGGTAATTTATACTAAAAGTAAAAGATAGCTTGATATCAAAATAAATAAAAAACAACGCTAAAAGCCCTACTTCAGCTAACAAAAAAGCTTGAAATGGCTGAATAGATTTTGATAAAACGTCCGGTAGACAGCCTGCTTTAAAAAAAACTGCTAGCAAGTTGATACTCGTTTAAGAACTAAGGTGCTACAGTACAGACATACATAATAGCGGTCAACCTTAAAACACTCGACTTTTTAGCGTCGGGGGCTCAAAATAGGGCAACTTAATTTATTCGATAGTAAGATTACGATATTGCTCGCAGGACCGATGGCCGATGGGGTCAGAAGGTTCTCGAGTGGCGTCCGCGGACCGGGAGACGAGCTGTCGGTAGGCCTCCAACAAGATGGAGCGACGACCTGATCAGGATCGCGGGATCGCGGTGGATGCGGAAGGCACAGGACCGGTCCGAGTGGAGAGCCGCGGGGGAGGCCTATGTCCAGCTGTGGA
This sequence comes from Pandemis heparana, assembly GCA_963854515.1. Taxonomy (NCBI): domain Eukaryota; kingdom Metazoa; phylum Arthropoda; class Insecta; order Lepidoptera; family Tortricidae; genus Pandemis; species Pandemis heparana. The sequence continues at coordinate 3,523,309 of OY978020.1, read as the reverse complement.
CGTCTTTCGGCTGATATGATGATGATGATGATTAACTCTAGCGGCGTCTATTTTCTTTTTTACATTACTAGTATACACTAACGCTCGACGTATTTTTTCTCATTGATGAAATTACATGTTTTTTTGCATTGACTCCCCCACATAACCAGAGTCGGTCATATTTTGGTGTCATAAGGAATCAGTTGTATTTTATAAGTAGTACGCTACCGACGATAATTCTGAGTGCGTTGTTCTATGCCATTAGGTATTGTATCGGTGACCGATGTGATGATGCACACGATTTAATAATTTACAAATCGTATCGTATCGTATTTATTTTCTAGCGCTACAATGAGATTATTGATAAGTGAATTACCTACTTAATATCTATAAATTACGGTAAATATAACTATTGCAACAACTATCGCAGTCCGCAGTCAGGTCAGGAGATTATTTTTTTAAGTTTTTGGTGCAAAAATTAGTATAGAATGTATTCTTACCTAATTTGTACGAATTGGCGTGATAAGTATTCTGCAAACTTTACAAAATTCCAAAAGTTTGCATGTTCTGCTGCTGAAGATAATGTTTTGGTCACAACACACAAACTAAGAACCTGCGTCAACTAACACTATGCGGAACCATTTCTGAGCACTTGCGGTCCTTAGTTTTCGCATGGGAGCAACTATAGTCCTGTCCTTAACACTTGAGGATTAAAGTTTTTTATTTTTTTTTAACTTTTTTTTTATCTCTCGTAGTTACTTAGTTTGGAAGCTAAGAGGTGAGACGTGTGGCGTGGCGGCGGCGGCGCGCGAGTGTGCCCTGAAACCTCGCGCGGTTTATTTTACCTAAGTTTGGGCGACGTCTGCGCCCCACCTTGGACACAATGTTTTTTTTTAATTAACTTATTTTGAGGCTGTAACTTTTTTTAGTTCCGCGAATGATTTGCCATTATTGGTTTATCGCGTAAGGACGTACCCAAGGTGTCAATGACACTGGAAACCAGAGCTGAGGAAGCTTAAAAATTGCTTCCAAGTAACATAAACATTAACATGGTAAATTATTATATTGTAGATTCATTGTGTTTACCCTTCTTCTTCTTCTGAAAGTGCCACTCCATTACTGGAGGCTGGCCGTTAGCGATTTAGTTTAGTTAGTGTTTACCCTATCTGAGTATAAATATCCAGACTTGTTCATTTCCGTTGTTTGTCCTTTGAGCGGCTTATTAATATCGTCGCGCGCATTCTTTTCACACCAGCATCATTCTTTTCACGAGCTTCTTAAATTAAGTAGGTGCGAGGGGATGCTTTGCTTAAGTAACTGAACTTCAGAAATCCTCTGAAATATTAAAATATTTTGTCTTCAACACGGAAACCTTTTGTGTACCCCTACTTAATAATCTATGCTGGTCTGGGAGCTAAGAAATGTATCAGCTGCTTGTCCCGCGTGGATCGTAAAAGCCCGTCTAGGGAATGGGTGGAAATCAAAATTAGGTTATAGGTGATGTGGCTAGCAACCCATCACTATTTTGATTCCGCTCTGTAGTAGGGATGGGTTATACTTGCTATATCGCGTACCAGGGCTTAAAAGTACGTCCACCTTCTCATACCAGGTGCAGAAACCAGGTATCAAAATACTTTCAAGGTATTTTCTTCCCAACGTAACGACGACTCGAATACTTGCTTCCTTGCAAGTTGCAAGGAAGCAAGTATTCGACTTGCAAGTTTAAACCTTGTTGTTATACAGATAAGATTCAAAATATTCCAATCAAGACGTAAAATACTTTGAAAGTATTTTATTTCACGTATAAGCATAATCTGAACCTTATGTGTATGAATACAAGATATAATTTTGCATTTTGAAATTTTGAGGTTTAAGTACTTGCTTTACAGTTCGCATAGGCTTCTGTTCCTTATCGCCAAATTAACGGCCACCCGCCCGGGCTACTAAATTAACGGTGAGATGTTTTCGCTGTATATGTTTTGTCAGATTGGACACTCCTGATTTAAATGTCAATTTTGCCTTACACATTTTGCACTCCCCAATATTATTCCCTTTATCTATAAAATGGTCCCACCCTACACTTTTTTTCGGTGCCATATTTAAACACAATAAATTTATTACAACACAATATACTTAAAACACACACACATACACACACACACAGTTTAAGAACAACTAATTGCGATTATTTGCGATGATAATCGAGCGCAAGCACAACGTAAACAAACAAATTCAGAAATACAAGAACTTTTACTTCAAAACTGTGCAAGATTAAAAATGCCGAACGTACACGCAAATATGTACCTTGTAATCCTTCCAGTAAAGCTTTACGAATTTTAATGCAATCTTAATGCAATTACAACTTGAATGATTCAAGGTCAAGCAACATGAACGAAATGCATTATTGTACCCTATTTTTCATACAATTAAGGTTTACTTTCCAAACTAATCAAGTTGAAAACACCGAGCGAGGCGAGACCGATATACATTGCTTCGCCATCGCACGGCGCACGCCCCGAGCCCAGCCGAATAGCACCGAACGACGAGCGACTTCGCGAGCGATTCGTTTGACGTACGAGTTCGACGTAGTAGTACTTACTTTGAAGGGACAGTATACTTTAATGGGAATATACTTTCAAGTCTTGCAAGTATTTCGGGTCGTACCTGGTTGGTATACTTGCAAGGAAATACCTGGTATCAAAACCTGGTAACGTAAATACGCACCATCTCTACTCTGTAGTATGCACTTAAAATAATACAAAGAAATGCTACGTCACTAAATTTTTTTCTCAATTAAATAAATACCTACATTACAAAACTGTTTTTTTTTCATTTCTTATGCTTACACGCGACCTACTTTTGGCTGGGTCATAGCTCATAGTCATAGCATAAATATACGGAAGTAAGACCGTACATCTGAGTTGGATGATGAAATTACACCATGCACTTAAATCAATACATATACTGCTTCAGAAAAACGTATACCTACCTGTCAAAATATTATAGATAATCACCTCATAAATTTGAAATTAATATTTATTTAATGTAAATGGTAACAAGTATGGTAATTACGACGTCAGACCGATCATTACCGATCACTGCACGTTCCTACTAACACGTGATCGATTATTGATTCCATTTTTTTTTAATATTAAAACCGACCAACAGGCATGCGGTGCACCTGATGGTAAGTGATCACCGCCGCCCATGGACGACCACAGCACCATTGGGACTGCTAGCGCGTTGCCGGCCATGCAAGAAGTGGTACACTCGCCTCTTAAAGGTACCCATGTCGTAATATTTAACTTATTAGCACGAAAACCAATATCAAAATCAAGGTAAATAAATAAGTTTATGCCAAAATGTTCATACTTGTTTCCACGCAAGCTTTTTTCGGACGGTATCTGATAATCGCTTTGCCCTAGGTGCTCTACGAGTATGTATAAAGGAACAAAATATCACATAAGTCAGGGAGTGGGTCAAAACTCACTTCCAAGATTTAAAACTGACAATTAACTTACATATTTACATTGAAACAATATTATTTCTTTATTTCCATGATTTCGGAAATTTTATTGCGATATCGATATATTGATTCAGCGCAGCGGGGAAATGGGTTCTTTAGTTTTGCTAACATGGAGCTTCGCTCGGTCGCCGTTTATACATATTAATTATGTATTAGGTAATGTTTTAAGTCAATCGCCTCAACGAAATCCAAAAAGCTTATATCTCAAAATCGATAAGTTAACAATGCGTTTTAAATTCAACGTAGAGTCATAATATGAATAGAATAGTCAAACGTACACTAAACCATCCTCCCTGTAACGATAACGACCTAGGAGGGAGGAGAGTTATTTTTCTCTGTACTGCGACTGCGTCAATATTGCGTGTAATAAATAGTTTAGGCCTGTTGCAGATTATATTATTTTTATTAGCTGCTTTTTATATAAAAGTATTATCATACCGATCAATGATCCCATTTTAAATACGTGTGAAGGCTTCAGCAGCTAAGGCTTCACTTGAATTATCTACAATCTTATGTCACTCGTTACTTAAACATTCGAAGGGCAAAACTTATCAGATAATGTCAAGTTCTAGGGGTCAACGAAATCGAGTTAATGTTGTTCAGTGTCAGCGCCCGCTCACCTAGGGTTCACTTCACGCCTTGTAGAGGCGTACTTCTGCTTCCGCACTACGTCTTGATAAGTGCTATCACGTGTATGAGCTTAGAATTCTTTACCGCTATTATAAAATATACTAGACTTATTATATGAGGGCAAATTGATGAATTGAAGACGGGAAAAATAAAACTTTTCGTGCCGACCAAAAGTTACATAAGGTAGGTACATAAGTACACACATAAGAATTCTTGCTAGACTATAAATTTGAATCATGGAAAATTTTCGTACAAAGTGACCAAAACACGCTGTAGGTATTATGATGACGACTGTACAATAGTTCCAATGAAACTATAAATATATTTTTTCTTGAAGCAAAAACAATAGTACCTATCTGATCAATTTATAGATTTTTATTTGACCAAAACACGCTATAGGTAGGTATTTTATGGCGATTGAGCAATGGTTGAAATTAAGCGATCTAAATTATCAGCTCTCACGAGTCAGCAGTTCGATCTTTACGACGAATTGTCATGAATTCCAAGTACTCGTAATCCAGCATCAGTTATTCATGGTCATGGGAAGATCTAGCCACTCTATACTTTTAATCCTTACCAAGAATTTCTTCTAACTCATACTCGTAGTACTTAATGCTTCAGGGTTAAGCACAGGCAGTGTCTCAGTTAGTGCTGCACCATTGAGGCTTTGTAATAAGAATGAAAATGATTACCTATCTACTTATTAGGAAGAAGATGACGTCGACAACAAGTGACTTAAAAATGGTGAAATAAATGGATCAATCAAGTATCAAAGTTGACTACTTGGCAAGTTTCGGGCTAATCCGTAGTCCTTCCTAAGTTCAACGTGGTTCGAATACAGGGTCCTATTTTATAAAGCTACTAGTTACAATTTACAAGCGGAAGTCTCTTTCTGACCCTATGTGTTAGATAGAGACTTCCGCTTGTAAATTTTAACTTGTAGCTTTATAAAATAGGGCCCAGGTATTGGGTTGCGGTTACAGCTCGCAGATGAGTAGCCGGCTCTAATAACGACCTGGGGCCTTACCATGACGTCCTAATTCCGACTCAGTTTAAGTTTTAGCTGTCACTTTTAGTATAAATCTGACAGCGAGCGAACCTAAACTGAAACGCGTTAAGATGTCATGATAAGGCCCCTGCGCGCCGAAGCTCTAGAGCGCGATTTTTGAAAGCACATATGTGAAAATGCCAATCGGAAGTGGTGAAAATTTGTGCTGGCAAAAGACACGTAGGCCGACGAAAGAAGTCTTGGCTGAGGAATCTTCGGGAGTGGACCGGCATCGCGAGTGCTGCCCATCTATTTCGCCTCGCGAGAGACAGGGAGAAATATTCAGAACTGACTGCCAACCTTCGCAAGTCGGAGAGGCATCTTAAAAAGAAGAAGAAGATGCCGCAGAACAGAATGCATTCATTTAAAAACTATCCATTGTTATACTGTATGTTATACTCGTACGCCCTTTCCTAGTATTTGACGTAAACAAGTAATTTGCTGACAAGTCCCCATTGATGTGCATAATGTGCTATAATAAGGAAAATCGACAATTTATCAATATTTGTACGTGCTTGTTTGTAATAGACGGAATCGGTGAGCGTCGGTGAAGTTTTTTCACTATTTGATTAGAAACGGAAAAGGGGATTTTTGTTTAACCGCAACCCGCGGAAGCCAATAATTGTTAAAAATATTTTAATCTACCCACCGCATGTTGATGGTTGTGTATTCAAACCCGAATCCTGATTTGAAGCCTGTATAATTATTTCGCTATTCGTGTTAGCTACATCGAGGTAAAAAACCTGCGCATTGCATAGATCCTCTAATTCTCCGCGACGAGGTCCTTGCGCGTGTTTGCTGAGTATTCGCCACATTGTAAACATAGCACATAGCACATCGCCAAATTACACGATATCGTCATTGTCCGCGGCAAACAAATATCTCACCACCGCAGTTTGAGGGTTTTCCCTATGCCATTCGATAATATCTATCACAAGCTGTTGCCCGCGGCTTCGCCCCGTTCTATTTTGTTATGTTTTCTCACTGTATAAACCTTCCCTGGACTAAATGCGACAAACATTTCAAAACCAAAATCAGCTAAATCGGCCCAGTGGTTCTCGAGTTTATGCGCGACTAACAAACGCATTTCATTTTTATTTTACCGACAAATCCTACGGACAGTAAGTATAATTGGCAGTTTCCAGTAATAAAGCCAAAAAAACAGTACTTATGCATTTCCCCAACTAGGTAATTTAATTTTACAAAAATTTAAGACAAATATTTTGTACCTTTTTTGTACATAAAATCAGTTTAAAGTATCAAATTGTGGAGTTCCTGAAGTTCGTGTTAGGCATCCGGATAATAATATGCGACTCAACCGGCAACTTTACATTTTACTTAAAAAAGTAATTGGAATACGAACAAAAGAAATTGATAAACTGATTTAAAAACCAATAAATTCTGCAGTTTTACTGTTAAATAATCAGTGCTGGAAGATAATTGACGATGATGCGAAATATACTGTTTTACTGTTTCTGCGAGTTCCCACGCTAGACACTAATTTAATACTAGTCATTGCCCACAACGTCATCCGCACCCCGATTTATATTTTTACGTAAGTATCATGTTAAAAACCCAGTACCTAACAACTGTTCATTATGAAAATAAATTCTAAGCACAGCTGAAATTATCATTAAAGTTAAGTCAAACCAACCACTATAATTTTATATTACCTAATATTTTTGGCATTCTTAATCTTTCTTTTGTTTCGCAATTAAAATTCAATTCATTTATAGAATATTTCAAAATATATAAATTCAAACAGCAAAACAGCGTTTGTAGCTCTACACAAACTACGGGGAGATAATGTGTCTCTCTACTTTCAAATTAATCTGATTTATATTTACAGGATCAAAAAGTTAATTCTCAAGTTATTCTCTTAATACACAGTAGGTACTAGGTATTGAATTTAGTAAAGGCGGTGAAATATCCCGGTGAACGCAACCGGTTGCCCAAGGTGAAGGTTGCGAGTGACCCACTGCGCCGGCGCCGGCGCCGCTCGACCAAATGTCAGCTTGTCATATCAAAACAAACAAACAACAATACCTAAGTAAGTCAATAATAAGGAGTCGTGTTGAGTTGGTATCATTAAAAAATGGAATCATGATTCCATTTTGTAATATCCTTATTTTGTAATGGAAGCAAGAAGTGATCTCCCCAATGTCAGAAATGCAACTTGTTGGTGATTATTTGGAATTTAAGTTTAGTGAAAATTCCATTATTGATCCTGTAGTATGAGAACAATTCCATGGCTGTTGTATATTTGGGGTTATTTTTCTCACCGCGTTAACAGTAACTATGGGCAATAACAGTCTTTTGTTCGAAAGAATTCCGGCATTTGCTTTGACGAGGATCTATGTCCAGCTAAGTTAATAGACAGTAGAAAGCTACCGAGTGAACACTTTCTCTGTAGCACATGACGCAGGATCTCTGGCGCCCGAAAATATCTAGGTTTCAAGGTGAACACACCATTTATATATTTGTGAGAGAATCTATCTAATATCCACAACATTGTTAAGAAAATTAAAGTAAAGAAAGTAAACATGCAGATCTATATTTGGTTAGAATCTAACCGTTAGATGAACGAATTTACAGGAGCGTTCAAAGTTTATTCTATAAAAACAAACTCTACTTTTAGTCCCTATTATATTAATCTGTCTAGATTTCACTTTTGAGCAACAAACAAAAATGAGAAATCTAGTTTAATACCTACCCCAAGTCCCATGTGACGTAACACAAAAACTATAGGCGATGGGTAGGTATGTCCATTGTCTAGGCTCCAGATAATCACACTGTTACCTACACTTAATTAAGTATTAGAGCTTTATAAAGCAACAAAGCATCTACCTTATCTTTGTACCATAATTCTAACATCAACAATGCGGCAGAAGTCTTGTTTACGAACCTACTTTGCGTATCAAATAATACCAGCCTACTTTGGTATCATAATATCATAATGCTACGTTGCTGTCGTTGCTGGATCCGTCAGGTGCGTCACTCAATCATGACTGACGACTTCAATATTAGTTCAGCTACTGTACATAAGGTACTTAGGTGATACTGTATTCGCTAGTAGATTCTGTTTGCTTTAAGATAGTGAGATTTGACGAAGATGAAGACTGTTGCGCGCGTTAAAACGCGTGGAATGAAATGCAGTCTGAGCGTGCCTGCCCCATAGGTCTATATAATACAAGACGGGAACTAAACTTTACATAAAATCTGTATAGATAGAATCTGTTTGCCTTGCCATGAGAAGCTTAATTTTTCACGTTCAGTATTTATTATTTAATCGCTCTAACGATGGAATCAAAGATTCTTCTTATTTAATTTGACTCTACCTTAATTTTAATTGGTGCTCTAAAAATATTAAAAACTTTATTTCATGTAGGTACTACATTTAATAATAATTCTATAAAATTCACATTGTACTGAAATTATTACAACCAAGTACAGTCAAGGGCACAAATATAATATGTACGTTACCAAGACGTCAAAAACATATATACACCTTTATGCCATAAACAATTAGGCCGGTGACACATATATTTGACATCATGGCTTTATCGATATTTATTCCCTCGTCTCTACATAAAATTTTCAAGCTTACATTAGGTACATTCATCGGTCTATCAGTAGCTAAGTTAAATATAGAGATTAATTGCATTATGTACATGAAGTAAATAATGACGGATGTTATCAAATAAACTTCACGATAATATCTCAAGAAAAATAGGACAGTTTATGTGCGCCTCTAGAATTACCAGAAACGGAAAAGAGAATCTTTGGCAATAAATTGCTCTTAGGTAGGTAAATATGAGTGAACATTGCAAAAGTTTGACACGACCTAAGGGAATAACATTGTTGGGAAAGTTAAATTAGCGAATCATACGTAACATAGCATAGATGAAGCACGAATTACGCAATATTTTGCTCCGAAGGCTACTCTTTCTATTATTAAAATGTACGTTTTACCTATGAAAACCTGCAAACTCTACTTAAATATGCATAGAGATGTGGAAAACACGTCTAATTGTTAACTAAATAGCAAAAACATTTAAATAGAGGATTAAAATAATTCGTTGACAATGACAACAATAATAACCAATTGGCACACCTCGCACAACCATCGGAGCCGCGAGAGACTCGTGCTAATAGATGACAGGCTGTTCGTGCCGTGCCAATTATCGGCCGTCTCTTAGTCGCCAGGAGACTGCCTGAAGCCTTGCTTTAAAGAAGAATATGAAAAAGCAAACGAGAAAAATCCCTTAAGCCCTGTAAAAACTCACCGAATATAGGCTCCTTAGCTGTGCTTCGGTCGGGGGTGCTCCTGCCACCGAAGTGGCTATGAACAAAATTTGGATATGAGATAAGTTTCTCGAGGGACCACTCTCAAGAGAGTGCGGGCGGAGGCACCGCCTGACACCCTATATATATCGGGTGAAGCCTCGTGAATGTCAACAGCATAGATCTGAATGCAAATACTACGTAAAAACACGTAAATACTGTTTGTTAGTGGATTTGTGATGTTGAGTAAGTGATAGGTAATTAACTCTTTCCGTTCCGGGACTATGAGCTACTCAACTTTTGATACGATCCATTATTAAAAGAACCTACCCCATCCTACCCACAGAGAAGTGTACGTAAATTTGTTTTGGTGATTTGATTAGTGACCACTGCATAAGAACCTGTTTAGAAATTTAAATATTATATTTTTAAACTTATAATTCCAGTTTAGAAAGAAAAAACTGAATTATTATCGAAACAAAAAGAAACTAAGCAGTCTAGAACCTTGCGCTACTCATGGCCCATTCAGCCAGAGAATAATAATAATTTAGCAATTTAGTTTGAAATTCGTAATAATACAATAAGTAGTTTATAGAATAAAAATTAATTGAACAATAGGTAGAGATACTTTTTTACTCGTACCTAAGTCTAGTTACCCTAATTATGCCAATGTTGTTAGTTATAAAAACATGACAAAAGGAGATAATTAATTAGACATCATAAATATAGTAGTCAGACTTTAATCGTATTCTTAAAATTATTAAGTTTGTTTACGGACCTCATTATAATGAGTGATAAGAGCGACCACTAAACCCTCATCGAGAGTTGGCGTGGAACTTGTGTAGGTGCGTCACTTGGTCTCGGTACACACAACAACGGTAGACCATTGTATCACCCTGCGTCAAAAAAGAAGAAACATTTGGTTAGGTTCGTTAGGCATCTTCAAATGCCCGAAGGGCAATCCGAGCGCAAAGTGAATTGTAATTCGACACTTTTTATAATAGTGGGTCCACGGGTAGCGACTCATAATTCTCACCACCAAGTGGACCTTTGCGACTAACCACATGGAATCCAGATTCGTAAAATGTTGTATCCGCGAAAAATGAACAGAATTAACACAGCCTTGACGGCGTCAAGTCGACGCTTATTTGATTTGAATAACCCGATCTTTTTTGTTACGCCGATTATGCGAGCGCGATAATCATTTCGCATCAAAACACGGAATTGTTACTTCCGGCCAGAATCTTAATTATTATACGCAGTAGCTCTCACAGTCACGATAGTTGTCAAGGATATCAGGCATGAAAGCGGAGCAAATGTTTGAGTAGGCTGGCATTAGTCTATCTTTGGCGTGACAATGGGACATACGTCTCGTCTCTTACCTATAATAGTTCAGCTAAATTGACACGCAGCACGTATGATGGCATTTCTTTAGTTAGCGTTTCAATTTAACCGCTTTACATTAAATATTTATTTTTATCTATTTTATTCAGAAGGAAAGCATGCCCTGTATTTGATTACATCGTTTTATATACTTATGTGTGTATGTTTGTTTCAAAGTTAAATCATTTATTGCAAGGAAGTGGGTCAGTATAAAGATGTAAAAACTAGACATACGTTTGTTTTAGGGCTAAGTAAATTACAATATATTTTGTTGACAAGCTACATGTAGTAGGTCGGCAAAACGTTCAAAACACGCTAAAATAGGTACCATAAATCAGCCAAATATGTGGTCAACTCGGGTGGTCAACCACCCTAAGGTTAAAATTCCTTTGCACATCACAAATTTATATTATACTCGTACTTAATGTCGATAAGACGTGGCTGTCAATTTGAAAGTTCGACTTTAGCGACATTTTCATTTGATAGGAAGTTGGATGAAAAGTAGTGGACCACTTATTTGGGCGATCGTTCATACTACTACCTACTAAAGATAGATAAAGATTTAATAAGATTGGAAAGCAATTACTTCCATGTACTAGAGTAGGTAGTCTCAGACACCACCAATACATATAACGAGACCGCTTCTTTGTTGAGACAGGCGCATGTAACATAGCAAATACAGCAAATATTTAAGCACAGCCGGGCCCTCTGCGACTCAACGTGCTTTGCAAATAAAGGAGGCGTGGCTGTAAAATTGACATAAGCAAAATATACGTACCGACGAGCAAAAATAACCGGTGACGTCCCATACAAAGTTGTATGAAAACTGACCCGTCATTTTTGCCCGTAAATATTCTCGTAGAAACATGAATCATTTTCCAGATTAACTTTGTGAACTTGCTCGAAACTGCGGCTCTTACAATACTACTCTAAAAGTATTAGAACATGCGACATATACAGTAGTCGGTTTAGTCTTTGGGGCCCCATCCAAAAGTGGTCAAAATATAGTTAAAAAACGCCTTGGACATAAGCATAACGAAAAGTCACGTCCCAGAGCGTTTACCACATCTACTTATAATAGGCCCTCTAGTCGATATTTCGATTCGTTCTCGATCGGTACGTAACTGGTGTCTATCTGCGGCGTGACAAGTGACATTGTTGGGTCGGTGCAGTGGCTAAGCAGCTCCAATTCGACGCCAGCAATTTATCAATAACGACAGTATAAAGTGTTCCGGTTGTGGCGTGCGACGCGATTTCGGGCGTGATCAGGGATGCCAGAGCTAAGATAATTATCGCAAATGTACGATAATTTCGACTCCTGTACGATGTACGGTCGGGTAAATAAGTGGTCTATCACTTGTCATCCAACTTCCTGTCGAATAAATATATAGCTAAAGTCGAAATTTCAAGTTGACATCTACGTCTTTCGACATTGTATTTTATGACGTGCAAGCAGACCACATATTTTGCTAATGGTTAGTGGTATGATCAAGGTAGGATACATTATGTATTATCCTACGCAACCGTACGATAATAACCGTCCCTTTAGATAAGAAATAAGTAGGTACACTGGTTTACGTCAGTTTGTTCTGACCGTTTTGATATTCCCACGTTCAAATATTGGCACACAACGACTATTAAGGAAAAATAAGTTGACGAATGTTGTCACATTTTTTTAGGGTTATACATTCTGTAAATTTTGTGATAATTATAATAGAACTTTGGTACGATATTTCACTCTCACTCGTGTGGCCCCTGAGCGTGATCGGCCGAGCGTCCGCACGCGGTTGTTATGTTACAGATACATACTTAAAGCCTGGGCAAGGCTTCGAGGCGTTTCAAGCACCGTATCTTGTGTGGTACGAAAATAATTCAACTCATATGTTTTTAAACTAACACCAACCATCTCCAAGCGTTAGGTACTTGATTTCAGCATTACTAATTTTTTTAATCATCATTATCTCCTGGCGTTAAGTACATATTAACGTTTTATAACTGGGAAAAATGAAATCGAGCTGTAATTTTTTACCACTCTATTCGTTCGAAATATTATAAACGGGATGAGAACCACTCCCACTCACTCTCACTCTATTCGTATTTGGTTGGAATTCATTATAATTTTTACCACTTCTTATTTTTCCCATACATTTTCGTCGATACAGCTTCGAGCTCTACCGATAGGAAATCAAACGTGTCGTATCATTTCACTATCGACCTTCACTAGAAGAAGACCATATAATAAATAGAATTACCTGGCCCCTATTTCAACAATTTGACGAGTCATCAACGTCATGATAATGTTCCTTGCCAATTCAAAGTATTGTATGTATGTATGTAAAACTCTTTATTGTACATAAAACACATGAAAAAGATGAATACAGGAAAACACAAATGCACAAAGGCGAACTTATCCCTAAAAGGGATCTCTTCCAGTTAACCTTTGAACGAGTATTGTCACGAGATTTACTGTGAAATGGTTCCACATTGGATCCCTGGCCTCGCGTGCTACAGGATGTTTTATTATTCTAATTAGGTAGTTCTTGCCCGTGACTTCGTCTGTGCCGATTCGACCAACCCCAAACTCAACCCCTTAGCAGTTGAATTCCTAAAAACCCCTCCGCAGTGGGTGCGCAGCAGCCTATTGTGAAAAAAAAACAGCTTTCTAGTTCAATCGGTTTGGGCGCCGTTGACTAATCTAAGTCAGTCAGTCAGAACTCATATTTTTTTATTTTGGTTTTGGACTGCGTCGATTAAATAGTGTGAATTGTCCCACGATATCTATTGTCGTTTATTAGTTATGAAACAAAGTCTTCAATAAAAATTTTGCACGCGTTGAACTCTTTTTGTGCTAGTTTTTTTGTAAACCCTTGTCAACCTTTTTTGGTGAACATGTTGTTTTTATGGACCCAATTAGAGATCATCAGTGTAATTTATTTATTTGCAGTCTGCCGACAAAAACTAACTTGGTATTTACGACTCAGGTGTGATAAATAGGCGCCTTATCAAATGAATGGCAGCGTACTACGGCAGCCAACGGCCATCTTTGTTTTGCTGACGATGAATAGTTAACGCGTTGATAAACGTAAACATGAACCGATAGCCGATAGAGCGAAAATGTTCTCCTGAAATTCGAATTTCAAATATCGTATGCGAAGGATAATAGAAGAGAGGTATAATACTTAGGTGAAAAATTTAAGAAAATGACCTGTTTTATGTGTGAGTAATGTGTGCGAATAGACAAATTGACGTTCCAAATTAGAAATATGACTTAAGTACCAGTTCTTACACTACTACATACAACAGGGGCCTTACCATGACCTCTTAATGCGATTCAGTTTAGGTTCGCTCGCTGTCAGATTCATAGATTAGATAGATAGATAGATTTATTTGTCACCTTTTTAAAAATACAATACATTTAAATGTCAAACATAAGTAATTCACAAAAGGATCGTCAATTGAAATACAAAAAAGATATAATAATAATTGAAATAAAATTAATACAAAATAACAACAACAAACAAACAAAATAAAACCATATTAAATGTCAATTTAGATTCACAAAAAGATCGTCATGAGTACATAAAAAAGAAAATAATAATAATTTAAGTAAAACATACTAAAAGTGACAGTTAAAACTTGAACTGAGTCGTAATTAGGACGTCATGGTAAGGCCCCAGGTCATTTTCTTAAGTTTTTGACCTATACTCAGCTGATGTGAACCTGTTTAATGGGGCAGTGAACTGAACACTGTGTTGTTCGGTATCAGAAGACGCAGCAGGAATATACACGGGCTCTTTGAATTTTGAAGGAATATTTGGGTAGCAGAAATTTAAATTTATTAATTATTAATGGGTAACAAACATGTTAAGTGCCCACAGGAATTATTACTTTTGTTTCTACTGATTATCTAATGAAAATCCTATTAAAATAACATTAATAAGAATTAAGTATCAAATAAATCAAGAATTTTATTTCTTCATTTTTTTAATGTTTACTTTTACGGTTTTACCGTTAGAAATTTAATTAATGTGTGGTGGTATAGCACGCGTCACGGAATGACGAGGACCCGGGTTCGATTTCCGGCTATAGCTTTACTTTTCCGATTTTTCTATGTGTTCTAATTTTCAGTGTCGTTTAGAAATTAATAAGAAGTTTAAAAAAAAAACCTATAATTTTTTTGTTATGGGAACTTACCGTATAAATGCTCGTGAAAGTTTCTGAAAATTTCTGAAAATATTCTTGCTATTTTGAGAATGTTCTGCAATTTGCACATTGCTAGTCCCACCCAAGACCCAAGTGAGAGAGAGAGAGAGAGAGAAACATTTATTTACACACATTCGATACACTGAGATATAAAACAAGGAGAAATACAATATACTAAGGAAGTACCGATATGGTGCAAAATGGATCCCACTCAGCATAATGTTGCGGCAAGCCGCAACGCTGTTTTTCAGTGGGACCCAGATAAAACTATAAAACTAAACACAAAAAACACATACACTGTGGCGACACGAACGCCAGTGGAAAACACTTCACAAACAAGCTGACAAATACACGGAAGTATGTATGGCAACACTCGATTAGTTCAATCGCATTAAACCAATTAAACCGAAACAAGTCAAGCCAAACGTTAATTTGGCTATTGCAGTGAGTTAATTATCAATTTCAATAGTTTTGATATTGTAATGCATCACATAACCCTCGATAAACCATAATACAAAGTAAAAGTAACAAAACATTCCTATGGCTAGTAGTCGGGTGGGAACACAGCCCGGCCCATGTAGTTACCGCCATTCCTTATAAAAAAAGTTTAAAGTGAATGGTCAGAGCGTCTCGGCTCATCTAACTTGACATTACTCACTGATAGCCAGCGTTAGTTGGTTTACTATGATATATACTTTAATTTAATTAATCAGTTCATTGTTAGGACAGGTAGTGTCCATTACAGATAATTTCGTTCTGAGAGACATTTACACTGGCAAAAAAATTACTGTTTTTAAAACATTAAATAACTACTTACTTGAAGAAATTTCAAGGTCTGACAGCCCTGACAGGGAGCATGCACGAACACAACACACAGCAAGCAGCACTAAATGTGGACGATAAGGGACGATAGAAGAAACTTTGCAGTCGGGGCCTTACCATGACCACAGAATATATAATAGTTACTAATGTACAGAATGGCCACGCTCCGCCCCGCACCTATTCGAGTTACCCCACCCCTCAAGCGCAGTCTGCCGGAAAGCTGCTGGCAACTAGTAGGGCTCGCGACGCGATGTATGTCGGCCGCACGTCACAAGTTCGGGAACCTATCCTACCTACTTCATTTCACAAAACATTAGAAAATTAAATGCTTTCTGAAATTATCGCGATTAATACATGAAATAACTACAGAATCATTCGCTTAAGTTTGTTGTCGTACATCTATTGTAATTGAAAATAATAATGCGTAAATACACAGACAGACACATTTTAAGTAAGTTTAAATAAATAGATAACGATTAAGTACATTTATTTGCACACATCTAAGCCATATCTTTAGTATATTTATGTCATTGGTAGTACTTATAGTACTAGGTTTTTGCGATAGACAGCCCTGTGTATCTTACACACACATTGACGCGTGTACAGACGACGTCGTGCCTGTATTCATTTCAGAACGCGGATTTTGTACGTCGTGGCCGCCGTGTGCCATGACGTCCTAATCCCGACTCAGTTCAAGTGTTCGCTGTCACTTTTAGTATGAATCTGACAGCGAGCGAACCTAAACTGAATCGCATTAAGACGACTTGTAAGGCCCCAGGGGCCATGATTCATACTAAAAGTGGCAGCTAAAACTAGTAAAACTTGAACTGAGTCGGAATTAGGACGTCATGGTACGGCACCTGTATTGAGCTTTAAACTTTAAGCGATCAACAACTTATAAATAAACAAGAAACTTGTCATGTAAATTACTTTTTATATTATGATAAAATAAAACTGAATAGCGATCGAGGTATGTTCAGAGGTCAAATGCACTTCTGGGCCATCCATGTACTCACTCGTATTTGAAGTTGAAGTAAAAAAGCACATAAAGAAAATAAGACAGTGTTATTTGCGAAAATCGACGAATAGACAGAAAAATCCAATGTTTAGGGACAATGTGAAAATAACGGTAAAACATTTTTCCGAATCAATATTTAAAAAAAGTAGTAAAAATACAATCTGAAGGGTACTCTTATACAATCTGCAGGTGTTATATTTTCCTTTGTCATGTCTTTTACGCGACAAAATGAGATTTTTATAAATAACTGATAGAGTTATTTAATCCAATATCAAATTGTTTTAAAAATCCAAATTCAAGCGCAAAGTGAAAAAAACCTATTTTAGAACTAAACAAGATGGAGGACAGCAAGTGAACTTAAGTCGTGTAATATATATATGACTTACAGTCATAAGATGTCGTATAATAGTCATCAGTAGTACAGATATCGCATTAGGGTGATAGGTATTAAAAAAACGTCAATTGAAAAACCGGCCAAATGCGAGTCGGACTCGCGCGCCGAGGGTTCCGTACAAATTCTGCAAGTGAACATAAAATCCAGTGTTAGCAAGGCCTTAAGCTGATCTTTAGCAAAATGTAGCCAGAGCGGGGAGATATAAAATAATTAGGTACGTATTAAATAAATTATAGTTACCTAGCTTCTGCCCGCGATTTCGTCTGCATAGACCATTATATTAAACCTTCCTCTTTAATCACAGACAGCGGAAAGCGACTTTGTTTTATTTATACTATGTAGTGATGGTGCTATAAGAGCTATTAGAGCTACCTTCATACCAAATTTCGAATTTCTAGGACAACTGGAAGTACCTCCCGTTTTATAGCACTGAAATTAGTATGAAAACACCTTTACTAATGACTGTATCTTTTGATTGAGTTGACTTAACTGACGTTGACGTTACTTTCAATCGTTCAAAGGTTAACTGGAAGAGATCCCTTTAGGGATAAGTTCGCCTTTGTGCATTCGTGTTTTCCTGTATTTTTTTTTTCATGTGTTTTATGTACAATAAAGAGTTTTACATACATACATACATACATACATACTTAGAATGTGATTTTTTCACAGCTTCAAGAGACCGCAGACTTAAGTACCTATTTGGTATTTATTAATTTCAACTTAATACCTCTGAAAATTCCTGAAAAAAAGGCTCTTGATAGACGGACAGACGGACGGACAGATGAACAGCAAGTGATCTTATCCTGATGATCCTGGTGATATCAACACCCTTAAAGTAATAACGACCCTTAAGTTTGTGCCCACGACCAATTAACACGGGACCTTGTCTTATGTTCCGGAATTAGAATTTTATATGTAAGTAGTTTTGTTTGAAAATAATTTGTGCTTTAAAGAGTTTTAACTTTACATAGGTACAAGAAAAGGAAGAAAGAGGTTATATCTAGGTACATATATGTCGCGGATCTCTGAAAGCCAACATAAGTAGGTACTTAAATACTAGATAAATATTATGTGTATAATTATATTCTGCATCTGTCAGTTCTGGTACCTTCGAGCTATATCTCCTGCTATTAAATTCAATGCCAATCCCATGAAACCATTACGAACACGATTTAACGGACTAGTTTGTCAACTGTTTATTTATTATTATCGCTTAACTTGAAATAAAATAAACGCTAATGACTTTTCCTTTGATTCGTGTCGTCTAATACCTAATATCGGACAACTCATCATCGTGTTTACCTACATCAGGCTCTTAGCCAAGTACGTCTCTCTCTTTACAAATATTTTACGTAAGTAAGTCCGGTCTTGATTAGATATATACATTCGTGCTCAAAATATACTGTGTGATCTCATTATGGGCATTTAAATAAAAGTGTACCCTTTTTCCAACAAGATTAACCTTAATTTCCCTTATTTACAACTCTTTCGTGTCAGTTATGTGACGACCCATATAAACCGAATGAAAATAGTATTGTACGTATGTGTAACTCTTTATTATACCTAGATAAAACACATTAATTTTACAGGTAATGAGATAAACAGATGTGCAAAGCCAAACTCATCCCTAAAAGGGATCTCTTCCAATCGGGCCCCTGAGCGCGACCCTACAGCTGGGTCTTGAGAGGGTTCCACATGCAGCTGCGGAATCGTGTCCAGATATTTTTGAGAAACTAGACTGCTCCGGTGCTATCTGACAGTGGCTGTAGTACCCAGAGTACGTAAATGCATGGTGCGGTTTAATGACACGAGTCAGGGCCTCGGTGACAGCCCAACAATGCCCTCGTCAGCTCATGACAGTCGTAAACCCGACTGTATACCTTGTCCTCACCCAGTATAACGTATGCAACATTTACCTTACTCTACAGCACTGTTTACTAGAAGTTATATTTCTTCAAGTTATATTTTGATCATGTGCCAAATTAGAAAATACTGAGGTTGTCGGCGATTGAGCTGACTACTTAAACCATACGGACGAGGGTGTTACTACAACAGGATGGAAAGCAGTCACCGCCGCCCACGGGCACTCATAACGAGAAGGGTTAAGTGTGCGTTGCCGACCCTATAAGAAAAGAATAGGCTTGTTTTTTTACGATCACTAAGTTGTACTGATCTTGAAAAATTGATGTCGCTATAGTGTGATTCCAAAATTTAACTGTGTGCGGTAAGAAGTTCTGCGAGAAACGAACGGATTTGGACTGCCAACTGTTAAGATGGTGAGTGTGAAATTAAAATCGGTTACGCGTGGTACATATGATAGAAAAACTTAGCAGCAGGCAATACCAACAATTCCTCGGTCACTCCCCATGATACTGCGGTACAGGATACATTGCGACGCGACATCCCTCTGCAAAGACAGCGGGTCAAGCCGGCTAGAGTCTACGGTCATTGACAATTCAAGCGGTTCTTCGTTGAATGCGGTTGAGCGGCGTTGAATACATACATACATATCATCACGCCTCTTTCCCACAGGGGTAGGCAGAGACTACTTTGTTCCACTTGCTACGATCCTGACATACCTCTTTCGCTTCATCCACATTCATCAATCTCTTCATACATGTTTGTCGGTTTCGGGTACTCTTGACCTGGCCTTTTTCCAAAACGTCCCCAATTTGATCACGGAACGTCCGCCTAGGCCTTTCCCCTCCTAACGCACCCATCCACACTCCCCATATAAATTTGTTTATTTAGTTAATCTTCTTTCATCCATCCTCTCTACGTGACCAAACCAACTAAGCATACTTTTTTCTATCCTAGTCACTATTATCTTTTTTCACACCAGCACGTTCCCTTATCACACTATTCCTTATTCTAGCTTTCAGTGATACACCTTCCATACTTCTTAACGCTCTCATTTCTACTGCATTTATTCTACTTTCATGCTTCTTTTGCCATACCCAACTTTCGCTACCGTACATTAGTGTTGGAACGAGCACCCCTCTGTGAACAGCCAGACGCACCTTCTTTGACACCACATTGACCATGTTTCCTGCATTCACTCTTCTTTCAATATCTCTTTCACACTTTCCATCTGTCGTAAGAGCCAAGCCCAGATATACAAACTCTTTTACCTGTTCTACTTTCTCACCCGCAATCATAATCTCACATTCTGTCATGCTATCGTCTTTTTCGAATACCATAGATTTCGTCTTGCTCACATTAACTTTCAAACCTTTCCTTTCTAATGCCCCACATAAAATGTTAGCCATCATTTGCAACTCCTCCTTCGACGATGCTAACAACATTTGGTCGTCGGCGTATAGGAGGCATTTGATGGTTAACTCGTTCATCCTTAGTCCACAGTCATTCTCTTTCAAATCATTCAGGCTTTCAGGCACGTATCGATGAATAGTTTGAACAGCCACGGTGACGCAACACATCCTTGTCTAAGACCTTTTTCGATGCTAAACCATTCAGTGTACGCCCTGTTTATCCTCACACAAGCACCCCATGGATGGCTAACGCTGACCACAACTCAATCCTCATCAATACCTTAATCCAAAATACTTAACCCTAAGAACATATTGACTTGTTGGTAGGTATAAACTTGAACAATATTTATAAAGTAATGTTCTTTTAAAAATCCCTTAAAACGGGTGGAACCACCCATCACGAAGGTTTGTATTTATTTGCTCAATCACATTCAATGGCACAAGACTATTCCTTTAAGACATATATGATTGGTTTTGTTTTGATTCTGCTTAGAGTGTCGTGACTCTAGTGACTTATGATTTTCACTTATTAGCGAAAAACAGCGCTAAAATATATTTCAGCCGTATTGAGGTGAGGATCCGACCGATCAAGCGGAAGTGATGTGCCCATCGAGGCCTCGCTCTAGAATTGTCCAATGTTGAAATACACGACAGGTACTCGTAGTACACAATAGTATTATCACAGCGCTCAAAACGAACAATATTAGTCATCGAAGTGCCTACTGCCTACCGAATGCGTGAAAGTATTTAAACATTTTATTTGCACGACTTACGCCAGCTCCTCGAAAACATTGATAAGGCTCGCCGCTCCTAGCATTAGATGGCATTACGACTTACCAGGGCATAATTATTCCACGGCGGGGTGATGGAAACTGTAACGAGGTTCCTTTGGAGTGGATGCGGCGCGCGCTCGTGAGCATTCCTCGGATCCTGCACTCCCGTGTTCTAACTGGGAACAGTTTGAACGCCAACTTCGTTACGACCGAAACTAACAGCGCGAGATTAATAGAACCAACTTAGATTAGTTTATAATCTGAATCCACAACAGTGATTCGGGGGCGTGCGTCGGCGCGTTGTGGCTGCGGACTTGTGGCAGCGCGCGCGCCGCGCCGACAAAATAATAGCACGGGATTGCACGTCCTGCTGGCGACTACGTGCCGACCCTACGTACATCATTTCACTTTATGAAATAATGTTATTTGTTCCACTGGACTGGACCGCATTACTCATCTCTATGATGTCACGGTACTTTACACGACAGCGGGAAGACCTTTGTCTTCGAATCTTCCTCTCGACAATAACTTGGTTAGGTACATATTGATAATAATGGCTTGTCTCGGCGAGACAATGGCCCTTTACAAAGCCTATTAATTGTCTACTGAAAGAAGGGCAACGCTACATTAATTATCGCCGACTTCGGGACAAAAATTGCATGAAAATACAATGAATAAGTTTTCGTTCTCAGCGGAAGAAAGAAAAAGCTGGGGCCCGATTTATAAAACCTTTTGTCACAATGTTGCCTTTGATGACAGTCACGCCTGATGGCACCTAAGCGTAGAGAAAGAGATGTGATCTAGGGTGAAGCGCGCTTGCCTAGTATACTCGTATGTACATTCACCCTTGATATGAAGACGGCCAGATTGTAGCGTTTAGGGAACACAGACGCTGCACGCCGGCAGGGAATTTCCATTCCTTAGCTGTCTGAATAGTGGTAAACAAATTTGAATAACGAGTAAAGTAGGTAAGTATAAGAAAATTCCAGCATGCAGGGCGCTAGACAGTTGATATTTTTTGACAAAAACATTATAAAAATATTAAATTAATTAGCTAGATCGTGTAGCAGAATAGGCAACTCTACATATTAGTATTATACATACAAAATTTGCTTATGTAGACTGCATAAAAGTAAGTATAACTCTTGATACTACGCGTATAGGTTTATTTGTTTGAATTAGGCCTTTGCAGCTTATTAAGACGCAATTTCTCTCTTCCGTATTGCGTGTAAGTGTTGAATGTGTAATATGTGTCATAAATTAATAACTACTTTGTGTTTTCATTCAATCACATTAGCAGCGAACAAAAGAAGTTACGACGGTTTGTAATGATTCAATCGTCCGTCGAGAGTTTACAGCAGCTGAGTAGCTCGTAACTACACATACATAATTGCGATAAGTAACTACACCTACTTCCCTCACCAAAACTTGCATGCAGAATTAAAATTAATAAAATTATTAAATAATCGCGAATCACTGTTGTTGAATATCACTGTCTTAAAAAAGGGTTTAAAATTTTAAATATTTTCAAAAATATGATGACTGTTTCTGTTAAGGACCCACACCAAATGTAAGAAACATCAATTGGTAAATCTTTTATGGGCTTTACTTTTAATACTTCTTTTATTTATTTAATACACTGTTTGACATAGAGCCTGACTTCCATCTCATGGGTTGCGTATTTATAAACAATGCTTAATTAACGCAATCACCTGAAGCACTTAGTAGCCTATTGCTCTCGGTAGCAAGTGTTTTTGCTAATGTTTATATAGCTGCCGCCTCGTATGTTTATGTTTACACAACTACTTTGTATCTGCTTCCAGATACTTCACGGAAGACGATAAGTACGCAAAATGTTACGCATCATTACATTATTTTGGTGAGACGGAGACAGCATGCGGGCGGACGCTGGCCCCAATCTTCTCATTGCGAGTGACCCGAGGGGCCTGCGCCGCGGCCGCCGCAGCCCCAGGAATCGTAAATGTAAATTGTTATTTAAGGTCAATGTTAAAGCAAATCATGGCTCTTGACGACACCACGAGAAAAGACACCCACGGTCACAGTCTCCCAGTGACCTGGTGATTGTAAAAAATCGCCGATCACAAAAATAACTAGACAATAAGTAAGGTACCTACAATACACTAGAGTTACGTAAAGTTACAGCGCTCTTGAAAGGTGTGAAAAAATGAGTACTTAAATTATCCGTGTTAGGGTGCGACCACACCGCCGCTCAAAAAACGGTGACGTTACGGAATCGCAACAAAATGTATGAAGAACGAGATGAAGAAATGGTGAGAAAACGTGGCGGATACGACACGTCACTGCGTATACGCGGCGGTTTGGTCGCACCCTTATCCACAACTGAATCCGTCGCGGTTGTCTTGGATACCTAGGATTATGAATGGTAGCTATTACCGGGTGATTCGGTCATGGGATTTAGAACAATAACAATGACCACTGTTGTTCTATGGAAAAGTTTGGTGTATTTTGGTATATCTGTGCTGGAATAGACATTCGTTACGGGATTTGAGACAAATACAGTAGGCTTGAAACGTGTTGCGGGCTGTTGTGGTGGTACAGGGTGGAAGGTGAATGAACTGCTGGTGTTGTCCTGGAGCGGCGCGGCTCCCGTTTCGCCGACGCGGCTGCGCCGTGGGAAGCGCGCGCGCCAAGCCTCATGCGCCGGTTTGTTTACTAGCGATCAGCTTACCTACGCAAGGCTGCATGTGTGCCTCACATTTGAATGAGTCTTGTACTCCTACACACTGTGAGACACGTTTTGTTATGTACTTACGTGGCACCCTTGAACTCTGCATACCTGCTCGATATAACTAATTATGGAATGGAATGAACATCTCTTGACGCTTAACTAAACATAGGTACTTAGGTATGATATACCGATTTTATTGAAATTTGGTACAGGGATAGTTACAGTCCCGGGGAAGTTCCCGCGGGACAATGATAAGCGAATTCATCGCAGACGGAGTCGCGGGCAACTAGTATCGTCATAATTTCAACCAAATTACACTTGACATTTGCCTAAACCTTCCTCGTGAATCAGTCTATCTATTGGTGAAAACCGCATGAAAATTCGTTCAGTAGGTAGGTAGTTTTTGAGTATATCCGCACATACAGACAGGGGCGGCGGGAGACTTTGTTTTATAATAATTTAGTTTAATGAAATGAATCACAGAAGAAAAAATGGTAACGTAGATACTCTACACTCTACCTACATAGGTACAGCCGAAGGATTCGAAAAAATTACCTAAGTAGCCTATCTCGCTGACTAAATAACTACAGGTTGGCATACAACCGATAATCCATCACAGGGTAAATTAATCGGTAGGTAGCTTTGGTTCCAAGAACTACTTTAAACTGCTTAGCAATATTAAAATGCTAACGATGCTGGTGGTTCTAACATTCAGGAAAACCACAATCTTACTCGCAATATCTACACGTGTCGTGCGCTTCATAATGCGCAGATTCCCATCGATTCAAATATCATACTCTAAGTATATGACCAATATTTTCACGTTTATTTTAAACAAAATATCTGTCGTAATCATCAATCTATGAGGGAACTGGTTGTGCAGTCAGCGTCATAAAGTTAGAAGCATCCAAGTCGGCCAAATAGTTCGGTTCACCATAGAGATAGTGTGGTGTGTCGAACTCTTTGTTCACTTTGGATGTTTCATACTATACGGCGCTGACTGTACATACTGTGCGTGTTTATCTTGTGCATTTATATACTTACATAGGTATCCCAAATGCGACTTGCTACTTAATTTTGGAGATTAACGAACTCTCGTTGTTATTGTAAACGATCAGCGCGGCTTGTTTTGGATTAAAAATACGTTTTATTTGGTACCTCATTTACATAAACAAATCTTCATTAGACTTTATTTTTCAGTTGGTTGCCAGTCCGCAACAGTTATATGTAATAACATTGACGTACCTACTAAATAGCTAGTGTTGGCGAAACTTTATTGGTAAATCTGCAATTTTTTTATGATTTTTTAAAGGAATTAAGAGACGGTCGTTCATGAACCTTGACTTAATGATTTAACGAAATAAAATAAAGTAAAACCTTAATTATTGCTTAGCGTGCACCAGTCCTGGATTTATAAATAGGCCTAGGGGCGGCAGCGTCACAGTACATATAAGCACAAGCAGTAGGGAATCTACGAACAAATCGGTCGAAACGAACGCACACATAGACACGCGCTTTTACACGGCCCCTAAGCAGATCTCGCGGTGCTGTCAGTCGCGCGTGGCGCATTGAGACGAGCGGCCGCGTTCGTTTTAAACATGCCAAGAGCGTATTGCGCAGTGTTGCTGCTTGAACTCGGCTTCTTCAAAACCGGAGCTTTCGTTTTTTAAACTCCCTGCTGATGTTGAAAGGTAAAAATGATACTATATTATTATGAAATAAAATGTATATTTTATTTTTATAACGAGAAATGTCAGATGTCACTTCTCCGACAAATGCTTTTTCTGTTAAATAAAACGTTTGGCTGTTTAGATGATAAGTAAGTAGTATATTATAGACCGTCTTTTTGGTGATTTTTTTTCTACGGACTTGCATTGTTATCATTTTGCATCTATAGTATATATGTACTAATATATCATAGAAAACTACACTTTAAGGATAACTTGTCAAATACCTATCTATAGGTAGGGCAAACCTTGGTTAAAATAAAATTATTCATTTTAACAAAAATTAAATCGACAACCCTAACGCTTTATTGGAGCGTAGGTACTTATTTCAAAATGTAGGCCTATCTTCCCTACTGCTTTAGCTTATATATATACTGTGGCAGCGTCCTAGGGGCAGAAAGGTATGTACATGGGGCGGTAGAAAAAAGTGGCCTACGCTCATAAAAATTAAAAATCCGGCACCGGCGTGCACGATTTTTTTTGTCGCGTGTTACTACCGCACCATTAGTTCGACATCCCTGACCTAGGCAGTTAATCTATATCGACCGGATAGCCTATTGGTAAAGCCGGGCACTCATCTGCTAGCTGTAACTATAACTTGCACATAACAGTAACCAAAAACCCTAGGGTAAACGGGGCTCGCGAGCCTGCCGCGAGCGGAACGCCATATCCACGCAGGGATTTAGACGTGATAACGTCTTATGATTAAAAACGGTTGCGCTCAAGAAAATTCATGACTATCATCGAGTTACGTTCCGCGTGACATCAGAGTGTGCAAGCGAGAGCGCAGAACAAGCGATAGAGAGGCACGATCGGCTCAAGCGTCAGCTTGTGATACATTTATCGTTATCACGGAAAACTATCGTCCGTAAACCGACTTTAACTATAGACAACCGGTTTTGGTTACTGTAACGTGCAATACATACGGTAACAGCTCGCAGATGAGTCTTCGGCTTTAGATATCCTGACTACAAAGCAAGAGGTGGCAGGTTCGGACCCGGTTGGACCTGATTAAGTAAATTTTATCTATAATTTTAAATATAAGCATGCTTATCGGTTGTCCGAGTTCTCTCCAACATCCGACATAGACCTTTTCAGTCACATAAGAAATGTGTTTAGATATTTTTGAACAGTTGGCTGCATAGACATTGGAGAACTGGACTACAAGCTCAGGACTAGGACAGTTTAAAATTGTCCTGTGGTGTATTATTATTTATTACAAGCTTTTAACTCTCCTTCCTGTGCTGGTCTGAGAGCAAAGAAAAAACATAGAATGTACCAGTTGCTTCTCTTCCCGCGCAGATGGTAAAAGTCCATCGAAGGAATGGGCGAAAATCATAGGAATCATGTTATAGGCGATGCGTCTAGCAACCTATCACTATTTTGATTCCATTTTCCATTTATACGCCCACAATCTTGCTAAACGTGGCCTGTAATGCAGGTCTTGTCACCTTAGGCTCTGTCTACCCCGTAAGGGATAAAGACGTGATTTGTGTATGTGTATGTATTTTAATTCCTGAGGACATTCAGTGACCTCATGGTACAATTTCTTAGGATTCCTTAACCATTTCGCCGCCACGTCAAATACAAGAGACGTCACGCTAGACTTGTTTACTGCGATGCCTTAAGTTGAACCTAAACATAATTACAAGAAAGTTACAAGCATTCGTAAGTCGTTGGCCTCGAAAACATTAGTACTAATATGGATGGTTGAGAATCAGCGGTTTAGTGAAAATATGACTCGCCCTAGATTTATTCCTCAGTGCATTACTAACACGAGAGTATTTAACTTTCATTTCACGTACCTAACAGATCTGTATGGCCCAGACCTTAGCTCTCGTGTATGTCGACTGTGCCAAACTGAATTTTTCGACGACTAAATATGGCTTCATAAAGTTTTATACATTTAAACGCGACGATATCGCGTTTCCTTTTATAAGATTTCGTGCAAACACGTTTCGGGACAACTATGTAAATGAAGTAAAAGCAAAACAAATTGTTTGATCCAGATTTTATTTTAATATTAAAACATGAGTTACAACAAATGGCATCTTAAAACAAAATGATATAAATAGTAAAGCTGCTCGATATATCATGAACTCAGTTAGTTAATGATTTAATAATTTTTGATTTCCGAAATAGTGGATAGAATGTTTTGATCCCAAAATTTGTAAAGAAAAAAAAATACTACTACTACCCACAAAGTGATCTACGCAATGTCATCGTTTATTGGCTAGTAAACTATTTAAACTAGTTAAGTACAATCAGGAAGCAAATGTGCTCAATATCTGAGAGATATGGATGATTAATTCTTGAACTATTTATTATTTACCTACAAGGCGAAACTTCTAAATACACGAAGTGCATGGGAAAATAATCAGCGATCATAAAATATTTGATATCTCTGATTCACAATGTCAATATATTTACAGAAGTCAACAACAATATGTCTATGAATGGATACTTGTCTAAGTGCACTCTATATTTTGTATTCAAGTAGATTAAAGCAAGGCTTTACACGTAAAATGACCAAATACCCATTGATTCCAGCACGGGCGACTCGGAACACGATCTTATTTCATTTTGGGATCAATCTTAGTCTATTGATAATTAAACGTCGGTCCTCACAACAGGATGAGAACGCAAATAAAGCACAAGGTATCAAAGTAGCCTAAAAATATCAAATGAAAAGATAAATAATAAACCAAGGTGGTGTAAAAAACCTAACAGTATTTTACAAATAAATTAGAAACAAAAACAATTTTGTTCTCTGTGATCACAATAGCAAGGCTAGCGAAGGGCGCGCCGGCGCACGCGCCGCCGACGAGCGAGGCAGAGAAACACTACAACTAACGCAAGATCCGTAAACTAAGCAATATATTATTCTTCGCATTCAACACAAAACAACCAACCGCCTTAACCGCTACTATATGTACAACTTATCAAAAAAGTATATTAGAAAAATAGAGAGATTAAAGTGCAAGATGTAAGGCCTGATTTACGTGATCTTAGTCTAAGCATTGTAAATGAACGCAATCCATCAAACAATGACCAGATGACTGAGAAGCGATCCTTTTATATCATCAAAATACACTAACGGAAGATGATTCAAAAGAATAAAATGATTAATCACTAATACTAAATTAACAACCTTCCAAACAACTCTTCTGTATGTAACCTCTATCTAAACTCTGCAACATTCAACATCAGTTCGCACCAGTGGTCGTTAACTAGTCATTTCATTAGCCTACACAACTATTCTTACGTACGCTATAACAATATTCACTAATGTAAAAATATAACTATTCCTTATAATAATACATCTGATTCAAACAAACGCTTTAACGCATGCGATCCGACAGCGACGCAGGCCGCATGCCGCATGCCACATGTCGGAGCGCGGCAAGCGCGAGAAACATGAAACACCTTACCGCACTAAAAATATACGCGAGATTACATACGTAAATACGACATATCTTATCGAAACACTTAATTAGCTTAGGTGATGTAAATAAATTAATAACCAAAGTAAAGTAGACGGAGAGAACTTAATATAATAAGACATACTCAACGCGTACGTCACACACAAACATTTGATTTCTTAAGATAGCTAGCGAATAATTATTATTTTATACAAAAATACTTCATACCATCGAAAACGACACCGTTTAGAGCTACTTACATACAAGGGATATCAGAGATTCAGCAGCGACTCGCTGTCGCCGACCGTACACTAGCGGAATGTGAATGCAAGGGTGAACGGTCACCACAGTCACCACACACACCGCTGCCTGGCCACCGCTCCATCCGTGGACAGCAGGAGTCTCCAAATAAACAACTGCGACCGTCGCCAGGACAGCGGCAGCTGAAAATTAACGCGCAATCTTATCTCGAGTGCAGGACTCCAGGTGGAGTTGTGGTTCCTACATTTGGAGACACCTGTCGCCTTAATATCACACCTTAAATTTCCGTGTTCATTATTAAACAATTTTACAAAGTTACACTAACTCGGAAATATTATACACAATAGGCATTTTAGTTACATTTTCGGAAGAGTTATGTACCTTAAAATAGATAACTATGCAATATCGACCTATGTTTAATTAAATACGTTAACAAAAATCTCAGATTTACTAACTACCAGCTGCTACAAAGTTTACGTTGTGGCTTTGCTACATCTATTTACATTAACCAACGTTCAGTACAATAACTTGAAATTTAATCATAAGGGAAGCTGCTTATGAGTTGTTACTGACAGTTCCAGAATTCACAATGAAGGTATATTCACGTATAAGGATAGTTCGTATTACAAGTATAGCTACTTCTTAACTTTGAATTCATATATTAACGATCATCAAACGCAGTACATGCAAAAGCTTATTTAAATAAGCTTTTGCATGTACTGCGTTTGATGATCGTTTGATGCGTTTAAAGCGGCTATAGTTATTGATCCCTTCTCAGTGGGTTTGCGATATTTAATTGGAGGATCGAGTCATAACACGTGACATCGAGTTGCCAACAGCTCCCATGATCAAGGCTTTACAAGCCGTACACGTACTTCATAAACAAAGGTTTATTGCAATTAAGAAACTGAACTATAGTATTTGTCGCCATTGTACTCTTTA
The DNA here is from genome assembly GCA_963854515.1 of Pandemis heparana. NCBI lineage: Eukaryota > Metazoa > Arthropoda > Insecta > Lepidoptera > Tortricidae > Pandemis > Pandemis heparana. The sequence continues at coordinate 3,492,915 of OY978020.1, read as the reverse complement.
GTTAAATGCTATTAGTTGCCAGTCAGTGGGTTACATAAATTGCGTTTGTCAATAGCTAAATGGTTATCATATCAGTATCGTTATTCAATTTATGCCGCTATAATCTAAAACATTGAACAGATGAAATCAAAAAAAAACTTCAGATTTTGGCGGTCTACACTTTTTAGTCTGCGATAAAATCACAGACTTCATCCATCTTCATTAAAAACATCTGAGCACAGCAATTGTCTGGATCTAATGTGTTGTTTGATCCTTTTAACCGCTCAATCGATAGCTGTCGCGCCCACGAACACCGCATACTTAACCATACTGATCAAAAGCTACATATGGTTAAGGTTCAAAGTTCAAATTTCCTTTTTGTTAGCAAACAACTCGTGCTCGTGGTAGGCGGTAGATCGTAAGGTGTCACGAGCGTGGTGGTAATGGTAAGTCAGGGGTGGTTCAGTGCCGGCAGCTGGGGCAGGCGGGCCGCGGTCAGACGGCGCGCGGGCGCGGGCGGCGCGCCAGCAGGTAGGAGGCGTCAAGCGCGGCCCGCGGCCCGCCGCGCGCCAGCAGACGCCGCGCGATGCTGTTTACTCGCTCTTTTTGTTGTTCACGCGGAGGGCGCGCGCTCGCGCCGCTGCCAGCAGTCTAAAAATGACATCAATACATTAACAAATAGTAGTATTGCAAATGATTTTCCATGACATTTCGTTAAATTTTATCCTGTTTTCATCTTTAGTCACATGTTATTAAAGTCGTGTATACAATGCAGCTGTCGGATTAAATTGTTCTATAAATAAGAACCTTATTCAAATGTAGTTAAAGTTGAAAACCGCATGAGATTCAACGAAATGTCATGGAAAATCATTTCGCAATACATCTGTATAAAGATTTGTAGTAAAGGGCCGAAGCACGGCAAGGACATCTCCAGTATCTGCGTGTACACTTTCATGAAGATTTTCGTCAAGGTTATAAAATACATGTTAGCATAGTCAAACTACTTGAGAGAACAAATTGTGCAATTGACCGCTGAAACAAAATTTATCAAAACATAACTCACCTTATTATTATCAGGGTAGGTGATAGCGAGCGGCTTTTTCTTGGTGTCTTTGGCGGCGGGCTTGGCCTTGTCAGCCGGGGCCGCGTTCTTCGCCGCGCGCCCCTTGAGATACTCGGGCGACACTTCGTGAGGCTGCAAGAGATACGACGCATTAACATCCCGACACAAAAACTATAGTTCTTTCTTTCAATAAAATGCACTACTCTTCGACATCATCAATTTTTTTCTGAAACTCCCACACCACATTGAACAACAATGATTTGATAATTAGTTTGATAACATAATATTTATACAAAAATGAGTAAAAGACTAATCTGTTATAACTATAACATAAGTTATCCGAGATCATCCAATTTAAATTTTTCCCACAGACCGATGTTTTTATTTTTCAGTGCTGCGGAGCGATGCCATGGATTAACGCTAATCACTTAGGCCCATTTGCACAGTCCAGAGTAAAAAAAAAACGCTAACTCGGGGTTAGGTTTGACAGTTCCATACATTTTGACGCTACTTAGCCCCGGGTTAGCATCTAACACGGGGTTAAGTCGTTAACCCTAATCCGTGCAAGTGACCCTTAGTCAGCCACCAACAGCCGCAAATACAAAATAAAATAAAAAAAGTATTTGTAAGACTCACGGCATAGGTCCTGGTGATCTTGAGCCGTTCTGGGAAGTGGTCGAACGCGTACGCCTTGGTGCAGATGGGGTACTTGGGCCTCGATATCTTGGTGAACAGCCGCGCGGTGCGGTCCACGCGCAGCTCGCAGATGTACACGTGCGCCTCGCCCGCGCCCACCGGCCGGCCCTGCCACGAACATACACACTCGCGTTATGACATCACACGGGAAAGGCTAAAGGCCACGGGCCTTACCATGACGTCTTAATGCGATTCAGTTTGGGACGACCGGATAGCCTAGTGGTTAGAAATCCTGACTGTGAAGCTTGAGGTCACGGGTTCGATCCCCAGTCGGGGCAGATATTTGTATGATGAATGCGAATGTTTGTTCACGAGTCTTGGGTGTTTAATATGTACATAAGTATCCATATAAGTATGTTTATACGTTGTCTAGTACCCATAGTACAGGCTTTGCCTAGTTTGGGATTTGTTGAATTGGTGTCAATTGTCCCTCGATATAGTTTAGGTTCGCTCGCTGTCAGATTCATACTAAAAGCGACAGCAAAAACTTGAACTGAGTCGGAATTAGGACGTCATGGTAAGGCCTCAGTACATAATGGCGTATGCTGGCCCATTTCAGGCGCTCGCCATTGTGTACTGGGGGTAATGGTATAGTGGCGGACAAAACTATACGCAATGGCAATTTTACTTAAGGCGAAGGGATAGGCAAATGACCTTGCCCGTTTGTGACGTGGCAAGCAGTCCGATCAACGCGACATCTGTTAAATAATCGACGTGTGAACTCGATGCGAATGGGCGCGGGCTGATGGATTGAAATATTGCACTGTGATGTTAGTAGATGGCGCTTGTTTCAGTTTTCCGATTGCCTTACACACACAGCATATTGTTCAAATCAGATTTCGCAAAAATAATAAAAATTGTAACATTTCGGCATTCGTAACGTGGCCTTAAAGTCTTGTTACCTTGGGCTCTGTCTGCTCCGCAAGGGATAGAGGCGTTATTTATGTATGTATGTATGTGATAATTATACACGAGAAAGTTTGTGACGATGTGAGTGAGTGTGTAAGTATGTTTGTTTCTTCTTTTTTTTTCTTTTTTTTACGTGAATAGGAAGGTAAACGAGCAAGTGGGTCACATGATGGTAAGCGATCACCACTGCCCATAGACACCCGCAACCCCGGAGGGATTGCAGATGCGTTGCCATGCCAACCTAGAGGACTTAGATGAAATGCTTCTGCATGAAATTTGGAACGAAGACAGTTGGTACCCTAGATTAAAACAGGCTACTTATTATCCCAGAAAATTGCGGTGTCCAGGGTCTGTCTAGAGTCGCAACGTAAATTATTATTGCAGAATAAAGTAAAACTTGAACGTGTGCGGGAAAGGTACAGAATAAGGTATAGTTTTTCCAATGATTATTTTCAAAACCAATATCTGAGGGTCCGAGAGGTCCCCAACATAAATCCGTTATCAAAAATGAAAAAGGTGGCCGCCATTTTGAATTCTTTAAGTTTTGAAACGACTATTTTCAAAATCGATATCTGAGGGTCCGAGTGGTCGTCAAACAAATCAGCTATCGAAAATAAAAAAAACTGGCCGCCATTTTGAATTCTTTACTTTTTGAACCGATTGTTTCCAAATTCGATATCTGAGGATCCAAGTGGTCTCCAAACATTAATCCGTTTTTAAAAATGAAAAAAGTGGCCGCCATTTTGAAAACCTTTGTTTTTGGACCAATTGTTTTCAAAATCGATATCTGACGATCCGAGTGATTCCCAAACACGTATCCGTTATATAAAATGGAAAAAGTGGCCGCCATTTTGAAAACCTTTGTTTTTGGACCAATTGTTTTCAAAATCGATATCTGACGATCCGAGTGATTCCCAAACACGTATCCGTTATATAAAATGGAAAAAGTGACCGCCATTTTGAAATCTCTAGTTTTTGAACCGATTGATTTCAAAATCGATATCTGAGGGTCCGAGTGGTCCGCAAACATGAATCCGTTATCGAAAATGAAAAAAGTGGCCGCCATTTTGAAATCTTTAGTTTTTGGACCGATTGTTTTAAAATTCGATATCTGAGGATCCGAGTGGTCCCTAAACATGAATCCGTTTTTAAAAATGAAAAAAGTGGCCGCCATTTTGAAAACTTTTGTTTTTGGACCGATTGTTTTCAAAATCGATATCTGATGATCCGAGTGGTTCCCAAACACGTATCCGTTATATAAAAAGGAAAAAGTGACCGCCATTTTGAAATCTGTAGTTTTTGAACTGATTGTTTTCAAAATCAATATCTGAGGGTTCGAGTGGTCCCCAAACATAAATCCGTTATCAAAAATGAAAAAACTGCCCGCCATTTTGAAATCTTTAGTTTTTAGATTGATAGCTTTCAAAATCGATATCGGAGGATCCGAGTGGTCCCCAAACACAAACCCGTTATCAAAAATGGAAAAAGTGGCCGCCAGCTCAGATATCGATTTTGAAAACAATCTGTTCAAAAACTAAACATTTCAAAATGGTGGTCACTTTTCTATTTTGTATAACGGATACGTGTTTGGGAACCACTCGGATCGTAAGATATCGATTTTGAAAACAATCGGTCCAAAAAGTAAAGAATTCAGAATGGCGGCCAGTTTTTTTATTTTCGATAGCAGATTTGTATTTGACGACCACTCGGACCCTCAGATATCGATTTTGAAAATAATCGGCCCAAAACTTAAAGATTTCAAAATGGCGGCCACTTTTTTCATTTTTGATAACGGATTTATGTTTGGGGACCTCTCGGACCCTCAGATATCGATTTTGAAAATAATTGGCCCAAAACATAAAGAGTTCAAAATGGCGGCCACTTTTTTTCATTTTTGATAACGGATTTATGTTTGGGGACCTCTCGGACCCTCAGATATCGGTTTTGAAAATAATCGGTCCAAAAACTAAAGATTTCAAAATGGCGGCCACTTTTGTCATTTTTGATAACGGATACGTGTTTGGAGACAACTCGGATTCTCAGATATCAATTTTGAAATCAATCGGTCGGAAAACTAAAGATTTCAAAATGGCGGCCATTTTTTTCATTTTCGATAGCAAATTTGTGTTTCACGACCACTCGGACCCTCACATATCGATTTTGGAAATATTCGGTCCAAAACTTAAAAATTTCAAAATGGCGGCCACTTTTTTCATTTTTAAAAACGGATTCATGTTTGGGGACCACACGGATCCTCAGATATCGATTTTGAAAACAATTGGTCTAGAAAGTAAAAAATTCAAAATGGCGGCCAGCTTTTTCATTTTCGGTAGCAGATTTGTGTTTGACAACCACTCGGACCCTCAGATATCGATTTTGAAAATAATCGGCCCAAAACTTAAAGATTTCAAAATGGCGGCCACTTTTTTCATTTTTGATAACGGATTTATGTTTGGGGACCTCTCGGACCCTCAGATATCGATTTTGAAAATAATTGGCCCAAAACATAAAGAGTTCAAAATGGCGGCCACTTTTTTTCATTTTTGATAACGGATTTATGTTTGGGGACCTCTCGGACCCTCAGATATCGGTTTTGAAAATAATCGGTCAAAAAACTAAAGATTTCAAAATGGCGGCCACTTTTGTCATTTTTGATAACGGATACGTGTTTGGAGACAACTCGGATTCTCAGATATCAATTTTGAAATCAATCGGTCGGAAAACTAAAAATTTCAAAATGGCGGCCATTTTTTTCATTTTTGATAATGGATACGTGTTTGGAGACAACTCGGATTCTCAGATATCAATTTTGAAATCAATCGGTCGGAAAACTAAAGATTTCAAAATGGCGGCCATTTTTTTCATTTTCGATAGCAAATTTGTGTTTCACGACCACTCGGACCCTCACATATCGATTTTGTAAATAATCGGCCAAAAACTTAAAGATTTCAAAATGGCGGCCACTTTTTTCATTTTTGATAACGGATTTATGTTTGGGGACCTCTCGGACTCTCAGATATCGGTTTTGAAAATAATCGGTCCAAAAACTAAAGATTTCAAAATGGCGGCCACTTTTGTCATTTTTGACAACGGATACGTGTTTGGAGACAACTCGGATTCTCAGATATCGATTTTGAAATCAATCGGTCGGAAAACTAAAGATTTCAAAATGGCGGCCATTTTTTTCATTTTCGATAGCAAATTTGTGTTTGACGACCACTCGGACCCTCACATATCGATTTTGTAAATAATCGGCCCAAAACTTAAAGATTTCAAAATGGCGGCCACTTTTTTCATTTTTGATAACGGATTTATGTTTGGGGACCTCTCGGACTCTCAGATATCGGTTTTGAAAATAATCGGTCCAAAAACTAAAGATTTCAAAATGGCGGCCACTTTTGTCATTTTTGACAACGGATACGTGTTTGGAGACAACTCGGATTCTCAGATATCGATTTTGAAATCAATCGGTCGGAAAACTAAAGATTTCAAAATGGCGGCCATTTTTTTCATTTTCGGTAGCAGATTTGTGTTTGACAACCACTCGGACCCTCAGATATCGATTTTGAAAATAATCGGCCCAAAACTTAAAGATTTCAAAATGGCGGCCACTTTTTTCATTTTTGATAACGGATTTATGTTTGGGGACCTCTCGGACCCTCAGATATCGATTTTGAAAATAATTGGCCCAAAACATAAAGAGTTCAAAATGGCGGCCACTTTTTTTCATTTTTGATAACGGATTTATGTTTGGGGACCTCTCGGACCCTCAGATATCGGTTTTGAAAATAATCGGTCCAAAAACTAAAGATTTCAAAATGGCGGCCACTTTTGTCATTTTTGATAACGGATACGTGTTTGGAGACAACTCGGATTCTCAGATATCAATTTTGAAATCAATCGGTCGGAAAACTAAAGATTTCAAAATGGCGGCCATTTTTTTCATTTTCGATAGCAAATTTGTGTTTCACGACCACTCGGACCCTCACATATCGATTTTGGAAATATTCGGTCCAAAACTTAAAAATTTCAAAATGGCGGCCACTTTTTTCATTTTTAAAAACGGATTCATGTTTGGGGACCACACGGATCCTCAGATATCGATTTTGAAAACAATTGGTCTAGAAAGTAAAAAATTCAAAATGGCGGCCAGCTTTTTCATTTTCGGTAGCAGATTTGTGTTTGACAACCACTCGGACCCTCAGATATCGATTTTGAAAATAATCGGCCCAAAACTTAAAGATTTCAAAATGGCGGCCACTTTTTTCATTTTTGATAACGGATTTATGTTTGGGGACCTCTCGGACCCTCAGATATCGATTTTGAAAATAATTGGCCCAAAACATAAAGAGTTCAAAATGGCGGCCACTTTTTTTCATTTTTGATAACGGATTTATGTTTGGGGACCTCTCGGACCCTCAGATATCGGTTTTGAAAATAATCGGTCAAAAAACTAAAGATTTCAAAATGGCGGCCACTTTTGTCATTTTTGATAACGGATACGTGTTTGGAGACAACTCGGATTCTCAGATATCAATTTTGAAATCAATCGGTCGGAAAACTAAAGATTTCAAAATGGCGGCCATTTTTTTCATTTTTGATAATGGATACGTGTTTGGAGACAACTCGGATTCTCAGATATCAATTTTGAAATCAATCGGTCGGAAAACTAAAGATTTCAAAATGGCGGCCATTTTTTTCATTTTCGATAGCAAATTTGTGTTTCACGACCACTCGGACCCTCACATATCGATTTTGTAAATAATCGGCCCAAAACTTAAAGATATCAAAATGGCGGCCACTTTTTTCATTTTTGATAACGGATTTATGTTTGGGGACCTCTCGGACTCTCAGATATCGGTTTTGAAAATAATCGGTCCAAAAACTAAAGATTTCAAAATGGCGGCCACTTTTGTCATTTTTGACAACGGATACGTGTTTGGAGACAACTCGGATTCTCAGATATCGATTTTGAAATCAATCGGTCGGAAAACTAAAGATTTCAAAATGGCGGCCATTTTTTTCATTTTCGATAGCAAATTTGTGTTTGACGACCACTCGGACCCTCACATATCGATTTTGAAAATATTCGGTCCAAAACTTAAAGATTTCAAAATGGCGGCCACTTTAATTTGTCATTTTTGATAACGGATACGACACGTGTTTGGAGACAACTCAGATCCTCAGATATTGATTTTGAAATTAATCGGTCGAAAAACTAAAGATTTCAATATGGCGGTCTTTTTTATTTTGATAACGGATCCATGTTTGGGGACCACTTGGACCTTCAGATATCTTTTTTTTTTCTTTCTAATGATAGACTATACATTGGAGTACTACTTGCCTAAATATCAAAATTTTTCATGCAGTAATTCCAACCAAAATCCTATTTCCTATGCTTGTTCGCTAAACAGCAAGTAAGTATCAAACCAACCTGCCACTAAGTTCCCAAAAAACGGATTGAAAATAATCTCTTAACTTAATATTATTATACGTGCGAAGCGAACGAGTACGACTTTTTGAAGCACTGTTTTGCGCCTATTCTGTGACTCAAACAACATGCTTAGCCAAACCAATATGAAAAAACGCAAAGCGAATATTGGCAACGTCGCGTCGCTTACACACTGCCGCCACCGAGCGAACATGCAACGTTGCTTTTTCCTTATTATTTTCATACGTCTTATCCAAATTATTATTTTATTTATTTATCTATTATTTTTTTATTATTTTTTTATGAACATTTTTGGTTTTATCTTAATAATTTATTTCATTGTATTATCTTTTTAACATTTTTTTGGTTTCCGAATTTTTTTGTACATTGAAAAGCGCCTGATTGAATGTGCGGGCAAATATTGCGTTCGCCCTTTCCACAGGATCAGGGCAGTACTACTCTCTAAAGCCTTATTTGTTGGCTAATTGAAGCAAACGCACCGTGGAATTTTAATTATGAGTTACTAGAGTGACCTCGTCGAGATTGGTAGCAAACAGATTGGTTTCACCCGAGCAAACCGAGTACAAAATATTTGCGAGACTCTTAGAGCAAACGAATTTTTGTACTAACTACGACATTAAGGAATATGTTTTCACCGGTGAATTCTAATTCAAGACATGTTTTATAGAATGTGCAGTTTTCAAAACTCCAAATTGTGTATTGTCGCCATAAAACATGCACAAAAACAACCAATTTATGAGCTTTTGCCTATCCCTTCGCCTTAACAGTAAAATTATAACTCACCTTGCAGTAGGTGTTGAGATCCATGACCCAGCACTGCGACATCACGAGCTCGATCGGGACTGCTTCGTACAGCGGCACTCGCATCACCTCGTTGTGGAAGAATCTGTTAAATAAATGTAAAATTACAAGTTTTTATCGATACATCCTTAAGTATGTTACTGTATTACTAAATTTGGTAGGTTACTTGTGGTGGGATCTACTAATATGCAGTATTTTGGATCCATTAATCTGTTTAACTTGATGCATGGCCGAAACCCATACTCGTTTAGCTCGCACATTTTAATGCAAGTAGCGAGCACACTTGTCTAAAAGCTACGTGAACGATTCGTGCGCCTGGTACTTGCTAAACAATAGACTGCCGTTGGCTACTACAGTACTACTACAGTTTGTCCTACTGGTTTTCGACGCCCTTGGGCGGAGCTCCTTTTTCTGGGTATTTTTCGGGCAACTGAAGATACCTAACCAAACTTAACTTACCTATTTTTGTATTAAAATATCTAGCGACCCGCCCCGGCTTCGCATGGTACATTATGCACATTCTATCTATTTAAAAAACCGCAACAAAATCCGTTGCGTAGGTTTACAGGCATACATAGGGACAGACAGAAAGCGGAAAGCTACTTTGTTTTATACTATGTAGTGATTGAATGATAGCAGCATTTTTTCCGAGTAGCTTCCTAAGATGTTACCCGATATGGATCTTGATGTCCGAAATAAATGTTTTTTTTTTTTATTATGTTTTACTTTCAAAAAGTAACTTTCTATGATTCACATAATTTTGAAATTGAAATGTGGAATATTATACCAAAATTTGTACGCGGGTACTTAGGAGGGTAGGACAAATTAGTATGACCACGAGCAATACATTTCAAGCAGCAGCCCACGCCCCCCCTTGTAATATCGCGAGGCTGCATTGGTAGTGGGTGTGTACTGACTTGCGCGTGGGCTCGTGGAAGGTCTCGTGCGGGCGCAGGTAGTGGTGCCCGTACACGAAGCGCTCCTGCGTGTGCTTGTGCTTCCACAGCCGCTCCACGCGGAAGATGTCCAACTCCGACACCGGGATCGAGCCAATCGTCTGGTACGTGTGCTTGCGGACGCCACACTCCTGCGCACCATTAACCATTACTTATAACACCCTAGGGTAAGGTCAGACATGCTCAAAAAAAAGCATGCTCATAAGCTGTTCTTATTCATATTTGCAAGTAATAAGCATGCTTGTTTCATAAATAACAATTAAACAACACATGCAATTAGTTTTGTACTCTGTAGGCCGAACTGGAGTAAGGATAACATTTTGACACTACTGAACTCGATTGGATGTACAAGGTCACGTTTAGAATGCAAACCTAGTCGGTGTTTTGAAAGGAACTCGTTCTTTTTTTTAATTATCAAATTTCAAGATTATTACCGACATAAGAAATTTGAATTATATGAAAAAACCATTCTAATAAGGTATTTTCATTCTTATCTGTCCTATATGGTAAACAAAATTCTAACCTCAATGTGCAAATTTTTGTAAAAAATAAGGTGTTTTATGTTATCAAATAAACCTGAGGCAATATTTTGTACATAATTTTGCTGATATTTTATCTCCAGTATCCAGTATTTACGATGAAATAGTTAAAAAATAACAAAATGAGACGTTTTGAGGTTAGAATTTTGTTACTTTCAACATGAAGCTACCGTGAGACTCACACATAATTGACAATATTTCAAATTTCTTTATATTCATAAATCAAACACCATTTCGAGAGAAACACTTGTAGAACACAATAAAAATATTTTTGGATTTTTTCGTACAGTATTTTTTGGAAAAATGAGCAAAATATGTAAAACAGGAAATGACGTCCAGCGGCCGGTCCAATACTGCCATTATAAAAAACCTTGTCTTCCGGGTTTCCCTTTGACATTTACAATTTTCACAACACAACACTACTGACAGCTGACGGTTTATTCATTCGCACACCACTCGGCTTTGTTGCCATCGGGAACACTAGGTAACTGTTTGCCGGGGAATAATGATAATATTTTTGCAAGTTTTCATTTAAAATCATATTATTTGTGAAGTATTCTGTTTGAGTTTGTCAGCTCGTTTTGACGTTCATCGACAGTGACAACTGCATTCACTGTCAAAGTATTTAAGCACAGGTTTTGGCGGTCAATTAAGGTAATTATTTCAACGTTTTTTTAAGTGTACGAAACAAAGCAGTGACGTCATTTCGCTAATACTTGACGTTTGTTACTAACGGCCTTTCTGCTTGAGCAACGATTTAAATGGATTTTTCCACGAAAATACAAGATTTTCATGAATATAAAAAAATATGGGTGTCTTAAATTTGTGCGCTCTTTCCAGCCAGACAATAAAAAGTAGCTCTTAAAAAATTGAAATATTGTCAATTACAACACAACGGATAACTCACGTATAAAACAATCCTTCTTTGTCGGAGCAATCCTTCGGCTTTTATACGTGAGTTGTCCGTTGTGTTGTAATTAGAATTTTGTTTACCAAATAGGACAGTTAAGAATGAAAATACGTTAGACACAGATATTACACTATTGCAAGTAAGAAAATAGCAAAATGTGGGCACCTTGTTGGCGGCAGGGTCTTCTCCCTTCCCCTTGGCGATGTTCTTGAGCTTCCTGTCGGGGCGCTTGGTCTTGGGCGAGTCCTGCTTGCCGGCGGCGTCCGCGCCCGCGCTGACGTCGGGCCGCGCCGCGTCGATGGGGATGTCGCGCAGCACGTACACCGTGTCTCCTTGTCGCACTTGCAGGGAGCCCCGCATGAGCGACACGTAGAACTGATGCCCTTCCTCCGTCCACTCCTCTAGTGGGATCTCGCGTTCGACCTGATCAAATAATTGGACGTTTATGGTGCTGATGATTGATGGGACGGCGACGATGGACGATTTGGTCGGTGATAAAAGCCGTCTCGAATGTAACAGACTTAAATTGAGTGCACAGAAAAAAATACTTTGGTACTGTTTCAGATTTTTCAAACATTCCCTGTTGCCTGCGACTTCGTGTGCAAAAAATTCGATTTTGCTGTCTACATGTCGAAGATTGTTTAAATAAATCCGTGAAGCCGTTTTAAGGCCGCTTTACACATTGGGCCAGCGCGACGGGCCAGCGCGTTGGGCTAAAATAAGGAGTACCAAATGTCTCCGTTTACTGTTTACCAACATACAGCCAAGTAGGTATCTACACGTTGGCCCAACGCGCTAGCCCAATGTGTACAGCGGCCTTTAGATTCAAAGGACAACAAACATACCCACGGATACGCTCATAAACTTTCATACAAATCAGTGGCCAAGTTATGTTTAGTGGCTACACCGCCAACCTCTTGGTCGTATGACGAGACTTAACGCAGATGGATTAACGGTAGAGTAGCGTAAAACTGAAAATCAGCAGTAGCGGGTGAATGAAAGTAGTAGTTTTTCATCTCTCATACTCTGAAAGTAGGTCGTTGATTATCTGGATAGCGGGTTGAAAATGACTCATCGCGGCTCTTGGGTTGAAAGTTATTTTTTTTCTAGCTAATCCAAATGAGGTACATAGCTATGGAAATACGTATACAGCCATGTAATCTATGTTTTATATAATCATCTATACAAATATGTAGTTCCTTTTTAATTGTAAAAGGCTAAATAATCTTAAATTAACATTCCCGCTATATAAAAGCTCATGCAAGCGTATACAACGAGAATTAGAAATTATTACGTTCGGTATTTTTTAGCTTGAAGAAGAAAAAAAAACTAGCCGACAGCCATTGGTGCGCAGAAGAAATGCGCAAAGCGCGTAAATCGCGTTATAGAAAAAAGAGCGGGAAAAGAATGACAAACGCAACAAATATTAAGTGCGACCGTGAGACGTTAGTGATATTGTCATAATACCTTCTTTTACATTCCTCATATTCGAAATTAAAAGTAGAGTGTTCAAATTGGGTGAAATGGCCCATTTCACCCACGAACTACTGGCGCTCTCACTTCGTTCGAGCGCCAGAAATATCTCAGGTGAAATGGGTCAATTTTAACCCTTGCTTATCAATCTAGTATTGATTGTTTGTTACCTTAGCGTGTTGCGGGCGCGGGCAGTTGTGGCAGTGGTGCGGCGCGCGCGTGTCGCTGACGCGCATGCAGCGCGCGTGCTGCCACACGCCGCACGCGCCGCACTGCACCATCAGGCCTTCCTCTACGTGCAGCCCGCAGATGCACATTATCACCTCCTCTGAACACAAATCACGATCATTAACACGACTGAAGTCTACCGGTCTACGACTAATGACCGCGCGAGGCGAGGCAGCAGAGTTCAATTGAGGTTCATAGGGGAAGGATTAACCTTTCGAACGCCAATGGCGGCTGTAGCCGACAGAGGTTATAAACAAGTGTAAAAATGACTTTAATGCAAAGGCATAAGAATGAAACTGGCTTAACTATTTAGCGTGGCATTCAAAAGGAAGCCGTGCGTTTGACTCCCACACCAAATCGGCCAAATCCTGGAGGCTTACCCCCTTATTCATAAACGCACTATAGGCCTCTGCTAAGTTAGTAATCGTTTGTCCTTGTCTGTGAAAGGTAAATGTCAAAGTGACATATAAGGACAAACGATTACTAAGTTAACAGAGGCCTATAGTGCGTTTATGAATAAGGGGGTTATTGTCTAACGCGCTCGCAATCACCATCGTCTTCATTTTGACAATTCATGTATGGGCTGACAATTGGCATCGGAATAAGCTAGCTGTCACATTCATACAAGAACTGACAAAATGAACACGATGGCGAATGCGAGCGAGTTAGACATTCAGCCTAGTGGAATAACTCACGCAACAAAGACGAAACTGCGGCATCCGGCAACGTCCGAAGTTTTTCCGTACTAGATAAAATAGAAACAAATACCACAAAAAATTATAAAGCACTCATACCTTGTTTGGCTTTCTGTAGGAATCCAGCTGGCAGGGGATCGTCAGGGCCAAGTATCTTGTTTAGCTGCTCGACGAATTCCGCCTTAGCAGCGTTATACTCCTAAAAACAAAAGGAAACCAATTAGGATGCCAGAACACTCCATCGTTGCAGAAAAAAGTTCAATCAACGCCAGTTTAGACTTACTAAAAAAACCAGCAATCATTACATTACCAGGGACCAGGGGCCTTACCATGACGTCCTAATTGCGACTCAGTTCAAGTTTTAGCTGTCACTTTTAGTATGAATCTGACAGCGAGCGAACCTGAACTGAATCGCATTAAGACGTCATGGTAAGGCCCCTGGACCTCACCATGACGTCCTAATTCCGACTCAGTTAAGTTTTAGCTGTCACTTTTAGTATGAATCTGACAGCGAGCGAACCTAAATTGAATCGCATTAAGTTAAGACGTCATTGTAAGGCCCCAGGCCGTAATGTGAATGGTTTAGAAGTCGTCGACCCAGTGCCGCAATGTAATGCGATATGTACATTTATTTCCGAGTAAAATTGGGCTTCACCAAGGACCCGAACCGGTTACCATTAAAGGGGGGTATTGGACAGGGTATTTTATAGAATTGTTTTCACAAACCCTATCAATTTGGTAAGCATATCATTCTGGTTACCCGAAAGAAAGTCTGACCGTAATAACATAGTTAATTCCATAAGCTATTACCAAAACTAAAAACCCGGTTACCGTATATTACCGTATTACTCGACTCGGAAACCATAATAGAAAAGTTTAATAGGGTTACCCAATGATATTAGAAACCCTAGATACACCACATGCACTCAAAACTCGTCCCGAGCAGAGTGCTTAGACAAGAAGAGGTGTCAATCTGATTTATGACGTGCTGTCAGTTTAAATTTTAATAATGTCGTATATTCCCAACAGGTGCATTTGAAATAAAACTGTAATGTTTGTGTTATACAGTCGTATTTCGAATATTTTAAAATGTGGTTCTAATATCATTTGGCATTTGCGCCTGGCATTATCTTTGGAATGTACTTTTAGGAAAAGTTTTGGCGGATATTTTATACGTGACAGTGCATCTAGAGTTTATGATATCATTGGGGTTATGAAATGGCTTAAGCTAATGAAGGGGTTTTCCGGTCCTTGGGCTTCACACAAATTGACAGGGCACATACCTTCTTGAGCTGCACCGCGATCCCGCCGAGCGCGGACGCGCGGCCGTGCTCCCTGGTCACGGCCGAGAACACCGCGTTCATGTCCGCGTCGAACTGCGCCACGTTCTCGTAACGCCTCGCAGCGATGTTGTTCGACACGCGGGTGAGGTCGCACACGTCTTTGCCCGCGCATTTCGATTTGAGTAGCGGCGCGCAGAGCGGTTTGTCTTTGTCGTCTACAATAAGAACGGTACAGATTAAATTAGATTGGAGGGCCAATATTCAAGCGTTTCGACCGCTAGGTTCATGCGTCATTGTCGTCCCACAATTATTATCCTAACAGAAGGACGAGCTGCAACAACTTTGGATAAGCTAAATACGACATCGATTCTGTGTTTCGTTGTCATAAAAAGTTAAGTCTCAGCATCATCTCTTTTAATGGTATACGCAGAGACGATAATGACTAAAAAAAAAACGCCGAAAAAACGCTGAATATTCGCCCTGGAGCGACACTGTGTCGTCACCGACAGGAACGTTTAGCGAACTTTTATTAATAATTTACCAGTATTCTGAGTATGCACTAGCCGTCGCCCGCGATTTTGTCCGCGCAGAATTAAATATAGCCTACGACACTCACAAATAATGTGATTTTCTATCGGTAAAAGAAATTTCAAAATCGGTTCGGTAGATCCAGAGATCACCCCGTACTTCACGACACCTCATAAACTTTACCCCTACATAATACTAATACAGATAACAGTATCTACTTTACTTTTAATTCACATGTAAAATTAGTTGGGGGTTTATAAAAACTGTAATAACTCTCACCGGTAACCCCGACAACGTAGTCATAGAGCGCTCTGAACACGATCGCGAGCCTCTCCTCGGTGGGTCTTGCGGGGTCGTCGTCCACGGCGGGGGCGAGGCGTGGGGCGGCGCGCGGCTTGCGCAGCGCCTGCAGCCGGCGCAGAAACACGTCGGGGTCCATGGTGGCGGGCAGCTCCAGCGGGTCCACCAGCGCGGCCCGCGGCGCCGCGGGGGCGGGGGCCGCCGCCGCGCCCGCGCCCGCTGGAGACGCGGGCCGCATCGCGCAGGATAGACGCTCGCGGTAGCGACGCACCTGGGGAGAGATTACCACTGTTTACGTAAACATATTTCACGTCGAAACTATAGACCGACCGCTTAAATGAGTCCTCGCCCGCAGGGGTACAGGGGCGCAGGGTAGGACAAGGGGGACCGAGAGAGGTGCGGGCGGGTAGTGTACGACGTAAAGGGACGGCTTTATTTTGAATTGAAAATTACGACACTGTTCATCAAAGTAACCCAACCGTCTGCAGAAATATTCCACAAACATTTAAAGACAACGTATTTCTTTATCCGATCTGAAACGAGAAGCATCTAACTAATCAGCCCTCATCCACCCACACCCACTGCTGAGTAAAGACCTCTTCATTCAAGCCACTTTGCCCAGACCTGTGCCAATATCATCCACAATTTTCCAGCCGAATGCCAGATGTTATCTGACCAACGTGCTGGTGGTCTGCCCCCTGACCTTCGACCCAATCTTGGCCATCACTCTGTGACCGCCTTCGACCATCTGTCGTCATTCCGACACATACGAGATACGAGAAACATCAACAAACATATTTTTAAAACTAGGTCACCAATTATCTTACACAAATATTATACAGAGATAAGAAGCCGCTTACGTTCTCGAGGTTTCTGAACAGGAAGCAGTGTCTCTCCTTGACCAGACTCCTCTCTTTAGCCGTCAGCGGCTTGACCTGCGGCTCCTGCCACAGTTTGTTCAGATGTTGCTGGTACTTGAGTATGGTCATGTTCTTGAGCTCGCAGGCGGTGAGGCTCGCCGCCTCGGACTTCTTGTTGCACTTGACGGCCTTCCGCGGGCGGCCGACGCGCGGCTGGTTGTTGTTGGAGCCCTGCGACTGGTTGGAGGCGTTGGACTGCGTCCGCGACGGCGTCTTGGCGGGTAATTTGGTGATCCTTTGCGATTTGCCGCCTATAACGCCGCGGCAATCTTCAGAGTCGCATTTGCATGGCTAAAATAAAGGAAAAAAAAATAGTTAATTGATTTTACGGTAGTTCTATTGTCAAAATTCGACACATCACAAAACATAAAACAACTTAAACATTAACAAACAACAAATATGTGTTTAATACTGCCAAAAGCATTCAGCATAATGCGGTGATTTCCAATATGAACCTAAGTTTGTTATTATTATTACCTGTCCGACGGCTGGATTGAACAACGAGAAGTTGTAATCATAAGTGAGCTCCTCTCCAGGCTCGATATCGCGCAGGGCAAAAAGCGCCATTCTGAATGTGCCTGGAAATAAAAAACCGGTTTAGAGATCAAACAAATTAACAATTAGTATCGGGCGTGACTATAGGGTTAAGCAGACTGGAAGAATCCTTTTTCCCAGATGATTCAAATAACAGAAATTTTGCTGAGAAAAGTTGAGCATAGGCATTTTTGGGTGTCAACGAAGGGGGAATACTGAGACACAGAGATTTAACCCTATATCTACGGGGACCTGTAAGCCAAGTCACTGCTCAATACGGGCATGTTTTGGCTTACGTACTATACTTCCTATTACATAGACATATGGTCTATTTTTGTGAGAAAAAAAAACTCTCCGGACAACTGTAGATGCCACCCGTACTGGAGCGGTACTGCCTGACTGGCAACTCTGGTTGACATCCGTAGGTAAAGGGTTAAGAGAGCAAAGTTTATTTGCTACAATGAATACCGTTGGAAGTCCACTTCTGCATCTCGCAGTTGGGCCGGCAGGAGTGGTTGACGAAGCGCCCGTCGCCGCCGACGCGATGGCCGTCGATCACCAGCCCGCCGTCCAGGTGCAGGCAGTAGTGGTGCGTGTCGCGCGCGTACCGCGTCGCCATGCGCTCCTGCAACAACAAAAACTTACGCTCCTTATGGGATCCCGTACTACTATAGGCCGACCGCTTAACAGTGTCCTCGCCCGCGCGGCACAGGGGCGCAGCGTAGGACGACAAAGGGAATCGAGAGCGGTGCGGGCGGGTTGCGCGCCAAACGCCAGCTTCCCTTTAACATGATTCCTAAGATTTGCACCCATCGAGGAAATGAGCTTTTACCATCTGCGCGGGACAAGAAGCAACTGATATATTGTATGTTTTTTTCTTTGTTCCAGACCGGCATGGAAGTAGTTAACTTTAAAGTAAAAGTTACTTATAAGTCAACGCACGTAAAAAGAGCCCTGGGTGGCAAGTGGAGGGGATACTATACAATACAATACAAATACTCTTTATTGAACACCACAAATCAGTACAAAACAATACAGAAACAAAGAACAAAGTATACAATAGGCGACTACGTTCGCGCATCCTGTCAACTAACAAGCCAATTGCGCGACGCGACGTTCCTAGGCCCCCTCCCGCGCCCCCCACCAATTTGGTCCGTATTTCGCTCGCCTAGAGCTCTTTTTACATGCGTTGATTTGTATGAAATGCACGTGCTCACCTTGAACTCCTTGTCGGAGACGACCTCGCCGACGTACTCGAGTATGAAGTCCCCGGAGACGATGCGGTGCTTGGTGCGCACGCCCCAGCCCTTGCTCTCCGTCATGAAGCGCTCCAGCGGCGCCGCCCACTCGTGCCGTTGGATGCGCTGGTTCTTGCACCGCTCCCTGCGCCACGGGACACCGACACCCAATATTATTATAGCTAAACATTTTTTTGTTTATGTTTTGCAAACGAGCAGGTCGGATCACTTAATGCCAAGTGAGGACGCACACCACCCATGACCACCCGCAAAACAGAGGATTGCAGGTTAGACGACAGCCAATAACTCTTAAGATAAACGCAGTAGTATGCTGTGATGCCGACTTTGGTTAGAGATTAGATGACAAAATTTTTGCGTCACCCACAAAAGTAAACTGAGTAGCTCTAACAACTGAAAAGTTAGAAGCTAGCACACGCGTCATTTCCTCGCTAGTCGGCGTCTCTCTCCCACTTAATTGGAAAGACAAAAGAGTCAAAAGTCTAACCCCCCTCATTCATAAACGCTCTGTAGGCTTCTGTTAACTTAGCAGTCGTTTGTCCTTATCTGTCACTGACATTTACCTTTCACGAATAAGGGCAAACGATTGCTAAGTTAGCAGAAGCCTTTAGAGCGTTTTATGAATAAAGGGGTAAGTCTACAGCAGGTGCAACTTTGTTCGGATGCAGTGCCTCGGTCACACAGTTCTGTAGTAATTCCAACAGCACTTTTACCCCTGACTTGCACTGGGACTTCGATGCTTGCGCGTAGTGTCTGCGGCAGTGGCGCTCTTGGCGGTATTATCCACCAGGTGTTAGACTCACCCGCAAGGACAGAGCTGCGGCGAGCACTCCGCGTACACGAGCCGGTTGATGCAGTCCTCGTTGCAGCCGGACGGCGGCGCACAGTTGCACGCAACGCTCTCGCACTCCTCCGCTGACGGTTTCACGTCGTAGTAAACATCTAAGGAAATAAATGGTTGGTTAAGGTTAACTCGGCACTTTGAACCCGGACACACAAAGGATTTGACACATGGATAGGTTTATGCTTGTGCTTCGACCGAACCTGACTAAACTTGGAACCTGTTTAATGTAAAACTAAACGATCCAACTTATAATTACAGCAAAACGGATAACTCACGTATAAAAAGCCGGAAGAATGCTCCGACAATTGTTTCGGACTAATCCGTAGTCCCTCATCAGAGAGTGTTCGTTTCGCTGCCGCCGGGGCGACCGCTCTCTGATGAGGGACTAAGGATTAGTCCGAAACAATTGTCGGAGCATTCTTCCGGCTTTTTATACGTGAGTTATCCGTTTTGCTGTAATTATGTTTGAGTCTCACGGTAGTTTCATGTTAAAAGATCCAACTTATCTTCATTTCATAGCCGAGTGACTGTAGTGAATTTTAAGGATTTTATTTGGTATTTCTACATTTACTATTGAACAATCAAGGCATGTAACAATAATATGGACAATATTGGTTTATGTGATCTGAATTAAATGATTTATTTTTTATTTTTTATAGGGCGAGCAATATCACCATTTCACAAACGAAACAGATAAAAACTCGCGAAGCTTTAGTAGTCCAACCTAACATCAAATCAAGAAACGTGAGCAGGAGACGAGAGCTCTCGTGGTTTAACCGGTGATGATGTACAGGTTTAGCTGTTGGCACTACATGAATGGATAACATGAATGGGTCGTACTGGTGCGTATCTTCTTGTAGTTCCAGGACGGCACGGGCTGGTTGTAGTGGTGCTGCCACCAGATGTCGTAGGGCAGCGCGTAGGGCTGCGCGCGGCGGCGCACCCAGCGCTCGCAGTACGGCGGCGGCGCCAGCAGCCCCGGCCCGAACTCGCCCGGGGGACCGCCGCTCTTGGCCTTGCCTTCGGGCCTGCTGTAATACACACGGCTGAATAATATAAGCCGCTAGAGCTAATCGAATACGGGGCCGCCCTGGGGAAAAGTGGATCGAGTCTACGGAAACCTGTATGGTTTCAGTTTGTCAATTTTGTATTTACATTATCTTTTGAACAGCCGAAAAAATATGGGTTGCCCCTTCTCTTCTGACACAGCCAAATGTTAGAAGAAAATAGCTGGAAAGCTTTTTTTAGTTTGTCCAGTTTAGGATAAAGCGGCGAGAAAAAAAGAATCGAGTCCAAAGTTAACCACGAAATAATAAATGATAAAATCGTTAAATTATCAAATACTTACTCTTCTTTGTAGTAGTCTGAAAACAACCCGGCTGCTAAGAATTTCTTCCTCAATCGCGGATTGCGTTTGGACACCACAGGCTTGTCTCGGTTGTCCACACTGCTGGCTGGACTGTCGTCGCGCGATGACGCCACTCGTTTCTTACTGATTATACTCTTAGACAACACGTCTATGCTCTTTTCGAAATCTATCTCCTTCTCGTTAAGCGGCAGAGGATCGTTCTCGTCGTGGTCCCGCAACGTGTCCAAAGACGGCTCACGAGATTTAGATGACACTTTGCGACTTACTACAGTATCCAACGAACTTTCCCGCGAGCTCGAATGCACCTCGCTAATTTTCTTGCTCATCTGACACGATCTAGACTTTCTTCTTGTAGTAATCGACGGTTTGATTGACTTGGTAGCAGCTTCGGCTGTTTTGAGATTCTCAACTGGCTTGCTTTTGGTCTTGCCTTCTTCGTTGGGGTTATCGGAGCTTCTAGTAAGTCTTCTCTCGCTTGGATACAAAACGGCTAGACTTGACTTTGGCCTCAATCCCGCTTTGTTGTTTTTCTCAACATTCTTCCTCTTTGAAAGGATCTCTTCAATTTCTTCTGACGGTGACATCGCCCTAGTTTTACGCTTCAAGCCTTCTAACTGACTTGCTGGTCTGTCAGCTTTCAAGTTCAGTAAGCTAAGAGGGATGCTGTCTTCTGGGTCATTACCGACCGAACTGGCCAAAGATGGTATGCTATCTGTTTCACTCAGCACTTCCCATTTATTCACATGGTTTTTATGCTCTTTGTCAGTCTTGCTTTGTTTCAACTGAAGTGCTGGAGCTCTCAAAATAGAAGAACTGGTATTCTTTTTAATGGAATTTGAAGTCAAAATGGAGCCATTAGTCTTATTGTTATTTTCGGTCAATACTTTTCCTTGCAATTTCTCGAGGGCCACGACCGTCAAGCGAGCTTGTTGTCTTGGACATTCGTCTTTATTTAATACTACTTTGAGTTCCGGCTTTTTACTAGTTCGTTCCAAAAAGCTGTTCATTGCTTCGCCCTCCTTAGGAACTCTGTCAAATACAGAAGTATTTGCTTCTTTTTGGCCTTTATTAATTACAGGAGTGTTATCGGTGTCCTCTGATGTAAGATGGCTATCAGAATTTAACGCGTTCTGACTACTATTCTGATCAATTTTCTTCTTTTTTCTCTTTACGCTCGGAAAACCAGTTCTGTTAATTGCTTTACGCCTCCTTGTCTTTTTCTTTAATGTTTCAACAGTTTTGCTGTCACTAGATTCACTGCCTTCCTGCTTCCTTTCGGGCAAATTCATTTTCTTCATGCACTCCGCCATAGATAGTTTCTCAGCTTGAATCTTGGGTACCAATAGTTTTGTAGACAGCAAGGAAAGTTTGCTTTCTTTTATAATATTGTTATTGGTTTTCTTCTTCTTCTTGTCGCGTGCATCTTCGTTTTCATTGCTCAAATTTCTTTTGGGCTGCCGTAGGTTATGACTACTTGTAGTTTCTAGAATTTTATCTGATAACACTGACGCTATAGACTCCCCCCGTTTAGGTCTTATTATTGGTTCGCTCGACTCTGAAATCAATGCCAGTGGAATGTCAGATTCGTTGTCTAGAGGACTAAGCGGGTTGTCAGAGCCTTTTGACTTAAATTTTGATTTGCTGGGATCGCCTAATGCATTTGAAACACAAATAGACGACTTTGGAATTTGATCTTCTAAATCAATTGATGGTTCAAAAATACCCGTTGGTTTATCGATGTTAACAACTATTGCCTGTTCTGCGGCTAGATCTGACACTTTTGCTTTTCTGCCATCCATGATTTTCCCTTTAGACACCGGTGATTTGATCACGGTTGCTCTAGTGCTTATTTGCGCTACTTCCTTCGTTCTACTTTTTTCGTCGACTATCTTGGCAGGTTCTGCGTTACCTTTTTCTTTTTCAAGAATTCGTGATTCTATTGATTTTCTTATGTTGTTGTTTAAAAGTGTATCTAATACTTTAGTAGCAGCACTCGGATTTATCTTTGAAACTAAATTGCTTGTAAGTCCCTCCAATCTGTTCTTCTTACGAGTCATGATTTCAGACTTTTGAGCAGGTGGAATGGAGCTCTTGTACAAAGATCGAGCCGACATACTTTTAAGTGGGTCAACAGATGTAGAGTTAGGAGAGTGCTGTTCATTAGTTGGCGACACTGATTGAGATTTTCGATCCTCTTTTGTTTCTTCTTTTGAATTGTTTTGATTAACGTCTTTAGAAATATTTGTTAGAATATTTTTGTCTTCAGTTAATTTTTTTGATAAAGATTGTACAACTTGGTCAAGCGTAGAATTTGATATTATTTTGTCTGCTTCAAGCCGATGTCGCTTTTTAGGCGTCACTATGGGTGCTGTGTGACGGACTGGAGATACTTTTGTTTCAGATCTAGGAGAAGAAACCCTATGTGTGTCAGATTTCAAACTTTCTGTTTTGATATCAGACTCCTTGGTTTTAGGTAACGATTTTTCTAAATCATGGACCATTTTGTGCACAGCTTTTAGTTTTTCAGATGTTTCATATATTTTTTTTGACAATTCAGACTGTTCATTGCTAGGCCTCTTTATAGTGAGTTCGTCGTCGGTAGCAATCAATGAGTTAGGGGAGTGATCTTTGCTGAGACACGGACTGCTCTCGTCTACCTTGACGACTAGGCTACCAATAACCGAGCTTACATTCGTTTTCAAAACTTTTGTTGCCGCTTCCGAATTAGGAGATTTTGAATCTAAAACTACTGCTGATGGTGATATACTTTTAACAGTCTCACTATTTTTCTTAACTTTCTCCTGCGCAATTTTTGATTTAGGGGATTGTCCTGGATCATTATTTCGTAGTTCACCCATGCAATCAGTTTCGGTACAAAGAAACTGTTCGGGATTAGTTCCGCTTTTCAAATTTTCGTCGAATTCTGCCGGAACTAAGCTCAAACTTAAAGAGTTGCTCGTAGACGAATTAATATGATAATGCCTCTTTTTAAGAGGTAATTTGTGTTCATTTGTATCTTTACCACCCTTACTTTGAGATTCTGTTAATTGTTTCTTGTGTCTCCGTTTAGAAGTAGGAGTAACTGTGTCTTGGTTATCTGACGTTTTTCTTTTCTTGGAGCCCCGTTTTACAACTTTTGGTGGTACTACTGGCTCGGCAGGAGGCTTTTCTACACTTTTGACAGGATTCTGTCCAATACTCGTAATTAATTTGGGAGCTATTTGACATATCTTGATAAAGTTTGATATTAAGTTATCCATGTCGTGATTAAATTTTTGGTCAATAGTGTCTATAGATTTTGTGTAAGTTTCTCGACACCGTGACACTGATCTCGAACGATGTCTTCTTCTACTCCGATGTCTGTGATGTTTGCTTTCAGTTTTGATAGTAATTCTCGAAGGTCTTTCGGAAGGTTTCAAGTTGATTTTAGGCGGGGCTAGAACAACAGTTCTTCTGTGTTTCCGAACATGTAGCAATGGCTTTATCTGCGTTTTCTTAACGTTTAGAAAAACATTTCTTGTTAGTGATTTATTTGGAACATAAGTATTCTTAGCACCCTCAAAAACATTCGGAAGTTGTTTGGCAATGCTCTCTTTCTTAGAACAGTGGGAGGACTGCGTATGCGAGTTTTTTAACTTATTGGGAGATATTTTTGACGCAGTTTTTGACTTGGAAATGGTAAAGATTGGCCGCGCTCCAAATTTATGACTAAAACTCGGTTTTAGTACTGGCAAATGACGTCCTGTATGATTTGATTTTGACGGTGATTTGAGCAATGTGTTGTTGTTATTGTGGCTGACTTTAAATATATTGTAGGTGGTGACCGGCCGCTGCAAGCCGCTGAACACCGGGCCTGGGGCAAACGGATCCGACGAATTTAACCTTAGAATATGTTTTCTATTCATTTTCGAGAAACCAAAGTTATACTTTGCCTGCAAAGGATATTTAGTACACACGCTCACATATTTTGGACTAGAATTCGGTTTTCGCAAGTAACTTTCACAATCTGAGTCACTTGAACTGTGGCCAAGAGTGAGGCTGCTGAATGTTTTGTTAGCTAATGAAAGAATCTCTTGATCGGAGACGAAATGTTTCTGATTTTTATAGTACGACCTATCTCTCACTGATCTCGTTTTCTTAAGCTTCCTCATTCGTCTCCGCATGCTTCTGACGCTGTAGTCAGTTTTGTAACCTGACTTGTCACTCTTGTAACCAGATTTATGATCACTTTTGTAACCAGAGCGATAATAATCACTTTTGTATCCAGATCTACAGCCATAATCGCTTTTATAACCAGACTCCATCAGTCTGCTGCAACTTCTATAGGGTTTGAACTCGTGATCACTTTTATAGCCAGAAAGAATGTCTTTGTACTTTGGATTAAGATCGATCTCTTTCCAAGTCGGGTCCAGTGGATCATCGGCAGCAGCTTCGTTCTCACTTTGATGGTCTCTCCAAGTGTTGGTGAAAGTCTTACTATTATTTTTGGGTAGATTAGCCAACTTGCTGTTAACTTCTTTGCGCTTAGCATATACCCCAGATAGAACAGACCTGTTGGACGGCGCAGACTCCTCGTCACTATCAGCTGAGTCAAACTGGTGATTTTTATCTTTTGTCGCTTTGGGGCTTTTAGTTGACTTCGCTTTGTTGGCTGGTTTTCTGCCTACTTTTTTTCTTGGCGGATAGAGCACTCGGTCAGTTGCATAGAGCATTCTATCAAGGGCAGCAATATCTAGTTTGTGGTCATTTCTTTTACCACGTTCAAATTTACTTTGTTCTTGCTTTAGTGGAACTGGAGAAGGCGCTTCTGTTTTGATTTGTTTAATTTCGTTTTCTATCCTCTTCTTTTGGTAATCACAATCACTGGAATCCGATCGCCTCCGAGCAGCGTTTCTACTCGCAGACTTAGATCTCATGTTTCTCTTTTCCTTTGTGTTATTCTCCTTTTGAACCGATTTTCTACTTTGCCTGCTGCTATGAGTTTCATCATTGTCGTGCCGCCGGAGCGGAGAGTGTGTCGGTGAATTGTGATTAGACAGAATACCAGAATCCGGAGAAACATTTGGCGGATCATTATTATTATGAAACTCATTCATAGCGTTCAGTTCAGAGTTTCCTCCCACATGAGATTCCCCACAATTATTTCTGTATCCATTTGGTGGGTCTTTCACTTTCCGAGGCCTTCCTCTTTTTCTCCTCGACTCTACAACAACATTTTTGACATCTTCTTGAGATTCAACTGAATTTGTGCTGATCGTATCTAATTTTTGAGGATCTATATGACTAATGGGATTCATTTCAGAATTAACTATAGCTAATGGAGAGCTTTTAAGCAAATCACCAGAATTTCCGAGCACTGAACTACCCTGTGTAATGTCTAAATTCATAAAATCATTATTATCCACACAATCTTCAAGACTGGGGGGATTCGGTATCGAGATAGCGACTGACTCAGAAACCGAAGTGAATTCTTCGAGATCTTGATTTATTTGCGAGAGTTCTTCTGTTTGTTGCGGACTTAAATGTTGTGAAGGAGTCAGGAAATTGGGCGCTATAGGCGCTATCTCCGCCAAAGTGTTTATTTGTCCGAGAACGCAGTCAGTGACGGTTCCCACGCCCTCGATAGGGTTGGCAGGCAGCCCGCAGCCGAGCGCCGGCGCCGCGGCAGCAGCGTGGGGCGTCAGCGGAGCCGTGGTGCTACTTAGTAGCTGGGTTTGCGCAACAAACTGTTGCAATAGACTAGACGCGTAATGAGTGGTATTCTGATGTCCTACACCAGAATTGGAACACTCATTTTCCGACCCCGACGAGTCCGCCGTCGCCCTCTGTATCGCAGCTGTTACTAACTGCGGCGTGAGCTCCATTTCACTGCCAGAGCCATCTCCTGGAAAGAGACATATCAAATACAGCCACACTCCGTCTGAATAGAGAAAACTGCCAGAAAACGCGAGACAGTTCTTTAAACTTACCATTGTCGGCGATAGATTTGTCGTCATTGTCTCCCGACGTAGCGTTCACGGCGAATGCCGGGAAATTGGGCTGCTGCGCCGCCGCGCTCGATGTTTGTTCTGGAAATAGTTCCGCGAGGTCCGCATCGTCGATAACCTGCGAAGTATATTCAGTGTCGCGCTGAAGTCGTCACAAAATGTTCTATGTTGAACATTTATTGGTATCATTTAGTAAGTAGTCATCTATATAAATAAGAGATTGGTTGCTCACCTGTAGTTGGCAAGCAGCGACGAGTGCCGCACTGGAGTCGTCGGGGGATGCGTGCGCGGAGCCGCCCGCGGCCTCCGCCGAATCAGAATCCGACGACGACGACGACGACGAAGAACTGGACGACGAGGAAGAAGTCGACGACGACGTGCTGCTGCTGCATGCCGCGCTCTCCGCCGGCTGCGACGCGAACTAAAACCAAACATCAAATATTACAATCGGAACAGCTCAGAGCCTTACATTACTTAATCTGAACTACATATTCGAACCGTAATAGGCGAGACTATTTCGTAGATTTAATAAATATCATTATTGTGAGTTAGCGGCGAGAGGTGCAATTGGCGCGCTGAGTGATTTGGCGCAACGAACGCGACAGTGGTGTTGTAAGCGAGTCCCTCACTGACCGCAATACACACCTAACTACCCATTCAAATCTCATGTGCGGCGACATAAAATTTAACGACTGCTGATATGTTTCCTTTTAAAGGTGCTGCCTATTAACATACTTGATCAGATCAATATTACAGAAACAGATACACAATGCTGTTTTAAGTCCACAAGTCTGTTAATATTAGACGCAGAACACCTGACTCGCAAGAATAAAATTAGAACGCCCTACATTTCTTAATAGAAGATATAAATACCCTTCGCTCTATTTCTGTGAGGATTCAGAAAAACATACCGAAAACGACACGATGTTTGAAAAAATATAAAACTGTTTATTCATTAGATGCTCCACTAGTCCACTACCCATAATAGGTGCCAATGTTGATTTCAATAGAACTTTGAGAAAGAAACGTCTTAAAGTAAGTACTAAAACTTACAACATTACCTGTTACTACGTAAAGACAAAAATATACCTAGTGGTGTGTTATTAAAAGTGTTGTTTTTAATATTACTTTGGTTTTCCGAGGGTGCTAATCAATAAGGCGGAAGGGCGTACAACCCTCAGCACTGGAAGGGGTTGTGCACATGTCGCGTGGCCGTCGGTCTTATCACGGCTCGCATATCAAACGCCGTGGAAACTACCCCATAAACTTATGTCCTACGTGGTCGTTCACTTGCCGCAAATGACAAATTTAAAACCCCACACTGCAATTAACGCCCCTTGGTTCATATTTTTTCTATATTAGCTTTCATTACTCGAGTATAAAGGGCATAGTTTGATGGCCGTGTATGATCTGTGCTGTATAATGATTCATCGTCGTAGCAGTGAAGCAGCACATGCGTAAAAATAATCGGTCGGTCGGTCGGTGGTCCGCGAGCCGCGAGTCGCCGCAGCTTCGTGACGCCGTTTGCCTGTCACAGGCTGTAAGTTTTAATAATGAACGCGTCAATTATTTCGCAACACCGATTACGCCACCACAGCCCTTTATCTCGGACCGCTGTGCAACAGTAATGACATGATCAGCATAACCGTTTCCATTGAATAAGGTCTAGAGGCAAATTCAAGCACGCATTGATATCTGATCCATCTGGGGCATAGAACTAAATAATACAATTGCTACATAGACAAATATGAAAGCTCGGAGCATTTGAATCGACAATGGGATAACGGTAACTCAGACGGCGCCGACACGAATATCACATTAACGGGCTCGTGATCTGCGGAGATTTATATCTGACAGCAAACTTCAAACAAACACAAAACGCTATCGCCATCGCACATACATTATGGTCTTCGGTGTCGATTTTATTCACGACCGTCTGCTCCCAACTAACAAGTCGGCAACTCCGTAAAAGTTAGCGAGTGGGAGCGAAATTGTAAATCGTGTATAGGTAGGTACTACCGATTCGGTATTTCGATTCCTTACTTAGTTGCTCGACTTGAATGCACAATTTAGATTTACAAAGTATATATATTGGTTTCGAGCAAATTATCTAATTTTGGTTTTAAAATAGCTGCTTCCTTATGTTAGATTCTTTAGATACGCAGCGAAGCAACAAAACAAAAAAAAGTCATCTTTGAAATGGTTTTTGCTATGACTATCTACGAATGTCGGTAAACAGTTGAATTCACGGGTCAACGACCGTGTGCCAAATGCCGTGAACAGAACAACAAGAATAACAAATTATCGTTTATTGAAAGCCCGAGATGATATTAAAATCTATAATGAATGGAATGGAGCTAGAAAGCACTTAGCACGCGTGAACACGCACCGCACATAATTGAACGGTTTCTAGCATTGGCGACGAGCGAGGTGCGTACTGTGTGAAATGCTTGGTTAAATTAAATTCAATTAGGATCGGCTAAAAAAATTCAATACAATTCTTTAAAATTGCCTTTAAATTATTTGTTAATTTTTTTAACTTCTGCCAATATCGTTGCGAGGAAGGGGAAATTCTGTGAAGCTTTCTGCGTCCTGATTACAACTTAAACCGACTTGAAATAGAATTAAAAAAAAAAAAACGAAAATAACTGATATCTTAAGATTCACAAAAAAAAATGCGCACCTACTTATAACTTCGAAGTCTGTGCCTCAACACGAACCCCCAGGCCTTTCTATCTAAGACCTATTGGGCTCGGCAAGTCGAATTGAGAACGGCGTGACACCCTCCTTTCTTAAAGCCAATCAAAAAGTTCAAATTCTAAGACGCCATTATGTACTAAAATAGATCCATTTACAAAATTCGCTATCGGCGCCCATTGAAAAAGGAGTTTGTATGTAGAAACGCGGAAATGTCTCGTCGGCCCGTTCACGAGCACTGTGAACTTGACCGCGTGATAACCGAGCGCCGGCGGCCGGTGTCGGATCGCGCGGAAGGGCGGGAGAAAGGTCGCACCCAAATGCCATTGTCCGATGTTATGAGGCCGCTTGGTAAATTCAGTCATTTATAAAATACTTTCAATTCATAACGCCTTATCTGTCACATTATTTAGAAATACAAAACTTTCTGCTAGCTTACCTTTACAGGAGAAAGTATTATGAGACAAGGAAACGAATTGAATCTACTATTTTGATTATGTTTTACAGTGCACGTGTTATCTCGTGAGAAGCCGGCGTCGTTTGGCCAAAAGGGCACACATTCACGTAACATTCGTAGTTTGTCAGCGGCGGTTTCATAACGTCCCGCATATCTCATGGGGCCCGAGTGCGGACCGGCTTCACGACGTTCGCGCCTCTCACTAAAAAGACTAATCAACAAAAACAAACCACGATTCAATTTCTTCCTTACATGTGAGCGCAAAAAGATCGTAATCCCTCGTAGTGATCGGCCGGCGCAGCTTTTCTGCAAACTTTAATGCGAGGTACGAGGCCGAACGCTCACGTAATTGGTAACGATTATTAAGAGAATTTATATTCGATAAGTTGACGGGTCGTGGCGGAGTTAAATTCGAGATACGATTGAAGTTAAGCAGCGACATGTTTACTCGCTCCATTCGTTTTGCTAAATACCCCTGACTAGTGACTAATGGCCTCTAGTTTTTTTATACGCAAAAGGAATGATTGTTCTTAATCTCTTTTATTTTATAGCCATTTTAAGCGTATTTTTTTTGTATGTACCGAAACGACGACCAGAAGCGAGCATGACTTCAAATAATTTTGGTCGTAAATTTTATGCCTGCATAAGTTCCAGTCTGCAGCCCTATAATTTGTGAGGAAACGAAATCGCCTGCATTTATAAATTGAAACTAGCAAGTTTTCATATTGAACGGAATTGTTCATTGTGAGAAGCGAACCGTGCTTGACCGGTTTTTTATCTGGCCAAGGTACGTCTAATCGCCCATTTACAAATACGGATAGTAGTCCGATCCAAGCGAGTATCTCTGACATCGACAACTCCGCTAATAGGCGTTTCGCGCCCATTTATTTTCAGTTTTAGTTTTTATCGTTACACTTGCTAGCACCTACGCAACATCACAACCTAGGGTTGCATCCCCTGCTGCAATAAATAACTATTTCACAATTGATAGTAATGAATGAAAGATGACGAGGTAGGTAAAATTCAACTCCGTTTTATTAGTTAGGTAACTAGCTATGAATAGTGCGACCTAAAAATCAACAGAGGATCAGTGGAGTGGATAAAGTAGGTATGCGGTAAAATAATAATAAAGGAGCAGAGAAACGAGCCATATAATTACTATTTGATTTGTAGTCTCAGGAATTGGCGAGGTATGAATACATTTGTGTAAAACGCATGTTGTTAGTTTAGTTGAATGGGCGGGTGAGCAGGTCCACTCGTTAAAACATAAAATGGCAGCCCTGGAGTGGTTGGCTATCCGGTGGCGGTTGATTGTACTCATCAAGGATTTCTGCACTCAAGGACGCAGCCGGCTAGACGATCGCGACTGTCGAATGCCTCTTATTATTTCTCCACAGACACATCTTGTTTTTGTCTGACGCTCATTTATATTCATGATACATATCGACGTTTACATCTATAAATTATATCGCTTCTCGCTAATCTAAGTCTACTTCTATGGCATACTCGAAAGATCGTTAACTCATAATTCATTCGTTATTGATGCTTAAGTACCTATACTGATGATCCTGATCAAACATAATAAAGCATTAGACTTATTTTCAATAAAAACAATACGAGAGCACCTAAACGCCACTCATATGATATCAGTCTCTTGATCTGTAGATCAATTAGATAGGGATAGTTCCTGGCCTGCAAGAGCAGTAGTACCTATGTACCTGTCAGGTTATTTATATCGCGATATATATTTACCAGTCTCAATGCAAAGAAGCGCTAACTCCGTTTCATTGCTAACGTACTTCTTACATAAAGCAAAAAAAACGACAAAAACTGTCGACTACGTTCGTCTACGAGGGTTCAATCACCTCCATATTTTTGAATGTACGAAGCCTCATTGTCTATTACACACTTTTTGTAACACTCGAAGAGATCATGGCAATTTAAGGTGTCCGCAAACATAAACATTAAAGTAATCTCAATTTCTTTTGCAATTAGAATCATTTTGGTTTCCACAGTCAATTGTAGAGACGACTTATTGAATCATCAACCGAAAAAATTAACAAAGAAGCCAGTCATGCGATGATGGTTTGAGTCAAAAGAGCATGCAAATACACATCAATAATATATCAACGAAAACAAAAAAATATCATCCACGTATAAAATAAACACAAAAGGTATACCAACTGCACCTTTTAAGACACGTTCTCTCAACGTGCTACGCATCAAAGCCCACCTTATTTAAACCAATAAGAATAACCTTATGATATTTTTTCTGAGAAACAATAAACTCGAACATGATCAAAGAAGTCTCTCGTATGACTTGTTTTATACTGTATTGGTTGACACAATTATTTGTGATTCAGTCAGAATAATTTTGATTCAGGACAAATGATGCGATATTAAGCGGATGAGAGTAATCAAATTAAAGAGCAAGTAAAAAAATATACATCGCTGACCCTAAGTATAAATCAACCAGTAGCCCACGCAACAAGCATGTACCATCCTGCCATTACATATCCAAATATCATGCATTTAAATGGCAAGACGGATTGTGTACGTTTACGGAAATACGACAAGTAATCGAAATGACCACAAGTCTCGCCGATACCGTCATGCTCATGGTCTCTTGAGATCGTATATAGATATTATTTAGTTACAGCGATTAAATACACTTTACAGTCATAATTATTTCTGAAAAGTTCAGTTTCAACAGTTCGCACCACATAACACAGGCAGTAAATAATAGACGTCCATCTGCTTACATTAAACGCGAATTTTGTGTTATTTAAAACCGTGAACGTGAAATGTAGGAGTTTTTATAGCAGTAGTTGCTCTAAAACACGCGTATGTGTAAAATCAGATTCGAGTTTTTCGGTTTAACCTAGTTGGTTGGTTTATGATCGTTGGAGTCATTAAAAACCATAGCGACGCCAAATTACTGGTAGGTATCAATAAACCTCAAAATAAACGAGGTGATACGAATATTACTTAATATTCATACCAATTAAAAGCTGATATCAATAAAAATGATAAAGTGAATGTTTCCAGATACCGGTTAAATAGCATACGCGAATGACATATTGATCTTATTTAATGATTTAATCATTACTCAATCAACAAACAATTATAAACTATAAGACATTTTTAACCAGACAATTGTAATTGAATACTTCTTCATGGCAATCTGATTCACATAAATGTAGATGAGCATGTGCTCAATGTCGGGCACATATGTGCCATGAGCGTGAAGGTCGGCTGTATAGTCTGCATCTCAATGTGGTAACAATATTAAGCCCCACGATTAAAATAACCAACAAAAAAGATAACAATACTGGTTCTACACGTCTTAAATGCGGTGCATAAAGATACAATAATGATTGAGCTCATTTAAAGGTTGGATAATAAGCGTGTATCTGAAAATGCCGGAAGTTCAATTCATTATATGATTTATAATAAAGAAGAGTCAATAGGTATAATAAGTTTAGTGTTAAACGCGTTATTTATGCGATTAGTAAGATTTTCGGAACGTAAGCCACGCGAATCACATTACCACAGAACGCACGCGACGCGACTCCAATTTAAATATCATTAAATAGATCAAAGTAATTATTAAAATTAAGTAATTATCACGTCTTTTGGCTACCAAAAATCAAATAAAGTCGCAAACCGACTTAGTCATTGGATTATGTTATGAGTTAATCAGGCGCGACCGGCGATGATTAGCCCGGAGCCGCGCGGGGCCCCCGTAACCGCTTTCAAATCAATTGAGGATGATCCTTTTTTTAGCCGCAAGAATAACACAACAAAATGGTTGTGGTTTTTATTAAATTAAGTTTATTTGTCTGGACTCTGATCAGGCAATTACGTTGAGAGTTTATTGAATATTGATAACAGCTTGATCGTTACTGATGTAGATAAATAATAGCTACCTATTGTTAATACTCGGACGAATACAACAGAGTGACATTGGCCGGCTTAGCACTTTCTTTCTTAAAACTAAAGGCTTATCAAGGTAAAAACCAAGTATGCGTTACATTCACGCGCAAATCACGTGAATGAAGAAATCTCCGGTCTTGACTCCGGAATAAAAAAATAACAAAAAACCCCACCAGCGGTTGCCATGGGCTTTATCACATTGATCAAACTAAATTTTACACTTGCTGTTCTAAATTTATATTCAAAGGGGTCACATCACAAATCAAAACCACTCGTGGACGCATACTTAACTTAACGCGAAAAATAAAATATGAAAAAAATGACATTATAAGACGAAATCATTCGTATCCGCCAACATTTATGAGACGTGATGTCACTCTTTGTCACGTTGTGGACACAAGTGCGAGATGCCGAAATAAAACCAAGACAATGTTTACGAGCTTCATCAGAAACGTTTTGAATGCGATGCGTATCAATGAAACGAACAGGAAAAATATCACAATTACGAAATGCAATTTAGCAAAAATAAGGGTAACACTTTTTGCTCTAACGCCTACCTATCAACGATGAGTACCTACATAAAATATTATACGGTCAACATTCGAAGACAAGAAGTGCTTCGGTATTTTTTACACGCCACTTATATGGCAATAGATCATAATGCCAGTCATAGTCACCCGTTGGTTTCTTGAACTTGGCCAGTTGGATATCGCCGCAAGTTCAAAAAACTATGACTGTATCGAATGACGTGTTTTTCACAATGGAGTCGTAAATGGACAACAATAATATAATTCAAGTTTTGTTTGAAATTGAATGTTTGGCCGCGGGTCGGCGGAGGGTGAAGCCCGTTCCAGCCCGGCGGTTCCAAGGCAGCCACTCCCACCCTTACTCTGAATTAGGCGCACCATTACCATACCTGCGATCACAATCAACAGATCCCAACATACTTAATTAACGCGAACACTTTAGGGTGCCAAGCGGACGGAAAATAATCTCTTGTGTTATAAGAGCTTAACATACAAGCATCTTTATTTACACCGTTTAGCCGACGAGACTTCATCAATAAACCTTAATTAACACTTGACGTTTAGCGTTGTTGTCGATTTATGTTCTCTCTCTTTTATGTTAATATCTCGCTTATATTTTACTTAACGTGGACAGAATGTACTACCACAAAAGGAAATTGTAGTCATTACGGTGCTGTTGAACCAGCAAGCGATGGTGTAGTAATATTAAGTAGAATAATAATAATAAAGAGTATTTAATAATATAGTGCTGGCTAAGTTTTATCGTTTTTCGTGTGGATTCCTTCGACTATCGGACACTTATAAGCTCCTGACGAAAGTCGACAAGTTACATGCCCGGGAGGCCCTTATCCTTAGCGTTACGCGATGGTATCTCCTATACGAAAAGCTGATTTAAATAACCAACTGCGTGATAACTGCCTTAACATTTATTCAGGAATACAATTACTCATTTCCTTAAGAAAGAGACCACAGTTTTTATAACTCAACGTCGACGTAGGTTCCACTATAAAACCGTAACATTAAGTAAGACCAACGTGATATTTTATTAATCTTAATAAAACTAGAAAGTCAATAAAAGTTACCGATAGACGTAGTATAATCTCGATTTGATTAGGAGTGGAAATTTAACTATACCAGAGTGAAACGGTACATCAACGGTATTGCCGCCATTAATATCTGTGTAGCATTTACGTCGGAATTCTCTAGAAACTCTCCCGGGTTCCCGTGAGGTTCAGATCGTGACTGCGCGTCGCGTCGGCGCAATTTGCTTACCCATACAGTGCCAGTGCGCGCAGCTCTAATCATGTGTAAAATATTGCCGAGCCTCGTCACAGTAACACTGCGTCAGGCAGGACGGCCACGTCAAAAGCCACGGAGAAGTGCAAGATTAATTGACTGCGATAGCCGTTGCACGATTACGGTCGTCGACATCAAACCTTAATAAAAACGTACTTGCGTCCACAGGCACTAAGTCAGTAGCAGCATCGCAGAAGCTGTTATGACGCCACCTACGCAGACCGATTTAAAACATCGCACGCAGCAATCGAGAAACATAATATTGGTATGGAAGTAATAGTACTGGAATGGAATTGCCATAAAAGCGTAGAGAATCGCCGAGATCAAGTTGAACGCGTGACCTCAAGTCGGCGAATAACGAGACGGGTGTTAGTACGAGGGCCGCGAGCGAGTCGAGAGCCGAGGGTCCATTAGAACAATAGTAGCTCGCAGAAGCGTGCGATCATAAAGTAACACCAACAACCCACGTGAAGCCTTACGAGTACGAACACCGGCCGCCCGACCTGCCCCAACTGAGCGTGACACCGCCACGCCATCGACGATGGCACGCTGGCAGGCCCTTCCTACTCTATCTAACGTGGTTGTACAACCGCTTTCCGCCTTTATTCTTTGTGTACGATGCCAAACATATAATTTGCAAGCCAAAATGACAATAAAAACAAAAACAACAAACACCGGTTTCTATAATTTCAGATCTCAGCTACCATTCAAATTTCTAACGACCCATATTTATTTAAGTGGTGCAAAATATTTGGCAGTCATCCGAAATTCTGTAAATAAACAAGTTAGATAAAAAAGACCAAGATACCTATTTAAATTATTCTGATATTGAAACTTGAAACCTCGAGTTCTGGCAATGCAACAGTTTCTTCAACGTTCACTTTGAACTGACATAATAACCGCTGAAATCTTTCTAGCTGACTGGAATTTCCAAACAGCGCTATGATACGCTGCATCTTGAGCGCAGGGTGAGTATAATGGGAGGGGACGTTGTAAAGGCATTCCTATTATTCCCACGCGTGTGTGC
The DNA here is from genome assembly GCA_963854515.1 of Pandemis heparana. NCBI lineage: Eukaryota > Metazoa > Arthropoda > Insecta > Lepidoptera > Tortricidae > Pandemis > Pandemis heparana. The sequence continues at coordinate 3,456,253 of OY978020.1, read as the reverse complement.
CGACACACGCGGATGCGGCGGCGCGGTTCCGATCACCGCGCGCACTAATTGAGCAGACGACTGACTGGCGATGGGATGCGCCAAGGACGGCACATCACCGCCTCGTATGCACATCGTCTACGCCGGTACCAAGACAAGACCATCATTGTCATATACCGAACATCAGTATTGTACTCGCATATGTGTGAGAACGGGTTTCCTTTACAAATGATAGATTAGCATTATTATGAACGGCACGTGTCGTTTAAAACTACAAATACCTCACACTACATATTAACGGTTGTTTCAAATAATGTGAAAAGAATCGGCAGCTGTGTAAGCGCTACTTGTGAGAGTATTGACTTTAGATCAAAAGGAGCCTTGCGGCAACGCGCTTGTGAACAGCACAAAAGTCAGAAAAGAGCTTAGAGCTTATAACTTATAAACTAGAATCGTATTGAATTGAGTTTATTTGTTAACAAATTGCTCTATATATGCTTCAGACGCTTACTTGGTTGACTATGGCTCGTAATAGTTATTTGTGATACAAGGTTGGTAAGTAAGGTTTTACAAATGAGCTGACTAGTTGATAAACCCGAGCCGTCAGGCGAGGGTTTTCATGGTCACGAATTTGTAAAACCTTGCCAACCGTGTATCATACGACGTTTTTCAATACATTTGTGAGAAAATAGGCACTTATACACTTAAGACATTAATAACACAAAATTGGAGAATAAATACCTTTCCCGAGATTTTGATGGCAAAAGACTATTTTACGCGATTTGCGCCTTACTTAAAATATCGGGCGGAGTTACTCCATGTTATTGTTGACTTCATCACTTGAAGAACTCATTTTGTTTGGTTTTTGTACACTATAATCAACAACACAAAACAACGCAAAGTTGTACAAAAATGGCGCGTCCGTGTACCGTAATGCGCATGCGTAAGTTTTGTTTTAATTAGGTTAACTAAAATTATCAGGCAAAAGGTTCGACGCGTTCAGCCACTGCGATTTTTTCGAATAAATAAAAGGTGGAAATCATTAAAATCTGAGGTAATTAAATTACAGTTTATACTAATTACAATAAATTTTGCAAATTCATTACTTAGTTTTGTTTATTTATACATTTTTCTGCGTATAAGTCGATATTTTTTATTTTTGTCATTTAATACTCTTTGCTTGTAAACTTTTAAGATGAAAAATTAAAAAAAAAAACTGTAAAAAAATCGCACTAGTGCGGTAAAATTAACTTACGAGCCATGTATACATCCTTTGAAAGTGAATTTTTCGAGCAAATGTATTGAAAAGTAATAAACCCTAGCTAAATCGTCTTGATAAAGAAGATTTATGATGACGAAACTCAATGGAGAACAGTACGCGAACAATAATAACGTCTCTAAAGTAGGGTATTGAATTGAATTTGTAAGAAAAAATTACTACGTAGCACTTAGGTAATAATTATCTTGTCCCCTATAGTCGACATGGTTAACTTTAATCCTTTTAAAATAAAACCTGTATCCAAGATCATTACAGATAGAAGGCATAGGAGCTGAGCATGTAAATGTTTCTAGGATGGAAATAATTATCCTTAATGATAAAAGACGAGACAAGAACGAGTTGGCAAACCTCTCGCGTGGGTGATCATGTGATCAACAAGTATTATCTCACAGAGCCCTTTTGCTACAATTCCAATGGAATTAATTTAAAGCTCCATTTGTTTACCTTTCTTGGGAATGTTATATTCAGTTCCATTCCCTAACAGTCGTAAAAAATGTTCAATGAGACAAGTATGATTGGGTAGGTACTGTTTTATGAGACAAGAAACGCATACGAGCTCGTGGGTCACCTGACGTGGTGGACCTGGAAAGTTTTGTTCATGTTTATATTGAATCGCAATAGATTAAATCACGCGTTATTTTCGCGTTATTTGATTAATTTTTAGGTCATATAAATCATGTCTTACGAGAGCTTGAATAATAATATTTGTACGAGTAAGTTTCGAAATTTGACTTGAAGCTGTATCTTACTGAACCATTTTCAAACATCATGTCGGATTCCCACGATATGTATATGTCGCAGTTTTCTATTTCATCACATGACATCCAAATAACGAAATACCACAAGCTGTAAGTGTCAAAGTTAATGCAGCCTCTCAATGATACACGATCAGTAAATAAATAATGGACGGCAATAAGCTCGCACTCAATAATTAGGAACTGGGAAAATCGACGAATGCAGCTGCTGTTACTATAAATATCAAATTGCTCAATCGTTAATGTTGTAATAAATACCTCGTAAAATCGAACGCTAACTCGTGAGACCAACAGTGAGCAATATTAAAGACTACGGAGATACCACTAAACGGCTTGTCTTAATCGTTTACAATTGAGATAATACCAGCTTGGCCATTATTCTATCTTATTGTCGTAAAAAAATCGTCTAAATAACCATCATCATCTACGTGTTTATAGAACGTTGAAATCTAAAAAAAACCGCAGATTTATAAAATAAGAGGTCTTTGTAGAAGTAAACAGTGGTCAATTACTGTGGTAGCGGTCGGCGCGCCGGGCCCGCTCCGTGGCGCGTTCAGAAACAATCGAAGCGATGCGATGCGCGAGATACCGGCCGGCCCGTAATAACTCTAATGGCGAGATAAGACCGCCACTGCCGCGGATACACAACCTACCAGCCGCATAAATGTACACTAACACCGTGCTCACACTTACATCAGATGCGGTATGTAATCTACCATCTACTACTCGTCTTTAAGAGACAAGATCTCAATTTAAGTTCCTGCGGGGTGGAGCAACAAAAAAAGAGTGAGAACGACGTGTATTATTTTATCAATTTTGAATGTAAGTAGGACAGTGTACTCTCTATTACTGTCTTTACGTACGGCTCTTTAGGTACGGCACATCATGGTGCATCTGCCTTCTTCGTGTGAATTACGGAGATTAGACCAAAATAAAAAACAAAAGGTTACATAATTGGTTGATAAGTATAAATGGATAACGAGCATTGTGTGATAAACAAGCGCGTTGTTGATTAGGCACGGCTTGGCCCGCCCCGCTCCACGGGTGTTTACTGAGTGACGCTTCTTACCTCCGCGAGCGGGCAGCGAGACCAGTTTACGCCGACAACCATGTAAACGATTTATTCCCGAGTCTCGTTTTGCATTACTCGATCGGGAGCCAGGGCTGGATCCCGGCCCTATCACAGTCACCGAGCCAGAACCCGCGGGCCCGATGCAGTAATAAAACTTTACAACCTCCTTTGTGGAATGCATGTTTACAGAGGGTAACGTGATTTTAAGCGTGTTTCCACAAAAGGAGTAAGTGGTTCAATTATGTAGTAGCAACTACAAAAAGAAGTGTTTTAAAGTATGTAAATCTTATGCATACATATACATATATATAAATCACGTCTTTATCCTTTATACGGGGTAGACAGAGCCTAAGGTAACAAGACCTAAAGGCCACGTTTAGCAACACACTGTGAGCGTATGGAAAGTGGAATCAAAATAGTGATGGGTTGAGCTGCATCGCCTATCGCCTATAAATAGATTTATACGATTTTCGCCGATTTCGTCATTGGGCTTTTACCATCTGCGCGGGAAGCGATATAATTGGTATATTATATGTTTTTTCTTTGCTCCCAGACCAGCATGGAAGTAAATATTATTAAATATTTTTATACATATTTTAGCAGCGAATAGGTAAATTAGCAATTTGTTATTCTTATGTAGTTTCTAATTAGTGTTACATTAACTTGTGAAACTGTAAGCTAATGAAAGCGAGTAAAAGGCAACCCTGCGTACTCGCAGTCGTCGCAGGGAGGTTTATTAAACGAGACGCTAAGATGGCCGTTGGACCGGCTTCATCCCGGCGCTTCCTCTTCGCGTCGCACTCGCATAATCAAATTTTATTCCCATACTCGATACGTGCAGATACCAACACCAACCTGGTTTTATGACAATCGACTACAATGTTACTAACTGCAGTGTATCCCGTTAATGAACAATGCTCAATAATTAATCAATGCATGTCCAGTGCCAATCTGCCAGTGCATCAAAGTGTTAGAATACTGTTAATTACTAAGTAATTGCTTGATTAATACAAACAACTACACCCACAACAGGAACGGATATGATCAGAAAGCAATAAAATAAAATTAAAACGCATAAAAACAATTTGGTTATTCTGATTACAAAAGAAATGAAATGGTAAAGAATCTTTATGAATATTTAATTGGCACAAGAGGACGACTGATTGAATGCGTTTATTATTAATACAACAGGCTCGTATGAGGGTCGGCGAATTATTTATCAAGAGGCCGATTGAATATGAACATGCGGCGATGGTGCATAAAATCGATGTGACCAAGTCAAGCTCGCGCGAGACTTGTTACACTCACTTTTACACGTCCCGTCTGCATTCCCTTTACTAAACTTTTGTGCTATTGCACGGAACAACACGGATAGAGTGTTTCACATACGTGCTTGAAAATAAATATTCTAATTAATGAATGGACGTCGTAAATGGTTAGAAGTTCGCATAAATAAGAACCCGAGTCGAGCTTGAAGAAACTGACAATTATTTCTACCACAAATGGTCGCATAGATTTTTGAGTTTCCCGTGGGAACGTCGACGTTTCCCGATATAATATATTATATTTTTCAATTTCACATTTATCAGGTGATTAATGAAGTGAAACAAATAAATTATGAGACAGTTACCTACCTACATACGCAACGACTTGATAAATTTAATATCAACTATTTGATGATTAAAACCAGTATATCATGCATTATAAATGGAGTTAAGTATTACAAACCCAAAAATCAAGCAAGAAGAAGTAGAGTCATAATAATGTCTCCAGTCAAGAGTTGACGCGAACCATGTTTGGTGGTTGCTTTCCGATATCCGTGCGTCGATTAAAAATCGCCGCGCACCAAACTCCCGCGCATTCCTCAACGCACTTTTTGCGGATGACAACTAAAGCCGGCGGGTGCTCTTACGCCGCGACAAAGGTGTCCAACCGGTTTAAATTACCATCGCCTTCCCCGGTCCCGTCATCATCCCGTCTGCAAATTCGACACTCATCAAATAATGCAACTTGGGTAACCAATTTACACACCCGCAGAAACAAACGCCGCGATCACCACTACTAAACAATTATATTTTATGAATATGATTGCATGGTCTTGTCAGTTTATTTACCACTCGCATAGAAACGACTTTAACAAGCCCGTTATCGAGAAATTCCATGTATTAAACGCGCTGGACCGGAGTACTATATTTGTATTTCTGACTTAAATAAGTATACATATTACCTATACATTTGGCTAACAGCATGACATACATATTTATTTCTACTTATACTTCACTGACTATTTACTAGATTAATTTAATACCTTTTCGTAACATATTGTCGGTTAAATACGATCTTTCGAAAGCTGTTGTAGAGTTGTGGATTAAGATTTGTAATGTTGTATGTGTACATACAATTGAACTAATTAGCTGTCGTGTTAGCAGATAATGGTTGCCACATTACGATCATCTACTCGCACATAGTTAATAGGAAACAGTACAAGGTGTTTCTATTAACTACATTGAAGCATCGCGGACATTAGATGGGACTGAATAGTTAGTTGCACAATAATTGCAAGACCGTCCGCTACGACATGCATACAATTACCGCCGTTAAACCAAACATTATGCAATTGTAGGTACAGACAGTCATTCCATTTAATATACGACATCAAGGTCACACACATTGGTCTTGCCTACACAGTTTTTATTTTCTTACTACTAAAAGTACTAAAAGTATCAATTAGCGGCATAAGCGATTATAAGATCCGCGTATCGCGGACAGATTTGACCCTGGACAGGGCTTGTATCGAACAATTACATTTTGATCACACGTGATGATATTAATGAAGTACCTATATTTCGATCACCTGCAACCTAAGTATGGACATTCATATAAGAGTCCAGGAAACTACACGACCGCCTACCTAAATTCCGGTACGCAGATACCGTAATCTCGTTAAACCCATTGGATAAGAGAGACAAGATCAACAGGGTCCTAACGGTGCTGCAGCAAAGACATCAATCTGTATTGCATTTAGTACGCCATTCCGAGTCGGCTTCCTCCTTCACTACGTAATGATCGGCGGACCAGCTTGGGCGCCAATTAGCTCTAATACAACTATCTAAGAAGTACACGTATTATACCACTATAGCACGATCATTAACTGCGCACACTCCAAGAATTATTGACCTTAATGAAAAATAATTCGTAAGTGATGACGCTGCAGAGTCGATTATTTAATTAACAGGTACGCTTCTGTTTCACGGATGGATTTAGAATGATATGACCGTGAGACATCGTCGTCTCGGTTTCCTCTGTTCATTGAACTTATTTGATGAAAGACCGGCGAGGGTAATAGACAGATCAAACTTAGTTTATTTGACCGTGAAATTGCGATTGAAGGCCATTCGTTGGTCGTTAGAGCGTGACCGCTTCGCTTAAGCACCTACTTACAGGTACGGAATGCACTTACATCAACATGATGTGATGTCTACTCTTAAAACGAGCCTATTTACACTTAATTATGAAACGACGTAAAGAAGCCTTTATGCAACTTTAGTAGTTAGTACATTTAGTTCATTCATGAAGATATGATAAGTAGGTGTTTGGGATACAAACATGAGATAATACAGTTTATTTTGATAACTCGTAATAAGCCGATTGAGTAAGTCGCCACCTGAATCATGAGCACCAATATCGATACGAACATCTGCATTCTTAATTGCAAAACGAGGCTAACTTTCTTTTATTGTCTCTTTGCAGGTGGCACATATTAGACGTATTTGCTCTAGAAATTTGGATCACAACTAACACCTAATGCTTGTATTGAAAACATTCCTCCGTAGCCATAAATTAGGAAATTACCTATCACTCAGGTAAAGTAGGCCTCGCGCATGAATATACAATTACAAACATGTGAATTACAAGAGGCGTTATAGGCCGGTGAGTCACACGTGTTGTTTATCGATACGCTCGGCCAGATAGCCGGATAATGTATGCGTCGGGAACTGAGACCTGCATCTACCGGGTGTATTCTTCCCCCTTGTTGACGCGTTCTCGCTTCACCGATATGGTAATAGACTCTATATCATAGAGCATTATTAATTTTAAATCTGTTCGTTTTATTGGAGATGCGTACAGTGCGGCTAAGTTCTTAATGTCTCTAGACATCATTGGACTACCAAATGTTTTAAATTGTAATTGAATCCGAATGGTAGACAGTGGCAATTGAAAATTGTATGGCCATGTTTCTATTATCGGGTCACTAGCAACCTGTGAAACTCATCGCAACCCGACAAATATTTAAACACTAAGTTTGACGAGGGACATGACATTAATTAAATAGAAGAACTTTACACGTTGCTTCAGATTGTATAGTTTCACACGTGCTGAGAGCGGAAGGAATAATAGATTTATCGTCAGCATCGGTAAAGGCATCTGTGTGGGGTGAGGAGTTGAGGACCAGTCCATGCGTCGTTTTGGATATTGGAATGAGTACATAACGCCAGCCACTAATAAAACTTTTCAGAAGGTATGCTTCAGATTAGGTTCAGACTTTTGAGAAAGATTCCTCAATACGCTGTGAATTAAGATTAGACGGCGGAAAATTACAGCCAGTGCTTAATATTCTGTAAAATTTTCGCGGCAGTTGGGTGCGCCCACTAGAGCAACTGCGCAGCTGAAATTTCAAGGCTGCAGTCCGGACTCGGTCCGCAACATGTTTATCATGGTAATGCACAAATAAGAAAAGGTCGTTGCAAAAATTACAAGACGAGAATTTACTACGGTCTGTAAGGCGTTGCATCAGCGACAAATAATGAGGATTCAATGCAAGAATTCCTTGGAAAAGAAGAGTATGGGGTAGGTACATCATCTTACGTAGTATAAAAACGAACGTCTGTACAGTCTGTAATCATTCTTTATACTTAAAACGTCTATTTTAACCGACTAATAAGTAAATGCATGTGCATTGTGCAGCCAAGTGAGCGGTTAACTTAAGGTTGCACCCTAAAAGTTTTTATGTGTTCACACGCTATATTATCATATTAGTAACCCCACAATAAACATTCTGTAGGGAATTTCTATACCTCAACTTTTATCAGAATTAGATGCCTGACTTTCTAATTATTACCTACAGGTAAATGTATCTATCCTTAAAGAATACGTTCTTGATGGGCGCCATATCAGCATCCGTTTCTTTTCCCTAGTTTCCCAAATGATTTTACAAAACGAACGAGGCAGTTCTCATAGCCTTGGCCTCTTGAGGTATAATTTCGCACCTGACAATCATGTTGGTCGTGATAAGAGCTGACCAGCTGGCTGACGTACTCCCAGACCTCTCCAGGCGCCGTCCATGCAGCGGCATTCGCCGAGTGCCGCATCATGCCAGCATCACACACTAGCACCTCACAGTTAATCACTGACTCACTAAGACAGTTCACCAGGGTCCAGAGTACTTTTTGATTTCCACTTGCAACTAGCTCACGCGACTGGCCGAATAGCTCAAGCACACATCCACTAGCATTGACGGGCTATTTATATTGTTTTATCCTCAATCACGCGCAACTGGGTCGCGATCTACATCACACACATTCGTTTCAGAATTATTCTAAACACACACTTGTTTCGATTTTGAGACTCAAAATATTTTTTAGACAACCCCTTGTTTCTATTCGAAATTAGGAAGAACTTAAAGAAGATTTTTTCTAATTGGAGTCGGATCAGCTGTTTTTGAAGTCGGTTAAAAATTAGCACTATGTCGTCTATTTTATTATTTGCATATCAGAGAAAATAATGCAATCGTAATTATGACTAATTTGCATCGACGCGCGCAATCTCGGAACGAATTCATCGGCTATGCATGGAGGAGACTGATAACACGCGACCTTGGGCTAAACGTTTGATAAGGGATATTCGGCAACAGCTCCCCGCGTCGCCGACGCCGCCTCTCAGCACGCGACGCGCTTATCACCCGCTTGTTTGGTGTTGGCTTTGCATGAAATTAGTGTCGCGAGGCGTATTAATAAATAGACATGATCACGAATTAATGAACCGGGCCTGTGGTGATAAGACGCTCCACATATTATCTGTGTACCTATTCGACAATATTTGGGACATCGCCACAAGAAGTTTGTCTAAGGCAAATATTTTGTTCCCAAATGAAACTTTTTAAACACAATATCTTACAATATATTTTAATCACAGCACCGATGGCCACTTTTCTAATGTTAGTCGTAAACAAGATCCATGTTAGTTCAACACCACAGCACATGACAGCAGTCAATAAAATTGATTGGCGGGAAGCGAGATCGCGCGAGTCGCCGGCGCCGCGAGCGGGCTCGGATCGCGTACGTCGTCAACACGCGCGCGCGCTCGCCGCGAGGCAGCTAATGACCGCCGCGGCTTGTATTCGCGACCCCCACTCCGCCACCGTACGCGCTATCAAACCAGTTTACGTGAAAATTTTTAATTCCAGCGGGCGGGTGACGACCGCTCACGCTTTCCTCGTCGGGGGAGGAAAGCGCAGCGGCCGGGGGCGCGCCGGAAGTGCACCGCGGCCGGCACGCGAGCCAAGCGCACCCACCGCCTTAATTAAATGCTGCACGCTGCACGCCTACCCCTTCGCTCGCCTACCCCAGCCGAACGTAACGCTAACGCCACCACGCACCTTCCACTTTACACCATACTATCACAACAAACTTTTAATTGCTACCAATACACGCTTTATGCAAGATTCGATCACACAAAATCGCACATTTGCAATATACCTACACCGACACTTTTTTGCAACATTAAACAAACAGACGTGTATTTTATCGCCGAACGCCTAACATCCAAAAATATCCTTTTTGGGCCCCCGAAACTCACTGCTTACACAGACAACGTCATGTTTCATCTTAAACCTGCTCAACGAGTTTCTCTATTTAAAAAAGTAGCATCGAATACGGCCAATTAATTTGAGTGTTACATTTATTTAAAAATATTATCCGTTAATGTCGGATAGATATCCATTTCAAATATGAAACAGATTCAATTATTATTAGGTCTGATAGAAGTTAAACACGTTTGTTCAATAAGGGTTCAAGCCGTCGATAAACTGTCGCCTTTTACTAACAACCATATTATGCAATTTATTAGGCCGCAAACCGCAAAGTGAACGACCGCGTCTCCACGCCGCAACCGTTTTATAATGGTGCTAACAGTGGCTAGTCTAGATTCTTCAAGTCACAATGAAATAAGGCAACCGTGCAAATTGTTGATTGTATTCGAAGTGAGTAGGGACTTCTGTAAAAAAACAGCTCGTGTCGGGATATTCTCAGAATCGACCAAAATAACCTGCTGAAACTGAAGCTACATTCCAATTTTTATTAAAGTTACATTCCATGAAATCAATAACTAACACGAGTACGGCAAAAACAAATTGTTTGTGTTCTTTTTGGTAGGAATCGATATTCCATTGTTGCTGGCACGTGTAAGCAGCTACTTATGTTATGAGTAATAAAATCTACAGTTCAGACCTAGATGCTGTGAAATGACCTCATACTTATTTAGTAGATCCATGTAGACAAAAGTTAAATATAGCAATCGAGGCCACGTGTTTACGCGTCCGCGCTTGCCGGTAATGGGTAAAGTCAAACAATTTTTATAAAATGTTTGGCTTTTCAAGATTTCATGCTCAAAATTGTTCCGACTGAATATTGTGACAATAGTTGAATCAAGTGACAATGGCGACCGGGCTATTGTATCGGATTTAGCATTAAATCAAAACCAAAGCGAGTCCAACAAAGATTGTTTGATTGGCGCTAATAACAGCACACAAATTCAAATTAGGTTGCGAATAGAAACAACGGCTTTCACCCGCAGTCCATATAGCTAAATGTTAAACGTACAACGAAACCGAACCAACCGCAGAGAAAAGAGACAATCAATCATTCTAAATACCGAATAACTGTTGCGACGTCCGCGCAAACAATAGTAAAATAACTACGAGGATTGTGCTTTCGTTGGCAATCTCTTCATGTATACACGCGCCACAACGTGTTTACGCATCACTTTGTAACGCGCGCTGACGTTAAGCATCTGTGGCATTGCTTACATTGGTTTAACGTTCCGGGATCACAGTCGACAAGCTTCTGAATACGGGTCGTCTGTAATATTCAAATTGTAGAATGTCAGACAAGATCTTAATTTCACTTGTCTTATTGGATTTTATATTTTTCTAATTGCAGTTGCAAGGGGAAACTTGAAAACCGATGAAAAGCGTCAATAAGAAAATAATAAAAGCGAAATTTCGAACGCCAACCGTTTAACCGATTCTTGACTTATTAGTTATCTGTGACGAGAACGTGGCCCGCCAGACTATGACTAAGGACTGTTCTTTAACTAAGTATATGCTTGTAAAAAGTTTTTCACACAAAACGGTTATGATGAAGACAGATCATAAAAGTACGCTCATGAATAAGCAAACAAGGCTATTACACAAAGCACAGGACGCGATGTGCATCTGCGTCAGTTTTGATACAATTAATAAATTATTGCTCGACACAAAGAGAAGTTCTCATAACATCGAAACGGCGCGGTAAACACGAATAAAAGTTCTTTTGTGTGAACAAGAAACTGGATTAGATTAAAGCGACAAAGAATTGGGGTTCCCTTCAAGTGATTCAACAGTAACTTATTTATTAAGTACCCCGCCGGACCCGTTTATGATAAAGTTAATGTTGAAAGGGGTGCCACAAACCTTGACGAGTGTGTTATTTAAATATGTTTCCAAATGGCAAGGGTCTATTCAAAAACATATCACCACTTTGGAGTCAAATAAAAATGTAAGACCCTAAATACCTGCATGCACTTACATTTTAACAAATTCTGATTAGTTTCACTGGAAGTAGTGGAAGTTGACAAAGGCAATGTTTATGTTTTGTTTGTGTTTTAGTTATAATTTTTATGGTGGTGGTACCTTGAGAACGGAAATAAAATATTTTTCTTTCTTTCTTTCTTTCTTTCAATGAGTGATCGAAACGAAGTAAGCAAAAGGTGGCTGGGTGGGTCCATGAACATTGCAAAAAAGAAACACCGGGTAGCACTCTGGGAGTGCCGGCAGAAGTGAAAACTACACATACGCACACTCGCGTAAAAAGAAAAAGAAAAAAAAAAACTTTTTCTACACGAGATTCGAACTTCGGTCACTTGAGAGAACGCACTGTTATTCCACACCTTATACCACTAGGCCCAACGCATAATTAACGTACACTACAAAAATCGTACGCGACTCTAGCTTGTTTCAAATTATGAATGACAAAAATGACAAAAATAATAATTTTAAATATGACAATTTAATGATGAATGATAATAGTAAATAATTTATGAATTATACTGTAATTATGAATAATAATATAATAATTAATCATGATGTTTTGTATCTATTGCTACTTTAAATTTTGTGTTGGATATTGTTTTAGTCTTTAAGGTTAACATTTGTACACCTTTATGGTAGATCACAGAGCACACTAATTGTATTTATTGTAGATCCTATGTAATTTACCTGTGTATCACAAATAAATGACTTACTTACTTACTTACATTCGTATTTCAAAATAAGCTCTTGATCCTGATATCCTGGTACTTAAACTCTACCTCCGTCTTACGTCTAACGCAGGTTCAACATTTTATACCCATCCCAAAAAGTGTCCAACGCCGCTAAAGAAGTTTTCATTTCACTTCAAAAAACTTTATAAAAAAACTGGTTTTCATCGTGTTTAATTTTTTTTATTTTAGACAATCAAAACTTTGACCTGATGGTTTAACCAAAATTGAGATGACGACCACAAAAATCAAACATTCAGTGATTTCTTTGTGATCGGCAAGGTGAAAACAGGTAGGGATCATCGCATCGCACGTGTCATCACATCTAACTAATATTATAAATGCGAAACGATGGATGGATGGATGTTTGTTTGTTACTCAATCACGCCAGAACGGCCCAACGAATCTGAATGAAATTCGGCACATAGATAGAGAAAAGTCTGGAATAGCACATAGGCTACTTTTTATCCCGGAAAATTCCCGCGGGAAAGCGATAAACGATTTTTTTGCAGACGAGGTCGCAGGCAACAGCTAGTTGAGTATAAGTGTAAAGCTTGAACAGTCACGTCTGATTCAGTCCATGCTCCGACCCATATCCAAAACCTCCAAAGCTTGCAACTTGCATTGCATAATCGCTTACAGTGCCTATGCCTAGCATGGACCCTATTTTATAAAGCGGAAGTCTCTATCTAACATATACGGTCAGAAAGAGACTTCCGCTTGTAAATTGTAACTTGTAGCTTTATAAAATAGGGCCCTGAACGCAAAACAACTGACGAGATAAACAACGGGCTGGTGGAAACTGTCCAAGCCGTGGGCAGGATTGATATGATTTAAATCGTGATTTTAATCAATTGATTTTTTAATTACTACAACCAAATCGGCCAAAAATAGTCTAGGAACTCACCCCGACATAGACTACGGCGCGCACACGCACACGTGTGCAATGCCATGCGAGAGATTACTGACGCAGTTCCGGATTCCCCTAAACTAAACAAACGCGATGCAGTTCGCTTTTCGCCCGGTTATTCATAATTAACTAGTTTGTTTTGATCAAATTATGTTGTTTTCGTTTTAATATAAATACATTTAACTGAACTGACTATTAGATTAATAAAAAGGACACGTAAAAAATCCAAAAAGTCGGATTTTAATCAAATTAATCCGATTTAAATCAAATTGATCTGATTATAATGATCTTTTAAAAAGATCTGTTTTTTTTTACCAATCCTGTAGGTTTATTGTCTAACTCGCTAGTGATCGCCATCGTGTTCATTTTGACAGTTCATGTATGGGCTGACAATTGGCATCGGAATCAGATGTCACATTCATACAAGAACTGTCAATATGAACACGATGGCGATCACTAGCGAGTTAGACAATAAGCCTACTGGCCGTGGGGTTCCAGTTTATTAACTATCCGCGCAGAAAAGGCCGCAGAAACTCTCCAACACAACCATACATTTAATGGAAGATCGAAATGAGATGAGTATATCTTCTTGCCATGTCAGAATATATACAGATTACGTCCATATCCGGGATAGGGATAGATAAAATATCCCTTACGGGGTAGACAGAGTCTAAGGTATCAAAACCTAAATTTTTTTCGAACACTGGAGTCCTGATTCTGCTCTCATAGGTACCTTCCCTAATACGTGCAGCATTAAAGGGAACGTAAATCGCAGCTATCACGTGGATTTTGTAATTCGTATATTGAGTCTGCCATATTCCGACCCGAAGGAATGGGCGAAAATCTTAGGAGTTACGATAGGCGATGCAACTAGCAACCCATCATTATTTTGATTCCCCTTTCCACCTATACCGCCCACAATCATGCTAAACCGTGGCCTTTAGGTCTTGTTACCTTAGGCTCTGATTACCCTGTAAGGAATTAAGAAGTGATTTATGTATCCCATTTCACTCCTTAGCCATGTGTACAAGTAGTTTTCAACAACCACCGCCTCGAACGCAGGTTTGATGGTTTCCAACCTCCTGGTCAAACTGGATTACGCGAAGGCTTTGCGTACCATAGGCCTCATTCACACACTCCACCAGATTATACAGAAGAGAATACCGAGGTATACTATACAATCCGCCAATAATGGCCACAGCAATGGTCTTAAGGACTTAAGTCTCGCGTTAATGGACTACTAAAAAAATACTAAAAAGCCTATGATTTATGGGTATGTATGTATGTAAGTGTAACTCTTTATTGCACATAAAACCCATGAAAAAGATGAATGCAGAAAAACACAAATGCACAAAGGCGAAATTATCCCTAAAAGAAAAGGGATTTCTTCCAGTTAACCTTTGATTGTATCGTCACCTGAGCTGTATTGTCATTGCCAGTGATTACTTATAGCTCTGAGTCTGAGACATGGTCCTTGACTGCTGGTCTTTTATAGAGGTTTAGAATCACACAAGGAGCTATGAAAAGAACTATACTCGGAATCTTTTTGCGTTATATGTATTTCGGAATAAGGAAATTCACCGAAGATAACGACAAGCTCGAAAAATGTATAAGCTAAGTGGGTAGGCCACATCGCTATTAGAATAGAAAGGTACTCTAGCGGCGACCACAAACTGGAAGACGCAGCATTGGCAGGCCTCCCACTAGGTGGCCCGACGACAAAGCGAGTTGCGACGTTGCAAGCTATAGAACGACCGCCTAACCGAGTCTTCGCCCGCGCGGGTACAGGGGCGCAGAGTAGGACGACAAAGGGAACCAAGAGCGGTGCGGACGGGTAGTACGCCCGCAACTCTCTCGGCCCCCTTTGTCGCCTACCCCGCGCCCCTGTGCTGCGCGGGCGAGGACTCAGTCAAGCGGTCGCTCTATAAAGATATTCATTTATTTACACCCTTAATAACTTGTAACTATGAACTAACAATCTAATGAAATTCAATTTCTACCAACTTACAATGGTCTGATTGACTTGAGACTTGGTATGTGTAAAGCTCTGATGACAAAATAATAATCAAGTATTAAAAATGCAAATTTGTCACCAATACTTATACGGTAAACTTAGATCAGATGGAAATTGTGGACAATGTAAACAAACCATTTAGCCAACATTCTCCAGGAATTAACACAAGCTCATTAAACAGTGCTCAATGCATGATGTTTATTCGTCCATTATCTTAAGCCACATTCATTATACAATGAAAATATTACCCAAAATTCTGCACATCTTATCAAAGGATCAAAAAAAGGATAAAAAAAGGAGCAAACATATCAATCGATACTACCTACTATCTATGATTCCACCAATATTGGGATTGTTTTATAGTCTTCTATACTAATATTATAAAGAGGAAAGATTTGCTAGTTTGTTAGTTTGAATTGAATAGGCTCCGAAACTACTGGACCGATTTTAAAAATTCTTTCACCATTAAAATCCAAATTTTCCCTGATGAACATAGGCTACATTTTTTAATTCTGCGCGGACGAAGTCGCGGGCAACATCTAGTATGGAATATTAGTGGTGAAAAGGCAAGAAACTAAAAAGGTTTGAACAAGTTTGAATAGAAAATTACAAGCATTGCATTTTGTAACATTATTTCAGTTGTAAAATTTATAGTTATTTAAAATTAGTTGAAAAGCATCACAACATACATTAATTATTTGATGTTCTGGTTGTGAAACCCTAAGAGAACACTCTCAAAAAAGTTAACCTTTCCCTGTTCAAGTCTGCATTTTCTGATTAAATATCAAAATCAGCAAAGCTGATTAAAAAAAGCTGATTCCTAACTCTTAATTAAGTCGTTTTCCAATAAATGTCGTGTTTAGGGTTTAAATAAAACAAAAACTAATTGATTCCTTTGTGTAACAACCTTTTTACCTTTATTCCATTGCAATAAAGGTAAAAATTGTTACACATAACGGGATCCCTTATACATCCCTTTTAAAAATAAAATGAAAAACGTTGTCTGCATATTATACATATAAACCTTCCTCTCGAATCACACTATCTATTAAAAAAACAGCATCAAAATCCGTTGCGTAGTTTTAGAGATCTAAGCATATATAGTAATAGGGACAGACAGACAGCGACAAAATGTCAAAAAGTAACTAAACTTACCTTGGTCCGCGGCCGCCCCCGACCTTTCTTCACTTCAGTCTCTTGAACAGGCTCGTCACTTTTAGTCTTTTTCACAGCGTTAGTCTTTGAAGCACTCGGCTTGTCCTTTGTAGATTTGATGTCCTTAACGGTATCACCAAGTCTCTTATCATCATCACTACCACTTTTAACAGTTGAATTCTTAGTATTTTTAGTCCCTTTTTGAGGAGAGCATTTCGGCAAAGATTTGGACACGATTTTCAAAGGCAAGTCATCATCGCTTGAAGAATCAGATGAACATTTGCTACAGGATTCAGAGCTGGAACTACTATCTGATAATTTTGATGGTTTCTTTTTGACTTTTGATTTCTGGGTTTCTGTGACCTCGGAGGGTTTCGTTTTGACAGATGGTTTAGCGCTCCTTTTAGGCGAAACCTTCCTTGGAGGAATAGCAGCAATTTTGAGCCTCAAACCGGTGTCGCAAGAAGTGACGGAGAAATGTGGTTTGGCAGCAGACGTCGGCTTAGCACCAGAGCATTCCCAGTCACTCCCGGATGACTCACTTGAACTGCTATTCTGTAATGATTAAAAAACAAAGGGTTTCAACATCAACATTAAACTATTTATTACAAAGCAAAAACATCCATAATACAGTGTTCTAACAAATGTAGCAATTTGTAATTGTCTAATAAGAAGGATCTAATTTATCCAGCAATTGATCAAAACATGTCAAATCTTTTTAGCAACTTTCCCGCATACTATACTCTATTTTATTTTAGCTAGATACTAAATTGACAATTGCAAATGTCAAATTTTGAAATAATTATACCAGCTTTTATTGTTTAGTGGTGTACTCTAAACCACCGACAATGTTTGTGGTCACAAGAGGTTTGGTCATGTTATATTTTAAGAAAAAATACGATTGTATCATAATCAAGCAAATTTAAAGGTATTATTAGTTTATTACACTAGCTTATACATACAAAAATCTATACTAAATTTAATTTAATTATAATAATAATAATCATTTATTGCAGATAAAAAATCCATAGTTTGTTAGTTACAATGTCTTATTATTATGTTAAGTCGTTAATTTATCATTAACTTTCGATAGTGGTGGCACATCACTATTTTTGAATTGCAAAAAACAGGCAACACAGGTAATGTCATTTTAGTATCTAGCTAAAATAAATAGAGTATAAGGTGACGTATGTAATTCATACTTAGATACTAAGTATTATAAATGGGATTCCAAGACTAAAGCAAGGATACTCAAAACTATTTTTTATACACAGAGGCCACAACATGTTCGAGTCATGCAACAGCAAACCGCAAAAAATATATATTTAGGTGTAAATAAATATGTAAATACAGTACAATAAATTTGTAGCTCCAAGTGGGCCAATCACCTGGCCTGGTGGTTGAGTATTGCTGGACTGTAAAATATTATTCCTACTGCGAATAGTTGTCTTTTGGTGTCAATACCTTATTAGAATTTAAATTTTAAACTACATATCAACAAACATACCTGTGAATCTGTATTGGAATCTGACTCTCCACTTGAATCATGGGTTTTCGGCACCTCAGTACCCATTTCTGGAAATAATAATGAAATTAATTAATTATCTTTTAAATGGCTTGTTATATTATTTAGTTACAAGTTTTATATACCTAATTGATGTATTTTATAAAGGAAAAAAGATGATTGTAAATGTCTTGAATAAATGTTTCCCAAGTTACTCTTTTGCAGGTAACTACAGTAAATAAGTAACAATAACAGTCAAGATAAGGATTTGTACTGACAACAAATCCTTGTACTTGACGCAGCCTTGAATTGAGCTTTAGTGTGATAACAGAACTTGAGCACAACCTTATGCAGCATTAACACCAAGTATCTACCTAACTTACAAATCACTTAATTTATGCACTAAAGCTAGACTTGTTGAAATTGGTGATGATAGATTCTACCATTTTGCTACCATTACACACTCAAAGTAGTCAAAAGTCCAATAATTTAGGTAGTATTGGTCTAAATTCGAATAAGTACGCAGATAATTGATGTACGAGGTACTTACTTCAAGGTTGGTCAAGATGTTTCCAAGTCCAACTGCATAAATTCCCGCATTATATCACTGGACACACGAAAACAACATTTCCCTGCAAAATAATACAAAGTAGTCTTCAAAATATGTAGAATAATGCCGTCACTTTGAGGAAATATCCTGTTTTCACACCATGATTTTTGTGATGGTACGAAATTAGTCGAAATGACAGATCTGACGAGCAGCACTGAGGACCAGTTTTCTATCGCGACGTAACATAGTATCATTACTGAATCATGCAAGCTAAGCTACCGCTACTAATTGAGCAGAATGTTACTGTGAAATTATATCCTTTTTTATAACATCAAGATAATAATTAGGAATAACGGTCTTTTAGGGACATTGGCGCCAAATAACTGCATACGTTTACATAAATAACTGGAATAACATTGAAGAAAGCTGATTATATTAAACAAAAACAATTAATTGCTTATAAATAGGACATTACTACTTACTAGCCACAAATTAATCCTCTCTTATGCAAAGATAAACGCAGTTGCTTCACTTGAGAGCACAACACTTGGCCTCCATGTTTACAATTCATTCAAATAAAATAAAATATATAGGAAAGATGCCTAGATACGTAAGAGAAAGCTAGAGAATTCGATAGCTTCCTCTTTTTTGCTCACACATTTTGTTTGCGAGTGAAAGAGATGCTTATATCAAATTTATCTGTACATGAATTGCGCAAAATGGCGTCACTCATGAAATGCATGGAAACATTTAACAAGCTTGAACGATTTTGTGGTTTTGTTAGCTTTTAAAATCAATTGCAGCTCTATTTAATAATTTAGGTAAGTATAATGCATTTATTTGTTCATATTTCTTTCCGCATTTAGCCAATGCAGCGGATTTTTTTGGGTGTGTGTGTGTAGTAGTGTAGCAGGATGGTGATGTAGGATAGGATAGAGGCAGAGGCAGAGGCTATGGATCTTAGAGGATACATTCTAAGCTATGGATGTAGGTATGAGTGATGCGCTCGGGTGGTGCGTGATGAACTGATGAATGCAAATAATGCAATGCATATGCACACTAACATAAGTTAAAATAAGTTTTAACATATAACCACTACGGTCTGCAAAAGAGTAAGAATATAATTTATATAATAGTGACATATAAAATATAAATCCAGCAAATGTACGCCAACAATGTTTTACGCCACAATGCTAGCAATCAAATTGTCGTTATTGATTAAAAATATTTAAATAAATGTTACAGAAGTAGTTGAATTATAATTTGACTTACGATAATATAATTTAAATTAAGACTAGTTATTAACAGATTAAGAAACGTTTAAATATTAATCTTAAATAGCTTCATCTGTTCATTAAAGCGGGCGATTCATTGTATGTATGATGCAGAGCCAATAATCAGAGTATTATCACAGGTCACTATTTTTAAGAGCTACGCGTAACGGAACGTAAAACCCGTCTGGCAACACTGTTGACAACTTCAATTCCATTCATATATCTTTTGTACTATATCTATTGTACTATATCTTTCTAATCTGTGTACTTCACCCCTTGTTTGACGATTTTGAGTCGTGTTGTCGTGACGATTTTGATTTTTTTTAATTATTATGCGCAAGTAACAACTCCATTCAAACCAAATTGCAATATATCAAGAGCAATATGAGTTAATATCACAATGTTTTTGAGTATCTTACATTATAATGAAGCTAAAAGAAGGGCCGCTCAGTTATTTTTTTCCACGACGATAAGTTTAGCTGACTTATAATTATTTTAATTGCAATGATATTTATTTGTAAAAATGGACGAAGAAGAAGTATGGGATGACCTATGCAATATACCTGCGGACCCGCCAATAATGCGTGAAATATGTGAGAACTGCAAGTAAGTTCATCTTAACGTAACTTTGTGTAGGATCTTTCTTTCGCAATGTAAGCAAAGTTTGATAGCAATTGAATACTTTTATGAAAACTTCATATATACTCTGTGTCACAAAATTTGGCCCAGTCTCCATACAAAATTACCGATATTTGCAGACGTCATGTGAGAGCCAAATTTTTGGCCGCTGACTGTATGTCAGAAATAAAACAAAAAATTAACCTGAAATAAGAAATAATTTTATTCTTCTAACCGCTGTCAGTTTCAATGTGCATTGGGCTAATGGTAATGCAACCTTTAATAATAATACTGATTTAATAATAATAATAATAAAAGATATTTATTCAACAGTTTGCAATTACATTTAGATACATTAAATGATTGTGATGCATTAAATGTTATCTCTGCTTTAGGAGACCACAAGTGGTGTGTTGGTGTGTGGCCCTGCCTTCCGAGAGGCTGCATCCCAGGAGTAACATAATACTGTTACAACATCCCGCTGAGGAGAAACGATGCCTCAGGACCGCCCCCATGTTACAACTAGGCCTAGCGGAAAACAAGTGCCTTATCTTCAAAGGAAAGAAATTCCCCCAGCCCAGGCATGAGGATTTAGAAAGAATTCTTAGTCAGCCTAACACAATACTACTCTATCCAAGCAAAACAGCCATTGACATTAATGATTTAGTTAATGACAATGACTCCTATAATCTTGTCCTATTGGATGGTACTTGGCCACAAGCCAAAGCCATTTATGCATCCAGTCCTATTCTACATAATATGAGACAAGTGAAACTGATAACTAGCACTGTAAGTAGCTATATTATAAGAACCCAACCAACTGAGGGTTGTTTAAGCACATTGGAAACTGCAGCCGAAGCCTTATCTCAGCTAGAAAAGGACTTGAAGTACAAAGATTTAATCCAACCACTGCACATGCTATGTCAATATCAGTTGGAAAATGGAGCTGTTACTCATCAGTCAAAGGAATTTCTGCTAAAAACTAGAACATATCCTAAATTGATAGGCAAACGCTTATCAAAACTTTTGAGATCTACTAATGACACAGGGTCTTAAATAGATTAATGAATATTATGTAAGTGTTTAACAAATAAACCTAGTTATTAAGTTAATCAGTTGCATTTTATTTGCTGTAATGGCTCAACACTACCAATTCTATCACTATACTTAGCTATTTGTAATTAGGTACCTAGTGCCAAGTGCATTGTATATTTTATACATGTAGTACATATCATCAGAATCATCACTGCACGGAGCAGCACGGAGGCGCGCCGTCTTTTTCTATACTGTTATTACTGTACGTTCTAGAACGAAATGGGTAGTCTATCTCGCGTGCTCTCGTGCTAGCCGTGCTGGTTGTCAGACTTGAGATATTGTCACTCGCGCTCCGAGGGTTCTGTACAAATTCGGCAAGTGAATATAAAATCCCGTGTTTAACGGTTGCTAGGTACCCATAGCCATAGTACAAGTTTTGCTTAGTTTGGGACTGGGTCAATTGGTGTAATTTGTCCCATGATATTTATTTATTTACTATTTATTACTTAGCTTTTTAGTCCCGTAGTCAATATAGGACCTTTGTAGTAGAGTTTTGCCGTCAATAAACAACGTTGTTTATAGTCATGTCATGCTTAGTTGGAATGAAAATATCCGAATCGTTTTAATATTAGCTTGAATAGGTTTGTAGAATAATTTTTTCGCCATAGCAACCCCTAATGCGATCTGTCAACTGTCAATCTTTAACATCGCTGTCACTGTCAAGTGGCGATCTTTCTCTCTTTTCGGTTTTCTGTACTGTCAGATCGGAAACATGGCCGAGGTTAGCTAATAAATATGAGATTATAATCCCTTTTTACTAAAATAATCGTGTTTCAGAATACGTTACTTAGTGCAGTGTAGCATAAGCTATTGTTAAATTGTCAGTTTCAGTGGTTATTTCAGTGACCAAGAATGTTTACGTTTTGCAGGTCGATGAAACTCTTAAGAAGAAGCGTACCTTCAGGAAGTTCACCTTCCGAGGTGTCGATCTGGATCAGCTTCTCGACATGCCCAAGTAAGTTACTGATATTGAAGTCCAGAACAGAACTATCCATTGATTTCATTTTAGAGAGCTCGTTTAAAACAATAACTCCTAGGGACCAGTATGTCATATAGTATCATAAAATTATAATTCTATACTTACCATGAATTCCGGTCACTGTTGACACATGACAAACTTGGATCTCCGTTATCAACCTTACTTCAGTAAAATACCATTTTGTTTGTATTCCTAACCTCAAAATATGTTTTGGTTAGTGAGCAACTCATGGAGCTGATGCATGCGCGCGCCCGCCGGCGGTTCGCCCGCGGCCTGAAGCGCAAGCCGATGGCTCTGGTGAAGAAACTTCGCCGCGCGAAGAAAGAAGCGCCGCCCAATGAGAAGCCCGAGATCGTCAAGACTCATCTTCGCAACATGATCATTGTCCCAGAAATGGTTGGCTCCATTGTTGGCATTTACAACGGGAAGACTTTCAATCAGGTTTGTTCTTTCATTGTAACAGGTTAGTTGTCATGGTTAGACCCCATTATGTTGTTGCACGGAAATTGTTTTTCAGTAGAGTGCGAAGGTATCTAAGTAAATGTTGATACTGTATGTCACTGATAATTTCAAATAGTTGAACCCTGAAGAACTAAACTAAACAGATACCTGAAATAATGTTTAGAGTGTAGTATATTGGGAACTTGTGGCTAAAGGATTTAACTTTGATTATGGTTCAACCTGGATAGAAGTTGTGTTGATGATCTATTTAAGATCATAGCCTGTGTTGATATTGTTACGAAAATACAGTAGGTAGTTTCATGTTGAAAATACAGTGATTAAGTTTAAATGGATTAAGAAAATGATTAATTTGGGATACAAAAATTAATGTAGCATATTAGTCAAAGCCTATTTCAAATATTAATTTCTGGAAATGTTAACTGCCTCTGCTAACTTGGCAATCGTTTGTCCTTATCTGTCACTTTGACATTTACCTTTCACAGATTTGAAACAATTTGCTAAGTTAGCAGAAGCCTATAGAGCATTTATAAATAAGGGGCTAGGTATTTTTGTTGCTGACCCTTCTGCAACTCTGATCAAGTCTCTTTCTAATCCTTTCTGTAGACAAAAAGGACAATGACAGTAAAGTTCTGTTATTATATTTTTTAGATAAAAATGCATTGTTTATTTGACAATCATTTCTTTGTTTTAATTGTATTGTAATGATGACATAACACTTACTAAAGCATGTTTTCTTTCATTCTAGGTTGAAATCAAGCCCGAGATGATTGGCCACTACCTCGGGGAATTCTCGGTTACGTACAAGCCTGTCAAGCACGGTAGGCCCGGTATTGGTGCCACCCACAGCTCCAGATTTATCCCGCTCAAGTAGAGTGGTTTCCCTCTAGGTTAAGTGGAAAAAATGTGCATCAGATTACAATAAAGTATCTTTTGTACCAATTGACTTGTTTTATTTGTGGATTACCTATTGATGAGGCAGTACTGAAACCTGGAGTTTTGGGATTTTTGTTGTTCACTGTATGACCCGATCATGGAGAGAGAATTAATTGGCGTAAAGCTGTGTTGTATGAGTTGTTGAAAATACTATAATAGGATAAACTAGTTTTCATTTGCAATGCACTTGCATTTTTCATTTCATTTTTCTTTTTTTATGGCAAGCAGTATAGTACTTTTGTTGCATGAACTTTCTGTAAGAATAGACAGGAATTAAAATCCAAAATACATGCCCTTGCAAAAAATCGAGCACCTACGGTTTTTCAGATTTTTAGGCATTAAAGCTTAGAAAGTAAGCTTTTATGCACATAAAATACAAAAAACATGGGTGCCCTTTTTTTGCAAGGGGGTGTACCAATATTTCTATGAAAATAGGAAACTGGAACGGGTGAAAAAGGAACTAATAAATATTTTCATACAAAATTGTTGCCATATTCAAACAATATATGTCAAAAGTTTATTCTTTGCATAGAAAGTGGCGCCCTTTATTTTTTACCCAAGTATATTTATTTTTTTGCATCAGCGGCTAATCTAGTTGTGTTGGCTAAATAATATTCCAATATCCATTAGCACAAAAAAGTGCAAATAATTAGAGGTAAAAATTCCGAAAATGATGTGTTTCATGTGTTAGGGTGCGACCAAACCGCCGCGTATACGCAGTGACGTGTCGTATGCGTCACGTTTTCTCACCGTTTCTTCATACATTTTGTTGCGATTCCGTAACGTCACGGTTTTTTAAGCGGCGGTGTGGTCGCACCTTTATATATTTTAAAGTTCATGAAAAAGTACTATAATTTCATTGCAAAAAAATGGTGTTTTTTTACACCTTACTCCTTGGTTGAATCACATCCGTCACGTCAGTTTTTTATTTTTCGTGCTATTTTCATAACGACATTAGATGGCAACATTAAAAAAAACTGCAGAATCCGTTGTATGTTGACTGACTACATTTTGCGATTATCAATTTTATTTCGAGCATTTGCTTCAAATTTTTCGTGTTGGTTTGCATTAGAAGAATGTTCCATTATTAGTTGTAGAAATATTTGCCAGTTTCAGCCATTTGTCTCGTAGCGTTCGCCATGTGGGAGTTTGAGGAGGCGCTGGAAGAAGCTCGGGTATTCGGGCCCGAGCTCCTTCACGTCGCTCGCCGTGAGATTTGTACGTTGCTAATTATTCATTTATTTATCTAAAATAAGTTCTGTAGTACTAGCTATCTTCACGAGTTTTGACCTTGCCATTTAACCCACCAGCTGATCGCTTTCAGATGCTATCAATTCGAATCTAGACATCACACCTTACGGTTTACGAAGTGTACCCACTCACACCGAAGATGGCATTCCTATCAGGAAGCTCTACGTCGCAAACCTGCCTCCAAAGGTAATCGTAATTATCATACAATACACTTATTCCACACTGTTTACCTTTTGCCTATCTTGAGTTGTCAAGATAATAAACAATAACATTGCTGCTAATGATACACTGTTTGGAAGCTCTGTAACACTATATGTTTTAAAGTTGTCTCTAATATTGTGTACCATTACAGTCCAAACCTCTTATTACTTCATTTATCATGTACAATTTCTTCATTTATGTAGAAAGCATATTAAATTGACATGCCTACCATTTTACTATACTATGTTAAAGTAACTTTTCTCTCTTGTTTGCCCTGCTCTAAAACGTGCATGGGTTATAAATTATAACTTATAAGCATGCTACATGCACATGTAGCACTTGATCATGATGTGATACTGTTGAATATGACATTAACAAGGATATTTTGTAGACAACACGCACAGAGTTGTTCGGAGTGTTTGCTCAGTACGGATTTATCAAGAGCTGCTGGCTGCGGATGGGGGACAGAGGCCTTACCAAGAACACCACACCCACTTATGCTTTTGTAACATTCAGTGATCCAGCTGATGCTCACAAGTGAGTTTAACATTTTCTTTCTTAAATTAATTTAGATATCTTTTCTGAATAACGAGTTAAGGGTTATAAAGGAATTATCCAATAGAGTGGTAATATGTGGTTACCCAATTGTGCAATGCTTATTACCAGTGCCGGATTAGCCACGTAGCAAGAGTAGCAAATGTTACGGGCCCCGCGAATTTGGGGGCCCCGTGCTCCAACGCCTGTTTGACCGTAATAAAAAAATATTAATTTAGATAGGAGTGTAAAATATCTTGCATGCCTTAAACTCGAAGCCAAAGGGCCCCTTGACAGAATTTGCTACAGGCCCCGCGCTGGCTTAATCCGGCACTGCTTATTACCTAGTAGTAATTTGTCAGTTATAACCTTTGATAAACAATAACTGTAGATACACAGTGCCATACAAAATCCCCTTCAAAAAATGTCCGAACTATTTATTTGTTTGCGTAACAAATAAAATCATCACCTACACAAAGTAATTAAGAGAATAAGTGACGAAATTTGATCCTAGTCTTTACTTAATTACAGTTGAATTTCGGTACTCCACAGTTAAAAATATATTTACGTGTGCGTAGAGAAAAGTAATCCCACCACACAGACGAATTGAAAGAATACGTGACGAAATTTGAACCTAGTCTTTACTGCATTACAGTCGAATTTCGGTAACGGCAAAACGCCAAAACGCTTGACACATTGACAGCTAAACTTGACAATTTCACACACGTTTGGTTTAAAATCGGATATGAATGTAAGCCTTATCAGAAACGACAGAGGGATTAATTCCACTTGTTACATTGAAAGCGACGCTTTGACGAGTTTGAAGTTGCTTTGACGGACGAAATTATGTTGTTGAACAAAGAATGCATTCGGACTTTCGGAGAGGACTTTATTTTTTTTAAGTTTTTGAAAATTTATGCAATAAAAAACAGGGTGAAATTAATGTTAGCGCTAATACTTTACAGGATGAATGGGGAAGTCATTTAGATAATCTTGTAAAGAAAATGTTTATCGTTTTCGAGCTACGTATCTATATCCTACTAATATTATAAATGCGAAAGTTTATGAGGATGGATGGATGTGACGATGTGAGTGTGTATGTTTGTTCCTTCTTCGCGCTGAAACGACTGGACGGATTTTGATAAAATTTGGAACGGAGATAGCTGGTAAGTACCCTAGATTAACACATAGTTTACTTTGTATCCCGGAAAGTTGCATAATTCCCGAGGGATAGCGGTAAACATGACAAATGTCGTAGCTGCCTAAAGTGGCAACGTATATAATTATTGCAGAATAATAATATATCAAAACCGTTCTCAGAGACGTCAGTTAATATTATGATTATTAGAACTTAATCGACGTCTCTGAGTATGAAAGTTAACTTTAATTACCTACCCAGTCGGTTGTATTGACTGACAGTGGAAATTTAAAATTGTTTTTCCATGTTTAAGTTGGATCAAGTTAAAGTTTCAATTAATCATCCCTGCAGCACTCAGAGTTCTTATTATGTTAATTGGCGTTTCTGAGTGTGAAAATTAAGTTTTAAAACTGGCCGCCATTTTGAAATTCTTAGTTTTTGGACCGATTGCTATCAAAATCGATATCTGAGGGTCCGAGTGGTCACCAAACATGAAACCGTTATCAAAAATGGAAAAAGTGGCCGCCATTTATAAATCTTTACTTTTTGGATTGATTGTCTTAAAAATAGATATCTGAGGGTCCGAGTGGTTCTCAAACAGTCAAACTATCGCACACGTTTCCCAGTAACACATACACAAGATAAATTTTATTCAAATGTTATTAGAATTATAAAATTGACAGAATTTTTTACAAAACTTATTAAATAAATAAAAATAAATAAATAATAAATATCTTGGGACAATTGACACCAATTGACCTAGTCTCAAACTAAGCAAAGCTTGTGATATGGGCACTAGACAACGGATAAACATACTTATATAGATAAATACATACTTAAATACATATTAAACATCCAAGACTCGAGAACAAACATTCGTATTTTTCATACAAATATCTGCCCCGACCGGGGATCGAAACCAGGACCTCAAGCTTCATAGTCAGGTTCTCTAACCACTAGGCCATCCGGTCGTCAAATTATTTTTGACATTGTATTTTATTTTATTGTTTTAGTGTTTATAATATATTATGCTCTTATTATTATTAATTTTTGACGATCTCAACAGAAATACTTATATTTGTGACATGCATGTTTTAATTTGATGTAATTTTTGTTGATGAATAAATAAGTCTAAAACTAAATCACACATACATGACTTACGTATACACATCCAGGAAATCAAAGCTTCACACAAAAACACATAAGATTCTAGAAATAAAAAATAGGGTGATGGCAACTCCACTACACTTTTGTTCTATGTTCTGTTGTTTATCTGTTTCGTTTTACTGATAAGCTTTCCTGTGCGTGTGACAAAGACAAGGCATTATGTCAATGTTGTCGAATTCTGGCAAAAATTAGCAATTTAGAAATGGCTTCAAAATTAATTTAAATCATTATTTCTCTCCGATTCTCAGAATTTAATAGAAAAAACAACAGATATTCACTGAAAGTATGATATTCCATCAGATTTGTTCCGTTTTTGCGAGGGATTTTTGCACTATTTGAAGACACACGTGGGCATTGTTACGCTGGCATTGACAACAACGTACTGAGAAAAAATTAAGCCAATTTTATTAAATTGGCTTACTTTTGGTTCGGAAATTTTCGGGAGCGCGACTGTGTATCTACAGTTATAACATGTGTCACAAAAGGCAGTAACATTATTCCACAAATTCATCAGGTCAGTGGTCAGTTGGTCTGTACATCCCAGCAAAATCTCTTTATTATAAGTTGGAAAAAGAAATATAATGAAACTTAGGAGTAGAAGAGAACATAGAAGTGTAATACATGTAAACATTTTGATACAACATTAAAAAATAAGATCTCTATAAAAGTTTGCAAGGCCAAATTTCCTGGTGATTGTTTTTACATAACAATACAATGCTATGTTCTAGAGCCCTTCTAGCACCTGAGAACGAGAAGGCTTTGCGAGGGTTTAAGCTGAAGACGTTCCCGGCAGACAGCTGGCACCAGCCGGCCGAGGATGCGGACGGCCACGTGCACTGGAAGCCTCGGGCGCCGCGCCTCAACAGCGCCATGCTGTCGGTGGGCCCGGACCAGGCACCAGGTACCTTACCTTAAGAACTAGGGGTCCCTACGGATACACTTCGACCCATTTGTGGATCTTTTGTGTAAATACCCCTCCTTCACACTATTCCATTGCTTTTACCACCTCATTCTTCCACCAGGTACCTACATAATCTACATTATTTTATTGAATCAGGCATTACTTTGCAGAGGTTTTCTTTGAACAATCATTTACCAAGCTACTCCAAGGTTCATTGAACCCATGTTATACCATTTTTAAGATTCCATAGTTATAACTATAAGAACAAAAATGGAACCATGCTGACACTGTACCTTAATCATGATACCAAAATGGTATGATTGAATTAAAAAAATGTTTTTGAGTACCCCCCTTATAATGGATGTATTTTTTACGTGATAACGTCTTATAAATCGATGAAGGCTGGCCGTACTCCTGAAGAAGCATGACTCATACTAACGTTAGTAACGTCAGTGTGTCGCAAATAGCGACATCTGTTGCTTGTTGTCGCAACCACTTTGCGTACCTCACTTTGAAGGTCGATAGATTGATTTGATAGATACTAAGCGCCAATAGATGGTGTAACTTAGCCTACCCCCAAAAGCGACCATTTATCGTTATTTTTCGTCAAATCTGATGTGGGGGTGTTGATGGAAAGGTTTTTCTAAAATAAGAGTAAATTGCCAATCACATCTTGGATCCTCAATTAAATGATGAATTACTTTTCTTTAAATCAGTTTGTCAATTGCTGTGTATATATTTTTTACAGACCAGACTACTTCAGAATCTACCCCCGGACAAAGTGAAGCGACTAGCTCCTTAACTGATAATACAGCAGTAAGTATCCTCACAACAATAGAGAATAAATTCGCTCCAGGCCGTCTGTATATACGCTTTTATATTTTAAACTACGCAATGATTGTAATGCGGATTTCATTAATAAATAAAGATATACCCCCTTATTCATAAACGCTCTATAAGCTTCTGCTAACTTAGCAATCGTTTGTCCTTATCTGTCACTTTGACATTTACCTTTCACAGATAAGGACAAACGATTGCTAAGTTAGCAGAAGCCTATAGAGCGTTTATGAATAAGGGGGATAGTAAAGTAATCTGTTATTCAAGACAAAGGTTTATAATAATCTATAGTTTAATAACCTCCGCAAAGCCTAATAGTAATAATAATAATAATAAAAGCCTTTATTCGCTGACCTTCTTAACTTTTTACATGCTATTCTTATAATATAAAATAGTAGTATTCTTAAATCTAGTTTTAAATTTACATGAATAAAAAAACAAAAAAAAATACTAAATTTATTAGCAACCACTTTTGTCAGGTTGTCTGTCGACAAAGGCCTAATAATATAAAGCATATAATAATTATGCTACCTATGTCTTCAAAGTTTTATAAAGTAGAACATTGACTCTTAGGGCTTGGTAACAATTCAGGTATGTGTATTATGCAATTGTTTTAGGCGTCCGAAGAAGATGATGGAAAGGAGAAGACATACACAATCCTCGATGTACTGAACAGGGATTGTCTGGCCCACATATTGAGCTACGTGCCAATCATAGACCTGATCAGGTCGGAGCGCGTCAGCCGGGGCTGGCAGACCATGATCCAAGAACATCTCGACAGTAAGTTTGAAAACAATATTATTCATAATTACAAAAACGGATAACTCACTTATAAAAGCCGAGTAATGCTCAACATGTTTCGGACTAATCCGTAGTCCTCATGAAGCGCTCGCCCCGGCGGCAGCGAAACGAACACTGCGCGCCAGCACTTTGCTCGCGCGGCTACTCGGCGCTGCTGATAGCGGCGCACCTTCGTTTTCATCGTCATTTTTATTATTGTAATTATGATCGAGTCCCACGGTAGTTTCGTGTTGAAATATTATTATTATTACAGGTAAATGTTCACTTTAAACATCAACTAATGTAATGGAAATGAAATGATGAAACGAGATATAGTATTTTATCGCTTTAATACGAAAATAAAAGTCCATCACCATTAATCATTCCATTGGACACATTAATACATTAAAAACGAAGTGCACTACAGACGGACATTTGAAACTTTCATTTATTTTCTGTGAAATAATCGCAAAAATCACCAAAAATGCGACGTTGCGAGCTCAGCACGGATGCACCCTCTTAACGTTATGTCGTGACGCGTGGCAGGCATCCGCAAGTTCTCGACGTCGTGGTGGCAGCACGGCACGGTGACGCTGACGACGGCGGTGCTGCGGCGCGTGCTGCAGCGGCTGGGCGGCGCGCTGACGCGGCTGCACATCGACCACCACTGGTCGGCGCTCAACGACCGCACCGCGCACACCGTCGGCAAGTTCTGCCCCAACCTCGAGGAGCTCAAGGTGCGAACCTTTGTTTACTACCTGTTGCCCGAGTTGAAACAGCGGCCAGAGGATCCAAAGAAACCCCAGAAACTCTAAAACTAATTTTAATTCAAGATTACAATTACATTACGATACTAATGCTAAACTAGATGACAGTCGCTCGATGTGAGAGACGAAAGTGCAGTCTTATAATTAACTATTGAATAGGTAAACGCGCGTCACGTAGATGCTGAGTCGGCTGCTCGCGGGAGGCGCGCGCGATTCAGGGTCGGATAGAATGCGCGCTGATTCGGCGATCTTCTTAGGGATCCGTAACACCCGTGATTCCGTCTGGGTAGAATTCGCTTAGCGCTATCCCGCGGGAACTATGCGATTTTCTGGGATAAAAACTATCCTATGTCCTTCCCCGGGACGTGGTTCTGACGTAAATTAGTAACGATCATCCATCCGTACTCTCAAACTTTCGCATTCATAATACTAGCTGTTGCCCGCGACTTCGCCTCCAAAGAATTCGTTTATCGCTATCCCGAAGGAACTACGTAATTTTCCGGGATAAAAAGTACCTATCCAATATGATGTGTCCTATCCAGGTTTCAAAACAACTGCGTGTCTTAATATCAACATTGATACATCCATACAATACATTCACACAATTTTTCACAATTTTAATATTATTAAGTTTCTGCTAGAATTCTAAAGCTGGATTAACATTTGAACATTGGTATGTTTACAGGTTG
The DNA here is from genome assembly GCA_963854515.1 of Pandemis heparana. Lineage (NCBI taxonomy): Eukaryota > Metazoa > Arthropoda > Insecta > Lepidoptera > Tortricidae > Pandemis > Pandemis heparana. The sequence goes on along the minus strand of OY978020.1, from coordinate 3,423,836 downwards.
TCGGAATGTACACCAAAAATTGGAATCCACTCATTTACGGATGCAAAAATTTACGAGCACTGTCCTTCGTATCTTGCAACAAGGTATTATATTCAACCGAATTATAAATTGTATACAACGTGTTACAAAATACCCCGTTAAATATAAATGTTGTCAACCGTAGTAAACTGTCATCTCAGGCAACCATACTCGGGTTCTTAAATGTTGTAAATGGACTTGTTATAAGGTTACATTTAACCTCCTTTCGGCTTTACGGGTAGTTTTGTAACACCCTGTATAACATCATAATTTTATTGAAACTATCTGTGTTTATTGCACGCAAATGTTTTATTTCAGCTGTCGGACTCGAATTTGGTTCGAATAGTAAAGAGCGAAGTGGGCATAGAGAGCGTGACTGTAGCAAACAATACCCACGTAACCGGTCTGTTCCTGACAGGCAGCAATCCGCCCAAACTACACTCGCTGTCCTTCTACAATTGCTACAGCTTGCAGGGGACAGTCCTCAGCGCTGCCATAGACACCTTACCGAACCTCCGCACACTAAAACTGGACGTGTGTCCAGTCACAATGTGGAAAATAATACCCCTTATACTAAGCAAGCTCCCGAAACTAGAAGAGCTTTCCCTCAGCGAATATACCTCAGTAGACGTCTGCTTAACTCCTCAAGTGGGCTTGGACTTCTGCGAGTCGATGTCCAAACTAACAGAGCTGAAGATTTTGAACCTCAGCAGGAACATCTACATAACGAACAGCGTCATGAAACAGGTTGCACAGACTTGCTCCAAACTGGAGGTTTTGAATATATCCAGCTGTAACTCCAGAAAAAGCAACCCTCAGCCAGGTAAAGTATGTTGTAATTACTTGTGATTTTCGTGTACCTTTGTGTATGCCAAGTATGTCAAATTATAAAAAGACGCGGCTGGTCAGTGGATTTTATTAACAGTGTGGATAGAAACACGTTTTAACAATTCTTAATCCGTGAAGCGCTTTTCAAATTTTGTCTTTATCGAATTTGCCACTTTTCGCTGGCTAGACTTTGGAACTTTTATCATTTCTCTATTTATCATCCCTTGAATGACTATTAGCAAGGGCGTCGCCAAGGCGGGGCAGGGAGGGGCAGTTGCCCCCCCCCTAGAGATTCTAAAAAAGTTGCCAAATATAATTCATAGAGAATGAGAAAAGTATGAATTGTAGTAGGTAAAGTCAACTTGCCCCCCCCCCCTGCGCCATCGGCTGGCGATGGCGACGCCCTTGACTATTAGTGTCGCAACGGTTTATGAGCGGTGACCTTGAATGCGCAGACTTATTATTTTTGTTTCCTTTAGCGGAGGGACTGACACAAACCTGCGCAAACACCCCCACCACTTTTGCTGAGCCGTTGCGACACTTATATTTCAAGTATTTAGTTAAAAACTATTTTTAAGTCACTGCTTCTTACATCGTGATCAATTCATCATAGGTACTTAGCTTTCAATTAAACCCATTAAGCACAAAAACTTATTTATTTCCTTACACGTTATTTTATTACTTTGGGAAATACTCTTTCAATATATATTTTCTCAGTTTTTCAATAGTGAGTGGGATGTTTTTGTCCTTCAATTATTATTCTATAACTTATTAAAATAATAAAAAAAAGCCGTGGTGGCCCAGTGGTTTGACCTGTGGCCTCTCAAGCAGAGCGTCGTGGGTTCAAATCCCGGGCTCGCACCTCTGAGTTTTTCAGAGTTTATGTGCGAAAATCACATTTTAAATTTGCCATGAGCTTTTTGGTGAAGAAAAATATCGGGAGGAAACCTGCACACATCTGCGAAGAAATTCAATGGTGTGTGTTAGTTAAGTTCCCAATCCGCACTGGGCGCGCGTGGGAATTATAGCCCAAACCATCCAATACACGGAGGAGGCCTATGCTGAGGCTCGCCGATTTTTTACGCGACAATGTAATAATAAAAAAAAAACAACAATAACATTTACTTTAGTTACTGAAATTATTATTAAAATAATATGGTGTGTGTAAAATATTGAGTTTTTTCCTGGCGCTTGCCTTTGGACAAACCACAATCGCCCCGGAAGTGTTTTGGGGCTCGTGGATGCACCGTGATTGGAGAGAAGGTACATATTAACCACCTGACCCTTGTTTGATCGAAATAGTTACTTGAAACACTTACAGTTTTTTTTCAAAAAAAAACAATGCTGTACTCACATACCCTGTGACAGTACCTAAATGGTTACCAAATGTATATTTTTTCATTGATTTCATCAACAAGTTTAGTTTGCATTTTAAATCGGCTATCACATATCATCAAAATACTATTGTAATTTAATTTTACTGAATGGAAGCGTCGTTGTATATGTATAATACGCTCGGTCATTCTATACTCATTACTACATCCAATATTAAATTCAGTTATACGTTTATCTGCCAACCTATGCAAGTTTAATGTATGTCTTCTAAATCATTTCTTAATGTTGTAATGCAAATTTTATTATGGGCGTCGTCTGTTCCATTCTACCATCGATCGATGACCGATCGATAGTAGCGTTAACATCCTAAGCCCCGGTGTAGAGGATGCCAGTGCCCGATATCTACGATTGTACTTGCGAACGTATCCTTGTACATAGCAACAGCATGTATTGTCCAGGCGTGAGCGACGAGGGCGTGCTGACTGTGTGCCGCTCGTGTACGCAGCTGCGCCGGCTGGACCTGTCGTACCTGGCGCTGCTGAGCGACGCGGGCGTGGCCGCCGCGGGCCGCTGCGCGCGCCTGCAGGCGCTCACCGCGCGCGGGAACGCCCAGCTCACCGCCGCGCCCTTCCAGACCGTGCTCGACAGTTGCCCGCTGCTAAAGGTACGGCCGAGATTTAGACGAACACTATTTACGGCTGCCTAAATTACGGCGCCTTAAAAAGGCACTATCGACGATCTCGTCGCTGCTTTGAAAAAATCTCGTATTTCGCGCTAATCTTCCGAAGTGAACTTTATTTGCTGCATTTCAAGGTTGAGTTTTGTTTGGATATTTAAGATACGAGATTTTTTCATAGTAGTGACGATATTAGTTTAAGTTGCGCATAACGTTTGTGTACAGGAGCTGGACGTGTGCGGCTGCGACTCTGTGTCGGAGGCGCTGGCGACGGCGGCGGCGGCGGCGCTGGCGCGCGAGCCGCGCCCGCTCGTGCTGCGCATGGGCGGCACCGCGGCCTGCACTGCTGACGTGAGCACACACTTGACTACCAGCGGCCTTACCATGACGTCCTAATTCCGGGTCGCTACGTGGTCCCACTGTTATAAAAAATGACGAATTACACTTCACCATAAGGTCGACGGAGTATGAATGGAGGAGATTGGGGGAGGCCTTTGTCAGAAGGCACACAGGTTTTTGGGAGTAACCTGAATGAAAGGCTATAAATAAATAAATAAGGTCGACGGAATCCCGCGATTTCTGCCCGGTTTGCCTTTCGGGCATTTAGACCTAACGAATCTAACCTAATTTTATTGCGGGTGGTAGGGCCTTATGCAAGGTCCGTCCGGATCGCTACCACCATCTTACTTGCTAATCCTGCCGCTAAGCAGCAGTGCTTGTGTTCCGGTGTGGAGAGTAAGACAGCCGGGGAAATTACGGGCACAAGAGGCATTTCATCCAAGTCCTCTAGGTTGGCAACGCATCTGTAATCTCTCCGGGGTTGCGGGTGTCTATGGGCAGTGGTGATCGCTTACCATCAGGTGACCCACTTGCTCGTTTGCCTTCCTATTCACATTCTCTAGCAGTGGGACATATCGGTGGGTTCACGACTAATGCCTTCTAATTCCGGCTCAGATCAAGTTTCAGCTGTCACTTTTAGTATGAATCTGGCAGCGAGCGAACCTAAACTGAATTGCATTAAGACGTCATGGTAAAGCCCCTAAACGGTTAAAGTACTACAGTCTTTTAACTCCTACCCAAAAAGAGGGGTGTTATAAGTTTGTTTGTATTTGCGGGTCAAAGCCGCCAGTACGGCCGCTTGCATTAGTTTACGTGGTTCACAAAGTCACGCGGTTAAAAACCGCGGCGATTTATAGGCCAATCGCTTAAATGAGTCCTCGCCCGCGCGGGTACAGGGCGCGGGTAGGACGACAAAGGGGGCCGAGAGAGGCCCCCGCAGTCGTCCTATAAACCAAGCACTTTAAGACCCAATCAATCCATGCAGTCTCATCTATATTAATTACTAGCTATCGCTAGTTTATCGCTATCCCGCGGGAACTACGCAATTTTCCGGGATAAAAAGTAGCCTATGTGCTATTCCAGACTTTTCTCTATTTATGTGCCGAATTTCATCCAGATCCGTTGGGCCGTTCTGGCGTGATTGAGTAACAAACAAACATCCATCCATCCATCCATACTTTCGCATTATAATATTAGTTAGATTATTTATTAACCCAGGACCTGCCATCGCACAAGCTGCTTCTACTAAACGTTGATGAAGATCATAGCAACCCCCACCTGCGTCCGGACTTCGTGGACCGCATCTTTGAGGACAGCTCCGACGACTCACTGGACGACCCCTACGACCATGAGGAGTTCGATGACTTCCTCGGCTCAGGTCAGTCTGACAGAACAGTGCCACAGTAGATGTGCCACAAGGCTACCATAAACACCACAGGGATGGCTGGTTAGTCGTCCATTGATTCAGTTGATTGTTACAAGGCAGACAAAAATTCTGTTTATCCAAAAGTGACTGTTTTATAGTATGGTAGACCTTACAGTAGACTCAATAAACAGTAGGTCTTGGGTTTAATGAATTGGGCCACTTCTGGTCTGGTTACCATAGAATTCCATTCTAAAATAACTGAGATGAGGTCAAGAAATATACGTAAGTGAATGTAGAATCTCCTTTTTTCAAATCGGATAAAATTATGTCAAAAGTATGTAAAGAGATATAAGGTGCGACCACACCGCCGCTTAAAAAACGGTGACGTTACGGAATCGCAACAAAATGTATGAAGAAACGGTGAGAAAACGTGACGCTTACGACACGTCACTGCGTAAACGCGGCGGTTTGGTCGCACCCTAATGTCACAGAAATATACCCCTTGCAAAAAAAACGGGCACCCATGTTTTTGAATTTTATGTGCATAAAAGCTTACTTTCTAAGCTTTAGTTAATGCCTAAAAATCTGAAAAACCATAGGTGCCCGATTTTTTTGCAAGAGGGTGTATTTATACACATACATACCATCAAGCCTCTTTCCCACAGGGATAGGCAGAGACTACTTTGTTCCATTTGCTACGATCCTGACATAGCTCTTTCGCTTCATCCATGTTCATCAATCTCTTCATTGTATTGTACATGTATTTAACATTTTAAAAATACATGTTTGAATAAAAAATTTGGTAAAATTTGAACAATTGCCACATCTACCACAAACTCTAAGTGGGAATTGTTTTAGGGTATAGGCTAAGTTTCCTGCATTATGTTCTTAATAGTTTATTTTTTTAAATTGTGTCTGTATCTGTTTTTTTCCCCAATAAAGAAAATAATAATAATAATTCGAATTCACATGTAATTTGGGTTTGTGGTTAGCCTGGTCAAGAGTCGGCCCTAAGTGCAGCTTTGATTTGTGCAGACGAGGAGTTGTACCTGGACGACGATATCGAATACAACGACGCAATGTTGGCCTACGGACTGCACGCGCAGGACCTGCTGCTGCTGTGAGCGCGCTCGCAGCGCGGCCGCCGAGCCAATGGCGGCCCACCCAGCCTCCGGCCGACCAATCACGACGCTGCATGACTATCGACCATTACTGCCGCCATCGTTGGGCCTAGCACAATAGCAGTTATCGCCGACAGCAACAGTCGCTTTCGCACACTTGTATTAAATAGCTAGAAAATAAATATATGCTTTGTCCGGTACTAAATGCTGCTGTGCTGAGGTTACAAATTTAGGTGCTTAATAATACAGACAGGGCTCTGTTGTCGAAGGCGTAAGGATGCATTTGATTTCTGAGCGCCATTGCCTGTTCTGATGGAGATCTGATGACTCTACTAAATGTCTAATACTAGGCATTGTCTAACGCGCGGACGCTGGTTATCGCATTCACCGTCTCATTCAGCCACCGTCTTTTACCATTTTTCAGAAAGGAAAGGTGAATGAGACCGCCAGTGTGCACGCGTCGGACAAAGACCCCTAGATTTGCAATAACAACTTGTTGCATTGACAATTAAATGTTCATAGGTTCATTTCAGTTGGTATTCGGCAATATTCATGCTGTGTTGTGTCGAGCGAAGTAATTGGCTCCATCCATATACGGGTATAGGCCGCCGCTGACTCGAATCATGAAACTGTATATTAGAAGTGTTTTTGTTTGATTTATCTCAGTGTACGCTTATTCTTTACCTATAAAATCAGGTTATCCTTTACTCGTGTTAGAAGTTTTTATCTGTGATTGTTTTTATTTAATTTTTTCTTGTGTATTTAGATGATAACAAATCATAAATATATTTAGTGAATGGGATAACGGTTGGTTCTTTTTAACTTTAACTTCGCTGTTTTTTTATTTTAAATAATGTCAGAATTTTTGTTAATATCCACTTCTAAAAAAGTTGTTATTGATATTTAACTGATGGTGATGGAGATTTTCATAACCTGATTGTCTTTAGCGACAACCGTTAGTCAATATTGTTTACCTACAATATAACACAATGTAAAAATATTTATGTACATTATCAAAGAAAGTCTGAAAGGAATGTGATAGAATACTATTTAATTTTTGATTTCCATTGTAATAGCAATATAGCGTAAATTTAAAGTTTTAGTAAGTAAATCCTGCCTGTTTACTTTTACTTAACAAATACTTAATATTTTTAGTAAATGTTGCCCATACAGGATTTGTTGTGTTTGTAGAGTGATTAGAACCGGGGATGTGCCTACAGGTATAATATTGTCCCAAGAAGGGCCCTCAGCAGCACGGCTAGCACAAGAGTACGAGAGCTGTGTCGCGCGCGAGAAACGCTACCAGTCTTTCTAGAACGAACAGTAAGAAAAAGACGGTAGTGTATCTTGCGCGCGCCTGTGCTAGCCGGCAGTCATGGTATATGTATTATTATTATATCTAATGTAGTCAGCTCCGTTGATTTTGAACCCACAAAGTCCTGAATTGCCCCATAGGCAAAGCCTTAGCTGGGTTCATATTTTTTAGTACTTTTGTAGTATTCGTTTTTGGATGGCATTTTTTAATCAGAGTAAAGAACATTCAGTTATTCCTTGTCATAATAAAGTGTGATGATTATTTCCTTAATTTAGACAAGCTGTTTTAAGTTTAGAATACTTTTCGAGGATTTTATGTTACTCTTAATATTATTATACTTTCATTTTTAAGATCTTAACAAAATATTACAATCAAAGATATGATTTTTATTTTGCTCAATGCAAGGGTGATTTTGCTGTGAATAACTTAGTGCAACAATCAGTGTATTATTTATATTCTTCTATTTCTTTTTTAATGTGATACAAGTTGATGCTAATTAAATTTGATTTTGTGGGAAGAAAACTTTTTGTTGATTCTGATTTTCATTCATGAAATTACATGTACTGGGATGATTGTCAATTAATTATTCCTTGCAATTTATTTACAAAAAACTTGTTTTATTTATTTCAACTGTTTAACACAGAAGACTTTTTGTTAAGAAACTAACACCTTTCCAATAGATAAGCATTTTTTAACCAAATTGTGTTTCTTCTGTCATATTGTTCTGTAAAGGCAATAATATCCTCTTTGATTATTTTGTAATTATAATTGTACATTTTGTGCCAACAATTAGCACATTGTTTTATTTTTCTGTATATGCAAATAGTTCTAGTAGAATGTTGGCATGTTTGAAGAAAGCAAAGCATATAATTTTTTAAAAGGTCAAACTTGTTTTCATATTTGCATGAGATGATTTGTGAAACTTCTTAGTTTTATATATTAATTGTTTAAAACACTATCAGTAAGAAACGAAATATAAACATTCTCTTCAAGCATAACTTAGTTTTAATTACATTCTTCTACAGCAAGGTATATTTGAAATAACAATTTGTCACAACTACTGCATATAAATACTCGGGAGCAAGGACACTGGACACTTCCTTTTCATACAACTTTCTATGGGAAGTGACCAGTTTTCTTTGCTCTCTGAAATTTAAACATTCACATCATAATTAGTTGTTTTAATGTACATGTTCCACCAGCGCCCCAAGAATCCAACGTCAATTATTCTTGAAGGAAAACTCCAGTATGTGGGCTTCAAGTATTTGCAGTGCGCTTTGTACAGGTCGCAGGTATCATTTACATCAGTTGTGTACATGATTGAGATTATCCCTAAACTTTTGTAATGAATGACGTCCTGGTTATAGCACGTTTCCACGTACCGCAGGTGTCCGTATGATATCGGGTTCTGACATTCCTCACTGACCAGCGCAGCCTCATTGGCAAATCTTTTCAAACCATCTTTAAAGTCTAATTCACTTGGGTTGGCCTGTGCAAGTAGATATGCCGATACCAAACCAGTTGTGTATTTTAGGGCTTTATAGGGCTCGTCTTGAATGTCGGTTCTTAAATCTTGGAGCATCTGTCGATAATCAATGAAAAGATTCTTCCAATAGTTTGCCCATTTCTCAATAATTGTCCCATTCAATTTTGCAGGAAATTGTATTTTGCTATTAGCTTGTGTTATCACCATGGGCAATCTACTAGACACGGACATTATTCAAATTTGTAAAGTTTTGTCCTAAATTAATTTTATTGTAAATAGGTTGTTTTTCATCAGTTCATATCACACTACGAAATGTCAAAAAAAGGTGATAAGCAGTGTTGCCAGAGCACTCGCACCCAGAAGCACGGTCGAATGGCTAAAAAAGCACGGTTTTAAATAAAAAAGCACGCATTTTTCCACGCTTAAAAATAATTACAAAAATTTAGAAAAAAATCTAAAACCGGCCAAGTGCGAGTCAGACTCGCGCACCGAGGGTTCCGTACAAATTCACCAGGGTAAAATCCGGTGTTAGCAGAGCCCTGCCCTTAAGCAAAATGTAGGCAGTGTGAGGTCATATTATATTGGTTACTTATACATATAGACAGACGAATATTAAATAAAAAAAACACCTGGTAGCACTTCGGGCGGGAGTACCGGCAGAAGTGAAAACTACACACACGCACACTCGCGCAAAAAGAAAAATAAAAAAAACGCGAGATTTGGACTGCGGTCTCTGAGAGAACACACTGTTATTCCACACCTTATATCACTAGACCAAACGCATATACGTTAAAGCGACGAAATCAACGTACACTTCAAAAATCAAACTCGCATCTAGCTTCATTCGTATTTCAACATAAGCTCTTAGAGGATCCTGATATCCTGGTACTTAAACTCTCCCTCCTCTAACGTCTGACGCGAGTTTAACATTTTTTATCCAATCCCCAAAGGCGCTCAGCGCCGCTAAAAGGAGTTTTCACTTACTAGATCTCATTCAAAATAATTTTCGGTGGAAGTTTGCATGGTAATATACATCATATATATTTTTTAGTTTTATCATTCTCTTATTTTAGAAGGGACGGGACACACATTATCACTTTGGAAGTGTCACTCGCGCAAACTATTCAGTTTGGAAAAAAATATATATTAGAAACCTCAATAAATCATTTTTGAAGTCCTACTCGCAGATACCGCGTATGAGTTTGATGAAAAAAATAATTCCAATTTCAGTTCTAAGTATGGGGAACCCTCAAAATTAATTGTTTTTTTTTTCCTGTTTTTGTGCGAAAATATTAATGCGGTTCACAGAATACATCTACTTACCAAGTTTCAACAGTATAGCTCTTATAGTTTCGGAAAGAAGTGGCTGTGACATACGGACGGACGGACAGACAGACATAACGAATGTATAAGCGTTCTCTTTTTTGCCATTTGGCTACGGAACCCAAAAAAGCACAGTTTTAGCACGCTTTTTGTCTCCGCACGTAAAAAGCACGCGCACCGCTCAAAAAGCACGTAAAACCGTGCTAAAAAGCACGATCTGGCAACACTGGTGATAAGAAAATCGTACTGACGTTGACGTCACGTCTGGTTTTTTTATCTTCTTCGATGTAGGAAAGGCAAAGGAATCTAATCCCATACAGCGATGTCCAATGAATATTGCTTGGTTTACTTCTAAGGCCGGCCATTGACACATGCACATATATTCGCACATTGTATGTATAGAAGTCTGCACAGATATAGTAGGCGGCGAATAAGTAAAACGTGGTGGGGATAAGCGCAGTATGAAAATGATGTTGTATGACAAGTCAAAGAGAATACGCGTACGCGTTGCGTTTTCACTTGAATTTGAATTTTTTATTTACTGGACACTATCACATTAATTTTTTGTACAATGCACCGCTCGAAGGCCAGAACAACATTTTCGCTAGCTGAAGTTGCGATAATCATTCTAGTCTGGCAAAAAGGGTAGAAATTGAAAAGTGGGTATACATACAGTAGTGTCGTCCCGTTTTCTTATACTTATAGATTAGAAAGGGACGACTCTACAGCAGTGTTTCCTGACCTGTGGTCCGCGGACCCTGGTTTATAATGATGTCTGTGACTGTGGATGATCCTATTTTCCGGAAGTCAGTCCCAAACACGATGTGAAGTAGCGGGCAAATGTTTTATAATGTTTTATAATGAAAAGTAATTTTTAAGCAAGGCATAAATTTGAAATACGTTTCAATAAGTTCTGTGTAACCAATAAAAACTATCACAGTGTTGAAAATACAGTCATAATAACTTAACTAACTTTCTCCATTTCATCCATATTTTCATCTCATCACACTCGCATTGACTAGATTCTACTCATTTCAAATTTAAATATCGCTGAATGTACATACAACAACATCATCATCATCATTTCTGGACCTTATGACAAAGTGTTGCCAACTGTAGTAAAATTTTACTAAAGTTTAGGTTCTAAAGTTGACTAGTAACCTTAGTATATAAAAATAAAAAGCTACTATTTGCGCTATTTGCTAGTAACTAGTGAACTCAACTCGTGATCGGACTCAGACTTCTTTGATGGCTTCGTTTATTTTAAAATACCTAATTCCGCTCTCTTGTTCTTCTAAATAAAACACAAGTTCATTGCTGACATTATAATATTTAATTTAAACTTCAGAACCGTAGAAGAATGCCGTATTGTGTCGATTACATAATGATTTACAGAAGAAATTAAATATAACTAAACTAGCCCTTCCTTGTCGGCATGGCGCCTCCGCCTTTAGCCTCCCGCCTGTTGCGCGAAGCTCCCGATATAGCGCTACCAGCAGCATCTCCGAACATTTCAGCTGGGTATGGCATGCCTTGTGGTGGTTGCGGTGGCGGTGGAGGTGGTGGCATTTGTCTGGCAACCTAGCATGGAATACATTATCGAAGTTCAGGAGAAAATAGGCATACTTATAATACCAGTTATGGGCTGAGAACTATAGTCCTTGAGCTCTTCACACACACCATTGAATCGCCTCGCAGTTGTGTGCAGGTTTCCTCACGATGTTTCCCCTCACCGAAAAGGTAAATTTCAAATGAGATATCGCACATAAATTCCGAAAAAGTCAGAGGTGCGAGCCCGGGATTCCAACCCACGACCCTCTGCTTGAGAAGCCACAGGTCGAACCACTAGGCCATCACGTCTTTCGACCTGATGTGTCATCATAAAATATACTCACTCTTTTCAAAGCTTGCTGGCCATCAGCGGACCAAGATGGTGGCGCGGCGCTCACGAGCCCGAACTCCACCAAACACAGAGCAAAGACCACTAAACAAAACGTGTGTTTCATCTTCACTGGTAACTGCTCTATTGGCCATGCTCATCCCAGCCACATCTTTATAACAATCCCATCGCATGATGCTGCTACACGCCGGAAACCTTTGACAAACAATACAACAACTTCCTGTGATGTACACGTGAGATATACGGAGATAAAAATGTAATAATAGTGCTGATTAAAATTAATTACATGACTCTTACGTTAGGGGGACCGCACAACTTTATCTGGTATATCCAAGGTATAGCATTGAGTCTTTAACAACTGGAATTTAAATGATTAAAAATGCTTATTTTTCCGTGGTATGGTAAGGCAAAAATTAAGTAGAGGTAGGTAACTACCTAAGAATACTTTATACCTAGTCATAAAAGCTGTTTAGCTTTCTTTTTTCTTTCAGAAAATAAGCTCGCAAGGTTAAGATGGTATGGGGAATGACTAAGAAGGGAGGAAATTTCGACCTTGACCTCATAATTGTGTAGATAACAGAAGTTGCTGCTTGTTGCTCTATTATGTCAGTGATTTCTCGCAGGGTAGAGTAGCTATAGCTACCTATTGCAAATTAAAGCAAGTTAATTTTAATGATTAATTACAGAATTTGGGCAGGGGTGTAAATTAAGCAGTCAAAATAGTGTTTGAATAATATCGGTTTCAAATTTTGGTCAAGTAATTCTGTGAATGAAATGACACCACGACATTTCACACTAAATTCATTATTATTATTAGAGCGGTGACCATTGTGGCATCATAGTGAATCATTTTCTGAATAAGCTTGTGCACTTTCTTAGCAATATTCTAAATCCAGTGGCCAAAATGGAGTCTAATGCTGCCCTAAGCTCAAAGACACTTATGAATGACACGTTAAACAATAACTCTGTTAACAAGTTCAGACGCTTATCTTTTCAACGTGTAATGCAAAGGAACATATTCCTATTACTGTCACGCAATGGTGGTGTGGCATGAGATGAGTTGGTATGCTATGCATTTAATTATGCGTCGGGTACAGTTAGTGAGTAGGGTTCATTTAAAATATAAATAAAGTTATGATCGGCTAGCTGTTCGTGAACTTAAAAAGCCTAAAAGTATTTAGCTGTGATAGTTTCCCTTTGAATTCGTTTTGTAAGTAAAAATTAATGCCGAGAATTAACATGATCTATCCTCGGCGATTCCCCTGTAAGCACGGGTAGGTACTTACTTCCTGTAGACGCGGAGTTATGAAATGTGGCAAGAAGTTAAGCCTCACAATACAAATAAAAGAAAAAAATACGAAATTCAGAAAGTGATTCATAGAATTACAAATTTATTGCATTTGTTAACCGACTTCAAAAAAAGGAGGAGGTTCTCAATTCGGTTGTATTTTTTTTATGGCAAGAAGTTAAGCCTCACAATACAAATAAAAGAAAAAAAGCGATATTCAGATATTCAGAAAGTGATCCACAAAAAAAATATGTACTTTGATTTTCATAGAAATACTACGAATTACAAATTTATTGTAGGTATTTGTTAACCGACTTAAAAAAAAGGAGGTTCTCAATTCGGTTGTATTTTTTTTTCATTTTGCACAGTAAAGAGTTTTCATACAAGTGCCGGCACGTAAGTCTAGTGAAGACCGTTGATGCGCAGTAGTCGAAAATAAGGTACCGCAAGGGGTGTGCAGTGCAAGGGACGCGGGCGGGCGTACTCCACTTTAGACTTATGGCGGAACCAAGGCGGAACCACATTATTAACACCCGACGCGACCCGACGCGACGCGACGCGTGTTGAGTCGAATCAAATTGTATTATTTTCTATGACCAGAGCCACACTGTCAACACCCGACGCGACGCCACGCGCACACACGCCACCCGACCCAGACGGGCCAGATCGACGTGTCGCCGATGGTGGGGGTAAACACCCCACCCGACGCAACACGCGCAGTGTGGTTCTGGACAACACCCGATGCCACGCGTCAGTTGTTCGAGAACATTCGCAGAATGTATGTATGTGTTTGTGAACTACACACTTCCACAGCTGTCAGCTAAAGAAATTGCTAGCGTGTCGTGGCATCGGGTGTTGGTTATGTGCACGGTGCACGTCGGGTGTCGACACGTCGGGTCGCGTCGCGTGTTAATAATGTGGGACACTGTTTTGCCTCAATAAAACAACTTCTTTTAATCACTCGTTTTATTATTTAAGCTCCAAATAATAATTAAAATATTTTATCACACGCATTTCATTGTTTCATCGTTCGCCGTTCAATCTGTTCTCCCCGTCTCTCTCACACCTCTCTCCATCCTTCACACACACTTGCGTTCCGTTTCACCCGATCATCTTACGTTCCATTTCCTACATTTTCGGCTGTCCTGGACATGCATATCTGTCCTCAGATATAGCCCTCACTCTTACTCATTCATTCATCTTCACATCATTCAACATCAAAATAACAAGTATCATCTTAGCACTACAGTTGCATTTTAACACCATCAAATTAAAACTTAACATCTTACAAGTTAACTACTTTCTCATCCAACATTATACATCATAAGCAAACTTAACATTTCACTACATTGGCACTTTATTGGTTTATTTTATAGCAAATAAATTAACAAACATAGTTAACAAATAAAATCAACACATCTTAAAACTGCTTGTTAAGAATAACTCAACATCTTAACTAGGTATATTGTATTGCAAAGTACACATCTTAAATTAAGCATCAGAAATCTTTAAATACAAGATCAGGTTTTTACGCTCAGGGTCCATCATTACAAATTAGCAATAAAAATAATCAACTGAGAATAAAGCTTCATTCAGACATCTTACAAAGAAAACAACAACATTAAAATTAAATAAATCAGATTTATACCTGTTCTACTCACAGTCTTCCTCCGGCCATCTCTTCATGAAATCTGCCGCCGTAGCTGTCTTGTTCGGACCCTCTGTAGCGTTGTACACCTTCTCTACGTCATAACGGTCGTTTCGCTTCACCTTAGTTATCTTATAGGGTCCAAGGAACTTGGGCTTGAGCTTTAGTCCTGGCCCGAACTGCGTTCTCTTAATCGCGACAAGGTCACCGACCTCGTACTTAGAGCTCTCCTTCCTCTTCTTATTATAACTCCTTCTGTTTTCTTCCTGGATCTTCAGAATCTGTACTTTGGCCTTCTGCCTTAGGTTTTCTCTTTCTTCGTCAAACTGAGCTATGGTTTCCTGCTGGAGCAAGGTAAGTATTTCTACATCTTCCTTACAGTTCATGTTGGTACCTGTCAACAGCTGGAATGGTGACGTGTCTATGCTCCTCTGGTAAGTACTATTTATAGCCATCTGTACTCTTCCCACATGCTTGCCTTCCTTTCGGGTAGCTAATAAACATGGTATACAACTTATAAGCACTTCTTCAATTTTTCTATCCATGTTTCTTATGTAGTAATCCTTGCTTATGGCATCTTTCATCTTTCTCATGGCAAAATGGCTGTTACTATGTACTTGCTTGATAACTTCTTTCTCCATCGTCTTAGGTACAATAAGTTGCCCTCGGTCTCCTTTATATAATATGCCATTTTCTACATAATAGTCATTATATAGTCCATCTCTCAAAATCAGCTTAGCCTTCTTCCAGTTCATTTCAAGTCCAAACTCTGCCACCACTGTCAATACCCGTCGCAGTCTTAGAAGGGTTTCTTGCTCCGCCTGGGCTGAAATAATATTATCATCTCTGAATACCATCATAACACCTTGAATCAAATCTCTAAATATAATGGTAATGTATCTCATGAAGTACTTCGGTGAGACAGATAATCCGAATGGGGCTCTAAGAAACTCCCATTGTCCATGGTGCGTTACAAAAGATGTGTATGGCACTGACTCCTTACTAATTCTCAAATGGAAGAATCCATTTTTGAGATCCAACACACTGAACACCCTCGCATCTTTCAACTTGTCAATTAAATCCTCTATCAGCAGTAAGGGAAATTCATCCTTGACCATTTTCTTATTCAACAGTCTATAATCAACGCATACTCTAGTTGAACCATCTTTTTTCTTAACTAACACTAATGGGCTAGTATATTCGGAAAAACTCACCTGTATTATTCCTTTTTGCAGCCATTCATCTACCTGATCCTCTACAGTCTTCTGCTCCACCAAGGAAAGTCTTCTTGGACGTTGTGCCACGGGAATCTCGTCCTTGAGAATGATTTTAAGTTCGATTGGCGCCTCCCTCGTTTGTACAGGTTCATACTCAGCCACCAGCCGCTCCACTTCTTTTTTGACATCGTTGTCGCGGATGTGATCTGAAATGTCAACCTCACTCACACACAAATTCACCTTCGCCAACCATTCCTCATCCTCAGGTAATATAGACACGGAACCCTCGCGCATAACCATCACTATCGTATTAAGAAATTCCTGACCTAGTATAACTTTATATGGCATACAATTACTAGGAACAATATGGAATATAACACCGTCGTAACACTTATTGTCAATAGTTAACCTTTCGTAAAACTTGCCGCACGATCTTATCTTTGACATTCCGAGTCCTGATAACACCGCATCGTCGTCGTCACACTTTTCCACCAAAAGTTCGTCGTATAAGTCACGATTGATTAGATTTATATCACTGCCAGTGTCTATTAAAGCTTCCACTTCACTTCCGCATAAATTTATTAACTTAACAGGCTTGTTCACTATCATTTTCGTCGTCTCTCCGTGTTTGTTTACATCGCGCTGACCGCCATCGTCCGTCAACGCCATAACGCAGCTGTCACTGCTGTCATTGCTGTGATTGGCTATATTGCCGCCGCCGTCGCTGCTGTGCGCCTCGCCATTGGCCAAACCGCTCGACCGTCCAAACATGGCTGATTGCCGTCGTCCATCCGCCATCGTCGTCTGCTTAACCGGCTGAGTCGATTGCTGTCTCGCTCGCTCTCCTGGACTGCTCATATGCACGTCTCGAAACTGCTTCACCGTCCGATCTACGCCGCTAGCGCCAACTTTGCTCTCGGTCGGACACTGAGATCCAATATGTCCGTAATCGTTACAACGAAAACATTTTATGCCTTTATTGCAACTCACTGCCAAATGATTTTCTTCTCCACACTTGAAGCTAGGGATGGGTTATACTTGCTATATCGCGTACCAGGGCTTAAAAGTACGTCCATCTTCTCATACCAGGTGCAGAAACCAGGTATCAAAATACTTTCAAGGTATTTTCTTCCCAACGTAACGACGACTCGAATACTTGCTTCCTTGCAAGTTGCAAGGAAGCAAGTATTCGACTTGCAAGTTTAAACCTTGTTGTTATACAGATAAGATTCAAAATATTCCAATCAAGACGTAAAATACTTTGAAAGTATTTTATTTCACGTATAAGCATAATCTGAACCTTATGTGTATGAATACAAGATATAATTTTGCATTTTGAAATTTTGATTTAAGTACTTGCTTTACAGTTCGCATAAGCTTCTGTTCCTTACCGCCAAATTAACGGCCACCCGCCCGGGCTACCAAATTAACGGCGAGATGTTTTCGCTGTATATGTTTTGTCAGATTGGACACTCCCGATTTAAATTCAATTTTGCCTTACACATTTTGCACTCCCCAATATTATTCCCTTTATCTATAAAAAAAATTGGTTGCCTGTAAAGTCGGTATACGGGCGAAAGTTTTACGTGACAACGACTTTGAGTGGTAAAATAATTTTAATGTGAATATTCATTCGTATAGTAGGAAGAAGGATGAAATAATAGTAACAATTTAAAACATTTATTTATACAAAGAATTATATTTAACACTAACTGTGCTCGAGTGGAAGGGACGCGTGCCTTTCACTTTTTATGTCTGTCTCTCTCGCTCTTTGGCGGGCTAACCATGCCCGAGTGGAAGGGACGCGTGCCTCTCACTCGCTCTCATTGTGAGCGCATAACGTGAGCGGAGCGTAACGCAGTTTCTTGAAGTGTCACCCGGCAAACCAATTTATAAGACGTTGTCACGTCAAAATGGTCCCACGCCACACTTTTTTTCGCTGCCATATTTAAACACAATAAATTTATTACAACACAATATACTTAAAACACACACACACACACACACACAGTTTAAGAACAACTAATTGCGATTATTTGCGATGATAATCGAGCGCAAGCACAACGTAAACAAAAAAATTCAGAAATACAAGAACTTCAAAACTGTGCAAGATTAAAAATGCCGAACGTACACGCAAATATGTACCTTGTAATCCTTCCAGTAAAGCTGTACGAATTTTAATGCAATCTTAAATCTTAATGCAATTACAACTTGAATGATTCAAGGTCAAGCGACATGAACGAAATGCATTATTGTACCCTATTTTTCATATAATTAAGGTTTACTTTCCAAACTCCAAACTCTAATCAATCACTGAGCGAGGCGAGACCGATATACATTGCTTTTGCTTCGCCATCAGTGTTGCCAGGTCCAATTTGGAAATATCAGAAGAGTAAGACCTTAAAAGTCAGGAGATTGAAAAAAAAAAATCAGTAGATCAAATTTTATGCTAGAAAAGTCATAAAACTTACCTAAATGCAAATTTTCTCATGTATTTTGTTTTCAATTTGCTGATATGTAATGTATAAAATGATTATTTAATCCTAACCCGACACCACACGGGCGATTATAAAATAAATAGAATATTTTACAGTTATAATATTAGTGCGAATGTGCAAGGTATTATAAATTATAAGCCACAAACTTCATGCTGCAAGCTCAATCAATTAATTCAATCACTGTTAGAATCTGAATCTGATGAATCTTGGTCTTGATAAATGGTGTTGTTAATTTTTTTTAGGCATTTGGTTACATCATGATTCAATTTCAACCGTTGAAACAATATAATTATTAAGTTCAAATTAGACTCATAAAATTCAGTAGATTCGTTTGCAAATTCAGTAGATCAGTAGACATAGTCAAAAATCAGACAAACTCCTGAAAAATCAGGAGACCTGGCAACACTGTTCGCCATTGCACGGCGCACGCCCCGAGCCCAGCCGAATAGCACCGAACGACGAGCGAGACAAGTTCCAAGAAAAATACATTCAATTCGTTCGACGTACGAGTTCGACGTAGTAGTACTTACTTTGAAGGGACAGTATACTTTAATGGGAAAATACTTTCAAGTCTTGCAAGTATGTCGGGTCGTACCTGGTTGGTATACTTGCAAGGAAATACCTGGTATCAAAACCTGGTAACGTAAATACGCACCATCTCTACTTGAAGCAACGTTTTCTACTCGCTGGCAATGTTGATGATGAATTATGCTTCGTATCTTTTTCTTGTTTAACAGGCCTATCTTCTTTTTTCGACTTCAACTTCATATTTTCGTATAAACGGAGTCTGTCCTTAAGCACCGTGTAAGTCGTCGCCCCGTACAGAATTGTCTTGTTTGGCTCATAATCCTGTATGCCGTCAATTATATACTGTATCGCCACATAATCAGCAAACTTAGCACGTTTACCCATCTCCTTCATGACTAGCATGTATTGGTAGTACGTTTCATCTTTTCTCTTTTTGCGACTCGACATCAATTCATGCATCTCCTTCGTGTTTATAGAATCCGGGAATTCTTTGATTAATGCCGTCCTTAATTATTCGTCATACTTCTTAAAAGTTTTTTCGGATTGTAGCCATAATTTCGCCGTGCCCACCAACGACCTACGCGCTACCACGAGCTTCTGAGCCTCAGACCATCCGAAGATTTCAGCATTGTCTTCGATATCTTCAGCCCACTTAATTGAAGAGTACGTTTTATCGTCACCGCTGAATTTTGTTATGTCCGACATTAGGCCAATATTCGCAACATTTTCGACCGCCATCTTTGACTCTTGTTTTTCCTGTTTCTCTGACGAATCCGATTCGGATTCAAAGAAAATTTCTTCGTGATCGCTCATACAGTTAGCAATACTTCTTTCTTCTTAATTGTTTTTTTCAGCTTTAGTATTGGAGAACAGCCATCTTTATCACCGCCTTACACCGTTTTAGTATTCAAGTTTGCGCGCCGTCGTCACTTCGTTTTTTTCAAATATTGAGGCAAATCCCGCTTCGGACACCAAAATTGTGTGGGACACTGTTTTGCCTCAATAAAACAACTTCTTTTAATCACTCGTTTTATTATTTAAGCTCCAAATAATAATTAAAATATTTTATCACACGCATTTCATTGTTTCATCGTTCGCCGTTCAATCTGTTCTCCCCGTCTCTCTCACACCTCTCTCCATCCTTCACACACACTTGCGTTCCGTTTCACCCGATCATCTTACGTTCCATTTCCTACAATAATGTGGTTCCGCCTTTACTTGCCGCCACCTGTACACATACAAAATGACGTAAGGATCGGAACCACAGTATATATACTGTCGGAACCTCAATCGTAGAAAGAAAGAGATTACCACCCTCAATGCTCGAGGTTGAACTTGGTTGAACTAGCATTTGGCGCTTTTTTTTTCAAAGCTATCAAGACGTCAGCCAGTTCGATACAAAAAAAGCACTTCACAAACAATAAATTCTTTGGGCACTTGAACTTTGTCAAAGGGCTTGTACATAATATGTGTCACGTCATCATTAGTTATTTTCTTTTTTGATTTGACTTGACATTTACGTACGCAGCACGTTTACCGTTTACTACCCGCCAAGTTTTGCTTCATTCAATTTGAGTTGGTCTGTATTTGCATGGCGTTGTGCTGGTTGTGATAGAAAGTTAATTCAAATTCGTTTTAAACTAATTAAAAGTCTGTTAGAGGGGTTGCTCAGACTCAGATTGAGTTAACAAATTTGATTGAGCCAGCCAACTAATAATAATGGGAAGTAAAGCTACTCCGGTGGCGGCCGCGGCTGCTGGCAAAATTTACAAGGTTGGGAATCGTGTCGGACGTGGTGTGCCAGACATCAACGGCATCTATACAAAGAGATGTTCCTGTACAAGGGATAAAACCATTGTGTTCTGCCGCGCTTGTGGCTATTACTGCAACGGTCGTATTCGACTGAAATGCGAGAAACATCCTCGGGTAAGAAAGAACTTACTTTTGATGTAGGGTAGCCTGACAACTCATTCCTAGTTATTTCAAGCACGTGCTTTTTCTAAATATAATGAAATGTATAGTTGCCGGCAAACATCAGCATGACCTTGAATGCGCAGAAGTGAATTTAGCGTCTCTGGTATAAAAGTACATGCGCGAACTTACCCCTTCCACGTCGTTCTTGCTCAAGGTGTTAGCCGGCAACTATATGATATGTAACTAAGTAATCTATGACTATAGGATAGGGCAGTCCTTAGAGGATACAATTACAGTGGTAGTCAATGGCGTAATTATATTATAACGTCTTGGGCTTGAGACAAATTCATCAAAAGGGGATTCTTGCTCAATTTAAAGTGCATCAACATCCCTTTTGTGCTCTAGGCCAGCTAGTTGCCCCATAGAGTGAGTGGCCCATGGCATTTTAGAACCCTGTTATTACACAACTGAGGGCAGTCATGGTACAAATAGTTAGACACACCAGCATATTATATATGAGAATAATTTGCTCAATGGGATAAAATTTGTGATTGTTATTTTCAGGTAACCTTTCTGTTGGACATTGCAGAGTGCCCCCGCTGCCATTCCTCTGTATTCCTAGATGAGTATTGTAAGACTCAGTGATAACTTTGATTAGATTGATTAAGAGGGTGCAGCTTTAGGCTTAAAACCACAAAATTTCATAATACCTTATTCACTACCCCTTTCAATACCCCTAATTTTCAAATTACCATGGGCTCATAATACCTACCTAAAAATATCTGAAAAGTCAAAATGTCTCTTGTAAAAATTTGATATTTTAGGTATTTTTAGGTATTATGAGCACATGGTAATTTGAAAATTAGGAGTATTAGTGAATAAGGTATTATGAAATTTTGTGATTTTAAGCCTAAAGCAAGGTGCATTAGTGCTGAGCTCGCAACATCGCATTTATGGTGATTTTTTGCGATTATTTCACAGAAATTGAATGAAAGCATCAAATATCAGTCTGTAGTGCACTTTGTTTTTAGTGTATTAATGTGTCTGATGCAAGAATTCATCGTGATGGACTTTTATTTTCTTATTAAACGAGATATAGTATTTTATCGCGTTGCGAGCTCAGCACGGATGCACCCTCTTAATACAAAAGACTTGCATTACTTTGGTATGAAACTACAAAGAGGAAAATATTTTATTTTCTATTAAAATGTACTTTAATTGATGAAAATACTTGTCCTCTAGTAGGTTTTTTAGTATGATTGTTAACTACTAATATATTTTGTTTTGTTTTTAATTGATTTAAAAGGGAGAATAGGTACATTTAAGTTCCAAATTCAACTAAACACCACACAGAATGCATTTTTTTATGATTTTAGTCATTGAAACATTAAGGTTTTTTGTTAAAAATATTTATTGTTTCATAATTTTCTGGTAATTGAAAGTAATCTGTGTTGTGTTCTAAGATTAAGTAGGTATTTGAATTAATTAAAATAAGTTGACAGAGACTGCATTTAATTTGTTTGAAAGAAGTGCTTGTACAAACACAATCACAATGAAAAGTGTTTAATGAGAAACTTAATAATTTTTATTTTAAAACATGTATTTTATTATTTTATAAAGGGCCATACTCTATCAGTGCCGGTGTAAGGTTTCGGCGACGTCGGCAACGCGCCAGAGAGGCCATCTGACAAAGCTGGTGTTATCAAAGTCCATGTTTAGTCTATTTTGTTGTACCACTGCCATTGTCTACATTGTTTACTCACATTGTACTATTATAATACCATAGATATAGTATGTACAATTATACTATGTTAGATTAGGTCAGCACTGAAACAAGACTGAAAATGTTTACAGCTGTTGGTGCGTATTACAGGAAAAAAAGTATTACTCCTTTTAGTTAAGTGTCAGTGAGATCGCTTAAGCTTAAGACTCAATGTGTAAAAAAAATAGTCATGTCTATCTTTCTTGCCCTAACAAATGTCTATCACACCACTCTTTCTCTTCACAGATAGGGCAGGTGCCCTGGTTCTGGCCACTTTAAGACCATAGATTTGTAGTTTTGTTTACCTTAGTAAACTCAATTTAAAGTTGGAAATAGCCAAAACCGGCTCATGGCCAGAATCGGGGCACCTGCCCTATCAGATATACCATTGATAACCATCTGGTGTCAGTGTTTCTCTTGCATTGCTGATTTAATACTGAATTCTGTCTTATCCAATTAAACATTTGAAAGCAGATAACAACCTCATGGTGCATGCTTATCTTCTGCACCAAATCTTTTTTACAGTTGGCGGCAAATAAATAAAACGTGGAGGGGAGATGTGCAGTATGAAAAAAAACATCATTTTCATACTGCGCATATCCCCTCCATGTTTTACTTATTTTCCGGCACCTGTAACTTCTATGTCCAGTTCTTCTAATGTGATTAAAATAAAAATTTAATTTTGTAAATTTCTAATGTTTATTTACATATCTTATTCTACTGTAGGCTAATGTTTGTTTGATTTATATAGAGAACCAACTTGGAACATCAGATCTGTCCTTATTGCGTTCCAAATAACCTTTGAAAGTTTTCTTTGCCTCGTCTAGAGATTTCATATCATCTTCCTCTGCAGCATTTTTCTCAGCAAATAATTTTGGATACTCAAATTTCATATTCTTTGGCTGGAAAAATAAATAAAAATAGGACCATTTTATCAACAAATATTCAGTCTTTGTAATTAAACAGTACCAAATTGGCTGTATTTGTATGTAGGAATTTTTTTGTTCCATCTGTGTGTCTGTCTGCATGTTTTTATGATGTATTCATAAAGATAGGTTTAGTTTTAGCTATGACTATGGTCCCCAAATTGTCTGATCTGCAAACCACCTACAAAGTACTAAGTTAGGTATCCAGCTTACCTGATAATACTATTTTAGAGACAGTGGCTATATGAGAATGCCTTTTAGGACTGTCATGGCTTATAGGGCACCCCTAATAACTTATAACAAATTGTTAGGGCTCATCTGATTTTGACCATTAACAGGTCTCAATCCATAGTTTGGGAAATAAAAAAGCTAGGATAATACATTTAAATTAATAATTCCAGGGCCCAGTTGCATAAAGTACAAGTAAATACTTACTAGGGTTACATAGGCATACTTCAGGTCTTCATCCTTTACAATATATCCCTTCCCAACATCTCGCTTGAACTTGCCCATGTTGATTTTTGTTCTCACATCAACAACAGGAACATTGTATATTTTCTCCAGATAATTTTTAATATCGTGTTTGGTCATCTCCATAGAACACTGAAAATGCACTATGTTGGGTAACTGCTTCAAATGTGGTTTCACAATTTTCATCCAAAAGTTAGGTAAAAATACCCTCAGTTGAGGGTTCCCCCTTTGATAAATGGGATACCTGAAATCAAGTAATTCTAGTTTCTAAAACATATTTATCTAAAAGCATGAAAAAAATTGTAAAAGAAGAGAGAATGAATGAGTTATTTTTGTTTTGTAGTAAAAAATAATACTTACCATCGCGTAGACATTTTAATCAGGTAAGTGGCTGTTGGGGTTTAAAAACAGAATGATGAAATTGAAAAATCAATTAAAATGACGAATGTTGGATTTTATGTTGTTTAATATTGGTTGAAATTATCCGTAAATAAAATAGCTAAAAGTACATAACCTTAAAATTATGTCAATTTGCACGACTGACATCTGTCATTGTCAAAATGACAACGATTTATTTTTGTTGTCTATGTAATATTTTTAGGAAATTCACACACCGACTATTTAAATAAACACATTCGTCCAAATTATGTGCAGTGCTGGCAGTGCTGAGCCGTTTCTTGCCCGTAAATAGTGACGTGACTTAACGCTTTGTATTGAAAAGGCTTGTTTTATCTCTTTTTATCAAAGCAAATGTTGCCTTGTGAGAGTGAAACGGAAATTTAGTTTCATTTGAAGATAGTTCGCAGAACTATCCGTTGGTGTTGTGTGTTTGCTCAACCTGACTTTTGCTCACTGTTCCGTTCCGATAACTATCTTTGTAGATGTTGTTGAAAGAGAGAGAGAAGTCGTGATCTCAATTCTAGCGAGGTGTTCCTCTGTCGTGCTGTGGATTTGACTGCAGAAACTTTGAATGTGTGTTGGCAAAGGATTCCAATCAGCCACTGAGCTTGTTTGTCATAAAGAAAAATGGCGGTGGCTCTGTCACCCGATCAGGAGGCGGTGAGTAAAATTATTACAAATTGCGATTTTAGCGAGTGATACCTCATAATTCTAGTCATAAAGTTAATGCACAGAGTTTACTTTATGAAATTACTTCAAACAGTGCATACTTAAGACAGGAAATGAATTGTTACTCGCGTCATATACCATGTCATCAATGTTTGTTTTGATTCAGTCGTGTCCGCTTGTTTTACTTATTGTTACTAAATATACAAGTTATTGCTCAAAAATGGTAACCGTTAGGGCTGAATACCATCTGTAGGTTCCCCAAGCTACTATTTAATGAACTCCATAAGCTTGTTTTGTGGATATAGTGTTGGTCCTTTGGTCGTGTGAATGGAAAATTGGTGGTAGGCAACTGATTAAAAATATAATAATTTGCTGGCCGTTTGCTGCTTTCATTAGATAATTATATTTTACACTATTACAGAACATAGCAGGAAACCAAATCAGTAGTTTGATAAAAATAGGTACTAAGTAATTTACTAGTTGTTTACCGCTTTCCCTAATATCAGTAAAAAAGTGGATTATATGTTTGACACTTAAAGAAAGCTGCAGGAAACGATTTGAATGAGAATGTACCTACCAACTAAAACGCATGAAAGCTTAAAAATACTTTACTACTTTTATCACTCTAAATTCAAAATCCTGCAAGATTATTAAATTCCCTGCATCAGGACTAAAGTCTTCTTAGTGTTGCTGAAGCTGAAGTATGTTGTTCTTGCAAAACAGGTCAAATATTTTTTTTCATAATAGGTATCTTTAAAAATAGAGAAGCATAAATTTATGATAGCTTAACATGTAGGTAACTAAATATCAGTGGCGTGGCGTCAAGTATATCAGAAGGCAAGCCGAAGGGAACTTAACTAGCCTTTTCCTCTAATTCTGCATAATAAATTGCCCAACTGCCTTAAAATAGGCAAGCCGGTGGGAATCGAGTTCTATGGACACCACGCCACTGCTAAATATTGACCTGTTAGACAATAGAAATCCATAGCATATCCAAATACCTCCAACAATAAGGCACATGGTATCAAATGGATCACTTTCAAAGCTCAACTTTTATAAAACATAACATAATTAAATATTGATTAAAAATGATAATGGTGGTGAATATAAGTGCCTGGTTAATGTTATGCAATCCAATCAGTTACTAGTCCCATAGCTGTGCAACTTTGGAAAGAAACATGATCAAAGTTAACTTGAGTTAATATTCACATAACTTGACTTAGCAGGATGAAGCCACTGATACTGGTACAGATTCCTGGGTGAATCTTCTTCTTCTTCTTCTTAGCCTTTCTCTACCAAGTTCTTGGTGTAGGCCTCCTTGAACCGCTTCCATTCCGATCTATTTTAGGCAGTGAGAGTCCAGTTGCTGCTCGCTACTCTTTTTCGGCGTTTTTTTTTTTCGTCATTATCGTCTCAGCATATATCTACCATTAAAAGAGATGATGCTGAGACTTAACTTTTTATGACAACGAAACAGTATGGATGCTGCATTTAGCTTGTCCAAAGTTGTTAAGGCTTGTCCTTCTGTTAGGATAATAATTGTGAGATGACAATGACGAATGAGCCAAGCAGTCGAAATGCTTGAATATGGCCCTCCTCTCTTATTCATTAAAATATGAGTGCTCTTAGCTTAGTTGGAGTAATACTATACTTCATTTAATTTAGGATGAGAAACCACATTAATGTTATATTGCGGCTCGTGAACTGTAATCTCTTTACAATTTGTACTACTGTAACAATACTTTATCCACGCAAATAAAGTGGATTTAAAACAATTTTATTTTACGGCTGCCAAACTATTGCACTGTACTGTTTGCTAGGTAAGAAATAGTTGACCAGCCGCAATATAATGTTATTGTGGTTTCTCATTCTAAATTAAATGAAGTATAGTTGACACATCACTACCATTATCCCAGTCTAAAAGAAAAGAGAACACTTCTCTTTAGGTTTTTGTAGTCAGTAGCAAAGTGTGTTTTAATTACATATCTCCTTTTCTATATTCTTATACATATTCCAAACAATTAATGTCCTCTGCTTACAGAATAATCAGCCTATGTGGAATATGACAAATATTTTTTCTTACAACTAGTAAACAAAAATTATAAATTACTTGTTTTAACTTTATAATAATAATAGGTACCTACCATAATTTTTTGAACAAATCCTGGACCATGTTTTGTTTAATCTAAGTAATATTATAAATGCGAAAGTATGGATGGATGGATGTTTGTTTGTTACTCAATCACGCCAGAACGGCCCAACGAATCTGGATGAAATTCGGCACATAGATAGAGAAAAGTCTGGAATAGGACATAGGCTAATTTCTATCTCGGAAAATTCCCGCAGGATAGCGATAAATGAATTCTTTGCAGACGAAGTCGCTGGCAACAGCTAGTAATGTATAATTCTACGCAGACGAAGTCGCGGGCAGAAGCTAGTAGAAAACCAACAGTTTTCTGATTTTTTCTCCATTTATTTGAACGCGCATCACGTGAAAACGGCTGAACGGATTTTGATGCAAACTTTACTAATTTGTCGAGAAAATCCCCGGCCAGGTTATAGACTATTTTTTACCCCGTATAATTGTATAGTTCCCGCGGGATAGCGATAATCATGTCAATCCAGAGATAACATCAACAGCACCAATACTGCTATGTTAGGCTACATACAGCGGATCAGGATCGCGTGATGCATAGATATTGTACCCTCTTCGCCGTAGATAGTTTCGTGACCCATCTACCATTACCCGAGATGAATGAATGGACGCGGTCTGAGATAAATTTAGACGAAATGCAAAGCCTGCAGGTAAACTCGGTTTACTTCCGAAATAGAATCGGCTATCGATTGCTCGGTCGTCGACCTCGCGCGACATCCGCTGGCCTCTCGACGCCTCTTTGTCACGCTTTTATTATACACTTCAAAGTGTCACACAAGTAAGCGAATTACCATTTTTGTTCACGGCTTAAATTTAAAATGATGTAGACAGCTGCACAAATTATCGGTATCTCGAAGCATGTCCTCGTAAGAGCGAGAAGAGTGCGAGCGCTCATTGATAAAGTTAGTCAGCGCGGCGTGAGGCAGTAGCCACTAAGCCACTATAGCCAGTCCGTAATGTAATGACACATTACGTTTGGGATGATTGTTTACCCGACGCCGGCCGGGGTATATTTAGCCGCGGTGAACTGACGTCTTTACACGTTTCACGGTAGCCGTGTTTACGATACTTCCGTTTGAATTTTCTATAAATAAACTCAACAGGTATTTCGGATTTGCAGCATAAAGCTTTATGAGAGCCGGAGCGATCGGAAATCGGCGTAATAAATCAGCCGTTTAAGTTTGAGTGACGGAGAGAGGGCGGACGCGACGCGCGGGTCCGCTCGCCCGGCAATGCTAGTGGTGCCCCAGATTGATGCTCTTGCTCTATCGATATTATATAGTACTAGCTGTTGCCTGCGACTTCGTCTGCAAAGAATTCGATCGCTATCCCGCGGGAATTTTTCGGGATAAAAAGTAGCCTATGTGCTAAGTGCCTGGAGGCTTTTCTTTATCTATGTGCCGAATTTCATCTAAATTCGTTGGGCCGTTCTGGCGTGATTGAGTAACAAACAAACATCCATTCATCCATATTTTCGCATATTAGTTAGATAACTCCTGTACTCCTGTACTATAATTTACAAAATGAGTACGACTATCAAAAGCTGTAGGTAGGTATAAACTGAAAATTACTATGCAATGCATCTGCAGTTAATCAGTTCGTTGGGTTTATCGACACATCGACGGTATATTTACCATAACATCAACGCTCTCGATAGAAAACATTTGAAAATATGACTGCATCTATCTATCTACTGACGCGTTTGCTCAAGAAGCAAAAATTAATGTTATTTTTTTTATTGCAAGCAGTCTGCAGGAAGCATAAGTACCTATAACAGGAAATGTAACAGTCGTTAGAGTTCCATACATTCCAAGTCCGTCAAAGGAGATTGACTAATGTGTTTTTACATTAAAAATCCAGTGATTAGTTAAGTACTTTAGATTCTGACTATAAGAATAAGAATAAGAATATTTATTTGCAAAAAATGTATAAATAAACAATTTGTCGTGTAAATATTCTTATTCTTATACCTACTGTCAACCTTCGCTATTTTTCGAGGTCAGGTATCGATAGACTATGTATAATTAGGCATCACTAAAGAGTGCCCTCAATTGTGTGGATTGAGTCGCTCGGGTTTGAAGTAATGACAACGCTGAATCACTCACTTCACACCGCTAAATTAGCTTTTATGATCGTAAAATGCTAAATTTCATGCTTCCCGAAGCAGCAAGCATTTCATTAGTTGTTGTACCTAAGTGTTGCAGGTTAATGTAGCATCAGTGTTACCTAGCCAAATTTAAGTAAGCATGAAACTAGGTAGGGTCAGTTCGCCAGTTTTCGACCGATTAGTGGAGTGGGCAAATTCAGAATGAAAAAAAAAATTGAATTATTATGAACAAATAAACGAGAAAAATAATGCACATAGTGAATATAGTCTACTATCATTGAATGCCGTTTATTTTCAAGTAAGACCTAGAAATAATTAAATAATAATCAATAAAGCCGAAAATGCCAGTTTTACCAGTTTTCGACCGAAATTTCCAATTTCCGACTGTATATTCGCCAGTTTTCGACTATGGTGTGATGACAAATACATGAAGCACAAAATATGTTTTTAATATAAAAACCCGCATTTTCTTAAAATAAAAATCATATACAACATTATGACAACAAAATGAAACGGGTAACTAAGATCAATCTTGGATTTATTTAGTTTTCTAATTACGGATTTACTGGATATTAAAAATCGTTCGTATTTTGTCTATTTTATCAGCTAAAATATAGATTTCGGGACAAAGTACGTGTCGTGTTATGTGATATATGTGACGTGTGTGTGTTGTTCAAAAAAGATATAATTTTAATTTAAAAACTGTATATTTTCGAATATAGTAGTCGGAATATGGCATACAGTTATTACAAATCCCGATTTCGACCGAATGTTTACGACACGCGGAATGTTTAAGACATTTGAAATAATCCGGTCGAAAACTGGCTGACACAATTCTGGTGTTAATAAGATTCAAATTAAAAAATTAGGTTCAGTAGTTTCTTCAATAATATGTCAAAAAAGATGCAACCTTACTGGACTCTGCGGCGCCAGTTTTCGACCGCAACGGTCGAGAAGTAGGTGTTTACGAAAACGAGTTAACCAGTTACCGACTATTAAATTTTATACATTTTCCAAAGAAATCTAAAATAATACTTATTTTAAATAAATAATAAGACTCATTGTCTATCAATACAAATAACAAACAAATTAATAAACATAAAATTACATTTAAAAACATACCATGAACCGTGAGGCTCCTCACAAATTTTTTCGCAACGAAGTACGCGTCGTTAGGTGTTCGTTGCGAACCTAGATTGATTTGTTTTTTTGTTCCGTACGCTGTTTACAAACGTGCATTTTGTCTATATGTGCGTATAACCGAACTATTTGGGTTTACCACGATATTTTTGTTAAGTTTCTAATCTTGTTAGTATTGCTATTTTATACCGATTAGTCAAACATGTCGATAAAAAAGTCGAAAAGTGGCGACGGTCGGCAAACTGGCGAAACGACCCTATGACTTAATTTAAAAACGTGTGCGCACACGACCATGACGTAGTGTTCTACCTATGTTATTTACCTAAACTATAAGTAATTTATATATCATTATCATTATCATCAGCTGACAAGTAAAGTTCAAAAGTACCTATATTCTTATTCTATTGATTGTTTATTCGACGTAAGCTACTATCTATTTATTATTTAAGGTTTTCATTATGCTTACAGAGAAGGGTTGGTATCATAACGACTACATTGTGAAAACGACCGAATCATCATAATGTCCAGATCTCAGAAGGACCATCTCTGGAGAAAGTCTATATCTCCGAAAGACTTTATAGTAAAACGACTGGTTCTTTAAGGCGAAGGGATAGGCAAATGACCTTGCCCGTTTGTGACGTGGCAAGCAGTCCGATCAACGCGACATCTGTTAAATAATCGACGCGTGAACTCGATGCGAATGGGCGCGGGCTGATGTATTGAAATATTGCACTGTGATGTTAGTAGATGGCGCTTGCTTTAGTTTTCCGATTGCCTACACAGACACAGCATAATGTTCAAATCAGATTTTGCAAAAATAATAAAAAAAAAAACACATTTCGGCATTCGTAACGTGGCCTTTAAGGTCTTGTTACCTTGGGCTCTGTCTGCTCCGCAAGGGATAGAGACGTTATTTATGTATGTATGTATGTGATATAATACATGAGAAAGTTTGTGACGATGTGAGTGAGTGTGTATGTATGTTTGTTTCTTCTTCAAGCTACAACAACTGGACGGATTTGGATGAAATTTGGAACGAAGACAGTTGGTACCCTAGATTAAAACAGGCTACTTTTTATCCCAGAAAATTGCAGTTTCCGCGGGATAGTGATGAACGTGACGTCAAAGGTGTCCAGAGTCTTGTCTAAAATCGCAACGTAATAGTACATTACTGCAGAGGCCGTGAAGTAAGGGATTGCAGGACGAGATTGGGGTACACGGCCGAGTCGTAGACGAGGCCGGATAAAGCGAGTCCTGCAATCCCTGTTTCCGGCCGAGGATTGTATAGTGCTTTTCTCAAGCAATGCGAGGAAATCAAGTAAAAATTGTTTAATTAGCCGCTTTTTTAATTTTTGAAACATGGCATTTGAACAAACTATTGCTCGCGCCATGTTTAACCGCACACCCGCCACCGCGCCGCCGCGCCGCGCCTACCGCACCCGCCGACCGCACCACATTACTTCTTGGCCTAGGCCGTAAATGTAAAACTTCTTGGCTTCATTTCGACCGCACCACATTACTTCTTGGCCAAGGCCGTAAATGTGAAACTTCTTGGCTTCATTTCGCGACATTAACGCGTACATTTCCGAGCATGCTTGAGAAAATTATTATTGCAGAATAAAGTAAAACTTGAACGTGTGCGGGAAAGGTACAGAATAAGGTATGGTTTTTCCAATGATTATTTTCAAAACCGATATCTGAGGGTCCGAGAGGTCCCCAAACATAAATCCGTTATCAAAAACGAAAAAGGTGGCCGCCATTTTGAATTCTTTAAGTTTTGGACCGATTATTTTCAAAATCGATATCTGAGGATCCGAGTGGTCGTCAAACACAAATCTGCTATCGAAAACGAAAAAACTGGCCGCCATTTTGAATTCTTTACTTTTTGAACCGATTGTTTTCAAATTCGATATCTGAGGATCCGAGTGGTCCCCAAACATGAATCCGTTTTTAAAAATGAAAAAAGTAGCCGTCATTTTGAAAACTTTTGTTTTTGGACTGATTGTTTTCAAAATCGATATCTGACGATCCGAGTGATTCCCAAACACGTATCCGTTATATAAAATGAAAAAAGTGACCGCCATTTTGAAATCTCTTGTTTTTGAACCGATTGTTTTCAAAATCGATATCTGAGGATCCGAGTGGTCCCCAAACATGAATCCGTTATCAAAAATGAAAAAGTGCCCGCCATTTTGAAATCTTTAGTTTTTGGACCGATTGTTTTCAAAATCGATATCTGACGATCCGAGTGGTTCCCAAACACGAATCCGTTATATAAAATGGAAAAAGTGACCGCCATTTTGAAATCTTTACTTTTTGAACCGATTGTTTTAAAATTCGATATCTGAGGATCCGAGTGGTCCCCAAACATGAATCCGTTATCAACAATGAAAAAAGTGCCCGCCATTTAGAAAACTTTAGTTTTTAGATGGATAGATTTCAAAATCGATATCTGAGGATCCGAGTGGTCCCCAAATATAAACCCGTTATCAAAAATGGAAAGTGGCCGCCAGCTCAGATATCGATTTTGAAAACAATCTGTTCAAAAACTAAACATTTTAAAATGGTGATGACTTTTCTATTTTGTATAACGGATTCGTGTTTGGGAACCACTCAGATCGTAAGATATCGATTTTGAAAACAATCGGTACAAAAACTAGTTTTTAAAATGGTGCCCTTTTTTTCATTTTTAAAAACGGATTCTTGTTTGGGGACCACTTGAATCCTCAAATATCGATTTTGAAAACATTTGGTCCAAAAAGTACAGAATTCAAAATGGCGGCCAGTTTTTTTATTTTCGATAGCAGATTTGTGTTTGATGACCACTCGGACCCTCAGATATCGATCTTAAAAATAATCGGTCCAAAACTTAAAGATTTCAAAATGGCGGCCACTTTTTTCATTTTTAAAAACGGATTTATGTTTGGGGACCTCTCGGACCCTCATCGGTTTTGAAAATAATCGGTCCGAAAACTAAACATTTCAAAATGGCGGCCACTTTTGTCATTTTTGATAACGCATACGTGTTTGGAGACAACTCGGATCCTCAGATATCGATTTTGAAATCAATCGGTCGGAGAACTAAAGATTTCAAAATGTCGGCCAGTTTTTTCATTTTTGATAGCAGATTTGTGTTTCACGACCACTCGATCGATTTTGAAAAAATTAGGACCAAAACTTAAAGATTTCAAAATGGCGCCCATTTTTTTCATTTTTAAAAACGGATACATGTTTGGGGACCAGACTCGGACCTTCAGACATCGATTTTAAAAACAATTAGTCTAGAAAGTAAAGAATTCAAAATGGTGGCCAGTTTTTTCATTTTCGGTAGCAGATTTGTGTTTGACAACCATTCGGACCCTCAGATATCGATTTTGAAAATAATCGGTCCAAAAACTAAAGATTTCAAAATGGCGGCCACTTTTGTCATTTTTGATAATGGATACGTGTTTGGAGAAAACTCGGATTCTCAGATGTTGATTTTGAAATCAATCGGTCGGTAAACTAAAGATTTCAAAATGGCGGCCAGTTTTTTCATTTTTGATAACGGATTTATGTTTGGGGACCTTTCGGACCCTCAGATATCGGTTTTGAAAATAATCGGTCCAAAAACTAAAGATTTCAAAATGGCGGCCACTTTTGTCATTTTTGATAATGGATTTATGTTTGGGGACCTCTCGGACCCTCAGATATCGGTTTTGAAAATAATCGGTCCAAAAACTAAAGATTTCAAAATGGCGGCCACTTTTGTCATTTTTGATAACCGATACGTGTTTGGAGACAACTCGGATTCTCAGATATCGATTTTGAAATCAATCGGTCGGTAAACTAAAGATATCAAAATGGCGGCCAAATTTTTCATTTTTGATAGCAGATTTGTGTTTCACGACCACTCGGACCCTTAGATATTGATTTTGAAAATATTCGGTCCAAAACTTAAAGATTTCAAAATGGCGGCCACTTTTTTCATTTTTAAAAACTGATTCATTTTTGGAGACAACTCGGATTCTCAGATATCGATTTTGAAATCAATCGG
Organism: Pandemis heparana; assembly: GCA_963854515.1. Classification (NCBI taxonomy): domain Eukaryota; kingdom Metazoa; phylum Arthropoda; class Insecta; order Lepidoptera; family Tortricidae; genus Pandemis; species Pandemis heparana. The sequence continues at coordinate 3,389,371 of OY978020.1, read as the reverse complement.
TCGGTAAACTAAAGATTTCAAAATGGCGGCCAGTTTTTCATTTTTGATAGCAGATTTGTGTTTCACGACTTCTCGGACCCTTAGATATCGATTTTGAAAATATTCGGTCCAAAACTTAAAGATTTCAAAATGGCGCCCACTTTTTTTATTTTTAAAAACGGATTCATGTTTGGGGACCACTTGGATCCTCAGATATCGATTTTGAAAACAATTGGTCTAGAAAGTAAAGAATTCAAAATGGTGGCCAGTTTTTCATTTTCGGTAGCAGATTTGTGTTTGACAACCACTCGGACCCTCAGATATCGATTTTGAAAATAATCGGCCCAAAACTTAAAGATTACAAAATGGCGGCCACTTTTTTCATTTTTGATAACGGATTTATGTTTGGGGACCTCTCGGACCCTCAGATATCGGTTTTGAAAATAATCGGTCCAAAAACTAAAGATTTCAAAATGGCGGCCACTTTTTTCATTTTTGATAACGGATTTATGTTTGGGGACCTCTCGGACCCTCAGATATCAGTTTTGAAAATAATCGGCCTAAAACTTAAAGATTTCAAAATGGCGGCCACTTTTTTCATTTTTGATAACGGATTTATGTTTGGGGAGCTCTCAGACCCTCAGATATTGGTTTTGAAAATAATCGGTCCAAAAACTAAAGATTTCAAAATGGCGGCCACTTTTTTCATTTTTAAAAACTGATTCATGTTTGGAGACAACTCGGATTCTCAGATATCGATTTTGAAATCAATCGGTCGGTAAACTAAAAATTTCAAAATGGCGGCCAGTTTTTTATTTTCGATAGCAGATTTGTGTTTCACGACCACTCGGACCCTTAGATATCGATTTTGAAAATATTCGGTCCAAAACTTAAAGATTTCAAAATGGCGCCCACTTTTTTCATTTTTAAAAACGGATTCATGTTTGGGGACCACTCGGATCCTCAGATATCGATTTTGAAAACAATTGGTCCAAAGAGTAAAGAATTCAAAATGGCGGCCAGTTTTTTCATTTTCGGTAGCAGATTTGTGTTTGACGACCACTCGGACCCTCAGATATCGATTTTGAAAATAATCGGCCCACAACTTAAAGATTTCAAAATGGCGGCCACTTTTGTCATTTTTGATAACGGATACGTGTTTGGAGACAACTCGGATTCTCAGATATCGATTTTGAAATTAATCGGTCGAAAAACTAAAGATTTCAATATGGCGGTCTTTTTTATTTTGATAACGGATCCATGTTTGGGGACCACTTCGACCTTCAGATATCTTTTTTTTTCTTCTTTCTAATGATAGACTATAATTGGAGTTGGAGTACTACTAGCTTAAATATCAAAACTTTTCATGCAGTAATTCCTACCAAAATCCTATTTCCCATGCCTGTTCGCTATGTCAGCAAGTACTCGTAAGTATCAAACCAACCTGCCACTCCAAATTTCCAAAAAAAAACGGATTGAAAATAATCACTTTTAAGTTTAATCACTGTTAAGGAATTATACGTGCGACTCGAACGAGTACGACTTTTTGAAGCACTGTTTCGCGCCTATTCTGTGACTCAAACAACATGCTTAGCCAAACCAATATGAAAAAACGCAACGAAACGAATTTTGGCAACGTCGCGTCGCTTACGCACTGCCGCCACCGAGCGAACATGCAACGTTGCTTTTTTCTTATTATTTTCATACATCTTATCCAAATTATTTTTTTATTTATTTATCTATTATTTTTTTATTTTGTTTTATTAACATTTTTGGTTTTATCTTAATAATTTATTTCATTGTATTATCTTTTTAAAATTTTTTTGGTTTACGAATTTTTTTGTACATTGAAAAGCGCCTGATTGAATGTGCGGGCAAATATTGCGTTCGCCCCTTTCATAGGCTCTGGGCAGTACTACTCTCTAAAGCCTTATTTGTTGGCTAATTGAAGCAAACGCACCGCGGAATTTTAATTATGAGTTACTAGAGTAACCTCGTCGAGATTGGTAGCAAACAGATTTGTTTCACCCGAGCAAAACGTGTACAAAATATTTTCGAGACTCTTAGGGCAAACGAATTTTTGTACTAACTACGACATAAAGGAATATGTTTTCGCCGGTGAATTCTAAGTCAAGACATGTTTTATAGAATGTGCAGTTTTCAAAACCCCAAATTGTGTATTATCGCCATAAAACATGCACAAAAACAAGCAATTTATGAGCTTTTGCCTATCCCTTCGCCTTAAACGATCTCATCGTTAATATGCCACATCTCAAATAGAGACCGGTTAGCAAAACGACTGGTTCTCGAAAAGACCACATCTTTAATCACACCATATCTCAAATAGACCGGGTAGCAAATTTACTTCTTGAATTTGTTTCTGTACAAGTACATATGAATAAACGTAGACAAATTATAACAAAAACTTTATTTGGGTAAGTACATACGTACCTATGTACCCATTCTCCACTAAGCGGATTTTATGGATAAGAACTCGTATAATGACTCGATATGAACGAAACTACGACGGGATCTATAAATAAACTCAATAAACATGATCTTATCCGTTGCAGTTAGTTTATGTGAATAAACTCATATAAAATTGTAACACGAGTATCCGCAGTACCAAAGAGGTGGCAGACGCATTGCTAATCGGGAAAGCAATAATAGAATGCTTCATTTCCGTGGCTGTCGGAACCTTCAAGTCTGAACTCTGAACACAACCATCCAAATACATACTGCTGGTTGGCGGCGGGATTAGCGTGTAAGATGGTAGTAGCGCTAGCGATCCAAGCTAACCTTGCACAAGGTCCTACCACCCGCAAAATGTACCGCGAATTTGACTGCTTTTTCCCACTACATGCGCAGTAACGCCTACGCATAAGGCATGCGTAGGTATCAGGTTAAAAAAGCAAGCTTTTCATCGTAAGCGAAACATGACGCGGTGTCCTATCGTTGGCGGGGACTCCGCGAAATGTGACAATGTGGTCACGGAAGCGTGTCGCTCCGGTAACGGGCTTGCCTGAGGGCGTGACACACGTTTAACATGTTTACTTGTAATTGCCTATCTAGTTACTTGTCGCTAATACGTTCAGTCGAAGACAGTCTACTCTCGGCAGATTGCGACTATGCGTCTTACTGCTTGTGAGTCTCCTGATAACGTTCTCTAATGGGTTAAATGAGCGAATTTAGGTGTAATTACTTACAGGAAAAAGTCACAATTAAACAGTCGCGAAATTAATGTGTTGGGTTAGGATTCAAGCTACAAGGCAGTCTTTGTCTTTAACCTTCTGAGGTTAACAAGCTTGGTGAGGGAAACAAGCTTTACCTACTTTTAATTAATTTCGTAGACGGCTATATAGCCCAGTGATCTCTTAAGATTTAGCGGTGGCCGAGTCGGTCTCCGTGTGAACGGTGATGATTAATTGATCCGAGTGTAACTCACAACCGTCACGAAGTAAGATCAAGACGGTGCAAGCTTCAGAATTTTACATGGCCTATGAATAATACATTCAGCTCCGTCTAAGTATTACGATGTAGAGGCAACTCACACCAGAATACGTATCTTAATGCGGTTTGTTGGTCATATTCTGAAGGGCGACGGTTCAAATAAGCTGGAGAGGTGACTCACAAATAACAGGAAACCGGTGGCCCTTCTGAGAACGCAGGGGTGTATACTTTTCTTGGTTAGGCTGGTAAAGCATTAAACGCCATTTTTACACTAGCTATCCATAAAAACAATTGCGATTGACTAAAAAGCTGTATGTTTAGATTTTGACCATCACCCAAATCCCTTTAGCGTTTAATTACTTTCATTGCATAAATTTGACAAGTTGTAGTCAGGTGATGCAGAAATCACGTTAAAACGTGGTATAACGCTCGTGTTAGGTTAAGTTATACTCTTGAAAAAGGCCGACAACCTACTTAAATTATTATAGTCTATCAAATAGCGTGTTATGGTCGCGTAGTTTATAACATAATGTTACTCGAGTTCGCATCACTGCGTGGCCCGCCCACACTCAGCTCGCCATTAAGAGAAGGCGTGGACACGCATTCATACACCTACCCAAGTCCGATCAAATACTGCCGATAAACAATATTGTTAAAGGAGTCATAGTTGGAGCTATCCAGCTTATGTAGTTGTGTAGTTTTTATTTTACTACATCTTCTGAACGTCCTATTTTCATTTTTATATTGGCCAACTTAACTCATCAGCCCCTTCGCACGCAAACATCACAAATGAAAGAAAATTGATAAATTGCTGCGAATAACGAGCTTTATTAGAACAGCGATGCATCGTTTCCGGTCTTTATCGATGTGCCTTATTTGCACTGCTTTATATTTGGATGTGTTTGTCATTGACGTCAACTTGTACTTGATTGTTATAGCATTCATCGTTTGGCTTGATACACAGTTGCACTGCGGAGACGCTTTCGCGCGTTCGTGCGTATCATTCATTATGGTAGAAATTTTCGTGGTTTAAAAATTACTGGGCTCAGCCACAGTTTGATTTTTCCGGCGACCCGCGGCTGGAGGCTCTTTAGCGCCGCTGAAGTCGTTGCTTTCACGTTTTACTGTATTCTTCAAGTTTCGACGTCATTGCGGTCGTTTTATGGATTAAGCCCGTGTTTTCCTGAGCTGACCCTTCAGTGACTCGACGTCGTTTCATTGCGAGCTAACGTTTTCGTCAACAAGAAGTGAATAGTGAATTCGATCGAAACGAATAGAAACACTAAAAATACCTTGTGTTCGATTTGTGGATTAAATTCAATTTTATATTGATCTGTGATACAATCAAGTATTTAACAAGTAGTGAAGTGGCAAGTTATAAGCTGGTGCGTGTCCGCTCATACTAATGCGAAGCGACGCAAGCGCAGGAAACACATCCCGGAAGAATTACTGCCCCGCCTACTGCGACTTGTTTGCATTCAATTTTATTTGAGCACACGCTCCGTCACATCCCGGCTTCGTTATCTGAAGAACTCTCTTTTATTGAGTTTAATCGCGACTTAGGATTCAGCCGGGCCCATCCACGGGTTAGCCCCGACTGTCAATGAAAGTGTGGCGAAACAGTGAAATCAGTTTCCATTTCATAATGAACTGAACTTTAAACAATGCGCGAGTGTACGTAGTGGAGCATGGATCCAGAGTTACTGTTAAAGATGGAGACCACTTTATTGCGAATCCGCCTGCGAATAATAAGGGTATTTATTTAAAATTTTCCTAACTTTTGGTGCCTTCACTCCTATTAGAATTGAGCTACCTAACTGTCATGTCTTGTGTGACCTTAGACTAATGCGCGGGTGTTCATTGATAGTCCCTTAGAGTGAAGAGAACTTCTTGTTCTCATGTTATTTAAGTATATTTTAGCTGTTATAGATAATTTTCAAAGCTATGCTCACTTGTGTGAACGCGAATTGTAGAGTATTCGTTCTTATTGTTATATACCTATTTGGTTAGAGTTTGGACTGATAACTCTAATTGCAGAGACTCTACTTATATTTATGTACACATTGTACGTTTATTGAAGTCAAATGTTAATATTTTTCTAATGCATGTTGAATTGATGCATTTTGGTGTTATATTATTTTATGTCCATAACATAGCTCGTGCTAGCATCGTCGGTGCTAATCTTTAACATTGCATCATTGACAATTCTAACGTATAATGACCACCAGCCACCCGCGACCGCCCGCGAACAGAGGCAGCGCTTGTCATCCACTCGAGTCTTAGGACCTGTTTCACCATTCTCAGTTAAGTTACTGATATCTTAAATACCAAATAGACACTTAAGATATTGGGAACTTAATACAGTGGCGAAACAGGCCATTAGCGTACGCTTCCAACGGAATAGAGTCGTCTCCAATGCAGAATCGATCAATCGATCAACAAGAGTGCAAGCTGCGAGCTGGGAGAGGTGTAGATTTCAATTGATGCGATCGGTTGATTCTGCGCATCTCCACTCTCCACCTCTATGAATCCCATCAAGCATAGCCTTCTCTATTGTGTTCTACAAGCCGTGCTATTAGGTTAGGCAACGTCGCATTTTACACTTAAGTTTACGAGCGACGTTCCAAATCGCTACAGCCATGTCGTAGCCAAACCCTACGAGGCAGCGATTTGGAACTTCGCTCGTGAACCTGAAGCGTAAAATGCGACGTTGCGGCGTTGCGGCTCGTAGACGACAATAGAGAAGGCTATGCACCAAGGAGTCCTTAAAATTGAGACATTTCAAGTTTAACCTCAATGTTAATATTATTGTTTTTTATTTGCAGGCGACGAAAGCCTTCCTAGATGCTTTGAGCGAGTCGGGTGCGGCGTGTGTGTCGCGCGCAACCGCGATCAAGTTCCTGCTCGCGCGCAAGTTCGACGTTGCCCGCGCGCATGCGCTGTGGCGGCAGCACGAGGCCACGCGCCGCCGCGAGGGGCTCAACAAGTTCCAGCCCTTCGAGGACCCGCTCAAGGCGGAGCTGGACACCGGCAAATTTACTATACTGGTAAATACAAGGATTCCAAACCAAACTCCTGGGGCAATACCATCTCTTTCTCCCCTCCACATCATCTTATCCTTTTTCTCCTTTTCTTTTCTTGTACCTGACAGAAAGAAATAGTGAATTCGCTTGTGATTCAGATAGCCTCTGGTGCTCCAACGTATCACTAGTCAAAGTCAATAGTGAGTGGTTGGATTTCAAATCGAGCTCTATTTAGAATGAATTAAAGGTCTAGAAGAAATATTAACTTATCGGGAAACGTTTGGCTCACCAATATTATTACCAATATACCTACCAAATTACTGATATGGTGGACGGATGACCTGGTTGAAGTCGCGGGTTTACAGTGGATGCAAGCCGCTTCCAACCGAGGCAACGACGTCTAGGGGGAGGCCTATGTCCAACTGTAGACGTCCTATGGCTTATATGATGATGATGATGATACCAAATTAAAGTCACAAATATTTAAGCAATGGGTATAAATGAAATGATTAATGATAAACTTAAGAACTTTTGTAAATTAAACAAAAGCAATATTTAACTTTTAAGTTTCGATTGGTTACAGTTTTTAATTTGTAACGAGTCGTTTTCCATGTTGCAGCCGACCCGGGATGCGACGGGCGCGGCCATCGCGGTGTTCACTGCCAACAAGCACTTCCCCGCCCTCACCACGCATCAGATCACCTTGCAGGTATGTTTGTATGTCGTGTTATAGAACTTATAGATCGACCGCTTAACTGAGTACGCCGGTACAGGGGCGCAGGGTAGGACAAGGGGACCGCTCTCGGTGCGGGCGGGGAGTGCGCCTGCCGCGCGCACAGAGAGGCCCCCGCGCAAGCCTACCCCGCGCCCCGCAGCCGCGCGGGTGAGGACTCAGCTTAGCGGTCGGTCTATAGAAATACATATAAAAATGGTAAAAGGACGATTAAAAGCACTCAAAGACAAGGCATGTGAAATTATAATAACTGTTGTAATCGATCCTAAACAAGTCTCATTGTATGCGAAAGCGATGCAAATGCAATTAGTGTTAATTGACTTCCCTGAGTGTGGTAGCGGGAACTGCCTGTGCCCAGCAGTGGGACGTAAATCGTATATTACATAAATTACATAAATCGTCTGTCCAACGCGAGGGGTCAATGCAACCGACGTTCCGTCAGCACTTGACAAGCTTCGCGACGTCTGCTTTATTATCCTGTTAGCGCGTGTACTTTTTGCATTTGTGCATCCTTTATTGCCAAATCGGTTCGACGTTTTATACGTTGCAAGGGAGTAGTGAGTGGCAAGCTTATTACTTAACTGGCTCGCAATCGCCATCGTGTTCATTTTGACAGTTCCTGTATGAATGTGACAGCTAGCTGATTCCGATGCCAATTGTCAAAACATACATGAACTGTCAAAATGAAGACGATGGTGATCGCAAGCGAGTTACGTGATAAGCCTGCGGGTTTTATGCGACCTCTTCTAAGATACTATCTAAAATATTTTATTGAATCAGGCGTTACTTTGCGGAGGTCCATTTTAATGAACACAAAATATTTACCTTGCTACTCCGCTACTTACGTGCAAGATCACCAAGCTTGTGCGAAATATATATGTTTTGCATGCAAGCCGCACACCACACAAACACTGAGTGTTTGTGTGATGTGAGGGATAGTTAAGTTTGTGGGATTTATAATGTGTTTTTGTGTAGCAGTAGTGGAGGGAGGGCTTGCATGCAAAACATATATATTTCGCACAAGCTTGGTTATCTTGCACGTAAGTAGCGGAGTAGCAAGGTAAATATTTTGTGTTTACTATCTAAAATACTTCATGTGCCAGTAATTTCACTGGCTGTGTTACTCTCCACGCAGGAATACTGCAGCGCAGCGCAAGTAAACGGAATTCATACAATTTATATCATTTTGTAAAAAGGTCAGGTCGAGAGTTCCCGAAACTTACGAGTATGTATGAAGAGATTGATGAATGTAGATGAAGCGAAAGAGGTATGTCAGGATCGTAGCAAGTGGAGCAAAGTAGTCTCTGCCTACCCCTGTGGGAAAGAGGCGTGACGATATGTATGTACGCATATATGTAAAAGGAAATAAACTGTTATTATTATTATATCATACAATTGCGGCTGACCAAAAGTCGAGCAGGACCCTAGCCGGACACAAGTTGGGCAGGCAGATATTATGATTGTGATGTTAGGTCAGGTCGACCAGACGTAGGCAGGGTCTACTCTACACCCTTATGTTGTTACTATCCCTAAAATTCGCACTAAGCGGTTCCACTCGTCCTATATTATTCAGACAGCTGAGGAATGGAATGCCCTGCCAGCGTCTGTGTTCCCTGAACGCTACAATCAGGACGTCTTCAAATCCAGGGTGAATGGGCGTACTAGGCAAGCGTGTTCCACCCTAGATCACATCTTTCCTTACCATCAGGCGTGATTGACCAAACGTATGCCTGTTTCGCATAAAAAAACATCAATACCTACAGACCGATTGCTTAACTGAGTCCTCGCCTGCGCGGGTACAGTGGCGCAGGGTAGGACGACAAAGAGAACCGAGTGGTGCTGGAGGGTAGTGCGCCTGCCGTCCACACCTCTCTCGGCCCTCTTTCAATGGCGTAACTATAGGGTAGCAGGGCTGGCGAAATGCCAGGGGCCCCCAGCTCTACGGGGTCCGAACTGGCTTGGCCTTGAGCACAGAAGGGAAGATGATGCACTTCTTTATAGTGAGGAAGGGCCCTATTTGATGAATTTTCCGCGGGCCCCTGACGTTGCAGTTAAGCTGTCGGTCTATAGTCAACTATAGCTGCTGCCCGCGACTTCGTCCGCGTAGAATTAGCAATGATTTAACATGTTTATCGTTATCCCGCGGGAACTATGCAATTTTCCGGGATAAAAAGTAGCCTATGTTTTAATCTAGGGTACCAGCTATCTTTGTCCCAAATTGTATCCAAAACCGTCCAGTCGTTTTAGCGTGAAGAAGGAACAAACATACACACTCACTCACTCACATCGTCACAAACTTTCGCATTTATAATATTAGTAGGATGTGTTAAGGTTAAGGGTGAACGAAGTTTGTGTGCGTAGGGCGTGGTGTATCAGCTGGACGCGGCGTTGCAGAGCGCGGAGACGCAGCGCGCGGGGCTGGTGTTCGTGTACGACATGACCGACTCCAAGTACACCAACTTCGACTACGAGCTCTCCCAGAAGATACTCACCATGCTCAAGGTCAGTGCTCGCACCATAAAATACACCTGATACACCCTTCCCCTTTCCGTCACCGAACGACTAGGCGCGGCGAGCAGTTTCACCCTTATGTTGTAGACATTCCTCCATTACGCACGAAGCGGTATGCCTCTTCTTTAATTGTGCGGACAGTAAAGTTAAGGAGTGGAACTGCCGTGGTCAGTTTTTCGGAACGCTATAATCTAGACAGTTCAATGTGGGCAGAGCCCTGCTCTTAAACAAAATATAGACATTGTGTGATCATTTTATATTTTATCACATAGACACGTATTTTTTTAACTTATTTCATTATTTGTGCTGTAAAACTTCATACCGAGTTATGCTATTATTCTCAACCTCAACCCAAAAATGTGAAACAACATCAAGTCATTGTATCCTGTTTTCTCTTTTCAGCATTCCAGATTCCCACCTCCCGTTCCTTGAAGATCGTTAGCAAATGCTATCCAAGTCCTAGTTCCGAGAAAAAATCTCTAAACTCCTTTGTGCTCTGAATGTTCCTTGTTTCCTGGTTCCACACATCATGTTATGTAAAGTTAATGACATCCATAACTGTAGTATTTAAATAAAACCTCATTTAGTTAAAGTTCTAAATTTTCTGTTAACAACTCTATGACGTAAACTTATACTATGGGCTGCAATTGCATGCGAATAAGATACTTACTTACTATGTGTCTTCATTACAGGGAGATATATCGTCCATATAATAATATAATACCATTTAAAAACAGTAGGTACAATACAAATAATTTGAACACCACAAATCAAAACACCGCAAGATCCAGATAAACCCATGGATAAACCGATTGCGTGCCTATGTTGTTTAAAAATGTTAGGTTATTGACCTTTTTTATTTTAATTTGTTGATGGTTTAGTTTTACGAATAAATAAGAAAAAATTACTCGCATTTGAACTCACAGATGGAAAAGACGTCCACGATTGATGTTTGTTAATCTGATAACAAATGAGAAAATATATCGGTAAACGTTCAGTCTGGAGAAACGGCCAACTGACATAAAGCAGTAATGTAGCAGTAATGGCCCGCATTCATAAAGTAACCAGTAAAAAAGTTTCGTATCTCGTCGCAACAAGTGGCACATAAATTGTGTTAAATGCGCCATCTATTGACAGTCTTTGTCATTCGTTGGGGTGACTTAGGAGGACGTCTTCAAACAGAAATAGGTTGCCGATAGATGGCAGTAGACTCGCAGGTCAAGACCAGGCCAGGTTTTACACAGCCATTCAGCCATTCGACAAACGTTTACGGCCTCGGTTTACCGCCATAAAGGGAAAAATAAAACTTACCGATATAACTCGAGTGGTCCGGGTGGGGAGCCATTACCTTCGCTTAATTCAACATTCGGCGTGCCTTATGGTGGAAGTTGGTCAAAATGGCTAATGCGGCAAATTTTTTTTTCCAGATATATCTCGCATAATTTATGCTACATTCGATTTTATGCAAAAGTATTGTCTGTTTGTTCCTCACGGTGACGAAAAATGAATTGACGCGAAACAGGAATTTGTACGGAACCAAATTTTCGCAACTCATTATACCTTAACTTACAACTCAAATAATTACGCTCGTTTGAGCTTATCCTGAGTCATTATTTATAATTAGATAAAGTTTTAATTAATCTACATCAATTAGTTTTACGTTAGGTCAGTGCATTAAACGAGTTAGGTAGTTATTTTGTATTACTAAACACTGAACATTATGTTCAAGTGCATTCAAAAATACGAACATAGCCGAGCGAAAAACATTAAGTAGGAGGAGTGTTAGTCAACCAAGTTAGTGCTTTGCCTTTTTTTATGACAGTTCCTATAGCCACCCTTTTCATCCGTACAAATGACATCGAACCTTAAGGTCTTAAAGGAAGTTTTTGGTCGGGTATACAGATTAATACCGATAGTACTACTACATATATGTACACCAGACTTAGTTATGCAGAGCATACGCAGTTCGGTTGTTCCATATTAAAACTTTAAAACATCGTGTTACGTATAGTTTCATTCAATTAGTTAAAGCTAAGGTCAAATAGAGAACCCCGCCATCTTGAAGTCTGTTAAAACTAGGGTGGCCTAACTAGCAAAGTTAGTTTCTGCACCGGGGTTAGCGCAAAGAGAAAACATTTTAAACTTGGCGCAAATTCTTAACCCGGTCAGATGCTGGCCTCGATAGGAAAATCGCATTGGTTTCTATTAAAAAAAACTGAATCCTACTGCAGTATTGTATTTTATGAATGTTTCATTCTGTTCTTTGACACTATTGAATAAATGCTGAAAATATTATAAATGCAATAACCTTGTCCCTTTGTCTCCGTCACTTTGCCATCTCTTCACCTCAAAACCGCTAAATCGATCTTAAATTAAGTATGTATATTCTGTCCGAATCTTCTTTGAATAATATGTAGTTCATACTTCTTATTTCTTTAAGTTGTAGGTACACTTCGAGTTTATACGTAAGATGATTAAAAAAAGTTATTCACTAGGATGCGAAGCCAAAAACGAAATGGAGCTCCAAAGTGGATAACACACGAGCTTGTTTGCGCTTTTCTCGTGTTTTACAATTTGGCGTAACGTTCCCTACCGAGTCAAATGCCCAACTTCCTGCCGTTTGAATTTGAATTCACGAGACGGGCTGGAGCTCGGGCACCGCCGTTGGCTTTGTGCAATCAACATAACATTGTTGTGTGCAATACACTTAATCCTGTTCCGCCTTCGAAACTTAAACGCATTCAACAGTATATTATATTTTGTAGTAATTAAAATATGTGGCAAATACATATCCAATAGTAGGTACATTTGTACAACAAACGCATAAAGACGCAATTTCATGAATAAGTGGGCTGCTTTTCACTGCCGGCTATACTAAATAATGGCATCAATTTGATAGGTTTTATTGTAAAGATAAATTTTCTCTGACAAACATGCTAAATTAAATAAAAGGAAAATCATAGAAACCGAACTTTACGAGCATGTAAAGTGGAAATTGTCTTTTCAAGTATACAAATAGGCATCTTAGTCGATGTGTATCGGTACTATAGGTCCTTGTTGTAACAAAGGCGGTCCTGGTAAAAATCTGGCACGATCCAATTAGTTTAGGTCATTTTGCAAGACCTTTTTCAAGGGTGCGTTTTATCTTACAACATGACTGTTAAATATCTCTACGTATACACATTCTAATTTCGGTGTTTCTGCAACAATGAGTAAATAAACCCAACGTTAAATGGCTAAAAATATTTCATTCAATTCGGACTTAATACAAGAGTTTACCCACTAAGCAATTTATACTTGAACTAATTAATCAGCGCATTGTTTTCAATAACGGCAGCTCATTTCCCTTTTCTAAGCCCGGTTTAATCTACGGATTCTTCCCTTCCTGGTTTACATTTAAAGTCAATTTGGCTGTTGTATAGGTATCTATGTATTTTAAGTTCACTAAAAATAAAGTCGTGCTCCGTTTTGCTTTACGAGTGCTACGAGTATAAGAGCTAATCCCTCGTGTATTGCAGTTTTATGACCGTCGTCGCATCGCCCGCCGCTGCTTTATGCTGAAAAAGATTTCTGGCGACCTTTATGTACCTACTGTAAGACATGTTTATAGCCAAGTAGGCCACGACTGGTCGCAACGCTCCCTAGAATAAATAAGGTAGTGGAAAATAAGAAACGCAACAATTTTCTTTTGAATGTATGTCGGTCGATATTTTCGCCGCTTGCGTACCGATGTTGATTAGGTGTATCCTTTTTTTTATTCGATAATTTATGTATATTGGTTGTCCCATATAAACTAACTTGGCTCAGGGACCCAAATAGGGTCTTGGCCTCCGAAACGAGAGCACGCCATATATTATTATTATATTTTTTTTTTTTTTTTTTTATTATATTATTATTTTTGTTATTATATTATTTATTATTTTTTTGTTTTATTATTATTATTATTATTATTTTTGTTTTTTTTTTTCGTCCCATATATTAATTTTTATTTTAGTTTTGAAACAAAAGTACTGTAGCGAAACATCGATAGCGTAAAATTAATGCAGAAGATCCTTACTCAGTCAGTAGGTATATATTACTAAGTTAGCTTCTCTTTTGAAGATTTTAAAATTCTTAACGGACTGGGAGCTAACCACTAATTTACAAAAATATTGCTCACTATCTACAAGATGCGTCGCAGGACAAACGAACTCATTTACGTTATTTTTCAAGAAGTAACTGAAAAAGCGTTTTGACATTAAATTGAATATACTTAGCGTTCTAGTTTGGAGAGTACATATCCATAGCGTAGCAACAACTAGTCAGGTAACTCGACGGGGAATTACGCAGTGCGGTGATAGGGTCGCGTTCCCACTTAGCGAATTCACGGGCCAGGCTAAGTCCGTCCGACTTCCAGTGGACGCGGAGACTACCTATTGTAGGTAAAAAGTTTACAACTTATTATTAAAAATGATTATCCTATGGTATGGCATAAAGCCGCCCAAGCTCCCTAACTTCCAAGTTATTGCTAGCGATGCAGTTTTTGCAAGGCACAATATCTCGCGAACAACCGCTGGAACCCAACCGCGTCTTGAGCTGAGTTTGCAAGTCGCTGCAGAGTTCCCAACTCGCTGTAACTGACTAACTTGCTCGGGCCGTCGGGCCTGCCCACGGTATCATCCCGCCGACCTAATTAATTTTTGTTCACCAACGCGAACAACATTTACCATTTACGTTATCATGTTTCCAACTAGTTTAAATATCTGATTAATGACCCACTTGTATAAAACGAACAGCGGTCTGTTTTGTGGTAGATCGCTCTCACCCGAAAGCTCAATCGACAAGTTGAACAGCATGAAAACATTTTATACAGAGCATAATAACAATATAATAATAATAATAATAATAATATAATTCTTTAATCAGACGACAATAAGGTCCATTACCATTTGCTGTAAGCGCGTTGCATTTAATTGCGGTGCAATTATTGTTTGCTTCCTTTCTGCGTAAAGCCCGGGCCGCGATGTCGCTGCGAAAAGGTCGACTTCCTCTGAACGAACTTTCGTGCGAGAATTATCTTCAATGAATATTCATAAGTCATAAGATAAAGATCAAGGAAAGCTTTGAGAATTCAAGTCATATACTGAGGTACCGGTCGCCAGTCGATTTGGTCTCAAATATTCGGATCAAATTTAAATTTTGCTAAGTTAGCAGCACCGGGAAACTTGTTGGTTTCGGGTTCGCATAGTTTATCAAGCGTAGGTGAGGAAAAACTGAAGTCGTAGCTCCGTTGTAGAGCGGCCGTAGCGTAGCGGCCGGCGCCCACTCCGCCACCCGCCCAGCGCCGCGCGCCCTGCCTGCTGCCTACGTCAAGCTACGTCAGTACAGCCCGCGCTCGCAACGCGACTGCACGCATCCCTTGCGTAGCTCTGTATTTGTTTAATTTACGCCGGGCATCTCATATGTACGAACGTTTAAATTACTGACTGACACCGTCATCGCACGCGTTCAGTGCAATTATTGCGTTCAATTCTGCGGTGCGGCTTGCGGCCGAGCGCTGCGAACAGGTGGAATCATCGAGTGCTATTATTATTGGGTGTTGTTGCCGCTGGGCAGTGTTGTGCAGTGTCTATATCGGCTCGTGCTAGCAGCAGCAGCCGGGCCCTGCCGGTGGACCACTTCCGATCAATAGCCAACAGCTGAGCCGATCGCTCCACGGTCCACGCTCAACTTAGGTAAATACCGACACCGGATGCTAATGTTTTGATGCATAATCGACGTCACTCGCTATTACGTTTCACTTCTTCACGGTAGTAAAAACTAGTATTTTTTTTTCTTTATTATTACTGACGGGGAACGGAAAAGCAAGCAAGCGAACGAGTAGCACTTTTGGTTTTCATCTATGAGACTAAAGGTCGCAAACTTAATTATGATTGGAGCATTGGAACCGAGGCAGATTTATTAATAAAGTACGTATTATTTATAAATCAACCTCGAATCTAAATAATCTATTCCCGTTTAATTACCTTCATGCTGTGTTCATACAATAGAACACACCTGCGTTAGGGTTAGCACGAGTTAACGACGAATGCAAACGATCGCGTAATTAAAGTAAAGCCGCAGCCCTACTGTGTCACGCACCACCGTGTATCTGTGTCACGCCTTATCAGATCTATAATCCTCGTGCAGCTGGAGCAGTCATAAATACTAATATCAGCCGGCGGGAAATATAAATGACAACACTTCGATGAAACGGAAAGGGAAATGCGAGTAATAGCTGTCTATGCATAGTTTTAACACTTTTATCAGCTCTACACAGGCTTTTACCTTTTACTTTTGAGTTTTTCCCTGTCCGCGATAGCTAAAACTTTCAATTAAATTCTACTTTCAAAGCAAAATCGAAATCTTAACCTGCGATGTCTAATGGCAACTTTATCAAATTCGTATTTAAAGTATTATTTTCGGGACTTAACCCGTAAAAGTTGTTTTAATTACCTCGATGTTTCGGCCACGATGCAGCGGTCGTGGTCACGAGCAGACTGCCATGTAGGGTATCACATTCGTCTAGCTGCGCGAGTTTTTATCAAGTTCAATTATGATTAAATAATGGCAAAATAGTTTATCTAATCTAACTTCTAATCTAACTAATGTTATAAATGCGAAAGTATGGATGGATGGATAGATGGATGGATGGATGGATGGATGGATGGATGGATGGATGGATGGATGGATGGATGGATGGATGGATGGATGGATGGATGGATGGATGGATGGATGTTTGTTTGTTACTCAATCACGCCAGAACGGCCCAACGGATCTGAATGAAATTCGGCACATAGATAGAGAAAAGTCTGGAATAGCACATAGGCTACTTTTTATCCCGGAAAATTGCGTAGTTCCCGGGGGATAGCGATAAACGAATTCTTTGCAGAGGAAGTCGCTGGCAACAGCTAGTAATTTATAATTATAACCGAAATCGGAAGAAATTAAAAAGCACAACGCGAGTTACACAACTTGTTTTTTTTTTTAACATTTAAAAGGGAAAACTTTGAAACGCGGACAAGTTGCTGGTTAAGAAGGTTGAGAAAAATAAACTGATAAATATGGAGATTTTATCAGAAGCTTGGAACAGCTGCCTAGCTGCCTAATAGGTACAGATACAGATGGTTGCCGTGACATAAGCAATTGGACAGCAATGCGGGCAGGTACGGAGACACGGACGGTAAAAAATACAATGTTACTTGTAAACACGCTTATTGCCTTGAGACGGTGTGGGCGTCCCCTGCGACGCTGCGTCTGACTCATGCATAATAATACTTCTACACGGAACGTAACAACTTCAATTGATGTAGGTAAACAAAAAAATGTGGAAAAACTTGAACTTATGTCGCATTGTACTCGCGCGCCGAACCTTGCGAAGAATTTCAATGTCGAAGACGCTTTTGTAATACGTTTCGTTATTAAATCTATTTTATCGTATATTATTTTCGTTCAAAGCTAAATTGAAATTTTATGTTTAAGTAAATAAACCACAAGGTTTGAATAATGTATTAGCTTATATGGAAGTTACGAGTTTCGTTTGGTTAGGGAGAGATCAAAGATAAAGTATGTATTTCACGGAGAACATACCATTCCCTGAGGTTGGAGAAACAATGTAGCCAGCCCCAATATGTAGCCACATTAAATTAATGTTTGCAAGTTCAGCAAATTCCACGTAATCTCCAAAATACGTTGCATACCAGGTATACGATACGAGTCTAAACTACCAAGTATTACACGAAATATACAAGCCTACCTACTCTCTCCACATTGCCAAATTTTGATACACGAACCGCGTATTACAAAGCGCGATGCTGCGTTTACGAGATCCCTTAAAGGGATAAGTCCGCTTTTGTGCATGTATCTCAGTGTTTGTCAATTGTATTTGTTTTATGTTTATTTTGCACAATAAAGATACATACATACGAACGATTAAGCTTCAATCATGAGAATATTTATCAGCATTAAATCAGAGTTTGACGTGGATTCGCGATATTAATGGTATTAGGCAAGGATAAATAGGTAGGTATATTCTTCACATAATTGTTTTAGTAGGTTTCCCAGAAAAATAAAGAAAAATCATGCAAATATTTTACAGTAGATAGCGGTGTGTTGCTTTACATAGGTATGTGATTTAACTTTTTGGTGAAATGTCACGTAACATCGGACTATATTAACATTAGGTGTGAGTCTCGATTTCAAAACAACGACGAATAACCAACTAGCACTCTAAATCGCGTGTTCACGTAAAGAAACAGTCATGCATTGCGTGAACTAAGTCAATCGGCTATACATAAAATGTGGATTACGAAGTAGCTATTGTGCAACGCTCACCCGTATCGTGCGTTTAGATAGTTGCGTCAAGATATAGCATTAATCAATCAATGAATAGGGACTCTTCACAAAACTGCAATACTTATTTACTCCAAGATTGAAAATGTAACTTGTAGAATAACTCTTAATGTTGAGGAATAGAAATACTACTAGTACTTCCCGAACTTGGTAGTCTTAAACCCAAAGGTGAATTTATTTACCATGCAAAGCAAGTATTTTCCATCTTAGGCCTGCTACACTTGATATCAGACAGTTGCTGTGAAACTGTCTCATAAAACTTTTATCTCCTTGAAACTACAGGACTAGTGTCGTAATCACGGAAGCTTGTTGACTGCGGCAAACACAGACGACATTCGCAGCGGAGTCTGTCCATGGAAAACTAAATTTAGTGACGTCAATCGCCACCTCAGTCGACACCCGACACTAATTAAAACAACGCAGCCATTTGCCAAACTACAGCTCCTGTAAAGACTATTGTTTAACGCGCTATTAATCACGGTCTTGTCTTGTAGGCTGTCACGGATTTCGCAAATCACGCTACCGTTAACTTGACGCTGCCTAAACGAATACCGAACACTGACGAAATTTTTAACGAGCTTCCATGTTGCATGCTCGACGCGCTGCGTTCCGTACGTGGCGGGACGGCGACAGGAATTATGACACTGCGGAAGGAATAGCGAATAGTTTCTATACAGCGTATTTAACGTTATCTTTGTAGACAAACACTGTCAGATGTAGGAAGGTACCCTACTTATTAGAAATCGCTGGTTAACTTCACGATTGTCTTTTGTTTTGATTACTTTCTTGTTGTGTTTTTATCGATAAAGCCGATCATGAGCTTCGAACTTTATGATAATGTATTCGATTCCACAGTATGTATACCGGTGATGTCATAGTTCGATTTGAATCAGCGGAATATTATGGTCGCATGACCTTATTAGACAATTGAGCTTCATGTGGTCGTTTATAGAGTGGATTATATGTGGAGCAGCGGGATCATTATGTTAATGTAAGTACGTTGTCGTCAAGTTGACGATCTCGTAGTTAGAAATCGATGTTATGCCATGCGAGGAGGCGGTATGTGTATGTATGTGTGAGTGCGGCGACCAGTCGCGCGGCGCAAGAGCAAGGTCGCTCGCGTCGGACTGGCGCCTCTCATCTGCGAAATCTCATCTGCGGCCGATTAGATTGCTGAATTTCCTGCGCTTAGTAGCGCAATATACCTACAGAGGACTCTGCAATGCGGCAGACCTACTCGAATGGATTAAAAAAAACATATTTTTATCATAAAAACCTTCATAAAGTAGTCACCATTGCCGCCTGGAATCTCTGACCATAGTCGCACGAGACTAGCATTATCAATTTAGCATGCCTTTCGTTCTAACCTTGTATTGGAAGACTAGGATAGCATGCCCTCTCGCTTCCTCCCATGGAGTGCTCAGCCTCCATAAAAGTATTCAGGGCTCTAGGTCTGACGTCTGTCAAGATTCCTCTCCGAGAAAAGCAGGGCATTCCTTAAAGAAAATAAGACACTTGATTGATGTACGACAGCTTCGTTCTAATAAACAACTGTTGAAACCAAGATTTCCATTATTGCGACATTCGTCACGATAATGTTTGTTTATAATATTGCCGTCTATTGCGCATTTAGCGGCGGCGACAGCGACGAAGTCCCAAATTGATCACTAGAAATTATTAAGAACCACTCTTGTTATGGTTCGTTGTTTGTAATTTTGTGATAGCATCGCATCGGTTTAATCGTCGTTTGATTGACTTTTATTCGCTGTCACCACCGGTGTTTATGTCGAAATGATGACGCAACAGTTAAGTGGTGTGAAGTTTTTTTGGATTTCTGCGGAAAATTCTGAATTTAACGCAAAATATGCGTCGAGGTCGAGGCTGTTATTGTTTATTTGCGTCCAGTGTTTTCGAAAAACTTTCCTGTTTGCCCATTAGTAGCTTTTAGAATCGAATGATATCGTAAACAGCTTTATCGGGTACTAGGAAAACGAATCTTCGTGACGATCATTCATGAATTTTATTTACCTACGTCCTACGTAGATATCGTGAAGTACCTGAGTAGCTGTTTGTTGGCCGCGAGATGTTTTTACGCCGGTCGGCTCACCTTGAGGGTCACGTGGGCTCTGATTCACGGCGCTCGCGCCGCCGGGACGGGAACCTCCTTATTCGTATATACATTCACATTAGGTATCTCGGGAACCTTGTGCTACCTTACTGTATTGATTTCATGACAATTTCTGCTAACATACGAGCTACATTTGAAGGGTTTTGTATTAAAGTCTATAATTTTTTAAAATTAAAAAAAAAGAACTTCCTATGCACGTGTGTAGGTACACAAATAGTCGCCCAAGATCAGGGGCCTTACCATGACGTCCTAATTCCGACTCAGTTCAAGTTTCAGCTGTCACTTTTAGTATGAATCTGACAGCGAGCGATCCTAAACTGAAATTAAGACGTCATGGTAATAAAAGAAAGAAAGAAAGAAAGAAAACATTTATTGACACAAAACGACACATAAAAAATAAAATAAAAAACAAAAAAGAACATTTCAAAAAACAAATCATGTGCCAATCAAATCATGGTAAGGCCTCTGATTATGTCAATCATTTGGTATTAAATACAAGTCTTGTAATTGATTAATGTAATAACTTTATCTGGGCCTTAAAAATGTAGTCGTAAACAAGATACTAAGTATTTAATTATCTGCACTGGAGGTAAACACTAAACAAACCTCTGTTTATCAAGACCGCTGACAGCGATTATGTAATTGATTTCCTCGTCAAAGGTCGGCCAAATTGTGTAGCTAGGTATATGGTGACGACGTAAGTGGAGAGTTCCATCGTTCGGTTTTCAATTAGCCGAAATGTTCGGCGAGGTATGGCGTCGGCGGCCGGGATGATTAATATCCGCCGAGGAAGGTCGCGGGAGGGAAGTGACGTCACCTCCGCTACGCTCTACTTCCGCTTACCATACGTGACAGACTGCAGCGCTAGCACTGGTCACCACTCTTAATTAAAACTGACTCCTTTAAGCCAGGATGAAAGAACAGATTGAGTGTGTTGTTTGCTGCGAGGTAATGTATCTGTCACCTTATAGGTACCTCACAATTAGCATAATGTGAGAATACAATCGTTATATTCACAATCAATACCGCGTTGTGTACAGCGTCTTATTTCTACACATTGAATAAACATAATTTACGTCGACACACGTCGCAAAGGTTCCGTTTTCAAGGATTCTATTTCGTATCCTGACTCGAGACAACATTTTCACTTTATCCTTTTTCCGTTTAGACCCTTTGACCCTTTGTTTGTTGTACCCAACGGCAGGCCACGTAACTGAATTACTGAAGGAATCTTCTTTAATTTTAAACGATTTATTTTTAAACGATTCTTAACAGAGATTGTTAATTTTGCGCGTATAAAATCTAGACTACAGAAAATAGGTCATGTCGTATCACTCTAAAGGAGATAACACAGTGCAGTAGAACAATAAGGTTGCCCTAGTTATCGAGTGCAGTTTGTTCGCGGTGGGTGCGCTTTTCATCGTCGGCCAGGTATAATGAGATGGTGCATTCATCGCTGTGGGATCCTCGGAGCGTGGCCTGCAGCTGCGGACGCACGGCTCGGCGAACCGGCAACAGCATTTGCAATGACATATGCGTAATCGGAATTGTCCGACCATTTATTTGCTGATACTCGTATACACGTACAATGATGAGGATGAATTGAAGACTCGCCAGAGTCGCCAGCCTGTTGCCATTCGTTACCATTACGTTAACGGTGTACTCACATGCACTCATTGTGCGCGAGGTTTCACCTCTAAGATCGGCTATAATTATGTATAAGCCATCTTCGGGCGCATGAGAGTCATACTGAGTCGAGGTGGTCGCCATGGTCGAAATCGGTCGGAGGGATCATCAACACACGTACAATAGTGTCTCATTGGGTAAAGGCCGGGTTTTCCAATTTCCTCTAATCACACCAATCTCTGGACAGTTGTTGAACACGCGTCATAGTCGTTGCGCTTTCAACGACAATTACTGTTTTGTGTGTGGCACTCACCTGTAAAAGCATAAACGAATAGGTATATTTTATGTTGCATATACTGCATGATACTTTGTTTTTTAAACCGCTCTTTGTTTGCTGTTGACGGTTTGTTTTGATGAAAAAATATTGTTTGTGAAGATTATTCCCCCAGTTGCGTTTTTGTTAAGGATTTGTAGAGCACGATTATTTCGCACCTGGTAGACGTCGGGGCGACGGCAGCTGCGCGTACGTCGCATGTTCTTTCTTCAAGTATAATAAATGCACTCCCCTATTTTATTCCTGCATCCGTTGAACGCAGTAAAAAAAGTGATCTGTGTGGTTACCAATATACCTAGCCTAAACGCGACTTCAAACGATTTGGCTGAATTCCATATCGCATCTCACTGGCTCCAGACGCTGTAAAAGTTATGCAATAACGCAACGTTTAATCGTTCTGTCATGTTAGCGAGTGTTTGCGACAAAGTTGTAAGGAGACGCAGAATGATTATAGGATTATAGCTCGCGAGAATTTATACGAAGGGGAGAAGTCGCGCGTCAGCTGGTTGGAATTGATTTACAAGGATGTTTAGATGTCTGGTCGCGTCGTGGTGCGGCCCCGGCCTGCGCTCGGGGACACGAGACGCCATTCCTGACCTACATCACGTTGAGGATGTCTGGGACATCGCCAACTGTGCTATGACAATGCCGTTTCTGAGCTAGCATTAAATTTCATTGGTCGGTTTAAATCATCTTCCACATTGCGTAACTTGGTGTGTCCATTCGCAGATATCGAAATTGTCCGCTAATTTCTCCATTACCTACCTACTGTGTTTTCGCATAGTCACTGGAAATTTTGAAATTGAGGCTGTGGTAGAAATAGTGTTCTTTAACAGTAATAGTCAAAAAAGTACGTAATTACAAGCAAAATTTAAGTGTATCTAGGGCTGTAGAGCTGACACGTTGCCGGCGCCTGACATCGTCAGCAAGCACACGTGATACAGGTATATAACTGCGCGGTTCGCGACCGACCAGTTTAATAAAACCCTGTTTGTCCTCAGCAGGGAGTGTCGCACATTGGACGTCATTTGAATTTCAAATTGTTACATCGATGGTCGTCAATAAAGTTGATTCACTCCATTCACGAAACCACTACTCTGTTTTAAATTCGTTTATTTATATTTGGCAGTTTGCGCTGAGGTTATCTGACAGTATTTGCGTGTGCAGTACCGTTGTAATGAGCCCTACTATCGATTGTCGATTAGCGTGCCCCGCGCTATCATTTCGGAACAGTACTATGCTATTATAAATTGATAGCTGAAAACGAAAACAGAATTTACAAATTCATTAATGTATCTGTTACTTTCATCTACAATTCTATATCTAGTAGCAGCTTAACTTATCACGTACATTCAGGTTGCCTCCGACCTTCAGCACCTCTAATAAGGTGATACATTTTGATGCAGCGAATGAAGCATACATTAGTGGCTTAATTAACAAGACACAACACAATTTGTTTCTGGGCTCATGATTAGCGCTGCGCGTGCCGTGACGCACGTGTCGTGGCCCTTGATAAGGATAAATTTATGCATCGGGGACGGACCTGCATTGTACATACCCACGATATAATGGTTACGCTCAGCTGCATTTATTACACCGAGGTTAGCGCTATGATACTAAAATATCAGGCTAATGCGAGCTCGGCTTATCACATCACACCACGCCACTGCTGCAATAGGGAATACTACGTAACATCAACGTATTTTTAGTTTTAATTATTTTGTACGTGTCTGTCAATGCGTGGTGGCTCATTAAATTTGATTAGTTATAGTCTATTACCCATCAGGTGAGATCGCCGGTACCTGATGTAACTACGTTGAACCGGTTCTAATGGTCAGTTTTCTTTTAATACCGTCACAGAAACCAGTGAACTTTGTACCCGTAGTCGTGAGTCTAGCCGCGGGCGGATCAGTCGTGGAAGTTAAAATAAAGCTGTTATGAATACGTCTCGTTATCGCAGGAAAGTTTCAGAGATAGCGATCGCTGTTCCCTGTTGGCGGCGCGCCAGCCGCGCCCGCGCTCGCGCCTCGCCTTGCGAAACCGCTCCATCAACTTTGACATAACTCTGATACTCTGTCATTAGCAGGTCGCGGGTTGCTGTCGCTTTACAAACCCGGTGTCGAAACAAGACAGATGGTTTCTTTGTTTACCCAAAAATAGAGAAAATCTCGGAAGTTTGAAGGATCGGAAAATACGCTCAAAACCTTTGGCGTTTCGTGAACGTAACAAAAGAAAATATAATTGTTATCCTACACCGCGGTTAGCTGGAAACACAAAGACTTTTAGTATCTCGGTTTCTACGGCGCTTGAATAAATTCTACATCTGTACACATGCCATTAATACCGTAAAATGTTCGCGGCACCGTAGGGAAATTACGAGCAAAGCAAGCGAGTAAATGAAAAGTAATTTTGTACACGCGTCGGTATACTCGTATTGTACTCAAATATCTGAAGATTCATTTCATTTTAGGTATTTTCGTACTGTGATTTCATGCCGAAACGGCATTAATTCTCTCATTGTTGTAGCCTTTTCGTGCTATTAGGCAGTAGTTCGCTGAGTACACTAGTGTGGTTTGTGTACATCATCACGGGCTCTGAAGTTTCTCATTTCCCGTGTGAATGTGCCGTTTTCCCCGGAGTGGCGGGCAATACACTCCTTTGACCCTTTGAGGCCCGACGCTTCTCCAAGGAAGTACTTACCTATCCTACACGCTAAGAACGATAAAATATCCTCGAGTCCGTATTATTCGCGTTTTATTGCGACTATAAATAGAATAACTCTTACATAAACATATAAAGAAATACCTAAATAAAAAAATCGGTTTATTAAAACGAGCAAAAGCCATGTTGCAAAACGAGAATTTGCTTTGAATTTAGGTTTTGCAGTCTACCCAAAACTATTTCAGTTGATAATTATTATAATTAAGTAAGTTGGTATGTACCCAAACTAAAACCGGGTACTTAAGTAACTTTTTGAAACAACGTTAATTCGGGGAATACAGGACCTTTAATAAATAAGGATGGGTGCAACCGAGGGCCTCGTTTCACAAGGGATATTAAACTAATAATTAGAGTTTTAACACTAGTAATATTAGACTAATATTTTCTGAGAAAAGGTGCCAGTGAATACGTGAGTACGGACTACGTTATTCGTTAATACGTTATTCAGCTTGTTAGCATTTAAAACAATCCCAATTCTCCGAAGAAATTAATTAATCACCCTCCTGAATTTGTGTCCCTTTTTTTGTCAACGCCGAATTGAACATCAAACATTTACGTTTTACATTTGTTTGAGGAGACAAAGCCCGTAAAAACGATGTGGGTTCGTAAAATTAACATTTTGATATGCCTGACATAAAGCATCCACGTGCTTTGTGAATACTATAAAATTACCATGAATTACATGTCCAGCGAATGTGAATAGTTGTCTAAAAATAGTTTCCTTTCATTCCCTTCCCCATCTGAAGTTTTTTTCCAGAGAATAAGGTCGGAAAATATTTCCGTACAAGCGACGACGACGGCGAATGAATGGCAGTAAAATGCAACCCTTTGCGAGATTGCGAATAAATTATTTTGGGCGTGCAAATTGTGACGGTCCCGGACACCTGCGTTGGAAGTGTTTCTCATTCTAGCTATTATGATATGATATGATGTAGGTCTGTACCTACTCGATGACGATTCTAGCTACGTGTTACAATTTTTTTTAAAAATCTGGCAATTTTGTTAACATCATGAAAAATACTAGTTTAATTACTTCTTAAGTACCTAATCGATTTGGTCCCGATGCAAGTTTTGTAAGGTTTCCAAAGCTTAGCTGTCCTGGCTCGGTTGAGTCTAGCTTTGATCTATACCATTTTCATTCTTACCTGTCCTATTTGGTAAACAAAATTCTAACCTCAATATGCAAATTTTTGTAAAGAATAAGGTGTATTATGTTATCAAATAAACCTGAGGTAATATTTTGTACATAATTTTTCTGTTCCTTTATTTACGATGAAATAGTTAAAAAATAACAAAAATGAGACGTTTGGAGGTTTATTTTATTTTTTTTATTTTATTTTATTTAGGTTAGAATTTTGTTTACCAAATAGGACAGGTAAGAATGAAAATGGTATAAGTAAGTACAATTGATGTGTAGGAATTATGCGATCGTCTACGCAAACGCAATTACCCTGTACGGGTTTAACGAAAGCACGAGTAAACAGGGTATCTATGTCATATACTTACGTATTATTATACATATATGTATACTTGACGCTATTTTGAAGTTGAATGCCATATTGAGCTAGTGAGAAAGAATAACTTAAAATTAGGCCACTTCCTTTCATTAAGACTAAGTTACCTGAAAGAAGAACCTACAGTTTCAGTGCTGCAGAGTGCTGTAAATTAAATCTCTTGTTGGAGTGTTAGTTTCCTGGGAGCTGCGAGGCGTCCCGTCGAGTGCTCGGGTCGGGTATCAGCGGCAGCCGGCGGCGCCCGGCCGCGTCCTACTTAGCCGAATAGAATTTGTTTAGCGACAACTCATTGTTGAACTTTCGCTCCCGGCCTGATGAATTCGGCGTGGAACTGGTCCGCCCTGCGAACGCCTAAACTGGTGTTATTGTATCTACTTTAACTTAATCTTGAGTTAATTGCAGAAATCTGTTCTGTTAAACGTTTATGTAAATTAATGAATTTAAGGTTGCGTTCCACCGCCATTCATTGAACCGTCGGCTATCTATTAATCTATTAGGTACGTGCGTCTGTATTTGTTCGTTTGAGTAGGTTCGTGTAATGCAATTGAGTGCTGAACATTATCCTTAATGCTGGGCTATAGACGGCTGACGTCATGGGATGTCTAGACTCTAGACGCCGAGCCGACCAGGGAGGCAGGGACAATGCTCCTGGTTATTTACTACCTAAATGTGTGATAGACAGACAACCTTTCAAGTTGAATTATTTATTTCATACACTTACAAATTGGATACTTATTACAGAAAATAGTATTTTTATTCCTTAAATTAGCTTTCCAGTGTTGATAATACTTTGTAGAAGCTGAAGCTTTCTTACGACGTGAAACTAATTCTGACTGGCTTGTGAAGTAAACAAAAAATAAATGACTTCTGCTTCTGTCTTCGCCATCCGAATTACTAATTTGAGTTTAAACAATCATTGCTGAAGTCATTTTGCCTGGAATTCTCAGGATTGTTTGCAATATTTCGTAGAGAAGCTCCGGATTCGCGCTAACCAATCTCATCCCTGGGAGTTTCGACTGTATTTTGATAAGAGTTAGTTAGGTTACGTACACGACGAATCCCCGGCTTCGAGCAGTTTGCGTTGGAAGTTAGAACACCGGCGAAAATGTATGAGCGAGCACTACTGTTTATTTTGCGTCGCTTCGCCGATTATTGAGGTTAAATCCCTTGAAGCTTCAATTCGTGATGGACTACCCCGTACGATTTGGGACACGACCACGCA
The DNA here is from genome assembly GCA_963854515.1 of Pandemis heparana. NCBI lineage: Eukaryota > Metazoa > Arthropoda > Insecta > Lepidoptera > Tortricidae > Pandemis > Pandemis heparana. The sequence continues at coordinate 3,361,760 of OY978020.1, read as the reverse complement.
AGGATTTAGTTTGAGCTCCAGGCATTGTGAAGTGTTTACGCGATTCTCATAGTCGTGTCATGGTCGTGTCGCGTTTTTCGGATATGATGAAGCGTGTGTGTAGTTCTACGTTTACGACATTTTTACGACTGAATTTAATGAGCGATTGGTTCACACGAAGTTTTCCGATGTTCGTACTCCGCGCACGTAAGACATTCGGGTTTACGACAACGCACCGCTCGCGTTGCTATTCTAGCTGCGGTGTAGGGTGTAGCCCTGAGGGGAGGTCGGGACAGCCACCTTTAACGCGTCCGTGTCTTGTAGGACTTTAAATAGCGGGGGCATTGACCCGTCACCCCTAGTTTGGCTCAGGATCCCGCTCGCACTCACCCTAACTAACCTTTGAAATGTTTGTATACCAATAATTTTATCGTTACCTTGGAAAATATTTTCTGGAGACTGTATCATAAGGAAGCTTAAACGTTTCAAAAGGATTCTGATGTCACTGAAAGTTAAAATAAGATGTCCTTTAAGACTTAAGCGTGGGTGTCCCAAGTCGAAATAAGTAGGAACCTATGTAGGATTAGTGGTCGTGAACATGACTTGAATCAATACGTGATTCTAGATTTAGAAACGTCTCTTCTTCTGGTGACAGCGTCCCTATATTATTATTTCGTCGTGAATGTGCGCCCACACAAAACCATTAAGTATAATATTTTCAATGACAAGATACTTACCTTCAAACGTGAGAACCCATTGAAAACTCCAATGATTAGCAAGCTTAGCAAGGTCCGTAAGACGACAACATAATCAGGAAATACATACTTATTTATTAAGGCAAAACAAAATTGCGGCAAAATGTTCTGAGTTTTCGATTCTAACTTATTTGCAGAACCTGAAAGTATTCCTTTAGTCCGTGCCTGTGTTCATTTAGCTTCATTTAGTACCTAAATGATGTGCATGCCGGTAATCCTCCCCTCTATCTGGTATAAGTACTACATTGCCATGCAAGCCACGCGCGAATCGCAGCGCTACTTCTTTTCACATGCAATATTAATTTCGACACGAACGCCTGGGTGCGATATCCCTTTGGCTTACCTACTTTCTATTTCGATGCCTATTCGATAGAATAAAAAAAACGAAAGCGAATTTGAGTTTCGAACGCTACAATGCTGTAAAAACGTGGCAAGGCCTGAGGCCTTATTGTCTAAGCTAAGCATAAACAATCGAAATCACCATTCTTTTCTGTCAAAGGATGAAGGGTAAGGGTAGAAGAAAGAGACGGTGAACGCGATCGCGAGCGTTCGCGCGTTAGACAATAAGGCCGCTGTAATCTGTAATTTTGTCGCGGGGCCTCGGTGCGGAAGAGCCCGATTTTTTAATCAATCGAAAGTACCTACTGTTCGAAAGTCGTGAAAAGTTGAGCTGAATTTGATATACGAGTAGATTAGAAGAATACATATAATACTCGTACCTATTAACGCTCTCATTTTGTCTTCTAGTAGAAAATTTAATTTGAGCTGTAGTTATGATTAGGTATGCAGTAAAACACAAATTAAAGAAAAAAATGTTTTTAACCTTCAAGTATGAACGCCTATATAATCCATCCATTTCTAAATATCTTCCTAAAATTGTGTTTTAATAATGGACCTGTAATAAAATAGCTCTACGCAAGGTATATAAAATCACTCAAGGGAGAGTAATTAACTTAAGCTTTTCGATACCTAGTTCAAAATAACACATGCTTAAAACGCAGGCATATTTTTCCGCTGATCATAAGCTTGCAAAATCCGCATGAATAAACGTCAGTCCGGCGTTACCACAATCGCAGCACTTCGGCTTTGTTTTAGAACAGTAACAGTTATTAGTGCCATGCGACCCGACGCCGGAAACGTCGGAAAATTTGGTCCGGGCCGGGCGAGAATTGCGCATTGCCACCTGCCAGCACTGGGACCTCGGACCGTGTAAATACCCATAAGGATTTATGCGCTGGAAAATGGCGGCAACAGCCGACGCTACGTCGTTTCAGATTTTAGTAGGTATTCCTAAATTTTATTATTATTGACGCCGTTATAAAATTACTGGGCTTCAATTAAACCGCGTCGTATTTTGTTTCGAAACGGTTTAAAAGTTCAATTGTTTGTTTTGGCGGACGTTGCAAACGAACAAGCAGGTTTTTAAAATCAAAGTGTCGTGAAACTCTAGATTGATGGGCGGTGCAGGGTCAGCTCGTGTTCTGCAAGAGCGCTTCACTCAGGAGCGCTGACCGTGAATATTTATGAGTCTAGTCCCACTCAGGCCTCTAATGCGGATTTATTATCGCCCCTCTCCCTCCCCGAGTTCGTCCTGTAATTAGTTTTAAATTTACTCACTTTATTTTATGAATATTCACCAATTTCTTTCGCTTTGTGCTCGCACTAATCCGATTATCTTTTTCATTCTGTACCTATTAATGTAATAAGTCTGGCATAAGCACTAAAAGATTGGTTAGAATTTATAAAACTGTATTTTTTGCTAGTCTGTAAACTGTGTTTTGTGGGTGTAGTACCAACCTGTTTTATAAAGCGAGAAACTGATATTTTAGTTTATCATAATAAACAAGTTACTTAATCTATATTTGTTTAACAGATGTGCCGTTAACTTGAGAATTAATTATAGATACTAATTAGTCCTAATAGACACTTATAGTATTCATGAATACGGGATGTCGCCAAATCAAATACACCAAACTAAATAAATAGCTGCCAGGCCAGCATCGTTCCCATTGGGCTCCTACTGCTATAAAGTAAGGACTAACTTAATGAAGCTGCTGCTTGGAAAATGTTTTTTCTTTCATCTGCTTTCAGTGTAATGCGAAAACATCCTGCTTTCTAATTTAACCTTTAAGGCGGTATTGCCGCCCTGTTTAGCCGTAACGTTTCTGTAATGTTAAACTAGAGGCAATTACGGGATAGAGTGGGTGTTAGTACGAAAGATAACAGCTTTTTTTTGAGAAATATGAAAAATTTGTTGAAACATATTTTTTTTTTTATTTGGATTTATGGTCAGTTCTCTTTATAGTTTCAACCCAAAGACATGTAAGGCACTACTACAGAGAACCTACTTTTTATTGGGCACTACAACGAACGGTGCACTGAACGACACTATGTTCTCAGTCTGGTTTTAACCTAACCCTGGTTCGCAAAGATTTGTTCGGATGTCACGTTACCTGAATGACGTCCGTCGACTAATAAATAACGAAAATGTTTAACTCTAAATGGTTCATAAATTGTTGTCGTTATACACGTGAGAGGTGAAGCTTCCACCGTATGATCTAGGCACGTCTTCCAGACTGTGGTCACTGACATGCAATTTAAGAACATGCACATCAATCATTGGTCTGAGACCATTGCAACTTCTTCTATTTTTCTTAATAAAAAAAAAACTGACACTACTCGTGCCTGAGTCTTTTCGCGTACCTACCGATGTAGGCACAAACGTCTAATTAAAGCTTAATCGAGTTAGTATCGTACGGCCTGGCCTTGCTCCCGACGATTCCTATTCAATTCCCAGCATTTCGTGCTCTGTAATTAATTTGTGTCTTGTAGAGCATCTGGAAATTGCTTCCGGGCCTAACGTAATAACGTACGAGCGTGCAGTGTCGAAATAATGTGGAGGTCTAAGGACACTTGACATTTTTACGCCTAGTCGGAAACGAGATGTGTTCCGTAAACCTTTTCGCTGTTGGTTAGACAAACGGGTTTTATGTGCACACTTTATTACTATCATCATTGTAACTTTAAAACGAATGTTTGCTTGATAAGCGAGATATTAAAGTAATAAATTCCAGGAATACCTACATGACGCGTAGAAACTATTTCTTGGAAACGTCTGTGTGATTAAAGTTTACCTTACAATATAATATTTACGACGGAAGTATTAATTTAAATCTCGGAAAATCACGACTCGCATGAAAATCGCGAGTTAATTCCCTGAAATTTTAAGTCTCTCATCTCGCGTACCGATACGTTGCCTTTTTCGCTTATTACCTGTTGCCTTTAGTCGGATAATGAGCACTCAAAGCACTGTATCAAGTTACGCCCGCGCTTGTTTCTAAATTTTAGCTGTGGTGGCTCTAATGTTCCTATTTATTCTACGCCACCAGTCTTATAATTGCGTCGGAGAGGTGCTGACTTGTAGTGAGTGTGGCCGCACAATCACTGCATAAATCGGCTACGCCAGTCACCTGAGAGCGCATTAACGACGCTGTCAAAGTTAGGAACCAGTCGCTGTAGCCGGACGCGGGCCTTAACCAAATCATATAATTGTAACAAGTTTTGTTTTGTCGCAGGGCGGCTACCCGGCTAAGCTGAAGAAGGTGCTGATAGTGACGGCGCCGCTGTGGTTCAAAGCGCCGTTCCGCATCCTGCGGCTGTTCGTCCGCGAGAAGCTGCGCGAGCGCGTGCACACCGTGAGCGCGCCGCAGCTGAGCGCGCACGTGCCGCGCGCCAGCCTGCCGCGCCAGCTCGGCGGGCAGCTCGAGCCCGACCACGCCGCCTGGTGAGTCAGCTGTACCATGCATGGATTAGATGGTCAATCCACACATATCGCGATCTATATCACGAAATATTGACGGGTATCCACGGTACAAAGTGCGTGCGCATTGCGAGAGATTTTAACAGTGTATTCCTGAGGTCATAAGGAGTAACAATGTTATATGAACATAAGTCGAATTATGCGTTTTGAACCGACTTCATTAAATTTTATTTTGCATGGGCACGGTCGACATTATGTGAAACGATTATTTTTTATAAAAACCATAAAATAAATATGTTAATCGAAATACTCTTATATAAATGACTATGTTCCACGTTCCACGTAGATTTATTTTATTCTGAAAAAAAAATGACTGCCAAGCGGCCATCTATCGAGCCAGTTTATCCAATAATCCTACTCCTACTAATATTATAAATGCGAAAGGTTGTGAGTGACGATGTGACGATGTGAGTGTGTATGTTTGTTCCTTCTTCACGCTAAAACGACTGGACGGATTTGGATAAAATTTGGAACGAAGATAGCTGGTACCCTAGATTAAAACATAGGCTACTTTTTATCCCGGAAAATTGCATAGCTCCCGCGGGATAGCGATAAACATGTCAATTGCTAATTCTACGCGGACGAAGTCGCGGGCAGAAGCTAGTCACCTATAATCATGAGTTTAATTCATTAACGTGTTAATTTGGAAGAACAAACATTACAACACGCCCTAAATAACCCTTGTAACGAATCCGCCCACAGGCTAAAAGTGATATGTACCCCATTAGTACGAAGGAACTCGGCGTAGGCGCGTTATATGCGCTCATTAAGGAGCAAACGCCAATCAAGCGTCGTGTGCGCCCTGAAAACGCAAAAATAATTACCATCATCTTTCTATTTAATTTCCCAAAAGCTAGCTTATGAGCGAACAAGCAAAAACAATAAGCTCCGAAAACCACTTTTTGCTAGCGCTTGCGGCCAGCGAGCGTGCCGAACCGGCTGCCTGACACTTATCTCAATCATCTGTTATCCCTTCCCCATTTATTCTTGGCCGGTATGACCTAATCTCGTTTGCTACGACAACACCCATTTTCTTTGTCGTCCTTGAGTAATCTCGCCCGCTACGACATATTGTTGCCCGCTACGAATTATCCCTGGCCGCTACGAAATCGCTACGACACCCTCTCGTACTCGTAGTAAGTGCTATTACAACATGAAAGGCCGTGTCACACAAATCGACTATTTCGTGAAAACTACTCGGCGCAAGAGCTAACCTATATGTCATTTTGTACTTTACAAATGGCGGCTTTGGTGCGCGAAACGAAATTGCCTTTGGGCCAGCCACTCGAGCTACTGCTGACATCCTTTCAGAACATCCAGAAATAAGTTGGGAAAGATGTTAGATATTTTCTAAGGAAAAGTGTTAGTGAACTTCCGATTTTGAGTCTACTCTGTTTAAATATTATTGCTCATTTATTATCTTGTTTCAGGTTGGAACATTGCAAGAACTGCTATACAAACAATCTCCAGAACGCAAAGTTAGACGGCGTTATTGACGAATATGTAATCAGCAACCACATACCGCCGGTCAAACCACAAAATGGTGAGTCAAATGAAGCTAGAGCACGCTTCCAAGTCATTTAAAAGTCGATATGATACATTTAATTAGTCGCGTGACCTTTAAACGACGCATCGAGTCTCCAACGGTTAATAAAAAGCAACGCTTGCGTAACGTACAACTTTCGTTTTATCGGGCGTGCACTTACCGATAAAAGTGCGTGCTTACATTCAGAAAAGAGTGGAAAAATGTCACGCGCACATAAATAATTGTATTACCTACGGGTAAAGTGGTGCGTAGGGGCGCGGAGCCGTTTATCTTGGTGATTAAATCCTCTTGACATCCGTGTGAATATGTCAGAGTTCGCGGAGGCGTGTTCCAATGATGCTGCTTAATGAAGCGTACGGTTGCTCTCAGCCGTGTAAAGTGGGCATTCTTTTGTCTCTTTACCTTGTAAAGGGTAGTGGCCCGTTTTAGAATGCAGCTTGGTGGATGTTGGGCTAAATTCACTGATACGTAGGTATGCTTTGTGGGGTGCCGTTCCCTAGTGGGATCCAATCAGTTAACAAACTCAACTTATATATATTGATTAAGTCACCGTGTTAACATTTCACATACTTACACACAATCGATTACGATTTTTCGTTCAGAAAGTAGACGGTCGGTGATCAGGACTTGTTATTTTTCCGAAGTACTGTAATACCTCTGGGGAATAAAATGAATGAGTATAGGTAAGCGCTCCAAGGAAGATTGTTTAGATTCTTTATACTTTTGAAACGAAGTTCAGTCGACCAGAGACTAATTTATATATTTTTAATGGAAAGATTTGATTGATTTGGAGGATTAAATTGTGAATTAACGTGACAACAATAAATTCGGGTAATAAAGGGAAGCATAAGTGGCTACACAACTTCTTCATATTCATCCGTCGTTATAGACACAAATAGTTAACGATGTAAGATTTGAGTAAACTTTCTTTTGTTACATAATTTTTATGTTGTCGATTAAAATCCAATTAGGCTTTCTCTATGCATAGCGGGCTGAATATGCAAATCACGAATTAAGTAATCAACATTTGAATATTAAGTATTGTTCAGTTGTTTTATTCATATTTTAATACCAAAATTTATTGTTTTAACTGTATTGAGTGGATAGCATAAGAATCGTAAAAATGAATGTGGATCGACTTAAAATTGCGTCTGGTTTTTGTCTTTGTCACAAGGTCAAGTTTTACTGTCAATTTTTTTGAGTTTAGAACTCAAGGCTACACCACCAAGAACATAGGCAAAAGCCTGTATGCCACATACTTGGGTAAGAAGTAAACTAGTTCAAACATTACCGCAGCAAACTTGACGCTATCTCGAGCGCAGATACGCTAGCAGAACTCACCGAAGCGGCGAGATTAGAGTAGACACCAACTTAATATCGCCTGATTGACACGTCACCTGTTGAGGCTTTTTGTTTTGGGAGGAACTTAATTTCGTGCTCTGCCGCGTAATTTCATTCCCGGCATTTGACAAGACCTTTTGTTCAAAGGTCAGGACCACTGACCTATAGATGTTTTAGGTATATTAAGATATGGGTTGGATCCAATGAAGCTTAAGGGATATCGGGCAGGTGTCATTCCATCATTTTGTACAATACTGTATACATTTAATAAATAACTAGCGATCTCGGCAGTCAGTTGATGTCAAATGCAATTTTAATTTATTTATTAATTTATTAATATTATGTTGTCATGAGAACCTTGAGGTATTTTTTCTTTCTTTCTTTTAGATATATGTAGGTATTTTTATGTACCTACGTATGTTGTTTGTTTATTTAATAAAAACCTTTTTTAGACTCCAACAAATATTTAAAAACAATACCGATCTTGTCCAGCGGATTTCGAGTTTTGGAGTTAGCAACACCTTCAACGATATTTTTTCGGAGATGGATATGTACAGTCTACCAAATGGAACCCTGGGCCACTGTATAACCTTATCGCAATACGTGATTGCTTTGTTAATATTTGTGTCTGTCAGTGTCAAAGTACTCCGACGTTGATTGTGAAAAGGTTCTACAGTGGCGTAGGCGTAGGTTCCATTTGGCGGACTGTACACAGAAAGATTAACCCCGTGACTTGATGCTAAGGTCCGACGGGCCTTTTTCTTATCTGTCACATTTTGCATAAAATGTCGTCTTTATTCATTATTTATTGAACGTGTACAATATTGTACCGCTGTACTGTTTTAATGATTACAATCAGCGTCTAAATATTTCGTAGCATACAAGTTGCACGAAAACAAGTGATCTCAATTCTATTGTCAGGAGGCAAATGTTTACGAGAGAGCCCCTTGTCGGTGCCAATGTATGCGTCGCTCGTTGTGCGTAGGTAAACATCGACGTATGAATACAATAACTAAATCGTACAACTAATTTATTTGATAATCGTTAGTTAAATAAAAAAAAACTAATCAGTAGTAATAACGTAAGTAATTAATGCTCATATTAAGAGACAGTACCAGGATGGCCGGTATTTTTTTTGTGCGTTTTCTAAAAATGAAACTTCGCTAAATCGATTTATCGCCCCAAAACCCCCTGCATACTAAATCTCATGAAAATCGTTGGAGCCGTTTCCGAGATTCAATCAAATTATATATTATTTATACCAGAATTGCTCGTTTAAAGTTGGTTTAAAAGTATTCGATTATTGAATCATCGTTTGTTGAATCGTTAATAAAAGTCAGCAACAAATTTTTATTAAAAAATATTTTTTAACACGGGCTTTTTTTACTGACTGTACTTGCATTGTCAACTAGACTTCAAGCCAATCTGACCTCTGTGATCCGTTTACAATTTATTTATGTTACAATTTTTTTCATCTTAGATCACACGTTCGCTTACCATCAGGAGTGGTTGTGGTCAAAAGCATTCCTTTCCCCATCCCCAAAGACAGCCAATCCCTTATTAAATTTAAAAAAATAGTACCGACAGCATTATTGTTCCAGGTATTATAGAGGCTTCGCGGGACATGACCAGCGACCACGCGGCGCGCCGGCCCGACGACGACTCCGCCATGCACATCAGCGACCGCGACACGCCGCCCTACACCTGCGACCCCACCCCACTTAGGTAATTTTAAATCCCACTTAGGTAATCTGACACCCCACTTAGGTAATTTTAAATCCCACTTAGGTAATCTGACACCCCACTTAGGTAATTTTAAATCCCACTTAGGTAATCTGACACCCCACTTAGGTAATTTTAAATCCCACTTAGGTAATCTGACACCCCACTTAGGTAATTTTAAATCCCACTTAGGTAATCTGACACCCCACTTAGGTAATCTCACATCTCTCGTAGGTAATCTGACAACCCACTTAGGTAATTTTAAATCCCACTTAGGTAATCTGACACCCCACTTAGGTAATTTTACATCCCACTTAGGTAATCTGACACCCCACTTAGGTAATCTTACATCCCACTTAGGTAATCTCACATCTCTCGTAGGTAATCTGACCCTTATATTTCACTTATTATAGTGGTTGCTTTTCGATACAAATCTTCCGTGTAGCTGCATTTCGTTGCTGCTGATTTTGTTGTTGCAAAATGAGCCTTGTGCATCCGCTCGGAATCTGACATCACACTTAGCTTATTTACATTTTTTTTGGAAAGGGTAATCTTCGGAATAAAGTAATTTATTATACTGAAACACAAAATCTTTATATTTATGTTGTTATTTGCAGGCATACACATGGTTACAATGGCGACATGAAAGGCCGGCACATAAACTCAGGGGACGAAGACGATTTAGATATAAGCAGTAAGTATTGTTTGTTACTTATTTATAAATATTCTCCATTTTGCGACTAAACAAACCTAATTAGATTGGATAGTACTAAAGCGTAAGTAATGCTTCTCGCCAGTCTAGATGAGATAAACAAGAAAATGGGCCTCAAAATGATTTCTTAATGTCTCATTCCGTTGAAAAGTTTTGAAACCTCATTAGAGTCATCAAACAACAAACCTTCATCCTTCAAACAAAGCAGCGCCGCGTATTAAAGAACAAAGTAATGACATCCGTCAAAAGTAAACATCACTGTTTGTTGGTAAATACGGGATCGCGGGATTTTTACATTACGTCCTAATAATTAATATTGCTTTCAAATGCAAACAAAATCAAATGTGACCGTTACTGGTATGTCTTAATGTACAATATGCTTATTAGAGCGGTTAAAGATCTCCATAAAGGCCTATTAAATCTAATGGGTGCATGTTTGGGACACAAGACTATTCCTCCATTTTTAGGTAACATTCTCAAGTTCCGCAGTTGTTTAATAAAACAGCTGAAATACGTTTTCTTATCGATATACCAAATCTTTATTATACGATTGTTATGAACATTTCAACTACGTAGGAAGTAGCAAGGCTACCGGCACGGCGTTTGCTGCAAAAACGCACGGATATGGCACAAAAACAAAGTTTATTATTATTGCTATTGTTAAGTGAGTTATTAATAGTATTAATTGTTCTGAGGAGAACTGTGACTAGTGGTAAATCCTTGCTGAATTATGTTCATCGTTAGCCTTCAGGTTTGCTGGGGATTTTATTTCCTCATTGTATCGTAGTCATCGACGACGCAAAAACACGTATAATTGATCTTGGCTCGGAAAAACGCTTTACTGCGAATGTTTTCAAGCGTTTCAATTTCTAAAACGCAGGTTAAACGGTTTCCTGTTAGTCTGTGGAGTCGGGTGGGATGTGGGCTGCTGGCTTCTTACCTCACCAGCGTATTGACAGGAACACGGCACATTGTTGGCGTCGTTTTCTATCGCGAGCCAGCGGAGCGTGTAAGCTTCTATTATTTTAAACGGGACTCCGCCGAACAACCGAAACGCGCTCTATTCGGAATGATCCGACCGCCCTGTATTTTGTCAATTAATAAATATCCATTGTCTCTCAAAACAATGGTGTATTCAATCCATTTCGCTTTCGAACTTTCATTTATGCCAATTGGTCGAATAAGCGTTAAATTGAATGCTGAAATATTATATCTGCGTTCATTTTCTGATGACCTTTGCTTTATCAATTTGATCAGCTATCAGCGACCTTTTGATATGTTGGGTACCTATATTGAAATTATATTGGATTTGTTGTATAGAGATCGATATTCAATTAAGGCCGTGCCCGCACCAATTCGCAGATCTACTATTGTTGTCACACAATGACATTGATATGTGCAGTGAGCCCACCCTTCCGTTAATCCAGAGCAATCTTCAATACCAACAGACGTATAGACAGCGTCAAATTCGTAACATATCATAAATGTAAATGCTGGCTTGCGCCCGTAGCTTCGCCCCCGATACAGAAGATAGTTCTATTCAGTGAAAATTTCGAAAAATTCGTTGTTATAGATTGTAGCTAAGTACATCATAAATATTACATTACTATAATAATAAAATGTATACGTACTGCTTAAAATATAAAACTAAAAACACACATAACACATATTTCATAATAAATAAATAAATAATAAATAAATAGTTCTAAACTGCTTAGGGATATTCGCGTCGCTAAATTGACGGAACTTCAGGTCGGAATAAATTGAACTTCTGTGCTAAATTTCAGTTATCTAGGCATATTAACCTACTACGGGTTGGCCTGGATGTTAATGTGTCAGTCAGGACTTCAATTCATATTCGCTGTCAGAAAATATTGTCATAAAAGAATGATTTTTTTTTTCTAACGCACCGTTGCTCTGCCTCTAATGGCTTGCCTGGCCGAAAGGTGCCAGACGCTCTGCTCAGCGGTATGAATATACATAAATAAAAGATCAGTGTATGTTGGTCATATCCATATTACATTTTCTACATGGGGTGTTGCGTCAAAAAATCCGATCACTGATGTTCGAACGTTGTCTTTGTTGTTAGCTCGCGGCACGTGGTCGTCGGGCGAGGCGTCCCCCGGGCTGTCGGACGAGGAGTGCGGCGGCGGCGGCGCGGGCGAGACGCCGCCGGCGCTGCTGGCCCGCGTGCGCGCGCTCGGCCGCCGCGGCCTGCACGCCGAGTACGAGGACATCCGCGCGCGCGCCTCGCCCGGCACCTTCCACCATGCCAAGTCAGTACGAGGCGCTGCCTGATGCCAGCAGGCATGAAAGCCTGCTCTCTATTCTATTCTATTCTCCCTTAATAGCGGCCGTAAGGCTCGGGCCAATGTCAGTTTGAATGACAGTGCGGTTGATTCTGTCCACGCCGACGAGTAAGCAGCAGCGAGGAAATAATTTTGTAATTAAACCCCTTTTCGGCTGAGTGCTGATGTGAAGCCCAGCGACGACGCCTACAACATATTATATGCAAATCAGACGTCAAAGCATCGCCGAGTAAATCGAACTGCCAACGGGAAGCCGTTTCTCCATGCACACGTATTCCCCCGTTTCCTCCCCGGATAATCACATTAGAACGATTATTTTTCACTACATGATTTATACCTACTTCTGCTATATGCTTCCATGTTTTAGTTTTTTCTCTCTTTTATACACTCGGTTCCATCTGATAGACTTAAAACTTGATGTTACGCTTTAGAATCACTTTGACCTTAAACTAGGCATACAGCAGTTTCAAAACGGCCAGTTGATCAGCAGTGAATCGTATATTATAATACTTATCAAAGTTTATTCATTACATATTAAAGCTAAGTATTCAATAGTACCTACATACCTACATCACTCTTTTGCTGGTGATTTCACGGAAATATAAAACCACATTTATTTAATGTAAACAAACGGATAACTCACGTTTTATTACGTCGGAAAAGGTCCGACAGTTTCGAATCATTCGCGATTCTTAGTCTTACATTAGTTTACATTAATATGTCTGAGCCTCACGGTAATTTCACATTTATTTACTTCGTGTAACGTAAACATGAATAGCAAAAATATAACGAATGTAAATAATAATGAGTTATGAGCGTACATGATTGCCAAACCATCGATGTCAACGGGCTAACACGTAAACAAGTCTCCTAACTTATTTCAAGACAATTTGCTTACATAAGATATGACAAGTACTCAACTTATTCAAAGTCTTGACAGGAAACTATTTGTGATGTAACGTGGTTGTGGCATCTCACTATTCCGCTGTAAAACGGCAACAATACATCCTGTAATTTAGCTGTATTGAAAGGCTGAGATTTTTTCCATATTATATTTTTTAATCAGAAATTAGAAGACGTATTTGCTATTCTGCAAATTAGCTTTGACGCTTGAGGGTTTTTGCCAAATGTTTAGTATGGGACGTTGTTTTATTAAAATCTCATAAACAAATAAAAGTAAAGGAGGTTTTAGAGTCACTTACGACAATGCGGATGGATCTTTAAGGCGCTCTCTGGGGATATTATGCTAATTTTTTATATGAAGTTATTTATAAATAGTTAGTTTTTACCATAGTTATTGACTAATACTTGATTGGTTTCCAGATTGCCTGCCAACCTAGCCAAGAACCGCTATACGGACGTGCTGTGCTTCGACCATTCGCGCGTGCTGCTGTCGCGCGCGGACCCCGACGACCCTGCCAGTGACTACATCAACGCCAACTACGTCGACGGCTACAAGCAGAAGAACGCGTTCATATGCACTCAGGGTCAGTCGCACTTTTTTTTAAAGTATGAATTCGAAAGGCCTGGTGGTTTGACCTGTGGCCTCTCAAACAGAGCGCGGGTTCGAATCTCGGGCTCGCACCTCTTGAGTTATTCGGAATTTATGCGCGAAATTATATTTGAAATTTACCATGAGCTTTTAGGTGAAGGAAAGCATGGTGAGGAAATAATTCTACGGTGTGTGTGAAGTTTCCAATCCGCACTGGGCCCGCGGGGGAACTATAGCCAATACTTCTCATTTTGAGAGAGAGCTGTGCCCGGCAGTGGGACATATATAGGCTGGAGGTGATGATAATGATGATTTAGAAAGAGGAGGTTTACTTTCGGCTGTATGTATTTAACGGCGCGCTTTGTGGAGGCTTTTTTGAATCGTGTTTTGAATATAGATCTGAAGAAGAGACAGGTAATTGTCTCTTAAGAAGGGTGTCATGCATGATAGGCGGAAGTCCACCACATCCCAGATGAATGCTTAAGTTCTGCGTATTTAATATTTTATTTATATCAATATGTATGAAACTTTATTTTAAGATGCTTCGGGAGTAGTTATGGTTTTTAAGTTCAACCGATGCCAATATATTAGTTAGTATGTAGTGACATCTGTGTAGTGCTCAATATACTCTAGAGTTTATTACCATTGCAACAACTTAGCGCAGACCTTTAGCTATTCAGATGTTTTCCTGTTTATCTTCGCAATAAACGGCTAGTTTTATAGTTACTCTGAATCAATAAATGTTAGAAATACGTTTGCGATCGTTTATTTAATATGCTAAATAGATTTTGCGTCGTTCAAGAAACGTAGCTCAATAGGGCATTATGCTTACTGCGGACAAACAAAAGAAACGCGAAGGTTTTTCCTGAGCGAGTCACGCGTAAGTTGAAGACAAATCGACCGCTGATTTGTCACTCGGAAAATAACGTTTCCATGGAATACTAAGATTCCGGGAATGTTTGGAAAGTGTATTGGCAGGGTACAGGGAAGCTGTGGTGCGCGGTAGTTTGGCAAGGCGCCACGGTTGCTGTTTGGTTTACTTTGTTGAAGTGATTGATGGCCTCGGGTTAACAGGCGTAGAATGGGCGCATTTCGCGCTTCAATTGTCAAGGCAATGAAGCTCATTAACTTGTAGTTTCACATCTTTCAACATAATATACTATAATGCACTGCGATGTAGGTAGAGGTATGTGTAAGTATGCTTGAAAAGAGTTTGCTTTCAGCTCTTGCTCGCGCTTTCGTCTGCATACAAATTCGTTTATCATTGCGTGTGTTTCTGAATTGATTATGCTCATGTCTAATATCGTTCAATCGTAGCAGTTTTGTTATTCTAACTCCAAATTAACTACAATAATGAAAACGTGATCAATGATAATATTGCAGTGGCGACGAAAACTTCCTACGTTTCAGTGCTCAATTTGTATACTGACAAGTGACACTCATTTATTTATGTTGACATTTGCTCCTTTCGTAGCATAACAATATCGTGTTTCAACTTCCAAATGCGATCTCTGGTTTTCCAGGTCCTCTCCCCAAGACGTTCGGTGACTTCTGGCGTATGGTGTGGGAGCAGGGCACGCTCGTGATTGTGATGACGACGCGCGCGGTGGAGCGCGGCCGCGTCAAATGCGGACAGTACTTCCCCGCTACGAGGGACGCCAGGGCTGTCCACGGGGGGTTCGCTATCACCGCAGAGGCCATTGAACAGGAGGAGGACTATACGGTGTCGCATCTGCTGCTCACTGACTTGAGGGTGAGTTGTAGTGTTTATCATATGTCTTTCCTTGCTATACAGGACGCAAGGGTCGTTCATATACACTCGCGAACTTTAATTGTTGACCTTGTTGCAAAATGACAATGTCAAAATATTAGGTCCTACTTTTTATTTCACCTGATTCATTGTTCTTCTCGGCCTTCCTCTCTTCCGCTTCCCTTCAAACTTTTCTTCTATAATAATAATAATTTATTAGTTCCAAGATAACAGAGACCTCAATAATGTTAGTATACACAGAATCTTAAAAAATATCTCAGAACTTAAAAATTAGATTAGATTTAACAACTTCAATTAAATGTACTATTATCGGGCTACATGATCGGCAATCATCTTCAGAATGCTGTTCGGGCTTCTCCTTGTTCTGCTCAGCACAGACGCCGCCTTTTTGCGCATAATCGCAGCGATATTATGATCTTAATGTATTCGTCGTGTCGTATCAGGTGTCCCGACATCTTTTCTGTGGTTTCTGATGGTTCCATAGTGTTTAATAATGATGTGTAATGTGTCGTGTATGTTTGTGGTCAGACGGAGCAGACGCGGCGCATCTGGCACGGGCAGTACACGCGCTGGCCGGACTACGGCGTGCCCGGCGGCGGCGGCGCCGCGCCCGTGCTGCGCTTCCTGCAGGCCGTGCGCCGGGCGCAGCAGCGCGCGAGACAAGAGTACATTACATCCTGCTAACTTAAATATATACCCTCTTGCAAAAAAAAAAAAACGGGCACCCGGCACCGGGTTTTTGTATTTTATGTGCATAAAAGCTTACTTTCTCAACTTTAATGCCTAAGAATCTGGAAAACCACAGGTGCCCAATATTTTAGCAAGGGGGTGTATATATTTTTTTTACATAAAATAGGCTTATGCTTGACTTCAATCTCGCTTGATGGAAGGCAAAGATGAGGCCTAAGACAATACTCATACTCATGAAAAACAATACTTATAGCCTTTTCACTAGTAAAACTAGATAATTGCACATGCAATAGATGGGCCAATATTCAAGCGTTTCGACCGCTCGGTTCTTGCGTCATTGTCGTCCCACAATTATTATCCTAACAGAAGGACAAGCCGCAACAACTTTGGATAAGCTAAATACAGCATCGATACAGGGGGGCAACTGCGAAATCCTATTTTCGAAGTTCGTATCACACCGTCCCTCTCACTCTCAAATTAATAACTATTAGTGAGAGCGGAACAGCACGAAGCGAACTTCGAAAATCGGATTTCGGAGTATAGGGCCTGTGTTTTGTTGTCATAAAAAGTTAAGTCTCAGCATCATCTCTTAATGGCATATGCTGAAACGATAATGACGAAAAAAAAACGCCGAAAAAACGCTGAATATTCGCCCAGATACAAATAAAAAAAAACAACAAGAATGCAATTTATGCAGATTTTTTAAAACCTTAACATTAATGACGATGACGATTGTATTAAAAAGGCAATACGATCTGACTATAGTGTGTTTCTTCCAGGTTGGGTGACGCGTGGGCGGGCCACAGTAGAGGGCCCCCGATAGTGGTCCACTGCTCCGCGGGCATCGGCCGTACAGGTGCGTACTGGATTATTGTGTTATTCTGCATCTTAACCTTTACGTCGTCATTTACTTGATATAAAGTTACTACAGGCAATGTAACATACACCTTTATTTGTCAAGATATAGTTTATAGTTGCGCGTGACATGTGTGTTTGGCGGCCAAATGGTTAATAAAATTCTTTGTTATGAGTCTATTTTTGGGTGACATGCCTTCAAAAATCGGGTTCTTAGCTAGAGTTGACTCAAGATCGCAAGTTATTGAAGAGTGGTATCGGAGGCCATGATCCACATCGGCAGGCTTATTACGTAACTCGCTTGCGATCACCATCGTGTTCATTTTGACAGTTCATGTTTGGGCTGACAATTGGCATCGGAATCGGCTAGCTGTCACATTCATACAAGAACTGTCAAAATGAATACGATGGCGATTGCGAGCGAGTTAGACAATAAGCCTACGGGTCACTGTCCTCAGCCAGTAAGTAAGTAAGGTGTGCGTGTGCACAGGCACGTTCCTGACGCTGGACATCTGCGCGTCGCGGCTGGCGGCGGAGCGCAGCGTGGACGTGCGCGGCGCCGTGGAGCGCGTGCGGGCGCAGCGCGCGCACTCCATACAGATGCCCGACCAGTACGTGTTCTGCCATCTCGCCATCATCGAGTACGCGGTCAGTAACACCATACTGTACATACTTTATTATTATAAGGAGCGACCTCACAGCATTCGTGTGTGACAGGGCCGGATTGAAGGGGGGGGGGGGGGGGGGGCAACCGGAGCTACAGCGCCGGGGCCTCCACAAAAGAGGGGCCCCACAATAGACTTCGAAAAAAACAAAAACAAAAACAAATTCAAACTAGTAAACACTAGTAAACAACAGAACTTAGACAGGACAATAATTTGGGGCCAGAAGTCTCCACTTCTTTGTTGCCCAGAGGCCTCCAGACCTCTAAATCCGGCATTCGTGTGTGATGAGCTTTCGGCGTCGAATATTTGAGTGGTGTGGACGTTGAGCCGAGGGTTACGTTACAAAGCTTATTGATTGCTCGTTTACAAAATGCTCGGGTAAGAATGCACCCGGTGAAGACGCACCTGTACGGCATTTTACGTTACAACCTCTTGAATACGAAGTGTCTTCAAATTATTCTAGAATATGTCAATAGATGATTGGATTAGTTTGATTGGACACCTTTTTCACAGATATCGGATATAGTCGTACCATAGATTACGCAAATATCACGATTTACATTGAACTAAACGTGCCGAATATTTACCACCTACTGCGATTTTTCATAGTAATTTTAGTTCAATATTAATTCACTTTATTTCAGTTTTAATTTTTCGATCTCGTCTTAGTATGTATGTATGTATGTAAACTCTTTATTGCACATAAAATTTAAAAATACAGAAATACACAGAAAATAGTACAAAGGCACTACTACTTAGCTACTTAGGTACTTACTTAGGTACTTAGTTACTGCTTACTTAGATTTCCCGTTCAGTTCATTGGGGCCATTCAAGTATTACGTAAGCACATTTTTTACAATTATTTACCCCCTCCTTCCCCTTGTCAGCAAAAGTAAGCAAACCTCTTCCCCCCCCCATGCTTACGTAATCGTTGGTACCTATAGGCATTTTTCTTTTAATGTATTCGGTTTTTTATATATTTGTGGGTTGCCATTTGTGTAAAAAAGTAAATAATAACTGCTGACGTAATCACGATATCGACCCCCCCACCCACCATGTCATCAAAAATAAGTAAAGCAAAGACCCCCTCGCCCCCCTCAAGCACTTACGTAATACTTGAACGCCCCCATTGACGAAATTTCTGTGAACAAAATGTTAGGTTAGTTATCAAGACGGGCCGTTGTTTTGCGAACGCTCTACCATTGACGGGATGACCCCATGACTACCCTCCTGAAGGTGTGCTTCTAGGACGAGTTTTAGTATCTAATCTTACCGTCGCTGTGTTTCGTTTGGCAGGTGATGCAGGGCTACTTGGAGTCGGCGGACCTGTCCGGGTTCGACGACGACAACGAGGAGGAGTCCGAATGAAGACTGTCGCAGCCGCCCTGCGCGCTGCTGTAGCGCCGCCGCCCCCCGCCCCCGCCGGACCCTCCGCGCACAACGAACGTACAACCAAGCCATGCATAGTGAGTTGTGTTCATTAGAGTTATGTGAAAGTGAAAACTGTTGACCGCTCTCGGAAACTACTCAAATCTGGAACTAGAAATTGTTGTGATAACGTCCCGCGCGAGCCGTCGAGGGCGCGCGCCCCGGCTCGGCAGAATCAAATTATCAATACGATAGACCTAGCGTAAGTTCTAGTGATTACAAAAATATACATACGAAAGTGAAAACGTTCCTGTAGCACGAATAAGAACTGAACTCTAGATCAATACTGTAATCGGAAAGAGAACCTCGTGAATCGAGTATTTATTTTGCATATTTAAAATCTTTGTAACCAAAAAATATTTCCATAATTGTTTAGATTTTTTAATATTATAATTATTTATTTACAAATGATGTATGGCTGTGTGAAGTTTTTCGTCGGTAATTTATGTATTAGTTATGTATGTTTATGAACTGTATTTGTTTAAAATGTATTCGGTGCAGCGCGGCCATGTAGCGATGACTCGCCTGTCGGTAGAGCGGGCCACGCGGCCGTGCCGGTACTGGCGGCAGTGCAGTACCACTGCCCTGTGCTGGTACTGGTACTAGTGGTACCGGGGCACGCCGGCTGCGGGGGCCGCGCTGCGGGCAGCTAGGACGGAGGCCGCGTTGTCTTCGACCGCGAACAATCGCAAACCCACAGCGAGTTATCGAATATTTGATACGATTTTTATACGCCGAGGTGCTGGTAGGATAAAATCATTCATGAATCGGCAATCGACCGATTGCTCCCATGCACGCCGCGCCGTGTGGCGCCATTTTATAATCACTAAAACTGTCGGCAGACCCCTGCCATTAATCATTGTAACTACGCACTATTAAACATCTAGGCATCGTCGTGAAGTAATGTACCTTAATAAATATATAGATAGACTGAGTAACGTGTATTTAATATGCTCCAAATTATATTGAATTATAAAAATGACCCAAATCTAGGGATGAAGTTGCCGTCGTTATTCGGCGAAATAAGCCATTGCAAGTTATTTTTGTCAGAATCATGAGCACAATATATTTAAATTGCAATTAGTGGATCATAAATAGAAGCCAAATGTATTTATTTTTCCTACGGAATGCTGCAACATATCTTGTTAAAGAGTATATTTTGAATCGCCGTCCTATCACGCAACTGACATATCGCAGTAGGCGTCTGGCATTGCCTCGAGCCTCGACGCATCCTGTCCTTGTCTAAATGGTGTCTAGCCTGTAGCATAGACCAGCTTTACATCTCTAAACAAATTAAATGTGTCATTTAACTTCCCCTTGAAATGTGTGGAGCATTATGGACTTCCATGTCTTATAGATATAGCTATTAACAAAACTCTCTTATTATAATTGTTAATCTGAAGCCACTGTTGATTCTTGTATTTGTAAATATTTTATTTTCTGTTTTTATTCTAAATTAAAAACCCTTGTGAAATATGTGTGAAATAAAAAACTTGTAATATATTGAATTTCAATAGTTTTATTTAATACTTTATTATATGTATAGGATGCAATATCCATTTCATCCCGAAATAGCTTTGAATATGCATCTGGTTAGATCAAAGGTTAGATCAAAATTACTCAATCTAGTAGTTTCTTTTTGGGCACATCTAGATTTTATTGAGTCTGGTTGGGTACCTATTCGGAGAAAATAATGAATAGAGTTAATATTTTTAAAACACATTTATTTAATAATTTCTTACACTAAATTAGGAAATTAAGAAACTTATTCATATAACATACAACATTATAAAAATATTACATAACTACGTATATTATTATTATTTTCAAAATCACATTGTCAAAATTATGTAAAATGCTTGTCATTTGATTCATAATCATAATCATAACTATATGCTGTGGATACGGACATGCAGATGTTGTCATAAATATTATGTTTTAATCCACAAAATACGTTCTACGTACATGCCACGGGGATTTTGGGATAATAGCATTAGTTCAGTCCCACATTTAAATATTAGGGTAACATACACGTATAAATATGATACACTCAGCGACAAAAAATTCGCAATGCATAATATAGGTAATTTTGTGTGGAGACTGGGCCTCATTTTGTGCCGCTATGTATTTTACGAATTTCAAATAGTATAATTTTCATGTTTTACGATATGCTTTTTAAATAGATATCTGGCTCATCATAAATACCTACCCTATGTGGTTTTAATTTTATGTGCCCTGTCTCTGCATAACATCTACAGTGAGCCAACGCCGTACTTACTATGAAACTTATGTATTTTAACTTTTTATAATAGCTTCATTGCGGTTCATGGGCAGCATTGTACATTTTCGGAACTATTTTAGTTTGTTTCCCACTTGTAATGATATGGTCATTTACTCAACGTCGATCAAATCAACACTCGCACCAAATACTTAAGTACTCTAACTTAAAAATATAAAGCTTTGTCATTGTTCATATCTCATATTATATCTTACGTATTTTGTATTATACATTAAAGTTAAACCTTTGGATGAGTTGCGAAATACCGACATTTAAATTAAACTTAAGGTATCACGATGACTTAATACTAATTTAACATCTATCTTAAAACAACTGTTAGCAATTCACAAAAATAAATTAGGTAGCGTGTGTTGTTTCAATAGAGAAATTACTTGCAGTAATAAATATCTGTTCGTAAGTGAAATAAAGCAAAGCCACGACTATTTTATATTATTTTGTTAATTGCCCTTTTTTCTTAAAATTATTCATACTGAATGGATTTACATCCACTCTATTTTTCAGTTAAGGGCATCTTTTAAGGAATCGCTTATGCATGAGACGACTCGCGTATTGACGAACATTATCGTACATATAATAGGCGGCAAATAAGTAAACCGTGGAGAGGATAAACGCAGTATGAAAAACAACATCAATTTCACACTGCGCTTATCCTCTCCAGGTTTTACTTATTTGCCGCCTACTGTAAATGCCTCGTTATGACATATGCGTATGGCGATGGTACAGCGGTTGTAAAAAATGTTTTAAGTGTTGCTGCAACAAAATCTTAACAGAATACTGTCACACAATAATCTACTGTACACTATTGTGTAATCTTAACACAATAGTGTACAATTTTAATTTTGTCCTAAAACAGCCAGAACCTGGAACTTTGCAACAAAAAGTGAAAAGCCGCAGTAAATAAGTACAGTAAAGTTGATCTAACTAATGCCAGTTGGTGAATGTTATTTACCATGTAAGTACTATAACCAACTGAATCTTGACCACTATAGCCAACAGAAAATGACAGTGACTTCACATTGTGTGACAAGCAAAATATTTATACCATTGTTTTTTACTGCGAGAACGCTCTTTAAGTGGTTAGGGTCACGAAAAAAATAGCTCTTCTTCGTCTACATGTAATAATTGTTGGCAGAAACAAAACATCTCCGTTTCTGACGTCACACAATTTTGTAGAACTGCCGCCATATTCTTGTCACCACATATGCTTTGGAGCAGACAATTTAAAAATCAAGCTTGTTTACGCGTTTACACAATATTTGGTCAGCTCTGATACGTCTATAGCAACACACAAAACAACACTTCAGATTCAAACATCCATTCACACAATTGTACCTATTTGTCTTTTTTGTCTAATTGTTCTCTAGTGATGTCTAGGAGTAGAAGGTGAGCACCGATGTGTGGTTGCCTCGTACGAACAGCATCGGCGGTAGGTCGCGGCTCATCACTTCGAGCCACGCCATGTAAAGAGGCGCTGATACCGACCCCTGGTGAGGAGAACAAAGGATTAAAATATAACCTCAATCCAACATATCCATAGCTAAAATCGTAGCAGTGCAGTGTGGTAGATAGTTTTTGTACTTAACTCTGAAAATAGACGGAAAGGACAGAAAATAAAACTTTTTTTTAATCGCATAGTTTCCGCGGGATAGCGATAAGTGAATTCTGCGCAGACTGAGTCGCGGACAACAGGTAGTACAAAAATAATTTATTCTTTTCGAATTGTAAGTCGCGTCTTAGTTCGGTACCAGTTGAACGTATTTTTCCATATCTTGACGACATGGTATTGATGACTGACCTTCCTGGGCATGGGTAGCGACATGACGACGAGGTTCGCGTCTTTCGACTTCTCCAGCAACAACTCTCGGAGACGGAGCTGCCTGTTCGTCTTCTCGGCCAGCGTTAACAGCTCCACTTCGCTTATTTGAGAATCTGTAACAAAATCATTACGTTCTATAGACCGACCGGGGCCGAGGGAGGTGCGTGCGGCAGGCGTACTACCCGTCCGCACCGCTCTCGGTTCCCTTTGTCGTCCTACCCTGCGCCCCTTTGCTGCGCGGGCGAGCACTCAGCTAAGGGGTCGGTCTAAAGCTTCTAGCACTTAGGTACAGTCAGTGTCAGTCAAGGTGTCAAAAAATATTCTGAAATTTTAGTTTATCGTCGTAATTTTTGATTCATTCCTTTATTCCATTGCAATAAAGGCGAAAAAGTAGTAACACAAAGGAATCAATCAACTTTTGTTTTTAATTAAAGTCCTTAACTCTAGGTAAGTAATTTTTTTAAAACGACTCTTAAAGGAGACCAAAACTACTAACATAATAGTTTATAATCAGGATATGCGAGCGGAAAATATGCTCGAAAACATCAGTACACGTGATATGTATATGTACTTAAGCGCTTCACAATAAATAGTGTATTTTTGAGCTGCACACTGTACAAAGATTTTGTTCATACCTTCACTAGCAGACTCGTCGGTGAACTTGGCGACGAGCTCGTCAAACAGCTTCCTAGTCTCGGGCTGCGGCGCCTCCATGATGTCCTGCACCATGGTCAGCGACGAGTAGTCGATGCGGAACTTGGCCAGCAAGTTCGCCATACTGCGGATGACCACGTCATTTTAATGTTTTTCACCACTCCTTCGCAAATGCCTCCCAAGGATGGATGGAAGAGCGGATTTTTTTTAATATTAGGATAAAGAGGGATGTCTTCACAATCTTATATCCTGAATGAAAGTTTCATCCATACTACTGCCTTTTGGTTCAACAAAAATATAGCACAGCACCACTTTGGCCAGTGATTGACCCCTATCTCATTTGATGAAAAATGCAAATGAGGCAAAACTGGCAAAGGGTGTATGCAACTGGTTCAGTAATAGTTAATAGCCTAGTTACCCTAGCTTTGAAAAGTCTTAGTATCTGTCCGGAAATAGAATCAATGGGAGCGGACTCAATTCAATAATAGTGCGCATCACTACACAGTATTAAACAAAGTCGCTTTCCACTGTCTGTCTGCACGTCTAGCACGACAGCGCACAAGAGTCGCGTCGCGCGTGAGATAGATTATCCGTCTCTTTCTAGAACGAACAGTAAGAAAAAGACGGGCAATCAATCTCGCGCGCGACGCCACTCTTGTGCGCCGTCGTGCCAGACGTGCTGTCCCTATGCATGCTTAAATCTTAACTACGCAACGGATTTTGATGCGGTTCTTTTTCATAGAAGAGTGATTCAAGAAGAAGGTTTATATGTATAATTCTACGCAGACGAAGCGGGCAGAAGCTTGTTAAGGATAAAGCGAACTGCTTTATGAGAGCTCTTGGTATTCCAACAAACGTGGGTAAAGATTACCCGCGCCTGGGAAACCTGCCCGCGTATCAAAAAAGATTTACATAGGAATAAATAGGGTTGGGCTGAAAATCAGCGCTGTGTGCGTGCGCGCCCCCGCGGTGCGCACTCGCAGCACACGCTGAGCCCAATCCAATTGCCACGCTTAGTTTAAGTTTGATTTATATATTAAGCTACTTATATTAATGTATGCATATTCTATTTGTCGTAATAAAAGTTTATTCTATTCTATTCTATTCTTAAAATGATGCTGAAATATTCGCTTACTTCCTCTCCTCAAGCTCGAGCTCGTTTCGGCGGTTGGCGAGCGCGAAGATGCGCAGCTTGCAGTGCGCCCACGCCGCGCGCTGCGAGATGATGTAGGGCAGAAGGATCGTCAGCCCCCCGTCGTCGTATAGCCACCACACGTCCAGCGTACCTGATTCCTGGTCAAACAACGTTATATCTTCGTCAAATATGTGAACGCTGCAATGAAAATATATGGCAATACCATGTGCTTCAAAAGCGTTTAAGCTTTGATCACATTTACATACGAGCATATGCAAGAATACTTATGTACTTAGTACTTATGTAGTGAAAAAGTGTAAAATTATTTATTTATTTAGTATTTCCTCTCGAGACCATGGATGCAAAGTTGCGTCCGAAACGTCGAGGTATTTACAAAAATACATTTTATTTACGTGATTAAGTCCCGTTTTCTTATAATAATATTCTTTAAATTGTTAAGACTGATAGTTTCTATTGATTGATTGATTGATTAAATGTGCCTAATTTCACGTATGAAGGCTAAATAAGTTTCGAGTTATGAAAGGGGAAAAAATTACACAGCTGCGTCGGCAGTTCCTTTTACTTTGCCTTTGGCTAGACAGGCTGCCGCGTGTCTAGATGGGCAGCCGAGGAGCTATAAGGCACTGTTACTCTAAGGGCCTGTCTCACCACTCCTTAACTGTCAGTTGTCTATGATTCCGTCTCTATTTATTACTACGAAACAGACAGAGACGTCATCATAGATAACTGATAGTTAAGGAGTGTTGAGGCAGGCCCTAATTCAGTTTAACATATTTTAATGTTCAGCTAACCTGTTTCTTCTGGAAGATAGTCATCTGCTTGAGCTGGTCCTGCGACAGTTCGAGGCCGTTGGAGGCCTTGTACACGATCTGCCGGTGGATGTCCAGCGGTTTCTTCCTGCCGTTTTCCTTGCCTTCCGACAACGTGAACGAGCGCGATGTCGTCATAGTCAGAAGGGCTGGTGACAATGTAAGTTGATATTGGGTAGCTATAGCTACACGCAGCAGATATTTACACAAGATACCGGTGGATGTTATAACGCTGGAGCAAGAGGTGGACACACAAAAAGATGTTAATCAATTTTCGATTTCCACCACACATTATGAAATGTAATACCCGTTTCAATTTACGAATTTCAGTGACCGGCCTATGTCAGTCCATACTGCCTCTTTAACGCATAACTTTTGGTTCTAGAAAGTTGAAATTTACCATAAAAGTTCCCTATTTGGTGTAGGCATGGAAAAGTGATGGATTTTGCGAAATTTAGGGTTGGGAGTTCACAACGGGGGTGAAGTAGCAGATGTAAGCTCAGTAAAGTAATACGTTTTCGCTGTTCGTATACAGGTTGCTCGCGAGGAACCCGCATAACTTTACCAGCGTGTAGCTGAGGTCGTAATGATTAAATAGTAGATTGATAAACAAGGGTTGAAATATACCCATTTCACCCGAGATATTTCTGGTGCCCGAATGAAGTGAGGGCACCAATGGTTCGAGGGTGAAATGGGTAATTTCATCCGAGTTGAACACTCTACTTTTCATTTCGAATATGAGAAAATTAAAAGAAGGTATTATGACAAATTTCACTGACGTCGCACGGTCGCACTTAATATTTCTTACGTTTGTCATTCTCTTCCCGCTCTTTTTTCTATTACGTGATTTACGCGCATTGCGCATTTCTTCTGCGCACCAATGGCTGCCGGCTAGTTTTTTTTTTAAACTTGCAGAGACGGAGGTCGCTATCAATAAATTTTTCGACTTAAATATTTCAAAAAAAAAAAATACCGAACGTAATAATTTCTACTAATTCTCGTTGTATACGCTTGCATAAGCTTATATATAGCGGGAATGTTATTTTAAGATTATTTTGCCTTTTACAATTAAAACGGAACTATTAATATAGATGATTATACAGGGTGCTCGCGAGGAACCCGCATAACTTTACCAGCGTGCAGCTGAGGTCGTAATGATTAAACAACATTATATAAACATAGGTCGAAGTATGATTGTTAACTATTTTTAATTTTTCATACAAATTAAATAAATTATTTTTGTTTCACCAGTAACACAATGCCTTAGGACGAGCTGGCAACGTTTGTTATTATTATCTCTCAACCAACGATGCTCTCAACGCTGGGAACCAGTCGCTGCTGTAGCCTAAGGCTAAGGAGAAGATGACGATAAATAACCAACATAATAAAGTAAGGTCGAATCGTCTGCCACTCACTAGTTAGATTATGTTTGCTGGAAGGCTGCGAGTCCGGCGACCGTATATCCAGGTCGGAGTCGGCGTGCATGATGACGTTGGGGCCGCGGCGCACGCGCAGGTCGCCGCTGCCGCTGGACGTGGCCGTCAGCCCGCCGCCCGCCGGCGCGTCCTCCGCCGTCACCGGCCCGTAGTCCAGCCCGCCCGCCACGCGGATGATAGCCACCGCTAGACGGTTCTCGAACGCCGTGCTGATAAAAAAGATAAGTCAGTCGTGTTCGATGCAGTGGGGAAGCTCTGGCAGAGTATTATTGAATCTTACGACTACGTAAATCCAACTTCCGAAAATGATATCAGTTGACCAATAGATATCGGAGCTGATCGAAGCACTAGCATTGATAAGTTCACGAGTCAATTAATATCCAGTCCGTCTCCATCAAAGGATTTCTTACCTACTACGGCACTGAAGAGTAAAACATTAAAGCTTCTGAATTCTAGTTTTAAAAAAACGGCTAGGTGGGATATATATGTATATGTGACAGCGAGCAGCCACGGCATGCATTGTTTTGATTATAAAAATCAGTCAGTAACGTGACGATGCGGGACGCGCTCCAATGATGGCAGTCTCTCCACATCGCTCGCCTGTGCCGGACGTGCACACTGAGTGATTTCTTAATTATTGTCTTACTCTGAAGACATTCTTTGTCATTCATTCAAGACTTCCAAGGTCAATATCCGCGTATTTAACTCTTTCCCCGACATATATTACTGAAGGTAGGAAGAAATTTATAATAATAAACTTACTGCAGCACATTGAAGTAAGCGACGAGTTCGCTCGCCGGCGCGGTGGCCCAGTCCGCCTTGTAGCCCATCAGCATGACGTTGGGCGCGAGCCGGCCGAGCCCCGTGCACTGTATGAGAGCCCGCGCGCCCGTCTCGAAGCCGAAGCCGTGCACGCTCGTGCTGAAGGCGCGGATCTTGCGTCCGCGCAGCCACTCGTCGTTGGAACGGGCGCGGGCGCTGCGTGCCTTGTACGACAGCTTGTCCTGGAACATCCACAAGGCGAACCAATTGACCGACCAAATCCACCCAACGCATCAGCAATGCGGAGGCTTTGCTGTACCCTGTCACGACTCCCAGCTTCGGGGAATTGCCATAGGATTAGCATTTTAGCTGTATTCATACGTAACTCATTCATCGGGCGAATCCAACTGCCATGGTTGTAAAGGAGCGTGCATTAAGGTTGATTTGGCGCGGGTTAGAATGAGAAGAATACAGATAGGTACATATCGCTTAGTTTATGATTTAGTTACAAAGGATGATTGCCCTTTATTAGCGTCTTCATGGACCAGATGTTATTCCAGGCATTTTCGATTTCGATACGGTGAAATAGGAGCTTGAAACTGTATCAAGCCACCATGTTCGTCTAATATAATGTTTGCGCCTAACTCTACGCGAACGGTCAACGTTTAGTCGTGAACAGTGATTTATGAAAGCCAGCCAGAGGTCTTATTGTTACGCACTCGGAATCCCAACATTCACCATTCCTTTCTGTCAAACGGTCAAGGATGATGGTAAAAAGAGATACGATCGCGAGAGCTCGCGCTTTAGGTAATAAAGCCTCAGGCCTTATACTCCGAAATTCGATTTTCGTACAGTTTCCTTCACACTAATAGTTGTTCAACTTTTACCTACGGGGACCTGTAAGCCAAATCACTCCTAAATACGGGCTTGTTTTGGCTTACTTACGTACTATACTTCCTATTACACAGACATTTATGGTCTATTTTTGTCAGAAAAAAACACTCCCGACAACTATACATAGATACCACTCGTACAGGAGCGGTACTGCCTTACTGGCAACTCTGGTTGACACCCGTAGGTAAAGGGTTAATATGGGAGTGAGAGGGTAGAGTAGCCCTCAGGGGTCTGCTCACCTGCGAGATGTCAGCGACGATCATGAGCGAGCCAGCCTTGGTGATGAGGTGGCCGAGGTCCGAGAGCGCCGGGCGCGCCTGCGGCTGCCCCGCCAGCACCAGCAGCTGCGGCCAGTAGTTCTTCACGTGCTCGCCGGTGCGGGCCAGGTTGTGAGCGCTCGACAAAGCCGTCTTGTACATCTGCGCCTGCGTGCTGCTGCCCCAGTTCACGTCTGCAAACACGACGATTTACAATTTTGTAAAAGTATGTTTCGGTAGAAAGGCATGTAAAAAAACGACAAAAATTATACTCCGATTGACTGTTTCACACGATGTTCTTTATCCGACATGAATATAAATTCCATCACCTATATGTCCCCCATATGTCTAGTCTATTCTATACCTACTCATCACATTACTAACACGTCTCATTTTACCTTAATCTGTTTACTTGTGATGATTAACACGTCCATAAAATTGAGAATGCTTTACCTAAGTGTGAGCGAGTTTACACCACTTTGATTTCTTAACCAGAAATGTTCAAAGGGAACGTGAAGACTCCAACACGCCAATATCAATAACTATTCAGAACAAGTGCATTCAGTCAGCGTAACGCAATGCAATAACTCATTCCAGATATAACGCCGGTGATTTCTATTCTCGTCTCACTTCGTGGATGCTTTCAAACACCATAGCCACCAGTAAATGTGTGAAATGATTGACTGGTACCAACCTGGGTGGCGATAGTGCACGATGAGGTACAGAGTGAGGAATATAGCGAAGGTGACCAAGGACATGTACCAGCTGATCAGCAGCATGATGGCTACACACATCAGGAAGCCTACCAGAGACAGCCACACGTTGTAGAACTGGAAAAAAGTATAAAGTTACTACTCGTAGCTTTCGTAAGTTCGAAGTCGTTTTGGGTATGACTTGTGATTGTGATGTGACTTGATGGTTCTGCTATTTTGATATAACATTATTAGTACCTACTTCTATCTATAAGAAAAAAAATGGACATATATGTCAATCTTAGGCTTCGTCAAAGCTACAAAAAATAAATCAGCAACTTTATCTTTTCATAATTTGTAAGTACCCTTAGGTAGTAACCTAAAAAAGAGAAACACTGAACACAAAATATTTACCTTGCTACTCCGCTACTTACGTGCAAGATAACCAAGCTTATGCGAAATATAATACGTTTTGCATGCAAGCCCTCCCTCCACTACTGCCACATAAAACGCACATACTCGTAAATCCCACAAACTTAATTAACCCTAACACCGCACATGCAAAACATATTATATTTCGCACAAGCTTGGTTATCTTGCACGTAAGTAGCGGAGTAGCAAGGTAATTATTTTGTGTTCATTCAAATGGACCTCCGCAAAGTAACGCCTGATTCAATAAAATAAAAGAGAAACACGTCAGCGTAGGTACATATATTATCGTTTAAACGGTATCGTATGTCCGGCTCGAAATACAAATCGTCGAAAAAGTACTGATGTAACGCCACTATATTTGCGTCCCTGCTGCCCTCGTGTGAATGTTTGTTTACAGTACTCACGCGGAATGTGGGCCGCCATCCGAGCGGACGCACCAGCGCCGCGTGGAACGTGCAGAAGTTTATCAGCGCGTACGACGCCAGGTAGAAGTTGGAGATCAGCGGCGCTATGGTGTTCAGGTCCGCTGCAAACAAAAGAGGTTTCATCATCATCATCATCATATCAGCCCAATTGAGTGTCCCACTGCTGGGCAAAGGCCTCCCCTTTTTTCCGCCACTCGTCCCGGTCGAGGGCATGCTCCTGCCACTCAGAAGAGATTTCATTAAACAGTTTTTTTTAAGTGAAAACTTCTTTAGCGCCGCTGAGCGCTTTTTGGGATGGGTAAAAAAATGATGATTTCGCGACAGACGTAAGCGGAGGGAGAGTTTAAGTACCAAGATATCAGGATCCTCAAAGAGATTATTTTGAAATACGAATGAATCGCGTTCGATTTTTGACCGGTTTTTTGTTGAGCCGTGGAGCAAAAGTACTAGGGCATCAGCCCGAGGCATCAGCACATTGTAGAGGTCTGTCAATATCTAGATAATACGTACGTTTTTTTTGTAAGCGGCCAGTACAGTACGCGTATTGAGCATCATGGAGGTTACAACATTAAAATCGAATCTAAGCTGCTGTTTTCTCTTTTGCCGGCACTCCCGGAGTGCTACCCGTCGCTTTTTTAATGCGATCGTAATTGAGCAATTGGGTCAGGTGAGGGATTAGGTAATCGTAAGGATAGGATTGCAGATGCGTTGATGGATAGAATACCTCAAGTGCCAGTAATGTTACCGGTTGTCTTGCTCTACGTGCCTGTATGAATACGAATGTTTGTGCCCGAGTCATGTATTTATCTACATTATATAAGTACGTATGTCTATCCTGTTGCCTGACACCCATAGTATAAGTTCTGCTTAATTTGGGACTGGATCAATTGGTGTAATTTGTCCACAGATATATATTGTTTTATCTTAAAAGAATTGTAAATCCAACTAACCAATAAGCAAGAAAATAAGCGAAACGAAGAAGGTAAGCACGTATCCGCGGTATGGCTCTCCGTGCTTCCCGTAAGGCTTGGAGAAGAAGATGAGGCCGGGGTAGATCCTGTCCACGCCCAGGGCCTGGATGAGCCTCGGCACTGACAGCAGGTTGGTGAGGGCGGTGGACAGCGTGGCGGCCCAGCAGCCGCCGTAGATCAGGGGGCCCCATGCCGACATCAGCTGCATCACCTGGAATCACAATTCGGACATGAACATACATATACATACATACATACAATACATACTGTCACGCCTCTTTCCCACAGGGGTAGGCAGAGACTACTTTGTTCCACTTGCTACGATCCTGACATACCTCTTTCGCTTCATCCACATTCATCAATCTCTTCATACATACTCGCCGGTTTCGGACACTCCTTGACCTAACCTTTTTCCAAAACGTCCCCGATTTGATCACGGAACGTCCGCCTGGGTGTTCCCCTCCCAACGCACCCATTCACACTCCCCACATAAATCTGTTTAGTTAATCTTCTTTCACCCATCCTCTCTACGTGACCAAACCAACTAAGCATACTCTTTTCTATCCTAGTCACTATATCTTCTTTCACACCAGCACGTTCCCTTATCACACTATTCCTTATTCTATCTTTCAGTGATACACCTTCCATACTTCTTAACGCTCTCATTTCTACTGCATACATAAATCACGTCTTTATCGCCTATGGGGTAGACACTAGACAGGTCTGAGGTAACATAAGCCCTAAAGGCCACGTTTAGCATGTGGGCATAGGTTGAAAGGGGAATCAAATAGTGATGGATTGCTAGCCGCATCGCCTATAACATGAACCATTTGCGCGGGAAGAGAAGCTACTGGTACCTACATTCTATGTTTTTACTTTGCTCCCAGAACAGCATACAAGGGAAATGTTAGACGCTTTAAGGTCCATGTTGCGTTACTTTCGTCTCACATTACATTGATATTGTTTGTTATGCTTAGGGGTGTATTATTTTTAACGAGCATTTGATACTACGAAAAGAAAGAATCTTTGTATTCCATACATACATAAATCACGTTTTTAAATTATCCCTTACGGGGTAGACAGAGCATAAGGCAACAAGACCCAAAGGCCACGTTTAGCTTGATGGTATTCCTTCTGCGACAATTTGGTTTCAAAATGGATTTCCCCAGGGCTCAATACTAGGACCGTTGTCGTTTATCTTGTATATCTTATGGAACTAATGTAATATTTCATTTTCAATTTTCTTCTGGAACTGTTTTTTTAAATAAGAGTTTATTCGAGTTGTTTGGTCTGTTTTTTTTTGTTTGCCCGGATAACTATGTTATTAAAATAGTTCAGATGTTGTTAAACTCACCAACGCTCATGAGAATAGAGCTGCTCAAGATGGAGACACTTACCGAGTAGCTGTTGTGTAGTCCATATGTGCATCCCGTAGTGGTGTTGACGCAATCGGCGATCCGGCCCAAGTCGGCGACGGTGTAGTTGTCCTGCAGGATGAGATCGGTCACGTTGCCGCTGGCGTCCCGCAGGGCTGCGGCGCCAGAGAACAGCACCATCGCCGCGTAGCTCACCATGGATATCGCCAAGGACAAGAGGGTTCCCTTGGGGATCGCTGAGGCGGGGTCCTAGGTAGACAAGGATAGTGTGCTAACAAGGATCATCAGAAGAATCGATGACTGTTCCCACTACACCCGCGAGCAAAGTTATCGGGCACTTCGTGTATAAAGTTGTATAGAAAGGTGACCCGTAATTTTTGCTCATAAGAGTAGGTACTTTCATTGCTTGTGAGAATATAGATTTTTTGGAATAAATAACGAACCTCGTAGAAGCAGATCCTCGGTACGTATATTGTAGATTAACTAGACTATATTCAGTTTTGAGGTGTTATCAATGTGCGTAAAACAAGATGTTTATTTCTTCATATTTTGAAATTTACTACCACCACGACGTTACGAGTTTTCTTTGATTTCGTAATAGTAGATTGTACATCATTGTACATCATTACACAACTGGACCAATGTCTCAAATATAATTTTTTACTTTTAATTCTGTTTTACTGTTGTTTTAATTTAATTCTTTTTCTAGTCATCATTCGCAGGGCGCTTGTTTCTGCTAACGTCCCTTGCGTATTAGAGCCTCCGGGTCTTAGCCGGTCCGATGGAAAAAGACCTGACGGTTTGACTTTGGTGCCCTGGCAGAAGGGAAAGTGCCTCTTATGGGACGCCACGTGCGTCAGCACTTTTGCTGCGACACACTTGGGTCGTACCACGAGGGTGGGGGGCGCGGCTGCTGAAATGGCAGCCCTTAAAAAAAGGGATTACTTATCCCTCAGAGTACTTCTCTGCACTCGCAAATTATTTCTTTGTCCCGCTTGCGGTGGAGACGTCTGGCTGTTGGGGTTCCGAGGCGTTACGGTTTTTGAAGGAAGTGGGGCGCCGTCTGCGTGGGAGAGGTTTTGACCCTCGCTCCGGGTCTTTTCTGGTGCAAAGGTTGTCCATCGCTGTACAGCGTGGTAATCCTGCGAGTGTGATGGGCACCTTTGCGCCGGGAATGACGCGGGGCGGGTTGTTTGATTGATTGTGTTATTTTTTTTTTGTTTATTTATTGTTTGTTATTTATTTGATTGTATTTTTTTTGACGTATTTGTTGTTAGATTGTAGTCTTAAGTTTTGAAAGGAATTAAAAACTTTTTTCTAGTTGCCTTGGTTTTTATTGTCTCGCAAAAGGTGAGAAAAGTAGAGTATACTCCTCGGGGATAAAACTGTTTATGTCTTGGGTGCGCTTAAATTCTTCGCTCCTCTCAGGACTCATCTTAATTCCCTCGCTACGCTCAGGAATTAACTCATAAAACCCTCGCTTCGCTCGGCAGTTAAATTTAGAGTCATTCGCTGCGCTCAGGATTCAATATCGCGCCCGTGACATAATACAGTGCTTTATCCCCTCGGTGTACAATCTACTATATTTGGGATCTTAGCTGTTCTAATGCGTACCTAACGATAATTACAGCGTCAGCAAAGGCTCGCGGCTTTTGTTTTATTTGAAATTCGTTTCGGTGGTGGTGGTCGTCGTGGTGCTGGTGGCATGGCCATCTCGATTTCCGGAGCCGTGCGATTTTTACGAAATTAGACTTTAAGTATATAACAATAAGATCTAAGAGAAGTGAGATTCATATATTACTAACCGGCGGGTATAATGAAATTCAGTACAATATTACTACCCGGCCAGAGCCAAGGGCTATAATGAGTTACTTTGAGTAAGGTTTACATGCTATATAATTAGCTGTTGTCGACCAGGTGGTGTGAAAAGCTTATTTGTTATGACGTTGTTTTCAATAAAGAGTCCATTGTATTGTACCTATGTAAGCTATAATTACCTACCTAGTTACACGATATTTTATGAACACGGCGTCGGTATATCATAACTGATTTACGATGTACGATTATGGCACATTCTAGTTATGAATCTATCAGAAAGTTATCCGGAAATCATTGGCGGTTTCTGGAAGAGTTTATTTTTAGGTGATCCACAAATAGTATATTCGGTTTTGCGGTGACTCACTCGAAGCCAATTCCATTCAATTGGGTGTAATGAATCGATACGATACGTTCACGACTTTAACAAGTTGCAGCGATAAAATTTTGAGGTCAAATTGACCACTTCACAGGGAGGCGTTCCATGTAATGTAATTTTAAGTGATGATGTAATTTTATATTGAATGATCAAATAAACATAAACATGTCGTTAATTTGCTTCAATTTAAATTTGTTTATATGCGTATGTCCTAGGTATGTCCTAACGTACCTTCTTACGCACTAGATTTAGGGTTCAGGAATCCTATGCAATGACCCTTTTGTTCGTGTAATCGTGTACTTGCGTAATTTAAAAATAAAATCGTCATAACATCCTACATTCATGTTGCCTCAATGCTAGAGATACAAGGCCTCGATTCCCAATCTCGCAGTGAGGCGCCCTATGCCGGAGTAGTTGTCACTTCGCGCACCCATATTTTCCATACGTCAAAAAAGCCACATGCTTGAAGGCTACTAAAAGGTCTGCCTTCTAACTGAATTTCACAGATACTTAATAGGCGGATACTTAACCCGATCCTCCCAAA
The DNA here is from genome assembly GCA_963854515.1 of Pandemis heparana. Lineage (NCBI taxonomy): Eukaryota > Metazoa > Arthropoda > Insecta > Lepidoptera > Tortricidae > Pandemis > Pandemis heparana. The sequence goes on along the minus strand of OY978020.1, from coordinate 3,325,958 downwards.
ATTTGATTACTTCGGCAAATAACTTGATCTAATTAGAAATCCGAGTTGCAAAGTCGTATACCCGTATGCCCGCTCTACGTGTTGGGTCAACGTCACCCAATCGTATTTCCATCCCACTCTAACCTATAATTATAGCGTCCGTTAGCCAGGGATCGGAAACCGGTTTTTGAAATTAACCGGTTTGGGGTCAATGGCCGATACCGAAATGGATTGCGGTTAACGGTTTGGTTACCGGTTTTTTTACCGGTTATTAAATAAACCGGTTTTTGCACCAATTCTTTTCCAGGTTTTGTTGAGTGAAATTAACCGGTTAACCCCGCCATTTTAAAATTTTAGTTTTTCGACCTATTATTTTCAAATTCGATATCTAAGGGTCCGAGTGGTCTTTAAACACGAATACGTTATCAAAAATGGAAAAAGTGGCCGCCGTTTTGAAATATTTAGTTTAATGACTGATTGTTTTTAAAATTGATATCTGAGGGCCTGAGTGGTCTCTAAACATGAATCCGTTATCAGAAATGGAAAAAGTGGCTGCCATTTTGAAATCTTTAGTTTTTGGACCGATTGTTTTCAAAATCGAAATCTGAGGGTCCGAGTGGTCTCCGAACATGAATCTGTTATCAGAAATGGAAAAAGTGGCCGCCATTTTGAAATCTTTAGTTTTTGGACCGATTGTTTTCAAAATCGAAATCTGAGGGTCCGAGTGGTCTCCGAACATGAATCCATTATCAGAAATGGAAAAAGTGGCCGCCATTTTGAAATCTTTCGTTTTTGGACCGATTGTTTTCAAAATCGAAATCTGAGGGTCCGAGTGGTCTCCGAACATGAATCCGTTATCAGAAATGGAAAAAGTGGCCGCCATTTTGAAATATTTCATTTTTGGACTGATTGTTTTGAAAATCGAAATCTGAAGGCCCGAGTGGTCTCTTAACATGAATCCGTTATCAGAAATGGAAAAAGTGACCGCCATTTTGAAATCTTTAGTTTTTGGACCGATTGTTTTCAAAATCGAAATCTGAGGGTCCGAGTGGTCTCCGAACATGAATCTGTTATCAGAAATGGAAAAAGTGGCCGCCATTTTGAAATCTTTAGTTTTTGGACCGATTGTTTTCAAAATCGAAATCTGAAGGTCCGAGTGGTCTCCGAACATGAATCCGTTATCAGAAATGGAAAAAGTGGCCGCCATTTTGAAATCTTTAGTTTTTGGACTGATTGTTTTCAAAATCGAAATCTGAGAGTCCGAGTGGTCTCCGAACATGAATCCGTTATCAGAAATGGAAAAAGTGGCCGCCATTTTGAAATTTTTAGTTTTTCGACTGATTACCTTCAAAATCGATATCTGAGGATCCTAGTGGTCCCCAAACATGAATCCGTTATCAAAAATGAAAAAGTTGACCGCCTTTTTGAAATCATTAGTTTTGGACCGATTGCTTTCAGTCGATATCTGAGGGTCGGAGTGGTCTCCAAATGTTTAATGTGTAGTCAGAATATGAAAAAATACAAACTTGCAAGAGCCCTTTAAACCACATATCTGGCCCTGTCCCTGTCGCAAAATCCGTTCCTAACAGGTCTACGATAAGCTACCGCTTTGCCAAATTTCATCTTGATATTCTTGGTTGCTCCAATAGTTTTCGAGGATGTCGTGAGTGATTCGTTCGTTAGTCAGTAAGTGACCTTTCACCTTAATAATTTTATTTATGCAAACATTACGTACATTCCGTTGCACCAGAAACTAGATACGTCTCAGTTTACAAAGTGACTCAAAAAAAAACCTACGTTTGCAATATATAATATAAAAAATAATATACTAGCTTTTGTTCGCGACTTCGTCAGCGTAGAATAAGCAATTTGTTTACTTTTTATCTATTCTGTTACATTGCCCTATGCGACTATTAAACTATATTCAACAATAAATTAAAAATGTTCAACGTAAGTTAGTAATGTATCGTGAATAGCGTTACATTTACTTCATTTTCGTGAGCTGGTTGTGTGTATAGTGACTAAGAAAGTAATTTTTTGATAAAAGAACGTCAAGCGCGAGTATGATTTAAGTGTTGAAATGCCTAATCTAATTCCTGTAGGTACTATAATGACTCGATTGCGATGAAATTTTTGTAAGCTGTTACATATATTCCAAATAATCATTCTAATAAAACGGTCGTGTCATTCGGCGTTCGCTTTTCTAGATCTTCAGCTATCAATACAGAAATTAATCGTTCAACTTAAAATTCCCTAGTTTACGCCTATTTTAACATATTCTGACAACAAATTCAATATTGGTGACCACTTCAGATATCGATTTTGAAGGCAATCGGTAGAAATACTAAAAATTTCAATATGGCGGCCACTTTTTCCATTTTTGATAACGGATTCATGTTTGGAGACTACTCGGACGCTCAGATATCGATTTTGAAGGCAATCGGTCGAAATACTAAAAATTTCAATATACGGCGGCTAGTTTTTCCGTTTTTGATAACTGATTCTTGGAGACTACTCGGACGCTCAGATTGTTATCGATTTTGAAAGCAATCGGTCCAAAATCTGAAGATTTCATAATGACGGCCAGTTTTTTCATTTATGATAACGGATTCATGTTTAAAGCTACTCGCGGACCCTCGGATATCGACTTTGAAAGCAATCTGGCATGATGGTATTTTGACTCTATGACACTAAACATGTTTAAGGGTGTCGTTTTCGAGTAACATTTTACACTTTTTTGTTTTTTGTGTCAGTAGTGTCAAACGTCAAAATATCATCTGCCATCTTGGATTCGAAAAATTATGTCAAAATCGGGCTCAGGAGCATAAAATTACTCGAAAACGACACCCATAAACATGTTTAGTGTCATACTGTCAAAATGTCATCTGCCATCTTGGATCCAAAAAAGAATGTCAAAATCAGGCTCAGGAGCACAAAATTACTCGAAAACGACACCCATAAACATTTTTTGTGTCAGTAGTGTCAAAATGTCATCTGCCATCTTGGATCCAAAAAATTATGCCAAAATCGGACTCAGAGCCATCAAATTACTCGAAAATGACACCCATAAACATTTTTAGTGTCATAGTGTCAAAATGTCATCCGCCATCTTGGATCCAAAAAATTATGCCAAAATCGGGCTCAGAGCCACCAAATTACTCGAAAACGACACCCATAAACATGTTTAGTGTCATACTGTCAAAATGTTATCCGCCATCTTGGATCCAAAAAAGTATGTCAAAATCAGGCTCAGGAGCACTAAATTACTCGAAAACGACACCCATAAACATTTTTAGTGTCATAGTGTCAAAATGTCATCCGCCATCTTGGATCCAAAAAATTATGCCAAAATCGGGCTCAGAGCCACCAAATTACTCGAAAACGACACCCATAAACATGTTTAGTGTCATAGTGTCAAAATGTTATCCGCCATCTTGGATCCAAAAAAGTATGTCAAAATCAGGCTCAGGAGCACTAAATTACTCGAAAACGACACCCATAAACATTTTTAGTGTCATAGTGTCAAAATGTCATCCGCCATCTTGGATCCAAAAAATTATGCCAAAATCGGGCTCAGAGCCACCAAATTACTCGAAAACGACACCCATAAACATGTTTAGTGTCATAGTGTCAAAATGTTATCCGCCATCTTGGATCCAAAAAAGTATGTCAAAATCAGGCTCAGGAGCACTAAATTACTCGGAAACGACACCCATAAATATTTTTTGTGTCATAGTGTCAAAATGTCATCCGCCATCTTGGATCCAAAAATTATGCAAAAATTGGGCTCAAAGCCACCAAATTACTCGAAAACGACACCCACATTTTTAGTGTCATATGTTTTTGAGAACGGCAAACGTCTAACGACCCGCCCCGGCTCGCACGGGTGCAATCAGTATTTCTCTACTATATTAAACATGTATTATACATATAAACCAGCTTCCCCTTTAATCACTATCTATTTAAAAAAAAACCGCATCAAAATCCGTTGCGCAGTTTTAAAGTTCTAAGCATACATAGGGCTAGACAGCGTAAAGCGTCCAATAAAATTATAATACGAATTCCAATTTCTAACACAACACTGAAGCCAGCGCATGCAAGAAAGAAAGAGATGGAAAGAGCATCGCCGCGTGACTCAGCGCGTGCGGTGAGGTGGGGGCGGAGTTGTTTTGAGTTAAACCGGTTTCGTATCGGTGAGCGCGAGCTCTAAAATTTCGTTCTTTGTATTAACCGGTAACCGGTTTTATTTTAATACTTTTTGATTTAGTTCCCTCCATTAACCGGTTAATCCAATGAGCGTAATTAACCGGTTTTTCGAACGATATTAACCGGTTTTTGTAAACCGGTTCCGATCCCTGCCGTTAGCACAAAATGTAAAGCGGGTATAAAGGGATTCTTCTATTCGTTATGACGAATGTTTCACTGTTTGCTTTTACCGTCAATGTGATTAATTGCTCATTTTCAATCCACGTCAAGCCAGTGACGTCTCTCAACGCTCGGCTGGTAGCAGTGAGTAATAGAATATGTGTAGGTAGTGCTGCTGGCGGGGACACGACACGTGTGCGTGCTCAGATCGATGTCAGGCCGCGTGCAGCCTCGTTATGCGTCCACTTGCATCTATTTTTGCCAGGCTGTGCCCACACATGGCACACCTAACAACCTATGAAATTCCCGCAAACCCTTTATGATTAGTACAGTTAAATGGATTGACAACATTTCATTTTTATAACATCTGAAAATGTATATAAATGGTTCGAAAGCATTTTGCCTCCTGATCACTGCAATATGTTTATATAATTTTAATATCGCTTATTATAAAAAATAAAAAATAATTAAAAATATGTCTTAATTTTACCAAAACTACCACAGGATAGGTGAAACGCCTTTGCTTTTTTTCACGAGAAAAAGTAAGCGATCATAATTTTGTATTTTTGACAACTTCAAAGTACAAGGGGGGCAACTCTGAAATTATATTTTCGAAGTTCGTTGCATACCTTCTCTCTCACTCTCAAGATAATGACTATTAGATGAGCGGAACAACACAAAGCGAACCTCGAAAATCGAATATTGGAGAATAGGGCCTGACATTAACAATTAGAAATTAACGTCAGTTTTTTTTTCTATAGAGAAAAGACAAAGGGATAAGTGTGCATTCTGTGATAGTATCGGAGTTACGCCCTTTTAGAATAAGCACAAATTAATAAATTAATTATAAATTAAATACGAGCCCTAGCGAAAAAATTTAAGTGACAGCATGTTCATCTTTTCAAACAAAATACAGAGAACCATTAAAATTATAGGCTCAGAAATATGAAATGTTGTCAAAAGTCCAGGGGCCTTACCATGACGTCCTAATTCCGACTCAGTTCAAGTTTTAGCTGTCAATTTTAGTATAAATCTGATTGCGAGCGAACCTAAACTGAATCGCATTAAGACGTCATGGTAAGGCCCCAGTTCGATAAAAAGGCTCAATGCTTAATTACTGACCTTTAAATATTTAAAGATGGAATTTAGGTAAATTGACTAAGTCAAGCGGATTGAAGGTGTGGTTAGCCTAGTGGATAGACCTTTCCTCTCAAGTAGAGGGTCGTGGGATCGAATCCGGGCTCGCACGTGCTTCTCAATGCGATAAGTGTGCAATGTCATTTCATTTGATATTTATCATAAGATTTTCGGTGACCATGTGAAGCAATTCGATGGTGTGTGTGAAGATCCCAATCCGCACTGGGCCTGCATGGGAACTACAGAACATGCCCTCCCATACCGAGAGGAGGCCTGTGCCCAGCAGTGGGGCGTATATAGGATGGAGGTGGTTTTCTAAAACTACCGAAGAATGTGAGTTTTGCCTTTGTATTTTTTATTGTATAATGCCTTCTATTGGAAACCGCGTGTAAATAAATACATTATTTTAAAAACTAATATTTGGCAGCAATGTTTTCAGGAATAACTGTTATGCACCGAGTACTTAAATACCTACTCCAATTGTCTTTATGAGTCGATGCGGACCCCCTGTGCAAAGTCACAACTCGCTGAAATAAGGGGTCAGAAGTATTGACACCCATCAACGCGCACTCATAATTACATTTGTAACAATTGAAAGTTTCCAGTACATTCGTTAATCGTTTAAAACAAGACATTCTGTAATTGACAAGATGATTTTGCTTGTACGAGAATTGAACAAAATGTTTGTAGTTAAATGAAAGTAGATACATATTTCACATTATATTAACAAGTCTAATTAAGCTTGCCACTAAATTGTTCCTACCCTACATGAGTAGACCGTGGAGAGAGTTTAATTAAAGTACGTATTTTTAGTTAGCGGTCGATTTTTCAAATAATATCTGTGAAAATACCACAAACGGTGAATTGCATTGGATATGTAATACGAGGCAAGAAATGTAGACTAAGTCAAAAAATGTATTCGAGTTAGTATCTTCTACGTGTGTTTCAAAAAATCTGAGGAGCTCCTCCGAAGAACAAGAAAATTGAATTTTGGAATGGGTATAATGCTGGTATAAATAAGGCCAGACCGAAGGGTCACCAAGTGAATTGTATGGTGGTATAACCCAAACTGTACCCATGGAAGTGGCAATGAAACTGAAAAAAGGCGTGCAATAAGAATGTTTTAAGTTTCATTCCCACTTGTGCTTGGTTAAACAGGCTCGCCCATCGGCCGGCTAATTGATTTCGTTATGACGTCATCCGAACGATCGACGCCTCCGACACGATGTCAACTCGTTATTTAATACTGTATGTTTTTGTTACTTTCAGTTTACAGAAGCCATAACCATAACCGATCAGCTCTACCGAAGGTTCTCGGCCCGTCACTCGCAGCGTCTATATGCTGTGTTCATAAATGTTCGGAACGGTCGTTGTCAAATCAACCCGTCGTTTTTGTCGTTGCACTCGGCGGGCAAGAACGACCGCTCCCGAACATTTTCGAACACAGCATATAGACGCCGCAAGTGGCGTGTGAGAGCGACTGAGGCCTAAGGGTGCGACCAAACCGCCGCGTATACGCAGTGACGTGTCGTATGCGTCACGTTTTCTCACCGTTTCTTCATACATTTTAAGGTGCGACCACACCGCCGTTTAAAAAACGGTGACGTTAGCGGGAGCTATATACTGCTCTCTGATGAGGTATACCCCATATACTATTTTAATAACAATTTCAGGAAATAAAGTCACGATATAGTCTTCCCCGGCTAACAAGTGGGATTCTTTGTATCTAAGTATACTCAGGTGCAAAGAAACCGGGTCACCTCCCGTAGAAAATTGTATGAAAAGCGACCTACTTGCTCTATGAAATTGTAAAATAATTTCAAAATTGAGCCAAATGTGTCAGGTTTATGGAACGAATTAAATGGGAAATCATTAAAAATGGTAACCTACCTTAAGGTCGCCGGATATGTTGGCGCCAGCTTGGATGCCCGTGACGGAGGGGAAGAAGATGGCGAACACGCTGAAGAAGTCCTGGTTCAGGCCCTCGCTGTACCGAAAGTCAGGTCCGAAGTTGTCACTGAAGGTTTTTGCTGCAAAAAATTACGGATTAGCCGAATTACTAGCACATGACGTGTTGGATGACACAGATGCTTAGCCAGCTATGTAATAGGGCTTAGATGGATGCTCACTCCTCCTCGGCCTTTTGGCTGGTAAAGCATCTGCAAAACTTTGATGTTGATGGTGTTTATTTGGTTTTGGTGGTTAATAAGACAAGTTTATTGTAGCTGTATAAAGCCGTGGTGGTGCTCACTTCCCTGACGGTATATGACTCTTTTCCTCATTTGCTTCCCTATTTCATAAAAATAATATCAGTTGATGCGAGGACACGCTTTTTAAAATTCCACAGAACTGGCATATGGACTGCAGAGGATATTGAATTAGAAAGAAAGAAAGAAAATATATTTATTTGGTCACATTATAACAGTACCTATAATAAACTTAACCAGTGTAGGTACTGGTTAAGTAAACGGAGCAAAATGGACACAAAAAGGAAAGCTGGCTCAGCACTATGTCACGAATTGCTTCGAGACGCTGATATTCTGCCAGAACCTTGGCCTTAAGGGCTACTAACACTAAAACTAAAAATTAATCTAATAATAATAATAATTAATAATAATAATTAAAATAATAAAATAATAATTATTCGATTATACGGGAAGGAAAGACGGATCACAATGAGTACCTATACAGCAGTAAAATATAACAACATTACAGCATTTACAGCATAAGTAAACAATATAATGACTAAATTCAGCGGCACCACAGACGCATGTTGGAAATACAAAAATTTCAAATAACAAAGGTACATACTTACAATATTTCCGCTACGGCATATTTTTTTGTATAGAAATATAATGTACCTAATTTCAAACGTTTTTTTAAAGAAAATTTCGACAATAAAGCTCTGATAGGTGGAGGCCAATTATTCCAACATTTAGTCGCCTGATACCGAAAACTGCCACGATTGAATTGACAACAATTCAAATTTGCTAAGGTAGTAAAATGAAAATACCATTTGTAGATTTTACACTGCTCATTACAGTAAAAATATTTTTGGATTTTTTTATGCAGTAGTTTTTTTTATATTCAGGAAAAACAGTAAAAAAAGTTGGATTGTGAATGTTAGGGATATACTCATAGTGCCGTTAGTCCATTTATTACCGTAGGAATTTAAAAAAATATAGAACTGTCATGGTGTCAATGTCATGTTCATTTTTTATCAGTCCGACGGATTAGGTACTTGATTCTAACGACACGTTTTCAATTCTCGTAAATGTCGTAATATTTAATTATTGGTTTGATAGGCGCTTTAATAACATGAAAGTGGTTGACTGATTAGTGATAGCGGATAGCCGCAATCTGCCCAAAGTCGACGAATTTATCTTGTGTTGTGTATCTTGTGTTCATGTGCTAATAGTGCTTATTTTTTTCCATTAACGCCGTGTTTCCGCAACTTGGGACGATACAAATTATTAAAGGATCTTGGTGATACTTTCTTCCGGTCGTCATTATATAGAAATAAACTCAAAGCATGCACAGTATTGCAAAGCAGCAAACGCAAAATAACAAATTCGCGAACGAACGACAATGAATGGTTGATAAACAAAGCAAGTGACATGACATGACAGTTCTGTTTGAAAGTTACTTTTTTAATTTTATATCATGCTAAGTTCACGACATTAGTATCCCTATCTTTGTATATACGGTCTTTTTAATGACCATTTCTTTAATAAATTATTAACGACGAATTTAAATAAACCAAAGGAAAACCGAGAAACACGGGTAGTCTAATTTTTAACCAGCTATTATAAACGCGAAAAAAACTTAAATGCTTTTTTTTTGGAATGTTGTCAATTGAGGATATTTATCCTTACAGGTTAGACAAAGCTTAAGTAGGATAACAAGGCCAAGTTTAGCGTGATTGTGTGCGTACCTATAGGTGAAAAAAAAAGGGAAATAACAATAAATGGGTTGCGAGCCGCCTATTGTTTGTCCTGAGTTTTCATACCCATTATGGATCAGAACCAGGATCATGGATCTAGGGAGGCTAATATTTGGGTCCCACTTACTGCTGAGTCCCACGAACCCTTTTGCGATGACGTCGGGACTGGCGGGGCCCATCAGCGTGCCGACCACGAAGTCCACCATGGCTGCGACTATGATAGCGATCAGGAAATTCTACAACAAAAATAATGAGTTAAGATCACAAAGGAATTGTGTGTATGTACTCGTCTGACAGAACTTAAACTTTTTAAACTTCAAATGAGTATTACATAGTATAAAACAAAGTCGCTTTCTGCTGTCTGTCCCTATGTATGCTTAGATCTTTAAACTACGCAACGGATTTTGGTGCGGTTTTTTTGATAGATAGAGTGATTCAAGAGGAAGGTTTATATGTATAATTCTACGCAGACGAAGTAGCGGGCAGAATCTAGTAGACAACAAATCCTTACTTAGTATTATACCTACTTTACCAAATCTAATCAAAATTTTCACTATAAACACGGCATAAATGTAACAGATTAGCCTTTAATAAATGTTTTGGTTTCTTTATTACTGCTCTAAATATAAATATAATATTATAAATGCGAAAGTATGAATGGATGGATGGATGGACGTTTGTTTGTTATTCAATCACGCCAGAACGGCCCAACAGATCTGGATGAAATTCGGCACATAGATAGAGAAAAGTCTGGAATAGCGATAAACGAATTCTTTGCAGACGAAGTCGCTGGCAGCAGCTAGTAAGCATATAAGTATGCCATAGAATTAGATAGAGATGCAACTCATGATAGAATGGATAACATAACGCCGAAAAACTGAACGTTAACCACCAGTCAATCAATTTAAAGAGCCACTTGCAAGCCCTTGTCGATAATGATCGACACATCAATGAAATCGGAATGGGGTCAAATATCCATTCGCCGAATATAAACAAATGGCACAAGGGCGGGAATTTTTAGCTTGGCAATGGTTTCCCACATAAATTTTCTTATACTATTATGGAGGAATAAAAAAACGCTAAACCATATTGTGATGGTTGTAGAATTGTGATTGGACGAAAAAATTACAAGCAGGACACTAGAGTTTTGCAAGGAGATATTATGATCAATATCGATAGTAAATGTTTAGTCATTGCGTATTGTCACGGCGAATAAAATCCATTAGATTTTTATAAAAAATAATAAATTATTATCATAATTATCATGATTCTAATAACCTACTAGGCTACTACCGCCGTAGGCCGTATGTATACAATCAATAAATTTAATAGTTTGGATGACAGCCTCTTCATTTTCCCGCGACTTGGCTCAAGCTTGTCCCGTCTACAGCTTTTAAACCAACTACCAAAAGCCATGCTCCACACCAATAACAGTATACATTATCAGTCGTAGAGCTCAGTTGAACAAAATTTTATGATATTTCCGATGAAAGCTATTTCAGCCAGCAACAGGCTAAATCCGTGACCTGATTGCATTTCGAGTCCGCGGGGAACGTTACTCATACGCGGCTTTATGAGAACCTTGATATTTTTTACGATATTATTTGTATTATATGAGAGAGAGAGATAAGATTTATTTACACACATTCGATACACATAGATTTAAAATATGAAGAAATACAATATACTTAAGAACCCCGTATTATCCATGGAGAATCTCAAGTTCTCCGAATACTGCTCTATCATGGTTTCCACTAAATATATCAGAATTAGCATTACTGCGTCACAAGTAATTCGGATAGATTTATCACAGTGCGACAAATTACGTTTTTTTTTAATCACGCCTGTGGAAATTATATTTTAAAGTGGACAAAAATATGTTGAATATGAAATAAGAGTAGATTTATATATTAGTAAACAAACGTCTAAGTAATTCATTTTCTCAAGCAGTCCAACATTTAATTTTTATGAGTCATAATTCTAATAACAGTGGTGTAAACTTTAAAAATTATAATAAAACCTGTTTAAACCGCAGGGAACATTGAAAGTTGCGTACTTTGTTGAGCTTAAAAGGTAAACACGTGGCAATACACATCTACCTATTTTAGTGGCTGCCCATCTTAATTACTAACATTGAAGAAACGCTAACTCATGTGAACACGCCATCACATAACAGTAATTGCGTATGGCACCGTTTTCCCTGAAAGTTTACCATGAATTAATAAAGTAATTTAGTAAGTATTTAAGTCATTAAGTGAACACGTTTCCTGTCAGAGATTATGCTTTGTAAGTATTTTTTTTATTGTACACAATATAAAGAAACGGACACAAATCACAAAAAAAATCAATGTATCCACAAAGGCGAACTTATCCCTGTAAGGGATCTCTACTAGTTAATCTTTGAGTAGATGAGAGGAGCATTAAACGAGGGACCGACAAAGAAGAGGTTTAGAGTGACTTTATTATTAAGATATAAATAAAATACTAAATTATTACATTAATCTAGACTTAGGTATAACCTAGCACTTACCGACTTTGCTGAATTTGCTAACCATTTCAGGGTACAGAAATACTTATTAAAAAATATATTATTGTTGTGTTAATTCACAGTTTATAGCGGTTGAGGCGGTCGATCCTACGCATTTAAATTACTATTTTCATTATCGTTATCAAAACGAGGTAAATTACGTTTAGCTAACCGAAGCGTATCAAATTTGTTTAAATTTAAATGCTTTTCGTCGTTATGGAACTAGATATTCTTTTTACTTAAATTCTTGACGTCGTTTGATAATTTTTCAGTTTTTAACAGAATGGAGTTCGCCCACAAAATGGTAGCGGATTTCTGTTTTTTTATTTTACAAATTTAAGTTAAGTTAAGACGACGATAAGCGCCAATGAGTTTCAGCAGCGCCACTCTTCATGCATACTGTTGATGTGCCTGTAAGCGAAAGAGAAGAAACGACGCCGGAGTTTTCTGAATCCTACCTGCGCTTTGCTCTCCCAGTCCATCCCTACAGCACAGATAATGCACATGACTATGAGCGCAACCGTTCCCACGATCCGCACATCCATTAGCGCATTGTCTATGATCTTGACCCCCTGCGTCTTCATAAGGTCGTTGAGGGAGTCGCAGAAGCCTATGGTGTTCATGCTAGCCGCCACAGCGTTGGCGAACGCGAAGATAATGCCCACGGACGCACCGAACTCCGGGCCCAGAGAGCGTGAGATGATGTAGTATATGCCACCTGATGATACAAATATCAAAATTAGAGCCAAACTCATAGGCGACACATACGTGCCACATAGGTACAAGTATCAGTTTAAGTTGAGGATGTTTCATCTTATACAACTAAACAGGAAACAGACTAAGTACCCTATTCATAGACTGCTTCTATTATAGCAACCATAATAAACTCATTATTTAGTTTTAAGTACTTACATTAACAATATGAAACTTTAAGATATCAGCAAGTATAAGTAACCCGAACTGAAGGTTATTTTTCTTGTTATAAACATACCTACTTTAATCACCGGAAGCATAGACAGAACTAACGCGAGCATGTCGATACGGATAGTAACAGTCAAAAGTAAAATGTTACCTCCTTTGACCTCCCCATTGGTGCATATAGCGCTCATAGACAGTGTGGTGATGACGCAGACGATGGCAGAGATTCCGATGATGATCAGCGACAACCCCACGCCTGCTTGCGACACCACCCAGGAGATGCGCAGAAAGAGCATTACGCCCCAAATGTTGAGGAGGCATGGTATCAGCACGCCCTGTAGAAGAGAAAGGCACGTGAATAAATTTTTAGCACTATTAAGTGGTCACATTGCTGAGCGCGCCAGCGATAGCACCAACCAACTGCTGAATGCCCCAAGAAGGAGACAGATTGTAGTAAATCAAGAAAACAGAAAAAAATTAAGTGGCCGAGAGGCGATTCCCTTGCGGCTATTTTCAGCGACGAGAGTACGTGTAGTTGTTTAAATCAGGTACTAGTTTTACTACTAAGTACTACAGCCAAGTACAGTGCTGTGAATCTGTAGGCACGAATCTCACGTTGCTACGCACGGAAAATTTAACAATGACTCGAACATGAAGAATATTTCAAAGATGCGAACTCACTTGAATCCATCCTAGTTTGATTCCTACGGCTGGCGTTGGCGACTTGGTATCCCGCTGAACCCGCTCGTTCTGTGAACAAATATAAATAAAGTAAATAAGAGTTTTGAGTAAATACTGTGATGCACTCACTCTGGGGGGGCTACTCCGAAATTCGACTTTCAAAGTTCTTATTACACCGTCTCCCTCTCAGTCCTTTCACTCTCAAATTAATAACTATTAGTGAGAGCGAAACGTCACGAAACTAACTTCGAAAATCGAATTTCGGAGTATAAGGCCTGGTATGTAATAAATTGCTTTGCCGGTTAACACGGTTACAATCAACGCAAATTACACGATTTAGTCAAATAGTATTCGCTTCCAAATGAATGTGACAATCAGCCTTAATGAATTTCTTAATAATTTGGAACTGTCAACACAATATGCCAAGGTATTTTCTGGGTAATCGCCAAGGAGTATTAGCCTTAATTAATTGTCACGGCAAACACGAGGTGCAGACACAGACAATCGCTGCTGATGAGTGACAGCTGACGTTACAGCATTGTAAAGGTGACGTCTTTGAGCACTGCGCTCGTATCACTCGTCGTGCGGATCTAATCAGACAATAGCCTGTAAAAATCGAGTTAGAACTGGACAATCAGCTGAAAAAAGTAGAGTTTAAAAAATTGCCACTATTGCCAGTTATTTTTTGAGGAGATCTGAAGCATAATTAATATTAGTCCTGTTTCACCACGCTCTGTTAAGTTTCTGTTATTTAAAGACAGATATCGATGCCGCCTCTATTTATTTTAACGAACAGACAGAGATGACACCATACAATATCAAACACTTAGAATATCAGGGACTTAACAGAGAGTGGTGAAACAGGGCCCCGATTTTTGAAAGCACATCACTCGAAAGTGGTATAAATCTGTTTATATCTTCAAAACTACGGCTCTAATCAAATTTTTGACTAGTCCACATGACTAATGAGAGCCGTAAGTATCATCTAAGCTACTCGTATTTCAAATTCTGCACAATTTTTCACCACTTTCGAGTGGTATTTTCACATATGTGCTTTCAAAAATCGGGCTCCTGGCCCTAAAAGTTCTTGATGGGAGGGAAGTGCTCTGGCGGCCTATCTCAACGGGCCAGTTCAGACAGACAGCTCGACTGCATCTTAACTGCAAAATGGCAGTTTGGGTATATTAATTTTTTTGCAGTTCTGATGCAGTTGGTGTAACTGCATCAAAACTGCAAATCGACCGTGCAGTCCGCTTGCAGTTGCCGTGCAGTCCTGCCAACCGCACACCGACTGAAAGCTGGCTGCACGGTCGTAATGCATTTATATTGCAGCTGGAACAACTGCAACACAACTACAGTATGTTTTTTCAGGATTTAAAAAAAAATGTCGTTGGTCGTTGTCAAAGATAGGCGTAATGAATTCAAAATTACGTTGAAAATCCTCTACAGGAGTGTACAATTCAATAGAACTGTCCACCTGCTGTTTTTCCAGAATAATTAAGAATAATTATCTCTGTGCTAATAGCCCCTATTAGCCATGTACTGACATTTACTTAAATAGGTACTTTCTCAGTACACACTCATATTTTATCACTCTTTTAAGTTTCAAGTGCACTTCGACACTTTATCAAGTAAAACTAGACGTGCAATACCGATAGCTATTGTTGGAACGTCTCAGAGTATCTTAGGATAAAAATCTTATCACATAAGACATAACCATCGACACTCCACTTAATGAATAATGAAAATATTTATTCTTTTATCGGCTATGGGACACAATGGTTAATTAGGTATGGTAATTTAAAGCTTTACAGAATTTTTATAGAGCCAACCTGACCTAATTAAAACCAATCTATAGATTACACGATCAAAAATGTTCGTCTACTGGTGTCACCAAAAATATTAAATTAGGTATATCAAATGAACCATTACGTGACTGATCCATCATGGTAGTTTGTCTCACTCGCCGGGTCCACAGAGCCTTAAACGAACTTTAAAATAGGTACAATTATACGTGGTAATGGTAAATCATGTCTTCCACGTTCCACACAGTAGCTATTTACATGACGCTCCTGGTAGAGAAAGGGTTAATCTATTAACTTTTATACTTGAAACAGAACAGTCATTCGACTTTAAATACACTGAGCTAATACTTTCCGGTAAATATTCTCGGTTCATGTATGCCCAGTAGGTATTCGTAGCAATTGGTAGTATTCCTATAATACTCTCATGGAAAAGTAGGAAGGGAATACACCTCCAGGTTTCATCCATACTTATTGTGATCCATAATACTCGTAGAAACATACATACAGAGGAAACAGAGAAGGAATCCTTTTTTCAGGTCGTTTAATTCAAAGTTTAAATAGTAAGTAATAAAAGATTGTGAAGGCTAACAAGATTTAAGAATATATATTCTCTACCTCACAGTTTTGTTTATACTCCATTAATATATTTTTTTAGTAACAATCACAGCTCACTAATAATTAAAATCCCTTTGCACGTCGGGATGTTGAACATAATCATGTACCTACTCACGCGATTAGACCAATCCTTTTTTATGGAAATAAAATAGTCAATTCAATTCATTTTCTCTGTTATTCTTTCGATAATCAACGTCAGTCTATTAAAATTATCAAAACCTTTTTCAAAACTTCAGATCAGACCGAAAACAACCTCTTTGGTATCAAGAAGGATCAATAACGTTCTCGTAACGTTACATTCTTTCTTTAATCTTTAATCGTAACGGGAAGGTTACGGGAATCTTGACGCATCATGATACGCGATGGAAACGACTTCATTCACAGAATCACTAATTAATGAAATTATTTATTTTGTATCAATCTAACGGTGAGTCAGAAACATCCTAAGTAAGCGCGCGCAGAGTTCTGTTGAGGCATTTCATCCGGATCATACCAGTATTACCTGTTGCTGGGCGCTTGCAACTCGTTTTCTGCTGGGCGTCGGAAGGCAGGTTTTAACTTCACCGTGATAAATACGGTACTTTATATTTAACTACTATAATGATAGATTTCCATTGTAAGGCAGGCATGTAATTGCGTGTTCATGTTATAAACATTCAGCGGCATATTTTAAACTTAAAAGATTATAACTTTATTCACGAATTAAAAGGGATACTTATTTTGGTGCTGGGCCCGATTTTTCATAGCACATACGGATGTATAAATCGAAAGTTATGAAAAATTGTACTGAATTTGAAATATGAGATACATTAGACGCAACATACAGCTCTATTAGTCTTGTCAACATGTCGAAAATTTTATTTAAGCTATAGTTTTGTAGCAATACACAAATTTATAGTACTTTCGAGTGGTATTTTCAGTGATATTGCTTTCAAAAATCGGGTCCCTGGAAAATTATACATTCCATTGACCAGGGTTTTACGGTTTTGTTCGTCAGACACACGTCACGGCCACGGACAAAATATAATCAAATCGTTACGTTTTATTTCTAGAACTCGAACTGAGAGGTTTCCACGCTGCTCATTTGCAAAGTTCTTTTTCTTGACTGTACTTAAGTAGGGGAGGGGGGCCCAAAGCGAGCACAGTACTCAAAGCGAGCACTGGCAATCACCTTGAAAATATAACAGCAATGGCGGCGTGACTGCGTGGCAGATATCCGCCCCGCCCCGCTCTACCTGCCGGTTGTTAGTGACCATTCGCGTGTAGTGACAAAAATTACGATTTGCTCAGTTCAGATATGAAAAATAGAAGGTTTGTATCGAATGTTTTGTGGATTTGTCATAACGTTGTTGAAAAACGTTCATTGTAATATGGATTTAGTTATTTAGCTTTGTTTAGGTAAAATGTTTATGAATTTGCGCGAAATATTTTAAGGTGAGGTTTGAGTATAATCTGGGTTTGGTCGAAAAGGCAAAGTGGGCAGGGCAAAGTGAGCACATGCAAGTTGTAGGCACACGAAGCCTGCACAACTTATATTGGTATTAGATCATTTTACTGTGTTATTT
Source organism: Pandemis heparana (assembly GCA_963854515.1). NCBI lineage: Eukaryota > Metazoa > Arthropoda > Insecta > Lepidoptera > Tortricidae > Pandemis > Pandemis heparana. The sequence goes on along the minus strand of OY978020.1, from coordinate 3,308,423 downwards.
GTCAAGAGATATAAGATAAAATAAATATTTGTTTGATGAAAAGTTTATGTTTTTAAGAAGAAGAAGAATTTTCGTCAAGGCTGTGATATTATCCAAAAGTTAAGCCAATTAAAAGTACCTATGTTTTATGTTTGGCCATTTTTTATTAAATTTGTTATGTTTTGACTCTGATTAATGTCTATAATTAATCATTGGAGTTTTGTTGAAGTGATCGACGTAGTTTCTGTCCTTATTTTCAAATAAATATTGTACGGTCATTGCATGAATGAAGTGTGCTCATTTTGCCCCTTTTGTGCTCGCTTTGCCCAAAAGCTGTGCTCGCTTTAGGCCCCGCCTCGGGCAAAGCGAGCAAAAATAAAGTTTTCGTAATTCGTTATTTTTATTAATTTTCCTAAACTTTGCAAAATATTGAAGTACCTATAATTAAACTACGATAAATTCAGCTTTAAATAGCATTCAAACTTTAAGTGTTACTGACATTTCTTCATACTTTTTTCTCAGTTCCTCTAAAGGTGCTCACTTTGGGCCCCCCTCCCCTACATACTTGTATTGTCATGCGGTCAACAACAAAGTCTACATAACTTTTTAGATAAAATGTATTTTATAGATGTGCGTACAGTCGTGCTGGACGTGGCATTTAATGTACCACTAACCATTTTATGGACTCAGTCTGAAATAAATTATTATTATAATTATTCTTTGAATGATTTTTTAACTCGACATTAATGTCGGATTTTTTTTTTGGCCATGATACGGGCGTACGCCAAGTATCATGGTACCATTGTGTAGTTATGTGTTTGTGTGTATGTTGTGCTAGGTGGTTGTGTGCGAGTCTATATCTTCGTCTTCTTGGTTATTATGATGTATCGGTAGGGAAGTTGGGTTAAAAAAGCGGCGTACTATAGAACAGGTGTCTAAAACTATTGATTTTTGTAGGGGTATGTAGGTGGTGTTTGATTTAGCGCAAGTTTTTGGTGTTTGTGTTTAGGGACGTTGTCGTGACGGTGGGTGTAGTCTTTTTGTGCAAGAAAACTGCATCCTCCTGTAATGTGGTCTATTGTTTCGGTGGTTTGGTGGCATAATCTACATTTGTCAGAATCTATTATTTCTTTGAGGATATATTTGGAGTAATTCCGGGTTTTAATGATTTGGTCCTGTATTGCAATTAGGAATCCTTCTGTTTCGCCGAAAATATTGCCTTTTGTGTGCCATATGCTTTGTGGTCTACGTGATCTTGTGAAAATGATGTGGATATTTGCCATGTAGTGCCTTACTTTTCCAATTCTCGATTTTTTGTTGTTCGGTGTGAGTTTTATGTTTTGGGTATTATTATTATTATTATTTCGATCTTGTTACCTCAGGCTCTGTCTACTCCGTAAGGGATATAGACGTGATTTGTGTATGTCTATGTATGTATGTATAGATGTGTATTTTGCAAAAGTATTTTATGCCACCGTTACATTTGAGGGTCCTTCGCGTTTCAAAATAAGATTACACGAGTGTTTTAAGGCCTAATTATGTCCAGTTGCATGTACACACAGCAAAACTATTCGGTATGCACCCTAGTTGTCCATGTGTGTCATTCTATACACACATCCGCACCTATCCGCTGCCTTAATTACACACACAACAAAATGGTTTTGTATCCACACGAGTATTCACACTAACATGGCCTATGTGTGCTGATTGTGTTCTCTGACTACCTTCACATATCTCTTATTGTATAGGTTATTGTTATTCAAACGATTTTGCTCAATGGAAGAATAATTTCGTCATGAATAATATGAGCGCGGTGGCTCAGTCGTACTGATTGGGACTATGAATGTTAAAGATCTCGGTTCGAATCTTGCACAAGTTTGTCTATTTTGTTTTTTTTTTTTCAGTTTATAACTATCTCAAAACCAAATCATGACTACTTCAAACAAGAAAAAAAGAAAGTAAAAGAACAAAATAAGAAAATAAAATCATTGTTTCAAATTGTTTATTACAACATTTAAGTATTTATTATTACCATAAGACTATAACTAATTAAATTAGCAAAATAAAACTGCATGCTTTTCCTTATAATATAACAGAAGAAGGACAACATTTATTCGTAAAACAACACACACTATAGTGACCAGTATGATTTTAGGTTAATTAAAAATTTCTGTTACAAACATAATTTAAAATTACAATACAAATGGTAAATTGAATGCACACCACAAAAGGGCTATTTTTAAGATGTAATTTATTCGAATTAACAAGGGTTTTGAAAAGAGTATCATTTATAAGAATTTCCGATTTATTAAGTTTACTTAAGTCTGAGAAAGATGAACGAAACGTTTTATTTGTCGAGAAATAAAGTCAGTGGTGAAATGAATCGACATGTTAAATGATAGCCATTAACAATAACATCATTGCACACTGGATTAAATCTCCACTTTCAAGTGACTAAGCTACCTAAATTTGCTTTGGATTTTATATCAGATGGATCCCAGTTAATAACAGTTAAGGGATCTTGTTGGGTGCTCAGCCAGTCTTTGACTATGACACAATAACATTGTTATGCACGAAATAGGTCACACATCACTTTTTTTTTAGCACTGTTATTACGACCCCCAACCCACTAACTCACAAATCCCATGGATGACATCCAAGCACTTTTCGCCACAAAATTTTTCGTCCATCTTTTTCAGACGTAAATGGTTTTTCATCACTAAAAATCACTACATTATGGTATTCGAATCAAAATTATAAATATTCACGATCAAAGTTCATTCTGTTTCTTCTATGCTGGCTGATCCGTTGAAGAATTTTTTTTTGCTGGTTTACGAGTTACGACAATGCTATCCTGCAACATGCAGATGAAGTCGCACACAACGTAGGTAACATTGTCTCTCGTTGATGTGAAATAGGTCCCTTTAGCGTGTGCGGCAACTACTTATGTCAAATGGCGTGAAGATGAGACTTCTTGTTTTGACACAGAAGGAATATTCTTATCGTGCCCCAAGTCTGCATAGCGGTGAATCCATAATTGAAGTCTTCCGCTGCAAAATAAATGAAGTTTAATAAAAAACATTCTTCGTCAAAGAAAGTTATTTGAATACATTACGGATACAATAATAAATCATTGTCTTTAACACCATGAAGAAATTTGATGTAAAATAAGAAGTAATTATTTTATCAGACATTTTGTCTACTTACCGATATCAATAAACTTATAGAAATGCGATCCTTATAGAAATATTTTGTTCTTAAAGATCAATAATTTCTGCTCTTTTCAAAAAAGATGATGACTATCCATATTTTGCAAATCACAAGGTATTTCAAAGGCAAAATTAAACAGTTCATTGTTGTAAAACCACTTGTAAAACAAGGCGTAACGAATGGCGGCTAGCGTTGACAAATTCATATTACTAATAATTTGAGGTAGAATATACTTTATATTGTTAGACGGCAATTAATAAAATGTGCATCGTCTAGCAAATTTCAACCTTATTTCAAAGCTCTTTAAACAACTATTTACACATTGCAAATGCAGTAGTCACAGTTTGGACGTAGTAATTCATAAATTCACCATCTATATTAAATGTCTCGGTGGCTCAGCGGTCACAAAGGCAAGTCGGATACTTGATTTGTGCACTCGCTCTCCAGTAAACCGAGTTCGAATCCTAGAAGAAATGACATTTTTGGATGTTATTTAAATGGCGATGCTGGTTGTAAGGAATATTGGTTGGAAATGTTGGAATTGAATCTCAGACCAGACTTGATGAGAAATAAAAATATAACAAGTTGAATCAGTCAGATGGTAGCTACTACGCTGGTAATAATAGTTCAATGCGTCAGATTGCATAAATTTTAAAGATTCAAGGTCAAAGTAAGACTCGATCCGGGGTGCCTTCTCTTGCCTTACACTTGCGATGACAATATCCAATGTAAGATAATAATGTAAAATGTTTTTAGGAAAATGCAAAAATAAAACAATACTTTTACATTATTTCTGTAGAATTAACTTAAACCGGAGATATTGAATTTTTAAACCTTTGAGCTAGGCACGATACCAAGGGGATTTTTTAGTTTAATTTGTAATTATTTTTAACTTAGTTTATTATAAACTACCTAACTAAAATAGTTGCAACTTTCTTCATTGTTATTTTATAGTTATTGTTGTTGTTTATATAATAAATAGGTAATTTACAGCGACATTACTTATTTATCTTATTACTAAAAAAACTGTACTGAGAGGGTAGATATACGATCGAACTCACTCACACATTCACATGTGGATTCTACGTAATGTTCATGTCGGTACTCAACACATAGACGACGTTTGTGTGCGTGCCTATGCTTACCGAATTATTTTGCCGTGTGTACACATTAGGTACCTATACTGTATCCTTTATCTACACACATAGCATAAGTACTCTAAGATTCCTTCAGAAGCAATAGGAAAATGACGAGCATTATTACAACCAATATACAAGGTTCTGTCTATTCGATAGATTCCATCGGAGGAAAATGTCCACATCAACTTTAAAATCACGAATTAAATTTCTAAAATCTGAAAAGTAAAGCTATGGCCGGGAATCGAACCCGGGTCCTCGTCATTCCGTGACGCGTGCTATACCCCTACACCACCCATAGCAGGTGAGTAAGCCTCCGAATTTTTCTATCTGTTACCAACTGTCACGTGACCTTGTTACTATGCGAATATTTGTCGCTAAGCGTCATCTGTTTGAATGATGTGTCTGTACGACACAATTAAAAACTCCCGTGGAACATGTACTGCTCACCAGGGACGAGAGAAGGCGCTGTTTTTCAAATGATAGGAAATATCAAATTAATCAAGAAATTTACTTCTTGATTTTTAATGTTTACTTTTTACGTTTTACCGTTAGAAATTTAATTTCTAAACGACACTGAAAATTAGAACACAGAAAAATCCGAAAAGTAAAGCTATGGCCGGGAATCGAACCCGGGTCCTCGTCATTCCGTGACGCGTGCTATACCCCTACACCACCCATAGCAGGTGAGTAAGCCTCCACGAATAACACGAATTAACGCAAATCAACTTGTGATCAACACCAACAAATATCACTAAATAAATATCACACACACTTCAACATGATTCAACCGCTAGGTGCTGGGCTGGTTTTCAGTACGACTCTTAGGTAATTAATACTAGGCCTCCAAATCACTACTTACATATATACTAGCTACGTTAACTACTATCGTACTTTTGGAGTAAAAACTACCTTTGTCCATATATCAGTATACACTGATCTAAACTATGGGTTAATCAGTAATTACAATGTCATCTGCTTTACGTCAGATGTCTGCATCCAGGTATATCATTTGGGTGTTTGACATTGGACTCGTTTAACGACATTTTAATCGCAGATAATGTGGCTTATGCTCCACCTTAGATTTGCCTAATAACTGTTTAGGATTCTGGCTAACGATAATCGTAAATTGATTGAAGTATTTATAATCATATCATGGTTTTCGACTCTTTACCTATTTACCATTTTGACCAGCCTAGTCAACTTTAATGACAAAAATAATCCAATTGAAGTTATGTTTTCCCCGCGTGACATCAACACATCGGAAACTAAAAACAAATGCGTACTAGAGGAGAACAGTAAAAACTCCGTATGCCGTATCTAAGACAAACTCTTGAAAATTTTCAAATTAGGTACGCCTTTAAATGATGACGCTCTGGGGAAAATTCCTTTGTTTATTATGTAGGGGCTACATAGCTTGTCTGCGGAGGATTCGTTTATCGCGAGACCGTGGGATTTAAACTATTTTCCAGGCTTAAAACTATTCTATATCCTTCCGAGGGTCTCAAATTATCTCCACACCAAATTTGAACACGATCGGTTGAGTAGTTACCGCGTGAAAGCTTAACAAACAAACGTGCATTACATTTATAATACTAGTTAAGATTGTGCTAAGTTTAGCCGCTCTTGGACTAGACATTAATAAAATTGTGTTCTTCGGAGATCTTTCCGCCAGGAAGCTTATCCTTTTTATGCGTATACCTACACATAATCCCAATTACCAAAAAATATTCTTAAAAAAATAGTCTCCGCGTATTCGTCTCGCAGTCATACTTGAGTACCTATATTTATCATTTTCTTGGTAACAAAGAATAGACCATTGCAATCAAGTAGTCTTCGAAGAGCCTGCAAAAACTGGGTCTTTTCAAAGCAATTTTCGAGCTTCTTTCTCTATCCCTGGCAAGTCTTTCTTTGTGAGTAGAAGCAGAGAGCTCGTCCGTCACCAACCCTACGTTATGTACAGTGGTTAAGCTGAGAAGGTGCCAGCAAGCCATGACACACTCGTTTACAAGAGATAATTTCATTAAAAATAGACTTACCTCCTCAGCAATTAAATGATCTCCGTGTAGCTCCCCGAGACTAGGCCTTTTCAGCGCTCTCTTCGAGTTTCTGTAATTCTCCATCCGTGGCAAGGCTTCCCTGGTGAGTTGAGCCAGAGATCTCTTCCGTCGCCAGCCTGCATCGTGCAACCAGGTATCGGGTTGGGAGGGTGCCACCACAGCCACGCCACGCTCGACTTCGGATGACGAGCGCAGCGGCCGCGATATGATGCTGGCTCCCATGTGGATCCCATTCTTCTTGGACTCCGGCTCTGCGGGGGATACCGTGAACCTGGAATGTTCGGGTTAGTTAGTTTTAGGTTGCGAGTGACGCATTATAACCGTCACAAATTCGTAATGGTATATCCTAGAAAGGTACAGGGTCACTCGTAAAAGTTACCAGTTACCTGTTGTCCTCCATATTGCTCAATGCCCACAGCCGGGGGACTACCGGATGGTGGTCTTGTACGCGAGCTCGTCACGCAACTTGCTCGTCACTGTGCTGGCCGGCGTTGTTTCCAACCACATAATTCACTGATGCCTTAACCTGTGAACAATTTAGTAAACTATGATAAGAAGCCATGCTAGGGGTAACGTCGTAATGCGATTCAATTCCGATTCAGTTCAGGGGCCTTACCATGACGTCTTAATGCGTTTCAGTTTAGGTTCGCTCGCTGTCAGGTGCATACTAAAAGTGACAGCTAAAACCTGAACTGCATCGGAATTAGGACGTCATGGTGAGGCCCCAGGCCGCCTATTGTTACCTTGTTAACTTCTGTATACCTTCTTTCTGTTTTGATTGTTATTTGTGGTGTTCAATAAAGAGTTATTGTATTGTATTGTTCGCTCGCTGTCCACCCATACTAAAAATTACAGCTAAAACCTTAACTGAGTTGGAATTGAATCCCATTAAGACGTCATGGTAAGGCCCCTGGTCTGGGAGCAAAGAAAAACATAGAATGTATAGACGTAGTAAATAATTGTCTCCCATTGTGAACACACGATTACTTCCGAATGATGCCGACGTGTCTATGAGTCTGACCGAATTAGCGTGACAAATACCATACAAATACGAACAATTCCTAGATAATACGACGGGCAAGGATTTTGCATGTCATCTGTACCAGTTGCATCGCCTACCGCTATCTTAGAAATTTGGTTGTAGACGATGCGCCTAGCAACCACTTACTACTGTATTTTGATTTCTCTTTCCACCTATATGCCTACAATCATGCTAAACGTGGCCTTCAGGTCTAGTTACCGTAGGCTCTGTCTACCCCGTAAGGGATAAAGACGTGATTATGTACGTATGTATGATAAGAAGTAACAAAATACACGTTTTTAAACTAACTGCCAAGATTATGTACGTTCTATAGACCGCTTGTAGCTAGTATTTAAATTTCTCAGATTAGCACATTTTGGCTTTTGTTTTACGTAACCGCCGCGTGGCAACAAGCAAGACTGACTGGTTTTTTTATACGACAGAAAAGGCTAACGAGCAAGTATTTATAAGTGAGCACCAACCATCCATGAACACCCGCAACATTAGAGGATTGCCGATGCGTTGACAGCTTAGAGACTTTAGCTTATATATATGCTGTGCTAGAGAGTAGCCAATAGATTACTTCATATGTCATTGGCTGTCTCATTCTCCTCGCTGGAACATCAGCAGCGCAGGCACTGCAGCTTGGTGGCAGCATTAGTATTAGTGAGGATAAGGATTAGTGGTTTAGAACTCAACTTGACAAATAATCAAAGTTTAGCGACACGTAAGGTAGTTCGACTTGCGTAATCCGCTTAAATACCGGCCCGTGGCTCTACATAATGTATAGTATTCATTATTTGTTTAAAAAGCAGCCGTTAACTAGCCGCCGTAGATATTTTAAAAAGTTTAACTAGCGAAGCATATTTAGAAAAACATAATATATTAGTACCGTTGGCGGGCTATATGTTGACTAGCTATATCGTTAGCAAATTATTCTTTCTTAAATATGTCTATAAGTACATATGTAATGTAACCTATAAGAATCGAATCGAATCGGGTTCGAACCTTGGTAAGGGCATATATATGTGTGTGATGAGCACGAATATTTGTTCCTGAGTCATGGATGTTTCTATCAAGTATATATTTCACTATATAACTATGTATATCATTGTCTAGTACCCATAATACAAGCCTTACTAGCGCTGACCGACGAGCATGTATGAAGAGATTGACGAATGTGGATGAAGCGAAAGAGGTATGTCAGGATCGTAGCAAGTGGAACAAAGTAGTCTCTGCCTACCCCTGTGGGAAAGAGGCGTGACGATATGTATGTATGTATGTTACTAGCGCTTATTTTGGGACTAGGTCAATTTGTGTGAATTGTTCCCTAATATTTATATTTATATTTATAAGAGCAATTAGCAAAAAGACTCGATGTTATTATCAAGTATGGATTAAGTTCCCAGACCCTACAATGAAATGTTTATGTATAATGATTTAGTACGCTGACCCTCACCAAAATTAACAAAAAGTGAGGCAGTCATTCTCATTACATTACCCACACCGACGTAGTTACTGGCGTCCAAGGCAGCAAAAAGGAGTCTCGATGAGGAAAACCAAAGAAATATCTACTTACGTCCATGAGTACAAGAAATGTATAAGTACTTTCGTTGTGATCTTGTGATACGTTCTGTGTGGCCTCCTGGTCTCGCTGGTCACTTGGACTCTGTAGCTTACAATGTAGCTCATTTAATAAAGTGGTATTTTTTGTATTTGTACCAAACAATTCCGAATACTTTCTGTAATAAAAAGCTCCACTATTCCTGATTGACATAGTCTCACGCAATGCAGACAATGCAGACAAAGGTGCGGGGGTAACAGCTAGTCTAGTAAAGACGTAAAAGAAAACTCTTAAGTGCATTTGTTTCTTGCGTTTAGGGGGTAATCTCAGAAACGAATGAATCGATTTTCAAATCTAGCTAGATCTAACCCTTTTGTTAATCAATATTTTTATCTGGGGCAGGGCAGGGGCCTTACCATGACGTCTTAAGAGGCTGACAACACCTAATTTTGTTGAAATTGATGTTATTTAAACACTTTTTTAAGAAAAACTGCACACAAAAAAAATATAATGTTAATTTTCATCATATTTCAAACACGCTAGACGGGCTCGATACATAATTGAACAAAATCGGCTCGATAGAAAATAATTGCAAAGATTGGTCTTAAAATCATCATTAAACGGTTCTATGTCTTTATTTTTTCGACGTATGGGTCTGCAATTAAAAACATAAAGTCAACATATTCATACCTAAACGGCTAACGAGTCATATTTCACAAAAAATCCATACTTTTGTTTATTTCTTATGATTTGTGTCTTATTTGCAAGATTTTAGACGCGCGCCAAGCTGCCGGAATAGTTTCTTCTCTTTCACTAACAGGCACGTGAACCGTATGTGTGAAGAGTGGCGCTGCTCCAGGTCATTTGCTGTTGACAGCGCCTTAATGCGATTCAGTTTAGGTTCGCTCGCTGTCAGATTCACACTAAAAGCGACAGCTAAAACTTGAACTGAGTCGGAATTAGGACGTCATGGTAAGGCCCCAGTACTAAATTCCCGGAAAACGCAGACGAGGTAACGGGCAACGGTAGATATTTTATAACTGTTGGAGTTTAACATGAAATTAATATTTTCCGGATTTGGTTCCAATGTCATAGTTACTATTGTTGGTAGTAGGTACGCATGTCTAATCATATGTATTATATGTTTCGAATTTCAGCATGGTTTGAATCAGTTGTAAACACTCAGAAGGTCTACTTCGTAATATGCTCACAAGCAAAAATAACAGGTCACTTTTTATTCAACTTTGTGTGGAAGGCGACCCTTTATTTTTGCTCGTGAGTGAAGATTTGATAAGCCCAACTGAATTTACAACTACTGATTTTATTCTTTTTTTTTAAATAAGTACCTAGTAGGTTGTTACCTTGTTACATGGTGAACCTTCATGGCGCGCAGGGCCAGTGGCCGCTCAGAAAAAGATGAAAATTCCAAATTTCAAATTATCGATTCATGTTTGTTTTTTTTTTCGGTAACTCGCTCTACAAGGCGCAAATCGAATTTTGATTTATTTTGGTGTTCTCATTGATAATTCTACTTCTGCACACTGAACGGTTTGCCACTATAGACTATAGTAGACTATAGAGTCCGTACTGGAAGCTCCGAAGCTTCCAAATCAAATATGTAATGCACAGAATATTTAAATTGCTCTACCTCCTATGCAAGTCCAGTAAATACAAGTCTATGTCTATGTAAGCTCACGTGTCCAAATTAAAATAATATTTAATAGCCATCACAATGTATAAAATGTTCACGGATAAAATTGAAACCGATTACTAATAAAACTACTGCTTCCTGTAGAGCACAATATCTACAACATTGCAATAATGACGATAGATATTAACCGGCAGGAAATTCACACGTAAGTACTGTTAAATTCAGATATGTAAGCATAATAGTTGCCGCAACATGTACTGTGTTAATTGTTAGTACTTTTGAAACTATTAAATAAATCTCTTTTATTTTTATTTTTATTTTTACTCTAAGTACACAGTAAAACATTTGGAAGTCCGATGATGCCGAGAAAGAAGAAAATAGACACACTGTAAATATACGCAACTGGTGTTAATGCGGTTTTAATCAATAGATAGAATAATTTAAAAAACTTATGGATAGGTATTACAAATATTTTTAGGCCGTTGAGTCTATAACCAGTATCGTCTGGAAGACAACGCCTTCTGTGGCTTATACAAATCATTGCGAGAGCCACATACTCTAACATAAGTCTGACAAGAGAAGTTTGCGGTAGTTGTTAGTTGTGACCGAGCCGCAAACAAATCAATGAATGAAATTTTAGGTTAAGTTTCTCGTATTTGAAGTAGCAACGCAAAAAGTTGCTATAAAGCTGTAAGCTCAGGCCTCGAGGCTTCGCACCCGGTTGCAGCTGGTTCTAAGCGGTTACGCATCCGCACAGGCCTCCGACGCCGCGCCGAGTCTACGCACTCACCGCCGACTAGCGCACTGAGGGTTCCGCACAAATTGGGCAAGTGAATAGAAATGCAGTGTTAGCAAAAGTCTTCTTAAGAAGAATGTTGGCAGTGTAAGGTCATTTTATATTTGACACTAACATAGACACACATGAACAATTTAAATGGGTGTGTATCTGCCATATTTGATTTAAACTAAAGTTTAGCCAGTAGGGTTAGGCGGGGTTTTCTTTTTATGACCTTTTTTTGTAATTTCTCATTTGTAAATATAGGTTTTTATAGTTAGTTTTAGCATAGATATATGTATAGGTTTTTAGGATTAGCGTAATTTATTTTTCACCTCACTTGCTCGAAAGGGCTGTCTTTCTCCTTAAAAATCTGCGTGGAAAACTGCTTTTTCCCCTCTTGGGTGGAAAAGGTTTTTGAAATTCGAACGCCGCGCTGACCACCATTCTACCACGACCACCACCACCTCACCAACTACTCATATACTCAAGTAATTAGAAATTTGAAATTCTTCCATCCACCATTTTTCTCGCTTTAGTGAGGTGAAAAATTGTGTGTTTCGCTCGGCAGCAAAGTTTGTTTAGTGTCTCGTGCCTTGAAACTCTCGCGACGCTCAGGATTCTTCTTTCAATCATAGAATCCTTCCCTTGCTCGGGTTTCAATACTTTCAATACAGGCACTCGCGCCAAACAAAAACTTTGCAGCCTTGCATAACAAATAACTATTAATTAATTGTGTGTATTTAATATGCTATGTTTCTCTATTAATACGTTGCTTAAAATTAAACCACAGTAAAATGTTAGATAGGTACACAATACAATCTTACTAATATTATAAATGCGAAAGTATGGATGGATGGATGGATGGATGGATGTTTGTTTGTTTGTTACTCAATCACGCCAGAACGGCCCAACGGATCTGGATGAAATTCGGTACATAGATAAAGAAAAGTCTGGAATAGCACATAGGCTACTTTTTATCCCGGAAAATTGCGTAGTTTCCGCGGGATAGCGATAGACGAATTCTATGCAGACGAAGTCGCTGGCAACAGCTAGTATACTATACTTGCAAATTCTCTTTAAAGTATTTAATGCGTTCAGTGTATAAATTTTCATTTTATCTATGAAACTCAATTGGCCCCTGCTTATTTTCTTTTCAGTAGGTACATGTCGGTAACTCTGGTCCTCTACGAATAAAATTTGTTTCCGAGTTCGATTTTTAAAACTGCGACCATGGCATGGAGCATATGCGTATAGCATAAAGTTCTTGTTTATTGACTTTTCTTGTATCTACGAGCTATTTCGCGACATTCATAAACCTTTAGGGGTATACGCAAAGTACATAAACTTTGCGTAATTGTTTAACCAGCTAATCATAATGGCAACTACTCAACCCGTTTAAGAAACTTCGCACCTTTGATGCCTTGCCTTAAACAGTAGCTCCTCAGTTTGCTCAATTAAATCATACAAGGAGTTGTTTGAACGAAATGTCATTGGAAATATCACATCAGCAGGCTTGCTCTTGAAAACCATTGTATTATATGATAATTCTTAGGATTACATGACAATTTTATCTTATACCTACATACTGTCTGTGTATCATAAAGTATACCTACATAATTTATCACATTACATGTAGTTTCAATTCAGGTAAAGTTTAATTTCATTAACAAAACTCTCTTTGTTGACATTAGGTAGTTTGTTTAAGAATAATAAGCTGCCTATGTAAGTTCTTTTATTTTCGTACCGATTTAATTGTTAGTAAGTAGGTATCTTTTGTACCTGCACAAAGTGCTTAATTTGCGTTGTTCTGAAAAATATTTCGATGTTAGTCTTATTTTCATTTTAGTCCTTCGATCATTAAGCGATACCTACATACTTATGTAGATGCAAAATTACCTAAAATTTTATTACTTTAAGTAAATATTTTCAGACGTCATTTCGCGCATCAGTGTTCCATGCCCGACTGCGTTCAAAACCTCTCTCAAAGCGATAATGAGAATTGTTTTGACTTTCAATTTTTGAGTGGCTAATGACATTGTACATTGTACAAGTATCAATCGATGTTTCAGTATTTACCATTAAAATGCCACGTTAAACCAACAGCCGTGTAGCTACACCCACTTTCCTGTTTTTTAGTTACTAACCAAAAACTGACGGGCACATGGAGGTTACGCAAAATGACCAAGGTCGGACGTAACATTCAATTAAGTGTGGTAGGTAATTTGTTACAACCTAATACTATAACAAAACTACTATGTAGAATAGAAACTAATAAGTAAAATCACTCCTAGGCTACAAAACGAATGTTTGTAAAGAATTACTGGCTGGAAACAGCAGTGGAAACGTGTTCGGCGTCCATAACAGAAACACGTTTTAAAATCTATGTTATAAGGTCAATCCTTAAGCCTCGTGATCGCGGAGGTCGCTTATGCATTTGTGAATAAAATAAATAGGTATTTATCTCAAAATATCGAAATGCTCATCTGTCGTGCGGAAAGTGATCGCGGCGCTCGGGAATCCATCACAACTTGACCTATTTACTCGCAGACGTTATACAGAGTCAGGTGCCTTAACATATATGATATAGGTCATGCGTGGATATTGATAGGCTTCTGCTAAACTGAATAAAGGCTACTAAATAGCAGGAAAAAATCTAGATTTAGTCATAAAGTGTCAGTGGCACTGAGTGAGTTACTTTAACAATAATGTGACCGACGATTTTGTCGTAGCTAAAAGTAGACAGTTTGACAGAAAATCTGTGAAATATAATGTTGAAGTCGTCGGTTACGGTTAATGTTACTGCTAAAGTAATTTGCGAGGAGCTCAAGCTCTCAAGAGTTGCATTCGTTTTGACAATAGAATACAATATAGCTTTACTTAACAATAAATAGAGTTTTTTTTCCAGCAAGTGGCCAGTAACTAAGCATTAAATTGGAAATAAGCCCTGCATGGTTCATTTGTTTAGGGAAATGTTGGCCGAGCCCCAAAGTTTATGAAACATCGGTGTACGGCGCGATGTCTAATGCATTCCGTATTTACAGCTACGGCCCACCACGAGAGCCACACTACAAACCCAGTATGTGATCTTCATACACAAACAAGTCGTCCTCGCACGCTAACAGATGCTCGTGCCTGCTTTCCCGCGCTCTCAGCACGGGTGAGCCCAGGGGCAGGGGCCTTACTTATATGTGCCGGCACGTAAGTCTAGCGATGACGAGTCACATGGAGGGGATCTGCGCACCCACGGATACCGTATTTTTTACTTCTGCGCATACAAGGTCATCGCTAGACTTACGTGCCGGCACTTATACCGCTTATACCGCTTATTATATTAAATAATTTTGGGTCAGCTGCTTATGCTCAACACTTTCCGGAGTCAGAGCTTGAGTCCCTGTTGTGTCATTGTTTTTAACGTAACTCACTTTTTAAATCAAATTCTAGAACAATGTCACAAAATGTAAAATGTCGACACAATCTTTGCAGCCATGGTGCGCGTGCTGGTTCAAAAATTCAGTATTTATCTGCAGATCATTTACTGGTGTATACTGAGTACTGGGTCTACACGCTGCCCATTCCTCCTGCCTCTTTTCCCATCCCGTGTATCAAGTAAACAAAACTAGTCATTGCACGATGAAAGAAATATGAATATGAACGGGTCATACAAAATGAGAATGAGTTATACGCTGCGTCGTTCGTTTGTAGAACGATGAATTCCTCGAATTGTATTTATGAAAGAGATCGTCAGCATTAATCATTTTGAAAGAGCTATAGGAAAACAATGCTCTTATTAACTGAAAAATCTTGGCGGAAGAAATATATCACACAAAATAAAATAGAACACGGTGACAATAATGCGCCAATTACTCGAGAAAGGATCCATAATGGTAACGTTTAATAACAATTGCAACGCAATTAGTGGATTCCATTGTTTTAATAAATATCTTGACTACAATTTAATTAAATTAATAGAAAAAAAGATGGCTATCAAGCTTGAGTGTCGTTTTATTCCGAGAATAGCGTTCGTGTCGTTATTTTTAGAAATTAAAAAAGTGAACATATATTGTGCCCGTCACAGAAACAGAAGTACCTATACCTACTTATAGTAAGTCGTCTTTGCGGCGGATGATGGGATCAATTCAACTCGATATGCCAAAATCAATACATCCCCGGTTCAATACAAAAGCCTATATTACGAAGGTATCGTGTGATATATCGTCTTAAGAAAATAAAAACATAACAATAACAATAAACGGTACGGTACCGTATTTAATGATGTACTTAGCGAGGCGGGGCCTAAAAGCTACCGGTGGTCAGGGTGACAGAGAGAGGAACCTCCTGACTATCCGAGCTGTGTCCAGGAGTACCGCCTTCTGTATCTGACCCTTGACCCAACCACCTAGCGAGAGCGGTGATGGTCAAGGCATGCAGAACAATAAATGGTACCGTATTTTAATGATGTACCAGGTTTATTTATTACTAAAATTGAAAGAAAACTTTACCTACAGCAATAAGTTAAAAAGTGTGCACCTGAACAAGTTGGCAATACCTTCCAGCATTACTCCTACTCGCAACATAGTCTTGAGTGTTGTTGTTTTGTTAGAGGCAAAAGTATTCAACAGGTAGGGTAAAGGTTCCCTCGTTTAGCAACAGTCGTCGACCACTTGTTGATCGCCGAAGGCCGAGCGCGGGGCGGTCGCAGCCGACTGCTACGGAACAGTATGCCACATTTAATTGACGACCTACAATTATGTTGATGCCTTGTCAATAATAAGAGTATAATAATATTAAAATTATCATTGAATCTATACCTTCTTTAGTGGCATTGACTGCAAATAATTTAAAACATTGTTTGGCCGACACATCGCTTCATTCATCATCTAAAAAAATCCTGACAGTAAAAGATTAAGCCAAAAACCTGTTAATAGTTATTTGTTATACAAGGGGGTAAAGTTGTATTTTACCTGCGAGTGTTCATTTAAAACACGAGCTAGCAAAAGGATTCTATGATTGACCACGAGCGGAGCGAGTGGTTCAAAAATAGAATCCTTAGCGTAGCGAGTGTTTCAACACACGAGGCGTAAAATAACTTTTCACCCGTGTATAACACAAAACTTTTCACCTCACTACAGCGAGGAAAATAAGAAAAAGGGTTTGTACTATCACTCATTTTTAATAACAAAATAACTGGAAAAACATGCGAATATTTAACGTTGACGGTTTAATTGAATAGTTTTGACTTAAATACTAATAATAAAATGACTTAATTTTTTTTTTATTATTTGAAAGAAAGAAAAAATTTATTCGTGATATAAATTACAGAAAAAAAAGAAGTAACAGCATTATACAATTACGAAATGGTTCCGGCCTTACAGCCAGCACTGGTCTTCCGTTGGGACCATCAAGTGCTACTGTCAGTACAAACAGTGAACCGGCATTACAATCTTTAATATGGCTGAATGGATAATAATTCCTTTACCTACCCCACAAGGTATCAATTTTATAAAAAAAAATATTTAGGATGCGTTTTGTTCGCATATTGACTTACTTGTACTGTCAGAACATGTTATCCGTTTTTACCACAAGAATGAAGGTTAATGTTGAATGCTGATATTTATGGATTAAAATAAAGTTGTAAGACTGTATTTAGTGTTTTTTACTCGATGCAATTCATAAAATGTGATATTAAAAATTCAGTACTTTTAACGTTTTACGTTTTGTTAGCTGTCAAGCTTCCTTCAAATCTCAAAACCCTGTACTATATCTTTCTAACCTGTGGTCAAAACTCTTTCTCCACATGTGGATAAAAAGCGATTTTCTCAATAGGTGTCAAACAAACAAAAAGTGCTTTCCGAGCTAGTGAGGTGAAAATATACCTACTAATTCTACACAACCCGGTCCATAAGTAGTTGACCAAAGTTTTATTTGTCAATTTCTTCATCAGATGAAAAACAATGGCTTCATGTTATAATGCCTTATAATTAAGTCATTCAAATTCAACGAATCAGAGCCAAGGGAATTCTGGGGTCGGTCATACCTTATTCATGCTTCCGTGTCCATATGCGTAGCTGGTTTTATAAAGAAGAACAGTGTATGTATACATATTTGTTTCGTACTATATTTGTAAATTGGATTCATTAAAGCACGCAGCCTGTCTTCTGTGGGCGACCGATGGGCGCCGCCTCGGGGTTGATCGCTTTCTAGTAAACAACGTTCATTGAATTCTGCGAAACACGTGTTTAGAGGGCTAGCCGCTCTCTGTTACGCCAATCCTAATTATTATTGGAAACGTCTGCCTTTGCTATTCTTCGTTATAGACTAGAAATTGGCAATGTGACATTGAGTACACTAACGAATAAAAAGAGTCACTTCCCATACAAATGTTATATGAAAGTTCACCTGTTATTTTTACCCGCCAGGACAGTTTCCGCAAACAAGTACTTAATCCACCAATATAATATAATAATAATATAGCCTTTTTATTCCGAATTGGATACAATTTCAGTAAGTACATGTTGTTGTTGTTGTTTATTAAATTGTTGCGTAATTCGGCGTGCCTCATGGCATAGGCCTCCTCCGTGTATAGGAGGGTTCCACCAATATGGGTCCGTAATTCATAATGTTTACATGTTTACTAACAATATATCAACCTATTTTTCTGTAGGTCGTAATTTATCGCCGGCAATGTCGTATTATTTCTATTTGCCTAATTAATTGCAGGATAAAACCACATTTTACAAAATTACTTAGTTGATTCAATTACTTTGACCGCAACAATTTTGTGCGACGCAGTTAAAAAGTGACAATATGTTATTTTTGCTACACCACGCCTGTGACAAGCAAGCGTACGGCCCGCCTGATGGTAAGCCGCTACCGTAGAGTCCTATTTTCTTCTAATATCTATCGGCGAACTTCGTTTTTCATATGACTGACGTCTGAACGGAAGAAACAGAGAAGAAGAAGAAGAATTTTGCTAAGGAATATCAAGACAATAGAAGAACTTTTGGATTCCGTTTCTTTTTAAGATAATGCTTTTTAATGGCAAATGCATGAAGGGTGAGGAGCTACTTAGTTGTTGGACTATAACTCATGGTGAGTCCGTCGAGCCGGGGCGCGCCCGCCCGCACTTTAATCAAGTAATAGGAGCCTTAATGAACCTCTAGTACCAGTATATGATGTAAGTTCAAGTTTATAACAAAACACTTAGATCAACTTGTACGTATCTCTGAGGCAATTTTCAAACCAACCTTTTTAACACGCAATTATACGTGAGAATCAAACACTGAAACAAACGGATGACTGACGTATCAAACTGTAGGTCCATGCTCCGGGAAGAAGGATCACGGATTTGTCCGAAACATGTAGAGCACCACTCAAATTTTATATCCGTTTATCTCACAATGTTTGATTCTCAAGATAGTTTTATAATAAAAATACCTGCAGATTATCGTTGTGAACAAAACGTTACATAAATCACACTGTCACCTTGGCGAACTTCATCAACTAATTACCCATTTTGCGCTTAATTTAATGGCTCGCTAAATGCTCGTATCGTTATTACAAATTACTCAAGTTAAATAATGGAAATAATTGTTATTACAACACAATATTCACGGTGATTAAAATGCGAGTAAACATTTAAAACAGATTCGTGTATCAGGTGTCATTGTAAATTAAAATAATTAATTAGCAGATTCTTATCTTATCCCATTAATATTTTAATGTGAAAGTTTGTGAGTACAAGTGTGTCTCTGTGTTGTTTATGTTTTGTTTATTGTACTTTTAGGCAAACCCAATTGGAGGGATTTCGACGAGATTTGGGAAACAGCTTATTTATAAAATTATACTTACACGATATTTTTTGTCTCGAAAAGGACATGGTTTCTACAGGCAACAAAGTTATAAATAAATATGTATATATCTATGAAGTTCGCTATACTAGATGAGAAGCTGCATATAACCGAACTATGATTCATTGGAATCCCAAATCATTAGAATAAACTAAGTTACTTACTTAGGTAGGTACGAGTACGTACGTTTTAAAAATACTTACCGTAAAATTTTGATTTTTATACTAACGCATGGCCTTTAATGTATGTACAAATCATATTTTGGTTGTAAACTAGTCACGTAGATCATTTCGAAGGTTTACAGTAAAATCTGACGTTAATTTCGTCTCAGATATTTAGAACTGACAAAACGTGGGAGAAATATTTTCAAAGCTGTGTAACTAAATGATTTACTCGTATAAACCACAACAGTGTTTTGAATTAAATTTACATGTCCAGCTAAAAATTCATAACTTTTTTTATTTGCACATCAAGATTGCTATTACTACTAAGAACAAAACGTAAGAAGATGATTTTACTAACGACAAAAGTTTGCTGCTACGAACGCGTTAGAGACATTTTTCGCGTTAAAAAGTTAGGTACACTAGACTCTAGTCACCACTAGAGGCTCTGCATGTCTAGCAGGAGAGCTTGCAAGAGTCGCGTAGCGCGCGAAATAGGTATATTGCCCGTCTTTTTCTTACTGTTCGTTTTAATAAGGGACGGGTAGTCTATATCGCGCGCGACGCGACTCTCGCGCGCTTTCCTGGTAGCCAGGCTGATATTTTTTAGCACGCAGACAGCTCCAATGTATCAAATCATCTAGTGTGCCCAAGTTTTCGCACAAAAAATGCCTAAACCCGTTCACGTTAACATCTCAATACTGTATAAAAAATGGCAGCGCCACTTGCGGACCGAAACGGCAACGAACTGTAGATATTTTAACGCAAACGCGTTCGAGACATTTCATTTTGTGACTAAAAACTTACACTAAAGTGTTGACTTGACTGTTGTAAAACTTGTCGAGAACCTCTACGCCTCTGTAGCCCGCTACGCGTGGCGTGACAACTGCTACGAATATTGAGCTTTCCATTTTTTTATGAGTAAGTACTTTGAGTAGGTAGTAGGTAGATCTAGCAGATGAAATTCGGGAATTTCACTGAGTCGCCATCGATGTTTCCAAATTTATAAGCACACTGGTTCTAACTGTTACTGTGTTAGCCAGGATATTCATTGTATGATAGCATACCTAATTATAGTTTACATATCCTATCCGAATAGGTCTTATCAGAATAAATAAATACAGTACAGTCAAGGAATTTAATTCCTAACCCAACATGGAACCTTTTTATACTTAGTAAATGTCGTAACGATTTTTTCGAATTCGTTTATCGATAACCCGGGGGAAATATGCAGTCTTCCGGGATAAAAACTATCCTATGTCCTTTTTCAGGACATAAACTATCTGTATACCGCATTACAACTAAATTGGTTCAGCGGTTTTAGTGTGAAAAGGTAACAAACAGACAGTTACTGTCGCATTTATAATATTAGTAGGGATTCATAGGTTTTCTGTCAAATGTGTTATAGTAAAAATCATTGTAAAAGTAACTGACATTATCTTTGAACATATCAATAAACACCGTGAACAATTGCATGTCAACTGCGGCACTGCGGCAATACCCACTCGTCGCTACATCATTGACAATAGATTACTGTCGAGTTATTTCAAGATTATTAAGGCAGATAACTGATAAGAACAAAAGATGGTCGCGTCTGAACATTCCTTAATTAAATAGTACACTTGGCTAAATACAGTCTTCTTCCGCAGATTAAACGTGTACCTAAATTTAAACATGTGTGTGTGTATTACTTTAAACATCTGTGTGTGTATTACTTTAAACATGTGTGTGTGTATTACTTTAAACATGTGTGTGTGTATTACTTTAAACATGTGTGTGTGTATTACTTTAAAGTAAAGAAGTTGCTTGGGTTTCACTGATTTTGCGGGATAAGAAACAAGTGAATGCGTGCACATTACCTACATACTTCATAATTTTATTTATTTAGCTTATCATGAAAAGGAATTAATAAAATTAACCTGTAAGCGATGTAAACCGATCTCATTTTGTCTCCCAAATTAATGCTTGAAAGAGTGCAGCTTAAGACATGATTCTGGGACTGGAAGGAAAACGTTCTATTCAAAAATTATTTATACACTTCCTCAATTATACGCCATCAATACCTTCCGAGAAAATGGCAGTCGAATTTAGATAACATTTGGTACACAGAAAAGCGGATAATCACTTTGTTTTACTTGAGAAAAGGTAATTTACTTTTTTTAACAGAACTGAAATGAAAAATTACACAGTAGAACAGGTATATGTAGTGTCATGTGGGTCATAATAATAGACGATTGTGAGCCCTTAGCTGATCTTCAGTCCCGTGATAACACTTAGTACAGGGAAATAAACAAGTTTAACAAGAAACTACCCGCTTTAATAATTTTCAAAATGTTCCAATCGCCATAGGTAAATAAATAATCAGTGGGTGAGTAATTTGAGGAAACATAATAACTTACGTTAGATAGGTACCTAATATTTTGTTAAATAAAGGCACGCCAAGGTATCGTAATGGTTATTTATTTAATCGCAAATCACCTGAGCAATTGTTTGTTTAACCATTCAATCTTTTAAACGATTTTCTAACACTGAAGCAGTTTTAATTAGTTTTATTTTACCTGTTTTGTTTTGCGATTTTATATCTCATCTCACTTTTTCAACACTCAGGAAACCGTCAGTAAACAAAGACAACGAGATAATAAAACTCAAACAACTCACCGTGAAATGTTTCTTTGGCTTTGAAACGCGGCAAACAAATAAACTTCCGCAGTTAAAACACTATTTCACTTACACCGTCAAGTCAACTCACTATCTTTAATTGCACCGTTTGTCATAAAAATGATGTGATTAAAATTTAATTTGGTTAAGTAATTTTAGTGTTGATTATTGTTTTTATTTTCATAGACGTAGCGGCGGGAGGTTAGGTCGAGCGCTGAGTGGCGCGGCGGCGAGCGAGCGTGCGGCCGAGCCCCAAGCGACGCAGGCACAGGCGCGTCAGCCTCCGCGGCTTCCCTATATGAGCGTCCGACCACGCGCCCTTACACCAAACCACTTTTAATCACCCACTGCGTTCACTAGTTACGACGAGATTTCTTCCAGTTGAAACTGCGATACTTTGTTTCACGATCATGTTTATTTATAGTCGATCCCTCATATTTACATTGGAGCAAACCGAAGTGAATCAGCTATAAAGCAAACTGTATGACGGCTTTGATACAGTATTAGTTCCCGGCTTTTCAGGAAATGGTCGTAAACTTTATTTCGCGCCGTCTGTTTCCACTTGAACCTCCCATTAGGTTCAAGTCCATAGTTTTATACGCTGTTTCATAAAGCTTGTTCCTTTTGAACTACCTATATACCTACAGACGTGTGTACATATTATGTATGTACGCATTTAGTATAGCAATACAGAACTAAGTTTGTTATGGTCATTAAATTTGATCAAACTCAAAATAATTCATCGTAAAACGCAGTCTTAACTTATTTCACTTTTACACTTCACTATACTTTGATGTGACTAGAATTATGCCGAAACAAAATATGAAAACACAGTTACGAAAACGCGTGACGATAGTGCAATTAATATAATGGAGCAATTAAATTGGATATGTACAATTAAAAGCGTCGTCATTAAGTAAGTAAATTTATCATTTTCACTAGAATCATTTAAATGGTAAATACTTGACAGGTAGTTTAGTTAATTCGTCGTTAAGGAAAGACGTACATGATCATCGTTATATATATACCTACCTATTTTGTTGTGATGTTTTCATAAGCCTACACTTAACTTTATGCTCTCCTGAACTGAATCACATAACTCTGTGGAATCTTTTCTCATGCAATTTCGCAATAATTTCTTTGGCATGTGGATGGTAAGTTATTATGACATTTGCAGTGAAAAGGTTCCATAGTGGTAGGTAAGCGATTCAGTTTCGTTCATTGTACTTGGTAATATTTGGTAGAAATGATCGTGTCCTCTCAGTGCTCGTCTCGCAGCAACCGGCAAGGAAGATTTTAGGCTTGGATTGGAGGCGCCGAGTGTAAGCAACTTACCACTTAGGTACTTTAAGATAGAAGTCAGTTCTTCTTCTTCAGAGTCGTGGTATTCACCAGGGTCGGGGTTGGTAGGCGAAGAAATGAATGTATAAAGTGTTCATGGAGGGACACCCTGTTGTTAAGAAAAAAATTGTACATAAGAATTTAACAAACGGTGAAGCCAAGCTTAGCTAGTTGTAAATAAAATCCTTAATCTTTTATTCCACAACAATATATACAATCAATATTACAAATTAATTGGTAGAGAAAAAGAATACATTAAAAAAATATATATATCCGCACAAGGCTTCATCAAAATAAACATATGAAATCTGCCACAAGCTTCGTCATAATTCGTATTTTAGTTGATCCAGTACATAAAATAGGACACCATTTTTTTATTCAAAAGAGCTTAGGTTACATCAAGGGCGGATCCATCTTTAGCGTCAGGGGCGGGGGGTCACATGGTCGTGGTTAAGTCACAAGAAGTTATAATTTAATTTTGATAATAACAGATACCGTGGTCCACCTAGGTTCTGGACCCAGCTCAGGGAGGGGGTCATGGCCCCCATAACCCCCGCCTAGATCCGCCTTTGGGTTAATGGGCACCACAGTCAAAGAAACCTAATTGAAACATACCTACACTGTGGAACTTAGTCATTGCAAGTGTATGCCATACATAGCCTTCACATGAGCCAAAGAAATTATTGTGATTTGTCTATGAAAAGGTTCCACAGAGGTGAGCGATTCAGTTTCTCCGACCGTCATGATGTGTTGGCAGCTTTGGTAACCCGACACTGAGCTATGCAACCTGACACCGACATTTGACATCAATGCCAGCATCAATCATTGGAGCAACTGTGTATGATCAGCGTCACAGTCAGTCATAACAACACTTTAATATTGTATCCCTAAACTCATCATCATTATTCGAAATATTATAAACGGGATGTGAACCGCGATTACCTTTATTGAAGACCTTTATTGAATTAAAGGTAATCGCGGTTCACATCCCGTTTATAATATTTCGAATGAACTTAACCGTGAATCATTAAAAACTCTCATCATCATTATTATTTCCAGCCTACACACGTCTCACATAGTCCACTTAAGCTAAGAAAATTAGCAGAAAAGCTCATTTTAAATGTAATTTCGTTTATTCCGAAAAACTTAGAGGTCTCTTAACGCCCTCTGTTATGAGTGTCTATGGGCGGCGGTGATTACTTTCCATCAGGTGACCCATATGCTCGTTGTCCTCCAATCATATTAAAAAAAAAACATTTTCAGTAAGAACAGGGATTGCAGTCTAATAAAATATATCTCTAGTCTCTACCGCTGAGATATAGGTTGAAGCGGGATTTTTTACAGCTGTATGTAGTTACTTAGTTTCTGCCCGTGACTTCGTTCGCATAGAATTAACGCTATCCCGCGGGAACTAACTTATTTTCCGAGATAAAATGTAGCCTATATTTTAATCTAGGGTACCCACTATCTCCGTTCCAAATTTGATCCAAATCCGTCCAGTCCAACTACACACTACTCACTCACTCACTCACATCCTCACAAACTTTCGCGTCATAAGATTCATTTACCTCGTACTACTTGTAAATCCGGAAGTTTGAATGCTTTGCCAATCAAGTTGCGAGTAACAGCTAGTAACCTATAACCTCGAGGACATGGTGTTTATAAACAGGATCATCCTGGTTCGGGCCGTCTCGTCTGGTGTCGATCAATGACTTGTTTGTCCAACAGTTAATAAACGGATCCAGCCTCTCGTTAGTGCCCAGACGTTTCTCATCATATATACCTAATGACGTCATTTTTTAATTGATATTGCCCACGTTGTTGCGTTGATTTTTCAACGCTAAATTACTAGCGAGTAAAATCCGGTAAGTTGTAGTAAAATTTGGGGCTAATAAAAATTTAATCTTTCTGCCAAGTCTTTTACAGCGCATTGTTCTTAGAAATTATGGTCCTTCGGAAAGCACTGGTAGTTAAAAAAAAAAGATATGTAAAACAAAAACAAAACAAAAACATGATGTAAAACAGCCCTTGGCGGTTGCAAAATAAACGACTGGACGACTGCGACTGGACGAATGGACTTTAGGTCCATTTGCAGGGCCCAAGTTTTATTTGAATTAAAATTAAGACTAACGGATACCACTGGGGACCGAAGAGCTGGCAGCTTCCTCACACAAATGTACCTATCAGCAATGCGATACACCGACAAACTATGCAAGCGTCATCCTCTCTAGAACACATCTTACGCGTGTTTGTAATCAAACGCATGCATGAAAAAAAATACTGCCAGCATCTTTAAGTCTATGCCGCAGAGAAGCTGTTCCATAAACTTAAGTCACTCGTTTAGTGGACCTAAGTCCTTTTTCACCCTAGGGTTCAATGGTTCAGGTTTGTGGGGCTTAAAACATCAAAGAATATTTTCACTCACTAGTCACTAGTGTGAGAGTCAGCCTTACCGCCTTTTTTCTGATGTCTCTGATGTAGATGAATTTTCTTGACCGACTATACCTATTTAGTTTTATGTTTTTGTTATTTTTATTTCATATTTAACTATATTAATTTATAACGTATAATCAAAATCATTGTAATGTTTAATTGCCTAGCTAAAGTGCCTTATTTATTCTCCTGTTTACAATTTATTTCAAAACTTTGTTTACAGAATACAAAAATGAAAAGTTCAACACAGCAAGTGCAGACGTAAGTACTGTAACAATGCTTATGTTATGAGTGGTATGACACACCTGGCACGTGTTTAATGCGAGAAATGGGCCACAACGTCTAGAAAAACGATGCTATAACCAAAAACAGTTAATTAGGACACGTATCCCTTCAATTTATATGAGTGCGCATAGACATAAATTCCTATTGTTCAACTGTTTAAGACTGGCATAATATTAATTATGAAATATGACATTCAAATTAGTAAGAAATTAGAGCACATGACTTGCTCAGTAGCACTTAGACGCCGAACAAGTACTCGATTTTACTGCTACTTACTAGAATTTAATGGCAATTTATTGTGTGATTATGATTACATTCTTAACACAAGTTTTAAGTAGTCTGAGTCGTGTCGCAGTTGTTAATTGGTGTTGCATTGCATACGTCATATCTATCACAAGATTATATACTTATGTCACAGACTTATATCAACGAATGAAGTGCGTGCACTATTGTTTCCTATTTCCGGAAAATTAATTGGTTAAGGATAATAGTGATAGGTTGGCTATTCAAGAGATAGAGCCAAACAATAGTACACGCATGTTAGTGCGGGGTTTGCATGCGACAGTATTTTCCTTACACGCTATATTAATCTCTATTGCATCTAGTGACCCTCATATTTTCCATGCACATGCGCTGACATTGGTCCAATTTTTTGGTTTCATCACTAGGTAAGGTACATTACATTGGCTGTTGCCAATGTAATCTTACAGTACCCCGTGTATTCAAAAGCTATAGGTAGTAAAATAGCTACACTTCAATTCCTTTGCCGGATTTCAGTAGCGTCAGCAGCATAAAACGCTTGTGGCATAATTAGCTTACTTCCTATAAGAAGTATTTAACCTTTACCAAACCCTAGACTATACTTCATTTAATTTAGAATGAGAAACCACAACAATATTATATTGCGGTTCGTGAACTGTAATCTCTTTACAATTTGTACTAGAGTAGGTAACAAATGACGACACGCAAATAAAGTGACATTAAAACAATTTTATTTTGCGGCTGCCAAACTATTGTGCTGTACTATTTGCTAGGTAAAAAATAGTTGACCAGACGCAATATACTGTTATTGTGGTTTCTCATTCTAAATTAAATGAAGTATAAGCAAACGATGCCATGAAAACGTATACGCAAACTTGGTTAGCAAAAGCAAACGCATCAATTCTGGTTATAGTCATTTCAGTGTCATGTTAACAATCCTAAAGCGTTGGGAAATGTTCGTATAAGTAATTTGTACGTCCTTTTAGGGTAAACACTTAAGAGGGTGCATTCATATTGAGCTGGCAACGTCGCATTTTTGGTGATTTTTACGATTATTTCATAGAAATTGAATGAAAGTTTCAAATGTGCGTCTGTCTGTAGTGCACTTCATTTTTAGTGTATTAATGTGTCTAATGCAATAATTGATCGTGATAGACTTTTATTTTCTTACTAGCTGTTGCCAGCGACTTCATCTGCAAAGAATTCGTTTATCGCTATCCCGCGGGAACGACGCAATTTTCCGGGATAAAAAGTAGCCTATGTGCTATTCCAGACTTTTCTCTATCTATGTGCCGAATTTCATCCAGATCCGTTGGGCCGTTCTGGCGTGATTGAGTAATAAACAAACATCCATCCATCCATCCATCCATCCATCCATCCATTCATCCATCTATCCATCCATACTTTCGCATTTATAATATTAGTTAGATTAGATAAAACGAGATATAGTATTTTATCCCTTTAATACGAAAATAAAAGACCATCACGATTAATCATTGCATTGAACACATTAATATACACTAAAAACGAAGTGCACTACAGACGCACATTTGAAACTTTTATTCATTTTCCGTGAAATAATCGTAAAAAAACACCAAAAATGCGATGTTGCCAGCTCAGTATCTAAGGCATAAACACTCTTAAAAGTCGCGGTGGAGTGTTGGAGATCGTTGTGTGGTGGTGACTGGGCGGCGGCGGCGCGCGGCGGCTCGCGCCGGATACGAGCAGCGCAGGCGCCGCCTCCGAAGACAGCCAACATAGAGAACACAAACAATAGAGTGGCAACAGCCACACACCAGCAACCACCATCTTACTCGCTAATCCTGCCGCTAAGCAGCAGTGCTTGCACTGCTGTGTTCCGTTGTGGAGAGTAAGACAGCCGAGGAAATTACGAGCACAAGAGGCATTTCATCTTAGCCCTCTAGGTTGGCAACGCATCTGCGATCCCTCCGGGATTGCGGGTGTCTATGGGCAGTGGTGATCACTTACCATCAGGTGACCCACTTGCTCGTTTGCCTTCCTATTCACATTAAAAAAAAAACAGGCAGCGGGCAGGGGCCCGATTTTGGAAAGCACACATGTGAAAATACCACTCGAAAGTGGTGAAAAATTGTTCTGAATTTGAAATACGAGTAGCTTAGAAGATACTTACGGCTCTCATTAATCTAGTGACCTAGTCAAAAATTTTATTAGAGCCGTAGTTTTGATGGTATAAACATATTTATACCACTTTCGAGTGGTACAGGTACATCCGAGTGATGTGCTTTCAATAATCGGGGCCCAGGGATTGGAAGAGGAGCGTTGATGATCGAGTTCAGTGTCGTGCAGTGGGAGAGGACTGGCACGGGCTGATGATGATTGACAATAAGGACTATCCAATTTGGCAACACATAATCCACTAACACTAAATGTCGATTGTTTATCCTTTATCTCTGGAATAGAGACATTTAAGTAATTACATAGTATTTTGATCATTATTTTTACTTTTTTTTTTCTAGCTTTCAATTATGTCTACTCTCTATACTTTGGTTTCTGTAGTCCTGTCAATCGTTCGAAGGTTAACTGGAAGAGATCCCTTTAAGGGATAAGTTCGTCTTTGTACATCTATTTGTCTCATTACCTGTAAAATTAATGTGTTTTATGTACAATAAAGAGTTATACATACATACATACTTTTTGGTTTGGCTATAAAAAATACGAGTTTCATAGGACATCATAATAGTATAGCTGGTTGATAAACTTTAATAACCTGCTCGAACTCCAGCTGGCCAATCAGAGTGCAGTAATCTCCAATTTCGGCTTGGCTTAATTTTATGTCATGTGAATTATATGACGTTTCCACTCTATAAGGTTGTTTGCTCTATGACGACAAATAAGTAATACCCCCTCGTGACAGCTAATTAGGCATGCCTTCACTGGTGAACTGTTTAATTGGCATTTAATTAAGGTCAATGAATCTTCGCAGAGGAACGAAAGCTAAGAACGGCGCGTTTTCGCATTATCCGGTCCGATATCGGTACGATACAGGTGGCGGCACGTAAATCGAACGTGGTGTACGCCCGCCCGCGACACCCGCACTCCCCCGCGATACCTTATTTTCGACTACCCCGCATCAACGGTCATCGCTCGACTTACGTGCCGGCACTTGTATTCGGTATTTCAAATTCGACACAATTTTTCACCACTATTAAGTGGCATTTGTGCTATCGAAAATCGGGCCCAAAGGCCCAATGTCGTAACTCAGTGAAAAAAAACGGATTCCGACAACGCCTGTTCCTGAAAGGGCCGGCAACGCACCTGTGATTCCCCCACGTCTTGCAGGTGTCCGTGGGCGATAGTGATCACTTTCCATCAGGTGACCCGTCTGCTCGTTTTCCCCCTCTTATATATAAAAAACCGGCCAAGTGCGAGTCGGACTCGCGCACCGAGGATTCCGTATCATTATCTATAAATATCTATAAACCAGTGTAAGCAGAGCCCGGCTCCAAAGCAAAATGTACGCAGTGTGGGGTCACTTTATAATAGTCACTGATATATACAGACATACATACATATTTACGGTTTTCGCAATTATTCCTTAATCTGTGCTATAAGACCTACCTTCATACCAAATTTCAAGATTCTGCGTTCACGGGAAGTACCCTGTAGGTTTTGATTCCCTTGAGAGTTGCGGAAATTTGCGGCATTAACGGCTGTATCTTTTGATTGCGTTGGCTTAAAAGTTTGATTTTTTCACAGCTCTAAGGGGCAGTAGACCTGAGTATTTGATATAAATTTCAGCTTGATACCTCCACGCGTTCCTGAGAAAAAGGGTCTTGACAGACGGACGGACGGACGGACAACAAAGTGATCCTAAAGGGTTCCGTTTTTTCCTTTTGAGGTACAGAACCCTAAAAACGCGTATTTGTCAAATGCAAATGTTGTTGGTGTTCTATGGGAAAGCGTTACTTAGGGCCGGTCTCACCACTCTCGGTTAAGTTCCAGTTGTCTTAACTGTCAGTTATGTATGATTCCGTCTCTATTTATTACAACGAAACAGACAGAGACGTCATAATAGGTGAAACAGGCCCTTAGTTAACTTATGAACTAGTTTCACTGTCAATTTGTACATCGACAAAAGAAAAATTTAGATAAATCAAGAACCAGAATGCTCATATCTATGTACAGTCAAGGTATTTAATTCCAGACCCATCGAAACCTCTTCAGATAAATCGTCATAGTGACATCGCATTACTTAACAAAGTAAACGTTACGACGCTTAGTATGAAAAGGTTCCACGATACAAGTATACAAAAAAAGACGATTTACTTAATTATTCGGAGATCCGTGTAGTGATGCTATTACGAAATTTGAAGAATGAAGAGCGGGGAATAACGCAAATGATTCTAAGAACTATAATAATTTATGTACCTGCTAGCCACATAGTTAGTGGTTACTTAACCTTAATTGGAAATTAAGGCCCCTAAAGGATAACTAGACTGATAACAAGATTTTTATACTCAGACAACTTAGATTACTTAATTACGGAATCATTTTACATATAACACCTAGGTAATCTAGTGTCAATTACCTATAACCGAGAAGGTCTTTCAGAAGCAAAGTGAAGAAAAACTTAAGTGTTAAAACATGATAGGTACTATTAATTGAATTGAATCATCATTGGACTAACAGTGGTGGGCTAGCAGTAGGTAAGGCGGTAGATTTTAGGAAATACATAACGTATAACTATGTAGGCAGTGGGTAGACACGGTAGACATCCAGCGCCATCTTTTGAGGAGTAGATGAACTACAGGGCACCCTGGCTTGAACTGGTAGCGCCATCTCTTACCGAGTTGGTGAACAATATTAGTAATAGCTACTTGATAACAGATAGCACTGGTCTACGATATTTTTGATGACGTTCAGCGAAGAATGAAAGACAGCAAGACAATGAGGCAGACGCTTTATAATTCGTGTTGTGGTTATCTACGGAAGTGGAAAAGAGAGTATCTAGAGGCCGCAAATGGCCTAGGTTTTTCCATGGTTTGCTCTATGAAAATATAGGGCCACTTAGACGCAGCTTAGTTGACGATTTTTCTTAAAACAATGAACAATTGTCGAATAAAATTACATTATAATGTCGAATAAAATGATAATATTTTAAAGTAATAATAATGTTTAAAAATATAATATTTTTATGAGAAACAAATCTTGATCTTGCTCTTACTCGTATGAACTTTGAAATTTCATGTGGCAATGTAGTAGGTGCTTTAGATGAAACATAGAGTCATCACTAATTTCATTTTCATATTGTAATGTAAAAAGCCACGCGGATTCATGTTAGCCAACATTACATAATAAATTTATATTTGACGTGTCGTCTAGTAATAAATAAAGGGAATGAAACGTAACGAACAACAGCTTCGGATGAATGATGAATGACAAATTGACAGCCAAATAAAAATTACGGCGTGGATTTATGGGTTACAAATTTAACAAACTGTCTGTTGCTTTTATAATGAAGCAGGCACGATAATTACGTTTTTAATGCGCATATTTCGTACAGATTTTAGCAGGATTAACTAAAAGTTGTATATGCTAGGATAATGACCGATATTTCAAAAGTTTTGGAGCAAAGTTTGTGCATATCATCCTTAATAGCGCCGACAGATTCTCTTGTTTTCATCGAATTATAGCAGCGGTGGATGATAGTTTATGAAATGGTGCCGGCAGTACAGTTATTAAGACCTAAGGAAAGTTTAATTTGATTGACACTCGAAGTTGTTTTGTTGGGAAGATGTATCCAACGCCGACGCGGCACCCGTCGGCCGCGGTAAGGGTTTGTGTTATTTTCTATCTTTTTAAAGCTTTCTCTTTACATACGTAACAATTAAGAGCTTCAGTTGCTTACCTTATCTTGTTTAGGCATTTTTATTGTGTTTGTTTTCTCTTACAGGGACCACAGCCTTCATCAGGCCCTATTAAGTTTACAATAGCTGATACTTTAGAACGTATTAAAGAAGAATTTAACTTTTTACAAGCTCAATATCATACGTAAGTTGTTATTTTAAGATATTTAATTGCACTCACATAAAAAAACACCAATAACAAATAATTTTACTATGAAGATACTACTTTTCACTAAACTATAAATTTGTTAATTTTTCTGAAGATTCTTGAACTCCAATGTTGTAGTAAGTGTAGACTTGTCTCTGTATTAAATGTATTGTACTATGGCAAGCTGTCTTGTCCTTTTCTTACGAGTTTAATGTAAATCTCATCTCATATGGTGTGAAGACTTACCATATGGTAATGAATATGGTCCCCTGACTCTTTCAAAACCTCGCAAGTCGAGCCTCAGCCCAGCTTGTTAAATTTAGAACATGAGTCTATGCAATTGAGTACTTTCATGATTAACAAACGGTTTTTTACTGTCATAATTTGACAAAGGTCTCATTAAAACAGAGGTGAATCTGGACCTCTGTATGCAATGCCTGATTAATTTAATTTAGCTATCTTTATGATCTGATTGAGTAAGCTACAGTCCTGACTGATAAGCCATCTTTAGAGGCAGCTATATGAGGCATGATTTTGTTTGACAGAAGGCTCAAAATAAAATATAAAATGGCTGCCTCAAGAGATGGCTCGTGCAGTCAGGACCCAGCTGATGGCTATTGGTAATAGTTTACCAATAGCCATCAGCTGGGTCCTGACTCATCCTCCTCCTCCTCATGTAGTCATGACTCATGAGGGACTGTGCAAGTAATTATTTTTTTCTTTTTTACAGTTTGAAAATAGAATGTGAAAAACTAGCTAGCGAGAAGACAGAAATGCAAAGGCATTATGTTATGGTAAATGCTTTAGCAAAGTTTTTAAAATTATTTTTAAACTTGTATGCATTGGTTATAATGATTTCTTTTTTTTTCAGTATTATGAAATGTCCTATGGCCTTAATGTAGAAATGCATAAGCAGGTATGTGGTTGATGTTTATTAATGATTACGATAGGTATGTCTATGGGAACAATAAGTATTACTGTTGAAAAAATAAGTGACCGTAATTGTATTGTATAACATCAAAGATGTATAGTTAAATGGCCGCCATTCTAGAATTCTCTTGAGATCTTTTAATGCTTTTGTTGTTGACTGTCAGAGAAGACCCCAGGCTCACTGAGCCGTGGCAAATGCTGGGAAAAAACACTAGGAAGATGACGTTGTTGGCTGTCAAATCCGAAACTTCTACAGTTGCTGCAAATGTACATGCAGGCCCCTCTTCTTCACTGGGCACTATGGGCACGTGCCCAGGGCCCCGCGATCGAATGGGGTCCCCTAGTTCCTGCCAGATTACCAAATGATAACCGATATTTAGGTCATAGGGGCCCCATGATCCTAATGTGCCCAGGGCCTCAAATAGTTTAAAGACGGCCCTGTGTACATGTGCTTTCAAATGCAGTAGCGGAGAATATTTTTTTGTCTATGGAAATTGGTCGTAAGAGTTGTAACATGTTCTCTTTGTTTAAGACGGAGATAGCGAAGAGGCTGAGCGCTATAATAGGGCAGGTGCTCCCGTTCCTCGCGCAAGAGCACCAGCAGCAAGTGGCCGGAGCGGTGGAGAGAGCCAAGCAGGTCACTATGTCTGAACTTAACGCTATTATCGGGGTACGTTGGATTTTTTTAATTCCATACACAATAGAGCTCGACCTCACAACTAGGCTCAACTTAACCTGGGTAAATGTATAGACTTAAGTTCCGCAAAGTGCTTTAATATGGAATAAAAAAAATACAACTAGTGTTCTTGATGACACTAAGTGACAGTGTTATTTTATTTTGCTTTTATTCTTTATGAGTTTTTACTTAGAACCTAGCACTTATCCTGCATAAGTGTTCAGCATTGAAATTGCTAATAATAATGCAATCTGTCTCCAATATAAGCCTACAAAAAGTGATGAACAACTTAAATTTCACATTACTTATATTATTTAACTGAAGAAACTGCCTTAAAATACTCAATAAAAAAATTTATAGTTATGGAAAAACTGCTTTCATATTAATTGATTTCATAAAATGTCTCCAAAAAAGTATCTCTGTTAGAGGAATATTTAGCTTATATAAGAACATTTTATATTCACAATCTACTTACCGAAACTATTGCAAGAAGTAACTCTTTATTGAACTTACAATGTTGGTTTGGTCATAAATTTATTAGGTCGCATTTTGCCCTTATTTACTTTTGATTGGTTTCTGTTTAGCGAAAGAATTTTTTTTTTGATACCTTGTTGAATCAACTGTAATTAGTTTATTTTGTTAGGTTGTTGACATGCATCATATCTTTATTGTTAACATTTCCACAGCAACAGCAGCAGCAAGGTCTGCAACAACTTCTTGTAAGTCCAACATTACTGGTACATGTGTATTGTGATTAACATATATTCCACTGTTGTGTTGCCAGCATTCTACTTCATTCATTATGGCACTGCACTGTAAGGCTAGAACGAGTGGCTGCGATTGGCTTAGCCCCTCGATCCGACACTTTCCAACTCACTTTTGCTCATAGACAAGATGCCTATAAGCTTAAAGCTAAGAATTACTCCAATAGCAGGCATTATACTCCGATATTCGATTTTCGAAGTTCGTTTGGTGCCGTTTTGCTCATACTAATAGACATTCATTTGAGAGTGAGAGGGACGGTAAGTCACGAAAATCGAATTTCGTAGTAGCCCCCCATATGTACTACGAAATTCGATTTACGAAGTACGTGTCGTGATGTCCCGCTCACACTAGTCATTAATTTGAAAGTGAGAGAGAAGGTATGGTACGAATTCCAGAATCGAAATTGGGAGTGTTCCCTCTTGTTTGTAAGCACCTTGTCGGTGACATTATTTGACCGATAATTCATCATCTCATCTCCATCCTATATACGTCCCACTGCTGGGCACAGGCCTCTCAGAATGAGAGGGCTTGGGCTATAGTTCCCACGCGGGCCCAGTGCGGATTGGGAACTTCACACTGACCATTGAATTGCTTCGCAGATGTGTGCAGGTTTCCTCGCGATGTTTTCCTTGACCGAAAATCTCATGGTAAATTTCAAATATCGCACATAAATTCCGAAAGGGTAGAGCAGGTTCGCTTGCTGTCAGACCAATACTAAAAATGACAGCTAAAACCTGAACTGAAATATCAAATGAATCAAGAAATTTTACTTCTTGATTTTTAATGTTTACTTTTTACGTTTTACCGTTAGAAATTTAA
Source organism: Pandemis heparana (assembly GCA_963854515.1). Lineage (NCBI taxonomy): Eukaryota > Metazoa > Arthropoda > Insecta > Lepidoptera > Tortricidae > Pandemis > Pandemis heparana. Next base: position 3,272,812 of record OY978020.1, on the reverse strand, counting down.
TTTCTAAACGACACTGAAAATTAGAACACATAGAAAAATCCGAAAAGTAAAGCTATGGCCGGGAATCGAACCCGGGTCCTCGTCATTCCGTGACGCGTGCTATACCCCTACACCACCCATAGCAGGTGAGTAAGCCTTCGAATTTTCCTATCCTTTACCAACTGTCACGTGACCTTGTTACTATGCGAATATTTGTCGCTAAGCGTCCTCTGTTTGAATGATGTGTCTGTACGACACAATTACAAACTCCCGTATAGTCTGGCAGATAAATCACTGCAGCCAGATGACACTTCCAAATGTCATTTTACGAAATAATGATACCACATTTATTTCACTAGTGCTCGACTAAGGTCACGTAATAAATGATTTGATTATTGATCGAAGGAAATATTTTATGAATGTCACATTCGTAGTTTAGTATATTTCAAATTAAGTGCGATACTTTTGAGGGGTTCAAGGTTCATATTAACATAGTAGATAAAATGTGGGATGACTTTGTAATACACGTAAATAGGGACAGCAGCAGTGAAACTGATTCGGAATAATTTAAGTTTTTAAGTAAAAGTACAAAGGTAGAAAAAAATATTAATGTGATAATTGTTGTTTTATTTATGGCAAAATGGGGAATGAGTTGAAAACTGGTAACTGATTTGACATGCTTCCGCACATTTCCAAATCGCGCTCTTACACTACTACTAACTAGAAAACATACAAAAAACCTTATTGAACAAATCATTTTATTAAAATACGCTTTGAAAATTCTCTATTTCAACACAAATGACGCAAATTAATTTCATTACATCGTTCATTCACTCACTAAGTCACATCACTATTTAATATTTGCCAAAAACTGTCAACACTGAAAGTGTCATCTGGCTGCAGCGATTTATCTGCCAGACTATAGAACATGTACTGATGACTGATGTGTAGAGTCTGCATTGAATCGCATTGAGACGTCATGGTAAGGCCCCAGCTAGCTTATTACGTAACTCGCTCGCAATCGCCATCGTGTTCATTTTGACAGTTCTTGTATGAATGTGACAGCTAGCTGATTCCGATGCCAATTGTCAGCCCATACATGAACTGTCAAAATGAACACGATGGTGATCGCGAGCGATTTACGTAATAAGCTTGCAGCTTATAGGCGTCTGTGATGGTTAGAGGGCCTGGAATAAGTTCGTGGATTAATTATTTATTATCGATATACTTTGATATTGTTTAATTTTATAAGGCAAGTAGTTCTAAATGCCTATCACTTTAAGCAGGCAATACTTTTGGAATTGCCTATATATTTATAGCATGTTGTAGATCGAGATAAATTACCGTCACAATCGATTCCGCAATCTCGGTTACTAGTAATAGCTGAATTTAATATTACAACGGTAATTTAGAACTTTTATGCCCATCAAAGTTTTTATGTACTTGTTTACTATGTAATATAAAACGTATCGAAATCGAATCGTAAAAATATAAAAGCATGACATGTGATTTGTGATGTATCAGTGTTTGTGTAACATTGTATGTGATGCACTTAAATACCTATGTAGTTGTGTTATGTGATTGTTTTCATAATTACACTGTTTTTTCACCAATTAACATAGAATCTTATAACCAGTAGAAATTGAGTTCTGCTAACGGGAAAGTGATGCCGGTATAATCTACGCCTCGCCGTGCGCATATATTACACGCACACTAATGCAACCACAATTCGCCAAGCGAAAGAGCTTAAGATACGCGTATGCGCACGAATCGCGATGTATACCGACCTGACTTAAGCGTTCGTAGAACTCCTTCTATACTTTTTAATGGGTCTGAGCGTAGAACAATTTGCGTAGGTAATTTAGTAGTAATAATTAGTACCTTTGAACGGTGTCCAACTAACTACACTAACCAAGTGAGAACTACAAGTAATGTCTGTTTTTTAACGTTTCTTTTTTTTACCATATACCACTCACAGTACTCATGACACGGTATTTCATTTAACAGGGTACTAATTTTGATTCATTATTACATTATTAAAGAACTGCAAATGAAAGGTTACTGACTTCAATCGAATTTTTCTGGCATCGACAATGCTCGTTATCGACATGTTACAGACCGGTCTAGCGTAACGCGCAACGTAACATCGTAGCGTGCGCGCAAAATGTATATTACTTGCGCGCATGCTGTTGAAATGAATATGAAAACTTGCTGCAAACTGTGTCCACTTTTGGGTGGATCTACTATTTCTTGTTGTTAATCTGTCCCATTGATCCACCTTTTACGACACGTCTAGTAACGTGAAGTACCAAGTAAACTTTAATCGATTTAGTGGATTAGTCGAAATACCCGTAACACTCCCTCCGACCTCGAACCGCCACTGGCAGAGACCTAGAAGAGTGCGTGGCTTGGTTCCAGCAGCAGATACACGCGTCGGCCGGCCTGCCGCACGGCGTGGGCGGCGCGGGCGCGCTGCTCGGCGCCGGCGGGCTGCTGTTCGCGCCCGGCGCCGCGCCGCCGCCGCACCTGCCGCCGCCGCACCACAAGGTACTGTCGCTATACACTGCCGGCCTGCCGCACGGCGTGGGCGGCGCGGGCGCGCTGCTCGGCGCCGGCGGGCTGCTGTTCGCGCCCGGCGCCGCGCCGCCGCCGCACCTGCCGCCGCCGCACCACAAGGTACTGTCGCTATACACTGCCGGCCTGCCGCACGGCGTGGGCGGCGCGGGCGCGCTGCTCGGCGCCGGCGGGCTGCTGTTCGCGCCCGGCGCCGCGCCGCCGCCGCACCTGCCGCCGCCGCACCACAAGGTACTGTCGCTATACACTGCCGGCCTGCCGCACGGCGTGGGCGGCGCGGGCGCGCTGCTCGGCGCCGGCGGGCTGCTGTTCGCGCCCGGCGCCGCGCCGCCGCCGCACCTGCCGCCGCCGCACCACAAGGTACTGTCGCTATACACTGCCGGCCTGCCGCACGGCGTGGGCGGCGCGGGCGCGCTGCTCGGCGCCGGCGGGCTGCTGTTCGCGCCCGGCGCCGCGCCGCCGCCGCACCTGCCGCCGCCGCACCACAAGGTACTGTCACAGTATATATATAAGCTAAAGCAGTAGGGAAGATAGGCCTACTTTTTGAAATAAGTACCTACGCTCCAATAAAGCGTTAGGGTTGTCTATTTAATTTTTGTTAAATTGAATAGTTTTTTTTAACCAAGGTTTGCCCTACCTATAGGTATTTGACAAGATATCCTTCAAGTGTAGTTTTCTATAATATATTAGTACATATACTATAGATGCAAAATGATAACAATGAAAGTCCGTAGAATTTTTTTTCACCAAAAACACGGTCTATAATATACGGCAACTACTTACTTATCATCTAAACAGCCAAACGTTTTATTTAACAGAAAAAGCATTTGTCGGAGAAGTGACATCTGACATTTCTCGTTATAAAAATAATATATAAATTTTATTTCATAATAATATAGTATCATTCTTACCTTTCAACATCAGCAGGGAGTTTAAAAAACGAAAACTCCGGTTTCGAAGAAGCCGAGTTCAAGCTCTTGGCATGTTTAAAACGAACACGGCCGCTCGTCTCAATGCGCCACTCGCGACTGACGGCACCGCGAGATCCGCTTAGGGGCCGTGTAAAAGCGCGTGTCTATGTGCTTATATGTACTGTGGTACTGTCGCTATACACTGCCGGCCTGCCGCACGGCGTGCCGTGTCCGTGTGTGAACGTGTCGCTGTTGCAGGTGGAGCTGCCGCCGCCGGACATGAAGCCGGGCGCGCTGCCGGGCGCGCCGCCGCCGCCGGCCGCGCCGCGGGACGACGAGCGCCTCGCCAACTCCAGGTTACAACGGGTAATAACACTACACACTACTACAACATAGACCGAACTAAAAAAAAACTAGTTTGACAGACGGCCATAGATAAACATCGTTTTTTTTTTCGATGTAAACTGTGTTCCGGAAAAATAATTATATTCGGCGCTTTACTTTTTAACCTGAACATAACAGTTGTTTCATTATTTGTACTTTTATTTGTACAACATTGTGTCTTTGATCTGTCAAACTAGTTCAGCTAATTTATATGATGGAAAAACCTGTAACTTCACAGAAAAATCACTAGGTACTGGATCATTCCGTCGAAAAGGGGAAAGATCGTTTGCTTGTCAGAATGCCTTATTTCCTTATTGACTCCAGAAAAAAACTTAAAAAAAAAACAACCTCTTAAAAAAAGACATCACATCACATGTTTATTTAAGAAAAAGCATACAAGCGTATCTATACGTTGTCTTGTTACTCTGGCAGAGACATTCAGTGTCGCCGCACGAGCGCGAGCAGAAGTACCGGCCCCGTTCGCCCGCGGAGCCCGAAGCCCTGGACGTGAAACGAAGGAAGGAGGAGAAGGTACACCATGTCAGTCTGTGTAGTGTATGTGTCGCGGCCGGTGCGCCGCTTGTCCAGTACCGGGGTCTGCGGGGTGCTCTCGTGTCAGCTGTCTCTAATAAACTATCGCGTGACTGCTCGGTCATTCTCCAGTAGGCTTATTGTCTAACTCGCTCGCATCGGCATCGTGTTCATTTTGACAGTTCATGTATGAATGTGACAGCTAGCTGATTCCGATGCCAATTGTCAGCCCATACATGAACTGTCAAAATGAACACGATGGCGATTGCGAGCGAGTTAGACAATAAGCCTGCAGATGCGTTTGTTCTGTCAATTTAATTTACTAGAGCTTACTTTTATAGTATGAATCTTCCCAGGTGAATTTTTCGCTTCAAGCACTAATCTTTCAAACAAATGTCTCTATTATCGCAAAACCACAAGCTACCGTACGCGCGTGCCACTACAACATTCATATTAAAAACAAACGGTATCGTCATAGTATTAAGGTTCAAATTAAAAATAATATCTAGAATATCAGTGACATTAAATTTGAGCCTTAATACTATGACGATACTGTTTGTTTTCAATATGAATGTTGTAGTGGCACGCGCGTACGGTAGCTTACGGTTTTGCGATAATAGAAACTGACGTTTGTTTGAAATATTAGGGCTCGAAGCGAAAAATTCACCTGGGAAGATTCATACTATACATATAAAGGACACGACAGCATCTTACAGATATCCCATTTTCGCTTGCAGCATGGCGCTTTTCAGCTGTTCCAAGATACTTCGCTCATAAACGCTCGCTTATCGCTACGACAGTTATGGCTGATACATCTACGATATTACTGTGCAACATTAATGATGTAACAATTTATATTTTAGGACAGTGACGCGGAGAAAAGTGATCAGGACTTAGTTGTTGATGTAGCTAATGAGGTAAATTCATTACTGGTGTGCTCCTCATATAGCTTATGCCCTAACGGCATGGATGGTCACGCTCAATATTATCGTGATATTGGTAAGTCAATATAAAATCGTGGATTTAAGAACAAGCCATGATCACGCGTTAATATTGACCGTATTATCCGTGCCAATGCTTGCACAGCCTATGGGCGCTTTTGTATTTCGCTTTGTAATGAGACAGGTTGACCGTGATCGCTACACTTCGATTTTTTTAGAATAAGAAACTACAATAACATAATGCGTTTGGTCAACTATTTCTTACATAGCAAATAGTACAGTGCAATAGTTTGGCAGCCGCAAAATGAATTGTTTTAATGTCGCTTTATTTGCGTGTCATCAATTGTTAATCTACTACAAATTGTAAAGAGATTACAGTTCACGAGCCGCATAATGTTTTTGTGGTTTCTGATTAAAAAAAAAGAAGTATAGTTCTGGGAGAGTTGTAACTGACAACTTGACCTATTCTTTAGTAGGAATTATACGGAATTATGTGTCTTGCCATTTGGTTCTGTGTTCGAGCGAACGGGTCAAGTCAAGTTGCGCTTGTCTGGTCCACGAAATAATTTCATTTAGAGAATCGCACCCCTGGGGTCTGATATTGAAAGCGCGGCATTCGAAACTGCCGTTCGGAGGTTTATGTATCGATACAAAACTACAGCTGAACTAAATTGCGTTTTTGATCAGGGTGACAAGATCAATTGAGAGCTGTTATTATACTCTTCTCGTAGCTATTCTAAAGTCAAATCATTAACCTATGATCATGCATTCATGCACACTGAAATGCCATACTTATCATCTTTCCTGGCGTTTTTCCCGGCATTTGCCACGGCTCGGTGAGCCTGGGGTCCGCTTTGACAACCTAATCCCAAGATTTGGCGTAGGCACACTGAAATCCTACTAATATTATAAATGCGAAAGTTTGTGACGATGTGGATGTGACGATGTTAGTGAGTGTGTATGTTTGTTCCTTCTTCACGCTAAAACGACTGGACGGATTTGGATAAAATTTGGAACGAAGATAGCCGGTACCCTAGATTAAAACATAGGCTACTTTTTATCCCGGAAAATAGCATAGTTCCCGCGGGATAGCCATAAACATGTCAATTGCTAATTCTTCGCAGACGAAGTCGCGGGCAGAAGCTAGTGCCATATAAATCAGGATAATACGGATAATTGCGCCTTCCTGGCAATAGTCATATGTTAATGGTTTAACTTTTATTTGAGCAAAGTGTTACACCATTTTCGAATGATGCGTTTTCAAAAATAGAGCCTCTCGTCTGCGTCCCTCCCTCACCGCTTCGATTGAGAGCATTATCCAGCACATGTTCCCCTCTCCCCGTCCCCACCTTAGGAGTGTGTTATAACGTAGAATTGCCGCAAAATCGATAGTTTTCCTATCGATATTTCTAATTGAAAAATGCCATAATACCGATGGTATCGATTTCTTGTCTAAAGCAATATTATTAGCGATAATATTATATTTCTCCCGGCCGTTTTCAACCATGGCGACTGCTTCAACTCCTTCCTAGGGTATTATCGATAAACAGCTATACTAAAAATAGTATCGATAGTATTGCTGTCTAATAGTGCATAAACTATCTATACATATTAATATTATCGGTAACGATAACAATCGATTTTTAAAAACTTGATCGTATCATAGTTAATATTATATTTTAAAGCAATTATTCATACTATCGATAGCTTATTCGTCGTCAACGATCAATACTATCGATACTATTGCTTAATCTATCGGAACACAAAAGGAGTATCGAGCGGCAACGCTAGAGTAGTATAACGGTGCTTATCCACTAGAGGCAGCCTAGCAGCCTTATTCATAAAAAATCCTTAATTGAGGTTTGATCAGTCTATTAGTTAACAGACTGATTAAGCTTATTTGACAGTTGTTAAAAAGTATGATTCATAAACGCTTGCTAGCAGTCTGTTAGCTAATGAGCTGCTGATGGATGGATTAGACGCGTTATGTTGTCACCTTGACAAATCATAGACCAAAAATGGCATTATCTATATATATAAAACAAAGACGGGTTTGTTACAACACTTATAACTCGAGATCGGCTGGATCAATTTTCATGGTTTTTGTTTCGTTGGATTTGTCTCCGCCCTGAATAGCAGAATACATTTTAAAAACAATGAAAATTTGACGAGTACATAATTATGAAAATGAATCATTTTCCATTTAATTATGTTCCTTTGTTTCGTACCTGTCAAACATTTGTTTTCCTCCTGTCATCCTGTCAAATACTGTGATTGACATCTATGCATGCGTTCAGAAATGTGTTTTGTGTAAACTATTTAAAAAGGGTGAATAAACTTTTGTCTGTATTTTTTTTAATCAATTAAAAAGGTTGAAAAGTATATTAAGCAGATTACACTTTTTATAACTCGAGAACGGCTAAACCGATTTGGCTGAAAATTGGTGGGGAGGTAGCATAGAACCAGGAATAGGTAATAGGAAAAGAACTCTTTTTTTTTTTCATTATTGTCCTTCTAACAATGTGGCTGCTATAGAGACACGAAATTAGGGACGGAGGCAGTTCGTACGTAGGCTACGTTAGTAAAAAAAACCAGATACGTGAAATTTGGCAGGGAGTTAAGTTTATGAGTAGGAGATGTCAGTTATAAAAGGTTTGTGCGACTGGGTCCCCCAACTCCCCAAATGACTTGATAATACAGATTTTTGATATCCAGCAGACTTAATATTCCTTGAGGATCACAGAGTAGAGGGGCACTATAAGAATGGATTTTTTCTTTTCTTACGGGATCGAACATGAATACCTACTAAATCTTTGTAAACTATATTTCTTGAGGATAACAGTGGTGCTTTGAGAAAAAACTCACGGGGTAGAAAATAAGAGATCGGTACATTTCCTTTAAAGTGGCTCTATCACTAGAACTCTTATAAAAAAACCTGTTAATTGCTTACTATGTCGAGAAATATAGCTAATGACTTAAATACTTTTTTATATCTATCTGTATTTTTATTTTGTATCATTGTATTACGTTCATCAAAGCCTAAATTAGTTCAGCTAAAAGGTAACACGACATTCATTGACTGTTAGGCGGTACAAAGTTCGCCGGGTCAGCTAGTAGTGAATAAAAAAAAAATTGACAGCAGTGGCAGCGAATTAGCGGGAAACCGAAAACATGGCTTCAGCCTAACACGACAGACGAGGCAGTGTGGATCGAGTTTCCTTTACCTTTCCCAGAGGGGATAAACTTAAAACAAAAAAAACTGTCTTGCGTATGGTTTTGCTCTTGCCAAAATCAGCTGTTCACATTTGTGGCGGCCATTTTGTAAGTTAGCAGAGAGATAAAGTAGGGTCTACGGTCCGCTAAGTTTCGGAAAACTTAACAGACCCTTGATGGGCTTCTTCTTCTTCTGAAAGTGCCACTCCATTACTGGAGGCTGGCCGTTAGCTCTGAAAACTTCTCTCTATCTTGCGCCATCCGGAACAGTTGCTCTGCACTGTTGATTCCGGTCCACTCCCTAATATTCCGCAAACATGATTTCTTCCGCCTTCCAAAGCGCCGTTTTCCCTGTATTTTGCCCATCAATATAAGTTGAAGCAGCCGATATCTGTCATGCCGGAACACGTGCCGCAGATATTCGATTTTGCGCTTTTTGACGGTGTGCAATAATTTTCGGGTCATACTAGCACGCTGAAGCACCTTCTCGTTGCTGACTTTTTGGGTCCAGCTTATACGGAGCATGCGACGATAGCACCACATCTCAAACGCTTCTAAACGTCGCCTGGAGTCTTCCTTTATGGTCCACGATTGACTGCCGTACATAACCACAGGCCAAATGTAGCAATGCAGGATCCGAGTTCTGAGTCTTAGGTTGATTTGCCGGCAGCACAAAACCTTCTTCATTTTGGTAAACGAGGCACGGGCAATTTCAATGCGGGTCTTTATTTCTTGGTCCGACTTGGGGCGAGCTCATAGCGAGCCTCTAACTTTTTATGAATAAGGCTGTAGAACCGCTGCCTCAACGTTGCCCGAACGTCTTAGGCAGCGTGTCCACTTACGCGGCCTGCCTTGCAACGCTGCCTCCTATACTTCATTTAATTTAGAATGAGAAACCACAACAACATTATATTGCGGCTCAATCTCTTTACAATTTGTACTAGAGTAACAATTAATGACAAGCAAATAAAGTGACCTTAAAACAATTTTATTTTGCGGCTCTCAGACTATTGTACTGCACTATATGCTAGGTAAGAAATAGTTACAATTATAACATTATAATGTTATCGTGGTTTCTCATTCTAAATTAAATAAGTAGATGTAGTGGTTGTGCCTTACCTGGTCGTGGTGCAGGAGGAGCGCGTGTCCCCGGGCGCGCGCGCGGAGGCGGGCGACGCGGCGCGGCCCCCCTCGCGCAGCGGCTCCTCCTCCAGCCGCTCCACGCCCAAGAGCACCAAGGACGTACGTACGCACACTATAGCCCGCACCGATACGTTTTAACGCCTTTGTAAAACGAGTCTAACTAAACATAATTTGAGAGGGTGCATTCCTACTGAGCTGGCAACGTCGCATTTTTGGTGATTTTTTAAGATTATTTCTTGAATGAAAGTTTCAAATGTGCGTCTGTAGATTAATTGTGATGGACTTTTATTTTTGTATGAAAGGGTTAAAATAATATTTTTCGTTTAGTAAGAAAAGTCCATCACGGTCGGGAAAATAAAAGTCCATCACCATCAATTGACAACATTTCATTTTTATAACACCTGAAAATTTATATATGGTTCGAAAGCATTTTGCCTCCTGATCACTGCAATATGTTTATATAATTTTAATATCGCTTATTAAAAAAAAATAAAAAAAAATTAAAAATATGTCCTAATTTTACCAAAACTATCACATGATAGGTGAAACGCCTTTGCTTTTTTCACGAGAAAAAATAAGCGATCATAACTTTGTATTTTTGACAACTTCAAAGTATTAGGGGGGCAACTCTGAAATTCTATTTTCGAAGTTCGTTGCATACCTTCTCTCTCACTCTCAAGATAATGACTATTATGATTGGAACAGCACGAAGCGAACCTCGAAAATCGAATATTGGAGAATAAGGCCTGACATTGACAATTTGAAATTAACGTCGGTTTTTTTTCTATAGAGAAAAGACAAAGGGATAAGTGTGTATTCTGTGATAGTATCGGAGATACGCCCTTTTAGAATAAGCACAAATTAATAAATTAATTATAAATTAAATACAAGCCCTAGCGAAAAAATTAAACTGTCAGCATGTTCATCTTTTCAAACAAAATACAGAGAACCATTAAAATTATAGGCTCAGAAATATGAAATGTTGTCAATTATTGTATTACACACATTAATACACTAAAAACGAAGCGCACTACAGACGCACATTTGAGACTCATCCAATTTTTTTGAAAAAATCGCAAAAAAAAAAACACCAGAAATGCGACGTTGCCAGCTCAGTAGGGATAAACTCGCTTAAGACGTGAGTGAGATCGAGTGTAATGTTCGGCGTGTAGGAGAAGCCGGGCACGCCGGGCGCGAAGCCCGCGCGCGCGGCCACGCCCACGGGCACAGCGCGCTACGGGCTGCCCGCGCTGGCCGGCTACCGCCCGCCGCAGTACGAGCTGTCGCGGGCCAACGGCCAGCCGCCGCACAAGCCGTGAGTACACCGCGCCCGTCTCTAACACGCTTTTATTTAGGTTCGTGTCTGGCTTTAAGCGCCTATTACGCATGGCTAAATTTAGTCATCCTGATTAGGTTAGATTGGTTAGGTTGCTTGCGCTTCTGAATTAGAACGCTTCTGATTACACTATTACTGAATTTTGACACTGAATCAGACGCGTCCCCCCGCCGTCAGGCAGGCGTGCGTGGCGAGGGCGACTGACTGTACTAAATATTATTACACGTTCCTAACTAGGGTTCTAAACCATTTTGCTTGTCAGAAACCATTCTTGTTCCTAATTAGGATACTTTTTAGGATCCTTATTTTCTAAACGCGACTACCCTACTGAATTAGGTTTCTAAATCATTTAGCATCCTAAATTTAGCCAAGTCTAATTTTTGATACAACTTTTTTTCCTGGCTGTATGTACTTTTTGTGATGGTGACGCGATATTTGGTCAAACAGGGCGCGGGCCAATATTCAAGCGTTTCGATCGCTCGGTTCACGCGTTATTGTCGTCCGACAATCATTATCCTAATAGAAGGACGAGCCGCAACAACTTTGGATAAGCTAAATGCAGCATCGATACCGTGTTTCGTTGTCATAAAAAGTTAGTCTCGGCATCATCTTCTTTAATGGTAAATGGGAGACGATAATAACGAAAAGAAAACGTCGAAAAAACGCTGAATATTCGCCCTCGCATCACGGCCTAGCGACGTATTGAAACTTGCTGATTTTTTTTTGCAAGTGTAAACTTGGCTTTACGATTCGAGAGTAAATAAAAGGTGTCGGACGTATGCGTGCAGAGCGTACTCGTACCACACGTGCGGCGGGCCGCTGCAGCCGGTGCCGTTCCCGGCGGACGCGCTGGTGGGCGCGGGCGTGCCTTGCGGCGCGCGCCAGCTGGCGGTGCTGCCGCACGGCGAGGTGGTCTGCGCCGTGGCGCTGTCCGGCGGCAGCCAGGAGCGCCACGCCTACACCGGCGGCAAGGGCTGCGTCAAGCTCTGGGACATCACCAACCCGGTGTCGCCCAACACGCTCGAGCCGCTCTCGCAGCTGGACTGTCTGGTGAGTTCGTCTGCCTGAAAGCGTCACGTTCGTTGTCACCGGAGCCCGGAATTGACAACATTTCGTATTTCTGAGCCTATAATATTGATGGTTCTCTGTATTTTGTTTGAAAAGATGAACATGCTGACAGTTTAATTTTTTCGCTGGGGCTTGTATTTAATTTATAATTAATTTATTAATTTGTGCTTATTCTAAAAGGGCGTAAGTCCGATGCTATCACAGAATAAACACTTATCCCTTTGTCTTTTCTCTATAGAAAAAAAAACTGACGTCAATTTCAAATTGTCAATGTCAGGCCCTATTCTCCAATATTCGATTTTCGAGGGTCGCTTCGTGCTGTTCCGCTCATACTAATAGTCATTATCTTGAGAGTGAGAGTGAAGGTATGCAGCAAACTTCGAAAATAGAATTTCACAGTTGCCCCCATCCCATTGTACTTTGAAGTTGTCAAAAATACAAAATTATGATCGCTTATTTTTTCTCGTGAAAAAAGCAAAGGCGGTTTCACCTGTCCTGTGGTAGTTTTGGTAAAATTAGGACATATTTTTAATTAATTTTTATTTTTTATAATAAGCGATATTAAAATTATATAAACATATTGTAGTGATCAGGAGGCAAAATGCTTTCGAACCATATATACATTTTCAGGTGTTATAAAAATGAAATGTTGTCAATTCTCGTAGCGGCTCTCTCTCGTAAGCTCGTCCCGTCCCATTTTTAGAAGCCGTGACTTCTGTGAGAGGAGCTTTGCGCGTAAAATGACGGGTGTCACCCGACCGTTGGGGTCGTAGAGGGAAGCTACTGTGCCGAGAGTGGAGCGCTCTGTTACTCGATTGAGCGGGGGGAGAGAAATGCGATAAATGAATTCATCTAATCGAGGAATCCATTGTATACCTGACACTTTGATGGAATTCGATTCTGGGCTGATGTTAAAGTCCTTAGACGTGTCGCACTGGTCATCTGGAAACCGGTCGAGAAACTGGAGGGAGTTTGAGGTCCATTTACTGAGCTGAAAACCACCGAGGGCAAGTAGATCGATTAACTCGTTTTGGAGTGCCTGTGCGGACTCCACCGAGTCGTGACCACAGAGTATATCGTCGACGAAGATTGAATGGCGAAGGGCATGAGCAGCTTGCGGGTAGCGATGACCTTCGTCATCCGCGAGTAGCACTTTTGAGCTGTCATAGGGACTTCTCGTTAACGACTTCCGATTATACATAATGTATATCGATAAATACAGAATACGATATGTAAAATATGATTACGAGTCGAAGTAAACACGAGTTGACGCAGTTTTATCGCGAATGAGCGCTCTCTTCGAGATAACCTTTAGATACCGACTTGAAAATTTCAAAACAAATTGAACATGAAATTGATTAAATGGAATTGTTTGTTAAAACACTGAACTGAACTAATTAAATGTAAAATTGTCTAAATATTAACTTTTCATTCTTTCATTGCAAATCTCTATTTAACATTTTCAGCCACTCAAAGTTATCTAAAAGAGATCGCTCTTCGCGATTTTGATCTTTGATATTTTGCGTTGTGCTCTATAATGTATCGATATCGGAACTATCGGAAGTCGATAAGCGAGAGTCCCTATTACAGCTCAAAAGTGCTACGAAAATTCCGGGCTCTGTTTGTCACTATGTATGTTTAAGTCTTTAAAACGGTTTGAGATTAGTTTATAGTTAGAGTAAGTCAATAAAAAGGTTTATATATATAATTCTACTCAGACGAAGTCGCGGGCAGGAGCTAGTATCATTGACTTACGATAAACAACTAGACTCCCAATCGCAAACAAAAGTGCCTCAAGAAACATCCGAGCGGCGTTGTCTATGTATTGTGTCTCAACACATCAACTTACACAGATAACATTAACATATTCCATCAAATTAACACCTTATTTCGTGGCAGTAATGTTTAATGTTAATTGCATACGATCGTGAGAAGTAATAACACGACACCGCGCGCTGGAAACCCTGTCTGTCTCTTGTTCTCAAGCGTTTGAGATTACGGCACAGAATATATAATAGTACTAACGTACAGAATGGCCACGCTCCGCCCCGCACCGATTCGAGTTACCCCACCCCTCAAGCGCAGTCTGCCGGAAAGCTGCTGGCAACTAGTAGGGCTCACAACGCGATGTATGTCGGCCGCACGTCACAAGTTCGGGAACCTATCCTACCTACTTCATTTTATAAAACATTAGAAAATTAATTCTTTCTGAAATTATCGCGATTAATACATGAAATAACTACAGAATCATTCGCTTAAGTTTGTTGTCGTACATCTATTGTAATTGAAAATAATAATGCTTAAATACACAGACAGACACATTTTAAGTAAGTTTAAATAAATAGATAACGATAAAGTACATTTATTTGCACACATCTAAGCAATATCTTCATTATAAGTACCTATATTTATGTCATTGGTAGTACTTTTATAGTACTAGGTTTTTGCGATACACAGCCCTGTGTATCTTACGCACACATTGACGCGTGTACAGACGACGTCGTGCCTGTATTCATTTCAGAACGCGGATTTTGTACGTCGTGGCCGCCGTGTGATTACGGTGCGAAAGAGACATGTACATTGTTATCGAAGCGCGGTCGAAACACGACTGAACCATAACTCTCCACAATAGACGCGTCGTGCAGACTTCTGCTTCCGACAGTTTTTGAGCGTGATTGGGAGTCTAGTTGTTTATCGTAAGTCAATGGCTAGTATACAACATAGTGTAAATTGATTCCAGCAAAGGGACAACTACATCCGTTCGGTGAAGCTCTTGCCGGACGGGCGCACGCTGATCGTGGGCGGCGAGGCGTCCAACCTGTCCATCTGGGACCTGGGCGCGCCCACGCCGCGCATGCGCGCCGAGCTCACCTCCGCCGCGCCCGCCTGCTACGCGCTCGCCATCAGCCCCGACTCCAAGGTGACGCACGCGGGTTGTATTGTCTAGAGCCAGGGACGGGCCACAAGCCACAGCCACAAACGCCGCCACGAGCTAGCGTGTGGCAGCTGGCAGCCAACCGTGTGCGGCGAGTCCATATAAAATGTATGAAAAATCCCGTTTCCAAACGTCTTGTTTTTTTCAAAAACTCTAAACGTGTCGTTTTTGCAAAAACTCTCGATAAAAACTTTTGAGGTCTTCAATCCGTAGGATTATTTTATTTAAGTAAATAACGAGATTACGAGGGTTATTTTATTTAACGTTCTCCGTTTTATTGGATGGTTTCTTAATATATTTTTTTCTTTTATTATAGGTGTGCTTCAGTTGTTGTTCTGACGGCAACATTGCAGTTTGGGACCTTCACAATCAGACATTAGTTAGGCAATTCCAAGGTACGTATTTTTCAAAAATCTACATATCACTACAGGTCTGTTCTCCCAGAGGGCGCGCCTACACATCTCATGAATCGTGTTATTTATTTGCCTAATTATGGTTACGTGTTAGCTCACGACGTTCCAACACAAATAATAAAAAGTTAAGAAGAAAAGTGTTATATTTTTGACATGGTTTTAGAAAGTATAGAATTTTTAAAAGCCCTGGTACGCTCTTGAGAGTCATATTTTCGGTTTTTTAGGGTCCTATATACTTTATAAGGAAAAATCGGAACGCTTTAAGGATCACTTTCTTGTCGGTCTGTTATTTTCTCAGTCGAAGTTAATAAATATCAAATAATAATATGCGCGCAGGAGTCGCGTCGCGCGCTAGATAGATTGCCCGTCTTTTTCTTACTGCTCTTTCTAGAAAGAGACGGCTAGGCTATTGGTGCGTTCTCTTGCGGGCAGAGCTATTTTGGAGCGGATAAAAAAAACATATTAATGTTGTTTATTGATAGTATTGCACGACAAGCTATCGATACAATACCATTTTTGCTCAAGATACCGATAGTCTATCGAAAGACTCGCTTGTTCCCCGTACATAACTATTTTACATTACCACATTATACAGGGTGTTTGGTAGCCAGGTGCAAAGCCTTAAGGGGGTGATAGCCGAGGTATTTTTGAGCATTTTGAGCCATACATGTCATAGCCGAAATTTGTTTTTTTTTTTAAATTGAAAATTTTAAAAAAATTGTGAAAATACCCAGAATTTGATAGAAACGTGTCAATATTGCACCAATGGGCGTTAATTTGTTAGCAAAATCTTTTATTTCGGATAGTTTAATGTGTATTGGACCAAATGAAATAATTTTTAAGTGTCTGTCTTGCCACATAAACAAAATGGAGGCATTCGAAATTACTAAAAATGTCTTATTTTGGAACAGTCTACACTTCGTACTATGTAATTTCTGAAATGTGTGTCAATTTTGACAAGTGACATTTGAATAATTATTTTCAGACCTACAATACAAAGCAATTCCTCTATTTTTTTTGTTTATTTGCGCTCTTGGTTCATTTTCCCGCCAAATACAGACATCGCGACATAGTTCGCCCGAAGTTTTTATCGCGATAATTTGGTCTAAGTGTGTAGTTCATGGTGATACGATTTCGAACTTTTTATCGCGATAACGCGACACGAACCTTCGCCCGCTAATCTGGCCCGGGGGTTAGTGGAGTAAGCGGCCGCTGTAATGTGTACATGTGTGTGTGGGGCAGGGCACACGGACGGCGCGTCGTGCATCGACATCAGCGGCGACGGCACGCGGCTGTGGACGGGCGGGCTGGACAACACGGTGCGCTCGTGGGACCTGCGCGAGGGCCGCCAGCTGCACCAGCACGACTTCTCCTCGCAGATATTCTCGCTAGGATACTGCCCCTCCGGTATGCATCACGCTGACCATAAAGGTCTTTCAGCCTTATTCATAAAAAATCCTTAGTTGAGGTTCGATCGGTCTATTAGTTAACAGACTGATTAAGCTTATTTGACGGTTGTTAAGAAGTATGATTCATAAACGCTTGCTAGCAGTCTGTTAGTTGTTGAACTGCTGATGGATGGATTAGACACGTTATGTTGGCCACCTTGACAAATCATATACCAAAAATGGCCTTTTAGTGAATTTAAAAAAAGAAATTGACAGCAGTGACAGCGAATTAGCGGGAAACCGAAAACATGACTTCAGCCTAACACGACAGGCGAGGCAGTGTGGATCTAGTTTCCTTTACCTTTTCCTGGAGGGGATAAACTTAAAACAAAAAAAAACTGTGTTGGGTATGGTTTTGCTCTTGCCAAAATCAGCTGTTCACATTTGTGGCGGCCATTTTGTGAATTAGCAGAGAGATAAAGGAGGGTCTACGGTCCGCTAACTTTCGGAAGACTTAACAGAGCATTGATGGACTGATTACCGCTAACAGACGTTTATGAACCATGTTTTTTGCATCGGTCCTATAGCGAGCCTATAGCGACGAGCCTCTTAACTTTTTATGAATAAGTCTGTTTGTCTTTGCCCACTACACTGTACCATACTATGACCGTAACCATCACTAGTATTCTTGCTTGTCGGTATCGCTGTCGCGTGGCCACGCACGCACAGGTCAATTTCGCGAAAAAAATTATATCCATCCGAACGGACCTCGCGCCTCGCGCAAAGTTCTACCACCCACCAAATGCACTTTTTTAACTATTTGTTTACGTTAGGGTCGTGGTTGGCGGTGGGCATGGAGAATTCCCACGTGGAGGTGCTCCACGCGGGCAAGCCAGACCGCTACCAGCTGCTGCTGCACGAGTCGTGCGTGCTGGCGCTCAAGTTCGCGCATCAGGGCAAGTGGTTCGCCTCCACCGGCAAGGACAACCTGCTCAACGCCTGGCGCACGCCATACGGTGCTAGCATATTCCAGGTATGCGTAGTGCCAAGTGCCAGTAGCCTAGCTAGAGTAACTCCTAGCTCTATGGCAGTGTTTCTTAACCTTCTTCTGTCACGAACCCCTAGGCAAGCGAGCATAATTTTTAAGGTACGTGCGCCTAAAGTCTATTTATTCATACTATACTAAAATGACATTACCTGTGTTGCCTGTTTTTTGCAATTTAAAAATAGTGATGTGCCACCACTATCGAAAGTTGACGATAAATTAAATTTAGTATTGATTTTTGTATGTATAGTATAAGCTAGTGTAACGAACTAATAAACCTTTAAATTTGCTTGATTATGATAATCGTATTTTTTTCTTAAAATATAACATGACCAAACCTCTTGTATCCAGACCACAAACATTGTCGATGGTTTCGAGTACACCACTAAACAATAGAAGCTGGTATCATTATTTCACAATTTGACATTTTCAATTGTCAATTTAGTATCTATAAGTATAGTATGAATAAATAGACTTTAGCTAGTACCTTTTATACATTGGTTATCAATAAATAAATACACCGTTATAAGTGTTTCTATCAAGCATCAACCATCAGATCAGAGTTTTTGTACGTATCCCGTATTATATATTCGTTTGTTTCAGTCGAAGGAATCATCATCGGTGCTCAGTTGTGATATATCGGCGGACGATAAGTTCATTGTGACCGGCTCCGGAGACAAAAAAGCGACGGTGTACGAGGTGTTGTACTGAACCCAGTGACTAGTGCTAATCTCAATAGGCAATAACCAATTCCGACTCTTGTACTGTCGCGGGCGTCATGCATTTTTTATGAACGAGAACCGTTTCGCATTTGTTTTATGTGTTCCTTAAAAACAAAAGATAACCGGCTACCACTTAGTGTTGGAATTTTGAATCTTTAACATGGAGCGTCAAGATTAGAGATGGTTACCTTTGTATGTCTCGAAGTGGGTTTTTATGTGGTCCACTGTAAGTGAGGTTGTTATAAAGCGTGACTGAGTAAAACTGAGCTGAGTGAAACCATATATAGGGCACGTGTTTCATGAAAATGCATTTTTAGTTTTGATGTTGTTAGGTTATGCATCAAAGTTGACGTGTAGAAGAAAGTGACAGTCGGTTTTATTGAGCAGTTTAAACTGGATGTTACCAATTTACCTTTGCTTATTTTGTCGTAGTGTAATAATAACGATTTAGCGAGGTATGCCGTCAAGACAGAGCTAGCATACCACGCCACGCAGGGTAGGACCGCGTCCCCGAAAAATAGGATTGCCGTAATTGTTGAGTACTGATACGGGACTTATTGAATTGATAGTGACCGAGCGAGCGAGCGAGCACCCCGCACCCTCCTCCCTCACCTCTCCTCGCAACCTGGCGCCCCCGCGCACCTCGCCCGCCATCGGCTTCAAGCCTTTAGTACACTCGTACTAAAGGCTATATTGATAAACGGGACAAAACCGGGACAAGTAACAATACGGGACGTGATACTTAAATACGGTGACAGTCTCGTATATACGGGGACGTATGGCAACCCTACCCTAAAAGCAAACTCGGCCGATTGTAGTAAACAGCGCCAAAAAGAGAAGCACGCCCACTATTATAAATTATTACGCTATGATATGATGACAGATGCAACAAATGAAGAGATAAGTCCAGCAGTCCAATGATAGTATTGTAAGCTAAAGAGAAAAACAACAGTCTTCTAATTTGCCTCTGTTTATATTGAAATCGTCGCCCATTGTATGTTTTACTGTAAAAATGTTACTAGGACTTGAATGAATTACATTAGTTTAGTGTTAAGTGAATAGATCAACGTTGCACGGTTACGGATATTTTAGTGTTATTGTATATTTTTATAATAAAATTTATCACCATTTTATGATAATTTTAGTTCTCTTATGATATTTCAACGTCCATTTCTTACGAGTATTTATTATTGTTTTAGATGTTTAGTTTCAGATGAGGGTATAATCGTGAATTCCAGACTGAATTATTAATTTCCTAAATAAGCTCACTTATAAGCATTTAAGGTCATACTGATACTGTAAACTAAATACATAGTAACTACATATGAGATTTTGTGTCTTGCCTTTTTCGAATAACTGAAGCCAAGTTGCGTTTAAACCCAAGAAATAGAATTTTAAAAGCAAGTATGTTTGCCATCGATAAACTCAGAAACAAGAGCTACTCACGAAGTGTCAGTCAATTATCACTCTTATTGATTGACGTGTTTATGCCCAAACTTAATGTCGTTATGTTAAAATTAAGGTAAAATTTTATATATATTCCCACAGAGACGTCAATCATTTAATAATTGATTGACATTTCGTGAGCAGAGGGGCTTCCGAGTTTATATGATGGCAATTCGATTCATTACTTCCTACACATATGCATCAATAATTGACGCTATACGAATCCACAAAAATGTGTAAGAATGTTTTGAAACTGATTTCAAATTTCATGGACTGTTTATTGAGATATTATTCTTTTTAGTTAAGTATGTCAATTATTTTAGTAAGTACAAGCAAATAGTTCCTTATCATAATTTGACGATTGGTTATTCTAATATTTGTATCAGTTATTGAAATAAAGTATTAGAATGGCATAAGATGAAAACATTTAAGGTACGCTGGTTGTATATTTTTTACATGAATATTTTGTACTTAAAATACTTTTTAGAGAACGATAATAAAGAGCAGAAAAATGAAAGAGAAACAAAAAGTTTATACATATTATATGAAATTTGTTGGCATTTTCAACCTTTTCTGGTCAAAAATGTGACAGTTATGAATAAAACGGTGCCCTTATTTAATTTCTTCTCTTTATTGTTGTTTTCTAATTAAATCGTAGCATTTTATGATCTGCCAATGTGATAGATTTTATTTCATCTCCATTAAATGCATCTGATTAGTGTTCGCTGCATATGATTCTAATGTTATCCCTGTGAACTGGATTGTATTCTTGAATTATATTTATTTCGATACATTTAAATGGTGTTTTACTTTGTTTTACTAAACTTACTATAGACCGACCGCTTATATTCATCTATCTACAGTATGTAAACTAACTAAAACCATACATTGAAACCCGTCGAGCGTCCTGTGCACACCCGTTTGTGCACAACGGGTATAGAAAATGTAAGGAAATGTCAACAGTCGAGATTAGTACTACATAACAGTTTTATTTTTCACAAGAACTGCTGTACACTCGACTAGGCCGTTAAGGAAAATAGCTTTATTTCTTCCAGGTTACATTTTATCATTATTCAACTGATTTTAACATTACTCCGGTCACTCACATCACACGTGCACATATATGCGCACATTGTATAAATATTTGCACACATGTGTGCAAGCTTCTATACAATGCGATTATATGTGCACGTGTGATGTGAGTAACCGGGGTTAAATAAATTCCCGTCCTACAAAGTTCTGGACAAATGTGCTTTCACATAACAAGAACTTGACACAATTTTGAGGGACTGGCATTATTACATTGTTGCTTTGAAACGCGCAGCTAATTTCTGAACGTATCCATTTCTAGTGTCTGTGGTCAGCGGAGTTAGACGCCATTTTTATTTTATTCATAGACAAAACTTACGTCGCCTTGCCGGTCTTTTCCGTCTTGACGCGTCTGTTGTTTCAACGCGGAAAATTGGTAAATGATGGCAGCAAATAATTATTTTGGGTTTACTCACGGCGGAACTCAGTACGGGTGAGTTTTATAGTCATGTAATTAAGTATTTTGTTTGATGTATGCAATAATATCGAGTTTGAGAGCTATATGATTGATGGGCGGCCTTGTGCTCGTTCATGTTTCTAATCAAAATGGCGTCTCCCGTGTATTGATCGTGGGGTTTTCTAAGATAAGTGAGTGTCCAGTTTTGTGAGGTGTTCTACGATGTGATTTTAGTGCGGCGACAGCTGGGGCTGCATACGGGGGTCAGACTGGGTACGCCGTAGCCCCGGCAGCGACCGCTGCGACGTACGGGACCCAGCGCGCCGCGGCCACAGGATACGACACCGCATACCAGGCGGCGGCCGCTACACAAGGTTAGTGCTTATGCTTATCATTAGATTTTAGGAAAAAGCACCCAATCACGTTGGGTTTGTTTACAAAATTGTTATATCAATAATATAAATAAAATATTAACAGTAGTTTTCCGACGATCACTAATCATCATAATCAATCGATACTACTGCGGTTATGCAGTATTCGTTACGGTTTCATTTTACTTCCTGAAATCCGAAATCTGCTAACAAATGGCATTGTCATTATTTGGTGCCAGACCAATAATTGAGATAACGGTATCTCTTCGCGGTAGAACGATCAGCTAGGAATTACTCTCAATTCCATGTCTAATGGCGTTCTGCTCAACTAATTAGGTGTTTATTGTTGAATTAATGCTCCTGCGGTTCTACCTGGGTGGGTGTAGTATTTTTATTGATCTGTTGGGGCTTTAGATAATGTTCCAAATTGTTCAAAACAAAACATGTACATAGTAATGTTTCTAATTACTCTATTGAAGTACCACTTTGATAATCTTTTATATGTAAGCAGGTAGGTTAGGTATGTTGAGTAAAGTTTAGTTATTTTACCTTTTCGAAAATCAAATCAATCAGGCATTGTCAGTACCTACCCAAAATATTTATTCCTGTTTTTTGACTTAGAGCATAATCTAAGCCATAGAGAGTATGCTTAAGGCTCCTTACAAGCTCAAAGAGCGAATTTAGCTAAATTCTTAATTTTTCTTCAAAGACTATGGCGTATGTGTTCATAATGTCAGTAATATTATTAATGTACAAGATAGTTCACTTCTTAAACTACGATACTGCTGTAATCGGCGCTGAATGAGGGTGCGGCGTCAGTCCGCCGTGATATATAGGTGATATTTAAAAATTTATACTGAATTTAATTCAAGACCGATACTAATGTTTTTTTTTTTTCTGAGTCAAAATAGAGTTGAGCATTGCTAAATAATTATTTTTAGAGCAGAATATCAACACTGTTTTCGAGAATCAAATAAAATGTAACCCTCTTTTTCATCAAAAAACTAGCTAACATTGAGTAGCTATTCTATCTATTAATTAAGATGAATCTTCAAGTTTTTCACGATGACTTTTTAGTTCAAGATATACTGAATTGAATTGAGTTCACTTTAGGCGAGAATGAGATTCCGTTTCACTTCGAAATTGAGAATGAAACTTCACCTTTTAGAGCAAAATTTTAAAAGCCCTCCCAAGGAAACACCTTTTTTTAGATTTCACGCCAAGAAATCAATAATTTAGCACAGCAGTATCTTAGTTTAAGAAGTGAACTATCTTGTACATTAATAATATTACTGAAATTATGAACACATACGCCATAGTCTTTGAAGAAAAATTAAGAATTTAGCGAAATACGCGCGTTGAGCTTGTAAGGACCCTTAACTGTTTCTATGATCATCCTATTTCAAATTTAGTAAAATGACTGTTATAAAATTAAATTAATTTGTTTGAATTGTCTTTAGTCTTATGGCCATTTTCCAAAATACCCCCAGGGGCTTGATTTTTGAAAGCACACATGTAAAAATACCACTTGAGAGTGATGAAGAATTGAGTTAAATTTAAAAGTCAAAAGTTACAGTTCTAATTACTGTCAATGATGAAAATTTAATTTCTGCTGTAATTTTTGTAGCAGCACAAGCTTTATTGACTTCACTCGTTATTTATTTGGGTCAAATCTTGCAAGTCTAAATCAAACTCTTTTCTGGTTGTCGGAATGCATTGAAATTTGGTACGAATATGAAGGATGGATGCTAATGCGAGTACAGTCAACAAAAAGCGCAGTCAGCAATCGAGAGCTCGTATTAAAAATGAAAATTTTAACTAAACATTGCACTTTCGAGTGGTACCGATATGCTTTCAAAAATCGTCCCCCGCAGGCTGTCAACATGCTTAATATGTGTGAATATAATATAGCATACAATAACACGGGTGATTGGCCAGCAGCGGCGCACGCGCACGCGCACGCGGCGGCGGCGGCGGCGTCCGCGTACGACGCCAGCAAGAGCGCCTACTACCAGCAGGCCGCCGCCGCCTACCCCGCCGCCGCGCCGCCGCAGCCGCAGCCGGCCTACGACACCACGCAGGCCAAGCCCACGTACTCCACGCAGGCCACCTACGCGCAGGTACCCACCTCACTACAGATCAACAACACTGCCGCGACTATACGGTGGCTGGGCCTAGACCGTAGCGCTTCCTTAAGGATTATTTAGACGAGAACAATTTTAGCCACCTAAAAAGGCACCGTAATTTAGGCGCCTGTAAATAGTCCTCGTCTAAATCGACCTTTATTATATTGAAGAAGGACCCCTCGTCTGATGATTTGCCTCGGGCTCCCAGATTTTATAGTTACGCCTCTGCGCTAATGAGTCCATTGATGGCTGGCCTGAATGCAAAGACTCGCATATCGTTGTTTTTGTTTCAAGGAATCACTAATTATGGTATTGAAGAAGTACAGCTAGCATTTGTGAAAAGTCACTGAGCTGCAAGCACAAATAACACCTTCTTTGTCAGGTTTTACAGACCGCAAAAATATGTATTCAATACACTTTTTTTAGTGTATAGTATAGATGTTTTTGTAGTTGGCTGTACGCAACATGAGTAAGTTCTGTCGCAATGTAGCAGCCCTTAATCTTTACCTTAACTTGCATCTTGTGCATGCATATTTATTGAAGTAACAAGTAGATATCATGGTTGTTTTTCAGTATTATCAAAACATTGAGGTAATTCACATGTTCATTTATATATTCACCTATAATTGAAAAAAAAAGTCTACTTTCTGAACTATTTTTGCTGTGAAGGAAACTTAATCTTTTACTAACTGTTTATTTTTCTGAGATTTTTATTGTAGAATCAGTTGATTTTACTTACATTTTAACTAAGCAAATCATAAACAAAAACAGAGTAGATTATCACAACCCCAGTGAGTTCGTGCTTGTAATTGTGAATAGAGTAGAGATAAGTAGAGATACAAGCTTCTGACAATCCACAGCACACCAATAGAATGTGATGTGATTGTGGTTTTTTCAGTTTGACCACGGGGTCACTGTTTT
The DNA here is from genome assembly GCA_963854515.1 of Pandemis heparana. Classification (NCBI taxonomy): domain Eukaryota; kingdom Metazoa; phylum Arthropoda; class Insecta; order Lepidoptera; family Tortricidae; genus Pandemis; species Pandemis heparana. Next base: position 3,247,879 of record OY978020.1, on the reverse strand, counting down.
CTGTCACGTATTTTTAGTAAAGTTAGAATACAGTAACAATTTTGTATGTAAAATCTTAGTCTCTATTTTATACCTTTTCTATCCTGGCCCTGATATTTAACAACTCGTTTAACCCCGTTTTCGTTTCGCTTGTGTGTTTTTGTTTGCACTATTAATTTATGTGTGACTTATGGCCATCTGGCGTGGCCACAGGGCGGAGCGCGCGCGGGCGGCGCGGCGGCGGCCAAGCCCTACGGCTCCGTGTACTCGTCCACCGCGCCCGCCGCCTCCTACCCCGCGCAGCCCTACACGGCCCCCGCCGCGCAGACCGCCAAACGTGAGTTTACCATCTACTAATTACAGATTCCACTGGAATAGTTAGCGTTATGTCAATATTTCTTGCAACTTTGGAGTCGGAACTGTACGCCTGTGTCTTCCTAGCGGCCCGTGAATCTGAGGAAACGAACTTGACGACGCTTATTTGACGATGCCGCTAAACTACGATTGAGAAAATTTTCCTCAAAAATGGTTTTATTTGTAGAAGGTTCCGAGTTGTGTCTTTGAATTTATTGTTGGTTTAGAAGTTATTGAATATATTAAAGTGATGCGATTCGATTTCTATGATCGTAAGCGATGTAAAGTAGTTCTCAGACTTGTCTATATAATGCCACATCTGTGCTATTCCTGCTATCATTATTGTTGTATGATATATATTATAGTGTACAATATTGTAACAACCACAATGCACACCATAGTCAGACGTAACTTTAATGTAACATTTTGATATAATTTGCTTCATTTTTATAGTTGTTTCATTTTAAAATGTAAAGTATTTTTGATTATCGACTTATTCCCACCTTCTTAACTGTTCACCCATAAATTGTTTCTGATTTACATATTTTAATTTTAATAGTATTTTGTTTAATTTAATTTTAGTCTTTTCAATTATTTCTCTTAGTCATTTTACTATATCCTTCTGCCATGGTGTACTCAAGGTGAAAAATGATGTCTTGCAAATTACTGGCAGTCACACGGAAGCTCCATTTGTGAGCCAATAAAAAAAAATGCATCTGTCAATGTCGCTTTATGCTCATGTCGCGGTCCCTTTACGGCATCCCTTGAGACCATGGTAGAAACGGCATGGCCGAGGCTGACGGGGTGCGTTGCGGTTGTTGTAGAGTCGGCTAACAGGGGCAACTCTGCTTATGATACAGCTCTCTACAACGCCGCTACTATGTACGTGGCGCAGCAGAACAAGACCGGGGGTGGCGGGTGAGTACAAACGTTATTTTATTATTAACGACTGTTTTCTGTCAGAAACATCTGTAGTGGGAATTGCTCAGTGCTTTAACAGTCTGTTAAGTATCCACTTTGTTTCAAGTAGAGATTTATTTTGTTGTAGGTATACCTACTACTTTCACGTGTATGCCTAATTGGTTTATGGCGGAAAACTGTCGATTCAAGAGTTAACTAAAATTGATTATTAAAATAAGTATTCTAAATGCATGTTTTTTTACAATGTTACTTTAAAGAAATTGTGTTTTAATTTAGTTTTGGACTTTTATTCTAGTAGTTCCAAATTTGAACTTAAAAAACTTGTTGTTTTGTCAATTAATTTTCTTTCCATGATCATTAAAATTGTGATTGCATTCTGTCAGTGGCTGGAAGAACTACAATAAGAGCGGCGTAGGAGCGGGCCAGGCGCGGCGCCCCAAGCCGCCGCCGAAGGCCCAGCAGCTGCATTATTGTGACGTATGCCGCATCTCTTGCGCAGGACCTCAGGTAAACGGAAATTAAATGTGATAAGATACAACACTCATAAAGCTTTATTAGAATTCTTTTTTATCTCTCTTTGAACGCCAAGCTTGGCTAAATAGTAAAGCTAGTTGAAATATTATGCCTTTGCGTGAGAATAACTTCTCTCTGCCGACGTTGGCGTTAAGTGAAACAGTTATCTTAGCAAGACAAGAATTAATATTCATAAACAATTGACTCATTATAACTGAATTAATGTTATGGTTATGTCTGTATCTGTCTAGAGCAAATGTCAAAGTAAACAGATAAGATAAAGAGAACCAAATATTAAATTAATATGAGCTATGAAAGGCTATCACAAGTGACCAATGTCAAAAAAGAATAGAATGGAATAGAATGTTTATTTATTTTACACAATAATTGTCATATGTAACAAACTTACAGGCTAAACATAGCAAAAGAGAAAAATAAACAGAAATATCAACACTATTAAAATCATAAACGTACCACAGACATACAAGGAGCACTTGGAGGGCCAGAAGCACAAGAAGAAGGAAGCGGCTGTGAAGCTGGCGTCTGCGGGCGCGCACGCGGCGGCGGGCCGCGCGGCCGGCGGCTCGGCGCTGCGCTGCGAGCTGTGTGACGTCACCTGCACCGGCGCCGACGCGTACGCTGCGCACGTGCGCGGCATCAAGCACCAGAAGGTGGTCAAGCTGCATACCATGCTCGGCAAGCCCATACCCTCCACGGAGCCCACCAAGCTCGGCTCAGGTAACCACCGCTCTTACCGCTACTTATATTTTATCAATAGCCGTATCACGCGACTATTAGAATCGAGTACACTGAATAGTTTTAATACGAATACATTGACATGAATAAACAATTAGACTCCCTCACGCTCGAACATTGTCGGAAGCAAAAGTCTGCACGACGCGTCTATGTGCAGAGTTTTTGGTTCAGTCGTGACTCTTTGGCACCGTAATCTCAAACGCTTGAGAACAAAAGAGACAGACAGGTTTCCAGCGCGTGACGTCGTGTCATTACTTCTCGCGATCGTATGCAATTGACATTAAACATTGCTGCCACGAAATAAGGTGTTAATTTGAACGAATTTGTTAATGTACAAATTGACGTATACACCCACAACACATAAACAACGCCGCTCGGACGTTTCTTGAGGAACCTTTGTTTGCAATTGGGAGTCTAGTCGTTTATTCATGTTAATGTATAAATTTGATGAAGTTGTATACTGGCTGTCTGCCCTACCGCTAAAAACTTGGATATTTAGAATGCGGGGTGGTATATTGTGAAGTCGCTCGATATTTCTAGCATTTTCCTAAATACACGGAAAGTTACCAAAGGCACATGATAAAATAAAAGTATTAAAACTTGTCTATAATAGACTGTTGATCAATTGATACCCGTCTACATTTAAATTATTAAAGTTAAATTCAATTTATCAACATAATTATATCAAACTTTGATCTATTTATCTGGAAAATTGTGTTTACAGCCAGTTCTCACCTGTGTAGCTCGTGACTAGAGTAGTATAGTAATGCGATTTTCCTAAACAGTAAAAGCTTCAGATGTCTGCTTTAAATGTTCCATTGTTTTGTTCAATGCTTGAATTGAATATACCTTCAATCTGTTTGTGCTAGCGCATGTCCTACTGTCGATTGTTGTCTATTAAAATATGTAATATGTTATAGGTATTTTTTCATGCATTCTGCAGCAACTGATAATTAAGTCCCATAAAGTATGATATAGTTAATTGTTGAATGAAATTCAGATATGATCTCCAAAGATAGTAAACAATCAGATGGGGAACATATTTGTATGTCTTGCATCTGTGCTAAATCCTCTCGATCCCACAATGTCATATCTGTAACCACGCGCGAACAGTCTGCAGCTAGATTGATTTCTCAGTCAAATTTTCTCTTACAATGCAAAAGACACGCGTAACGATCGACACTCGGTACAGATATGGAGTGTGAGTTATAATGGGCCTTTTTTATACTAAAATGACAATTCGGACCGTTCACTGACCGCATTGAATGATTCTCCACGCAAAATTACATTTTCCCCTCTTGTAGAAAAGGCCCAACATGAAGTTTTATGTCTCCCTTTTAAATGTAAAGGACTGGCCTTCGTTTCTACTCAAAGTAGTAGATAACGTGTGTTAACACTCGAAATAGTAAAACCATAGAAGCTCAGCGGCCGAGCAGTCAGCCGGCGCTCGGGCGCCGCTCGCTACTCCGCGCCCACTAAGAGAAAATTTGACTTTTCCGATCTATCAGCCAAAAAGACGGTCGCTGGAACGCCCAAGATCGCGTTCGTGGCTTCCGGGGGACTTAGCACGGTTGCGGGCACCAATCAGCAAAAATCGATCCAAGGGGACAAAGACAAGGAGTCGGACGGCGGTGATGACGGCGCCGACGAGCCCGAGGTGCAGCCCGTGGGGCAGGACTACATCGAGGAGATCCGCGGGGACGACGGCAAAGCGCTCTCATTCAACTGCAAGCTCTGCGACTGCAAGTTCAACGACCCCAACGCCAAGGAGATGCACATGAAGGGCCGCCGCCACCGTCTGCAGTACAAGAAGAAGGTATGTTTATGTAACTAGTTAGAACCACCTGCGTCGGACTGCGGAGGTCTACCACCTTATGGTCGATTTAGACGAAGACTATTTACCGCCGCCTAAAAAAGGCACCGTCACATCTTCAGACCTTTTAAACGATGACTATTTTTAGCAGCCAGTGACCAGCAAATCATTTACACGGTGCCTTTTCACTGCCAGTCGTTAGCACGCCGCCACAACCGAGAGGGGCGGCGAGAGACGCGGGCGGAGGTCACTGGCGCCGAAAAATAGACTCGTGTTCTAATCCGTGCCAGCGCTGGCATGCCGCGAAAAAATGGCGCCGAAAGTGTTTATACGGTGGCTTTTTTTAGGCGCCGTAATTTAGGCGGCTGTAAATAGTCTACGTCTAAATCGACGTTTACGGTTGTCATCCATATTATTAGTACAAGTTCCAGCAAACAGTGTGCTGGTGCCGTCCAAAGAGTTTGAGATATTTTTAATATTTAAATAAGTACTTCCCAAAATATAAATGGTAGTTAGAAAGTGATACATCATCCAATGATTATTTAGTAAAAGGTTTGAGCCGGTCGTAGAGCCTGGCGGGCTCTCGGGGCTGCCAAGAGATCCGAACGTCGCATGATTACAACATTATAATGAGGATGATCATCATTTACACACACAATTTTAATTAGCGAAAGCATCTCATTCTTCGTTATTTTTGAACAAAGGAATTCAAGCATTCGTCTAGCATGTTTAGCTTTTGTTTTATCTATACCTTTAAACGAGCGATTCTTGTATGCATATATATAATCTGAATGTCGGAAATGGCTCCAAAGATATTCATGAAATTTAGTATGCACAGGGGGGTTTCATTTTTAGAAAACATACCAAAACAAAACCGAGCGAAGCTCAGTCATCAAGGTAGTACTGATGATTAATTGTACATGAAAACTGCTTATTTTAGTAATATGCCTAGAAACCGAACCCAAATTACTTCTAATCCGCGGTAATTAAACGCGATAGCTCGTCCTGTTCGTTAAACCAGATAGACTAATGGAGCACATTGTTGTATGCAGGTGCAACCGGACCTGGAAGTTAAGGTGAAGCCGTCGATGCACCAACGCAAGCTGGCCGAGGCCAAGGCGCAGCGCATGCTGGTGCGCGATGAGCTGTGGGCGCGCCGGCGCATGCACGACGTACGTACACCTACACTCTACCTACACACATACAGAAGTCTCAATTTTTGAAAGTACTACAACTCGATGATGACAATGACATTTCATTTGGAAGGGGTAAAAATCTGTATTCAAAACTGCAGTTCAAAGTAAAAGTCTAATGTTTGATAAGATTAGAGCTGTAATTTTCTTTGCTTTGTATTTATTTTCGAATGGTACTGTCGAGTGATGTGCAAAATTTGAAATTTGAACCGTCTGACTTGATGGCTCGTTTATTAAACTTTACCCGCCCCAATTTACAACCGTCAGCACACGAGTCATTCTGTCAAGACAACGAGCGAAAAGTCTTAAAGTGATCTGTGTGATCTTGTGCAAACTCCGTACAGAATGGACGTCGCACCGTGTGAACGGCCGTCTCGTATACGGTAAAATTGTACGCGAGAAAATATCCGAATAGTCGCCGTGTGAACTTAGCCAAACTGCTCAACATGAGCCTGACTTTATTCGGTCCTTACCATGACGTCCTAATTCCGACTCAGTTCAAGTTTTAACTGTCACTTTTAGTATGAATCAGATAGCGAGCGGACCTAAACTTAATCGCATTGAGACGTCATGGCCCCTGATCTACAATATAGATGGTTATAGTTGTCAAGTCGTGTCCCGTGTAATAGTTGCGTGATGTGCGCTGTCCCCCGCAGGGTATGGAGGAGGACGAGCGCGCGTACTGGGAGGGCGGCATGGAGCCCTGGTGGCCGCGCGGGCCCGTGCCGCCGCCGCTGCACCATCACCACCCGGTAACTACACTCACTTCACTGCTGCTGCTGGCTGCTTCCAAAAACCTAGCCATACACCTACGGATTTGTCCGTCGGATCTGCCTGACAGATGTGTCTGGCGGACACATCCGTCAATGTGTGGCGAGAAATCGAGGGTATCTGTCCGCTGACCGTTGGTTTTGAGCTCGGTGAGCGGACAAATCCGTACGTGTATGGCTAGCTAAAGCCGCTCTCTGTATCTGAGTATTAGAAAATCACATGACAATTTGCTAGATTGATAGTTGAAGCACGTTATTTGCGTGACTCTTGCAAACGTTTGACTTGTCTGACCTTTTTGGATCATACAGGCATCGTATAATTCACAGCCACGTATGTGCTTCTGTTACAAGCGTCAAACTGGTCGCGAGAAACATGATCGAAGTGAACCTGGGCAGACGCGTCTGAAAGCACGCATCTGTACGCAGTATTATCCCTTTATAAGGCAGAGGCGACTTAGCGACCTCATGCATTGTGTTAGAATTTCAACCTTATTGATTTCAATATATGTCACAATTTCCATTGTAGTTATTGAAAACACAACTAGCTTTGAAAATTGCCTTTGTCAGGTATGCATTCGATAGCTGCTTATGAATCTGAGGTAGTATGCTCCAATAAATGGGGCCTTATAAAGGGTTAAACACGGCGAATTATAAATGTTGTATGCGTAGGGTATGGGCATGGGATACGGCGGCGTGGGACGTCGACCCGAGACGTCTGACGACCGGCACGTGGTGGCCAAGCACGCGGAGATCTACCCCAGCGAGCAGCAGCTGGCCGACACGCAGCGCCTGGTCTCGCACACCGAGCGCGCGCTCAAGTCGCTCTCGGACGCGCTCGCGGAACAAGCCAAACCCAAGGTACCTACTGCTACCACAAATACACACTAAACACCACTCTTTAGTCTATTTATTCATACTAGATACTAAAAAAAAAGAATTTTGAAATTGAAATTGTGAAATACCAGCTTCTATTGTTTAGTCATTTGTTTGTATTTGTCTAGGGTCAGGCTCAAGCTAAGACACCCATCAAGACTGAAGATAAGAAGGATGACAACAAAGACGGCAAAGAAGATGGCCGCGATAACCAACTGTAAGTACAACCTTGTTGCATTCACCTAGATGTGCACCTTTGATTTAACAGTCACTTTGTTTAGCATGGTCCGTGCACTAAATGTTTAATTTACAAATGTTGAGTTCTCTTTTTGTCTGTATGTTGCACTTTTGGCACAGTACAAACAAGCAACGTAGAATTCAAGCTATAATTAAGGAGTTAGTTGAGAGTGATGCCGAAAAGAAGAACATGTGAGTTACATGTAGTCGATTAGATGTGAACTAGAGTATTATATTAGTGTGTAGAATTACTGTAGTTTTAGTAAATTTAGTGTAGGTAGATATGTAAGAGGACTTTGGGTACTTAATCTATTTTTATTATAGTAGCTTCCCATCTTCGTTAATTTTGGTTCAGCCGAAGAAAAAGATATGCATTGGTATGTTTGCACCTTTATTGCGTTGTAGTAAGATAATCTATTTTCTGTGTACTTCTGTATTTTTAAATTTTTATGTGCAATAAAATAAACAGTTTACATACATACATACATAATCAAATGCATGCAATCGTACGACGCAAATTTTGTGGAGCATGATCGTAGTTCGTATATCAATCGAGTCGCTCGAGCTATCTCTTCGCTCTGTCGACATCTGCTAATGTTATATCTGCGATAAAAATGTTATACAAGATTATGTAGTGATGAAAATATATAATTACATTTAAATCATTAGTCGTGGTTAACATGGAATCATGATAATGATTAACGAGCGAGTCGCTCAGTTAACGGTCGAGCTGAACCTTAGCAAAACCTTTTAAGCTCTCAAGAAATGTCAATTCGTCGGAAACCTTTTTTATAATAGGAGCGTAAAGCGTGTTGGTCGTATGCAGGTTCTCGTTCATGTGCGAGGGCGAGGCGGGCGGCGCGGGCGCGGAGGGCGCGGCGGTGCCGGCGCGCGCGCTGAAGGGCGTGATGCGCGTGGGGCTGCTGGCCAAGGGGCTGCTGCTGAAGGGCGACCGCGACGTGCGCCTCGTGGTGCTCTGCCACGACCGCCCCACCGTCACGCTGCTCAAGCGCGTCGCCACCGACCTGCCGCACCATCTCGCTAAAGTCAAGGTGACTACTGCTTTCACGCTTTTGTGAGGTCTTTTCACTCTTAACTGTTCTGTTTGGTAAACAATATTTTGACCTCGAAACGTCTCATTTTTGTTATTTTTTAACTATGTATTTCATCGAAAATAAAGGAACTGGAGACAAAATATCAACAAAATTACTTATATATAATATTGCCTCAAGTTTATTTGATAACATAATATGCCTTAATCTTTACAAAAATTTTCACATTGAGATTAGAATTTTGTTTACCAAATAGGACAGGTAAGAATGAAAAGACCTCAGTTGGCCTTGGAATCGCACCGTACGAATGCCGCGTCAGAGAAAAATGACGCTTCGCCAGCCATAGTTTTGCTGTGGTGAAATTTAAAGTGACTTATAAAAATACTATTCGAAAGAGTAAATATCTGTAACATTTTCGAATACGCTCGTGTTATAAATCTCACATAAGTTCACACGCAACTTTTGAATAGTATTGCAACTATTAATTTGACTTCAAAAATCGGCTGATCTTTTCGGTGCAATAGCGACTGCTATGGATTTGGTCATTTCGGCTTTAATCTGCGCATTCACTAGAGCGGTGCGTGGTAGCTGAGCGGTGTGCGGGATAAATATCACTCGATGGAAAAGCTATAGTTTAATTCTAGAGATGATTTTGTCTTCTCCCGCGACTAAACTACTTCGCACTGCCCTAATGAAGAGATACGTTGAGGGCCACTTGCACGGACCAGGGTTAGCGACTTAACCCCGTGTTAAATGCTAACCCGGGGCTAAGTAGTGTCAAAATGTATGGAACTGTCAAAGCTAACCCTGAGTTAGCGATTTGATTTTTTTAACTCTAGACTGTGCAAGTGGGCTTGATAGTGATTCGATTATACTCTGATTCCAAGTAAAGTGAAACAGCTTCGATAATAAGGCTCGGTGTGTGTGCAGGGTCCGGGCGACGAGCCCAAGTACAAGGTGGAGCTGCTCCCGGCGGAGGGCGCCGTGCAGGTGGCGGACGGCTCGGGCAGCGTGCTCGTCAGCCTCACCTCCGCCGTGATGCGCGAGCCCGCAGGTCAGTGCCCTTGTCGCCCCACTCCGCGCGATATTCGACTGCGCCAATTTCACACCCCCACTCGCTATACTCTGCTCTTACTGGTCTCGGAGAACCCGCACCGCCCTCCCCCTTGACCGGATGAAATTGGTTGTCGAAATCGTCCAAAACAACCCGAAGACGTACTCTTGAGAACAAACTATCTATGAGCTAATTTTTTTTATATTGTATTATATGTATTTTTCAAAATGTTTGTTTGCACACGTTGACGATGATGACTGTGAAAAGATAATTTGTTCAAAGTTGACCGCTCGGCTCGCCGAGCATGTGTTGCGCTTATTTTTAGGTGTGAATAGCATAAGACGGTGCGGCGGGAGGCGGGAAGAAAAGGATTTTTGATCATCTCGTATGATATATCACAGCGCAGACTCCGCAGTGGTATATTACTGTCTACTGAAACGGAGCAAACATTCTGTATTGATTGATAACTTTATTTTATACTTGTATATATTATCTTTATTTTTCTATTTCCATCTACCCAAAATCGTAGGGCTCTCTTGAAGGTAGTTGAAAATTATAGCCAGTTATGTTTTAGATAGCGTAGATATCTCCTTTAATAATGATATAAAGTTGAAATGTATAGCCCCTGTATGTTTTATTGCTGAGCGAGCGTTTGTGTCGGGTTGTGATCGAGAGCGAGCTCTGACGATCGCATCCCGAAAGACCAACGCAGAGCGTAGGGTCCTGTTTGCCGGCAGAGTGTGTCATGTTTGCCCCGTTTTCGTCGATGTTCTGATGGTCAAACACCCTTTGTGTTGTTGTCGCTAGAGGGTGGCGACATAAAGCGAGACGACAAGGATGTGCTCCCGCGGCAGAAGTGTTTGGACGCGTTGGCCGCGCTTCGGCACGCCAAGTGGTTCCAGGTACATTCGCCATTTACTGAACGTGTGCGCACTCCACTACCCCAGTATCCAATAAAGCTTTGTTACGCATTCCGGAACACTGAATCCATTCACGATCACGACTCGCTGCGACCACACGAAGCGCCGCTGGTCAGCCTAAGACTACGCGCATATTTTATGTGGCTTTTAAAATTTATTGGATTTTCACACCCATTGATCTTGCTCTGTCCATGTTCAATCTAGTTAAACCTATTTTGTGGCTCGCTTGGAGTGCGCACGTATTATTTTTAGTCACATGTTTGTTTTTGTTTTACTATTGAAACGTAGCATTTTAAGTTGTACCGAATTCATTTTGTGAGATGTTTCCACTCCCTTGAACATGTGGCTAGCAGTGCTCGCTTGTGAAGCTGCGTTTCCGTTTATATTGCACTGAGCCGACGATGGGAGGTGATAGAAACGTTAAAGAAACGCAGTTTGGGCTTCATTTCTATTTATATTCCACATTTATTGCTCTCTTTTTGTGGCTTTTTCTGAGGGTGAGCAATAAATAGTGCGTGTCCTGTGGAGCGCGCGCTGACTGCCCCGTTGTGCGTAGGCTAGGGCGGCCACGCTGCAGTCGTGCGTCATCATCATCCGCATCATGCGCGACCTCTGCCGCCGCATACCCAACTGGACGCCGCTCAACCCCTACGTGAGTTATTTTACTGCATTATTCAGTGTTCTCATTGTTCCTATAGGATTTTTCAAGTAAAATATTCCGTTTTTTTTTACTATTTCTTATTTAAATTATACTCTTTCCCGCGACACCGTCTGCGTAAAATTCGCTTATCGCTATCCCGCGGGAACTATGCTATTTTTGTTATTATTAATAATTATAATTACTTTGTCCTTCCCAGGGACTCTAAATTATCTGTATACCAATTTTCAACTAAGGGTGCGACCAAACCGCCGCGTATACGCAGTGACGTGTCGTATGCGTCACGTTTTCTCACCGTTTCACATTTTGTTGCGATTCCGTAACGTCACCGTGTGGTGTGGTCGCACCCTAAATCGGTCCAGCGGTTTAAGCGTGAAAAGGTAACAGACAGAGTTACTTTCGCATTTATAATATTTAGTAGGGATTAATACCAGTACAATGTAACATTTTAATTGTAATAATGCCGTCCAGGTACAAATATAAAAATAAAATTTTAGCCATGGTAAATATTTGTATTTGAAATAATTACTAATGAAATACTTGCGGCACAAACTTAGCTAGGCAACCCTACCTACAGTGTTGCATGACCCCATGTGATAATTGAAATATTTCAATTAAATAAAAAAATGTTGGTCAAAGTTCGTTATTGCCTGAACACAGTAATTATTTAAGATGTTAGTGGATCAGTTTCTCTATGATAGCGATCCTGATATCTGCTAGAGTTATTGATGCTCCGACTCGACAGTTCCTCGACGTCCTAATTCCGACTCAGTTCAAGTTTTAGCTGTCACTTTTAGCATGAATCTGACAGCGAGCGAACCTAAACTAAATCGCATTAACCCGTCGAGCGTCCTGTGCACACATGTGTGCACAACGGGTAAAGAAAATGTAAGGAAATGTCAACAAGGAAGCTCGACGGGTCGGGGGTCGTAAGGCCCCTGGAATCGAGTGCAGGTGAGTTTTTGTGCGGTGCGTGATTGTTAGCGGTGTTTGCGCAGGCAATGGAGCTGCTGGTGTCGGGCGTGATGCAGTCTGCGGGCGCGGCGCTGTCCCCGGGCGAGGCGCTGCGCCGCGTGATGGAGGCCGTGGCCGGCGGGCTGCTGCTCGAGCACGGGCCCGGCCTCAGGGACCCCTGCGAGAAGGAGCTCGTCGTCAGTATTACACCATCACCTAGTTGTACGCTAGCTTCTGGGAAGCGGAGGGGTCACACCCCACGCCCAGCGCGAGTGGTTAGCTCGAATCGAGAATGCGCTTATCGATCCTTGTAAACTATAAACTGTAGGGATTAGGGATGAATGGGATGATGTACGATTGGTCCGATGATAAAATATTCTTTCTGCTTGACTCCATTTATTACGTTAACGCATTCACTGCCGCCGACGAATATATGCGTTTTCTTGACTTTCGCTCGGTGCCGCTGTCACAATTTTACAGGCAATTGCACGCACATGTGCGTGGCACCTGAAGAAGTCTCGGGTTTGGCAGGTGGCAGCCAATGCTTTCAACATGAAACTACCGTGAGACTCGCACATAATTACAACACACCGGATAACGGGTGTTCGTTTCGCTGCCGCCGGGGCGAACGCTTCCTGATGAAGGGCTACGAAATAGTCCGAAACAATTCTGCCGTGTCACGCACAACTCTGCTATCTTAAGTTAAGCGAGTTACGTCTAACCACCGTAAAATGGTTTTATTTACAATGCTTTACATGGTCCACGAACAATTACGTAAAAAATATCATTGGTTTTTGAAATATTTGATGTGACAAATTCGTTCAACTACTTTTTTTAATATCAATATTATGCACATCTCATCTATCTTAAGTTATGATAGCTGTGTACGGCCCGCCATCGATTTCGTAGTACTCAACGTAGCCAACCATTCATGAGTTGACTTACGTTTGGTCACGCGAAACTCTTCTAACATAAGTTATTGCATGACGCGTGACCAACCGTTGTATGGAGCAGTGGTTACGGCAAACTCTTTTAACTGAATTTCAAAAGTGAATTAAAGAAAAAATTAAAATAAAAAGAAAAGTTCCTTATTCTTGAACTTATTAAGAAGTAAACTAGCTAGAAACAATACGCTGATGCGTTTAAATATAGTATTTTATGCAACAGTTGTATTAGATGGGTCAAAAAAGGCGAGTGGTGTGGGTTACGATGTGAGCGTAGCGAACATCGTAAGAAATAAACCACGAGCTTTTTTTGACTTGCTAATACAACGTTGCATACAATATTTTTTCTACGACTAAGTAGGTAGGTACTTACTAAATTAGAGTAATACGTTCTCCAAAAATGAAGAAGTCCAGTGTTCCAGTCTCCACGCAGAAATTCTCGTACCTAGGTTTTATCATTGCCGAGATTTTCTAGACAACAAATTTTCCATCACTTCCTGGGCCGCTGCGGATATTTCTTCCGGTGTTGAGTTAATTTCGTTTTCATCGATGCTTTTTTATGATTATGTTAATGTTACAAAACTTTGTTAAAACTATTGCAATCAAATAACAAATAACAAACAAGACAAGAGCGGGAAACATGAAAACGACTAACGAAAAAATTGGAAGTTTGTTTATAGTAAACTTTGTTTTTAATTAACGTTAACTTTTTTTTATAGCCTTGCATTCTTGGCGCATTTAGCCAAAACGTTTACCAAATTGCCAGTGACGTTATTAAAAAATCTTGTTTGTTATGTTGGCAGCTACGCATTTCGTTCAGAAAGTTCTAGTTCAATAAAAAACCATACGAATGAAATAATTTGTTAAGTTGGTAGCCATGCATTTTTATCGTAAATTTAATGTTGATCCTGTAAAAGTTTTACCTAGGTCTGGCAGTCTATGGCTGGCAGAGTTAACGATGGAGCACTTTTAGAGCCATAAGCCAACAAGTGCTTTTAGAGGGAATAGACAATATAGACTTAGCCAAAGTCTTATTATGAGTGTTCTTACAGTGGTGCTCGTGATAACATAAATCACAGATAATAGTACAGGAGTAGGAAAACGATTTTATGACCGATTGCTTGAAAAAAGTAATATCTGCGTTTTTCTCAAAACTTCCTTTTTGAAGATAGAAGAGTTGTGCGTGACACGGCAGAATTGTCGGAGCAATCCTTCGGCTTTTATACGTGAGTTATCCGGTGTGTTGTAATTATGTGGCAGCCAATGCGTTAATTTACAATGGCGGGCGAAAGATTACTGACGCTACGGGCGGCTTAGCTAGCGCGTGTTAGTCATATCACAAACTAAGCAATCCTGTGTCGCTACAAAACTTTTCACTGAAGCCACGTATACATAAGTGCGGCAAACGCACGAACATCGGCTCGCGCGGCTGCCGCGCATCATCTTTGCCCACATGAACAATATTACTGTTAATGTGTAAGGCCCCTGGCTCTTTTCACTTAGCGAAGGATTCTATTCTGTCCCTTACCTTAAGTTGAGAGTAGAGTAAAGAGATCCTTTAAATGAATGAATGACTGAAATATTTATTCGCAGTAAATGTTGTATAAAAATGATGCTATAAATATTCTAGTTTCAAACATTTAAACTTAAAAAGTCTTAATTTAAGTCTTAATTAATTGTCTGCTTATTTATTTTGTTTATTTTATTTGTAGGACGCCCTCGGCAATCTGCCGGCACAGAAGCGTGAAGACCTTACCGCGTCTGCGCAACAATTCCTGAGACAGATCGCCTTCAGACAGATCTTTAAGGTTTGTTACACTTAATTTATTCATTCATATACAGTGTATGTAAGGTATTTTCATTCTTATGTGTCCTATTTGGTAAACAAAATTCTAACCTCATTGTGCAAATTTTTGTACATAATTTTGCTGATATTTTATCTCCAATTCCTTTATTTAGGATGAAATAGTTAAAAAATTACAAAAATGAGACGTTTTGAGGTTAGAATTTTGTTTACCAAATAGGACAGGTAAGAATGAAAATATCTTACGTTTATTTATTCATATACAGTGAGTGCATGGTACAACTCGGGGACACATTTAGCGGAACACTATAGTATTGTTTAAAAATAAATCAGGTTAATCAAGAGATTTGCCGGTCATTCCTTTAGGAGGAACGGCCGTTTATTTTTACGATTATTTTTTGATTTCTGTGTAAATCCATCTCAATGGTAATGGAGAGGGAAAGCTGAGACTTCGTGTTGGTGATATATCGAGTAATGAGGTTTAATTTGTACATCAGGTGCTGGACATGGAGCCACTGCCGAAGCAGAAGCACCCGGCTGGCGCGTGGAAGTTCCCCCGCAAGCGCAGGCGTTCGCACACCGATGCGGAGTCCGACCAGCCCAACGGTCAGTCACGCACTCACCTTAGTACCTCTTGTCAGTCTGGTATTTTAACCGTTATGAATACTAGGCGGGACGAGGCAATATGAATGTTTCTGAAAATTTTCTCGTATTTCATTCAAATTGTCTTTTGCAGGCGAGGGCAAAGTCGTGAAGACGGAGGAAAAAATGGACGCGTCCGAGACATCCGCGAGCAAGTAGTGAGGCCGCGGCGTGTTGCTGTCGGCCTGCATCCACGCAAAACTGATAAACTCAATCTCGCGAAAGATCCTAATTGTAGCAATATTAACACTTGACTTATGACGAGAAAACTCATCCAAATTAGAACGTTTTATAAACTAATCATCATTAACACTATTTTCGATATAATATTTCAGTGAAGATCTGTCCATGGATAACAAAAAATAATGTTAGCAGTCCCGAGATATTTGTAGTGTTCTAAAACTAGATAGCATTTTAGGATCCTGTACTATGTATTTTAATTAGGTTAAGTCTGTACGAGGGGGGAGGGGGGGCGAGAGACAGGGTGAAGCAAAGCAGGGAGGACTCGTGAATTTGCTTATTTCGTAAGGTTGCAGTATTGACTTGACGTTTAGTTCCTTCTGTGACGAGATCACATGTTGGTTTGTTTCATTTAACATTATGTTTTCTAGATTAGTTGCGTAAGTTGTATATTTCTCAAATATATACATATAATATATCCTAACTACAAGTATGTAGGAGATATTTAAATAGCGACACTTGGTTGTTGCTGTGTTGCGAATAGGAGGTATAAGTCTGGGTCAATAAAAACTTATATTCGATTCATTTCCTGTATTCATTATATGAGAATGTTACTATCGTCCATGCACTCTATACTGTCTACATGGTACAGAAGATAAAAACGTATTTTTTTTTATTGATACCGACATGATTGTAGAAAGTCGTGTGCGTGATTATAGACTTAAAATAATCTATTCGAGAGGTGGAGACGTGTTTTATGGGTAGGTTTATACGTTAAGGTTCATCAATATTTGGACCTGGATTAGATAGGTTTACTCAAAGATACAGACGTTCTGTAATAACACTTTTTTTTCGTAAGTTAATTTTATTTTCATTACGTGAGAACTGTGTAATTTGGAAATTATCGTCAATAAATGAATGAAACTATTACGCGTTTCTTTATCTACAGTATTCCCGAGTGTGTTTGCTAGTAAGTTGCCATGCTCATGGCAGCCAACGTATAAAATATGGTCCTGACTAATGTAATGTTTCACCGACAAATGTTTGATCGCAGAAATCGTTTTGACAAACACCAGCGTTAAGAAGTATGGAAGGAGTGACACTGAAAGACAGCATAAGGAATAGTGTAATAAGGAAACTTGCTGGTGTGAAAGATATAGTGACTAGGATAGAAAAAAAAGTATGCTTAGTTGGTTTGGTCACGTAGGCCTAACTAAACAGCAGATCTATATGGGGAGTCCGGAACCAAATAATTTTTGAAAAAAGGTCTGGTCAAGAGAGTACCCGAAACCGGCGAGCATTTTTGAAGAGATTGATGAATATGGATTGCGAAAGAGATGTCAGGATCGTATCAAGTGGAACAAAGTAGTCTGTCAACCCCTATGGGAAAGAGGCGTGATGGCATGTATATATTATGTAATGTCGCTGTCAATTGAAATTGCGAACAATGTAAATAAACCATTTAGGGCCTGTCCGTAACTGTCTTATCTATGATGTCTCTGTCTGTTTCGTAGTAATAAATAGAGACGTCATCATAGATAACTTACAGTTAAGGAGTGGTGAGACAGGCCCTTAATGAAATATCCATATTCTACACAGACTTCATTATAAATTAGCAGACTTGACATTACTGCTCAGAATGCGGGGCAGCTTTGCACACATAAAAGATTAACTCACACTAATACAAAAACAGGGACGTATTAAGGTAACTGAAACCTAAAAATATTAACAGTATAAATACTTTTAATAAGTGAGGTCAAGTGCAAGCCAGTTGATATTAGAGGTAGTGGGAATACTTCTGTCTTGGAATCAGTCGATATGCCCAAGGTAAACAGGTCGAAAATTATACAGAGATTCATCTTTTCGTACAAAATAAAACCACCATGAATTATTTATTTTCAAATAAGTAATATATTTTTTTTAAACTTTTGATTGCATTTCTTAAATTAGCTATTATGTAGCTTATTATCACTTTGACAATTAAATACAAACGTTCAGCATCGTGTTCATCGTCGCTCAGAGCAAATCACACTTGATGAGCTAGGCTGCCAGTCTTTCCTATTAATATTCCTGATCCAGGCGTTTCTTAAATATTCATCCTTCGGAAACCTGAAATCCAAACGCGGAGGTCATAATAAAAATGCTGCTGGACACTTGGGTACTTAGTAGGGTCGGTCGGTAGTTACGTTGGCATAACACTTGTCTATAGAATATTTCGTTGAATGGCGAGGCGAGTAGTGATCACAATTTTGTTAAATCCAGTATTGCTTAGAAGCAGTATAAGGCGTAGGCCTGTACGCCTAGTTCGGCCCTGTATAAATTGCACAGTACATTAACTGTCAACTGAGGTTACTTTATTCAGTAAAACTAAAATATTACTCGTATTTCTTTAGAAAACCTTAAATTGAAAGTTTTGTCAGATACATGAATACTGCCTTTGTAATTATTTCTAAAAATTTGAAGATAAATGTTAGTTAGGACGTGGTAAACAAAAGTAAATCTATGACGTATGATAGCAAAAGATTCACTTACCGATGGAACGTAATTTCAGGGGTCTTCCTGTATGATGCGTTGTAACACATGAGAACACAGCATTTTACCATGATTTTACTTTATAGAACTTATAACTTTATTATTATTTCACTCGTATTTTCTCTCAAGATATCCGTCGTTCACCACAACAAAAATTTTACGCCATCGGCCGCTTAGATGTCGCTTAGCAACTGACACGCCTGCCAAATTGTCTATGTGTGACTTGGTGTTGCAACACATGCAAAAAAGAAATAGGTTTATACGATTTAGTATTAGAGGAAAAGAGGTAGTGGCATTTTTTACACTAGTCAATGTAGGCGTGAAATAATGTCAAGTCTGCTAGTTTATAATGAAGTCTGTGATATTCTAGCACTTTGTTATTGTTTTAATGGTATAGGTTAATGTTGTGGTAAGCATTGATTAAATAACACGGATTTAACAATATTTGATATGGGTAAATGGAAAAAAAATCTTAAATACAAGGTTTGTTTACATTGTTTGCAATTTCATTAACAGTGACTATGTACAAACACTTCGTTTGACATCCCTTCATTTTCTACTAACATTAACTTTATGGAATAAAACAAACCTAGCCTAACGCGAGCCACGTTTTCGATTAAGAAAGTTTATTTAGGTTGCCGAATGAGCTGTTTGTCCAACGTTTGTCGTAAGGACTTAAAAGGAAGCTTTCTAATTTGGGGGGAAAAAAGGAAGCTTAAATAAAACGATCAGTTTGGCAGTTTGTATAATGTTTCAACTATTACAGAATATTTTCTTTACAATAATTTCTTTGTATAAACAAAGACAATAAAATTGCTTGTGTTCAATAAAATAAAATGCAACACAAGAGAAAATTTGTCAAAAACATGACAAAAATATGTTTATAAAACAATTTACTAATGGATGCCTTGTTAGGGGCTAAATAAAAAAACTAAGGTTAATATTTATTTGGAGTTTACGTACATTAATTACATTATTTTACAATATTAACATTATTACACAATTGGTTCATTACCAACAACTCGAAGTACAGGAAAATTTGTAGCATTTTGCATTTTATTTATATGAACTACAAAATATATAACAAAGTTTAAGTACATTATAATTTCACAAAATATTGAATAATAACAATTAGAAATTAATATCACGGCCAGCCTGCCGCACGACAAGGACCGAGCAGCCGGGGGCCGCGAGACGGTTAATTTACAAACTACCCGCACAATTATAACAATGAGCAAAATTTTAATACAAACGGCAGTTTCAAGTTCACATCATAAGGCCGCGAGACCGTCGGCCGCGGTCTCGAGTTACGTACAAACAAGCAACTGGTCGCCGGGCTGGCGGGGCCCGGCGCTAGCACCATTATCCAAACAACAGCAGCGGCGGCTCTAAGGTTGTACTTTTGAACAAACTATAAATTCTGAATCGAAAGAAGTTAAAATTTTGGGTGGTCGGTGGTGCTTATTTTTGCTTAGCGATGAGCGCTGCTGACAGCAATATTTAGCTCTGCAACCCTGCGGGCGTTGCCACGTCTGTTAACGTGATCTGATAGTATGATCATCCGTTTTATTTGCACGGAACGACCTCACGTCATGCAAACGTCACACCGCGGCCGCAGTTCGGCAGAGGTTTTAGGGACACGTGTTCAATCAGACCCTGATCAAAGTCAAGTGAAAGGCTTTTTTCCGATTTTTATTTTTTATAGGTGTTTTTTTGTTGTTTTTTAAAGATTTTTATAATTTTTTTGGTTTTTTATTTTTATTTTTTTTGATGTCGGCTTCATCAAGTTATTATATCTTTTTCAAAAATTAAACAGTTTTGAGACACTTTTTATTATTATTCTAATCAGTATTCTTATAGATATATAAGTTGTTTTAAAATTATTTATTGTACTTTTATATTCAGCGCGGCCGAGTGCCTTTTATGTAAAATCGATATAAAACTTATACATAACGCTTATAAAATTGCCAGGCATTTATTTACAAAAAGTAAAGAGCGTCTGTGGAGCGCTGCGGGCGCCGACCGGCAAGCCGCCTCCGGGACGCGAACAGTAACGTAAACTCTGAACTGACGAACAAGCTTTATAATGTGAAACCGTAAAACAATACAACAATACTGAAAGACTAAAACGAATTCATCGCGAGTAAAATGTAAATAAGGCATAACAGAATTGAATAAATTTAGTAATCGATTAACGATAGGCCGCGCCGGGCGATCGCGCGGTCGCTAGGCACCAACGAACATTCCAGTTTCCGTCGCAGAACCCCTAAACATAGTAAAGGTAACAGTAGTATTACAATCTTTGTTAGTTTAAAGATATGCTTGCTCTATATTTAACCTTACTGTGAAATAGGAATTCGAGAGATCTAGCGTAGTATTTGCGTTCTTATATTCTAGGCACCTATAGTGACGACAGCAAGCGGAGCCGAGGCTCGGTTATATCTACTAAGAATAAGGCAACATAATATCGTAGCACCGACGTTCATCTCGTTCCAGCCCGCGCTGCGCCGGCGCGCGCGGCGAGCGACGGCCCGCCCGGACACTTCCACATCCACATTTTATAGTTTTTTTTTGTCATTTACTCTTTACTCATCATAAAAGTATATTTACACAAAATGTACATAATCTTAAAACATTCCAATTTTTTATATTAATATAGTCAATAGCGACGTCGCGACGCGGCTGCGGCGGCAGGTGCGAGCGGGACGCCCCACGCGGCGCAGCGGCGCCCGCGCGCGATACATGTATTTTTCATCTTTCTCCTTTCTTACTATGTACACATTAAATAACTTACAAACAATATAAATACTAAAAACAATAGGACGCGTTGTGAGGCAGCATCGGTGAGCGACTAGAGTCTCCGCGACTTGTGACAACTATTAGAATACATCGCAAAAATTTACCCTCAGTCTTGTGGCGCGGGCGTGCAGCGCGAGCGCCGGCCGCGGCCGACGGTTTCCGAGCGCGGGCCCCCCCCTCCGCCCGCCCGCCGGGATCGCCCGCGCACGGAAACTGAACGCGAGTCTTAACTTAATTATCATTAAAATAAAGTTATTCAGACATGGCACTATGGAATGTAAACATATAATTTTTCATAGTGGCATTCGATCTATATTACTTAAAATGTATTACGATATAATCTGTTCGTCCGAGCGAGGGCCGCGGGGCCGCCGGCCGGCGCGGATAACGACACTACCTTACAGATATTTGTGGGGAATCAGTCGCATATCACAGCCCGTGAATTCATAACGTACATTATAAATTATTTATTCGTGGCTCTACTCGGGACAGACTGGGACCCTCCGGTCGGGTTCCTTAGTGTTCAACAACGGTATAATCGATAACAATAAATAATTTTAGGGGACTAGATGCGTCGCGCGGCGCGGGCGGCCCGGGGCCAGGCGAGGCCGGAGCCCCGGAGGCCTGGAGCCCCGGAGGCCTGGAGCCCCGGAGGCCTGGAGCCCCGGGCGGCGACGGGAGGCGGCCGGGCCGGGGCCGCGGCGACGCGGTAAGAGCACTTGTCACGTCCGCGGCGTCAGTCCATCTCCACTACACAACACAACATAGGAATGCACTGTTCCGCGTCAATAAAGTCTTGGGTAATATCGAGAACCAGCCTCCGTATATTATTCTGTAACAAAAAATCTATTGTTAAGAGGGTGCATCCGTGCTGAGCTCGCAACGTCGCATTTTTGGTGATTTTTTGCGATTATTTCACAGAAATTGAATGAAAGTATCAAATATCGGTCTGTAGTGCACTTCGTTTTTAGTGTATTAAAATGTCTAATGCAATAATTCATCGTGATGGACTTTTATTTTCTTATTAAACGAGATATAGTATTTTATCGCTTTAATACGAAAATAAAAGTCCATCACCATTAATCATTGCATTGGACACATTAATACACTAAAAACGAAGTGCACTACAGACGGATATTTGATACTTTCATTCAATTTCTGTGAAATAATCGCAAAAAATCACCAAAAATGCGACGTTGCGAGCTCAGCACGGATGCACCCTCTCAATCTAGACAAACATACAATTATTTTGATTCCCCTTTCCATCTACGAGTCTTCATTTACTCCACAACACATTAAACGTAGCCTTTGGGTCTCGTTACCTTAGGCATAAGAATAAATAAGAACATAGTAGAACGGAAACTCCTGCTCCGGCCGGACTCAAGGTCACGATATTAGAGTACCCGCTAAGCGGCTACTTAGGCTGTGACGGCCGGCGTCGCCGCACGCGCGTTTGGCTGTTTGCGCGTTCCGTACCTTCATCTTGGACGCACCTAATCTAAGTAATATTATAAATGCGAAAGTATGGATGGATGGATGGATGGATGGATGGATGTTTGTTTGTTACTCAATCACGCCAGAATGGCCCAACGAATCTGGATGAAATTCGGCACATAGATAGAGAAAAGTCTGGAATAGCACATAGGCTACTTTATATCCCGGAAAATTGCGTAGTTCCCGCGGGATAGGGAAACGAATTCTTTGCAGACGAAGTCGCTGGCAACAGCTAGTGATTTATAAATCTCATATTTTGTAAAACTAGAATAAAAAGTAAATAAAAACTTATACATATTTTAGCGATATTATCTTCAGACTTAAATAATATTTAACAGATAAGCAACACGCCTGGATGACAAAGGGGTGTAACGACGTGAGGGGGGAAGTAGGTATATAAATAGTAGCGTTTTGGACGCGATCAAAAGACATTCCGTTCTACTCTGTTATTATTTTTTGTTATGCCTTAGGCTCTGTGTATCCTGTAAGGTGTATGGTGTGTGGTTACTGTGTGCATACTGACGGACGAGCGCGGTCATCGCGGCGGCCAGGCGGCGGCCAGGCGCGGCGCGGCGGCCAGGCGCGCGTGCGAGGCGCGGAACGTGTCCACGATGCGCGAGAACGTCTCCGGGTCGTACACGGAGCGCGCCGTGTTCGTCAGGTCGAACGGCTCTGCAACACACACACACACACACACTGTTAGCGAACAATGTTACTTAAATAAAAAGTACCCGGATGACCGAGCCTACGTTTTTTTTGGGTACGTTTTCTAAAAATAAAACGTAGCTAGATCGATTTATCGCCCCGAAACCCCCTGCATACCAAATTTCATGAAAATCGTTGGAGCCGTTTCCGAGATCCATTGCTCGTTTAAAGGTATTAGATAAACAACTTACGTTCCAAACTAAATAAAGCTTGTATTAGTATTAATATAGTATTACACCATGGTTGCAATGTAAATGAAGAAGTTTGTAAATTAAATAAATTGAATTGATATTTTCACCAGTAGAGTAGAGTATACACCCCCTTATTCATAAACGCTCTATAGGCTTTTGCTAACTTAGCAATCGTTTGTCCTTATCTGTGAAAGGTAAATGTCAGAGTGACAGATAAGATAAGACTGGGACTACAGAACAATAACGACAACGATTGTAGAATATGTGGCGAAGAGGTTGAAATAATGGAACACATTATGTGTGAATGTGATGCCCTCGCCAGACTAAGAATGAAACTCCTCGGCAGCGGATACCCGGAACCGGGCTGACAATTGGCATCGGAATCAGCTAGCTGTCACATTCATACAAGAACTGTCAACATGAACAAGATGGCGATTGCGAGCGAGTTACGTAATAAGCCAGCAGGAGATTTCAAGGCACTACCACTGCGCCAAATCACCCAACTCATGAATGAGGTGGTAAAAGCGATAGAATAGTGCGAAGGAGGGGTAATTACACAAAAGATTCACAAATGGGTCGAAGTGTATCCGTAGGGACCCCTGGATTTAGATAAGATAAGATACGGCACGACACATTTTTTGCAAATAAATATTCTTATTCTTAAGACAGATAAGGACAAACGATTGTTAAGTTAGCGGAGGCGTACAGAGCGTTTATGAATAAGGGGGTTATCGTATTTGTATGTATGTATAGTGTAAGGGCACTGACCCTCGACGCAGAGCAGCTTCCACTGGTGCGGCTCGTTCTTGTGCGAGCGCGCGGCGCGGCACGCGGCCACGGGCACGCAGCGGCCGGCGCGCACGGAGACGGCCATCTTGTCGTACGGGAACGTGGCGTAGTAGCGCAGCAGCTGCAGGAACAGCTCGGCCAGCGACAGCCGGTTGCCGCGCGGCAGCGCCGCCTCCCACGGCCCGCGCGGGCACACGCACGGCAGCACCGGCGGGGACGTGCCGCCTGCACACACAGCCACCAATCGTTTAGGTTCACTTCGTCCACATTCCCATTTCGTCCATATTCCCACTTCGTCCACATTCCCACTTCGTCCTCTTCCCACTTCGTCCACATTCCCACTTTGTCCTCTTCCCACTTTGTCCTCTTCCCACTTCGTCCACATTCCCATTTCGTCCATATTCCCACTTCGTCCACATTCCCACTTCGTCCATTCCCATTTCGTCCATATTCCCATTTCGTCCATATTCACACTTCGTCCTCTTCCCACTTCGTCTACATTCCCACTTTGTCCTCTTCCCACTTCGTCCACTTTCCCATTTCGTCCATATTCCCACTTCGTCCACATTCTCACTTCGTCCACATTCCCACTTCGTCCTCTTATTACTTTGGTTACTTAGTTTACATTATGTCAATAAGAATATACAGGATGGGCACCGCAACTGGAGCAAACTTTTAAAAATAATCAATTAAATTGTATTTTTTTAATGATGTGTCTTGGGAATGTGGACGAAATGGGAATGCGGACGAATTGGGAATATGGACCAAATGAGAATGCAGACGAGTTGGGAATGTGGACGAGATGGGAATCTTGACAAAATGGGAAGTGGACGAGATGGGAATGCTGACAAAATGGGAAGCGGACGATTTGGGAATTGATTGCGGACGAAGTGGGATTTTGGACGAAGTAGGAATGTGAACAAAATGGGAATGTGGACCAAGTGAACCTAAACGCCACCAATTATACTACGGTTTTAGCATTTTAGAAAATGAGTAAACGATCTTATTGAAAAACAGTAAGTTACAATTTAAAATCTCCGAAATAACGATATTTGTTTTGTTTCATATTTATTATTTGCCAGTTAGCGATTTTAAAATGTTTTTCGATAAAAATACATGACAAACTTGTTTACCTAAGGGTCCGTTTTACCGCTCTCTGTTAAGTTCCAGTTATCTATGGTGACGTCTCTATTTATTACTACGAACACAGAAATGCCATCATAGATAACTGACAGTTAAGATAACTGGAACTTAACAGAGTGGTGAAACAGGCCCTAAGTATACACGGTGAATACTGAATATTATCGTAGCACTGATGAGTCATTTTAAAATCGTGGATTTCAAAACACCCGGATACGCATCAATATTTCGAGATATAGACCGCAATATGCGTGGATCGCAGTATAATTTGAATCTTGTTCGGTCGGTAATATTTGTAATGTTGTACTCACACTGCAGGAAGTGTATGACCATGAGCGTGAGCGAGTAGGAGGAGAGCGTGCAGTGGCGCGCGTCGTTGATGTCGTGTGCCTGCGCCCACAGCTTGGTCACCGCCACCAGCGGCCGCACGCGCCAGTCCACTGCGCACACACACACACACACACATTGAGACACCAGCGGCTAACTGGATATATTAGTGATGGGCCGATTACCCGACTAGTCGGTTCCAAAAATGCCGAATAGTCGGCCGACTATTCGGCAATGCCGATTATTGAGTGCGCTCGTCAACTCCCTTTATTCCTGCAGCCGTCCCGATAAAATTGACCGCCTTTGGCTAATTGACGGCACTCGCACTTATTTGTGGGTCAAATTTTGCTACATTTGATTTCAACTTAGTGTTTTCGCAAAAAAAACAAGTAATTTTTTAACTTGCTTAAAACCATTGCTTTAGAAGACAATGTTTAGAGTTTAGTCACCGTGGTTTAAAAAAAAAAACAACCGACTAGTCGTCATTCTTTGCCGAATAGTCGCAGACTATTTGCCGAATACGAATAATGCCGAATAGTCGGTTTCCCCGACTAGTCGGCAAGTAGTCAGCCCATCTCTAGATATTATGTTATTACACTATGGAATTGAATTACGTCAAAATGTATATGAAATTACAGATTTATTTGTTTTCTTATAATTTACTAGCGAACCGCCCCGGCTTCGTTCGGGTGCAATCAGTGTTTCTCTATATCATGCATGTATTATACATATATAAACCTTCCTCTTGAATAACTCTATTAAAAAAAGCGACGGGTAGCACTCTGGGAGTGCCGGCAGAAGTGAAAACAGCAGCTTAGATTAGATTATAATGTTGTAACCTCCATGATGCTCAATACCCGTATCGTACTGACCGCTTACAAAAAAAAACGTACGTATTATCTATATTGACAGACCTCTAACAATGTGCTGATGCCCTAGTACTTTTGCTCCACGATTCAACAAAAAAACACTTCAAAAATCGAACGCGATTCATTCGGATTTCAAAATAAGGTCCTCGAGGATCCTGAAATCCTGTTACTTAAACTCTCTCTCCGTCTTACCCGCCCGCGCCTCTCCCGGTCCCCTTTGTCGTCCTACCCCGCGCCCCTGTACCCGCGCGGGCGAGGACTCAAGCGGTCGCTCTATCTGTATGTAACGTATAGACTTACATCGTGAGTAGCAGTAGAGCAGGCTGGTGTTCCGGATGCCGACCACGTTGTTGCAGTTCAGGTCCACCTGCAGGCCGGCGCGCGCGTCGCGGAACTTCAGAATCGGCACCTTCGCCTGGATCAACTCTGCATCTGTACAAAAAAAAACGAATCAAGACGCAAATACTACGTACATACAACGTAAGGCCATCGCGGGCATGGGCGAAAAACTTACGAATACTAGCAACACATCACTATTGATTCCTCTTTCCACCCACAGTCATGCTAGACGTCTTTACCCCTCCCCCCCTTGTAACGCGCTGTAACGTTTTTCTGTTTCTCTAAACGTTACGTAACACGCTAAAGTGTCCATTTTTACCCAAAAATAGCAAGTTATGTTGCGCAAAGTACAGGAATGTCGCTAAAATATCCTTATAAGTAAGTAAGCTTTAATCGCCTTTGCGGTAATAATAATAACACTAAATAAAACAAGAGATTTTTAACTTTTTATTTTAAAAAAGAAAATGTTACGTAACGTGTTGTAATAAAGACCCCCTCCCGCCCCTGTAACGCATCGTTACGTTTTAACCGCTGACGACTCATTTCACAAATAATCAATACTTTTTTTTATTTCTTATTATTTTATGTCTTATTTGTCATTTGCAAGATTTTAGGCACGCCCCACGCTGCCGGAATAGTTTCTTCTCTTTCACTAACAGGCACGCGAACCGTATGTGTGAAGAGTGGCGCTGCTCAAGGTCATTTGCTGTTGACAGCGCCGATTCAGAAGAAGTGGTGTGTGTGTGTGTGTGTGTACTCACTGCGGTCGAAGCTCTTGATGTAGGTGAGTATGTAGTTGAGGTGAAGCAGCGCGTGCGCGCGCGGCTCGCTGTCGCCCAGCGGGCGCACGTACAGGCACAGGTCCATGTCGGACGAGTCCAGCGCGAAGCCAGACATCGTCGAGCCCACCACGTACAGCCCGTAGCGCGGGAATATCGACTGGAAACAATAACACACACTAAAATGACAATCACTCATGTCAACACGCGTTATACAAATACCCCCTTATTCATAAACGCTTTATCATCATCTTCTCTTGGCTGTGTCCGGCTTCAGCGACTGTTTCCTAACGCTGAGAGCGTCGTTGATGCGCTCTCAGGTGACTGACGTAAGCAATTTTTGCAGGCTATAGGCTTCTACTAACTTAGCAATCGTTTGTCCTTATCTGTCACATTAACATTTACCTTTCACAGATAAGGACAAACGATTGTTAAGTTAGTAGAAGCCTATAGAGCGTTTATGAATAAGGGGGATATTCTTTATTGAACACGAATCGGCACATTACAATAATTACGACTGTAATTATTATTATTTTTTTTTCTCTATCTTCATGGTTATCATGAAAAAAGTTAAAATATTAACCTTTTCGCCGTCAGATCAAATACAAGAGACGTTACCCATAGCCAGACTTCTTTATTGTGGTGCCTTAAGTTAAACCTAGACCCAATTGAACTAAGGGTGCTTTTGCATTGAAGTAATAGAAATAGACGTATGGGAGTACGCATACGAGTCGTTGGCGTCGAAAACGGGTGGTAGGACCTTGTGCAAGGTCCGTCCGGATCGCTACCACCATCTTACTCGCTAATCCTGCCGCTAAGCAGCAGTGCTTGCACTACTGTGTTCCGGTGTGGAGAGTAAGACAGCCGGAGAAATTACAGGCACAAGAGGCATTTCATCTTAGCCCTCTAGGTTGGCAACGCATCTGCGATCCCTACGGGGTTGCGGGTGTCTATGGGCAGTGGTGATCGCTTACCATCCTATTTATCTAATCTAACTAATATTATAAATGTGAAAGTATGGATGGATGGATGGATGGATGGATGGATGTTTGTTTGTTTG
Source organism: Pandemis heparana (assembly GCA_963854515.1). Lineage (NCBI taxonomy): Eukaryota > Metazoa > Arthropoda > Insecta > Lepidoptera > Tortricidae > Pandemis > Pandemis heparana. The sequence goes on along the minus strand of OY978020.1, from coordinate 3,219,238 downwards.
TTACTCAATCACGCCAGAACGGCACAACGGATCTGGATGAAATTCGGCACATAGATAGAGAAAAGTCTGGAATAGCACATAGGCTACTTTTTATCCCGGAAAATTGCGTAGTTCCTGCGGGATAGCGATAAACGAATTCTTTGCAGACGAAGTCGCTGGCAACAGCTAGTATTAAATAAAAAAATAAAAAAATTGGTTAAATTCGGCTCCGCTGGAAGTAGAGTTGTCTACTTGTGACCAACGGCCGCCGCAATATGGCCGACACGAGGTAATTTAATCACCTCTAAAATCTGAAATGCCACAAGTTTTTTATCAGAACGGCTGAGAAGTGTTTACCTTGATGGTGACATAGAGATATCTCCAGAGGTTCATCTTCTTGCGAAAGGTCTCCTCGGTCTGCTGCGACTTGACAAACTTATCCCAGATCTCCTGCGAGAGATTGTCCCATTGGGATCCTGCAACAATGACATTCACCGATTGTAGCTAGGCAACCACATCATAGCAAAAATACTGATAAGAAATTGGTCTCGAACAGTTAGAGCGTGACAGACTTATTTTCTCACAGCTGCTCCCTTTAGGTCACTTTCTCTCTTGACTAAGACTACCTTGGCGACGGGAGGGAGGGTCAGCTTGTGCGGTCCTGAGTTAATACTACTAGGGGGCCTGGCACACGATTTCGGTAGGGGCTGGGGGCCCTGGGCTCCAGCACAAAAGGACTTTATGTAGGTCCGCTTTGCCAATGACGCCAATATCGTGCAACGGAATACATGATACTATAGAAAGAAAGAAGACATTTATTCTTTCTTGCAAGACACACATATACCATTTTCATTCTTACCTGTCCTATTTGGTAAACAAAATTCTAACCTCCAAACGTCTCATTTTTGTTATTTTTTAACTATTTCATCGTAAATAAAGGAACTATAGATAAACTATCAGCAAAATCATGTACAAAATATCGCCTCAGGTTTATTTGATAACATAACACACCTTATTCTTTACAAAAATTTGCATATTGAGGTTAAAATTTTGTTTACCAAATAAGACAGGTAAGAATGAAAATGGAATACATGAAAAATAAATAAATATGAAAAATAGATCATCAGTGTTGAGTGTGTCTTCGCAAAAGTGAAACGGTCGCTGGCTCAGCATTACGCTGAGGTGTTAGACACCTGCAGGCCTGCAGCACTGATTTTCAGCCAGAACCTTCTGTCTCACGAAACGATACACAGATAAAATATGCTACATAAACCTATAAGTAAATGAAATAAAATAAAATGATTAAAAAATAAAATGATTAATGAATAAAAAAAAAACGACTTATGTGTAACTAAAAATACATAAATTAATTAAATAGTTCACAATAAACAAAAATAAAAAGGAGGGGAAAACTAAATTGTTTCAAAACAAGGCGTATCAATGTGCAACACACAGCGCAATTGTAAGGCATTGTAAGCTTCAATAATGGATTAACGTAAACAACATTGCTTGCGCAGTTTGTAACATATAACATTGTTAGCATGTGTTCAACCATAATTTATAGCCAAAAGAAACAGCTGTTCCATGCGTATACTACGTCGCAAATGTAGTGGAAGAAAATATTTTAAAGTAACATAAATGGGTATTTATTAATACAATAAATCTTTTATGTATTTTGGATTATATACATAACTTTCGTGCAGCTTGAGAATGGAAGTTAATTGAAATCGGCTCATTAACTATAATAGGTGCTTTGACTTTTTTCATCTAAAAGTTATCTAGACTTAAATTAAACATAAGTCCACTAAAGAAGAATCATCGAATGAAACATTTGACAACACTACACCAAATAATAAACCACACAGAAAAAAAAAACATTGAGAAAAACACTCCTTTTCTCGTCTGAATGTGACCCAAGGCACTACTGCTAAATTAAAAAATTTGAATTTCGTACCTATTCCCTCATTCCCGTATCAACTATAAATGTGAGCGGAACAGAATGTCTAGCACGAGTGAGCGCGGGAACCGTGTCGCGCGCGATATAGACCATCAGTCTCTTTCCAGAACGAACAGAAAGAAAAAAACGGGTAGTCAGTCTCGCCCACGACGCAGCCCCCGCGCGCACTCGTGCTGGCCGTGCAGCACAAAATTATCGAAGTTTAACCTTTGGAAGGACAAGGACCGGAACCGGTTACCATTAAAGGGGTATTTATTGGATAGGGTATTCCATAGGATTGTTTTCACAAACCCTATCAATTTGGTAAGCATATAAGAAGTTACCCGAAAGAAAGTCTGACTGTAATAACACAGTTAATTCCATAAGCGATTACTGTATAAGGTTATAGTATTAGAAAACGGTTGTAACCATAATAGAAAACGGGTAACCAACAGTTAACCTTATTCAAACCGGTTTCCGTAACGATAGGCTTAGCACAACGATAAGCTTACCATATCATAACTACACCATATCATAGGCATAGCTGGGCACCGGTAATCAAATAGTTAACTTCGTTAATCGTTAATCCGCTACAAAAAAAGTTAGCTTCGTTAAACGTTAAAGCGTTACATTTCGGAAGAATTAACGCAAGTTAACGTTAATCGTTAATCCGTTAATATATGTAAAATTTCTATTTCTAAACAAATCTCTTCGCAGTTTTCTCACTCGCACACACCGGCAAAATATGTCTAGTTTTAGTTTAGTTTTGTTTTTGTTTCACTCGCTGCCACGCGCCGCCCGGTTCTTGTCGTTTCATACTTGTCTGAATCTGTTTTTCACGCCGCGCCGCGGTGCCGTGCGGTAAATAGTAGGCATAGGATTAACGATTAACGGACTTCTGCATATTAACGGAAGTTAACATTTTTAAAAGTTAATCCGTTAATCAAAATGTTAACTTCGTTAATTAACGATTAACGGATTAACGAGTTAATGCCCAGCTATGATATGATCATATGATCATAGGGTAACTAAAGGGGTTTTCCGGTCCCTGTCCCAGGCTCCCCAACTTACCATTGAGCAAGTCGTCGGGGGTGAACTTGACCTGGAAGGGGTAAGTGGCGTTGAGGTACCGCTCGGGCGCGATGCGGCGCGGGCGGTGCGGCTCGCGGCGCGCGCGCCCGCGCCACTCGCGGCCCGCGCCGCCCGCGCCCAACTGCCCCGGGGGACTGCTCTGCTCGGCGCCGCTCGACGCGCTGGAGCCTGCGCCAAAACGTTTGGAATTCAAACTATATTCTACGGTAAAGGGCATATGTACGTTACCAAGACGTCAAAAACGGCTATACACCTTTATGCTACAAACAAGGTCGGTGACACATATAGTCGGTGCGAGTCGGGTTACCGCCACGTGTGAACGAGAGCTGCTGTTCGTTTTCGGATCCGTCCGGGGGGAAGAGCTACGAGCAACGGCTAATGATTTCCTGGCAGTATCTGAGGGATATCATTGACCGTCGGCTAAGAGCCCGACAGGGGGGTAGGGGGGTCTTTGACCGTGTTACCGTACAACGTTGCCGACATTTTGTCACAAGATTTTATAATTAAATTTTTTTACCCTGACATTGGCGAAGTTGTCGTTGCTCTAACGACTTGTAACGCACAATTAAAAGAAGAAGAAGACACATGATAGCTGTATCGAAATTTATGCCTTCAACTGTACCCGAGGCGAAGGTGAGGTTGGCAACATGAACAATAAATCAAAACGTAGTTGACAATTAGAGTTTCAGTTCCGTCCACATGCCACTGAGCATTTTAACAGTCCTGCTAAAGCGGAAAAACGCAATGGGCTCCTATCCTATAGGACTCTGGCTTGAGTTGGAGCACAGAAGGGATGTTGATGCACTTCTTTATATTGAATTGAGTAAGGACCCCCATCAGATGAATTTGTCAAGGATCCCAGACGTTATAGTTACCCCATTCTGTCAATCTCGAGATTTTGTGCTACGCATGAGAAATGCACACAGAATTAGCAGTCAAAACAGTACAATAAATTTATTACTTTGCCAGATTTTATGTATAATTCTTCTGCCCGAGATTTCGTCTGCGTAGAATTATACATATAAACCTTCCTTTTGAATCACTATCTATTAAAAAAACAGCATCAAAATCCATTACATAGTTTTAAAGATCTAAGCATACGTAGGGACAGACAGACAGCAGAAAGCGTTTTTGTTTTATACTATGTAGTGATTATAGCCTGTTTCAGTTCAATGTATACATTGATTTGGAACCATGTCAGTTTACTGATCTAAATGGGTATGAAGCGAACAAAGTGTTTTTCTTAGTAAATAAATAGTGTGTAGGCGGCAATGCTACCTACTTAGAAATCAGAGCATGATCTCTTTTTAGAGCATACTGTACAAACAGTAAGCTTTTCATCAAGTATTTAAAACTAACTTTTTGAATAATACAACTATTTCAGCAGGTGATTGTGACTGGTTTTTTTTTTTTTTTTTATGTGAATAGGAAGACAAACGAGCAAGTGGGTCACCTGATGCTAAGCGATCACCACTGCCCATAGACACCCGCAACCCCGGAGGGATTGCAGATGCCTTGCCAACCTAGAGGACCTAGATGAAATGCTTCTTGTGCCTGTAATTTCCCCGGCTGTCTTACTCTCCACACCGGAACACAGCAGTGCAAGCACTGCTGCTTAGCGGCAGGATTAGCGAGTAAGATGGTAGTAGCGATCAGGGGCGTAGCTACCGCCGTATCTGCCGTATCAATTATACGGGGCCCCCGGGCCACGGGGGCCCCCGACGTGCGTAAGAAAAGATAAATGTGAGAAATCTTTACCCTTCATAAGGGCCCCCAAAAAAAAAAGACAGCAAGAAACGAAGACCCATTATGATAAAACTAACCCTAGCATGGAGAAAAATAGCGATCTTGCGGAACAATAAACACTTCCCAGAAAACATGTATGCTACTGAAGACTTTCCAAAGGATATTATACAAGTAAGAAACGAGCTGAAAGTCTTGCAACAAGAAGAAATAAAAAAGGGTAAGCTAGCAATCATCCGATACGATAAACTTATAATAAAAGAAAAAACTAACCAAGGGAAAGGACCTCAAAGACAGAAACGCCCTCTACCAAATCCACCAGAGCACACACAGGAGGACGGAGAAAGAGAGAGCCAATTGGCCCCTAAAAAAATCAACAAAACTAACACACTAGAGTTTTCAAGCCGTTCCAGAACAAACTCACAATCTGAAAACAATAATCAATAACAACTAGCACACACCAGGCCCTGTAAGAAGAACCAGACAATAGCAAAAACCATAAAACATACAACAACAACAACACCCTCTTCCCCAAGCCGGAAAACGGTCGCCGTGGGGAAAAATGACCGTAACCTTCCAGAGAATAGAAACACCAAAAAACAAGATAAACATAACAACTTCTACATAGCAACATACAACGTACGGACACTATCCAGTCATGAAAGATTATTAGAGCTGACAAAAGCAGTGGAAACAGTAAAGTACGACATCATAGGATTAGCAGAGGTCAGGAGACAAGGAGACTCTATAGACGAATACCAAGATTTCATACTGTGCTATAAAGGCGAAACACCAGGCCAGTTTGGAGTGGGCTTCCTGCTTAAGAAATACCTAAAACAAAACTTAGAAAATTTTGTTGGCTTATCGGAGCGAGTAGCTATGATAAACCTAAAATTTGATAACTACTTACTATCTATAATACAAGTATATGCTCCAACAGAAGCGGCGAGCGACGAAGAGATGCAGAAATTCTACGACACCCTCAATACTGCAATGGAAATGGCATACAAAAACATCTTATTAATGGGAGATTTCAATGCCAAGATCGGCCAAGGACTACCAGAAGAAAAAATACTAATAAAAAGCCATTGCTATGGCAACAGGAACGAAAGAGGAGAGAAACTGGTTGAATTTGCTTTTGAGAACAAGCTATCAATTATGAACACCTACTACAAGAAAAGACCAAACCGCAAATGGACATGGCGCTCACCAAATGGCAAAATAAAAAATGAAATAGATTTGGTACTAACTAACCAACCCAAAATATTTCAAAATGTGGAGGTACTGGGTATAAACTACCCTTCAGACCACAGAATGGTAAGATCAAGAATTATGATAGAAAAAACTAAAAAAAGCAGATGCCATTACAACAAAATAAATTTAAAATCTACTCTAGGTAATCCAGAGAACATCGAGAAGTATAAACTAAACTTGACAAAGTATTTACCAGACCTTCTCGACTGGGAAAAAAGCAACACTGTCCAGCAATACTATGATGTTCTGACAAATGCAATAAATTCAAGCCTACGACAAACAAATGCAAGCCACTATATGACTGAAAATAACCTGGTTCTGTCAGACCGAACGAAAGCACTTCTGACGCGCAGGCAACAATTGCAGAAAACAAAACCAAAGTCACGATCCATGAAAAACGAACTAAGGGCTCTATACAAGGTAACAAATAAATATATCAAAAACGACTACAAAAACTATAGACTCAAAACACTGGAAAAACATCTCACAAACACAGGAAGTTTAAAAAAGGCATACAAAGAGTTACAAACACACAAAACCTGGATCAAATGCTTGAAGAACACTAGAAAGACTGGTCAAACCCGCAAAGAAGTCCTTGACATAGCCACTACTTTCTACAGAGATCTATATAGTGCAAACAACTACATAGAAGTGGGTACAGCAAATACAAGCCGAGACGAAGAGCCGCTACAAGACAGAGACATGCAACATGAAGATGTAGAGTACATCACTGAAGATGAAGTAATACAGGCCATCCAACATTTGAAACTTGAAAAAAGCCCAGGCCCGGACAACTTATGTAACGAAGCCATAAAGGCCGCAGGCTCCCTTTTGTGTTCTCCGCTGACATATTTATTTAATTTAATATTAACCACTGCCGAGGTACCAAGACAGTGGTCAGAATCGAACATCATCTTACTGTATAAAAAAGGAGATCCAAAAGATGTAAGCAACTATAGGCCAATTAGTTTAATGCCCAATCTATATAAACTTTTTGCAACAATAATAGAAAAAAGAATAAGCATCACATTGGAAAAACATCAACCACTAGAACAAGCGGGCTTCAGAAGGGGTTTTTCAACAGTAGACCACATACACACAATCGAGCAAATCATAGAGAAACATCAAGAATATAATATACCGCTATACATTGCATACATAGACTATAAGAAGGCTTTCGACACAATACTACACGTCGCCATTTGGAATACACTACTCGAGCAAGGAGTACAAAATACATACCTAGCAGTAATTAAAAACATCTACAAGAATAACATCAGCAAAATACAAATGGACAGTATTGGCCCAGCATTTCCCATAGAAAGAGGTGTAAGACAGGGAGACCCACTGTCCCCGAGAATTTTCATTGCTGTGCTGGAATCAGTTTTCAGAAAGCTGAATTGGAAGTCACAGGGCATTAACGTTGAAGGAAAAAACCTGTCACATCTCAGATTTGCTGACGACCTGGCCGTATTTGCAAATAGTAGCTCTAATCTTGAACAAATGATGAACTCTTTAAACACCGAAAGCAAAAAGGCGGGACTCGAAATGAATTATAGTAAAACTAAAGCTATGACAAACAGCGACAAAAAAATAATAAGTGTAGAAAATGAACAAATAGAGTATGTCGACCAGTACATATACCTCGGGAAACAGATAAGCTTCAACCCAAAATCAAATGAACAGGAAATAGAGAGGAGAATTAAAAACACCTGGAATAAGTACTGGAGCTTAAAAGAAACTCTAAAAAGCAACCTACCTACTCAGCTGAAAAAGAAGGTTATGGACACATGCCTTCTCCCCACATTGACATACGCATGCCAAACTTGGAAATTTTCAAATAAGGCCAAAAGACTGCTAACAACGTGCCAAAGAGGAATGGAGAGGAGCATGATGAACATTAAAAAAATACAGAAGATAAAACACTCAAAAATCAGAAACAAAACCAAGATCATAGATGCACTTGGCCAGGCCAAAAAACTTAAGTGGAAATGGGCTGGCCATGTCGCCAGACTGCACGACGGGAGATGGACATCCCAGACAACAGCCTGGAAGGGTCCAGAGGGAAAGAGGAAGAGAGGTCGCCCTCTGGCTCGCTGGGCTGATGAAATTGCAGAGGCAGCGGGGAAAAACTGGGCTTGGAGAGCCCAAGAGAGAACTACATGGACTTCTCTGGAAGAGGCCTTCACCTCATAGGAGGGTTCTGGTGTGAAATAAATTATATTTGTCCTATCATAATATTATTAATTTCTTTGTCAATCACTAAAAAGTTAAAATGATTAGTATGTAAGCGAAAATGTTACCAGAAATAAAAGGCTTTTTATTATTTTATTATTAAGGGCCCCCAAATATTTTTTTATACGGGGCCCCACCAAGGCACGCTACGCCCCTGGTAGCGATCCGGACGGACCTTGCACAAGGCCCTACCACCCGCACAGTATAATGTTAGACTTAAATTCCAATGATAAGAATGACGATATAAAAAGTATTCACAACAGGTTATGCCTTAAGAATTGATCCTTTTTTTGATACACAGTCTTTCACATCACATTCTTTATTTCTTTCTACCCTCATCAATTATCATTTGACAAAAAAGCGAATGTGTTTTTGATTTCAAATGTGTTATGACAATTAAGGCTTTGAAACAAGCTCATGTGCCACGGAAAGTGGGTAAGGAATGTTAGATGTGATTGTCGTCATATGAGATACAATATTCAATATTGAATATTGCTTTAAGGCACATTTCACATCAATACTTATTTCTTCACTAATCATCAAGAGAACCTCAATGCAAAATTCCAGCTTTCTAAGATCGGAGGTGCCATTTAGAAAATTAATTGGAAGTGATAGATTTGTTTATTTACCATTTGTTATCTATTGTTAATCATCAAGATATCCAATAGTAAAAATAAGAATTGCCATTGAGTAACTTTTTATTGGATAGAAATATAGTTTGGTGATATCACATGTTAACATTTATCTCTCCATGTAGTGTGAAGGTCACATAAATTAGATATTTGGCTTTATCTACGTGCTATTGAGAAATCTTGTAACCAGCCTTGACAATGTAACATACTCAAATGTTTACTTATAACATTGTAAATACATTATCTGGTAAAACAATACCCTCAAAGCGTATTTAGACCAAAATACAAAAGAGCCAGAGACGGAACATTCTTTCATATTTTTTTATGTAATTGGCATCTCATGTTTCTGATTTACACCAGTGTCGATACCTATCTACTACTTTTACTTCTGTACATTTACTCCTACTATTTTTTCCTCCCTAGCAACAGGCCATGATATTATTCAAAAGTAAAAGAAGGTAGATCTATAAATGAATAAAACTGGTAAGATTATGAATTTGAGCAACCAATTTATGTCGAAAATAATCTTAAAGATTGAGAAATAAGTGTCTTCAACCTTTATATACCAAATATTTGTTATTGTGGATGTACAGATAATTTTCTGAAATAAGCACTTTGAGAAGCATAAAACTGATCTTCCTTAAGGCCTAATTGAGAAACATAATTGCAAATGGAGACTAATGTTATTAATTTTTATATATTATTCTAAAAATTGATCAATATGATGGATTCATACATTTCTCACCACTTTTATTGGAGCCAGAGGCATTGCTGGAGAGGCTGGAGTCGTCAGAGTCGTAGCCAAAGGCCGTGTTGTCCTTGGACTGGCGCTCCGGGCGCAGGGCGCGGCGCGGCGCCGGGCCGGGCAGCTCCAGCGGCGGGAACTGGCGCGCGCGCTCCAGAGCCCCGCCCGCGAGCCCGGGCCCTGGGCCGCCGAACCCGCCGCTCCCGTGGTACAGCATCGGCGCACCCTCGCTCATCACCGCCCGCTCTGCACACGACTCATAGGTTACTACAAATACCACCGGCGATTTACAAATCCGTCTTCCATATACAGACCTGTATTCCGACCGCAAAATGTGATGGCGTCCTTACACTCCGAACGCCTATTGCGTCATTCTAGCCGTTATAAATTAATTAACGTACGGTGCTACGTCGAAATTGAATAATTCTATCTTATTTACCGAACCACCGAAATTCGAGATCCGTCAAAATTATGTCTTCACGGAGTCGATGGCGAATGTTGGCCGATGTCGGAATTAGTTTTGACGCCCGTGTCGCTATGCACCGTACAACTAGGACGAGCTATTATTATTTCGACTCCGGTTAGGATAGGTAACAAAATCTACCCACGAATCAGGCAAAAATCTGTAAATTTGTGAAAAAATCCGCCATGACTTTAGAAAGCACCACTAGCGACATCTGACGGGGCTCCGTGAAGAGTACACGTGATTAGTTTTTTTTTTACTTCAAATTCTCATGTTCCATTTCATGCCAGTACTGGAATTATGTCAAATTGAATAAACACCAATGATTTTGCAACAAGCTTTTGATAAAATACATTTGAAGTTCTTCCAGTGTATCCTAGAACTTTCGAAATGGATAAGAGAAATAATATCAAAAATTATTTATCAATTAATAGTCACATGATTGACTAGTGAAAATCTCTTTTTTCGATAGTGGGCAATATTTTTACCCTACCAAAACACTGCTGTTTCCAATTTTATCCAATCAATGATCACAACATTTTTAGAACGGTCGGTAACTATTGGATAAATGAAAAGGCGTATTTCAATATTTCTCAAAAATGTTCAGTCACTTCAGTCTGTCATATTTGACAGTTCAGTGACATTCGTGTTGAGAGTTGTCACGTACGTAGAAATTCAATTTTGGGTGAAAAATATCCAATTTTATTAATTAAAATTAATTACAGTGAACATGCAAAACACGAGAGGCCCAGTGTTGTCTTCTTTGGTTTTGCGAAGATAGTCATAACACCAAGTGATGACGTTGAGCGAGGACGATGTGATGTTTAGAGTGAATAGAAACAAACTTTGTCGTCTCATTGTTTGATTATAATCTTTATCTCTGCGGAGATACTCTGCTATGTCACATTTTGGGAATTTTATGGACGGAGTTCCCGTGAAGATTTCTGAAAAATACAAACGACCACCTCGAATAGACCTGCCCTACAGCGTTCATGAATGCCCGCAGCGAGCGCAGAATGTGGTCGACAACGTCAAATACTGCTGTACATTCGAGAAAAACGTGTTGTCCAAGCTCAAAGAGCTGCGGAGCGCTAAGGAGACGAAGAAGAATGAGCGGAGGCATCGATTACAGTTACTGGAGGAAGCTAAGCAGAAGAAATTGGATGTCATCGCGGCGGCCGAGGCAGAGGAGAGGTTGAAGCAGCTGAGCGTGTCTGAAGTATCCTACCCGAGTACTGATGAAATTAGTGCAATATCCCCAGATGAGAAGGCAGACAAAAACTGTAATACTACACCTACATCGGAAGAAGTTCCTCAACCTGAAGAGGTGCCTACCTCTGAGGTCTCATATCCCACTTGTAGCAACTCTGAACCAGAGCAGAATATACTTCAACCTATTCAAATACTATCTAACTATCCTCAGAACAGTTTACTCGATGATCCAGATCCTCTGCAGGAACTAAAAAATAATACTAAGCTTACTAGAATACCACAATATAATCACAATGTAGAAACGCTTACATATAAAGACTTTGAAAACGATACCTCTAGCCCGTTTGATAATGTTGAATTGAAGACAATAAATGATATGGAATTGTTGGCTCAGATACTACAAAGTCAGAGGGAGTCTCAAAGTAGTTGTCCGCAACAGTATGTGCCTGAACAGACATATGTTGCCGTTCCCAGCTGTGCCTCTCAGGCTCAGATAGAAGGCCTGGCTTACTTGCCCAATGCTTATACGGAACAGCCAATGCAGGGCCCAGGGTTAATGTATGCAGCACCACAGCACTACCCCATCTCAAATGGCTACTACATACCAACCGACAATGCCTGTGATAACCAAATGCCAATGGAAAACATCAACATGTACATGCCAAATTACCAATATTATGTTCCTGCAAATCCATATCCTATTGATCCAACATACTACAATAATCAAATCCCTATAAACGCAGACATGAATCAGCCACAAAATGAGTCCACATACGTACCTCACCCGTATTACTTCCAGTATCCACAAATGCCGGTACCAGTGCCTCCTATGGACAACCCAGTACATGAACAGAACAATATCATTGAAAATACTTCATCCAGCACACAGAATGTAACCAAGTCTCGATCGCGAAGTGTGCCTGATATAGTCAAAGAATTGAATGAAGAACTTGTGTCTGCACAACTTAGAGCTAATGAAAGGTCTTATAATGCTAGTCCAGCACCAAGTAACATTCCAAATGCAGCGAGTACTTCGAACAGCGAAAGAAGGACAGAGAGGAAGAGTAGGAGGAAACAGGAGCAAATGCCAAATCCGTATGAGAAGCTCACTCCGAAACTCCAGGATATGTGTCACAAGATACACAGCATGGGTTTCCCGCTGGACAGGGTAGCTAGAGTATGTACACTTGTAGGTGATAATGATAAAAAGGTGAGAATTTATTATTATTTTTATATCTTAACAGGTTGGATTTTAGTCTACCAACATAACAATACAATTTTTGTGAGCCTATTATAGTCATAAAAAAGTTACCAAGTGGTAATTAATATGGGCTATATATACAATTCTCTAACACATCATCACATCATTGATTTGCTACTTATTTATATTTATTTTTAAATCCCCTACATGGAAATAGTCACGATATAGTTCATATTTTAGTTCTTACAATTATTCTTACCATATCTTCTCTCTATTGAGTATTTCATCTGTTTCCAGTGCTATCAAATTATTAATTTTCTTAAGTCTTGTTCCTAATCATAGTAATTACAAGGAAGAAGCTGATGTAATTTGAACACCAGAGAGGGATTCATAAAGTCATAAGGTTTCATTGACAAAAAGAATTAGTATGTGTGTTTAACTTTTGATTATAACATTTATTTATCAGTCATGTCATGATGTAATATGTGATATGAGAAAATGCAGTCCTAGATATAATTTATGAGTCATCCCAAATTATCACAGGTTGCGTTTTGTGAAGAGAAATGTCTCATTGCTTGTTAAATATGTCGAAATTGTACTTGATTAATTTAGGTAGCTATGTCCTATTAATGTCAATTTAATTAAATTTGTAATTAGCTTAGACACAACAAGTTCTCTAAATTTGACCTACCAGCATACCATATTAACTTGTTGTTTTTTCCTGATCAAATACACACATTTATATTTATATGAGAGATAATTTCCATAAAGTAACTATTGTCACTTATGTTTCTGTATCAAGTAGGACCAAACACACCAGCACGTCTAGCACGACAGCGCACAAGAGTCGCGTCGCGCGCGAGTTAGATTGCCCGTCTTTTTCTTACTGTTCGTTCTAGAAAGAGACGGATAATCTATCTTGCGCGCGACGCGACTCTTGTGCGCTGTCGTGCTAGGCGGGTAGTGCAATGACGTTGACAGTGCGTTTACGCAGCAAAATATACTAAGAATACGCGGCGGTGTGGTCGGTTGCTAACCCCCTTATTCATAAACGCTCTATAGGCTTTTGCTAACTTAACAATCGTTTGTCCTTATCTATGAAAGAAGAAACAGAAAACACCAGACTAGGCTGTATGGACGGAGTTTCCTTTGTCTTCCCCCCGAAAATGAAAGGGGGAGAATTAACCAAAAAAAAAAAATATCTATGAAAGGTAAATGTCAAAGTGACAGATAAGGACAAACGATTGCTAAGTTAGCAGAAGCCAATAGAGCGTTTATGAATAAGGGGGTAAGTTTTTATCCATTTTTTATGACAGTTGCGACATCAGAGAAAAAAAAGGCTTTGTCAGTGATCTTTGATGTTTTAAGAGCGTGCATCTCTAACTGAGCTGGCAACGTCGCATTTTTGGTGATTTTTTGCGATTATTTCACGGAAAATGAATGAAAGTTTCAAATGTTCGTCTGTAGTGCACTTCGTTTTTAGTGTATTAATGCGTCTAACGCAATAATTGATCGTGATGGACTTTTATTTTCTTATTAAACGAGATCTAGTATTTTATCCCTTTAATACGAAAATGAAAGTCCATCACGATTAATCATTGCATTGGACACATTAATACACTCAAAACGAAGTACACTACAGACAGACATTTGAAACTTTAATTCATTTTCTGTGAAATAATCGCAAAAAATCACGAAAAATGCGACGTTGCCAGTTCAGTAGGGATGCACCCTCTTAACTCGTACAAATATAATGTGCGCATAATTTTATGCAACCAAAATAAAAATAACCGTGACCGTTTCCGTTTTCCAGGTGATCGAGGGTCTTCTTATACTGGGCGAACTGATGGACCTCGGTTTCTCAGAAGGGAAGGTCTCCGCGGCGCTCGCGAAGCACGAGTTCAACAGAGATAAGGCCTTAGACGAATTGGTGTCGTAACGGTAGCATTCTATAAGGAAAATATTGCTTGTCACGCAACAGTGTAGCTGTGCAGTAGAGTAACGCCATTTAGGGAAGTGTTAGTGTTTATGCGGTACTGGCTTGGTGACTGTTAGTTTACTGTGATAGGAACTAAATCGGGTTATTTTCGGCGGTTATTTGTACAGCGCCTAAAGATACTCAGTTCTTGAAATATAATTAGGTGAATTAGGTATACAAGTTGTTGGTTGTCACTCTCTTCCTTCATCTTCTAGTGACCAGTGTCTCATTTGGATGGCTAATAAGTAACTTTATCTTTGAGGAAAAAAACATTAACTGAGTTACCAGTTGTCAAGTTTATGCTACAAGAATGAAAATGGATCCACTATTAAAGAGACATTGAAATTACTATTGTCGATAAGGTCACCTTAGGCTCTGTCTACCCCGTAAGGGATATAGACGTGATTTTTGTATTTGTGTGTGTGTCGATGAGGTTTATACCATCTTTCGGAGTACCCTAAGTTTGAAAGCTTAAATATCACAAAACAATTGACGCTGATTATGCATAGGTATGGAAATCCATAATAATTTTAAACATCCAAGACAAGATAAAAGTTGTGCTTATAAATCTGTCCCGATCGGCGATTGAATCTGGGACCTTAAGTTTCGTAGGTATTCAGGTCCTCTAACCCCTATTAGGCTATAATGTTTTAAATTTCCTCGATTTTCACAAGTATTAGTGTTGGGACTTAAATGCGTTAAAAATGTTTTTAATTACCTCGACGTTTCGTCCACGATACAGCGGCCGTGGTCACGTGGTCTGCTCGTGAGTAATACGCTATAAAGGTGCGACCACACCGCCGCTTAAAAAACGGTGACGTTACGGAATCGCAACAAAATGTATGAAGAAACGGTGAGAAAACGTGACGCTTACGACACGTCACTGCGTATACGCGGCGGTTTGTCGCACCCTTAGGCTATCAGTAGGCTTATTGTCTAACTCGCTCGCAATCGCCATCGTGTTCATTTTGACAGTTCATGTATGGGCTGACAATTGGCATCGGAATCAGCTAGCTGTCACATTCATACAAGAATTGTCAAAATGAACACGATGGCGATGCGAGCGAGTTAGACAATAAGCCTACTGGCCCTTATTTCACCCCAGCGACAATTGTCGGTGACATGTGACAATTCTGTTTACATTACGAACTCGACAAGAATCTACGCCAGTTGGCTTCATATTGACTACGCATTGCGTTTCGAATTGTCACTTCTCAGTATACTCTATTTATTTTAGCTAGATACTAAATTGACAATTGCAAATGTCAAATTGTGAAATAATGATACCAGCTTTTATTGTTTAGTGGTGTACTCGAAACCATCGACAATGTTTGTAGTCTGAATACAAGAGGTTTGGTCATGTTATATTTTAAGAAAAAAAATACGATTGTATCATAATCAAGCAAATTTAAAGGTTTATTAGTTTATTACATTAGCTTATACATACAAAAATCTATACAAAATTTAATTTATCGTTAACTTTTGATAGTGGTGGCATATCACTATTTTTGAATCGCAAAAAACAGGCAACACAGGTAATGTCATTTTAGTATCTAGTTAAAATAAATAGAGTATAGAGATGGTGAAATAGTGGCCCGGTGGTCGAAACTATGACCACCTTTTTACACCCATTTTTGGTCCCTCTCACTCTCAAATTACTGGCTGTTAGTGTGAAAGGAACAGCACGAAAGAACTTCCAAAATCGAATTTCGCGGTACGAGGCCAGACGTCAAATGCACTGCCGCCGTCCGTTCACCTCGCGCCACGCCTTCTGATACTGTTAAAAGCCCGCAGCAAAGTTTTTTCCACTTTTTTTACTGTCGTTTTTGTATCGTTTACGAAAGTCGATTAGAGACGTAGATTTACGAAAAGGTTCTCATTAAAATGGAACACTATTAAATAAAATGGATGCCGAATGAATTTTAGCTTTTCATTGAACAAGAGGCACATATTTCAAGTTTTTTTCTCTCTATTCAACTTTGTATATTTGTTGATTAATTCCACTGTGTTCAAACGTATTCTTGAGACTTTTTGTTCTTATTTTATTTATTTTTGTATCTATTGGCGTATAATAAGTTTCTACTTTGCTGCATCCAGTTCCTCTGGACCTAATATTGCGTTGTATTTACTTTTTTGCGTTGTATTATTTTTATTTTAAAAAACCGGCCAAGACAGACAGACAGACAGACATGACGAATCTAGAAGGGTTCCGTTTTTGCCATTTGGCTACGGAACCCTAAAAAAACGATGAGCCTAACTATAAAAGTTAAGCTCGTATGTAAAAGTGTAAACCGAACACACCTATAGGTGAAAAACTTAAGTAAATGTTGTATGTGTGAGTAATGTGTGCGAATAGGCAAATTGACGTTCCAAATTTGAAAAATGACTTAAGTCCCATATCAGTTCTGAACACTACCACATACAACAGGGGCCTTACCATGACGTCCTAATTCCGACGCAGTTTAAGCTTTAGCTGTCACTTTTAGTATGAATCTGACAGCAAGCGATCCTAAACTGAAACGCATTAAAACGTCATGGTACGGCCCATAGGCCTTACCATGACGTCTTAATGCAATTCAATTCCGACTCAGTTCAGGTTTTAGCTGTCATTTTTAGTATGGATCTGACAGCGAGCGAACCTAAACTGAATCTGATTTGAATCGCATGGTAAACCTGGTCATATTTTATTTAAATATTTCACTTATACTCGTATGTTGAAGCAAAATACATCCTCTTCATTGGAATTTGTCAACAACAAACAATTTATGTTTGAATGTTAGAAAGAGAGAAGAGCACAGAGTAATTTTTATGTACTGGGAGAAGAGTTACCTAGGTCACATAGTTAAGCGAGTTAAAGCGAGGTTGCTTCATGTATAAGGAGTTTGGCCGCTACTTTTACCCGTGAAGGGTCTACTCTACAAGGGTTCAATTTCAGCAGGTAGTTGGGATAGTTCGACAACACCCCTATAGACTTTTCTTTGGATTTTTTGATTTAAAATTCATCTAGAATCTGTCTAACCAAAGCTGAACCCACTAGTTATTTGATTGGCAACATTTTGTCTTTAAGTGTGTCTATCTGAGGTGTCATGTTGTATGTCAAATTGACATTTCTCTAAGAAAATTGCAGCTGTGGAGTGATCCTGTGTTACCCGGTCATGATTTTTTGAAATTGCCGCGCTTTTGCAGGTTCAGCTTTGGTTAGACAGACTCTATCATAGTATGATATTTTACAACTATGGTTCCGAAAATTCCTAAAATCATTTAAAGGGCTATTTACTCAAACTAACAACCTGCTGAAATATATACATACATAAGTCACGTCTTTATCCTTTACGGGGTAGACAGAGCCTAAAATAGCAAGACCTAAAGGCCACCCCACGTTTAGCATGATTGTGGGCGTATAGGTAGAAAGGGGAATCAAAACAGTGATGGGTCTGCTGAAATATTCCTATAATATATTATTATTATTTATATAATAGAGACCAGCTAGCTTATTACGTAACTCGCTCGCAGTCGCCATCGTGTTCATGTTGACAGTTCTTGTATGAATGTGACAGCTAGCTGATTCCGATGCCAATTGTCAGCCCATACATGAACTGTCAAAATGAACACGATGGTGATCGCGAGCGAGTTACGTAATAAGCTTGCAGGGGCCTTACCATGACGTCCTAATTCCGACTCAGTTCAAGTTTTGGCTGTCACTTTTAGTATGAATCTGACAGCGAGCGAACTTAAACTGAATCGCATTAAGACGTCATGGTAAGGCCCCTGTATTATGCTCTTTGGTCTGTTACTCTGCTGCTCTGCTGGCTGGATTAGATTAGATTTATATGAAATTATAAAGCGATTAATGGTTGAGTCTGTAATTTAATGTGTTTTGCGAGCGTTTATAAATGTATAAGCGCGGAAGAGTGATATTTTCAATAATTTAATAAGAGTAGGTAGTGATTCGGAAATAATTATCGTACTAGGCTATCGCGAACCGAGGGATGGCTGTTAACTATTTAAAGTTAAATACAACATGTTTAGAATCAATACATACATATTAATAAAAAATTACAGTGCCTAGGCTGAAAACAGCTAAAGCCTGCGTTTAGCGAGATTGCGGGCATGAAGGAGGAAAAGGGGATCAGAGTAGTGATGGGTTGCTAGCCGCATCGCCTATAACATGATTCCTAAGGTTTTAACCCATTCCCTCGATGGGCTTTTAACATCTGCGCGGGAAGTGAAGCAACTGGTACATTCTATGTTAAAATCTAACGTAATTATGTTGGATGGTAAAAACTATTAAACGTCAGATAGATCGTCAGATGTCAGATAGTTAACAGTCACCACTCGAACTATAAATTCTATTCTTAGCCTACATAAAGTAGAAGAAGCTTATGTTATTTGTTCTTTGTATTAGATATTTTAATCATTAGCCACTGTAAAACCTTTTCATAATAAAAGGCAATGCCATCCCTATGTGGCTGCTATGTAATTTTAATTATGAAAAGGTACCTCAGTATGTCAATATTCCAGAGTTGCAATTAGGCAAAATGTAAAACGTATAAATTAACACTGCACTGAAAAGATAGTAATTTTAATTTATTTTATTTCAGTTTACATCGCTGTTAGGTATGAAGGACTTTGGTCATAATGACTATTATATCTGAGACTTGTTTAGCCCTTACAAAACCTAATTAGTGTGACAGGTTCTGTTCACTTGAAACTTGAAGCAGTGTAGGAGCTCCATCAGTGGATACAAACTCCTTTGAAAAAAAAACGGGTACTTTGTTTTAAATTTGTTTAAAATAAGGTAACTTCAATTGACTTTCACCTTTATTTTGTAAAAGTTACATTACAAACAATAAAATAGAAAATTAATATCGAGTGTGACCTCTTTTGGCTGAAATAAACACGAAATAACCTTTGCAATTCTTCGTGGTATGAAAAGTTTAAGGGCGCCAGTTTTTTTGCAAATGAGTTTATATTGTCCAACGTGCAACCATCGCAATCGTATTCACTATTATCTTTCTAGTAAGCGGTATAGGATGTAGTGAATGCATTGCAATTGTGTTGAACAGGGGTGCAGAATATTGGATTTCAGACAACGTCTTTTGTGTTGGAACACTGGCAGAAAATTAAAAGTTACTATTTGATAAGTTATATTTAAATTCACGTTTGTACCATAATTTATCACAAATACACATTAATTTCTATTCACGCTTGTTTGCACTAATTTATAAGTAATTTTAATTGAACGAACTAATTAGGTATGCAAAATAAATTACAACTAGGGGG
Source organism: Pandemis heparana (assembly GCA_963854515.1). Classification (NCBI taxonomy): domain Eukaryota; kingdom Metazoa; phylum Arthropoda; class Insecta; order Lepidoptera; family Tortricidae; genus Pandemis; species Pandemis heparana. Next base: position 3,199,485 of record OY978020.1, on the reverse strand, counting down.
TACTCCGAAATTCGATTTTCAAAGTTCATGTCAGACCGTCCCACTCACTCTCGAATTAATTACTATAAGTGTGAGCGGAACGGCACAAAACAAACTTCGAAAATCGAATTTTTGAGTTTAAGGCCGTTGTTTTCGAGTGGGTAAGAACTAACGCAAGAGAAAGTTAAAACAGTTAAAATAATACGTTTTTTATATCGTCAATATCCGTCTTAACCTCCTAATTTAATAATCTTATATTTTTGTCATGTTACCCATTCAAACTAGCATAAAACCAGTCTAACCCCCTTATTCATAAACGCACTATAGGCCTCTGTTAACTTAGTAATCGTTTGTCCTTATCTGTCACTTTGACATTTACCTTTCACAGATAAGGACAAACGATTACTAACTTAGCAGAGGCCTATAGTGCGTTTATGAATAAGGGGGATAATCTTGGCTTGTAATTTGTCGTGTAATGCTGTTTATATTTGTTGAAATTTAAAATGTGTGATCGTATGTAACTTATGTTTTTTTTTTTATAATTGTATACTGATTTTCACCGTCCTATTTATCACAGGGTTAAAAATTACGTTTTTAATAAGAGTATAGGGGAAAGTGGTCACCATTCGTACACTTTTTAGATTTCATTTTTTATTTTTTATTTAATTGTCAAATTTAGCTAGTTTATGTACCTAAGTGTAAAGTGTAACAAATATATTGTAGTTTGTTACAAAAAAGTCCGAAACTATTATGACAAAATGTTAAAGAGTTATAGCCATTTTTCAGCGATAAGGTATGTGTACGAATGGTGACCACTTTCCCCTACAGACAAAACGGTCTGGAGTTTCTGTAGTCTTAATCAGGGGCCCGATTTTTGGAAGCGTTTTAGAACGACTGCTCCCGCGAACACAGCTAATGAGCTAATAGACGCCGTGTCTGAAAACGAGGCCTTATTGCATTTAACGCCCGTCGCGGTTTAACTGTCGCGTGTAACATGTTATCGTTAAAGACTCTGTATTATCATAAGGAGCTCGAATCTCCAGACCTTATAATTTCTAAGGGCCGCTTGCACAGACTAGGGTTAAGAAATTAAACAGTCGAAAATAACTACACTCATTTTGACACTTTTTAATTCTGGGTTAAAAGTTAACTCGGAGTACGTGCAAGCCCGCTTTATGGTACGATTAAAGTCGTCACAATTTAAAAGGCCCGTTTTGACAGGTCACGCCCATAAAGTTCTCTATTTTTTACCGATCGAAATGTTCTGAAGGTAATTGCATTTTTCATTGATGGGTATCGCTCACTCAGCTAAGTGCTGTGCATAACGACTACTAATAACTGACTATTAATAATCGGTTAAGGAAAAAATAAATCGATCAAGATACTTTTTTTTTTAATGCGGACTCGCACTTGACCTGTTTTATTTATGTTATTTAGACCAATTAATTACTGAATTTCACCAGCTGTGTAGTGATCTTTACTGAAAATTATGACCTTGGAGCTCAAAGCCGTAAACAATGGCAACACTGATTTCAATAGAATGGCTCGTCTTCATCATCTGAAGAAAATGATTGACTGAAGATTCACTTTCTAATTAGAACATTAATCCAATGCGTCTTTACAATACATATTTAAATCGATCAAATACTCATGCAAACTTGAATCGATTTATCGTGAGTATCGAGTACCGAGTCGTACGGTGACATCACTAGTTACGTCAGGAAGCCAAATGTCAAAACGGGCCTTTTATTTTGCGACGACTTTAGGTACTCTAACGGGCCGCCTGATATACGTATCGTGTTTCATTGTTTCGGTTGACTCATATAATATATTATGTATCTTTGTTTTCAACTGCGTTATATTGTGAGATCTGACATCGCGTTTGTCTGCGTTATTTTCTGTCAGATTTATATCTGACACCGCGTTCGTCTGCATTATTTTCTGTCAGATATATTTTATTATGTGACATCTGACATCATATTTTTGTCCACACAATTGTATCTGACGGCGCTGGTGTAGTGTATTCTATTGCCCCAAATTGTATATAACCGTAACAGAAGCACCAAAAATATCCCTTTATAGGTTTACTTAATAAATAAGTTAAAGAGAATTAAATATTGGCGAATTGTCACACATTTGTTAATATTATTTTAATTATTCACCAGAATTACTGCTAACTATGAATGTTATTGTAGTAAATCTGAGAATTACTCGTTATTTTTCATAAAATAAGCCATTTGTAAAGCATTTAAAATATTGCTGATATCTTTTGAAAAGTTAATTGTATATTGTGGATGCAGCGACCACTTAGTTTTATTTTGCTGTCGTTATTTAATACTCTATTTTATTCTCCAAAATTATACAAATTTGTAATGAGTTGTCAGGCCGAACGGCTAGCACGACACGAGAGCCCGCGAGAGCTGGATCGCTCGCGAGAGAGACTACCCGCCTCTTTCTAAAACGAACAGCATGAAAAAGGCGGGTATAGTCTACCTCGCGCGCGTCACAGCGCTCGCGCTATATCGTGCTAGCCGTACAGAGGCGGGGCGGAGGTAGAACGGAAGGTAATACGAATCTAAACAACAGAAGTGTGGGTTCCGTTTTGTTACCGCTACAATACAATACAATAACTCTTTATTGAACACCACATATAACAATCAAAACAGAAAAAAGGTGTACAGAAGTAATAAGCTAGTAGTAGTAAGCTGGTAGCGGTTTTTGTGTCCGTCGCTTTACAGTTCTAACAAACAGATTCACTGTGTGCAATTTTTATTTAATAATGTTAGGTACTTTGTACCGAGATTGGGAAGTGTGAAATAATAGACGTGGAACTACGTGATGCTACTTAGCCTTATCCATGTTCAACTGGTGGGCACAAGCCTCCTCTCAGTATGAGAGGGCTTGGACTGTATTTCTTGGGCGAACTTGAGACGCCATTGAACTGATTCACGAGTGTTGTGTAAAATCTCTCAAAATGTTTTCTTTGAGCGTACACTCGCGGTCTTAAATTGTTGAGCCACGATAGAACCTTGACGGAAAATGTCAATGTCAAAATATTATTGAAATTTGTTTGTCGACATGGCATTACTTCACTATGACAGCGTTCCATGTATGCTCAACAATTAAAGTCCTTGAGTGTACCTAATGTCTTGTGATTTTGCACATAAATTCTCTAAAACTCAAATGAGTGAGCCCATGGTCGAATCTATGATACTCTACTTGAAGGGCCTAACCGTATCAATGATGTCTGTAATCATCATATCATTTATGTGATCTGAATACCTAATATGTAAAATGTTGTAAACGTTTTTTACTGCCGTTGGTCTACTTCCGGCGTTAGTGTCTCGTGCCGTATACAGGACACTAGACTAGCTGTTTTTATTTTCTTAGCTAATACAAGATGCAAATATTAAACAAAAATAAGTATTTCATTATTGATGCGTTACAAGCGGTTTTATTTATTTATTAATATAATATAGTATTTTATGTAGATCAATAAATTACGATGACATTTGTCTCAATTGATTGTTTGTTATATTTGATCCTTTGATATTAAGGGTGCCGGTGTCATGGTAGTTTGAAGAAGTTATTGTAAGAAATTGTAAGTGAATGCTTGGACGTAGTGCGTGATTTTATACTTCGGCTTCACATCAATGGAAATAATGTATAAATAAAGAGTTATTTTCATTGCAGTGTTTTAACCATTACCGTCTAATTTTTAACCTTATTTTAACCTGATAGGTTAGGACTGAGAGTGCGCTCGTGCTTGACGTTCTGAGACTTATTTACTTTTTGAGAAACAATCCCTAGAACCGGAAATCCCGAGTCTCGGATGTGGGGGCAAAGATCACTGGATTAAATGGGACTGGGCTGGCCGTGATTGCCACATGAATCCATCTCGGACTCGGAGCCATGGGCCCAAATCGCTACCAGTTGGATTCCGCGGGATGGCCATCGAAGAGTAGGCTTACCGAAAAAGAGATGGCGGGATGACTTGGACGCACAAGTGGCGGAAAGTGGGGAGGTCTTTGCCCAACCGTGGAACACTCCAGTAGGCTAAGATAATAATAAGATCATGAGAAACAATTAGTCTCACGTGATTAGGGATTGCAATCCGGATAATCCGAAATCCGGAAAAACCGGATAAATCCGTATTTTTGTCACCTTTTATAGATTCGGATTTTTAGCATAAAAATCCGGTTTTTTCGGATTTCAATTACAGTTGACAAAGTAGACATTTTAAGCAGAATTTCCTACTGAATTTAGTTTCATTTCATTCATTCATGCGTTCGTTTCGTTCCCCGCCACGTAGCACTATCTATCCCTCTCCCCTCCGCGCTTTACTGGCTACCTCATACCTAGCTTTAGATCTAGCTAGTCGGCCGGTCCGGTAGTACTGTACTGCAGACACAGCAGTAGGTACTGGACTGATTAAACGCGGATTATCAAGATTTTTGCAGTTTCATTTTATATATTCTTTGGGAAAATTTAAAAACAATAAAATTGAACACCATTAGGTTTCAAAAAACATGTAATTACTTACATGAAAATCTCAAAATATTAATAAAAATCCGAAAAATCCGGATAATCCGGATTTATACAAGTTGATAATTTGTAAATCCGGATTTGAGAAAAGAACCGGATTTTGCAATCCCTATACGTGATCATTGAATATACAACAAAAAACTAGGACTTATAATAAGAGTTTTTAATGATTCACGGTTGATCCCGTTTATAATATTTCGAATGAACTAGGACTATACCTACATATACTACATACACTAAGATGACTTTATCTAACTAAGTCTGTTCTTCATTTTATTAGCTCAAAACTCCTCTGTTGGTAAATAACCCACTGGGTTTTCGTATTCCTTTTTGCGAAAATCTAGAGAATTTAATGGTGTGGATTGATATAACCCATCTGCTTCGCAAACGCGCCGCATATTGGTGTCAGTATCAACAACACGTGGTCCTAATCCACTTTTCAATTCACTACAAATACTTTACTACAACGCAGTTTTGGTCCCTATCTCGTAAGACAACAGTCTACATTGCTAAGGATAGCTGCGATGAGTAGGTCAATGTCAAGAGGTTCGAATAGATAAGGGTTTTTGTGTGAAGCAAACGTAATATTGAATGTTTTATTTTATACCACGCTAGATTGTCCAATGTTTGTACCTGTTATACCATTATGTTATACATATGTATTTAAATAATGTTCTTTAAATAAATAAGATAATTATGCTTCGGTCAGTAATATTCACCAAGATAAGCGATATATCAAGTCCAATTAAATTATTTATTGAATCAGGCGTTGGGTACTTTGTGGAGGTCCATTTCCGTTTCAATTAAGTAACAAAAAACCTTATTACCTACTCCGCCACCAATAGTAGCGTATCGTATACGTCTACTAGACTATAGTCTAGCGGAGTAGCAAGGTAGCTAAATGTTTTTTGTTCTAACTAAATTACTTAGTAATTTTAACGACTTGTTTATATGCTTTATTTGTGTAGGTACCTACTGAATTTATTGATTACGAAGGCGTCTGTGGAAACTGAAATCAATTCGATACATCGTTTCAGAAATCAAAGGAGATTGCAACAATTTTTATTTACACTGCTTGTCGTAGCTATTATATTCACTTTGGTCATCATCATCATAATCATTCAAAGTTTTTATGTCATCAACTTGGTCAGTACCCATCTGCATTTCCTTATTCGACTGTCGGTGCTCCGTCGCCAATCTCGAGACAATTGACATCGCTCGTTGCGTGCAAGCGTGTAACTAAAGCAACGACAGTCTTCCGGTTCGTGAATCGCGTAGTTCCTGCAATCTTACGCACAAGTGGCTCGTGAAAATGTAAATTTCTAGCGAGCGGCTGACCGGCGGCCGGTCCCGGCTGCCAGACAATGCAGCCCGTTCGCATTGTCTATTGTCATCGGCCAGACACACCGATGAATGGGGCAAGTTCATTCGAATCCAGTGCACTAGAGAACACGAATGCGGGCGCCCCCGAGTGCGAACGTGACGGCCGCACCGCAAGACTCCGGTCGCGGACACTCGGAATTACCGCTGCTTCGAGTTTTGTTTTGAGGTATTCCATTCCAGTCAGTCCGCGGCCGGCGCACGAGTTGGATCGTTCCGCGGCGCCCCACTTTTCGCTAGCGTACGTGTAATATGAACGGTTTGCATTACGATACACGCCGTGCCTCGCCGCGTTTTCACCGATAACATCTGCAAATCCGATATTCGGGCAGTGATAGTGAGATAGCGGGCTGCCATTTGTGTTGCGCGACCACTCGCACACCCACCCCGGCCGAACATGTGATCGCTCCCCGCCGATGGGAGCGAAAACCGAACAAAAAAGCCGCCTGCTAATGTATCCCGGCTACAAAGAAGGAATAAAAAAGCTATTCCTGGAATGCGCACATGTCGACGCCGGGTAACCGTGGCAGCTACTGATTCCGCAGTCCCGTCGCGATGCCTCGCAGGAGCAAGTGGATGCATCTGGTGGCGGGCGTCGTCGCAGGCGTCACTCTCGGGGTCTTTCTCAAGCTCTGCTTGAAGTCTTCCTCCCGGACGTCCATCCAAGCATGTTCAGATGCAGCGAAGTACGTAGCGCCGGACCCTTTGGCTTTGATAGACATGGGTCCGGACGAGACTATTCAGAATTCAAACAGGAGTTTAGTGTTTGTGGGTGTAATGACTGCCGAACAGTATTTAGATTCTAGAGCGAAAGCTGTGATCGAAACATGGGCCCAGGACTTGCCGGGTCGGATAGCGTTTTTCAGTTCGGAAGTGTCGCGCGCGCCAGGGCTTCCGTTGGTGCCTCTGCGCGGTGTGGATGACAGCTACCCGCCACAGAAGAAGTCGTTCCTAATGCTTTTGTACATGTACGAGAAGTATGGGGACCGGTTCGAGTGGTTCTTGCGGGCCGACGATGACGTTTACGTGAGAGGTGACAAGTTGGGTGAATTTTTGCGGTCCGTGGACAGTCGGAAGCCGCAGTTCATCGGGCAGGCTGGCAGAGGAACGAATGACGAGAGAGATGCCCTGGCCTTAGACTATAATGAGAATTTTTGTATGGGAGGGCCGGGAGTATTGTTATCGCGGGAGACGTTGAGGAGAGTCGCTCCCCACGTGAAGTATTGCTTGAAGCATTTGTACACGACCCACGAGGATGTGGAGCTTGGACGCTGCGTGGCCAAGTTTGCCGGGGTTTCCTGCACTTGGAGTTATGACGTGAGTATCAAGTTTGTTTTACGATAATAGAATTACGACTTAATTTGAAAGCACGTAAGCGGATGACGCGTGGAATAACGGGTTAGTTGACGGTCCGCGATTGTTTTGTTTGGGCAAAATTGTATGCTAAAATTACAGTTTCACTGTTGAGAGGTTTTGAGAAATACTTAAGAGTAAAAATAAAAACACATAATCGGGGATAATGTCCATGTTATTTTAGTGGAAACAAATAAAAGAGTGTTTTTTGCAATTGAGTTAGGTACTTAAGTACCGTTATTTCTGATGATACAATTGAATAACAACAAGAGTGGTGCAGTGCAGTTGAGTAATATCTCAGAATGCGGGCAGTTACCAAAGCAGTTAACACCAAAAATGAGGAAGACAAACCATTCACTTAAATAGCGTGACATAAAGGCCTAAAATACGAGTATTGAGGCAACATTTTATTTGAGTTGGAATAAAGGTCGCTGTCTATTCGTGCGTCTGTGTCTGTCACAGAACAGTAACTTTCAAATAGGTAGGCATTTGAGATTTTATTAACGTTCGTATTATTATGGCAACTTTATAACAACAAATAATAAAAATAAAATATCTACTAACATCAAAATAAGATAAAGCGCTGAATTTTTTTTCTCGATCTTAACGTAGGCAATTTACTTGGTGAGAGTTACATTACAGCTTAGACGGTTAGGTACTTACCTATAGAATTACCGAGTTAGTATTCCAGAGTCTAACTCAACTCACACTTGTCCGAGTTTTTTGTCTTAATAACATCATTACAGGCTTTCAGTTTTTATCTAAGTTATAGTAAGACGTCCTTGTTGTCCCACTAACCTCCACATGACAATGCTATCTTCTTAATTGATCGATGCGCAAGCGTTCAAACAATCGCTAACTTCTTGACACGCAAACGCCGTGTTTTGTCAACATTGACTGACTCGTAAACCGACTGACACCAACCGGTAATCCAGTAAATGTCAAGGTTTATTGTTTCTTGACAAAATTTATGACGACTTTTATGACGAATTTCAGTGCGCTTAGTTGTTCAATTCAAAATAATGAACGCTCAGAATTTTATAGTTTTAACATTGTAAATTAAAAACTATTAGATCTAACTTTGATGTGGTCCATCTACCTAAATTAAAGTTGTGTTAGGGCCTAATTTAAGCAATTTTTACTAGAAAAATAACGTACTAGAAAGTCGTTCGGACCGTAGGTACTATTTTAAATATATCTACTGACTGAAATAAACTTAAGTTTACAGAGATTAATATTAAACGCTTCCTTTTCTAATTTCTGGAAAACTTTTCCTGCGTTTGCTCTGTATTCACCATAATTAAAAAACCTAAAATAGGTACCCAATTAAACCTTATCAGTTAAAATTTGTTCTTAACAATTTATTAAAACATGCTGCTGTTATGCCGTAGTAAAAATACAAATTTTCCTTATTTACTGCCTTTAGTTACTCTAGGCTAGGCTAGAGCGTAACTTTTAATCGTCAGAAAAAAATTGAACTCAAAAACTAACCCTGGCCAAAGCACGCCGGACGGATCGTATGCGTTCCTTTTCCCCTTCTGCCTGCCCTTTGAGAAACAGGAATCGACTTTTGCCAAAATTTCAAGCAAAAGGCTGTCCTCGAATGTATTGAAATCTGCGCATTGGCAAACTGGTCCGACGGGACGCGGCCATCTCGAGATTTACTGTCAAAGAATAGACATACAAAGAATGCCAGAGGATGAGTAAATGTGCCTATATCGGTTGCTCGAAGGCAAAATTGAATTGTGAATTTTATTGAACCATTGCTTTTGACGGAATAGTGTAACAGATTATCCAAGCACAAGGCTACTTATAAAAGTATATTAAAAATTTGTTTATTGTTTACTAGCTTCTGCCCGCGACGTCGTCTGCGTATAAGTAATTATATAATTAAACCTTTCTGTTGAATCACTCTATCTATTAAAAAAACCGCATCAAAATCCGTTGGGTAGTTTTAAAGATCCAAGCTTATATAGACGACGACAGACAGACAGACGGAAAGCGACTTTGTTTTATACTATGTAGTAATTATCTCAGTTCATAGGTACAAATAGTTGTTCTGAGAAGATGGTTTTTTGTATACCTATAAGTAATTAGCATGCCACACTAGGTATTTACTTATTTTTGCGTTTCTGGTGTGTAATTTAAGAACAGGTTGACCTGAAGGTCGACGCGAATATTGTACAGGATGGTAAGGGAGGTCATTTAGATTATTATTAATAAGCGATACATCGGATGAGATTATCAATCCTATTTTTGAATAAAGCTGGTTATATTCAGCATTAGTGCATAACTTCTGATTTATTCATCTTTGCTGACGGCAGAGAATGGGGAACATGCAAGATAAGATAAACCGCGCACCGAATATTTGTACACCTACAGTCTGCATTTACACTTAAGAGGTCATATTATGCGTGAAATTACTTAAAACTGATATATTTCGATAAATAGTAAGGACAAATATTGATAAACCAATCGACAACGGTGGCATATCTGTTGATTTACACGGCGTTTGCGTTTTGCTTTAAGTATGCCGATAATGATAACCTTTGATCACTTTTTTTATGCCTCGTATGATAGCCATTTAACCGAAGCTTATATATTTAGCATGGGAATATTCATAAAATCAGCCGTAAACTTACATACAACGATACACTCGGCGAGGTGATTTGTAAAGCACGTGGTGAGCGTGAGCAGCCCCCCGCCTATTAAACACTAAGTGAAAATATTTACCCTGGGTATAATTTTAACTACTAATATTAATCCAATACGCTTAGGCATTTAAATAGCAAAATTAGCTGCCTATCTGTGTTTGCTATTTAATCTATTGCCGCTTTAGTTTGTTTCTCCGTTGCAGAAGTGCGAAACAATTTAAGTAAATGTTGTAAATTTTGCAGTTGTAAATAAATGCGAATAGCTGAATAGGCTGAAATCTGGTCGGTCGACATAATTTTTACGTAGCGTGTTAAAGTTAGAATGTGAACAGGTAGGTAGGTACTAGGTACTCTAGGTACCTGCCATGTGCATTAAATTTATTGTGCACGGAGTTAAAATATTGTACCACCTGATGACGGGTAGCTATGTGAGTTTAGGGTCTTATTCCTCCGAGGAGTTTAGGTCATAGTAAAATTTATTGCTGGAAAGTTCTGCAGTGTTAGGTGACTCAGTTGCTTTTCGGTTGCGTGTGAAACTAAACTGTGAGAAAAAGGGAAACATTTTTACGTGGCAACGAAATTATTGTACAGACGATAATGTATCCCGCCAGCCCGTGATTATAATTAGCCTACATAACGTCAAAAAGCCCATTTATAATAGTTTGATCGCGCAAAAAAAATTTTACCAATTAGTCTCATTAATTTACATAATTAACGTCTGATTATACAATCTAATCTAATCAAAGCATAATAAACGCGGACAGTCGGTGGCTTTGACGGAGAATGATTTTAACAATTTTGAGATTTTTGCTTGAAGTCCTTTGTGGACAACTTTTAGGTACAAGTATTTTTTTGAAATTAATTAATTAATTTTATAAGAACTAAGTACATTCGCCATCAGATAGGTACTTACATAATAATATCGCAGCGGGCAAGGTCCTCAAAGTTACACTAGGTAATATTTATAGATAGATTTATAGTCCACAAATGTTCAGATCTTTATGATCAGTATCAGCCTGACTGCATCGATATCTTTTACGATCTGTGTTTCCTGATATTTTCCCCTCATTGAACGTTCCGAATTTATTGAAAAGTCGCTGCTCAATCTTATATTTATGACAAATTGAGTGCTCTGATGTTATTAACCTTATCATCTAGTGTAACGAATTTAATGTTGCTCCGAAATATTTGAGGACCTCGCCCGCTACGATATATCTGATGGTGGCTGTACGTTATGTGTATTTGTCAGCTTATTTGTGAAGTGCTTTCCACTGGCGTTCGTGTCGCCATAGTGTATGTGTTTTTTTTTGTGTTTAGTTTTATAATTTTATCTGGGTCCCACTGAAAATCAGCGTTGCGGCTTGCCGCAACATTATGCTGAGTGGGATCCATTTTACACCATATCGGTACTATTCCTTTGTATATTGTATTTCTCCTTTGTTTTATATCTGAGTGTATCGAATGTGTGTAAATAAATGTTTCTCTTTCTTTCTTTCTCTTTCTTAGGAGTTATTAATACCCTATAGTATTATAAACTATAGGTAACCCTGTATTGCCCACTTTATTTTTTTAGGGTTAGAACGTAGCATCCGCTCAAGCATGTAGGTAAGCAAGTGTTCCGTTGTTTTACATTCAAACTGGAACAAGAATTGGACAATCATTTTGGAATGATATCTCTATCGACGCGATTAGTTTCGACTATTGAGTCAGACTCAGACAGTTATACAATTATGTCAAGATAACGATACCTACTTACCCAGTTATAAAAAATACATGAGCGCAGTAGCTAGGTACTGTAGCGTGACGAAGGCGTTTGTAATGTTTCACGTGTGAGCACGCGGCTTGGGTTCAGTTGAATAAATTATTTCGTTTTTATAAAGCACGAAATGCCATTTTAACCCCCGTCGCAAAAAGGGGGGGTTATATAAGTTTGACGTCGATCTCTCTATCTCCCTCTCTGTCTCAGAGTATCAGCTCTTTTCCAAAATGATGTAAGGCATTTTTGGGGTTTTTTAAATTTTAAATTCGCCCCGAGTTTGTGAAAACATTTTTTTTAAATTTATCCTTCGCTAAAAAGTGAGAAGACTGCGACAATAAAAAGTGGAAATTCAATGAGATTGTTAATTTCTTCGCAGCTGTCACATTAAATGTGCTTTTTTTTAATTCAGGATAGGTAGGTACCAGTGGCGTGGCGTCCATAGAACTCGATTCCCACCAGCTTGCCTATTTTAAGGCAGGCAATTTATTGTGCAGAATTAGAGGAAAAGGCTAGTAAAGTTCCCTTCGGCTTGCCTTCTGATATACTTGACGCCACGCCACTGGTAGGTACTTTAATTCATTTAGCTTTAGTCATGAATTATCTTCATGTTGAGTTTTATGTTGCATGTACATATCTGATGGCGACTGTACAGTAGATTAGGTACATAACACGCGAAAATGTAAAAAAAACTTCTTATAATGTTTTAAACTTCCGCGATTTTCACTCGTATTTATTTAAAGTATTACTTTCGGGACGTTTCGGTCACGATGCACGCGGTTAAGCCCCGAAAGTAATACTTTAAAAAACTTCTTGTCCAAAATTCTGCACAGTCACAAAACTCTATCTTCAATGCTGACAAGTTCTATTGCGGATTTTGTTTTGTACTAGGTAGGTAGTACTCGTATTATATGCGGGGATAAAAGTAAACATATAGGTAGGGGAAATTGGTCACCATTCGTACACATACCTTATCGTTGAAAAATGGCTACAACCCTTTAACATTTTGACATAATAGTTTCGGACTTTTTTGTAACAAACTACAATATATTTGTTACACTTTACACTTAGGTACATATAAATAGCTAAATTTGACAATTAAATAAAAAATAAAAAATGAAATATAAAAAGTGTACGAATGGTGACCACTTTCCCCTACTTTCAACAGCTTCTAATCTATAACGTCTTTTGCGAACAAAGTATTAGACAGCTGTTTTAAGAAATGTATGCTAAGCAGGTAGAATGTATAAAAAATGTATCCGTCGAGATTTAACATCATTTCATCATCATAGAGCAATTGAGCAACAGTTGGTAATGTTCGATAAACTATCGTCATTGAAAACATTCAAATGCGTTTCGGATCATCAAACTGTCATGCCTGACTAAGCTTTAGTAGATAACTTACAGACCAGGGGGTCTATTTTAAATCACATGTGAAAATGCCACTCGAAAATAGTGAAGTTGTGCTCAAATAGAAATATGAGTAGGTATAGGGTTAGTTACCTATAGGTTATATGATTTAAAGATTCGGTTGAAGTATAAAGGTTTAATTGCGGAAAGAGTTTACAGAACGGATTATTGAGAAAGTTAGACAGATGTTAATAGTTAAATGAAATGAATTGAGATTGATTGGTTAGTAAAAGCGTTGCGAGAGTTAGTTTGATAACGTGCGATGCGCGCAGGCGTTTTCTCAGCAACTGGCGGTGCGGGCGGCGCGCGGCGTCCGCGCCGGCCCCGCTCCGCTCCTCCCCGCAGGCCATAGTGCGGGGCGTAGTTTGTAGTGATGTGCGCGCGCATGATGCGGCGCCACACCACCCCCTTGGGAGAATCAGCGTTCTGGTGAGAAACAGATGGGAAATCTTACTTGCCGGCCAGATCTGGTGGTTTTGACCGGAGCAGGAGCAGGAGTTGGAAGTGGAGTTGAAATTGGAGGTGCAGGTGTAGGTAGGCTGTGGTTAGTAGGGATAGTTGTGTCAGTCTGGGAAGAGAAAGGGTAAGTTGGAACTGTGTCATTCTGAGAATAGGATGGTTTGACACGATCTATTGAGACGGTCACTGGTCCTCTGGGTAATTCAACAGTGACGGTCTTGTCTGTTCTGCTGAGAACACGATATGGGCCAGTATATGGCGGTGTCAGCGCTCCTCTGAGTGCGTCTTTGCGAAGATAAATGTGGGTGCAACTTTTGAGATCTCTGTGCACAAAAACTGACTTTGTGCAATGACTAGAGGTAGGCACTGGTTTTACTTTAGACATATGCTCTCTTAGTTGTCTGGCAAATTCCGTCGGCTGCAGCGTGTTAGTATTATTGGTTTGAAAGAACTCACCCGGTATTCGTAAGGGCTCACCATACACCATCTCTGCAGCCGAGCACCTCAAGTCCTCCTTCCATGCGCTGCGCAGTCCGAGCAGCACGTGTGGCAGCACATCTGTCCAGCGGGCGTCGTTGTGGGCCATGATGGCTGCTTTTAGCGTGCGGTGCAGACGCTCAACCAAACCGTTAGCAGCTGCATGATATGCTGTGGTGTGTCTCAGCCGGGTGCCGCAGAGATCTGTCAATGTTTTAAAGAGTTGTGAAGTGAACTGACTTCCCCGGTCGGTCGTAATAGTCTGTGGACAACCAAAGCGTGAAATCCATGTTTCCAACAAAGCATTAGCTACTGATTCAGCTGAGATGTCTTTGAGAGGCTTTACTTCTGGCCAACGGGTAAATCTGTCCACTGCTGTGAAACAATATCTGTATTCACGTGATGGTGGCAGCGGACCTACTAGGTCAATGTGCACATGACTAAATCTTTCTCCTGGCATGTTGAACCTTTCCAGTGGAGAAGAAGTATGCCGCTGTACTTTTGAACGTTGACACTGGTCACACATTTGTGTCCAAAGACGGCAATCTTTCCGTACAGAGGGCCATACAAATCGATCAGTGATCAGCTTAGTTGTTGATTTTGTTCCTGGGTGACTCAGACCATGCACTGCATTGAAAATCCTTCTTCGATGCTCTTGCACGACAAAAGGACGAGGTTTCGCCTGAGATGTGTCACAATATAAATAAACATTGGTACCTGGCACAGGTATTTTCTCCAACCGTAATGATGTAGACGGAGTGGCGATGAGTTCTTGCAGCTCAGCGTCTCTCTGTTGAGCTTCAGCCAGGGCCTCGAAGTCAGGTGGCACGGAGATGGCCTCAATGCGGGAGAGCGTGTCGGCAGTGATGTTGTCTTTCCCTGAGATGTGGCGCAGGTCAGTTGTGAACTGCGAAATAAAATCCAAATAATTAAATTGTCTCGGGGAGCATTTTCTATCCTTTTGTTGGAATGCGAATATAATAGGCTTGTGATCAGTGTAAATCACAAAATGTCTTCCTTCGACCATGTATCTGAAATGCCTCACACTCTCATATATTGCAAGCAACTCTCGATCATAGGCACTGTATTGTTGCTGCGTCCATGTCATCTTTTTGGAGAAAAAAGCTAGAGGTTGCCATTTGTCTTGTACTAGTTGTTGTAGCACCGCGCCCAAGGCTGTGCTCGACGCGTCAGTAACAAGAGCCAGCGGTGCATCTATTTCTGGGTGAGCTAGTAATGTGGAGTGCGCCAGACTGGACTTACAGTTTTGAAAAGCTACCAGCTGTTCTGGGTTCCAGGTAAGTTCAGTTGAGCTTTTAATTTTAGGACCAGCCAGCATGTTATTGAGAGGGGCCTGGTTATCAGCAGCATGAGGGACGAATCTTCGGTAAAAATTTAGCATCCCAAGAAATCGACGGAGACCACCAACAGTCTTGGGTGCAGGGAAATCTAATAATGTCTGTACCTTGTCATCCACAGGTCGAGTACCTTCTGCTGAGATGATGAAACCGAGGAAGCTGACCTCCTGTTGTCCAAATGAGCACTTCGATTCGTTGATGAGGATCCCGTAGTCCTGGAATCTGTTGAAGACTTGCTGCAGGTGTTCCATGTGCTCCTGGTGATTGTGAGAGAAAATGAGGACATCATCAATATAGGAAAATACAAAATCCAGGCCTCGCAGCACCTCATCTAAAAATCTTTGGAAAGTCTGTGCTGCATTCCGTAGTCCGAATGACATGAAGGGGAATTCAAACATCCCAAAAGGTGTAGTAATTGCAGTCTTGCAAATGTCATTCTCATATACAGGTATTTGATGGTAGGCCTTAACTAAATCTATTTTTGTAAAAATTTTACAACCAGCCAGGCGATGTGAATAATCTTCTATGTGACGGACGGGATACCTATCAGGGATTGTGCGAGCATTGAGCGCGCGGTAATCCCCGCATGGCCGCCAGCCATTTCCTTGCTTCGGGACCAGGTGAAGTGCAGAGGCCCATGGAGAATCAGATCGGCGCGCAACACCCTCATGTTGCATTTCTTCGAACTGTTGTTTTGCAATTTTTAATCGGTCTGGAGCTAATCTTCTTGGCCTGCAGAAGGCAGGTGGGCCAGGAGTCGTTCTAATATAATGAACAGTGGAGTGTTTGACTTCCTGCCGTATTCCAGGGGGCTTCAACAAACTGGGGTACTGTTTTAATAAATTGTGGTACTCACTATTGCCGGAGATTGCTTTGATGCTTGCCTGTACACATTGCTGGAGCATTCCAGGAGATGATAATGAAGTAAGGCTGTCGACAAGCTTTCTGTTTCTGCAATCAATAAGTAGTCCAAAATGAGCAAGAAAATCAGCACCGATAATAGGTTTGTCCACATCTGCGACAACGAAATTCCAGGTGAAATTCCTCCTTAATCCCAGGTCCAGTTGTTGCATAAGAAGTCCGTAGGTATGTATTACAGATCCATTGGCTGCAGTTAATGTGTAAGTATCAGGTGATTTGGAATTAAATTTGAATTTACGCGGCAGCACGCATAGGTCGGAACCAGTGTCTATAAGATATTGTATTTTACTGACTTTATCGGTTATAAATAAGCGACTTGTAGCAGTGCGACAGCCAGTAGTCGCTTCTATGGACTGTCGCGTCAGTTTTCCGCCTTATAATTGCAAGGCGGCACGCATTTCTTAGCATCATCCGCATAATTACTGTGATACCAACACATACCTGGTTTAGTAGCCTGGCTCTGGCTCCGACCGCGCGACTTCGACCGGTTGCGTGACTTCGACCTGCTGTTGAAACGGGAACGTCGCTCGTTACCTGCTGCAGTTAATTGCGCGATCTGTAGAGATAAGGCTTCTAGTTTCTGGAACATGACGTCTAGTTGTGGAGCAGCAGCGCTTGCGCTCGCGCTGGCTACCTGAGGCGGGGCGGGTGCCACATCCATTATCTGGTCGGCCAAAGTAGCTAGATCCTCGAGCGTCGCGGACTTCTGCGACGCGATGATCGCTTGGACGTGCGTCGGCAAGCGGCTCGACCACATGGTTCTTAAAAATTCCTCACTCACGCTATCTTTCGCTAGGCCTTTAAGGTGCCGGTAAAATTGTGACGGCCTTCGGTCACCTAATTCTTCGTGTGTTAGAAGTTGTCGTTGCCTATTTTCGTTTGAAATGGAGAGTCTGTTGATTAGCTCGTTCTTAAGTTTTAAGTATTTGTCTAATGGCGGCGGGTTTGTCAATATATCGCGAACTTCGCGCGCCGTTTTATGGTCTAACTCACGTATGACTTGAAAGTATTTTGTAGAATCACTTTTTATGCCTGCTATGGCGAATTGGGCTTCTACTTGTGCGAACCACACTTCTGCGTCTTCAGGCCAAAAGGGTGGCAAACGAACGGTCACGCGGTCGACGGCCGTGCCGCCACTTCCGGGCCCGGCGGCATCTTCTTGGAAACCATGTGGAGGCGGCGGCGGTGGTGCTTTCGCTTCTCCTTCTTGTTCGGACATCTTGCCGCGGCGCGTGTATTATTTAATTTATATTTAAGCTTTATTTTTAATTTAAGCAACAAAGAACCGTCGCGGGTCACCAGCTATAGGGTTAGTTACCTATAGGTTATATGATTTAAAGATTCGGTTGAAGTATAAAGGTTTAATTGCGGAAAGAGTTTACAGAACGGATTATTGAGAAAGTTAGACAGATGTTAACAGTTAAATGAAATGAATTGAGATTGATTGGTTAGTAAAAGCGTTGCGAGAGTTAGTTTGATAACGTGCGATGCGCGCAGGCGTTTTCTCAGCAACTGGCGGTGCGGGCGGCGCGCGGCGTCCGCGCCGGCCCCGCTCCGCTCCTCCCCGCAGGCCATAGTGCGGGGCGTAGTTTGTAGTGATGTGCGCGCGCATGATGCGGCGCCACATAGGTACCTACCTAGATAGTAGAAAATTATAATCCTAATTAATCTTTTCTACCAATACACATTTGTAGCAATACACATTTTGTCCTATTTTCGAATGGTGCTTATATGCTTTCAAAAATCGCGCCTTTACCCAAATCCGAGATTCGAAGTTCGTATCATATCGTCTCTCCCACTCCATATTATTTTAATGAATTGATTTAAGTGTGAGCGGAACACAAAAAAATACCGGGTAGCACACCGGGAGTGCCGGCAGAAGTGAAAACTACACACACGCACACTCGCGCAAAAAGAAAAAAAAGAAAAGCTTTTTCTACAAGAGGTTCGAACTGCGATCACTTGAGAGTACGCACTGTTATTAAATTAACACCTTATACCCCTAGGCCAAATGCACATACGTTAGAGCGACGAAATTAACGTACCAACACTTCAAAAATCGAACACCAGCTTCATTCGTATTTCAAAATGAGCTCTTAGAGGATCCTGATATCCTGGTATTTAAACTGTCCCCCCGTCTTACGTCTGACGCGAGTTTAACATTTTTTACCCATCCAAAAAAGTGCCCAAAGCCGCCAAAGATGTTTCCACTTCAAAAAACGACGATAGTGTCTTAGGTTAACGAATGTTAGGAGGAGATAGAATAGAACACTCCTTTTTTGAAGTCGGTAAAAAAATTAGACGGAACGCTAAAAAATGATCGTGCACTTATTTAAGGTTGAGAAGTTTGATAAACATTTAAGTTTAGAGGGCATGACTGAGTGACTAACCGTATAATGTCGAACTAATTATCTGGGGGCAGTGAACCGGGCGAACTGGGTGAAGTACAGACAAACATCTAGTTTTAATGATTGATTACACTGGAGCTGAACCCCCTTATTCATAAACGCTCTATAAATAGGTAGGCTTCTGATAACTTAACAATTGACAACATTTCATATTTCTGAGCCTATAATTTTAATGGTTCTCTGTATTTTGTTTGAAAAGATGAACATGCTGACAGTTTAATTTTTTCGCTAGGGCTTGTATTTAATTTATAATTAATTTATTAATTTGTGCTTATTCTAAAAGGGCGTAACTCCGATACTATCACAGAATACACACTTATCCCTTTGTCTTTACTCTATAGAAAAAAAACTGACGTTAATTTCAAATTGTCAATGTCAGGCCCTATTCTCCAATATTCGATTTTCGAGGTTCGCTTCGTGCTGTTCCGCTCATACTAATAGTCATTACCTTGAGAGTGAGAGAGAAGGTATGCAACGAACTTCGAAAATAGAATTTCAGAGTTGCCCCCCTTGTACTTTGTTGTCAAAGATACAAAATTATGATCGCTTATTTTTTCTCGTGAAAAAAGCAAAGGCGTTACACCTATCCTGTGGTAGTTTTGGTAAAATTAGGACATATTTTTAAATAATTTTTATTTTTTATAATACTTAAGCGATATTAAAATTATATAAACATATTACAGTGATCAGGAGGCAAAATGCTTTCGAACCACATATACATTTTCATGTGTTATAAAAATGAACTGTTGTCAATTGGTTGTCCTTATCTGTGAAGGGTAGATGTCAAAGTGACGGATAAGGATAAACTCTATAGAGTGTTACTTAATGAAATTATTAATATGGCTTCGCACGGGCGCAATCTATTTCTCTTAAATATTAATTTTATTATGTTTATAGTATTATTTTGTTGTTAGCGGCATCATCTGTGAAAATTTTAACTGTCTAGCTATCGCGGTTCATGAGACACAGCCTGGTGCCAGACGGACGGACAGCGAAGTCTTCGTAAAGGGTCCCGTTTTTACCCTTTGGGTACGAAACCCTAAAAAGGAGGATTTAAAAGGGAGGAGAAGAGGAGGAGCAAAACATGTGAAACTCTCTTTCCTTCATACCCCAACATTATGTACCATGTTTTATGCAAATAAATGATTATGATTATGATTATTTTTATACTTAAACATTATGCTACATAAACTATGAGAAACTTTGCTGCGTTGGGTGGAGATACTTATCACAAGCACCCTTAAAGTCCCACGTTAAGTGATACAGATGGTCTCCTTATGCGGCAGAAATATGTTGCATTATCAGGTTTTATATGACACCGAAATTAGAAATTCGAATTCCATATCGTGCGTCGCCTCGCTCGCACGTTGGGGAGTGAGACGTATAGTATGATAGGAACTAAATTTTGAATTTTGTAGTAATAGGTACATACGGATTCAGTATTAATATCAATGTTGGTATCAGGTCGCATGTTTATCGCCCTCGCCTATGGCTCGTACGACAAGTTCCAGCGACCGGAGACATTCTTTATTTCATCACCCTCGGAATGTAGTGTACTAAGCATTCGTACAGCACAGCATTTGGACAGGCAAGACCTTGGAAAATGGGGCCAGTTTACTATAAAAGTCGGTCCATAACTTTATCCGTCCAAAACCCAAGTTTGATGTCACCGTCGCTGTAAAAATAACCAATGCTAAATGTATCGTCAAAGTCGTTTAATCTCAAAGGCGTTGACGGCATTCTAAATAGTTGACCGATAAACGCTAGCTCGCAAACCGTGCTGTTTGGCCTTACACTTGGCACGCCCTAGGGTTACCAGATCAAATGATAAAATTACCCGATTTCCTTGACTTTACGGTAAATTTCCTGAATATTTTAAAAAAATGCGGTATTGTAAAAAACTGACAGTTACTATTTTTGATGTTTACCTGAGCAAGGGTCGAAGTTTCCGACAAGTCGGGTAAAACACTTTTCACCTGGTAACCCTACCAATAGCGCGGGAAAGCAAATAGTTCGTATTGGCCCAGTGCTAAGTAACTCTGCACGATTGAACAGAGACATTGTATCTTACTTGTCTTGACGTTGTGCTTGCACTGAAGTTTATTTAAGCGGTTTGTTACTAAAATAAGCTGTGTAATTCTTCAAACAAACCACGACCGTAGATGATGTTGGGTGGGACGCCTAGCTGGGTCAGGCGGGCTGTCGATCCTCTTCGGTGATCATTCAGCCCAGTTCTCCTTGGCTGGAGCCACTGGTTACTGTCCCAGCAGCGCTCCCACACACCAACTCTCCTCATATCTTCTTATTCTCCTGCCAAACTGAGGACATCTTTGAGTTCGACGTCCCTTAGCTCGCCTTCTTTTAATTCGTCAGTCCCGAATGCATCTCGCCGCGCTGCCGCGTACCTACATAACGCATTCGGTGAGGACGTGTTTGCTCGTCTCCTCCTTCCCACAGTGTGGGCAGGAGGGGTCGTTTCAACCACGAACGTTATCACTCGCTGCGCTCGAAGTGCAATCATAACATGACCCGTTCTCTCGTAGGCATAACGCAGAGTCAGATGTCTTGTTATCAAATCATAGCAGCCTCTTTACCCCCACTAGTTTAGGTAAGTACTAGAAATTACAACTTTGTGAAATATAAAATAGTTCTTTGTTTGGCACATGTGTGCGTCATTGTACTAGGACATCCTTTTTACAAACGGGCCGCCATGCTAGGCCGGATAGCGGCCGCTTTGACACAAGAACAATAGTCCTTTATTTATTTGTTCTTTATACTAATGGCATATGATGAATATAAAAATTATGACCCCTTTACGGGCCTGACGATTGTTTAAAACTGTAAAGCCTGTATTTTGGAATGTCCATGGAAGTGGGTAAAAATCCGAGATTTGTTTACATTGGTAGTTAGTTACAAGCATATAAGAGGAAGTAACTAATAGAGCTCCTACTTACACATTAGTGATTTGTCACTTATATTATACAGTACTAACACTCATTTTAGGTATTCCTTCAGTTTTTCCTTTCGGCTCTACTTGGAACGAAGTCGTTCTAGTTAGATCGTCGATTTTCGTAAAGCTCGAAATAACGCTTTTTGCTAGTTGGATTTCTCGCCCCCGAAAACAGTGACAAAATTTTTTACGAGAATTAAACAACAACAATAATTAAACATAAAAATACCTGTTGCTAGTTCGTTTGATTGTTATACTTACTAATATTTCAATTTACTTTCATTTTATAAAAGCAAGTGGAATTATTTACTGTATTTTGTTGATCATGATCATAATCATTTAAGAATACAAGCATAAAGCTAAATCAGACACTTAATCGCGTCATGATCATCAAACCTATCTGTATTTGGACACTTACTGATTTATGGTTGTAGAACACATAGCTCTGACTAAATCTAGCTCGTAGGAAGTACGACAGACAAGGACTAATTATTAGGCAAGGAGACTTAAAAGCACTTCCGTTTATTCTGATCTGGAACTACGGAGTCACCTTACGAATAAGAATAAGGCCCGCCTTTGAATTTGTACTGAATGACCTTCGATCATATTACTCTAGATTAAAAAGTGCTTCTTTCATTGCTTCCTAAATTGAGGCTCAATGTAATTATTCTTAAATCAAAAAAATAAATAAAAAAATAAATCAAAAGTTTATTCTGCAAATAGGCCGCCAAGGGCTCTTTTACATGTCTTTTTTTGAAGCTACCAGCGCATTCGGAAAGACCATCATTGCCAAGAAGAATGCGCCGCAAGAAACTTGGCAGAAATTCATTTGGAATACATTGAGACATTGTTGTTATTTTATCGTCCACCTATGACTGTGCGTTGGTGTTGGTAGGTAACAACAGTTACTCTCAAAACGACTTTGGAAATTGTTCTGCCATCACACCTTCATGCGGCCATGATCGATGTGAAGGACTGAATTATAAGTATAAAGGTGAAGGTATAAGGCACTCCTGCATAAGGTAGGCTGCATCTGCATATCTATTTCCCTTACGCTGAATAGAACTTGGCACGCACTAAGCGATTGTGGTAAACCTCCGTTTGTCGTCCCACAATTATTATCCTAACAGAAGGACAAGGCGCAACAACTTTGGATAAGGTAAATGCAGCATCGATACTGTTTCGTTGTCATAAAAAGTTAAGTCTCAGCATCATCTCTTTTAATGGTATATGCTGAGACGATAATGAAGAAAAAATAAACGCCCAAAAACGTTGAATATTCGCCTCTGCCTGAGCGAGCCGTCCCGGCGTGGCAGCTGCATGAGGCATGATTTCGTTTTGACACAAGGCTAAAATCGAACTGAAAATGTACATTTTTACTTTACCACACGCTCTGTAGCGTTCGTAGAAATCAGTTTTTACTTACTAGGTATTTGGTTTGAGCACCCAATAAGTAGTGAATCTATTTTATGCGGTTATCAACTGGCTGGCTAACACTACGTCATAATCTCATTTATCTTTTACGTAAAATTCTACGAAATATGTTTCGTAAACTGCCGCTTTTAATCAGTGAATGTGTTTCAATGATAATAATCGAATTTGATGATTATTTTTGCTTTTCCTTATAAGTACGAAAGAAACAGTCACAATTATGATTTTACATATAATGTGAATAGATATGGGTACCTATTAATACAGTCCGACGTTGTCTTGGGAATGCGGAATCAACTTAAGTAAGTAAGTAATCTTTATTTGCAATTAAATATGGTTTACAATAGATGTCAAAATGAGATACAGTTCACATATTTAGTCAATAATATGACATGCAAATTAAACATTGTAAATAATTAAAATAGGAAGCACAAGTCCACAATCAATCTATTAAAATAAAACAAATACAACTAAATCGCAAAACAATATTGAAAATTAAATGTCAGAATAAATGAAAATCAATGTCAAGTAAAATTAAAATAAAGTTAGAAAAGCCATAAATATTTATATTAAATATTTATATATTAATATTTGAATAATTGTGTGTAAATCTGTAAATGTATGCAAATCTATATTGGGGTTTTATTGCGATGACACCGAAATGATAATTATAGCCACACATCATAAAGATGATATTGAATTGCTAAAGATAGCAGTCAAATTAGGTAATAGGTACTCGTATTAACAAGTCTCATAGAACAACGGGGAGTGAAATAAATGTTCTAGTATTACACGAGACCTGGGTCCTTACCATGACGTCTTAATGCGTTCAATTAAGAACCAAATTTGGATCGCTCGCTGTCAGATACAATTTCAGCTAAAACGCCTAAAACGTAAGATTTAATCGGAATTGAATGGCATTAAGACGTCATGGTAAGGCCCCTGGTTGATTAATAATAATATTAATTACTTAAATATTTTATTGAATCAGGCGTTACTTTGCGGAGGTCCATTTCAATGAACACAAAATATTTACCTCATTGCTACTCCGCTACTTATAACTTACTTGCTATTACTTTTACTTTTCACTTTTGCTTTTTTTGCTTAAGTAGCGGAGTAGCAAGGTAAATAATTTTGTGTTCATTTTAATTACTTAAAATTTAAATTGTCTAACAAAAACCAAAGAGGTATGAAAAAAAAAAAAACTGAAACCACTAACTAAACAAGATAGCTGCCTCTTTATATGTATGTGTGCTTGTGTCTGTGTGTGTGCAATGTGCATGTGTAAGCGTGAAAGTTACCGTTCTATTTTGGGGGGTTATAATTCCCATTGTTTGCTAAGAAGGTGATTTCTGTGCATTTTTTTGAATTTAAGTAACGGCCAGGGGCGTAGCTACCGCCGTATCTGCCGTATCAATTATACGGGGCCCCCGGGTCACGGGGGCCCCCGACGTGCGTAAGCAAAGATAAATGTGAGTAATCTTTACCCTTCATAAGGGCCCCCAAATATTTTTTTATACGGGGCCCCACCAAGGCACGCTACGCCCCTGGTAACGGCATAGGTTCTCGTAATGGAGGTGGTAAGTCGTTCCAGATCTTGGCAGCGGCGAATTTAAACCCCCCTCTAATTTTTTTAAAATTAATAATTAAATTAATAGGTAGATATTTGAACTACTTTTAGCCTTCAAAGCGCAGTTCTTTCCTTCCTTTATTCTAAGAACCCCAAATTAATGCTTTCCTGTTAGCAATTTGGGCGCAACAGGCTCTTATAAAGGAGGATGTGTTCATCAGTTCTTATGTAGCGAACGGAAGTCAATGCCTTTGCTTTTGGTTACCAAAAAGGTTTCAATTTAATCGTTTCTTCAATTTCGTTGCTGGCTGGTTCTTCCAACTCTCAAATGAAATATCTTCCTTTTTTAAATAAATTGGAACAGGAAAAATAAGTTGGCTAGATTTCGTTATTAACAATTTATCACGTAAAGCCGGGTACTCATCTGCAAGCTGTAACCGTAACTGTTGCACGTTATAGTAGACACTTAACCAAAATCCGTAGTGTGGACACGGCTCGCGCGAGCCACACTTGGATTTTTAGTACATACATACATATCGTCACGCCTCTTTCCGACAGGGGTAGGCAGAGACTACTTTGTTCCACTTGCTACGATCCTGACATACCTCTTTCGCTTCATCCACATTTATCAATCTCTTCATACATGCTCGCCGGTTTCGGGTACTCTTGACCTGACCTTTTTCCAAAACGTCCCCAACAGTAAAGTGCCAAACAACTTAAAATTAATTAAAACAGCTACTGTAGCACAAGATAAAGTATAAAAAACACGGTTCAATGAATTGACAGCTGTTGTGGTCAACGGAGCAAAAACGTAAATTACACAGACCCAATGTTGTTTGATGAAGTGTGATCTAAATTTGTAATTTAACTTGTTTGGTTTGGAATTTAGCATTAAGGTGCTTTAAATGAAGCGTTAAGTATGTAACTTTATACAAAGCGTTAAGTATGTACTAGCAAAAATAACGGATCACTTCCCATAGAAATTTGTATGTAACTAGCGACCCGCCCCGGCTTCGCACGGTATATTATGCATGTATTATACATATAAACCTTCCTCTTGATTCACTCTATTAAAAAAACCGCATCAAAATCCGTTGCGTAGTTTTAAAGATTTAAGCATACATAGGGACATAGGGATAGAGAAAGCGACTTTGTTTTATACTATGTAGTGAAGTTACCCGTTAATTTTGCTTGGGAGTGTAGTAGATCCTTGTGCGACCATTAACACCATCTCAGTCGCTAATTAGCGATCCTATCTAATATTGCAGTGTTCCGGCGTGGAGAGAAAGGCCTGGAATACACAAGCCTGTAGCTTGCACATTTTTGTTGTGCTAGTACCTGACACGAGTGTGTCAAATTTGCTACTTGCACAGATGTACATACAAAGCTACTGGCGTCACTGGCATGTGTATTCCAGGCTTAAGACAGCCGTTGAAATTTCTAGCACTTGATTATTATTATTATGAGCCTATTGTGTCCCACTGCTGAGCAAAGGCCTCTCTCCAGCTCTTCCACTGCTCCCGGTCTGCTGCGGTAAGTATCCAGTCTTCTAAGAAGGCGTCTATCTCGTCCAGCCATCGCCGTCTAGGTCTATACCGGGCCGCCGCTTACCCACGGTTAGCACTTGATGTACCTAGTAATTACTTTGTTGTTATGAATGTATGAATGAATGAATGAATTATTTATTCGCAGTAAATGTTGTACAAAAATGATGTTATTAATATTAAGCCTTTAGGTTGGCAACGCAACTAGCATGCATGCGGGTTCATGGGTACTGACCTACCATCAGACACAGACACTGTTTGGACGTTATATCTAATTTTAAAAATCCTGTAGTTTTTAGTAACAATTGGAATGTTAAATAGTCATCAAATTTAACGACTGTGTTTCGTTTTTTCGATAACGGCAAATATATATATATATATATATATATATATATATATGTAATTAAAACAGTTTTTTAAATCAATTCAAAGGTTTCGTACTTCACAGCGGATGAAACTTTTGGATCAGTTGTGCAAAATGAAAAGCGTTACTCAAATCGATATCGACGGATTTGGTTCCAGTCCAGTTTGAGTTTTATGACGATCTATTTCTCGTTGCAAATTGAACAAAACTATTCCAAGCCATTTAGAAATAAACCCTGTACATTATTGGAGTCCTATTCCTGGGCTAGATCCATTTAAAACGCCCAAGGCTTCAGTGCACCTGATCCAAAAAGATTGGTTACAAATAAGTCTTCCCAGCAATATTTAAAGTCACAAAGAAAGAGACAGCTGTAGTGTCCGTTAAGTCTGCAATTAACACTATTCAGTAGCAGACATATAGTATTTTGTAATGTCATAGAAGTTTGTCTGCACTTTCAATTTTACTTTTATTATGATAAATGCTGGACAAATTTGGGCAGGCGTGGGTCGTCGACCCCACGGTGGCAGTGCCCGCTGCTGAGAAGAAATTGCCAATCTTCGTAATGAGTCGCTTCGACCGCTACTTTAGGCTTGTTTTCCACTGCTCACGGAAGTTATATAGAGTTAATTTCTAAACGACACTGAAAATTAGAACACATAGAAAAATCCGAAAAGTAAAGCTATGGCCGGGAATATTTGTCGCTAAGCGTCCTCTGTTTGAATGATGTGTCTGTACGACACAATTACAAACTCCCGTGGAACATGTACTGCTCACCAGGGACGAAAGAAGGCGCCGTTTTTCAAATGATAGGAAATATCAGAGAGTTATATAGAGTTTTTTAACTAGGTAAAAGCCTTAATGAAGATTTATGAATGCCCGCGACTTCATATGCGGATAATCTGCTAATCGCTCGTCCGCGGGAACTATAAAAAATTCCAGGATGAAGACTATCCTATGTTCTTTCCAGAGTCTCAAACTATCTTCATAATGAAAGCGTAACGAACAATCATACTGATATTCGCATTTACTGTTAGGATTAGGAATAGGATTTATTGTAGCAATTAAAAAAAAACTCATTGGTAGAATGTCAAGCTGCATGTCAGGTACTAACTTTATTAAATTCATGTTCATGTGTTCTGATTCTTAGTCGTTTACTATTTGTTGCACAACCGACAAGATCATAATCGTGTTGCTACTCGGTTTGCGTTATTATCAATTCTTCTTAGATTTATCACAAAACTTATTCGGAAGCCATCAAACACTGAACGCTTAACAGTTATCAGAGAAGTGTCAGCCATTTTTTAGATTATGCAGTCACATTAGAAGATTAATGAGATCATGCCACGTGAACGGCTCCAATAATGCTATTCTAATGTTCCACCAAAGCATTCATTGCGTAAAGCCGATACTTACATAGTTCTATAACCAAAATAATGGGTAACTTGGTACCTACCTATATATTATGTGACTTTATGTTTTTTCGGCGGTGTTCAGATTATGTCTTAGATTAGACGGAGTCTCGAGCCGTCTATTGCTCGAAATATTCATGAAAAACAACGAAAACATCTACAAAGCATTCCATAGTAACATTCAGGCACCTCTGTGTATTGTTTCAAAAATTTCAAAATTACAGCTCTAATTTAATCTTGTCAATTAAGTATTCGTAAATTTGCGACATTCTAATGAATTTTGCCATATTTCAGTAGTATTTTTAAGTTTTGCACTTTCAGATCAATGATTGAGTTTGCGACTGCGATTAAGTTGGTCGCTTATCAACCAGTGTAGAGCGCCCGTATCTTTCGGCGCCTGCGCCGCTCCGGACGAGAAATTACTACAACCAAGTGGTCATTACGATGTTTTTGCGCATCTTGTCTGTACGATACTTATTATTAGCCTGCAAAAATAGGTTTTGCAACTTTGCATCGTGTTTCAAGTTTGAATTATTTGATTGTGTTTTTTTCTGTAAATTGAGGTAATGAGTCAATATTATATGTTTCCCTGTCATGATAATAGGTGGTATAAGAATCGAGACTGAACTAAGTCAGGTAAAATAATGTTTGCTGTTTGATTTGTATTAGGGAGATTCTACAACTGGCATGGTGTAAGTGGTAGGAAGTGTCGAGTTTTTATGTAAGAATACAGATTAATTAATGCGAGTTTATCATCTGCTAGTATTGACTCATATACGTACGATGAGACTACTATATGTCAGGTTTATTAATACTACAGAGTGAGAATAATTATACTTATTGTACGAAACATTTCGAGAATTTTTAGTTTAGACACATTAATTTATGAAACCATGGGATTTTTGTGACAAAAATATAAAATACAGTTAAAAAAAAACACGTTTATAAGTCACCAATGTTAATATGAATTGCATGATATTTTTAAGTAACTATGTAACTGATTCCTGCGACGCTGCGCATTAGCATACATTAGTTTGCCAACTAGTGAGCTCGCGTATCGTAGGCCAAGGTTCTTTACGGTCAAACACCAATTGCTTATTTTTTCTATTGAGTCGAAAGTCCGAGGTTGACTGTAAAGGACTCTTGTGCTGTGCTTTACTATACTATTGTGATTATGTATAAACCACTTTTAGAAAAATAGTAGTTTAAAAAAAATGATTTGAGGTCAATAATACTAGAATATAATAATCATAATCACGGATAGATTGAAGAATTGTTACTGAATGTAATTTTTTGTAATTTTGCACATAATGTATGAAACTGCGTCGAAATATCTTTTGTACCATGTTTCAAGCGATATAAAGATATTTGTATATTGGGACCTTGTTAAATGTAATCGCCGTCTAATAATAAATAAGTACTCGTATTCCATAGAAAATATGTCACTTTTACAAAGTCACAATAAAATTGATATTTTACAACCTCTGATAAATATATTTTTTCTCACTGACAGTCTTTTTGGCAAAAATTAGCTTGCAGTTGCTCGAAAAACTTCTTTAGAACTAAAAACTAATTGAAGTCGTTATAATTAAGAATTACATAGGTAGTACTGGAGTATAATGATAAAGACTATCTGGCCATGCAGGGAGACGTTACATTCTTATATTTTTTGCGGTACCTACGCACTTATATAATCACACAATTTTTTTATTTAAAAGAGGACTACGTGTAACGTGGTGTAACTCAACTTTTGTGTATTTCTGCGCGACATTGAAACGTAGGTACATAAATGAGAAATGTCTTTTTTATCGTATTACGTTCCAATAAAACTTCTGTTTTCTATTTTACAGAAAATTATTAGGTTTAAATTTGAATCTGAGATAATATCCAAAGTTGTCAGTCGCGTGAAATTTGAGCGAATTGAAATGTAATCATTTCACAACGCACGCGCGCTGGCACATCGGCGCCATTTTGCATTTTTATTATTATTATTATTATATTAGTCTATATTTGTGTCCCACTGCTAGGCAAAGGCCTCGCCTTTCGACCTACACATGTTCCTATATATAATATAGGGAGATAGGGAGATTTTTTTTGTTGTAGCTAAATAAGATTTTGCTAAAACACATTTGTAAGCAATCTTTTCTTGCAGACTGTACTTGCATTGTCATCCATCCAATCGAGACATGTTTACCAAAATTGTATTTAATCCGACCACAGGAAGTGGTCGAAAAATGGGTTTGCATTTTGAAGTGGACCTACATAATAGCATAAGTACATGCGAACAGTGCAATTAAAACAAACGCATACCTACCGACTCCGTTCCGTCCCGTCCGCCAAAATACAAAAAATACAAATACAAATTCATTTATTTCGTCGTCATCACTGGTAGATTTTGTACAGATGATAGGCATTATAATGGAACAGCTATGATGTACCTTTTGGCGTACGCTATACTTCGTTTAATTTAGGATGAGAAACGACAACATCATTATATTGCGGCTCGTGAACTGTAATCTCTTTACAATTTGTATTAGAGTAACAATTGACGACACGTAAATAAAGTGACATTAAAACAATTTTATTTTGCGGCTGCCAAACTATTGCACTGTACTATTTGCTAGGTAAGAAATAGTTGACCAGACGCAATATAATGTTATTGTGGTTTCTCATTCTAAATTAAATGACGTATAGTTTATACATAATTAACATAAAGCTAAATACAAATATCACAATCCAATGCCAATTACTGATACTACAATTATAATTTAACAATAAATCAATAATAATTAATTAAATAATTATTTTTTAATTTAATAGTTATTATTATTTTCGTCGTGGATAATAAAAGCTCATCTATATAATCATAAATTTATAAAATACATTTTAATGGAGGAGTAAAAGTTTGTCATAATATTGTGACTTTGTTCTTACGACGTGTACGAAATAACCTAACCTAAAAATTTCATTATAGGTACAAGCTTTTTTGCTCACGGTACTTTTTGTTGACTGTACTTGCATTGTCATCCCTCGTACATAAGTGAACCAAATTTCAAGTCAGTTGGACCAATCGTTAAGAGTTCCCTCCAGCGGAGACAGTCCTGGTTGCGCCACTAAAATTCTAATACCAAACTATTATAATTATTGTCATCTGACTTTACGCAAGTATGCAATATTTCAGCTCAATTATCTGCTTAAAACTTGAGTCCCAAGATTCTATCCGGACAAACATACATACATAACATAAACCTCTAGGTACATTCCAAATTAATATAAAGCTTGTAATAATAGGATAGAACTATAATAACAGACAAAACAATCCACTTCAATAGACCAGATATTACAATCTAACTAATGCCACATGCCGTATAGTTAGAAAATTTTAGTCCATGTTATAAAATAGCACAAAGGAAAAAAAAAGCACTTGACTTAGGCCCGTGCAAAGTATTTCCTCTTAGGGAGAGATTAAGTTATATAAACAATATAATAATAATAATAATAATAATTATAATATTAAACATGTTGACGGTAAAAAGAGACATGACCTGACGAGACCTTTTTTGATATTTAAGGCGAAGGGATAGGCAAAAGCTCATAAATTGGTTGTTTTTGTGCATGTTTTATGGCGATAATACACAATTTGGAGTTTTGAAAACTGCACATTCTATAAAACATGTCTTGAATTAGAATTCACCGGTGAAAACATATTCCTTAATGTCGTAGTTAGTACAAAAATTCGTTTGCTCTAAGAGTCTCGCAAATATTTTGTACGCGGTTTGCTCGGGTGAAACCAATCTGTTTGCTACCAATCTCGATGAGGTTACTCTAGTAACTCATAATTAAAATTCCACGGTGCGTTTGCTTCAATTAGCCAACAAATAAGGCTTTAGAGAGTAGTACTGCCCTGATCCTGTGAAAAGGGCGAACGCAATATTTGCCCGCACATTCAATCAGGCGCTTTTCAATGTACAAAAAAATTCGGAAACCAAAAAAATGTTAAAAAGATAATACAATGAAATAAATTATTAAGATAAAACCAAAAATGTTCATAAAAAAAAATAAAAAAATAATAGATAAATAAATAAAAAAATAATTTGGATAAGACGTATGAAAATAATAAGGAAAAAGCAACGTTGCATGTTCGCTCGGTGGCGGCAGTGTGTAAGCGACGCGACGTTGCCAATATTCGCTTTGCGTTTTTTCATATTGGTTTGGCTAAGCATGTTGTTTGAGTCACAGAATAGGCGCAAAACAGTGCTTCAAAAAGTCGTACTCGTTCGCTTCGCACGTATAATACCTATATTAAGTTAAAAGTGATTATTTTCAATCCGTTTTTTGGGAACTTAGTGGCAGGTTGGTTTGATACTTACTTGCTGTGTAGCGAACAAGCATGGGAAATAGGATTTTGGTTGGAATTACTGCATGAAAAATTTTGGTTATTAATCAAGTAGTACTCCAATGTATAGTCTATCATTAGAAAGAAAAAAAAAAGATATCTGAAGGTCCAAGTGGTCCCCAAACGGATCCGTTATCAAAATAAAAAAGACCGCCATATTGAAATCTTTAGTTTTTCGACCGATTAATTTCAAAATCAATATCTGAGGATCTGAGTTGTCTCCAAACACGTGTCGTATCCGTTGTCAAAAATGACAAATTAAAGTGGCCGCCATTTTGAAATCTTTAAGTTATGGGCCGATTATTTTCAAAATCGATATCTGAGGGTCCGAGTGGTCGTCAAACACAAATCTGCTACCGAAAATGAAAAAACTGGCCGCCATTTTGAATTCTTTACTTTCTGGACCAATTGTTTTCAAAATCGATATCTGAGGATCCGAGTGGTCCCCAAACATGAATCCGTTTTTAAAAATGAAAAAAGTGGCCGCCATTTTGAAATCTTTAAGTTTTGGACCGAATATTTCCAAAATCGATATGTGAGGGTCCGAGTGGTCGTCAAACACAAATTTGCTATCGAAAATGAAAAAAATGGCCGCCATTTTGAAATCTTTAGTTTTCCGACCGATTGATTTCAAAATCGATATCTGAGAATCCGAGTTGTCTCCAAACACGTATCCGTTGTCAAAAATGACAAAAGTGGCCGCCATTTTGAAATCTTTAGTTTTTGGACCGATTATTTTCAAAACCGATATCTGAGAGTCCGAGAGGTCCCCAAACATAACTCCGTTATCAAAAATGAAAAAAGTGGCCGCCATTTTGAAATCTTTAAGTTTTGGGCCGATTATTTTCAAAATCGATATCTGAGGGTCCGAGTGGTTGTCAAACACAAATCTACCGAAAATGAAAAACTGGCCGCCATTTTGAATTCTTTACTTTCTGGACCAATTGTTTTCAAAATCGATATCTGAGGATCCGTGTGGTCCCCAAACATGAATCCGTTTTTAAAAATGAAAAAAGTGGCCGCCATTTTGAAATTTTTAAGTTTTGGACCGAATATTTCCAAAATCGATATGTGAGGGTCCGAGTGGTCGTGAAACACAAATTTGCTATCGAAAATGAAAAAAATGGCCGCCATTTTGAAATCTTTAGTTTTCCGACCGATTGATTTCAAAATTGATATCTGAGAATCCGAGTTGTCTCCAAACACGTATCCGTTATCAAAAATGACAAAAGTGGCCGCCATTTTGAAATCTTTAGTTTTTGGACCGATTATTTTCAAAACCGATATCTGAGGGTTCGAGAGGTCCCCAAACATAAATCCGTTATCAAAAATGAAAAAAGTGGCCACCATTTTGAATTTTTTATGTTTTGGGCCAATTATTTTCAAAATCGATATCTGAAGGTCCGAGAGGTCCCCAAACATAAATCCGTTATGAAAAATGAAAAAGGTGGCCGCCATTTTGAAATCCTTAAGTTTTGGGCCGATTATTTTCAAAATCGATATCTGAGGGTCCGAGTGGTTGTCAAACACAAATCTGCTACCGAAAATGAAAAAGCTGGCCGCCATTTTGAAATCTTTAGTTTTCCGACCGATTGATTTCAAAATTGATATCTGAGAATCCGAGTTGTCTCCAAACACGTATCCGTTATCAAAAATGACAAAAGTGGCCGCCATTTTGAAATCTTTAGTTTTTCACCGATTATTTTCAAAACCGATATCTGAGGGTTCGAGAGGTCCCCAAACATAAATCCGTTATCAAAAATGAAAAAAGTGGCCACCATTTTGAATTTTTTATGTTTTGGGCCAATTATTTTCAAAATCGATATCTGAAGGTCCGAGAGGTCCCCAAACATAAATCCGTTATGAAAAATGAAAAAAGTGGCCGCCATTTTGAAATCCTTAAGTTTTGGGCCGATTATTTTCAAAATCGATATCTGAGGGTCCGAGTGGTTGTCAAACACAAATCTGCTACCGAAAATGAAAAAGCTGGCCGCCATTTTGAATTCTTTACTTTCTGGACCAATTGTTTTCAAAATTGATATCTGAGGATCCGAGTGGTCCTCAAACATGAATCCGTTTTTAAAAATGAAAAAAGTGGCCGCCATTTTGAAATCTTTAAGTTTTGGACCGATTATTTTTAAAATCGATATCTGAGGGTCCGAGTGGTCGTCAAATACAAATCTGCTATCGAAAATAAAAAAAACTGGCCGCCATTCTGAATTCTTTACTTTTTGGACCGATTGTTTTCAAAATCGATATCTTACGATCCGAGTGGTTCCCAAACACGTATCCGTTATACAAAATAGAAAAGTGACCACCATTTTGAAATGTTTAGTTTTTGAACAGATTGTTTTCAAAATCGATATCTGAGCTGGCGGCCACTTTTTCCATTTTTGATAACGGGTTTGTGTTTGGGGACCACTCGGATCCTCCGATATCGATTTTGAAAGCTATCAATCTAAAAACTAAAGATTTCAAAATGGCGGGCACTTTTTTCATTTTTGATAACGGATTTATGTTTGGGGACCACTCGGATCCTCCGATATCGATTTTGAAAGCTATCAATCTAAAAACTAAAAATTTCAAAATGGCGGTCACTTTTTCCATTTTATATAACGGATACGTGTTTGGGAACCACTCGGATCATCAGATATCGATTTTGAAAACAATCGGTCCAAAAACAAAAGTTTTCAAAATGGCGGCCACTTTTTTCATTTTTAAAAACGGATTCATGTTTAGGGACCACTCGGATCCTCAGATATCGAATTTTAAAACAATCGGTCCAAAAACTAAAGATTTCAAAATGGCGGCCACTTTTTTCATTTTTGATAACGGATTCATGTTTGCGGACCACTCGGACCCTCAGATATCGATTTTGAAATCAATCGGTTTAAAAACTAGAGATTTCAAAATGGCGGTCACTTTTTCCATTTTATATAACGGATACGTGTTTGGGAATACTCGGATCGTCAGATATCGATTTTGAAAACAATTGGTCCAAAAACAAAGGTTTTCAAAATGGCGGCCACACTTTCATTTTTAAAAACGGATTCATGTTTGGAGACCACTTGGATCCTCAGATATCGAATTTGGAAACAATCGGTTCAAAAAGTAAAGAATTCAAAATGGCGGCCAGTTTTTTTTATTTTCGATAGCAGATTTGTGTTTGACGACCACTCGGACCCTCAGATATCGATTTTGAAAATAGTCGTTTCAAAACTTAAAGAATTCAAAATGGCGGCCACCTTTTTCATTTTTGATAACGGATTTATGTTTGGGGACCTCTCGAACCCTCAGATATCGGTTTTGAAAATAATCATTGGAAAAACTATACCTTATTCTGTACCTTTCCCGCACACGTTCAAGTTTTACTTTATTCTGCAATAATAATTTACGTTGCGACTAGACAGACCCTGGACGCCGCAATTTTCTGGGATAATAAGTAGCCTGTTTTAATCTAGGGTACCAACTGTCTTCGTTCCAAATTTCATGCAGAAGCATTTCATCTAAGTCCTCTAGGTTGGCATGGCAACGCATCTGCAATCCCTCCGGGGTTGCGGGTGTCTATGGGCAGTGGTGATCGCTTACCATCAGGTGACCCACTTGCTCGTTTACCTTCCTATTCACATAAAAAAAAGAAAAAAAAAGAAGAAACAAACATACTTACACACTCACTCACATCGTCACAAACTTTCTCATGTATAATATCACATACATACATACATAAATAACGCCTCTATCCCTTGCGGAGCAGACAGAGCCCAACTTTAAGGCCACGTTACGAATGCCGAAATGTTACAATTTTTATTATTTTTGCGAAATCTGATTTGAACATTATGCTGTGTGTGTAAGGCAATCGGAAAACTGAAACAAGCGCCATCTACTAACATCACAGTGCAATATTTCAATCCATCAGCCCGCGCCCATTTGCATCGAGTTCATACGTCGATTATTTAACAGATGTCGCGTTGATCGAACTGCTTGCCACGTCACAAACGGGCAAGGTCATTTGCCTATCCCTTCGCCTTAATAATCCACACACCCACATCGGACATAAATATTTTTTTTTTATTTTTTTTATTATAAACTGACCAGCGATTGACCTCTATTGACCTCCAAATAAAATCTATGATGATGCTGACACACTAACTAAATCATAAATTATGAAATTTATCGAACATAAAACATAAATCAACGTAGTAGAACGTACATAAAAGTAAGTCACAATCGAACGAAATAATACAGCTTTCGATACCTACAACAGCTGTAGATTTTTGTTTTTTGATTATGACTATTTATGATTAAGAGATCATATCTGTTCTAAATTCATCACTCGAGCCATAAGTGATACTTTCATTATGACACGCTATTTGACTAGCTGACATATCATCAAAGGCGCTATGTATAATTGTACAGTCGGATAATGCTTCAATTAATAAAGATAATCATTCGATAATTATTTACATATAGTAAATGAAGAAGATAACTTGGTAGATACTTAGTTAAGTACTGATAAGTGATAAATAACCTACGTTTGTCGTCGCCATATCGTCGTCTTAGACGTTAGGCTTAGGATTAGGGATTAATGGATATCCGTTTTTGATGGATCATTGAAGTTTAGAATTGGTAAAGCCGGTAAACATATTTGTCGCGTGATTTCCAAAGTGATAATTGTTTTAGAACAATATTAATTAATTCAAAGAAAAAACCTTGGGTGTGGGTGATTTTTGAATAATAATCCTTCGAAATATTTTTCTCGTTTTCTGAACTCTGTCTCTACTTTTTATACATATGGGACATGATGGGACACTTTAGACCACTGTCCTAATTACAAACTTAGTAAAGCTTGTCCTATGGGCGCTTGTCACCGGATAGACATACTTAAATACCTACCTACATTTAACATCCATGAATTGGGTACAATACAAAACAGTAATATTTATCATACACAGCGACCCGCCCCGGCTTTGCACGGGTGCAATCAGTGTTTCTCTACCTACTAACCTACTATATTATGCATGTTTTTTAGATATGAATCTTCCTCTTGAATCACTCTATCTATTAAAAAAACCGCATCAAAATCCGTTGCGTAGTTTTAAAGATCTAAGCATACGTATAGGGACAGACAGACAGACAGACAGCGGAAAGCGACTTCGTTTTATACTGTGTAGTAATAGTGATGAAGTGCCTGCCCCTACCGGGATTCGAAATCAGGACCTCTAGCTTCATACTCAGGGTCACTAACTAGGCTATCCGGCCATTCTTCCCACTGCCTTGGCAGAGTATCGTGAAGTGAGGAACTGGCTGAATTAGGCAAAACTAAACTCGCGTGACATCTACTGGTTTAACTATAAGACAGTAGGGGGGCAAGTGGGTGCTTCCTCCGTCTCCGCCTGATTGGAGACGCAATTGCTCGGGACAGTATAATAACCGTATGTCCTTTGTCTGACATGTCCAGAGATAGTCCCCATCTTCTTCGTACGACCTGAGGAGTTCGCTTTATGTAAATGTGGGGTACGGTGTATCGGATGGTCGGAATAGTTGATTGGACAGATGTATATTGGTCAAATGATCGTTAGATCTAAATCGAATTTATAGTGAAACCATCTACTTTTCTGAAAAATAACATAAACCAAACCTAACATTTTTTATACAGCCATGTCATTTGCCGAATGTTACAATACAATACAAAATAATCTTATTTAATATATTATAATATAATGCATGCCTATAATAATGATAGCATGATTAGCTATAATATTACCCCTTTATTCATAAACGCACTATAGGCCTCTGCTAAGTTAGTAATCGTTTGTCCTTATCTGTGAAAGGTAAATGTCAAAGTGACAGATAAGGACAAACGATTACTAAGTTAGCAGAGGCCTATAGTGCGTTTATGAATAAGGGGGTAAGTCTACGCAGTGAAATTATTTAATTTTGTATTTTCTCTGTAAGTGAATTTGTATATCCTTAAGAGAAAATAAATATCTTAAACCATAATCTTTATTGAACACCACAAATCAGTACAAAACAATAAAAAAACAATGAGCAAAGTATACAATAGGCGGTCAACTATCTATAGTACCTAATGCTTAATTTTCAAATGGATTACTGGATTATTAAAATTAGAAATCACTGACGGAATTTTCCCCGGAAATTGGGTAAAACAAATTAATGAAACCACTTTTCTTTGAAACTTTAGATAAGATATGACTTTGACAAAAACTATAATCGTGTAATGTAGGTACCTATATTTAGATATGCTATAGTTTATATTAGTTATCAATATGAAGGTATTATAAAGTATTACTTTGATAAGATCTATAAAATCTCATCGATTAAACCAAAATAATTGTACTTGTATAATTAATTGAATCAGGAGTCATTTTGCGGGTTTCATATTAATGAAAAAAAAAAAAATAAAGTTTTTCGAAAATTGACCACTTTACCCTCTTATTATAAGCTCCTGTGTGGTGGCGTAATAGTACATTTCGATGCTAGTGCGGAAAGTATGTCATTACTTGAAGAATGACATTTCCGCGCGTGTATCGAACGACGATTTTCAATACAGTAGCGAAAAAAAAATACAACACAGAATAATTTGAAATAACTAATTCACAACACTTTGTCAACAAATGTCACTAACACTAAGCTTAACTTTAACAAAATGCTGTTAATTGAGCAAACCGGTAGGTTCAGTCCACAAATCTCGTCATTCGCGGTTTTCATTTCAAATAAACAAAATAAAACTCACTTAACTCACTTAAAGCTAATAAAATGTTTGTCTTGTCTTGTCTAACCTCAAAAATCTCTTTCCCGCCGCTCAGCCGCTCCAGTTCTACGGGCAGACTCCCTCCCAGTCTCTTACCTCGACTGCTTTAACCACCGAGCGCCGCCATGACAGTCTGCTTTACCGACTCTACCCAGGCGTATCGCCCGCGTTTACTCAACAACAGTTTGGAATTTGTCCGACAGATGGCGTTTAAGCTACAACTCATTTTAACAAATAGTATTAATTTTAATGTCAATACAATAAAATTATCTCTGCTTCAGTTAATCTCCGACATTATATAACACTTTACTATTATTATCTTAGTATCATTATGTTCTATTATTTATTTGAATTCTATAAACACAACTACTGTTGCCTTTAGAACCTTAAAAAGCATGGTTGCAGTTGGAAAAACGGCTCCAATTTGACAGGCGTTTCGGCAGCTAAAATTCCGTTCCGTTCAGACACCTTAATAAGAACTGTTTTTAGGAATTCAATATTTTATAATAATAATGATGAAAAGGCTAGTAATAAAATATAAAATCTCAATATTTTGATATTTTTACATCAATATAGGTTTTTATTTTTATTAATCTTGGTAAGACTAGCATTATAATAACTCTTTGGTAATTGCCTTCCCCCCGAAAATGTAAGGGGGAGAATTAACCAAAAAAAAAAAAAAACTCTTTGGTAAGTAGTCGTGAATTGGAACAAATACAAATTAAAAAAAAATGGAAAAGTAAATCGCACTAGTGCGCAAAAACGAACCTTTCGCACGCAAAACAGCCAAAAAAAGGGTACTTTTTGACCAACTGTATTGAAAAAA
The DNA here is from genome assembly GCA_963854515.1 of Pandemis heparana. Taxonomy (NCBI): domain Eukaryota; kingdom Metazoa; phylum Arthropoda; class Insecta; order Lepidoptera; family Tortricidae; genus Pandemis; species Pandemis heparana. The sequence continues at coordinate 3,159,523 of OY978020.1, read as the reverse complement.
TAATTTCGTGAAGCGATATAATATTAATGCCTTGCTGGTCTAGTAGCAAAGAAAAAACATGGAATGTACTTACCAGTTGCTTTCTCGCGTAGATGGTAAAAACCCATTTTAGAGAATGGGCGAAAATCATAGGAATCATGTTATAGGCGATGCGGCTAGCAACCCATCACTATTTTGATTCCATTTTCCATCTATACGCCCACGATCTTGCTAAATTGGCCTGTAGGTCTTGTTACCCTTGGGTCTGCCTACCCCGTAAGGGATAAAGACGTGATTTGTGTATGTGCATGTATGTATAGTATACGTATAATGAATAAAGAGTGTAATACTAATAGTATACAGCCCACGTCTTTCTTCTGAGTAACGATGCTTCATAGAAAAATAGCTTGACGAGTTTATATCCCAATTTAGATCACTATGTGCCAGAATGGGTGAATGACCGAAAAAATTGACATCATCTTTTACAATTCTTTCATGATCTACAAACAAAGTGATTGAGATCTGGGTCATTGTCTGGGATCCAGAAATTGCTCTGTAAAAAGACAAATGAAGTTTTATTAACCGTTTGTATATTGAACTGATTGAAGAAGTTTGTTGGCGGTTGGTGGGGAACATGCGCAGAAAACGAATGTGCCATCGATCAAAATGATTCCTGACCCACTCAGGAACCCTCTCACAGTAAATATTAGTGACGTTTACTGTGAAAACGTTCTACGGTGGGCCAGGAATCAAATAGTTTGACGGTACAGAACAACAACACACACCAATGTAGCTTGATGAAGTACAAGTGAAGTTACTGAACTGAATAAGTTTTGGTTAAAAAAAAATTCAGTACATGCTTTTTTTGCTGACTGTACTTTTTGTTGACTGTATTTGCATTGTAATTACATGAGATGTGTAACAAATTCCAAAACAATCGATCAAATATGACTTTCGAGATTCGACCCCAAAAACAATAAACAAGTCAAATTAATAAAAAGCTTAATTCTCTCTAAGCCTTGTAGAAATCTTCGTCAGCAATCGGTCGTAGAAGAAAATATAGATAATAACACATACCTAGATAATTTACCTTGAAGTTTTTATATGCTGCAAATATTAATCTCACTTGCTCCGAATTGTGCAAGTTACCTATTATTATGTTGTTTATTTTGTACCGTATCGTGCAACATTGTAGGATAATGAGGGGTCGTATAATTCGAGATAGTATCTATTAATTTATTTGTGAGCATTTGCTCATATGTTTGAGCATGTATAGCATGTACATGTACCTATATACCAAATTACCAATTCATTTTTACTCAATACTAGCGGTTGCCCGCCCTCCGTCCGCGCAGAATTCGCTTATCGCTATCCCGCGGGAACTATGTGATATTCCGGGATAAAAATTATCCTATGGCCTTTCCCGGGACTGTAACTATCACTATACAAAATTTCAATAAAATCGGTTTAGCCGTTTTGCCATGAAAGAGCAAAAAACATCCAAACTTGCAAACTTTCGCCTTTAATAATATTTAGTAAGATTAGTTGGAATTAGAAGGATTATAATAGGAAAATAGCGGTAATGACGGGTATTTTAGTATTTTACAATCAATTCAGAATCATTCCCTATTTTATACATACATACATACATACATATCGTCACGCCTCTTTCCCACAGGGGTAGGCAGAGACTACTTTGTTCCACTTGCTACGATCCTGACATACCTCTTTCGCTTCATCCACATTCATCAATCTCTTCATACATGCTCGTCGGTTTCGGGTACTCTTGACCTGACCTTTCTCCAAAATGTCCCCAATTTGATCACGGAACGTCCGCCTAGGCCTTCCCGTCCCAACGCACCCATTCACACTCCCCATATAAATCTATTTAGTTAATCTTCTTTCATCCATCCTCTTTACGTGACCAAACCAACTAAGCATTCTTTTTTCTATCCTAGTCACTATGTCTTCTTTCACACCAGCACATTCCCTTATCACACTATTCCTTATTCTATCTTTCAGTGATACACCTTCCATACTTCTTAACGCTCTCATTTCTACTGCATTTATTCTACTTTCATGCTTCTTTTGCCATACCCAACTTTCGCTACCGTACATTAGTGTTGGAACGAGCACCCCTCTGTGAACAGCCAGACGCGCCTCCTTTGACACCTTCTCACTGCTCACAAAGGCGCGCAGCGCTCCATTGACCATGTTTCCTGCATTCACTCTTCTTTCAATATCTCTTTCACACTATTTATCCCTATTTTATCGTTTTGGAAATATCCACAAACTTCGAACGGTAACTCGAGATCAAAAGAAACGGATATTCCCAGAAATGACACCGATCGAGATTGTCATTTCATTCCGTAAGCTTTATCGACTTATCAGGATTTCCCGATCGTGATATTGCATATTAAACAGCAGGTAAGTATACTATGTCGATTTGTACAGCAAAGTATTACGAGTATAATCCTACCTAATATTATAATTGCGATTGTTTGTGACGATGTGACGATGTGTGTATGTTTGTGCCTTCTTCACGCTGAAACGACTGGATGGATTTGCTTCAAATTTGGAACGGAGATAGCTGGTACCCTAGATTAAAACATATGCTACTTTTTATCCCATAGTTTGTTAAATAGCATAGTTCCCGCGGTATAGCGATAAACATGTCAATTGCTAATTCTACGCGGACGAAGTCGCGGGCAGAAGCTAGTAAGTACTTTAATTAAATATGAGTGAAAATCGCGGAAGTTTAAAACATTAGATATCAATATTCATAATTTTTACTTGTTTCAGGATCTTTTCTTAAGATATTTGATATAGGTAGATATATGAGTAAGCTATACAAGGTTCTTCATAACATAAGTACCTGAGTATAAAGTCTAAAGAATTAGACCGAAGATAGCTTTCTCGCTTTTCCCAACCGGCTCGGGGTCGATAACAGGTTCTATGAGTCAACTATTATAGGTTCACTAGTTTGTAGGACATCTAAGATCAGCTACGTTAAGCATGGAAATTGATACTATGTAGTTGCAGTACGTGTATGTACTTAAGTACCAAGTCCAGGTTAAAATTGAACTGGCTTCTGCATGCGACTTCGTCTGCGTAGAATTGTACATGTAAACCTTCCTCTTGAATCACTCTATCCAGTAAATAAATTCGCATCAAAATCCGTAGCGTAGTTTTAAAGATCTAAGCATACATAGGGTCAGACAGACAGCGGAAAGTGACTTTGTTTTATACTATGTATAGTGCATACACAGTGCCTGTGTTGGGGGTAGGTAATGTTTCAACGGAATAAGAATATATTGGATTAGAATTTAAATTATTTAGATACTAAGTGTTAAAATCTTTGTTAAAATAATAGTTACTGACTAGTCACTTCCCATTAGTGCTGTAAAAGACTCGAGTTGTGGAGTCCTAATTTTGTAGACTCGACTCACTTAATAGAGGACTCTGGGAACTCGGACAATCCGAGTCCCGAGCCGCCTCGAGCGTGAGTAAATATGGAGCCATATATAGAAGATAATTACAGGATCCTTATTCGTTATTATTATTCGTTCAGGTTTTAACTGTAATCTTTAGTATGGATCTGGTTCGAGTTCACCGAGTCCTCTATTAATCTAAGCGAGTGGAGTCTACAAAATGATGACTCCACAACTCGAGTCTTTTACAACACTAACTTCCCATACAAAGTTGTATGAAAATTCTTGTTGTTTTTACTGCGGAATCGTGAAAATGATTCTTGGTTAGCGTTAGCATGCAATGCTTTTTGAGTTTTGAAACGCAAAGTAAATGGTACCTACAGGGAATTAGTGAGTAATCATGTCTTGCAAAATGCGAGTTCATTATCCCGGAGTAAGGTACAGTTAGGAGAAAGTCCGTGGCGTAAACATCGGTGGTATTCCTACTTGCGCGGGCGCAGATGCTAGCTAATTACACCGGCGGGGATCTTTGATTTCGGGAAATTAGTTCAGATTGCTTGGGAATTGTTCAATTATGAAGTACTGTTAGCATAGAGGCTGGTCGAAAGTTTTTGAATAGATAGGGATGATATTGTGACAGTAACGATGACATTTTTAAAACTGATTCCTCGTAATGAAGTAGGTATTTTGTTAGCATCACTAGGACAATAAGGATATGTATTTATAGAGACTCCATGGAAGTGTAACTAGTTGGCGATGGCGATCATGTGGTTGTTGTCTGATCAGTAGGCTTATTGCCTAACTCGCTCGCAATCGCCATCGTGTTCATTTTGACAGTTCATGTATGGGCTGACAATTGGCATCGGAATCAGTCAGCTGTCACATTCATACAAGAACTGTCAAAATGAACACGATGGCGAATATAGCGATTGCGAGCGAGTTAGACAATAAGCCTACAGGTGAGACACTCCATAGAACTGTATACTCATTTTGTTAGTTGAGCTAATGTGGTGTCCCAATAAAATATAGAGAACTCTGACAGTGCAGACATACCAAAAGACGTCATTTAAAAATCATAATTAGGTACGAGAGACAACCAGATCAAATGCAACGTGAGCTCTTTCCACAAACTTACACAATTTTGCAACATTATTGAAAAAAAAATAGTCTTTCCGTGATTCTTATTTTACACTCGGAGGAATAATCCTCCGAGTATTTTACATCACATCATGTCATCCGCAAACGCATACTTAAACATAAAAAAAATTGTCGCTAAAGGGTCATACTACACATTTTTTTGTTCGCGTCTCTCCTGTGGACATGGCAAAAGTTAAGAGTCTACAGTCAATATTTTTAAGTCAAGTCAACATCGGCGTGTGGGACGCCTCGCCATCATTCGGCCCATTTAAATAAACCTTAAGTTTGCCGACTCGGAGTCGCTAATTTTATGCCCACAGGAGAGACAACTTTTGTTTCTTACGGTGTGAATGACTCTAAATCGTCCGCCGTTTAAGCCTTCAAACCATAATCTTAAATTTTACTACCTCTATCCAAATCCATTCTTCGTTTAGGTCCTAACGTTCGTTTGTTCCACATTAGGAGACCGATTAGCACACAATGGCATACAACGGCAACGGCAACAAAAACTCGGGCACGCGGCGGGTGTCGTTGCAGATTCACTTTCGAGAGAGATCGCTGATCATATCTGTTGTGTTGTTAACGCGTGTGGGCTGGTCAGAATTAGTCATCTGTTAGTTCCTAGCGCTCCTACACAGGGGGGCGTTCACGAATCACGTGATGTTTTTTCGACCAATAAATTCTGCACCTCCATATTGACTTTGTAAGAATAAGAATAAAATAATAAGAATAAGTCTCAAAAGACTTGAAGAGTCTTTGTAAGACTCTTTGCGCCGACATTTATTACGTTATGCTTATTAATTACGCTAGTTTTTGGACTCGGAAATACGAAAAATGCATAGTCACGTGCATTATTACCAGATAAGACAATAAATAAAATAAAAAATACTTAAACTAAATCAAATAATAAATATGTCTGCAATAAGACATAAACATAAGACACTTTATATCTAGGAAGATTTCGTAGTTCCACAAGATTTCGATGTATTCTTCGTAAACGAAGTCACGGGCATTAGCTAGTCTCACAATTATGTTGCTACCTACTTGTAAGTAGATCTTTTCTTGTGTATTTGTTTAAATAGATAATGATGACCATTGTACCTAATAGCTGACGACTTGAAATTATTGAAAATTACGCATTTTCGAATTGCATAGTTCAATAAATGAATTTAGGTGTATACGAATGTGCGTAGGTGCGTTAAACAAAACTGGAACAATTTTAAGCCTACATCAACTCATATTTTACGCAGTATTTTAGAATAGTTACTAGGTAGGCAATGTATGTATGTACAACTCTATATTGTACATAAAACACATGAAAAGGATGAATACAGGACAACACAAATTCACAAGGGCGAATGTTATGTTAAACTTTTGTATTTATCGTTAACTTGGATTGGACATCAATACACTGTAACACCAATTATACTTTTGTTTATGCAAATAAAATTATCGTATCTTATCTTATCTTAACGTCACCCGTGCCCATACAAAAGGAAATTTAAAAACGCGCAATACGAATACCTACGACCTAGGTTTACATAACATTTTTTACTCCTTATGACCCCAGGAATACACTCAAAATCTCTCGCAATGGTCACGCCAGCCGTGTGGCAACTTCACGTGGTGTATTTAACTGCTTCGCAATATACTCTTAATTGTAGTCACATTTTAGCGCAATATGATCTTTGAAATGAACCCTCATCGTTCTACTTTTATTGTAGATGCTATTGTACTCAATTTATAATCACAATCGGGCTTCCGCCCACTGGCCTCCCAACAAATCCCCTAATAGCCAGCCCTGACCACCTGAACCACAACTCGGTTCGGGATTGTGATACAAGGTTTAGTTACCTTGTGTTGTGTACTTAACATGCACTGTAGTTGCATTACTATTGATTATTGTACGGTTCATTCTTGTGATCATATTGCTCTACAATGGGGTACGACATATGTAAGAAGCGTTTAATGTGACTCACCAGTTACTGTGATTTCACTTGTTTTACTATTCACATCATATTTATCATCAGACACTTTGCACAAATCTTCTTACCCTTCTCGTCGCACTTCCCGCCATACTCTCCTCACACCCCCTCCACGTCAAAAATATATTCCCTCCCGAATCACAAGCAGAAATACCAACATAAAAATACAAAGACAGTTCCGATTCACTCACCGTTCGGTCCAAATCGCGCTTTACCGCGACACTCCCGAAGGCGAGAGAGAGCTTGTTGGGGCTTATAATATGGCAAATAATTGACGCGTCCACTCGGCGATCTTCTCCTTCGCCTTTATAGCCGCGTCCCTCCTCTTTCTGGTCGGTTCAACCTCACCAGAATCATCACCGCAGTGTGATGCATTGAGTAGTTCCTCATCACCAAGAGCAACTCCATCTACAACAGCTGTATCACCATTGACATGAACTGTTTCGTCCATAACTACAGGTGTGTCAGCAAGGTCTGAAACGTCCACTGCTTCAGGTTGTTCAGTATTAGAAGTCTCAGCTGGGGTCGCTTCCAACTGTTCTACATTTTTGATGATCATTTCAGGATTGTCTTGAATCACCTTTGGGACAGTTATTTCCGGTTGTTGTTGACTGTTTGTCCTGGTGATCTCTTCTCGTGCTGGGGCTACCTCGGTTTCTAACGGGTATAAATGACCAATGGAGCGAGTAAATTCAGAGTTGCCAACTCTGACTTTCGCTACTCGGCACTGTCCGTCACGTCCTTGTATCAGCGATACAATTTTTCCGACCTTCCAGCGACCTCTCTTCTGAGAATCATCTTTTATCTGTACGATGTCACCAAGACGAGGTTCTTGGTGCGATTTCACTCGTGGTTGCTGGTACGAATTATTGTACCTTTCACGCAGACTAGGTAAATACTGGTCTTCAAACATCCTTTTAAATTCATTTAATATGGTCTGTCCTCTCTTCCAGCCTTGAATGAGATCGACCTTCGTATACGTGCCGGTACTTGTTGCTTCTAGATCGAACTCTAAACATTTTCCTAGTGATAGGAAGTCGGACGGTTTCAGTACATGTTCAAGTTCCGTACCGACTCGAACTAACGGACGAGAGTTCACGACCGCCTCTACCTCCTTTATGACCGTTAGCAACTGAGTGTCATTTAACAGATGTTTGTCTACCGTGCGTTTAAGACAGTGTTTCACTATCGCTATAAGTCGCTCGTAAAAGGCTCCATGCCAAGGAGCTAACTGCGGTATAAACTTCCATTGAATTCCATTCTCTTTGCAGTAGCTTTCAGAAAGTACTTGGCTTGTTAACTTAAATTGAAGAGCGTTGTCTGAAACAATCTTTAGCGGCACGCCTCTTGTCGCTGTAAATCTTCTTAAAGCCAGTAAACATTCATCGGCTGTTAAGTTATTTACCACCTCCATGTGAATGGCGCGCACAGCTAAGCATGTATACAGACAAATCCAGCGTTTTTCCTTTCCAGACTCAGTACTCACGAACATCGGTCCAAAATAGTCCATTCCGGTATAAGTAAACGGTTTACTATAATTTACTCTCTCTGCTGGTAGCGCTGGAGTAGGCGGCAGCTTATATGGACCTCCTCCATATTTCACACACTGAGAACATTTTCTAATTACTCGCTCTACCTCTGCTCTCCCTTGCGGTATCCAGTATTTTTCTCTTATAATACTCAACGTGTGTGCTACTCCTACATGGTAGTTGGACTCATGAGTACTTTTTATAATCTCGTTAGTGAAGTCGCATTTTCTCGGTATCAGTACAGGATGTTTCTTGTCATATGTCCAATTGGTGTTTGACATGCGCCCTTTACATCTTAATATTCCATCCACATCGAGGAATAAGCCTAAGTTGCGCGTTAAATGAGTCTGTTTGCCAGCGACTTCGTCGGGAAAATATTCTGTTTGCAATTTTCTTATTATGTCATTAGATTGCGCTGTAGGCGTAGGTAGCTCCATCATGTCTACGTCTTCGTGTTGATGAGTTTCAGGTGCGGGTTGTTCTGTCGCCACAGGTAAATCCATTATATCTACATCTTCATGCAGATTACTGTCTTCGTAACCCTTCTCTACCATCTCTGGACCGTCTACAGCGTCCAGAGCCTCCCCGGCCGAAAGCAAAGCTGTATGTTCGTCAACCTTCGTGATGTTTGGCCAACAATCCTGTTGCTGGGTGAGGAACTCCGAACCATTCAACCACAAGTCCTTCTTTTGTTGCCATAGCTCCGGTCGTGTGGCTAAATCAGCTGGATTCAAATGAGTGTTGACATAACGAAATTGCACATCTTTGCTCTCCTTGATCTCATTTATACGTCTTGACACAAAGGGTGGGAGTAGTTTGCTCGATTTCATCCAGCTCAGAACAATGAGACTATCAGTCCACAGGTAAGCTTGCTGTAATGGTAGGTCTAAGTTATCTCGGACATATTTGAGTAGCCGACTGCCAATCAGATAACCTAACAGCTCCAAGCGTGGAATCTTGAGATCCTCTTTGTCTTCTACTGGCGTTACTCTGCTCTTAGCCATTAAGAAAGACAATTTCGTTTCATTACCTGTTGTTGTTCGCAAGTATACAACAGAGGCATAGGCGTTCTTTGAGGCATCTGTAAATGCATGTATCTCATACTTGCTTTCTTTTTCACCGCCTGCATGTCTTGGTAACATGACTGACTTTGTAGTCTGTAAGTTCTTGACAATGTTGTTCCACTTATCTCTTAGGTCCTCAGGCATTAGTGTGTCCCATTTAACCCTTTTTATACAAAGTTCTTGAAATAGAAGTTTGGCTGGCAGTATAAGTGGTGCTATAAAACCACAAGGGTCATAAAAACGTGCCAGCATTCTGAGTACATCCTTTTTGGTCTTCACTTGTAAGACATCCTTTTCAAGCATATTGTCATTCAACTTGAGTCGCAAGGTGTCATCTTTTAAGTCCCATAAAAGTCCGAGTACCTTTACAGAATCCAAGTTCTTGTTTCTCTGTAGTTCTGGAATGCTAGCCATGAACTCTTCAGAGTTTGAAGTCCACTCTCTTATGTTCATTGCCAGCTCACCAAAGGCTTCTCTTGTCTCTCTGTATACTTCCTTTGCTTCACTTACAGATTCTGCAGTTGTGACTAGGTTGTCCACATAACATTTATCTGCGACTTTCTTTAGCAGTGGTTGGTTTGTCTGCGCAAAATGATACCTTATTGTTGCAGTCAGCAGGAAAGGGCTTGAAATAATTCCGAAAGGCACTCTACAGAATCTGAAATAAAGCAAATTGTCTTCACTCAGTTCTTTAGTTGGGTCTTTCACCCACAAGAATCGGGTAACTTCCCTATCACTTTCTTGCAGTCCAACTTGGAGAAATGCCTTCTCTACATCTGCAGTTAAACCAATCTGTCCAGTCCGAAACTGAAGAATTAAAGCAGTCATGTCTTCGATCATAGACGGACCTCGATACAGGCACTCATTCAAGCTTTTCTGTTCATTACCTTTTGCAGAAGCATCGTAAACAATCCTGCCTCGTTTACCATCTTGTTTGACTATATGATGTGCTAAATAATGAACAGGCACATTTTTGTCGCTAGGTTGTGATGCGACAACTTCTATGATACCGGCTTCTAATTGTTCTTTCAGTATATCTTCATAGTCCTTTATTGTTTCAGCATCAGAACGTCGTAGCATGCTTTTCAATCGCCCGTATGCCAGTCCAAAGTTAGAAGGTAATTCTGGCGGAAAGTCAATCCAAGGCCATTTGACTTCATACCTTCCATCCTTATACTTTACAGTTTCATTGAAAAGTCTCACTGCTTCCTCTTCTCGAGCGGTCTTCGGAGAGTCTGTAATCCCTATACTTTCAAGGGCCCAAAGAAATTTCATATCAATGGTACGCAGTGGAAGATCAGGCTCATTAAAGTATGGACATCCTGGCTCATGACATTGACAATATGTTACAATAGACAATGTGTCTCCTTCTTGATCTAGGTCGTAATTGCCCGAGATAATCCAGCCGAAATCTGTGTTGATGAGGTACAAGTTTTCTTGGACTTTAATGTGCTCACTGCGTATGAAGGAAAAATAAAAATCATTGCCAATCAAGAGGTCTATACCTTCTCCGACTGAGTTGTCATCTGCACATAAGTCAACATTAATGTCTTCGGCTCTCCATTCAGGTACTGAAATCCGGTCTGTGATATGAGGTACTAAGTTCACTCTTATCTCCTTTTGAGTTCCTCTTTTGGTCACTAACCTAACCTCTGCCGATGGGCTGGACATTTCTTTTGGAGTAGTTGATCCAAATGTGAAGATGACAAGTTGATCCTTAGCGTTCACAGTCAGGTCCAATTGTTTTGCCATTTTGGTGGTCAGATAACTCCGTTGACTGCCAGAATCAAGGAGCAACCGACATGGGACAGTTTTATTGTTGTGTATTAGTTGGGCCGTTGCCGTCTGCAAAAAGGATACTACATTAGCAAGGAAACTAAATTCTTTGTCATTGTTAACATTGGAAGGAAAGTTGGACTTACTTCGGGCAGTGGCAAACTTCTTATCACATAATGCTGTGTTATGTTGCCTCTTGCAATGGTAACACTTAGTCCTAGTGGCCTTATAGCATTTAGTGGCCCTGTGTCCCTCTTTGAAACAGATATAGCATTTAGTGCCCAGTCTTTCCTTCCTTTCCTTCGAAGTGGCATATTCCTCGCATTGATTACTGAAATGTCCTTGACCGCAGAACACACATTTACTTCTCATTTTCTTATTTTCCGGTCCTTCCTGTGCACTTGCCTTCCTCTTCCGGTCCCAGGTAAAATTTACGCGACGAGGTTCCTTCTGTCCTTTTGGCCTATTGACATTGACCCGCCTTAGCGGTTGCCTCGTGATACTGTGTAAGACCTCGGTAGAAGATTCTGGAACTGTGGCATTAGATGTTGACGTGGATGGAGTAGGTAGGTCCGATTCTTCCATCGCAGTGATCACTTTCTCCAGACACTCGCGGAGTTCCGTGACCGTAGTGATTTTGCTTCGTAGCCTCACCTGGTAAAGGACAGGGTTTGGAAATTTGGAAGCTATCTTCACTCGTAAATGTTTGCTCTCAACGTCTTCCCCATGCGCTGCCAAGATTCGCAGGTGCTTCTCAATTTGGCTGAGGTTTTGTCGGCACTCACTTGGTATGTTGGCTGCAACCTCCAACTTGTTTATAGCAGTATGGTGAGCGTCAATCACCTTTTCCTCATCTCCATATCTCTTACGCAAAACCTCAACTGCTATGGAGTAGTTGGCATTTGTCGCACCCAGCCCTTCGACAGTAGCTAAAGCTGCTCCTTCTAAACAACTCAGCAGGTATGCCAGTTTGTCTACCTCCTTCAAGTTTCTGGAGTCAATGCTGGCCTCGAATTTGTCCCAAAATTCTGTCCATTTCAGTACATCACCATTAAACTTTGCTAAGTCTAGCTTGGGCAATCTTGACGTCTGCTCGTGGGTTTTATCGACAGCTACTTGGCTAATGGACTCCAAACCTGCAAGCGCTTCTTCTGCCCTCATTTGATCTTCTGTGCACTGTGAGGCTATACCTTCCTTGTCTCCACACTTTTCTATAAATAGCAGTGCTTCTTTATCCAGTGCTTTGATGGCCATTTTTAACTGCAAGCACAGCTGAGTCACTTGGATGAGGGGTATGGCAATGTCACCGTCTGACATAGCTTTAGCCTTCTCCGTGAGCTCAATAAGACGCTTGTGCCTTAGCACGAGCCTAGACTGCAAAGCCTGTTCCATTGTGAAACTGCCTGAAATAGCGATAAGAAGACTTATGAGTATTTCATATCACTTGCACCGATTCTCATTGGACTCTTATTAGAATAAATATTAGCTTAAGAATTTCTACCTCCGGGGTTCCAGCTATTTGCAGCGAACGAGACCTTGCAGTCGGATTGCGTACTGTAGTGTATAGGACCTGAAAATCATTGAGAAACATCGATTGTAATGATTACTGAGACCTTCTACTTCTAACGTACTGCATTGTCTCGATTTCATTTTGACTAACACGACTTACTCAGGAGGTTTCGACGATCGTCTAAGAGTAATTTACACTTGGTATTGCACAAGTTCTTTCTCCTTTCCAACAATACTAGCAACAACAATACTAGTAACAAACAAAACCGGCAAGATATTTCGTACAGCAAAATCTCAACTCAACACAACTTGTAAGTTGTAAGACAAGACATGACATGACAGCCAAAATCGCGGTAAACCTTTAGGGTTTATTCTTTTCTTGAGGACTAGGCAAAGGAATCAGAATCCACACTGCCATGTCTGCCTTCAACCAGCTGAAAATAAATATAGTCGCGTTCACACTGTTGTAATTTTTAATCTAGACAAGACACAATTCTAATATTGGCTTAAATTATAAAAGGTTATAGCGTAAAATAAAACTATTTACCCTTATTGTTTTATAAATTTTATTAATAAATTAATTTCTCATTAATAAAAATCTGGATTTCGTACTTACTATAGTGTAATTTCCGAACGCGCACCACAGATTGAATAACACTGTTTTCATAAGGCACGTCCCACACACTTTCCGATACGAATCAATGAATCATTTTTAAGGTCAATAAATAAAATAAAAGTATTTTTAAACGCTTTTGTCGATAATATCACCTAAATAATTTAAAAAAAAAAAACATATTAAAATGATAATAAAATGATATGAGGCTAACTTTTAGCCGATGCTTGTTATTCTTACGTATAATATATTTAATTGCATTATACGATCGACGCATACTTTCACCATTTTTCATTTTGTCACAAGTGTAATTGTTTCTGCGTTAAATTGGATCGAGAAGTCAATGAATTAATTGCATGGCATTAATTTGGGCAACTTGTTGGGTATTTCCAATGTGTTCAGTATGCCAAGAAATTGAATTTTACGGAACACTTAATTGGTCAACTTGGCAATTGATTGATTGTTTTCCTTCAAATAAAATTTAATATCTATTGCCTTGGGGCTATACTTGACTCCGTCAAGTAAGAAATTTCTAAAATTCGATCATTCCTTATTCACGCAAATTTAACCGACAAACTACCCTCGTTCTGAGACTGATACTTTAGTCTTGCGTAGCTAAATTTTACTGCTTTTTATAGCTAACCTTGAAACTCCTGCAATTACTGTTAATTTACTCTAACAAGCGCACAGGGCATCTACATTAGCCCTCTGAAGCCAAGGATTTCTAAGCACGCTTTTGCTTGGCTGCCTGTCGGTGAGGCAGCACCTCTACAATATGATAACTGACACTGCCAACGAGGAGCACCTCTCTAGTTTTGTGATTGGCACTATGGTCAGCGAGCATTCGCTCTGTTCATATATTCTATAACCAACACTACGGCTCACCGTCTTTGATTGTAAATCTGCCTGTCAGAGAGGCCAAACCTCGCACATATGGTACTCATCACTGACCATAATTACGAAGAATTCTTGTTCAATGCATTCTGACACTATGGCAGCGAGGCATGACGATTAAATTGCGGAATGTCTTTGTGTATACGAATTCCACTTGACAGAATCAAAGTAACCCAGCCATCTCCACCAAAAAATGTGGCAACTTCACGTGGTGTATTTAACTGCTTCGCAATATACTCTTAATTGTAGTCACATTTTAGCGCAATATGATCTTTGAAATGAACCCTCATCGTTCTACTTTTATTGTAGATGCTATTGTACTCAATTTATAATCACAATCGGGCTTCCGCCCACTGGCCTCCCAACAAATCCCCTAATAGCCAGCCCTGACCACCTGAACCACAACTCGGTTCGGGATTGTGATACAAGGTTTAGTTACCTTGTGTTGTGTACTTAACATGCACTGTAGTTGCATTACTATTGATTATTGTACGGTTCATTCTTGTGATCATATTGCTCTACAATGGGGTACGACATATGTAAGAAGCGTTTAATGTGACTCACCAGTTACTGTGATTTCACTTGTTTTACTATTCACATCATATTTATCATCAGACACTTTGCACAAATCTTCTTACCCTTCTCGTCGCACTTCCCGCCATACTCTCCTCACACCCCCTCCACGTCAAAAATATATTCCCTCCCGAATCACAAGCAGAAATACCAACATAAAAATACAAAGACAGTTCCGATTCACTCACCGTTCGGTCCAAATCGCGCTTTACCGCGACAAGCCGGGTATTTATTCCGATTTTTTATGAATTCTAAAATACTCAGGGCTGTGATGCTGAGTTCGAATCCACGACCCTCTCTTTGAGAGGCGGCTGGTTAAACCTTTAAACCAACAAAGCTCCGTGTGCACATCAACACACCATGAACACATTTTGAACACATCAAGTCCATGCTTACCTCGGTTAACCTTTCATCCTTCTTCTAATCCTTTTTATATTTTTTTATTAAAAGTAATGTAAAGTGTGTACATACAACATATTATTATACTGAATAATAGTTGTTGCTCGTGAATTCATCTGCGAGGAATTTGTTTATCGCTATCCCGCGGGAACTGTGCAATTTTATGGGATAACAAGTAGCATGCGTTATTCCAGACCTTAATTTTTTGCCCAATTTCATCCAGATCTGATTCATCAATTACCTATATATTTCTAATTTATAAAGTAACAAGATTGATTATACTCCTTTTATTAAATGCCCTAGCAGTAACTATCCAATGTAATAACCTTGATTTACGGCCTAGAATATAAACACTAAGCAAAAGATAAAATCCAGACATTTTTAGCACTTGGGCGCTGTACTCATCAATCTTTGTGAGTGCACGTAACACTTCAGTGAGATGGATTTCAAGTATTTTTGTAACTAGCACGAACTAAAAATTTTATGATTAATATTATAATATACTTACATCAACACACAGACACACACACACGACACAGACGACAGATGGTCGAAGGCGGTCACAGAGTGGTGGCCAAGACTGGGTCGAAGGTCAGTGGGCAGACCACCAGCCCGTTGGTCAGATGACATCTGGAATTCAGTTGGAAAACTGTGGATGAGACTGGCAAAGGACCGGGCAAAGTGGCGTGAAAATGAAGAGGCCTTTACTCAGCAGTGGGTGGATGTGGGCTGATTAGATAGATACTTACATACTTTTTTTTGCAATTATTTATTAGCTCAGTGGTGAATTACACTATGAATGTCAAGATAATATATAAGATTTTATGATGAGGTCGTCAAATTAGAGAACATAACTAAATTTATGTTATTTACAGCTTCACCCCCGCCGTTTTCTTCAAAATTTCATTTTCTTACCGTTTAAACGTTTCCTGGAATATCCACAAATATTTCAAAACCATAATTAGTCAAATTGGTCCACCCGTTATCGTATTTTAGCGAGAGTAACGAACAGCAATTATTGTTTATTTTTTTATACCCACAGATTTTTTAATTTATCTTAGAACAAGCCTTATAATTCTATAATAATGTATACTTTTTTATTAATACAGCTGTGGTCTACCGTCCATATGTCAAACTAGATTTTGTTTCGTAAACTTTTTACGATTACAACAATCTCGTGTTTATTACCTCTATATAGTTACAACAGCTTAGTTTAGAGTCAGAAAATTAAACAGCGGAGGAGCCGTGTGAATAATACTTCACAACCGGCCTTACTTTATTATTATACTGTGCAATGTGATTATTATTATTCCGATGAGAACTCAGTGGGCAAATCATTACATCATGGAATCAGTCGAAGAATTATAACAATGACTTTCATGTTTGTTTCCCATGGATGTTAGTTTTAATATCATGTGTAAACATAATGCACTTTTTGTTTAACAATCTAATAGTAGATATATTTTTTTTTTATGCGAATAGGAAGGCAAACGAGCAAGTGGGTCACCTGATGGTAAGCGATCACCACTGCCCATAGACACCCGCAACCCCGGAGGGATTGCAGATGCGTTGCCAACCTAGAGGGCTAAGATGAAATGCCTCTTGTGCCCGTAATTTCCCCGGCTGTCTTACTCTCCACACCGGAACACAGCAGTGCAAGAACTGCTGCTTAGCGGCAGGATTAGCGAGTAAGATGGTGGTAGCTATCCGGACGGACCTTGCACAAGGCCCTACCACCCGCAAAATATAGGTAATATAAATTATTATTTTATTACGCAGCAGGGCAAAAAAATTGAAATAAATCACTCCAAAACGTCAGAAGTCGACCACAAAAATTGTTTATCAAATGAATAATAATTATCACGTTGCAAAACTAAATTAAACTGTTACAATTTATCACGATCTCTCGAAATGAATAACATTGAGAGTAACAAGCGATACCCTGGTGCTTGTTAGGTTATCTCAGCTCAGTTATAAATTGGAATCAATTAATGCAGCTAAGTTATCGCACAAAGTTGATATTCTATCGCTTACGCATGCATTGATTTTTATAAAATTATATTGCCTTAATTCTGAAAGGAGGTCAGTAGCACAATGTGATTTATACAGGCTGAAGACAGGACAGACGTCTATAGAGTTGTTCGGTAGGGATTATTATTTGTTGTGGTTAGTATAATACATTAGAAATAGAACGCCTCTGCAATACTCCGGTACTACGGATGTTTAAGCAAATAGTTTTAACCATTGTTTTGTTTGTTCTTAAACGTAACGACTCGGCCTTTTCTTGAGTTATTAGTTGTAGCGAAAAAAATAGCACAGGTTATTTCATGATCCCTAACCTTCGAAGCATTTAAATAAAACATTTTTCAAATATGTTTCCTAGGTTCGTCTGAACAAACAGACAGAATAGATACCTACATATAAATTCTAAAAACCCTTATATGTGTGTATGTATAACTCTTTATTGCACAAAAACACGATAATTTTACAGGTAACAAGATAAGCAGACGCAGACGAATTTATCCCTTAAAGGGATCTCTTCCAATTAGCAATTTACGTATATTCTGTGAACATGTCCAATGTTATCTCGGAGTAGTTTCTTGCAAATTTTTGTGTTTATTGGTCAGATTTTTCTCTAGGTACTGTTTTATTGATTGCGTACATACCTATGCGTTATGAGATCAAACTTCGGCACCGCAGATTTAAGCCAGGGGTGATCAATCGGTCAATCGCGATCGACGTGGATTGTCTCTTGTTCCAGTCGATCGTGGCAAGGATAGAAGGCGGGTTGTAGTGCGCCTGCCGCCCGCACCCCTCTCGGCCCCGCGGTCGTCCCACCCCGCGCCCCGCACCGCGCGGGCGAGGACACATTTAAGCGGACGGTCTATAGAAGTAACATACAATGAGCGTAGGCCTTTGATCATGTTTAGTCTGGATTAATCGCTTCTAATCGAGATATTAAGTCATTTCTTAATTGCTACATGTTGACCGCAGATGTTGACTCATATTTGCCACAAGAATTCATAAACGTCTAGCGAATTCATAAACAGACTGGCAATGTTTTTAAGATTTTTCGGTTCCTAGGTATATCTAACTAAGACCTATGCTTAAGCTACGCGCCACTTAAGCATTACAGATACCTGCATGTCTAGCACGAGAGCGCACAAGAGTCGCGTCGCGCGCGAGATATATTACCCGTCTTTTTCTTACTGTTCGTTCTAGAAAGAGACAGGTAGTCTATCTCTCGTGCTGGCTGGGCTGTATTATATTGTACAGTCGACGTCACTTTAGTGCCTTGTCGCTCCAAGCACTTTGACAACTTCATTATGAAAGTTCAAACATGAAGTTACAACAAGGCCCTAAAGAAAAACAAGCAGTGTCTTTTTCAACCTCGACATTGGCAGAATCATCGACAGTATCGATGGAGCTATAACTATAAAAAATTTATTGCAGGCCCTAAAGTGTAAATTTATCTTTGGCGTTGACTTTACAATAATGTATATGTATATAGGCATTTGCGTCTATTACAGACGAATTATGGCGTATCGTCTGGAAGATAACGCCTTCTGTGGCTATACAGTCCAAAAACGAGAGCCACAATACAGAGTGTGAGAGAGAGAGACAGTGTGTCACATGTATAATAACGTATACCTATTCATTTAAGAGTAATGAACACAAAATATTTACCTTGCTACTCCGCTACTTACGTGCAAGATAACCAAGCTTGTGCGAAATATATACGTTTTGCATGCAAGCCCTCCCACACAATAGTGGTTCAATAATTAACGAACAGGTGAACTTGGTGTCATCACCTTTGTTGCGTGTCCATTTTGATGAATAGAACAATTGTTTTGTTAAATACATAACCCTCTTTGTTTTTGCTGTAGTCGGAAAATTATATGAAGGTAGTTGTTGATGGTTAATAAAAATTATAAATAAGAGGGTAGTTTGGAAATATACAAATGTGGGTACATTTAGTTTATTTATAGATTTACAAATTAGTACGATGTTGGTTCGCATGTGCATCGGTTGTGCTCTGACTTTGAGAATGATCCCGTAGAGGGATCGAAACGCGCGTCAGTGTTTGTGTGGTGATAGGATTAATTAAGTTTGTGGGATTTGTGTGCGTTTTGTGTGGCAGTAGTGGTGGGAGGGCTTGCATGCAAAACTTATATATTTCGCACAAGCTTGGTTATCTTGCACGTAAGTAGCGGAGTAGCAAGGTAAATATTTTGTGTTCATTGAAATGGACCTCCGCAAAGTAACGCCTGATTCAATAAAACATTTAAGAGTACTTACAAGTTTCCAGTCACAAACTATCAAATAGGTACTATGGCTTTTGAACTAAAATTTAACAGGACCATTTCTAAGCTCTACACGTGCCGTATTTAACTAGTTTGATAAGAGTTTGATGCAAACAATCCAGGAATTTAATAAACCAACATAATTTTATAATACACTTAATCGTTGCAATTTTCCTCTAAATTTCCGCAAATTTAAAATTCAAACGAAATCTACTGCGTAAAGTAAACAAATCTGTTAGTCAAACTACGGACAGATGGGCCTTGTTCTGTGGACCGATGAGATAATCCGTGTATACCCATAATGCTACGGCCACATTAGCGGGATTCGGCGAAGGTTCGCCTTATCGCGGCATGTGTGGACAGACAGTTCGCTTTATCGCGTATCATTCGGGCGAACTCGAACTGTGTTCGGGCTCCTGTCGGTATCTAGCGCACATCAAAGGATTTTATCGCGACGGAGTTCGTGCTCGTGCAAGTGTCTACACTTCGTACTTTGAAATATCTGAAATGTACGTCAATTTTGACAAGTGACATTTCAATAATTATTTACAGTCATACAATAAAAAGCAAACGCTGCCTCCATCTTTTTGTTTCTTTGAGCTCTTGGTTCATTTCCCCGCCAAATTAAGAGTTGCGCGACATAGTTCGCCCGAAGTTTTTATCGCGATAATTTCGTCTAGTGTGGCCACGTAGTTCGTGGTTACACGAACTCGAACTTTTTATCGCGACAACGCGACGCGAACCTTCGCCCGCTAATGTGGCCCGGGGGTTAGACCCCTGTATTGGTGACTTACTGATGTACTACGTGGCATATATCTCAGGTGTACCGATATACTGGTTTTGTTATTGTTTGCCAAGCAAGACCTTGTTTAGAGTACCTATTTACTATGACACGTAATGACAGTAGAGCGTAAAATCGTTACCTAACAATTAGTATTTCGCACAATGCCAGTATTAAATAGCAAACTTTTATTTACAGTGGAAAAAAATATCCATGTAGTAGGCATTAATTTATAGGTTAATAACGTAATTCATAGAGTTCATGATAGATCAATATGAGTAAGCTATTTCGAAGTTAGCATTCGTTTAGATTTGTTTTAATACTCTTTGTTACTATTTACAAAATAATCTTCAGTACTTATATCTTTTTATAAAAGTTAACATTAGCCATTATCTCTGTCACTTTAATCTAATCAAATGCTGTGGGAATGACTCAAACATATACTCTCAGGCGGTATTAATTCACGCTGTCATAAACATACCCACGTCTTAACTCTATGATTGACCCGAACAACAGACATGTTGTAGTCTTGTACAAACTATGCAGAACTTAGAACGCAAAACGATATTGCAATTCGGGGGTATCGACTACTCATTATCACGTTAAAAATTGCATTTGAGGTCACTTCGAGATCTCACGGATTCGACACAAGCCTACCCAACTGCAAATTATACTTTTACATACATACTGTATTACTAAACCGGTATGAGTAAGGGATTGAAAAATCTGTCATTTCACAATATACACCCTCTTGCAAAAAAAAAGGGCACCCATAGTTTTTGTATTTGATGTGCATAAAAGCTTACTTTACTTTACTATATTAATTTTAATATTTTAAACTCACTCTTTGTCGGTCCCTCGCTTATTGCTCCTCTCATCTATTCAAAGGTTTAACTTATAGGGATAAGTTCGCCTTTGTGTATATATTCAATGTGTTTTTTTTGTGATTTGTGTCTGTTTCTTTACATTTGTACAATCAAGCATTTACTTACTTCCTTTCTAAGCTTTTAATGCCTAAAAATCTGAAAAACCATAGGTGCCCGATTTTTTTGCAAGTGGTGTATATGTGATGGAATGACAGATTCTTCAATCCCTTTCTCATCGCGGTTTAGATTTATAATGTCGCTGAGCCACTTTCTAAAGAAGAATGTCGTGCTATTTCAGATGCAGACGATTCTCCACCACAACAGCAGCGGAGCAGCGGCGTACACAGGGCGGCTGAAGAGGCGAGAGGTGCACCGCGCTATCACCCTGCACCCCGTCAAGGACCATCGCCATATGTACCGGCTTCATACATACTTTAAGGTAACTACTAAAGTCTATTCATTCATACTAGATAGTAAAGGTGGAAACACATTATTAACACGCGACGCGACCCGATACAACGCGACGCGTGTTGAGTCGAATCAAATTGTATTATTTTCTATGACCAGAACCACACTATGAACATCCGACGCGACGCCATGCGCATACATTCGTTGCATCGGGTCGCGTCGCGTGTTAAAAATGTGTTTCCACCTTAAATGACATTACCTGTGTTGCCTGTTTTTTGCAATTCAAAAATAATGATGTGCCACCACTATCGAAAGTTAATGATAAACTAAATTAAACTAAGCTAGTGTACTAATAAACCTTTAATTGTGCTTGATTATGATAATCGTATTTTTATCTTAAGATATAACATGACAAAACCATTTGTATCCAGACAAACATTGTCGATGGTTTCGAGTACGTGCAAACGAAAAATATGGCGCTAGAAATTTAGACGCATAAGCAAATTGTTTAACTTAAATGCTGCATCATCCTAACAGGTTGTTTCACTGTATAGCTTCATTTAATTTATTTTCACAGTCATTGTTAGCCTCGTGAATTTTTAATTGCACTTGGTTTCATGTCAAAACAAAAGTGAATACGTGTTTAGTATTTAATATTTATTTATAATTATTTATGCCCGTGTGTCAAAAAAATAAAAAACTGGCCAAGTGCGAGTCGGACTCGCGCACCGAGGGTTCCGTACCATTATCTAGAAATATCTATTAACCAGTCAAAAGTCAAAAAGTCAAAAGTCAAAAGTTTATTTTGCAAACAGGCCGCCGAGGGCTCTTTTACATGTCTTTTTTTGAATCTACCAGCGCATTCGGAAAGACCATCATTGCCAAGAAGAATGCGCCGCAAGAAACTTGGCAGAAAGTCATTTTTTCAAAATAAAATAGATTTACAATAGTACTTAAATTCTACTTAACTTACCTAATACAATTAATACATTTTATAAAAGGGATGTAAAAGGTCCCTAAGTTAAGTCCGTACCTTAAATTACATTGGTCTATAGTAGAGATGTATCAGCAGAGCCCTGCTCCAAAGCAAAATGTACGCAGTGTGGGGTCACTTTATATTGGGCACTGATATATACAGACTTACATACATATAATTACGATTTTCGCAATTATTCCTTAATTTGTGCTATAAGAACTACCTTCGTTCCAAATTTCAAGATTCTGCGTTCACGGGAAGTACCCTGTAAGTTTTGATTCCCTTGAGAGTTTCGAAAATTTGCGGAATTTTGCGGCATAAACGGCTGTATCTTTTGATAGCGTTGGCTTAGAAGTTTGACTTTTTCACAGCTCTAAGGGGCAGTAGATCAGAGTATTTGATATAAATTTCAGCTGGATACCTCCACGCGTTCAAGAGAAAAATGGTCTTGACAGACGGACGGACGGACAACAAAGTGATCCTATAAGGGTTCCGTTTTTTCCTTTTGAGGTACGGAACCCTAAAAACATATATACAAAAACATATATTGTTTTATTTATAAGACAACGGCTAAATGAGCTGGATGTTTTGTGTATTATATTTATATTTAGGAACACGGCAGTTAAAGGGTTAAAACTATAGACTTTTCAATGCAGTTCTCACCAATAGATAGTGTGATTCAAGAATTTTAATAGGAAGTTTTATACGATAGATTAATGTTGTTAACATGACGATAATTTTGGCAGCACCGTGTTAATTACATTGCTTCCGTGAAAAGCCATATCTGGTCGCTAGTTATTTCCGAACAGTGTTTTAAATATCCTAACGTTTCACCTCCTAGCTCCACTCCTTGCATAATTATTATTGCCTTTATCTACTTGTATGAGCATAAATTAAACAAATGACTAAGTAAAGGCGTTCTTTTGCGCGTGCCGTGTTTACGTAAGGCGATTATTTCTGAGATCTAGCTCTCCAGCCACGTGTGGTGGCGTCATTTCCGCTAGCAGGTTAAATTTAATTATTTTAGTACCAAGATACCTAATTGGAATGTTATGTTAGCACACTTTAGAGGTAACGTGCGACTTGGCAATTCGGGAAATACGCGCAGTTTTTTCAAATTACAATCGGAGAACGTACCTAGATGTCTATGGGGGAGGCCTATGTCCAACAGTGGACGTTCTATGACTGCAAAGAGATTAAAGAGAGTATTGTTACATACTAAACATAGTATTGTTACATACTATTACATACTAAAATGTGTAATATCTTTGTATGGCTGATACTGATATGATGATGTTGAGATGTGTTATCAACAGTGCGAAGACGATTCAGTATATCTTTGTGTTTTTGACAAAGTTGCGTTCACCATGTTGCCTCGCACGTTGCCCTGTGGTGGTTACTTTTAACATAAACGAAAATGGTGAATTGTGCAAATCTGATTTATTCAAACACAGATCATAGGCAGCCATTATGATCATGGATGACGTATTTATTCAAAAATTTATATTACTATAATTTATATTAGTATTTCACTGTATTTACGTCATCTATTTAAATAAACGAATATATATGTCTAGGCTGTCGTTTTTAAGTATTGCATTTTAGAATAGGTAGCTCTGTTACATATGGAGTGTGGGGTTCATATTGATTTCTAATATGAGATTGAATATAATCTCACACGCAATGGAATCTCATTATAGAGATGGATTTCGATGACACTTAGAATTTATCTACACAGTGTAACATGGTCAAAGTCTAAGTATTTTATGATAGAGGGACGATACTCATACTCATACTCATTTATTCGTGATAGCATCATAGCTAGTAATATATGGTAATTAGTTCAATGCTCTGGGATTATCATGTTTACATAGGAATTAAAATAGCTCCAAGCTTTTAACTTTCTCCTTAAGACGGGAGAAGTATTCTGATCAGTAAACAATAAACATTCATTAATAAAAAAAAGTCAATTTGATCTATTCCCATAGAACTAATTGTGAGTTGCACCAAGTTACCTGCTACTTTGGATACTTTTATACGTAGAAACTTTATAGTTAAGTCCCGATAAATGAAGTCTAAGCAAACGAAGACGCAAGCAACAGCTAGCTAACGATAAAATGAATCATAATCGACGATTTTGGCATATATTTCGTAGGTTTTTTTATCCAAGGGACCGCAGAGTATTTGATATTAATTTCAACTTTATACCTCTACGCTTCCCTGAGAAAAAGGGTCTTGACAAACAGACAGACTGACGGACAGACGAAGAAAAAATTGATCCTATAAAAAGGTTCCGTCTTTTCCTTTTGAGGTGTGTCCTTAAAATTCTGCGGCCTGTATTCAAAATAAACTTTTAATTTTAATCTTCAATTGACAACATTTCATTTTTATAACACCTGAAATTGATAATATGGTTCGAAAGCATTTTGCCTCCTAATCACTGCAATATGTTTATATAATATTAATATCGCTTATTATAAAAAATAAAAAATAATTAAAAATTTGTCCTAATTTTACCAAAACTACCACAGGATAGGTGAAACGCCTTTGCTTTTTTCACGAGAAAAAATAAGCGATCATAATTTTGTATTTTTGACAACTTCAAAGTACAAGGGGGGCAACTCTGAAATTCTATTTTCGAAGTTCGTTGCATACCTTCTCTCTCACTCTCAAGATAATGACTATTAGTATGAGCGGAACAGCACGAAGTGAACCTCGAAAATCGAATATTGGAGAATAGGGCCTGACATTGACAATTTGAAATTAACGTCAGTTTTTTTTTTCTATAGAGAGAATACAAAGGGATAAGTGTGTGTTCTGTGATAGTATCGGAGTTACGCCCTTTTAGAATAAGCACAAATTAATAAATTAATTATAAATTAAATACAAGCCCTAGCGAAAAAATTAAACTGTCAGCATGGTCATCTTTTCAAACAAAATACAGAGAACCATTGAAATTATAGGCTCAGAAATATGAAATGTTGTCAATTGTGAACAAAAACTTGAACCACATTTATACCTGAGAACTCCAAGACCTGCTGATTCCGTTACCAAGTTCAAGACAATCAATCTAAAAATACTGGCACATAAACGGACCCTTCGGCGCGATCGTAAAACATCAAAGCTTCTCAACGATGCGTCTGCGCACCATGAAGTAGGTACATGGGCCTGTTAATTATAATGAAATAAAACTACTTTTTAACGCATGTTTAAAAGATGTATGTAGCTAGTTAGCTGCAGAACATGCGTAACGATTATATTCGCGCAATAGTGTTTTTTTGATTGCCAACTTTTTAATTTTCTTGTTGCCTTAACTTTGATACGCATATGAGTATACACACTCATTAAGTGTTTTGGGATCAGTCAAGTAAAGAATTTTATACGCGTTTGATCCTTAGACATTTTTGGCCCTTTGTACTTAGTTCTGGGGTTTTACCATGATGTCTTAATGCGATTCAATTTTACGGTTTAGCTGTAATTTTTGATACTTCTAGTATGGATCTGACAGCGAGCGATCCAACTTTAGTTCGGAATACCTTCATGATACTTGAAATACTTTCATGGTTAATTTTATTATCGAATATGTATATTTTTTCGTAAAAATGACAGTAAAGGTAATTTAGTGCTCAAAGTGACGGTGCTTCAATAATCTTGAAGTGAAACTGGCGATCGTTAGGATCGTTTCCGCAGGAGGAAATTCTTCGGTCGGTCCGTTTGACTTGAAATTCGGTATTGCATGTAAAATAGATGACAATGCAAGTACAGTTAACGAAAAGTACAGTCAGCAAGAAAAACTTGTATCAGATTCACGGTTAATACCATCAGGCATATTATCAACGGGATAATTACTTACCCCCTTATTCATAAACGCTCTATAGGCTTCTACTAACTTATAGTCTAGCAGCTAAATCACTGCAGCCAGATGACACTTCCAAATGTCATTTTACGAAATAATGATACCACATTTATTTACTAGTGCTCGACTAAGGTCACGTAATGAATGATTTGATTATTGAACGAATGAAATATTTTATGAATGTCACATTCGTAGTTTAGTATATTTCAAAATAAGCGCGATACTTTTGAGGCATTCAAGGTTCATATTAACATAGTAGATAAAATGTGCGATGACTTTGTAATACACGTACATAGTGGCGGCAGCAGTGAAACTGATTCGGAATAATATAAGTAATCATATAAGATACGGAATAATTTAAGTTTTAGAGCTCCCGATATTTTGACGCTGTTGCATACGTCATGATAACTAGCCTATCTGCGACAATATACTAAATTTCTTGTATTAAAAATGTTTTTCTTTCAGTTTAGGTCATTGACTCTCCATTCGGCTCGTATGACTATGGGAATGACACGTGTGAATAACTTTAGACACGTGTAGCAGTGACGGCTATGGTACTCTTGTTACTTGTTTATTGCATTTCTGTGGCTCATCAATACAATAACAACTGCACAGCATTGCACAGTAAGCGATTTTAGAAAGAACGGGAAATGCTAAAAAGTCAAACCAGTGTAAGCAAATGTAAATTTACGCAGCGTGGGGTCACTTTATATTGGTCACTGATATATACAGACATACATACATTGTTCTGGTTTTTAGTATTTGTTGCTATAGCGGCAACAGAAATACATCATCTGTGAAAATTTCAACTGTCTAGTTATCACGGTTCATGAGATACAGCCTGGTGATAGACGGACGGACGGACAGCGGAGCCATACGAATAGGGTTTCCGTTTTAACCCTTTGGGTACGGAACCCTAAAAACCAACATTTGCAATTCTTTCTTGCTTCGTGTTTTTATCATTAGATAAAAACATTCGACGTTTTGTCATAGAAATTTAACCACTTGAAGTGGGTGATGTAAATTTTTATATGCGTCATTGGCATCTTTTGAAAATATCTGCTTCCGTTTTGTTTGCTGCATGTATAATTTGAATATATTTATTCATATATATTCACAGATTCAGCCAAAATCTACTTCGTCATTGATTGAGGGTATTTTAGGACACATAACTTAAGTCGGTCCACAAGTCTGTTCTTTTAATGATATATCGATGGTCAAGTTGATAATCATCCTAATTACATTTTTAGGGTTCCGTAGCCAAATGGCAAAAACGGAACCCTTACAGATTCGCCATGTCTGTCTGTCTGTCCGCCCGTATGTCACAGACACTTTTTTCCGAAACTGTTGAAATTTGGTAAGTAGATGTATTCTGTGAACCGCATTAAGATTTTTATACAAAAATAGAAAAAGCACAAATAATTAAAACAATTTTTTCAACAAACCCATACATGTGTGGTATCTATGGATAGGTCTTCAAAAATGATGTTGAGGTTTATAATAATTTTTTTTTCTAAACTGAATAGTTTGCGCGAGAGTCACTTTCAAAGTGGTAAAATGTGTCCCCCCCCCGTAACTTCTAAAATAAGAGAATGATAAAACTAAAAAATATATACATAATAATGTACATTACCATGCAAACTTCCACCCAAAATTGGTTTGAGCGAGATCTAGTAAATAGTTTTTTTTTTTATTTAATATTTGTCTGTTTACATAGGTAACCAATATAAAATGACCTCACACTGCCCACATTTTGCTTAAGAGCAGGGCTCTGCTAAGACTGGATTTTATAATAATTTGGCGAATGGCGAATTTGTACGGAACCCTCAGTGCGCGAGTCCAACTCGCACTTGGCCTGTTTTTTTATCAGCTGAATTGCAACTTTATGACGTGTGCTCTATCGTCCTAATTACATCAGCCATTTCCCCGTAATTAGTATGATTGTGAACTAGACCATCGACTAATGATTGCCTTTGGGAAAGTGACATTAAAAAACCGCTATTTCATGATTTTGATGGTTCTGTTATCGACCTGGGGCCTTACCAACATCTTTTTTTTTTTTTTTTTTTATAAGCCGTTTTATTCCGAATTCGCTACAATTTCAGTAAGTACATGTTGTTGTTGTTGTTATTGTCGTTTTTTTTTTTTTTTTTTTTTATTAAATGGTCGCGTAATTCGGCGTGCCTCATGGCATAGGCCTCCTCCGTGTATTGGAGGGTTTGGGCTATAGTTCCCACGCGCGCCCGGTGCGGATTGGGAACTTAACACACACCATTGAATTTCTTCGCAGATGTGTGCAGGTTTCCTCACGATGTTTTCCTTCACCGAAAAGCTCATGGCAAATTACAAATGCAATTTTCGCACATAAATTCCGAAAAACTCAGAGGTACGAGCCCGGGATTTGAACCCACGACGCTCTGCTTGAGAGGCCACAGGTCAAACCACTAGGCTACCACGGCTTTTTTTACCAACATCTTAATACGATGCAATTCTGACTCAGTTCGTTTTAGCTGTCACATTTAGTATGATAGCGAGCGAACTTAAACTGAATCGGAATTGAATCATATTAAGACGAATTATTAAACTAAACTGGTGTGCTAAGGACCTTTGTTCAACAGTGGACGTCTTCAGGCTGATGATGGTGATGATGGTAAACTAAACTTCTCTTGCAAACCAATCTAACTATCTAACTAATATTATAAATGCAAAAGTATGGATGGATGGATGGATGGATGGATGTTTGTTTGTTTGTTACTCAATCACGCCAGAACGGCCCAACGGATCTGTATGAAATTCGGCACATAGATAGAGAAAAGTCTGGAATAGCACATAGGCTACTTTTTATCCCGGAAAATTGCATAGTTCCCGCGGGAAAGCGATAAACGAATTCTTTGCAGACGAAGTCGCTGGCAACAGCTAGTGGGTTATATTATTCAACTAGCTGTTGCCAGCGACTTCGTCTGCAAAGAATTAGTTTATCGCTATCCCGCGGGAACTACGCAATTTTCCGGGATAAAAAGTAGCCTATGTGCTATTCCAGACTTTTCTCTATCTATGTGCTGAATTTCATCCAGATCTGTTGGGCCGTTCTGGCGTGATTGAGTAACAAACAAATATCCATCCATCCATCCATACTTTCGCATTTATAATATTAGTTAGATTAGTTAGATTAAGCAAGCGGAGATGCACCGGATATGTGCTCATTTTCTTCACGCTGATTTTACATCATTGCAAAACACCTTGCAAATAATAAAATGACAAATTGACTTGAATATAGACGGAGGTAATAAAATATGCCGAGTAAAGAAATATATGACAGTTTCATTATAGGTAGTTATATAATAAATATGGGTTTATGTACCTACTACACTGGTTGTCACCGGCTAGCGGAGAACAGCAAAGAAAACAAGGCGTGGGTGTAAAAAATATAATACAAAATAAATATTATGTACAAAGTCGTTTCAGTCAGCACTGCTCTTGAAAGGATAATAAGCACTGGCCTGAGACTTCGGGTAGGCAGGGAAGCAGGCAGGGCAGGGTGTCGTGTCAGGATGGCCTCGGACTGCTCCGAGGCGTCAGAGCGGAGAGTTGGAGGAGCGGAAGTGTGGTGTAGGTAGTAGACGGGAAAGGAAGGGCTGTAATCAAACACCCTGCTTAAAGCTCGTAAAGCCTATCCAAGCCTCGTTTCAGTGTAGCCTAGGCCAGTGAGAAAAACTAAACGAGACTTGGATTAGGTTTCACAAAATAATTAAACTCTAGAAACAGTAAAGCTAATATTTACAGTACCTGCGTTAGTGGCAGCCCTTTTATAATTATATACAAGTAGTTTACACAAGCAATCTTCAGTCTTATAAAATATAATTCGAATAAAGTACCGAAATGCGGCTTATTCCTTGCCAAATAATCGAGCGAGTCCCAGGAAAAAACAAAAGCCGATCGTAAATTTAGAATTTTGAATTTAGTTTTTATTTATAAGCGGCCAGTGCGCTTTTGGTGCGTCGCGGAGGTTTACCATGTTACATGGTTGGATGCGATTCTTTAAGTATTTTCTCTGCCATATAGGAAACTCGTAAATATAGGTAAAAGCGTAAAAGAAACATGTAATGATTTAACTGCTTGACGGTTTGATGTTACAGGTTTATAATTTTCATCCCCTCATTAATTTTATCAGTTCATAAAACAAACTGTTCGCTTACCTAGTTATTATGAAAAGATATAAATACCTAGCCACTGCCAGTAATTCCGAAGATTTTATCTACTTGTTAGCATTGCGTAAAAATATACAAGTAACTATGTGAAAGAGCCAACATCACAAATTTCTGGAGAAATACCAAGTAGGTAAACAAATGAATGTTATAGTAACTTCGTTAACCTGCTGGGCGTCAAATGGCAACTATAGGTTCATTATATACAGGTATTTATTATAAAGCTGCCTGCAAAGCCTTACGAATATAATTACTATGGTCAATGTCGGTAGTCGTGTTTGGATAAGGGTGTTCGACGGGACTGTAACAAAATGTGAATGCTCAAACATCTCTGAATAACACATAACGTTTGTATTCCAGAACCTTCGCATCCAAGAAATCCGTGAACGGTCAGTGGATCTTCACCGGGACATAGCATCATGCATGCAGCAGTTGGAAGTGCCAGCGGAACAAGTGGACGATTACGTGCTGCCTGGCGCCGTCCCACTGTTTCCTGCTAAGATTGGCGAGAAAGAGTATCTTGGGGACAATAAAATATTAGGTAAGTAAAGGTTGACGATGATCTCTCAGCAGAGATAAAGGGTTATACGTAGGGACTGCCACGCGTCGCGATCTTGTGCTCTGGCTTCAAGGTCTTGCTAGCTGCAACCGTCTGAGGACACTTTCTCGTCCGACCGTCTCCATGTGGTTCGAGTTCTTCCTGGTTTAATACTACTAGAAACTTGGCATTTTAGCGCATGCTCAAGGATAGTTGAGGCAGGTGAACGGGATTGTCTGACTGACAATGCCAATGATAATACAAGGAGGTAATGAAATAGGTAGGCCTTCCATTAGACTTGACATAAGCTGATGTTTTTTTTTACCTGTAGGGCATTAGTAGGTCTACCTCTTACTATAATAGAATAATAGACAGAAGATTAAGTCAACGCAAAGTGATTATAGGTTTTCGCTGACAAGCAAAGCAATCGTAACGACTACTATCTCTTGTGCTATTAAATATTCAGAGGAAATACGATACTCGTAGGTCATAGGTGCATGAATTTGAAGTTAAGAAGTTATGTGACGTTCCTTGACGTATTGAATGGTTCATCAATGGTTCTCTAACTGCAGAGATTAAATATGAACTTAAATTTGTCGGAGGAGAAGAATGAAACCACCCAATAATTCATATTCCAGGTGCTCCAATCGATATGAACCGCTACAAGCCGAAATCTCTTGACGACGTTATCACTTTCGACTTCATCAGCAAGTCCATATACTCAGCTACACACACCAATCCCAAGCGGAGGATCGAGACTCCATTGAAGGAGGCGCTTGATGACGTTATAAGAGAAGTAAGTATCGAAACAATTAGAGCCACTTGCACGGACCAGGGTTAACGACTTAACCTCGTGTTAGATGCTAACCCGGGGCTAAGTAGGTACTTAGTGTCAAAATGTATGGAACTGTCAAACCTAACCCCGAGTTAATGATTTAATTTTTTAACTCTTGACTGTGCAAGTGGGCCTTAGTTAAAATATTTTTTTTAACGATGGGCTGAAACTTCTTAGAGCTCTTAGGCGGACTTGCGCAAACCAAGGCTAATTGTAAAACTTTGTATCAACTGCTAACTCAGAGTTAAGACCGACAGTAGTGTCAAAATGTATGGAGCTCTCATGCCTAATTCAGATTTTAAAGTTTTTCATTCTAGACAGTTAGCAAAAAAAGCTTGTATTAAAAGTGATTTTTTAACAAAAACTTCCAAAATACTAGCTGTTGCCTGCTGTCTAAAATACTAGCTGTAGCTGTGCCTGTGGGAACAGTGCTATTTTCCGGGATAAAAACTATCCCATATCCTTACCCGGGACTGAAACTCTGTTAGTATACCAAATTCCGGCTAAATCGACTCAGTGGTTTAAGCGTGAAAAGGTAACAGACAAACATACAGAGTTACTTTCGAATTTAATTTAATTATTAAGTAGGGATTAGTAGGGATGTGGTAATATAGTTCGAGTTTGAGATTTTATTATTGGGTAAATAAATCCGGAATGTTAAATGATACGACAAGCATGATGTAAAAACTAAACAAGAAATAAAAGCCTTTTTTATTTTATTTATTTAAATATTTAAATACGGAACTTGAAACAAATCCATTTCAAATTCCAGGTAATGGAGATAATCAACGCCCCGTCCCGCCAGCGCGGGCGCGTGATTGACTTCAACGAGCTCCTGTACGGCTACACGCGTCTGGATCCTCTGCACGGCGCTGACCACATCCTGGACCTGCTGCTGCGCTACCGGCGGTACCGGGGTCGGAAGATGACGGCTGCGGTCAGGCGGCACGCGTATCTGCAGCAGACGTTTACTGGTAACTGATGTTACTCTTTAATTGTTATTTAAGTTTAATATTGGTCATTGGTCATTGGTCATTTATTCCATAACAATTACAATTGTGTTGGAAATCTAAATCTACTATACATATAAAGAAAGAAAGAAAGAAAGAAAGAAAGAAAGAAAGAAAGAAAGAAAACATTTATTGACACAAAACGACACATAAAAAATAAAATAAAAAACAAAAAAGAACATTTCAAAAAACAAATCATGTGCCGCAAGTGCCAAAAGGGCCACACTCAGCATATTGCTGCGGCAGGCCGCAGCGCTGATTTTCAGTGTGACCCTTTTGCCTAAAACTAAACCTAAAAACTAAAAAATAACAAACACATATGGTAATAACATATGGGTATAGTATAACAAATTACTAATTAAAAACTTAAAAATCTGAATAATAAATTCTACTAACAAAAATAAAATTCAAAAACTAAAACAATAATGAGATCAGGATCACAAATTAAAAAAAAACTATACTTAGAACCTAATCGAACCGGAATAATACAATTAATAGAATCTTCTACAGCTGATAGTAAATGGTGATGGTGATGGAGATGGTAAATGCTCATCGAGGGAACGGGCGAAAGTCTTAGGAATTAGGGTTGCGATGCGGCTAGCAACCCATCACTATTTTGATTCCCATTTTTCACCTATGCGCCCAGAACCCAGAATTACGCTATACGTGGTCCTTAGGTCTTGTCACCTTAATGTATAGAACCGGAGTTAAGTTCGCTTGTTGTCTTGACATCAGTAAAAAAGCAAGTAGGTACAAAATGTCGTGACTTGGTAAGACCATAAAGAATAAGTATCGACATTGGTTCTCTTGGCTACTCGTAAATAAATGTGCTACTTATTCTATTAATGTACAAAATAAATAGGTACCAATTAGTTTGAAATAACACTCGCTGTACCTATTCTACTTCAAATCTATTATTTTGAACTCCTCGTTACTGCACTAACTGTGTGATGTGTGAGTGACTGGTTAACTCGATCCTCGTATCTTGCAGACAATATTATGTAGGTGTAGTGTAGTTTACCGCTGTAGCATTGCGAGAAATAGTGTCACTTATAAAATTTGTTAACTTTCCTAGTGACATCAAAAAATTAACCCATTCATTTCTTTTTCCAGGAATGGAGATAAGAGAATTACCGATGGGTGAACCAGCACCGAATGAAGAACCCGATTTGTCGGACGACAACGATGTGACAAAGAATGACCCCACAAACTACGATTTCGACGAATCAGCGCAATCACAGAACAGTTTCCTTGACTTTGGCAAACAAGCTCTGGAAAACGGACTCATGAAGCTGCAAAATTTACCCAATGTCCTAAAATGGAGCGACGCAGACGTAGAAGAATACCCCGTATACAGCAGAAGGATAAATTTTATTATGCCTTTAATGGGTAGACAGGATATCTTCGGGCGTTTCATGAAAAATTATGAAGATATTGTTCTTAGAACTAACGAGGCTGTGACACTAATAGTCGTACTTTATTTAGACAGTAAGAGTCCACTGGATTATAGCAACGCGGAGTCTCTCGTAAACTACTATAGGGACTTGTACGGGAAAGAGATAAAAACTATCCAAATGGGATCTACGACCTTCTCAAGAGGGGCTGCTCTTACAGAAGGACTTAAAGTCTGTGCAGACGACGATTTAGTTTTCTTTATCGACGTCGATATGATGTTTAACTTCGAAAGTCTTAGACGTATTAGAATAAACACTATTAAATATCATCAAGTGTATTTCCCCATCGTGTTCAGTGAATACAATCCTGATGTGGTAAATGGTGAAGACTATAACAAATTTAAAGGTGAAAATCTTGTTGTAAGTACTGATCTAGGTAAATACGTGGACAGTTCCGAAAGTGGTGCTAAGTCGGAGCGAGAGCTCGCTAACTTGAAATACAGCAAGCAAGTGAACGACGACTATGGATATTTTAGAATATACGGTTTTGGTATTCTAAGTATATTTAAGAGGGACTTTGAAAGAGTAGGTGGTTTTGATATGAGTATTAAAGGTTGGGGGTTAGAAGACGTTCAGTTGTTTGAAACGTTGATTAAATCTAACTTGACTGTACATAGAGCGCCAGATGACAGTTTAGTGCATATCTTCCATTCAGTAGACTGTGATAAGAATTTGGAGAAGAGTCAGTTCTTGATGTGTCTGGGCACGAAAGCTTCTACGTACGGCAGCGACAAGCACATGATATACTACATGTTGAACCACCCAGAGGTGCTGTGGCCGCCCAACGCCGAAGGTGCTAGCTAGTACAGGGCTAACGCTTAGACTTTTACTATGAATTTCTTTGTAAAGATATTTTTATTTTTAATATGAAACCAACTGATATTGTCGCAAAGTAATGTTATACCGTTTACGTATTTCGAAGATGTAATAATTGTGCAAATATTAATATTTAGCAAGTTGCATAAAACAAGTCATATTTATGCAAATGCAAGTGAAATCTGGCGTTAAATTTAGGTACTAAAAGGATTGCTACTAGTCTGAAGTCAGGTTTTAGTTTTGAAATCAGCTAAGCATTTTGTAAATTTGCAATACGATGAGCATAATTTTTATTTATTTAAGATTGATATGCATTTGTTTGAAAACGTTACGACCAGAACAAAATAACGTAGACAATGGTTTGGAAGCATTTATAAATGACTTAGGTATTATTGTTCCTGTAGTTAGATGAACAAATATTGAAATGGCATTTTTTTTCGTATTTCCGCGCTGGTTCTGAGGGTTACGCTGGGTGTAAATATTCTATTTAGTTTACTTTAGTTATTTTATTAAGAAATTCAAAACTCTTGCGGTCCTTACCACAGTGAAATCCAATAGACAAGTGTGACGTCCACTAGACATGAAAATTATAAGGAGGGGATCCAAATAGTGGAGTCTAGTGGACGTCACGGTGAAATCAATTAAGAGACAAGCTTTTCAAAACGTTGCAATGCCCATGACAGAAACCATTTTGCTTTCTCCTAAACGGTCGAAAAATGTTATTAAGTTAAGTTTTCCATTCAACGCAGCATGTCATGAGCAGGATTTTTAGTATGGATCTGACAGCGAGCGAACTTAAACTGAATCGGAATTGAATCGTATTAAGATGTCATGGTATCCCCCCAGGAAAGAGTCCGATATCACACGCATACAATAAACACAGAAAGGGCCACTGCAGAGGGTGTATCATTGTGTTAGGTTAAGCATTCGCTCATATACAGTCTTCCCCTGGGTCTTTCTATCATTGTTTTTGGGTTCCGTGGGAAGAACGACATTGTTAAGTTCAGATACTCTTATATTTATTATCTAAAATGAATACTCAGGTTGTGAAGTTTGCATATCTTTCGCTAGAGCGATAACTTAATGGCAATAGTTACTTATTAGTTCTCACTTTTTACATGTTTTGGAACTTTTGCTTTCTTTGCAAAGAGACGTCAATGGAAAATACATTGGGTTGTTTAATAAGCACAAGTAGAGAAAACTTTTGGTTAATCGGTGGTTCGGTTTTTTTTTCTTAATTTTGACGAATACTTCGGATACTTGCTGCGCGATGGCATGTTGAATGACATTGCCGCTACCTATACTGGAAATTGTTACAAGCCGTAAAGATATCGTGTAATTCCGCTATTAGACCATAAAGTTACTATCACCGAATTACTTCATATCACTAATTAGCCAAGGTTTGCCCTACCTATTGGATTCGATTTTTTACGATCAGTTGAAATATACCGGATGACACAAAAAGCATTCAAGATTTTTCTCAAACTTTGAAGAGGTATACTCGTATACCTAAAACGAATACCTTAAATATGAAAGTAAAAATATCGTATGCTCTTTTTGTGACTTCAGATATTATCGATTTTAAAATAACTATGCCCCAACGACATGATTTAGTGTAAAATTGTTTCTTACTCTATAAAATACTGATAATGTTTTAAACTTTTAACTGCCAATATTCTGTAATTTTTTATGCATTTTTTTCTTTTGTTTTTATCAATTTGACGTATTTTTAAAGGAATGGTTTTAGTAACTTTGACTGAAATTGTTATTTTATTCATCGTAATGGTATTCAGAGGTTCCAGAGTACATTTCAGTTTTTCTAAAAATGCTAGATTATTGTCGTCATAATAAATTATTGTTATAATTGTTTGTAAATAAGCTGTAAATGTCAAGTGCTCACTAAGTGCCAATCGTTAGTCGTAAGTAGGTAATTATTAGCAATGAACGCAATTTATTTTATTTTTGTGTAGATATTAATGTTTTTGTTGAATGGAAACTGCAATGTGATTTGAAAGTGATTGAGAGTACGAAATTAAATAAAATATTATTTTTGTCAGTTAGTTTTTACTTTAAAAACCTTTCCACCGCCGTAACTCGTTACCTTGTTGATCCTTTTCTAAACAACATGGCTATAACCTATGAGATGTAAAATCAAAAACCGGCCAAGTGCGAGTTGGACTCGCGCACCGAGGGTTCCGTACCATTATCTATAAATATCTATAAACCAGTGTAAGCAGAGCCCTGCTCCAAAGAAAAATGTACGCGGTGTGGGGTCACCTTATATTGGTCACTGATGTATACAGATATACATACATAATTTTCATTTTTCACAATTATACCTATATCTGTGCTATAAGACCTACCTTCATACCAAATTTCAAGATTCTGAGTTCACGGGAAGTACTCTGTAGGTTTTGATTCCCTTGCGAGTTTTGAAAATTTGCGGAATTTTGCGGCATAAACGGCTGTATCTTTTGATAGCGTTGGCTTAGAAGTTTGACTTTTTCACAGCTCTAAGGGGCAGTAGATCAGAGTATTTGATATAAATTT
This sequence comes from Pandemis heparana, assembly GCA_963854515.1. Taxonomy (NCBI): domain Eukaryota; kingdom Metazoa; phylum Arthropoda; class Insecta; order Lepidoptera; family Tortricidae; genus Pandemis; species Pandemis heparana. The sequence continues at coordinate 3,122,035 of OY978020.1, read as the reverse complement.
CAGCTGGATACCTCCACGCGTTCAAGAGAAAAATGGTCTTGACAGACGGACGGACGGACAACAAAGTGATCCTATAAGGGTTCCGTTTTTTCCTTTTGAGGTACGGAACCCTAAAAACAAAGCGTCAAAAGTCTATTTCCAAAACCAAATAACCTTAATATAGACCGACCGCGTAAATGAGGCGTCGCCCGCGCGGCAGCCTCACTCCCCGCCCGCACCGCTCTCGGTCCCCTTTGTCGTCCTACCCTCCGCCCTGTACCCGCCCAGGACTCAGTTAAGCGGTCAGTCTATATAGTAGGTACATAGCGTTAGAATCTCATTGTCCTATTATGCTGCTCTCTACTAAACTACTCAGCCGGCCGTGTTAAAGTTTGGTATGGAGATAGCTACGAGACCCTTAGAAAGACAGAATAGTTTCCCACGGCCATGCGATACATAACAGAGGGCGTTGAACGGGGTCACGGGACTCACGCATGGGGGTCGCAATACCACTCCCCCCCCCAAGTCTTAGGCTTTGACTGCTTTTGACATGTAATTTCATATCCGTTACCACATTCATCATCTTCCTAGCGTTTTTCCCAGCATTTGCGATGGCTCAGTGAGCCTGGGGTTCGCTTTGACAACCTAATCCCAAGATTTGACGTAGGCACTAGTTTTTACACAAGCGACTGCCATCTGACCTTCCAACCCAGAAGGGTAACTAAGCCTTATTGGGATTGGTCCGGTTTCCTCACGATGTTTTCCTTCACCGAGGGCTCATTTCAAATGCAATTTCGCACATAAATTCCGAAAACCTCAGAGGTGCGAGTCCGCGGGATTCGATCCCGCGACCATCTGCTTGAGAGGCCACATGTCAAACCACTAGGCTACCACGGCTCATATCCGTTTACACACTATACAGAACATAACAACATAATGTTGCACATCGTTCGCATTACTTGAACAAAAACTAATGTTCCATCAACAGCAGTTTAACAACAGTCTGAAGTCATTAGGGGACTTTCACATTGCGACATGGGGCAATTATCATATCAAGCATAGGTGTACGGAGTCGCCCGGGGCTGGCGGTGACCATTGTTCGACATGACGCAACTTTACATAACGCTATCATATCGCGATCGGAGATTATCCGTGGGATTGCTTTCATAATCGCCCCCTTTGTGCGTCGTCTTTTGTTCTTCCACGCGATATTTTAAAGGCTGGCTCTGCACGGTACAGCAAATTTCTTCGGTAAATGAAGGACGCAGTTATACGTTAGTGTGAAATGGAAATATGTAGGTACCTACCTAGATGCTCATTCTAAGCGTGGTGAATATTATTGGCTAACCTATAGAGAAGGCTTTTTTTTATGCGAATAGGAAGGCAAACGAGCAAGTGGGTCACCTGATGGTAAGCGATCACCTCTGCCCATAGACACCCGCAACCCCGGAGGGATTGCAGATGCGTTGCCAACCTAGAGGGCTAAGATGAAATGCCTCTTGTGCCCGTAATTTCCCCGGCTGTCTTACTCTCCACACCGGAACACAGCAGTGTAAGCACTGCTGCTTAGCGGCAGGATTAGCGAGTAAGATGGTGGTAGCTTATCGGACGGACCTTGCACAAGGCCCTACCACCCGCAAACCGCTTACGGTTCTATACCACTAAGTTCAAAGATAAAACAATCAGAAACGGTCTTACCTAATGCTGTGTGGTATTAAGGCTGTGCCCCAACTAGAGGTAGTAGAGTGATTGGTGTAGTGAAGTTTTTCTCTCATTCCACTCCGCTTCCTCGTATATTTTTCCTAAGCCTGTTGGCAAATTCTACAATATTATACGGAATCCTTCATACAAACCTATAGTCTATTTTTCCGTATGTGAATCCATCCTGCGAAATTATGCCTGATTGTTATTGCCTAACCTTACGCAATCTTTCCAACGATCTTTAGATATTAAAGCACTTAACTCGTATAGCGATTGACAAATCTTCGCAAATGTGCCTTGCGTGCACTCTTGACTATTTTACAGAACACACACATTATCGTATGGTACATACAGAGTAAGTATAATCAAAATTCACATTCGCTTCGTTTCCTCTACATATTGGCTCACAAGAGAAAAAACTACAGTGACTATCTTCTATAGACTTAGGCCATAACGAAAGGGATGAATGCGATGCAAAATATGGTGTTCTGACACAGATTGCGGTCGCCATCGTCCTTAGAAGCTAAATCTGCGCAAACAGATCTCAGAGTAAGAGAATAGACTCACTCAAGCTCAGTGGGATTAGGAATTTCACGCACACTATGAACCGCCATCACATTGCCGCTTTGCTCGAGATATTTTCATTTATCGAAAAGCTTACGGCAAATATTAAGTGATTTCGTATATAAATCTCTATCAGTCGAGGGCATAAATATCGATACAGCATGTCAAATATATGTGTCACCGACCTTATTGTTTGTGGCATAACGGTGTATAGAAGTTTTTGACGCCTTGGTAACGAACATATATTTATGCCCTTGATTGTACGTCGCCTTTGACAAAGATGCTACTTGCTTTTTATTGTGTCAGCGAGTCTTGTAGAGCGGGGTTGAATCGGTTAATTTTGACCACCATTGGAGCTCCGATACATTTGATTGACTATTCAAGTTTGTGTGTCTATCTGGTTAGCGGTTTACATATTTAAAGATCCGTATTTGCCCATACGGCACCATCCACCTTTTACGTATCTGCTTTAAGTTTTAGAGCTGCGAGAACTATCTCTGTTGGTTTGGATCGGAGCAACCTACGGAATGAGTGGGTAACGAGCCGGGATTGAAATGGGATAAAGGTCTTATACTTCGAAGTTCGTTTCGTGCCGTTCTGCTCACACTAGGTAACAGTATTCATTTGAGAGTGAGAGGGATGATATGATCCGAACTTCTAAAGTTGAATTTCGGAGTACTAGCTCTCCAGTTTCCTTTGGTCATTGCTCGTCCAAAAATGTCTGCCTGGCCTTGCTATCCCCTTCTACGGGTGATGCAATTCACTAATTCTACACCTTGCATCTTCGCGGCCTATTCACTTATGGACAGAATACAAATTGAATAGGTGTAAACAATCACCGAATAGAATTTAAATTATCTTTTTACGGTGATCTGATTGCGTCACTGTATTGATTTGTATTCCAAGGTTCACTCGGAGTCTTAGTTTTATTGTTGTGGACGACTTAGTCAGCTGCTAGTTGGTCTGCATACAAAATAAAAAAGCGTGTGCACAATTTATGAGGAACCATCAAAATATCGCAATACGGTGTCGAAATGTATTTATTTTTTGTAAATAAAAATAAAAACGTAATAAATCTTAAAATACAAATATTAAACTATACTTATTATAAACTTTATACAAGAGTCGAGCCCAACGGCCAGCCACTTCGCTCGTGTTGACACCCAAACCGACTGTTGACAACCGAGATGTTCCAAGTGAGCTGTATAGCTCTGTGGTTGATGGGTGAAGGTTAAAGTCGGCTCGTGCACCAACGGCGACTGGCTGGTCGCTGGGGAGTTCCAACCCGTTCGCGTGCATAGTCGCAAGTGTTGGATTTGGTGAGACAAGAGCCGGTGGACCGACATCACCTACATTGTACGTGGCTGCCGGCCTAATTGTTTAAACATTCGGCCGCTCCGGGGATGTTACAGAACCGCCCGAATAATAAAACATCCGAACGCAATTGTGGTTATATCTTGGATCTACGCTATGCAGGACTAGAAGTAGCGGTTGACTCGGAAATCTACCCGCGTGATGGTTGGTCTAAAGCTCCAATCACGGAAAGATCCAGTTGATGTTGTACGTTCGGAATCCTGTTAGGGACTTAGAAGGGGGCACCGTAGCTGCCAGAGGGGGCGCGGGCGGGGGCTCCGTAGGAGGAGGACGGGCCGGAGGGGTAGCCACCGCCGGAGGAACCGCCGGAAGAGTAGCCGCCACCGGAGGAGCCACCGGACTGCTCGAACTGCGCGACCTGGATGGCCTGACGGACTCCCTCAAGGTTGATGCCTACAACGCGACCGCCGCTGTATGATGGCACTCCGTAGGAAGAGGACGGGGCTCCGTAAGACGAAGATGGGGCGCCGTAGGACGAGGATGGGGCACCGCCGCCGAATCCAGAGCCAGAGCCGGAGGAGGAGGAGGACTCTTCCTTAAGCAGGATCTGGCGGACTTGTTCGAGGAGCTGCTGGTCGACGTTCTGGCCTTCAGAGGTCTGGAAGCCGGAGGACACGGCGCGGTAGCCGCCGCCGCCGCCGCTCAGGCCGCCGCTGAAGCCACCGCTGAAGCCACCACCGCCACCGGACGGGCGGTTGTAGTTGTAACCGCCCGGGGCTTCGGCGCCGGCACACGCCACCAACGCAAGGGCTATGCACTGTGGAACACAACAACAGACAATTAGTTGAAAATATTCAATACTGTAAAGTGTAAGGAATAATTAGTGAACTTTGTGACAAGCGATCGTAGTAAGAAATGTGGAGACGATAGTTTTTGGATTCTTCCTCAGACATAACATCCACTCGTAAATGCTAATGACGTGAAACGTGCATTGTCTTGCTTTCCAATCGTCGAGCATCTTGTTTGCTAAATCTTTCGGAACCCGCATAAAGTATGTATGTAAATACGCGATTGTGAACTACCGTTACGCAACCCGGCGATCTCATTGGCCAACGAACTTAACGTTGTTTTTTTAGATCTTCATGTCAAAAGTGAAATTTGTTTTTAAAGTTCTCACGTGTATTGTTCAGGTCAAGTGGCAAAGGTTAGGCAACGTGTCTTATTCGAACTCCTGCGATTACTTTCTTTTTTTAAAACGTTACGCTCTCAAAACACGCAAACTGTTTGTAATTATTCAATTAAATGTTTATTGCTTACTTAACTTTGATGCATTGTTTAACGGCTACATGGTCATGAAACTGTGTCTAATATGAAATGAAATCTGCGAATTGAGAATGTTCGCTGCAAGTGAAAGTGCACGAGAAAGGTCAGAGTTGAGGTGATAATTTAAGTAGTGTCGCTGTTGCATCATAGGTGCACGACACCGCTGAAATGTTAGACAGGCTGACCGGACCTTTGACCTGATGACCATATCTATATATAGGCACATAAAGAGAAAAAACCTAAGTAATTTAATTTCGATAGCTGTTGATTAAATAAAAACTTAAATGTTTAGCAATAGATATCGAAACAATTTAATTCAGATCAACTAAAAAGTTCACTAACTAATTAAATGACACTGTTTTTTTTTTTATATAAGAGGGGGCAAACGAGCAGACGGGTCACCTGATGGAAAGTAATCACCATGCAAACACCTGCAAGACTTGGGGAATCACAGGTGCGTTGCCGACCCTTTCAAGAACAGGAAGGCTCGCTTTTTAAAGATCCCTAAATTGTACCGCTCAGGGAATGTTGCAGCAGGAAGTTGGTTCCAGATCTTCGTCGTACGAGGAAGGAAATTGCGTTTAAAACGCACGGTACTTGACTGCCAACCATAAAGATGATGAGGATGGAAGGACAGACGAACTGTTTGTTAGACGGATGTTTACTAACTAATTAACAAAAAAACAAAATACGATCGGATCGGCGTATCAAAAAGTGTATGGACAAAGACAAGAAGACCGAAGTAAAATGGCGTTTATTATTTTGCCACGCACTGACACACTTTTTTTTATAACAGCGCTTTATGGTCTTGATCTCTTGATGCACTAGACATTATGCAAGGCTTCCGCCATGGCGGAAGTCACGCTAGTGTCATTAAGTTCAGAGCTTTCGACGATCGTGTCTATGGAACACAATCATGCTATAGTTATGCAGAGGCAATGGTGAGATTTCTCACTGTGTTGTTAAACTTTTATGATAACCCGGATATAGAATTAAAAAAAGTACACGTTTTTTTTAAATTAAACGGAATGACTAAGGAAAGTGATTTGGAAGATGAAGTCAACAGCAGATAAACTGAAAGAAAGCGAACAAATAAGGGGCGAAAGATCAATAATTTGAGTAGTTTACACGAAACATAATAATATACGTGTATGTTATCTGCTGCTAAAGCACTAAACTGTGAGATTTATGGTCGTTCAGTACTAAAGATAAATTGTTATTACTTGCTAACTGAATGAGCAAAGAACGTTGTCTTCACTTTGCTTATAGTTCATAAACTTAAAGACCGACTTTAAATTATTAATTAAGGGCGTGCTTAAATACTTTTACAATATTCAATTCAATTGTTCTCAGTACTTAGAAAACAAGAAACGGATATCACACTTGTAATTTTCATAATTACCGAGGAGAAAATTTAACTTGCAAGTTTATATAAATTATGGTTGGAATGATAAGACGTGCAAGTTAAGTGAGGAAAAAAATAAAGTAGGTACCCAGGACTAAAAGTTAACTATTTCAAATTGGTTGTTAAAACACTGACATCATGAGTGACGGAATTTCCAATTTAACGCATTTAATAATGTCAATAATGACAACGTGCTTCAGAAGTATTTGCGCTGTCGTTTCTAGCCTCTTATGCTGCGTCACATACAATCATGATATAACGTAAGTTTACTATGTACTTAAGAGAATTTATTTCGACGTTAGAATTTATGATGATTTTCGCTATAAAGTGGATACGTCAAATAATTGCTACGCGGGCCCTTTGACCTGCGGTCACACGGCGTTGCACAAGGGAACGCACTTGGGCAATACTTGTAATTGGCATAAGTGAACGGAAAGGGAATGTTGGAGGATTCTTACCAAACGCGGTTGCCACTGGCCCTTCGATTTAAGATGCAAGCGTTTCAAATTTTAGATGAAGATGCGTAAGTGCTTCTTTTAAAATGTTTAAGAGTTTTGTGGTGAAATGAAATGAGTGTGTAAGTGTTTTTCTTTAGTCATTCTTTAGGACTTTAAGTTCAACTCTTTAAAATAGTTGTTTTATAACGTTAATGTGTTGTTTAGTTGTTTAGTATTTTGCTTTGATACCTCGTCAGCTGGCTCTGTTGTAGTGTAAAAAATCTACGTAACTAGGGTAAGAAAGAAAATCTAAATAAGGAAGATACTAGAAAATAATTACCATTATTTACCTATGTTAGTTATCTAATTAAAAGTGAGAAATTAAAAACAAGAAAGCAATACGCCACTTCAGTGAGAAATACTCACACGCTCGTAGATACAATTTATCTCTCCACTATATCATGTCAAGATGAGACGCGTAGTCATGTCAGAAATTAATTAGATGTAAATTCAAGCCTAGAAAACGGAAAACTTGCATAGATATTCTTTCAATGATGTAGTAGGAATGATGTGGCAGGATTCTATAAATTCCCACGGGATAAGGACTTATGAAACGGGGGTGAACACATTGGTGAAGGCTCGTTTGGAATCAAAACTGCGAAGTCTTCTTCAGGAGTTTATGGATCCAGTAGAAGGATTCACATTAACTTTAAACCATTAATGATGGTGATCTTTAAGTGGATAATGATGGTTGCATGAGAGCTCGTAATGAATGATGTGACAAAAAGTTTGACTAATGAGGCTTCTGGTGTGAAACTTGATTTGAATAGAAGATTAACCGCCGTTTGAAAAGAATCAAGTGCTAATAGCTTTTTTTACGATTTTTTCTTGTGGCTTTTTCATTGATGAAAGGTTGTTGCTGGCCAGGTTTTTAGGCTAAAACAATACCTATATTCATTTTTAGGTAGCTTTGTATCGACCTAAAGAATCACAATATACGTATAGGTGCAAAGGATTTAAGAAAGCTACATTCCAATTAAACCTAAAAGTAAGTCTGGTAATGAAGAAACACAACGAAAATAAAATGCTCTTATGAACAGCAAATAATTAGGGTTATAAAATAAAGGGAATAGAGCAAGTTCAATATCCATTTTTACATATGAACCATGTCTAGTTCATAGATTTTCAAGAATTTTATACATGAGTGTAAATCTGCATTTCTTTTGAATTATTATGGAAAACTTGAATTTCAGAACATTATGCGTAGCTTTCGTCGGACGAGTTGAAGCACACATTCCTCTTATTAGGTATGTCATAAGGAGATGGCTAGCAAAAAAAAAAAACTCTTTTTTAATATTCCTAAAAATGTTGAAAAGTTCTGAAATCAATTCCAGTGCATCAAATAAAACAGTCCAATCAAATCACTTCCAATGAACCGAACACATTTCAATAATTTGTACTATCAATCGAATTCCAAATTTAAAACGATGCACTGTCGAACTTGATTTCGGAACATCACAATCACTTGTCACTTGTTTTTTTTTCTAATTCACTTGGCACGGACACTGGCACTGGACTTACCGCTACGAAGGCTTTCATGATGCTTAGTGATGGGTCACTTCGGTTACTAGTGAAGTAATGTGATGGTCTTGGATGGTATCAGGCACTATATAGCTAAATAGTGGCTGCGGTGGGGCGGAGAAAGGATAGGTATGGTTGTGCAAGTAAGGGAGATGCTACCATAGCGCCCGAAGAGGAAGTTTGTCTAATTGGAGGGCGCCATGCGATTTTTTTTTCGATATTTTTTGATTGATGGGTGATAAGAGGTCAGGCGCACATTACCAGTTGAGTAATTTATCGGGGCGTTTAACGATGTTTTAGATAAATATTTATGCGCTATTAGAGTTGATTTGCACATACTAGCTTCACGAGCGCGGACGCGCGAACTCTGCGCGAGAATAATAGTAAACTTTTTTAATCCAGAAAATCTCATACACTTTTTTACAATTTATTCACTAACTTGACTTCATGATACTCCCGAGTAGGTAAGCCTAGGCCTTTTTAAAAAATATTTTAAGTTTTAAATGAATAAATAAATTTTTCAAAAACGTTAATTTCATCCCGCGCAGATCGTAAAAGCCCATCGAGGGAATGGGCGAAAATCTTAGGAATCATGTTATAGGCGATGCGGCTAGCAACCCGTCACTATTTTGATTCCCCTTTCCACCTATACGCCCACAATGCTAAGCGCGGTCTTTGGGTCTTCTTACCTCAGGCTCTGTCTACCCCTTAAGGGATAAAGACTTGATTTATGTATGTATGTATGTATGTATGTATGTGTATATATTAATTTCATTTATTTAATTTTTTTTCTATGTGATGTAAATAAATTGTCAAATGTTAGACAAAACTAGTTTTGTTTGACAATCGTAAACGTTCGAGTATTCGGTACATTGAACTTTACATGCCTCTGAGTAACTAAAACACCAATGCTTTTACAAATAAATATGGAAACCGATTTTCACAGTAATTTACTTAAACAAAAGCAAACAGTGATGCGGGCTGGTCACTAAAGGCATACAAAAGTAGGGTTGCCAAATTTTAAAAGATATATTTATTAATTTGACTTCACTTGATTACAATACAATAGAAATTTATTGAAGACCACAAATCAGTACAAAACAATACAGAAACAAAGAACAAAGTAGGTATACAATAGGCAATCTTACGCTTAATAGCGATCTCTACCAGACAACCAATAAGACAGAGAAATAAGTTGGAGATTGGAGACAATATTAGCGATTTAACTAAAATTTTGAATTACCTAACAGTTCAGAAGGCTTTGGGAACGAGCAGCCGACATTCATACTATCTTCATTGTAAGATGAGGTCAGTTCGGTCCATCTACAACCTGAGCTCTCGAGAGTCGTTAAAACAACGCTTTAAGTAGCTTCTCATTACAAAACAAACATGATGTGATAATTTATAGACACAGGATAATCAATTCTTAAAGAAAGTGTCCAACGTCCACGATTTCAACACTCGAAATTTCATATACGGAAAGTATTAATCTTTCCTATAACTTGATGAAATGATACATACATTTTATTGAACACATCATTACCGTAGTGTGATTTTAAAAGTCAACCACCTTTAGGGAGATTTTTGAGTTTTCTCGACACCCCTGCTCTCATAGAGAATGCTCTTACGCATGTGAAATTGCCAACTTCGTCGCGTCATGTCTGTAACGTTCCACTGGTTTTACGCCGCTGCGGTCGCGGGAAACAATGTAGGCTGCATTTGTGGTAATATCCGAGTCCAACATAATATTGTTTCCAACTACGCGTCAAGTGTAATGTCATTGCCAGCCTGTTATGCAATGTAATGTTATGAAAGGGCGTTCAATCGAAGCCCAATAATAATGATAATGTAATATTATGTTCATTTTAATGATCATTCGCCATAACCTCTATAACACCTATAGAGTCCTACTGGATGGCCATTTCGAAGCTCCTGAAAAAAATTCGTTTTCAGAGGAAAAAATTGAAATGTATCATGAGCTCTTTGGTAAAAGAAATAATCGTGACTCGTGAGGGAGCCTGCATACACCTCCATTGGTGTGTGTGAAGTTTCCAATCCGCAATGGGCCCGCGTGGGAACTATAGCCCAAGTCCTCTCACTATGAGAAGAGGTCTATGCCCATCATTAAGGTGTGTATAGGCTGGAGATGATGAAAACTTGTAATACAATTGAAACGTACGAAATGTGGACTGTATGATAATTAAGGAAAATGAAATAAGTAATGAATAAGTGAGAACACCAGCAAACACGACTGATCCTTTACTACTTCTTTAACAAGATAAAAACAAACTGACAAGACATAACAAGAGTAAAGTTCAAAAAGCAAAAACAATTAAAAAATATATAAAAAGTATCAAAAAGGTAAAGAGTTCGCAACAACAATCAAGGTGGAAACACATTATTAACACGCGACGCGACCCGATGCAACGCGACGCGTGTTGAGTCGAATCAAATTGTATTATTTTCTATAGAACCACACTATGAACATCCGACGCGACGCCATGCGCATACATTCGTTGCATCGGGTCGCGTCGCGTGTTAATAATGTGTTTCCACTTTTAATCTATTTTAGCCTTCTAGACTGGCAACGCATCTGCAGTCCAACCCCCTTATTCATAAACGCTCTGTAGGCTTCTGCCAAAATCGTTTATCCTTATCCGTCACTTTGACATTTACCTTTCACAGATAAGGACGACTTTCGAAACGATTGCTAAGTTAGCAGAAGCCTATAGAGCGTTTATGAATAGGGCAAGAGTGTTGGAGCTCATACAATACAATACAATACAAATACTCTTTATTGAACACCACAAATCAGTACAAAACAATACAGAAACAAAGAACAACATCAACAACAAATCAGAAATCTCATATACAATCAGATTAACCACTTTCTCGATTGCCGCCCTATTTTGTAAAGACAGCTTCGATGGCTCATGAAATTCACCGGTCCTTAGGTCATCCCTATATTTACGAGGATGTAGGTGTGGATGTTTCTTATTACTCTTTTACTCTCAAATCTGAATGAAAGAGATAGAATAGTCTGGAAGGCCATTTTTATACCGGAAAATTGCATTATACCAGCTGAAGAGCGATAAAAGTCAACAACAGTTAGTCCTCAATACAGGGGCCTTATCATGACGTCCTGATTCCGACTCAGTTCAAGTTTTAGATGTCACTTTTAGTATGAATCTGACAGCGAGCGAACCTAAACTGAATCGCATTAAGACGTCATGGTAAGGCCCTGGGGCCACAGATCTGGATCTGTGGTCACAAACTACTGTAAGTAGACGTTATCAATGCGACGCTGCGTATCAGGTTTCATATGGAGCAAGAGTTACGCTCCAATTCTTCCATAGGGAAGTATTAAATACGAGAAGTAGACAAGCTACATACATATACTTACATAAATCACGTCTTTATCCCTTACGGGGTAGATAGAGCCTAAAGTAACAAGACCGAAAGGCCACGATTAGAGTGTGGGCGTATAGTTGGAAAAGGGAATCAGAAATAGTGATGGGTTGCTAGCCGCATCGCCTTTAACATGATTCCTAAGATTTTCGCCTGTAGATAGATATTTAACTAACTTTTAATTAGATTTATTTATCAATAACACTACCAGTTTTTCGGAATTTATGTGAGATAGGTATCTCATTTGAAATTTACCATGAACTTTTCGGCTAAGGAAAACATCGTGATGAAACCTGCACACAACTGCGGAGCAATTCAATGGTGTGTGTGAAGTTCCCAATCCGCACCGGGCCGCGTGGGAACTATAGGCCAAGCCCTCTCATTGCGAGAGGAGGCCTGTGCCCAGCGGTGGGACGTATATATAGGCTGGAGATGATTACTAACTATAACTAGCGATCCGGCTCGGCTTCGCACAGAAATGTCCCCCCTCCCCCGATGAGATAGCCAAGGGCAAAAAAAACTGTCAAAAAATAAATGTCGATTTTGTCAAACGTTGTTGTCCAGGGTGCATTGGCCCAATCGCTACTCTTACCCCCTCATTTAGGAGCACTGCACCCCGTCCTATTGAATCGTAACTGAAAAATAGACTCCTGGTTTACAAGACATGAGTTTGAACCTTGAATGCTATAACAATTTCTTGGCCGAATATATTTACATCAAAACTGACAGGCATCACGTCTCGTGCGATCGCCGCTAAGATAACACCAGTGACTGGGTGACTCGAAACCATATGCTAAGTCCAAATAGCCCAGAGGCTTCAAAGTCATACGCCCGGTGATCGAACTTTCTTCGGATTTCACCTGCCAGTAATTATTTGGGGTCTGCGGTTTTACGGTATAATGCTAACTTAAATAAATATTGGGCAATAGGTTGTACTGAGAGAGGAAAGTATTGAATATACTTAAGCATTTTTGCAGTCAAAGGTGCATGCAGGCTTAATTGCATAAGCTAGTGTTAAAGACGGATCTTTAATGGGTCGTAAAATTTTATTACCCTACTTGATCGCTAACTCTGCTTTTGATGTAAAATCTGTCAAACTGAATAAATTTATTATTCCTTCAATAAATTAAAACCCTTTGAAGTCAAAGCGCTGTAGCATAGCCCCTTCATGTTGATATTATGGGAGTAAAGAAAAACAGGGGCCTTACCATGACTAGTGGTGGCAATAACGGCTGTTTTGCAATAATGAATAACAGTGTTGTGTTATTCTTAAATAGCTCTTATTGTAAACTGTTGTCTGTTATCCTGTTATATTGCTGTTTTACAAAACGATAATGAACTTAAGTATTATTAAATAATTGTTATACTTATTTCGTCGCGATCGCAGCGTAACAAAAACGTACGGGAACAAAAGCAAACCACGCTCTGTTACCTTGTTTGTTATTGTACTGACTGACAACAAACTGCAACAGCTAATAATGATACCAAAAGTCAGTTATTTGAATTGCGATTGCGATGCGAGCTCGCGCGTATAGCGCTATCGCTATCTCTCGCACACACCTACTTGATTTGTTGCGCACTCGCTTGCGCTTCTATGCCAAGTGTGACAACATTGCGCGTATGAACAAAGTTGACAACAGACAACGAATAATGATAGCAGGATAGTTGACGATTCGATAATGTGTTGTTCGTTGCGTGCAAATAATGCATTACGTTATCTGCTGTTGTAATAACGACCACCACTAACCATGACGTCTTAATGCGATTGGATCCGACTTAGTTCAGGTTTTAGCTGTCATTTTTGACATTGTTTTAGCGAGCGAACCTAAACTCAATCGGAATTGAGTCGCGTTAAGACGTCTTGGTAAGGCCTCAGAATGTACCAGCTCCTTCTCTTCCCGCGCAAATGGTAAAAGCGCGTCGAGGGAATTATCAAAAATTAGGAATCAGGTTTTAGGCGATGCGACTATTTTGATTCCCCTTTCCAATTAGCCCACAATCATGCTAAGCGTGGCTTTTAGGTCTTGTTAATTGCTGTCTATCGCGTAAGGGATAAAGGCGTGATTATAATATGTCCCCAAAAATTTACTTTGCTTTGTTATCTCCGCGATATAGTGAAGTTAAGTCATGCAAAACAGGTACACTCCATGTACACTCCCGTTGAAGATCGTCCCGTCCGTCCCGTCTCTTTAGGGATGTATTAGCAGAGCATTAGAGTTAGCACCGGTGTTTGCTAGTCTCCTTTTCATGCTTCCCTGGTAGCTAAACAATTTATAAGCAACGGCTATAGTTAACAAAACCAGTATTGCATCTTAATGTTTCCATTCTTCCTATTCTTTTCCTTGTTCTAAGGCACTTTGGAATCCTAAAAGCTCAAGCCGACATGCGAACAATTATACAACTCGTATCAGATCCAAAAACAATCGGTTTAACATTTTAAACACGAGTCCGTGTGAATTCCTACGCTTTCTTACTGTTTACGTACAATCGAGACAAATCACCTAATTATTATTCAACTCTATCAACAAGCCTGTAAAGTATAAATTGAAGTGAACAAATCTCATTGCATAAAACTGTTACGTACGCGTTATGAGTTCAGTTTATATTAAGACGCCCAATCGATGCACTTATGTAGATGAAAATGACATAAAAATTATAATTTTACATACTAATGGATTATTATGACGCATAATACGGCATGTCCGGATGTTAAAACCGGATTCTTGGTGACATTTTTGGTGTATCCGAATGCATTTGTCGGGGATGTCTAGACTGAGTTAACTTTATTACTGTCGCCGTTGCAGCCATTGAATTGACAACATTTCTTTTTTATAACACATGAAAATGTATATGTATATGGTTTGAAAGCATTTTGCCTTTTGATTACTGCAATATGTTTATATAATTTTAATATCCGCAGGATAGACGAAATGTCTTTGCTTTTTTCACGAGAAAAAATAAGCGATCATAACTTTGTATTTTTGACAACTTCAAAGTACAAGGGGGGCAACTCTGAAATTCTATTTTCGAAGTTCGTTGCATACCTTTTCTCTCACTCTCAAGTTAATGACTATTAGTATGAGTGGAACAGCACGAAGCGAACCTCGAAAATCGAATATTGGTGAATAGGGCCGGACATTGACAATTTGAAATTAACGTCAGTTTTATTCCTATAGAGAAAAGACAAAGGGATAAGTGTGTATTCTGCGGTAGTACCGGAGTTACGCCCTATTAGAATAAGCACAAATTAATAAATCAATTATAAATGTTGTCAATTAGAAATATGAAATGTTGTCTATTGTAAAGGCAACAGATTTGAATTAGGCAAAATTCCATAATAAACATATTCTATCACTACTATACAAGCAAATTTAAAAAGCAACCAAAATAAAAAAGGGCATTAGTTTGACCGCTACGTGTGTGTTTGTGAACCGATTTGGATGCGGTTTTTTTATTTGAAAACAGTAGGCTTACCTATTGTCTAACTCGCTCGCAATCGCCATCGTGTTCATTTTGACAGTTCTTGTATGAATGTGACAGCTAGCTGATTCCGATGCCAATTGTCAGCCTATACATGAACTGTCAAAATGAAGACGATGGTGATCGCGAGCGAGTTACGTAATAAGCATGCAGCTTTTTTAGCGGTGGTTCTTACGTGGTTCTTACGATATATTATTAGGTTTAATTATTGTCGAAGGTATTTTTTTAGTGCGCTTGAGGTCTGTGATGGGGTGGTAGGTACACCGTAGATAATGTTACATATCCTGTGGTATTGACTTCAATACTAGTGTCTCTTGACCATCATCGCTCTAACGTTGTACGGTTCAGCTTCTTCAAAAAATATGAGACCTTTTGTATTTTATTCACACCTACACCGCTATTACATGTTAATATTCATAGCGACGTTATTAGTATTTTAAGGTCAAAGAAGAAGTAATTTTCGAGAGCTCTTGGTGCATATTATTTTTGACATTTCATCATTGAAGTGTAGTTTGTCATTCAGAACAAGGTAAAGAAGGTAGCGATTTTACATTTAAAACTCATTTTAATCTTTTACTTTAATTTTTACTAGCGTAACTCAGTGGAATACATACACATATCACGTCTATATCCCTTACGGGGTTGACAGAACCCATGGTAACAAGACCTAAAGGCCACGTTTGGCATAATTGTGGGCATATAGGTGGAAAGGGGAATCAAAATAGTGATGGGTTGCTAGCTGCATCGCCTATAACATGATTCCTAAGATTTTCGTCCAATTCCCTCGGTGTGCTTTGGGGATGGTTTTTTTTTTCAGTGGAATAATTATGGTTAATAATTAAATTACCCTAACGTTTCTGTTCAAACGTACAGGGGGGTAACCGTGATGTTTTAATGCGGCTCAATCCCGATTCAGTTTAGGCTCGCTCGCTGTCAAATCCATGCGATTCAATATCGGAATTGAATCGCGTTAACCTTTAACTGACGACCTATACGTCTCACAGACGTCATTACTTTTATTTCAAAAATATTTTCTAAAATACGCTTTTCGCGGAGCTGCCCCTCCTGCTACCTTCCCCACTCCGCGTTGCTAATCGACAGTCGACGCCGCGAGCCCGGAGAGTGTATAGATGCCCGTAGGGAAGCTGCCGCCGTCTCACAGACGTAAGTACGTTGTTTATGTACAAAGAATATGTACGTCTGTTATTCGTCACCACGGTGTTTTAGTATATAAACTCATAGTGTCTTATTGACGTGAGGTCGGTTTTTTAGTTGTATTTTTATGTTTCAGAATGCTCAAAAGAAAGCAAAACGTTTCCAGGAAACGAAAAACAGCTCCTGCAACACCCGTAATGAAAGTGCCGGTCTATAATGACAGACTGCCTCGTGAATTGCGGCAAACTATCGAGCGAGTCATTCAACCCAGTGATATGCCCATGCCTCCAGCCAAAGATGGCGTATATACGGCACTAGGGGTTCGAAAAACCTGTGCAACATGCCCAAGGCCGTCTAAAAAGACGTACGAAGTACTTCTGATACAAATGTAACAAACCTATGTGCCTTACGTGCTGCATTCAAATATGTAGTGACTGCAAAATTAGCCAGTAGGAAAAAATTGTATGTCATTATATGACCGTCGTCATTTTTTTTATGTTTTGGTTTAGAAGTGTTTTTATTGTTTCAATTTGTTAATTTGTTCAAGAAGTAACATTATTTTATGTTTTTTTGTTAGATTTTACAAAATTATAAGAAACATAGAGACAGATGAATGTTCCTAAAACTTAGCTAATAGATATTGTGATCTTCTCAATAAATACTGATTATTTTAAAAATAAAGCTGGTGTTTTATTTTAAATCTTGTAATTAATTAGCTTAAACATGTACGTATGCAATAAAGTCATTAAAAAAAAACTAGTTATAAAATTGTATTTTTTATGATGAGTTTTAAAATCTACGCCTCTCAGACGGCACATCGGTGTAAATGCTACGTTAAAACCAGGTCGTCAGTCAAAGGTTAATACGTCATCGTAAAGGCCCCAGGCCATGGTCAATGTGGCCATGGATGGTTTTGGAGTACTTACTGCGGGAAATGTAGGTGTACGTCGAATCGATTACATAGTTAGATTTTTCAATCAAATAAAAAGTAACCAAAAAAAGGTAGATACCTAATGATTATAGTACCAATTGATGATCCCTTTAAGGGATAAGTTCGCCTCGCTTTTGTACGTCTATTTTGTCTCAAATACATTATGAAAGGCAGCTGAACCAAGCTTAGATGCCGCCCGGGTACACAATCAACGCCAGGTAGGTACTTTGACACTGACAGACACAAATAACAAGCCGATCACTTATTGCGATAAGGTTATACAGTGGCCCAGGGTTCCATTTGGTTGACCGTAGCTACGCTACTAGATCACCCCCAGTTCCATATAAATTCCCAATTGCTCAATTGCTCCCGCTTCCCGCGACCGCTTGTGACTTCCCGACGTCGTCTGTCGAACACATTTTACACTTTGCGTTTGTGAAATTTGTCGGCTGATTTTGAATGGACCCCGATTCAATTACGCCTTTTGTATGGGCCGGGACAAATCTTTGTCGTAAGAGTTTCGACTAATTCTGCGAAATTGCGTGGTAGCTTGTAAGCTATTGTCTAAGACGCGCGCCATCGTATTCGCCAATTCCGTCTGTCAAACGGTACAAGGTAGCGACAGGGAGATGGTGAGCGCAATTGTGATTGCGAGCGCGTTAGAACCAACAAACCGACAGCAAATAAAAGTGCCCATAAAAACCACTAATTTTTACCTACACTGATTTCATCTATAAAAGCTACCTTCATACCACCATGACTACAATGTCATGGACCCGCGGCAAGTTCATCAGATGCGGCCCTTCCTCACTATAAAGAATTGCTCTTCTCTTCTGTGCTCAAGGCCAAGCCAGTTAGGGCCCCGTAGAGCTGGGGGCCCGTGGCATTATGCCAGCCCTGCCGCCCTATAGCTACGCCACTGCTTCATACATATCTCTGATCATGATTGACTATCATTTGGTTGAGTTATCGACGTTATAATATGTGTGCCATACTAAAATGTTTTCTTATTATTATTCCAGTATTATATAGCCACTGCAAAGGAAGTAAGGTTTAGGGTGTTAGTTAAGGCGCTGTCAACAGCATATGACCTTGAGCAGCGCCACTCTTCACACATACGGTTCGCGTGCCTGTGAGTGAAAGGGAAGAAACAATTCCGGCAGCTTGGCGCGCGTCTAAAATCTTGCAAATAAGACACAAATAAGAAGAAATAAAAAAAAGTATGGATTATTTGTGAAATATGACTCATTAGCCGTGTAGGTATGAATATGTTGACATCAACTTTTTAATTGCAGACCCATACGTCGAAAAAATAAAGACATAGAACCGTTTAATGATGATTTTAAGACCAAACTTTGCAATTATTTTCTATCGAGCCGATTTTGTTCAATTGTGTATCGAGTCCGTCTAGCGTGTTTGAAATATGATGAAAATTAACATTATATTTTTTTTGTATTTTTTTTGTGTGTAGTTTTTCTTAAAAAAGTGCTTAAATAACATCAATTTCAACAAAATTAGGTGTTGTCAGCCTCTTAACTCCCGTAGTTACGAATGGTTTTTTTATTTTACCCCGCTTTTCATCTTAACCCAACGCACTATACATAAAGTGCAACCTCCAAAATCCACCCATTCACAACATCCACATCAATCAGGTACTTGTTTACTATGGCCTAACTTCAAGTAGCTAAAAGATTAATCCAATGTCAAGTTTGGCAATTCCTCTGGTATTCGATCCGCCCCTTGACATTGGCTTCGAGCTTAACATACGTATTATGTTGTGAGGAAACAAAGGTCGCGACATGTCGCGCATTAGCATATCTATTGATGTAACATAGAGGGCTCCGATTGTGGGCGTCGAGATCGATCTCATTAGTGAGATCATGTGGAAAATGTAACGTTCTATGGATTGTAATCGAGTGTTTTTTATACAAGGAAGGATAACGAGCGAACGGGTCACCTGATGGCAAGTGAGCACCACCCTAGGACTGCAACACGCGAATGCGTTGCCGGACCAAGAGGGCTAAGAATACCTCTTGTGCCAGTCATTTCACCGGCTGTCTTACTCTCCACGCCGGAGCACAGCAGCGCAAGCACTGCTGCTTGAAGGGTTAGCGAGTGGTGATGGTGGTTATCTGGACGGACCTTACACGAGGTTCTACCACCTGCGAGTGCATAATGTCGATAGCACCACCATAGAATCGGGATTAGGGCCCTGTGCTCATCTGTTGTGTTGTGACTACTCTAGCAACCGAACGATGTGTGCTTTTAATCCAAGTCTTATTTAATGGCTCATCATCTCCAGCCTACGTCCCCACTGGGTACAGGCCTAAGAATGAGAGGGTTTTGGGTATATTTCCCACGCAGGCCCAATGTGGATTGAGAACTTCACACACCCCATCGAATTGTGTATCGTAAGGGCGTGCAGTTTTTCAGATGTGCAGTAATTCAGAGGTATGAGCCTAGGATTGGAACCGACGACCGTCTTGAGAGGCCATAGAGATCAAACTACCACGCCATTTTATGACTGTATACTTTTTTGCTAAACAAACAAAATGAGAACTATTAAATTAGGTACATATGCCATTTTTTGCGAACTTTAGCACACAAAAGGCTCTTTGTTCAAAGATTATAAACTTTTAATATTTTTTTGTTTTATATGCGAACCGAAGGCATTGAATATGTCTTGAGAGAAAATCCATTAAACGCTTAGGTACATCTCCAATGTCATCGTCAGGGCCTCGTGTTGTAAGAAATATTTAGGATAATTTATGTGTTTCGGCGGTAATGTTAGTTTGCTAGAGGTCACCGCCCTGTAGGTGTCTCGCTTGGCGGAAACTAGTTGGAAGCTACTAAAGAATCATCTAGTGTAAACAAGTTCACCATATCTTGGAAGACGTCAGTAAGTCTGAGACGTCCTCCAGCTAAATGGAGTGACGAGATGTATAGTGGCGTCTTCTGGGTCCCACAAAAAAGCCAGTCGATTGTGAGTCGGACTCGCGCACCGTAGTTCCACAAATTCGGCATCACTACATAGTATAATGTGAATATAAAATCCAGTGTTAGCAGAGCCCTGCTGCTAAGCACGATGTAGTTAGTCTGAGGGCATTATATATCGGTTATTTGCAAATAGACAAACATAAATACCTATAACACATACAAACTATATATGTACCTACACCTACCGACAAACATGATTATCTTAATTTTTTTTTTCCCTTTCCACCTATACGCCCACAATCATGCTAAACGGGCCTTTAGGTCTTGTCAGCTTAGTTCTGTCTACCCCGTAAGGGATAAAGACGTGATTTATAAGTATGTGTGTATGTACGCCTATTACCTAAATTGCATTTGTTTCAAAATAAGGTGTTTTTCTGAGAAAAAATGGAACACATAGCTACGCTGTCCTATTTTCTTTCACAAACAATTGTATCATGAAATATTAAGTTCGGGTCCTGTATGTTACGATATCATGACGTTATGACAAGTAATATTGCAATATAAAATTTAGTATCATCCAGGACCCATCTTTCGAAAGGCATTAAGCACATGCAAGTAATAGTAATGATTCTAACACTGTCGGAAATCAAGGTCGGAGTGTCGCAATGGCTACTGCGTTTCCATTCGTATTCTACATAGTGTCTAAGGTCAAAATATAGTCAAGAGCAAGCTAAACGGGTCAAACTCCTTCTACATACAGCTAGTACATTATGGCACGCCGTTGTGCAATAGAGGATAAACCCCATTTGCAAATAATACGGGCACCCAAAACTTTTCAAATTTACCATGGAGACCTGCGGCACACGGCGGCCACGACGTACAAAATCCGTGTTCTGAAATGAACATAGGCACGACGTCGTCTGTACACGCGTCAATGTGTGCGTAAGATACACAGGGCTGTCTATCGCAAAAACCTAGTACTATAAGTACTACCAATGACATAAATATACTAAAGATATGGCTTAGATGTGTGCAAATAAATGTACTTAATCGTTATCTATTTATTTAAACTTACTTAAAATGTGTCTGTCTGTGTATTTAAGCATTATTATTTTCAATTACAATAGATGTACGACAACAAACTTAAGGGAATGATTCTGTAGTTATTTCATGTATTAATCGCGATAATTTCAGAAAGCATTAATTTTGTAATGTTTTATAAAATGAAGTAGGTAGGATAGGTTCCCGAACTTGTGACGTGCGGCCGACATACATCGCGTTGCGAGCCCTACTAGTTGCCAGCAGCTTTCCGGCAGACTGCGCTTGAGGGGTGGGGTAACTCGAATAGGTGCGGGGCGGAGCGTGGCCATTCTGTACGTTAGTACTATTATATATTCTGTGCCTGCGGTAGATAGCTAGTTATTTCGGCCAGAGGAAGCCACACCTTACCTACCTTACCTTACCTTAATAAGGTATTTTCATTCTTACCTGTCCTATTTGGTAAACCAAATTCGAAATTCGAAGTACTTGTTACACCGTCTCTCTCACTCTCCTAGCAAGCATTATTAGCGCTAGCGCGGCACGTGAAACACGAATTTCAAACTACAGAGTATAATATTGTAAGAAAAGTGTGTCGTTGTGTGTGTCTGTGTTGTGTCGTTATCTCAATGGATAGAGTCCCCTACATCATTCATGAAGCATTTAGAAATGGCGGTTCTTTGAATTCCCTTCCTGAGCTGTCATAGAAATTTGCACATAATACAGCGAACTTCAAGATAAATTAACAATAACTTTATTCTTTTGAATAATGCATTACTAGAAAACAGTTAATGGTTGTCGTTAAGTATTGATATTGGAAGTTAGTCTCTACAGTCGCCTTCGAATCGATTGGAGCTGTCTAGATGCTAAATAATACATTATTTATAATGGAAAAGCGCTTGTTATAGAGTACCTAAATAACCAAAAAGAGGGGTGCGTCCCACGAGATATAACTACAAAATATCTAATTTCATAATAATAACGTTCACAAGATATAATGAACGTTAGCTATAACAGCAAAAAGTATAATTTTTTAACGTATAAGGCTTAAATTATATAACGTTATTTTTATATAACTTCAATTTGTATAAGATTTATATGGCCTGATTTCATTTAACATAACAAACATTTAACCTACCTGAAACAACTGCAAGACATTGTTTAATTTTCGGCGAGCGAGCGAAGCGAGCGTGCAAGACGGTACGGAGCGGTAGCGACCCGGATAGGTTAGGTTCAAAGGCTATTAGCCTTTGGTGTTAGTTATTTTTTTTATAACCACCTAGAAAACCCCCTAACCACATAGCAAATTCAATAAACAACTGTGCATTATGCTTTTTGATGTTAGCTGTTATGAACATTATATGCTTTGATCGTTATTTCAATTGATATTGTATATAAACAACGTTATACCTTACAAAATTAGATATTTTAAGATTATAATTTTCGTTCATTATATCCAGTAAACGTTATACTAAACGAGTTTATATAAAGTGAGCGTACATATTATGAACATTAGATAATAAGTTGTTATATCTCGTATTACTTACCCAGATAATGGAGCAACTACACCGCTGCGTATACGCTATACGCAGTGACGTGTCGTATAGGGGTCACGTTTTGTCTCCGTCAACGTCTTTACGCACCGGTGTGGTCGATCCTTAAGTAATTGAGCGCTTTTGAGACATTTTTGTGTTAAAATCTACATTAAACTGAAGCTATAGTCGGCGGCAAATAAGTAAAACTTGAAGGGGATAAGCGCAGTATGAAAATGATGTTGTTTTTCATACTGCGCTTATCCCCTCCAAGTTTTACGTATTTGCCGCCTACTATACGTCATATTATTTCCGTTACGACTTACGATCTTACGATTACGACATCTTAAGTCAGCCAAACCGTTTTGCAAAGATTAAGTTTTACCAACATTAATTATCATATAATAACAGTTAAGATAAGGCTTAAGTCTGCTAATTAATGTTTGCTGGAGATAACTCAGAATGCTAGATTTTTGGCGATTGCGATACAAAAACACGGCAGCGCTTTTAATTTGCGTGTCTAAAATTACGTCATCGGAACCTAACACGATGGGATAGAGTTTATTTTGCATTGTAATTTCAAAATCTAAATGCACAGTTGGAATTTAACTACAGTCTTCGAGTTATGACCCAGTTACGCTTATTTTTGTAAACAATACGTTGCTTAGTTCCGGGCAATTTAAATAAACTGCCAATTTTGCATATCTTAAGCTAAGGCCACGCCATAATTGGGACTTGTAGCGGCCGGCGATGCGATAGCCGCTTAGACGATGCCACCGATTTGAGTTATTGAGGCGAATCAGAAAAGTGAGTCACTGTGACAGGTTATGGTTATAGAATAATATCTTGATATGTCTTGGGACTGATCTAGTCTCAAACTAAGCAAAGCTTGTTATAGTACTAGACAACGGATAAACATATTTATGTAGATAAATACATAGGGTGCTTAAATAAATACTAGCTATTGCCTGCGACTTCGTCTGCAAAGAATTCGTTTATCGCTATCCCGCGGGAATGTGCCGGGATAAAAATTAGCCTTTGTGCTATTCCAGACTTTTCTCTATCTATGTGCCGAATTTCACCCAGATTCGTTGGGCGGTTCTGGCGTGATTGAGTAACAAACAAACATCCATCCATCCATCCATCCATACTTTCGCATTTATAGTATTAGTCAGAAGTTAGATTAAACATCCAAGACTCGAGAACAAACATTCGTATTTTTCATACAAATATCTGCCCCGACCGAGGATCGAACCTGGGACCTCAAGCTTCATAGTCAGGTTCTCTATGCACTAGGCTATCTGGTCATCATATATAATAAATTAAGCTTGCATAAAATTATATTACCACAAATTGTCTAACTGTTGTTATGTACCTACCAGTGGCGTGGCGTCAAGTATATCAGAAGGCAAGCCGAAGGGAACTCAACTAGCCTTTTCCTCTAATTCTGCACAATAAATTGCCCAACTGCCTTAAAATAGGCAAGCCGGTGGGAATCGAGTTCTATGGACGCCACGCCACTGGTACCTACGCAACTTCGTCTGCGAAGAATTCGTTTATTGATATCCTGTCGGGTTTCGGGTATAAATATACCATCGACTGATCAGTATCCAACCCATAACGTGTGAGTGAGATAGCAAGACAGACCCAAAGGTATTTAAGAGGGTGCATTCGTGCTGAGCTAGCAACGTCGCATTTTTGGTGTTTTTTTGCGATTATTTCACAGAAATTGAATGAAAGTATCAAATATTCGTCTGTAGTGCACTTCGTTTTTAGTGTATTAATGTGTCCAATGCAATGATTAATGGTGATGGACTTTTATTTTTGTATTAAAGGGATAAACTAGTTATATCTCGTTTAATAAGAAAATAAAAGTCCATCACGATGAATTATTGCATTAGACACCTTAATACACTAAAAACGAAGTGCACTACAGACGAATATTTGATACTTTCATTCAATTTCTGTGAAATAATCGCAAAAAAACACCAAAAATGCGACGTTGCTAGCTCAGCACGAATGCACCCTCTTAAATATTATCACACTGTCTTCTGTTTGCCTTGAGCCTTAGCTTTCAGTTATTAAAAGTAGCGCTTAGTAATTTATACATAACGAAGAATGTCAGAAGAAAACAACGTATTGTAATGTATTCAGTTTGAGTCGAAATTACAATAAATATTAGGTATTTAATAGTTGTCAATTTAAATAATGGCTTTTAATAAATGTTTTAACATTAATTACCATTCGCAACAGTCTTAATTTAACATGTTCAAAATGAAATGACAACGTAATAAATTCATTAATGCGACATTATGCTCAGGAAAAGAATACCCCGTATCTTACTTTTTTCTTTTAAGCCGTTACACTCTTGGAGGTTTGGTATGTAAGTAATTAACTGCTTTATCGTATAATCGCAATTATCAAAAAAAGATTAGATATTTGCACAAAGGCGAACTTATCCCTATAAGTGATCTCTGCCTTTGATTAAATGTGGGAGCTTTAAACTAGAACCAGCTAAGAGTAAGTGGAGAGGTCATAGTCAACATTGAAGATCTGAACCCGTCAATGACTTTCTTAGGGAAATAGTGTGGCGCTGGAATAGGGAATGGATGATTATTTTAAATGTGCTTGGTGATTTTTCTATTGATAGGAATAACTATGCTTAGCTACGGAAAAAAGTTTCAGATTTTTCCGTCGAGCCATATATTTTATAAAAAATAAAAACATTTTACTCAGTCACTCGGCGGCCTCTATACCGCAGTAAGCAGTACGCCAATGACATATATCAAATTAAAAAAAAATGCTGCTTGAATCTGTGGTACACGATGGCATTTGTAGCTAAAAGAAGCAACGGCTAAGTGGCGCCGTCTGTAGATTGTTAGTGTTACTAAACCATACATGGGAAATTTCAATAGAAATGACCGTAAACCGATGTATATATGTATTTTGGAATTATTGGGTTATTACTACTCCGAATCAAAAGCACTACTGAAGTTTATATGAGAAATTAATGGTAATTTTAATGAAATTCCAAATAGGTGGTTTAGTACCACCAACAATCTACAGACGGCGCCACTTAGCCGTTGCTTGTTTTAGCTTCCGAGAGTGTGGTGCTATCAACGTCAGTGACAAAATGTCATTGTGTACTACAGATTCAAGCAGCATTTTTTTTTAATTTGATTATGCCGTATAGGGGCCGCTGAGTGACTGAGTAAAATGTTTTTATTTTTATAAAATATATGGCTCGACAGAAAAATCTGAAACTTTTTTCCGTAGCTTAGGATGCTTATTCCTATCAATAGAAAAATCACCAAGTACTTTTAAAATTATCATCCATTCCCTATTTCCACGCCGTGGTACCGGGAGTCTACTACTCGGAGTTGACGCTCTTTTTTTACCTGTGTTCAATGGTCCAATTGATTTGAAATTTGGTACTTGTATAGAGTGCCAATGACTGCACGATAAATAAAGTACCTACCGTAACTGGAAGAGTTTTAGATTAAAATAAAAATGGCAAAAAAACTTCTGACAAGTTGTTTTTATCGAAATCACAGCAATAATACTAATGTGTATATAAATTTTTCGATTGGTAGGGGGGCGTTTAAGTATTACGTAAGCGCTTGAGGGTGGGGGGTCTTTGCTTTGCTTATTTTTGATGACATGGTGGGTGGGGGGGTCGATATCGTGATTACGTCAGCAGTTATTATTTACTTTTTTTACACAAATGGCAACCCACAAATTTATAAAAAACAGAATATATTAAAAGAAAAATGCATTGGCGACCGAATAGCCTAGTGGTTAGAGAACCTGACTATGAAGCTCGAGGTCCCGGGTTCGATCCCCGGTCGGGGCAGATATTTGTATGAAAAATACGAATGTCTGTTCTCGAGTCTTGAATGTTTAATATGTATTTAAGTATGTTTTTATCTATATAAGTATGTTTATCCGTATCTAGTACCCATATCACAAGCTTTGCTTAGTTTGGGACTAGGTCAATTGGTGTCAATTGTCCCAGGATATTTATTTATTTATTTATTATACAGGTACCAATGATTACGTAAGGGGGGGAAGAGGTTTGCTTACTTTTGCTGACAAGGGGGGGGGGGGGGTAAATAATTGTAAAAAATCTGCTTACGTAGGTAATACTTGAATGGCCCCTAGATAACTCTTCTTCCATACTGGTCTGGGAGCAAAGAAATAACATAGAAAATACCAGTAAATTTGCTTCTCTTCCCGCGCAAATGGTAAATGCCCGTCGAGGGAATGGGCGAAAATCTTATTCCCTTTTCTACCTATACCTGTCTATCAAGGGATATAGACTTTTTTTTTAAATATTAATACCGACCAACGGGCATGCGGTGCACCTGATGGTAAGTGAATACCGCCGCCCATGGATAACCACAGCACCATTGGGACTGTTAGCGCGTTGCCGGCCATGCAAAAAGTGGTACACTCGCGTGTGTACACCTGAAATGGTAGGGTTTAGTGAAACATTTTTGTACAACCATAAATCTGTATCTGTAACCTGAATTCCATACACAATAAATGATTATGATTATGATTTGTGTACGTATGTATTTACTTTACTAGGAAGCGTAAAGTAGCTTTTACAGTTGATTTTTTGCATCTCAAAGCTGTACCCAAAAATCTTTGCGGCATACTTAATGTAACTTGCATTATTTCATCTTTTGCCGACTGCATTTTGTGTTAAATAAGTGTGAATATGTCAGTGGCAGTAAATCGTAAGCGGTACAAGGTTGAATTAGAGTAGAGTTCATATCGTCCGTTCACTTTTTCAACTTTGATGTGTATTAAAATTGTGTCGTGCTTTAGGCTGGGTTCCGAGTGGAGCGGTTCGGTGAGCGATTATGAAATGTTGCGGTACGTTTTTGAAAGTGTGTAATAGTGGTTGGATTTTAAAGTAAGTGTGACGTATAGCGAATGAGTACATAATAAACGTGCTCGGTGGGCCGGCCGCTTCCAGGAGTACGACGCTACCTGTCGGAGTGGACGGACGTACCGCACGAGTACAAACCATAATAATGTCTTGTTTTATTGTGTTTCCCATTAAACACACAAGTGCAGGGAGGATGCCACAATGGCGACGAGGATAAAGAACGTGAGTTCAATAAAAAATGTTGTTACCTGTACAATTGACTACAAATGCGTAATGGCGCGATGTTATCAGTTCGATTGTAGTGAGAAAAAAAGGGAAGGGTACACATATCTCGCTCAGTATTTTTTTTGTTTACTTGAGTACCTATAATCTACAATTTTAACTACTAATAAATGCTATATCGGTGCTGGTATCTTAGATCAAATTAAACCTCAAGGAATTGTATCCTTAGCCGAGAACATCATGTAAACAAACTGATAACGCCGTGTCGGTCAAGCTAGTCATAACATAACATACCTACAGTGTCAGCTAATAAATACTTACTAATTTGAATGATCCCGTTGTTGTGTAGTTGGCAATAATATTGTAGTTGGGCTTGACGGTATTTAAGAAATAAGATTTAAAATATGACATCGTAGTTGCTAAATTACGATTCATATTGTCATAAAAGTGAGTAAAAATACCAGAAGGTGTTTGTTTAGGTATTTCAAAACTATTCTTAACAAATGAAATGTAACCTATGAGTGCCTATGTTTGAATGTCTGTCTATTTGCGGCGGTGATTGGTTTTCAACAGGAGCTTATCATGCTCGGTTGCCCTATCATAGTTAATAAAAAAATGCAGTAATTTTCTTCATCTGCAATTTAATTATGGACATCAAATAGTCAATGCCAAATGAATATACAATAATTAATAAAAGACAGGATATTGTCGAAGCAGTCCTTAATTTTGAAAGGTTGGGAGAATAAAACTAGATTTCAACATATACTTAATATAAATACAACTACACAATAACGAAAGGGTCTTGTAAGTGATTATTACTATAGCTAAAAGGTACATACAACAAACAGAATTATACGCTGAAAAAAAAAAAAAAAACAAGTCATGCAATTAAGGAGCGAAGACTCCACGAGTTCCACATGACTGTGTAAAAAAAAAAAAAAAAAGAAAGTCATGCAATTTAGGAGCAGACTCCACGAGTTCCACATGACTGAAAAAAAAAGTCATGCAATTATGGAGCAAAGACTCCACGAGTTCCACATGGCTGTGTAAAAAAAAAAAAAAAAAAAAGTCATGCAATTAAGGAGCAGACTCCACGAGTTCCACATGACTGTGAAAAAAAAAAAAAAAAAAAAAAAGTCATGCAATTAAGGAGCAGTCTCCACGAGTTCCACATGACTGTAAAAAAAAAAAAAAAAGTCATGCAATTAAGGAGCAGTCTCCACGAGTTCCACATGACTGTGAAAAAAAAAAAGTCATGCAATTAAGGAGCACACTCCACGAGTTCCACATGACTGTGAAAAAAAAAAAAAAAAAAAAAAGTTATGCAATTAAGGAGCAGTCTCCACGAGTTCCACATGACTGGAAAAAAAAAAAAAAAAAAAAAAAGTCATGCAATTAAGGAGCAAAGACTCCAAGAGTTCCACATGACAGAAAAAAAAAAAAATTGAGACCCTGTGTGTAAGGGCTACTCAGGAATTTATAAAATAGTTAACCTATGGCTGCTGGCTGTGCAAGTGCATTGGAAAAGTAATAATATTCTCAATAAAAAATAGGCAACAAAAGGTTGTCTATTGTAATTTGCAAAACTTCTTATAAATGTTATTTTGATTAAATGTTATTTTGATTAAGTGTTTAATAAATTATCAGTTAAAACAAGTATTAATTTACATGTATGTATCTTATCTATGGACGTTTAGCACCGATACATACATATTAAACGTCTTTATCCCTTACGGGGTGGACAGAGCCTGGGGTAACAGGAACTAAATGCCACGGTTAGCGTGATCTTATTATTAAATGTAAATTTCTGAGAACAGTCCAAAAGAAAATTTCGTAACTTGATAACTTCTTCTTGGAGCATTGTTATTCAAAATGATTAATTGAAAATCATGATTTGTCGTTGAATAGTGGGCCGTTTGTTGTGATATTTTGCAGTTTGGTTCTAAATGCCCTATTACATTAGAAATACTTGTAAACACGGCCAAACACCAAAGACGTAAATATTTTTATATGCTAATTATTTAGTAAAATCAAGAATGAAAGAAATACTCTTACAAAGAGAACGAAATACAAAGTGACAGTAACGATTGCTTGTAACCATAACGGAATTTTGTTAAATTATATAAATTATATTGAGAATTAACGACTATTTAATTTTATGGAGCCATAATGCAGTACAATACACAGTTCTGTCTACCTGTGTTATATAATGTACAATGTGGGTAGACTGTGGACAGTGAATAAATGTGGGTAGATGAGAGTAATTGTGGAGACAAATAAATACTGGATCCTCAGTAGGTAAAAACAAAAGGTAAATCTATGACCGAGACTCAGACTCTGATCCACAAACGTGACAAGTGCTGTGATCCTATACTAGCATGGCTGGTAGGGTAGGCAGAAATTCTTTTCTTGTGTTCTCGTTATAATTGTTTCAAATCAATAAGCGAATTTCGTCGCTAATTATTTTAAAAATGTTTATCCAACAAATACAGATTTCTGTAGAATCACAGAAAAGCAATATTGCTGAATAATTCAGGTACATAGAGATGTGTATTTGATTTGAAGTGTTCCAGTACGGACCTGAATCCATCTACTAACAATTGATTAGGACCGGTCTTATGGAGCTATAGTCAAATGATCAAATGAGTAAGTAATACAATATAGAGATAGTTTTATACAAAGAGTGCAATGTCAATGGAAAATATTACTTTGAGCAAGACGCAGGTACAGCGAGAACAATAAAAAGATAAAACTAGTGAAATAATGTTTTTCTATAGAAAAAAAAAAATGCTATTGTATTCGGATAGTTTTCGATACCTACCTCCGACGCAAGAGCTCGTAAAACATTATGAGATTTTGACTCATTGTAGAGACATTGATCCAAGTTGTGCTTCGAAAAGCTAGTGTGAATATTTTGATAATTACGTATGTATAATAACTATAGTTTTGTAATTGCTAATAGTTGTAAGACTCGTATAATTTAGACTAAGAATGCTGACACAACCTCAATAATAATGATTAACAGATAAAATAAAAATGTAGATGATTGTGCTTCAACTGGTGGAAATAACAAATGGTTCAAAATGAGTATGAAGTTGTTTAAGTAATTTATAAACATTGGATTGCTAATTGTTGTGCACGTGGTATTGAAAGAAATAATTATATATTTTTCCACTTTTATGGCATTGCCTATCAACCAAAAATTGGCTGACAAGAAACACATTAATGTCGTGTTTTAACCCCCGTATTAGCATATTAGCGCACCAGGGGTTAAAGCATAGCTTACAAATTTATTGGACAGTGTGTAATAGCGGTTAACATTAACACTACATGAAATCTTGATAAGATTGGGGAAAATGAAAGACATTAAGTAACTAACAAAGAGTTAAGACTTGAAAAGTACACTGGAAAAATTTGCTAAATGAAACTGAACTTTCGTCAGCCGTTTTGTTCTATATAGGTAAACCTGGTTGTTAAATCAAATTAACTTTAACAACGCCTCACCGAATTATGATTATTGATGAAATAGGGAAGTAGTTTGGTTAAATATATTTCAGTGTAGGTATGTAATACTCAAAATTATATGTTATAATGTTGAGAAGTGACCTACAACTAAATGCGAACAATTAGTCACGCAACGTTTAAATAAGTGCAATTGTAATTGATTTCATTAAGTATAATATTTTGTTATGTTCAATAAAAAATATCTGTACCTATTGTGTTGTATGCGAACAAAGAGGTAGAGATCTTGAAACTATCAAAAAACGCAAGCTGCAGTATTTTGGTCACATAATGCGGAGGTAGTGATAAACAGGACCTGTTTCAACTCATCACGCAAGGGAAAATCCAGGGAAAGCGACACCCGGAAGAAGGCGTACTTCGTGGCTTAAGAATCTCGAGACATGGTTCAATCTTAGCACAGGCTCACTGTTCCAAGCTGCTGTGTCAAAATGGAAGATAGCGTTGATGATAGCCGACCTGCGGTAGGAGATGGCACCTCAAGAAGAAGAAGAAGAAGATTGTGTTGTATGTACGTACATTACAGCAGTATTAAACATGTCAGTCATAAACTTATAGGATAGGGGAAACATGAATAAGAAATTGTTATCTATTTTGATTCAGCATGCAGAGATAGAAGATACAAAATAAATGTTAAATGGATCAATATCACTCAAAATGAATTAAGAGGTGCGTTAAATTAAAATAGATTATGGAAAATAAGAAAGGAAATAACTAAATACTACATGATATCTAAGCTTAAGCTATAAAATAAAGTTACACGCTACCAGGGTCCACATCTGTATTGGCTAGTTTTAAGAACACTTGTAAACAGCATGGCTGAAATACATAACTATGAAATACACATTGTTTTATCAAGCATTGTTGGACATTATATAAGTGTAATTGAGTAATAAATAACATCATTGTATCGAGTGGATACTATATGTAGTTCGGTTGAGACTACGATATTGATTTAATGTAAGTATGTTTGGGAGGCAAGATATTATTTAAGTAGTTAACAAAGTGGCCATCGAACAGGTAGATCAAGGAACATCAAGCTATGTAAAATTGTGTAGAATGTTGAAAATACCAAACAATGATGGCAAAGTTTACATCTTGAAAACTTTAGTAATAGGATAACTTAACTTGTACATTCCAGGAAATATATGTCTATTATGATAAATGTATTGTAGTTAAGTAGAACTTAATTATGTATATTTGTTTTAAAAAAATGACTTTCTGCCAAGTTTCTTGCGGCGCATTCTTCTTGGCAATGATGGTCTTTCCGAATGTGCTGGTAGTTTAAAAAAAAAAAACCCTAATAATGGAAAATATTAAAACTTATAAAAAGATAGAGATGTGACGTATAGCGAATGAGTACATAATAAACGTGCTCGGTGGGCCGGCCGCTTCCAGGAGTACGACGCTACCTGTCGGAGTGGACGGACGTACCGCACGAGTACAAACCATAATAATGTCTTGTTTTATTGTGTTTCCCATTAAACACACAAGTGCAGGGAGGATGCCACAGTAAGTAAATTTAATTTTATGAAGACCCTGTGTTCGCGACTGGCTGCAGCGCGGCCTTTTTATAACCTACTTGTCAACATTTCTTCTGTATGTTTTTTATTACGTTGTGATGTCAGTTGTGAAGTAGTGCCGTCTTGGCGTCCTATTGTAATTATAATATTAAACCCGTGTTTACACTTATATTTTAGCCCTATCATTCATACAGTCCACTCAGTAGCTATCACCCTGTTTTAAAGTATATATTTTTATAATTTATTTGCTATACATATTTTGCAGTATTTTTTTCTCTTATGATTTTAATTGTAAGGAGTTGTAGTAATATTTTTTATGTTTAGGGCCTCAAAAATAAGTTTTTAAAACAAACTTATATCTACGTATATAATGTCCGATATTTATTATGTTTGACGGCTAAAAAGTACAATTTGATATTGTGTAAAAAAACTAAATCGCTCTCTACAGGGAAAACGAACCTACTACGAGTATGTAAGTAACCACATTGGCTAGGAATTAATATGAGCTGATAATTCCGCTGCAATAAAAGCCCCAGCTTTAGTTTAAAGTGCCCTTTACCACTGAGGCCGGTGAAAAATCTATAAACACTCGTACATATGGACTGTACATAATTGACCGCGATGCACACTTCAGATATTCTAACTCGACTGTAGAACGACCTATGGCGTAACATGGTTGGCTCACTTGACTCCTTTACCTTTGTGGTTATTCATTACTTAAAACGTGATAAATTGAATACACACAGGTATGAACAGCTATATAATTTTCATTATGGAACTATTGGACCTTTAGGCTTATTGTCTAACTCGCTCGCAATCGCCATCGTGTTCATTTTGACAGTTCATGTATGAATGTGACAGCTAGCCGATTCCGATGCCAATTATCAGCCCATACATGAACTGTTAAAATGAACATGATGGCGATTACGAGCGAGTTAGACAATAAGCCCCCTTGTCACTAAGTCTCAACATTATGGAGTACGACTGATGGAAATGATTATTTATTATGATAAGGTACTATGGTGATCCCAAACAAATTTGTTGGCAATTCTGCACGTCTATTTGTATCGATTTTTAATGTGTTTAACGAGCACAAACCACAAACTTCTTACGTCTAGACACCCCGCCAACCTTGCTTGAAGATGCTTAATTAGGAAGCTTACCAACCTAATACAAAATTAAACCAAAAAAAAAACTGCATTCGTTAACCTCAGGGTTCGAGGCGAGACATTCACACGGTCGTGACCTCGTTGCATTAACTATTTACTATGAGTAGGTAATGATAACTTAATAACCCATCACGTTTAGTATGCTAATTAATTTTTGGAGATTTCGAGCGTATAGGCCTCGAGATCAATGTCTATCGGGCGACTGTGTGAGCTAACGTAGGGATTGTCTTTCAATCGAGATAAATGAGCCCAAAGTCTGAGCCTCTAGTGTAAGTTTTAGGCACGATAAACGTCTCGAACACGTTCGCGTTAACGTTTCAATTAGGTACTATAGGAAAATGAACAGCACCACAAGCGGAACGAAACAACAACTAAAATTTCTCATAGTATTTGACATTTTAACGCAAACACGGTCGAGACGTATTTTGTGACTGAAACTTACACTACGCATACTGAAGGCTTAATATTGTCTAACTCGCTCGCAATCGCCATCGTGTTCATTTTGACAGTTCATGTATGGGCTGACAATTGGCATCGCAATCAGCTAGCTGTCACATTCATACAAGAACTGTCAAAATGAACACAATGGCGATCGCGAGCGAGTTAGACAATAAGCCTACTGTAGTGGAAAAAGCTGTAAGTACTACTATGTAACTAGTCTCGCAATTGGATTATATCGAAAGTCTGAAGCGAGATTAATCCGATTAAAATAACCGTGTGTATAATTATATTTTTCATAGCAGAATCAATTATAAATGAAACAGAGAGAATCTGCGCAGCCGTGTGAAATTATCGCAGCTTAATTTTATTATTATAAAAGGCGATAGAACCGAATAGATAACTTTACGTCTTTATATTGTATTTCGTTAACATACAATGCCATTGTGAGGAATTTCCCCGAGCTGTTATGAATACCTAACTATTGTAAAAGTTGTAGCATGCCGGATTCTGAGCAATGTCATAAAACAATTTCTAATTGAAGTCTCTAGTTTAAGGCGACGCGACGACTAATCAGCTCGTATTAACTTACCTACTGTTAAATGAATAAAAGCACTGATCACCGGATTTAAGAATATTATCATTTCCAAGATAATAAAATCTACAATGCCATTTCTAATACGACCATCGCGGGAAGAGCAAGTCAAACCACAGACGATAGCATTAGGCTACATGGCAACGTTCAGAAATCACAGAATGGCGATTGCGAGCGAGTCAGACAATAAGCCTACTGTAGGCTTATTGTCTAACTCGCTCGCAATCGCCATCATGTTCATTTTGACAGTTCTTGTATGAATGTAACAGCTAGCTGATTCCGATGCCAATTGTCAGCCCATACGTGAACTGTCAAAATGAACACGATGGCGATTGCGAGCGAGTTAGACAATAAGCCTACCGGCTAACACTACATACAGACGTAAATCACCTCATACGGGATTTTACCCCACACGGGTTAGACTAGAGAAGGTAACAAGACCTTACCATGACGTCTTAATGCGATAAAATTCCGACTCAGTCCAGGTTTTAGCTATAAAATAATTCCTAGCATTTTCGCCCAAACCCTTGATGGTAAAAACCATCCGCGGGAAGAGAAGAAACTGGTACTACATTCTGTGTTTTTTCTTTCCTCCCAGACCAGCATGTTCTACCCCGTAAGGGTTAAAACATGATTCATAATATGTAAGTAGGTATCTTATAGTTATTTTACCTGATTCTGATTTGGGAGTGGGTGAAAATCTTAGGAATTATGTTATAGGCGGCGGGTAGCAACCCATCACTGTTTTGATTCCCCTTTCCACCTTACGCCCACAATCATGTTTTGATACCTTAGGCCCTGTCTACCCCGTAAGGGATAAATACGTGATTAATGTACTCGTAGGTTTGATGTAGGTATCTGATTGAAGTGAAAATATTCATAAGTTTAAGGCTCTTACCAATTGTAACACACATATCCTTATCCTATATCCCACTAATATTATAAATGCAAAAGTTTGTGACGATGTGACGATGTGAGTGAGTGAGTGTGTATGTTTGTTCCTTCTTCACGCTAAAACGACTAGACGGTTTTGGACAAAATTTGGTACGAAGATAGCTGGTACCCTAGATTAAAACATAGGCTACTTTTTATCCCGGAAAATTGTATAGTTCCCGTGGGATAGCGATAAACATGTCAATTACTAATTCTACGCGGACGTAGTCGCGGGCAGAAGCCAGTAAGATATGACACACAAGTAACAACCAAATCTGCGATGCTTGGCCAGTAATTAAATAACGCTTAATTACGCGTTGATATTTGCATGAAAGTAAGATCGAGTATTCTATTTAATTGCTGGTGTTTGTGAAATATTAGCATTCCAAACATTTTACGTAATACATCGCTAAGGTTTTGGAAATGTTTATAGTGTTTAGTTATATTTATCACTAGCTTCTGCCCGCGACTTCGGCTTCTGCGTAGAATTGTAGATATAAACCTTCATCTTAAATCACTCTATCTATTATAAAATAGTAGTTTTAAAGATCTAAGCATACATAGGGACAGACAGCGGAGAACGACTTTGTTTTATACTATCTAGTGCTAGTGAATGATTCCGAACAAAATATGAAAATATCGTAAAAGAGATGACAAAAAGTGGAATTAAAAGTAATATCGGTCTATAAATACGGAAAATATAAGAGTTTAACTCTTACATTTTCCGTATTTATTGACCGATATTACTTAAGATTTTAACTAATTAGTTAGCGATTCGAAAGAGAAATCCGATATGACATAAACTCTATATTAAAATTCCGTTTTACTAGAAAGATATAGAGACAAATCTTTGATAGCTTAAACGTCGGTTATTATTATAGTTATTTGTTTTTTTTTTATATTGTTTACTACATAAATGAGATTTTAATGAAAGCCGTGAAAAACATCATGAATATTACATACATTGGTCGATGTTAAAAGAGAACCGCGTTTAGGCCGGGATTAAATAAAAAATATTCGGGATAAGTTACGAGATACCTTGTATAGCTTATTAATAAAGACTATATTACACTTTGTTAAGTAACAAGTGCAGGTGAGAAGTGTAGGTGTAAAGTGATTAGTAAAAACAACGCTGACCGCATACTTAACAAAGTGTAATCCAACTTTTAAGGTATTTATTAAACAAACATATTTACATTAATTTAAAAATTAAAAACTAAACTAAAACTTATCTTAAAATAAAATTATTAAAAAAAAAGATGCCCCCGTGGCATGTACTATGACACTGGCAGCATTTGCCCTTTGGACAGCGATACTAATACGCTGTCCAAGGAAGCTGCCAGCTCTGCGGTCACCCGTAGCGTCTATTAGCCTCTTCGAAATATCTTTTAAGATATACCTAGTGATGTACGTCAAGTATGTCTGTATCAATGAGCCGCCAACTATTTGTACTTTACTCGTAAATCTGGAATCGCTTTAATCCGGTGTGGAGAGTAAGACAGCCGGGGAAATTACCAGCACAAGAGGCATTTCATCTTAGCCCTCTAGGTTGGCAACGCATCTGCGATCCCTCCAGGTTGCGGGTGTCTTAGGGCAGTGATGATCACTTACCATCAGGTGACCCACTTGCTCGTTTGCCTTCCTATTCGTATAAAAAAAATCGTTCTAAAATTGAGCCCACTCATACAATGAGTTAAGTCTGCACAGTATCACGACTCTCGATCACGATCGCCGTTTGAGTGATCGCCAACAAAAAATCGAAGGTACCTAATTAATAAACCAGCTTAAACCCACAACAAGTCAATTGATCATTTGCTATTAATTAAATCCACGTATCATCGAATGGGGCTTGCGAAACGTGCAGCGCCCATGTTTTGTACGTAACGGGACGACTACTACACGATTTTCGCCTTGCTCCATCCCAAACTCCCGCCCCTGTCGAAAAACCTCGTCCGGGAAAGAGACCTCTGCACTTGAGAGCCAATTGACAACATTAAAAAAAAGCATTTTAGTTTTTTCGCGTTTATAATAGCTGGTTAAAAATTTGACTACCCGTGTTTCTCGGTTTTCCTTTATTTTACTTAAATTCGTCGTTAATAATTTATTAAAGAAATGGTCATTAAAAAGACCGTATATACAAAGATAGGATAACTGATGATGTCGTGATCTTGTATGATATAAAATTAAAAAAAGTAACTTTCAAACAGAACTGTCATTGTCATGTCACTTGCTTTGTTTGTCAACCATTCGTTGTCGTTCGTTCCCGAATTGGTTATTTTGCGTTTGCTGCTTTGCAATACCGTGCATGCTTTGAGTTTATTTCTATATAATGACGACTGGAAGGAAGTATCACCAAGATCCTTTAATAATTTGTATCGTCCTAAGTTGTAAAAACCACGGTGTTAATGGAAAAAGATAAGCACTTTAAGCAAATGAACTGTAACAACGTAAATTCGTCGATTTTGAGCAGATTGCGGCTATCCGCTTTTACAAATCCGTCAACCACTTTCATGTCATCATAGCGTCTATTAAACCAATAAAAATATTACGAGATTTACGAGAATCGAAAGCGTGTCGTTAGAATAAAGTAATCCGTCAGACAGATAAACAAAATAATGGACATGACATTGACATCATGACAGTTCTATATTTTTTTCAATTCCTACGGTAGTAAATGGACTAACGGCATTGTAAGTGTACCTATTCCTAACATTCACAATCCAACTTTTTTTACTGTTTTTCCTGAATATAAAAAAAACTACTGTATAAAAAAATCTAAAAATATTTTTACTGTAATCAGCAGTGTAAAATCTACAAACGGTATTTTCATTTTACTACCTTAGCACATTTGAATTGTTGTCAATTATAACTTGATCCATTTATTCGTAGGCAATAAAGGTGCGACCACACCGCTGCTTAAAAAACGGTGACGTTACGGAATCGCAACAAAATGTACGAAGAAACGGTGAGAAAACGTGACGCATACGACACGTCACTGCGTATACGCGGCGGTTTGGTCGCACCATAAGACAAATCATTTAGCTCTCTAGCTGCGTCGTGAACACAATTTTTTTGGCTCTAGCGTCTGTAGCTCTATCGATTTGGCTAAGCTTTGCTCAAACGCGTTGGCAGCGCCACTTGCGGATTTAAACGGCAACAAACATAATTCATTATCATTAATAACATAGTAATTAATTTTGACACTTATTTTGTGTCCGAAAACTTACAACTACAGAAAACGGCAGCGACAAGCGGCGAATACAAACACATACTCGTATAATCTTCTATAAAGTGAGATTAAGATTTTTATATTGGTATTTATACTGACCCCAAAAAAATATTTCCTGCCTGATTCAATAAAATATTTGGTATTTACTGTTCCATCATATTAAGGAAGCATTTAATGAGTGCCCCAGGATGGAACCCCATTTAATGTTCAATGTTCAAATAGGCAAACCTGAGACAAAACGAATGTATACTCTATGAGTGACGTTATGGCCTCTGCCATCCAATACTGACATAACCAGGGGCAAATAGTTCAACAAATCGATGGTTCCCTCAAACAGAATTGATTTATAGATCTACCATTCGCAATTGTCAGCGAAGAGTCGGCTGTGCAAAAAAATCTATTATTCATTATAATAAATCGTCAGCTGTAAGTGACAGCCGACGACCACCGGACAGTGTGACCTAACCTTTCATTTTTGAACCGTAGGCTGATCAGAAAGGCGGACTGAGAGATTTATGCATTCGAAATTAAAACGACGGTTTGCGACCGGCTAAATTGTAAGGTAAGGTATAAATGCCGGCACGTAAGTCTAGCGATGGCCTTGTATGCGCAGAAGTATAAAATACGGTATCCGTGGGTGCGCAGATTCCCTCCACGTGACCCGTCATCGCTAGACTTACGTGCCGGCACGTATACATCTAGCGATAGGAAAACAGCGCGGGCACTTGGGGCCTTACCATGACGTCCTAATTCCGACTCAGTTCAAGTTTTAGCTGTCACTTTTAGTATGAATCTGACAGCCGGCGAACCTAAACTGAATCGTATTAAGACCATGGTAAGGCCGCTGATCCTAATCGTGGCCTTTAAGTCTTGTTACCCTAGGCTCTGACTACCCCATAAGGGATAAAGACGTGATTTATACATTTATAAAAAAAGTCATCCACCGCATCTGTCTGTTTGTATCACTCAAAAACTACTCCGCCGCTTAAAAAACGGTGACGTTACGGAATCGCAACAAAATGTATGAAGAAACGGAGAGAAAACGTGACGCATACGACACGTCACTGCGTATACGCGGCGGTGTGGTCGCACGCACCTTAATTTTCATGCGGTTTTCACCAATAGATAGAGTGATTTGAAGGAATACGTAAATTAAAACCTTAGTCCGGTGAAATAAGGAAGACGTGGGAAGCCTGTAAAGTTGTTACCACAAATAAATGATCCCTGGCCCCCTGTTTCACCAACGCGACAAATTGTCGGCGACAAATGACAATTCTGTTTACATTACAAACTCGACGAGAATCTACGTCGGTTGTCTTCAAATTGAATACGCATTGGGTTTAGAATTGTCACGGGTCACCGACAATTGTCGAGTTGGCGAAAATTCTTTACGAGTAGGGCCGAAGGGCCAGGGGGAACCGGGGGTTATTTGGGACTCTCTCTCCCGTCCTCTTTCCCTGCGGAAAGGGGAGGGGGGAGCATACCCACTAAAAACACTGCGGCATTGTCCGCTTGCCGGGTTTAGGAAGGCGCCGTGGGATCCTGAAGATTCGAGCCGACGACGCCCCCAAATAATGGCCCTGGACGCACAGGACGAGTTTAGACGAGTCTGACTTAGGTACTCAAAATATATCACTTTACGCAACTGAACATTAGTGCGATACGCATCTACCTCCATTGGCAAACGAACGAATTAAACACCGGACAATTGCGAGTCTAACTTGCGTACAGAGAATTCCGTACAAAGTTAAAAGCTAGTAAAAAACAATGATTTAAATAAACTACAAAACAAAGATCATCGAGGACGGTCCGACTAGTTTCGGATCTATTGGAAGATCTTTTTTAAGGACGATTGCGTTTATTTCACGGTGTTTTTGATTTTTGCACTTTTTAATTTTTTTTGTCTTAGTTAATTATTTTGGGCAAATTTTATGATTATAATGTCAACGGTAAATATGCTCGTAGGTTTTGATTTCTATGATTTATTATGTATGAAGCGAGCCACCTTAAAGACTGTGTCTCATCACACGAACTTAGAAATTTTATTTACAGTTCGAAGAAACAACAACTCTAAATAATATGGATTTCAACTACCTACCTCCAGCAAGCTTATTACATAAATCGCTCGTGATTACCATCGTCTTCATTTTGACAGTTCATGACATGTATGGGGCTGACAATAGGCATCGGAATCAGCTAGCTGTCACATTCATATAAGAA
Source organism: Pandemis heparana (assembly GCA_963854515.1). Classification (NCBI taxonomy): domain Eukaryota; kingdom Metazoa; phylum Arthropoda; class Insecta; order Lepidoptera; family Tortricidae; genus Pandemis; species Pandemis heparana. The sequence goes on along the minus strand of OY978020.1, from coordinate 3,080,505 downwards.
CTGTCGAAATGAACACGACGGCGAGTGCGAGCGAGTTAGACAATAAGCCTACTGTGTCCCTGAGAAAATAAGGTCTTGAGATATAGGTAACCAGACGGACGGAGAGGTATTATAAAGGTTCGATTTTTCTTATCGAGGTACGGAATCCTACATAATACGTCTACGTAGTTTCGAATAGCGAGACGACAGGAAATTGCATTGTGAAAGGATAATGAGTGGATTTCAGTGAGCCTATCGGGTATAGCCGAAGGCTTTTATGATTACTATAATCAGAGTTACAAATGTTAAATGGACTGCGAATGCGTACTTATTAGTTGGCAACACTGCCTGTGCCAAAATAGCGAATGTTGCTGGTTATGAATCTCTAAATAAACTTTGTATAAAAATGCTTGATACAGGACAGACAGACAGACAGACAGCGGAAAGCGACTTTGTTTTATACTATGTAGTGAAGTGATGATGAAGCAGTCGTCAATAACAAGTGTGGCCATTCCTGATTTGTTCATTAATAGGATTCAAGAGTTTTAGTCCTACCTTCCTATCTGTTCTAGCATCTAACTTTTATACCTATCTTCTAAGCGTTATTTTTCTTTTGAATGTTCATTATTATTAGTTAAACAGTCGCAGGTTACGCTTACAGCAAATATTTTATCAACTGTTTACGAACGACGTGCGATAGTAAAGCTTAAAACAAAGTTAAAACAGCAACACTTATACCTCCATCGCACACAATGAAAGTCAACACAAAACGAGTTTCTCATGTTTTCGTTGTTTACCACTTCACACTTATTTACGAAGCGTTTGTTTTAAGACGTGACAATTGATCAACAGGTACTATTGCTGGCCCTATGGCTAGCATGAGTTTTTGACCGACTGCGGCGAAGCCTGAAGTAGGGGTTATGTGTAGGTATGTTGTATGTATGTCTGGTAGAGATCGCTTTTTTGAGCATTAAGACCACCTTGTCTACCTTGTCTTTTTATTTCTGTAATGTTATTGTACTGATTTTATGGTGTGCAATAAAGAATATTTGTATTTGTATGTCCGTTCCTGTCCGCTTTAATTTATTAAATGACTAGCTGTTGCCAGCGACTTCGTCTGCAAAGAATTCGTTTATCGCTATCCCGCGGGAACTACGCAATTTTCCGGGATAAAAAGTAGCCTATGTGCTATTCCAGTCTTTTCTCTATCTATGTGCCGAGTTTTATCCAGATCCGTTGGGCCGTTCTGGCGTTATTGAGTAACAAACAAACATCCATCCATCCATCCATCCATACATCCATCCATCCATACTTTCGCATTTATAATATTAGTTAGATATATCATTAGATTTGTCTCGGTGGTCTGAGTGTCACTGGGTTCATAAATCATTAGCAAAAAAATAAATTGTCGGGTTTAATGCCCCTTAATTCGCTTGCTCTTCTTTCATATCCCTTGAGCGTAACCGAAAAAACATTTCTAGGTTTCAGAAGTAATTTTTAATTTTGAACGACTGTTTAGGATCTCTAATTAGGTATTTAAAGTTGGTCAGAAACCATAATTACCCTACTCATAATTATGCACGCGCGAAGAATAGGCGGCAAGAGGCGTTCCAGCTCAAAGTTATTTAACTACTTTATTAAAAGGGTATAAGTAAAATAATAAATCCTACTAATATTATAAATGCGAAAGTTTGTGACGATGTGAGTGAGTGAGTGTATGTTTGTTCCTTCTTCACGCTAAAACGACTGGACGGATTTGGATAAAATTTGGAACGGAGATAGCTGGTACCCTAGATTAAAACATAGGCTACTTTTTATCCCGGAAAACTGCATAGTTCCTGCGGGATAGCGATAAACATATCAAAGGCCGTAGCTGCTTAATGTAAGTCTAATTCTACGCAGACGAAGTCGCGGGGGGATGCTAGTTATATATAAATACTAGCTGTTGCCAGCGACTTCGTCTGCAATGAATGCGTTTATCGCTATCCCGCGGAAATTACGCAATTTTCCGGGATAAAAAGTAGCCTATGTGCTATTCCAGACTTTTCTCTATCTATGTGCCGAATTTTATCCAGATCCGTTGGGCCGTTCTAGCGTGATTGAGTAACAAACAAACATCCATCCATCCATACTTTCGCATTTATAATATTAAGTTATAAATCTTAAATCTTTTCAGTTAAATATTTTGCAGTTGGATTTTATTTTTTCAAATACACACGTCAAAAGTTTTTAAGGATCACTCAAGTGTCGAACTTCGCGTTTCATCCTAAAACATTTTTGAGCAGTACCTATTAATTTGTGTTTTTGTATGTGTGTGAATCATAGCCTCTTGCCGCCCTATTTCCTAAATAAAGGACAACTGTCACAAGTAAAATTTGAATTTTACATAATGATACTAGATTTGAAATGCAACAAGCAAAATTTGACTTTGGGAGGCAGGAGTTTAATCTACAGAGATTCAATGGTGTCTTACTGGACTTCCGTGGGAATACTGCCCAATCCCTCTAATGGAAGGAGATCCTGTGCCCAGCTATGGAGCGTATACAGAGTATATCAGATACCCCCTAACAATAATCCACTGGGGTATATAACCATAGCTATAGAAGCTAAAAAAAATATTTTGAAAAAAATTGGAGTAATTTTATTTTATAGAAAGCATAAAAAAATACTCCAATTTTTTAAAAAATATTTTTTTAGCTTCTATAGCTATGGTTATATACCCCAGTGGATTATTGTTAGGGGGTGTCTGATACATCCTGTATAAGCTAGAGATAATGACGATATCTTGTAGAGGAAAAACGTTACTGTTGCGTGGATGTAAAGTTGTTAAAGCGCATCATACTAGCCATGCCGTGGAATTGTGCCATAGCGGACTCCATAACCTTTTGCCTCTTACTTTCCATTGACCCGACGATATGGCGATGTGGCTTAGTGATGCGTGATCGGTTCATTGGAGCGGCGCTGTCGATATCGAGACTTGGCCAGAGGCAATACGCATCAAAGTTACAACGAACTGCAAAGATTTTTATATTATGTTACTGCTACGGAACCCTTCATGGGCGAGTCTCGCACTTGGCCGCTTTTTTATTTTTAGTGTAGAAAATGCGCCTTCATCCGCGTGCATTCGGTACTGGGTTATACGTGCTGGCACGTAAGTCTAGCGCTGACGAGTCACGTGGAGGGGATCTGCGCACCCACGGATACCGTATTATATACTGCCGGGGGTTGTACCGGGGTATGTGGGGCTCTCCCGCGACGGCAGGCATGCCTACCCACTAAAACCACAGTAACATCGGATTCTTTATTTTTTAACATTTAAATATTTTCATATAAGTAAGTAAGTAAGTAAAATTAACTACACTAGAACTAAAAAACATATAATCATAGTTATAAAAAAACAGATACTTAAAATGTAAATACAAAACTAAAACTACTATTAAATTAAAATAACTAAATAAACTTTAAAATTAATTAGAAAAGAGAGGTGGGCCTCTTGGCAGGGTGCCCATCACGCAGGCAGCGTTCCCGCGCTGAACTGCGATTACGATTCTTTGCGTGAAAAGGCTGCCGGCGTGAGGGTCGCCTGTTGCCTCTCTCAGTCTTTTCCCAAGCTCCCTGTGTAGCTCCAGCGCACCCTTACCCCAAGGACCTAGAGTCTCGACACCAAACGCAAAGAAATGATATTGGGCGCCGAGACAGCTATATTTTGAGATCTTGAGGCGTTCCCGGGCGTCCGCCGCCGCCCCCGCACGTTTGGTAGTAGCTGGTAGGTAAGACGCCGCCACGGTGTCTGTACAAGTGGCGTCCCATACCAGCGCACGGCCCGTCTTCCAGGGTATCAAAGAAATTCCGTCCGGGCGCTTGCTTAAGTAAGTAAGTAAATGCTTTATGCACAAAGGCGTACTAACTGAACTAAATAAGTCGTTACCGTTTAGGAGCAGTAGGGAATGCAAGTCAAAAACACCATTCGGTTGAACTTTATTTAAATACCGAACTTTTGCTGATACCTAAACGATCTACGTTGCAAATGTTGTATAGGAGTTGATAAATCATATACATATATTTTTTTGTTTTTTTTTTGACTCAGTTTTAAAACAGGAGTAGGCTTTCGAAAGTACCCCATTTACAGCATTTGAAGGCACTAGTCGCCTTAATCAAAACCTATAGGTTATAGCAATAAAATGAATTGGTGAGCGCATCACTAGTACCGAGTGATGATTATTATTATGTCACACCACGCCAGCTTATACTTTATAATAGAGTTGCATCGCGGTTTCTGTTGTACAATTCGTATGTGGAATTACTTTTTGAACGTTATTTTGTAAGTCGACCGGCATTTGAACCTCTCAACCCAATAACCTATAAGTGTTAACACATCAATCATAATATTAAGATTTTACTAGCTTCTGCCCGCGACTGCTTCGCGTAGGCCTGTAAATATACAAATTCATATACATTCATTATTGTTGTTATTTACAAGTAGGTATCTATAATATTATGTGGATCGGACGGACGGCACTGAGATAAACATAAGTACTTACTGTAGACATAATATATACAAACAAATGGGACAAAGTAATAAGGATTACCTTTATGTTAAAAATTCTTTATGATACATCGACGGACATACAGACTGACGAACAAAGAGACGGGCAAAACCATAAATCATAATGGCTACCACAGAAAAAAAAGTGTTCGGCGTCAAAAAGAGTGGTTTAATTTTGGATTCAAAATATGATGAATAGCATCTGGGCCCTATTTTATAAAGCTACACGTTACAATTTACAAGCGGAAGTCTCTATCTAACGAATAGGGTCAGAAAGAGACTTCCGCTTGTAAATTCTAAGTTGTAGCTTTATAAAATAGGGCCCTGTCCGCGATTTGTTGTCCGTCCGTCCATCCGTCGGGACCCTTCTTCTCAGAAACGCGTAGATAGGTATTAGGTTGAAATTAATATCAAATACTTAAGTTTACGAATACGAACGAGTTAACGAATCTTTGTGCCCGAGTCATGGATGTTGTATGTATTTAAGTATGTATTTATCTACATTATATAAGTATGTTTATCCGTTGCCTGGTACCCATAGCACAAGCTCTGCTTAGTTTGGGATTGGGTCAATTGGTGTAATTTGTCCCATGATATTTATTTATTTTATTTATTTTTAAGTCTGCGGTCCTTTGGAGCTGTGAAAAAAATCAAACCTCTATCTAAGTCAACTCAATTAATAGACAAATTACCGTGCTCCCAAAAGACTGGAAGTACTGTATGTACATACTCCGTTGTTGTTTCCAAAAATCAATTTTTGTTATTTCTGTCGGTCTTTGAAAGTAACCAATATAGAAGGACCTCACACTGCACTGCTTAAGAGCAGGGTTCAGCTAACACTGGCTTTATAATTCACTTGCTGAATTTGCACAGAACCCTCTGAGCTAAGTCCGACTCGCACTTCACCGGGTCATTTAGTTTTTTCTAACTAAATCGACAATGCATTTGCCTTTTCCCCGCCTTTGTTGTGTCGCATTCGGCAGACATGTCTGGTGTCTGGCACAAAGTAGGTCTGACCATTTACCTCGCCGTGACAACTGTCAAGAATCCATTGTCAATGTATTCTCACAATTTGGAACGCTCAAATATTTGACCGTTGAACCCAGCTTTATTGAGACGAGTAAAGGCGTTGACGCACTGCCGAGGTATCGGCGGCTCGTCGCGCACTATGTACCTATACATAGACATATTATACATTGACCAAAATAAATACATAAACGTAAATAATAATAAAAAACATACAGGTCCATTGAGAAGCTACTTTTCTTATTGATGTTGGTCAAAAGGAAAACTTCTGCATAGTCACACAAGGTACCTTGGAAAAATCCTGAAAAATAAGTACCTACAGGGGTGTTTAATTTAGCTAACCCAACCACCTGCAGAAGTATTCTGTATTAGTTTTGATACACAATGTAAAGGGTGTATCAGACACCCCCTAACAATAATCAACTGGGGTATATAACCATAGCTACTGAAGCTAAAAAAATAAAAAAAAAAAAATTGGAGTCATATTTTTTTTTTTCTATAGGAATGATAGTATTAACTGCAATCATTCCTATAGAAAACAAAAAAAAATATTCCAATTTTTTTTTAAATATTTTTTTTAGCTTTTATAGCTATGGTTATATACCCCAGTTGATTATTGTTAGGGGCTATCTGATACACCCTGTATACACTAATACATCGTGTGTATAAATCCTAACTGGAATGACTTCTAAACGGCTTTCTTACCACTTTATAGCGCTACAAAAATCAATTGAAATTGAGTTTCAGTTCGAATTTATTCGAAAATGGCGATTAGCTTTCTTGAATAAGTCCTCAACTAATGACTTATGTAGATATTAAGCTAAACTAGGTCCAACGGTCAAAAAATGCACTTGATTACGTAAATAGAGAAAGCTAAAAACGGCGGTATTAAAATATCAACCCCATTGGAGCTCAAAGTGGAGTCAAGAACTGACGCGGCGGTCACGCAGCGGCACGTCTACTGAGTTATGCGTTTTTGACGCCGATCCGTTCCATTCCATCCGTAAGAACATGTAGGTACCATAAAAAAAAAACTTGTAATTGAACGAAAGCAATTATCAGGCGTGATTGTGGTTATTATCCGTGAACCAAAACCGAAGGTTTAGTCAGACAATTTAGTAGTCACAGCTGATTTGTGCCTTGTACTATTTGCGATTTTGACGCAACTCAAATTAAGCGGTGTCAGATTATTCTCAGCTTAGAAGTGACAGTCCGTGACGTCCTAGAACGATATTCAGGGGTGTACCATGACGTCTAAATGCGTCTCAGTTTAGGTTCGCTCGCTGTCAGATTCATACTAAAAGTGACAGCTAAAACTTGAACTGCGTCAGAATTAGGACGTCATGGTAAGGCCCCAAGTTTGGGTACCGTCAGAAGTTGATAAATAGTCGAAGAGCTCAAAATGATCCACACACAACTCTATCGTATCACCAATGTAAATAATAATAAATAAGGCGTGTGATGTGAATCATTTTGAGCTCTTCAACTGTTTATCCATTTCTGATGCTGACTGTATCATCGGCCGATTCAAATATAAAACTCATAAGAATGAGTGACACAGCAACACAGACCCGAAGGACCGAAGGTTCGAAGGTCTTTTAAATACAATCGATATATACGATCCTAGCGCTAAAACAAGGTTCATCGCGTTAGATTACATAAATGGAGAAAGCGAAGAATAGCTGGATTTAGTTGGTGACGTATTGTTTTTTGATTGCGTAATTAGTTTCATAGTGGGACTGTGTGAGCAGCGATTAGGAATGCGTTTGGCGTCTGAAGGAAAACTTTCCCGGTGACCGCAGAATCCTTTTACCGTCGCCAACAAGGCACAGGCGCCGAGCGAGACACAATTCGTTAGTGATATCACTTTGGATGTTGTGTTTCTCATAGGCGTCTCTAGCCCTTATGGCGCCCGTGTGCAACCAGTACCCTGGCGCCACAACACGGGCGCAGGGTCTTTGAGAGCGCCGGCGCCGCGAGCGACGCATCTTTGGAGGTGTCGTATTAGAGGTTTAGACCCGGCGCCCGTGTCCGCCGCACACCCTGCACCATAGGTAAATACGCCTCTGTTGTTTCTATTGTACGAATGTTAACTTAGTTATTCGTCTAGTAACCATAACACAAGCCTTACTAGCGCTTACTTTGGGACTAGGTCAATTTGTGTGAATTTTTCCCTAATATTTCATCATCATCATCATCATCATCATTAGCCTGAAGACGTCCACTGTTGAATAAAGGCCTCCCCCTAATATTTATTTATTTAATATTTACTTACTTTTCTTCGAATCGATGATGGCCACAAAATAGACAGCCCTCTCGTTCTGCCATCCATTTATATGAATAATTGTTTCTTTATTAAAGTTGTTGTTCATTAGCTTATACATTTTATTAATAACACGTTTATACATGTTATTAAGTCTCGACGGAAAATGCTATTACGTTTCATTTTGATAATAGATATACGAGTATTTTTGTCAATAAATAATTTCCGTGACAACTGAAAAGATTCGTTAGTTATAATATGAAACATACGTATTATATTTTTGATTTCCATAGCTTTCCTTATAAAATTATGTAAGTACAAACGAGAAATCAATTTGCTTGATTTGTAACAAATTAAGTACTTATTTATTGTTTGTTTACTGTTAAAACGCAGATTTTAAATCCGACTGATCCGACTGAATATTTTTTTGGTTCTATGTCCGTTGATATCATCGCACTCTGAGAAGTGATTTCGATGCTTGTGTTAAAAAAAAACGATACAACATTTTCACAGTAATTACAAAACTAAAATTTACAATTTCTCTCTCTGAATCTAATGACTCGCGGCGCAAGCGCGTCTGTTTGCGCAAGAAACACGGAAGCGTCCCGCGAGGCGCGCGAGATGCTCAAACAGTGCACCCGAGCTCATTTGCTGAGCAAAGATGGTTTGGTGCATGCTCGTTATGATAGCAAGTTATTTACTTAAGGTGACTTAGGCGACTAGTGCCTTCAAATGTTGTAAATTAGGTACATGCTGAAGTCTACTCTTCTTAAATGGCTGAGCCAAAAAATTTGAAAAAAATTGCAACGTAGGTCGTTTAGGTATCAGCAAAAGTTCGGTATTTAAATAAAGTTCAATTGAATGGTGTTTTTTGGCTTGCATTCCCTACTGCTCCTAAACGGTAAAGACTTATGAAAATATTTAAATGTTAAAAATAAAGAATCCGATGTACTTTAAACACAACGTAGCATTTGTAAATCAATAGACTTTCACATCACGAATAAAAACAAAAACACCGTAAATTTGCCAAATTGTGTGATTTTTTTTACTCCTCACACGTAGGTAAAGAAAAAGACAAAGACAACATTTCGAAGGCACAGTCGCCTTAAACACAGATAAAGGTTATTATTATGACAAGCTATATATTAACTTGCATGTGTGTGAGTGAGCACTCGTATGTGAGTGTGTTTGTCGGGGTGGAATCGTGCGACTCAATTTTGAAGCAGATATCTTCAACCGATTGAGCTGTAACTTTGCATACTTACTTATGTTAGTCAGATGACAATACAATAATCTGTTAAAGGAGTTCTGGGGCCTTACCATGACTTTTATTTTCGTATTAAAGGGATAAAATACTATATCTTGTTTAATAAGAAAATAAAAGTCCTTCACCATTAATCATTGCATCGGACACATTAATACACTAAAAACGAAGTGCACTACAGACGGATTTTTGATACTTTCATTCAATTTCTGTGAAATAATCGCAAAAAATCGCCAAAAATGCGACGTTGCAAGCACAGCACGGATGCACCCTCTTAAAATATCCAATGGCTATTATGTAGGTACCTAAATAGGCTGAGTTTGGGTTAGTGCTGAGGCACAGGCTTCATTTTTCACATTTCGCAAAACTTCTCGGAAAAATGTAATATAGCTCGAATAATTACGAAAGTTAGGATAATTTAGTGGTGAGTTAGGTTAGGTAGGTTAGGGTTTTGATTAATTATTAATTTAAAGATATTCTTTGATTCCATTAGTCTTACTCAAAGATAAAGTATTTTATATTATTATCTGAGGAAGCGATGGTCAAAAATACTTTTGTATTTTTTTTAGAAAGGCAATCTTATCTATTATAAAAAAAAAACTTGTCCTTGTGAAAGTGGCTGTCTTGATAATGACCGTCATACAAAACCGGTGTAAAACAACCTCACGAACTTCCGCCGTTGCAAGGTTTCAGCTTCTTAAAGTCTGATATAGCTCAGTATAAACACAACAGCAAGCATAAACAGTCTTATACAGTTTACAATGAGACCACGCGATGAATTCTCGGATTGTGAATCAAATATACGTCTGGACGGCAAAGTGGCTCTTGTGACCGGTGCCACTTCAGGCACTGGACTAGAAACAGCTAAGAACTTAGCCAGAAGAGGTGCCAAGGTCATCATAGCAAGCAAAAACCCCGCCAAGCTCGTCGACGCAAGAAACACGATCATAAAAGCAGCGGGTCACGAGAATGTAGTCGCAAGGACCATGGACTTTGAGTCGCTGGCATCCGTGAGAAGTGTCGCGAACGAAATCGTAACGCACGAGGCCAGGTTAGACATTCTGATCAACAATATCGGTGCGATTGGGTTAGAAGACAGATTGACAGAAGACGGCCTTCAAACAATGATGCAAGTGAACTATTACGGGTCGTTTCTACTGACGTTTCTACTGTTCCCGTTGATGAAGGCCTCCGCACCTAGTAGAGTTGTGAATGTGTCGTCCTTGGCGCTGATTCTGGGGTTCATTGACTTTGAACACATGAATGATGTCGGCAGGTTCACGAACTTCCAGTATTACTGCAACGCGAAGTTGGCTGACGTCTTGTTTGCCGTTGAAATGGATAAAAGGGTCAGAGGGAGCGGCGTGAATGTGTATAGTATGGACCCGGGGTTAGGAAAGTCGGAGTTTTTCAGGCATTTAAAGAACGAGGATCTTAAGAAGCTGTTGAATGCTGGCTTGCAGTTGATTGGCAGGCCTTTGCACAGGATTGCCACGATGCCCGTGTTTTTGGCAGTGGATCCTCGGGTGGAGAGTGACAGTGGTAAGCACTTTCGGGATTGTAAAGAGTTTTATAGCACTTGGTTTGCTAATGACACAGTGTTGACAAGTGACCTCTGGGAGGATACGAAGAGACTCGTGGGGATCACGCCTGAAGAAGATTGGGAAAGGTAATGTGTATTGTACAAAACTTCAAGGAATCTTTATACCATCCTAAAGTTTAGTGGCATTTGTGCGGTTAGAACCTCAGTTAGAACATTGAAAACAATTTCGACTTACAAATCAATGTGACAATTGTGTCTTATTGTTTTTCTGAAGAAGGAATTGTCATAAATAGTGGTATTTTATTTAATTTATTTTTATTTATTTGAAATAAGACAACAAATGGTCCAAAATTGGTTAGTATTAGTATACAATTAATCTCTAAAAAAACTATGCTAGTGTACAATAAACAAACAAAACTCAAAAAACAAGAAAATTTGAGCACTTATTTGGCCTATTATACGTTCCCTTTAAATATTTATTTAGTTAACCTAATTTGTTTCTAACTTCGAGATTTTTTGTCTCTATTTATAAGTGGTAAAAGTGACTTTACCAAGAGTTCCCTCCTGCGGAGACGATCCTGGCTGGGTCACCAGAATTCCACTATCAGATTATTGTATTGTCATCCAACTTGCTCAAGTATGCCAAATTTCAAAATTGAGTCGCAAGATTCCACCCGGACAAACATACTTACATACCTACTTACACTTACACACAAAAATTGCAAGTTTTTTTTTTTTTTTTCAATTTATTTGGTATAATGGTCCAAAATTGGTTAGTATTAGTATACAATTAATCTCTAAAAAAACTATGCTAGTGTACAATAAACAAACAAAACTCAAAAAACAAGAAAATTTGAGCACTTATTTGGCCTATTATACGTTCCCTTTATAATTTATTTAGTTAACCTAATTTGTTTCTAACTTCGAGATTTTTTGTCTCTATTTATAAGTGGTAAAAGTGACTTTACCAAGATGTTGTAGTGCCTACTCTTCACCATAATAAACAGTGATTGACTGAATCTGGTGTTTCTTATCCACGAGCAAACACTTGAATTGCTGCTCCACAATGACACGTGCAGAATAGACACGTCTATGCGACACATAATTTCTTCATACGAAACCGTCTCTGCTTTCACATAAATCAAAATGTCGCACTGACCTTGATCACTCTCGAGACGTGTAAGTATATGCGTTTGCGTGGCGCTGCGTGGCGCGGGGGGGTTTTGCATGAATAGCGATAAAGATAGATAGCGAGACCTCTAAGATAGACCAAGATAGCGAGGCTGGAGATGGAATGGAAGAGAGTGCTAGAGAGGATGCAGGATGTATAGGAGATGTGTCACTAGTAGGTATTTAGTTTAGGTTTAGGTTTAGCGTATAGTTATCTAATTTTAAGTATCTAATATCTAATGTAACGCTATGGTGTCAACTGTCATGTTATATATCTAATCTAACTAATATTATAAATGCGAAAGTATGGATGGATGGATGGATGGATGGATGGATGGATGGATGGACGGATGGATGGATGTTTGTTTGTTTGTTACTCAATCACGCCAGAACGGCCCAACGGATCTGGATGAAATTCGGCACATAGATAGAGAAAAGTCTGGAATAGCACATAGGCTACTTTTTATCCCGGAAAATTGCGTAGTTCCCGCGGGATAGCGATAAACGAATTCTTTGCAGACGAAGTCGCTGGCAACAGCTAGTATAAAGATAAAGATAAATAAATAAATGAAGACATTGTTACGAGTCAGTCAAATTTAAGTGTCTTTCAAATGTAGTTGCAGAGTAGTAATTATGGTTTATGTTCTAAAAACGTGCTGCTATTATAATTTTTGACCTTTCATTTAACCGCCGACTTCAAAGGTCACAATTCTTGTGTTAATGCAGACGTGTATAGGTATGTAAAAATAGCATGTTTATGCAAATTCAATTTTACACTAAGCATTAGACATTAGACAGATATTTTAGCGATTCGGATGGAATGGAGCTTGTACAAGGTCTTATTAAGGTCTTTTAGCGCACTTTTTTCACTTTATTTACGAAAGGTAATATTATTTTTTGTCAAAAATCTAATTTTTAATAAATACAAGCTTTTTCTTGCTGTTTTTGCTTGCATTGTCAATGTCATCCGTTTTACATATGTGTACCAAATTTCAAGTCAATCGGACCAACTGTTGAAGAGTTCCCTCCTGCGGAGACGATCCTGGCTGGGTCACCAGAATTCCACTATCAGATTATTGTATTGTCATCCAACTTGCTCAAGTATGCCAAATTTCAAAATTGAGTCGCAAGATTCCACCCGGACAAACATACTTACATACCTACTTACACTTACACACAAAAATTGCAAGTTTTTTTTTTTTTTCAATTTATTTGACTCAAATAGAATATAAAAGAAGTACAAAATACTTATATCTATATACCTCTGCCAAACTGCATAGCAGTTTGTTGGCAGAAAGTGGAGAGCTCTCAATCGTTATTTTTAATATTACACACTATGCTGTTCTATATTGATAAGTACCATCAGCCAAATATGTGGTCCACCACCCTAAGGTTAAAATTCCTTTGCACGTCACAATATATAACGTCGATAAGACAGGCTGTCAACTTGAAAGTTCGACTTTAGCGACATTTTCATTTGATAGGAAGTTTTTTTTTTTTTTTTTTATATTAAAACCGACAAACGGGCATGCGGTGTACCTGAAGTTGGAAGAAAAAGTGTTAGACCACTTACTTGGGCGATCGTACATGCAAAATATACCCTCAACCCACAGTAGGAAAAAAAAGAAGAAAACATTTTACTACCGGGCAATTCCAGTCACGAATTGTGACCAAGTCCGTCTAACAGTGCTCTTCTCACTCTTTTTTTTATAAACAAACTTCGACACATCGCGACATGACCTTACATCATCTGGTAACCTGTTCAAGAGTGAATTAGCTTGTAGTAAAAAGCCGCATTGGTTTATCTGTCGCTGTGAGTACTAGGTTAAGTTTATCCTTACTTGGGGAGCGCGTAGACCTACCATTCTCAGAGGTGTTGTGTGTTATAAGTATCTTAATATCCTGGGCTAGCTGGCCACACAATGACTGTCATAATGGCTGCGAATTGGGTCGTGGGATTCAGACATGGTTAAACCACATGCATGGAAATTGCTTCACGTAAAGCTATTTTCCGTAAACCGTAAACCTATCTAGTGGAACGTAATGGAAGCAGAGGGTCGTAATCGTAACAAGTTTTGGCTGAAAAATCTGAAAATTTTAATTTTAAATACAAGCTTTTTTGATGACGGCACAGTTTGATGAATTATCTTGTATTTTCGCCTCCTAGATTTAAAAATATTAGAGTTCTCAGTCCAGATTCAAGGATGCGAAAAAAATTTTTTAAAACTGTATCAAGTGCTTTCTCGTTCAAACCAAAGCCGCTTCCGTTTATTTTATAGGTTATCGTTCTTTAAACCCTCTCCCAATCTTCATCATCGCTAATTTTCACCAGTCTCTTCGAAGCATCCCAAAGTTTCCTCGTCAAATCATAGTCACTTGCCAACCAGTGGTTCAACCATTCCGTGCAAAATTTGTAGTGTTTACCACTAACTGCCATCAACTCGGGCGCAGCAGCTAAATACGCTATCTGATCCCCTACATCTTCCTTCGGCTGTCCAATAATTTTAAAGAAAAAATTCGCCACATCTTTAATACCTCCTGGGAATCCCTTTAGTATATCGGTATCAGGAACAACGAAGGGATCAAAACTGTTAGCAGTAACTTCAGAATCAAGTAGACGTTTGCCTAATTCCACATTGAACAATGCTACAGCCAGTTTCGAATTGCTTAGTGATTCTATGAAAGAATATCTGTCAATGTCATTCCAGTGGTCGAAATCAATGGTGCCTATATACATTGAGCCAGCGGACCCGTTGATGATTCGGCTAGGAGCTGATTTTCGTAGAAAAGGTACCAAAAGGTATGTGAGCAAAAAAGTACCGAAATAATTCACCTGCATTGTTAGATTCAGTCCGTCTTCTGTAAGTCGATCGGGTAGACCTACCGCTCCAGCGTTATTGATCAGTATATCCAGTCGATTTTCACTAAGCATAGTTTCAGTTACGAAATTTCTTACAGATATGAAAGAGCCAAGATCCATAGCTCTGTAAGCGATGTCTTCGTTGCCAGTTTCTGTTCGTAGTTGTTCTCTAGCTAGTTTTAGTTTAGTTTCATTTCGGCTGGCTATGATCACTCGAGCGCCTCGTCTCGCTAGATTCTTTGCAGTTTCGTATCCAACTCCTGAACCACCACCACTAACTATAGCCACTTTCCCGTCTAGCCTAGCATCAGTGTCACACATTTTGTATCACGAATCGTCTTGTACGAAGTCGGTACCAATACTGAGTAACCAGGAAATTGGTCATGGCAGAAAAACGGGTTTTGAATTATTAATAATTATAATAAGTGTTAACCAGGTATTCATATGATATTTTAGACACGTCCGTGTTTGACGTACTTATTGTTTTGATTAATATCGATGTTTTGTGGAAACATTTATTATTGTTGGCATAATATTTTGGAAGCATAATAGAGAAAAACAATAAAAAAATAGCTTATTTTTATTGTGGTAACAACACAACGTCTTAATGTGTCTAGTATTACAATGAAGTGCTGTGTATTTGTAAAACTGTAAGAGGTGATTAAAGTAGTAGGTACAAATAAAACATTATCTTTTATTCATGAAGTTATCTTATTCACGTACGTTCATTATACTCGTAGAATCTGATATTACCGTTGAGCAAATACATAATTTTTATTGTAAATATCTGCAAATTAAACAATACCAACCACCAAAAGTCACTAAGTTTTCTATTTATACAGGGTGTATCAGACACCCCCTAACAATAATCGAATAAAAGATTATTGTTAGGGGGTGTATGATACACCCTGTATTTAATTTTGTAGTCACTGGTTCATTTCCTTACTTGATGCGTACAGTGCAATACATGTCAAATATTTTCTCCTTGGAACCTGTCAAGAAGAACGCGGCTGTCACTTTGCCAGTATCCCCTTTCTTGAGCATGGGGAGGGGTAAAGGAAAGTTCTTAGGTGGGATCTCTATGTTAAAGTATCTGTATCTTCCCTGGAAATAATACAAAATGACCTATCGTTACTAGAGTTTAAAAAGCCGCGAAATTAAATTAAAACTAAACATTAGAAAGAGTGTTTTCCAAAAACAAGAAACTGGTACTAAGCTCCAAAAAATATAGAAAATATTAAAATACCTTATCGATATTTTAATTTATTACACATCCTTGTCCACTAAAGTGACTTCGCGAAAAAAATTATAACGTCCATTATATCTCTAAGTAGGTAAAGTAGTAAAACAGGTCACGAGATTTAAAGTATCATCACATCAAGATCTTTTAATCCGTGCCGTTTTTTATCCGTACTACATATTTTCTGCAGGATGTAGTCCGCGATTTTTATTTACTCCCGATATTTCGACGCACATTTTCTACCCGTGAACACGATTCATTAAACTGTGCTGAAATATCTGAAGCTCGTCAAAGGTTGTAGCGGTCTACTTTCCCTAGATCCCTAGAAAATATGTCTAAATGTGACCGTGAATCGTTTAAAACTACTATACTGACGAGCAAAAATAACGGTCACCGTAAGTACAACGTACAACTTTTTATGGGAAGTGACCCTTTATTTTTGCTAGTCTGTGTATTCGTTTCCGAAGGTCTATGTGTTACTTACAGGTTGTACCGGGCACTCCGACAAATTGGAGTACATTTTTACGAATTCCAACATCCAAGGCTTGTCCACGGCGTCGCAAACGCGGCTCGATATCTCCACCGTGTTACCGTTGTGCAGCATGTAAGAAGCATGGAACTGTAAACAAGTGCATTTCATTGACTTACGTTACGATAAACAAATAGACTCCCAATCGCAAACAAAAGTCTCAAGAAACGTCCGAGCGGCGTTGTCTAATTATTGTGTGTGTCAACACATCAACTTACACAGATAACATTAACATATTCGTTCAAATTAACACCTTATTTCGTGGCAGTAATGTTTAATGTAAATTGCATACGATCGTGAGAAGTAATAACACGACGCCACGCGCTGGAAACCTGCCTGTCACTTGTTCTCAAGCGTTTGAGATTACGGTGCGAAAGAGACATGTACATTGTTATCGAAGCGCGGTCGAAACATGACTGAACCAAAACTCTGCACAATAAACGCGTCGTGCAGACTTTTGCTTCCGACGGTTTTTGAGCGTGATTGGGAGTCTAGTTGTTTATCGTAAGTCAATGATGCATTTAGTTCAATGCTGATCTGAGAGCAAATAATGGTTAATCTTGCAGAATGTACCAGTTGCTTCTCTTCCCGCGCAGATAGGATAGCAACCCATCACTATTTTGATTCCCCTTTCCACTATACGCCCACAGTCATGCTAAACGTTACCTTTTAGGTCTTGTTACCAGAGGCGTCTCTAGCCCTTGTGGCACCCGTGTGCAGCCAGTACCCTGGCGCCATAACACGGGCGCAGGGTCTTTGAGAGCGCCGGCGCCGCGAGCGACGCATCTTTGGAGGTGTCGCATTAGAGGGCGCTCGGCGCCCCCTTAGACCCGGCGCCCGTGTGCGCCGCACACCCTGCGCCTCTGCTTGTTACCTTAGACTCTGATGTATTTAATTTATGTACGAACCGTGACGTTGTTGCCCCAGGGCTGGTGGATGGTGGCGGTCATATTAGTCTTGTAGGGTTCGCTGCGGTGGCGCCGCGCCGTGAAGATTTGCACGTCGGAGATGTATTTCCGGTTCATGAACTTCAGGACTGCGCGCTCCTGCACTATCTGGATCGTCTGCAGACATAGCACGAAGTTCATAGCTAAGTTTACCTCAATTTTGTTCGCTAATCTTGCCGCCAAGTAAGTGCTGGTGTCCTAGCGTGAATAGTACCTAAGACAACCGGTTAAATTACTGGCATTAGGTTGCATCTTAGCTTTCAAGGTTGGCAATGCTTCTGCAATCTCTTGGTGTTGCGGTTGTCCACGGCGGTGCTCAAATACCATCAATACTTACCACTTTGTCGGTTGCAACCCAACATTATAAAAATTTGTGGATCCGTCTTTTACATAATAATATTGGAGTTTGGAGTTGATTTAGGTGAGTTTTTATCTCATCATGAGTTCATCATTGAGTTCATCATATTTTGTAAAAATTAGGACCCGTTTCACCTCTCTCTGTTAAATTCCTAAATAATAACTTAAGTTTCGGATATCAATGATGCCGCATTTTACGATAGCATCACAGATATCTAACACTTACTTTGAACTGAAATAACAGTAAAATACTCACCCCGTCAACGAATTGCATGAAAAATATTGCAATACAGACACAACTGAGAATCCTTAAATAACTCATTAGATTATGAGTAGAATGATGTTTTAGCTCCATCGTCACAGCTGGTTAGGGTGAGTTACGGTATCTAAATGACATCGTTAGTCATAGCTATAGTTATGGCAAATCATAGTAGCATTAACAGATCTGATTTACTATTTACCATTTGAAAATAGACAGGATTAGCCTATTCAGATCACCGCCTGTCGACGCCATCATTATATCGTGATCGTAATCTATTCATTGCTTTCATAGGTACATCAGGAACAATTTCCGAACATGAAACCCTGTAGTAGGGCACTGAAATATAACGGTCAGTAGTAGTATTATATAGTCAGGCTGATCCTATATAATATTGTAAGAGCGCTTAGTAATTTTTATTTCGCAGCAAACTTCTAGAATGGGTTCGCGTTGAAGTATCAGAAATTATGAGATTAGTTGGCTGTCGTTAAGTGTGTGCGTTGCGACCAAACCGCCGCGTATACGCAGTGACGTGTCGTATGCGTCACTTTTTCTCACCGTTTCTTCATACATTTTATTGCGATTCGGTAACGTCACCGTTTTTTAAGCGGCGGTGTGGTCGCACCTTAATAGGTGAAAAACTTAAGTAAATGGCCTGTTGTATGTGTGAGTAATGTGTGCGAATAGAAAAATTGACGTTCCAAATTAGAAAAAATTGGTTGCATGTAAAGTCGGTATACGGGCGAAAGTTTTACGTGACAACGACTTTGAGTGGTAAAATAATTTTAATGTGAATATTCATTCGTATAGTAGGAAGAAGGACGTGTAAACTTGTATGCAGGCGCCTAAGCGAAATAGAAGCGCAAGACATGAACCGGTGTGTATGCCTATCTCTCTCACTCTCTCTCTCTCGCTCTTAGGCGGGCTAACTGTGCTCGAGTGGAAGGGACGCGTGCCTTTCACTTTTTATGTCTGTCTCTCTCGCTCTTAGGCGGGCTAACCATGCCCGCGTGCCTCTCACTCGCTCTCATTGTGAGCGCATAACGTGAGCGGAGCGTAACGCAGTTTCTTGAAGTGTCACCCGGCAAACCAATTTATAAGACGTTGTCACGTCAAAATGAGTTTAGTCCCGTATCAGTTCTGTACACTACTACATGCAACAGGTCATTTAGGTACTTGAGTTTTTCACCTATTGGTACGCATACCTATTTAAACCTACGTTCCAAACGTTTTGTAGTAAAAAAACTACAATAAGGGCTCTAGGCGTCACAGGCCACCTCTATTCCGTTCTTGTGCGTAAGACAGAATTTACTGATACAAGTGACAACCCTAATATTATATGGACTGATGTGTTCAATGATAAGAAAAATTTATAAATATTATTCTGCATGCTAATGGCGTTAAAATTGTTTTAAAATCCTGTAGTTTAAATAAGTCTACATAAACAACTGATCAAACTATGGTTATTATGGATCACTAGCTTCTGCCCGCGACTTCGTCCGCGTAGAATTAGAAATTGACATGTTTATCGCTGTCTCGTGGGAACTATGCAATTTTCCGGGACAAAAGTAGTCCATGTTTTAATCTAGGGTACTTACCAGCTATCTTAGTTCCAAACGTTATCCAAATCCGTCCAGTCGTTTCAGCGTGAAGAAGGAACAAACATACACACTCACTCGCATGGTCACAAACTTTCGCATTTATAATATTAGTAGGATTATATTAATCATAAATAATACTAGCTGTTGCTCGCGACTTCGTCTGCGGAGAATTCGTTTATCGCGCTCATGTGGGAGCTATACAATTTTCCGGGATGAAAACTATCTTCATACCAAATTCTATCACGATCTTTCGAAATATTATAAACGGGATGTGAACCGCGATTACCTTTATTGAGCACCCGATATTTCGATACAGTTGCATGCATCATGATCACGGGTAGACGGGTGATAAAGGTAATCGCGGTTCACATCCCGTTTATAATATTTCGAATGAACTTAACCGTGAATCATTAAAAACTCTATCACGATCTGTTGAGCAGTTTACGCGTAAAAGCGTAACAAACAAACTACCTAAGTTAGGATAGTTAGGAATTAGCTAGGATTAGAATGAAGGATGGACGTCATTGCAAGCACAGTAAAAAAAAGTACAGTCAGCATTTATTTAACAAAAACTTTATTTTATATTTCCTTTAAATAATTAGTTTGTTTTATAATATCAGCGGCTTTCTCAGCCATAGCGACTAGCACAGAATTTGGAAAGAGCGAGAGAGGTGACGGAAAGACGCTGGCGTCCATTACTCTCAGTCCGGATACTGACTTTACCCTGAAACATGGAATAGGGTGGCATTAGGTAAATCAAGAGCGATGTAAATAGCACATCCACCAAAAAATCATCATCAGTCTATACTGGTTCACTGCTGAACATCATCATCAGCCTAAAGATGTCCACTGTTGAACAAAGATACCCCCTTAGAACACCATAATGCATCTACCGGTTTCCCGTAACTTTCAAGATGTCATCAGTCCACCTAGTGGGAGGGCTGCCAACACTGCGTCTTCCGGTTCGTGGTCGTCACTCGAGAACTTTTCTCCCTTTGCTCCCCACTGCTGGACATAGGTCTGCAACTGCACGCTATTGTGCACAACCCTCGGCTACTCTCATCCAGCTCCTGCCAGCCACCTTGCGAAGATCAATCGCTCCATCTAGTCTGAGAGCGTCCTATAGTACTCAGGTACGAGGTCTTCAAGAACTCGTTTACCCCACCGGTTGTCAGTTCTTCGGGTAATGTGGCCAGCATACTGCCAATTCAGTTTGCTGACCCAGTGAGCTATGTCGTACCACTATCGTAGAGCCTCAACAGAACAAGAATATCTTGCAATCTAGAGTACCTACCTTAATTCGTTGTCAACTACTGCCCCTCCGGCGGCCGTGCCCCCGATGTGGTGTCCGGTGACCGCCACTTCTCGGAGAACACATTCTAGATATAAGTCCGGAGGCCTAAGAGGCTTCTTGATGTTGTGCTCTTTGCTTTTCCTCTCTTTTTGAGGCAGTTGGTTTGGCAGGAGAGTTTTTATTCTAAAACAAACGAATTGATTTTTGTAATACAATTTAGGAATCTATACTTTAAATCCAAAGTCTCTTAAACCTGTTCGGGAATATTTTAGCAAGTTATTGGGTTAGTTTGGGTTTAGTAAATGATTTTCAGGATTTTTTAGTCTTATTTGACAAATGTCGCCAAGTTTTGAATCGAAAATTTAAATGAAAAATATTTGTAGGAGTGTTCATTCAAACAAACCGAACCGAACGATCTGCTGCAATATTCTGGAACAATTCGAATACCTACACCTTTGTATTCTTTTTAATCAAACATTTCAATAAATATCCTTTTTTGCCTGACTGTACTTGCATTGTTATCCAATCTACATACTCGTATTTATAGCAAATTTCAAGTAATCTTTCACTGTAAGCGGCGGAAAGCAGGTTTGCAAATTCTGAAGCTCACCACTTAAATACCAAAATTGTAAGTCCTAAGTAAAGTACAATTTTTTTATAGAAGGTTATGCTTATTATACGTTTTTGCTGGCTGTACTTGCAAATGTCATCCATCCTACACATGGGTACGGTCGCCCAAATAAGTGGTCTACCACTTTTCACCCAACTTCCTATCAAATGAAAATGTCGCTAAAGTCGAACTTTCTAGTTGACAGCCTGTTTTATCGACGTTGTATATTGTGACGTGCATAGGAATTTTAACCTTAGGGTGGTAGACCACATATTTGGCTGATGGTACCTACTAAATTTCAAGTCAATAGGACTACTAGAAATGGGTCAGAATGTGACTTGCAAAAACCCAAACAAACAAAAACAACGACCTGGGTCCTTACCATGACGTCTTAATGCGATTCAGTTTAGGTTCGCTCGCTGTCAGATTCATACTAAAAGTGACAGCTAAAACTTGAACTATCGGAGTTAGGACGTCATGGTAAGGCCCCAAATCAAGTCAAACAAAAGTTTACATAAGCGACTTACTTTCTCCTCTTGTGCTCGTGACCAAACTGATCTGCAACCGTGTAGTTCCAGAGCGAGAGGCATCTCTCAGGCCGTGGCCAGTGGATTCTGGCGCCTACATCCTGGAACGGAGGAGACGCTACCAACTGCTCTGCTCGGCGTATTGCTGTGAAACAGAGATCTTCAAGGCTTGAGTGAATAGGCCACTTCTAACATAAGACATAACTTAACTTAAGACAAGCTAAGTAACTGTAATATTGCAATGCAGTTTTCTGGCGGTAGCATAACTGCATCAAAACGGAACTGTAAGCTCAGTCAGCTTCTCTAATCACCGGGCTATGTCGTCCCCGAACTTACCTCTGACCATACACCTGACGTCATAGCCATCATGGAGGTAGTTGGGGTCAACGACCGGAGGCACGTTGGTGCTCACGTCGGCCAGGGTGACGCTGCCTCTGCTGCGCGGCTGCGGGCAGGTAGCCAGGAACATGAAGCCCTCGCGACTCGTGTCGTTGTGGAAGGGGAAGCTGGCACGGAACACCTGAAGGAAGTGCGGAATTTTAGAATTCTAGGCTAAGGGTTTGGTGTTAGGGCTGGGCATTGAAGGGTTAAACCATTTATTAACACTGTGGGGTAGTAGGACGGTGGTAGCAATCCGGATGGACCATGTACGATGTCCTTGCGGTACATGGTTTGAGGATAGGTCAGACCCATGTTTTCGCTTGGGAGTCGTAAAAGACAACGGACCTGGTGTGGGAGTGGGCCACGCTTTCTATTAAAGACCTGGGGCCTTACCATGACGTCTTAATGTGATTCGATCCCGATTCAGTTTAGGTTCTCTCGCTGTCAGATCCATACTAAAAATGACACCTGGGGCCTTACCATGACGTCTTAATGCGATTCAGTTTAGGTCCGCTCGCTGTCAGATTCCTAGTAAAAGTGACAGCTAAAACTTGAACTGAGTCGGAATCAGGACGTCATGGTAAGGCCCCTGAACTGAGCCAGAGTTTAATTGCATTAAAACGTCTTGGTAAGCCCCGTTCTTAACAAGAATGAGTAAACAATTTTTGGGGGTGGTAGGACTTCGTACTTGGTCCACTGGGTCGGGTCGTTACCAGCGTCTACACGCTAATCCTCCAGCGAAGCAGCAGTGCTTCCTGCTTGGAGAGTAAGATATAGTCGGTGAATTACTGGCGCGTGATGTATTCAATATTAGCCATCTAGCCTGGCAACGCATCTGCAATAGTCACACTACCATTAGGTGACCCACATGCTCCTTGTCGTTCGCTTTCTTTGTCGTATAAAAAACATACCATCATCTTCCTAGAGTTTTTCCCGGCATTTGCCACGGCTCAGTGAGCCTGGGGTCCACTTTGAAAACCTAATCCCAAGATTTGGCTCTAGTTTTTACAGAAGCGACTACCATCTGACCTTTCAACCCAGAAGGGTAACTAAGCCTTATTGAGATTGGTCCTGTTTCCTCACGATGTTTTCCTACACCGAAAAGCTCATGGTAAATTTCAAATGTAATTTCGCGCATAAATTCCGACAAAATCAGAGGTGCGAGCCCGGGTTTCAAACCCGCGATTCTCTGCTTGAGAGGCCACAGGTCAAACCACAAAAAACAAAAAACCTACCGTGTGCTTGTAGTTGGACAAGTCTCTGAGTAGTCTTTCACTGGTGGTGCCCATTGAGAACAGCATCAGTGCTGAGGAGTTGTGGTATTCCACGCCAGCCACGGGCGGGAAGGAGAGCAATCCTGGATAGAATTGTAAAAATTGTAAGTAAAAATTTCAACTTTGGGTCGGATTTTATATGTGTACGAGGGTCGAAGAGCTTACATAACGATCTGGACGCGAATGGGCTATACTTTATTTAATTTAGAATGAGAAACCACAATAACATTATATTGCGTCTGGCCAACTATTTCTTACCTAGCAAATAGTACAGTGCAATAGTTTGGCAGCAGCAAAATAAAATTGTTTTAATGCCACTTTATTTGCGTGTCGTCAATTGTTACTCTAGTACAAATTGTAAAAAGATTACAGTTCACGAGCCGCAATATAATGTTGTTGTGGTTTCTCATTCTAAATTAAATGAAGTATAGGAAGCGGGAAGTTGGACAAATTTAATTCGAGTATTTAATAAAACGACTAGACTAACGCTTAGAGAATAAGCCATTGTACTAACCCAATAATGTATGATGAGTCATGTAGTTGCTCGAAATAAATAAATATTATTATTATTATTATTATTATTAATAAAGAAAAAATAAAAATATAACTGTCACAATTCCATTTACCTTGGCCATTCATAAAGTACTCCCAAACAGTGCCGAACGTGAACACCTTGGGCAACGTCACGCTGATCGGCTTCTTTATACTAACGAACACTGGCATGTTCATGTGATCGTGGAGGTTTCTGCCGACTGCCCTGTTCTCAGATAATGACCTGAGTCTTAGCCTGAAATAATTAACCACCATTTAAAGAATCGTCTCATAGTTTTATACCCTGTCAGGCCTGTTTCGGTGGCTCAATAATGTTAAGACGGAATGCTGTGAATGCAAGTTTTTTTTTAAAGATATTGGGTACCTAACGATCAAACAAGTTGGTCAACTGATGAAGCACCATTATAAAATTTGATTTCCCCTTTTGATCGCGTTGACTTAGAAGTTTGAATTTAACAGCTTTAAGGAATTGCAGACAGAAGTATTTCGTATTAATTTCAGGTATACCTCCATGTGTTGTAACGGTCTACCTACCCTAAACGTATTTTAAATAAAGATATACACCTCTAAACTACCTAACTCATACATTAACTACTTGCTTACTCTACCTAGCTGTTAACCTGTAGTTAACTAAGCGTTCATTGACCTCCCTAATTAAATGACTTAATGATTCTTAGACCTGTCTTAAAACAAACAAATCCTACCTAAAATAAGTAATAATAGTGGCTGCGTGATTCGTCTAATGGCTGATGGACCTACACTGTGAACGTTGTAATAACCTGAGATTCTTTGCATGAAAAATAAGAATGGAACTTTAATATAAGCCTAATGAATACCTAATTAAAACTTAGTTACTTAAACATAATGTAGAGGCTTTAGTAAGAGTTTGCTGTATTATAATTCTCTAAGAGATAATGATAAAAGTGGGTCCAAAGACAGAATAAAGATTCTAAGTAGATTTGTAATTGTACTTCAGATGAGATAACCCCCTTATGGGGGGGGGAATCGCTACCACCATCCCCTCCGATTCCAACAACTACACCAGCCTATATAACTATAAACATCTCCTTAAAGTTGCATATAGTTAGAAAAATTAAGCATTAACTTCGATGCTGTTAAAAGATCTTTAGTACAAATACAAAGTCTAACTTTCATTACTTATAGTCAACATTTTTAGACTACTGCTACATTTCATGAACACAGATTGCTCCAATCTTTAGGAAACAATACAAGCACTCTATTTATGAGTCAAATATCCTTATATTTAGGAAAGCAGATAGATCTAGCAAGACAAAGAACAATTTTATTTATTTAATTGTTGAATGGTATAAAAGGTTGGTGTTACCGTCGCTTATCCCGTTTTCTTAGGATAGTTGACGAGCATGGTTTTACTCGGTAAACCTCCTTAAATCTCATTCTTTTTATATTGAATGCTAGTCTTAAAGTAATTTCTTTAATTATAAATATTAAGATTTGATCATTAAATATATGCTTAAAAATGAAGGACTTTTTATAATAATTCACTTCAGATTAGAACTTCATCTGTATTCAATTAATTACTATATTGCTACCTACTATCTACTACCCCATTATCTATCAATGAATTTAAAGTTAAAACCTATTAATCCTATTAAATCCTATTAAATCCTAGCTGCTCTAACATCTACTATACACGTTTCAACAAGCTAGAAAAACCCGGTTTTCACATTTAAATTACTCGCGTTCCCACTCGTATACGATGAATGGGTCCTGATCTAAATTACCCCTAAGTGAGTGAGTCAGTCTCTAAGAACTTAGCCATAAGACTCGTGTGCTTGGTGGTAAAGACAGTTTGGACTGGGTTCGTCGAGTACCACCTGACGAATAATCCGAATGTATGCATAAATAGATAGATAAAGGTGACAGAACGATGATGAATTTGAAACACCAGTAGGCATAACAAACCCTTCACAATTCTGGGAGAAATCTGATCTGTCTCTTCAGGTATAATACAAGACCCCACACGTACTCCATATGTGGTTATTTTATTAATTAAAATGTATCAAAGGAAAGCTACCCTGTCAGTTGTGAAACACCGTTAGGTGACCCGGGTATCAATCCTCAAATATCAGCTTTCACTTAGCTGAAACTTGATACAGTTCTCAACACTCAACTTCGGGCAAATTAAAGCATAATCTCCCAAACAATGATCATCCTAGTATTATAAACACTAGAATAAGCAAAGCCGGAAAACGACACGTTAACTTTAACAAGTATAAATACTCAACAAACCCAAAAACAAATTAATATGAGAACCGGTCAAGTCCATTGTCGAAAGTCAAAAGCAAAAAGCCCTCATTTACGAATTCCCTCTGCTTTTATAGCCGATGTGACATAAGCGCTACCGCCGACTTCGAAGACTCGAGAGCCACTGAAGACTTAGGGGCTATCGGAGACATCAGCTATTTCCGGCTACGTCAAAACATACGTTTCAATACCTTTTAGTTTTACTTAATTCTTAATCAGCATATTTAATATTTCTAAGATTAAATTCAGAACTATCTTTAAATTTAACACTAAAAGATAATTTTCCTTTAATTTATAAACGCGTAATTAAAAAACTTTAATTACCTTCAATGAAATTTCTATCGCTATTTTGTATGAAATAAATTCTCCCTTGCTAATTTTAGTTACTCTTTTCTACTGAACTGCTAACCAAAATCTGATGAAATTTAGTCAAACGGTTACTTATAACTTAAGGTTTCTTGTGATAAAGTCTAATTCCTTGCATTTTAATCATTAATCTTGTAATAATAGAAAACTTATACTTTCTCATACGTTTGACATAAGCAACTCCGAAATAACTTTATAATCACATAGTAACTTATTTACTACACCAAAGTTGATAAAATTTGAACTGTACACAACTTATGAGTCTAACATCTTATTTCAATAAGCATTTTCCTTGCATTTTGAGTTTTTCCCTAGTAATATTACTATTTCTGCTACATACATTGTTTCTCTATATTTTCGTCAATTTTACTTGCTGAAAATTCCTGAAACTTATACTACATACTTAGTTAATTATTTAAATCATTCCCACGCCTCATTATCCAATAATTAATGAAAAATTAATTTAAATACCAAATATTAATTTACTAGCGACATCTCATATCGTAAATTTGAACTACTGAGAACTATGAAGCTAGCTTCATTACCCAAAATAAATTAGCTGGCCTAAAGGCTTCTAGTTGCTAATGATTTTCCGTAAGATGGCGTTATAATCTATGCTATCTCTCAATGTATGAAAATATATTCGTGAACTGGCGAGTTCATGTCTAGACAAGCCTGAACCGTTACAATCGTCCCCTCTAATTGTTAAGGTGGGTAATTATATCAAATTAGCTACCGATACAATTAGAACCATCATCATAAAATTCATGAATATATTTTTTTATCAATATTTGCCTTCGATGTGTAAGTCTGACCCAACTTTATTTGGCCTTCACTATATTGTGTATTTCCAGTAGTTTTATTATATTTTTATTGGCAAGAAATACTATTTGACATCAAACATCGAACTTCATTGAAATCCGAATCTGAAGAATATTTTATTATATAAATCAGATTTTGATGAAAATAATTATTATAAAGCTAAACATGTTAACTTTAATTCTTTGAAAACAATGTTTTGTTTTAATATATATATTAACATTAAATCAAGTCACTTTATAATGACATGATATTTTATTATGCACATTATTGCCATTATATAAACTGTTGTATTGACACTATTTCAGGATCAAATAAAATTTTGACAGACTATATTGTGTGGTGTGTTTTTAAACCAGATTTAAATCATTAACTATGCAAGATAAAACCTCTGAAACTTTCAATGAATCATGTAATGAAATAATTTCCATCATTGCCAAACAATTTGCACTCAACAAAAGCGTTCGTTTGTGGGACAAACGTTGCTGTAAGAGCTGTATAAAGAATCTGCTGTCACCGTCAGTGTTTGGCGCAACACAAACCCTTTGAAGTACCTTTCCGTGAATGCATAAAGTTCTTTGTATGTGTTTTTATTCATGGTAGCTACAATGTTAATTCATCATTAAATCTCCATCTAGCTTAGAGTTCTTTTCTCACACAACAATAAACAAAATACTGGACCATGTGCAGTGTGGGACGAATAATTTGTTCGTACTAGTAGAGTAAATGAACCATTAGATCGCAACATTTAAATTGAACTTGCTAAATCCTAAGCTTGCACTTAGAATTTCTTGCCTAATCCTAAGCATCACCACTAACTGTTCATTTTGTATAGTGTGCTGTATCTTGGGCAACTATCGATAAATGGTTTGCCTTAACTTAAAGTTGATGTAACCTTTAGATCAAGCCCTTTTGACTTTAAAAATAAAAATCTTTACTTTGCAAAATACCAATTAAGTACCCTTTCAGTCCTCTTTCATAAGCAAAACTTCATTCATCTACTTGATTAAAACATAGCACTCTTTTTTTTTTTTTTTTTTTTACCATACAATACCTAAATTATGCACCAACTTCTCCAAGTTTTGCAAACATCTTTTATTAATGAAATCTTTTATTTGAATTATTAAATTTTAAAGTTTAATTCAGCACTAAACTTCATCAAAAAGTGAATCTACAAAATATTATTTTAATTTATCTTAAATCTACTTCGTATAGAATAATTCTATGATGCTAGCTAAAACCACATCGGCAGCCAACGTATAATCAACCTTAATTATGACTTTTATACTAATAACTTATCACCCATTAATATTAATTCCATTACAAAAATGTATAACCCTTACATTTTCATTTGTTCAGTAGACGTCCCCATACCCTTATTTAACCTTTGCTACTAATAACTAAGTTGTAACAATCATTCACTAACTAAAAGCGTAAACTAAACTGTACGTAAGCATTGAAAATAATAAATACCAAATTCTACAACTGCATATAACAAAGCAACCCCTCACCAAGAACTTCCAGTTTAACAGTTAATATCACTTTAACTCCTCAAAAATTTTTAAAGTTCCATTCTTTTTTAAAACTTCAATCATTCACCATATTTCATTATTTAATTACACCACTCAACTAAAATTCAATTTCAAACTTTCCCGTTTACTAAACTAACTTATGTATATTATGTTGTTTTTAAAATTCATTCCGCAAGGGAATAGGCGAAGGTTTTGCACCATACAGCCAAGTCTTCATTATTATATTTCTCTTGATGGTAGTTTTTTGTAAGGCCGAGGCCAAGTCTTAAGTCAGTGGAAGTCTTCAAATTTTAAATTGTATAGGCTTTTTAGCCTCGTCTTTAGTGGTAAAATCCGAGTGGAGTCAATTCAGGGTATAAAGTACAAATCCGAGTATTTCGTCAATTCCAAATGATGTGTCAATTCCGGTTTCCTTCAAATCCATATTAAATTGTTCGTATAGTTGAACAGATATATTCATAAATATGATTGTAAGTTTCAGTATTCTTGAGAAGCTCTTGAGTGCCGCGCGGGATCGGACTCGGATGATAAGTAGTCATTAGCCCGTCAATTAAGGCTAGGCGTTGAATGTTATAAGCGGGACATACAAAAATGATGTGATCCAAAGTTTCATCTAAATTAAGGTTGCATTCTTTGCATTTTGATGACTGGGCTATTTTCATTCTATGTAGATGTGCGTTAACTCGACAGTGACCAAATCGTAAGCGGGATAGAATAGTATAGAATTTTCTTCCTTTATACATCGTTGCTTTGGAAAACCAGGGTTTTTTACCGACAACTTGATTAATGGAAGCATACCAGGCACCTTTATGAATTTTAACATCGTTCCAATAAGAGGACCATTCAGAAATAATTGTTTCCTTGATCTTGGCTACTAAGTCTGTATAGTGGACGCCATGTGAGACAGAGCTGCCCTCATCACTGCCCTGGCATCCACTGAAATTGCATGCGGTCTTCGCAAGGAAATCTGCGTTCTCATTCCCTTTCACACCAATGTGAGCCGGAGTCCACATAAATTCCACAAAAACATTATCACAATGTAGTTGCCACCACAATTGCTTGATGTCATATATAATGTAGTTAACTTTACAGTTGATGGATGTGTTTTGAAGAGATTTTAAGACGCTCATGCTATCCGTTACTATTAACCATCTATTGGTGTGTCTGCTTTGATTTATAAACTGTAGGACTTTAAATATAGCCAGAGATTCTGCATAGAAAATACTAAAGTATTCTGTTAACTTCTCTCCATAACCGAATTTAAAGTGAGGTACATAAAAAGCAGATGAGCATGCAAAGGTAGACTTTGAACCATCCGTGTATACTGGTATAAAGTTTGTGAAAGTTGAAATTTTCTGGTATACTTCTTGTTTATTTTTCATATGTGGGTCAATATGAACTGGGACAGTGGTATATTTGCTTTCATAGCTTCCATTAAAACAAGCCCAATTTTGTTTGTTTGTAAATAATTTGCTACGCAATTTTAATTCATTCAGATATGAAAAGTCATGAAGAATATATGGGACGGAAGAAAAGTTACCATTGGTAATAGAATTATGTAAGGAAGAAATCTTTTTGAAGAGAAGATTGGAAGCTAATGAACTTAGTTGAAGAAGAAAATTAAATTTTAAATATTTAAATCTCATTATCAAAGGAGGAGTATTACACTCTACCTGCAAGGAATTAATTGGAGTTGTCCTGAAAGCGCCAGTGATAGTCCTTAAGCTATGATTCTGAAGAACATCCAGTTTCTGGACCAATTTATTATTTGATGCGAAACAAAGAAAACCATACTCGAAATGGCTGCGTATTAATGCTTTATATAAATTCAAAAGAACTTTAGGATCTGAACCCCAGTATGTAGATGATAATGATTTTATAACATTCAAAGCCTTTGAGGCTCTCAGCGTAATATGATCGACATATTTGTTCCAAGACATGTTTTTCATAAAAGTAATACCTAGAAATTTTACGGAGTCAGTAAAAAATAGTTCAGAATTATCATAAAAGATTTTGTAATTTTTTTGTTTAATGCCCACTCCATTAAAAATCACTACTTTAGTCTTATCTGCATTGATGTCTAAGTTTAAGTATTTGAAATAACTATTTAGCTTTTTTAACGCAAGATTTAGGTTGTAAACTGTAACGCGTAGGTCAGACCCTGAGGCATAAACCACAAGATCATCGGCATATTGCAAGTTACTAACTTCTGATCCTAAAACACAGTTAAGCTTATTTATGTACAACAGAAATACTAATGGACTTAGTATTCCACCTTGACAAACACCTTTATAAGACTCTCTTGGGCCAACTAGATAGTTTTGAATTTTAGCATACACTTCTCTACCATGCAGAAAATGAAATATCCATAGTACGATTTTTTTAGGCAATCCTAGCAACATTAACTCTTTTGACAGTATCTGCAGATTTACGTTATTAAACGCACCTGTAATGTCAAAAAACACTGCAAGCAATGCGTTGTGTTGTTTATATGAATTAAAAATGTCTAATTGTAAATGGGATATGCTCTCTCGAGCAGATCGGCCCTTTCTGAAACCAAACTGATTGGAAGGTAGAATGTTATTGTGTTCTATATAAAATTCTAACCTCTGTTTTAAAAGTTGCTCGAATATTTTTCCCATACAAGATGTTAGAGTAATTGGCCTATAAGATTCGTAGCTATCCTTATCTTTGTTAGGTTTTAAAGCCGGAATAAGGCAGTCTGTCTTCCACTGAGTTGGTATTAAACCTTTAAGCCACAAAGAATTAAAAATATTCAGTATTACTTTTCGGACGTTATTACTGGCGTACTTCAGCATCTTGTATGGAATACCATCGAGTCCACAAGCTGTATCTTTTCGTGAGGAAATGGCTGCATTAAACTCTGCTAATGAAAACTCATTTGTTAAGTAATCAACATGAGAAGCTGATGTAGGTTGTTCGCTTAGATTCAAAGGAGACTCAACAGTGTCTGGTGTATATTTCTTAAGAAAATTGCTTATCAGGTCTAAGTTGGTTGTAATATTATTGCTTTTGGGCTTTTTATTGAATTTTCTCATCATAGCCCAGATGTATGACAAAGGTGTTGTTCTATTAAAAGTTTCCATCAGAGAATACCAACTTAGCTTTCTCTCGTTATTCAAAATGAGTTTCCTTTGAGCTTGCTTATGTTTAAAAGATAGGTAATTTATTTCAGTTGGGTTTGCTTTAAAATTCAAATATGCTTGTTTGGCAGCATTTACAGCATTTGTGCAGTTTTGATTCCACCAAGGCAGTGGTGTTCTTTGTTTTCTTTGTTTTGTCAAGGTGTGGTTTATCGTGTTTGTAGATACTAATTTGCGAGGAACTAATGCACATTCCTCTGCAGCAACATTAATAAATGCAGTTAATTCTGCATATGATTTTAATGGGTCAGACAGATTAAAATCGTGATTTAATACTAAACTATCCAATTTTTTTGTATATTTTTCTAAATCAATGTTTCTGCAATTTAACTGTTGTGGGAAGGGTTTATGTGTTTTACTGTTAAATACTCCAGAGTCATGAAAATTGTCATTAATAATTATTTTTGTCATTACAGGTAAATGAAAGCTACCAAGTGGATCATCAGTTACCATCCAGTCGCAATTAAGGGCCAGAGAAGGTGAAACAATGGTTAAGTCCAAAGCATTGGGCTGCCAAATATGGGAGCCAACAGTTGTAGGATGTCCATTATTAAGAATGACTAAATTATTTTCATTTGAACTTTCATAAACATCTCTGCCCCTCGCATCAATAGATGAGCATCCCCAAAGCAGGTGGTGGGCATTAAAATCACCTGCCAGGAAGATTGGTTGGGGAATATTATGTAAAAGTTTATTTAATTTTCTCTTTGAAAACTGAGGTGTACAATTACCAGGACTATATAAACTAACTATGGATAATTCTTTGTTATGATATTGTAATCTAATTGCAATATTTTGAAGTGAGTCATCATATTGAGTTTGTATACTAGTGTAATTCAGTTTAGTATGTATAAGTATGGCTACACCATTATGAGTGTTGCCTGAATCTAATCTTACAATATTATATTCTTTAAACTGTAATTTGTGATGAGGCCTGAGCCACGTTTCACAAATCACAGCAACATGTATGGAATTTTCATATAAAAATTTAGAAAAAATATGTCGATGGCACATTAAACTCTGAGCATTCCATTGAACAATGTTCAAAGAATCCATTAACTTTTTAAGATATTTTTCTCAACATTAAACGTCTCTATGAGGACATCTTTAATGGATTTCGAGTTGATTTCCTTTTGATTTGATTTGTTGAGGGATATTAATTTAACTATTGAATTAAGTAAAATGTCTAAGATTTTGTCTGAGTTGAGGAGGGACATAAATTGGTCTGTTTGTGATAAATGAGGAAATGACTTATCATTTACTACAGTATTATATGATCTTTTTTGAAATAAATCTGTGTTTTCTTTTAATTTGCGTATTTTTACTGGGCAATCTCTTGAAATAGATATGTGCTGACCCTGGCAATGAACGCAGGTGGCGTTTTTTGTATCAACTGTACAAGTTTTAAAATTGTGATTATCTCCACATACTGAGCATCGTTCTGAATTCTTGCAAAATTTACCAATGTGGCCATACCTTAGGCATCGCAGGCATTGCTTGATGGGTGGGATGTATGGTTTTACTGTGAAGCGCCAACTGTTCAGGTCTATGGAATCAGGCAGGATTGGGCAGGAAAAGGTAATTGACACTGTTTGGGTGGGTGTAACCTGAAAATCATCAACAGTTTTGTTACGTCTCATAAACCTTCTTATTTGCACTACATTTTTGGTGCTGGAGATGGCATCATAAATTTCCTGATTGGAAAGATTTATTGGCACGTGCGTAATGACGCCCGTGACTTCTGTGGCTCCGGCTGGGATGGATGCTCTCATTTTGTGTGTGTCCAGATATTTACTATTTATGAGGGCAGCATTTGCAAATGAGGCTCGCTCAAATATCACTCCTATTTTATACTTATTCATACGGATAAGTTGTTTGACTCCCTTGTTATATCGCTTAAGGGTTGACGACATATTCATCATATCCCTGTCGCCTAGAGGCTTCCCGGCGTCAGTGGATTCGAAGAAAACAATGTATTCGAAGTTACCGCCATTTTCTGGGTAACTACGGATATAATTTAAAGCTCTGAATGGTTCATATTTGTTTTGGTCTTTTGTAGAGCTATCCGAGGATACAGACTCGTTGTCTGAATCCGTCTTTCCAGTTGATACTTCTCCTTCCTTTTTCCTTTTCCTCTTCCCCATTGCAAAACCCCCCTAAATTGACTATTTAAACTGTTAAATAATCCGATATTATATTATAAAAAATTTCAGATCAAGAAACGCTGTTCACTTCGTCGTAGTTTCCCGCGCTTTTCTTATGTATATTATGATTATGTTTGACAAAAAGTGACGTTTAGTGCGTTTAGTTCAACACCTTGCAGTCCAACATTACTAATTTATGAACGATTACTCAATTCTAGTCGCTTGTTTTATTTATCAGTTGAGTTTATTAAAATTTATCTCAATAGAAATAGAATTATTTTGGTCTCCTTAAACTTTTTCAAAATTATCTAGTGATCTTTGTCATTGTAAATCTTTACAAAATTAATTCAATATGAATTCGAAAACACAGCATGTTGCCGGAACGAAACGCGCCGATCTTCGTTCGGAAATCGATTTTGTGATGAATGTATGACTTGTCAATAGATTCGCATCATTGTACTTTTCCTTTTGATATAAAAGAAATAATCATTTACTGACTTGAAATCTGGCATTTATATAAAGCTCTGACGGTTACGTAAATACCATCAACATATTAATTTTGATGAAATATTTTTTTACTCATCTGCATATTATAATGCTGCATGGAATTATTTCCTTTGCACTCACATAAAAGTCACGTTGTCAAACTTTAAAAAGAAACCTCGTATTCGTGTAAAATTGTTTATGAATCGAGATTTTGAACCGCTTTCGACTTCAAATTGCTAATTATATTCTATGAAACTGTGTATATAAACCAGCTTTGACTTAAAATCTTTCGTTAACCTATCACGGAACAACAACAAGCACTCAACAATACTCACTTAGTGTTAGTGAACCGAAACTGCTCTCAACAAATGATACAGGTATTGTACGTTTCGTTATTAAAACCACTACTAATACTTAATCAAACAAACCTCCTCAAAAATCTTTATATTGCCTACTTAACGTTCTGTCCTTTTAATAAACTATAATGCGATTAACTGAATTTCCTTAGTGTCTGAATGTAACTTCTAATAAAACTGTTCATCTTTTCCAGTTACTGGTATTTATATTTAAATCTCAAGCTATATGGTAGATCCATAGCTGACCAAGTGATTTAATAACCACTCGAATTGGATATGTAAAAAGATCACTCTCAACTTATACAGAAATGCAGATTCATTCTATATACATGCAATAA
This sequence comes from Pandemis heparana, assembly GCA_963854515.1. Lineage (NCBI taxonomy): Eukaryota > Metazoa > Arthropoda > Insecta > Lepidoptera > Tortricidae > Pandemis > Pandemis heparana. The sequence continues at coordinate 3,044,792 of OY978020.1, read as the reverse complement.
CTACCTAGGGAAAACATTCGGTAAGTTTTTAGCTATTTATTCTGCATGAATGCTCAAACAATCATAGATACATACTCTTATAAAATAACTCTCAAATAATTAACTCACCAAACTATTTTTTTATCTCACTATTAATTTTTCTCATTTAAAACTTTGTACATACTTAATGAAAGAGTAATAATGCAACAGTCTTTGCCTTACATTAGCGAGCAAATTTGATTTATTTATTAATTTATCCTAATAGTTCTAGTAATCATATTTCAACAATTCAACTATTATCGGCTAACTATCTCACTATCAAATTACTAGATTGAACACTTTCTTAGCTAATTTATGTTTACTGTATTTACAGATCTGACATCAAGTTATCAATCTTCACAAACTAAAATATGTTTGAAGCATTCACCAAAAATATCACCTCAAGATTAGCCTATTATAGTACTTCACTATAGCATGAACACCGCTGAGACTAACTGAACCTAACTGCAAGTATGAAGCCTTCAAGAATGAAAAACCCAGTTCCTATTGCAACTACAGTACTTCCATCAGAGTTTCCTTGTAAAACTATTATCTGATAAAACTTGTTTACCGCTATGCATGTTATGCAACCATTTACTCCTAGAGAATCAATTTTAACTTTCTGTTATATTCAACAATGCTTTTATGACTAAAAATAAAGCTCAATCTTACTAGAACTCAATAAAGCTATTTCCTTATTGTTTTATTTATCAAAGTACTCGCTGACAAACTTATTTTGTTTTTTTTTTAATATTTTCTCCTCATCTAGGCAAACTACATACATACTTGTTCTTATAGGAGTTATAAACCTTTAAAAGCCCGTCCCCAAACCTTTGAAACTCTAAAACAACATTGTCTTCTTACTCTCTAAGTCTTCCTAAATGATAGCGGCTAATATTTTTAAATACTCTTTTTCTCAACACCACTTTAAATATAAATTGCTGCTTTACTTATTATTTGTCTTCAAACATTCTCAATGTTTATCCATACTTCATACTTAACCCTCAAAATGCTGACAAACTCAAATAATATATACCTATCTTAATTTCACTAACTCTTTACATAAATGTAACGCTATGAATTTATCTGCTATGCATGTCTGTTTGTATATCTAAGATATCACAGTTCTCAAATGAATAAACTAATTTGAATGGTTTTCTTTTATACAGGTTTCCCAACGATGATTCCTAATTTTCCCTCCTATTTACTTACTATTACTTTAATAATAATATTCCAGTAAATTCAAGCTCTGCATGCTATGTATCTGGATGGCAAATAAGTGTATAAAATATTCTGCTATCAATATTAAATTTCTTGAATAATTTTTAAAGTTGAAACTTAAGAACTTGGTTCTGCTTAACTGACTCATAATTACTATGAAATAGCTATTCATTGGTTGTCTTCATATTTTACTCTTCTTATCACTCAATCTCTTTACATAAAGTAAATGATAACACATAAATAATGAACTACTGAATCTATCATTGTATACCAATGTTGCTCATTGAAATATTTTCCTTTATATACCTATTGCAATGCTACCTAGCAGAAAGCTAGTAATTATTCAACTATACTTAGGCAAGTACTTCCCGCGGTATACTTTAGAGCATGAATTTATTATTTTTACCCGGCACACTTTATTTAATTAGCAAACTTAAATTCCGTCCCCCAAACTCTTAAGTTTAAAATTATCCTTAGTAGATAGCTCGGGAAGATTCAGCTACCTAGTTTTAGTTATTTCTAATTGTTATTGTAAATTCTACTTATGCCTTAATTTTAAATAATCTCCCTATTTTATAATGATAATGATTTTCTTTTACAACTACTAATTCCTGATATTAAAACAGACTGACGTTTCTTTCTCTTTCCTTTTTTTTTTGTCTCTCTCTCTCTAACTAACCTCAAACAAACACTACGTCAGTGCGTCTTGAATATTAAACACGGCTACTAGTCCGATTTATTTATTAATCATTTTTGATTGTTTAAAATCCTCAGTTACTTTAAATATAACTCATAAATGACTCTGAGTGAAGTGGAAACCTGAATAATAATAACATTTACAACTACTACAATTCAAATGAACAAATTCGTCGTGAATCGAACACAACTTATGAAAACTATTAGTTCAACAGGAAAATGTTTATTTTACAGATGGAAAATAGAAATCTTTGAGTGTTATCAGTGAAAAGTGCCCGTTATATAGCCAACTATCTACCTATTACTTCTTTTCTAGCAGCAAACTGTAATGTTTTCATTAATGTACCATTAAAAAGTCTCAACAATTTATTGCTTTAACGTTATTTTTCCTATCCTATCCTACTCCTTCTAGCAATGCAAAATATAAATCCAGTTCTTATTTTTCATGTCCATTACACAGACGGCAAAATGTGACTAATTTGTAAACAAATAGTCACGCAATATACCTAAGAATAGCAAGTCAATGACCTAAGAATAGACCCAAAATTCAGACTATCCTATCATGTAAATTTGTTGCTCAAGTAAGTATCAAACTTAAATAAATTTAATTATGTAAATCAATAATGAGCACTATACTATACTATACTGAAATGAAACAGTAAATTACCTAGATGCTTTAAGTAATAAAGCCAAGCGAACATAACATAACCGAATGACATAAACGTCATCTTCAACAACCTACATTACGTCACAGGGTCGTTCTCTCATTTCGTGCAAATCGCCTTTAATCGAATATTGTGAAAAATGTAATTGATTTTACGTGATGTTATTATTGCCAGCTTGTCACATAGTTGGTACGGTATTGTTATCTTCAAAAAGTGATACTAATAACTATGTGGTTTTGATTTTATTAATATAAAATATGTATTTTTTTCATTCACCTCGGGGCCTAAAGTCTGTTGATGTGATTTTGATCACAGTTTTAGAAAAACATACTGAAAACAGAGGTTTTATTTAGCATTTAATCAAACACTAGTTGATTATAGATTCCAAAGGTAAAATATGAGAGGCTATAAGCCAACCAGAATAAAGATAGACGTTCCTAAATGTTTGTCACCAGCAGTTCCATCATTACCCGCGCGAGAAATGAATTGATATATATTTTGATGTACAAACAAGCTTTTGAATACCTACCGCCAACTAAAACATCGTTCATTGGTCAGTCGAGCGCAAGCCACCCCGAGCGACGCGTATACGCAGCTCTCTATAGAAATAGCTACATTCTCTCGTGAGTCGAATGAGATTGTCACGTTTTGAGTTTCATCACCATCCAGCTACACAATCGGTAAGTACTTAAAAGAATTAAGTATGCTCTTTCTAATTTGTTGCGTTTGTAAACTATCTAACAGTTGGGAAGTTTAGTAAATTCAATGTCAATTACAAACTGAGTTAGTTGAGAAAAACTCTCAATATTTCATTCACATCCGTGTCATTACCTTCTTTTCCTTCCAAATTTGAAAAGGAGGGTAATGAATTATTTAAGATGGTAATGATTTAATCGAAATTGAGGGGCATGGTCATGAATAGTTCGAGAAGGCAATGCATACATGGCATAGTTATAACTGTAGCTTCAACGAAAACAACATTTTATATCTTCTATGTTTTTAAAAATAATACAATTTTAACATGGCTCGTAAACATTGACTCATGAACACAGTGATAACGATAATATCAGTAATAGTGATAAAAATGAAACAGTTTAACCCCCTATGCATTGGATTATATATATATTTTAGGTGTGTTATTGATGAATTTATATTTATAATCAAGCATTTTTTGAGGTATATGTATAATCATGCTCAAATAAGGTGATATACATATAGGTACTATCATTTGAATCAAGAATTTTTACTTCTTGATTTTTTATGTTTACTTTTACGGTTTTACCGTCAGAAATTAAAGGTGATGTATATATATTATATATATTTAAATTTAGTTATATCAAAAGTATTTTTTATTGCAGCTTATAATTATGGCTAAGCCAAAGAAGAAACAGTCTAAAAAAGATAAGTTAGCTCTTTAGCTTATCGGCAACGCAAGAGAAAAAAATATGGAATTATAAAAAATAACCCACAATTATAATGAGTTACAAAAAGAGATACAATGAGGAGACTTTTCGTCAAAGCGAGCCTTCCTGTTCTTGAAAGGGTCGGCAACGCACCTGTGATTCCCCAAGTCTTGCAGGTGTCCATGGGCGATGGTGATTACTTTCCATCAGGTGACCCGTCTGCTCGTTTGCCCCCTCTTTTATAAAAAAAAAAAAAAACTAAATGTTAAAACACGAATTAGAAGATTGCGATAGAAGCACTTAAAAGAGGTGAAACATCTTAAAACTGTAATAATACAATTAAAAGAAAGAATAAACAATAAACAAAATAAACAATAAACGGAAGAAAAAGATGTAAAGAAGGTTTAATCAAGGTCAGAAATACTTAAACAAATATGCTGCAATACTTGGTAGTATAAAAATGATATTATGATGAAAAATGTTTAGAAAGACATTGCTCATAAGATAATTAACTATCAAGAGTTTAGTAACGAAGAGAAAATCAATTATTATCAATGGCTAACTGAGAAACAAAAATACAAAGGAAAAGATGGCAAAAAAAAACAACAACGAATGCCACAATTAAAAAGAAATAGAGGACAAGCCACGGAATATAATTCAAAGTTTTGAAGAAGTTATACTGCCAAAGTTTTTGGTTCATACCAAAAACATTGTTGCACAGTATGCCTCCATTAAAGAACTAAAAAAAGATTCGAAAAATGACGAGATTCTCATACATAATAATATCGATCTTTAGCGAGAAATACTGCTTTCTGAAATTCAGACTTTTCATTTTGGAGGTAGTAGTAGTAGGCAGAAGGCAAGGGCTGTGAAATGTAAATGTCAAAGTGACAGCTAAGGACAAAAGATTGCTAGGTTAACAGAAGCCTACAGATATAGTGCGAAATGATTTTCAATTACATTTCGTTGAATCCTATGCGGTTTTCAACTTTAACGACATTGGCATAAGGTTCTTATTTATAAAACAATTTAATCTGACAGCTGCATTGTATACACGACTTTAACAACATATCACTAAAGTTGAAAATCGGGTAAAATTTAACGAAATGTCATGGAAAATCATTTTGCACTACACCTGTACTCAGCGTTTATGAATAAGGGGGATAAAACCTATAAGATAACGTCTTCCGAGGGTCATATGTATGTGCCTTCATTCATAATTTTTATATTGGATTTTTATGTCACATTTCTGATGAATAAATGGTTAAAAACACATCGTTTTGTCATTACCATCCTAAGGTAAAATCACCTTCCTGTACTTATTTCATTTCCTTCCACTAGCAAATCATTACCATCTTTGCTAATTTCATTACCAGCGCGTACTTCATTACCAGTGGTCATATTTTATAGAAAGTAATTAACTAATTAAGGTGCCTTTAACATACACATATTCAATATATGTTCAAAAACACATAAAATGTTTCAATTGTACCATTTCAAGAAAAAATTTTTTTTCGAGAGAATACCACCAATTTGCACGAAATGAGAGAACGACCCCACACTACCGGACACAGGCCTCCTCACAGAATCAGAGAGCTTTGATCACATAATAATAATAAGAAAAACCCGTAGTAAACCCAAAATCTAGAATCCCGGCTCAACGGCACCAAAATGTAACGGTCTACCTACCCTAAACGTATTTTAAATAAAGATATACACCTCTAAACTACCTAACTCATACATTAACTACTTGCTTACTCTACCTAGCTGTTAACCTGTAGTTAACTAAGCGTTCATTGACCTCCCTAATTAAATGACTTAATGATTCTTAGACCTGTCTTAAAACAAACAAATCCTACCTAAAATAAGTAATAATAGTGGCTGCGTGATTCGTCTAATGGCTGATGGACCTACACTGTGAACGTTGTAATAACCTGAGATTCTTTGCATGAAAAATAAGAATGGAACTTTAATATAAGCCTAATGAATACCTAATTAAAACTTAGTTACTTAAACATAATGTAGAGGCTTTAGTAAGAGTTTGCTGTATTATAATTCTCTAAGAGATAATGATAAAAGTGGGTCCAAAGACAGAATAAAGATTCTAAGTAGATTTGTAATTGTACTTCAGATGAGATAACCCCCTTATGGGGGGGGGGAATCGCTACCACCATCCCCTCCGATTCCAACAACTACACCAGCCTATAACTATAAACATCTCCTTAAAGTTGCATATAGTTAGAAAAATTAAGCATTAACTTCGATGCTGTTAAAAGATCTTTAGTACAAATACAAAGTCTAACTTTCATTACTTATAGTCAACATTTTTAGACTACTGCTACATTTCATGAACACAGATTGCTCCAATCTTTAGGAAACAATACAAGCACTCTATTTATGAGTCAAATATCCTTATATTTAGGAAAGCAGATAGATCTAGCAAGACAAAGAACAATTCTATTTATTTAATTGTTGAATGGTATAAAAGGTTGGTGTTACCGTCGCTTATCCCGTTTTCTTAGGATAGTTGACGAGCATGGTTTTACTCGGTAAACCTCCTTAAATCTCATTCTTTTTATATTGAATGCTAGTCTTAAAGTAATTTCTTTAATTATAAATATTAAGATTTGATCATTAAATATATGCTTAAAAATGAAGGACTTTTTATAATAATTCACTTCAGATTAGAACTTCATCTGTATTCAATTAATTACTATATTGCTACCTACTATCTACTACCCCATTATCTATCAATGAATTTAAAGTTAAAACCTATTAATCCTATTAAATCCTATTAAATCCTAGCTGCTCTAACATCTACTATACACGTTTCAACAAGCTAGAAAAACCCGGTTTTCACATTTAAATTACTCGCGTTCCCACTCGTATACGATGAATGGGTCCTGATCTAAATTACCCCTAAGTGAGTGAGTCAGTCTCTAAGAACTTAGCCATAAGACTCGTGTGCTTGGTGGTAAAGACAGTTTGGACTGGGTTCGTCGAGTACCACCTGACGAATAATCCGAATGTATGCATAAATAGATAGATAAAGGTGACAGAACGATGATGAATTTGAAACACCAGTAGGCATAACAAACCCTTCACAATTCTGGGAGAAATCTGATCTGTCTCTTCAGGTATAATACAAGACCCCACACGTACTCCATATGTGGTTATTTTATTAATTAAAATGTATCAAAGGAAAGCTACCCTGTCAGTTGTGAAACACCGTTAGGTGACCCGGGTATCAATCCTCAAATATCAGCTTTCACTTAGCTGAAACTTGATACAGTTCTCAACACTCAACTTCGGGCAAATTAAAGCATAATCTCCCAAACAATGATCATCCTAGTATTATAAACACTAGAATAAGCAAAGCCGGAAAACGACACGTTAACTTTAACAAGTATAAATACTCAACAAACCCAAAAACAAATTAATATGAGAACCGGTCAAGTCCATTGTCGAAAGTCAAAAGCAAAAAGCCCTCATTTACGAATTCCCTCTGCTTTTATAGCCGATGTGACATAAGCGCTACCGCCGACTTCGAAGACTCGAGAGCCACTGAAGACTTAGGGGCTATCGGAGACATCAGCTATTTCCGGCTACGTCAAAACATACGTTTCAATACCTTTTAGTTTTACTTAATTCTTAATCAGCATATTTAATATTTCTAAGATTAAATTCAGAACTATCTTTAAATTTAACACTAAAAGATAATTTTCCTTTAATTTATAAACGCGTAATTAAAAAACTTTAATTACCTTCAATGAAATTTCTATCGCCATTTTGTATGAAATAAATTCTCCCTTGCTAATTTTAGTTACTCTTTTCTACTGAACTGCTAACCAAAATCTGATGAAATTTAGTCAAACGGTTACTTATAACTTAAGGTTTCTTGTGATAAAGTCTAATTCCTTGCATTTTAATCATTAATCTTGTAATAATAGAAAACTTATACTTTCTCATACGTTTGACATAAGCAACTCCGAAATAACTTTATAATCACATAGTAACTTATTTACTACACCAAAGTTGATAAAATTTGAACTGTACACAACTTATGAGTCTAACATCTTATTTCAATAAGCATTTTCCTTGCATTTTGAGTTTTTCCCTAGTAATATTACTATTTCTGCTACATACATTGTTTCTCTATATTTTCGTCAATTTTACTTGCTGAAAATTCCTGAAACTTATACTACATACTTAGTTAATTATTTAAATCATTCCCACGCCTCATTATCCAATAATTAATGAAAAATTAATTTAAATACCAAATATTAATTTACTAGCGACATCTCATATCGTAAATTTGAACTACTGAGAACTATGAAGCTAGCTTCATTACCCAAAATAAATTAGCTGGCCTAAAGGCTTCTAGTTGCTAATGATTTTCCGTAAGATGGCGTTATAATCTATGCTATCTCTCAATGTATGAAAATATATTCGTGAACTGGCGAGTTCATGTCTAGACAAGCCTGAACCGTTACAGTGTTCTTTAGAGAAAAGGTCTTAATGGAGACAGAGAGAGAGAGAGAAATTATGAATTGCGGGAACAGTCAACAGGATATGAAGCTTCACAATGGAATTATTGCGCGACTATAATCTCACAGAAAAAATAAGATGGAGACGAGGACATCTAGGAGGGCAACTATCCCCCCTACCACGGTACCAGGGTGATAAGGTACGGAACGTTAAAATTATAAGTAAGTTCAGTCCGTGAGCTCTATGATTGCCATTCGGGTTTGTTTTACTCCCTCACTCAGTATCAAACACATAAGAGTGAGTGAGACAGCAAGATAAACCCGAATAGTACATAATGAACCTGTGTATGACGTCACGCGGCCCAATACCGGACATCATCAGGATCTGCGGCGTCTTGACGGCGCCTGCGCACAGAATGATCTCTCTGTTCACGAACACATTGTCCAGCTCGCGATTGTTGCGGAGGATGAACAGAGAGGACGCTGTCTTGTTGTCGAATCTAACCTAGAAATAGTGTCCGAAGTATTCTATACTGACAAGCAAGAATAACGGGTCGGCTTACACAAAAAACTCGGTTTATAGTAACCAAAAACACAGGTGTGAACGCGGCGTAGGACCTTGGGGTTGGCCTATGTCTAGCAGTGGTCGTCTTTCGGATCCGTTGGCGGCGGGCTGGCGAGCTACGTTACCTACGCCTGTAGGGTTTTGGTTAGGTACTGTAACGTGCAATAGTTTCGAGTACGGTCACAGTTCGTAGATGAGTAGCTATTCGGCTGAATATAGCCAATAACTATCACATTATTCAACCCAAAAATATATAATCTGATAACTAATTACGTCTGAGGGCAAGGCCTGAGTGGACGCCCGAGTTGGGCTTGCGAGGCGGGGCGTGCGGTGTACAAATTAACCAAATGAAACTCATACAGGGGCTTTACCATGACGTCCTAATTCCGACTCAGTTAAAGTTTTAGCTGTCACTTTTAGTATGAATCTGACAGCGAGATACTTTAGTACTAATTATTTATTCTGTGTCTCTGAGCCCTTTGCCGCTGTCCGATCCGCTTCAAGCGTCCACTCAGGCCTTACACTCAGGGTTAATGAGATTAGTCATCATCATCATGTCAGTCGAAACACGTCCATTGCTGGACATAGGCCTCCCCTAAGGCTCTCTCAGACCAGTCTTGTGCATTCCGCATCCACCGTGATCCCGCGATCTTAACCAGGTCATCGCTTCGTCTTGTTGGAGGCTTACCGACAGCAGAATTATATTAGTAGCTTACGGAAACTGCCGTCGTTTTGAGAACAACGTGAAGATTTCTTCTCCCCAAAGCTGGCTTCAAGTAGCCGTCGACGGTCGAAAAGCGGACTCCATCTTTGACGGTAGCCGTAGCTTTTCTCAGTATTGTGTGCTTCTTTTTTAACTTAGCGGACGCTTGTTGGAATGTCTGTAGAAGCTGATTTTGTTCGTCGATCAGATTTAGCTTCATTGGCGCCTGTGGTAAAATAATAGCAAGTTGTTCTACAAGGTTTTAAGAAAACGAACTAGGTAACTATATAGGGAAGAGAACATGACCTGTCTAGTGAGGATCTACGGACTAGCTAGACCACTATTCTTAATAGTGAGTTAATTAGCAATTGAAATGAAAGAAACTTTTACTGGCAACAAAAAGAATATCAGTCTAGATTTTGTTTACCTACCTAAACATTATTAAGAGTTTAAGGCTAGTGCTACCTGAAGAAACCTAAGATCAAGTCGCTTGAAAAGTTTTTTCAGAGGGCAGAATTGACATAATGTTTTATGCTATAGTCCATTCCAATCCATTGTTACGCTTTGGTAAACAAACATGTCCGCATGCTAATTATATCAATAGTTATAATAGCTAGTATAAAATATCGTAAGATAGAAAAGAATACCATATCACCAGGGCAATGCCCGTCCACCGAACAGTGTACTGAGTCAAATTCGCTCCTCGTCGTTCCAAAGGCCTTCCTAAAATAGGGCTTCATGTCTTCAAGACCCCAACCCTTGAACCCTTGGGCAGACCAGCGCTCGTAGTCTTCAGGCAGGCCGAACCCGTGGAGCAGAAAGTTGATCTGCCCTGACCCACCCAGGCCTTTGCCGCGGGGAATTATTTGAGACTGGGAAAGGAAAAAAAAGTGGTTGTCAAATAAGTGTGCGTGTTAAAATTTAACGAATAGTCTTTTTTTTAAGTGGCTGCGATACGATAACATTTCAAGTCTTTTCAGAATAAGAAACCAGTTTGAGATGCGTAAAGATTTCGGGGTGCGAGTCGGGTATCCACGTGTGCTCAAGAGCAGTTCGTTTTTGGATCCGTCTGGAGGGAAGAGCAGTGATAGGTCCGGTGCACCCTAGGCATCGGGTAATGATTTCGTGACAGTTTCTGAGGGATATCATTGTCCGTTGGCTAAGAGTCCGACAGGGGCGGGGGTCTTTTGATCGTATTACCGTACAACGTTGCAGACATTTTGTTTTGTCACAAGATTTTTGAATTACATTTTGATTAAGGCTCCTTACAAGCTCAAAGAGCGAATTTAGCTAAATTCTTAATTTTTCTTCAAAGACTATGGCGTATGTGTTCATAATGTCAGTAATATTATTAATGTACAAGATAGTTCACTTCTTAAACTACGATACTGCTGTAATCGGCGCTGAATGAGGGTGCGGCGTCAGTCCGCCGTGATATATAGGTGATATTTAAAAATTTATACTGAATTTAATTCAAGACCGATACTAATGTTTTTTTTTTCTGAGTCAAAATAGAGTTGAGCATTGCTAAATAATTATTTTTAGAGCAGAATATCAACACTGTTTTCGAGAATCAAATAAAATGTAACCCTCTTTTTCATCAAAAAACTAGCTAACATTGAGTAGCTATTCTATCTATTAATTAAGATGAATCTTCAAGTTTTTCACGATGACTTTTTAGTTCAAGATATACTGAATTGAATTGAGTTCACTTTAGGCGAGAATGAGATTCCGTTTCACTTCGAAATTGAGAATGAAACTTCACCTTTTAGAGCAAAATTTTAAAAGCCCTCCCAAGGAAACACCTTTTTTTAGATTTCACGCCAAAAAATCAATAATTTAGCACAGCAGTATCTTAGTTTAAGAAGTGAACTATCTTGTACATTAATAATATTACTGAAATTATGAACACATACGCCATAGTCTTTGAAGAAAAATTAAGAGTTTAGCGAAATACGCGCGTTGAGCTTGTAAGGACCCTTAAGTACTTTGACAATGGCGAAGTGTGTTATTCAGTGTGAAATTTAACCATTGAATATTAACATCTATCAAACCCACCTGATCCCAAAGACCGAAAGAGGAATACTTCTGTGGTTTGGTTCTAACGGACCAGTCGTCAGGTCCTTGCTGGGAGGCTGTTGCTGTCAGAGGGATCTTGGAGAAGTACCCCATATGGCTTCCTGCCTCCACCAGCAACACCTGGACCGAGGGGTCCTCGGAGAGACGGGCTGCTAGGACACAGCCGGCAGTTCCAGCACCAACTACAGTATATACATATTGAATTGTGGCAACATTAATTTTCATGTAAATTTGCCTATGGCAACTCTCGCTTTTTTTGTCTGCCGACATTTATAGGTACAAGAAACGCATGATCCAGTTTTGTTATTTTATAATAAATAAAGAACCACGCAAAGATAGACCCCCAAACAAGTGATTTGTTCACAATCTGTGGAACCTTTTCTCATAAAATTTCGTAATAATATCTTTGGCAGGTGTATGGTAACATTATAATATTTTCAGTGAAAAGGTTCCACAGTGGTACAGGATTTAGTTTGTTTCACTGTACACTGGTTTCACATTGTAAATCAGGATCGGGACTTCGCAAGACTCAACAAATGCGAAGCAAATGTTTGATGGTTTCAGACTACCTATGTATTTTTATTGGTTTTAATTTCCTCATTTTACCTATTTACTTGATGCGGCGAAGATACAATGCAACGTGTGCTTTAGTATCTAAATAAATAAATTAGGTACACACAGCAAAGCTATTCGGTAAGCACCTTTGCATGCACGCGTCGCTTTAAACCTGCTTATCGAACAGCTTTGCTGTGTGTACAATGTACTTAGCAAAATATAAACGAAATAGGTGCTTTTGATTTTCACTGAACTCCTCTTTATTACACTTGTTTTATGTAGGTAGGTACGTGTAACTCTTTATTGTACAAAAATACTAGAAATTAACTGGCTACAGAACAAACTGATGTATAAAGGCGAACTTATCTCTTGCAGTAGATTTATTCAAAAAAACTGTTGCAACAGCGCCTATAACACGACCGCACTTATTACAACAAAAACATTGCTATAATATTGATTTAGGCGTAATTTAACTTACCAATAATGTAGTCATACCGCTTTTCAGGCTTAGAAATTATACTAGGATACAAATTGACGTATCTTTGATACACTAAGTATGATACACAAGCCACAATCACACTTAGAAGGTACGAATACACCGACATTGTTGCGCGCCCCTGCCTCAAGTGCCGTGTGCCTTATTTAATCTACTACTATACTGGACTAATTGAATTAAACAGAGGTACGCAACCTTTTCAAGATTTTATAGGACAATAACACAGAAAGTCCGCAGTTTGATAACGCTTCTTACGAGTACATTCTAAAAAGCTATACTTAAATTGTGTACCTATACCTACCCACTTGTATCTACATTAGGTAACTTGATCTCTACAATATTTACACATAACTTGTTAAAGAGTAACTAATAAAGTTAACTTAAAAAAACCTCCTAGATACTGCCCGCGATTTCGTCTGCGAAAAATTCGTTTATTGTTATCCCGCGGAAATTATGCAATATTCCGGGGTAAAAATAAAAACTAGTCTACTTAGGTATGTGCTATTCCAGACTAAACTGTAATATATCTCTGTGCTAAATGTCGTGTATATGATGTATATCTCGGTGTAGCCGTTCTGGCTTGATTGACTGGCAAACATACATCCATACAAACATTTATACATCTTCACAAACTTTCGCATTTCAGTAGGATTGCGCAATTTAAAAGTAGGTATTTATTTAGTAAGTACCTAAGGACTTACAAGTACTTAAATGTTGTCGACTCCTGCTTAGACTTAAGAGGATTAGTGAACTCCAGTGTTACAGGTGAATCAATAATTTCTTTATAAACCAGTTCATGTAATTAAATACTAAAGTACGTTACTAGGTAAGTTCGTATGTGGACTAAGGGATTTGTATTTAGCAACCAAGTAATAACTGAGTATAAAAATAATTACATCTCTTCTCAACAAGTTCAAATATTTTTTTAAACCAATAAATAAAATCCAGTAATCACACAGGAATTCATATACACTCATCAAAAATGTCAAGGGATAATGATTATCCCAAGGCTTTTTTGTTGTTGTACATTTTTCTTATCTTAAGAGATCTTCGGATTAATAAAATAGACACTTATTTAATACCAGTCACACTTAATTTTCTTAACATAATGACATACAAGTGTGGGTGCTCTGCGCTATTTTACCAGAAATAAAGAGTTTCATAATCTCAGTAATGGTTTTATTCAATAAAAGTCAATAACATTACGTCACTAGATCCATTAAAGTATGTATTTCAAATCCGAAAGAAAATGACACAAGGGTGATTTTTAAACAAAAAAAACAGAGGAGGTTCCCAATTAACATGTACATATATTTAATTTTTAATATTTTTTATATGTGACCATACCAAACTTTTTAGATAAAATGTTTTGGCGCTCTTCAATATTAGATACACACTTGAGAACTGTTAAATTTTCCAGTGTGTTGAATGTTAGGCACTATTTTATCAGTTTGCATGATGTACACTAAAACTGCATTTATACAATACATTTATTGTGAAATTCATCCATGACAGTCAGTGAACAATCCCAAACTTTAGATTTAACACAATCAATCTGATAATGTCACATTTTACTTCAAATCCTACATTTTTGATTTATAATTCAATGTCCCCGCCATCTTCAATCATTTCACCCGTAGCTGGCACCATGACTGGAGCCTCAATGATTTGTTTACGACCCTTGGCATCAACCACTTCAATGGTTTCGGGTTCCACTTCCATTTCTGTTTCCTCGGCCGCTTGTCGTTGTTTGAGGCCGGCAGCTGGGGACCTGAAGGAAAGATAATTGAGTTTCAGCGATGGATCATATTTTTGTGGTTCGTTCTATGGCCTCTCAAGCAGAGGGTATATAAAAAAATAAAAAATACAACCGAATTGAGCACCTCCTCCTTTTTATGAAGTCAGTTAAAAACTGGGCCCATACATAGGAGTTTTTAGAATTTATGTGTGAAATTACATTTGAAATTTATCATGTGCTTTTCAGTGAGTTCAAATAACTTTCTAGGTATACCATTGATAGTTTTAACTTTTTATAGAATAATTAATTCTCATTTGAAATTTACCATGAGCTTTTTGGTGAGGAAAACATCATGAGGAAACCTGTACACAACTGTGAAACAATTCAATGGTGTGTGTGAAGTTCCCAATCCGCACTGGGCCCATGTGGGAACTATAGCCCAATACCTCTCATTCTGGGAGGCCTGTGCCCAGCAGCGGGACGTATATAGGCTAGAAATGATGATGATAGAATAATTGGCACATTTACTTACAAAGGTTTGCCATTACCAAGTACTTCAATTTCAAGATTTAAGAGGGTGCATCCCTACTGAGCTGGTAACGTCGCATTTTTTGTGATTTTTTACGATTATTTCACAGAAATTGAATGAAAGTTTCAAATATCCGTCTGTAGTGCACTTCATTTTTAGTATATTAATGTGTCTAATGCAATGATTAATCGTGATGGGCTTTTATTTTCTTATTAAACGAGATATAGTATTTTATCTCTTTTATACGAAAATAAAATCCCATCACGATTAATCATTGCATTAGACACATTAATATACTAAAAACTAAGTGCACTACAGACAAACATTTGAAACTTTCATTCAATTTCCGTGAAATAATCGCAATAAATCACCAAAAATGCGACGTTGCCAGCTCAGTAGGGATGCACGCTCTTAATAACATATTTCACAATATGTAACAAACATACCTGATAAGTGAAATATCCCGCTGTACTTCTCTGACGTCTCTCTGCCATTCGACTTCTCGGCCTTTCCTCAACCTCTGCATGATGTAATTGTTTGAGCGTTTCTGCCTAATCTCTTCAACCTTCTTCATGGCCTCGATTGTTTTCGTCCATAACTCACGGTTATATTTCAAGGGTGTATGACGACGTTTCTCAAACTCAAACGATGGGTCAATTGCCAATTCCTTGCCCGCAGTCTTACGATAGGCCTTGGTCCATTTGGTTTTACGCGGGTTCTTCTTCTTTTTAAAGGCTGCATGGCATTTTGAACGGCAGAATCTGAAAATCTGAACGGAGAATGGTTAGTTTCGTAAAATCGTATAGGACAAGGATTTTGATGAATTTTGATTATGGAAATTGTCGTACCTTGCAGTCGTTTCTCACGAACTGTATCCCATGTCCAGGATAAATCCTGGAGGAGCAGAAATAACACGTTTCTATACGCATTTTTCACACGTGCTGTGTATTTGTGTCACAGCAACGTCAAAGAGAAAAATAAACATGGCTGCCTTCAATGTTGCTAGCGAAATGGTCATTATCAAAATATTTGAAACAATTAAAACAATCATTTAATTTATTTACGTTAATTTAATCTATTTACAGCTTAATCCAGGAAAGAAAATGAAAAAACCATTATGTTTTAAAATAAATCCTTTCCTACACGATACAGCTGCCATCTCTTGAGCTATTAAAAATCGTTACATTAATCTACTCGTCGCTAGATGTCTCTTCCGTAAGCACTATTCTACTCACCGCTAGATGTCACTCTAAGTAGCATTTTCTACTTTGCGGCAAGTTGAACCAGTTGCAGTAAGTTCCGCTTGAATTGAAGTGCCTATAAGTAGATAGGTAACTAAACTTTTCAGTTGACTGTCCGATTTATGGGTTTCCTAAAATACCGGCGTGTTTACTCTGCGGGCTGGATGTTAATCGTCTAATTACTGCACTGTTGCGTCAGAAATGGGCCTTTGCGAGTTCATTCTATAACGTTGGCGCTGATGAAGACAATACTTTTAAAACTTTTCTTTTTATCTCGGGTAATTAAGCTACTAATAAGACTTCTAATAGTATTTTATTAGATAAATAATCCTGTATTATCTATCATTCGGAGTATTAAAGACGGGATATGAACCGCGTTTACCTTTATATGCCTTTACTAGCTTCTGCCCGCGACTTCGTCCGCGTAGAATTAGCAATAGATATGTTTATCGTTATCCCACGAGAACTATACAATTTTCCAGGATAAAAAGTAGCCTATGTTTTAATCTAGGGTACCAGCTATCTTCATACCAAATTTTATCTAAATCCGTCCATTCGTTTTAGCGTGAAGAAGGAACAAACATACACACTCACTCACTCACATCGTCACATCGTCACAAACTTTCGCATTTATAATATTACTAGCTGCTGCCAGCGACTTCGTCCGCAAAGAATTCGTTTTTCGCTATCCCGCGGGAACTACGCAATTTTCCGGGATAAAAAATAGCCTATGTGCTATTCCAGACTTTTCTCTATCTATGTGCCGAATTTCATCCAGATCCGTTGGGCCGTTCTGGCGTGATTGAGTAACAAACAAACATACATCCATCCATCCATCCATCCATCCATCCATACTTTCGCATTTATAATATTAGTAAGATAGTAGGATTGAGGTCCAATTAAAGGTAACGCGGTTCATATCCCGTCTATAATATTCCGAATGTAACCGTGAATTGAATCATTGAAAACTCTTAAGTACTGTATCATGTTTAATTTATATTTCGCTGACTAAAACAATGATTAAATGTACACACACGACTCAAAATTTTCACGTCCGCTCAAAAGGGTAAATATTAAGATGCAACTTAATGTAATGAGAACATTGAGAATGAGCTCTCCGGTGGTCCGTTTCATATGCGAGTGGCGTGTAATGACACAGAGGTCGTGAGGCGATTCGTCATTCCCTCATTATGGTGGTCATTAATAGAGAATTATTTGTTTGTATGAACGGCTCGAGAATTGTAATCGAGTGCTTTAGATGAAATGGGCTTTTAAAACTTGTTCCGATATTTTATTGTGCAACGAGCTGTTTTAATATTATGCGGTTGATTCTGTTAAGCATGTATTTATAATTATTTATCACGCGGAATACGAATATTTACTTACTTACATAATGTTAAAATTACTTATGTTTTTTTAAGGTGCAAGGTCCGCCCGGATGCTGCCACCGTCTTACTCGGTAACCCTGTCACCAAGCAGCAGTGCTACGTTCCGGCGTGGAGAGTAAACAACCGGTGAAATTACTGACGCAAAATGTATCTTATCTTACCCCTCTAGGCTAGCAACGCTGCAATCCTCTAGTGTTCCAAGCGGTACTCACTCAGTGACCTTGCTCGTTGACTTTTGTTGTCGTGTAGCAAAACCTGTGGGACCATCAGGGTCGTTGGGAGAGACTTCTCGCGTGGCATTGCGAGATGCAGGCAACCCTTGGATGCAGATGGTAAGCAGTCGTTCATTGTGGAGTATTTACACGTTGGCTGCATGAGCATCACCAGTGGGACACGTAATCTTCTCCGTGTGACCATGAGCATCACCGGTTGGATCAAAAGATTGGTTTACAACTTTTAAGAGTATTGATGCTCACGGCACCTCAGTAATAGGGCGATGCTGTGATCACCAGTGGAGGAACTGCAACGTCAGAGGCCCGAAGCAAATTCATCAGAGGGCCCCATCTGACAGTATAAAGAAGTGCATCATCTTCCCTTTTGTGCTCTAGGCCAAGCCAGTTCGGGGACCCGTATCGCTGGGAGCCCGTGGCATTTAGCCCTGCCACTCTATAGCTACGCCACTGGTGATCACCGGTGTCATCACAAAATTTGTATAGGGTGTGAAAGCAAAACTGTTGTTGAAGTATGTTCGGCAGCCATCGCGGTACAGGGGAGGCCTGCGTTGAACCTTTTCGACGCCAACGACACATATATCGCACAGCAGGTTCAATGCTTCCCCTTTCCGTCACCGAACGGCTAGGCGCGGCGAGCAGTTCCACCCTTATGTTGTAGACATTTCTCCATTACGCACAAAGCGGTTTGCCTCCTCTTTCATTATGCGGACAGCTAAGGAGTGGAACTCTCTGCCGAAGTCAGTTTTTCCGGAACGCTTAATCTGGACATCTTTAAGGGCAAAGTCAACAGACACCTTTTAGGCAAACGTGTACCATCTTAGGCCTCATCTTCGCCTTCCATCAAGCGAGATTGAGGTCAAACGTAAGCCTAATTTTTTGTAAAAAAAAAAAAAAAATGCCAACGACGATACGTCCATTACTTCAATGCAAAACAACCTTCGTTTAATTGGGTTTAGGCTTAAGGCATCGCAATAAAGAAGTCTGGCGTTTGGGTGACGTCTTTTGTAATTGACGTGGCGGCGAAAAGGTTAATGGCGTCTTCTGGCTGATGAAGATGATGATGATGATAACAACATGACTACATTAATAAAACAATATCCTGTCTGTCTGTTCGCAAAAAACTACAGAACGGATTTTTATGCTGTTTACCAATAATAGATAGACTGATTTATGAAGAAGGTTAAAGTGTATAATTTGACAAGTTTTTTTTTTTAAAAAAGATTGAAATAATGACAATAGTTGTGGGGCTTGTGGGAATGCCGTGTTAGTTACATTGCACCCGTGCGACGCCAGGGCAGGTCGCTAGTATTTTATATTCCATTGAGTACTCGACTCCCGCCGATTTTACTTATGTAAAAAACACTTGCATTCTTGTAGGTGCATGTGATTCGAGCAATCGTTAGTAATTCAGCGGCAGTGCATGCTAATGTGTCGGATGAACGTGCGATTTTTTTCGCCGCACCACAAGCGCTTGCGCATTGTACATAATTATTTACAAAAACTGGGCAAGCGCGAGTCTTTTTTGGCTTCTGCTGTTAGACTGATAGCTTTTACAACTTAACCGAGAGATAGCGACCTGCCAGACGGGCAGCTCAGCAAGGGGTCAGACGGTCAGCTCAGCAAGGGGTCAGACGGGCAGCTCAGTAAGGGGTCAGACGGGCAGCTCAGCAAGGGGTCAGACGGGCAACTCAGCGAGGGGTCAGTCGAGCAGCTCAGCAAGGGGTCAGACGGGCAGCTTAGCAAAGGGTCAGACGGGCAGCTCAGTAAGGGGTCAGACGGGCAGCTCAGCAAGGGATCAGACGGGCAGCTCAGCAAGGGATCAGACGGGCAGCTCAGTAAGGGGTCAGACGGATAGCTCAGCAAGGGATCAGACGGGCAACTCAGCGAGGGGTCAGACGGGCAGCTCAGCAAGGGGTCAGACGGGCAGCTCAGCAAAGGGTCAGACGAGCATCTCAGCAAGGGGTCAAATTTGCAGCTCAGCAATGGGTCAAACGGGCAGCTCAGCAATGGATCAGACGGGCAGTTCAGCAAGATAGTTCGGATAGATTAGTGTTTGGATACCCTGATTATGAAGCTCGAGGTTTTAGGTTCAATCCCCGGTAGGAGCAGGCACTTTGTACATATATAATGAGTACGAATATTTGGATGCCATGGATTTTAGTTGCGTTACTGTATATAAATTAACATGCACGACAGTGTATTAATGTCTATAGGTAATAATATTAGTATGTAGAGGTATGTGTGGGCGAAAAGCTAAGGAATCATGTTATAGGCGATGCAGCTACCAAGCCATCACTATTATGATTCCCCCTTCCACTTAAACGCCCACATTCAATCTAAACGTGGCCTTTAGGTCTTGTTATCCTAAGCTCTGTCTACTCTGTACCTAAGGGATAAAGACGTGAGTATATATCAGCAGGAGTTATAAACAGGCTTTGCTTAGTTTTCAGAATATTGATATTTATTTATCAATGAATCGAACCTTCTGGAATCTTGATCGCTCGGAACCCTTCCGTCGGTCCGTCAGTTCAGTGGTGACAAACGAGGTGACATGTGTTAAATGACAAGTTTCGCATTTCAATTGGCTTTGTGATGTGGAAGAATGGAAGCAAACCGACTTTTGTCACTGTCTACTCTATCTATATGTAAATGTATTGTTGTTCGTTTGTCTCGCTAAAACTCAAGAATAGAGGTACCGATTTCAAAAATTTTGATTTTGAAACATTGGTGGAAGTCCAGGGGCCTTACCATGACGTCCTAATTCCGACGCAGTTCAAGTTTTAGCTGTCACTTTTAGTATGAATCTGACAGCGAGCGGACCTAAACTGAAACGCATTAAGACGTCATGGTACGGCCCCTGAGAAGGGTTAAATAGTGAGAAAACATAAAAAATTAGGAACGGAGGCGAAACCGCGGGCAACAGCTAGTTTCTTATAATAATCCAGCTGAAAGAAAATTGTGATAGTTTGGGTTTACATTGAAATACACCTACGAGCTGCGTAGTTCATGTGTTGAGTAATTCTCTAGAATTTTTTAAACTTTGTGGCCCCCCGGGAACGAGTGATTTTTTTTCTATAATTCCGGCCCTCCTCTAGAATTCCTTAAGCTTTGTGGCCCCCATTAAAATGTTTGCCCTCCACAGTCTAGCAACTGGCCGTCCATACAAAGGTTTTGTATGAAATACACGTATTGGCATTAAAGTAGGTACGCCCCTTAAATCCCGAACCCCGTAAAGCCGTCAGCCGCGATGTCACTGACCACACACAAGATGTAGTTTCGTTGAACCGTCACGTTCGAAGCGTCTAGACGCTGTAGCTCACGCATGTAAAAATGTTGCCAGGTTTTTGGTGCTCCCTCCATCTTTACTTGGACGTGGTTGAATTTAAATGGGCCAGTCCACGGGTTGCTACCGTGAGTGGGTGACAGACGGACGAGTAACTTCGCGTGCTTACGGCTCGACGAATTTACTCGCCTGTACTTTAGGTACTCTAAGGGCCTGTTTCACCAACCCTTAACTGTCAGTTATTTATGATTCCGGCTCTATTTATTACCACCAAACAGACAGAGACGACATCATAGACAACTGAGCCTCTAGTGTAAGTTTCTGACACGAAAACCTATCGAACGCGTTCGCGTTAAACGCCTCAATTAATATGGCAAAATAGACAGCGCTGCTAGCGGAACGAAACGACAACAAACAGGAGCCTTAACCATGACGTCTTAAAGCGTTTGAGTTTAGGCTCGCTCGCTGTCAGATTCATACTAAAAGTAACAGCTAAAACTTGAACTGAGTCGGAATTAAGACGTCATGGTAAGGCTTCTGTTCTCATAGTATTTAACAGTTTATAGCGCAAACGTGATCGAGACGTATTTTGCTATACAAAACTTACACTAAGCATACTGACAGTTAAGGAGTGGTGACACAGGCCCTAAAAGTACGCGTACTTTGACACACAGGCGAGTAAAGTCGTCGAGCCGTAAGTACGCGGACTTACTCGCCCGTCTGTCTCCCGCTTAACGATAGCTATTATTACCCCCGGGCCACATTAGCGGGCGAAGGTTCGTGTCGCGTTGTCGCATAAAAAGTTCGAGTTCGTGTAACCACGAAGTACGTGGCCACACTAGACGAAATTATCGCGATAAAAACTTCGGGCGAACTATGTCGCGCAACTCTTAATTTGGCGGGAAAATGAACCAAGTGCTCAAAGAAACAAAAAGATGGAGGCAGCGTTTGATTTCTATTGTATGACTGTAAATAATTATTGAAATGTCACTTGTCAAAATAGACGTACATTTCAGAAATTTCAAAGTACGAATTGTAGACACTTGCACGAACACGAACTCTGTCGCGATAAAATCCTTTGATCTGCGCTAGATACCGACAGGAGCCCGAACGCAGTTCGAGTTCGCCCGAATGATTCGCGATAAAGCGAACTGTCTGCCCACACATGCCGCGATAGAGCGAACCTTCGCCGAATCCCGCTAATGTGGCCGTAGCATTACTGATAATAATTTATTATTAAATTTCAATGACAATAATATATGACGATAATGACAATTTGAATTTGAATTTGTCAAGAAGTTTATGCAAGTATTACGTCAAAATCTCTTCAATTTATTGAAATGCATTTAATCTTACCAAACGGCTACAAAAGCCTTAGTTGACTCAACTTGAGACCAAGTTGCCAGTCTTTTGGGCAAAATGGTGCATGGGCATGTTTCAGGCTTTATTTGATTTTAATTTAATTATTTGATTTAGCAATTATTGTATTTTTACGCCCATCATTATTTTCTAATAGTTAAATTGCATGAAATATAGAATGAGTATTAAAATTGCACGTCCAAAATGGTCAATGTTGAAACTTTGTAAAACATAAATGTTATCAAAATTACACACGATTTTATAAAACAACTAGCTGTTGCCAGCGACTTCGTCTGCAAAGAATTCGTTTATCGCTATCCCGCGGGAACTACACAATTTTCCGGGATAAAAAGTAGCCTGTCGCAAATGTGTGTTCGGCTTAAGTTGCTTGGCGACGGTTGTTAGAAAAAATATGAAAAAGAATTTGATGGAATGGAGAAAAGCTAATACACGTTTTCTTAAAATCAATCCGTTTCGTCATTTTTGCCACATGGCGACCGTGCAAAATAAATAAAACAAATACGTAGTAAACATAATTTATACTGACGCGCAACATTTAAAATAATGGAGGTGTTAAAACGCAAGAGAACCCAATTCCGCAAGGATTTTACTCGGGCAGCTGACTCCCTTGAAGAAGCTTTCAAGAAGCACAAGGACGGGCTGGAGCCAATCACCTATGTGGCGGGTAAATTTTTTAGACTCTCTGATTGCGCAGAAGAATTGTTTGCATGCGAAATAAATTTGAGGGATCTTTGGTGCGAAAGTGAGGTCTTCAATGAAGCAGCTTTTGAACACGACCAAGAGAGAGCTGCTCCTTATAAAGCTCGATGGTCAGAGCTGAAGGCCAATTACCAAAGCTTGAGCGAAACTAAAAAAGATTCCGACGATGCTAGCTCATTAAAGTCTGCCAAGTCCACGATGAAACATCCGCAAGAGCGCAAAGTAAAGATGCCCAAACTAGAAATTACAAAATTCAATGGCGAAGTGAAGAAGTGGTTACTTTTCTGGGGTCAATTTGTAAAAATAGACGAAGACCCAGAAATCAACGACTCCGATAAGTTCCAGTACTTACTTCAGTCAATGGAACCTCATTCTAGTGCCAGGCAGCTTGTGGAGAGCTACCCACCTAGCGGTAAGAACTACAAGAAAGCCTTAGACGCTCTCAAATCTAGATTTGCGCGTGATGATATCTTGATAGAGACTTATGTGAGAGGACTGCTAGCATTGATGCAAGAAAAAGGGCAACGACCATCAAATACCAAGGAGCTACCGGCGTTATATGACAGCCTACAAACGCATTTACAAGCGCTCGAAACTTTAGGTGTCACTAATGATAAATATGCGTCGATTCTGTTTCCGATGGTAGAGTCTGCCTTACCTGATGAGGTACTTAGAGCCTGGAACAGGTACCGAGCTGCTGATCGCCAAATCAACAATGATTTGTCAAGACTCGTCGATTTTCTCAGATTAGAAGTGGAATCAGAAGAGAGAATACAGTTGGCTCATCAAGGTGCTATTCAAAACTCCATAGCTAACCCTAAAGTACCCACATGCTGCTTTGTCGCCGAAACGAAACCAGAGAATCACAAGAATATATCTTCAGCATGTATCTGGTGCGACAAAGACACGCACTGCACCGCAGAGTGTCATAAAGCAGCGAAGATGACGTTCGAACAGAGAACAGAATTTATTAAAGCTAAGAAAGCATGTTTAATCTGTTTGAGGCCAAATCATTCTGCAAAACGATGCAAGAGCTTCCCTAAGTGCCTGTTTTGCAAAAAACGTCATTCGGTTTTAATGTGCCCTGACATGGACGGAAAAAGTACCACCAAGAGCAAGTCAGAAAATGAAAAGTCCAACAATCTACACTGCGAGTTGAAGTCGACCACCTTACTGCAAACTGTAGTCGTGCAAGTGGCATCTAACGACGGTAAGAAACTTGTTCGCGCGCGTGCACTCATAGATAGTGGGGCGCAGAGGTCGTACGTACGCAAGGATCTCGTTGAGAAGTTAGACTTAAAACCGGCGAGAAAAGAGTTCATCACACACTGTTTATTTGGCGGAAAAGAAGAAAAAACGGAAGAACGTCAAATTTACGACATTTCTGTCAGAAGTCTGACAAATGACTTCGAAATGAAAATGACAACAGTCCAACAGAAAAATATTTGTGGTTTTTTGCCGAAAATTAGGTCTAATGAAATAATTCAACAACTTCAAAAAAGTAAAATTATACTGACTGAGACGACGGACTCACCTGACGACGTACAACTATTAATAGGTGCTGACTTTTCGAGTTTACTTTTGACTGGTGAATTTGTTCATGTAAGTAGTACTTTAACCGCAATAAAAACCAAAATGGGCTGGACAATTCAAAGTCCTATAACGGGATTTTATAGCTCGTTAGTTAACACGACAACTGCGTTTCATTGTCTTTCTCGCGTTAACATTTCAGATCAATGGAGGTTAGAATCCCTAGGCATAAAGGATCCCGCTGAGCATAATTCGCAGAGCTTACATGACGTCGAGGTACTCGAGAACTTCGATAGAAACATGTCAGTAAACGAGGAAGGACGTTATGAGGTATCACTGCCGTGGCGCGCTTCAACGAATTATTGTGTGGCAAAAAGGAGGCTAACCTATACTATACAACGGCTGAAGCAAATAGGTAAGATTTCACAGTACGATGAAGGGTTCAAAAGGTGGTTAGACCATGGAACTAAGGGTCCATATATGCCGTACCACGCTGTTATAAAGGAGGCTAATCTAACTACAAAAATTAGGCCTGTTTTTGACGCTTCGCCTCGAGTAGAGGTGTTCGAAGGGAAAGACAACGAGAAACGCTTGAAATTTTGTCTGTAGCACAGAACTATGTCTATAGATAAGCTTCAACCACTTGAACGACTTACGACTTATTTGATTCCGACAAGGTTCTAGGGACTTCAACTACTACACGGTCTGGACGAGTCATTAGACTTTATGGATTTACTATGCAATATTTTATACGTTGAATTGTTTCATTTGTTTTCTTTTATAACTTAGCACGATTGTTTAACTAGTTTATTGTAAAGATTGATGTTGTTTGATGTTATTATTACCTAATGTTCTCAATTTATATTCTAACTTTCCGGTTACTTTTGCCGGGGACTGTCGCAAATGTGTGTTCGGCTTAAGTTGCTTGGCGACGGTTGTTAGAAAAAATATGAAAAAGAATTTGATGGAATGGAGAAAAGCTAAATACACGTTTTCTAAAACTCTATCCGTTTCGTCATTTTTGCCACATAGCCTATGTGCTATTCCAGACTTTTCTCTATCTATGTGCCGAATTTCATCCAGATCCGTTGGGCCGTTCTGGCGTGATTGAGTAACAAACAAACACCCATCCATCCATCCATACTTTTGCATTTATAATATTAGTTAGATAGTTTCACATCACATATTCTTATAAGTAGGTAACCAAGTATTAACGGTACATTCTAAACAGAGTTCGTTTGGCTTTATGAGGCTAAAACAGGCGTGATTATAAAATAAAGTACCAGGGCAACAGGGGCATAGAGGAAATAACCAATTAGAGTGGTAATAAGATCCAACTGTGGCAACATATCAGCCTTTTTTGACTAACACCATACTAACGCAAATTTTTCGCGTTTTTCATTCATCTTCTACATGGAATAAACCCATTTATGTAGTTAGAATTACATTATAAATATAACATTTTTGGTTTTATCGAGTTTCATTCATTATGCCGCGCAACGACTAAATATTAACGATCCATATCGATGCCCTTTGACCTTCAGATAGCCAATCAGAGATCAGTAATAGCCAATTTTATATCATCCGTCTGTGTAGTATTAGCTTATCGCTATCACGTCCCGCGGGAACTATGTTGTTTTCCTGGATTAAAACTATCCTATGTCCTTCCTCGGGACGGAAACTACCTGTATACCAAACATCAACTAATTCGGTTCAGCGGTTTAAGCGTAAAAAATAACAAACAGACAGACTCAATATTAGTGAGGATGAATTGTACGACGTTTCCACTCCATTGGGTTGCTTGCTCTACGAACAGAGTCTAGTAGGAAGTCGCCGTCGTGTGGTTACTGATTTAGCTGTGACTGCAGATTGCGGCGTGTATTATGCGTAATCTACTGTTCTAAGAGAGAGCGAGTAACGCGCAAGTGCGTAATGAGGAGCGTGCCGTCGTGTGCTATGGGTTACGGTTAAGGTGAGGGTCTACCATCAAAGACTACAATATATAATAAGTTATAGACTGGACACTCAGCCATTCTTAAAAGCGCCATCTAGTTTTCAGCTATCGTAACTTTAAGTCTAGATAAAATTATGTAGCCATACCCATACCAATCTGAAATCAGTAAAATTGGCTCTAAATTGTCCCATTTGACAGCTGTAATTCCAATAGATATTAATTTACCATCAACTATAAATTACCTCGATTTAAACTTTCGCGATTTTCACAAATTGTAAGAAAAACGGGACATAATCACGTAAATAAAATGTATTTTTGTAAATACCTCGCCGTTTCATGCCCGTTCCATGGTCTCCAGAGGACCACCGAACAGCGATGACACCGAGTTACGTCGAGGTATTTACAAAAAAAAAACATTTTATTTACGTGATTAAGCCCGGTTTTTCTTATAATAATTATAAATTACCTATTTTGATACTCTGGAACGACTGGTCAGAAACAGCTGTGTGATTGGCACATGTCACATAGGGTCATAGACGTTTGGATCATGATTATGGGCAGTTCGAATCTCGCGTAGAAAAAGTTTTTTCTTTCTCTTTTTTTGCGCGAGTGTGCGTGTGTGTAGTTTTCACCTCTGCCGGCGTTTAGACACTAGAGTGCTACCCGGTGTTTTTTTTCTTCTTTGTTCTTACACTCCTTAGGCCATCTAATGCAGTCGGGATTAGGATCTTATTTTCCGTTTCCGTCTGTCAAACGGCACAGTTACACGATATAGTTTCTGAACGCAAGTCTCTTCTATAGAAGACTCTGTAAAAAACGCCGATGTGCCTTCTGTCGGCAATTAAGAAAAACTCTATAATATACTCGTTATTTTATTTTTTATTTTAAATAATGTATTGTTGACCGGATAGCCTGGTGGTTAGTGACCCTGACTATGAAGCTAGAGGTCCCGGGTTTGAATCCCGGTAGGGGCAGACATTTGTATGATGAATACGAATGTTTGTGCCCGAGTCATGGATGTTGTATGTATTTAACTATATATTTATCTACATTATATATGTATGTTTATCCGTTGCCTGGTACCCATAGTAAAAGTTTTGCTTAGTTTGGGACTGGGACAATTGGTGTAATTTGTCCCATGATATTTATTTTTATTTATTTATTTGTTAACTAAATAATTCAAACATTTATCTCTGAAGAGTCAGACACCGTTGATCTGAAGATATTCCAATGTTATTCACGCCCGTTAATGTGTCCCTGTCTTTAAAGATTGTTCATCTGTCCACCAAGAGCCTGTCCACTTTAGAAACTCAACAGCGTACACATTCGTGGTTCTGTAGGCGCGACACGCGTACGGTATCCCATACTGCGTCCAGCACGTAATTTATGATTGTTACGCACCATTAAATAGTCCAATGGGCTACTTAGGGCTATCTGTTAACTTTCTAAACGCAAACTAGAGCCATAGAGCTGTTGGAACAAAGCGGTTTCAAAATCAACTAAGGATTCATTACTGTAAAGGTGACGATGGTAATTATTTGAGTTGTGAGACGCGTAATTTTGCATGCAAAGGCGTTTTGTATAAAGCCAGATTGTAGCAGAAATAAGGAGCATCAGGAACGGGCAAGAATCTTAGCAATCTTGTCATAGGCGAAGCGGATAACAACCCATCACTATTTTGATTTCCCCTTCCTACCAATACCCACATATCATGCTAAACGTGGCTCTGTTTATCCCGTAAGATATAGACGTGATTTGTGTATATGTGTATGTATGAATTTACGCGACTCATAACACAAAAAATTACGCTCGTGTAGTCTAGCCCTAAGGGATCCAAGAACTAATGATATATTTTAAAGTAGGGGTGATATCGGTGCCAGGTTTTAGAATAGGACAGAGTTTTTTCGCGTTCGTTAAAGACAACTAACCTGGTGTGAGAGTGGGCATCGCTCTATTGGCAACTACTAACTCCAAACTTCAGCATTGTGGTATGCAAGAGAATGGGAAGTTACGTCTTCATTTTCCACTATCTTCAACGAATGACGTTGCCCACAGAGTAGTGTAACGACTGAAAACTCTTGTTTTTGTAACATCTTAAACCGCGAATTAACAGTGCCTATTTTTTGAAGTTATTTCTATCTATATCGCTTATCAAGAATCATAAAACGCACTTGAACTTTCTTCGACCTTGACGATTCGATTAATTTATCGGCGTAATCGATACGAAGCTCGTAAACGCCCAATCGAGCGTAATCGAGAACTATTTGAATAAAGAATGAGTGTATTTGGTCGGATGCTTGTTTGAAAAAAAAAAGATGCACTTCGAAATTCGAATGCCGACCGTTTCCGTTCGGAAACTGAACCAGTTGCCACGTTTTGAAATAACGACTTTTAATGACTGGATAGATCATTTCCCCAAAATCGTAATTTCCTTGTAGCAAAATTTCCGTTCGCAGATTTTCCTAAATCCTTTTTTCCCAGTAAGCTTTTTTACTAAAGCTTATTTTCACAGTAGCGTTTTTTCCTATTCTTCATTTATACCAGCCGTATTTATTCCTTACATGATTTTTCCATTCGCAGATTTTCCCGATACTCAATTTTACCACGCAGAAATATTTCTAAGAGCATTTATTCTACGATCGATTTTTTTCTTGTAGACCTTTTCTCCCACTTTTTTTTTACACACACTTTTTTTTACATTTGTTTGTTATATATCTATGTATGTATGTATAACTCTTTATGGCAAATATTTTATTGAATCAGGCGTTACTTTGCGGAGGTCCATTTCAATGAGCACAAAATATTTACCTTGCTACTCCGCTACTTAAGTAAGTAACGGTTTAAAGTAGCGAAGTAGCAAGGTTAATATTTTGTGTTCTCTTTATGGTACACTACATTCTACAGGTAATGAGATAATAGTAGATTGATCAACAAGGGTTGAAATATACCCATTTCACCTGAGATATTTCTGGTGCCCGAACGAAGTGAGGGCACCAATGGTTCGAGGGTGAAATGGGTAATTTCATCCGAGTTGAACACTTTACTTTTCATTTCGCACATTGCGCATTTCTTCTGCGCACCAATGGCTGCCGGCTAGTTTTTTTTAAACTTGCAGACACGGAGGTCGCTATCAATTAATTTGTCAACTTAAATATTTCAAGCTAAAAAAATTACCGAACGTAATAATTTCCACTAATTCTCGTTGTATACGCTTGCATAAGCTTACATATATATCGGAAATGTTATTTAAAGATTATTTTGCCTTTTACAATTAAAACGGAACTATTAATATAGATGATTATATAAAACATAGATTACATGGCTGTATACGTATTTTAATTGCTATGTACCTCATTTGGATTAGCTAGAAAAAAAAAATACTTTCAACCCAAGGGTCGCGATGAGTCACTTTCAACCCGTTATCCAGATAATCAATGATCTACTTTCAGAGTATGAGAGATGAAAACAAATTTAAAAAGGCGAACTTATCCCGTAAAGGCTAACCGTAAAGGGATCTCTTCCATGTATCTATCTTTCCAAAACATTGGACAAAAATTCGGACACCACGCCATGAACCATACGTGAAGGTATGAGTTTGAAGATCAAGTGCTTATGGTTTGATTTCAAGTGCGTGTTGTTACATTATTTTAATGAGTTTATTCATTCCACTAAAGAGGTTTACTACTCACGATAATACTGTTTGCTCATCAGATTGACACTAACGAAACAATACATTCTAGATGTAGACAGATGCCATTATGTGTCAACGATTATAATATTATGATGATATTGTGAAAATGGCGAGTGAACAGACTGAAAGAAATCAGTCTTCCACCGAAATAAGTTTTATTCGGAGTAGTCATGGTCGCGAGATTTTAATCAAAGGCGGACATAGACATTATTTAAAATATATAAATAAAAATGGTTCCTCGAAATGGATCTGTGCTAAACCGGGGGATAGTAAAGGGGCATGTAAAGGAGCTATTTTCCTGAACGATACAAGGTGTGCTATTATAAAACAGACGTCCCATTGCTGCCCTGCTGACTTTCAAAGCATTGATGTGGAAAGGAAAATTGATCAGTTAAAAAAAAAAGTTATTGAGGATTACAGGCCAATTCCGACACTGTTTCGAGAAGAAATGAGTGACTTACAACATGAAGAATACGCTGATAAATTGCCGTCTTTCTTTAGCAAACGAGACGCTCTATATAGAACACGGCGTAAATATGCAGGAATCACAGGCTTCGAATCTTGTGAAGACGTAATTTTACCTGAAAATGTCGCTGAAAATTTTTGTTGTTTCAACCAAAAAGGTGTACTTGTGTTTATAACACCTAATGCAAGCGATTGGATCAAAAACGTGGAGACTTTCTTCATGGATGGTACATTCAAAATTGTCCCCGGACCGTACAAACAACTCTACACAATCCACGGGGATATTGGATCTAACGCAAACTATACAAAAGTAATCCCATTTATATTTTCTCTTCTACCTAACAAGGAGCAGAAAACATACAATATCATGTTTCAAGCAATTAAAGAAATGGTTCCAAATTTTCAACCAAAGACCATGAAAACAGACTTTGAAATTGGGGCAATAAACGCAGTTCGATCCGTATACAGTGATTGCAATATTGAAGGATGCTTTTTCCATTATACTCAAGCAGTATGGAAGAACGCGGAAAAATACGAAATCGTTACCACTCGCGAAGGAAGCAATTATGTATCGAAATGTGTGGCTCTGGCTCATTTGCCAAAACTAAAAATTCATGAAGGCTGGTTTCATGTGCAGACACAAGCACCGAAAAGCAATTTTATAACAGCGTTTAATAACTATATGGCCGAGCAGTGGATAAACATGGCAAAAATTGACATCCTGTCTTGCTATGGTAGTCGCCATCGCACAAATAATGTAGTCGAAGCCTGGCACAAAAAAATTAATTCAAGGGTCAGGCCTAATACAAATTTGTTTTTCTTTATAACAGAGCTGAAAAATGAGGCTTTGGCAGCTGATTTCACTAATATGAGAAATGAATTCAATTGCAACCTATTTAAAAAGAGGCAACAAAAATTTAGCTTAATGGACAAGAAAATTGAAAATATCGTGAGCAGTTACCTCACAGGATTTATCGACCTAGGAAAATGCATAAGTAAATTGGCTTATTTAAAGTACTAATAGTTTTTAAGGTATATTTTTTTTTTAAATATAAAAATAGAAGCGCTTTCAATTCGCTAATTTAGAAATGTAAATTTAAAATTATTTTTCGGTGAGTGTTACCTACTTCACTTTACTACGGTGCCTCAGCTAAATAGTTCCAAGCCGAATAGGTACTATACAGGCAGATAGACTAGGTCCACTTCTGCCACGCATGGTCACACATAAACATCATCCACCCACCCACGCTTCCATCATAACATCGTTATGTTTATGTGTGGCATGCGTGCGTGGCAGAAGTGGACCTAGTCTATCTGCCTATATAGTACCCATATATTCGGCTTGGAACTATTTGAGCTGAGGCACCGACTTCACACATATAAATAAGTAGGTAGCACTCACCGAAAAATAATTTTAATTTAACATTTCTAAAGTAGGTAGCGAATTGAAGACGGTTAAATTTTTTTATTTAAAAATTATTTTCACTAAATATTACTTTTCCCGATGAAAGAACTTTAGTCTCTTATAAATGGAAGGATTCTGTTTGTAGGTACTTCCTTCATCAGATTCATACCATATATATATGTGTGAAATGAATATAATTTTACGAGTATGACGTGTTTAGCAAGCATATTACAGTAATCGAATCGCAATCCTTGAATTACTTATTGAATCCGATGACCATCTGTGGTCTTCATAATCAGTTCCAATTCATCAAATAGTGCTTTCCGAAGGCAAATGCATAAGTTACATTAAAATATACCCAAATCGCTATCGCTATGCCTATAAGATTTGAAGAGTGCCTTTAGTTTCTCCAAGATCTCGTCATCAGATCTTGAATTGGTGGTAATGGGACCAAACTAGAAGTATCCCCTTTCCAACAAAAAAATAATTTTCCAAATCGGTCCCCAACTGACGGAGTTCTGAGGTAACAAAGATAAAAAAATACAACTGAATTGAGAACCTCCTTCTTTTTTTTGAAGTCGGTTAAAAAAGCACATGCTTAGTGTAGGTATTCACTTTTAATTTAAGTAGTATTGTGTTTTATTTATAGAGGTAATAAATATTAAGTTAAACTTATTTCATTGTTTTATTTTTGAAGTTTCGTCAAAGTACACAATAAATAAAAAGTAAATATTTATTAAAAAAAACATAAAAATAAATATATAGTGCATTCGGGTCATTCCGGTAGTCGTATAATTCCGAAAATCATTTAAATCAGTCCTATTCTGTTGTAATAAGAGTCCCATTTCAGAGGTTATCGAGCATTATTGTACTTATTTTAACGGAATATGACTGATTTTAATGGGTTTCTGAATTATCAAATATTTGGAATAATCCGATTTCCGGAATTACCCGAATACACTTACTGCAAACTGCAAAGATACCTAGCTAAATAAAACTTAACCACGGTACCTGAGCGGTGGTTCAATTTCAACTTTCAAACACGAGGCTGTTAACAATTTCCTGGATCATTAGGGATTATACGTTAGCACAGGTTAAAATAAAATAGCCAGTAATAAATAAAATAAACAGACTGAACGGAGAAAGCATAAATGTGATTAGGGTGATAGGTTGTGTGTGTTTGTCCGCAAACGTATGTTCTTATTTATCTGGAGAACGGTTGAACCGATTTAGATTCGGTTTTCTGTATTAGGTTCGTTTCTTAGTTCTTTAGGAGTGGTTCTTAGATAGGTATTGTGGTGTTTGTCCGTTAGGGGGTGCTGCAATATTCGTAAATATAAAACGCGAATGTTCCCATTTATCTCCAAAACGGTTGGACCGATTTTGACGCAATTTTCTTTAAAAGGTTGGAAATTTATTGGGAATGGTTCTTAAACAGGTAATTATGACGTTAACTCGACAGAAGGCTCTGCAATCATAAAATTCCTAATTAAATTCAAACATTTTGGGTTTCGGAGCCAAATTGGTAAAATTTGGATTCCAAATAAGTAGTTTAATTACGTCCGTCTAACTCTTTATCTTTCTGTCCGTCTATCTATTATATCATAATAACATATCTAATTCAAAGAATTCTTAAAATATTTTTTTTTAATTAATTTTAAGCAATTAAAAATTGATGAAATTTTAAATATGAACACTTGACTGGGAACGGGCCATGATTGGTCGCCAAGGCTGTGATGTCACATTGTTAAGGCAATTTCGAGGGCAATTTCACGACAGTACTGGGTTAACGGCTGATTTGACTAAAAATATCCGAAATTTAATACAAAAAAAACATCTGATGAGGTTTTTTTTTTATGAAATAAGGCGACAAACGAGCACGCGTATCTTATAAACACCATAACACCTACCTAAGAACCACCGCTAAGGAAACACGAACCTAATACTGAAATCCGCATCTAAATCGGTCCAACGGTTCTGGAGATAAATGGGAACATATATACGTTTGCGGACAAACACACACACAACCTATCATCCTAAACGCATATACCGTCTCCGTTCCGTAGTGGGTAATAAAGTGTTCTTATACGTTCTTATTCCATCCATAGACTTGGGTTTTACTCATCTTCACCCAAGCTCCATCATCTATTACAGAACCCACGACGCTCTGCTTGAGAGGCAATAGGTCAAACTACTAGGCTACCACAGCTTCACGACCTTCACGACGAAAAATTAGGCGTGTGTAAAAAAAAGTGGGAGAAAAGGTCTACAAGAAAAAAATCGATCGTAGAATAAATGCTCTTAGAAATATTTCTGCGTGGTAAAATTGAGTATCGGGAAAATCTGCGAATGGAAAAATCATGTAAGGAATAAATACGGCTGGTATAAATGAAGAATAGGAAAAAACGCTACTGTGAAAATAAGCTTTAGTAAAAAAGCATATTGGGAAAAAAAGGATTTAGGAAAATCTGCGAACGGAAATTTTGCTACAAGGAAATTACGATTTTGGGGAAATGATCTATCCAGTCCTTTTAATGGAATGTCGCATTTTTTATTGAGATGCATACCACGCGGTCAAGGAATACAAATGGATGTCTTTGTACGGTTGGTTACCGAACTAGATCACTTTGGTGGGTAAGAATGGAATGATGACATGATGTATCTATATACATATACACATGTATAGACTGATAGATAGGTTAGGTATCTAACTAATATTATAAATGCGAAAGTATGGATGGATGGATGGATGGATGGATGTTTGTTTGTTACTCAATCACGCCAGAACGGCCCAACGGATCTGGATGAAATTCGGCACATAGATAGAGAAAAGTCTGGAATAGCACATAGGCTGCTTTTTATCCCGGAATATCTATATAATACTAGCTGTTGCCAGTGACTTCGTCTGCAAAGAATTCGTTTATCGCTATCCCGCGGGAACTACGCAATTTTCCGGGATAAAAAATAGCCTATGTGCTATTCCAGACTTTTCTCTATCTATGTGCTGAATTTCATCCAGATTCGTTGGGCCGTTTTGGCGTGATTGAGTAACAAACAAACATCCATCCATCCATCCATACTTTCGCATTTATAATATTAGTTAGACTAGCTGTTGCCCGCAACTTCGTCTGCAAAGAATTCGTTTATCGCTATCGCTATCTCGCGGAAATTTTCCGGGATAAAAAGTAGCCTATGTGCTATTCCAGACTTTTCTCTATCTATGTGCTGAATTTCATCCAGATTCGTTGGGCCGTTTTGGCGTGATTGAGTAACAAACAAACATCCATCCATCCATCCATCCATCCTTTCGCATTTATAATATTAGTTAGATTAGATAGTTAGACTATTTAGAAGTTAGATAGTTAGATTTGATTATTGCTGAATCACATACAGGAGGCGTAACATCGAAAGAGTAATAGTTTTGATTTTAACAGTGAATTTTTTTTTGACCTGTAATATTATCAACTAAAAATATTTAATTTAATGCTATCCCTCGCTACTAAATTAATAACTCCAAATTGCATACTTTTCACGGCATTTCGCAAACAATTTAAACATTTCAACAAATAATGCGCAAAGCGGTCCATTTTTGTCGGTAATTTTTGCA
Organism: Pandemis heparana; assembly: GCA_963854515.1. Classification (NCBI taxonomy): domain Eukaryota; kingdom Metazoa; phylum Arthropoda; class Insecta; order Lepidoptera; family Tortricidae; genus Pandemis; species Pandemis heparana. The sequence goes on along the minus strand of OY978020.1, from coordinate 3,008,761 downwards.
TACAATAAATCTTTTGTCGGCCTCAAACTACAATTTTTCTTCATGCATCAAACATCCGCTTAAGTGTAATAACAATAGAGTTAATTTTCCAATTTCTGATTGTTATTGTCTGTTACTGACACATTGAACAGTGAGGTATTACAAAGCAAGTCACTTTTAAAAAATCTTCAACTGTTTACCCTATCACACTGCGAAGCAGAGTAAAAACTTGGAAATGCTAAAACAATACTTGTATGGTTTTGCCTCGTAGGCGTCAATACACATAATTATGCGTTTGCTTTGTTCCTTATGTGGTATACAGAAGGTTTACAATGCTTGTTTCTGGTTGTAAGCGGGTGTAGTGAAACATAATCGGTTGTCAGGTGAAGTGTGGTTTGGCCTCCGGTGCTGCGTGATTTTTGACTTCTTTTGTCTTATGACGTTGGTCATTGGGAGAATAAAGGATCAAAAATGTTTTCCGATATAAACGCTTTTGTACTGCCGTATAGGGTACTTGCATGACTTAACTCTGAACTTTACATTTAATCACAATGAATATCTTGATTCGTGGGACAATATTGACAGTAATTGACTTAGGGATAGCGTGTTAGATGCTAACGTGGGGCTAAGTAGTGTCAAAATGTATGGACCTGTCAAACCTAACCCCGAGTTAGCGATTGAATTTTTTAACTCTGGACTGTGCAAGTGGGCCTTAGTCCCAAATTAATCAAAGCTTGTTCTATGCGTATTAGCCAACATATTAACATACTTATCCTACTAATATTATAAATGCGAAAGTTTGTGTCGATGTGACGATGGGACGATGTGAGTGAGTGAGGGTGTACCTATGTTTGTTCCTTCTTCACGCTTAAACGACTGGACGGATTTGAATAAAGTTTGGAACGAAGATAGCTGGTAGGTACCATAGATTGAAACATAGCCAACTTTTTATCCCGGAAAATTGCACAGTTCCCGGGAGATAGCGATAAACATGTCAATTGCTAATTCTACGCGGACGAAGTCGCGGGCAGAAGCTAGGAAAGATATAACATGCTTAATTGTATTAAACATCCAGGATTCGAGAGCGACATTTTGTATTTTTCATGCATAATAATTATATCTTCTCTGACCTGGGATCGATCTCAGGACTTTAAGCTTGGTTCTCTGACTATTACCTAGCCTAATGCGATCGTCGGTCGTTTATAGAAATAAACTCTAAACTTGAACAATTTTGCACGCACTGCACGTTCCATACCTACTAAACTAATAACTAAAGATATTTTAAACTCATACCTAACCAAGTTCCCTAAAGTGTAATTTATTTTGGTTTTGACGTTGACTGAAATATTGGGCAAGTTTTGTTTGGAAATATTGTTGTAAATTAAGAGACAATAAAAACGGCAATCGAGTCATCGGATATTTTTAAACCACTTGAAAAGAACGTGAAATTATTTCGTGCCAGTTACTTTCTTTTCTGTAAAGACAAAAGCACTTTGGTCTTTCAACGTAGAATTGAATCAAGTTCCGTGAACAAAGCACAAATTATGACAGATGAGGAAGCCGTCAGGCAATGACCATGAGATATTGGTCATGAGACACTTTTGACGAATTCCTTACCTTTCAGTCAAAGCCTAACCCCCTTATTCATAAACGCTCTTATAGGCTTCTGCTAACTTAGTAATAGTTTGTCCTTATCTGTGAAAGGTACCTAAATGTCAATGTTACAGTTGAGGACAAACGATTACTAAGTTAGCAGAAGCCAGAGCATTTATGAATAAGGGGTAAGCTGCTACTTGTCTAATTCTGCATTACATTAGTGATTTATCAACTTAAATCTTAACACAAAATTTTCACTCGTGGTTTTCTAGTACCTATAGTGGAAGCTTCGATTAGTTTGGAACAATTGATATCAATTGTCTCAAGTATTTTATCTGCTAAGTAACGAAACTTGAGTCACAAGTGTGATAGTATCAGCACTTTTTTACATTTCCTCAATAACATGTCATTTAAGTACTTGGTTGACAGTTTTTAATTCAGCAATATTAGAGCGGTGACATAAAGAGTGAATGATTCTCGGTGTCGTTCATTCATTCGTTCATTTCCTCAAGAATGCAGCGGTTTGGATGCGACCGGCTTCGGTTGTCGAGAGGTAGGTTGTAGTGAGAGTTTCTTAATTAATATTATAGAAATAATGGCGATGATGATTACATCCTGCAGTCATCAAGGATAAGTATAAATTATTTATTTATTTATTTATTTATTGCATTATAATCATGTCGTACATTAAGGTCTTACAAAATATAAATACATTATTAATTCCAGACACGAACCCTGCCAGGGCACAGCAATTTTTTATGTCTTACTTAAATAACTATGATACAAGAGATAAAATAAATAATTAAATTATCTACGTTATCGTGTTATCTGTGAAGTTTCCAATAACTTTTATAAGTACTGTTTATGGAATCTACACTAATATTATAATAGAAGAAATAGGTACTTAATAATGATTTATCTCCATAGCATAATTAAATACCTACACACAATTAACTAAAACAAATTACAAACACTAATCCTTAATTGTTTGTTAGAATTGAATAGGCTCTGATTCTACAGGACGGATTTGAAACATTATTTCACTATTAAATCCTACATTATACCTGATGAACATAGGATATATAAATCTGCGTGGACGAAGCCGCGGGCAACAGCTAATTACAAAAATGAAGCCTGTTTCTAAATCAAATTACTAAAGTTTTATTTTTGTATAGGTAGGTACAATGTATTTAAATTGCTCGTAAAAGTTGCGTTTAACTGAACCAAAAATTGGGCGAATTATTAATTCTTATGCTCATAATTTGAATTGCTCATATTCGCCCAATTTTTGGTTGTTTGGTCCTCATTTCGAACAAAAAAGTATAAGTATTCTAATCATATTGCCCAGGACCGCGCGGGAACTATAATCTAAGCCATCTCTTTCTTAGGGGAGGCCCGAGCTCAGCACTCAAGTGGGACGTACTATTTAGGCTCAAGATAAATCGTATTGGACATATCTAATGTTTTTTTTTCTGGCATGGTCTTACCTCACCGCTCCGAAGTACCCGAGAGCTTCCTAATGTCGTCCAGTTTCTCGCATAGTAATCGGGCGCCACTGCTTTCCTTATGCCCTGTCTATGCGTGCGAGAAAAATCGTGCATGTAAACACTGTATTACATTGCGGGCTTGAGGAGATAACAAGTGAAAAGTGAACGATCGGGCAGCGCAATATAATGCAAAAATTGACCGACTCCCTCCCCCCTGTTTATTATTTATTAGTAATAAATTATTACGTAAGAATCTAAAGGAAATAACGAATAGGTACGTACTTAATTGTGGTTTATTTTATTTTATAGGTAGTCATTTTTCAAAGCAAGTAAAAGTATGACAAATTAGATTAATAATATCCCGGGACAATTTACACCAATTGATCCACTACCAATCTAAGCAAATTTTGTACAATGGGTACTTATGGTATGGGTATGGGTGGGATAAAGGGATAGATATACCTACATTTGAATAGATAAATGCATAATAATATCTATGACCGAAATCTATCTATGGGCGAAAATCATAGGAATCATGTTATAGGCGAAGCGGCTAGCAACAGATCACTATTTTGATTCCACTTTCCACCTATACGCCCACAGTCTTGCTAGACGTGGTCGGTAGGTCTTGTTACCTTAGGCTCTGTCTACCCTGTAAGGGATAAAGACGTGATTTGTGTATGTATGTGTCTATGACCCGGGTACAAAAATTCATATTGATCATACAACTTTCCGCCCTTACTGGTATTCGAAGTTGGGAACTCTAGCTTCATATTTAGGGTCACTAACCACTAGGGTATCCAGTCGTCAAATTAGATATAGGTACTCTATTTAATTAGTTTGATAGCGTAAATTAATATTGGAAAGTAATTAATGGTGAACTACCTACTTAAGTGACGTTACCGGTTTAATAACTAAGAGTAAGAATGAATGGAAGAGAAAAGAAAGTATTTATCAACCTAATAATACAGACGCTCAAAACACCTACAATATTTAAGTATAGCTTTAGGTTAAAATACAGCCATAATTAGTATTTTCGGCAACCGCAAATTCGACATTCGAACGCGCGGATTATCACGTCAAATCTGACGCGCCACCGAAATTAAATGGCGGCGGTAAAAGAAATTAAAAGTGTACACACCGTATCAAAGACACCGCTCACCGGGGCGTCAATCTTGCTGATTTTTCGTTCAGTTTCAAAATAAATGAAATAAAAAAACAAGGGAGACTATTAATGCCGTGGGGCCGGTCTCAGTGCGAGTTTACGACGCACGGCGCGCGCACCGCTTCGCGCCATTTCCCTCGCGTTCCTTTTCGAAATTTGAAGACCATAGACCAGTTTTCTTTCCGCGTACTTTTTTCAAAAATACCACAGACCAGTTATATTTTTCGGCGCGTTCCCGTGAGTGACGTGTAACTTGAATAGTGTTGTGCCTGTGATAGAAGTGCGACTAAAAGTGACTAACTTTTTAAATTTCGTCGGTGAACATAATTGGGTAATAAATGATTTTTGTGAATTCACTGCTAAGCAAGCATGTTAACCCAGGTAAGCTCTTAAAGTGTCAAATACTCGCATTTGTTTAATACCGTCTATTTATTAACGTTTGCCGTTTGCACCAATTGATTCAATCAATTAGGAAAATTCCGATGCAGCGTGTATCTACAAAAAGCGTTCGGTTAGTTATTTAAATACAGGTTGTCGACTCGTGGTTTCACTATCTGCCAAATTATACGCTCTATTTTAATCTAAACGCATTGGTGATAACGCCAGAACGTTAATCGACATAAATTTTGACAGTTGGCGTCAACCGATTTAGAAGCAGTTACAATTACTTTCGGTTGTGTTAAAATTAATAGCGATCGATTAAGCTCAACACCGCGGTGCGCTTGATTTATTTAATAAAGTTTTTTCTTTAATTTGTCTTTCGAAATTGGAATGTTAATTAATTGAACAGTCAACGGTTAGGTGGCGATAGAGTGTGATTAGACGGCGAGGTGTTTTGAAATTAAACGGAATTCATGTGAAAATTACGTCGTTCGGAAATACAATTAATTTAGTTTCAATTAACAATATTACTCACAGCTAGGAATTACCTTTAAACTTTTTTAAATATAATAATAAATGGCAACACCGTGTTGACCGTTTAAGGAACAGACCGACCCACTTCGAAACTTTTTAAATCAAAATCGCACAGACTTTGCATCATACAGCCGGCGTCTGTGGCAAATACGCAAACCGCGCGAGCCAGGAAAAAAAATCATACAGCCGGTGGTCTATTGATTATCGAGGAGTCTTGCTGGCCAGTTACTAACACTGGAATATCTTCTGGCCATATTAAGTGTCTAATGGCTTTTCCCGTAAAAAGGTTGACATAACCTTAATTATTATGCATAATATTGTGTACGAGTAAGCGTTAAACTTCATGCAATTAGAAACAATGCAGCTTTTGCCGGCGAGCCGTCATTTACTATTGAAACTTTCTATTAACGACGTACAATTGTGGACACAAATCCATTTGTACAGTCAAGGGCACTACACACTAAACTATTTTTGATTTGACAATAGCTTATCAATGCGGTTTTAATGTAAATCTTTAAGGCAGTTCGCTCTCATTAAAAGTCAATAAAGTTTATACAAAAGCATTTTTTGGGTAGGTAGGGTACTAGCTAGGGTAGTTTGGGTAAGTCAATTCGGATTGAATGTCAAAGTTGTCTTTGAAAATTTGCTGTAATTACTAGAAAGTGTTTCTTCGACAGACTGTAATTACTAGAAAGCTTTTCGACAAAATTTGCAGAAATGTTAATATTAACTCGGCATTACTTTGCGGAGGTTCATGTCCGTGGACTAAATCCACTTACTACTCCGCAAAGTAACCACGCAATTGGTTGGTTCATAGAAACGTCAATAAAAAAATGCAACACCTACAGTATTTGAGCAAAACTTTGCACACGTACAAATTATGACTTATTTATAAATCGGTAGGTATATAAAGGTGAAGGAAAACATCGTGAGGAAACCTGCACTCACCTGCGAAGCAATTCAATGCTGTGAATGAAGTTCCCAATCCGCACTTTTCCGCGTGGGAACTATAGCCCTAGCCCTCTCATAGTGAGAGGAGGCCTGTGCCCAGCAGTGGGACGTATAGCTGGAGATGATGTATAAATATTGTCAAAACAGTAGAAATGGATTTAGGGATTGCAAAATCCGGTTCTTTTCTCAAATCCGGATTTACAAATTATCAACTTGTACAAAATCCGGATTATCCGGATTTTTCGGATTTTTATTAATATTTTGAAATTTTCATGTAATTACTCATGTTTTTTGAAACCTAATGGTGTTCAATTTTATTGTTTTTAAAATTTCCCTAAGAATATATAAAATAAAAAATTGCAAAAATCTTGATAATCCGCGTTTAATCAGTCCAGTACTGCTGTGTCTGCAGTACAGTACTACCGGACCGGGCGACTAGCTAGGTCTAAAGCTAGGTATGAGGTAGCCAGTAAAGCGCGGAGGGGAGAGGGATAGATAGAGTGCTACGTGGCGGGGAACGAAACGAAGGCATGAATTAATGAAATGAAACTAAATTCAATAGGAAATTCTGCTTAAATGTCAACTTTGTCAACTGTAATTGAAATCCGAAAAAACCGGATTTTTATGCTAAAAATCCGAATTTATAAAATGCGACAAAAATCCGGATTTATCCGGTTATTTCGGATTATCCGGATTGCAATCCCTAAATGGATTACTTTTAAATATAAAAAGACGAACTAATAACCTTATTACAGCTTATACAGGTCTAGAGAGCTTTGGTGACATAAAACCGTTTACATTATTGTACACGTCAACGCGTTTTAAATCGCTTTTCTTAACGACTGTGCGTGGAAAATTCTCTTAATTGCTGTTTGTACATGCGGAGAAGTTGTAAAACATAAAATGAATGAGTGACTCCTGTATTTTAACTTCATATTTCTTGACTTTAACTTCACGACGCAAAGAAAGGGGTAAGAAGTTAAGTAAATGCTTTATTGTACATTTATAAAGAAATCCCGTAGCAATGTATATCCTGTAAGGGATATACACGTGGTTTGTGTATGTATGAATGTATATCCAAACAAAACAACCCATAAAACACATGCTGATGTTAAAAAGAACTTAAAATTAATAATTAATAGTACTCTGTAGTTCTATGTTTTGCAATTTTTGGCCTCAATGTCAATTTGACAGCTGTCATCGTTACATTAACTACCGTGCTCATTAACTTACATTTACCACAATGCCTTTGGATTACGCTAATCTCTAAAAAAAATAACTGTTATGAACCAGAACAATATTGTTTTATGGACTTGTGTAGGTATACTAGTCGATGTTAACTTGAACTTTATTGGAACCTGTTCCAAGATGGCGGCGATCGCGATTATGCCCTAATTACCATTAAGATACTCAGCTGATAATCAAATCGGTGTTAGTTGTGTCGATTATCATATTACTGTTGGCGACAGCGTTTTTTGTCTATAGTAAACTCTCTATGTTTACGTAAGCTGTGTAATTTTAATTTCAATTTGCTTGAGCAGGATTTTGTTACAGAAAAAATATCAATACTTACCTATTGATGCGTTTTTGTTCCTTTACCAATAGAAAACTTCGCTTCGCTTAACTGTATTTCTGTGGTCATCTGTCATTGGCTTTTTGTTTAGTACCTAAGTCTCATTATAATGTACTGTATTACGGTTGATGCCCCAAATAAAAAAAAAAACCATTATTATCTGCGAGTGTCATACATAGAGTATTATAGTACTTATAATTAATTTTACACTAAAAATAAAATAACGTACATTCGATAACTATGTGAGAGCTAGTCACATAAGGAAGCAATTTTATCCTCAAACCACATTTTAATCCCTCGGGATCTATGCAATGTGGGAGGTTCAAGTCTACAATGTTACACTTGCCAACCACTTAAACTTTATCACGTTCACAATACGGCCTTAATTTACTGCTGCATAATGTTTAAATCATACTTTTTATGACAATAGGGCATTGACATTGTATTTGATGGGAGAATATTCTCAAATGATTTGACAGCTCGTAAAATGCAAGCAAGTTATTACATAGGATGCTCTGGGGCCTTACCAAGACGTCTTAGCGCGATTCAGTTTAGGTTCGCTCGCTGTCAGATTCATACTAAAAGTGACAGCTGAAACTTGAACTGAGTCGGAATTAGGACGTCATGGTAAGGCCCCTGTACTCTAAAACGGGATCATTTTGATATTTAGTTTTAAAATCGCAGTATAGTTCATACTGTTCACAGTGGTGTTTGACATGTGAGCAAAAAACCGGCCAAGTGCGAGTCGGATTTGCGCGCGAAGGGTTCCGTTCTATCTATACAACATTAGACAAAATATCACATTTGCTGTATGGGAGCCCCACTTAAATATTTGCTATATTATTATTCAACGTATATTTAATCTATGAAAATTTGGACTCTATCTATTACTATTCCTCTGGTCACAGACAGATAGATGGACAGTGGAGTATTAGTAATATAGGATCCCGTTTTTACCCTTTGGGTGCAGTATCCTCCGTTCAGAATTTCCGTTTTTTTTTTTTATTTCTTCATCACGCTGAATGCCGCTAGCATTTTTGGCACGTTTGGACCGGGTTCTCATCATTCCGGGGTGTAGTTGTTAAATTGGTATGACGAAGCTTGTTGCGGATTTCACTTTGGGAAATTATGACGAAGCTTGTGGCAGATAATACTTGTTTATTTTGATGAAGCTTAGTGCCGATGTGTTTTTTTTTTGTATTTTTATTTGTAATAGATTTGAAACTGTTGATTGTATATTGTATATTGTCGCTGAATTTGACCCGCAAAGTATTTCTATAAGATAAGATAAGATAAGATAAGATAAGATAATTTATTCATAAATGTTTTACAAAAATTATAACTAAGAACAAAGTTTCCTTACAAATCTAAGTTAACAACTTATATGCCTGAACTAATCTAATATAATAATCTAATATAATCTATTATCTATCTTCTTCCTTGTATCCTTAATCCGACATTGCGGCGAATATAATAGAAAATTATTTATTGGCGGTGGTTGGAAGATTTCAAACCCGTTGGCATCGCGGCGTAGCAATGTATACATATATTGGGCTTCTACTGTCAAAATGTATGGACCTATCGAGCGCATTAAGAAGATATTCCTTCAGTGCTAGGCTTCGATGTGCTTATGCTGGCCGTACATAAAACAACCATTGTCTATTACCTCTTTACGGTCGATCGTGTTTTATTTTTAAAAGCGATGTTGAATAAAACAGTGTATTGTACCTACTGGTTGTATGTACTGTATTGTGTCAAGCCATGCGTAGTAAGGTGGTTGCAGTTCACAAACCATTGTTGAACCGGCTGGTAAGAATGTCACGGTTTTGTTCAACTTAAAAAAACTTTTTTAAATAAGTATGTAAAATTGTTACTGTCAAATTCAAATTTAAATTAATATTAAATCAAAACAAAAACTTAATTACAAATTATTAAGGTCAGATATTTACTTTAAAAATAAATAGCTAAAATAAAATAAAATCAGTATTTAGGAGGGTGTAGTAACTAAACGCAAACAAAAACAATGTCAAAATTAAAATCATTATACGTAAGTACCGTTTTTCGCCACAATTCAGCAAAGACGAATAAATAACCTATGACTTATGACGACAGTTCAGCGTATTTTTGAGGTTTCTTCTTCTTCTTCTAAGTCGCTGCACTCTTGGCAGTTTTCACGGCCTTCGATTCAAGATCATAACCTTTATACCGACTTTGGAAAATAGTGTGGCGGTTTCCCCTTGCCACCACGTTTCGAGCGCCGATAGAGCTCAAACCCTGTGCACAGACTGGTGTTAGCCTGATTTCTGAACGTTTCCTTATAGCTTAATGCTATAGTCTGTGGTTTGACTCAGACGGAGATTCCTGCGTGGCCTTTTCCCGCGATGGTCGTATTAGAAATGGCGTTGTACTAATATCTTGGAAATGATAATATTAATATATTATATCCTTGAATACCGGTGACCAGTAACGTGCTTTTATTCAGTTTAACACTAGTAGCAATAGTCCCTTGACTATTCGTTGTGTACGTTGCCATGTGCGGTGTCACCGAAATTACTGTCCCACTGTAGACATTAGACTCAGTATTTGGCACGGGTCCATGTCTCGCTAGTCTCGGTTAAGATTTACAGTGACAAGTTAACTGACTATCTTATTTGTCTGTCATATGAATGAGTCAACAATCGATTAAGGGTCTTGTGGTATCTTCAAAGGGCATTATAATTGATGGCGATAGAGCGATATTTTTGGCGGTGTGTCGTTCAATATGGTATTTTTAAATACGTGTTCGTGTTCACGCTTCTGAACGTTTCTGTCTCTCTCTTTCTCTCAAAAAAAAAAACAAAACACATTTACACCCTGGTTGACCGACGTCTTAGACGTGTATCATACAACGGCCCTTCGGCGAAATACATATTTATTCAAGTTTACCTAAAGTTATACCTGCTAGGAAAAATATCAACAGCGCGATTCAGGAATGTTTAGGGCGCGGTGCAGAGACATCTAGTGAGATATAGAATAAACTAAATAAAAATAAACCGTCGTTATACAAACCCTGTTAATGGCGGAACCACATTATTAACACCCGACGCCACCCGACGTGTCGACACCCGACGTGCACCGTGCACATAACCAACACCCGATGCCACGACACGCTAGCAATTTCTTTAGCTGACAGCTGTGGAAGTGTGTAGTTCACAAACACATGCATACATTCTGCGAATGTTCTCGAACAACTGACGCGTGGCGTCGGGTGTTGTCCAGAGCCACACTGCGCGTGCCGCGTGGGGTGGGGTGTTTACCCCCACCATCGGCGACACGTCGATCTGGCCCGTCTGGGTCGGGTGGCGTGTGTGCGCGTGGCCGCCGCGTCGGGTGTTGACAGTGTGGCTCTGGTCATAGAAAATAATACAATTTGATTCGACTCAACACGCGTCGCGTGGCGTCGGGTGGCGTCGGGTGTTAATAATGTGGTTCCGCCATAATCCACCGATAAAGGTGGAAACACATTATTAACACGCGACGCGACCCGATGCAACGCGACGCGTGTTGAGGCGAATCAAATTGTATTATTTTCTATGACCAGAACCACACTATGAACATCCGACGCGACGCCATGCGCATACATTCGTTGCATCTGGTCGCGTTGCGTGTTAAAAATGTGTTTCCACCTTTAGACCTTTGTTCCGTACAACAAGAGGACCAAATGGAACTCGTCTGTCAAGTTTTGAAACTCACGATTAAACCGAAAGTTATAAGGTAGGTTACATATTTATTTTCCATTACCTTGAAAATCATGAAATTTGGCAAAAAGCAAGGTCTCACAGAACATGTATTGTAAAGGAGAAAGCGCGAAAAATGACAACTTGAAAGTATATAGTAATGCAATTACATAGTAACTTTTAGATGCTTAATCACTCTTAGAGTTATTAATTATGATTTATGTTTCCGAGCATTATTTAAACGGCCTCGCTAACAGCTCCGGCTCATTCAATCCACATTTTGACATTCGACATTCCACAAAGTGGATAAAATGCGGACAATAATTGTTAATTTCTAGCTTACGCCCGCGGCTACGGCTGTACCTTCCATGCTTTTTTTAATTTAATTCAAGCCTTATGCTGACGATTAAGAATAAACCTTTAAAACCAAAAAAGCAGGCAAATTGGTGGATTCTCAAAAAATCTAAAAAAAAAGAGATGAAAGAGATGATGGTTTCGCTTTCATTTCATTATACGTTTATATGCGGTTACTGCATTTAATGTAAGTATTAAAGTTGTTAGAGTGTAATTAGAATCATTATAATTTGAATTTAATTGCGGGATCTCCACTGTTTTTCATGTATTTTATTGAATCAGGCGTTACTTTGCGGAGGTCCATTTCAATCATCATCATTCATTCATCATTCATTCATCATCACGAGGTCATTCCATTTCATTTTTCGCATGTGCATCGGTTGTGCTCTAACTTTGAGAATGATCCCGTAGAGGGATCGAAACGCGCGTCAGTGTTTGTGTGGTGATAGGATAAGTTTGTGGGATTTGTGTGCGTTTTGTGTGGCAGTAGTGGCGGGAGGGCTTGCATGCAAAACGTATATATTTCGCACAGACTTGGTTATCTTGCACGTAAGTAGCGGAGTAGCGAGGTAAATATTTTGTGTTCATTGTTTTTCATGTGTTTATTATATCGCTCATCAGAATGCTGGCTGAAAAATATTTTTTCAAACTATAAGCCGGAGACATTCCGGAGACAAATGAATTCATAGACAACAAGGGCATCGTTGAACTTACATAAAAGAAAAGTACCTACACAAACAAACCTCCTCTTATCCTTCTACTAATATAATAAATGCGAAAGTTTGTGAGAATGTATGGATGTTTGTTAGGTACTCTTTCACGCCAGAACGGCTTAACGGATCTAGATGAAATTTGGTTCAAAGATAGATTATGTTCTGAAATAACATATGGGCTAGGTACTTTTTATCCCGGAAAATTGCGTAGTTCCTGCGGGATAGCGATAAACGAATTCTTTGCAGACGAAGTCGCGGGCAACAGCTAGTATAAAGAAAGAAAGAAAGAAGACATTTATTCTCTTTTGAAAGACACAAAAAGTATGGCATAAGATTTTAGGTATTTGACTAGCACTATTCTTAATACAATACAAGTTGTCCGTTTTAAATCTTGCATGTGAATATTGTCCCACTTCTTTAGTCGGCTTGAACTGAACTTATCATAAAGCTACATATAAACCAGTTCATAATAAATTGTTCGACTAGGTACATAAATGTTCAGTTTATGCTGCACCAATATTTAATTGAACTATTAGTACAGTGCTTCTAGTTTCTTAAAGTATTTGACAGTTGCCGTGTTTCGAATAAACACGAATGAAAAAGTACATTATTGAGCGAGTAGTTTGGATCGAGTGAAGCTCGATACGCTGTTCTACTTGCTCTTGATCTTAACATTTTCATTCATGTTTATTCAGAACACGAAAACTGTCAAATACATTAAGAAACTAGAAGCACTGTTTTGTTTGCCAATTGCCAGTCAACTTTCCCGTGGAATAGAGATACAACCCAGCTCTGAAGATACGCGGGCTACACACGCAACTAACAAATCAAATAATATATTCTGAAAACCGGCAACAGACGGTCGTTTACATATCAGATTAATGGCACTGGCCACTTGGGAAGGCCATTGAAAAAGCTAACGGTGTGAAAACGCTTAATATTGCTATGTTAACTTAATATTATGTCGGCAGTATAACGTTTACGGTGAATCGTTTTATTCTTTGACTCGAACGGCTTCTTATTGCGTCGTTTAACATTTAGAGTAGTCAAAGGCAAAGCTGCTGCCACACCAAAAATGAAACTACAATGAACTGCTGATGCGTAAACTTCTTTAGAAGTATTCTTTACACAAAACTGGGTTATTTTTCTCTTATAGCGTTTAGAAACTCTCGAGCTTGGCTATTAATCCACAGTCGATCGTGGCAGCTAGGAATTATTTCCTACCTGCCACAATCTATAATACGTAATGATCTAATGATTCTTTATTAGATCATTACGTATTATAAAACAAAATCCTCCGCCGCGTAGCTCTGTATGTTTGAAATAAACCCAAAAACCACTGAACGGATTTTCATACGGTTTTCACCAATGGATAGAGTGATTCACGAAGAAGGTTAAGTATTATAATTTGTTATGGTTTTGTCTAAATTTGCCTCTAGCTGTATCCCTGTGTGGCCTTACCTTTATGTTTTTTTCTAATAATAAAATAAAGAAAATGCCTCATTTATACCCATTTATTTACACTAAAAGATATCATTACGATATCAGTGTAAAATGCATTTGCAATGCAAAACAAACATTTCTATTCATTTCATTGTTGCTCTGATTAACTCTGTGGTGCTTAGTTTTAATTAAATCAGGTGTAATTAAAGTGTAATAGATTAATTAATATGCAATGAGATTATTACCTGGTTGAGTAGGAATGTGGTTACTTGAGTCTTAAGTGAAAATAACATCTGTAACTCTGGATACTATTGAGAGTTACACATGTTATTATCGGGTCGAGATTTTTGTATATAAACTATGACATATCATACACAAAATGTAAGTTTGGGGAAGAGTATGAGGCTCTGCGCTTTATGACTTATTAATTCTATATTTAGGGCCTGTCTCACCACTCCTTAACTTTTATCTATGATTCCGTCTCTATTTATTACTACGAAACAGACAGAGACGTCATCATAGATAACTGACAGTTAAGTGGTGAGACAGGCCCTTAATGTACTCGGATAAAATAGTCTATGTCTACGTGATAAGTACTAGACGACAACGCTTCCTGTGGCTATATAAACCAATACGAGAGCCACGGTACTCTACCACACGCATGACAAGAGAAGTTTGCTGTGGTTGTTACTGAGCCGCCTTGATGTCGCTCTTGTTTCTTCTCAGCAATGTGTCGAACCAGGCTTTATCGCAATGTTTGCGGCCCTCCACACACGTTGGCGTCAACCTGATCGGTTTTCTGTCAGCCTTTCCCAGTCACAGCGGTCAATTCTAAAACTGGTCATGTCCCGTTTGGCGCAGTCCTTAAAACGAAGCATGTTTTTGCATCTTTATCTACTAAACCTGGCCCCTATTTCAAAAACAAAAAAACAGAACATCCATAATTTGTTAGTAACCTTAAGTCACCAATATGACAATTGTCGGTGACCAGTGACAATTCTCTTTGCATTACAAATTTCACGAGAATCTACGCTGGTTGGCTTTATTACGCTGTTTAAAGCATACTGCTCATCTTTTTACACCAGCAGCCAATTTTTTTTTATATTTTATTATGTGAATAGGAAGGCAAACGAGCAAGCGATCACCACTGCCCATAGACACCCGCAACCCCGGAGGGATTGCAGATGTGTTGCCAACCTAGAGGACTTAGATGAAATGCCTCTTGTGCCCGTAATTTCCCCGGCTGTCTTACTCTCCACACCGGAACACAGCAGCGCAAGCACTGCGGCTTAGCGGCAGGATTAGCGAGTAAGATAGTGGTAGCGATCTGGATGGACCTTGCACAAGGCCATACCACCCGCAAGTCTATGGGTTCGATATACCCAAAAGTCATTTAGTGCTATTAGGGTTCAATACAATAACGCCTTTAGGATGCTGCTTGGCCTGCCTAGATTCTGCAGCGCATCCACTATGTTTGCGGAGTCACAAACCGACGGATTCGCAGCAAAGGCAGCCTCCTTGCTGAGCAGAACGAGGCACAGCCCGAACAGTATCCTAGAGATGATTGCAAATCATGTATGTTGTCCTGTATTGATAGAAATTATTTTAAATGTAAAATCGAATTTAGTTTTTGTGTTCTAACCTTAGTTTATAAGCTTATAATCTAACTAATATTATAAATGCGAAAGTATGGATGGATGGATGGATGGATGTTTGTTTGTTACTCAATCACGGCACAACGGCCCAACGGATCTGGATGAAATTCGGCACATAGATAGAGAAAAGTTTGGAATAGCACAAAGGCTACTTTTTATCCCGGAAAATTGCGTAGTTCCCGCGGGATCGAAACGAATTCTTTGCAGACGAAGTCGCTGGCGACAGCTAGTTTACTAATAAAAATGAGATCAATGTTATCTTGGTAAATAAATTGAGTTGAATTGAATTGAATTTATATTGAATACGCATTCCAAATGTCAATAATACCGACAATTGTCGATTTTGTGAAATAGAGGGGCCTGATAAAACATACTTACGCACTTGAACAAACGGATCTCATTCCGATTAAGTCATTACGCGCATTAAATAATAAGTAATGTCAAGTCAAGGAGAGAAGTATACAGCACCCCATAGATTACTTACTCGTTTCCTACTTTCTATACGACGTGTCGATGCATAAAACTGCTTTGTTATACCCCTGATACAATTTCTAGAGAAAACATAATCGTATTTTACTGCCCTAGGTTAATATTAAGTATTATAACATCATAAGTTTATGGAGTCGTCAGAAAATTTGAAGAATGGGCGGTGTTTTCCGGGCCGATTGTGTTACATTATTTGCTTGGGGTGAAGTAAATTGTATCGTGAGTGGGAAGAGAGCAAAGGATTGGGTGTTTAGTTGTTGTTTTAGTTGACGATTAAACTGGTCGTGAGCATCGTTGTAACGGAGGAAGTAAATAGTACTTTAAATAGGTGCGTAAAGTGACGTTTTGTTGTGTGTCAAAAAAAAGTTTATGGGTGGTTTATTGATGACAGGATAGCTGAGTTGTTATAGAATCAAATCTGACTGTCTACGAAGCTTAAAGTCCCGAGTTCGATCCCCGGTCGGGGTATATAACAGATTTATATTTACGGAGTAAGTATTTTTAGTAGTTTGTTTTAGAGTTTAGTTGTGTTGATTAAAACTAACAATACTCAAAAAAAAATTGCTACAATGATTTTAATACTTAGCCAAAAAATATGCCACATCACACATGGGTAAGTACTGACTAATATCCTGCTGACAAGCAGCAGTGCTTGCTCTGTTGTGTTCCGGCGTGGAGAGTACTTAAGACAGCCGGTGAAATTACTGGCTCATGAGGTATTCCCTCCACCATTTCTAAACAAAAATAATATTATAAACATGGAGGCTAGGCGTACTCTGCATTTTGCGACATTACTGTTTGGAATAATAAAAAACAGGCAACCTTGTTACCTACATGAAAAGCTAATTTTCTCTCAACGTCAGGTGAGACAGGCTCTGCAACTACGATGCCCACGACACTACACGGCTGCTTTTAGGGGTAGCTTTCGGTTTGCTGCCTCAAAGTGCTGGAATGATTTACCTCCCCCAATAAGGAATTCAAATACAATAGAATCATTGAAATTGCATCTCAAGAAATTCTTAACGGACAAGCAAAAATCCCTATAGGTAATCACCGAACTCATTAGCTGCCCCTAAATGCATCTACACATATATACACACACATACACGCACACACAAACAAGCACATACACACACATAGGTATACTTACGCACTACATTAATATGTGTCAATGATTTAATTGTTGTAATACTGTCAAATTTATAAATAATAAAATTGTAAACATAATTCTTGTATTAGGTATGGGTATTGGAAGTGGTGATTTCGTAAACCAGTATGTACTGGGATGTGTGCCTGGTGACAGCCACCTCTGTAACTGGCGTCACTGAAAATCAGCGTCACGACATTATCCTGGATCTTATCGTGACACATAGCTGAGTGGCGACCATTTGGCTGGTTAGAATAAGTATCCATGTGTAATATTCTGTTTGTGTTTCCGTATCAGCTAATAAAGTTCTCTTATTCTTATTCTTATTATTCTTATTCTCTAAACCAACGCTGGCAACGTATCCGCAATCCTTTGTTGTTGCGTGTGTCTATGGGTGGTGGCGATAACTATAATATTACCATCAGGTTCTCTACAATTATACTTCATTTAATTTAGAATGAGAAACCACAATAACATTATATTGCAGCTGGTCAACTATTTTTTACTTAGCAAACAGTACAGTGCAATAGTTTGGCAGCCGCAAAATAAAATTGTTTTAATGCCACTTTATTTGTGTGGCGTCAATTGTTACTCTAGTACAAATCGTAAAGAGATGCAATATAATGTTGTTGTGGTTTCTCATCCTAAATTAAATGAAGTATAGATAAGAATGAGGTGTTTACATCTACATAGTTTATAACAAACATTTAGCCAATCATAAAACTCCATTAGATCCTCGATCAGCACCGTCATTTGCGGACCCGATAACCAACAATATCAGCATAAAGCAAGGGTCCTCAAACTTTGAATTTTGCGGCATACTGGGTCTCTTAAAATTATTTCATTTAATTTAATTTCGTAATATTTCAACGAGTTGCGAAGTGACTAAATAGCCCTGTGAATTTTTTTCAGTATTTTTGAATTAGGTACTATTCATAAACCGGTAGGGTTATTCTATAGGCTTCTGCTAACTTAGCAATCGTTTGTCCTTATCTGTCACTTTGACATTTACCTTTCACAGATAAGGACTAACGATTGCTAAGTTAGCAGACTAAGGCTGGATTCGACCAAAGTTTTTATGTCGGGAATAACACTTACTCTCGGATACTAATGTCAAAATAGTATGGCGTTTTGACATTACTATCCGTGAGTAATTGTTATTCCTGGAATAAAAACTTTGGTCGACTGCAGCATTAGCCTATACAGGGTGTATCAGACACCCCCTAACAATAATCCACTGGGGTATATACCATAGCTATAGAAGCTAAAAAAGATATTAAAAAAAAATTGGAGTAACGTTTTTTTTATTTTTTCTATAGGAATGGTAGTATTAACTGTAATCATTCCTATAGAAAAAAATGTCATTTTAAAAAAAAATTTTTTTTAGCTTCTATAGCTATGGTTATATACCCCAGTGAATTATTGTTAGGGGGTGTCTGATACACCCTGTAGAGCGTTTATGAATAAAAAAACTCTTTATTGCCATAGTGTAAGTGTTACAATCAGATACATAATAAAATAATAAAATTAGAACTTCACTTTGTCATATGGTACCGGGTACTTATTAACAAAAAAATAAAATTAAAATTAAAAATGCAACTGTGCAAACGTTAACATAATATTTTATGTAATAAGGGGGTTAAATGCCACTGGCTCCCTTCTGAGCCAGAATTGTTCCACTTTGGGCATCCGTGGCGCGGAGGATTGACGCGTTTTTAACAAGCTCATGCAATATGCATGCGCGGGCGCTGGAAGGATGTCCGTAATCACGTCTTCGGCATAACCGGCATAACTTTACGCAGGGTTGCGCACTCTGCCCTGGTGGCAAGTGTGAGTTATTACACTAACCACAACCAGAGACTTTCAACATGAAACTACCGTGAGACTCACACATAATTACAACACACCGGATAACTCACGTATAAAAGCCGAAGAATTGCTCCAACAATTGTTTCGGACTATTCCGTAGCCCTTCATGCGCGCGGTAGCGCTCGCCCCAGCGGCAGCGAAACGAACACTGCGCGCCAACGCTCTGCTCGCTCGGCTACTCGGCGCAGCTGAGATCGGCGCACAACTACCCTAATTTTTATCGTCATTTTTATTATAGTCCAAAGTAGGGCAGCACACAACACTGATCACGTCACTTTGTAAAGGTTCGCTCACACTCACCGTTTGGTCAATATTTAAAACACTACCAGTAGTATTTATTTATACTTCGGCTTTTATACGCGAGTTATCCGGTGTGTTGTAATTACACATCCAGAGATTTTGACATTACATTTTCTGTGTAGTAGGTATGCGCCAAAATCATCGGTTGTGGTTACTGTTCAACTTGGTGCTCACATACTCACACGATGAAGAAAATTTGGACTTATTATTTTTTGAAAGTCTTACTTCCCTTTCATTAGAACGTAGTAAAAATTGCTTCGTAGTGTCATTGATAATGGAGGGAGAGGCCTCAATGAAGATTACAGATTTTTACTTTCTACACACAGATATTAAATCTACCGAAGTCCGAAGGACGAGAGTTGGAAGTTGGTATAGGTTTCAATGATTAAATGGCGCTAGAGTCACTTTTTTGCAAAAACTTTTCCTGTGCCGTGGCTCTTGATTACATAGTTCAGTAGGCTTATTGTCTAACTCGCTCGCAATCGCCATCGTGTTCATTTTGACAGTTCATGTATGGGCTGACAATTGGCATCGGAATCAGCTAGCTGCCACATTCATACAAGAACTGTCAAAATGAACACGATGACGATTGCGAGCGAATTAGACAATAAGCCTACTGATCTAGATCAGTATTACAATTACAGACTAGCCTTAACAGTGCCAAATGAGCGTTTACCAATAATCTAGCTGTCGACGGAACAGTGTTATTTACAGCTGTTAAAGTGGAAAATATGCTCAATTTTCTTTTATAGCTAGTTTGAGTGACTTGATTGAAGCTAAGGATTGAAGCTTTTTATTGGTTTCATTCATTAAACGATAAGAATTTATGGTGTTGTAAAAACCTCCCATTCAACTGTTATGCCCGAAGTGTAGTATGTTTTACCAGCGTATACTACAACTTTGCCATCTTGTCCCAACAATTAAAAAAATATCTAAAAAAAAAAATATATCTTGGGACAATTGACACCAATTGACCTAGTCCCAAACTAAGCAAAGCAAAACAAAAAAAAAAAAAAAGCTAAGCAAAGCTTGTGAATTGATTTAATAACACCAGCAACATCGTAACATCATTTTGATTTGCTCTAACGAACGTAGAGGTAGGTAGGACCTGCTACGGGTGGTCTAGCGGAATAGCACGCATCACAGAATGATCCTCATCATCCGGGTTCTATTTCCGGCCATAGCTTCACATTTCGGATTTTCAGTGTCGTTTAGAAATTTAATTTGTAATGGGTAAAACCCTAAAATATATATAAAAAACCAAGAAGTAAAATTCTTGATTCATTTGATACCTAGGTACTTTTATCCCGGAAAATTGCGTAGTTCCCGCGGGATAGCGATAAACGAATTCTTTACAGACGAAGTCGCGGGCAACAGCTAGTATGAAATATAGTTTTGTAGGTTCACAAAAAAAAAAATTATGGAAGTCTGCAGCGGCTATCGCCTCCTCGTTGTCAGCAGCGAACCCTTCTTGTTCCTTGTGCTCTACTCTATCGTGATATGTGAAATAGCAGAGCAGGCGCGCGCGGAGGTTAGATGTATACTTCCCATTCAGACCACACCATACATCTTTATAGGCCCAAACATCAATATAGACACGATATATATACTTTGAGGTTAATCATTTTACTCCCCATACTTTATGCAATGCAAATTAGTAGATAGTAGGCATAGGCCTATCTACTAATTTGCATTGCATAAAGTAGACATGGCAACAAATTAATTAATTGCAACATTAGAGCCATCTTGGGAAAATTGTTTTATTGTGGCAACATTTGCAACTCTCGATCTGATCATAGTCATCGTCTGCCGTATCACACTTATCTTTGTCTTATTATGCACTCTATGCATATCAATATACAGTATAACATATTGTTTTTTGAATTTCGTAACTAGCAAAATGGAATTTGCTTTCGTGTCTTTGCTTCTTGCGGTTTTGAAAATGAATATTGAGCCTTAAACTACCTACAGTGAATAGTTTTCAAAGACAATTGTAGTGTAACAAACTTGGTTTTCATTTAACATCGTGAAGCTCTATAATAATGTCTTCATTTCGATTGATGTCGCAAAGATCACGAATTATAGCTTTATTTAGATATGTAAAACGGTAGGATCTTTACGATCGTGCCTTTGTAATTTATATTTGATTACACTCTTGCAAAACTAGTTGTAGGCCTTGTAGTACCTATTAAGATAACGTTACGGTTCTCGGGAATAGATTTTATTTTATTATTAGAACAGTGTAAGTAATAACAGTAAATAGTAGCTTATAGTTACGATATTCACAACGCGCATACAATTATTTTGGTAAGTGTTTAATTAAAAAGTTCTCGAGTGGAGACCGCAGATCGACAAGCGCAGCGAGGACGTCCACCAACGTGGTGGACGGATGACCTGATTAGAGTCGCGGGTTCGGATCGGGTAACGTTCTCGGAGGAGTCAACGTATGAAACATTTTTCCTCATAAGTATTTAATAACAGATAGATGAATGATGATCAACAAAACTGACAACCCTGTATAAAATATGACGCGTCGTGAGACACCGCCGATAATTGCAGATCGGCCGGCAACGCCCGATCGACCAGAGTTTGTTTACCGATGCATGTAATTTCAAACATCACGATAAAGCCACGTCCATCAACAAAAAGCGTCAACTCCAAGTGAAAAACTACCCAAATTTGAATTCAATATGCTGTCCACAGAGTGCAAAATTGAAGCAAGTTTGGTTCCGACTTGAGTTCTTCTGAATGGGCTTTGATTGCCAATGTGTTTATTTATTTATTTATTTATTTACTGCTTGACACTCGATAATGTTAAGGAAGCTTCGGCAATTTGGATGTAATGGCTCTCATTTTAAACTAACCGCGGATTATAAAACGTCCTTGTTATATCCTACGTGATTTTGGTATTGTTATCTTCGTCATTTTCTTTGCTGACAATTTAGAAGAGAACAGGTTGCGTTTAAAGTAATATCTATGACACAGTCTCTTTATGTTACACAGTAAATAAAGTTGAAAGAATGAATAAAGACACAGAAACAGAAAGAGGTAAACCAGGCCCAAAGTGTTCTGAATCTGTAGTTCCTTATTCGTCTGCTGTGTAACAATTTGGCTATTTGCTTGCGGATTAACAATCAGAACTGGTGTTTATGAATAGAATGTTGGTGTACGACATTTTCTCAGGTTATAAACTTTGCTTCGATCGAAGTTTTGTGAAATGTAAATAAATAAAGTGCTCGACAACAGTAAAGTGTTAGACCTACGGGGACCTGTAAGCTTGACCTAATCTGGGGGAGAGCCACGACAAACCGGGCTCAGTGGAGTAAAATTGGAGAGACCCAACGGTGGGCGTTGCTAAATGAGATGAAGAAGAAGAGAGAAACAATAGTATCAGAATTCATAAATATAATAAGTAATGGAATCTTTTTTTGTGGACAATCGTATAAAAATAAGGGAAAAAGAAGACCAACGGTAGATCGAATCAAAGAAATAGAATAAATCATAGAATGTACCTACAAGTAATTCTAGTATCAAATTAAACGTTTTCAGCCTTTAAAACTCAGTAAAGTAGCCAATAAAGTGGCACCTGTCTACGATGTAATACAACATCTGCAATATTAGATAGTTTACATGTATGTAGTATTGAAAAAATGCCGGTAACATTGTCACGCACACGCCACGGATTGAAATAAATTCGACCACGATCGTTTACATGTAACAAACGTGTAAACTATTCAGACAAAGTCCACCAGTTCAACGTGACCAACAATACCATAAGAATTTGTCCGTTTTACTTCTTTTTCATTAGAAAATAGAGGCGCGAGGGCGCTCTGATTAAACCGGCTATTGTTTCGACAATAAAACGCCTGGCAACCGGCCAAATGAGCCATAGGAACCGCAACACCACAAAAAATATCACACGATGTAATCTGCAAATAAACTCAATATAAAGCGTGGAAGAATTTAATTTTCGTTTTCTAGGAAATAATATAATTGTATTAATAGTGACACTTGACGATGGTTCTATTTGTAGTGGTCAGGTGACAGAAATATCCACTGTATTTGATGGCCCCGCGACTCTTTGCTAATTGTGTTTTGACAAAAGTCGACTCGTATCGTTTATTTTACAATGTATAACAGTCAACTGATTCAGTAAAGTGCTGCTGGTTGACTATAAATTAATTTTTTAGCCACTGAATTTCCACACCTTCAAACAAAAGGTTTTTCGGTAGATTATGAATAAGTTTTTTTAACTGGCTGAAAAAAAAGACAAAATGTGTTTTGAAACTTTTTAAGTACAACTAGGTATATCAGTAAACAAAATATTTTAAACGTTTAAACGAATTTGGTAAATACGGCATTCTTGTGTATTGATAGTGATCTGTTTGAACTGTGTTGAAGGAGATGGCTCGTTTTCATAGACATCTACGAGACGTTAAGACGTTGTGTTGATTAATATTCGCTTGAAAAACAAGTTAGTGGTAGTAGATAAAAATAAATAAACAAATAAATATCATGGGACAAAATACAAAAACAAAAAAAGGCAAAAAAAAGCAAGCTAAAAAAAAACAAAATAAACAAAAAAACATAACAAGCTTAGAATAATACAAAAAAAAACTAAAAAAAATAAAATTAAAAAACTAAAAAAAAAAACAAAAAACAAGCTTTATAGTAGCTTGCTATACAATGTTTTTTGATTTGAATCTTGTAAATCAATTTCGATCCACTTTTAGTAGCTAGAGTGACTTGAAATGTTGTATACATAACATAATAATGTAGGATAGATGATAATGTAGGTTCAGTTTGCTTGGCAACAGTACAAGCAAATTAAATGGTATGGTGCTGTCGTAGTGATAGTGGTTGTACTTTCTGCAATGCTGCTTCGTGCAATGGAAACATTTATATTTCGTTATACTTCTCGGAATGTGTCGAGATGAATATATTTATTTGGTCTATATCACGAACAACATTATCAGAATTCATGCATAATGTTCGGTAGTTCCTTACAAGCAGCTTTGAAGTTATCTTATGTTTCGATTTCAATTTATTGGTGAGTCGAACCAATTCATTTTTTCGGCTGTATCTTAATTCGTATCACAAATTGTTTTTACTTTTAGCAGCATGATTGTAGACAACGATGTAAGAGGTCTATAATTTTGTTGTGACAGTTCCTACATCAGTAAGATAACAAAATCTTAGGGCTGATTGTTATATTCACTCGGGAGTCCAAATAGTCTTTGATTTTTTAAGCCGTACAGTCACCAGCATAAATAAGTGATCACTTTTGTACCTTGTCACTTTAAAGTCTGCAGCGGCTATCGCCTCCTCGTTGTCAGCAGCGAACCCTTCTTGTTCCTTGTGCTCTACCGTGATATGTGAAATAGCAGAGCAGGCGCGCGCGGAGGTTAGATGTATACTTCCCATTTAAATTCAGACCACACCATACATCTTTATAGGCCCAAACATCAATATAGACACGATATATATACTTTGATGTTAATCATTTTACTCCCCATACTTTATGCAATGCAAATTAGTAGATAGTAGGCATAGGCCTCTCTACTAATTTGCATTGCATAAAGTAGACATGGCAACAAATTAATTAATTGCAACATTAGAGCCATCCTGGGAAAATTGTTTTATTGTGGCAACATTTGCAACTCTCGATCTGATCATAGTCATCGTCTCCCGTATCACACTTATCTTTGTCTTATTATGCACTCTATGCATATCAATATACAGTATAACATATTGTTTTTGAATTTCGTAACTAGCAAAATGGAATTTGCTTTCGTGTCTTTGCTTCTTGCGGTTTTGAAAATGAATATTGAGCCTTAAACTACCTACAGTGAATAGTTTTCAACGACAATTGTAGTGTAAAGAACTTGGTTTCATTTAACATCGTGAATTAAATGGTATACTGGATAAAATTAAATGGTATGGTGCTGTCGTAGTGATAGTGGTTGTACTTTCTGCAATGCTGCTTCGTGCAATGGAAACATTTATATTTCGTTATACTTCTCGGAATGTGTCGAGATGAATATATTTATTTGGTCTATATCACGAACAACATTATCAGAATTCAAGCATAATGTTCGGTAGTTCCTTACAAGCAGCTTTGAAGTTATCTTATGTTTCGATTTCAATTTATTGGTGAGTCGAACCAATTCATTTTTTCGGCTGTATCTTAATTCGTATCACAAATTGTTTTTACTTTTAGCAGCATGATTGTAGACAACGATGTAAGAGGTCTATAATTTTGTTGTGACAGTTCCTACATCAGTAAGATAACAAAATCTTAGGGCTGATTGTTATATTCACTCGGGAGTCCAAATAGTCTTTGATTTTTTAAGCCGTACAGTCACCAGCATAAATAAGTGATCACTTTTGTACCTTGTCACTTTAAAGTCATGTTTGAAAAACCATACGAAATCATGTGACGACTGAAAGCGACAAGGTACAAAAATGATCACTTATTTATGCTGGTGACTGTACAAACGACCTTTAACCTAGTTGGTGAATGAATTCCTTGGTCACTCTACCAACTGTTTACTAAGTAATGAACATAATTGACTGACCATTGTTGCCCAGAGTGCACTGGCCTAAATCCAACCGACCCCCAAGGGTCTCTGGCTGCTCTGATAGGGGATCGTGACGCTCCAGTACAAGAGGAAGTTATTCGATTTGCATCTGGATATCACAGTTCTGAGCCTCTAGTGTAAGTTTTCGCATATAAAAACGTCTCGAACGCGTTCACGTAAACGTCTCAATTACTATGGAAAAATTGACAGCGCCACTTGCAGATCGAAACGGCAACTAAGATTTCTCATAGTATTTGACATTTTAAGGCAAACGCATTCGAGACGTATTTTGTGACCGAAAACCTACATTAAGCATACTGTTGTTCAGCGAAGCGCGTTTTGACTGTTATGTTTGAACCTACTCGACGCTCTTAACATTACTAACATTACGATTATTGCACTTGCCTATTAACATAATATTGTGCTGAAAGGTGATAGTTAAAATAGAGGACGTAAAATAAGTAAAACACGCTCTGAAATAAATGTCATGTAGATTCTACTTAATGTCAGACTTAAAACATTAAAACAAATTTACGATGCAAGATCTCGTCATAAATTAAAGCTTAGACATTTTTTGCAAAATTAAGACAAATTTAATCCTGTTTCGGATATTTATTAACATTTGTAAAGTTTAGTTTGATTGATGGAGTGGACAATATTTTCTCAGAATTAGGAACTATGGTAATGTGGTACGGTATTTTTAAGCTTAATTCAGTGACGTATACCTTAATTTGACATTAATGCGACATTCGATTATATGATTATACGGTGTCTTAAAATAAACCTAGCCTCAAAATTTAATTTTTAATACAAGCTTTTTTTGCTGACTGTACTTTTTATTTCTGTAGATACTTCATTGTTATCTATCTATCTTGCATATTTTGCATACCAAATTTCAAGTCAATCGAACAAACCGTTGAAGAGTGCCCTTCTGCGGAGATGTTCCTAGCTGGGTATCACCAGAACTACATTATAAGATTATTGTATTGTAACCGGATTTACATAAGTGTGCTAAATTTCATGTTAATCCGACCACTAAAAGCGGGAACTTCAATTACTAGTTGATCCAAACAAATAAACAAACAGGGCAACCTAAATAAAAACTTATATAATAAAAACTTGTAATAAGGAATCCAGAAAATCAGCAGTTATTAGGTTAAGTATGTAGGTAAGAAAAACCGTGGTTAGCTCAGTAGTTTGACCTTCTAAGCAGAGGGTCGTGGGTTCGAATCCCGGACTCGAACCTCTGAGTTATTCGGAATTCCTTCATACCTCTTTTGAAATTTACTATGAGCTTTTCTGTGTCCAGCAGTGGGACGTATATAGGCTGAAGGTGATGATGATGATTGGGTTGGTTTACCTGAACTGTAAATATTACTCAGGATTTTAAAATTGTGTTTGACAAATTGATACCTTGAGACTAACCCCCTTATTCATAAACACTCTATAGGCCTCTGCTAACTTAGCAGTCGTTTGTCCTTATCTGTGATAGGTAAATGTCAAAGTGACTGATAGAGAAGTGACGATTGCCAAGTTAGTAGAAGCTTATAGAGCGTTTATGAATAAGGGGTAAAAGGGTGTAAAGGACAGGGACTTACCCGTGGTCCATCTAATATTTGTCCACCCGCGAAATAATGCTGTCATCATTTTGAATCACTCAATATTTTATATGAAAAAAGGTAGATAAGGTTAGTTAGGTATCTTTAGTTGCATAAAGGACAAAATTCCCAGAAAAAAGAGCGGCTCCCAAGGGTGGAGCTCCGTCAAAAACCAGATGGCCAATTTGGTACCACAGTTAAGAACCGGGAAAATACATTTAGACAGGTGTCTTTACACCCTTTGAGCAAATAAATATGGAAGTGTTCCTTTATGTTTTATTTTTATATATCTAAATGGGCCTTAAGAGAGTGATTTGATTTGGACGTTCGGATCGCTGATGCCAATTTTCGCATAGCACCTATATGGCTAAGTTAAAGACGTAATATTAATCCAAGAATTTGAATAACATAAAGCTAACCTGCACCTCATTCATGAAGTCTTAGAGGCCAGAGGCGTATTTCGTTCATAAACACCTATCTTTATTGCCTCGAGAGGCAGTTAATTACGATTTGGGTGAAAGTTAATTTGATATCTAGCGATACGACTACAACGTTAATGTCGCGGTCCAAGATGAAATGAGGCATAGAATTCGAGTAACACGTATAGACTTCATCAAAGAGGTTGTCGAACTCTTTTTCACTAGACATTTAATCCGTACTGGCTTTTTAATTTATTTTATGGTCTCTATTTTGATACTCTGATTACACGTAGCTAAAAGAAATATTCTCACACAGGGAGACTCGAGTAACCTCTAGGGATGATGATACGAAGTCGCGAGTGACAGCTAGTTGGAATATAAAAATAAAGAGATAATCCCTCTTTAGTACTCTGCGTAAGTACTTGTAAAGTTGTAATATTATTTGCTTGCCTTAGTCTGAAAATGTTACAATGGCAACAGAATTTGTTCTAGAAATGAACAGTGGTCTGCTTGAATGCATAATAAGCCCTTTGCTGGTGAAATTGTACTGTTAAGAGGAATACCAATCATATTATACATTTAACGAACATATAAGTCATTTATTATGTTTTAGAGAGCTACATGTTTTTTTTTATTTCCTTTATACACGTTATGTAGAGAATTTTCTTAAAAAATCAATCGGAAATCTTGGCATCATTTTACTTATTTAATGCCGAATATTCAATGACCTTATTTTTATTTACACTCCCATTTTTATATGTGTGTAACAGTACATTACATTCCGAGGGTGGTGAAATAAAATCTCAGATCGCAGGAACTTGTCGTACGAGCCAAAGGCGGCAACGGCTAAACATGCCACCTTAGACTTTATCTTATCTTTAGATGTTTAAGTTAGTTTTTATAATTATACTTCGTTTAATTTAGAATGAGAAACCACATCAACATTATTTTGCGTCTGGTCAACTATTTCTTACCTAGCAAATAGTACAGTGCAATAGTTTGGCAGCCGCAAAAAAAAAATTGTTTTAATGTCACTTTATTTGCGTGTCGTCAATTGTTACTCTAGTACAAATTGTAATGAGACTACAGTTCACGAGCCGCAATATAATGTTGTTGTGGTTTATCATCCTAAATTAAATGAAGTATAGTAATTTGTTATGCTATATATGGATATACAATATATACAATAATTCACAATTGCGAATTACGCAATTGTGAATTATTGTTATGGAATAAATGATTATGACTATCACCCGGCGAGGTGTGTACATAATTTTACGTCTTCCCAGGGGAAGCCAGGGACAGGAAGAGGAAATTTCCACTTGCGTAGCGGGCGGTAAATCGCTACTTACGGCCCGGGGTGACGTAATAGTACATTACAGACCTAGGGTGGTGAATTCGTAACTGTCCCAGATCGCAGGTGTTATAAATATGCGATCTGGGGCTTTACGAATTACCGCCCGTGGTTTGTATTAAGTTTTACGTCTTGCCTTGGCCAGGAAGTGAGATTTTCTGTCCGCGAAGCGGGCGTAAAATCCCAATTACGGCCAAGGGTGACGTAAAGATAGTTTGAAGACACGTGAAAGGAACTCGATAGCAATGTCTACTTAAACCATGCGTTTAACATTAAGTGGCATGAGACAGTTATGAAATGTGACAGCGGGCGAAACGCAAGCGCGGCGCTCAATTGTTTCACAACAGATACTGTTTCCGCGACCCGCCGTGTTTGTATTTGGTCGATTGTCAGTTGTTTTCGGTTCTTTATCAGCAACGTTTCCTGGTAAAGTTCGTGTCGATTCGAATCTAGAACAGTGTGATATATTTATAGTCCACTAGCTGTTGCCTGCGACTCCGTCTGCAAAGAATTTGTTTATCGCTATCCCGCGGGAATTTTCGGGATAAAAAGTAGTCTAAGTGCTATTCCAGACTTTTTTCTATCTATGTGACGAATTTCATCCTGATTCGTTGGACCGTTCTGGCGTGATTGAGTAACAAACATTCCATCCATCCATCCATACTTTCGCATTTATAATATTAGTAGTATATAGTCCATTGCGATCTCTTTTAGGGTGCGACCACACCGCCGCTTAAAAAACGGTGACGTTACGGAATCGCAACAAAATGTATGAAGAAACGGTGAGAAAACGTGACGCATACGACACGTCACTGCGTATACGCGGCGGTTTGGTCGCACCCTTAACAGTTTTGTAAACAAACTAGTCCCCAAGTTAATGTAAAATTTAAATTAGCATTTAAGTCACAATGACGCAAAAATACAAAAATACTTATTATTTAGGTACACACGTGATTAAGTCCCGTTTTCTTATAATAATGTGTGAAAATCGCGAAAGTTTGAATCAATACGTTAAGTCACAATGATCAAGGTATTCAAAAATCAAAAATTCAAAAAACATTTCTCATAGTCTTGTACATAGGGAAATTAGCATGCGTTTCACATAAAACTAACTGCTTTATTAGTATAAACCTGCCCTCTGACAGTAACGTGTACCGATTGCCCATTCAGCCTAATCTGGCACCAAGTAATTATCACAATTAACATAATCTTAGTGATTGCGCACAAAAACCTGACCGTTGCGAAATTATACGTTGCGTTAATAAATAGTACACCGACATCTCGCGAGAAATACACAGCACATTTCCTTCTTCTTCTCTGTCGTTTCCTCATAATTGAGGGTCGTGACCATGCGTGGTCGTTGCGCGGCGCACCAGTTCTCTCCAGGCAGCACGGTTCTCGGCCATCCTAATAGAAGTCTGCAAGTTGCATTTGCAGACTTCCTTATAAGGTGATTTATTTTGTAATTAATTACAAAAATATAAAAAGCTACCTTAAAAGTAACAAGAATAAAGGCTAAGCTAAAAATTAAAATCAATTTGGACCCTTAAAACCTTGAGGCTTAGGTGGAGTCTCATCACAAATTTGCAATGACAATTGCAAGCCTTTGCGCGAGAAAGCTGTTGGCGCGAGGGTCATACGTTGATGCTGCCTGGACGACTCTTAAAGCGACGAAATCAACGTACACTTCAAAAATCGAACGCGACACTAGCTTCATTCGTATTTCAAAATAAGCTCTTAGAGGATTCTGATATCCTGGTACCTACTTAAACTCTCCCTCCGTCTTGCGCCTGACGCGAGTTTAAAAAAATTTACCCATACCAAAAAGTGCTCAGCGCCGCTAAAGAACTTTTCACTTCAAAATGTATTTCCATAATTTAGTTTACACTTCATTAAATACAAGGTTACACGAGTTAAAACAGGTGAGTTATATCTTTATTGTCTTGCAAACTCGTACTTTATTGCAGTATTACTGTTGAGAATGACAGAGCTTATTAAATTTAGAGCTAGCATGTCTTGTTAAAACTAAAACTAGATGTGGCTCGCAACTTCGTCCCGGAACTTTGAAATTTGTTATAATAATAAAGTAGCCTATATTTTTATTCAGGAAACTTGTTGCTTTTAACACAATATCCATTCTTAGCTCTAGAGATTACTCCCAACGCACAGTAAGTACAAAGTGAAACAAAGTTAAAACAAATCGTAAATTCAAAAACGAAAGTTAATACAGAACTATTTGTAACATTTTTAATAAAAGATCATTAATCAACGAAAAATACGGTTGCAACCGAATAGTAACAGAGCAAACATTGCTTCTGGCGACGTAAAATATGGAGCCGGTATGCTATTAAATTATAAGCTGGCTTAATACGGAGTGGCTCGACTGGCTGCGCGAACGATCTTTAAAACCAATCGAATATTGTCATTCGAGACAATAATGACGCCATCCACGTCGACCACAACTGATTGGCTGACAGCTAGTCGATCCAATCCTACTCATTCAACACCAAACCAGTAACCTTCTGTACCCTTTTGTAAGTTTTACTACCTCCTCAGCCTTGCCAACAGTGAGGTGGAGCCACGGAATATATTTGCATGATATTGACTGACATTAGTGGTATCGGTAGGAAGAGAAAGTAAGGTAAATATTTGGTCTGTAAACGTCTGTTATTGGGTTTTGTCACGGAAATTGAAATGTTTGAGTTGTCGTTTACTTGTTTGCGTTGGATAATTTACGAGTTTTGGTTTATTAAAACAACTTATGTTAAACTTATGTGTGCTGTTAACATGGCACACAGTTTACTCTAGTATGCGCATGAGAATGTAAAATGGAACTGGTTATGTGCGAGGCGATAAGAACACATGCTACTGTACAATTGTCATTATTGAGATCGAGAAATAAATACTGGAAAAATATAATTTCTAAACGACACTGAAAATTAGAACACGTAGAAAAATCCGAAAAGTAAAGCTATGGCCGGGAATCAAACCCGGGTCTTCGTCATTCCGTGACGCGTGCTATACCCCTACACCACCCATAGCAGGTGAGTAAGCCTTCGAATTTTTCAATCTGTTACCAACTGTCACGTGACCTTGTTACTATGCAAATATTTGTCGCTAAGCGTCCTCTGTTTGAATATGACTGGAAAAATATGTTTCTTGGGTAGTTTTGAGTACTAACGACATTTAATTATACAATTACTAGCTGTTGCCTGCGACTTCGTCTGCAAAGAATTCCTTTATCGCTATCCCGCGGGGATTCTCCGGGATAAAAAGTAGCCCATGTGCTATTCCAGACTTTTCTCTATGTGCCGAATTTCATCCAGATTCGTTGAGCCGTTCTGGCGTGATTTAGTAACAAACAAACAAACATCCATCCATCCATACTTTCGCATTTATAATATTAATTAGATACATTTGATTTCACTTTCCACCTATACGCCCGCAGTCTTGCTAAACGTGTAGGTCTTGTTACCTTAAGCTCTGTCTACCCCGTAAGGGATAAAGACGCGATTTGTGTATGCATGTATGTATGTAATTTATACAAAGTTGTATGAGGATTGACCTGTTATTTTTGTTCGCTTATGTAGTAGAGGAACAGGCAGTTGATCCTTAGTAATAAGATTCTTTCTGGATCCTACGCACACGATATCCTAGAAATATAAGGGATTTTATTGCCGTGATAATGTTTTGCATAGTTTAATCCCAAGTAGTTTTGTCGTAAAACGGTCATATCATGACATTCCCTTTGCCGTAGATGAAGCGATAAATGCGAAAGAACTTATATGTGATTGCTATCTGTCTACTTATAAATGCAGATTGCATATAGCCAATGAGCGGCTATAACCGATCGTGAGGTTCAAACTGAACGGATAATAATTATATTCTTGTATTTATTGCGAACTTGTAACGCATTTATATATTTTTTTGTCGCATTTTATGAACATGACTGTTTGACAAATAGGATGCAATACTATAATGTTATCCTACAGATGGAATAACCGTTTTCGCGATATCGTTTTGTATGATTTATGCACGGGATACGACTGGAGAAATCACGATTACGTCTCTAATTCACTGTTGTTATTTATTGTAACTACAATAGCATGCAATACCCTATTTAAATAAACGAAGTGAGAATACCTAAGGTTATAATATACTTACCACATTTTTGTTTGCACGCAATGAACTCTTCACTTAACTAAACAGAGAAAAATAATGAGCAAGGAGACTGAAGGAAAGTAAGTATGTAAATATGTTAGAATTCCATGCTAAAGTTCTACATTCAGAATTCTAGGGTAATACAATGTTTAAACATGATTGCTTGCATCTAAGTTTTGGCAGCTATAAAAGCATTTAATTTAAAATAAAAATATAATTTTATCGTCACCGTTATTGTCTTTTTAGTGTTATCTTTATTATATCTATGGCGCCTATACTTAAATGCTTCATCAAACATATTAAACTTTGCATTTTGTTAAAGTTGACCTATCAAATTCAGCAGATTGGCTAAATCATTTAGCCGAATTTTTAACATACAAACTACATCATAAACTATTAAAATAAAAACCCTAATAAAGACAGCTAGCCGATTATTATGATACATATTTGCATTGGCACGCCGATCTCTATCAAATTTCCTAGTATTTGGAACTCGGTATGATTCTTTTGCATTTTTTATTATATTATTTGTTCAAGAATCTGGCTCGATTAACCTTTATTGTTGTTTTAATTTTAATGTTTCTTTGGAAATAGAGGAAATGGTAGCGTGGGAATCGATTTCGCTAAAATTGACTTTATTGTTTCTGTGCAAGACGTTACTGCACGTTTTTAGAGAGTTTTTACGTTTTTATTGGTTATCGTTTTTAAGATGATTTTTGGTTTGATTATACTTTTGTTTCCACCGAAAACCAGAGCCTATTTATTTAGTTCCCAAGATAGTTTAATTTGTATTTAAATGTTCGTTTTACTTTTAATGCTGGCTGAATTTATTTATGGTGAGATAGTTTTCTTTGGCTCTAAATTAAAAAGATAAGATAACAGCGCGATTGAAAAGCATAGTTTAGTCGTATACAATCGATTCAAAGCGTGGGCTGGAAGTAGCTCGTTCTCGTCTCGATTCAACAATATGATAATCGAAACATTCGATTCTGTCAATTGAGTTGTTAGTATCGGATTACAATAGCGGTTGTCATCACTAACATTTTCATGTTTTGTAAAATGAATAGTGTTAGCTTCCTTAAAAATTAGCAATATATTTTTATAATTGTTTTTATCTTATTTTATGAAGTCGTAATGTGTTTAGAAAATAAATGGACGATGTACTGGTTTCACTTCGCGCGGCCCGCCATATTGAAAAGCGGGGTGAAGGGGCGGGGGATGCTAGCGGCGCGCGCAGAGAAAACATTACAGCTTCCCGCGACGGGAACGAACTATGTAATGGTGGTCTAAAACATTTTTAGAGTATAGAGATTGTATTGTAATTAGGAAATAAACGTAGAACAACTTTTAAACCAGCTTTTATTGAAGAGAGCAGGGACATATTTATTTAACAATAGGTACCTTTATTATGCTCGAATCAATCATTTGGTCAAATAATAAGGTGTTCTAAGGCTGTTAAATTTGTTAAGGATTAATTTTCACTGTTATGATATTAAATTTTGCATTGATTGCTGTTACTTTTAACTACTGAATAAAGAAGATAGTGTGTTCATTATTTCAATTTTATGATGATAAGACATGGGCAGATCAAACATTGACCACAAATTGTATTTATCAATCTTAGATGTGATAATGTTTAACAAAAACGACCATCATTATATTTTGTAATAAAGAAAATTGACATAAACCAATGAAAGAAAAAACCTAACTGTGATAAAAGTTTAATTTCAACCTAAGTTATACTTAGTGCTTCTAGTTTCTTAATGCCTCACGGCACACTTATTGTTTCTTCAGTTCCAACGCGACGTCAGTCATATAAAAAACGAGGATTGCTTGAAGATCTCAATACGTAGAAGCACATTAGCATGAGTCGCTCCTATAAGTGCAATGAGACCTGAGCCATACAAAGTCATGTTATAATTTTCAAAAAAAAAAGCGTTGTAAAACGCATAAGCATTTTTCCTTAGAAACCCGAGAGCATGAGTTAGGCTTCACTGCCCTGAAACAATGGGTAATTTATTATTAAAAGGAAACCATGACTGCAAATACTTCGGTGAAACCAGACAGAAGTTAATGGGCTATTTGCCAATTTGTTCTGTTTTAATTAGCTGCGACAATGCAGAAGTTTTAGACTTAGAGAATATCAAAAATATAAGCGAATAAGATGTAATTGTATTATGCAATCGGGTCCTAATGTCATTAATTAAACACTTCTGAACATCGAACCCATATCTCAAGTAGATTTTTTTGTGAAATAACGGTAGCGAACCCGGAATGCGTCAGCGTTTAATTTTTGATAACTATGGAGATAAACTTCATCTTTGTTTTTATAATTATCTACATAAAATTTTACGTCGTTTTATTAACAAAGTACATTTTTCTTAAAGATCTTATCCACTGTACAAATATAATCATCAACATTCTTAAGTTACCGATTGAAATCATCAGAATATTGTACCGCATAATTTTTGACGATGTATATAATTATTGTAAGTACTTTTTCACCTTCTCGGCACTGTAACTTATGAGACATTGTTGGTAAGAGTCCATCGTTTTTTACTTTATTAGTTTCAAGTACACTAGTTACATTTCCCTTTAATAAGAGCACAAGATTTTTAATCAATAATATTATGGAGAACAATAATAAATTCCCGAGATTTATGACCGGTCATGTTCTAGCTGGTGGGAACTTCATGTGAGGCCTGATTTGTGATCCCGGGGCACGCGAGGCTACTGATGCCTTTGGCAGTTAATTATTTATTTTTATTACAAAGTAAAGTAAGTACCTAAACAAAATGTTTTATTGTCCAAAGGCACATTCACCGTTGACAAAAGACAATGAAACGCACAGGAGTAAATAACTAGGAACCGACAAAATAACCTTAAAGTTGCTGAAAGACAGGAGCAATTAACTAAGGACTGTCAAAAAGCTCAGTAAACAAAAAAAAACATTTATGTGGCAAACGGGACCGGCTAATATATAAATCATTCTACGCAAACATTGATACTAGTTAATGCAGCTTGTTAATTTATCGAAAATAACTAGATTGGACGATATGACGCTGAAAAAACTCTCGTGACCTAAATGAGGCTGAGTCTAGACGCTATAAGTACCCATAAATTTTACGCAAAATCCACTCTTCAAACACTATCGATTTATTATACTGCTGCGAATGTTTTGACAACTTTCGCATTATAAAGATTTTGTGTTAATCAGACATGACTTATATATTGTGTTGACAGTATAAGTTAGGTACTAGTTCAATAACCTCATTTTTACGGGTATATTTTTAAAGTTTTTAGTTACAAAAATGAAAGTTATGACGCGACGGTAATTTGAGTCTAAAACTGACCTCTAACTGCAAATTTTAAATATTAAAAAAAATGAAATTCTTACTTTTGCCGACAGACATTCGACTCTGTCACATGAAAAATACAAACTTATTCACTAGCAAAAATTTCAAATAGGTACTTATCGGATCGCCAAAAGGCACACACACACCATGACGCTACATTAAGCCGCAATGCTAGTTTTTAGAACGACCATTTTATTTAAGTAAACCTCAGAACCAGTAAAATAAAATGAAGTTTGACTGAAAACTATTTAAATTATTATTTCTTCTCGTTCTTGCATTTAGAATTTAATTATAAAGTGCTCTTACACTAAAATAAAAATCCTACACAAGTGTAACACCGACCATAGAACAACAATTTTGAGCAAAGTTAAATTAAAGTATCGACAACACGTCTCGAAGGTGTTCGCGCTATAACTTCAATGATTATGGGAAAATTGGCATACTTCCTTTTGTCACTATAACACGATCGTGTTCCAGACGTTTATAGTACCTAATTGACGTTCGTAATTGACAATATTTCAAATTTCTTTATATTCATAAATCAAAAACCATTTCGAGATAAACACTTGTAGAACACAAAATATTTTTTTTTGGATTTTTTCGTACAGTATTTTTTGGAAAAATGAGCAAAATATGTAAAACAGGAAATGACGTCCAGCGGCCGGTCCAATCCAATACTGCCATTATAAAAAACCTTGTCTTCCGGGTTTCCCTTTGACATTTACAACTTTCACAACACAAACACTACTGACAGCTGACGGTTAATTCATTCGCACACCGCTCGGCTTTGTTGCCATCGGGAACACTAGATAACTGTTTGCCGGGCAATAATGATAATATTTTTGCAAGTTTTCATTTAAAATCATATTTTTTGTGAAGTATTCTGTTAGAGTTTGTCAGCTCGTTTTGACAACTGCATCCACTGTCAAAGTATTTAAGCACAGGTTTTGGCGGTCAATTAATGTAATTATTTCAACGTTTTTTTAAGTGTACGAAACAAAGCAGTGACTTCATTTCGCTAATACTTGACGTTTGTTACTTACGTCCTTTCTGCTTGAGCAACGATTTAAATGGATTTTTCCACGAAAATACAAGATTTTCACGAATATAAAAAAATATGGGTGTCTTAAATTTGTGCGCTCTTTCCAGCCAGACAATAAAAAGTAGCTCTTAAAAAATTGAAATATTGTCAATTAAGAGCTCTAGCTTCGAGACTACCAAGCCGTGTAGTGCTTGTATCGGTAACTAACTAGATAGTACTAACTGCGATGTCGATACCTTGATTTCGATTTTTCGGCTGAAAATTAGAGACCATTAATACCTTGTAACACTAGTCTTTGTATTTTTGCTACGCCGCCTCGCGTCATCGACTCGTCTAGTCTATACGATGTAGTCGGTTAATGACATCGTAAAGTGTCTGGTTCGAACTATGCCAAACATTGTGACGCGTGATAGGTATTTTAGAACGGTGTAGGTCGCGGAAAGTATACACGTGTACACCAATACCTAGACTTTGCAGTTCGCAGACTTTTCTATGCTTATACAAAACGTTTTGAATTATTCTGGAATATTATCAGCAGGTGGTTGCGTTAGTTAATTTTAACACTCTTGTAGTGTTCTTATTTGTAATATAGTATACCATGTTTATACAATGCCTGCTTGGTTACTGAAACTTCAGGCTTCTATTTTTCTCCACTACGAAATTAGGGGGGTCGAAAATGGCCTGAACTGTATCGAGAAAAGGATGGTACGGCCGTGCCGCTTTTTTCCTCGACTTGGCGGGGGCACTGCCGTGCCCCTAGATTATTAAATCCCTTTAACACCAAACTAAAAAAATGTCGAAAAGCATTTTTAGAGGTGTCCAGTCAAAATAACCCTGCTATAGTATTTCAGGCTAATTTTAAGCCACAGTGTATGCCTAGTTAATGGATGGAGTTGACGTGGATGGGCTACTTTGCAAGAGGCGTAGGGACGTAGTTTAATGAATGAAGGATTCTGAAGTTCTACATCAACATGATTAAGAGAGGCTAAGAAAAGAAGAGACGAGTTAGTTACACGTCTGACATCAGGGGAGGCCAGCCTCGTCTTTCTCTCGAGATACTCTTATGTTTTTAACACTCAAATATTATATCTCAAGTGTTTTTTCCGGCGGTTATTCTCGATCAGTTGCAATTGTAAGGTGGGAGGGACTGAGTCCTCCGTTTGATAACCAAACTCGCGCTTAGCCGATTTAAAAAACCTCTATCAATTCCCGATAATTCATTTTTACAATACAATAAAACTCTAACAAACCATGAGGAATAAAATTGGCCGATGAAAAATTTATTAAATCACATTTGACATTAAAAATGTACAACACCATACCTAATCATGTCTATGCGTGTTATTATTGTCTAAGTCGTTATTCATTCTTAAATGACAATACGCGCATAACTTGGAGGTTAAACATGAATTTCTAAGTAACATATCTAGTAAAGACTAAAGACACGGAAAATTACATGTTCTTAAGATGCACCGCACGCTTTGCAATCGTGACTTTTTCTTTTCCACCCAGTCGTTTGGATACACTGGTTCTTAATCAATTAACACTTTATTGCAACGTGATAAAGACGAAAACAACTCCCGCGACCGCAACAGCAAAGTTGTCAGACGCATAATATTGTCAACACGATGTCCCGTGGAAATATCAATTTTTCACAACTGCCTCTGCTGTCTGGAGGTCTTAAGTCCGTGATAAACTAATAAATGAGCTGCTATCACGTTGTTCAACGGCTTATTTTGTGTTACAAAATGTCACATCATTCATTGTTGTCTGGCCGAAAATGTGAAGCGTATTTTCCCGTGCGAATTCGTTTTAAAATCAACATAATAAACACGAATAGTTTTATCTGCCAGTTTCAAATCGGTTTCAGATCCACGGATATTTTGTTCTCGAATTATTGGAAATTTGTATACATTCCAATACTTAGATTATGATTCACAGTTATTTCTCTTCATTTACATTTGTCTCACACTTAATATTTAGGCCAGCAACCACATAAAGTTACGCGATACCAACTGTCAAATTACAATAATTGGTACCAAATACGAACGCTTATTATACTAATTCTAAAATATTTATCGTTTTAAAACCGATGGTGTTATTTTTTCTTAAACTTTAACTGGCCAGCGACATTGACAGATTAAGGAGCACTTTATTATTTAAAAGAAGAATAATGAGGCGATTTAAAAATAATTTACAATGTGTTCGAACGCGTGCGAAACTTGGAGAGCAGAAATAGCTGTCGCAACCAGACTTGAATTTCTCTGACAGACGGATTTGGCAGACTGTCATGACATCACTTGTTGACTGACCTCTAAACGGTGGCGCCAGTGCATTTTATAAGACCACACATCGAGTTAAAATTTATAGCTTTAAAGAGAAAAAAAAGTTATTTCTGAAGTTAGTACTTACTGGCTTATAATTTTAAAAAGTAGGTACCTACTAAAAATAAATAATAGCCAAAAAAAAGCCGTCAAAAGATGATTCTTAACACTATTTGCTCGAATAGACAAAACAAGAAATTAACATTTGCTCCTATACTGCCGTTTCGTGTTCGGCGGGAGAGTAGGTTAAATACGCCAACCACTGTAATGAATGGTATGAGAAGTATCTTAGACCTAGCTGACAACGCATCTACCTCCGGTGTTGCAGATTTCCATTAATCCCTTGCTCATTTTCCTATCTTATTGTATATTTGTAGAAACTTAACAGCTGTTGTCCGCGACTCCATTTTAGAAAAAAATAGCTTATTGCTATCCCACGGGAATTACGCGATTTAATTTCCGAGATAAAAACTATTCTACGTCCTTCCTCGGGACTGAAACTATCTCAATACCAAATTACAACTGTATCCGTTCAGTGGTTCAGGCGTGAAAGCGTGACAAAGAGACAGAGCCTCTCTCGCATAAATTAGTAGGGATGTATGTTACACTACCAGAGGCGTAGTTTAACCGGGCCTCAATTTTCCGCTTGTTAAACTCCGTCTTTAGTTACAGAACCCGTAGGCTTATTGTCTAACTCGCTCGCAATCGCCATCGTGTTCATTTTGACAGTTCGTGTATGGGCTGACAATTGGCATCGGAATCAGCTAGCTGTCACATTCATACAAGAACTGTCATTTCAATCTGATGCCGAGTGTCAAAATAGTTACACAGTTACACTGCTGGTGTAGCGAACCCTAAAAAATTCCCAGACGGCGCTTGCGACCAAATACTTGTATAGAAGCATAAATCGCGGCCGTCCTGCGCCTTATAAACCCGGCTTTTCAGACTTCAGACTAATTGAAATTAACTGCACTCGAAAATTATCTGACAACTCTGAGAAAATACGGTTTCGGAGCCTTTTTAAACGGATAAAGGTTTGTATTATTCCCGTAAATTGGGAGTTATGATTTAATTTGACTTTGATAAGTGTTTAAGATTAATAATGATTGTGGGATTAATTTATGATGTTTTTAACTTATTTTTAAAATGTTTATATTTAAAGGCACATTAAGTTAGGTATGTTTTTTTCGCTGAATATTTTATCACCTTATTTTTTTCAGTTTAGGCACGTAACATTTAGGCATTGTATTATTTTTTCATTAATGACGTGACTAGCCGCCTTTTTCATAAACGCTCTATAGGCTTCTGCAAACTTAATAGTAAACGTTTGTCCTTATCTGTCACTTTGACATTTACCTTTCACAGATAAGGACAAACGTTTACTAAAGTCGTCACAATTTAAAAGTCCCGTTTTGACAGTACCGTACAATACTCGTAACTGCATGATACTGAACTCGTAATAATGTCATATCATTTCTTGTCACATCAATGCTATCGTTCCTAATTGTAACGGTTCAGCGGTCGTTAAATTTATAAATTTGTAATAGGGAAGCCATTACGCTGAATGGCAACACCATTGAAGCTGACTTTAAGAGCGTGCTTCCGTACTGAGCTGGCAACGTCGCATTTTTGGTGATTTTTTGCGATTATTTCACGGAAATTGAATGAAAGTTTCAAATGTTCGTGGTCAAAGTTTTAATACCTAAAAAGAAAGTGCACTACAGACGAATATTTGAAACTTTCATTCAATTTCCGTGAAATAATCGCAAAAAATCACCAAAGATAAGGACAAACATTTACTAAGTTAGCAGAAGCCTATAGAGCGTTTATGAAAAAGGCGGCTAGTCACGTCATTAATGAAAAAATAATGTCTTTGATTTGGGAGCTTGTGTTGGCTATTGGTAACAATAGAGTCCTCGCCCGCGCGGCACAGGGACGCGGGGTAGGCGATAAAGGGGGCTGAGAGAGGTGCGGGCGGCAGGGCGCACTACCCGCCCGCACCTCTCCCGGTCCCCTTTGTCGTCCTACCCCGCGCCCCTGTGCCGCGCGGTCGAGGACTCTGCTAAGCGGTCGGTCTACACCTATAAGTTTATCAGGTCTAAGTAAAATTCTGTTGTTGGTGTTAAGATGAATTCTTTCATGCTGGTCTGGGTGCCAAGAAAATACATAGAATGTACCAGTTGCTTCTCTTCTCGCGCATAATGGTAAGAACTAATCGAGAGACTGGGCGAAAGTCTATTCCCCTTTCCACTTTTACGACCACAATCATGTTAAACGTAGCATTTAGGTTATGTGTGGTTATGTTACTTTATGCTCTGTCTACCTCGTAATGTAATGTAATCCTTGTAAATATTAAGATTCAGCTCTTTGCAGATGTACCAAATTTTTAATATTTTAAATAATAAATAGTGGATAATGGAAAATTATTTCTGTAGACTACCTCTAAGCAATTATATTTATTTTGTAGTTTCGTCGTAGATAAATACGTAGGTTCATTTTATTTAGAAGGCAAATTACTTACCAACCATCAACAAACTTTAATTAAATTTAGACTTACTCGAGCCCGTAGTAGTCAATTCTTTTACTAAATAGTTAGAAAGTAGAATAAAATCTTAACAGACTGAACAAAGTTGAAATCACTAGCGATTTTAAGAGCTTTCTTCGTATTCAAATATGATTTTCTTGTTATACTTACATGAATAATATTTTTTTAATTTAGCATTTTTAGCTTATTTTTTTACCCGCTCATGAAGTTTATCTAACTACTCTTTTGTTTAATTTGAGCTGTACTTTGGAAGTAATACACAATTTTTTGCTAGTTTGGAATGTTGTGATGTGATTTAAAAACACACTACAAACTGGAGACCATGATGAGATAAAGAGTAAGGCAAAGCGGCCAGAAAAGCGTAATTTTTTGAGTTGATATTCGATTTTATACAAAACTCCTGTTTCATTCACACGGCGACGCAGTGGTTTGGACTTTTGTATGAAAGAAAAA
Source organism: Pandemis heparana (assembly GCA_963854515.1). Classification (NCBI taxonomy): domain Eukaryota; kingdom Metazoa; phylum Arthropoda; class Insecta; order Lepidoptera; family Tortricidae; genus Pandemis; species Pandemis heparana. Next base: position 2,965,579 of record OY978020.1, on the reverse strand, counting down.
TTATGCGAATCACTGCTGAAAAAAATCCGCCCGTCTGGCCTCACCTTTAATAAGGCTAATTTATGCACTCATGCGGTATTATACTTTCGCTGTCTATCCTCCAATTGACTTGTCGCTTCTATATCATTGTATAATCTTCGTAAATCCCGCGCAGGCGTGATCCCGCGCTTCAATCACTCTGACAGTTATTTACGCTCTACACGCGTCTATTTCCGACGCGTACGCAGCTTTGGCTTGTTTTTGTTGATTGGGAATCGGTGATTAGTTGCAGTTGCATACTATTTGTAAGACAGTGCCCATAGAGTTAGTAATAAGGGGAATAGAAATGTCATCGTCTGTGTTTTCTATTATAATCTATTAATTTATTGGTCCACATTTTTGTAATAGGTATCGTAGGTTTTATTTAATTGCCATCTGCCCGGGAAGAGAAGCAACTGGTACATTCTATATTTTTCGCCCATCGAGGGAATGGGCGAAAATTATAGGAATCATGTTATAGGCGATGCGGCTAGCAACCCATCACTATTTTGATTCAACTTTCCACCTATACGCCTACAGTGTCTTGCTAAACGTGGCTTGTAGGTCTTGTTTGCTTAGGCTCTGTCTACCCCGTAAGGGATAAAGACGTGATTTGTGTAATTACAGATTGATCTGGGAAAATAGATATAGGTATGTCTTTTTAGACTTATTGACGGCTCGCTTTTTAGTTCACGTGCCGTTTCTATTCCTCTCATTATTAGCTCTATGGTTTACTCTTAGGAGTTTCTTTGTGTTTTCTAGTACATAACAGATATCGTTATTTTAATAAAATATAAACACGCTTTTATAGTGCCTCTTATAGCAGAAGTAAAATACAAAGTATTCCTCGAAATATACATATAAATAGCAAAATTCACAGACACGGAAACATGCCGAGTAAAATCCAACATTTTGACAGCTACCAGTTCTCACGATGCTCCATAACAGCACCACAAACGTCATAAAACCGACTTCTTTTGATCTCCTGACAGGGCCGCTGACACTTTCATATACAACTAAGTGCTTAAACAATTCACTTCAAAAAGAGTTGAAGGAAATATTGTAAATAAAAAGAGTGGGTCATCTGTGTCTTGTTCTAGGAAATTTGGTATAAGGTTTTCACACATGGTATTGCAGTTTATTGTGAAAGATTATTTAACTTTGAATGTACGTAATACGGGATAGTGACGGATTTGGATAAAATTTCGACAGTGTCAGTACATTCAACAAAATAATAATAATAATATAACCTTTATTCAGACATTAAATAATATGATACATTTTTTTTTCAAATAACATTATATAGTCTGTTTGCCTTTTATGGGCATTATTCAACAAAAAAACTCTAGTTAATACATGCAACCGTTCGCAAAAATGGCTGTAGAACACGCATTATGTATTTTGTTTCTTTATAAATACTAGATTTAATAGCTTTTGAACACAAAACGAATGCATATTTCATCAATATTAATAAAGATAATAAATGACACAACTCGAAAGTTACACCCGCATTTCTAATAAAAACATTGCTTCAGACACCATATGGTCACGGCAGTCCATAAAAATTGTTTGATTTTTAAGAGGTACTAATTAATTTGAATCTTCCAATGTACCGCTACCAGTAAAGTTAGGGTTAAGCAAGCACGAGAAACTGCTTTGTCTCTTTCAGTCAGCGAAAGAAATGGAAGGGAGAAGAAAGAAAGAGAATATATTTATTTGGTCACATAATACAGCATTAGTAAAGGGAAGCTGGCTCAGTACTTTGTCACAAAAATGAATGAACTTTCAATATCTCCCGACAAAAATGTAAATCCAAAAAAAACGTTTATTTTTAGCGCTGATGACTTTCAAGATAGTCACAATGAGCAAAAAATAACTTGACATAATAAAAATAGCTGACATGAAATCTCCGTTTTGCCTTAGAATCAGTTTGTCATGCCATCAAATATGACGCTGCGTAGGATAACTTTTTTTTTGTGATTCTGCTATTCAGGGTGGACCCACATACAACAAATGAAAGATAGTCGAGTTATAAATGGTGTAAATAACCCGACTTTGCTTTATATATATAAGGTTAAACATCACATTAATTGTTAACACTCTTTTTGACTATTATTCAGATAAAACTGTCCGTAAAAGAACCCTTTCTCGGTTAAAAACGATCACGCTTGCCCGCATTATTTCATTACTGTAAACATTATGAAATACCTATTGGCACTTCATTTTATTGCTCCAACGTTTGTGTTACCCCGTGGCTTCTGTTACAATGTATTAAAGTGCAAAATACTTTGGTAGGTACATAAAACTTTAATGGTTACATATTGACCCATTATCTCTTAATGAAGTCGAACTTGGCTTTGTCATGTCTGTATGCTTTACTATTTATACGGAAGATGATCTTTACTGGCGTATATTGCGTGAGAGTTAAACCTTATTTACTTGGTATGAGTTGCGTTACATTGCCGTCATTGATCGATTCTTTATAAATACATAGCTCAGTAAGCCCGTAATGTAACGCATTTTGCATGATAGTAAAACTTTAGGGCCACCACACATTTTTAAGCGCAGTGTGGACCACGTCTTTCAATGCAGTAGAGCCTGTAAAGTAATTTGTCTAGCAGACATTACTTATTTTGTAGACTTTGCATTGTCGCAAAATTAATATTACACCACAAGCTGATAGTAAAGAAAAAACAGAAAAAGTCTCCACATGACGTGGTAAATTTAAAAAATATTTGGAACATGGCTCTACCATTTTTATTTAGTTTTTTTTTACATTTTCTCCTCGTTTACAACTTCTATGTTCATATTATTTCTTCATTGCGATTTAAGATAGAGGTCATTATGACAAATTATTACTGACTAATACTAAAACTAAAACTACTACTAATTATAAAACTATAAAGTAAATAATTATGTCGTCGAGTTTTGCAAATAAATATGCAATAATAACATAATAGTAGGTAAAGATCTACGAATATGCAAACAGTGCAGTGATATTAAATTAAAGGTTCAAATCACTAACATGGTATAAAACAAAGTCGCTTTGCGCTGTCTGTCTGTCCCTATGTATGCTTATGCCTATGCCTATGTATGCTTAAACGCAACGGATTTTGATGCGGATTTTTTTAATAGATAGAGTGATTCAAGTGACAAGGTTCAAGAAGACATCAACAGTATAATCATGTAGGTAAGACTTCTTAAAAACGTTTATAAACATTCTCGCGGCACAAAGAACAAGTGTTGGCCTAGTTAGAGAATCTGTATATCAAACAATGCAACTGATGATACTAATTGGGTGGTCAGATCGTTCTGCGGGCCAGACGTAAGGTGACGCGGGTCGGCTTACAGCGTAATAGCTTTCCGGAACCGTATTGTCGCACAAACAAAGAGTAGGAAATGGTGTTATTAAAGTCATGTAGAGGAAATTAACATTGAACTGGGTTAAATGATTTTAGACTTATTTTCTCACTTATTTTGTAAAAAAAAGTCGTGGTAGCCAATTGTTTGGCTTGTGGCCTTTCAAGCAGAGGGGCGTGGGTTCGAGCCCGGGCTCGTTCCTCGTTATCGGGATTTATGTGCGAAATTACATCTGAAATTTACCATGAGCTTGTCTGTGAAGTAAAACATCGTGAGGAAACTTGCACACATCTGAGCAATTCGATGGTGTGCGTGAAGTTCCCATCCGCACTGGGCCTGCGAGGGAATTATAGCCCAAGCTTTCTCGTTCTAAGAGGAGGCCTGTGCCCAGCAGTCGAATGTATATAGGCTGGAATGGACATGATGATGGTGATGAGACTGTAGAATGTGTATATGCTGGCGATGGTGATGGTGATGAGAATTATTTTGACAAATTTTCACTGTGCCACTGTTTGTTTCCTCTAAAGATGGTCTGCTTAGGACTAGATGTTAAATTGTGTCGACGTCAACAACACGAGGTTATCGTCACCAATTAATTAAAATACCTTATAAAATTCACGTCATCATGTTGCAAAACTAACATAATTTCATCGGATTAGATCAAAGGCGAAACAATTACTTTGAACTTTAACATTAGGCGTATAAGAGTCGTATAAACGTGAAAATATGCTGTCGGTTTACCAAAAGCGGCTAATAACACAAGTTATTGGTGACATGTTGCCGTTTTCGTCTGATTGCTTCCCACGGAACCGGACAAAGTCTGACTTAGGACTTAATAAAAGACCGTAAATACTTGCTAAGCTGTATAATGGGGCCAATAGACCTAATATAAGGCTAATTTTGATATTTTTGGAAAGGGTATCGCACTGGTAATTGATGAACCGTTTTAATACGGAGATGCCGTTGCCGTTGGAATCTTTATTAGGGTACAAGGTGTGGCTGTGGCTATATCCACTAGGTGCGCAAGTCTGTGCTAAAATCTGAAAAGACAATAATATCAGATAATTCAATCAGGAATTTTCTCGTGAAAATAATCACAACAAAATGCAGTATGAGACTCCTTGCGATACTGCAAAGCTAGCTTGAGAAAGAGGCAAAGTGGAATCCTTCATTCCTTTAATCAATGATTCTATGACACTTTTCTTACAAAACGTATCCTTATAAATACCTACAATTATTCATTAATTATCATGTAACGCAGTATAACAAACAATTGACGGTCGATCCTTGCTGTCGATAATTTAAGCCGTCGCCCGCGCTGCGTTCATTAAGCTTGCTCTGCACGTTCACGGTCGATTTGCCAAACGCACTTAATCCAACCCATCCCGTAGTAAACTACACAGACGGAATGACAGATGGAAAAAGGAAAGGCATCGTTCAAACTGCACTTAATAAGCAATTTGTATGAGAGGACCGTCTAGAAATGAGCCAATACATTGAGACTATTTGCGATCAGAGTCCACTCGCGTACCGTTTTACAAGCTTAACTTTACCGCCCCCGACCGCATTGGGAAAAACAATTTGATCCTTATTGCGATGTATCACAGTATTATCGATTGCATATGAATGTGTTTTAACGTAGTTTTTATTGTGGCAAAATGTCGAAGGTGGCGCCAGGGCAGTACAAGACAAAGTGACACTAACATTCTTAGATTCAGAAATTATACTAAAGAGTTTGTCGCGTATTATTTATACACGGATATTCGTACGTAAGTTATGTGACGTGACAAACATATGGACTATAATTTCCTTATTGCGCCAAGGGAAGTTGATTTGCTAGGCAGATTTCTTAGTGAATATATTGAAATACTAGCTGTTGCCAGCGACTTCGTCTGCAAAGAATTCGTTTATCGCTATCCCGCGGGAACTACGCTATTTTCCGGGATAAAAAGTAGCCTATGTGCTATTCCATACTTCTCTCTATCTATGTGCCGAATTTCATCCAGATCCGTTGGGCCGTTCTGGCGTGATTGAGTAACAAACAAACATCCATCCATCCATACTTTCGCATTTATAATATTAAGATTCTACCGAGTTGTAATAGATGGTAACCGATAATCAAGAAAACACTTGACTTGGTTCTGAATCAGACGCGTAAGCACAATTTTAAGCTAGACCCTTAATGTGACTAGCTTCCAAACAATCAAACGAAAAACGACAAAGACGACATGGCTAAGCAAACTTAAGAATAACAAACAATGGTACTTTATCCAAACATACTCCTATACACGTAACGCCGCTCGAACTCCTAGCAAAACAGTTTTAATCACAACGCAAACTTAATTTACGAGTAAAGGAGCTAACACACTAACGGTATAAGCGGTTAAACCGGAGCGTGCCGCGCCGCGGTGGTCCGGCTACAAACGGCCAAGACGAAGCGAGCAAGCGCATACATATGACGACAGACGCCGCGCCAGACGCCGTGACGGTCTATGTTTATACGTACTAGTGACGTGTGGCGAATACTTTATACACGGAATTTAAGAGGATAGAGGTACAATGCAGTTCCTATTAACAATAAAATTGACGCAACAAAATGGAAAATTATAAAATAAAACATAAACTTTGTGTTATTTCAATTACAATTATGGAGAATTCATAAACAGCATACAATTAATCCATAAAAGGCATTAAAATACGAAACGTAATACTTGTAAAAATCAAACAAATCTGACGAGCCCCGGTGAAGATTTAAATTAATTTACGACCATGCATAATAGGTACGCTCGTATTGCCCATGTTGAATGAAAGCTCGGTCATGAACTCATGAATGAAAACGGCCATGATTATGCTGTCAAAGATGGTTGTCAAACAGAATAGGCGTTATTGATGCCTTATTGTAAATATCTAACCGAGCGTGCAGATAAAACCATTTTAGTGAATGATCCGTGACACTCACAGTGAGTGATTAGATCGTAATTATTGTATTTTACGATGAATTCAAGTCGAGTAATAGTAGTGGTAGCGGTCGGTTGAAAAGATTCAGGACAGTTAGAAACGACAGACGAATCTCTGCAGTTTTATTGAGGATCTGTTTGGGGGCGAAGAGCAGTGGATAATTTGGTGATGTCCTGGCCCTACCGTGCAGAGATTTGGCTAGAATGCAGGCTAGTCGATGGCTGAGAACTGCAATATTAGCTGTCTTAATGATGGTCATTTGAAGAAGCTGAATTTCACACTGAATCTATTCACGAATCTTTAAAAGATACTTTACAAAGCTAAATGATAGTGTTTATTTTTGTTACAGATCCAATTTAAGCTGAGATGAAGGAAAGAATAAGTAAGTGTTCTAAACTAGCAAATTTTGTTCGTAATTGGGAAATCATGGTCTCTTAAAGCTTTAAACAAAAAGCATTCTTAAAACATTCCTCAATTTACTACCGTTCGATGGTTTGTCTGAAAAACACATTCTTGAGATGTCTAAACTGAAGATTGACAAATTCACGTTAATCCTATTCTTCGAGAAAACCGACACTGATATTGTAGTTCTAAGATTTAAATTTGTCTGTAGCTTTATCTGTGAGAAGAAAACGCATCACTTGTGTTTGTGTAAGAATTGTGTCAAAGGATCACTGTCATTGTTTGTCTTTGTCTAATTTTGGATTTTGATTGTCTTTGATGGGCATTGACTGGCAGGAAATAGCGTTGTTCCCCGGCCATAGCTTCTTGTCTTATCGAAGGAATTCATTAACATTCCTTTATTCTAACTTTAGCATTGCTTTTTTAACTTCTTCGAGTATTTTACGTGTAATTGTTCCTAAATTACTAGTTACACCATATCAATCTGAATTAACTGTTAAATTGGGTAGTGTTATATATTTTTTACTACATTGTCTATTTTTCTACTACATTGTCTAAATAGGTTATACATGCGGATTTCATTCAAAAAGTCAAAGCTTTAACGTCGTTGCGATAATCAAGCGACATTTTAAATATAAATGGTCGATTAAGTCTAAATGGAGTATATATTATTATTATTTTGATCCGCCTGATAGGACCCCGCTGTTACGATCCAGTTTTGTGATAATTATTACAAAATTAACATTTGTTTGTCGAGTGATCGGTCCATTCAATACGTCGGCGGCTGGCGCCATGCTTATTTATGTTCCCGTGTGGTATATTTGCAAAAGATTATCTCAATTAAGACTGAGCCACACATTATCACAGATTTATCTTATCGCATACAAGCTTTGATTTGATAATGGATAGTTAAGAATCGTAGTTTGCTGCTAAAGCTTTCGTATATTGTATAGTAGCTGTTGCCAGCGACTTCGTCTGCAAAGAATTCGTTTATCGCTATCCCGCGGGAACTACGCAATTTTCCGGGATAAAAAGTAGCCTATGTGCTAATCCACACTTTTCTCTATCTATGTGCTGAATTTTATCCAGATCCGTTGGGCCGTTCTGGCGTGATTGAGTAACAAACAAACAAACAAACATCCATCCATCCATACTTTCGCATTTATAATAGTAGCTGTTGCCAGCGACTTCGTCTGCAAAGAATTCGATTATCGCTACCCCGTGGGAACTACCTACCCAATTTTCCGGGATAAAAAGTAGCCTATGTGCTATTCCAGACTTTTCTCTATCTATGTGCCGAATTTCATCCAGATCCGTTGGGCCGTTCTGGCGTGATTGAGTAACAAACAAACATCCATTCATCCATACTTTCGCATTTATAATATTAGTTAGATTAGATTAGTTAGATTCTCGTATTTGAGTCATTTCACAGTTTTACCACAAATAAAGTTACTTTTCCTATTTTCTTCTCCATGTATTATTGTATCACTTGATGAAAGTACCGAAGGTGTAGTTCTTAAGTTCCCTTGATAGTTGGCTATTAGTTTTAACCCTTCAACTTATTCATAAGTTATTAAAAACAGGGTAGGCAATAATGAAAGCATTTTTTCTTACCTACCACAGTAGTTATTTGTTATACTCATTATCAATATTTTACATTTTATTTGCATTACAAAAATTGTCTTATTAGATACTGGGTAAGTGAGTTGATATTGCTTTTGATTCGCTGTAAATTGCAAAAAAGTACAAAGAGCCAGATTTCCAGTTTCAATAGCAATTACGATGATGACTAGTATTGGTTTCTCACTGCCCTTTTCCATGAGCATTTATTTATTTATTTATTTATTTATTTATTTATTAGATTGTAATGTCATGTACATTTGTATTAAAAGGTGTTAAGCATAAATTAGTCGATCCATGACGCCCTGCAAGGGCACACAATAACAATTTATCACTAAAATCTAGGAATACAAAATTTAAATGTCAATAGTTGCTTAATATGTATGTGTTTATCACCGGTTTAATATGTGGTTGTTTTCTTAACCATATAATGATAAACTTTATTAATAACATACTTAGCTTCTACTGTGCGTCTGTCTTCATCAAGGCGCAAAACATTACATATGCGATGATAATTAACACTTATCACGACATCATGTCGTAAACTGGTTTTATAAACTGTCGCAAGATCACCTCTGATCGTTTCAAAAAAAATTATGCATTCTTATTGATATTTAGACAAGAGGCGTTGATTACGAATGTGACCCGTTTGCATATCTGATCTAGAAGATGTTATCTGTGAAATCTTGATGAGGTGCTGTTGCAAATTTTTGTGATTTTGAGGTGTTAAAGGAAGAATCAAGTTACGGTTAGGTGTCAGTTATTTGAAATTAGATATCTCTCTACACTGATAGTTGCAAAGGAGGATTATTTAAAAATTCATATCGTAATAATATGCAAATAGACTGATAATTTTAACCCAAAAAGTCAGGCAATTTACAGAAACCTCAATAATTTAATACTAGGTCAAGTCTTAAATTATTGAATTTTCTGTAAACTCTATTTTATATGTTTCAGAAGGTTTTGGTTTGACAGATGGAATTTATCACGTTAAATAAGTCTTAAATCAGATATGTTGCTTTTGGCAATTCAGGACATTTGTTAGTGTAGTGGTCTCTTGAGTGTTATTTTTGACAGCAGGAAGACATTACTTGTGGCAATTTTTTTAATTTTGAACGCAATTTACGCTTTCATTCGAGTTTCCTATCATGTCATGATAAGCTTTTTTGGTATACCTTGATATTTGTAGGTACCTACGTATTTATAGTATTTTATGCAACAGTTGTATTAGAGGGGTCAAAAAAGGCGAGTGGTGTGGGTTACGATGTGAGCGTAGCGAACATCGTAAGAAATACGCCACGAGCTTTTTTTGACTTGCTAATACAACGTTGCATACAATATTTTTTCTACGACTAAGTAGATACTTACTTACTAAATAAAAGTAATACGTTCTCCAAAAATGAAGAAGTCCATTGTTCCTCGCCATGAAATTCTCAAAGGCTTTATCATTGCCGAGATTTTATAGGCAACCAATTTTCCATCACTTCCTGGGCCGCCGCGGATATTTCTTCCGGTGTTAACTTAATTTTGTTTTCATCGATGATTTTTTTAGATAAGTACTTTACAAAACTTTGTTAAAACTATTGCAATCAAATAACAAACAAGACAAGAGCGGGAAACATGAAAACGACAAATGACAAAATTGGATAAATTTAATTTTGATTGTGTAAAAGTTTTACCTAGGTCTGGCAGAGTAAAGATGGAGCACTTTTAGAGCCATAAGCCAACAAGCGCTTTTAGAGGGAATAGACAATATAGACTTATCCAAAGTCTTATTATGAGTTTTCTTATAGTGGTGCTCGTGATAACATAAATCACAGATAATAATACAGGATTAGGAAAAAAGTAATATGTGACTGGCAACCCTAGTCTGGACACTTTTCTAGTGGAAAACAAAATCACGCTGCTTGTAGATGATTAGTTTGTAAAATTTTCCTTAGCGACAAAAATATTTTCATACAAATGTCCCATTTGTCCTCGTTCTGATCTTCATCGTATTAAAAACGTATTTTATGATGTCATTTTGTGCAATTTAATTATCATTTTATCCATAAAATTAGTTTACTTAATTATGTAATCGATGTCTCTTAATAAATTCATAATCGTTGCAGTTATAGATATTATTAATTAATAAACATTGAGATTATGGTGTCGCTTACAATTTTATACTCGATTATTTATGATAATTGGCAAAATTTTGATACAAATGATTTATAACAAAGAATCTCGAGTATACAATAGGAAACATAATAATAGTCATATATATTTTGTTATGTAATTTACCTACTATAAAGTTACAAAACAAATATAAACGACCCTGTAGTGAAATGCTGTTGCTTAAAGACCTAAGACAGAATTGATTAAACCCTATGAAAATCAATTAAAAACATACCAACACAAAATTGAAGCCAGTTAAAAAATTTAACGAACATACATCTCTGCAATTATCCGGTCGTAAATCCATAAAAATAATTCAATACCAATTGAGAAATCAAACATCTCAGAACTGCCAATTTGCAAAAACGATATCTGCTCGGAGCTCAAGTTAGTTTGTTACGAATTCACTTGTTTTATTTAATCTAAATTGTCAGTTTTTAGTCCTTTATCATTCTGAATTGTTTCAATCTTGTTGTTTATAAGAAACGAAACTTTATTTCGTTGGGCGAAGATTCTACACTCAATTTGACGGTATCCTTTGATATATCTTTGAGGCGGTCTCGCACATCGTTTTCCTCGGGGAATTTAACCATAAATTGAGGAGCCCTAATGTTAACTTTGGCGGTAGCCTAAGGGGTTGCAAGGAATCAATGACCCCTTGAAATCTTCTCACGGCTTCTCGTTCATTTTCGGTCATTTCTTTGAACAAACTCGTTTTCTTTTAAACTGAACGGTGAGTATTTCTTTGGTGATTTATTTTAGTAATGATTCATTTGAGTCGTTTTGGGTATAATTTATTTTGAAAGTGTCAAATGTAGACTTATTATGTAGCAGTTTAAAGCGTCAATTACATGATGATAAACGCGTGTGTAATTATAATTATCAACAGATGTAAAATTACTTGCCGGAACTACGCTCAAATAAACTTTACAAGCAAAATAATTTGCCTGTTCTTCTCATATTAATTAATCAATTAACTCTTTTTAATGCCGCTCGATCTGGTGGCGCTCAGGCCTCTTTGTAGGCACTTACATGCAGCGGAGCACCGTGTATTCACCTTCTTCGATATGTCCATAGATATCACATATACCATAGATTACGTAAATGCATCTACTTGGCGTGTCCGAACCCCAACCAAGCGTCAAGATTATGTTAAATACATGATGGTAATACGAGAAGCATTTGAAGGGTGGCTGCTCCAGTTAAATTGTATCAATCATAACGGGGTGGAGAGAAAAATATATTAAAACTATTCGTTTACCATGAACTGTAGGCTTATTGTCTAACTCGCTCGCAATCGCCATCGTGTTCAATTTGACAGTTCTTGTATGAATGTGACAGCTAGCTGATTCCGATGCCAATTGTCAGCCCATACATGAACTGTCAAAATGAACACGATGGCGATTGCGAGCGAGTTAGACAATAAGCCTACAGCTTTCTTATGACTAGCCTGGCCGACTTGGTCTAATTTCACTGGGTGTATACATATGCGACTGGATTTTGTTTTCTATTATTTGTCTCTGTTTGGCATTATTTCCTGAAAACTATGTTTGTTCACACAACATTGCGTAATGTCACGTTTCTTTATTGTTATGTTTAGTCCTAGTCAATTTGTGGGCTCACTGAAATTCAGTATCGTGGCACTTCCGTTGCACAAACGCTGAGTGGAGTCCTTTTTTTGCAACAACTGTATCTATTTTTTACATTGTTACTAATTCATGTTTTAGTTTAAGTTGTTCAAAAATAAATATTTTCTATTCTGTTATATTCTATTCCATTCTAATATCGATGTTCTTGGTTTCAATACAAACCGTTATAAATGCACAATCTATGGTATCTGATAGCTATATCTGTATATGTGCTATATTATACGTTTAGTTTCCTCTCGTTCTCGTGCCATTCAACAATAATGCGTTTACATGATGTTCCATTTACTATACATGATTCTGAAGTAATTAATTATACGAACAGGTCTTGTAATATCGCTCCAATTTGTACGCGAGGGGAGTTATCGTGCTCGTAAAAGTATCGTTAAAACTCGACACTCGCAACGGCAACACGTGGATGTGATTTTGTACAATATTCGGCGATAAACGGCTGTTGGAATGGAATCGGTTTTGGAATTTTAGATGAAAATTGTACTTTTGGCCTCTTGTACTGTCAAACTTGAGAACTGAGGGTGTAGTTGTTGACTAGTAACATCATAGGTACGAATAGTTATTGATGGAAAACAAAAACGACAAGATACGATTTTTATTGACATGGGGAGCTAAAATGCGCCGTATGACTTGAGTTCCGTTAAGACGGGCCTTAGCAGTCTTTTTGTTCATGTTTTCCTGGCTTTTAGCTGGACGGTTTCTTAGACGTATATTTTTTTCTAATCAATATCTTTACCCTCTCATTACTTGGTCACAGGTCACAGTAAACTACCTATCGATGTAGAATAGACAAGTTACTGTTATTTACTGGTATTTAGTTATTTTGGCTTAATTAACACCAATACACGATAAAATATGGTCTGTACCTAAATTACTTTGAATAAATTCACTAAAGTCTAACTAAAGGCATCTACTACTCTTGGTTCACTTTGGTGTGTCACATTATGTTTTGAGAATTAGCTCCAACGCTTAGGTATCGTATAGCTGTAATTTTATAAATGTGTTTTTGACCTTTATTGTTTTGCAATTTAATGCTATTTTCTATTTGTGTGTACCTAACCTAATTGTGGACCTTTGTTGTTCGTGAATAAATGAATTATTATTATTATTATTAGGGACGTATGTATTATGACCGCTTTGATCATAATAGTCAACCGCTGATGTACGAGTATTAATTTAAGTATTATAATAACTAAGTCGAGTACAGTGGATAAAATTACTATGCAGAGCGAGCAACGTACTACGTGAGTAATTCCAGTAACACTGAAATCTTGTTCTGTACGACGTCTTAACTAAACAATATTTACTGTTATTACCGTTCAATTATAATAAATCTGTCTTACCAAGTATACTTAAAAAAACATGAACAAGATTTATTTTTCAATAAAAAAAACCACTCAACGTTAACTAAATCAACACAAGCGGAAGTTCCGACCTGGTGGCATTTTTGACAGCTATAAAATGCACGTTAAAACAGTTGTCTAGTACAAATTGTTTTCTTTTATGACTACGATACTTAAGCGTTTACGGCCTGAATGATTTACGTCTGCACTGAAGAGGCTAGCAATACCGTTGTATTTAATGTTGTCCGTCTCTTTCGTTCTAGAACAATTAGAAGGAGAACGCTGTAGCTGGTTTTAATTGGAAAACTTCAGTTAAGAGTATACGTAACTTTGAACAACTGACGTGACACCTTTCTTGCTGTCGTTTGGTATTTCAAACGGAACTAGTTAAAATATTAATATAGCTAACGACGTTTTAATTAAATTTCGTCATGAATATCTTTTATTAGTTTTTCAATTAGCCTAAAACATATATATCTATGCTAAAACTAACTCGAATACCTTTATTTACAAATTAGAAATTACAAAAACATTGAGTGTCTTTAGCGTCTGCACTAAGAAGGCATTTTTACAAATTCCTACGGGATATGAAACTGTCCCGTGTTTTATTTTCCCACAGGAGTATCCTTCGAGTGTGAGTTAGTGATATAGGATCGTACAGACTAGACGGATAGATCCTTTAGATTTACGACGCGCGAGTACATAAGGAAGTGTTAATAAAATAACCGCAATCGCTATAAATCTTGGCGTGCGGTGACCGCGAATTGTTCGCCTCGGGCTTATAATATTAATACGTCTCCTGTCCGCCTCCTGAAGGCTTCATTTCGTCTTACGAAATAAAAACGAAGTAACCTTTACCGTTAAGGCACCTGGTACTTGGTATTAACCCCCGACGTAAAAAGAGGGATGCTATTAGTTTGACGTCGGAATCTGTCTGTCTGTCTGTGTGTGTGTGTGTGTCTGTCGATGGCATTGTAGCTCTTTAGCCGATGGACCGATTTCGATCCTGGGGGGCTACTCCGAAATTCGGATTTCGAAGTTCGTATTATGCCGTCCCTCTCACTATTAAATTAATGCCTCTTAGTGTGAGCGGAATGGCGTTACACGAACTTCGAAAATCAAATTTCGGAGTAAAAGGCCTGTAGTTTTTAGCCATGATTGTTTAAAATCGGCTCAGCAGTTTCTGATTGTCTCTATATTTTAAGATAATCATTTCATCAACAGATATTTAATTCAAACCAACTTCAGGCGTGAAAGGGTACCACGCATGGAGTCATAAACCGAACGGCTGATAAGCTTTGATAAGTGGAAATAAAACCAAATAAAACGGATTTTACGACTTTCAAATGAGGTGAGCCGTAAACAGGGCTTTGACTAATAGCAGTGAAATGTTTATTTTATTGTTTTGATAGGAGTTTCGTGCTGATTAACAATTTAGTCTAGTGTTTATTTCATAATTAACTATGAAGCCAAAGCAGATATTTTAGGTACCTATATTTTAATAATGTATTTATTTGTGACGATCTTTTATACTTGCAAAAAAGGCACGTAAATTATGGTATATGATATTTTATCACTAAAATCCGTGGTAGCCAAGTAATCAAACTAACTTTTGGCATCTCAAGCAGAAAATCATGGGTTCAAATTCGGCAGTGCGCAGTCCTCGATCCCACCAAACCCTCTAATTGTAAGAAGAGAGCTGTGCCCAGTATTAAGACATAATATGGTCTGATGATGACAAAACTACTTGTAAACTCAGTTTAAAAGATTTTTGGCTTCCAAATTAAACATGAAATGTTGATTTGAAGTTACGATATTTTTACGAGGCGTTTATGAAGTATAAAAAAGAAAGATAGTAAGAAACAATAAAACTTTTAATGATTATTATTAAAGCTGATGACACAATCCGTTGAATGTTGGTATTTTATTGTGACAACGTATTTGAATTATAGTAGATATCAAGATTAGTAAAACAACTGATATCATCGCATCCGTTATTGTTCAAGACTAACTGAGATAATTTGACCATTTATTTACTGAAAATGAATATATTTTGGAAAACATCGCACGGATTATTTAGAAAGGTTAGCCATTATTCGAAGCAAACGTTCGTCCATTCTATCAAATATGGACAAATATTCGTCACATGTATTCAGATCCACATTTTTCTACTTTTTTTAACTCTCTTAATTAAATTAGAACACATAGAAAAATCCGAAAAGTAAAGCTATGGCCGGGAATCGAACCCGGGTCCTCGTCATTCCGTGACGCGTGCTATACCCCTACACCACCCATAGCAGTTACATAGCAGGTCGATTCCCGGCCATAGCTTTACTTTTCGGATTTTTCTATGTGTTCTAATTTTCAGTGTCGTTTAGAAATTAAATTTCTAACGGTAAAAAGTAAACATTAAAAGTCAAGAAGTAAATTTCTTGATTAATTTGATATTAACTCTCTTATTTTCTTCTTGATTTGAACAAACCGCTCTAGCTGTTACTTGTTATCGAGTTTTGTTTTCCGTAAGTCACAGCAGCCAATGACCTTTCAATGTACGCATTATATTATATCTAGGTTAGTGGAAAACATTAAACTCCTAACAGAAAATACACAGGAAACTTTTAAGCGGCCAAGTTTTGCTTATCTTTAGAGCTTGTTGTGAAGGTGTTAAGTATAGTTCGCTAAGAACATTTATGCGGCGTTATTGGTAGAGATTGACATTTTAGGTGTCGGTGAGATGGGCACATCAGTGAAAAGTAGTGTCCGACCGAAACACGATTTTTAGCCGAAACCGAAACCGAATATTCGGTTTTTTTCTGATTTCGGCCGAAACCAAAACCGAAACCGAAATTTTTGAAGACGTATCATATCAAACAAAATATTCAGAGTTAATGTACAAATCGTAAGGAAAAGGTCATTGCGAGGATTTCTTATATGAGAACAGTTAATTTTTTTGTTAAATAAAATAAAAAAACTGCATGCATACTACTGCCGCTGGTCTCAGCTGAGCCGGCCGCCTGTGCATTACCTATACCTACCCGGCCAAGCGTGCCCGAATTAAGCCGAGCGCTCCCGATGCGACAGCCGCGAGAGGTCGCGAAGTAATTTCGGCCCGGCCGAAGGTTTCGGCCGAACTCTGGCCGAAACCGACACTTCGGCCGAAATCACTTTTTTGGCCGAAATTGGCCGAAACCGAAACCGAAACTTCGGTCGGACACTAGTGAAAAGGCACTATTGTTTTTGAGTACCTAAACTTCAGGGGCTTACCATGACGTCTTAATGCGATTCAATTCCGACACAGTTAAGGTTTTAGCTGTCACTAGGTTTTGCCCGCGACTTCGCGTAGAATTAGCAGTTGACATGTTTATCGCTATCACGCGGGAACTAAACAATTTTTTGGGATAAAATATTTTTTACATAGGCTATTGCCTATGTTTTAATCTAGAGTACCAGCTATCTCCCTTCCAAATTTGATTCAAATCCATCCAGTAGTTTCAGCGTGAAGAAGAAAAACAAACACTCACTCACATCGTCACATCGTCACAAACTTTCGCATTTATAATATTAGTAGGAACCTCAACTGAATCTGAATCGAATATTATTAAGACGTCATGGTAACCCCGCAGCTGCATCATAGACTTTAGTATATCAAAGTAAGATAGATAAGTAGATCTAGAAAGTTATAACCTACTAGCCATTGCCCACAACTCCGTTTGCGGTGGATTTGCTTGTCGCTATCCCGCGGGAACTACTTATGCTATTTTCTGGGATAAAAACTATCCTATGTCCTTCCCCGGAACTGAAACTATCTGTACACCAAATTTCAACTAAATCGGTTCAGCGGTTTTAGCGTGAAAGGTAACAGACAGACAGAGTTATTTTCGCATTTATAAATTATTAGAGACTATACTTCATTTAATTTAGGATGAGAAACCACAACAACATTATATTGCGGTTCGTGAACTGTAATCTCTTAACAATTTGTACTAGAGTAACAATTGACGACACGCAAATAAAGTGACATTAAAACAATTTTATTTTGCGGCTGCCAAACTATTGCAGTGTACTATTTGCTAGGTAAGAAATAGTTGACCAGACGCAATATAATTTCTCATTCTAAATTAAATGAAGTATAGTAGAGATATAACAAATTGCATCACGGAAGTGTTTTATTATGAGATAAGTACATTATATAACTTTATATTGCTTTTAATGTCGTCTTCATCCGTTTCCAGTCTATTTATGTTCCACAGATAAGTTAGATAACTAAGTACACCTAGTATAAGTGCAAGTTATTCATTACCAACATTAGGATCAACATTAACACGACCGAATAAATCTTCTATCTTTCTATTTGATACTATATCTAAAGTAGAACTATCATTAGCTTCGGCTCATTGTTACACAGCATTAGATTTAGCACCAATTAAAGTCTCATTCATTTATTAACGGGACTGGTTTGGATAGTCCACGACGGCAAGATAAGTAGACAGACATACGATACTACCAATAACGCAGAGCATTAAACTGAACGGAGTTGTCAAGTGCGCTAATTTTGATACAGCAAAATTTGTTACTTACGACACATAATATATCGTGTCTACTTTAAAAAAATGTCGTATCTCGAAATCGCTAATTTTACGAAGTGAACTTTATTTACTGTATTTCAATGTTCAGTTTTATTTGAATATTTATTTAAGATACGAGATTTTTTTAAAGTAGTGACAATATCTAGGCGGCATACGCGTGCAAAATATCAGTACTATAATGCGGATGCCCGTAGTGTCACTATGAAAGCTAACATCGAAATTGTCAAGCACTAAATCTAGGTTCACGCATATCATGAGCAAACCGCCTAATAGAGAGGAATTGCCGTGTAATTCATATGAGATTAAATTAAGCCAAGCCGAAATTGGCGATTACTGCATTCTGATTGGCTAGCGGAAGGTCAAAACCGGTCACCGAGTTAAGCAAGCAACTCTGCTATTATGATCAATAATAATATAGCCTTTTGATTCCGAATTCGCTACAATTTCAGTAAGTAGATGTTGTTGTTGTTTGTTTATTAAATTGTCGCGTACTTCGGCGTGCTTCATGGCATAGGCCTCCACCGTGTATGGGAGGATCAATATGGATAGTTCATGTTTATTCGTTATGTGGCTTAAGTAACTGTTCTTACTTAGAATATTTCTGATTTTTATCAAAATTACTCGCGTAGTAGGGCTACTTAAATGACTTTGTTCCGTGTAGAAAATAAAAGAAAAAAGATCGTGAAAAATAAGTGTTAGTATTATAAGTATACGTCGAAAAAGACAAATGTGTTGCCATTATTTTATAGCCTTAGTTACCACTCTAATTGGTAATTTTCTCTATGACGCAAACACTCATGATTGTAATGTAACTGGTATATATACGTCGAGGGGAAGCCCTTTGACCTCTCCAGTTGGTTCAATGTTCTAAGTCCAGGAATAATATAGATGCTAAATAGCCTGTCAGATTTATGATCCACTACGGCTGAGTCAGCCCAAGCCGAGCTATAAACTTGAGATAAAGAAAAAGCCTCGTTCCTTGCGGACTATAAAAGTTATGGGAAGCATTAGCGAATGCTCTTGTCTGCGAGACATCAGTGATAGTTTATGTTGAGTTACAAAACTGCTACGGATACCTAAGGTGTTTTCATCCTGAACTGTCTTATGTGGTAAACAAAACTCTAACCTCAATGTGCAAATTTTTGTAAAGAATAAGGTGTATTATGTTATCAAATAAACCTGAGGCAATATTTTGTACATAATTTTGCTGATATTTTATCTCCAGTTCCTTTATTTACGATGAAATAGTTAAAAAACAACAGAAATGAGACGTTTTGAGGTTAGAATTATGTTTACCAAATAGGACAGTAGTTAAGAATGAAAATACGTTACTTAAGTCTTGATATGGTTTTCCTTTGAGATGACGTATACTCGCAAGTTGTTGAGACAGTATCAGAAGAAAACCATTGATAAAAGTCATAATATTCTGCAGTGCAATCACTAATAACTGGTCATTTTCTTCAAAACCAGAAACGAACGAAAACCTTTGTATAGGTGAAAAACTTAAGTAAAGGACCTGTTGTATGTAGTAGTGTAAAGAACTGATATGGGACTTAATACATTTTTCTAATTTGGAACGTCAACTTGTCTATTCGCACACGTTACTCACACATACCTTGCTACTCTGCTGCATGCTGTTCTTTTGTTTATTATTTATCATGGACTCATGCGATGGTACGCTTGGAATATATATAATTATATATCTAGCTAGAAAATTGTATAAATATCTATTGATTGATACAATTTATTATTTATTATGTAATGGTAAACCATTTGATTAAGTCGACGAGTTAAATTTACTAATTGTCGAAGTAACTTACTGTCTAGACAAAACAGATTAACTGATAAAATTTATTATGTAGGTGTATCACTTGATTAAGTCAACACGCTAATTTACTAATTATCGAAGTTGCGGACCACACGCAGATTTAACAGCTAGTCCTCCCTCGCGTTGATCTATGGGCAAATGTTGGATAAGTAAATCAAGTATGATGAATAAAGTGCGTGGGCTAGAGTACCGCCCTGTGGCACGCCCGGCGGTAGCCCTTTGTGACTCACTTTGAATTGTATTAAAATCATACGAAAGAAAGTTTGTCAATAAAAAAATCTATACAGCTAATTCAGATACAATTAACGGTTAAAAATATGAACAGAAGTGTCTTTCATTAACATAATTAATATTCAATAGCGTCACTTAAAATTAAAAGTGGATAATTTATTGATGATCTTATCTTCTATCTGAACAAGTTGCCCACATAAGAAGAGGGTCGTAAAAAATTTACTATTATAATTATCGGCTTTTCCGCCTTTTATTTAGATGTATGTTTTATCTGTTTCTTCTTTGTTTAAATCATTCGTTTTAAAAAATCTTGGAATCAACTAAGTACAAGATATAGCACGTGTCTGTTATAAGGAGCTTGCGGATCCAAAACAAGTGGCCATTAGGTATTTTATGGTCCACGACAAGCATTCGCGTTTAGACGACAAGGGTGCGTGGGCGCAGTGTTTATTATTTTATCGCGATTGCTGTTCCTTGACGCTTACGGACTAAGTGGTGTAGTTACATAAGCCATGTTTGGCAAAGGGTGAGTTATAATCGTATAATGCAATAATGCACGTATATTTTTAGGATTCACTTGAGTAGTTATTTCTAATAACAATAAGAAGCAGAAATTGTATTTCAAGTCAGATAGTCTTATGTATAGTATACATATTTACTATTATTTCAACCATTGTTAAGGATTTCACTTCCTTTCTTATTTCTATTTCTATCCAAATTAATTCAATATTTCGTTTCTTCAGTTTATAATGTACTCAAACGAAGTCTTCGATACTTCACAGTTTACATTCTTCATCATCCTTTACAAGCAATAAACATCTGATATTGAATTTGCAATTTCGATGAAGGTGAAATGGAAGGAAAGTTCACCGTCGCCTACGCTCTGCATTTTAACAAGGCGTCATTAGTCAAGTAGACGGGTGATACCAAAGTCATAAGCATGATAGCACATAATAACTACGAGTATAGTAAGAGACTGGGAGGCGGAGCGTAGGCCGACTCTGATGACTTAGTTAGGATTAACAAAAATAACGTGACAATATAGAAATGTAAATGGCTAATAGCTTATGCAAGCGAACGACTTATTCGGAGTTAGGAAAGTGCTTTTTGATTTTATAGTACGATGCGGCGGAGAAAGAGTATTCATATCCCGATAGAGGATACCCGAGTACACTTTCGATTTTCATAATCATAGATTTTCTTAAGAAAACTGTGACTTGTATATGGTCAATGGATACCCGTTTACAAAGGAACGACCCTAAACTATAAACTAGAATAAAAATAGTCATGAAAAATGTGAAATTCTAGCATTTTAGAGTACAAGTACCTGATTGAATTAGATCACTTAATGTTGCGTTAGTGACTCTATGTGAAGATAACGAATCTTTCTCCGCATTGTGTTAGTCAGAATTAGTAGTGCTAGCGGTGAAATAGTAAATGCTCCAAATTCTTGGTTTAAGAAATATAAGATACAATAAGCCCAGTTTACGATGTTGTTCAGTAATCCGATGTAGTGGATCTCATAAAGCTACTAGTCTCAGTTCATCACAGGTTTATATTAGAATAATCCACGCACAAAAGCTAGACCATTAGAAAGATTAAGGCACACATTCAACATTATATTTAAAAGCAATAAACTTAACCTTTATTATAAACACGATACAAGCAGTCATCATAATGAATTCACTAATTAAAATTTACAATATTACTGTTACAAATTTATGTATTAAACGACAAATTATTATGAAAGTTCGCCACGAAGCGTTCGGATTAATGAAATTTATGATTACGTCGGGTTATTTTAGAAACAAACAATGGAAGTAAATCGGCCTCAAAATATCGTAGCCATTTAAGTTTCGTTATGGACATAAAAATGCCACTCCAACCATCGCACCTGCTTACGGGAAAAGAGTTGTTATTCTTTAAGTTACAAGCGGATTGATGTGTAGTTTAGTCTTTCATCTATTTAGTTAGTACCTACATTACAATATTATTATTGGAGTATACTTACCATATACTATGATTGATCGTTAAATTGTATTTTAATAGAATTTCTTTAGTTGCTTAACCAACAGCTACGTTATCCTTGAGTAGCTAGGCTGCTATCCTGAAAAAATGCAAAGTACCTGCAGGATACGGACTAAGTGCATAATGCGATGACACATTTTTACAAAATGAATCATTTTTATTAATATTTATGAACCAAAATATGATACCTCGTTACTGCTCAATTCCATGTGGTAGTCAGCTACGTTGCTGTAGAATATTATGTTCTCTGAAGGTCTTCCGTCATAATATATCAACGTTGATCGCAATTTTTTCATGACTTAGACCGCTTGCTCGGTGGTAACCATCCCGACCACATCCAAGGTTCCGATTCCTACAGCTTTATTGTTGCATCATCTATAGCTGAAACAGACGTTTAGTAGTAATTAATTAACTTAATTGCATCGTTTTCCGCCTCATTAATATCGTTGTTCGGTATCTTTTATTGCATCCGAAATATCTTTGTCTAGAGACACTCCCACGTGTCTCAAGGTTTTGTTTCTTTCAGGTTTAATTTGACGGAGTCTTGGATAAAGGATCGATTGATTGATTGGTTTTGGTTTTTTTTCTGTAGGTTTGTTTGTGTCAATAAGTTTTTTCTTCGTGAAGTAATTAATATTTGATTGGTCTTTACAGAAGATGCCGACGAATTCCTTCTTGTTTGATTTGTGACGCATTCTTGTTGAATCGTTTCTCAGGCTCTTTATGGTCATTCCATATTTTGTTTTGGCATCTAATACTATCGGTTAATCCACCGTTTTTCCTAGTATTAGTACAAGTGCCACTATAATGTTATAATACCTGTAGGTACAACATGCAGAGGGCTACTAGGTCGTGCTAGTCGTTCCATCTCATATTCATCGTTTTGTGCGTCTCGTTTATTTCTGGACAGTTGCAACGCACCGAGCCACGCTTGTCCACGGCTGATTTAAACAATTTGTTAAACTAAGAACACTTATGTTCTACGATTTCGCTTTTTCTGATTGTTTTCTTGTTTAGTATTAGACTTCATTCTGATTTAATATTCGATAGCTTTCAATTAATGCTTGAAATTATACGTGGCAGTTACTATCGGCTGAATCTATCGGCGGTTTTGAATTAATCCGTGGATTTTCCTCAAAGTAAGCTCGAAAGATATTCCAACCGGGCCTTATACTCCGAAATCCGATTTTCGAAGTTCGTTTCGTGCCGTTCCGCTCTTTCTAATAGTTATTCTAATAGTTATTACCGGCTGAAATCGCTTGACCTAAAACGCCAAACTCAAAAAGAAAGACCTAAGCCTTCCTACAACTATGCCTACAATTCACGTGGCCAGCTCTATTGCATTTCCTGTAATAGGGTATTTAAAACTAAGTTCGGTCTAGCGAGCCACATTAGGGCTCATAATAGAAATATGTAAATAATTGTTGTATATATGTGTAATTGATATTTTATTGTATTTTAATTTATATTTATTTTTCTGGTAGTCAGGGTCGCCGTCGTCGAAACCGATGAGGAGGACTATATATAATAGTTATTAATTTGAGAGTGAGAGGGACGGTGTGACACGAACTTCGAAAATCGATTTTCGGAGTAGCCCCCCGGGAACTGAGAATACCTTGGATCACCACAGATTGATCTGGAATACGTCCGGCGTATGTAACTGGACATTGGACTATAATATTTGGTCAGTAGAATGTTTAATCCGATTTTAAACTTCTTTTACGTCTTAGGTACCTACTTAAGGTTCAAATATATATAATTATTATAAGCTAATTGTTAGACGAATAGTTTGGATGAAGCTCGGCCACATGGCTTATACTAAAACATTTTTAATAAGTAAGAAAAAGGTATATTGAAAAACACAGATCAGACCAAAAATATATCACAATCCAAAATAAATTTTTCATGTTATTCAACTAAAGGAAAGAAAGAAAGAAAGAAGACATTTATTCATTTTACAAGACACACAAATATAAGAGCATACACACAATTTTATAGAAAAGAAACAACAAAAAAAACACAGATATGAAGAAGATATACAGGCACACAGACAGACAGATTGGTAGATATAGTATAATAGGTTGCGTAAATAAAACAAACTACAGAAAGGACTTTATTAATACCATTCAATCAAATCTACATTCGCATTTCGCATTGCACGAGCGAAACGATTTGTCATACCACCGACCTGTCTTCGTAAACGTACGCGACGAACAAATCGATACCAACATCGAATGACAGATATTAATCGATAGCATTTATATCGATTACCTTACTTAGAATGGTGTGTGCAAGCTCAGAGTATCAAGCTAAACGGAGACGTGTTGTATAAATTTTGTACGTTCTATAAAAAAACACTTCCTAAGTAAACACAATAGCAAACACTTTCAAAGAGTAAGGTGTACGAAATAATAATAACCACTCTCTGTTAAGTTTCTGATATCTTACGTGTCAGATATATATGATGTCTCTCTTTATTTCATAGCAATAAAAAGAATAATAAAAAAATGCTGTTCCAAGGTATAGCAGATCTGTATATTTGATATTAATCCTTGAACCTCCGGTTCGTTTAATGCTCTAAGTGTGCAAATCATCGGTCAATATACTCTTGAAGACTGTTATTATTTCAAGTGTTCAGCGAATAGGTCTTAGTGGGAATTTGTTAAGTTGGTTTAGGCTGCGATGGTTCTAGCAACTCTTGAACTCCTAGGCAAACAGTTTATGTTAAGTATTAGTCTGATGCTTAGGAACTAAACAAACACAGACTTATTTTAAAATAGAGCCATCGCAACCCATCCTAAGTGCAAATTAATATAAATCATCTGGGGCCGTACCGTGACGTCTTAATGCGATTCAGTTTAGGTTCGCTCGCTGTCAGATTCATACTAAAAGTGACAGCTAAAACTTGAACTGAGTTGGAATTAGGACGTCATGGTAAGAGTTCAGGGGCTTTAGGGGTGAATCTTAGAGCAGCTTGTCTGATTAGATGCCGTGTTTCCGCGTAGAATTCGACTAAGAGCTTTATACAATACAACAGTGGCGTGGCGTCAAGTATATCAGAAGGCAAGCCGAAGGGAACTTAACTAGCATTTTCCTCTAATTATGCACAATAAATTGCCCAGCTGCCTTAAAATAGGCAAGCCGGTGGGAATCGAGTTCTATGGACGCCACGCCACTGCAATACAATACAATACAATAACTCTTTATTGAACACCACATAAAACAATCAAAACAGAAAAAAGGTATACACAAGTAATAAGGTAACAATAGGCGGCCTTATCGCTACAGAGCGATCTCTACCAGGCAACCATAACGGACCGGAGAAAAGAACAGACTATGCATACTATATACTATGTATTAAGAACTGATGTTGATAGTATATTCTGCAATAATTATTTACGTCGCGACTCTAGGCAGCTACGACCTTTGAAATGTTTATCGCTATCCCGCAGGAACTATGCAATTTTCCGAGATAAAAAGTAGCCTATGTTTCAATCTAGGATACCAGCTATCTACATTCCAAATTTTGTCCAAATCCTCCCAGTTGTTTCAGCGTGAAGAAGGAACAAACATACACACTCACTCAAATCGTCACAAACTTTCGCATTTATAATTTACTAGCTGCTGCCAGCGACTTCGTCTGCAAAGAATTCGTTTATCGCTATCCCGCGAGAACTATGCAATTTTCTGGGATAAAAAGTAGCCTATGTGCTAATCCAGACTTTTCTCGATCTATGTGCCGAATTTCGTCCAGATCTGTGTGGCCGTTCTGGCGTGATTGAGTAACAAACAAACATCCATCCATCCATACTTTCGCATTTATAATATTAGTTAGATAATATTAGTAGGATTAAACGTTAATAAATATCAAATATTATTCATTTCATTAATTTCTAACGGTAAAACGTAAAAAGTAAAAATAAAAAATCAAGAAGTAAATTTCTTGATTAATTTGATATTTCCTTTCATTTCATTACTTAAAAGGAAGGAAGGTTCTTCCATGCTGGTCAGAGAGTGAAGAAAAAACATAGAATGTACCAGTTGCTTCTCTTCCCGCGCAGATGGTAAAAGCCAATCGAGGGAATAGGCGAAAATCTTAGGAATCATATTACAGGCGATGCGGCTAGCAACCCATCACTATTTTGATTCTCCTTTCCGTCTATACGCCCACAATATGTTAAACGTGGCCTTTAGGTCTTGCTACCGTAAGCTCTGTCTACTTCGTAAGGGATAAAGGCGTGATTTATGTATGTATTTAAAAAAGGAAAAAACGGAACCCGTATAATCTCTACTTCTGTACTTCTACCTCTGTCTGTCTTCTTGTGTTTCTTTTTTTTTTTTTTCTTTTTTGTTACTTCTTTGTATACACCTTTTTTCTGTTTTGATTGTTAAATGTGGTGTTCAATAAAGAGTTATTGTATTGTATTGTATTGTATTGTATCACTTAATTGTCCGTCCGTCCATCCGTCTGTTAAGACTTTTTTTTCCGCATGTACAAAAGATGCTTTTTACACCAAAAAAACAAATGACAGTGTCTCAAGTGAAGCTAAAAAAGCTGCTCATTGATTTGTGTATGTTTTTGTTTATTACATAGTTGCGTTGTTAAATTGAACCGCTACTCAATAGGTAATCGACTGCTGCCCTATTTCACACCGAATCACCTTAACGGTAACTTAACCTACGAGCGCTACCGTAAAACCGACGCGCGACAATATTTTATCTAGTCATAAGTTAGTGCTACCGTTAAATCTCTAAAGCCTTATGCACGTTGTGAGAATTTTACAAGTGGTTCTGTGGGCAGCCCACAGTTTGTAGACATCGCGAATGTCTGGTTAGTGGTGTGTCGTTGACGGTTTTTGTATCCACGAAAAAAACGTCAATGTAGAAAACTTCGACTGAGTGAAAAACTACTCACGAGCAAAAAAATGGGTCACTTTTCATAGAACCTTGTTATTTTTGCTCCTGAGTGTAGTTGATATTGGTAACTAGTTTTTTCCCCTAACTAAGACTACTAAGAGAGTAAGCCTAAGCCTACAAAATATCATTATACCTACTTTTTAATCCAGTACAACATTGAGCTGCGCTATACTTCATTTAATTTAGGATGAGAAACCACAACAACATTATATTGCGGTTCGTGAACTGTAATCTCTTAACTATTTGTACTAGAGTAACAATTGACGACACGCAAATAAAGTGACATTAAAACAATTTTATTTTGCGGCTGCCAAACTATTGCACTGTACTATTTGCTAGGTAAGAAATAGTTGACCAGACGCAATATAATTTATCATTCTAAATTAAATGAAGTATAGTAGAGATATAACAAATTGCACCACGGAAGTGTTTTATTATGAGATAAGTACATTATATAACTTTATATTGCTTTTAATGTCGTCTTCATCCGTTTCCAGTCTATTTATGTTCCACAGATAAGTTAGATAACTAAGTACACCTAGTATAAGTGCAAGTTATTCATTACCAACATTAGGATCAACATTAACACGACCGAATAAAAAAATTATGATCAACGTTCAATGAAATCCAAAACCGCTTACATTAAAGTTGAACTGAAGTAAGTTCTTTTTATCTCGATCTCAATCCTCCAACACCAACAAAGCCTACAATCGATATAATTGCCGTTCTTATCGCAATAGTTAATCGAGTACTCGATTGTGCCGGCTTCAAAATCTGGTAGTTCACACTCCTAACAAGGCTATTACTTACAGCCAGTGCCGCTCAACAATCGATAAGAACTCGATTTTATCGATGATTGGGTTTCATTCATACTTTGAGACGTTATAGTAGGTAATTCTCGACTCCTTACTTTTTAAACTACGACGTCGTGAGTTAATATTGGTGATTATTTTATGGTGTTTTGTTGTGAATTGGCGACAAAGAATTATAATTATCTGTGCGATGCAAAAGAGGGTAAGTACCTATGTAACGTGTTCGCCCATTGCCTCGAGAAAAAAAAACAAAGAACGTACCAGCCCGGCTAGCACAAGAGGGCGTGGGATACACTACCCGTCTCTTTCTGGAACGAACTGTAGAAAAAGACGGGCAAATTTACCTTGCACGCCCTCGTGCTAGACGTGCAGCATGGAAGAAAATCAGTATTATGATAGACTAGCTGTTGCCAGCGACTTCGTCTGCAAAGAATTCGTGTATCGCTATCCCGCGGGAACTACGCAATTTTCCAGGATAAAAAGTAGCCTATGTGCTAATCCAGACTTTTCTCTATCTATGTGCCGAATTTTATCCAGATCCGTTGGGCCGTTCTGGCGTGATTGAGTAACAAACAAACATCCATCCATCCATACTTTACTTTAGTTAGATTACTAGCTGTTGCCAGCGACTTCGTCTGCAAAGAATTCGTTTATCGCTATCCCGCGGGAACTAAGCAATTTTCCGGGATAAAAAGTAGCCTATGTGCTATTCCAGACTTTTCTCTATCTATGTGCCGAATTTCATCCAGATCCGTTGGGCCGTTCTGGCGTGATTGAGTAACAAACAAACAAACATCCATCCATCCATCCATCCATCTATCCATCCATCCATACTTTCGCATTTATAATATTAGTAAGATGATGTGTCTCTTCACTATTAACTTGATCTGTTCCACTATTACGTTGGTAATTGCTAAATGCTTGCGAATGATGTTTCACGTGTTTCGAATTGCTTGTTCATTATTGGCTCTAGGTACTGTATGTTTGAGTAAGTTCTAGACCATTAAATATAGCGTTTTATTTATATTACGTTACGTTTATTTATGGTCGCGATTGACATTCTAAAGCGATTGTTGTTTATCAAATACTTATTTGTGTTAGAAAAATGTTATATTTGTTAATTTATTTATTTTTATTGGTATTTTTATCATCCATACTCACAAACTTTCGCATATATAATATTGGTAGGATTAATTATTAAATTTTATGAAGCACCCAGTACCTTGGTCAGGAATTGTATTTGCAGACAATAAAGTAGGCACTTACCCTTACTAAACTTAAGCTGAATATTTTATAATGTAAGTACATAAACAATATTTTATTGTTCTTGCAAAACTGTAGACACGCGTACTATTCTTAGAACAGTTTGTTATACAGTAATCTGTTGCAAACAGACTTTTCATACTAAGTTTTAGTAATCCTCGGGATTAGAGTCAAAATGGGCGCCAGAAGACGCCAGAGCAATTGATCTTATAGGTCTTAAGGCGCTGTCAACATCAAATGACCAGGAGCAGCGCCACTCTTCACACATACGGTTCACGTGCCTGTTAGTGAAAGAGAAGAAACTATTCCGGCAGCTTGGCGCGCGTCTAAAATCTTGCAAATAAGACACAAATCATAATAAATAAACAAAAGTATGGATTATTTGTGAAATATGACTCGTTAGCCGTTTAGGTATGAATATGTTGACTTTATGTTTTTAATTACAGACCCATACGTCGAAAAAATAAAGACATAGAACCGTTTAATGGTGATTTTAAGACCAATCTTTGCAATTATTTTCTATCGAGCCGATTTTGTTCAATTATGTATCGAGCCCGTCTAGCGTGTTTGAAATATGATGAAAATTAACATTATATTTTTTTTGTATTTTTTTTGTGTGCAATTTTTCTTAAAAAAGTGTTTAAATAACATCAATTTCAACAAAATTAGGTGTTGTCAGCCTCTTAAGTCTAGGCTTACACAAAATCTAGGTCGTCTTGAATTTTCCACAGTCCTGTAGAATTATATTCGTAGACAATTCTATAATCCGTCTTGATTTGAGCTTTTGAGGTCATCTGCGTTCATCTACATCAAATTGGACCAAAATTACCGATAATCTCTAAGACATTTATCGCCGAATAAATTATAATGATTTAAGACGATGAGAGTTTACTTTGGATTGATTATAATAATATCTGTCTTTAGGATTTAGGCCGTGGGGGCAAATATAAATCATAGTAAAATATCCGGAGTCTAATACCGCGACGGTTAAAACATTATAGACGTCAGAGAACTTGTGTGACGTCAATTAACCCTTAAACACATATATACATAATAATACAGATCATCCTACTAATATTATAAATGCGAAAGTTTGTGAGTGACGATGTGAGTGTGCATGTTAGTTCCTTCTTCACGCTAAAACGACTGGATGGATTTGAATGAAATTTGGAACGGAGATAGCTGGTATCCTAGATTAAAACATAGGCTACTTTTTATCCCGGAAAATTGCATAGTTCCCGCGGGATAGCGGTAAACATGTGAAAGGTCGTAGCGCCTAGAGTCGCAACGTAAATAATTGTTGCAGAATGTACTATCAACATCGTTCTTAAATCTCATTCAACGCGGACGAAGTCGCGGGCAGAAGCTAGTACATAATAATATAGTAGCAACTGGGACATTCTATGTTTTTTCTTTGCTCCCAGACCAGTATAGAAGTTGAGTATGGAAGTTAGATGTCGATGACGTCGACTGCAATTGACCATACATAATATAGTTATACATAATTAATCACGAATTTGTCCCTTACGGGGTAAACAGAGCCTAGGGTACCTAACAAGACTAAAAGGTTTACGTTTAGCGTGATTATGGGCGTATAGGTGCATCAAAATAGTGATGGGTTGCTAGCCGCATTGCCTATAACATGATTGCTTTTTTTTAACGCAGTGAAAAATCTTTTACGAGTACCCCGTTCCTTCGATGAGCTTTTACAAAAAGGTATTTTGCCTGTCGACCGTGACACGGGATGGACACCACCCAGTAAATCCTGAGCTCTATCTGCTACGAAGCGTTGTACCACTCAAGATTCATTTTACATTGGTTGGTTGTGTTAATCCCCTTATGTCTGCGCAGGCGACGGTTGACAGTGAAGATCTTGTTGATTTATCGTGTGGCGCTTAAGTTGATATATTTGCTTTGGCGGCGCCAAATTTACTAATGTATTTACACATTTAATGTTTCCTTATTACCTTGAAGAAACTTTTTTGCATTATGAAGCATACTGCAGTCACAATAACAGATTTTAATTTCGTCTCCCGATCACAATCCTGCCGCCAAGTAGCAGTGACTACTCTGCTGTGTTCGTGGTACCTAGAACCTAGAAGTACCTAGAAGTGTTGCGAATGTCCGTGGGTATTGCTCACTTGCCATCAGGTGAACCAATAGCCCGTTTCCTTTCATGTTATTTAAAAATATCTCCTAGATTAGAATGTGCTAGAGGCATTGATTGAGCTGATTGAGCTGAAATTTTGCATACTTGTGGAAATCGGATGACAATACAATAATCTGGAGGCTTATTGTCTAACTCGCTCGCAATCGCCATCGTGTTCATTTTGAGTTCTTGTATGAATGTGACAGCTAGCTGATTCCGATGCCAATTGTCAGCCCATACATGAACTGTCAAAATGAACACGATGGCGATTGCGAGCGAGTTAGACAATAAGCCTACTGGTAGTAGAATTCTGGTGACCCGGTCGGGGCCGTCTCCGCTGGAGGGAACTCTTCAACGGTTGGTGCGATTTACTTTAAGTTTGGTAAATATTATGTAGGACGCATGGCAATGCAAGTATAGTCAGCAAATAAAGCTTGTATCAAAAATGAACCCAATGATGATTTGTATGAAAATGAAATGAATGAACTGTCGGACCTTTTCCGACGAAATAAAACGTGAGTTTATTTACATTAATATATCAAAAATGAAATTTACAGATTCAAACTTTCGCGATTTTCACACATTATTATAGGAAAACCCGTGCAGCTAGAAGATGTTGATACCCGCCACTTCAGTCCTCTCGAGACCATGGATGCAAAGTCGCGTCTGAAACGTCGAGGTATTTACAAAAATACTTTTTGTTTAGGTGATTAACTCCAGTTTCTTATAATAATGAAATTTATAGGTTATGTTATTATGAATAAAGGGGCTTTAACATTATCTTTATATTCTACAAACCTGATAGTAAGGTTACTCGAATATTTCCGAGTGGGCCATTAAGAACAATGTATCAATCATTCAGTCGGTCGTTCATCTTGACGACGGTTTTTCTGATAGCTCCACACATGCTTATATGCATTAAATCCTACTAATATTATAAATGCGAAAGTTTGTTACGATGTGACGATGTGACGATGTGAGTGTGTATGTTTGTTCCTTCTTTACGCTAAAACGACTAGACGGATTTGGATAAAATTTGGAACGGAGGTAGCTGGTACCCTAGATTAAAACATAGGCTACTTTTTATTCCGAAAAATAGCATAGTACCCGGGGGATAGCCATAAACATGTCTATTGCTAATTCTACGCAGAAGAAGTCGCGGGCAGAAGCTAGTATTATAACATAACTAGCTTCTGCCCGCGACTTCGTCCGCGTAGAATTAGAGTTAAGAACTGACGAGTATATTCTGCAATAATTGTTTACGTTGCGACTCTATAGGCAGCTACGACCTCTGACATGTTTATCGCTATCCCGCGGAAACTATGCAATTTTCCGGGATAAAAAGCAGCCTATGTTTCAATCTAGGGTACATTCTATCTCCCTTCCAATTTTTATCCAAATCCGTCCAGTTGTTTCAGCGTGAAGAAGGAACAACATACTCACTCACATCGTCCCAAACTTTCGCATTTATAATATTAGTAGGGTTCTCCGCCACGCCGTCTGTGTGCCTGTCTGTTCACGATAAACTCAACAAGTTCTAGACAGGAATTCCTTTCCTCCTTCAGTTGTGAAAGTTTTCTGGAATCAAAGAGACCGCGGAAGCGATAAAGCCGCCTGCTTACCTTGTTAATTTTCTCCGTGTCTCTTCCTATTCGGTATCACTCTTGACAGAGTGGTCGTGGTCATCACTTCAGGTATTGGTGGCAAGCTTCACAACACGCCGCCACTCCTCTCTGATGGCCGCCTTCCTCGTGCATTCATGCAGTGATGACGAGCCATTTACTGCCGCTTTTATTTGGTCAGTCCACCTCATTGGCGATCTTCCTCGTGGCCTGGTACCCTCAACCTTTCCTTGGACCACAAGTCGCTCAATAGCCACCTCCCCTCGGCGGCATACGTGACCAAAAAAGGTAAGGATACGAGACTGTACCAAAGATGACAAACGCTGCTTGATGCCGAGTTCTCGAAGTATAGACTCGTTGGTACGGAATTCAGTCCACGATACTCCGAGCATTCTCCTCCAGCACCACATCTCTAGGGCGTCTATCTTCTTCTTCTCCAATTCCCGCAGGGTCCACGTTTCTGCAGCGTACAAGAATATGGGGAATACAAGTGCCCGAACTAGCCGGATTTTTGTGGCTCTATATATGTTGCGATTCCTCCATATTTTCCTCAATTTGTCCATTGCAGACCTGGAAATTGCCATACGCCTCTTCACTTCGTCGATACATCCACCATTGTTCGAAATTAAGGCTCCCAGATAAATGTATGATTGCACCACATCACAATTAGCAATTTGTGTAATTTCTGGAGAATTGTTATTCATGCGGTCGACAATCATCATTTTTGTTTTATTCCGGTTTATCTTAAGTCCGAACTCAAGGCTAACGCGTTCCATCCTGCCGAGAAGTTCTTCCATGCGCTGGGTACTGGTGGCGAACAAAGTGGTATCGTCTGCATATCGTAGGTTGGAGATCCTAAAGCCTCCGATCGAGATGCCATCTGTCCAGTCTTCAAGTACAGTCCTCATTATGAGCTCTGTGTATACATTGAAGAGTAGTGGTGAAATAATGCATCCCTGACGGACTCCGGCGCTGGGGTGGAAGTGATTCGATTGAACCTCGTCTGCGCGTACTGAGGCTGTGCCATCCTCATATAGTCTACGCAAAAGATGTACCAGGTGTTTTGGAACACCCATCGCCGTCAGCGTTTCCCAGAGTTTAGGCCACTTGACAGAGTCGAACGCCTTAGAGAAGTCCACAAAGCATATGTAGGCGGGCTTGTTGAATTCCCTGGCTTTCTCTATAATTTGTCGAACTGTCAAAATTTGCTCTCGGGTTCCCCTCCCCTTAACAAAACCAGCCTGCTCAGGCGCAATTTCTTTGCTCAAGTAGGACTTTAGACGCTCGTTCAGTACGTGCAGCAAAATCTTGCTTGCGTGGGAGATGAGAGCAATGAGTCGGTAATTACTGCACGTCTTGGTGGAACCCTTCTTGTGCAAGGGGACAAAAACAGTGTGAGCCCATTCTTTCGGCCATTGCCCCGTGAGCCATATCTTATTGCACAGGGTGTGGAAGATTTGGACACCATATTCGCCCGATGCCTTGATCGTCTCGATCGGTATGGCATCTGCCCCTGTGGCTTTACCGTTCTTCAGATGTTTAATAGCGGCTCGTATTTCATCTTTCAGAATATTGGGCTCAAGGTCTTCGTTCCCGGGTTCCGTAGGGGCGTAACACTCTGATTGCGGGTCTTGAAAGAGGGACTGGCAGTATTGTCTCCACGTTTCAGCTATTGTCTCTATGTTCGTTACTGTCTCTCCAGTAGAGTTTTCGATGGCCCAGGTCTTGCAACTCAGAGTTTTTGTGATGGCGCGAATTTTTTGGTGTAGGTCCCTTGATTCATGCTTATTTGCATGGACTTCCACTTCTGCACAAATGTCCCGAAGTTGGTTATTCTGGTCCCGCCTACAAGCTTCCTGAATTCTAGCGGACTTTTCGTTGAGGGATCTTATATCAGCTCCAGATGCTTTCATGTTTCGCCTTTCCTCTACAAGACCCAACGTTGCATCACTCATCCAATGCTGCCGTTTCCGTTTCCGTACACTTACACCAGACTCTGCGATCGAGCTCACCATAACGTTTTTAGCACGATCCCACAACTGATCTGGAGTCTCTGTGTTGGAATCCACGTTCGTCCACGGTATCATCGCTTGTTCCAGTGCACTCAAAAATTTCGCGTTGTCAGTTACTTCAATCTTTCGTCGTTTCTCGAGTTTCCTAACTGCTCCTAACTTTAATTGCACTTTCGATATCAGCAATTGATGATCCGATCCGCAGTCTGCTCCCGGTAGAGTATGAGCATTCTTGATAGATGTTCTCCACCGCGATCTAATCAAAATATAATCAATTTGATTGCGATGTTTGCCGTCTGGCGATATCCAAGTATATAATCTGCGTCGGTGATGTTCAAAGAGTGTGTTGGACATCACCAAGCCGTTATCAGCCGCGAATTGAATGAGTCGGTCCCCTCGCTCGTTGCGTTGCCCTAAGCCAAATTTACCCGCACATTGACTCAGCTGATGAGCATCTGCTCCCACTTTCGCATTGAGATCACCCAAGATGATCAAAACTTCTCTATTGGCGATCTTTTTGATGGCATTTTCCAGTTCCGCGTAAAAGCTCTCTATCTCATCATCACGTGCAGCACTAGTCGGTGCATAAACTTGAATGAGGTTAAAATTCACAGGTGTCGCTTTAAGCTTTATCCTTATTATCCTGTCACTAACTGGTTCATACTCCATTACACTATTCCTTAGATTTTTTGGAATAAGGAAGGCAACTCCATTTCTGCTGCTATTGTCATTTCCAGAAAAGTATATGGCATGAGTCTCTGTGACAAAATGACCGTTGCTTTTCCAGTGAGTTTCACTAATGCCGCAGATGTTAATGCCACACCTCGTTAACTCCTTCTCTAGGATCTTTAGCTTGCCTGGTTGAAGTAGACCGCGAACATTCCATGTCCCTATCCTTTGAATATGTCGCATCTTCATGGGGTCTCCAGTAGCATGTTTTCCATACGTTGCCTGGTCTCCCACAACCGTATGGCCGGTAGCCAATTTCCCACCGTCTGTCCCGGACGCAGTACGGCGCCGGTTGCTAAGCGGATCGCATGGCCTCCTCTGTGTATTTGATTGTACCTTCATGATGACTTTCTTGGGAATTTGTTATGCAGTGGTTTCCCCTTGCCTTCTGCATTTAAAACCTTTTAGGGATTATTTAAATCCCAAGGCTGTTTTAGCCTCTTCCAACCGGTTGCCCAGCCAGGTGTATGGTTATCCCGCCATTTGCTCGGTCGCCAGCGCCTCGTCTGTTGTCTAGCAGGGAGCACCACGGGGCAGTAATACGCCACCCCGCCGCCATCTGGCGCGTGCAGGTGAGGTTGACAATAGGGTCGGATAAGATCTTAGTTCCGTTCTCCCCTTACTCCCTACCTCCGTGTACCTCTTGTAAATGGTATTTGAAAAACTCACTGAATAGGTTCATGCCGGTCTGGGAGCAAATAAAAAAACATAGACCTGTAGGCTTATTACGTAACTCGCTCGAGATCACCATCGTCTTCATTTTGACAGTTCATGTATGGGCTGACAATTGGCATCGGAATCAGCTAGCTGTCACATTCAAGAACTGTCAAAATGAATACGATGGCGATCGCGAGCGAGTTACGTAATAAGCTAGCAGAACTGAGTCGGAATTGAATCGCATTAAGATTTTTTAAGACCCCTGGTGACCCATTTGCTCGTTTGCCTGCCTATACTTCATTTAATTTAGGATGAGAAACCACACCAACATCATATTGCGGCTCGTGAACTGTAGTCTCATTACAATTTGTACTAGAGTAACAATTCACGACACGCAAATAAAGTGACATTAAAACAATTTTATTTTGCGGCTGCCAAACTATTGCACTGTACTATATGCTAGGTAAGAAATAATTGACCATATTTTGTATAAAAAAACTTGCAATGCACCGCATGTGACCCGAGCATGAGATGGTGTGACCGCATCGCGTGCGAGGTATGAACTAATTCCTCATAATTTGCTTCAAATGGACCAAATTACGGCCCTCGGACAGCTTTCACTCTCTTGAATGTCGAGCTTTTGCGAATTCGGAGCGAGGTTGGAAACTTTGAACAGGAGTTGGATTTTATTCGCATTTAAAGTAATGCTTAAATCTTTGTATTTCTATACGACACTGAAAACTAGAACATACATACATACATATCGTCACGCCTCTTTCCCACAGGGGTAGGCAGAGACTACTCTGTTCCACTTGCTACGATCCTGACATACATCTTTCGCTTCATCCACACAAACTCGAACACGTGGAAAAGTAAAGCTTTGTCCGGAAATCGAACCGTGTTCGTCAAGCCGTGATGTGTGCTTTAACCTCTTCACAATCCTACAGGTGGGTAAGACGTCGAATTCTTTACCAGCTCATTTTATTTACTAAGCGATCTTGTGAGCAGTAGATGTTCCACGGGAATTTGAAATTGTGTCGTAGACACACAAATCATTCAAACTACACTATGGTACTTGGCACCAACTAGGTACTTATTAGCTTAAGTAATCCTACTTTTCATTGCAACACATGCCTTCAATCACAGCTTCTAAGCTACCGAGCAGCGGCTATGTTCTATTTAGTTGATTGTCGAACGTTCTGGAATGTTTCCAATAAATCAACTCAATGAAATGAAAAAAGTGAACCTTTTACCGCGATAGAGACCGTTTTGTCCTAAAACAATGATTAATCCATGGAGCTTACACGTAAATCATTCGTTCACATAAACATCGACATAAATAAAAGCCGCT
Source organism: Pandemis heparana (assembly GCA_963854515.1). NCBI lineage: Eukaryota > Metazoa > Arthropoda > Insecta > Lepidoptera > Tortricidae > Pandemis > Pandemis heparana. The sequence continues at coordinate 2,927,878 of OY978020.1, read as the reverse complement.
TACCGCTACTAAATGTCGAATCAGTCCGTAGTCACGTAGTTGGTGCTTTATTAACAAGCGTTTAGTACTGGCGCGAGTTGATTGCATCAAAACAGTTCTATACTGCCTAGCAGCTTTACAGGAAGAGCAATGTTTATGCATAAAATTATGACTAAATAAGTAATAGGTTTATAGATAAATTGTGAGCTTCTGGGCAAAGTCTGAGAGTAACAGATGTTGGAAATGGACCCATTGACAGCATTATAAGAATCAACCAATGTAGTGATATGATAATATTATAAGGCGTCTAATTTAGAAACTCATTAGTGAATTATCACTAATATTGTACTAGTAATCTATGTTAGAGTTGTTAAGCTATAGTTTTTCTTTATTTACCAACTTGAAGCAAAATCATTATGTCACTTCTGGAATTGGGCAGGGAAGTAATCTTGGCCCGTTATTGTTCCTTATACTTATCAACGATCTACCTGACTCAGTAAGACATTCTACCTGTCTCTTGTTCGCCGATGACCTGAAGCTGGCGCTCTCCGTCAACAACATAGATGACTGCAGAAAGTTGCAGGAAGATATCGATACTGTCCACGCTTGGGGCATTAAGAACAGCTTGACCCTTAACATGGACAAATGCAGTGTGATGATGTATACGCGTGCACGCCATCCTCTGACATTTCAGTATTCTGTTGAGGGTGCATCCCTAAAGCATACGACCTCAGTTAGAGATCTTGGTACTTGGTTCGACTCGCGTCTCACCTTCAGCTCCAATATCGCGAAGATCTGTGGTGGTGCGCGGAAATGTTTGGGTTTCGTAATCCGGCAGGCGAAATCGTTTACAAGCCAAACAGCCATCTCTATCCTTTACAATGCCTATGTTCGCAGCCGCCTAGAAAACAATTGTATTATATGGAGTCCCTACGACAAAACCCATGTCCTAAAGATCGAAAAGGTTCAAAAAACATTCGTTCGTTTTTTGTTTAATAAACTACATGGTTATTATCCATATTTGTATCCCACACTCTACATACTTGGAATGGTTAACTACAATTCTTTAGAGACCAGGCGGAATCTGTACTTAATCAAATATTTTTTCCAAGTAATACGTGGTCACCTTGGGAATCCATCTCTTCTGGCACAAATGTCGCTACGTGTTCCCCCGATTTCCCACAGGCTACTCCGCTCGCGCCGCCGCCCCCTGCTCGCTATCCCGGCCGCGCGTACCAGGACGCTGTCCCACTCCCCGCTCCACCGAGCGTTGACTCTCTTAAACGATATCCTGGACAGTGACACTAGTCTGGATTTGTTCTTTACCTCTGAGTCGAGGTTTCTTGCATCGGCCAGCCGACATTTGGAGTCAATAGTGACACCGAGCTCAATAAATGTATAGCATAGACATTTAGTTTATAAGTTCTATGTATTCATTCTCTTCTCTTGTTTTATATAATTAGCATGTGTGGCTTGTCTGTAAGTGTTAATTATGAGATTAAATAAATAAATAAATAAATTATCTACTAGCTGTTGCCAGCGAATTCGTGTATCGCTATCCCGCGGGAACTACGCAATTTTCCGGGATAAAAGTAGCCTATGTGCTATTCCAGACTTTTCTCTATCTATGTGCTGAATTTCATCTAGATCCGTAGGGCCGTTCTGGCGTGATTGAGTAACAAACAAACATCCATCCATCCATCCATCCATCCGTCCATACTTTCGCATTTATAATATTAGATTAGATTTTTTTTTATTTATTTGTTTATCTGTGTCGATACTATTATTTACTTACTAATCCCATCAAATTTTTTACCAATGTTGTTAAACACATCTTTTAAGTTTCAATAACAATTTATAACTTCGACCTTCCAGTAGCTGCCGCCAGTACTAAGCGAACGTGAACTGACATCTCTATTTTTACTTGGTCCTACCGCCTTAACCTTTTGATATAACCACGGCGACTTTGATCTCAGCTGGTGGCCAGTACTAAATCCTGCGCAGTGACAAAAAATAGTTTACTGATGGATTTTTAAAGTCCATAATGCATTAAGTATGTCTGAAGAACGTTCACAGCTAACTATGTGATATATATCGTCCATTTTGAAATACTGTTTCATTAGTGTCACTAGCCAGTTGCCCTCGACTTCGTCTGCAAATTCATTTATCGCTAGTCCGCGGGAATTTCATTTTTTCGAAATAAAAAGTAGCCTATGTGTTATTCCAGCCTATAAATGACCTCTATGCCAAATTTAATACAGATCTGTTCAGCCGTTCTGGCGTGAAAGAATAACAAACATCCATACATACATCCTCACACATTTTGACATGAGTAGGATTTGATAATGAGCAAGAAAAAATGTGTCGTCTAAGTGTATATTAATTTCGTTGCAAAAAAAGTAACGCCTGATAAAATCAATTGTTAATGAAAAGGTTAAAATATCATAAGAACGTGAATACAATGGTTAAGATTAAAATAAATATAACCAATTTTAATGTTTGTGCGCAAAATTAGTTATTTAGTTTCGTGTTATGACTTCATGTACTAATATTTTCTTTAAAATAAATGAAATGGTTACACTTGTTTTCATAACATCCTGAAAACTTAAGGTCAACGACTTTAAGCTCAGGGGTACAAACAAAATTGTACTTCTTCATAGATCGATAACATTTTACCAAAACCTAATAATTTTTTGATCATTATTCCCAGCTCTATTTTAAATTCAGTCAGTAGGTAGGTATCTACTTGGTCGACAAAGGTCTCGTTCATGTCAATTTAAAAGTGATATAATTCATCATTGAAATAAAAAACCTACTTGATACACGCTTCTGGGTGGTCAAGTAAATGTTGCTTTCTTATTCAACTCTATTGACCTGTACTGACATTAAGTTTCTTTGAATTTGTAGGAACGAACTCATAAACGCTCCCACAAGACCATCGTCTCATATGAAAGACTATACAGCTGGGAAGAGGCTATCAGAGTCGCTAATAGTAACACAACACGTGTCATTTTGCAAGAGTCCAGACGCCTTTCCTAACCACAACTTGAAATTACCATATCAAAAACCCTTTAGAATTCTCGCCAGCCAGTGTTAGCGTAATCTAAAGAAGGAAGTATATTGCTAACAAAGTGCAACTAAAACAAGAGAGCCAATTGTTCCGAACCACTGGCCCGTTTGGCGCCAAGTTATTGTAGATTTACAAATGGGTTCAGATGTAAATACCAATCGTTGTTATTACTTGTGATCCCTGGTTTGCACTAAATACCTAGGTAGATTGGCGGTTACTTCCTTAATAGAAATAACTGTGTTAGTGCTTTGAATAGAGATGCACGCTTAGAACACTTACTTAGAGGTATTATTATGACGCTCCGGTGATCATTTTAAATTTAATTTATTTCAAAATTGTAAAAAAGGTAGTATAGTGCGAGTGGAATTCGCGCACTGAGAGTTCCGTACAAGTTGAAGAGTTGCTTTAGTTTATTTTACCATAAACAATAACGACTTTGTTTTTCGTAGAAGAGAATAAGAGTCAAGTACTTTTGTAAGCTTTGTGCAACACACGCTAAGTGCTGAAATAAAATGGTATAAAGATTTGTCTTATTACAAAAGAAAATCCAGTGATTTTCGACCTTTATTTACATGAGCTGTGAAGCCAATATCTACTTACCTTTATTATCTACACACACACACACACACACACACATTCACACTCATTTCTCATTACTTTTTCTTCTTCTTCTTTTTTCATCGGTTATCTTCTTCTTCTTTTCTTCTTTTCACTTTCAAAAGGATCTTTGATCGCGGGAACTTAGAAACTTAACATTTTTACAATCGAAGAGAACCGTTCCTGAGAAAAAGGGTCTTAACAGATAGACACTTCCGTTTTCCCTTTCGATATCCAGGGGCCTTACCATGACGTCTTAATGCGATTCAATTCAGACTCAGTTCAGGTTTTAGCTGTCATGTATGGATCTGACAGCGAGCGAACTTAAACTGAATCGGAATTGAACCCAAAAAATGGGCCGTATTCATTGCACCGATCAATCTCTAAAGTAATGAATATTTCAACACCTATTTTGGAGTGTTAAAATACTGTAACGATGTTTATTTTGACAACAATTATACAAAGGGCATGAATATATTTAGAACGCACCGAGTGGATTTGTAAGCAAGCAAACGTGGAAAACATAATAATGTGATCATAAAAAGTAGAGAATCGTCAACATCAATGAGAAACAAACGGTTCACTATTTTTTTTTCACAGTCGAGAACTTTTAGCCATGTTTCGGATAAGTGAGTGATCTTAGGTCATAATATATTTATGTCACGATAGTTTTATGTTGAAAATAAAGAAGTTTAGTTACTTACTGTTATGTACATCAAGTGGAACGAACGGAAACATTTTCCTTGCTATACTCCGCTACCACATAAGCACAACTAGTGTGGTGAGTAGCGAGGTGAATGTTTTTGTTCATTGATAATTTTGGACATTATCATCATTACCAATTTGGAAGATCTGTATCCCCGAAGATCTTTACCTATTATTTATTGTTCCCAAATATTTTAGCAGTTGCTTGTGTATTTATGATTGAACACGCCTGGTTTTTGATTATAACACTGTGACAATAAAGATTGATTCGAAATTGAAGTCGCCCCTTTGATGCCCTTCGCTCTGAACATCGAACAAAGTATGAAAACGTCAACTGTAGTACAAACATCCATTAACATATTTACAGGGGCATTCAGTCAAACTAACCCACTTGCTGAAGTATCCTGAATTAAATCTATAAGCATAAGGTGCGCTAAATCTTTGCCCTTATTTAAAACTATGTTGAAAGAGCACTATCTGTCATCCTGTCCATGATTCTTATATGTAGCTGGTTTTTTAGGCATGTGTGTATGTGTCTATTTATATCTCCATTTATTATAAATGTGTTTCATGTATAATGTATTATTTATTGTATGTGTATTAGTATGTATTTATTTTCACTACTTAGGTATATTAATATGTATTCTGCTCAGATCTGTTCTTTTCTCCAGTCCGGTATAGTTGCCTGGTAGAGATCGCTCTTTAGCGATAAGGCCGCCTATTGTTACCTTATTACTTCTGTATACCTTTTCTGTTTTGATTGTTATATGTGGTGTTCAATAAAGAGTTATTGTATTGTATTGTATTAAAATTTAAGACGCCTTGTTTATTCTGCGACCGCAACAAGATCGTCCACATAGACAAGGAAAATGACAACACAAGGTAAATTCCCAGCGAAACACGTCGGGCCAGCGTCGCCAATTGTTGACACTGCAAAGAATAAATATTGTGGCAGAACAGGCGCCGTCTGACGCGGTGCGTTCACCTGCTTTAGCGCTATTTATAAGTAATAGTACTTTTAATTCTTTTCAAGCATACTTTTAAGATCAGAATGGAAGAGAGATTCCCGAATTCATCTTGAGGAGATACATTTCTAACAACTTGGCTAAATCTAGTGTTTAAGTTATTACTAACCCGATATGGACCTCGATGTCCGAAATAAAACGATTTTTTATTTTTATTTAAATCGAATAGAGTCTGTAATCGTATTTGAAAAGTGATCTACAAATTTGGCTTAAGACGTTGTACTAATCATAACAATTCATGTCGAATTTAAAATATCTTTAAAAGGACGCTTTATCCGTATAGTGTCTTTTTTAATAGCAACAGATAGTTTCTTTGAATCCAGCTCACACCATTACACAGAGTAAAATTCATCGCAAAGACAGACTTTACGGCTCAAAAACCTAACGTGGTCCAGAATGAGGACTATATATCTGTTTCGGGCGGATGTATTAAAGATCAAAATAGCTATAACGATTGTTGACTATCGGAAATAGGAGATGGCACAGCAAGAAGAAGAGAAGCATTTTTGTTATTTTATAGGGATGATACTGAAAAAGCAAATGCAATTAATTTTCTCCTGAAAGTGTCATGATTTAATTACTTTGCTAGTTACGTGAAGTTACCATTATAAGCGTTATAAATTGAGATTATAGATTTGTAACTGGCAGGTAGGGGCGTTGGCTCTTTAATCACTGCTTCATGCTTCTGTTTCTACACAGAATAATGAATTAACCAGGTTCGTAATAATGCAGTTGGAATGTGAACTAAATCGTCATTACAGATGCAGGTAATCAGTTTGTCTAGCTACCGTTAATAGTGGCAAGATATTTCATTTCATTGTTCATGAATATTTCATACGCAAGTTCCTTTATCATTGACTGCGTCAAATTTATCGGCTAACTGACACAACATTAAATTTTGTTCATTATTCAGTTAACATCGATGATAATAATATATCTTTGAGATTAGCACGTATTAGTTGATACAATAACTAAACCAACTTTAAACTCTTGCACTAATAACTGAAATTTTCATGAACTTAAGTAGGTATTATTAAATTTATTTATCTAAATTTATTTAAATTGTTTTTATTTTAAGACTCCTCTTATATTTGCTACATGAGTAGCTAAGCTACCTACTCATAATTATTACAAGGCATTAATTAATTCAACTCTTCCGAAACCAAATAACATCAAAATCAGTAATTACTATATGTATATCTCAATATGGATTTATGGTTTCTGATGTTAATCATGATAAAGCACTTAGCCACCCACAAATAAACCAATTCGGAAGACTCCCGCCATTAATAAATAATTAATTATAGAAATCTATGTTAATAATTAATTATAGTCCATATTTGTATCGTGATATTTAACTAGGTATTTAAAGTCCCTCTTTGGATTGGTGTTTGAGCTTACTCACAATTAACAACATGATTTAAATTATCAAAATATATAATCTTCAATTAAAGCATTATAAAAATTTTGAAAGAATATATAATGATAATAATAATAATAATAATAATCATTTATTGCAGATAAAAAATCCATATATATTATGATGTATTCCATCGCAAACAATAAAAAGTCCATAATGTAACTTTACCGACTTATTGCGCGGGGGCGTCAATATAAATGATTCCATAAACATCGTGTTGTTTTCGGTAACGAAACAAATATCAATATTAACCAAATTACAACTGGCGGGAGCAAATCAAGATTTAAATTTATACAAGATGGAATTATTCTCAAAATTATTCAAACAGACTTTTATTGCAGTTACAGTAGAACTTGTTTTTTTATTACAATGTATATATATGTAGTCTGTTTTGTAAATTGCCAAATCTTTTAGTTTATTTACCTATGCCTTTGATGCTGTCTGGTACTTTTATAAATATACGCGATGAAGAAGTTACTTTACCCCATGTTTAAATAATACTGCTACTTTCAAAGAGATTAAAAGCCCGAAACTTTGTAAAATTCATCTATTCCAGGTATTATTCAGCATTCATAATAACAAACAGGTATCTCAATGATGTGTTATTGGTTTTTATTTCTCAATATTCGTGTTTAAGTGCCACGCCGTCATTAACAAGTTGACTAGAACTCTTTAACGCTGGTCCGGTTTGTATGCTAAGTTGCTAGGGAATCTTTTGATTCTCACTGTATCGCTGTTGTTACTATGGCGTGAAGATCTAGTAACGGTGTCCGATCATTTGATCGAGAAACTTTTGACAAATGTATCGCTTGACAACCAATTTATTCGACAAACTTTTAATATCAGCTGAACTGTAAACTGCTTTTCAAATTTAAAAACCTTTTTCGTGTCTCTCTATTACAATAGAGCTTAGGTTAGATTTTTTCAACTTTTCGAAAAAGTGTGTATATTTGCAGAAAACGAGGTTGTCAAATGAAAGTGGTTGTCAAACAATACATTTTGCCAAATGTTTTTCCGATCTAATGTTAGTAAAAAGCCTAGTAACACCTTGGACGGTCAAAAGAAAAATATTATTATAAAATTTTGCTTCATGTTGGCAACTTTAGTTTTTCTCTCTTTATTTTTGATTCGATCTCTGATAGGATTTGTGGAATAGAACCCAGCGCTAGTTTTTTTCACCAACTTATTTATTAGGCACCAGTGAAATCTGGACTAACATTTGGCTAAGAGGTAATAAAACTGTCAAATAAATTAGTATTTTGACAATGCGGATAAAACTGGCGGCAATTTATCATCATTTTACATACCATTAAGATTGGTTAATAAATTGGGCTTATCAATTATTTCACATTGAATCATCATTAATACTTATTAGGATTAATGGTTTCAAATATTTTGTACTTAAAAAAGTTGATTTCTGCAACTCGAAGAGACAAAATGCGACTAGATTTTGTAACTGTAGCCGGTACAAAAAAGCATGTCACACAGATCGAATAATACAGGTAAAAGCTTTCCCATGGAAAACTCTGCGCTTACTTTATAACCAGACATAACTTTACAGCTTCAATAAAGAGTACAAAATAGATTAAAAGCAATAAAACTGTTGCCGTATTTAGACACTTGACGTTCTTCGTTACATACCACTTTTAATTTCAACTAATTATTGCTGGACTGAATTTTTACATCCTGCACTTTCCGTTATTAAATAATTGCAACCTTCCCAGTAACCTTATGCTTTCTTTAACTTTCCAACGTTAAACCGGCTAAATTTAGGACGCAGGTGCTATAAATAGCGATCATTTGATTCCATCGTAAACGTTACACAACCGGGTAACACGACCCTGCTTCCTGTTCTAATTGCATTTATTCGACTTGTCTTACGGATTCTTGTTAAACCTGTACACCTATTTTCATTTAGATGTATGGTCAATTCATCCTTACGTGTCTTATCATGTAAACAAATGTAACATCACAAGTGATAATTAGACAATGAATAGTGATTGGAAATGTTGATAAAATATACATAAAACGTGACCGATTATTACGCTTTAAAAATAAATAGAACTTGTATCATGTTTCGATTTTCACTACTCAGGTTGCAGAGGTGGGCACAAGAGGCATTTCATCTTAGACCTCTAGGTTGGCAACGCATCTGCAATCTCCGGGGTTGCGGGTGTCTATGGGCAGTGGTGATCGCTTACCATCAGGTGACCCATATGCTCGTTAGCCTTACTATTCGCATTAAAAAAAAAAGATATTCTCGAGTTGATTCATTCGTTCTTCCGATTATTGAAGAAACTCTTATTAAAAATGATATTTTGCAGTGGTTCCTTGGTCACTTTTAATTCTTTCTGAGTTTCTTTAAGCCTACAACAGCATAAATATCGTGTAATCCAAGAGAAAAGTAGGACAATGTCTTTGAGAATTGTTTGTTTACATGATAAGACACGTAAAGATGAATTGACCATAGCTGTTGAACATTGTCATAACATCTGCGTAGCTAGAACATGCCTGACCTTATTGAGTATATCTTGAACCCCTTTAGAATTCCTACGCACCTTGGAACCAATCGTCTCGCCTCATTTGTTCAAGTTTACGATAATCCAACACGTAGGTGATAAGTTACTGTAAGTTTTAGGGTTCTTCAGCTGTTGACTATCTTCGAATTTACAACATTCATTCGCTTGTAGGGTAAATTGTGTTGAGATTGTTGAGTCCGTGGCAGCTCGCCTTTCTCTGTAAGCTGTGAAAGCCGTCAAAGCTAACAGCAGCACCAGTCCATTCAAAAAATGAGAAAAGATGGAGAGGTACAATTTTCTGTTCAGGATCCAATTTGAGAGTGAGATTCAAAAAGGTTCAGATGTATATTATGAATATTATGATTATGAGAAAAGATAACTCACATATAAAAGTCGAGTGATGTTCGACATGTTTCGGCCTAGACTGTATATTCGTTTCGTTGCCGCCGGGGCGAGCGCTACAAGAGGAAGGACTACGAAGTAGTCCGAAATAATGTCGAACGTCATTCGACTTTTATACGTGAGTTATCCGTTTGTGTGATTATGATTGAGTCTCTCGGTAGTTTCATATTGAAATATTATGATTGACTATCTTTGTCACAAAGAGGCTTATAGTTGGCATCGATTCTAACTTAAATAGGTACTTAATCAGAATAATAACAGTCTGCTACCATCTCATGGCAATAAATGATCAGGCGACTGTAGTACACTCAAATATGTCATTATATAATCAGACGTATTATAAGCATCATTATGATAGCGTTGCATAAAACATGATCGTATCAGCAATCACTACGATACTTACGAATAAAGCCTTTGAACACGCTAAGATATATTCGATTAGAAGATTTAGAAGAAATAAGGTCGAGGTCGAGTTTTCTGATTATCAATCTAATCTGGACTTGACTTGGTCACTTGAGCCGTTACTTCTCCATCTGGAATTGTATGAACAGGTAGTTCCTGACTGACTGATTCATCAAAACCCAGTCCAAATCCTTGGATCTAATAAGCTGAAAGTTTATAAGGTGTCCTTGAATTGGCACTGTTCATTTTTTTAGTACGCTCCAATTCGAAAACCATTTAGAGAAAAACAATCAATTATCAGATTTATCTTGACCGATTTTATAAATATTTTATGATGTAGAATGTACCAGTTGCTTCTCTTCTCGCGCAGATGGTAAAAGCCCATCGAGGGAATGGGCATAAGTCATAGGAATCATGTCATAGGCGATGGACATGGCTTTAATTTCGATAATTCTGTGTTCACGGAACCTTCGAAATGTTAATCCACTTCGCTTCTATTTTTGAACAGTTTAAACGCTGGCTGACAACAATGAGCGCAATTACAACTCCGGCGCAGGTAGGCAGTGAAACAATACACACTTACTTACCTGCGTAGCGTTTCGAGAATTAGGGTTTTGCGTAAACTGTGGTTTGTGCTTGTGGTTTTCGGAGAAGTGCGAATTAGAACACTTGTGCAGTGTTTTACAAGTTATAAGAACGAATAAGGTGATGGACAGGAACGTACGGTGTTTTTTTCTTGTAGTTTGTGTTGAAAGTCGGTCATAAGGCGTTTAGATATCAAACGGTTGCTTTTGTCGTAATACCTGAAGAATGACGCTTGATTTTAGCTAAATCCTTACTGATATGATAAAATGTGAAAGTAAGCTTGTTTATTTGTTTGTCCCACTTTGACGCCTTAACTACTGAACCGATTACGATGAAATTTCGCATACACCATTTTTAGAAGTCCATAATAAATAATCTCAGAAAATAGTATAGTTCCCGCTGGCGCGCACATCGTGGGTAGCAGCTAGTTTAAAATTAAGTTTTAGATCTTTTGATCAGATAAGAATAATAAATAAATTAATGAATTAATGTGCTGCAATATCGGTGCCACTAATAAATCTCGACACATCATAGCTCGAGCTAAAATTTATGATACCATTGATATGTAACTGTATCCACGCGCGATGTAAAGCATAAACTCAACATTCCACAGGGATATGAATAGATAGCATCTAGGATAAGAACATCGCACCCATAAATCGTAATATTTCGCTCGAAATAACAATATGAGCGAACGCTAATCTCGGAGCCCATGCAAAGTTCTAAGCATTGCCAAGTTCAATAGAGACCGCACCGAGGGCCCGCCGGCTAGCCATACAGTACTCGCCATACCCGCCCCCTGTAAACACGCATATCGACGACTCTATCGATGCTCGCAATCGATGACATCGATACGATTTTTAAATCGACCAATCAATCGTTAACGGTACGCGAGTGATTTCAAATATCGAGTGAGTGTTCGTGCTGTGTTGTGTTTAAAATGATTGTCGATTGTTTTCCGAGGACTCAGTGAAATTGACACTGGCAGGTGAGAATTGAATGAAAATTTTATGCAATTAAAAAGTTATGGTGCTTTTTTTATTTTTAATGCGTGTTTTTAAGATGCGTTCGAAATTAAAAACTGGTTAGATTGCGGTGTTCGTTATCAAGTTATCTTTTTACGAGTATTTTACTTTGACGCTGTCAGGACAGTAGGTTGCAATTTAGAAGTATTACCTTATTTCATAAATTATTTATGTGCATGAGAAAGTTTGTAATATGCACATAGGTTAAATGTTTTAACCGTCCTGTCATCGCCATATAATTAATATGCAAAGTACACGTAAGTTGAAAGAGGTACAGCAATTAATTTTAACTTGACTGTTAGTTTATCAACGTTAAGTTACAGAATATTTTAAGATTATTTTAATTGGTTGACGACCATTGAGTAGGCAATTGCAAATATATATATATATACAAATTGGTAAAAAAACTGTTCGTAGGGAAATTATTTAAACATACACGTGATATTATAATTACCTACAATATTGATAATCTTAAATCGTTATCGAAATTTAAGTAGGTATTTAAAAGTGATATTGGTCAAATTAATTTTTGCACCCCGTAAGTATTTACCTAAAGGATAAAAATATGCGATTAGTTATTTATTTATGTATTTAGGTAGTTAAATTAGTATGTACTTACTAATTTTTGGATAATATTTTAACTTTTTAACTTAATTAAATAGTCACACAATTTGTAACTCCCTAATCCTAAGATAAAATAAATCCAGAAACTTTGGCGAAACACAATTTTCAAAAGTACTTTGTTGCAAACATTGTGTCACTTAAAAACATTCTTGCTATAATTACATTCAATATTTTCAGAGCGCAAAGGGAGTTCTAACTCATAAGTCATAACATGAACACACAACAAATCACACAGCATCCGCCGAAACACACACACAGGAAACACAAAAACAATATTAGCGCACTGTTTTTATTCGCGGCTTGCACGGAGGGTGCGTTATCATAAACGCAGATTTTGCGGGATCCGAAATATTTAATAATCACCAGTGTGTTGTATTATTTCGTAATTTTTAGGGTTCCGCGCTTCAATTTGTAAAAACGTAACCCTTATAGGATCAATTTGTTTACCGTCCATCCGTCTCACTGTCAAGATCCTTTTTCTCAGGGACTCGTGAAGGTATAAAACTGAAATTAATATTAGTCCTTTATTTCGTAAGTCGGACCAAGTGTACTTGAGTTAAGTCAAGCCTCATTAGATTTTTGTTAAAGTAACAAAAATATTTTTTTTGATACAAAGATGATCTTAAAGTACCTACATATTTTTATTATTAATAATCACATACATACCGTCACGCTTCTTTCCCACAGAGGTAGGTAGAGACTACTTTGTTCCACTTGCTACAGTCCTGACATACCTCTTTCGCTTCATCCACATTCATCAATCTCTTCATACATGCTCGTCGGTTTCGGGTACTCTCGACCTCCGTCTAGGCCTTCCCCTCCCAACGCACCCATTCACACTCCCCATATAAATCTGTTATTATAATCAACACTGTGAATAAAATTAAAGGGTTAAATCAAGTTTGCTATCCCAGAGGACTAAGATGAAATGGCTCGTGCCAGCATTTTCATCGGCTATCTCACTCTTCACGCTGAAACACAGCCTATGTCGACCGCCGCTTTCGATAGAAATCATACGGTTATATACCCTCTCGGGGAAATCTTAACACCGCGATTTAGAATTGTGTACAGCGACATCCAGTGGCCGATAGGAGTACCAAAACAAAACATTTCGTCGCTACAGCCTACGACTTGTAATAAAAATAGTGCACTACAAATAGTGCTTTCCCCGCTCATAAGTCGGCGCGACTAGACGGTTTCAAGAGCACAGCGCTGATAAATCAGGGAGCGCCCGCGCAGCCGCCCTGCGCTGAAATGTTGATTGCCGCGCTAACCCGTGCGCAAGTGACGCGCTTTAGCGATCATAGCATCTAGTGTAAGTTTTCACATTAACACAAAAAAAAAGTCTCGAACGCGATCACGTAACCGTCTCAATTATGGGAAAATTGGCAGCGCCACTTGCGGATCGAAACGGCAACAAACTGTTCTCTTAGTAGACATTTCGCGTTCGATACCTACATATTTTTTGTGATCGCCAACTAAGACTAAAATGCTCATTTTAATTTTCAATTGATTTGGAAAAAGCTGGGGGTTCTGTTTAAGTCTGTATGTGAATTTATCTTTATCGATAACTTCGACAAAATAGGTAGCACAATTCTAGAATTTTATTGTAAATTATACCTGACTAAGTAGGTATAATATACCTAAAGATAGATTAGTTTTACCAAAATCGATTCAGACACTAAAAAATTTCTCGTCGATTTGTCTTCGTTTTAAATCAGTTGTACCTACTGCGTTTTACGAGGTTAACTTTAGAAAGAGATGAAAGATCTAGAATGCCCTGAATTCCAGCCATGACCGTGAATGTGGCCGACAAACCTCAACAATAGCGCAGATATTGTGGTTGGCGGTTTATTACTTGGCATAGAGTTAACCTGTTTGAAGTCTGTAAATCATAGAAAGAATATAAATTTTAATAAATGCCTCGCGGCAAAAGGTGAATGAAACTTAGAATCGTTTTTTTTATATAAAAACTAGTATTCATGCTTGCTTATGCTATCTCCCCCAAGGAAACTCGAAACATCAAGTTTCTTAGTCAGGATCAGGATCTTTAAACCACTACTATTATTTGATAATTTAATCAAAATGAATACACAATTTTCTAGGGCTTGTATCACTGCATTCTGTTAAGTTTCTGTTATCTTAAGTATCGCATCTGTGATCCCATTTCTGTTTACACCTTGAAACCAAAAAGAGGCTAGAGGAGTATCATAAATATCTGTCAGTTAAGGTGTCAAGAACTTAACAGTGAATTGGAATTGGAACAAACCATCAAACGTCAAAACAACTGATTTTACAACGTAGCAGTCAGTACCCTACTGGATTTATAGCGTACTTTTACTTCTGTGTTCTTTGATTGCCTTGCCATTCCTACAATAGTCTAAAGAACAATGAAATGAATGAGCTCTATTGAACGTAACGAAGAAATGAGTTATTAAGCTCACGCTTAAGCGTTCAACTTGCGCCAACTTTCTCTCGTAAAACGCGTCCGTACGCAGCAACGACAAACTTATGCGAGCTTTGACAAATTACGAGTATATGCTTATTGGGCGTTACAGTTTATTAATAATCTTACTATTAGAAGAAGAAGAAGAAGAAGAAGAAGAAGAAAAAAGTTTATTCATGACAATTCAATCAACACGTCAAAAAAAAAACACATAAAACAACAGATAAATAAATTATATTAGGTACTAGGTTTTATAGGGTTCCGTACCTGAAACGTAAAAACGGGACTCCACTGTCTGTCTGTTTTTCTGTCGCCATGCTGTATCTCAAGAACCGTCATGGCTAGGCAGTTGAAATCTTCACAAATCGTATATAATCCTACTAATACAATACAATACAATACAATACAATAACAATGAAAACAGAAAAAGGTATACAGAAGTAATAAGGTAACAATAGGCGGCCTTTTCGCTACAGAGCGATCTCTACCAGGCAACCATAACACAAATATATAATTTATATGTATTATAAATGCGAAAGTTTGTGACGATGTGAGGATGTGACGATGTGAGTGAGTGTGTATGTTTGTTCCTTCTTCACGCTAAAACGACTGGATGGATGTGGATAAAATTTGGAAAGAATATAGCTGGTACCCTAGATTAAAACATAGGCTACTTTTTACCCCGGAAATTCTACGCAGACGAAGTCGCGGGCAGAAGCTAGTTATATATATTTGTTGCCGCTACGACAACAAATAGGTAGTATTTATAAACAGAATATTTCTATGTCTGTCTATGTAAATAACTAATGTAAAATTTCCTCACACTGCTTACGTTTTGCTTAAGAGGCAGGGCTTGGCTAACATTGGATATTAAAATCACTTGCCAAGTTTGTACGGAACCCTCAGTGCGCGAGTTCGACTCACACTTGGCCGGTTTTTGTTGCTATTTGTTTTGTTAATTGAAAAAGCGCTAGTCCTGAAAACCAATGATACTCCCAAATCTGTAGGCTTATTGTCTAACTCGCTCGCAATCGCCATCATGTTAATTTTAACAGTTCATGTATGGGCTGACAATTGGCATCGGAATCAGCTAGCTGTCACAGTCATACAAGAACTGTCAAAATGAACACGATAGCGATTGCGAGCGAGTTAGACAATAAGCCTACTGGCCGTAATGTAGCCAGTGAAATGCGGCTACACTCTTTTCAGGCTTGTCACCATATTTAAAAAAAAACTAGAGGCTGTCAAAGCTTTTGCGGTGAAATTGCACCCAGATATATGATACTTCCCACGTAAGTAAACGAAATTGTCACGTTGTAGAAGATGAGAAGGTTGGGATCGAAGTAATACAACGATATGGTGTGAGGTTTAAGTTTATTAAATGAAGGCACAATCGTGCCTTCAGCAGTTAAATATAAAGAAACACGAGTCACAAAATGACTGTAGGATTTTACACTTCTAAATAAAACTTGAAGACTTTAAGTAATCTGAATAAATACAAACAGGCAGGCACGACTGCGCGCCAGCAGAATCTTGAGAGCGAATCAGTCGAAGCTCTGGTACATCGAAAAAAAAAAGAAATCACTTAAAATTGAGAAAAAAAGCCGAATACTAAATATTATGTTTTTTAAAAAAGTTAAGTAACAAAAAGGAAAAAAATTGTAGCCGAGCCAAAACAGCCTCGTTACAAAGTTACAGAAAGGGCATAAAATACCAATCATTCAAAACCCTAATCAACACTAGACTAACTATACTACGCCGATTTATGCTCCAAAAATCAAGACGGTAGAACGATGCAATAAAACAAACACTTAAGCGCCCTCATATAATTTACGACGAGCTTGACATATTTATGTGGAGGGTGTTCTTAAACTTGACCCACCCTAACACATGGAGTGTTGATGATGCTACCATACAGCTTTTTAAAGTACCATTAGCTTTATAATTAATTGGGGTAATAATTGAAGACGTCTTAAAACAGGCTTGCGTTAAAATTAATGACACTTCATATTTAGACGCGTGAACAGTGAATGAAATAGAAGAGTGAAGGTTTCTATAGATAGCAATGTTATGGTAATTGCGTCGATAATTCTTAAGCTAAGCAAATATCTATGCTTGGAAAACCGTGAAAGAGAAAGAGATAGATCAAAAGATTTTACGTAATCAAGAGCAGTTTATAGAAGGTGCGAAATAAGAAGCGAAAGGACCATTATTTTTGAAGGTTTAGACTCAACTCAGAATTACGAGTACATCCTAATATGAGAAAAAAGGCGTCCCAAAATTGCCTTTCCCATTCCGTAACTCCATTCATACAAGTTTGTATGTCGGTAACGGAATAGACTCAAAATTCAGGTCATAAAATTATATGAAAAATTCGGGACGCTTTTTCACTCACGATCGATAGCGCTCGTGATTTTGAGTAGAAAACAAAAAAAAACAGTAAAATGTTGAGTGTACAACTTCAATAAAAAGGCCCAGAAACGTAACGAGTCACGTCCCTGCGTAATACCCAAATGATTAATGATGTCAGTAAAACCTACTTAACTAACATCTTCAAATCAGGAAGCGTCTTTCCTAACCGATTTCCTTTGTCAATATTGCTTAACTAAAGACTCGATTACATTAAGCGAGTTTAATCGGCAAGTCGCGAGGGCTATAAATAAACGTTTTATTAGTCCAGTAGCCTACTAGATAATAATTTATTATCCTACTAATATTATAAAAGCGAAAGTTTGTGACAATGTGAGTGAGTGAGTAAGTGTGTTCCTTCTTCACGTTGAAACAGCTGGACGAATTTGGATAAAATTAGCTGCAGGCTTATTACGTAACTCGCTCGCAATCGCCATCGTGTTCATTTTGACAGTTCTTATATGAATGTGACAGCTAGCTGATTACGATGCCAATTGTCAGCCCATACCATGAACTGTCAAAATGAAGACGATGGTGATCGCGAGCGAGTTACGTAATAAGCTTGCTGGTACCTACCCTAGATTAGAACGTAAGCTACTTTTAATCCAAAAAATTGCATAGTTCCCGCGGGATAGCGCTAAACGTGTGAAAAGTGTGCCCTTACAGGGTGTCGTGGACCGACTTGAATATACTATACATCTTTAACTATATTATGCAGTACATGACATAAACAATGAATAAATGAATATGAATAAATTGTTAAGTCTAAATCCTACGCGGACGAATTCGCGGGCAGAAGCTAGTTTGATATAACACCGAAATACTTTCAGCTTTCAGTTAGTACAGTGACAATGAGTTGATGACACAATGTCTTTGCTAGCTAACAAGCGAGTGAATACGAACTCTTTAAGGCGCTGTCAACAGCAAATGACCTTGAGCAGCGCCACTCTTCGCACATACGGTTTGCGTGCCTGTGAGTGAAAGAGAAGAAACTATTCCGGCAGCTTGGCGCGCGTCTAAAATCTTGCAAATAAGACACAAATAGGAAGAAATAAAAAAAAGTATGGATTATTTGTGAAATATGACTCGTTAGCCGTGTAGGTATGAATATGTTGGCTTCATGTTTTTAATTGCAGACCCACACGTCGAAAAAATATAGACATAGAACCGTTTAATGATGATTATAAGACCAATCTTTGCAATTATTTTCTATCGAGCCGATTTTGCTCAATTATGTATCGAGTCCGTCTATCGTGTTTGAAATATGACGAAAATTATCAATATAATTTTTTTGTATTTTTTTTTGTGTGTAGTTTTTCTTAAAAAAGTGCTTAAATAACATCAATTTCAACAAAATTAGGTGTTAATTAATATTAAATTTTCTCGTTGTTAGTTTCCATTTGTCGTTACTTACTCGTATAGTTCTCTGATCATTATAGTAATCATAGCTTCTGCCCGCGACTTCGTCCGCGTAGAATTAGCATTGACATGTTTATCGCTTTCCCTCGGGAAGTGCACAATTTTTCGGAATAAAAAGTAGCCTATGTTTCAATCTAGGTTACCAGCTATCTTCGTTCCAAATTTTATCATAATCCGTCCAGTCGTTTTAGCGTGAAGAAGGAACAAACATACACACTCACTCACATCGTCACAAACTTTCGCATTTATAATTATTAGTAGGATAGGATAACTAAATTCAGTTAGTTTTCTAGCAGAAGTAAAAGAATAGTACATGTGGAATGGCTACTACTCGGGGTGTTCAACACTATAGCCGGAACATATATGATGTATTGTCCGTTGTGTAACTGCCTAAAAAAGATGTAACGGCCAATGATAACGCGTAAACTGTAGTCAGCGAGGATTTACCATCACATTGATAGATTATCCCACTATAATTTAAGAACTTACAGTTAGCAAATTACTGAAATGGCAGGTGAAAAACGTGAGGAAACAATCTCGGTGATTTCAGTAGCTAAATACACTCGCTTAGTGTAATGGAGTCTTTAATAACCACCCATGTGAACGTAAACCACTCTATAAATCAGCTAACTTAATTAAGTGTGTCCAAGAGGCGAGTATTGAAAATTCACCGCATGTGGTCACCAGATGTCGAGTGGCGAGGTTTCACGCGTTCTTGATATGATAATTTTTGGTAATAGCGGAAAAGAAGACTATTAAATTTTAGGTTAATCAGTTACGGCGTATTTTGTGACGAGTTAAATTTAATTCGGATCAGCGGGTGTGTGGTAAGTTTAATATACGTACAGTAGCCTGCAAATTTGCATGGATACCTTAACCATAAACGCACTATAGGCCTCAGCTAAGTTAGTAATCGTTTGTCCTTATCTGTGAAAGGTAAATGTCAAAGTGACAGATAAGGACAAACGATTACTAAGTTAACAGAGGCCTATAGTGCGTTTATGAATAAGGGGGTATAACGCTGTGAACACTCGAGTTCGCGTTCGCAAAAAATAAACTAGATGGCGTTGTTGACGCAACTCATTGATGTGGCAAATTTGTGTAGTGTGTAATAGAATCTAAAATTCGCCATAAATATAACAAGATTCGATGGCTCATTGGGTAAACGTCTGACTTATGACTGTATGCGCTCGTGATAGTCCTACGTTCGAATCCGAGAATGGTGCTTACTTTTTTCATTTTTTATTGTGGTAATTAATAATTTTATTGTGTTTCATAGTAAATAAACCATTATTTATTAATTATGAATTCTTAAAATAATATAATTGCTATATTACTTTGAACACAAATGAAACAACTTGTAATTGTTAAAATAATAATAAAATATCTTTATTTTTACATAATGAAACAAAGTCAGGTTATTAAAATGATTTTTATGTTCGTTGATTTGTTGGATTTTTCTCCACCCCAAATAGCAGAATAAATATATTATTAGAAAATATGAAAAATTTGCGAAAAAAAAACGCCATCTCTGATGAAATGAGAGAATTTTTTCGTTTATTTTAAACATTTGTGATAGTAAAACAATTACCCTAACTTTATTGAGATCATGGCTTAAGTATTCGTTTTCGAAATCGAAAAGAGGATTGAAGCTTGATCACAACAAAAATTTAACTATTTTAGCAAATGTTTTTCTCAATGTAAAGACCACCAGGGATTTTTTCATATGTTCTTTAAGGCACAAGGAATGTTACTATGGACTTTCTAGATGTGACATATATGTAATTATAGTTAAATAAAATAAGTAGTAGTAGCAGTTAATAATAATAACAGTATTTTACTGTCACAAATGTTTTCATTCCTTTCTAAACACTAACGAACTAACACATTATGTTTAGGTTTATAACCCTCACTCTGATACACAACAACAACTTGCACAATGATAACACAGAACAGTAGATAACATATTATGGTCTACTCCAGCGCGGGAATCCATATTGGTCACTATGTGATTGCTATGATATCGCGTATTATTAAGACGTCACAATCCTAAGTCTTTTCACCAGTAAAGATGACATGACTCCAGTCGATATTTTCTCTGTCAGCAAGGGTTCAACAGCATGTTTAACATAATGCAGACTTTCACTATGAAGAACATGGCGAATAGTATCCACGCTTGTGTCAAATAAACCAGCGTAGTGATTTTGTCTGTATCAATCCATTTTGGCCATATTCTCTCACTATAGATCAACAAGACGAGGCCTACTCGATGTGACCGTGTTGCAATAGAACCCCTCCTTTTAAAACGTCGTATCCATAAAACGGCTCTGTAACAAAAACAAACATGATTATTTGGCAGAACAATCAAAAAGAAAACACAATATATTTTAAAGAAACCTAGACAAGTAAAAAAAAAATACTTACGTTTACACCGGTCTTTCTAGCAATTTCTGAAAAATGTTTCCCTTCGGTTTATAAAGCAATTATATTTGATCGTGTGACCAAATCGATATTACAACAAGAACTTATTCTTGTCAAAATGAAACAACGGTTGGTATTTAACAAAATCCAACCAAAACTTCAATCGAATAAGAAATACCGAATAAACGAACAGGTGTAAGATGAAAAGCAATGTGATATTTTATAAATATTACCCTAAATATTTCTGAGTAAAAGACCCTACCCTCTTATGTTATAATTCTAAATACTTTTTAAATTAGTTTACAAAACCGCATAAATTGAAACTTGAACTTTGGTGTATCGTAATAAGGTTTAAAAAAAGAAATTATGAGTTGTTTATCCCTTTGATTACATGCGTAAACTGTTAATTAGTTTCAAACTCTCTGCATAAGAACGTTTGGCCAAGTGGTGCGTATGGTGGCTTATCGAGTCTGAGTTCCTAGGTTCAAACCCACGTTGCTCATGAAGTTTTTGCAAATATTTAAAAAAGTGGAGTTTTCGAGACGTTCAGTCGAGCTTCAAAATTAACAACGCCCATCGTAATTGGGAATTATAGCCTCCCATGATCCAAAGTAATAATACCGAGAAACAATAATACCAATCTTAAAAATGGAAAAAAAATAGAAAAAGATAGCAGGGATCCATTCGGCATACGAATGTCTTTCTTTTACATTTTTTTGTATAATGCGTTAACAGCGCCATCTAGCGAGACCTTATTAAACTAACGAAGTTTGAAGTTGACTGTTTGTCATCGAACGGATAGATGCACCTCATAGCATTATTTTACTGAACTGTCCATGCAGTTTTGCAGCCGGCTGTACATACATACACTACACAGTATAAAACAAAGTCGCTTTCCGATGTCTGTCTGTCTCTATGTACGCTTATCTTTAAAACCACGCAACGGATTTTGATGCGGGTTTTTTAATAGATAGAGTGACTCAAGAGGAATGACCCTTTTATAAAATGTATTAATTGTATTATAGGTAAGTTAAGTAGAATTTAAGTACTATTGTAAATCTATTTTATTTTGAAAAAATGACTTTCTGCCAAGTTTCTTGCGGCGCATTCTTCTTGGCAATGATGGTCTTTCCGAATGCGCTGGTAGATTCAAAAAAAGACATGTAAAAGAGCCCTCGGCGGCCTATTTGCATAATAAACTTTTGACTTTGACTTTGAACGTTTATATATATAATTCTACGCAGACGAAGTCGCGGGCAGAAGCTAGTATGTACATAATTCACGTCTTTATCCCTTACAGGGTAGACAGAGCCTAAGGTAACAAGACCTAAAGGCCACGTTCAGCATGATTGTATAACGCTGTTTACTTTTGTGATGCTTAAAGTAAATATAAGTTATACAGTGTGTAAATTTCATACGGGCATCTAACAACTAATCTAACTAATATTATAAATGCGAAAGTATGGATGGATGTTTGTTTGTTACTCAATCACGTCAGAACGGCCCAAGAGATCTGGATGAAATTCGGCACATAGATAGAGAAAAGTCTGGAATAGCACATAGGCTACTTTTTATCCCGGAAAATTGCATAGTTCCCGCGGGATAGCGATAAACGAATTCTTTGCAGACGAAGTCGCTGGCAGCAGCTAGTAATACATATACACACTAATTAACGTAAAAACATGTGTTACAGCAGCAACATTCGTTGAATTTAATTTTTTCTTACTAATTAGGTAATTTAGCAAGCAATGTATCACACAATGCGTCGATAAAATTACGGAGCCTCTCTTTTGCCCGAATTTCATATGCCATAATGTAATGTTTGCCATAATGATCATTTGCCATAACCCTTTTTTTCTCTGAAACTGTAATTTTTTCAGGAGCATTCTAATGGCAATCCTGTAGAACTCTATAGGTTAGGTTAGGTTTGTTTCAAAACAATCCTGAATAATTAACAAATAAAGAGAAAATAGGGTTATGGCAAATGATCATTATGGCAAACAATACATTTATGGCATATGAAATTCGGGCAAACGATAGAGACCCATAAAATTAACGTACCTATACCTATAGTAGGCGGCAAATAAGTAAAACGTGGAGGGGATAAGCGCAGTATGAAAATGATGTTGTTTTTCATACTGCGCATATCCCCTCCACGTTTTACTTATTTGCCGCCTACTATACTTATGTAAACGTCATAACACTTATGTCAAATGAAATTATACGAGTTACATGGCTCCTGAGACAAATTTAATTACGCTTCAATAATAAAAGTTACTAGCACAATATCATTCTATCGCACAAAGACTCGCAATTGCGATACAACGCGGGAATGCTGCCTGCGTGATGGGGACCCTACCTAAGGGTCCAAATTTGTTATAATTTTTATTTTTAAGGTAGCTTTAGTTTATGTTTTATACTTTGTAATCATTTGTAAAATTATTGTGTTTTATGTACAATAAAAAATATCATTCTTATGTTATTTGTATGATCGTTAAGAGCGTGCATCCGTGCTGAGCTCGCAACGTCGCATTTTTGGTGATTTTTTGCGATTATTTCACAGAAATTGAATGAAAGTATCAAATATCCGTCTGTAGTGCACTTCGTTTTGAGTGTATTAATGTGTCCAATGCAATGATTAATGGTGATGGACGTTTATTTTCGTATTAAAGCGATAAAATACTATATCTCGTTTAATAAGAAAATAAAAGTCCATCACGATGAATTATTGCATCAGACACATTAATACACTAAAAACGAAGTGCACTACAGACGGATATTTCATACTTTCATTAAATTTTTGTGAAATAATCGCAAAAAATCACCAAAAATGCGACGTTGCGAGCTCAGCACGGATGCACCCTCTTAACTACATCTGGGTAAAGTATATGCCCGTTTGAAATTTACACACTAATGCCTCTTGACAGTTGATAGATTTCAGTTATTTTTTTCTTGCAAAGTCTAATCACGAATACTTGAATTACCTACCTACCTACTTTGTTTTGACTATTGACTGAATAGCACTATTGTGTACCAGCAGGGAAACCCCTTTTGTAATGTTTAGTCTAGGTCTTATGTTTCGTAATGTCAAAGTGACAGAAAAAGACAAACGTATGATGCAAATTAAAATTTAGTTGGTTTAACATGCATTATTGTGTAGGTTGGGGGTTAAATCGGCAATTAAACTGCTTGCACAAATGGTACCTCAGCCATTGTGTCGGTAGGATTGTTCATTTTTTTACAACATACCCTGATTTGAAAACCATTTCGAAGTATGAGGCTTGCGAACTATTTTATCTTACTGGCGTTCAAAAATACTCAAGGATTACGGATATTTTGCAAAAAAAATATTTGACCTTTATTCGATCTTACCGAGCGGCTGTTGGTAGTTCCAAAAAATAAATCGGCAAATATCTAGTTTGTCTAT
Source organism: Pandemis heparana (assembly GCA_963854515.1). Classification (NCBI taxonomy): domain Eukaryota; kingdom Metazoa; phylum Arthropoda; class Insecta; order Lepidoptera; family Tortricidae; genus Pandemis; species Pandemis heparana. Next base: position 2,903,403 of record OY978020.1, on the reverse strand, counting down.
TAAATTTATATTATTATGTCAACTAGTTATCAGTGTCACCCAATGTCAGTAAAGTAAATATTGTTTTGTTGAAAACTTAAAATCGTCGGTCGATTTAAAACGAAATAATGGAAATTACAGAAAATGCTTCGTTCCAACCTGAAATAATGACTCTAAAAACAGCTCCAAAACAATAGTTCGCACGGATCCGAAAAGATTTAAGAGAAAAGCGGTGTCGCGAAGTAAATGTTGAATACTTCAAAGTTTATAAGTACACAATATTGTTGCGAGGATCATTTCGATGTAAGTAGGTACCAAAACACAATGCCACATACTTCCACATTCATAAATTTTCAACTCATTATAACCATGATCAGGATTTAACGCAACATACAATAAGCTTGTAGGTAAACCAAAGGTAAACAGTATATTTGACATTGAGATGACAGTCACAACAGTTATGACAACTATTGTTTTTTTAATTTCCAAAGGATTGTGGGAAAATTGCCTATTTCAGCTGGCCGTATATAATTTACGAAAAGTCGTATCTGATTTTTTTAAGCAATTATATTAATTAAATTAAGCCATGAAATGACAAAATATTCAAATTAGTTTCTTAAAGTGCTCCATATTTTCTAAAAAATATATAAAAAGGGGGGTTAAAAAAATGAACAATCCCAATTCCTTCAGTGTCAAAAGACAACAAAGGTAAACTACCTTGCGTGCGCTAACTTAATTACACAAAAAACTGGATTGGCTTCAACACAGGCAAAATAAAATTTAACGGAGAATTGCTTGAAATAAAACAAATAACTGACTATCCAGTTATACGATCTGAAAATACTACAGCTATTAATACCATAACTTAATTACGAGAAGACCGAAAGTGTATTTCCGTCGTTATTTTTTATCTAGTTCCGATTTTATCGCCATTATTTAAATTGTGAGATATTATAATCAGTCTATCGCACCTCTTGTGTCAACGACCCGCATATCAGTACATCTGAGATGCGTAATCGATGCAAGTGGGTATTTAAATGAATTATGTGACTGGTTACTGCGTTTTCATCGTAAAATCGTTTAAATCACGTACGAAGTTTCTCGGTCTATTAACCGATTTACTGTTATAGGTTATGGGCCCGGAGAGGCCAACAATTGAACATTAGTGTACTGGTCCAGGCTTTTATTGTGTTGCTCTCGAAAGGCAGTTAGGACCACGCACTGCCTTAGGGCTAGGGTCGTTACTTTCTGCGTTAGAATGCTGTGTTTGTGTTTACTTCCGTCCACACGTGACGGGTTCACTTACATTATATTACACAAGGACTCTTGTACAGGGATATTTCTGCAGGTCGTTGGATTAGTTTCACTAAATAGCCCTGTAATTGTATTTCAGGATTGTTGAATCATAGTCGACAAACGTATCCATAGATTGATCAACGTTCAAAGTAACCGCGTCAAAGGTCAAATCTCCTTATTTACCTTGTTTTCAAGTTTTATGATCTTCACTCATAAAAACTTAGGTAGTACGGGTTAGGTTCGTAAGGACTAGATTGCATAACGACTCTATAAGCAAAACGTCTTAGTTGCATAAGGTCTTGGTAGCTAAATGTCTAATTGTACAAACGTCTTAATAGTAGAATGCCCGGGTTTAAGATTGGACTTAGTTCTATTACGTCTTGTTTGTATAACGCCCTAATATCAAAATGTTGTAATAGCACTAGGTAGGCGACTAGGTAGGCATATCGTCAAACATTAATAACGTCTAAATGGCATAACGACTAGATGGTTGAATGACAAGAAAAACTCAAACGTAGAAACTCTTTGATAAAGAAACTTCAAAGTCGAGTTGCTGGCCACTTAAAATCGCCCGAGACCTAGACAATAACTAGTCGTCCCTACAGAGACTAAATTCATCTAATATTACCTAGCCGGTATGCAATCATGACGTTTTGCTACCAAGACCATATGCTATCCCGACACTTTTCCTTATGCGTCGTTTTACAATCATGACTTATTAATAACTTGGACGTAAACTCTATTAGTAAACCTACCCGGGAATTCAGTCTCATATTATAATACTGTTTCAATCCCCTCGACATTTCGGGCCACTAGTCCCTGTTTGTGATATGACTTCCAATAACCACCACGCAAAATAGGCGCAGTTCATGGACGTCGAGTTGCGGAAATCAGCCCGTTACAACATAACATTACAACATGACTTCCAATATAAGAAGTTACCATCTAGAGTCAAAGATGTTCAACAATTGCAAATTCTAGAAATGAAATAACTATAATTCACCAAACGTAATACACTAAATACTTTTGTATGCTTCTTGTATACCACGTCGGGCCACACGCAATCGCAGTTAATCCATACAAAAACCGCTCTACTTAAAGTTAACAATACTCACAGAGAGCTATTAAAAATTGCTCAAAGGAATCGCAAATAATAGCCACGAACTCTAAAGTAAATTTGTGTATGAAACATAGTTGCCTTTAACACTTTGCAAACTTTGCCCGAAACAATAAATTGCTTATTTTTCTTTTAGCTTTGTTTACTTACTCGTATGCGGTCTGAGGACGTGTGGGGTCTTAGCTTTGTATTTGCATGCTTCTAAGACATGGAAGTTATCGGTTTATGAATTTAATTAATAAGTACCACTTATGGTAACTTGCTTCTCGCATCTCTTTCCGCATCTAGATAGTTTGGGGAGTAGGCATAATAGAGAGATCTCTCTCCAGGCAGATGTTATGCCTGGGGACCGAAGTCCGAAGTTGGAAGTTGTATATATGCATCCGTGTTGAGAAACTTCGTTAGCGCGATGTAGAACAATGTGACAGCTGTCACTAGAGTTGGCGCTAGCTACCCGTGCGTCGCAGTAATTATGTAGCTGTCAACTAGGTGGCGCTAGTGTCGCTACAATAGTAAAAGCCCACCAGAGGAATGGACGAAAATCTGAGGAATCTTTGTTACAGGCGATGCGGCTAGCAACCCATCATTGTTTTGATTCCACTTTCCGTATTACATTGACAGAACAGTTGGATGTAGGTATAGGTGAAAAACTTGAGTAAATGACCTGTTGTACTGTAGTAGTGTACAGAACTGATGTGGGACTAAAGTCATTTTTCTAATTTGGAACGTCAATTTGTCTATTCGCACACATAACTCACACATACAACAGGTCTTTTACTTAAGTTGTTCAACTATACGTCGCTTTGGATGCGACGGTTTATTTAAAATCCGTTGAAAACAATTGCATTAGTTCTTGGGGTCTGGAATAGTTATGCTGGAATAAATAGTTGTACCTAATGTCATATTTATATATTCCAGTAGTCTTTCGTCATTTATGCAGAAGTGAATAAGTTTCCGTTTTACGTCTTGACTTGTTAAAGCTACCATCGAGTTGCATAAGAACATTGTTTGTATGTCTTTAAATCTATTCACCACACATAAATCATATTGCAAAATCAATATGCAAATTCGTGTTGTGATGTAAAATTACGATTGCTTAGAATAACAATGCAGTTGTATCGGACGGCGTTCTGGGAAATATTAAGTTGTTCAGTTTTTGTTTTCTACGAAAAGGGACATAAAATGCTAAAGGGAGCATAAAGAAGCATAGAACTAAGAAGACCCTTTTTAGAGTTTCATTACCAAAATCGAACCCGTTGCTAAAACTTGTCTATCTCTCCATCCATCTATTTTAGATAAATTAGATTAGATTAGATTATTTATTCATTCAATATAAAATTACATCATAAATTGTACTTTGTCAAGTTACGAGAACTTATATTGAAATCGTCAGCTATATCTTCTCTACCGTAGTCATAGCACAATAATGTTAACTAGTCGGTTAACTCAGGCACCTAGATTCTAGACTAGGCTTGCAATAAAAATAAGGTAGAGTCAACTGGGACGACTGAAGCAAATATAGTTAGTAAGTAAATGCTTTATTGTACAAATATAAAGAAACAGACACAAATCACATAAAAAAAACATTAAATATATACACAAAGTAAGTAGGTTCACTAAGTAAGTAAATTAGGTAGGTAGGTTGGTGTAGTGTAGGTAGGTTGAGATAGAAAAAATAATTGTTATTAGACAAATGGGTCACTCTCATACTATGAATTATGTATTTATATAAATATAATAACAATAACAATAATTATTACGAATAAATGAGTATGAGTATGAGTATAAATTTTAAGGAATTCTTGTAATTGCAAAGTCATTTTTCGTACACATGTACCAAATTAAAATCTTAATCCCTTTCAATGTCAAAAAATTATGGTTTTCAAACGGCAACAATGTCCTTATCGGATAGAACACCTTGTTCAAAACCGGGAGGTCCAATAATAATTATAATGTTCACACTAATCTACCCGGCTAGCACGTGAGCGCGCATGAGTCGCGTCGCGGCCGAGATAGACTACCCGTCTCTTTCTAGAACGAACAGTAAGAAAAAGACGTGCAATCTATCTCGACTCTTGTGTGATCTCGTGCTAGACGTGCTGGGGCCTTACCATGACGTCTTAACTCGATTCAATTTCGAAGGTTCGCTCGCTGTCAGATCCATACTAAAAATGTCAGCTAAAACCTGAAGTGAGTCAGAATTGACATTAAGACGTCATGGTAAGGCTCCTGGACAGTGTGCAATTACGTGGTGCGGTACAAATCCTGGGGGGCTACACCGTCCCTCTCACTCTCAAATTAATAACTATTAATGAGAGCGGAACGGCACGAAACGAACTTCGAAAATCGAATTTCGGAGTAGAGCCACGGCCGCCTTCCCCAATCTAAGCCCTATTTCTCAAGTGCGCCTACTATCAAAAGTTACTACGCTTTAGTAAGATATATATTATGACTGTTAAATACAGACAGGTTGGTTTTCCAATTACCCCGGCCGTTAATCCGGCCATCATTCGCCGGAGAATCAATTACCGTTAAACCATTCATTCAATAATTTTATTATCTGTGCATAAGGAAACATACAAAGCCGCGGGAAGTAGCCATTAGCGATGAATGCTTGAGACTTTCCTGGCATGTTTAGTTATATTTTATTGCGCCGCATGTTTTTCCGCCACTTTCATTTGTCAGAGCTAAAGCCCTGTTTACATTGACGGTTTTACAGTCAACAAGTAACTAGAATACAGGGAAAGAGAATTCAGACTTTTATTCGATCTGGGCCCCCATTTTCGAACGTACATCACTTGAATGTACCACTCGAAATTGGTAGGTTAAATAAATACGTCAAAAATATCTATAGATACTCCTTTACGCCTTACAATGAGATTGACATGATGGCGGTATCGATAGTTATGCTCTTGACTGTACCAATCTATTTATTGCTACAAAACTACGGTTCTATTTTTTTTACTAGTTGACTAGATTAATTAGAGCTGTATTTTTTTTCTTATTACTCGTATGTCTATGGCTATAATTATAAACAACGGAAACTTCACGGTCATCACGAAATGTAGCCAGCTTCTCTTCCCGCGCAAATCGTAAAGGTCGAAGGAATGGGCGCAAATCTTAGGAATCATGATTTATGCTCAACGTATCTTTTAGGTCTTGTCAGGCCTTGCCTACCCCGTAAGGAATAAAGACGTTATTTTACTATTTAGTACTAGAATGCTTCGCGCTACCCACTATCGATATAGCTACCGACTTCAGTCTGAGGCCGCGGCGTCTGATCTTGATTTATGGTTACATGATCCTTGTGCATTCGACATGCAGTAGCTCATTTGTTTTCATTTGTAAATCCACGCCTTCACACGACGAAAACACGTGTTGGTTTCGAGAAATGGTATTTGTGTTCAACTAGCTTCGGCCCGCGACTTCGTCTGCGTAGAATCATACAATTATAAACCTTCCTCTTGTGATTCAAGGGGATCTATATATTTAAAAAAAACTGCATCAAAATCCGTTGCGAAGTTTTAAACATCTAAGCATACATAGCTATAGAGACGGATAGCGGAAAGCGACTTTGTTTTATACTATGTATTGAAGACATAATTGTGCGTTCGTTGGGAAATAAATCAATGACAACTGTGTTAGTGCGATTCGGTCGAGTTGAAGTTCGGAGTAATTTGCCACAGGCCCTGCAAGTTACCTGCGTCACTGTCTGAGCTATACATATTTTATAACGACTAGCTGATGACTCCATCGGGCAGGTGGTCTGCCTACACTTCTTCTGCCTAGCCGGGGTCTCCAGTCCAGAACGCGCTTGCTCCACCGTTCGTCGTGTCATCGGCACACATGGCCGATGACATAAGGGAGACAGCAGGACCAGTCTGGAAGAGGGAAACGAGCAACCGTTCGGGGTGGAGACAGATTGGAGAGGCGTATGCCCACCGGTGGGCGTCTACACACTGAAGAAGAAGAGAAGAAGAGGAAGAGCTGATGACTAGATTATCACAAATACCGAACGCTCGTCCAAAAAAATTGGCCTCTTGGTGCGCAAAATTATTTAGGCATGAACTGAAGTCCTTGCCAATAGTGCCGTGAATTTTTATAGGCACCTTTTACCACTCTATAATGTTCACAGCGATTCCATTGTCGGCTTTTTATAGGGAAATCCCGTGTCACAAAATATCCCGTATCCTCCTGGCGCCAGTATTGTGTGTCCTTTCCAATTATCCACTTATCTTAACTCGGCTGCGTCAACAGGGACAACGATACCATTGTCAAGTGCTTCTTCAGTAAACTATCCATTATTACGATGTTCGTAAAAAATTACCGATCACGGACCACACGAGACCGTAGCATCAGTTTTTACGTTACGACTTCATTGAAAGGTTCGTTCAACTTCTACAATGCGTTTCTTTTTGCGAATGTGTAAATAAAGCGTCTAGACACGCATACATTAAAAACTACTAACGTACGCACACGACTTTGTCTCTATCGTAGAACTCTCTATCCTGTAGGAGTTTTGCAAAATCAGTCCTTATTCCTTATTTAAATCAGAAGAGCTGCCCTTGAAGAATTTTAGCTTTCTAGGTCCACGTGCACGAGCTAAGCGTTGATGAGTTAATCAAATAGGGTTTTTAATAAAAAACGTGTCATTATTAAAACAAAATCACGCTGATGGCATAAGTATCTACCTCGCCTGTAGGCTTATTGTATAACTCGCTCGCAATCGACATCGTGTTCATTTTGACTTTTGACAGTTCTTGTATGAATGTGACAGCTAGCTGATTGCGATGCCAATTGTCAGCCCATACATGAACTGTCAAAATGAACACGATGACGATTGCGAGCGAGTTAGACAATAAGCATACAGAGCTACGTCTTGTCTTTGTTATTGCTCATGTTTTATTATTAATTAAGCTGTGCTCAAGAACCACAGGATATATATAGTTTTTAAATAAGTATTACAAACTTGCAACACAAATCAACATCCACTCAAGATAAAAATGCAGACAAGTTCGAGCAAACATTAATGCTGGAATGTTCAATTCATTATTATAACGTCTATCTTCATAATGCACTTGAGATATTATTAAAACATTCGCTTCTTTGTCGCTAATTGTTTGTTTAGACGTACTTATCTCTGATGACATTTTGAGTGTTTTTCTCGTTTGCACTTGTGAAGAACTGCAATGTGTGCGTTTGTGCTGGTTTAGAGAACCATGGTTTTGATATTTGAGAACGTAACGATTAAAAACGAGTGAATTTTGAGTTCCTTTATCTTTCGTTTTCATTGTGTGTTCTCGTTCTGAGGCTCGATTTCTTAATACATGGTATATTTTGTCCCATAAAATTGAAGTTCCGAACGTATTTTGTCATCATTTTCGTTAGTCATAGAGCGATTTATTTCTGTATCAGTAAGTTTTTTTTTTTAATTGATAGTAAACTAGTTAACCAACTGGATTCTAATGACTTCTCTAAAATTCCCAGAAAAGGCACGATTTAATGTGTTATGAAATAAAATGATTAACGTATAGGCCAAAGAATATTATGAGACAAAAAGGGACCCTGTATGTGTTTTAAGTGTGACACTTAAATTTATCAGCCTTTAGTGTCTAGTAGCGCCCTCAATCTGTCAAAATTTCATTAAGTCATCATGTTCTTGCTACACTCTTCCACAGTGTAGCATCAATTTGTTTAACCCAAACGCCTTGTGTGATGCGACCACCATGGCTCTTTGAAAGAGAGTTCTAATATTTGCCTTAATGATCTTGTCTTTAAGCTTAGTGTTGTGTGTTATATTATAGTCAGCGAAATATTAATTGAATCTTAAATTAAGTGTTTTATCATCAGTGACAACGATTGAGTGATCACTTCGAAGTAAAAACGAATGGTACTTACAAATGATGGATGAATCAGTGTTACAGTGTTAAGAGCACATTTTAAATGGATTCGTTTAAAAAGCAATTATTCTATGCCAGAGTTCATATTGGTTAAGCTTTTGTATCTCACTGTTTAAATGCTTCTTTATTTATACTTTCAAAGCTGTGAGAATAATCTCAAGACGGTTTTAAGTCTGTCAATATTGTCACATACTTTGGAAATCCTTTTGTTTACTTTTGAGACAAACAAAAAGCGCTATTGCAAATAACTTTGTTTTTTGCGATTTTCTTGCTCTAGGGCTGTAACCTTAGTGGCTGCTTTGCTTTATATACCACTGGTTAAATATTAGCTACCGGTAAAAAAACAACAAACATTACACATCTTGGTAAAATTTCAAAATTGAAAATGTTGAACACAAAAACAGTGTAAGCAAATTTTGCTTAGCGTTTACCCCAAATTACCAGTTTATGTAAATCTTCTCATAATCAATTTAATTAGATTGATTGAAAAGATAGATAGTCAGTGAAGTGTTGTAATCACATAATATAATATCTGTTGTCGAAGACAATAATAAGAATCTGAATATGAACATCGTACAGAATTGTTTAAGAATAATCTTAGCAATTCTCAAGGTTTTTCTCTGGCGCCCCCAAGGGTCCTTCAGACAACCGTACTTAACTGAACTTAAAGTAATAAAGGAACAGGTAAGTGCAACTGAGAATCATAAAATGAGAGATTACGAGACAAATAGCTATAATAATAACTAAAACGCAATAGATTGGAATTAAAGGATATCAAAATGAACACGAAACGAACGAACGAATAGTATTAACTAACACTCTTAACTAAAATACCTATTAAATATATCAGACGTGGACCGCAAATCAAACGAAAAATCGTGAATTTTTAGAATTCATAAAAATCGCATTCCCTATTTTTGTAGTAGAACTAATCGACACACGTCAAAATGCATGTATAAAATATGTTACCTGTTATAAGTTTACCTGATACAACTTTTTTTGCTGACTGTATTTACATTGTGAGAGGAAGCCTGTGCCCAGTAGTGGGACGTATATAGGCAGGAGATGAGATGATGTATTTACATTGTCATCAATCCTACATAACTATTTTATACCAAATTTTAAGTTCTTTTGACCACTTTTGGGCTTTCACGATTCGACCCAAACGTCCATTAAAAGCTTGTAAAAAAAGAATGACTTGTTTGAAACAAATATTTTGCTGAAATGAAACGTTGATGCACCCAACTGCGTTTATTGTTTTAAGATGTCAGATGTAAATAAAGTATGACTTTCATCTATTAAAAACCAAATACTTATTATGCAATCCAATCAGTGAAGAAACTGTTCCTGTCACCAATATGTGAATTGTATCGTCCCCTTGAGAGATTGTGGCCATTATCCAGTCATCGACGACCTCTGGTTCTTCACCTACTTCTGAATTCTCGATACAATCTTTGTAGTAAGTAGGAACATTTGGCAGGCCAACGTAAACTGGTGGCCGGTGGCCGATGATCGGTGGAATTTGCGTGGGTGTCATACATGGCTTGTTTTCTTTGACTTTTCGCCTCATTAAGTGTTTGTATACACGCATTGGATAGGTCTTCGTGTGATAAATGGTTGCCCAATTTAAATGTCTACGTCTGATGGGAAAATTTGTGTTTATACGTGGCTTTTACTAGTGTTTGTTTGGGATAAGTTGTAGGAGCGCGTTTTGCATTGTATTATCCTCAGTCTATCGACTGTGACTATAAAACAGAGTTGAACTAATCATACAAACCAACACTGAGAATTGCTGATCCATTGCCAGCTTAGAGGGCTAAGATGGAAAATCTCATGTGCCAGTAATATCAGTCTTCACACCGGAACACAGCAGCGCAAGTCCAGCTACTAAGCGGCAAGATTAGCGAGTAAGATAGTATAGTGCACAAGGTTCTTCCACCCGCAAACCACATTCTCATAGAACATTTTATCCCTTGAATTCTTTTATCAAATCACAATTCAGCAATTCAATCAAATTAGTTACTACGATCCCGATAAGCCAACATCAAAGGTGGCGGGTTATTGTTGCTCTTATAATCGCTCATTGTTATTTGGTGCGCTAACAGTACATTGTATTTAATATGCAGACCGTACGAAATGCAGGCGCCACTGATTCTTAAATTGCGAGCCAAAAAAGGAGTAAGGTTTGCAACGTACGGTACGGCTCTCGGAATGTCGATTCGTGTGGCGTCTCACGCTGAATTAAACTTATGCTTTTAGCGTTTTGTACCTTAACGGACCCTTCGAGACCCCTACTATTAAGCATCCGTTTCCTAATTTACCATACGTATTAAAATTGGCAAAAGGTCCTCCCAAGTTCATATAAAATTTAATATAATAATCATAGTAAAAATATATTTTTCATTTTTGTACAATTGTGTAGGTAACTATGCTCTATTTGTGTCTTTTAAAAGAAAATAAATGTCTTCTTTCTTTCTTTTTCTTTCTTTCAAATTTTTGGGGGGCTCATCAGAGCACCAAATTTGATCACGCTCTATACCCGGTAGAAGTTCTCAAACGTTTCGTGTTCGTGGTGTTGCTGGGTGTTCGTTTCGCTGCCGCCGGGGCGAGCGCTCTCTGATGAAGGACTACGGAATAGTCCAAAACATTTGTCGGAGCATTCTTTCGGCTTTTTATACGTGAGTTATCCGGTTGTTGTAATTATGTTTGAGTCTCTCGGTAGTTTCATGTTGAAAGTGTTCTTTTCTTTTTTATATTCGGTTGTCTTTGTCTTTGCCAGACAAAGTTCTGTTGGCCGTTTCTCTTTGATCTCTTATTTTTTGTATTACGCAACTGTACGTTAGGCCAAATGTACCAAGGTCACTCAGTATGGGTCAGAAACGGCCGGCTCTTCGGAGAAGTAAGCAGGTTTCAGGTTCGCATACCGAACCATTGTTGTGGGTATTATTTGCCATGGCACTTGTTTGGTTTTTGCATCAAATAGGTAAGCGAAAGATTTTTAAGTCAGAACCTAACTTAGGTACCCTATAACCCCATTAGAAATAATTACTTTACCTTTGGTCTTTATCGTTAGTTGGCTTAGTATTAATTAGAAGGTAAGGTGCGACTTTCTTGTTTTACTTTTGGCCAAGTTTATTGCTTTTTATAATGATTTAATTATACATATTTTTGATAATGATAGTATTTTTGAAAGTTTGAGCAGATTAACAGAATATTACTAAACTACCACAGAATATTACTCGATGTTGCTTTTTGGCTCTAGGTGAGAAAAAATTTGATAGAGATTCGTCTACAGATCAAATAAATACCTACTTATATGTCGATACTCATGTGATAAGTCTATTTACTTTCATTAAAACATTGGCTCTTTTGTGTTATGGCTAACTTTGTATATAGCTTGTTTAAGAATATTAAATAAAATAAATAAATACATTATGAAGTTTACTGACAGAAAGTTGTATTGGAAATTCTCAGGCAAAACGTACACATATAATATACACATTTTTACCATAAGCAAAAAATTCAAAAACATATCGGTTTTTAAATTCGTGGATGAATCTTTATATCAAAAATCATAAGTCATATACCACAGAATTCCAGGACTGCGGACAGGAAATAAAAATCAAAATACGCATTCCTGTGGCGAGAGAGCGGGACAAAAAATATTCCCAGAACCCCTTGCCGTGGTTCGCATGCCACCCAGTTAGCACACACTTGATAATTTGTTCTTGTTCTAAAGATAAAAAAATGTTCATATGTGTATCCACTTCTCTTGAGGTTACGAGGGAGGATCAGGCGTTTTTGTTCGTTATGACACCCTTATTACAGACCAATACCTTAAGGTGCGACCACTCCGCCGCTTAAAAAACGGTGACGTTACGGAATCGCAACAAAATGTATGAAGCAAACGGTGAGAAAACGTGACGCATACGACACGTCACTGCGTATACGCGGCGGTTTGGTCGCACCCTTATTGTGTTATGTTTTGTCTGTTTCTAGCAAAGGCAAATGTCAAAGTGACAGATAAAGACAAATGAACGTGAAGTTAACTACTTCCACAAGCGTTTATGAATGAGGCCAATAATGTTATTCACGTGTCTTGCAGTTTCCATCTGAAAGGGTTGAATATACTAAGACAAACATTCCACACAACGCCACCTATGACCCCACAGGTCAAGGCTCGCCTCAGTTCCCACGTTATAACACGCGAGATAACAAAATAGTTAAATCTACATGCAAGTGTAAACAGGTGGAGTCACGTCGAGTTGACTCCTGTCAAGTTGTTTGTCACGCCAACAGACCGCAACTGTTAAAGATAAAGATAGTGCATTGCATTGAAAACGCTTTGAGTTAAAGCGCAGGATTACGATCAAAATCTAACGTTGTCGTTCATTGATGTTGATTATAATATGTCTACGATATAGTAATTGCTCAGTCATTAATTAAAGAAAAGCAAACCTAAGTGGCATCGACATTAATAAGAGAAGTGACCGTAATCTTTTAGTAAGACAGCTTCTGCCCGCGACTTCGTCCGCCTAGAATTAGAAATTGATATATTTATCGCTATCCCGCGGGAACTATACAATTTTTCGGGATAAAAAGTAGCCTATGTTTTAATATAGGGTACCAGCTATCTTCGTACCAAATTTTATCCAAATCCGTCCAGTCGTTTTAGCGTGAAGAAGGAACAAACATACACATTCACTCACTCACATCGTCACATCGTCACATCGTCACATAGTCACATCGTCACAAACTTTCGCATTTATAATATTAGTAGGAGAACCTATAGCAAAGATTTTTGAATAACGTTATTAAACATGTTATTTACTTTTTACTTTCAGAAAATTTCTTTGTTGACTTCGGATAGTTTAAAAGCGAAAGTGACGCTAGCTTACTTGTAATCTCGCTTTGGTACAAGTCTCCTTTTCATTCCGCGGCAAATTAGCAGAGTGCTCTTTCTGTTTTCTGATCTGTGTCGTGTATTAGTATAAGGTGACAATGACGAATGCAATTCTATTCTTGAGTACGTATTCACTTGCATTTAGGACCAGTACACTAATGCTGATAATTTCACGAATAATGCGTCAACTGCCCTTTACTGTTGAAGTTCCATTCACTTTTGAATATAGCAATGTATTTATACAGCGTGGATTTGGAGTAGGAATGGCGAATCTTAAAACAGCGTTAATTTTAGTTACGAAAGAATTAATTAAGGTAAGTACGTCTTATTCAAAATTAAGACGAAAAAAGCCATACAAAATTATTCAGCACGCAATGTACAGTAAACAATGCAAAGATAATAAGTTTGACATTGTGACAACCAAAATAAATTTGCGTTCCATTGATGCTCGACGGCATCTTTAAAAATTAATTACGTCGAGTTCATCATCATCATCATCATATCAGCCGAAAGACGTCCACTGCTGGACATAGGCCTCCCCCAAGGCTCTCCACTCGGACCGGTCCTGTGCCTTCCGCATCCACCGCGATCCCGCGATCCTGATCAGGTCGTCGCTCCATCTTGTTGGAGGCCTACCAACAGCTCGTCTCCCGGTCCGCGGACACCATTCGAGAACCTTCTGACCCCATAGCCCATCGGTCCTGTGAGCAATGCGTCGAATTACTTAGAAAGAATTTTAAAAATATTATTGAATATCGTTTGTACCGCTACAGCTTGTCTAGTTAAAGGTTTCGCCCGTATTCAAAATCCACGCTGTATTTAAATAGGTTAAATACGTTAAAAAATTAAATAGGTTAAATAGGACGAAAATTACAATATTTATAAGACAAATTATAATATACTGTCTGTTTCCTACAATTTTTAAATATATACTAGTAGTGAACATGTACGAGTATAAAATCAAAGCCTTGTTAGCTTTATGACACTTGTATTGCTTCACCATAATTCACCAAGCACTTGTTTTAACGCAGGTACAGTCAGCTACTGAAGTAAAGATGAAAAAAGATTAAGTCGTTTCTGCAAAGAGAAAGGAGCTTAATTTTTTACAACAATTGCTTGGATTCTCCTTAGCTGAAGCTGTATCCACAGATCTATGCTAGAATGGAATCGAAGGAATGAATGCGGATGGAAACTTACCGCCGAAGAAGACGTTGGGAAGGCCTAGTAAATATTAATACTTACCTAAAACAGATGTCTAGGTAGTTGTGGATACCGTCCGGAAGGGAAGAAAGGGATGGAAGGGTCCAACCTCTGTCCTCTATTTCACAACTTTGATGGCCACTGTAAGCGAATCGAGATAACCGCAGGGGCCGAGAGAGGTGAGAGCGGCAGGCGTACTACCCGCTCGCACCTCTCTCATCCCGGTCCCTTTTGTCGTCCCACCCCGCGCCCCTGTGATGCCGCGCGGGCGAGGACTTATTTAAGCGGTTAGTTTTTGGTGCAACAACTATTTATTTATACCATTCGTCATTTCTGATGCTACTGCCGAGTGTACAAGATGGCAACTGCTAGCTTCCGCTTAATAATGAGTGCTGCTTCATTATTAAACAAAGGGTTCATTAAAACTGTACTTTCAACTATAAACTGTAAAATATAATTTCAAAGCATTCATGCCGGCTGAGTAATTATTTTGTAATTGTGTGCTAGTCATAATTTTGGCAAGTAGGATATTCTAAAAACGAATAAATTTCAACTAAAAAGAGAGAATGTATTCACTAGTTCAACTGTCGTTGGTTCGCTTCTTTTACGGAAGCAGGTTATAGGTATTTATTGCTGAATAGCAACTGACTAGCGACTAACCTACTATCTCACCTGATGGTAATTTGGAGAAGGACGGAAGATGTTTCGGCTCCTATGAAAAATAGTTGAAAACCAAAGTCTTGAAAGTCAAAGTCAAAGCGATAAACATCTCAGCGCAGGTAATAAGGACTTTGATAAGGCTCATGCTTTGCTCACTTAGCCACGCTTTTACGGTATGAAATGAAACTTCTTCCAAGAGTCTCCTTGTCAAGAAATCAGAAATCATCACAGTTTCTCGACCCCCTGCTTAATGTTAATAAGATGTTTGCCGTCTGTCTGTCTGTCACTGCCGGGATTTGCATTTAAATGGGCTGCCGTGTGTGGGAGGCCTGTTTGAAATCTTCAGTTAGTTGTATTACCATCCGTAATATTGTAATAACAGGAAGATAGGTGGGTAAATACAAAGCCTTGGTAGCTTATCATGATATAACACTTTTTAATGAAACGTTAAAACATGCGTGATAAAGTTTCTAGTATAATGTTAATAACGATGTAATTACAACTTTTATTTGCTTACGGTATTTTGATGTTTTAAATTAAATAAATTTGTGTAGTGAGAAAATAATTACAAACGAACCGTTTAAACAATTATCTTTGTTACAGAATGAGCTGGGGAAATAAACAAGTATCATTTAAGGCATATAGGCAGTCCACTTTTATAACTTAATGCTAAATGTTGAAACGTCTTCTCTAGAGGTCCTCTGTCATTCTATTTTCTTCTTTTCCTTTTGACCAGCGAGAAAGAAATAATATAAAAAAAAATCTGTGGTTTTGGATAGGTACTGATCTAAGAACCATTGTGATACACCAATAAGAAAGCGGCGCTCAGCGTGCGAGGAAAATAAAGCAATGCTATTGGTAGATCTTCCCTCTTAGACCGCGTTCCTTTTGGACGTGCAACTTTATGCTACTCATCATCATCTTCCTAGCGTTTTTCCCGGCATTTGCCACGGCTCAGTGCTGGGCTCCGCTTTGACAACCTAATCCCAAGATTTAGCGTAGGCACTAGTTTTTACAGAAGCGACTGCCATCTGACCTTCCAACCCAGAAGGGTAACTAAGCCTTATTGGGATTGGTCCGGTTTCCTCACGATGTTTTCCTTCACCGAAAAGCTCATGGTAAATTTCAAATGCAATTTCGCACGCAAATTCCGAAAAACCCAGCGGTGCGAGCCCGAGATTCGAACCCGCAGCACTCTGCTTGAGAGGCCACAGGTCAAACCACTAGGCTAAAGCGGCTTATAAATGAAACTTTATGCTGCTAACGCTAAATATTCTCCCTATAGCTTCTTAACTCTATTATGTAACTCGAGTTGACCAGCATTATGCAAAATGCACCACGTGCTAGCAACAATGTCTTATGACATCAGGTGGTTCGCGTCTGGTTGTAACTAGTCCAGCCTCAGGTCGTTGACCCTAACCTTGTTGCGATAAATTATGCCGGAAGACTGTCTCAGGCGCAATTTTACAGGACATCTATTCACTAACTGCATAAGTTTATGGTGTTGTTTCTAATGTTCTGTCTTGCTCTTTACATTTATGTGCAAAAGGGACTGTAAACTTTTGTATTTAGAAACCATTACCACGCCTGCCTGAGCAACTGGTGGTGCCGCAAGTGTATTTTCAATTCATTGCTCGGTTGATCGGTTCGTCGCTTAGCTGTTAGTTGCGAGCACGCAATGTAGCACAGAAACGCTCCTGAGCTTATTAGGTGAGAATTGTAGTTAATAATTACTTTAATAATATATCTAATATACCTACTTAGCCCTTTTTTAATCCAAATACGCTACAATTTCAGTACCTACATGTTGTCGTCACTTTTTGTGTTTTATAAAATATCGCGTAATTCTGCGTACCTCTTGGCATAAGGTCTCCTCTTCTCCATTTATTGGAGGGCTTGGGCTATATTTCCTACGCGGACCCAGTGCGGATTGAGAACTTCACACACACCATTGAATTGCTTTGCTGTGCGCAGCTTTCCTCACGATGTTTTTCTACACCGAAAAGCTCATGGCAAATTTCCAATGTAACTTCGCACATAAATTCCGAAAAACTCAGAGATGCGAGCCCGGGATTCGAACCCGCGGCTCTCTTGAGACGCCACAGCTCAAACCACTAGGCTACCATGGCTTTTACTACTACTTAAACTATTTTCTAGCGGGGAACAAACTTTAACTCTTGATCAAAATCGCAATCCGCTTCTTACAACTTGATGCTTTATGTAGTTGTTTCGGTACTAAAACAATATTTGCCGTCGTTTAGATGGTATCTCATTAATCTACGACTGGTGGCGCTGAGGTAAACCGGGAGATAAATCCGCACTCAGAGATAAATACTACCTAACTTTACATTATTAGAAACGGCAGTAGATAAGTAGGTTATGCTTTGATTTAATGAGAGCCGGAGTTTAGCGGTGGAGGTTATCTGTGAAATAAAAACTTTTTTGCCTTACTCGTAAATTGTCACTGGCCAATATCCCGTTGATAATTTAAGGGTGCGACCACACCGCCGCTTAAAAAACGGTGACGTTATGGAATCGCAACAAAATGTATGAAGAAACGGTGAGAAAACGTGACGCATACGACACCTCACTGCGTATACGCGGCGGTTTGGTCGCACCCATAAGGGTGTTGCATAATTTTCTCGGAAAACTAAACCAATAAACAGATCAACATCAGGGGCCTTACTATGCTTTCTTAATGCGATTCAGTTTAGGTTCGCTCGCTGTCAGATTCTAAAAGTGACAGCTAAAACTTGAACTGAGTCGGAATTAGGACGTCATGGTAAGGCCGTACGTCATATCGATAAAGCACAGCCCTGTTTCTAGCTCAGAATAGTAAAAGTAAGAAGGGGCAGGTGCAACACTAGTGGGATCGAGATGTATCTAGTTCAGATGCAATGTCAATGTTGATGTCTGGCGGATGCTTCACGGACGGGGCGACCGTTTGACCTTTAGAACAAAGTTTTTTTTTTATATGGATAGGAAGGTAAACGAGCAATCATCACTGCCCATAGACACCCGCAACCCCGGAGGGATCACAGATGCATTGCCAACCTAGAGGGCTAAGATGAAATTCTCGTCTTGTGCTCGTAATTTCCCCGGCTGTCTTACTCTCCACACCGGAACACAGCAGTGCAAGCACTGCTGCTTAGCGGCAGGGTTAGCGAGAAAGATGGTGGTAGCGATCCGGACAGACCTAGCACAAGGCCCTACCACCCGCAGTCAAACCTTATTCATCATAACATATGCTACTTCTTATCCCGGAAAATTGCATAGTTCCCGCGGGATAGCGATAAACATGCGGAAGGTCGTAGCTGGCTAGAGTCGCAATGCATTTAATTATTCCAGAATATTCTATCAACTATTGCTCGCTGGACCGATGGCCGATGGGGTCAGAAGGTTCTCGAGTGGCGTCCGCGGTCCGGGAGACGAGCTGTTGGTAGGCCTCCAACAAGATGGAGCGACGACGTGATCAGGATCGCGGGATCGCGGTGGATGCGGAAGGCACAGGACCGGTCCGAGTGGAGAGCCGCGGGGGAGGCCTATGTCCAGCAGTGGACG
Source organism: Pandemis heparana (assembly GCA_963854515.1). NCBI lineage: Eukaryota > Metazoa > Arthropoda > Insecta > Lepidoptera > Tortricidae > Pandemis > Pandemis heparana. Next base: position 2,884,787 of record OY978020.1, on the reverse strand, counting down.
TCTTTCGGCTGATAAGATGATGTTGATGATGATACTATCAACAACAGTTCCGAAATCTAATTCTACGCAGACGAAGTCGCGGGCAAAAGCTAGTACGTACATACGTTGCAAGCTAATAAAAAGCTTGTAATAAAAATTAAATTTTGGACAGCTACTTATTATATAAAATAGGATAACAACCGAGCAAATGGATCACCTCATGGGAAGCAATCACCACCGCCTATGGACACCAATAATATAGGAGGGTTAGGAGTTGACTAAGAAAATTGAATTTTTCACTGTTCCAAGAGGTAGGTAGTAAACCTGAGTATTTCCTTCACACGTCGTGCCTGAGAAGAAGGGCCTCTAGAGACGGAAGGATCATAATAGTGTTCTTATAAGGATTAAATTATCGTCGACCGGAGTACGGAACCCAAAAAATATTAATACTCATTTTCACTAAACTCCTAATCACTGAATTAAACAATTATTAAGTATCTAATTTATCGGAAACTGGGTCACGTTTTTCAACTAGTAAATAAGCCCCAGGGCCCTATTTTATAAAGCTACATGTTATAATTTACAAACGGAAGTCTCTTTCTGACCCTATGTGTTAGATAGAGACTTCCGCTTGTAAATTGTGACTTGTTAGCTTTATAAAATAGGGCCCAGGTTGACGTAGTACCAGTTGATTACAAGACCATTGTAACTTGGAGCCTCGAAGTACATACGTCAGGAGATAATTTCTATTTAAATAAAAAAAAAAAGTAAACTAAGTATTTAAATTTAAGCATGTTGCGGACTTTGGGAAATTATGACGAAGTTGATTTGAAGAAGAATGTTTATTTTGACGAAGCCTGGTGCGGATATTTTTTTTGTAGTTTTTTCTCTATCAATTAATTTGTAACTTTTAATTGTGAATATTGCTATCAAATATATAAATGATTTTCAAATTAAATAAATATCTTGAGACAATTGACACCAATTGACGTAGTCCCCGAAAACCCGTGGTAGTACTGCCTAGTAGTTTGCCCCGGCCTCTCAAGTAGAGGGTCGTGGGTTCGACTCCCGGGCTCGCATCGCACCTCTTGAGTTTTTCGGAATTTACGAGCGATATCCCATTTGAAATCTAACTAATATTATAAATGCGAAAGTATGGATGGATGGATGGATGGATGGATGGATGTATGTATGTTTGTTTGTTACTCAATCACGCCAGAACGGCCCAACGGATCTGGATGAAATTCGGCACATAGATAGAGAAAAGTCTGGAATAGCACATAGGCTACTTTTTATCCCGGAAAATTGCGTAGTTCCCGCTGGCAACAGCTACTAATATTATAAACACGAAAGTTTATGAGGCTGGATGTTTGTTACTCTTTCACGCCAGAACGGCTTAACGGATCTGAATGAAATTTAGAACATAGATAAGATTATGGTCTGGTATAACAAATTGCGTAGTTCCCGCGGGATAGCTATAAACGAATTCTTTGTAGACGAAGTCGCGGGCAACAGCTAGTTTATCATAAGCTTTTCGGTAACGGAAAACAACGCGAGGAAACCTGGCACACAACTGTGATGCAATTCAATGGTGTGTGTGAAGTTCCCAATCCGCACCGGGCCGGCGTGGGAACTATAGCCAAAGCCCTCTCATTGTGAGAGGAGGCCTGTGCCCTGCAGTGGGACGTATATATAGGCTGGAGATGATAATGACCTAGTCCCAAACTAGTAAAGCTTGTAATATGGGTATTAGACAACGGATAGACATCCTTATAGAGAAATGCATACTCATAAAAATATTAAAAATCCAAGACTAGAGAATTTGTATTTTTTTAATATTTGCCCCGAACAGGGATTCAACGCGGGAGCGGAAGCTTTGTAATCCGATTCTCTAAACACTAGATTGTCCGATCGTTAATGACAGACATTTTTTGGTTTCCAAAGCAGAAAAAAAATCGTGTCGAAGGCATCTACGAACTAAAGTACGCTTATGCTTTGGCTTTAGCCAACTCCGGTCGTAAGTGCTTCGTGCGGGAACCCATTTACTAGACATGACCAATTTAAAATTAACATTTTGTTATAATTTATAATTTCGAGGAAATTTACTTCGGAATAGTTGCCCAGCGCCATTTTTACAACGTTGATTAGAATTGATTGGTTTCTCGCTTGATTGTTTAATCAACACGTGTTTAGATATTTTTACAGGCGGCTGTTTAGTAAACAAGCGTTATAAATTTAATTTATGAAGAACAAATCAATAGTAAGAATAACTGCAGAATGTATTAGATATATAAAAAGAAAAAACAAATAATTGAACTTCAAATACCTAACCTATGCCACAGAATATATAATAGTACTAACGTACAGAATGGCCACGCTCCGCCCCGCACCTATTCGAGTTACCCCACCCCTCAAGCGCAGTCTGCCGGAAAGCTGCTGGCAACTAGTAGGGCTCGCAACGCGATGTATGTCGGCCGCACGTCACGAGTTCGGGAACCTATCCTACCTACTTCATTTTATAAAACATTAGAAAATTAATGCTTTCTGAAATTATCGCGATTAATACATGAAATAACTACAGAATCATTCGCTTAAGTTTGTTGTCGTACATCTATTGTAATTGAAAATAATAATGCTTAAATACACAGACAGACACATTTTAAGTAAGTCTAAATAAATAGATAACGATTAAGTACATTTATTTGCACACATCTAAGCCATATCTTTAGTATATTTATGTCATTGGTAGTACTTATAGTACTAGGTTTTTACGATAGACAGCCCTGTGTATCTTACGCACACATTGACGCGTGTACAGACGACGTCGTGCCTGTGTTCATTTCAGAACGCGGATTTTGTACGCCGTGGCCGCCGTGTGCCTATGCTGGAATAATCTCCTAAATTACAAAACTGGTGAATCTCGTCTATAAGTATTCCCCCCTTATTCATAAACGCTCTATAGGCTTCTGCTAACTTAGCAATCGTTTTGTCCTTATCTATGAAAGGTAAATGGTAAATTTATATCTGTTTAAGGACCGATTTTTCAATCCTCAGATATGCACTTACCTGTCAGATACCCATAGAGTTATATATTCGTCGAATAGGGCCAAACCTGACGATCGAAAAATCGGTCTTAAAAATTAAAGGAACCTACAGCGCGATAGTATTTAAAAAGACCTTCGGGTCTGTCTTCAATGCTGAGTTGGGACCATTTTCGTGGCAATTTATTTATCTATTCTTTTTAACATTTGTTTATCTATTTATTTGTTGTTTTGTGATTGGTGACAAATAAACTTTTTTCTTCTTTCTTATTCTTTTTCTTGCTGTCTCACTCACTCTTATGGGTTTGACGATTGAATTAGCCCATCGTACCCGAAACCCGGATGTCGTTCTGGAAACTCACGGATTGTACGCCAATTTTAGTTTTATGCGAGTGTACATCAAACATTATTATTTACTCTGAGTGTGTCTTTAAAGTAAGCAAAAATTAGATTCACATAACATAATTTAGTCCTCTGGAGATGTTTATGAAATAAGTTATAATAACATTACAAATTATTTTTATGCTGCTTATAGTATACTGTTACTGAGCTGTTAGTAAAATCTAAAATAAAAACTACCTATCCTAATTTTACTACCACTATCAAAGGCTCATTTTGTTGAAACCATTAACTAATTATTTAATACTAGGCTTACGATCTGAACATTATTGCACCTTAATTTAATGTTCGATTTTAGTAGATATGTAGGTACATGTTAATATGTACGTTCTGTTCGATGAATGGAGTAGGGTTGAGAAGGATTCATAGTGCAACGAAATTTGGATGAATTCACAATGAATATAGAAGTCATACACAATCGGTAAACAACGTCCTTAATACTTACGGGATAGATAAACCTCCTTATTCATATACGCTCTTTAAGCCTCTGCTAACTTAGCAATCATTTGTTTTTATCTGTTACTGTGACATTTACCTTTCACAATATAAGGATAAACGATTGCTAAGCAGAAGCCTATAGACTCTATAGTATAGAGCGTTTACGAATAAAGGGAATAGAGTTTAATCTAAGGCAATATTGCCGTTACGTACCTACTTGTATTTCTCGCAAATAATATATTTATCTGCAACTTTTTTTTAAGATTGTTCGACACCTTTTCTGAGAAAGTATAAAAAAAAACTTAGCTTTTTGGCTCTCGAAAGTTATTAGTTATTAATAACATTTTATTGTCCCTCGAGTATAATTATGTTTTCCTTATTTTACTTGCACCCTAACCCGATCTTAATCTAACGTCTGACCTATATCTGGCGATCATCATGATCATCATCATCGATCACTCATTAAACAGTAAATTGTTGTCTGTTTACGACTGCGGCATAAGCGCCGCCCGCTCCATAAAAGCGGTCATAAAATCTTAATTGCTCGCACGTTTGTTAATCGCTTCTTAGTCCTTTTGGGTGATTTGTGATCATAAACTTACACTCACACCATTTTATAGGAGCTTCACCGCAAATTAGCATAAGGGGGCGTCCATTAATTACGTGAGGTGTCGAGAGGTCCAAAATTAAAAAGTGAAGCAACTTTCTGTGAGTTTGGTTGTGTTGCGTTTGCAATCATTTTATATCTAAACTGGTGAGCAAAATTAACTGGTTACTTTTCATATAACTTTGTAGAGCAAAGCTTAATTTATTTATTTAAACATGCCCTCTGCTAAGTAACGCCTGAATCTAAACAGTGCCCATACATTTCTATGAGAACTTTGGTAATTATTTCCCGGGACAACAGTGTGAAACGTGATAATTAGGCGAGAAGTCTTTTATTGGTCTCATTGGTCTCACATATTATACGGATATTTAATGAATGAGTCGACAGTTTCCATAACAGACGCTGCTTTTATTATCCACAGTATGCCACAGGACACTATAAAAATGGGGTAAAATTACCCATTGTCGGTAGTCCTCCTACCTTATTATCACTTTCAAGATACCCCAGTGAGTTGAAACAATGTTATAAGTTTAGTGTCAATGTGTGAAGTATTAGCTTAGTTTAGTTTAGTAACTTCAACCGACTTATAGCCTTGTTTTAAGAACAGTAACTTGGTCAAGATAATTAGATTTGTGTGATTTGATTCAAATTATTATCATTAGCTGTTACGTCCATTACAGACGATTTCATCACTACAGACACCTCCTAGTGTGAAAGATACTTCAATGAGTTTGAACCGATCATCAAATCTTCTTTAACGACTCCACGTTTTGCCGTCTTCTACCAGTTAAAAGAAGTGTTGTATTGAGAAAACACGTAAGATCATGCCGATCTGGTCCAGTCTAGTATTTTCCAGCGCAGTTGGACCCTACCATAAGCGAATCAATCTTCATAATAAAGTAATTTCTTCCTGTTGAATGATATTCGTGGTGACTTTTCTAAGGGCAAATGTTGAATAGATGAATAGCTTTGTCAAAAGTGAAACAAATTCCGATTCCATTCGAATATGCAGTCATAAACCAGAAAAAGGTGACGCAAAGCCTGGCGCTTACCTCTCTCAAGTAATGCCGCCAAATGTAGGTAAGTTCATTGTCAATATCTTGAATACCGTCGCCCAGAAAATATTCATCTAAAAGTTCGCTAAGTTTCACAAAATACACGCAAATAATACCGTAATTAAAACATGGTTAAACAGTAGAGTCAATTAAAAAAGCATCTGTCAAAATGCAGACAGTTAAATTGAATCGTGCCTACCATCCGCCTGCCCTTTACTTAAAGTCCTTCAAGAAACTAGAATCCAGATTACTTATCATTGCACTAGCATGAGTTAATGAAAGCTTCTAGCTCAAGAAACTCAGAAGACTATCGCAATAAAAGCTATTTAATTAATGTAATGCTGTGCTATGACATGCGTAACTTTTAAAGGTCTATTAGATGTAATTACGGTATTTAAAGGCGCATTAATTTTAATAGATATTACTAGGGTTAGCAGCCGTTTGTAATTGAATAGTGTTAACATAGTACCATACCAAAACATTAGGTACCTAAGTACAATTTAAATCATGTCATTGTATATGAATAAAATGTTTTTACTCGCTAGTAAACAACAAAATAAAGGCTTTCTCAGATTTGGCTGTCTGGTATTAAGAGCGAGAGGAAATCATTTTGAGCATAAAACGATAAAACGAGACAAAAGCTGTGAGAGACGAACCAAACGCTAAAATAATAAATGCAAACAGAAATGATCTGACTCGATATAACAAATAACAGATCAAACACAAACATTTAAATGCACTAACATCGTGTGAAATAAAACAGTATAACTTCCATTACAGTAAGAAAACAACGTTATTACATTGAAACGCAAGAGCGAAGCTTTGACCGCCACCCATGACGAATTCCGGACTCCCAGTCATAAAAGTGACCCACAACAATGCATTATTTACCATTATATATCGGCAACGCGACAGAACAACTAATTACAAACGCAAACATCGCAGGGACGTAGGTGTAAAAGGTACGGGCGGTGATGCAGAGTTGTTTGATGGTATCTCCGAAAAACTACCTCCTAACTCAGACAGCAACAATCAAATTGTGTGAACCAATATTGACCCTTGCGTAAGCCCCGCGTTCCCACGGTGTCCTGACGAATCTTCTCATGTTCCGAGGAAAACAAAATCTCCGCTCGTTGAATATAACACTACAGGGCGCCTGCCCTTAACTTACACAAACAAATTGAAGCACAAATATTGATACTGATTATTCAGTTACTCGACGTTACCCTCCGGACACAATGGCGGCTTTTAACTCACAAAAGACGTGGTAATTGGATTGGATTTTTGTGTAATCGCTGTTCACTTTTGATCCTTGTTTAACGAGTTTACAAACTTAAGTTTGCGTACGATGTGGAGAAAATCTCTTTGGGTTCACTCCGTTCTTTCTGACGCGAGATATTTAGCTTGCTGTTCAATTTAAGGGGCGCCTACGCCTTTATAATGGTGTCAACATAATGATACTTGAGAGACGTTGAAACGTAGGTACGTTTCATAGTCAGGTCAGAAAACATGACCGAGTCTAAATCCATCACGACACAGTTATATTATCCTTAGATTTATGAATGCATTACACTCGACGTTAGTATTAAGTGTAATTATCACAAATCATAATGTTGGAATTGGATTTACTGCTACGTTTACTCAGTCAAGGAGTGATATTTCGTGAATGGAGATGCTCGAGTGTTTGCAAACAATATTCGATTCATTGCGTTTCGCAATTAAATTGGAAATTCTGCTAATGTTTTCTGGGCACGTGTTAGCGTTGTCTTCGGATAATGAACTGAGTTATATTAAGTTTAGAGTTGGTATTGGTATTATGGTGATTGGTTTGTTCACGTTGAGTCCCCTGCTGTGTGGTTTGCTAGGGCTGTCAGTGGAGCCGTTTGAATTGATCAGATATACTTTACACTCGGGCCTTTCTGCGTGTTCAAAATGTGACGGCAGCTAAAATTGTGGTGACATGTTTTGATTAACTTTAGGTTATAGGTACTCATTACCATCGTCTTACCTTTAAGTTGATTAATAACCCGACATAATAGTCCAACACAGCTTCTTATCGCCTTTCGTGTTTTCATAAATCTGGGTAGGTAATGATTTTTTTTGACTCGTTAGTGTAATTTACGTTTTCTTTTTCAGATAAATCTCAGTCAAAACTAGAGTTCCTAAGGAGTACAAAATTGTTAAGGTAAGGCAATCTTTTAATCTAGTAATCATTATTGAGAGTTTACAGCTACAGCGAAGTTATTATATCAAAAATTTGCCCGTGTTGAATCTAATTCAAACAAAACTAAAAAACACATAATTGATTCGATCGTTTTTTGATTTACAATGCAGAATGATGATAATGATATATTGATGAGCATAAATCCCAATATGTTCAATAAAGATGTCGTTAAGAAAGACATAACAATTATTGACAATAATGATAAAGTGCCGCGAAATTTGGAACATTTAATGCTATTTTAAACAGGTTTCATGCAAAGACAAGCCTGTCTTTTGTAAAAAGTAAACCGAATAAACCTGAGTAAGTCAATATCTTTGCTTAGGTATCCCTACTAATAATTATAAATGTGAAAGTAACTCTGTCTTTCTGTTACACTTTCATTCACACCTAAGCCACTGTTAGGCCAAGCCACTGTGATAGTTTCAGGAGAAGGACATAGGATAAGAGTTTTTAATGATTCACGGTTAAGTTCATTCGAAATATTATAAACGGGATGTGAATCGCGATTACCTTTATTGAGCTCCCGATATTTCGATACAGTTGCATGTATCATGATCACGGGTAGACTGAAGACATTGCGGGTGGATGTTATTGTTGGGTAGACCGAGCTCTGTCTACCCTCATTCTTGCGCGTCGACTGCGTGCACTCTCGTTGGGAGCTCAATAAAGGTAATCGCGGTTCACATCCCGTTTATAATATTTCGAATGGACATAGGATAGTTTTTATCCCGGAAAAAAGCATAGCTCCCGCGAGAGAGCGAGCAAATTCTGCGTAGACGGAGTCACGGACAACAGCTAGTCTACCTGTAAGCCAAGGAATTGATTTAAATCTGAGTCAATGTGACCACGTGATCCACCCAAAACTTATTTTGTAAAACGCCAGTGTTAATGTCAAATGTACCTAATACTGGAGCACTGAGTGAGCGATCTGTCATAATGTTACACGCTTCAGTTAACATCATAACAGAGCATGACCGTTTCACTTTGTTGTGACAAATGACAACCGCTAACGCGTGAGTTTGCGTTAATTCATCATTCTTTTGTTTTTGCTCCATCAACAAGCTTTCTACGTCTCAATTTAGAATTAAAAGACCTTTTTAAAATGTCACTCGCGAAGATGAAGATGTCAGTCAGCGTTTAAATACATTGTTCGTTCATAAAGTGCTGGTTGTACATGACGGGCTTTTAAGGGAAGTTTTGTTTGATGTTCCGAAACAGTTGTTTGATGTGATCAATATTATGCATCAGCACAAATGTAGCATTCCCGGTTAGTGTTTACTGCTGCCAATTACGGGATTTGTTCCCATTGGAAAAGTCTTTGTCCCGCAGGAATTAACAAAAATCTTTAAAGATAGAGATAGATAAATAGATAATTGCATAAACATGAGTTAATATTAACATTTAATAATTTTCCTAGTCATAAAAGAGTCCGTCATGTTTTGCCTTTCGGTGTACAAATCATAATACTATTCTTAAGCTTATACGTCACAAAGAGCACTTTCAGTTTAAATTTCAGCTATTTAGAGTACCAGTTTTGGCTGAGCGTTGATGATGAGTCAGTCACTAGGAAATATTTCCTAAGTAGCTATAGATATGAAATTAAAATAGAATGCCTCGATCGCATTTTCTTTTGTTGAATGGAATTCACCTTTGTGTGTGCACGAACGAGTCGTTAGCCTCCGTTAGTATTGGCATTCACGCACACTAATATAATATTGTAAGCACTAACTTTACACTGTATTAATGCACATCGATAAGTTGCTGTTTATGGATGCGCATTCACGAGCTAACAGATTTTGTCAAAAAATAATTACACTTGGCACTGTATTTCAAATTTTATTGAAATAATTAAAAACAACCAGGTGCAACAAAGTTGCCTGATTAAACAAAAGAAGTTGATTATTGAAAAAGAAACAACATTTTCGACCATTTTGACTAAAATTGGTAGCCTTACAATCTTCAATTCCTCAATAAAAACACCTGTTTAGTGTTCAAGATACTTATCAGGATTTCTTGACATCAGATAATCCTTTTAAGGCGCCGGCAAAAGCTAATAGTGTGGCCAAAAGCTCATGCAAAAAGCTTATTGACTTGTTAATTGTTTTAAGAGACTTGACTGATATAATCTGTGGTTTATTTTGATTTATTTAGTATCATGATTGATGTAACGATGGCTGTATCATATTAAATAAACCAGTTAGTAATAGCCTGAACAAGTGCGATTCTGACTTTAGAACCAAGGTCCATTTTTAGTATAAGTATAAGAGCACTGGATAGAGAAGTCTGCAATGGAAACGAAGCCACAGGAGTACCTAAGAGTAAAATTTTGAAAAAACCAATAATGTATATTTTAAATTCTTAACCATCCGTGACAAGTATTTCACAGATCAGTAAATTTCAATAAAACACGCAAAACTGCGATGACGGCATGACGTGCATTTCTCTTGAGGTCAAGATCATTTAACGCCTTAGATTGAATCGAATTGACAATAATGTTTTCCTCGGTTCGTCACTAGCTCTCACTTTTAATTAAACAAAGTTATTTATACCGTCAAAGAAACATTTTCAGTTCTATTTTCGACCATGTTTGTATTAGCGTACGTTGCTATGTGTAATTTTGATGTGTTTTTTTAGTTTTCGACTTTCATTGCCAAGTCGCGTCACTGTCCCGAGCGATGTTGTCTTTGGACAATGAGCGTCATTCATTTGTCGTCACAAATTGTCTGTGGGGTTTATTAGTACGTTTATGATGTAAATCAAAGTTGAAACTAGAAATGCTGAATGGTGCACACTTTCAATCGAGTCAAACGACTTCATGAGTAAAATTAAAATTATGTTTAAAAAAAATAAAAGAAACTATAGTGAAATATTAAAATCTTTATTTTTACGTTGGTGGCAAGGGCTTTCTAGCAGTGCAGAGTTTTCGGAAAGACCATCGGTGCTAAGAAGAACGAAGCGAAGTTCATCCGGTAAATCGGCACTAATTTTCGCAAATTTAATTCGACTGCAAACTTAGTTGAATCAAATACAATTTTAACTCAATCCAGTGGTCACAAATGGTGCTACTAATAAAATTATAAAATATCTAAGTACCTCAAACTTACCAGACATAATGAATGGGAAAACGGGTTTAATAAGTTACGCAGAAAGAGCATTAGAACTTACTAGTTTTAGCTCGTATGTTCAGTACTAATGAAGAGTAGTTTAATCCCGTTTAACGTCAATTCACATTTTAATTAAAAACCAATGTAACGTCCAAAGATATTAAGTAGGTATGCTAAATAGAACGGGTGGTATTTTGATATCCGTTACTTCGTTTACGATGAATTGGCTAAGTAAACTTTTTGAACAAGTGCAAGTTATTTTTTTTTCGACAGTCGATTTTTGTTTCTTATATTATTAATTATAATTATTTTTTAAAGTGGTCGCTATGACATTTTGTGAGATTTAATGACTGATAAGCTTCGTGCCTAGAACTAGCTTAGAGTAAAAAAAAATACCTTAACTGTCACTTTTGGCATTGTCAAAAAATAAATGTTTTTGTTGCGTTTCCGTGTTTAATCAGCCGTTCAGTAAGATATTAGGATTTAGGACCTCTTAGATAACTAATCGTTCCGGTTGCTACAGCCCTTTTAGCTCAATAGTGTAGTGGGTCAGTAATGCACTATAAACACGTCCAGTTAACAATAAAATTTGCATTCTTAAATTAGTTTCCACTAATGATTTCTTGTTATGAGATCTAATGAATAAATTGCTATGATTAAAGCTATATTTTACTTGCATTTAGTGTTGCTAATCAGTGCTCTAACGAATTATAATTCGGACTGAAAGACAAACTTAATCTGACTGTTGAAAAAAAACTAATCTTCCATTCGTCACACGTTGATCAATTCTCAAACTGTAAACGTAAGACTGTGAGCGCAATGTTGACGTTATTTATGAAACTTCAAAGGAAGTTAAACTCAGGTTTTTTTTTGTTTTTTCGCCATAATTAATAAACAGAGTCTAAATCGTGACCTAGCAAAGAGGCACATTTTTATACGATTTTTATGAGATAAAACAGTATAATATATTAATATAAGTAATTAAAATTTAAATAGGTACTATGTTTATTTTTGTTAAGTGGTTCTTTAAGAAGGTTGTTAAGGACACCTTGTTTCTTCCAAATTTCATGATTCGAGGTCTATAAAAAGCATCCTATAGATTTTGATTGCGAGAGTTAAAACTTTATAAAATTTTAACGTTTACGTAGGTGGTACCTACTTTCGCAGTAGCTACTTTATAGATTTCCCATTTAAATCAATGATAAATGGTTCTTAAATGGATCGCTTAATCTTACCTCCCCTGCAAGCATTTAATGATTAAATTAGCAAGCGTAATTAAACGTAAGCAACAGTAATTATTCACCATTAATCATAGTCAGATTATGTAAACAAGCCACACACGGGAAAAGTCAATAAGTACTCTATGTTAGTTAAATTTCGAACGCAAAATCAATCAGATTAGTTACGGTGCGTGTGAACTGTGACCGGCGCGTCAAGATTAAAAATAAATTTTTTAAAAAAAGACTAATGTTAAGTACACATACATACATATCGTCACGCCTCTTTCCCACAGGGGTAGGCAGAGACTACTTTGTTCCACTTGCTACGATCCTGACATACCTCTTTCGCTTCATTCACATTCATCAATCTAACTAATATTATAAATGCGAAAGTATGGATGGATGGATGGATGTATGTTTGTTTGTTACTCAATCACGCCAGAACGGCCCAACGGATCTGGATGAAATTCGGCACATAGATAGAGAAAAGTCTGGAATAGCACATAGGCTACTTTGTATCCCGGAAAATTGCGTAGTTCAAGCGGGATAGCGATAAACGAATTCTTTGCAGACGAAGTTGCTGGCAACAGCTAGTCTCTTCATACATGCTCGTCGGTTTCGGGTATTGTTAAGTACTGTTATTAAAAAGAATAAGAACCGAGTGTTGCAACTTCAATGACGACCGGATGGCCTAGTGGTTAGAGAACCTGACTATGAAGCTTGAGGTCCTGGGTTCGATCCCCGGTCGGGGCAGATATTTTTAAGAAAAATACGAATGTTTGTTCTCGAGTCTTGGATGTTTAATATGTATTTAAGTATGTATTTATCTATATAAGTATGTTTATCCGTTGTCTAGTGCCCATATCACAAGCTTTGCTTAGTTTGGGACTAGGTCAATTGGTGTCAATTGTCCCAAGATATTTATTTTATTTATTTATTAACTTTCAAAAATGCTTCAGACTATGGGCGTGCTAGCGGGAAAGGATTTTTGGAAAACGGGAATTGCAAATGTCTGTGTAAAATCACTATAAGTAGGTACTTGGTATTTTCGAATGCAAAAAAAACTGGTTATTTAAAGTACTTATTAAAGTTAAAGTTAGTAAGTGTCTTCGTGTTGTGAAGCTTGCCACCAATACCTGAAGTGATAACCACGACCACTTTGTCAAGAGTGATACCGACAAGGAAGAAAAATAAAGTTTCACGAGATATTGCATACTAGTAACATTCTCCATTACCATTTGTATCAGTTTTTGTTAAAATTTGTAAAGAATTATTACTACTATGTAACTAAAGTACGAGAAATAATTAGCATTGCAAAGAAGACAAATCTTATTTTTGTTTAACCTGTGTTTTCCAAAATGAGTATCAACATTTTACTATGTAAATAACCTTTTCTCAAAGATGCAATGAAATGTTAACCTTACGTTCCAAATAATAGGCCGGGACGTATCGCGTTGCGGGCGCGGTTGGACAAGTGGTATGTAATGGATTTTCATACAAAATGGCAGGCCTTGGCCAGCAAAGCGATCGTGTTTTGTTTTGTGGCGGTCGTCGTCGTGCGCGGGGCGCGCTGCTGGAGGACACGCACGTGGAGGATGTGCTGCTGCTGCTGTCCGCTGCGTAATGCACGCGCTAGCGGCAACATTCTAAGGGTTTTTTTGGTTTTTTTTTATTTAATTCATTGCATGTTTGAGAAAAGCACTATACAAGCCTCGGCGTGAAAGAGCTTGCAGGCTTCGTACTCCTATCCGGCCTCGCAAAGGTCGGCCGTCTAGATACGTTACTTAGCCTGCAAGCCTTTCTTTCCCGGCCTCTGCAGTAATGTACTATTTTTCATCGGATAAAATCTAAACTTAGCATTTAAATCCCCGGCACGGCAATTCTAGACACGTTTTAGTGGAGCAATTACGGCCAGTAATTGCTCAAAGCAGTATTTATCCAGTTAACCGGCCGCCCAGACGACCGAATAGTCTAATGGTTAGTAACCCTGACTATGAAGCTAGAGGTCCCGGGTTCGGAACCCGGTAGGGGCAGACATTTGTATGATGAATACAAATTTTTGCCCGAGTCATTGGATGTTTTTACAATATGCTTAATTCAAATTGTATAATATGAAGCTTCAAATTTGAAATATTTATGTTGCTATGCTATGCTCTTGCAGGGTGTCACATCTGTACTACTTATGATTATGATTTCCACATTTAAACTGTAATGTGACTTGCAATAAATGATTCTATACTATTCTATGTATTTAAGTATGTCTTTATCTACATTATATATGTATGTTTATCCGTTGCCTGGTACCCATAGACGAGCTTTGCTCAGTTTGGGACTAGGTCAATTGGTGTAATTGGTCCCATGATATTTATTTTATTTTTGTTTTAAAATCATGTTTTTAGTCTAGCAGTTAGGTGTTCCGAGCCTTTTTGTACGAAGGCGCCACGGTGACGCCTGGCCTGAGAAAAATTCTTGTCTCTTACACGGTTGCATGGGTACGAGTGCCTTAGCCCTGAAAATCTAAAAAAAAATCGTCACGCTCTCTCTCTCTAAATAAGAATAAGGCAATTACCCATATGCCAAACCATACTGAGGGGCATATCAGAAATAACAGATCAATTTCCGTACGAAATTGCATGGAAATTGCTCCGTTATTTTGGCTCGTGGGTGTATCAATCTTTGCGAAAAGCTTAAAGTGGTTTGGCACATTCTTTTCCTCTTTAGTAATTTATTGTATCTTCTGCACTCGTCAGTTGATTTACGAAGATTTTGATTCGTTGCAGTAAGAGTGTTTTTCTAAGTGATTGAGTTAAGTGAAAGGGTAGTTGATTGGATGTATAAGAGCAGTAAAGTGTTGAAAGAATTTGCGGTTGCAGAGTGGTGATGGTCTTAGAAAATGTTAGTAATGTAGGGATGTCTTTCTTGTGAATAAATATAAATTAATGTATGTTGCGGAAGTCCATTTTAATATTAAACATGTTAAGAGGGTGCATCCGTGCTGAGCTCGCAACGTCGCATTTTTGGTGATTTTTTGCGATTATTTCACAGAAATTGAATGAAAGTATCAAATATCCGTCTGTAGTGCACTTCGTTTTTAGTGTATTAATGTGCCCAATGCTATGATTAATCGTGATGAACTTTCATTTTCGTATTAAAGCGATAAACTACTATATCTCGTTTAATAAGAAAATAAAAGTCCATCACGATGAATTATTGCATTAGACACATTAATACACTAAAAACGAAGTGCACTACAGACGGATATTTGATACTTTCATTCAATTTCTGTGAAATAATCACAAAAAATCACCAAAAATGCGACGTTGCGAGCTCAGCACGGATGCACCCTCTTAAGTAGCGGAGTAGCAAGGTAAATATTTTGTGTTCATTTAATAAATAATACCTATTATAATTTATTTAGTAATTTTTTCGCTCACCTTTTTTTTCTAAATCTCTGCTCTATGCTTCGGAACAAGACGGAGGAGGAAGGGGTTACTATTAATAATGATCATGTTGCCCCCTTCATAGATACATACATACGTATAAATCACGTCTTTATCCCTTACGCGGTAGACAGAGCCTAAGGTAGCAAGACCTACAGGCCACTTTTAGCATGATAGGGGGCGTATAGGTTGAAAGCAATGATATTTCATAGTATAGATATGTTACGTTCCTAGTAAATTGCGTTTGAAAAACGTTTCCTCTGTCAACTTTCACATTGACTGTCACGGACTACTCATACTGTAGCTTGTTTGAGGTAAATGAGACAATTGGGTCATTTATGAATCTTCAACTCGGGCGCGGTAGTGACATATCTACTCCCAGTTTATATTAGTTAGTTTATTTGTTGCTTATTTATTATTGACATCCAATTATTTATAATTTAATTTTACTTGTTCTTTGACGATTTCAATATAAGTTCTCGTAACTTGACATTGTACAATTTATGATGTAATTTTATATTGAATGAATAAATAATCTAATCTAATCTAATCTATGTAATATCATTGGTTGAAAGGGAAAATTTAATCAAAAATGGGTTGCCCCCTCCCTGGCATTATCATAAATTTCAAATAGACCCGGTTTTGTACATTATGTAAGGTATTTTCATTCTTAGCTGTCCTATTTGGTAAACAAAATTCTAACCTAACACGTCTCATTTTTGTTATTTTTTAACTATTTCGTCGTAAATAAAGGAACTGGAGATAAAATATCAGCAAAATTATGTACAAAATATTACCTCAGGTATATTTGATAACATAATACACGTTATTCTTTACAAAAATTTGCACATTGAGGTTAGAATTTTGTTTACCAAATAGGACGGGTAAGAATGAAAATACCATATAACTATGTACGAAGCAATGATATTATACAAACAATAAATCAATGGACTAGTTCACAATATAATCGCACCCACTAATTATTATTTTTGAATAAATTGCAACTTCACGACCTTGTACTCTATCTAACTAGTAACTATTTAGTACAATTGTGAAATAAACCATCGAAATTGAAGTTAATTTAAAACATTTCAGCAACCGAAGACATGGCAACAAAATATTTGCATGAATGCGTTTATTAGCAGCCCTACCCGTGGTTATTTCGGTCACAGCTCTCTTAAAAATATTGCATTATATTTTGTAGCGTGTAAAAATAACCAATACCTATAAGTCGCGCCGTCGGTGGTCTGTCGATAAATTATTATGTCGTCGCCACCGTTCGATACCACTGTGTAGTAAAACGTTTTGCTCTTGTCGGCCGCTGACATAAGATACTTTTTTTGTGATATATTGTGGATGCGGTGGGTATTTTGCTGTAAGCCAGTGTTTTTTGGTTTTGGCACTGCGTTTGTGGTGAATATTTGAATAGTTAGTATATCAGCAAGTCTATCGTATCATGCAGGTACTACGGAAGAGCATTTATTATAGGCACTGTGGAGAAGCACTTGGAGCACTCACTAAAACGGTATGTTGTAATAGTACGGATGACGTACAGTGTGTCTAATCAAACTATGGAACTTATGACTTCGCTACTTTTAGTTAAAAATGCAAACCTTTCATTAATAGGTACTTGGTTTTATTCAGTTTATAAGATATGACAATACGAAATTTTATAGACACGTTTAGGTTCACGGTCCAAGCTGATCTGAGGCCGTTCTCCTGTTCCAAACAAAATACTCAAAATAACCGAACGAGTGTTCGATTTATGAAACTTGGACTTCACCGCAATCCAGCCAGTTCGCAAACCTGCCAGTACGTAAAATATCATGTCCTAACTCTATAGTACGTATTATGGCTGACATGCTTATCAAGTACAAGTTACGGACCAACACCAGAATAATACGGAAGAAGAACAGAGAAAGAAAGAGAGCAACGGGTTTCAAAAAAATTTTACGTCGCCCGGGCCGTAAGTTACCAATTTACCGCGCGCTACCCGAGCAGAAATTTCGACTTCTTAGCCAGAGAAGACGTTAAATACTTAATACCACCTCGAGCGGTGATAATGAAAGCCTCCAGGGGCCCGATTTTTGAAAGCACATGTGTGAAAATATCACTGTAAAGTGGTGAAAAATTGTGCTGAATTTGAAATACGAGTAGCTTAGAAGATAATCCACATGAAACGATACAAAAATACACGGGCTCGGCGTGATAGTCTGCATGTTGGAGGTACCGTATATAGGGGAGTTGACAAATTTCGGTATCTTGGATGCACCATAACCGACACTAACACCAGAGAGGATGAGATAAACATCCGCATCCAAAACACCCTGCGATGCAGTGCAGCCCTCCACAAGGTGTTGGTGTCCAGGCTTCTCAGCAGGAATACAAAGTTAAGGATCTATAAAACTGTCGTAAGACCTATCCTTATGTATGGCTGTGAGGCCTGGACACTAACTCAAAAAGAGGAATATCAACTCCTTGTAGCGGAAAGGAAAGTCTTGCGTAAGATCCTGGGACCTGTCAAGAGAGACGACGGCACGTGGAGGATCCGGAAAAACATAGAGATCCAGGAGCTGGTGGCTGAACCCAACATCATCGGCGTAACAAAATCACACAGACTTCGCTGGTTCGGCCACCTACTCCGAATGGGAGAAGATCGTGCTGCCAAGAGGGCGTACGTGGGACGACCAACTGGTCGCCGCCCGGTTGGGCGTCCCAGGTATCGCTGGGGGGACAGTGTCCTGGCGGATTTGCGACGTCTTCAAGTCGACGACTGGCAAGAAGCTGCGCACGATCGGGACAGATGGCGTGCTCTCGTTTCGGAGGCCAAGACCCTATTTGGGTCCCTGAGCCAAGTTAGTTAGTTAGTTAGAAGATACTTACGGCTTTCATTAATCATAATCTCTAGGCAAAAATTTTATTAGAGCTGTAGTTTTGAAGGTATAAACAGATTTGTACCACTTTCGAGTGATGTGCTTTCAAAAATCGGGGCCCAGGTCGTATGTTATCGCCCTCGGCTTTTGCTCGTGCGACAAGTTCCTGCGATCTGACACATTCTTTATTTGACCACCCTTGGAATATAATGTAGGTACCATTAGCATAGAACCGTATTTCTTGGTGCAAACTGTCCCCACCACGTCGCGTACTGTTGAGTTTGTTAGTATCTATACTTCTTAGATATAAGGATTGCAGCTCAGTTTTTTCATGTTAAGGCTTACATCGAGTTTTTCGGACACTCACTCTCACGTTGTGTCTGTGAGCCGTCCGTCACCGCGCTGACGACGAGACGTAAGTGTGGCGGCGGCGCGGCGTAAGCGCGGTGACGGCTTGTTCATTTGTGCTGAGGCGCGGTAGTGCCGTTACAATGCCGATTACTGAACGGCTCAAATTGAAGTAATGCCATTCGAGGCTGCGCTGACATAGTACGATAACCGTAATTGAGGATAGTTTTATTGCGATAAATACACGATACCAATGCGAAATTACACACTTCACTTTTTAAAAAGCTCTGTGAATTATCACACTTTTATTAACGTTATTACTTCCATCAGTTTGGAATAATACTTGTACAGTCGCCTCGTAAATCATGTGCAGCGGTACCTGTAGACGCACGTAATCTCTCCGATACGCATCGGGGAGTGGCGCTCAGCAGATGTATGAATGACTGTACTCTTAGCGACAGAAGTGTCAATAATTAAACTTAACTTCTATCTGTTTATGTTTTTTTTTTAATCTTTATTAGAGAAAAAAAGGGTTTTGTCACGCAGTGACCACGTCACCCTGTCTTTTTATGTTGTGGTAGGTAATAAATGATTTTTTTGATTTTTTTATTTTATAAAAAATATGTTTTGAAATGAAGTTTAAGTAGTCAACGCTTTGGTCTCTACCAATATAAAGTCCACTGAACTAACAAAATACAATTATAACAATTGAATTTAAATCAAATAAAATAAAATTACAAGTTACGTAAGGTATTTTCATTCTTTGTTACCTGTCCTATTTGGTAAATAAAATTCTAACCTCAAATGTGCAAATTTTTGTAAAGAATAAGGTGTATTATGTTATGAAATAGGTAAACCTGAGGCAGTATTTTGTACATAATTTAGCTGATACTATTTTTATCTCCAGTGCCTTTATTTACGAAGAAATAGTTAAAAAATAACAAAAATAAGACGTTTTGAGGTTAGAATTTTGTTTACCGAATAGGACGGGTAAGAATGAAAATTCCTTAAACGTCTGCTTGTTACGAATTTCTATTAATCACGTATACAGTATTTTTATCTCATTAAAAAACAAGGCTAATTTGAAAGATAATATTACTTTATTTAACTTTAATTACTTTGTAATCTTTTATTGAATACATTGTGACATTAATAAGACACTACTAAATACGACACAAACTGTCATCCGCTAGTTCCGGGATGACGTCATAGACAGTATCTCTCACTAATTTATTACTGCGGCCTAAGTGGTATGCTTAGTCGCTAGAGTTTCGATATAGCTTCACAGATATTTTCACCGTAGTTCATTTAATGAACAAAGTTATAATCCGCGGCGATCGCGAAATAGAAGAAATAAAAAGTTCCTGTGACACTGACTTGTCAGTCATCATCATCCTACTACTTCTAACTTAGTCACTAATATTATAAAGTTTAGTTTGTTTGTCACTCTTTCTCGCGTAAATTGCTCAACCGATCGTGTTAAAATTTGGTTTGGAGATGGTTTGAGTGAGACCCAGGGAATGACAAAGAATAGATGATATCCCGGAAAATTGTATTTATTGAGCCGTGGGCCGCGATTTACGAATTTTACGCAGACGACGTCGCTGGCAACAACTCGTATGGTAGTGTAAAAAAACCAGCAAAACTCAGTGAGGTAACTTTTGTTTTTATTTTAAAAATGACATAGAACACTTGTTTAACTGCCAGTACGTACGGTTAAGCTTAAGATTTGGATCTCGGCTCACTCGGCTCAATGACTCAATTAAGCACTGGCCAATTTGCTGGAGTCTGACTGAAGTGGCATTGAAATAAAAGAAAAAAGTTCAAATCGGTTTCGGAATTTACTAGTGCGCTAACTTTACTGGGAATAAAAATGAAATGGGCAAACTTTATGTACTTACGATATTTTTGATCTTGGTGATAAGAAAAATATAATACTTTTTAAGTTTGAATTTGATTACAAACAAAATTACTTAAAAAGCAATTTATTGCGTTTTCTGGAAATTAATTAGCTGTTTTCAAGATACAGTGTTCTGTCAATAGCACGTCATAGCACGGCAGCGTAACTGTTGCGCGTTACAGCTCGCTACCTACGTTCCAGAAGTTTCAAGTAGTAGTTTATGGTTCCACAGTCTATTAAAGTTGGCGGACATTATCTATGAGTACATTGTTTAGTGTGTCAATCGTGTTTTACTGGAGCCCTTTGGATTTATGCTAAATCTTGAATGGAATTTATTTTTACTAGCCCGTTAAAATAAACGATTGCCTTATACGGGCATTAGTGTACCTTTGACCTTTCAATTTAGGCTTTCCTTTGTTGTATATTACGTGCCAAATCGAATTCATTATAATGTAATAATATCTCGTAAATAGGTACCTTTATTAAAGTTTTCAATGATTCACGGTTAAGTTCATTCGAAATATCATCATCATGTGATCATGATGCATGCAACTGCGTCGAAATATCGGGTGCTCAATAAAGGTAATCGCGGTTCACATCCCGTTTATAATATTTCGAATGTACCTACATAAAGTTTTATTTTGAATTTGTAAAAAAGTTTCAAGTCCATCTATCTAAACAAATACATGTTTAAAAAAGGAGTTTGACTTTGTGAATTTTTCATGTCGATCTGTGTTCAAAACACCTCTTTTTAGTCGTTGCATGTATCTATACCTTTACACGAAATGCACCGCCCCGCCCTGTTTAAAATATTGCTTGTAAATGTAACTGTCTCTTTCCCAGCTCGTAATAAGCTCATCTAATGGCATCCCGGTCTCTCCTGCCAGCTACATGGCTTTATGTCTAAACTGGATACCCGGAACCATGTTGTGACGACGCAGACCACCGCGTGAGTTAGCTTTACTCTGGCACTGGCTGAATAATTATTATGTGCCCACAAAGTAGAGAAGAATTGATATGTCGTTTATGATTAAAAATATTTCAAAAAGTTTTGGAGTTCCCAAGGAATGTAGCGAATAAGCTAAGCGATAAGACCGCCTATTGTATACTTTGTTCTTTGTTACTGTATTGTTTTGTATTGATTTGTGGTGTTCAATAAAGAGTATTTTATCTAAAATGCATGACATGTATAGCTATTGCTACAAAACAGACGAGATGATGATAGCTGATGACAAATAAGTTCCATTGGACCATTTGGTGGATATTTTGATCTTTCAGATATTGGCATGTAGACTAACTATTATCCACCAAGAGTACATTACGGGCACGTCATGTGTTAACTTCGACATATATTTTTGGGTACTTATTTTTGCTCAAAAAAATCACTGTCAAGTACAAGATTTTTTGACTGCAGATGATTTTAAGTACTTGGCCGCTTCGAGACATTGTATCTGACCCATTGACTGGATATAAATATGTTTCCCATTGCTCATTTGCCTACCTGATAAAAAAACAACGCCTGTTTAGTAAATTACAAAGTGAGTCACATGTATAAAAACCGGCCAAGTGTGAGTCGGATTCGCGCATCGAGGGTTCCTTACAAATTCGGAAAGTGAATGAAAAATCAGAGCAGAGCCGGCTTTTAAGCAAAATATAGGCAGTGTGAGGTCATTTTATATTTGTTGCTTACACAGGCAGAAACACATAAAAAAGAGATTTTTACATTAGTTTCATTACTTGTGTTATGAGTCATAAGAGCTTACTCTTTTCTAGGACAACTGGAAGTGCCTATCCCCTATTTTTTAGGAGCACAGCAATTTACTTGGAGACACTTCTTCTAATGCCTATCAGCCTTATTCATAAAAAATCCTTAATTGAGGTTTGATCAGTCGATTAGTTAACAGACTGATTAAGCTTATTTGACAGTTGTTAAAAAGTATGATTCATAAACGCTTGCTAGCAGTCTGTTAACTAATGAGCTGCTGATGGATGGATTAGACGCGTTATGTTGTCACCTTGACAAATCATAGACCAAAAATGGCCTTTTAGTGAATTAAAAAAAAATATTGACAGCAGTGGTAGCGAATTAGCGGGAAACCAGCTAATTAACACGACAGACTAGGCAGTGTGGATCTAGTTTCCTTTACCTTTCCCGGAGGGAATAAAAACTTAAAACAAAAAAAACTGTCTTGCGTATGGTTTTGCTCTTGCCAAAATGAGCTGTTCACATGTGTGGCAGCCATTTTGTGAGTTAGCAGAGAGATAAAGTAGGGTCTACGGTCCTCTAACTTTCGGAAGACTTAACAGACCCATGATGGACTGATTAGCGCTAATTGACGTTTATGAGTCATGTTTTTTTACATCGGTCCTATAGCGAGCCTCTAACTTTTTATGAATAAGGCTGTATATCTTTTGATTTAATTGACTTGGCTAGTTGATTTTTTCACAGCTTTAAGGGACCGCAGACTTCCGTATATGGTATTAATTTCAACTTTATAACTTTACGCGTTCCTGAAAAAAAGGGTCTTGACAGACGGACGGACGGACAACAAAGTGATCCTCGTTTTTCTTTTGACACACGGAACCCTAAAAAACCGTAAAATAGTGAATAAGCTGTCCTTCCCAATCCAGTCTGGTGTAATTTGCTCAAACCACCGCCTGTCAGCCGCGATGGCGTCAAATGCCTATGATTAAGGCTTTTTGTTCCCGCAATTGTAGCGTAGCGTGTTATTTGTAAAGCTATTAGCAAATGTGGCATGCAAGCGTCTGCTCGGCTCCTATGTTAGTTTGTGTTTAAATTAAAATATTTCTATTTGTACCTGATTTAATCTATATTTACGTACATACATAAATCAAGTCTTTATCCCTTATGGGGTCTACCCCGTAGACCCTAAAAGTTTAAGGAAGTAAGTAAATGCTTTATTGTAAAGCCCGACCAGGAAAATAAGAACCCGCTGTACCACTCTGTCGCAGTGAGCCACCGCTGTACTTTTCAAGGAAACGACTGTGACGTGTATTGTAATATGGTTCTACAGCGGGTTCTTATTTTCCTGGTCGGGCTTTACAAATGTAAAGAAGTAAACACAATTCACAAAAAAACATTAAATATAATGCCAAAAGGCGAACCAATTGGCGAATAAGAGAGGCCATTTAGAGCCTACAAGACAACAACACAACAATACCTAAAGGCCACGTTTAGCATGTTTACTTTGTGGGAATATAGGTGGAAAAGGGATTCAAAATAGTAAGGGGTTGCTAGCCGCATCGCCCATAACATGATTCCTGAGATTTCACCCATCCCCTCAATGGGCTTTTACCATCTGCGCGGGTTTTTTTTTTTTTTTTTTTTTTCGAAAGAAGAAATGTTTAAAAAAAGAGCTTACTGATGGGTCCACACTAGGCTAGGCCTGTCACGTGGCAACCGGATTCGGGGTACTTTCATACAATTTATTTACTTCTTACTTAAATAAAAACAAAGACAACTAAGGCTATAAAAAGAGGGTGAATCAATTTCAACGCTCAGGGTGCACAAATGAAGGTAGGGTAGGTAAATGAGGTCGTCGGTTTGACGAACTATAACTTAAACAAAACTAAACTATTTGAAATTCGCTTCCGTGACGGTATAGTATGCGAGTAGTGGGCGAGTGTGTATGTGTGTGTGTGTGTGTGTGTAACTATGGATGTGCGTTGTAGCTACTAAACAACAACCCGGAGCAGACTCTCAGTGTCCCTGTAGTTCAAACCGTTCAGCCAGTTCAGAGTCATGGCCTTGGCTTCCCGCGGAGACTTCTCCGAAATGTTGCAGGATTTAACGACTGAGTTAAAAAGAAACGGGTGGAGAAAAGCTGGAAGTCTCCTCGAGAAAGCAGTTTTTACTCGAGGAACAGGGACTCTAAAGGTTCTTTTCCGGATCAAACTAGGGTACTCCTTGGACCCAATGACTCTGCGATGCACCTGAGTGACAACCCGCAAAATCATCAGCCGACGCACGCTCAGAACACCCGCCTCCCTGTACAGAGCAGAGGTGGCGAATGTTCGAGGTCTTCTGAGCATGACCTTCAGGACGTAACGCTGCGCCCTCTCCAGAGGCAAGAGAATGGAGGCAGCAGCACCACCCCAGACGCCAATGCAATAGGTCAAAATAGACTCGCACATTGCTGTATACACAAGTTTTAACAAACTATTCCCTGCCGTGTTTCTCAAAATTTTCATCGTGTATACTACCTTCCTGACTCTACCCGAGACTGCCTCAATGTGTTTTCTGAAATTCAGTTTCTCGTCAATAGTTATACCCAGATATTTTATTTGGGGAGAATTACTGATGCCCTCAGTGTCGCTGGGCAACACTAAGCCGCCCGAGCCATCCACCCGCACAAGGGAGTCAAGACCAATGTCAGGACGTAAAGAGGGGGCAGACGAAGCGGTTTTGTGGAAACACAGGTATTTGGTTTTTTTGGTATTGAGTGTCAGCAGATTCTTACCCAGCCAACTCGAGACCACAGACAAACCCCTCCTAGCCGCATCAAAACATCCCTCCCAGGAGGCGTCATGAAAGACCAAAGCAGTATCGTCCGCGTAACAAACTATATCTGTCTGGCTTAAGGGTACGGATATCAGGTCATTCAGGTAAATCAGAAAGAGGGTAGATCCGATAATACTGCCCTGAGGAACACCATAATTCAGTGGCAAGGAAGAACTAACCCTGTCACCAAACTTAACGCACTGCTTCCGATTTGTCAGGTAGCTCCGAAACCAGTTCCAGGCAATTCCCCTAACGCCAACAAGTTCGAGTTTCCGCAATAGAATGGGAATGGAGACCGTGTCAAAAGCCTTCGCTAAATCAAGGAAGACACCTATACAAGCATCACCCCGGGAAGAGAAGCAACTGGTACATTCTATGTTTTTATTTTGCTCCCAGACCAGCATGGAATTCTGACTTTAATAATTATTCTTTAGTATATTCTGTTACTAGCTGTTGCCAGCGACTTCGTCTGCAAAGAATTCGTTTATCGCTATCCCACTGGAACTACGCAATTTTCCGGGATAAAAAGTAGCCTATGTGCTATTCCAGACTTTTCTCTATCTATGCGCCGAATTTCATCCAAATCCGCTGGGCAGTTCTGGCGTGATTGAGTAACAAACAAACATCCATCCATCCATACTTTCGCATTAATAATATTAGGTAGATTAGATTAAGGTTGCCGGGAAGAGATCGCTCTATAGCGATAAGTTAGCCTATATCATACCTATTTCTCTCGTAATTTTGTCATGTTGCTATGTTGTTTATTCATATTTAATAAAGAGTCATTGTATAGTGCACTTTTCTTTAAATCTAACTTCATTTTGCACGCGTCCTTAATATTAATAACCCACAGGTAAAATTTAATGTTTGTAACGCGAGTAATAACGTAATGAAAAACTAGCGTTCATTATTTTTTAGTCATATTTTATTTGACATTGGGTTTCTCGGCTAAACAATAGTCATTTTGTGGAACTGGATACTAAACTGGCGGTAATTTGAGAGACAAAGCCCAAATAGATCCTACAGCAGTTTCAAAGAACCCGAGATATTCATTTGCAAAACTATACTTGGAGTACGTAAAAGTTGATTGTTTTGAACTATACTGGCTTTTAACTGGTTGTAGCTGCAAAGTCAAAGTCAAAAGTTTATTTTGCAAATAGGCCGCCGAGGGCTCTTTTACATGTCTTTTTTTGAATCTACCAGCGCATTCGGAAAGACCATCATTGCCAAGAAGAATGCGCCGCAAGAAACTTGGCAGAAAGTCATTTTTTCAAAATAAAATAGATTTACAATAGTACTTAAATTCTACTTAACTTACCTAATACAATTAATACATTTTATAAAAGGGATGTAAAAGGTCCCTAAGTTAAGTCCGTACCTTAAATTACATTGGTCTATAGTAGAGATGTATAAAGTCTCTACTGGTCAAAGCGAAACAAAATATGCGATAATGATAAGAAAGAGAAAGCAAAAGCAAAAAGTGAATAAAAATAATCTAAGTTCAGTGGAGGTGTAAAACGCCTCCACCGTCAAATAAGTTAATTGGAGATATCTCCAATGTCGATGAGAAAAAGAGCAAAAAATAAATATATTATATATAATAAAAAATATGAAATATGCATTTCATGTCAAGTAAGTAACTGATAAGCTTTTGGATTCCGAAGGCAAGCTTACGTCTGCCGCCCCCAATGTTGGCTCACACGCGCTCATGTCATGCTCTGAAAGCAGAGCGGTACCGAGGGCATGTATCACTTCCGTCCCCACAGGCTCGCTATGGGGACGTTTTAGGAACTTCGACGCTGCTAGCCTGTAACTGCACAGTAAATGAAAAAATAAAACTACAAAAGAAAACGGAAATCCATAAGCTTAACAATATACCTACCTAATACCTAACTTAGCACACATACACATACGACATAGCAATATTTATGTCCTTGTAAATAGTTAATAATAATAAAAATAAAAATATTACTAAAGTAAAAAGAAAATAATAATACAAACTATAATTAAAACAGGTAGGCACAATATTTAAATTGATAAGATGCTAATATTGATAATGACTATATAATCTTTAATCTTAATAAAATTTTTAGTAAGGTAACCGAGATCAGCAAGTCTAAACAGCAGACGGTAGCAACAGGGCCAGAGACCGTATATAGATATTACACACACGCACACACACACACACACACACACACACATACTACAGGATCACTCACAAAGCACTGGATTCTCCGGCTTACGGTCATTTTTCCAAAGATTGCCATGTCATGTCATAGCTGCCTTCGGTCAACTCAAAGTTGTTCATGTCATGATACAGATCACAAAATTTACGAGTCTTATTTTAGTCGAATTTTGAAATCTTATTTTCGACGTCAAAAATCAGCTTATGATTTGACTAAATCTAGTGCCAATCGTTCTATGCCTAAATGAACATTGAACGTACGAATGAAAAAACTGTAATGAAAATTATGAAGGCTTTGTTTTACGAACAAAACAACTAACCAGATTTATATGGGGAGTGTGAATGGATGCGTTGGGAGGAGAAGGCCTAGGCGGACGTTCCATGATCAAATTGGGGACGTTTTGGAAAAAGGCCAGGTCAAGAGTACCCGAAACCGACGAGCATTAATGAAGAGATTGATGAATGTGGATGAAGCGAAAGAGGTATGTCAGGATCGTAGCAAGTGGAACAAAGTAGTCTCTGCCTACCCCTGTGGGAAAGAGGCGTGACGATATGTATGTATGTATGTTGTTTTACGAAAACACCAATCACTATAAGTAATTCACTATTTTTTTATCATATCAAAAACCAAAGAGTACGCAACAAACATCACGTTCGTTCATAAACTTACATAATATTGACACATAACATTAACAGCACGCTTTCAGCAAAAATACTAAGCAGTTCTTTTCTCAGCCAAGCATTCTTCATAATACTTATACCTGCTCGCTGTTTCCTTGGGGACAAGCAGAAGTAACGAACGTGGCAATAACACTTTATTACGCAAAAGAAAAGGTGGTGAAATATAACTGCCACCACCATACAGCGGTTTATTAGTGGCATTAAATATTCATATTTTTGCTTAATAGCTGGCTTTTATGGCCAAACACGGGACGTCTTGGTGGTATGGGAATTTGTACGTAGAAATACAACCAAAGCGTTATACCTATAGCACTTTTTTTTTAAATGACTTCCTTTTTTTTCTTGATATAATTTTTATTTTTACTCGATTACCTCTCCATTTATTCGATCAAGTTTTAATTTTATTACGTTACTTCGGTCTAAATATCTCTCTCTCTCTTTCACAGTAATAAGGCATAAAAATATGTCCTTTATGACACAAAAAAAAAGCCGGTGATACATATATTTGGCATGATGGCTGAATCGATATTTAAACCCTCAGCTGTACCTATTTATTCATCATCATCATCATCATTTCAGCCATAATAGGACTTCCACTGTTGGACATAGGCCTCCCCCATAGCCCTTCAGTTGCCTCGGTTGGAAGCAGCTTGCATCCAACGTGAACCCGCGTTAACCAGGTCATCCGTCCACCCCATTGGACGTCCTACCTATTTATTATATTATTTTATACCTGGCATGTGCATCGAATAAACGACAGCAAGTCATGACACTATAGTAAAGACTGTCAAGTGGCGTGACATTAAACTTTAAGTGGCGGTCGTCTGTCAATCGCACGCCGTTTTGACAGGACAACGATGTGATAAACGCATGCAATCATGCGCAAACTGGTAGCTACGATGTAGAGTTAGTCATACAGTAGGTTCATATTATAGTGGGTATTGAGCGGTTTTCAAATAAAATACATGAATATTTTTTACAGAATTTGACTATTTTGGGCTTTTCTTACTCAAGAAGAAAAGTGTTCCAAAACTTCCATTTCAGGTTGTCACTTTTTTTGTTCGTCGTTTTCTATACATAATGATGTATATCGAACAGGAAAATAAAATCCCATAGTTAATGGAACCACTTTTCCTTGTATGAAAATTGATAGAGTAAACGATTCTGAGTAAGAAAAATCGAAAATAGTTAAATACTAGAAAAAAATATTCATGGTCATTTTTTGAAAACCGCTCTACTGACGGCCGACGCGGTGGTATCATTTCCACTTTGCCTCTGCAAGATTACTACAGTTCTCATGCAGAGCCAGTGCGGACTTGTTTTTATACACACATACATTCGCAGGTGTATCGAAATGTCTTGCGGCGCATTCTTTTTGGCAATGATGGTCTTTCCGAAAGCGCTGAATGTAAAAAATAACTAAGTAATTTAAAAGAGCCCTTATTGGCGTCCTATTTGCAAAATGAACCTTTGATTTTGTTTCACCGAAATTCTTATGATCAATTTCAAAAAAAACTACTGCACGTCTAGCACGACAGCGCACAAGAGTCGCGTCGTGCGCGAAATAGATTGCCTGTCTTTTTCTTACTGTTCATTCTAGAAAGGGACGGGTAATCTATCTCGCGCGCGACGCGACTCTTGTGCGCTGTCGTGCTAGCCGGGCTGGTGATCGTGGTCAACAAAATTATTGACGCAGTGGATAGTTAGTTTAGTACCAACCGGTGTATAATTGAATATATATTGGACGATGCTAGGTGCCACCACCCGCGTAATAAGTCAATCCTACTTTCTGTTTTAATTCAATTCAACCTACTGTAGCTGTCTCCATTGAAGCTCTGAACCGCCCCGAAGTCGTTCGCACCATACAAATAAAACTTGTAAACACTCCACCTTCCAGTTTCATAAAAAATTGACGCGTATCAATTACTCGCTGCCATTATCGAGGTATTTCAATATGCAAAGCGTCAACACACGGACATGCGGGCACGAAAGTGTGTGTCAAAAATAGTAAAAAGCGATTTATCTCTCAAAAAAGTCTCTACTCTCTCTGTTAGCTTTGTAAATTTTGATTCGGTAATTTAGTCGGTGTTTTTTTTAGGGTTCCGTATCCAAGAGGTTAGAATAAGACGCCAAAGTTGCGCTGTCTGACCGTCCGTGTGTCACAGGGCAGTTTAACAAAGTGTACTTTTGCTGTAAAGGTTACAGCAAAAGTTGGTTTCTCAGTCATACTTGGCTTATTTTTTTTAATGATTCCTTAACCGCTGATTAGGTATTTTCCTTGAATTTTCTTTGTCGGTTAGAATGTTATTCCCAAATATTATTATTGGTGAATACAATTATTTCTTCTTCATTTTAAAATAAAAATACATTTCTCAAAGCAAAACTTACTTACTATATATATATTTTTTTAATTATTAAGTATTATAATCCTGACATATATGTCATTACATTTCATTACTGCGCCTGTAAATTAAAGCTCACCATACAAATGTCTTCATATCGCCTCAATATGGACTTCATATGGCTAACAAATTGCTTAAATCAATTATTCTACTTTCATGGCTTTCAACATTAATAAATAAATACTATGTCAAACATTGATAAATGAAAAATATAATTCTCATTGCGCAGTTAATCAATAATTTTGAACGCGACTGTATGACTTACCTAGGGCTGCGCAGTGAATTTAAATTAAAGTTTTTTTTTAATTAACATTATGATAGTAGCTTGTAGAGAAATTGTCGTAGAACGGTTGCTTTAGTAGCTCTAATTTCAAACAATCTGTTTCCCGATTTTCTTTACCGTTGCCTTTGTTTGTATTTTTGTTTGGTTGTGTTTTTTAAAAGTATCTTAACTTTATCTCAGTAACAAGGTAAATTTCGTCATTACCTATTTCAGCTTAAATTTAAGGATAGAATAAAATTAACAAAAAATATTTACCTTGCTACTCCGCTATTCAATAGAATAAAAAGCACAAACGCCGTGGTAGCCTAGTGGTTTGACCTAAGGCCTCTCAATCAGAGGGTCGCGGGTTCGAATCCTGGGCTCGCGCCTCTGAGTTTTTCGGAATTTATCTGCGAAATTCAATTTGAAATTTACCATCAGCTTTTCGGTGAAGGAAAACATCGTGAGGAAACCGGACCAATCCCAATAAGGCTTAGTTACCCTTCTGAGTTGGAATTTCAGATGGCAGTCACTTCTGTAAAAACTAGTTCCTACGCCAAATCTTGGGATTACGTTGTCAAAGCGGACCTCAGGATCACTGAGCCGTAGAGAATGCCGGGAAAAACGCTAGGAAGATGAATGTTAAATAAACATAACTAGTTAAATTAAATCGCCGGTGTTCGGTTGGCCATTGGTAACCCTGGGATCGAATCTGCGCAAGAGTGGCGAATTCAGTGCGCTTTCACGTCCACCCCGTTGTCAGGCAGCGCTGTCACGTCACGGCTACCAATTATTTTTTGCCTCAACAATATTTAACTTTGACACGTTTACAGTTACGCATGCTAAATTATTTTTTGATGTACACGACGAAATTTTAAACGGTTCACGAAATTTTATTTACAAAAATAATTGTTACGAACTCTTTGCCTTTTGTATGTAATTTCATGTATTTTTTGTAATTTTGATACGTTTTTTTTGTTTTTATGAGTCAGTGTCAATATACTAGTCCTAAGCTGAGGAGCTGCCTTCTATTGTGATACGATTTCTAAAGTAATACAGTCCGTTACAAACGTATGTTTTTAAAGTGTCTGGCTAAATCATATGTCAGCCACATACAAGTAAACACGAATTTTACTGCTCGATTTTATATTTATTTTTATGGTTTATCCTTTAGAAATGACTAGCTTCTGCCGCGAGCTTTGTCTGCGCAGAATTATACATATTATAAACGTTCCTCTTGAATCACTCTATCTATTAAAAAAACGCATCAAACGTTGCGTAGTTTTAAAGATCTAAGCATATATAGGTACAGACAGATACTACAACATTAACAATTACATTAATCACATGGATTTAAACAATTCGGCGTAAGATTGCTTCGGAGTCAAGCCAACCCCGGGTACCCCCATTTGACTCTATAATATTTGTATTTATTATTAATTAATTAATTATTAATTCACAAGTTATAAAACATTTTATGTCGCGTCATTAACCGTACATTAACTTACAAATTACCTCAAATTATACTACAGAATTACGTTAAATATAAAATTACGTTCTATTAATTGCAAACATTACATTTTAACGTTGGTTTTGTAATCTTAGACTGTACTTAATACGTACCTGTCTCATATAATTAAATGCCCCATCGACAGCTCGACAAAGTGGACATAGACTTAAGGATTAACATAGTTCCATGCAAATTGAAGCTTAGGAGACATAACTTAAATTTAATCGTATCGTCGAGCATTAAAGTTGCTTATATTTTAGTAAAACGAGACAATAATAAATGCGAAAACGTGTAGGTGATTTGCAAGAAGAATAAATGAATAAGTTAGCCTTTAGGCTTTCAGCCATGTCAAGCCTGATTTTAGAACAAGATGAACCCACCCTTGGATGTCGTAAAAAGCGACTGACTTGACGTGAGAGCGGGCAGCAGCGCTCTCTATTGCCGCTCTAGTTAGCCTTAAGGTCTTTCTGCCGTGTCTAGAACGGTTCTAGAACCGGACAGACCTATTTTCCCCGTGGATGTCGTTAAAGGCGACTGACCTGACATGAGAGCGAGCAGCAGCACTCTCTATTGCCGCTTTAATTAGCTTTAAGCTTTAAGGTCTTTCTGCCGTGTCTAGAACGGTTCTAGAACCGGGCAGACCTATTTCCCCGTTGGATGTCGTTAAAGGCGACTGGCCTGGCGTGAGAGCAGGCAGCAGCGCACCCTATACGAGTAGCCTCCGATGACCTCCAGACTCCAGAACGATATTAATGAAATGGGAAACCATCACAGTATTGTCTCAAGAAAGTCCCGAACCACTTGACCACGGCCAGTCTGTCAAGTCCGTATATCTTCTGCACGTCCCATAGAGGCTTCCTCTCGCGATAGCCCGCTCCCATGCAAACAAAGTGCGGCTTGGGGACTTTATACACACCACTGAATTGCCTCGCAGGTGAGATAGGATACTCTCTTTCTACGAACAGTAAGAAAAAGACGGGTAGTCTGAGTCTATCTGAGGTGGGACCATTTCGTGATGCATGTTCTTATGTTTTTTACTTCTTTTTTCTTTTGTTTTTGTATGCTATCATGAATAAATTTTTTCTTTCTTTCTTTCTTTATTTCGCTCGCTCTTCTGCTAGCCGTACGAACTCCAGACCCCAACCTCCACCACTGCAGTGTGACGGTGAAACCACCTCATAATTTTCCCAAGAGACTCTTCACGAAGGTACAGACATCCACGACTACTTTAAAGACTATAACGACTTAGAATAATGCCTTTTTTCTAGATTAACGATTGCATCTATTGACACATATCGCGCATGAGTAATAGAATTGGCAGTGGTATGAACCCGACGTATCTGGCCGGTGCCGGTTCTGTTTTTAATCTTACAGTGTTAAGGTGATGGTCACGCGGTGTTACGAATGTATTGGAGGCGGCGGGCGTGTAAATGTTTGTGAAATGTTGTCTCTTGGAATTGTTCTGCAAAATTTCAGCAGGTAGTTAGATAAGTGACAAAATACTCCTGTTAATGTTTTTCATCGTAATCATCATCATCATCGCCATCTCCAGCCTATGAACATACCACTGCCGGGCGCAGGCCTCTCAGAATGAGAAGACTTGGGCTATAATTCCCACGCGGGCCCAGTGCGGATCGGGAACTTCACACACACCATTGAATTGCTTGGCAGATGTGTGCAGTTTTCCTCATGAAGTTTTCCCTTGCCGAAAAGCTCATGGTAAATTCAGAAAAACTCAGAGGTGCGAGCCCGGGATTCGAACCCACGACGACCTTCTGCTTGAGAGGCGGATCAGACCACTACGCTACCACGGTGGGTTCTAAAGTATTCCAGAACAATTTGAGGACACGTTTATCCTACTAATATTATAAATGCGAAAGTTTGTGACGATGTGACGATGTGACGATGTGATGATGTGACGATGTGAGTGAGTGAGTGTGTATGTTTGTTCCTTCTTCACGCTAAAACGACTGGACGGATTTGAATAAAATTTGGTACGAAGATAGCTGGTACCCTAGATTAAAACATAGGCTACTTTTTATCCCGGAAAATTGTATAGTTCCCGCGGGATAGCGATAAATATATCAATTCCTCATTATACGCGGACGAAGTTGCGGGCAGAAGCTAGTACGCCATAAAGGCAGAGAGAGAGTTTTATACTCACAAATTCGAATTTCGAATCTTGCCATCTCGCTAACCGGCTGTTTTACATAGATAAAATTTAGCAATTTACTTTACTAAAAAGCTCATGACCTCCGTTCTAATCCACATACAAAGTAATAAATATGTACATGAAAATAATAAAAAGCGGTCGCCTCTATCGCATTTCACAAGCCTCGTAGATGACTGATAGACGGAAGCACCTACTTCACCCGATATCACGCGGTTGTGTTCATGACCGCGCCATGTCAGCTGTTGTCACCTGACGTATCCTGGCATTTGACCTTAGCATAACACTTAGCATCGAGTGTATAACCAATAGAGAGCTTTAGCACTCAGCCACTCAGTAGCCACCCAATTTGGAGTGTTTTGCCTCTACGTATATTCATAAACGTTAAACGCTAGGCTTCTGCTAACTTAGCAATCGTTTGTCCTTATCTGTCACTTTGACATTTACCTTTCACAGATAAGGACAAACGTTTGCCAAGTTAGCAGAAGCCTATAGAGCGTTTATGCATAAGGGGGTTACCCTTGAAGCCATACTAGCACTTACATTGGGACTAGGTCAATTTGTGTGAATCGTTCCCCTAATATTATATTACTAGCTGTTGCCAGCGACTTCGTCTGCAAAAAATTCGTTTATCGCTCTCCCGTGGGAACTACGCAATTTTCCGGGATAAAAAGTAGCCTATATGCTATTCCAGACTTTTCTCTATCTATGTGCCGAATTTCATCCAGATCCGTTGGGCCGTTCTGGCGTGATTGAGTAACAAACAAACAAACATCCATCCATCCATCCATCCATCCATCCATACTTTCGCATTTATAATATTAGTTAGATTAGATTAAAGACTTGATTAATAATGTTTGTAAGTGTATAGTCAGTGTCAGTTTTTTTATACGATAATGAAGACAACTAGCAAATGGATCATCTGATGGTAAATAAGTAACACCAAAGGATTCAGATGCGTTGCCATCGTAGAGGCCTAAGATAGAAGACTTCATGTGTCTGTTATTTCACCAGCTGTCTTACTCACGAACACTGCTGCTTGGTGGGTTTAGCGAGTGAAATAGTGGTAGCTGCTGTTTTAAGACGTACAGAGTAAAATTTCCGGTTTCAGCCGGTGATACTTCCTAAATAAAATAATACTAGATTAACTTTATTAAAACAAAACAAGGCAATGAGGGGTAACTAAACATTTAGTAACAATATCGGTTATAATACTTGCTTGCTCAACTTTTTTGTCATAGTATAATTGTCGTCATGGTGGCGGATTTTCTCAAACAATGTGATTTCCCCTCTATTGGTTAAAATGGTCGATACACTTAGCAACGCTCGAAAGTTTTTCGACCCCTGTGTGAGTAAACAAGTGCCAAACGATTCAAAACTGTTTGTCACAATGTTCATGCATAGCCAAAAATGGGACAATAACAACTTTAAGTATACTAGCTGTTGCCCTTGACTTCGTCTGCAAAGAATTCGTTTGTCGCTATCCCGCGGGAACTACGCAATTTTCCAGGATAAAAAGTAGCCTAAGTGTTAATCTAGACTATAATCTATCTATGTTCCAAGTTTCATCCAGATCTGGTCAGCCGTTCTGGCGTGAAAGAGTAACAAACATCTATAAATCCATACATTCATACTCACAAACTTTCGCATTTATAATATTACACTACCCACTACTACACTATTATACACATTACACACATACATGTACGTTATTATATTTTGAAGTATGGCACACAAATTACAACGTCAAAAATCCAGCAATTAGTAGAAAAGTAGGGAAATCGTGCAACTTAGTTTTAAAAAAACTGTCGTGTCATATACGTGTACTGCAAGATATAGTTGCTAGCAAACATCTTGAACAAGAACGACGTGGAAGGGGTAAGTTCGCGCATGTACTTCTGCGCATTCAAGGTCATGCCCAAGATGTTTGCCGGCAACTATACTATGAGATACTATGAAACTGGTTTGTTGTCGTTACGTCCCGCTAATGGCGTTGACAATTTACTCTTAGTAATTGAAGCGTTCCGCAAATATGCTGTAAAAAACAACAGACGTAACAATGTAATAAATTCGGCATTTGTATCAGAAACAAGACCAATATTTACATACAAACCGTGTACACTAAATATACCAACCGTGTATATCAGTCGTATAAATTTATTGTATATAATCAGCCGTCGCCGCTCGGATAAAATGAGTTTTACACATAAAAGGTTGCGCCTGCCCCGACCTGAATGCTTACAAAATACATTCACGAAATACCTCACCCTTGTAAGGCTGGACTACTATCTTGTCAACTCAACACTACTTCTGTGTCCGTATTATGTATTACACGGGCTTACACAATGTGGTGCCGTTTTAGGTTATGTAAAGGAGCTGACTGAATTGTATGTTGTTGGCTGGGATTTGATTTAAGCTACGAGATGGCGCGAATGTAAACAGCCATCATGGCCTCTTGGTGATCCAATCTTGGATGTAGGCCTCTTCCCTCTTCTTCCACTCTTGGCGATCTTGTGCCCGTCTCATTCAGTCTCGACCTCCGTGCCGTCAAATGTCGTCCATCCAGCGCTGGGGTCTGCCGCGCCCTCGAGTATCCGCTCCGGGTCTCCATTCAAGGACTCGCCTTGTCCAGCTACTCTGGTCCATTCTCGCAATGTGTCCTGCCCATGTCCACTTTTTCCTTGCTATGACAGCCATGACGTCTTTCACCTTTGCAATGGTCCAAGTTAAATAAATGGATAGCTTTGAATTTGAAGCCCGGGTTTGATCTCAACCTCTGCTTGAGAGGCTAAACTCTAGACTCTATTACCAAGGCGTTGTTGTCATATCAAACTACGGGTGTCTACTTTATATAAGACAAAATTATTAACGGGATATAGACCGCCATTATTTTCAACGAGCTCCCAATATTTCGACGCAGTTGCATCTCGGATAGACTAAAGAAATTACCAATGTTTCGTAGGCGCACGGTCTGCCCTCATTTTATCTTATTAACCGTGAATCTGTTCTCTGCTTTATATGACTTTTGGAGCCATTATGCATTTAAACAACAAATAAACAAACCTGATTATCTCTACCCATTACTCTATCTTACAACAAGCTATCACGGTATGAAAAGATCCTAAGCGCCATTTTGCCGTATCCCAAAACCGATTCTAAAATAATAAGTACAAGTTTCAATTTTCTTGACTGAAACTTGATGTTAACCGTGTTTAGTAAGTCGGTGAACATTGTCGCTTGCCTTTAAGGTCGGCTGGATTTTATTGCGAACACAAGACAATCTAAGGCATTTACTACGTGATTACTATTGACCAGAATACATAAGGTTTATACTAACGTTCAACTGCAATTGGTAACTTTATGTTTAGAATTACGATTTACGATCAAACAATGCATACGTGGAATTGACATAACAATATCAATCGTGTTAGAGATAATACTACGAGTAAAGGTACGAGTATGGGTGTGAAGACTGCCAAGTTGAAGTGGGACTGGGCTGGACATGTCTGCCGAATGAATCCGGAGCGTTGGGCTAAAATTGCCACAGATTGGGTTCCTGACGACGGATATAGGAACAGAGGCAGACCAATACGGAGATGGCGGGACGACCTGGATTACTATCTAGGGAAATGGCAGGAACACGCGGACCATAGGGAAGATTGGCGAAGAAGAGGAGAGGCCTTTGCCCAGCAGTGGGACACGAAATAGGCTATTTAGAGCTATTTAGATAGATAGGTACAAACAAATAGGTTGGTAGGTAAGTAGCATGAGGGTGAAAGAAAAGACAGCTTCGCCTCAACAGTTCAACAGTTCAATATCATTTCAATCAACGAAATCACTAAAATCATTTTTGATGTGAAAACTCCTTTAGCGGCGTTCGCGTCAGGCGGGGGGGAAGTTTACTCGTAAGTACCAGGATATCAGGATCCTCGAAGAGCTTATTTTGAAATTTACGTTGCAGTGCACGTTGATTTCGTCACTTTAACGTAATGTGCGTTTGGCCTAGTGGTATAAGGTGTGGAATAACAGTGTGTTCTCTCAGCCGTAAGTCAATTGTATTTATTTTCTTTTTCTTTTTTTCTTTTTGCGCGAGTAGTTTTCACTTCTGCCGGCACGCCCGGAGTTTTTTTTGGTACAGTACGGCCATATTAGTCTCTCAATCTATCGAATACAATAATCGAAATCAATATCGAATCATTTATAGAAAACTGTACCAAAAAAAAATACCGAGCAAAGCTAGTAATTTGGCATGCAGAGGGATTAAATCGAGAGGCAATAAATCGATCTAGCTAGGTTTCGTTTTTAAAAAAACGTCCTAAAAATCGGTCAACGAGCTACTTTAATTAATAGCTCCAGTAATAGAATACTTACCGTCGCTTTCCGTGCAAAAAGGTGCGACCACACCGCCGCTTATAAAACGGTGACGTTACGGAATCGCAACAAAATGTATGAAGGAACGGTGAGAAAACATGACGCCTACGACTCGTCACTGCATAAACGCGCCGGTTTGGTCGGACTTTTACGCAGTTATAATGAGCTTCTAACTCTTACAAGAAGCTTACAAGCAATACTTAAGTACGGCGCCAAGATAATCAATCATGGCAAACAACCGGTGTGCATAACGTACCTATTTTACGCCATTTGAAGTGATAATAATAGATAACTGGGGTCATAATCGCTGTCTTATTTGAGAGGTGTTTAATGATACAGGACTAAATGAATAACTGACCACTGGTGCTCTGAACTTGTTCGATTATTCAACTTGATTTCTGTTTTGCAATGATCACCGTACATAGTAGTGTGGGAGCATACGATACCACGCGTGACACAATGCGAATTTAAGTTAGGAAACAACATGGAAATGGTTGTTGTACAGATTATAATATTTACCGTCAAGAAATACGCTTTATTTTCACCATTGCCACAGTAGGTACGCCGACTAGACGGATTTGGATAAAATTTGGTATGAAGATAGCTGTGACCCTAGATTAAAACATAGGCTACTTTTTATCCCGAAAAATTTTATAGTTCCCGCGGGATTGCGATAAACATATAGATTGCTAATTCTACGCGGACGAAGTCGCGGGCAGAAGCTAGTATTATAAATGCGAAAGTTTGTGAGTGACGATGTGAGTGAGTGTGTATGTTTGTTCCTTCTTCACGCTAAAACGACTAGACGGATTTAGATAAAATTTGGAGCGAAGATAGCTGATACCCTAGATCAAAACATAGGCTGGTTTTTATCCCGGAAAATTGTATAATTCCCGCGGGATAGCGATAAACATATCAATTGCTTATTCTACGCGGACGAAGTCGCGGGAAGAAACTAGTTATACATATAAACCTTCCTCTTGAATCACTCTATATATTAAAACCGCATCAAAATCCGTTGCGTAGTTTTAAAGATCTAAGCATACATAACCGTCAGACAGCGCAAAGCGACTTTGTTTTATACTATGTAGTGATAATACCTGGGTTATTAATATGATTTCTAAGATTTAGCTCATTCCCGTAACCTTTTACCGTCTGCACGGGAAAAGAAGCAACGTTACATTCTATGTTTTGTCTTTGCTCCCAGACAGCATGAAAGAGCTGAACTATTAATAATCATAATATAAACTTAGCTTCGTGGTTTAAAGCTTTTGTGGGCTAAGAAGTGGCGCCTATGCTGTCGGCGCGGCGAGAGTCGCTTGCGCATAACATAGATAATCAAAGCTAACGATCGAGTTTGATCGACTAGCGATTCCAGAATGGTTAGCAGGCATGCAGTTCACGTGTCGCTCTGTATACTTGGTGTCGTATTTTTAAAAGTTTTTATTTATCCAGCAATTTATGTATTTATTAATGCGACGAAAAAAATTTTTTTTTACTGAAACTAGTCAGACCATTCCTACTAAACTGCAAATTAAATGACAACTTTTCTGTCCCTACTCGGGTTTCAGTCACAAGCCCGTCACTCATTATGTAAAACGTAATAGCACATCTTCGTTATGGCAAATATTTTGACGCAGTACAGGGGCCGTACCATGACGTCTTAATGCGTTTTAGTTTAGGTGCGCTCGCTGTCAGATTCATACTAAAAGTGACAGATAAAACTTGAACTGAGTCGGAATTAGGACGTCATGGTAAGGCCCCAGGGGCCGTACCATGACGTCTTAATGCGATTCAGTTTAGGTTCGCTCGCTGTCAGATTCATACTAAAAGTGACAGCTAAAACTTGAACTGCGTCAGAATTAGAACGTCATGGTAACCCCCCAGGCATTCAAAACAGTAAAACAAGGGTCGAAGTTCTATAGCAGTTATTCTCAAACTTTTTTGGTGACGGTACCCTTTTGGACAGTAAAATATTTGACGGAGCCCTAAAAGTGTTTTTTTATTGGATGATATCATTTTTGTTTTGGTTTATCAACTGACACAGCTGCGCGGAGCCCCCGCAAAGGCTTTGCAGAGCCCCAGGGCTCCGGGGAGCACAGTTTGAGAATGGCTGGTCTATAGTAATTAATTTACTAATTAAGGTAGCACATTAACCAAAACCACGTTTACCTTAGCAACAAACAAGTAGAATTCTTAGCGCTATCAGCAGTGAGATCTCGATCGGAATCTATAGAATATCGACGGCGCAGTTCGATCATTATAATTATTAAGTATCGCGTGGCCAGAGTAATAAAATGTTAATTGGTTAGTACACAATTAACAGGTGATAAAGTGATAATAAATGGTTTCGATTCTTCAAATAGGACTGCTTAAGGTGTTTGTGTAAACATCGGTTGCTTAATTAAGCAGGCATATTTTTAGACGCGTTGACGTTGGTTGTACTGATGAATGTGATTTTAAATAAATTGGGCTCTATAAATAAATTGGTGCAAACAGCCTTACTGACTTAATGCTACGTCGATGATCTACTCTACTTGTTTACAACATTCTACTAAACATTTGCCTGCTAAATTGACTTTGATTTTTTAATCCACATGATGGATGTAATAGAGAAACCACATGTAATACATAGAAAAAAACAATCAGTATTGACAGCTCGTATCCAGTCAGCCTCATAGGCATTTTCAACTACTTTCATTCGTCTTCATAATTATGTATGTATTTGTAAATAACGAGTGCAAATAATTAATTAAACAAAAACGACGCAGAAGAACTCTGATGTCCAAATGTAGCAACGCAAGTACTTCTGCGTGACGACAAGATTAGCGATTAAGATGGAACAACCTACCACCCGCATTTACCCATAATCCTTTATTATTTACTATGTGCGCACGCGTTGATCTCACGTTCAATTAGGAGATTATGATATTACGATACACGGCGCTTATTGATCAAGCGTTATTGACAAGTTGTTAGCCAATAATGCGATCACCAGGAAAATGGCGTCTCACGCGCTGGTACAATGTCGTCTATTGTCTATTATAAAATACATTGTTAAAATCCAGTCTAGTTGCCGTGGGTGCAAGGTCAATTTCAAGTTAGCCCTCTAGTAAGGTTTTATGGTTGTTAATGGTAACTACGCTATGCTAAAAGTACGATTTTTTTACAGTTTTTTTTTTATATTCCATTTTAAAAGTTTACAAGCAAAGAGTATTAAATGACAAAAATAAAAAATATCGACTTATACGCAGAAATATGTATAAATATACAAAACTAAGTAATGAATTTGCAAAATTTATTGTAATTAGTATAAACTGTAATTTAATTACCTGAGATTTTAATGATTTCCACCTTTTATTTATTCGAAAAAATCGCAGTGGCTGAACGCGTCGAACCTTTGCCTGATAATTTTAGTTAACCTTAAAAACAAAACTTACGCATGCGCATTACGGTACACGGCCGCTCCATTTTTGTAAAACTTTGCGTTGTTTTATGTTGTTGATTATATTGTACACAAACCAAACAAAATTAGTTCTTCAAGTGATGAAGTCGACAATAACATGGAATTAACTCCGCCCAATATTTTAAGTAAGGCGCAAATCGCGCAAAATAGTCTTTTGCCATCAAAATCTCGGAAAAGGTATTTATTCTTCAATTTTGTGTTATTAATTACCTATTTTCTCACAAATGTATTGAAAAACGTCGTATGATACACGGTTGGCAAGGTTTTACAAACTCGTGACGATGAAAACCCTCGCCTTACGGCTTATCAACTGGTCAGCTCTTTTGTAAAACCTTACTTACCAACCTTGTATCACAAATAACTATTCTTGTCATAACAAATGAAAACATATTTGTAATGCCTCAATGAGTGTTGCCCTCGTATACCTTTTCTGTTGCAAAAAAGCTCTTTAATGTAAACTTGTAAACACCTGCAGTGGAATAAATAAGGTTTAGACCAGAAACAATATAAAAGCAATTTACCAGTCATTGCTTTTATGATTGATAACTGGCGCTAAGTAGGTCCAGACATTGACATACTGCTATTTATTACCGGCTGTACTCAATGATTTAAGTAGCAGCTACAATTTTTTTTTAATTTATGGCACGTAATAAAATTAGAATAGTTGACGTAGCCCCTTGCAATTAAACTACTACGGCCTTACCAAGACGTCCTAATTCCGACTCAGTTCAAGT
The DNA here is from genome assembly GCA_963854515.1 of Pandemis heparana. Taxonomy (NCBI): domain Eukaryota; kingdom Metazoa; phylum Arthropoda; class Insecta; order Lepidoptera; family Tortricidae; genus Pandemis; species Pandemis heparana. Next base: position 2,841,856 of record OY978020.1, on the reverse strand, counting down.
TTTAGCTGTCACTTTTAGTATCAATCTGACAGCGAGCGCACCTAAACTGAATTTGACAGCGTTTTAAGTAGTTAAAACGCTGTCAAATTCAGTTTAGGTACTCATAGGAGTATTACTCAATACTCGTAGGAGTATTAGGAAACAGTGGCCCGTGCATTCAAACCTTCACCTCTGAATTTTTGGCACTAATGTGTGAAATTACATTTGAATTTCACCAATCAACTCCTTCTATGTCACTGTATTCAACGAAGAACCGCTCAAATTGTCTATGACCGGAGATTCTCTAGCCGGTTAGACCCTCTGTCTTTGCAGGAGGATGGTGCTGCCCCTGTGTGTCTTGTGCTCTGAGGAATTGTTCGGTTTATTGCCTGCTACTAAGTTTTTCTATAGTACGACTCGTTACCGACTTTTAGTGCATCTGCGTACACACACGCGTATGAATAATTTAATTTGTGTAAAGTTCTCCACCGGTAGTTTGTACTAGGCACGCGTGGGAACTATAGCCTCTTCCCCACTTTTAACAACAGGTCTATTTGTAGTGCTTAAGACTCAGATACCAAGCCCCAATATTGAGAATTTTAGCATATTTAAAGTTCTTTTCTCATTGAACAATCTGTACTCTATATAGAGCAGTTTATTGCCGACTAGATCCGCAAGTTATCTGCCAATTTTTTCTAGTAATTGAGACGTCTACGCAAACGCGTACGAGTCGTTTTATTTTTTAAAGACTTACAGTAGATTATCAGACCCGAGACTTCGTGAAGTGTCACAAACTCACATATGCGTTCAATTGGATACTTAATTATGACAAATTGTCACATATTCGAATGGCGTGGACGTTGAGCCGACCGATACAAAGCCTACATTGATTGCTCGTTTTCAAATGCTCGGGTAAGAATGCTTTCAGTGAGGACGCTCCTTACCGCAAATATTACTTCAACACTAGAAGTGTAAGTAGATTATAGGCGTCTCTTTTCTACTATCCCTAAAGTGACAGGGCTGTGGTCTAACTGCTCTACAGTCAAACTGATATATGAGGGCGGAAAATAAACCAACAAGATAAGGGAGTGGCCTCTACTTCACCCAGTGTCTAATATTTCAAACGCATTGAGTTAACTAATGCGACAGGTAAATCGTACTGTTCCGATGACCCCGTTAGAGAAGTCATTTATTTTATGAAAGTAAAATTGTTTAACATGTGTCAACATAAAATAAGTTAACATAAAAAGCTTTAAGTTAATTGAAACACTCGGTATAGAATTGTGACGTGTAGTGGATAGGGTCGTAAACTTTGTAATGACTGGTTCGAGATACTTGCTGACAAGAAATGGAACGACAACAAGGTGGCTCGGTAACAACCACCGCAAACTTCTCTTGCCAGGCCCGTGGTAGGTTATTCTCACTCATAGCAGGGGCTACCATGACGTCTGGATGCGATTCGATTCAGACTCAGTTCAGTTTTTAGCTGTCATTTTTAGTATGGATCTGACAGTAGCGAACCTAAACTGAATTGGAATTGAATCGCGTTAAGAAGTCATGGTAACGCCCCAGGCCAGTTCATACATGCGATGGACGACATGTGACTGTGGCGATTCAGAATAGGTTACGTTTTGACAGAGCACACGTTGGCTATGAAACGAAACCTAGCAAAAATGAAATAGGGGCCAGGACCAGGACGATGGTTAAAGTTTTTTTTTTTTTTTTCTATGAATTGGTGAAGAAAGTATCTAGTGTTAAAATAATTGTATTTCGTTACATTTTTCATGAAAAATACTGAACATAATCGTTTCTTACTAATAAGTCGTTCATTTTCGTGAAGTGTGTTAGATATTCTCACAGTCACAAATCAAAACTGTCACTGTTTACAATTCTGCTGTAGCTCAGTGCGTGAGACGTATGTCTAGAGCCACAGATGCCCTTATTTGGACAGGACAGAACACCGTAATAAACCAGTAACATAGAACAAACCACCTCGTTAAACCCGTGTTACTGAGCTCCCGAGTATTGTGACTCCTACGCTTACGAACCGACTAAAAACGGACAAAAGAGGAACTAAAATTTCTCGTACAAAATTGTTTCAACTTCTCACAACTCACGTGAAAAATGAGACAGTTACGAGAAAAGTGGCGCCCTCATTTATTCGTAATGTTAATGTTAAATAATAAACTAGTTTTTATCCGTGGTAAGTAAGTAGGTATATGGCGTAAATTCCAGGATTTTACCCCACAATGGGAAACTGCAAAAAATCGTACGAATAAAAAAACATACTTACTATGAAGACTGTTTGCTGCCCTTTGATGGATCGCCACACGGAAGCTCTTGAACTAGGTACCAGTTTAGGCAATTTTCTGACGAAACTGAAACTATACCGTAACTTACCGTAAGTAGGCTTAACGCTAAGACCCGCCGATATCAAAGCAAAAGTGCTTCAAAGACTATTTTGCGTATATCGGAAACATCGTAAATGATTGCACCACTAATTGATAGCGCTAAATTACTGCAATCGGACTAGACCAGGCTCCGATGCCAGTATTAATTAATTTTGATAATAAATCTTGATTTCTAGTTAAACTTCTCGACACCGTCTTATAAAACTGCAATTATTTAAGCAAAGGAAACAGAATTCAATGTTCAAAGCCAATCAATAAGAAATATCACAATTTTAACAGCATTTCCAATGTTTTCGAAACACGAGACCTTAAATCAGGTACTTATCTACCTGACCTACCTACCCGGTTGGTCTTCAGGTATATATTTTATTTAAACAAAAGAATCCCTTAGGTATCAATGAACGACAATCTTTCACCACATACATACATACATACATACATATCGTCACGCCTCTTTCCCACAGGGGCAGGCAGAGACCTGGCCTTTCTCCAAAACGTCCCCAATTCACCACATTCTAAACAAAATTGCCTACAAAGTTTTTGAATTTCGGTGAAGAAAAACTTTGCGAGGGAACCTGCACACACCTGCGAAGCAATTATTTTCAATAGTGCGTGTGAAGTTCCCAATTGTATTTTTGTAAATAATACATAGGTAAATAAACAAATAGTTTAAGGAAAGTTTTTTGGTTCTGTCGTTACGAAATATCGTTGCTATCGGTACGAAATAACAACAGGGGCCTTACCATGGCGTCCTAATTCCCACTCAGTTCAGGTTTTAGCTGTCACTTTTAGTATGAATCTGACAGCGAGCAAACTTAAACTGAATCGCATTAAGACGTCATGGTAAGGCATAGGGTAACATCATTTATGTCATGTAAATACAGCGGTATTTTGAAATTACTGGGGCCTTACCATGACGTGTTAATGCGATTCAGTTTAAATTCTCTAGCTGTCATTTTTGACACTTCTAGTGTGGATCTGACAGCGATCGATCCAACTTTGGTTCGGAATTGAATCGCATAAGACGCCCTAGTAAGGCCCCAGTAATTTCAAAATACCGCTGTATTTACATAACATAAATTATGTTGTTATGTGCATGACCTCAACCCTGGTGGAACTACGTATACCTAGTAAAGAGACTCCTTTGCAACAGGTATAATGATAAACAATAAAACAGTAAGACGATTGATTATCACAATAAAAATATACAGTTTCCAATAAATACGAAGGCACTAAATGCGCAGTAGATTTAATCATAAACATGCATTAAATTAAATAGGTATTCAATTTGATTTATAACGTCTTTACAAGTTATATCACACTAACAGTCCCTTACATAGGTTCAACCAATCGTAAATCAATATTGTGATGGCGTACAAGTCTAACGTGAAACGGCCAATCAGAGAGGAGTATTATTGTAATTAAGGAGGTATCTTTCATTAATTTATCATTCATATTGATATGTTAAGGTTAAAACTGTTTGTCTCTTGAAGGATTATTGTTTAAAGTGGAAGTGATGCGCGTGGGCATAATAATCAATGCGTAATACCTGGTCGTAGTGCATTATTACACATCGAGCAATTTTTATATGGACCTTATATTTATCCTAACTTTGTTTAAAAACATTTCCTATTTGTTACGGTACTTGCAGCAGTTAATATGTATTTGTATGCTATGCCTGTCTGCTTTGTAACCGCGACTGGCTTCATTTGTTTCACCTTTTTTAAAATTACAGTGTTTAAGTACAAACTTCAATAAAACTACAATTGTTATTTCATAATTACAATCACACTATGACAACAGTAAGGCTGTTAACGTCTGAAATCATTCATAATTTTCCTTATCTCCTTTACCTACTTGCTTCAATGTATATTTTCTATTGAACGTCTTCAAATTATTATACCCCAACTCTTTGGATTCTCTACTTGTTGCTGATGTTCTTTGTTCTTTGTTTGGTTCTTCAGCCCCTCTTCATCCATACGACTTTCATCTTCGTTACCCGTATCATCGCTACCTTCGTCAACACCTAAACACATATCCTGTCCCACATCCTTCATAAAAAAACCTTGCAACTATAACATCTTCCATAAATATGACATCACTTACAAACAACACAATTAGTTAACATGTCACAATACAAATCATTACTAATTGACCAAACTTTATTACCCATTCAGCAAACCCCAACGGCACGATATTTCACACCTCGTCTTGCGAGATCCGCCGTGTAATTTACTATTTTTTTAATAGTTTGATGCTACTGTGCTACGTAATCATTCTTCTCGGTTATTTATCATCACAATGACACTAAATTCTTCGAAATTATTAATTTTTGGCCGATGGCAGGATAGTCTTATTCGTAAATAGTACTATTAATCAGCAGTGCTTTTTCAGATATAGATGGTAAGACACCGGCTCCTATTTCACCAATATGACAATTTTCGGTAACAAGTGACAATTTTCTTCACATTACAGAGACTACGCCGGTTGGCATCATATTGAACTAGCTTCTGCCCGCGACTTCGTCTGCGTAGAATTAGACTTACATTAGGTACTATGACCTTTGACATGTATATCGATATCCCGCGGGGACTATGCTAGTTTCCGGGATAAAAAGTAGCCTATGTTTTAATCTAGGGTACCAGCTATCTTCGTTCCAAATTTTATCCAAATCCGTTCAGTCGTTTTAGCGTGAAGAAGGAACAAACATAAACACTCACTCACTCACATCGTCACATCGTCACATCGTCACAAACTTTCGCATTTATAATATTAGTAGGATACGCATTGGGTTCCGAATTGTCAATGATCATCGTCGAGTTGGTGAAATAGGGGGTAATAATTGACACGAAACAGGTACGTCAAAGACATCAGTAAATCTTCTTTTTTCGTGGGTTGGTGAGTAGCGTTGTTAATTAATAAATGACCTGCTTCAGATGTATTCTTGCTTCATTCGAAAATAATCCACTAATTCAGGGGTGGCCAACAGGTCGATCGCAACGGTTAGTCCAGTCGATCGTGGCAAGGCAAAAAATATTAATACGTAGACCAGACTGCGCAACGTGTTTCATTTAAGGTTTCATGAAGTATGTAATTGGTAGATCGCGCAGGGTTTTGTTAATAAACGGTAGATCTTGGGTCTAATCAAGTTGGCCACCCCTGCGCTAATTGAATATCAAGAACTGCTATTAATTCGTTATCATTGCTACGGCTTTTAATCTGTTCAACGAGATAATGCCGTTTATTCCTAGTTTAAGTCCTAAGTACTCTATAAAAATTCTTAACAAATAAGCCACAAGCTTTTCCAAGTTCATATCAGTTACTTGAAATCGCATAACTTCATAGAACGGGTTATTTATCACCTAAACAATGACACGACGGGCTAAGTGGGGTCGCGACTTCCTTTGACCTGATTTGTTTATTACCTACTCATTTTGTCATCGACCCCCAGGGCGGCTGGAACTTTGTCACTCCGATTATTTGATTGACTATTGCACTTGCAATTGCTCTTCAACTCATTATGTTCATAGATACGTCTAGAGGCTCAAGAGTGAAGGTACTGTGATGCACTGGCTGCATTGCACCATGTGTGCTGCGTTTCAAATTTGAATTCGAAGACAGCTCTTTGGATGACTCTGTCAAAGTAGATTTGTTTAGATTCTTACAGATAGTGGTGTTGTGAACTTCTGAATAAAAGGCAACGTTTTACCTCGGTGTCTTTTCAGTGAAGTAGTACAAGATGGAATTCGGCGGGGTTTCGATTATCCCCGAAGACGGCGAACAAAGGTAGTAACTAATTCTATCTATACATATTTTATTTTATTGAATCAGGGTTTACTTTTCGGAGATCCATTTCAATGAACACAAAATATTTACCTTGCTACTCCGCTACTTACGTGCAGGATAACCAACGACGACGACGACGAGAGTACGACGTTGGTTCGCATGTACATCGGTTGTGCTCTAACTTTGATAATGATCCCGTAGAGGGATCGAAACGCGCGTCAGTGTTTGTGTTGTTAAGTTTGTGGTTTTTGTGTGGCAGTAATGGAGGGAGGGCTTGCATGCAAAACGTACCTATATATTTCGGACAAGCTTGGTTATCTTGCACGTAAGTAGCGGAGTAGCAAGGTAAATATTTTGTGTTCATTTCTATCTATACGTTATAATTATAATAAAACTGTACTGTAATAAACTGTTGAACTTGCTATCGGTACGAAATAAGAACAGGGGCCTTAATATCGTCTTATTGCGATTCAATCCCCACTCAGTTCAGGTTTTAGCTGTCACTTTTAGTATGGATCTGACAGCGAGCGAACCTAAACTGAATCAGAATTGAATCGCATTAAGACGTCATGTCCTCAGGACCTCTTTACTTATCACTAAATATGGTTAACCGTCATTGTCCGATAGCTTCAACAACTTTACTTGGATCCCAAAATTAGCTGTTTTTCAAATTTTATTACGGGAAATCAGTTACAGCCTTATTCATAAAAAATCCTTAATTGAGGTTTGATCAGTCGATTAGTTAACAGACTGATTAAGCTTATTTGACAGTTGTTAAAAAGTATGATTCATAAACGCTTGCTAGCAGTCTGTTAACTAATGAGCTGCTGATGAATGGATTAGACGCGTTATGTTGTCACGTTGACAAATCATAGAATGGCTTTTTTTGTGAATTAAAAAAAAAAATTGACAGCAGTGCCAGCGAATTAGCGGGAAACCAGCGAATTAACACGACAGACGAGGCAGTGTGGATCTAGTTTCCTTTACCTTTCTCGAGGGGATACAAACTTAAAACAAAAAAAACTGTCTTGCGTATGGTTTTGCTCTTGCCAAAATCAGCTGTTCATATGTGTGGCGGCCATTTTGTGAGTTAGCAGAGAGATAAAGTACGGTCTACGGTCCGCTAATTTTCGGAAGACTTAACAGACCTTGAAGGACTGATTAGCGCTAATTGACGTTTATGAATCATGTTTTTTTGCATCGGTCCTATAGCGAGCTTATAGCGAGCCTCTAACTTTTTATGAATAAGGCTGTTAGTACTTAAGAAGACGCTCGTCATCTATTTACTCTAGATAATGCAATAACCTCAACTTAACCCACTGACTCCCAAAAAACAAGGATTTCCGCTGCTTACAGAAGTACTGAATCACTTAGTCCGGTTTTCGCAGTTAAGCAAACAAACTTAGTTCCTTTTGCACCTTTGCGAATAAACATATCAGTGACGTAACAGTTACGGATAAAAATAGACTGAATCATGAATAAAATATTTGAAGTAATCAGATAAACGGCGCCCGACGTGATAATTGAATGATAAGGGATATTGGCAAGTTTTAATGACGTACTTATGTAGGTGTGATCTGGCAGGCGCCGGTGATGTCATTTTGTCGACCCTAAGAGGAAAATTGGCAAATCAATTACACTCCCTTAACAATAGAGTGCATTGCGATTATATTTCATCATAATTTTATATTAAATTATGATAGGAATGTAATAAATGCGCAGATGTTGATATCGCGAGTTGTTGTGCTATTATCTTGGAATTAGTTTTACGAGATAAAGTTTGATATTGGACGTGAATGGAGGTGATTTAAAGTTGCTCAGCGTGCTATGGAAAGGGCTATGCTCGGAGTTTCTCTAAAAGATCGAATTCGTAACGAAGTGATCCGACAGAGAACCAAAGTGAACATAGCTCATCGTATTAGCACACTGAAGTGGCAATGGGCCGGTCATCTAACCCGAAGAACCGATAACCGTTGGGGTAGACGAGTTCTTGAGTGGAGACCACGGATCGGCAAACGTAGCGTAGGACGTCCTCAGACTCGGTGGAGCGAGGATCTTCGCAAGGCGGCTGGCAAGAGCTGGATGAGAGTGGCCGAGGATCGTGCTCAGTGGCGTGCCATGGGAGAGGCCTATGTCCAGCAGTGGACGAATATAGGCTGATGATGATGATGATGATGATGATGATGATGATGATGATGGAGGTGATGAGATAATGAGAAAGAGGTATGATTTCGTCAGAATCTAGTTTTTGTAGAATTCTATGAACTAAACTAATTCCTTGTTATTGTGCTACTATAGCTTCGCCTTATATTTATACTAGCGACCCGCCCCGGCTTCGCACGGTATATTATGCATGTACTATACATATAAACCTTCCTCTTGATTCACTCTATCTATTAAAAAAACCGCATCAATATCCGTTGCGTAGTTTTAAAGATTTAAGCATACATAGGGACAGAGAAAGCGACTTTGTTTTATACTATGTAGTGATACCGACGAGCAAAAATATATCGGGTCACTTTTCAAACAACTATCGGTATGGAAGTAAATTTAATCGATTATTCGTAGAACATCAAAGTGGCGCTGAAATCAGTAAATTAGAACCAAATGCTTCTCATCTCATCCAAGTGAAAGGTTTACATGAATATTAAGATGACAAAACATGCCAGATTAATGATAAAATCCATAATTAATATTGAAATTACAACTAACAATAGCTTGTATCAACCGTGCTGTCCTTACAGTTTTTAGCAATTTTTTTTTATCAACCCACAGCGTGTTTTGTTTTAGCCTCCAGGATCCATGCCTACTTTTAATCCTTTTTTTTTTTTTTTAACGTAGTGAAAACTCCTTACGAGTACCCCAGGGCCCGAGGGGGCCCGGGGGTTATGTGGGACTCTCTCCCCCGTCCTCTTTCCCTGCGGAAAGGGGAGGGAGGAGCATACCCACTAAAAACACTACGGCATTGTCCGCCCGCCGGGTTTAGGAAGGCGCCGTGGGATCCCGAAGATTCGAGCCTACGACGCCCCCCGGCTGCCCCGGCTTTTGCCAGGGCCACCCGCGCCAAGGAGGGAGGAGTCGCAACGTTTCGACTCCCCCCCCAGACGTGCAGGACCGTGCAATGCGAGCGAGGGGCCCCCGCCCCCCACCCGCTGGTCCCACTAGGGGTTCAGGCGGGTAGCAAACTGCCGCCGCCTTCGCCCCGTTCGTCTGCGCCGGAACGGGGGCGCATGGACGCACTCCTCGCGCTCCCGTTCCTCGGCTTCCTTTTGGAGCATTATGCTCTCACAAAAGGAAGCCACCTCCTCCCAGGACTCGTCACCCCTATCCAGCATAGCTTGCACTATGCTGTGGAGTGACAAGTCTTGCCGTCCGATAGCCGCCACAAGCTGGCGGCGCTCAAAGCTCCAGCAGGGGCATTCTGCCAGAGTGTGCTGGGCTGAGTCGACCGGAGCGTCGCAATTGTGGCATTGCGCGCTTCCCTCACGTCCGATTCGGTGGAGGTAGTCTCCAAAACACCCGTGGCCCGACAGGATTTGGACGAGATGGTACGTTAACGTACCAAACTCCCTGTCGAGCCACAGATCGAGCGAGGGGAGGATAGCCGCTATAGTGCGCGTTCCATAGCGGCAGTCCTCCAGCTCGCTCTTCCACCTATCACGCATCCTCCGGGCGGTCATGCGGCGGGCGTGAAGTAGCTCCTGCGGGGCCGGCCTCTCATCCCTAGCTAATGCCTACTTTTAATCCTGCATTGAGCCTACTTAAGGCTTTTATGGCAGCGTACTATATTTTTATTGTGATTCAGATACACTTATGTAATTTGCAGTTTCGCATAGCTCTGATATGAATTTAAAAAATTTTGAATGCCAAATATTACCTTATTGGTGGATTAGTGTACAAGATATTTAACATGTGGAATTAAGCATATAAATCTAACCAATCCACCCGCGGTAACCAACAACCAATCACCTTTTTCCCCAAATTTGTGTCCACTAACAATTTTGGTAGGCGTGCCCGACTTTCTATTAGACCTTTTGCACATGCGCATTGAAAACGACGCCATCTTGTCCAAAAGAGGAGTTGGAGCTTCTGACTTCTCGGATAGGTAATTTACTGGATTTCAGGGGTTACTGAATGCAGCGTTAACATCGTTATAATTGCCAATTGTAAAACTCCGTCAAATTGCAAATTGCAACTCGGATACAAATCTGTCCAAAACAATCAGTAACATTGAAAATGAGTGGCGTGGCGGCAGATTTTAAGGCTAAAAATTATTATCACTACATAGTATAAAGTCGCTTTCTCTGTCCCTATGTCCCTATGTCCCTATGTATGCTTAAATCTTAAAAACTACGCAACGAATTTTGATGCGGTTTTTTTTAATAGATAGAGTGAATCAAGAGGAAGGTTTATATATATACATAATGCATGCATAATATACCGTGCGAAGCCGGGGCGGGTCGCTAGTTTATTAATAACTAGCTTTTTCCCGCGACTTCGTCCGCGTAGACTTCATTTATTGACAAATAGCTTTTGCCCGCGTGTACCAGGAGTATTTAAATCCCGTTTTTTCCCGTTCCCTTAAGAATTTCGGGAAATGATCTTTTAATGCTCCCTACACTCCCCAAGGAACCCACTTGACAAATTTCAGTTTTCTACGACCAGTAAAATGAAAAAAACCCGTTTTTCCCGTTCCCGTGGGAATTTTGGAGATTCCTCTCTTAATGCTCCTCTACACTCTCCAAACAACCTAACTGCCGAATTTAAGCGTTGTACAACCAGTAAAACGAAAAGTCGCGTTTTCCCGTTCCCGTGGGAATTTTGGAAAATTATCTTTTATAGCTTCTTTGCACTCATCAAGCAACCTACATGCCAAATTTCAGCTTTCTACGACCAGTAAAACAAATCCCGTTATTTCCCGTTCCCGTGGGAATTTTGGAAAATTGTCTCTTAATGCTTCCTTACATTCGCCAAGCAACCTACATGCCAAATTTCAGCTTTCTACAACCAGTAAAACGAAAAGTCCCGTTTTTCCCGTTCCCGTGGGAATTTCGGAAAATTGTCTCTTAATGCTTCCTTACATTCGCCAAGCAACCTACATGCCAAATTTCAACTTTCTACGACCTGCAGTATATAATAAAAAATCCCGTTTTTTCCCGTTCATTTCCGTCAAAATTTTGGGAAATCCTTTTGTAGTGCTCCCCTATACTCCCCAAGGAACCTGAAGGCCAAATTTCAGTTTTCTACGATCATTAAAACGAAAAATCGATCCCGTAGAACTGAATAATACATCCCGTTTTTTCCTTATCCCGTTGGAATTTTCGAAAATCCTTAACCTTAAAACTGTTTTTTACTATTACACTCACTTACTTCTATGCCAAATTTGAAGTCTAGTAATTATAATTCATAGGATTTCGTTGTACTGAATATATAAATCCCGTTTTTTCCTTATCCCGTGAGAATTTCCAAAAATCCTGAAATTATTTTCTTTGTTTTATAATCATCTATTTGTGTACGAAATTTGAAGAGTCTATATTTATTAAGTATAGTTACCTACTGAGATAGGGTCACGCGGAATCGAATAATATAAATCCCGTTTTTTCCCGTTCCCCTGGAAATTAGTGTATGTGTGTGTGTGTGTGTCAGGTAGGTATGTGTGTTGTTGTTTTCTTAATCTGCGACCCGATAAACCGTACAAACAATACTACCCACTATAATATAATAATAATAACACCCACGTTGATTTTCAGACTTTGTCATCCCCTATCCCCTTTTAGGGGTTGAATTTTCAAAAAACCTGAAACAGGTGTTTACTCATTTATCGTTAGGAATACTCCTGTGAAGTTTCGAATAAAATAGTTTAACTAATCTTGTTTCCCCATACAAACTTTGGACCCCCATTTAACCCCTTTAGAGGTCGAATTTTGAAAAATCCTTTCTTAGTGCACCCCTAGACCTTATAAGGAACCTACGTGCCAAATTTGGAATCTCTAGAACCAGCGGTTTGGGCTGTGCGTTGATATGTCAGTCAGTCAGTCAGTCAGTCAGTCAGTCAGTCAGTCAGTCAATCAGTCAGTCAGTCAGTCAGTCAGTTTCTTCTTTTATATATATAGAAGAGAATATTTACCAACAGGTACAGTTTACCAATAGTTTACCTTCTGCCTAACATAAAGTAAACATTAAATTTTGATTTACTTAATGACAGTGTTACAAATGAATGATGAATGAACAATGGATTTAGTAGAGCTGTAAATAGTGACCTAATTGAAGAAATTCTAAGCATCGGAATCGATCTTTATTACAACCAAATGTAACAAAATAAATAAACAAATCATGGGATAATTGACACCAATTGACCTTGTACCAAGTAAATGGGTAAACATTCTTAAGTAGATACACGTGTACATATCGGAGTGTTATGCTCAACAAGAAATAAACTTAATTCTCATATAATTTTCTACCTCGACTGGGGATCAAGCCCAGGCTCCAATTTCACCCATTCGACAATTGTCGGTGACAAGTGACAATTCGATTTGCAATGCGTGGTCAATATGAAGCCAACCGTCGTATATTCTGGTCGAGTTTGTAATGTAAGCAGAATTGTCACTTGTCACCGACAATTGTCGCTTTGGTGAAAAAGGGGCCAGGATCTCAAGCTTCTTTCAGGTTCCTTAACTACTAAGCTATCTGATCACCCATTCATTTATATTTTTTTCGAAAACGACAGTGATTACGATGCACGATGTACTTACTGAAATAACCTGAGTCATTGGCGCCTGCTGTGGACGTTAGTCCAAATCGTCCTTATCAATTGCAAAAGAATTTAAAAAATCCGTAAATATTTCATTATCATGCAGACTTCCTAATAATTATGGAATTTTGCTGTTTTTTATCAATCAATGGGAGTGTCGATGCTAGGTGTCAGAAGGGAATTCCCTTAAAATACACTCTCGAGAAAAATTGTTTTTTTTTTAGCCCGGGACTATTTCACATATTTTTAAATGGACCCTACCTGATTAAATATCCTTGAACAAGTTTTGAAATGAAATGAAATGAAATTTTTATTTGACTTTCTTTCTTTGATTTTTCTTTTCTTTTTTTTTGATTTTTTTTTTTAGACACAATGTATGTTTGTCCAATTTTTACAAGCTTTATATTGCAACGTATGTACTCGTAGGCAAGTATGTTTCCGGGTGGAAAATTTTGAAGCAGATATCTTCATCCGATAAGAAATTTTGCAGACTCGAGTAAGTCAGATGACAATAATAATAATCTGGTAGTGGAGTTCAGGAGCATTACCATGACGTCCTAATTCCGACTCAGTTCAAGTTTCAGCTGTCACTTTTAGTATGAATCTGACAGCGTGCGAACCTAAACTGAATCGGTTTAAGACGTCATGGTAAGGCCCCTGGTGACCCAGCCAGGATCGTCTCCGCAGGAGGGAACTCTTCAGCGGTTGGTCCGATTGACTTGAAATTTGGTACACATAATGTAGGTAGGACAGATGACAATGCAAGTACAGTCAGCTAAAAAAGCTTGTATTAAAAAGTAATATTTTTGACAGAAACTTATATGCCGCATCTAGTTTCAGTGGTTTAAGTGGTCTGTTTGCTAGACAATAAAATAGGCGCTATGCGCGTCGCCTCATTTTAAGTTAAGCTATTGCTTAACTTGTACTCTGTTACTATCAGTCCTGTAATTGGCTCTGTGTTACTACTTTCATTACCTAAATTGTGTAAATGCTGTTGGTTCTCCTTAAATAATTAAATAAGACACGGTGCTGAATTTCAAGTATAGATTGATGATGACGATGATATTGATGATTATTGTTCGCAGGCAGGCGATGTGTGCGCGACGCCCGCGCCGGTAAGGCGGCGGGCCGGCGGGCGCATGCGGGCCGCGCGCGCCCGGCCGGCGCCGTCCCCGGCCGCGCGGCGCGCCCAGCCTAGCCGCTATGCGCATGGCAAGTGCCCTCGCCACTCTGCTCGCGGTAAGACATACACTTGTCAACTTGACAGTTCGTATTGACAGCTAACCACGTCCTTGATCGTACAGTCATATATATGTTTCTAGTCAAAGTTTCGAAAATAAGTAGGTAAATCCGAAAGTTGTAAAGCGGCGCGTTACCGGCCACGCGGCGCGGCTAGCCAAGCCGCTATGCGCACGGCAAGGGCGCTCTACTCGCTGTAACACATTCGTCTACTTGATGCCCATACTGTCAATAAAGTTGCCCTAGCTGGATAGTAAATTTAATCTGTACCACGACCAGGCTCTCGAATTTTAAAACCGCGTCACTCGAAAGAACCATACGAAAGTTGTTACGCGGCGCGGCGCGCTTAGCCTAGCCGCTATGCGCACGGCAAGGGCCCTTGCTAATCTGCTCGCGCTAAGACACTCTTCAACTGGATAGCCCATATTGTCAACTAACCATGCGCTAGATTGTAAACTGTTGTCTTATAATCATTAATCCTAACTCAATTGCACTATAAGTAAGCATTTGCGACTGTAGACCCCTAGACTGGTAAAAAATATCCTGCTTAACTATTTTTATTAATTATAAAGCGCTGCACTTTGTAGTGGTTTAAGTATTGTGCATTAAACTTCGCTATCTCTTGCATCGTTGCGTCACTCAGCCGCGCCCTGTTTTATCTGACAGCAAGGCATGTCTGCTTACAAATTTCGTGTTTAGTTACACTTCTTTGAAAATAGTATCCCACCTTCGGACGCAGTCTTGATCCTTTAAATTCGCGACAGTCTGTGGAAAGATAATCTTAGGAATTCCATTCCAGGCATTACCTACGCATTTTCCTTCAGGGCCCTATTTTATAAAGCTACAAGTTACAATATTTACGAACGGAAGTCTCTTTCTGAGCCTATGTTAGATATCCCCGTGATTCAGGTTTCTAAGGCAAGTGGTGACGTTTACCATCAGGTATTAAAGGATAGTACAAGGTCCGTCCGGACTGCCACCAGCATTTTACTATTTAAAGGTGCGACCACACCGCCGCTTAAAAAACGGTGACGTTACGGAATCGCAACAAAATGTATCAAGAAACGGTGAGAAAACGTGACGCATACGACATGTCACTGCGTATACGCGGCGGTTTGGTCGCACCCTAAGTTTAGGTGCTCAAATCTTGCAAGTTTGTTTTTACCCACTATTCGGGCTATTCATGCGATTGACTTGTAATTTGGTAATTATACCTCTATTAAATATAGGATGAATAGGTACCTAACTATGGTAAGGTCAGCATAAAAAGTCTGCATTTTTTTGTTTTTTAGGTCATATTTTCAGAAGACCGTCTTCAATTGTTTCTTTTTACGAATCGTGCCTCATAAAAAAATGTTTGTATAGGTACCTATTATTCATAAGCAACCAACTATAATGGAAAATATCTATACCTAATAAAATAACCAATAGGTGCCAATAGTAGTCTATTCGTCAGAAGTCATAACTAACTTAATCTTTTCCTCAATAATTATAGCGTCATCACGTTAGCGTCAGCTCGGCATGGGCAGTACTATCACACGTACAAACATAGGAATGTTTGTTTACAACATGAATAATTTGTATGAATAAAAATAAATTATGAATGATACGAAATTCTGCGCCCATTGGTCATCTGAATGTGCATTCTTGTTCATTAATTAGCAATAAAGTAAAAGTATTGTATTCGTATTGACGGCCGGATAGCCTAGTGGTTAATGACCCTGACTATAAAGCTAGAGGTCCCGAGTTCGAATCCCGGTAGGGGCATGCATTTGTATGATGAATACGAATGTTTGAACCCGAGTCATGGATGTTGTATGTATTTATCTACATTATATACGTATGTTTTTCCGTTGCCTGGTACCCATAGTACAAGATTTGCTTAGTTTGGGACTGGGTCAATTGGTGTAATTTGTCCCAAAATATTTATTATTATTATTCGATAATAAATAGTAATTAATAAAAGTCCGTTATTTTAACGCTTGTAAAATGCATGTTTTTACAGTGTTTCTATTTTCTTAATGTACTTACCTATCTCTGAAATCTTCGTGTTTCTTTACCTCAGATATCAGTCATATTAAAAACGAAGTTTACCGAGAAACATTAAGAAAATAAAACTACCTTAGTAACTGCTAGTTACTTAAGTGTCTTCAGAATTCGCAAGTCTTATTAATTTGATGCACTTTAGTGGTCAGATTAACTTAATCGAAACTTGGAAATTTTCGAAATTTCGTTTATTTAAGGATTGGCAAGGGTAATTTCGTCAATGTGGAGTAATTTTAAACCATGTCGACCTTTGTACGGTAAAAAAATCTTACCTTAACTCCTTACAGTCAGATATTAGCAAATTTTTACCGTTGTAACCCAGGATGTATCGTCCCAAACGCTTCTTCTCCCCCTTCAGAACCTCAACCATGGGCACTCGCGGAGATTTTCCGACCATTTTATAGGGTTATAGAATAAGCAAATTAATTTTCGTCGCACAACAAAAACATTTTCACTACCTACCTACTTGATTCGATTATAGAGCAACGTAAAAGTACAGGAAATTAAGAATCCATCCGCAAATAAAAATCGTTCTCGTTCAATCATGATTGTCATACTGCCCAGTGAGATTCCATAACAGTTAAGTCAGTGCTAATGAGTTTTTAATTTCACTAGGACGATGATACATTTTTATCCAACCACATTGTAACCCAACATGACGACAGTGAATTGATAGATACTCCGGAAATATATGTTTTATCTAAAATTTAATATTGGCACGACGCGGTCATCACCGGCGGCATTTCCAATAAGGCGGTCTGCCAAATCGCCTACATTTTATTCCACCGATTTGAGTTTCTCGCGGCAGTATGCTACGAACCGCGGCCTACGTTAGTCGTCTTAGAAAAAAGTTGCGCTCTACGATCTGACAGTTGTAGCGCGCGGGAACTGAAAAATTGAAAATGGAACAACGTTCGGAATTTTAACTTTTCTCACAACAGTGATGCGAAGGACTAGAACGCACTTCAGTTTTTTAAATAATTTCAAAGTGATTAAATTAAAATAACTATGTCAAAGTGGCTTCGATTACAAAGTTGCACACGGGTTAAAATATAGTTTTCAAATGAACGGAAGTGTTGACCTCAAGTTTTATGTATGATTTATTCAAGACCTTGGACAAATTTAATTTTGCTCATGGCAATTAAAATGGTGAGTGAATTAATAGTGTTTTAATGTTTGACGGGAACGTCTTAATTTAATTTTAGTGTCAATAACGATTGCTTGTTTTTAATCAACCACTTGATTAAATATTTCATGGTTACATTATTTATGGGTGTTTACGATTTAGTTATTTTTGTAGCAAGTTTTCCATTTTCATTTTTATTGAATATAAAAAGTTGTTCGCTCGCTATACCGCTACGAAGTACCTACCTACTTACTTTATAGGAGTTTATGCTCGCTTTGGATTTCAATAGATCGTTAAAGTGTTAACATAATCATTAAAAATAAACACATAGATTGTGAGTGAAATTATCGATCCTTATAAAAAGGCAAACTTACTTAGAATGTGGCTTGAATCATAGTAAAAAGTTTAACAGGTACAATCAAGGGCATAAATATATATATACGTTACCAAGACGTCAAAAACATCTAGGTGTGTAATTGTATAGTTATGCCGCAAACAATAAGGTCGGTGACACATATATTTGACATGATTGCTGTATAGATATTTATGCAGTCGACTCTACGTACCTAATTTACTAGATATCGCATTTAAAGCAGAAGGTTGTGGCTGCGAACCCAGTTTCAAATTTAGTATGCGAATTTACAAATCTTTGGACATCGTTAGAAATCATTACATTGCGGCGAACCAGGGCCCCGGTTCTCGAAGCTTATTAGACCAATAATATTAGTGTTTTATCTCGTAAATTAAACGAAAAAATGAAATAAAACACTAATATTATTAGTCTAATAAGCTTAGAGAAACGGGGCCCAAAAATATAAGTTTCCTATTCGAAACAAATCCGTTTTTATTATTATGGTGCAATCCCTCGCTGCCATTGGTTGAATTAATCGATTGTCAAACTAACATAATGACTAAACGGAATCGTACAAAAACTGGTATAATTAAGACTGTAAATTAGAAAAATCATCTATGAAGAGACGCAGAGTAAAGTTTAGAGACAAAACCTACCCCACCCTAGTGCGGTAGTCATACTTTTCATCCATACTATGATAAATAATAAATAAGTAATAAATATCTTGGGACAATCGACACCAATTGACCTAGCCCCAAACTAAGCAAAGATTGTTATATGGGCACTAGACTACGGATAAACATACTTATATAGATAAAAACATACATTAATACATATTAAACATCCAAGACTCGAGAACAAACATTCGTATTTTCATACAAATATCTGCCCCGACCGGGGATCGAACCCGGGACCTCAAGCTTCATAGTCAGGTTCTCTAATCACTAGGCCATTCGGTCGTCCTATCATCGTACTACCTACCCATACTAATAATAATAAAGCGAAAGTGTTTCTCTCTCTTTTACCTTTTCACGCTTAAACTACTGAACTGATTTAGGTCGAATTTGGTATATATTACGTAGGGGTACTCCGGGAGTTACGGACGGTTTTTTAACCCCCCCCATTTCTTTAATTTCCCTCGTAAATTTTGCGGGTGGTAGGGCCTTGTGCAAGGTCCGTCCGGATCGCTACCACCATCTTACTCGCTAATCCTGCCGCTAAGCAGCAGTGCTTGCACTGCTGTGTTTCGGTGTGGAGAGTAAGACAGCCGGGGAAATTACGGGCACAAGAGGCAGTTCATCTAAGTCCTCTAGGTTGGCAACGCATCTGCAATCCCTCCGGGGTTGCGGGTGTCTATGGGCAGTGGTGATCGCTTACCATCAGGTGACCCACTTGCTCGTTTGCTTTTCTATTCACATAAAAAAAAAACATTTTACATCCAACTAGACACGAATAAATATTTCCGTGCCCATTTATTATGAAATCGTCCATAATAAAATTTGTGTAGTACTAATTAGACCAAAGACAAAGCTGACAACAGTCAACATACAGGTATATTAAGAAAAAATTAATAAAAGCACTGGTAAACTAGCTAGGAAGTGGTAGCCAGGCTGGTGACAGGCCATTACTTAGCGCTTTACCCTATTGCGTTACATCCGAAAGGTCAACGTACCTATTGTGGCGTTTATGGATGAAACGATAAGCTCGAATCGGGGCACTCGATACACCGACGATTAATCGATTAATGACTATATTATGCGTTAGAAATCGAATCCTTTTCGACGGGCTGGCTGTTAATCATTGTGTTACAAGTTTTACGCATTGGCTACGCATTAGTTTAACGTGCTAGGTAATTAATTCGTTTTTAGAATAAAACCAATGCAGCTTTATTATAAGTAAATAGGCATACTACGAATTTTATTAAATCATAAATACTCAAACATATTTTTATTCATTTAAAACAGATGAATAACGCTGAATTTTTAATATAAAACTACCGTGAGGCTCAATATTAATGTAAACAATAACGCTGAAAGTTATTGTTTTTTTTTTACAAAGACGCTGGCCACTTACAGCCTAAAGAAAGCAGTTTCGTGTTAACCTTTTTTTTTAGTAAAAATGCCTCGGTTTTTTACTGGCCAGTAATATTTGAACGTTCCATGCAATGGGCTTTGAAGGTTTCATACTCTTCGTGTGACACAGATATTAAAATGAGTACAGAGGCAATTGTTATATAATGACCCGAATTTAATTTTATCCGTTAGCCGTTGAGGTGACATTCTTAATATAAAAGTGGTAGAGTTCTAGCTAGAACCAGTATGCGAGGAAAACGATTCAGGGCAATCAACGCCAGCAGCACTACTGATACTATTTCAAAGTGAGCACGTGTATAGTTATTGGGTTCACGTAACCTATATTTCACTTGTTTGTATATTCATAATGTTTTACATGAAATTACTACCCTATTTTTGACAAAAGTGAATACAGTGAAGAGCAAAATATACTTGTTTACGAAAAGTTAGTAACTGATCATAATTCTGCATTTAAATCTTACTTCAACCCCAAATTCTTATTTAAACAGTTATGTGCTTCCATGCAGTGGCCTATCCCACAAAACTTACAATTACAATTTGACAAGTGTCAAGTTTCAAGTTTGTAACAATACAAGTGTGCGTACCACAAAATAATACAAGTAACAAATTTGTAGCGGAAAATTCTTACAAATATGTAAATTGTATTGACAAGTCTACAATTTATTGTATACATAAATATACATATGTATGTATGTATAACTCTTTATTGTACATAAAACACAATAATTTTACAAATAATGCGACAAATAGATGTACAAAGGCGAACTTATCCCTTAAAGGGATCTCTTCCAGTTAACCTTCGAACGATACATAAATGAGTAAAGAAAAAATATACAATGTACCAGTTGATTCTCTTCCGTAATCGTAATGGGCATAGGCGATGCGGCTAGCAACTTATCACTATTTTGATTCCCCTTTCCATCTATAGCCGAGAATCGAACCCGGGTCCTCATAATTCTGTAATGCGTGCTATATCGCTACACCACCCATAGTGGGGTTCCCGGCCATAGCTTTACTTTCGGATTTTTCTACGTGTTCTAATTTTCAGTGTCGTTCAAAAATTTAATTTCTAACGGTAAAACCGTAAAAGTAAACATAAAAAATCAAGAAGTAAAGTTCCTGATTGATTTAATGGGGAATTTCAGAAATAGTGTAAAATGATGTTTTTTTTTTTATTTTAGATTTTTTTCCATGGATCTGCTCAGTATCAATTGATCAATTAGTTATAACAGCGTAAAAAAATGTTCCCAGTTTTTCCTACAAAAATTAGTGTAGGTTTTGTTACCTTCAAACATTAATGAAAATGAAACTATGAAAAGTAACAAAACTCACCTCGGGACACTTTTTTCCCCTAGTTTAGAATCGCTAGTGCTATCGATTCTGAGTAGATGCAAAAATTTCTAAAATCGGAGAAAAAAAAACATAATTGTACCCTATTTCTGAAATTCCCCTAATAGTGAAAAACAGCGTCTTCTCTCGTCCCTGGTGAGAAGTAAACGTTCCACGGGAGTTTGTAATCGTGTCGTACAGCGTACAGACACATTCAAACACAACGCTTGGCGACTAAATTCGCATAGTAACAAGGTCACGTGACAACTGATACTGATAGAAAATTTCGAAGGTTTACTCACCCGCTGGTGACCCATTCGCTACCCTTTCCCCTTTCTACCTATATGCCCTATCTATGGTAAACGTGACCATTACGTCTTGTTACCTTCGGCTTGGTCTACCCCGTAAGGGCTCGTCCAGAAATCATGTGATCGTTTTATGGGGGGGAAGGGGGTTTGTGGATGTCAGCAAAATCACGAATGATCACGATGGTGGAGGGGGTGTCCAAGAACACATCACGTGTAATTCATCGTGATGGACTTTTATTTTCTTATTAAAATAAAATAAATAATAAATAAATAAATAAATATTTGGGAACAATTCACACAAATTGACCTAGTCCCAAAGTAAGCGCTAGTAAGGCTTGTGTTATGGGTACTAGACAACGATATACATACTTATATAGAGAAATACATACTTAATATACATAGAAACATCCATAACTCAGGAACAAATATTCGTGCTCATCACACAAATATATGCCCTTACCAGGATTCGAACCCAGGACGCTTGCTTCGCAGGCAGGGTCACGACCAACTAGGCCAAGGCTAAGTTATTAAACGAGATATAGTATTTTATCCCTTTAATACGAAAATAAAAGTCCATCACCATTAATCATTGCATTGGACACATTAATACACTAAAAACGAAGTGCACTACAGACGGATATTCGAAACTTTCATTCAATTTCTGTGAAATAATCGCAAAAAATCACCAAAAATGCGACGTTGCGAGCTCAGCACGGATGCACCCTCTTAAGTAACTCACTTAATTCATACTAAGTCCGAAAAGGGGGAGGGGGGGTCAAAAGTAGACCAAATAATGATCACATGATTTCTGAACGAGTCCTAAGGGATAAAGACGCGATTTATGTATAAATTTATTAATTTATGTATGTACGCACTTGCTCGTTTACTACTTTATTTTATTTCAAAAACCGCAGTCTCTACCCCGTATAAAATGTACATTGTAATACCTACAATACCACCCACATTTTCTCATACCAGCAATCGTGAACCGAGTTGCGTAATATTCACCACCGACGACCATCTCATGCATAAAATTTGCATTAACTGAACGGTATTGGCGGAAAAATGTATTTCGCAACAGACGAATACGCCCATTATATTACACTATGTTGATTTAGGCAAGTTAATAGCTTAGTAGTAATTATTATTAGCAGACCAACTAAACAGATCTATATGGGGAGTGTGAATGGTTACGTTGGGAGGGGAAGGCCTAGCTAGACCGACGTTCCTAGAACAAATAGGAGACGTTTTGGAAAAAGGCCAGGGGTCTTACCACGGCGTCTTAATGCGATTCAGTTTAGGTTCGCTCGCTGTCAGATTCATACTAAAACTGACAGCTAAAGCTTGAACTGAGTCGAAATTAGGACGTCATGGTGAGGCCCCAGGTCAGGAGTACCTACCCGAAACCGGCGAACATGTATGAAGAGATTGATGAATGTGGATGAAGCGAAAGAGGTATGTCAGGATCAGAGCAATGGGAACAAAGTAGTCTCTGCCTACCCCTGTGGGAAAGGGGCGTGACGGTATGTATGTATGTATGTAATTATTCTTTCATACTGGCCTGGGAGTAAAGAAAAAACATAGAATGTACCAGTAAGGTACCTACCTAAACTTTTTTGTTCATTAATATGGATCAGAGCAAAGTAACGGTTTATTCAATCAATTATTGAGTTTGACTCTTATAGCACTATAGCCCAAGCACTCTCATTGCGAGGGGAGGCCTGTGCTCAGCAGTGGAACGTATGTAGGCTGGAGATGATCATGATAATGATGATAGCACTAAGTATAATATTTAATATCTTGAACGGATTATCCCTGAAACTGAAATAAACGTTTTTTTCCGCAATATAGAAATATCGACCACTTATTTATTGTTATTAATAAAACACGATAACGAATGACGCGACTGAATAAGATAATAATGATTTAATTGTTTTACAGCAGATTGTAATCTTTTTTGGTATGCGATTTAAATCATATCAAAATGTTATCTTTTAGATAACTTTAGACACACCCGCGCCATCTAACTAGTTTCATTTTTATTTTTATCTTAACGCTTTTCCTCAATGAGAAACTAAGTTGTTTCCGGCCAGTTACGGCAAATGCGTACCTATTGCACGTCAATTAAGTAATTTATAAACGCTAACTTAAGCCGGATACTAATCATCTGCGAGCTGTAACCGTATAGAAAGAAGAAAGAAAGAAGACATTCATTCGTTTTTGTTGCATATTATAGTAACCAAAATCTTAATGTGGATATGGTGTTCCACTCGCGATAGGCTTGCGAGCTACGAGTACGTCGGCAATAGGGTTTTTATTAGTGTAACGTGCAACTGATTATGATTGCAGCTTGTGGTTGAATACCCGGCTTTACTTGACGTCTTCAATAACGGGCTTCTTGAAGGAATTTCTTTCACTAGAAATGTCACACGTCAAACTACAAATGGCTGTAGCTTTTTTTAAGTTTTTTTTTATATTAAAACCGACAAACGGGCGTGCGGTGCACCTGATGTTAAGTGATCACCACAATTTATCTTCGCCCAATACCCTTTTATTTATGATTATATTACAAGCTATAGTGAAAAATGTGCCTTTTTGATTGCCTTTTGAAGTGGGTAAAAATATATAAACCAATTGTTTTGGTTAGTAAATTATATTACATGTTGTGAAATTATTACTAAAAGTCACCCATGTTATAAAAATATCAATCGAACAATGTAAAATCCTTACGATTAACGTTATGCACGATGCATGATGATTAGGCAAGAATTTTATTACAACCGCAATTATCGCCAAATACATAAATGTTACACACACATATCAATGTTTACGACTGTGATAACCGATTGTCCAGATGTATCTGAATTTCGGCAATAAATAGTTGAAGCGTGTCACGGGGTTTTACCTTTTCCGGTGATACGATATTATTTTGTAATCTTTATTGGACATCACATGATCTTTGACAAATTTTCCATTTCTGTACACAAAGCACTCGTGTAAGAATAAATATTGCCTAAAATAAAGCATATCCATACATTGATCACGTCTCTATCTTTTATGGGGTAGACATTTAGAGGGTAACAAGGCTGGAAGGACACGTTTAGTTGGATTGTGGGAGTGTGTGTGCTAGCCGTATCGTCTAGGACATGATTTCTACGATTTGCACCTATTGTATCAATGGACTCTTATGATCTGCGCGGAAAGAAAAGCATGTTTTTCTTTGCTCCCACACTAGCGTAGAAGTAAAAGAAATAAAGTTAACTATCAAAGATTAAGGAACCTGCTCCAGGTACTAACCTACTAAATACTCCACTACTTACCACTTTATTCATGCACTAAATAAACATTTATGCAGAATGGCAATACTGTATACAATTCTACAACACACTAGTGATTTATCACAAACACAATACTAACACAAAATTTTCATGATTGTCTTTGCTTTATCTTCTACATGGAATAATCATCATCATCATCATTTCCACCCAACATACGTCCCACTGCTGGGCACAGAATGAGAGGGCTTGGGCTATAGTTCCCGCGCGGGCCCATTGCGGTTTGGGAACTTCACACACATCATTGAATTGCTTCGCAGACGTGTGCAGGTTTCCTCACGATGTTTTCCTTGACCGAAAAACTCGTGGTCAAATGTAATTTCGCACATAAACTCCGAAAAACTCAGAGGTGCGAGCCCGGGATTCGAACCCACGACCCACTGCTTGAGAGAACAGAGATCATTCCACTAGGCCACCATGGCTTTACATGGAACAAATTTTAATTTTGGTTATATGTAGCATTATTAATTTTGTTTATATGTAACACTAGCTTCTGCCCGCGACTTCGTCCGCGTAGAATTAGCAATTGACATGTTTATTGCTATCCCTCGGAAACTGTGCAATCTTCCGGGGTAAAAAGTAGCCTATGTTTCAATCTAGGGTACCAGCTATATTCGTTCCAAATTTTATCCAAATCTGTCCAGTCGTTTTAGCGTGAAGAAGGAACAAACATCACTCACTCACATCGTCACATCGTCACATCATCACATCGTCACAAACTTTCGCACTTATAATATTAGTAGGATTATTAATTTTGTTTATATGTAACATTATTAACTTTTTGAGTTTCATTCACTATACAACGCAACGACTAAACATTAACTTAATTATCCATATCGTTCATAATAATAATAACAACTGGTCGCCCAACTCTAGTGGCCTTACCATGACGTCCTAATTCCGACGCAGTTCAAGTTTTAGCTGTCACTTTTAGTATGAATCTGACAGCGAGCGAACCTAAACTGAAACGCATTAAGACGTCATGGTACGGCCCCTGGTGGGCCTTTGCCCGATTAATCCCAGAGCAGCAATCGCCACCCTGGCCAATTTTTTTACATAGATTTTACATTTCTCAACTGTTACCTTGTAGTATTCAGATATTTTAGTTTGTATTTGCATTGGATTTTCCTTATTTTGAATCATTGACTCAATCATTATCCATTAGCAATTATATATCAGTATCTATCATAATTGGCATATACGCATCAGAGGTAGTATTAGGTAAACTTACTATTACTGTTAGTGACATAAACCTATTATTAACTTAGTATTTATCTAAGAAAGTGATATTTCATTTTGATTCCAATAAGATCATAGAGTTTATTAGAGGCTTACCATATAAGGGCAGTTTATAAGTATATTTAACTCAGTCGCTCCGCCTTCCGAAAATCACTAGGTACTTATATAATAATATTGAAACAAAGTCCTCTGCCGTGTCGGTCTGACTGTTTGTTCCCGATAAACTCAAAACCTACTGAGTGGATTTTCATGCAGTTTTCACCAATAGATAGAGTTATTCGCGGAAAAAGTTCAAGTATATATAATTTGTCAAGACTTTGTGGAAATTTATTGAAATAGAACGATAATTGTTTGACATGTCGAGAAAGTTAAGCTGCTTGTCAATTGACAATTCCATACAATTCCCTTCCATTCCTTAGAGTTATAGATAGTCGAAAGTAACATTGACCACCACTAGAACAACTTTTACTTGCGTTAGCATTGTTTGTGTGTATGCTTCGTACCGGATAATCGAAATAAAACGCGTGAACGGTGTCCGAAACCCCATGTTGGACATTCCTGGACATGTTTGTACATCCCATCCCTTATCTTGGACAAACAGGAAATGGATCTCGAATAGCCGGGAGGCGTTGAAAACAAAATCCAAAACTATTTGATGTCCAATTGTTTGTTCAAACGTTTTACCAAATATTGGTCGCGCCCGGGGCCCTTTGATGCGACCTGTTGCGTCAAACATTTCGAAATTGTGTAAATAAAAAGATGAGAGTGAATTGAGAGGGAATATTTTAAGTTTTTCATTATATATTTAACATTTTTCATTTAAAAAATGTTTTAAAATTTATAAAGACACATTAGTAGGTACCTACTTAAAACAATCAGAAAGTAACGTACGAAATCTGTACCTCATCGAACATGATAAGAACATTCCTAAAGTATTTTAAGAATAACAGAAAAAAAGTTTATACGCAAAATTTTGATTGATACATTCCACATTCGCCTTGTTCTGGCTACACGTTCACGTCATAACTTCCTCAAATATGTTTATTTCCGTTGAACCATTATGAACTGAGCTAAATAATTTATGTTAGATACCTACTAAAAGTCTTGTCCACACTACACTAGATTCTTTTAAAAACTATAGGTATAAGTAATTAGAAACCCATTAAAGTTAATTGCAGGGACATCTCACATCACGAACGCTGGCGCCCTTGGCCTATCCCTGCGCCTCATATGGTTTTCAAAGTAAAGTGTGGCACTAAATCACCTAAAGGAACAAAATTATAAAATAACCTCAGCCCTACACCACTGTTTAGTATGAAATAGAGGTTCAGAGGTTTACTACTATAATCGTCCCCATACTTTACTACACCGAGTCTGTATCTCTGTGGATGTATAGAGTAGTAGACGCCATACTTTTTTGATGCCTAGTAAATAAAAAGTCTGGTGAGACATTATTATCTTTTAAAACTAAAAATAAGCAAAGGACGGACTAGTAGGACCTTTCTTGACTTACAATTGTGAGTTGAACATTTAAATTTTGAGTGATTAGAAATAATATCAAAATTCTAATACAGTAAACATACAAATTCAGCAGCGGCAATAGCCGAGACTGATACAAAAGAGACCTTTTCACATTGCCAAACGCGTAGCTGGTTACGCGTCTCAACAGACACAATCTATTTCCACAAATCATTCAGTTTTCAATTAAGATTCCAGGAAACATAGCGAAGTCAGCCTGTCTAAACATGTCCATAACATACCGGCTTTATTTGCCACTTTGGTCAATAAACTTACGGCCGAATTAACATGCGTAAAACTATCGTACACCACATTATCCCGTGATAATACCACCTTAAGTTTTCAGCCACGAAACGCCCTAAATAATCGTTGCGCAAAGACATTGAAAGAGAAATTCAATGCGAAATGTTTCGACGGCCGCAAAGTGTAACTGGTCAAAGAATATGCGTCTAGAAACGACAGTAACAACATTGAGTTGTCAGGAATACATTTAGCTGTCAACCACTAAGTTATGGCGGCGTGAAGTAGTCAATGAAACTGATACAATCGAAAATGGTACTTTATAATCTACGTTATAAGTAAAACATCGACTGCAGTACCAAGTAATATTACAAGTAAATAATGTAGACTATAATTTTTTGCTATAAGTTGTGAGCAAGTCTAGAGCAGGTTATGCACGTATTATTATGAAATCATGAATGAAATTTGAAATCGTATAACTGTTATTAAGTTTTTTTTTATTCGTCGATAAATGCCGTTTCGTATATGAATTTAATGCGACCAGTTAGTTAGCCGTTGACGGGTAATAATATAAATTGAATGATAAGTAAGAAATTGAAGTGTTAATGCTGTTAAAAATATAAAATTTAACGACCCGTATCAAGGTGTTAATAGATGTTGCGTCATTTTTTTACAAAACAGATGAATATTTCGAGATATCATAATTTACATTATTTTATGTTTTTCGTAGTATTGATCAGGTATGCACAAAATCCTTTCATCACAGCCACAGCTAAGCTACAGCCCGACCGTACTACCCGCCCGCCCCCCTCTCTCGGTCCCCTTTGTCGTCCAACCCCGCGCCGCGCCCCTATGACCCGCGGGCGAGGACTCATTTAAGCGTTTTTTTTTTTATGTGAATAGGAAGGCAAACGAGCAAGTGGGACACCTGATGGTAAGCGATCACCACTGCCCATAGACACCCGCAACCTCGGAGAGATTGCAGATGCGTTGCCAACCTATAGAGGACTTAGATGAAATGCCTCTTGTGCCCGTAATTTCCCCGGCTGTCTTACTCTCCACAACGGAACACAGCAGTGCAAGCACTGCTGCTTAGCGGCGGGATTAGCGAGTAAGATGGTGGTAACGATCCGGACGGACCTTGCACAAGGCCCTACCACCCGCGAAAAGCGTTCGGTCTATAATGTAATTTCAAATAGAAATAAATGAATCTAATCTAATCTAATAACAAATCATAGGTATTAATACCGTTCTTTAACTGTCAAAGGAAAGTCCTGGTAAAGCGAGTTTCAGTTAGCTATTAAATGGTTATTTAATTTCCAAATGGCGTCAGAGGTATTTATAATAATCACAGGTTGTTAGGTATAATGTAAACTTGCAAATTCCTCACAAGGAAGTCAGTATAACTTTTGCTGTAATTTTTTTTAACTATGATTGGCTTATTATAATAATGCAGATAGTGCAATATACAATGAGAGAGGAAAGGAAATGGCGATTGATTTACGCGGCGTCAGTCTGTCGGCTTATGCGCCTGCGCCGGCTTAACTTAGACTAAATACCGTCCTTTAACTGTCAAAGGAAAGTCCTGGTAAAGCGAGTTTCAGTTAGATACTAAATGATTACTTAATACCCAAACGGTGTCAGAGATATATTTACATTATAATCACGTGTCAGTGACGACTTTGTAGTGGCCCATTGCAATTGGACTGAAGTCTACACAAAAGAATTAATTATTAATAAACGTATGTCAATGTAGAATTGCTAACAATTTGGAATGTCAAATGAAGTTCAAATAAATCAAATACCTATTTATCCGAAGTTTAGAACTGCTAATTACACTGTATGCTCACTTACAGGCAAAAATAATATGCGACTTTGCATGCAACTAGGCATAACTAGTTCCCATAGGAAGTGGCCCTTTATTGGCGGCTCGTCATTTAACTCTCAGCTGGCTGACAATAAACCTGGCCTACATAAAACCCACTTTCTTTTATTGGGTGTCAATATTTCAAACCAAAAAGATTCCAAAAAAAATGGGTGACGATTCTCCATACAATTCGAAACTAATCTATGACCAATTTAGAAAAGGCCCGCGATTGAAAATATAAGTAGCGGTACGGAGAAACCAGATTTATGTGACTAACAAAGTAAATCAAGAGATTAACATAATGGGAATAAATAAGAAGCGTAACAAAAAGGCTTGGGACATTATTCAAAGTGTGTACCCGTTGTGTCCCACATTTGATACACGGTCACGTTAATATCGATTTGGGTCAGATTTTATTTATCCATTTTTGGAGTTCCTTACCCAAATTGTGTCGATAGAGCCCTTTTATTAAAGCTGCCCTTTTGGTCCACCAGGGGCCTTACCATGACGTCCTAATTCCGACGCAGTTCAAGTTTTAGCTGTCACTTTTAGTATGAATCTGACAGCGAGCGGACCTAAACCGAATCGCATTAAGACGTCATGGTAAGTAAGGCCCCTGTTTCTTAAAGACTGTCTTTTGGACCGTAAAACACTAAAAAAATGGTAAAACTTAATACAGTAAACTTTGAAGTTCGGGACAACTTTTAAAAGAAGGTTGATTTAAGTCACACATTTTTATTAGCGTATTTTAAAACTCTTAAACTTGATTCTTCCGCGATTTGGGCTCTTGCAGGTAAATTAAATCTAGCTTTAGTCATTACAACAGTTAAGTTTGAGAGTTCCATACATTTTGTCACAACTAATCAAAGTTTAGAACTTATAGACGGAACACTGTTGCCAGCCTAACTCACACTCGGCCGGTTTTTCTTCTAATTGTTGATTCCTTCGTCGGTGTCCAAACTTTCTTGTAATAATGGCAATTGTTTTTTTAATTGTTATTGAGTGACCCATATTTTAAGGAGTATTACTACCGTAAGAGACTCGAGTACTTGACTGCCCTATTAGGAAACAAGACAACAAAGTACTTACGTTTTTAAAATAATGTGGATGGCAAACAAGCGAGTGGGTCACGTCAGTGAGCACAACCAAAGCTTTTTCTTGCTTGTATAAATTATATTTTAAACTATTGCTCAATGATATTTTAATGCATTATTCACCAGTGGCAATCGGCTTCACGTCATATTAAATACATGCAACGCGTTTTGCTTCACCAGAAGGATTAAGAATTATAACTAAGAACAGTCGGTACATAGCCATCGTTACATAATTATTAATAATGTAAAAAGAAAAGTTTTGGCCGATTAGCTGGCTGACTGACTCAAATTCTTTGAAATGTAAACTGAAATTTTGACAAGATTTTTAGACAAAAATAAGGGAAAGGAAGGATTTTGTGAAATTAAAAATTGTAGAATTGCTTGCCCGACTCTAACTAGGCTTAACCTTGGGTTAGCCAAACAGAGTGCAGCAATCGCCGTATTGTTTTGGCGGAATTTCTCTCAAACCAGTTAATGGCATTTACACCTACTTACAATTATTGTGTAAAATAAATAAATATTACATACACTGTATTTGCGAATTCCTGTGATATATTGCTAGTAAGAATTCCTACCACAAAATATATATATAACCAAAATCTATCGTAATTATTCTTTAACCTTTTAGCCTTTTATACAGTGATAAATAAATACAATCACAGGCGTGAAGCCACTGGAATTATTTATCTGTGGCCAGTATATTTTGCTTTATAAGTCCCTGGCATTTCATGATTATGAATTAAGCCAAATCCCTCATTATATCTGCCTCTCTGTTTGACATGTTGATTATTCACGCTCCTGACAGAGAGATAAGACATTAAGAAGATTTAAAAAATGTAATCTCAGGGTTAAAAATGTACATTTACCTACTCCCCAATTCGTCACCATCATCATCATTGTCCCCCTCCAGCCTAGTATAAGTTCCGCAGCAGGGCGTAGACCTCCTCTCATAAAAGGCTGTAGTTCCCAGTTAAAATGTGCTTTATTTACATTATGTCATAAAGGATATAAGTTAACAGAAGTAAAACCGCCCTGAAAATGCTTGCTTCATACACAAATTGCTTCATAAATTTAAGGAAAAAGGGTTCTGGTGATTTGTGACGGAAACGGTAAAAATATTTGCAATGTATGAAAAACAATAAGGGTGTGTTCTCGGAGTGATTGCTTGGTTTTATGAATGGTCACTAAATAACGATTTATGATTTCAATATTTTCGGTTGTATCGTAATTGCCGGAAATACCGAAAATATTGAAATCATAAATCGTAAATCGTTATTATCTATTACTACCTTCTGCCCGCGACTTTGTCTACGTGGAATTATTATATATTACACTATATCTATTAAAAAAACACCGCATCAAAATCCGCTGCGTTGTTTTAAAGATCTAAGCATACATAAAGGACAAAAAGCGGAAAGCGGCTTTGTTGTATACTATGTAGTAATTTAATATGTACCATGACCACTCGTAGACGTCAAAAATCACTATAACGTCTTTCGTGGAGTTGATGATAGTTGTTTCTGTGATACATGTTCATTTATGGAACAAGTATTTGGATGGTTCTTGGATGAAAAAATACTCGTTTCGCACAGACATAGTAGCTATTACATGTCGCGGTAGCAATACTTGGTCTTAGTCCATACAAAATAGCGTTATGCATGAATGCATTACCGGCGCCTGAAAGGTGATGCGTTCACTGATATTCGCCGATAGCGAGTATAGAGACCCCTTAATCTCTAAATCACTCGACAAATCTCGCCAGATAGCGATCACACCAGGCTAATGGTTTCGTAACGAAGCGATATGTGCTTTAATTGCCAGGTACCTATTCTGGAGCATTTCCTTGGCGATATAATCGAAGCTGTTTGAGTTATTTTATCGTTTGTCATTTGTTTGCTGCAATTAAGCGGTATTTCTGTGGTGCTGTTTGGAATTTAATACGCGCGTCGATTAAGAAATTATTAGGTCTATAGCTGTATAGGAGGTCTAGAATTGTTTACAGTTGAACGAGCACTAATTAATTAAATTGACATTGTTACGGGAGTTATTGTAGATTATGTGAAATATTGTGACGGGTGCTTGTCGCTTACTGAGTCGAGTTTGTTTTGTTTTACATATTTCATTTACTTTCATATTTCAAGGACTAGGTACTGTAGCGTACAGTGAAACTGTAACGGTTGCTAATGCTAAACAAAAACTATTAAGTTTGAGCTACATAAAATTAGATATACCTATGTAATACCCGCCGCGGGATAGCGATAAATATAACTCTTTTTTTTTATGTGAATAGGAAGGCAAACGAGCAAGTGGGTCACCTGATGGTAAGCGATCACCACTGCCCATAGACACCCGCAACCCCGGAGGGATTGCAAATGCGTTGCTAACCTAGAGGACTTAGATGAAATGCCTCTTGTGCCCGCAATTTCCCCGGCTGTCTTACTCTCCACACCGGAACACAGCAGTGCAAGCACTGCTGCTTAGCGGCAGGATTAGCAAGTAAGATGGTGGTAGCGATCCGGACGGACCTTGCACAAGGCCCTACCACCCGCAAAGCTTGTAAAAAAACTTATGAAAATGTTACGTAGAACCCAATGAAGTTGAACGATTGAATGACTACGTAAAATTGGACACATATCGTTATATTTATATCTATTGTGGAAGCTCTGCAGGCATTATCAATAACAAAAAGTATAATTTTTCTTTGTTTACGTTGGGATTCTTAATCTGCGTGTTTTCCCTTAATTACTCATAATTATGAATATCTATATTATATCTAATATCTATTTTCTATATATTACGAATAGTGGCAAATGAGCGATTCATCTATAATTAAAAATAGGGGCGCATACGAAATTGATAAAATGTCTAGGGACCGAAGGAAACCTATACTATAAATGTAAAATGTTTTGTATGTAATAGGTAGCCCCGAATAAGCAAATAAATACATACATACATACACGAATCTCGTCTATATCCCAGACAGACAGAGCCTAAGTTTACAAGACCTACAGGCCAATTCTAGCAAGATTGTGGGCGTATGGATGGAAAATGGAACCAAAATAAACAAGAAACAAATAAATAAGTTAACAAACACCCATGTCACAAATGTTTGTGATTAGCTAAAGCAAAATATCACAGCCGTACGTATCGGCATATGGAGACAGCTTAATGTCTTTTTAAGATGCATTTTACCGACCCTTCGATTAATCCTATAGCGATCAGGTCATAAGTGTAATTGATGTTATTTTAGTATTGTAGTATCTTTATTTAGCCTTGTTCAAGCCAATGCGACTATGAAGAGCATTTTGAGTACTTGAGTCGATCGCGTTCTTTCGGCCGCTCGACGATTCGCTATGTTCCGTATAGACAGAGCCGGATTAATGGAACTGCGGCACATTTACCACTAAGAAAATAAAGGTTTAGAATAATCTTGATATACAAATGACAATGACAACTCTTTATAAATTACGTTCGTAAAGAATGAGGTATTTACAAGAATATGGTTTAAAAGTACGATATTAGAAAAGAAAACGTATTATTGGTAAGTAGGTACATACCTATCATTTATTGCCTCTATAATTTCTAGTGTAGGTTAGCATCGAATCTTCAAAAAAACTGATGTCAATTTTACGTAAGCGCACAATATTGTACAGTATGTGAGCTCTTAGAATGCCTCTTATGGATTTGGTACTTGAGTCGACCGAGTGAAGGAGACAACCAGACAAACCCGAATGGCATTCTAAGAGATTATGATTTAGAATTATAAAATGAAAACATGAAAATTACGACAGCGAATCCATTTCAATGAATAAACTAAGACAAGTCACCGTGTCGTATTTGGTTCAACATTAAGCAACGCGCAAAGAATTATCAGACCATTCCAAACCCAAGATACGCTAAAAGCCGCGGCGGCGACGACTGATATATTATAAGTTATTTAAAGGAACATAACGATATGAATTCAGTAAAATTACATGAGAATTAGTCTTCATATAGCTGGGTGGTCGAGTTCCTTGCGCTTATGACCACTTGCTAGAAAAAAAACATAAGCAGTATACATGTATGGAATGATCAAGCTTAAACCACACAGTTAATATTTTTTCTTTTAGATACCCGATAGCTGTCACATTATTGGCCCCGTCCCAGTTATTGTCTTAATGTAGGTAGTTATATGTAGTTACACAGGGTGAAATATAAGTCGCGAATCAAAATATCTTAGTCCATACTTAAATAACCATCCCCTGTTCTTTAAAAAAAAAAAAAAAGTTAATTAGGCTGACTAGCCTAATTATTATTTTTTTTTTTTAAAGAAACTATCGCAATTTATAGCAACTTCTTCTTGGTGCGCTAGCGCACTGTGTTCGACTTAAAAATCCTTATCGGAAAACCTAGTTTCGATTCACGACTTCAAATTCAGCCTGTATAGTTAGTTATATTATATCTGTGCAAATAACTTCAAACAATGACACAGTAAGCAATAATCAACTAAAATTGTCACAGAATACATTTGTCATTCAATCGTGACACTGACAGATACCGACTATCCGCTGCCTTCAAACCACTAATACCCTTTACACCTGACCGATCTATTTGCCGTCATTATTAACAATCCACGCTTAAATCTGATCCTTAATCTAATGACATTAAAAACGTATCCTCAAATTCCTGGAGTGACCGAGGTAGAAGATAACTTTGCCAGCTAAGATTTATTAAGCGCGATATAATTTCCATGTTTATAATTTGTATTGTGTTGGAAGCTATTAGTTATTATGTTTTGACAAGCTTATTACACGATATTATCCTGATTGAAAACGCCGCGTGCGCATGCTTGTTGGTATTGTTGGTAGGCTAATGCAGCCGTATTCAACCTTTTTCTTAAAGGGGCCACAACCACGATTCAGTCATAGTGTCGAAGCAATTCAAAGGTGTGTGTAGTGTTATGTCCCCAATCCACACTGGGCCCGTATGGAAACTATAGCCCAAGCCCACTCATTATGAGAGGAGGCCTTTGCCAGCAGTGGGACGTATATAGGCTGGAGATGATGACGATTATATGTAATTTCAAGTTAATTAAAAAATAAGTTTTAACAATATTTATAATATATTATTATTATGTTTTAATGCGATTTTGATACTTTGACCGTTCCGAATCTACCTTTCTCTTATTCAATATTCTTACCATTAGACGCGAAATTTAAAATGGATTACAGTAAGTTGCCACTTCAAGTGGGACCAATAAAGACCCAGCGGGCCACAGGTTGAATACAGCTGGGCTGATGATAATATACATTATGTATTGAAGGGTATGGCTTCTTGTATACATACTAATTATATGTCCGTTTTATTATCACTCGACAACGGATCGAGATTTTTATAGGACTGCCAGTGGGGCCTATCTATATTAAACCATTGAATTTTCGGGAAAATCCTACTAATATTATAAATGCGAAAGTTTGTGACGATGTGACGATGTAACGATGTGATGATGTGACGATGTGAGTGAGTGAGTGTGTATGTTTGTTCCTTCCTCACGCTAAAACGACTGGACGGATTAGGATAAAATTTGGAACGACCCTAGATTGAAACATAGGCTACTTTTTATCCCGGAAAATTGCACAGTTCCCGAGGGATAGCGATAAACATGTCAATTGCTAATTCTACGCGGACGAAGTCGCGGGCAGAAGCTAGTTCTTAAATAAATCTAACCTAATCTATTCTATATAGCCTATGTTAGATTAAGTTGAAATTTGGTATTAGGTACAAAGATAGTTTCTGATCCGAAGGAGATAGCATAGTTTTTATCCCGGCCAATCGCATTTTTCACGCGGGATAGCGATAAGCGAATTTTGCGCCAACGGAGTCGCGAGCACTGGCTGTCACCAAAATATATAATGTAACAGATTACAATCACGTGCTAGGTACTAATAATCTATCATTATTAATCCAAGATCACCCACCATCACTAACCATCACTTACCGTCACTTACCATCAGCCGACCCACTTGCTCGTTTGCCTTCCTATTCATATAAAAATAAAAAAGATAATATTAGTACCCATAAAAGTGTTAACCAATAAAGGTTAAAGTGGAACGTGTTCAAAAACCCGAACAGTGTCCGTGATGCTATAAAAATCAGTAAAATCAATTAACTTCTTGACCGACATTAGTAAATTATTAGTAAATCAGCAACGAATTGACTCCCGACACGACGGAGTTTATCTTAAATATTATAATGAGCCCTATAATAATAAATTACAATAAGCTTTTATGTTAGTATTGCTTAATTCGAATGAGACGACGAGTGAGTTTATCTTGTCGAGTTTACTGCTACAAGGGAAGTGGCATCCGCTTCAAATTCTTATACAAGTACTTATACCTAATATTGAAAGGGTACCAGTCATTTTATTTTTACGTCCCTCTCACGCCTGGCTGCGACTTGCACAAAATTAAATATTGGTTTTTGGGTAGGTATTACTTGTTTGTATTAGGAAACATGACAACTTAGAGGAAATTGGGGCGCGCGGATTTTTATAATTGTAAAAAAAATACAAAAATATTCTTCGTAGAGAACTTCATACAAAACTGTTCCAGAAAGAAACTTGCAAAATAGCAAACATAATATAACATGACTGTCAAATAGGAATCCGAAATTCCGGCCGGATAGGAAACTACAATATAGTGTATTTATATTCTTTTACAAGTGCGAAGCGCAGAGGATAAGCTAGCAAATAAATAACAATAACACATCTTTGTGTAATTTAAGAGTTACTTCAGGGCCCCATTTTATAAATAAATAAAATAAATAAAAATCATTTATTTCGGACATCAAGGTCCGTATCGGGTTATAAAGCTTCAATTTACAAGCGGAAGTCTCTATCTAACACATAGGGTCAGAAAGAGACTTCCGTTTGTAAATTGTAACTTGGTAGCTTTATAAAATAGGGCCCAGCATGTTATGAACACAACAGCTATATTCAACGCTTACTGCAATTGTCACCTACGCGTAAACCTCAGTGTTTCCCATAGACCATTCTTCAGACTCTGTACAAAATCCCACATACTAATTCCCATACGTAAACCGATCCACAGTGACATCGCGCGATATATAAATTTTACGAGGCGCTGTGGCTTCCGCAGCCGCGTGTCAAGTTCCCATCGGTCCCTTACTAAATTCTTAGCCTCTCATTATCACATTATTACGTTTCTGCGTCAAATTTCACGTGGTCGCACTGAATTCCATTGAGATCGTGTGTTCCCGCTGCGCCCGCGCCGTAATCCCCCATTCACATGCGTCCCACCCAATCTCCATTTTAACGACATCTAGTGTCGGAATTCCAATCATTAGTTGATTGCTATATCAATAAATTAACCAAATCCCGCTCTCCGCTAATTACGAACTAACCATTTTAACGCTATAATCCAAAATAAAAGACTCTAGTATTATAAGTCTTCGTATATCACGTTAAAGCTTATGTATTTTAATGTAAACTTCAAAAAATATGTTGTCGTCTCGTACGTCAGCAGGCGGCTCTTAAAAATCGAATATATAATGATTTCTCAGAATTCTCTTAGAGTTTTAATAATACTTATCTTTATCTGGTTCATATTCATAATTATGCTTTGGTTTTATTGATTTTATTGGCACTTGGTTTTGTTAACTTATGTTCTTTTAATAAAAAATCGATCGTTTTCCATTATTTACGGCCGTGATTATTAATCGGCTCATTATTTGCCAGACGGCGATGGAAAACGGAAGTGTTATTGTTAAATTTACATCTACACTGTAAATTGAATTTAACACACAAATTATAGACGATCACGATACCTACACATTTACAATTGATTAAAACAGGCATCTTATTTGTAGTGCTTTCGATTACACTTCGACCTTTGTGTATATTCTCCTCCTTTGCACTTAATCCATTGCTTTTACCATTTCATTCATAAATTCGATTAATTGTCGCTGTAGTAGTTACCTTAAATCTCCTGGTAGGTACGTTTTGCTTTT
The DNA here is from genome assembly GCA_963854515.1 of Pandemis heparana. Taxonomy (NCBI): domain Eukaryota; kingdom Metazoa; phylum Arthropoda; class Insecta; order Lepidoptera; family Tortricidae; genus Pandemis; species Pandemis heparana. The sequence continues at coordinate 2,803,136 of OY978020.1, read as the reverse complement.
GCATCCAACAACGTTAAACAAGCCAGTAAGCGTGCTCGAATCAATACGAACTTATTTCTTTTCGTTATTTCACCGTTGATATTTCAATGTGTAATATTTTTTTACCCCACAACGTCATCAATTAAAATAATATTGCGACGTCCTATTTTGTTACAACAATATTCGTAAAAGTTTACGACGTTCGGCGGAGTCGGTTAATCCAGTGTTGTTGCAAGGGTTATGATGTTGTTCGAGGTAATCGTAAAGCCGCAGTAAAAGTATAAAAATATTGCCATAATACACGTTGTTAATGTTTTGCGCTGTATAACTCGGACATAAGAAAATTATTTGAGTAGGTATACAATGTGAAAAGTATTTTTTTTTCAAGCTTACACAATACGAACTAGGACAACTATAATAGTTAATCTATGGATGGATGTTTGTTTGTTACTCAATCACGCCAGAACGGCCCAACGGATCTGGATGAAATTGGGCACATAGATAGAAAAAAGTCTGGAATAGCACATAGGCTACTTTTTATCCCGGAAAATTGCGGAGTTCCCGCGGGATAGCGATAAACGAATTCTTTGCAGACGAAGTCGCTGGCAACAGCTACTAGTAATATAGATACGAGTAGGAGGTGTTAATTTTATATTTTATAGTAAAGTTCAAAAATTAAACGTAAAAATTAAGTAATATACTACCTAGCCTGCTGAAGGGAAAATTAATTCTAAAATAAAATAGTACCTAATTATTAACTTTCTGTTACAAAAAATACAAACTTTTTTGCTGCTGAATTTCAGTAACAAAATTCGATTACAAATAGACAAACAGAATAATAGCTTGAAAAATTAAATATGTTTTTAATAACTTAATAATAGATGCTCATGATTACAGAACACAAATGTTTTTATTAAATTATGTTGTTTCTCTACAATTTAACAATCAACGGAGGAAGAAAAGTGTTTCGCTGTTTCAAAAACCGCGTGAATAAATATTCCACATGTACAATTCTTAGTATTGTATGATTGAAAGATATAGGTCGTATGGAATTAACCGTATCGTGATTCCTGCCGTAAATGTTTGGAGTTCTTGACACATCGCTACGCTAGAAATCCGAACACTGACGTTGAATGACATGCGTATTAAAATGTGACACTTTCATTACAACCCACATACATACATACATACATACATAAATATACGGGGTAGACAGAGCCTAAGGTAAAAAGACGTAAAGGCCAAAAGACTACTAAAAAACTAAAATACTGAAACTTGTACAATCAAGAGACGAAACTAAAGCGATCCAGCTTACAAACACGTTTTATTTAATTTCACTTATGCTAAACTCGCGGTTGCCCGCGACTCCATATGCGATTTTTCAGGAAAAAACTATCCTATGACCTTCCCAAAAACTGAAACTGTCTTTGTACCAAATTTCATTAAAATTGCAGGTTCAATGGTTTAGGCGTAAAACCGTAACAAACAGACAGAGTTACTTTCGCATTTTTAATATTAGTACCCAAGGATAAGGATAATCTAGATACAAATTCGAAAGTAGCTTGCTTGTATGCTGCAACGTTTTAGCCAATCTTCGACCAATTGAGAGAGAGAGTGGAACATGAGATTAAAGTTTAATCACAAAGCGCTTGTGTTAGTCTCATTAGTTATATTTTAAAACATGTTTAAAACCAATTGTAGTCTTCACAATTCACTCAGACGGCTTATAAACTTCCGTACGGTTTACAAAACTTAACAGCGTGCGATTGACTTCAATGTGTCAGTCGTGTGAGTAACGCTCGAGAAATGTTTTCATAACACAGTGGATTCACCTTTTGTTTCTTTGCGGGAAAAAAGTGGGTCGCGGTTACATGTAGGTACGACAGAAGATAACTTTCGTGTCTTATTTACAACCATTTCGCCTTTGCGTCTACAATGCCAAATATTCACCCCATATGGACAATATCGATTTTATAGCAATTTTAAAACGATCAAAGTATCCCCAAAATTATCAGCCACCCTAGTTAACGGTATGTATTACATAGGACGGATGGCAATGTAAGTAGCCAACAAAAGGTAGTAAACAAAAACCTATGTTTATAATCGACTGGAAATGATAACGTAACTAGACTTCGCCGTACCTGTACAGGGAATGACGTGCGTGTGTCCTTCATTGAACCAGACATAAAGAATACCATCACTAGTGATCTTATAAATACAGTCGTTAAACAAGAAGTTTCATCTTAATAGAGTCGTGGGCTTGTTTTATCACTTTTTTATTAATCCAGTTTGCTAATCATTCATTACCCACAATTCGTGTTCACATTATACTTCCGTTTATATCTTTGCTTTATCAGTTTTAGATCTTAAATGAGAATTTTACACTCCAATTCCTTATCAAGAACATTTTAAGTACAACCTGTCATTATGCCTAACTCCTTTCGAGGCGCGGTGGTCGCATAAATTGCGAATTTTACTACCGTGTTAATAATAAGTACATAATTAAGTTTCGTCAGCTTTGAATGTTCATAAAATACTTAGGAGGAAATCGGGTGGCCGTTTCTATAAGCGTATACTGTTTCCTCTCTGGATAATCACATTGCAATAAATATTTTTCACCGTCATATTCCTCCGAGTTTTCACCTCACGATTTATACATAGGTAACCTCTGCCATGCTTCTGTTTTTTTTTTCCAAATACGGTTTTTTTGTGATGCATTAATGTGAAACATGTTAAGCTTGAATTATAAAATAAATATAAACTGTAAATAAATGTTAAGTGTAATTAATTTACAATAGTACTGATCGATCCGTTTATGTCAGTTGATTGTTGTACGCATTTGCGTGTTAATTGACTAAATACTGATTCTTATCTATCCGATTGGAATGTTTTTCTAGACGCTTTATCTTATAATCTTCACAATTGCAGCAAATAAGATAAAACGTAGCTATTTTGCAATTATTCTTGTTTTATTATGATATCAAACGTCACACAACAGCAATTGCGCTTATTTACTACTTTTTACATACTATTAAATATTGCACTACATTACGATATATATCATTTCACAATTCTATTTTCTTACCTAAATTGATTTATACTGAGTTTGCATTAGACATTATAGGAAAAACGTACTTAATATAAATAAAATAATTACACGAACAAGAAAAGGCTAGGATAGGTGTTAATCCATTTTTTCTATCTACTTATTGTTTTAGGTGCCGTGCAATTATTACCTAAACACCAAATGGTGGGGATTAAGCTTATCTTACTTTTTATGAATTTGAAGAGCTTGGTCTGATGAGCGATCGACTCTTTAAAAACTTGAAAAGATTTTGTATAACGCATATATTTGCTTACTTTTACTGACTAACCCCCTTATTCATAAACGCTCCGTAGGCTTCTGCTAACTTAGCAATCGTTTGTCCTTAATCCTTATCATCATCATCATCATCATCATCATCAGCCTGAAGACATCCACTGTTGAACAAAGGCCTCCCCCTTAGCACACCATACTGAACGACAAGTCTTCAATCAATCAATCGTCAATCCTTATCTGTGAAAGGTAAATGTCAAAGTGACAAATAAGGACAAACGATTGCTAAGTTAGCAAAAGCCTACAGACCGTTATGAATAAGGGGGTAGGACAGGGAGGGAGTTAAGTATACTAAAATGTAGCTTACATACGATATACTTGAACTGTCCCCTACTGCATAATCATTCATTACGTAGTATATCAATAAGTATAATAATCTTATCAATGATTTTTAGAGTGCTTCAATCAATGATAATGCAATAGCTAATAATCTTTGAAAGAATTTTGGATTAATCTAAAATCCATTAGTGTGTACTTCGTGGAAAGTTTGCATGACGACATGATTAAAAATTTCGCTTACCTAATATTATTAACAGAACTTAGGTAGGGTCATCGGCAGCTATCATATTAAATTTGAGATTCAATCTTTGATAAATGATAACTGGATTCAATTTTAGCGTTTGTCACTTTTTACTGACTGATTTTTTAGCTTTAATTTATTTATACTAGGTACATAATTATTTAATACCATAGGTCAAACTAGCTTCCAAATAAACAAACGTTATACATAAATAAAAATAAATAGTCAATCAAACTTGCTCCGCTTACCCCCTGTCTGCTTGGTATTATTTTGACGGTCAAACAGGGAGTTTTGTAGCTCTACTTTTAAGATGTGTCACAGAATTTTCACACACACACACGTGAGCCTGGTGTGTGCCAGCCCCGATATCATCCTGCAAATCGCAGACAGACTACGCCCATATGACACCAGTGCCCACCAGTGTTGATGTGGAGAAATATCTAGAAAATAACTAAGCCCTGGAATAAGATAATCGTCTACGTAACCCGCGGCTAGTGGTGTCCAAGAAATAAACGAATTTTAATTCAATTTAATAAACTTAGCACACAACCAACAACTCGGTAACCTCCTAATACTTAAAATGAACAAATACCTTATGCTCCTCCGCTACCAACTTATAACAATGACGAAGTAAGGTAAATGTTTCTTGTTCATGGTCCTTCGGAAGGTAACGCCTGATTCAATTACTCATACTTAATGAACGTTGTTTGTGTGCAGGTGCTGTGTGGGGCGGGGGCGAGTGCCGGCGACGCGTTGAGTAACGCGAGCCGCGTGCGCCGCGCTCCTCAGCCGCACCATACGCACCGCGTGCTGTAAGTACCGCTTACCATAATAAGCACTAGACTGAGTCCAGGATGTGATACTCTATTGTTTCTCAAACTGTGAGTCCCGACACCTAAGAGTAAGGCCTGCGTGGCGAGTGTTTGACGGGCAACGCGGCGGGTAGCGTAGCGAGCAACATCAGCAAAGCGTTGTTTGTGTTTAACATAAACGTTGCACGCCCCGCCCCGCTGCACGCTCCGGTCGAGCGTCGCAAGTAGGCTTGCCACTCGTGCTATATTACATAGTATCGTGCTATATTTCAGTCACCACACACACAGTTTTCTCTCTTTACGTTTGTTCTTTATCGTCTATTTATGACTCTGGGCAAAAAAACGTAAATTTTGAAATTTCATTTCAAAATGATTTGTAATTATTATTCCACTCGTTACAGGACGGACGAGGAGGCGTGGAAGCGCTCGCATTGGCAAGAGATGAAGTCGTACCTGCATCCAGAAGGGCAACACGAGGGCGCACAGCACATCGTCGAGTGCTGCCCCTCTGTCCCCGAGATGGTGGCGCCGAAAGGCGGCCGAACCCCCAACGGCCTCTTCGTCGAACTCTACAGAGACGGCGAGAACCAGCAACAGCTCTACGAGCTCTCCTGCGCACCAGACGTGGTCGACAAACCATGCAGATTCGTTGACGCTAGGTTATATAACCAATCGAGGTGCGTCCAGAAGTATTCCTACTCTTACGCGCTTGTACGCAACCCTGCGCCCACAGAGAGCCCCCAACACCGCCATAGACGGGAAGGACAGTTCTCTGTTCCTGGGGGATGGTCCATGGATTATGTGAGAGTCCGAGCTGGCTGCGAGTGCCAGCTCACACCCCCACCTCCAAAGCGGAGGCTCCTGCACAGGAACCCTAATGTATTAAGAAAAAGACAGGAGCGACACAAAAAGAAAAAGAACAGGCGATTAGAGGAAGACGACGATACCTGATTGTGGAACTCAGTGCTAGTGTAATCCAGTGGACATTGAACAAATTAACGAGGATTTATCTCGATTTAGTATTACGGGAGTGCGGTGTTTTTGCGTCTGTTTAACATCCCATACGACCATCGGTAGTCGCGTAATAAGTGTTACTGCTTTTCTTTACTCGAGCTGTAACAATTTCTTCAACTCGACTAGTCGTATGGGTTTGAATGGGTGGGGTAATACCGACTAGTGTTAATTTTGCCGTGGGAACGTATGATTTTTGTTAATTGGATGCAGAGACACCTCAATCTTGTTTATGTATCATGTTACCGATGCTGTCAAGTGTATGCTTGTTTGTAGGAGCCTATCGGTTGATTGTATCTACTGTATTTATTTTCGGTATTTCGTCGATAGAGTTACGCTTCTTGTTGTAGTAATAGTTAGTCTCGGGAATTTAGAAATGGAATAATCCGCGGTGCCTTGTGGGACTGTGCCTTCAACTTTACCATTGTTGAATTCTGCAAGCCTAGTAGTTAGGAGTACCAATTTTTTATCTTACAAAATGTTTTATCTACATCGGGCACAATCTGGAGTAGGTATTTGGTGACTAATATGTCGTCAATGAATCATCAGTTGCATAAGTTAATCTGGACAGGTAGAAATCAAACGCATTTAAGTATTAGAACTGTTTAGATAACAGTGTTCTAACGTGATAAGATTTTATATTCGTATAAAAACTTTTTTTAGACCGCAATTATTTTTGGATCTAGTAAATATTTGAGTTTATTTTCGGTGAAAATAAGTGTAATGAAATCAATTTCAAATCGAATCTAAAGACAATAAAGGCCCTGTGATTTCGTGTAATAGTTACCGTGTAATACAACATTATTAATAAATATTTGTTACTTGGAAGTGGTGCCAATAGACAGCGCTCATCACTTTGCAGATATCTCATATTATAGTTCTGTTCATCGCTCATCACAATTTTATGTATTTTTTTTTTTTCTGTTTCTGCCATTTTGTCGGTGCCCAGCGGAGTTGTTCCACTGTTTTTTTATGCTCTCTTCGTCCTAAAATTAAGAATATTTATTCAAATTTAACTTTTAGATTTTTTGTTATCACTGTAATGGTACTTACTACATAAGCATAAGTGCGACGAGTCAAAGATCTGTATTATTTTCTATTTTGTAACTTTTATTGTATTTAAAACGTAGATTTTAAGGATAATCGTTTATTTATACTGTTTAAATACGAGGTATTCCGATATACAGTATGAATGTTTAGAGTACGATGAAATCGCTTCCATAGATGTTATGAATGTAAATAATAACACAATAGTATTTATGACTGAGATTATCTGTGCATTTAGGTGTGTAATATGATAGCAACAGTTATATTTTTTTATATCCGATTTGATAATGCCATCGTTCTATAATGTTTAAAAGAGCTTTAAAATTCTCGCTTCATTAACATCATCATATTGATAACAGCGCCACCTAGCGGTGAGTAGCCAAACTGTCCAAATAAAGAACTTCAATGTATCTTGATTTTTAATTAATTCACGCTAATAGCTGACACATAAATAGAACACAATCTTATTTTAAACCTTGAATTAGTCCGTTGAGTTTATATTGTTATAATTACTTAGTATCACAAAACAGTGCCATGTTTCGTAATTAGTGTTAAGGTCATGTCATTTGAAAATAAATTTCATCAATTCCCTCAATTTTCATGTAGTCAGTTTTGTATTTAGATTATACCAACCGTTCATCTCTGCCACCGAATATTTATAGATTTTAAAAAACTTACATGATAAATTGCTATCTGATACGTAAAAAATCAACGTACCTCAGGTATTTTTGTAAATAAATGAAAACTACAGTTTATCGTCCAACATTATTAGTATTTTACATTTTATTGTTGCCGTCAAAAATGAAATAAACAAAAATTAAACACTAAAGTTGTTTTATTTTAGATTCTTTACAATAGAAACATTGTCAAAGTCAACCTTAAAAAATAAATTCGTCAAAACCTACTTATTAAATACATAATCACTAAATTTAAGAATATTTTAAAATGCTGGTACACTGTACCGTAAAACAATATTAAAAGCAGAGACAAAGAATAACGTAGAGATCTAAGTAATTCTGTACGTAAGTATTTACTTAAATAAAATAATTATGGGCTTCTGTACCTAAGTATCTCGCTTAAATCTTCTAAGCTCAGTCCTGATCTGAAAAATAGACAAAGTATTTGTTTTAATAATTAATAATAACACCTAACTAATAGACCGTAATGTCAGACCAATAAATTTATTGTGAATCGGCTAGCAGTGCAGGTTATTGCAAATTGACAATCCAAACACAACAAGAAATTTACCAACTCTTAAATTAAATGAACTAGCCGGAAAAAACACAAATTTTAATGTTCTAGTAAAACGGTAAAATGCCCTTTCTCGATTAAACATTAAAAACAGCGCCATCTATTGACGAGTAGAAAATATCTAACATTTCAACTATATTTTTACCCTGGCAACACAGACTTACGGTTAAGTGCCAAAATCCGCAACAGATGGCGCGAAGGTGCATGTAAATAAAATGCAGCACAACTGAATTCGATTTTCGAAGTTCGTTTCGCGCCCTTCCGCTCACACTAGTATTCATTAATTTGAAAGTGAGAGGATACCAACTTCAAAAATCGAATTTCGGTTTAGACCCCCTGCTGGAATAACAATAACCGTTTTATTCTATGGAGCCCGATTGGACATAGAGAAATCCTTTCAATAGCAACTGATGACTAGCTAGACGGTATTTTCGTAGAATATATTATTAAGGATTGATTTATTACATACCAAGATACTTGGTGCTGAGGTACATGGTACTGAAGCCAAGCAGCACAGCCGTCAGTTGCGCCACGCCGCCGCCGCGTTTCTGTTCGTGGAAGCGAGCGCGTTCCCGAGGCAGGACCTCGCTTACTGTCACGTATAGTAGTGTACCAGCAGCCAGCGCCTGGAATAAAAAGTAACGCAACGCATTCAAAGACTTGAAGCTTGCCTGCCATCTCTCTAGGGGGGATTTTGAAATTCGATTTTCGAAGTTCATGTAGCTTAACAAAATTGATGAATCTACCTATAGTATTAATATAGAATAGCATAAGTCACATCGGAACAATCACGGTGCGGCATATAAAAAGCGCTTGCGCCCAATTAGAAATCCTACCACATACTTATGGGAAGGAAAACTACCACACTTAGAAACTTTGTCCTTCCTTTTAACATTACCTGCATGATAGGCACAGCAACCGAGTCCTGGGGGTTTACCATGACGTCCTAATTCCGACGCAGTTCAAGTTTTAGCTGTCACTTTTAGTATGAATCTGACAGCGAGCGAACCTAAACTGAAACGCATTAAGACGTCATGGTACGGCCCCTGCACAGCTTGCACGGACTTCAAGCCAGCTCCGAGCGCGATGCCGGCCGCTGAACTACCAGCGAACAGCACTACGCTGACGATGTGAGCAGACAGCGACCGCTCAGCTGCACATAGCTCAGCGCCCAAAGAAAAACCTACCCCGTACTGGTGAAAAACTACTTCTGCATGAAACTATTAGTCCTTCCTTTTAACATTACCTGCATGATAGGCACAGCAACAGAGTCCTGCACAGCTTGCACGGACTCCAAGCCAGCTCCGAGCGCGATGCCGGCCGCTGAACCACCAGCGAACAGCGCTACGCTGACGATGTGAGCGCACAGCGACCGCTCAGCTGCACATAGCTCAGCGCCCAAGCAAAAACCTACCACGTACTTGTGAGAGGCTACTGCTCCGAGAAGCAAGAGGACCTGGAAAAAAATATACGTGTTTGAAACAATGATGGCATATTCAAACGGACGTGGCCATAACTTGGTCCGTTCTCTCGTAGATATTACACAGATCCATATGTCTGGTCAACTGGTCAACGCACGGCCATATCTTAAGACTCCTGCTGACTCCGTATAATGTCTGCGAGAAAACGGATCATGTTCATGACCCCTAGCTTTATACGCTTTATACGCTTTGACGCGAAAGTACCCAGAAAACTGATACATGTCTATAAACAATGGTACTCCGGTCAATCTAACATGGTGAGGTGGGGTGATTCTGCTTCTGATGAATATGGTCTCGAGTGTGGTGTCCGACAGGGGGGCTTGAGTTCACCAAAACTGTTTAATATATATATGAATGCTTTGATTGAAGAGCTCAGCAGCATGCGTGTCGGATGCCGTATACATGACGTGAGTTTCAATAATATAAGTTACGCAGATGACATGGTGCTGCTGAGCCCTTCAATCAATGGGCTGAGAAAGCTGTTGAGTGTCTGTGAAAGATATGCTGCTGATCATGGTCTCAGGTATAATGCGGACAAAAGCGAATCTATGCTGTTTAAATCTGGTTCCAAGAGTCTTTTAAATATCCCGCCTCTTTTACTAAATGGAGTCCCATTGAAAAGAGTTAAGATTTTCAAATACCTGGGGCACATGATCACAGACAACCTGAGTGATGATCAGGATATGGAGAGGGAACGCAGGGCGTTGGCGACCAGAGCCAATATGATTGCCCATAGGTTTAGATGTTGCACAATCCCGGTGAAAATTACATTATTTAATGCTTTTTGTACGTCGCTATATACCGCTGGCCTATGGACTAGTCACACGCAACGGTCGCTCAGCGCCTTACGGGTCCAATTCAACAACGCGTTCAGGGCACTGTTGCGGCTGCCGCGCTGGTGCAGCGCGTCGGCTATGTTCGCGCACGCGCGCGTTGCCGGGCTGCCCGCTATCCTGCGCGCGCGCTGCGCGGCCGCGCTGGCCCGAGTGCGCGCCAGCCGCAACAGCCTCCTGAATGTTATAGCCGATAGACTTGACAGCCGGCTCATCTTGCACTGGACTGAGGTACACGCAATTGTGGCCACCTATACCTAACTTTTCTTGAAATTATTTTAATCAAATCATACCTATTGCTCACATGATTCGAAATTCAAAATTGTTAATAATAATATGACATTTATCTCAATTATTTCATATCGACTAACACTAGCTTCGTAGGCACGGATACTAACATAATACAATATGGATCATGGTTATCTGAAATAAAAACATTTTATTTTATTTTATTTTATTTTATACTCTGAAATTCTAATTCTGATGTTCTTTGCGTGCTGTTCCGCTCACACTTATAGTAAGTATTTAAAAGAGTGAAAGGGGCAGGTTTTAGTGCACTTTTGTGATTGAATATCGCAAAGGTTGCACTAAAAAGCTCCTTCTTCTTTTCCTTTTCGTACTTCAGGTGGGGTCGGCTCTCCTAATTAATAAATAAATGCGCCAGGCAGTTCTGTTCTGGTTTGTCTCTATATCTAGATTGGCATGCTTTATTGTTCGGGTCATGTTTGTCCACCAGGTGTCGGGCGGGTGCTCTCTTCCGCGTTTTATTTCAGATAATTCCATCGTCTTACGAACCACATTGTCACCGTCTCTTCGCATTTGGTTGCTCTAAGGTTGCACTAAGAAGCGATTTTACCATAATTATTCTCGCGCGCGAAGATTCGCTTTACGTATAAATCAATGAAGCATTCAGAGTATTGACACTTGACGGTCAAAACCATTACTAAACTTCATTGTTTGTTTAACTTCGATTGATTAACTTCGTTATAAATAAAACAATGATGTATTAAAACACGTCACATCGCCCGATTACCAGACCAAAGTAAAAATAATGAAGTGACTTTACTTTGAAAGCCCTGTTTCTTCGCGCTTTGAATACTGATCAATTCTAGCTAAGTGACTCACGTTAACAGGATATACCTTAACTAGCAGAATGACTTAAACTGAACGGGTATGTCCCAGCCATTAGATTAGACAAATAAGACAATACTTCCATTCCAGAAAGTGGAACAAAGTAGTATCTGCCTGCCCCTATGGAAAGAAGCGTGATGGAATATAATGTGCTTAGTTGCAAAACTACAGCTGTAATAGGTATAATTGTCAATAATCAATTTTATTAGAGCTGTATTGTTTACTCGTATTTTAAGTTGATTGTACTGTCTCCTTACAATGTAACAAGCGATCCACCCCAGCCTCACGCGGGTTATCAAACTACACGCGTAAACCCCTCTTGAATCATTTATTGATGAATAGGTAATCATTAATCACGGATTATCTCGGATCTTTTAAACTACTGATTATCTGCAATTAAAAAATCTAAACGTACCGCATACACGTACATAACTCACAGACGGAGTGGAGAAACATGGTTATTAACTATCTAAAGACGACCGCAAACTTTCAAGTTTAAAGCCTAAATATTAAAATTCAATCCTCTAATTGCGAATACAAACACTCTCTATATCTATACTTTAACAACCGTTGCCTGTCTATTGAAATATTTATACAGTTAACCCGCAGTTAGTGAAAGGTTGTTTACTTGAAATACTTGTGGTGTATGTCTGTGAACTCTTCCAAAATCTTGACCACTTTCGATTCAAAACACATTGTGGTTGCAAACGTGGAACCGTTAGAATCGTGACCCGAGTGCGACCCGCCGAGAAACATTCTCATTCTCACATTTGGCTTTTATTCAAGGGGAAAATTTAGTACATATTTACGTCCTAATCTGACGCTTTTAATTTATATTTACGTATTTCTTCTTCTTTTATTAATAGGTATTTCCCTAATGTCGAAGTAATAAATACAGTATTCTAAAATCTTGTGACAAAAATGTCGGCAACGTTGTACGGTGGAACACTGTCAAAAGACCCCCTCCCCCCTGTCGAGCTCTTAGCCAACGGATAATGATATCCCTCGAAGACCGCCAGGAAATCATTAACCGATGCCCAGGGTGCACCGGACCAAGTACTGCTCTTCCCCTCGCTCGGACGGATCCAAAAACGAACCGCAGCTCTTGACCACACGCGGAGGTAACCCGACTCGCACCCCTATCTAACTAATATTATAAATGCGAAAGTATGGATGGATGGATGGATGGATGGATGTTACTCAATCACGCCAGAACGGCCCAACGGATCTGGATGAAATTCGGCACATAGATAGAGAAAAGTCTGGAATAGCACATAGGCTACTTTTTATCCCGGAAAATTGCGTAGTTCCCGCGGGATAGCAATAAACGAATTCTTTGCAGACGAAGTCGCTGGCAACAGCTAGTTTTACTATAAATCGCGCTATCCGACGCAGTAAAATGTATTGAAGTAATCGGATCTGACGTCAGAATGTTGTAACGGACTATCTGAAAGGCTGAATTCATGCATTTTGCTTACAACGATATAGTACTTATAGGCGTTCGACAACGATATTAAATTGTACAGTTTGAAAGCCTTAGTGGAATTTTTCTCTTATTGATTGAGCAGAGCAGCTAGCACTAATTGCTTTTTCTTGTCAGTGTCAAGGTGCATTAATTTTGATAGCGTCTCTGTTGATAACGAATATAATGACAAAACAACTCGAAGCCAATCATGCCGATCCTGTTGTGCTAGCCGAAATACATATCTCTATGAGGTAAAGAAATACATTGTATCTTTCTAGCGTGAGTGAAGGTGACGCCAACAATGCCTCAAACTGGTAAATGGTAGAAGAGAAAAGTAGCTAAGTAGAAAATTCGGTAAGAATAAGTCGGTAAAAGAAATATAAAAAGTGACAAAAGTATCAAAACGTATGACCTTCGGAAACCAATCTGTGCGTTATCGTCGTTATCAAAGTATGCTTTAATAAGTCGCATCTATATGGGTCGGGAAGGGCTAACAGATAGCGATAAGAAAACCAAATGGAACTCTTGTAGCCTTGTGATTTTCCATGACACGTGGAGTAGTTTTACTGAAGGAATTATTGAAATTTTTAGAAGCCTTTCTAGGGTGGACAGAGCTGAGCCTAAGTACCAAGACCCTAAAACCACGTTTAGCACTATTGTGGGCGTATAGGCGGAAAGAGGATTCAAAATAGTGATAGGGTTGCTAGCCGCATCCCGTACAGTTGGCGGCACGTAAGTAAAACGTGGAGGGGATATGCGCAGTATGAAAATGATGTTGTTTTTCATACTGCGCATCTCCCCTCCACATTTTACTTACGTGCCGCCACCTGTAAACATGATTCCTACAATTTACGCCGATTTCCTCGAAGGACTTTTATCATCTGCACGTCTAGCACGACAGCGCACAAGAGTCGCGTCGCGCGCGAGATAGATTGCCTGTCTTTTTCTTACTGTTCGTTCTAGAAAGGGACGGGTAATCTATCTCGCGCGCGACGCGACTCTTGTGCGCTGTCGTGCTAGCCAGGCTGCACGGGAAGAAATGCAACTGGTACATTCTATGTTTTATCTTTGCACCCAGACCAGCATGGATCTATGATGCCATGTCTGTATGTTTTTTTTTTTATGCGAATTGGAAGGCAAACGAGCAAGTGGGTCACCTGATGGTAAGCGATCACCACTGCCCATAGACACCCGCAACCCCGGAGGGATTGCAGATACGTTGCCAACCTAGAGGGCTAAGATGAAATGCCTCTTGTGCCCGTAATTTCCCCGGCTGTCTTACTCTCCACACCGGAACACAGCAGTGCAAGCACTGCTGCTTAGCGGCAGGATTAGCGAGTAAGATGGTGGTAGCTATCCGGACGGACCGTTTCGTAATAATAACTAGAGACGACACCATAGATATCAAAGCACTTGAAACCAGGAACTTAACAGACAGTACCGAAAAAGGTCCTTAATTACGCTACCTTATTCGTAAATGTTTAAATTAACCCAGTAAAGAAAATACATTAGCAAACTTAGAAATAACTAGAGTAATGCCAGGGTAGTGTCGTCGAGTAACTTTTCTTTGGTGTATATTTTCCGACTCCTGTGGGCCTAAGAAATCACTACCTACTTAGTATAAAACAAAGTCGCTTTCTGCTGTCTTTCTGTCCCAATGTATTAGATCTTTAAAACTACGCAACGGATATTGATGCGGTTTTTTCTTCCGGTCTCCGGTCGACGACCAGATGGCCTAGTGGTTAGAGAATCTGACTATGAAGCTTGAGGTCCCGGGTTCGATCCCGGTCGGGGCAGATATTTGTATGAAAAATACGAATGTTTGTTCTCGAGTCTTGGATGTTTAATATGTATTTAAATATGTATTTATCTATATAAGTATGTTTATCCGTTGTCTATATCACAAGTTTTGCTTAGTTTGGGACTAGGTCAATTGGTATCAATTGTCCCAAGATATTTATTTATTTATTTTTAATAGATAGAGTGATTCGAGAGGAAGGTTTATAGGTAGGTATGTATAATACGCAGACGAAGTCGCGGGCAGAAGCTTAAGTAAATAATATACATACTGTGTCTACAAATTAAACTGGTTGATGTACCTCATGTGCATTTTAGAAGTACTACCTTAAACATACGGGGATATCTTGTACGATAAGATAACGAATGCATGGCTGTATATCTGTATATCCAGCAGTATCTATTCTTAGTTAAAATAGGTCGAACAATCGTGGGAAAAATAATTTCATGTGCCAATCAAAATGTGCATCAAGATAACTGATGTTTGTTTTGTTTTATTTCTAGCATACATACATACATATACATACCGTCACGCCTCTTTGCCACAGGGGTAGGCAGAGACTACTTTGTTCCACTTGCTACGATCCTGACATACCTCTTTCGCTTCATCCACATTCATCAATCTCTTCATACATGCTCGTCGGTTTCGGGTACTCTTGACCTGACTTTTTCCAAAAAAAAAACATGTTTTTTTTTTCTAGCGGAGTAAGAAAAAAAAAGAAAATGTTAATTGTTCTTGAATGTAGACTTCTACAAGGTAACGCCTGATTCATAGCATTTTGGGTATAACAGAATTTATATTTACACAATTTTCAAATAATGTAACATTCAGATATTAATTTCTAGTTGATGTCTCGAAGGGCGGATTGGTTTAATAGTAAATTACTTAAAATCCCAATTCTTTACTTAAATTTAATTGGTTTTTTATAAATTGATTAAGCTGGTAGTGGGGTAGCAAGGAAAATGTGTTTGTTCATAAAATCCAAAACCAGCACTCACTATTCCTTTCAGTTACATAGAACGAGGGTGAAAAGAGGATGGTGAATGCATCGCGAGCGCCCGAACAACAAGTCTTCAGGATATTTCAAAGGTTTCCCCAAAATTGATTCATCACGCGTCAGAATTTATGCAAAAATTATGTAAATAACTATGATTAAGTCTCACGGTAGTTTCATGTTGAAAACATGTTTATTTTAATTTATAAGCAATACATTTATTCACAATAGTTTTGATACCATTTGTAATTTCAACGTGATGACACTTTTCGTTTTGATAGCTTGGTTTTATTGAATCATCAAAACATTACACAAAATAGATAACATTGTACATAGCCTCAAATTTAAAATACATTAAACAAACATAAGCCTAATCGTTCGTACTTTTTATTCTGTTTTGTTTTAGGCTAATTTACATAGTTAGTGATATAATAAAAAACAAAGCCAGCAAATTTTTCCGACGACTGAAATTTTTAGCACGTGAGATTGGCCGTGGTCATGTACCTACTTATATCCTTGATATTTTACCTACTGATATTTACGCCAATAAATAAATATATTCCTACAGTACCTTCCTGTACCCATCCTTAGTAATGCGAAAGAAACTTTCTCAGTGTCTCTAGTCCTAGAAAAAGACACGGGATATTTTTTATCCTGGAAAATTGTATAATATCGCAGTATAGCGTTAAAAAAAGCCGTGGTAGCCTAGTGGTTTGACCTGTGGCCTCTCAAGCAGAGGGTCGTGGGTTCGATCCCAGGCTCGCACCTCTGAGTTTTTCGGAATTTATGTGCGATATCTCATTTTAAATTTACTATGAGCTTTTCGGTGAGAGAAAACATCGTGAGGAAACCTGCACACAACTGCGAAGCAATTCAATGGTGTGTGTGAAGTTCCCAATCCGCACTGGGCCCGCGTGGGAACTATAGCCCAAGCCCTCTCATTCTGAGAGGAGGCCTGTGCCCAGCAGGACGCGTATAGGCTGGTGATGATGATGATGATGATAGCGTTAAACTAATACTTTATAATGTCGCGACTTAGTTTGCGAAGTCTTTGTCTGTCCAAAGCATAAGCTATTATTTCCTATAATGATTTTGTTTTTAATTTCGATCTACATCAATATTTCTTACCTGTCCTGAGCTCTGCTGCAAGCCAATAGCCAGTCCTTCCAGCAAACTGTGAACGAACAGCGCACACAGCAATCCAAGGAAACCAGATGAACTTTTATTACACGGAGCAGTGTGACTGACATGGCACATCCTGGGATTCTCTGTGTCCCCGCAGCACCTTTCCCTTGTGTCTAGTTCCCCATCACCCCCCCTCAGATCCTCATGAGGCCGGAGCAAACTCGTCTGTTCAGTGCCATACGTAGGTCTTTGGTAGTCATGGATCCCCCCACTACCATAGAAGAAGTGCACTAGTTCGTCCACGAAGTATACTATGAAAAAGCCAACGCATAGAAGAAGTTCAGAATACTGTGGGAGATTTTCTCTTGCTTCTGGTAGCATGTGGATTAGAGAAGTTGAGAGAAGTACTCCAGCTCCGAAGCAAAGGAGGCAGGATATTGTCAAAGGGTTTCGTTGTCGCGTACCTTCTGATATGCAGGCAGGTAGCATGCCTGTTATGAATGAACCCAGCCCTAAAGCCAGGATGGCTATCGCTTTTGCTGTTCCAATATCCATTGCCATGGTTCTATCTTCGCTTCTTTAGATGCCACTAGTTTCGTGTTATTTTTTGTTGACTTCAATTTTTTTTCTGTCTTTCAGTAGTTGTCTTTTGTTTTTCTTTGTATTGTTCATTGATTGATTGATATTTTAATCCAATCGCTTCTTTAGATGCCACTAGTTTCGTGTTATTTTTTGTTGACTTCAATTGTTTTTCTGTCTTTCAGTAGTTCTCTTTTGTTTTTCTTTGTATTTTTCACTCATTGATTAACAAATTTTAATCCAATTCGAAATTCAAAACATGGTTGTCGTAACGGTGCTCGGACGCGTCTGCCACTGGTTACGAACAAGGCTTTTGGTTATCTTTACTATTTGTACACACTGTTATCAAAGTCAAAACACACTCACGTGTCACGTACTTATTTCAATATTAACCACTTATTACAATATTAACATGTCTACCCGCCGCGGCGTCGGATTAATAATGGAGCAGAATTATCAAAAACACATGCTCGCAAACTATTCAGACTCACGCAAAACTGAACTGCTCACTTTATTCCACCGAAACAAGAATCAAACTCGCATGACTAATGCAAAACAACGGCAAAATAATCATTGGACAGTCCGTAAATAACGTCCAATGTAACTAGACCTGTCCAATTTCGCACTAGCTAAGTATGCTTGGGAAATATTCGGCGTAAATGAAGGTTGGAGGATCTAGATACAATGGTTATGGAGACAAAGAGGAAGTGTTAGTAGCTACATGTCATTGTGCTGTTTTATTTGTGTGATTAATCTCAATTCAACGTGTTATCTTAGCAATATAATTATTTACTTAAATGCAATATCATACAATATATTAAATTCGTTGAAGATATGTTTGTTATTTTATACGGAAGACTAGTAACCGACTTAAAAAAAAAATATGCGTCTGTTTGTGCAATAATATAGGTAATAATAATTATAGCCCTATAACACTCACAAAAATTTAGGTTTCTATTGTTAAAAGAATTTTCAAAATCGATTCAGTAGATGGCCCTTCAACGTCACAAACTTTACCTGAATATAATATTATTGAAATATGAGCGGAAGATTGAGTTATACTATCAAGGAAATTAATAAAATTGAGCTATCATGGAACGCTGTCATACTACTTAACTTGCCAATCCTTAAAACGTGTTTATTAAATGAACAATAGCAATCAATCATCTCACTACGACAACGTTCCATGTATCAACAATTAAAGACCTTGATGGTACGTTGGTAAAATCACGATTTAATAACGAATGAATGAACTTTAAATACAGTATCTGAACTATTGAATAAGTTATTTTCAGTTAACTTAATGCCATATTTACCTATCACATTTATTAAATAACTCGTTATAACAATTATAATTGATTGAATATGACAGTTGCGGAAATGCTTAATTAATTGGTTTTTACGTATTTTTTTTAAACTGAATGCCGAAACAACAACACCTAGGTTTAGTTGTTATCGAGACTTCGTCTGCAGTGAATCCGTTAATCAAGAGATTTTTATCCCATTAGGACCAAAAGAGCTCGTGATTCTGAGTAGAAAAAAACCAAATTTGTTAGGGTATTTTAAAAAAAGTCAATTGCTAGTCAGATTCGCTCGCACACCGCGGGTTCCGTACAAATTCGGTAAGTGTATGTAAAATCCAGTGTTTCCAGAGTCCTAGTCTTGTGAGGCCAATTTATATAATGGTTACTACATATACAGCCATTACATAGGCTATCGGGCTTCAGGCTGTATCTATTTCATTTCACATTGCAATAAACAATGCAACCGCGATAGTGGCTCACGAAACATCATTATCATTAATATCATCATATCATTCAACATTGATAACGAATGCTTCGTATAGTCATTAGTCAACTATTTATTAAACCCGCGGCTTTGTCTGAGTACCTAATTCAAAATTCAAAATTCAATTCTTTATTTTGCAAATAGGCCGCAGAAGGCTCCTTTCCAAGGGGCATTACAATACTACAATCTGTAAAGTTTTGCTATTGTGTAGGTACATAATGAAACATCATGACGCCTTGTTGATTCATTGTTTTGATGAATCAGTGAATCACACATAACACCTGAGACGCCACGTTTAAAAATTAATGAAGCTCACGCTGCCGACATTTTGCTTAGGGACAGGGCTCTGATAACACTGGACTTTATATTCATAAGCCGAATTTGTACAGAACCCTCTGTGCGTGAGTCCGACTCGCTCTTGGCCGGTTTTTTCACGCCTTTTGAAATGAAATGAAATGAGTTTATTTTGCTGGAACATACAAACCACTATCCAAACCACTATTTTCGACTATCTAACCAGCCCACATCCAACCACTGCTGGGTAAAGGCCTCTTCATTTCGACTAAGTAGGTATATACAAACAGGAAAATTCTGAGCTGAGTCACTGACCCCATAGCCACGAATGGTCATAGAAACGCCTTTTGGTTAAAATAAACTGCTGAGTAACCACTGATTAGAGTTAGACACCTCACTGATCTCCGAGTCCACATCTTAGACTCATAAATACCTACCTATCTCTTTTTAGCACTAAGTATATGAAAAATGTGTCGAGACAAGGACCCCCATAAAAACACCTACCTAATACTTATGTAATGAAAAGTGAGTAACATCGATTCTCATAAACTGAATACATCCAAGTATTAACGTAATGTTTGCATGTTTAACTAAACGTAGCTAAGCCTTAAGCTCTCTAGTTTGGCTAGGCACACTGTACGTCAGTAGTTCCCAAAGTGGTCCAGGTGGACCCCCAGGGGTCCACGGAAGACTCGACGGGGGTCTACGTTGGGCGTGACCAAAAATGGGGGTCCATAATCGCAAGCGGGGGTGCATGAAAATTGAATAAAATTTGTGAGAATTGATTGGTTCTTGTGCTGTGAGTCATTGTAGATTTCAAGAAAGTAAAGTAGGATGGAGTCACTCGCAGCACAAAAATATAATATAATTGAAAATTTGTTTAGTCGACTTTATTTTCAAATAATTAACCCTATCAAGCAATCAATTCTAACCAATTTTTTCTAAAACTGTTAATTTATCGTTGAAACTCAGCAACAACGCCAGTTTCCATAGATTATAGAGCTAATCTTAATTTATTTTTCGAGATTTAGTTTAGATATTAGTGGTAATGTAGCTGCAGGGGATCCACCGGATCCAGCAAAATTTTGAAAGTGGTCTATGGAACAAAAGAGTTTGGGAACCTCTGCTGTACGTGATCCGTCTTACACCGTCCCGTTTTAGAGAGTGCTCCAAGAGCTTCTCCACAGTACCTATAGATTAAAATGACACATACTTTGTCATCAGCGGTGCTAAATACCTATGATTATTTGATTAACATCCATGAAGATACACAACACACATACACTAACTACCACAGAATGGAAATTCCAAGTTACAACCACGGATGAAACCCGAGATTATCCACGCCGAATCCATTGATATCCAAATATTTACTTTTATCACCTCTGAAACCACTAACTTACGTAGCAGTCTGAACTTAAAATGCCAGACATGTCAATGACTAAGTTATCTTTAAGCGGTCATACTAACCGTATAGCTTTTCATTGCTTAACCGCTCTGAGGATCGAGGAAAGTAGTTACATCATGCAACCTATTACATTTCCCACAGGCACAGGCCTCCTCTCAGATGAAGAGGGCTCGTGTTTTAGTTCCCATGCATATAGGCGATGCGGCTTGCAACCCATCACTATTTTGATTCCCCTTTCCACATATACAGGTGGCGGCACGTAAGTCGAACGTGGTGTACGCCCGCCAGCGACACCCGCACTCCCCCGCGTCTCCCCCGCGATACCTTATTTTCAACGATCATCGCTCGACTTACGTGCCGGCACTTATCTATACAATCATGCTAAACGTGGCCTTTAGGTCTTGTTACCTTAGGCTCTGTCTACGCCGTAAGGGATAAAGACGTGAGTTATGTATGTATGCATGCGGTTGATAGAGACGCTTTTTCTGACATCAATATGCGGTAAAACAAAACATTTGCATATCTTACTTTGTTTTTCCTCCAAGTTATTTTTAACTTAAGGTGACGTATGGGTAGGCTCGTCCACTGTCTGGGCTTTCGAAAAGATATACCTACCTAGTTGGCCTGCCCCACGAATCATAATTTGAACTGACGTTTAAAGGTGAGGAGATTCCCATTTTGTCTGTACTTTTGCTTATGCTGTCTGTTGGTCTGTAAGTCCATCTGTCATGACGAGAATGAAGGTTCATCATCATCATGTCAGCCGAAAGACGTCCACTGCTGGACATAGGCCTCCCCCAAATGAAGGTTAACTGGAAGAAATCCCTATTAGAGATTATAGCCTTTTTGCATTTGTATTATCCTGTATTCAACATTTTCATGTGTTAGTAATAAACAGTTATACACACTTACAAGTTCGTTTAAAGATACACACGATGGGGGTCTACTCCCAAAAAAATAATAATATGAATTTTGTGTCATTCCGTCCTTCTAACTATACTTACCTACTCTTATATTAAGAGGATGCATTCCTACTGAGCTGGCAACGTCGCATTTTTGGTGATTTTCTACGATTATTTCACAGAAATTGAATGAAAGTTTCAAATGTGCGTCTGTAATAACCGTAAAAAATCACCAAAATGCGACGTAGCCAGCTCAGTAGGGATAAACGCTCTTAAAACACTAGTAGTGTGAACGAGACAGCACGATTCAAACTTCGAATTTAGGAGTATAATGGGGCCTTACCATGACGTCTTAATGCGATTCAGTTTAGGTTCGCTCGCTGTCAGATTGATACTAAAAGTGACAGCTAAAACTTGAACTGAGTCGGAATTAGGACGTCATGGTAAGGCCCCAGGCCTTCAAAAAGTCAAAAGTCAAAAGCTTATTTTGCAAATAGGACGCCGAGGGCTCTTTTACACGTCTTTTTTTTAATCTACCATGACGTCCTAATTCCGACTCAGTTTAAGTTCTAGCTGTCACTTTTATTATGAATCTGACAGCACGCGAACCTAAACTGAAACGCATTAAGACGTCATGGTACGGCCGTCTCGCATTTCGCGCAGCATCGCACGCTTGTCTTTCGATTCGTCACAAACCACTCTCTTTCAATTGTTTCTTGAGACCTTTGAGACACAAGGCCGTTCACATCACGACTATTTCAACTCAATAATGTGTGTTCTATATTTGAACGAATTTAATTGTAATTTACTTATATTTTATTAGTCGCTAGCGAATGATAGATTAATAAGTATTTATAACGCAGAATTTTAAATATATAACAGCAACCGGCCCCGGAGTGATAAATTCCAAATTGTTTTCAAACATTTAATTACAATAATCGTATTCTACGTTCATCATCTTCCTAGCGTTTTTTCCCGGCATTTGCCACAGCTCGGTAAGCCTGGGGTCCGCCTAGACAACCTAGGTACTAGTTTTTACAAAAGCGACTGCCATCTGACCTTCCAACCCAGAAGGGTGTTTTCCTTCACCGAAAAGCTCATAGTAAATTTCAAATATAATTTCGCACATAAATTCCGAAAAACTCAGAGGTGAGAGCCCGGGATTCGAACACGCGACCCTCTGCTTCAGAGGCCACAGGTCAAACCACTAGGCTACCACGGATATTATTAATCGTGTTACTGCATAATTTCTTTTAAAATAAAATTTTGCGTCTTTGATATTTCTCTCCACGATTTTCTAATATTAAAAAAAACCTGCTTAAATTTTGTATTTTGTATGGTCACAAGATGGGCTGCGTATCACGTAACGCTACATTTTTACTACCCACCTTTTTTATTTCTCAATGACATATTTTAACGCCTATTTGTCCATCAGGATTAGGAGGGCAATTAAAATTAAAAGAAAAAAATGACAATGATTGTCATACTTGAAGAAGAATAGTTCGCAAACGTCAAACGGTTCTTTTATACTACGTCAAAATTGTTAAAGTGCCGATATGAACGAGTTGCTGCAAAAACATGGGTGTTCTAACGTGTTCACTATACCCGCGGGACTTAGAGAGCTCATGTCTGATATATCAAGAGAAGTAAGAATCAAACTTGAAGTAAACAATCCTATGACGTTAGAATCACAATCGCATTTACCATTTCATTCAGTCTAACGGTACAGGGTGAGGGTAGAAAGAGATGGGGAAATACGCACGCCCGCGCTTTAGACCATTATGCATAGCCTCGACTCTACAAGGGATGATAAAAAACAAAAAATGAAAAAGGCATTTTTTACTTTAAGCACTGTGCTTGGCATTACCAGTAGTATCATGGGAAATTTTACTTTCGCATGACACTACTGGTAGTGCCACAAGTTAAAAAG
The DNA here is from genome assembly GCA_963854515.1 of Pandemis heparana. Classification (NCBI taxonomy): domain Eukaryota; kingdom Metazoa; phylum Arthropoda; class Insecta; order Lepidoptera; family Tortricidae; genus Pandemis; species Pandemis heparana. The sequence continues at coordinate 2,779,412 of OY978020.1, read as the reverse complement.
AATTTCCTGTGACACTACAGTGGCCCTAGATATAACATCATTGGGCCCTAGTATGTCATGGGAAAATGTGGATGCCCTTGTAAGTTGTAATATATGAGGGAGAGACAAAGAAAAATTTATTTACACACATACTTTCATTCACAGTTTCTCATAATTTCGTTTGAGAAAAAATCATTTATAGCTATCACGCGAAAGCTACGCAATTTTCCAAAATAAAAAGTAACCTACCTATGTGCTATTATAGACTATAACCCAATGAGCTTATACATACGATTGTAAAATATAACATCATTGCTATAACCTATCTCTGTAACAAATCTATCCAAACTTTCGCATCTTAATAGCATTAGGATTCTTGTACAATATCCCGCCATAAAGATTGCACATCGATCTTCTCGGCTAATTTCGGCTTCGTAGAGCGTTGTCTCGCTCTAACTTACATGACATCAATTATCTCTTTTCAAAGACCGAAGTGTAATCTTTATGGTCGGGTACTGTACGAAGTTGGTTGATTTTACGAAAACATCTGTCGTCAGGTCCTCCGCGACCAACCGGAGAAGATCTTCCACTACATAGCGAACTACCTTTCTGTGCTCCTAATAACGCGAGAGCATGGCATCATGGCGGTTAACGTGCTGAACGACCTGTGTGACTGCCGGCAGTCCATATCCGAACACCTGCTGCAGATGGGCTTGGACAGGTCAGAGGCTAAGACTGTAGCTGAGGTGATACAAGACGAAATACAGAATGTGGAGCCTGAGGAAGGCAAAGGTGAGGCTCGTAGATCAAAGTACAAAAGCAAAACATAAGTTTATTTTAGAAGATAGTAAGGTAGCAAGGTAGATAGTAAGGTGGAAGTGGGCGGGCCATATTTGCCGTAGGTTGGATGGAAGATGAGGAAAGAAGTTGTTGGAGTGGAGACCACGAAAGGGGTTCAGGAAAGGTGGACGGATGATTTGGTGCGAGCGGCTGGGAAGGATGGATGCGGAAAACTCGTGACCGTACAGAATGGTCTAAAATGGAAGAGACCTTTACTCAGCATTGGGGAGATCAAGGTTGAAGAAGAAGCAAAGAAGAAGGTAGATAAGATAGTATGGGCTTGCTGCGGTAGCTTCGGGTCTGAGACTGCTTCTCGTTCTTCAAAATGCAAATGTGCGTCCAAAATGCTGAAGACGTTAGAGATACAAGAGAACATAACAACATACTACACTACTACTACTATACTACTACTTTTAGCATTTTAACAACGCATCTGCATCCCCAGTTTTGCGTAGGCACAGGTGGTCTGTTAGCGTCAGGCTGTTCAAATGTTTTGTTACTTTTGCTTTTATATTTCAATCTCTACTGAGTCATGATTCATGAATACATTGACAACAGAATAATAAGGCTATGTGGCTGGGAATTGATTTCATCCGTCATCTCATGATAATGATAGTGTGTATTAATCTCTCGGAATGTTGTAACATTCCGAGAGATTAATACACACGCCAAAATTTTTCTATTTCTAATTCAGTTGTTTTTCAAAGTACTTAGGGCATCTTGTCGCATAAATTGCAAAAACATCCAAAAATATGTAAGTTTAACTTTCAGTTTATTCACTACATGAAATCTTATTATTAGCCTGCGCATTTTAAACCGTTTCCTTATTAAGTTAGACCGGACTTGCTTCCAACTCCAATTTACAAAGTACCTACTACTAACACGAGTACAGGCAAAGCGACATTCTTGGCCTTGGCCTTTTGTCTTCATACTGTTTTATTTTCATACGATCCCAACGCATTTTGCCCATACGTGTTAAGATCTACTCCTACGCTTAGTGTATAATATGCAAACCAGTTACAGTACATTTCGTGTAAGGTGCCTACAGGCTTGGCGATGTTCATGTTTTAATAGATTTCATTACGTGTTACAAAGCGATTATCTTTATCTTTTTACTACACCAATTAATAATAATAATAATTTTACTACACCACACTACACCAAATTAAATAAAGAATTTAAGAAACAATATTACGAAAAAACTGGAACGGAGCAAAATTGCGGGCATCAGCTTGTTGTACTACGAATTTTGGGGCACATTTGGTGATTGAATGAAATTTATTTTTAGTTATATTCACGATGTTTCCCTTCATTCAAAAACTAACGAGGTGCGAGTTCAAACTGAAATCCACAACTTTGTTTAGAAGCCGGTAGTTAAACCTAATTATCTCTTCTTGTATTACAACGAAGAGAAAGTAAGAGAAATCCAGATATTGAAGAGGATCCTGGCGAGACGAGTGATGGATGAGGAGATGACTGCAAAGGTGACTCAGGTGGCCAGGAACGCCTATCGCGACTATTGGTACAGAAAACAACTATTGCAAGAGGTTATACTTTAATTTTTATTAGTATTCAGTAATATTGAAAAGATAGATGAAAGTATATTTAATTTTTATTTGCGTTTACTGCTTCCAATCGATGTCTTCATCGATCGTCTTTGCGTCTACATGCAGTTTTAAAACTATCAAAGTAAAGTAACCCCAAAATGATCAGTTACCACGGTTTAGGTACGCTACTTTAATTTTGAAGTCAAATGACTATCAAAGTCAAAATCAAGTTTCTTTTTGGTATTTTTAGTCACTCAAAGAAACTGAAGAGCCATGGGAAATCGCAGCGCAGCGGACACTCAATATCTATAAGACGACAAAACCATCGTTTGATGAGTTGACTAGAGCCACGCAAAAAATACAGGTAACTTAAACTTAAGTAAATATAAATATTGAACAAGTAAGTAATACAAATTTTTTAGGAATAACTATAGATGGTAACTTGAATTGGAAAAAACATATTGAGAAAATAAACAAGAAAATTTCTAAATGTTGTTATGCATTATCGGTACTGGCCAATATAACTTCCGAGGAGGCTATAAAGAAGTCTTATTATGGTAATGTCTATCCACTATTGACTTACGGTCTAATTTTTTGGGGTAACTCCGTTAATATTCAATCCACATTTATCCTACAAAAGAAATGTGTACGAATTATGTATAATGTTAAAAATATGGAATCTTTAAGAAATGTCTTTAAAAAAAAGGCAATTCTAACCCTGGCTTGTATTTATATACTAGAAATTAGCTTATTTGTTAGAGACCGTAACGATTATTTTAGTAATATAAGTAATTTGAAGAAAAATGTACGGTCGCAGTATAAATATAACATGTGTACAGTCCGGGCGACTAGCTATATCCTTAAGAAAAGCACATATGTAAATGGAATAAAAATTTATAATCACTTACCGGATTGCATCAAATCATTGGAAGGTCTACAGTTTAAAAGAAAATTAAAAGAGTGGCTGCTGTGTAAATGTTTTTATAATTTAAGTGAATATTATAATGCATGTGAGTAAATGTATTTTTGTATTTTTATATTAAATTAATTATTTTAATGAAGTTAAATATTGTACACCCGAAATGGGTAAGCTGTTGAAACTAAATATTTTATGTAACAACCATTGTACACAGTTCTGACAATAAATAAATTATTATTATTATTATTATTATTATTATTAGTATTCAATAGTAACAAGTACCAATAGCAATTTCTATAAACTTCACAGCAGCAATAAAATTATTAACACAATGGCAAAAAAATAACCAGAAATCCTATTGTTAACTAATACTTAAGATAACTAGAACTTAACAGAGAGTGGTGAAGCAGACCCTAAGATAGTTAAGTTTTATACTCTGGTTAAATTATGCTGTTTTTTGTGCGCAAGGAAAAGTAGCGAGTCACACTTCACTTTGCTCCTGTTTCCGGACTACGAGTACTTGCTCTGCAATTTATTGGCTTAATTTCAGTCAGCATTGGCATTAAAGCAGAGGCGTACCTTGAACGTCTAGGGCCCGTAGAAAATTTATTAGGAGTCCTTTCTCAATATACAGAAATGCATCAACGTCCATTCTGAGCTCTAAGCCCATCCAGTTCGAGGTCTTGGGCGGTTACCACAATCACTTAATGTGTGCCAAGTTCTATTCAGCGTAAGGAACATAGTTTGTTATGCAGCCATATTATAAGTCCCTTACGCTGGATCGCACTTCACACGCATTAAGCGACTGTGATAATCCCCCACGTAGAGTAAGGTCTGTAGCATTTTGCCCTTCCTGCTACCACTTTCGAGGTACACTATCATTTAACACTCTGTTAAACGTTTGCAGGCAGCTTACAGAGGATACTATGTACGCCGACACATGCTTCGTCATTTGAAGCCTAAGACTAGACCGAAAGTGGATCTGCCCGGGCCGCCCATCGATGTTGCAGATTCCAGGGAAATAGACTTGGGTCGAGTTATAGTAAGTTTTCTTTGGCACTACGCTGATCACTTAAATTTTAATCAATGTCATCATTATCTTCTCCAATCTATATATGTCCCACTGCTGGGCACAGGCCTCCTCTCATAATGATAGCTGTTGGGCTATTAGTTCCCACACTGTTCCCTAATATATATTTATTTAACACACACATACATAACAGTCACGCCTCTTTCCCATATGGGTAGGCAGAGACTACTTTGTTTCCACTTGCTACGATTCTGACATTCCTTTCGCTTCATTCACATTCATCCTCTTCATACATGTCATGCTCGTCGGTTTTAGGTAGGTACTCCTGACCTGCCCTTTTTTCAAAACGTCTCCTATTTGGTCGTATTTAATAAATAAATAAATATTAGGGAACAGTTCAAACAAATTAACCTAGTTCCAAAGTCAGCGCTAGTAAGGCTTGTATTATGATTATGGGTACTAGACAGCGATGTATATACTTATATAGAGAAATACATACTTAAATAGATAGAAACATTCATGTCTCAGGGACAAATATTCGTGAATAAACCACTAAATGTCACTTTGAGTCAATCTTAAATGGTCAAGAGTTCCAAGATTCAAAGTTTGTCTTGCACAGCTCCTAATGCGCTTATTAACTTTCAGGACATCAAGGTTAAAGATGACAACGTAGGAGTTATGTTTGATACCGCTGTCAGTGACAATCTTGGTCTCCCCTACGATCCGATGCGGACCATCACGCATGTTGAGAAGTTCTTTGCTGGACAACCGCACTCGACTAAGAGTTCGGAGCTCTATAAACTCAGCCAAACTGGCGGTAATATCGTTGAAGTTTATGAATCATTTAGACTAGGCTAATACCCTAGACAATCCACTAAGCATTGGCATTGGTGTCGTTATAAAGGCAATTCACTAAGTGAAAAACGATTTCTATTGCATTAGGTTAATGTCTAGGCTCAGTGGATTGTATCTTGTATTGACCTAGTCCAAATAGTTTATTATTCCATGAACATCACCCCAGTTGAATACTTTCACGGAAAGTCGAAAAGTGAATATTGAACTGAGAATATTCTTACAGCTAAATAACGTGTGAAATCTTCAATAGCTTTCTTAGCTTGTGATATTTTTTTGTTATCAAAAATCGTGGATTAGATCGTGGACACCCGAGTACCGTACTTTGAAACTACGGAATAATATTATCTTCTTCATGCTCGACATTGACAGAATCATCGATAGTATTAGTATCGATGAAGCTCTATTTGCAATTTAATACCTAATAGATTTCTTTACTTAAGTACCGCTTGGCCCTACAAATAGAGTAAAGTAAGATTTTACTTGCTCGTGACCTTTTACTTTAACAGCTTTTAACGAAGATCGAAAGGCTTAATGCAGATCGGTTGTCCGTATACAACAGATTTAAAAGATTTCAGGTTAATAACATCGTCAAGGTTAATAAATTATGATCAGATTTCAACGCAGTGGTCTTGGGTGGACTCTTACAACTGCGAGGAAATACTGGCAGCTCGTTAAAGGTAATTTCAGTCTACATCCCGTTAATGTGTTTTCTCCGCGTATGTCGCAGAGCACACTGGGCGCCAGAGCCGGGTGCCGAGCAATCTCCCCAGCCGCAGCAGCATCGCCCCTCGCAGCCGCCACGCGAGCCAGATGGAGCCGGAGTCGCGCCAGAGCCGGCTGCCTAGCCAGTTGCCGTCGGGAACGCCGTCGCTCAAGTTTGCTACTGTATGTGCTTCAATTTGATACATCGAACAATCAGGGTGCTTTTCCACTAGAAATGTGCTGTGCAGCTATATGTGAAAGCTGCTCTACAAAACTTTGTGACGTTTTCCAGTAATGTTAAGCTATGTTGCCGTTCGAAGAAGATGCGCTATGAAGATGCACAGCTAAAGCTATGCAATGCATCGACAGGGGGCTCGAAGCGAGAGCAGAGACGCGCTACCATCCATAGTATCCAGAGTACGCATTGACAAATCGGATCTTACCGTTTAAAAAAAACATAGCTTTGTTGAACCCGTTTTCACCATCACTAGTGCTATGCTTGGAGGACCTTGGACCAATGAAATATGATTGGAGGATATCAAACACATCCGTAGCAACGTACCGTAGCACATCTCTGGTGGAAAGGCAGCATTATCTTTAACTTAACTATTGACTTGAAACTTCATGCCCGCAGTTTAAGTGGCTTGACATAAACTTTCGATTATACAGGAACCAGAAATCTTGGGAGATGAAGAATTCGAAGATACCGTCCATGAGGCACACGGGCTTCAGCCTGCACACGAAGCCGAGACCGTTTCAGATGCACCAGCTGACGCAGCCGAAGTTCCTGAGGACTTGGCTGGTAAGCATTAAGAAGAACTGATTGCAATAAAGCCTCGTGGTAATAATAACATCACCGATATTTTTGTGTCCTTAGTTCATTCAATCGTGTACAGTAGGTACGTGGCACTTTATAATAATTTGACGTCATCGGCCGTAATCTAGCGATATTTTGTCAAAATACCATCATCATCATCATTATGTTTTGTTTATTTTTAGTATAGGTGAAAAATTTAAGTAAATGACCTGTTGTATGTGTGAGTAATGCGTGCGAATAGACAAATTGACGTTCCAAATTAGAAAAATAACTTAAGTCTCATAACACATACATACAACAGGTCATTTAAGTTGTTCACCTATTATGAACTGAATGCCATTTCGAATTATTATACTCTAATCCTTAGTCCAAAATAATCCCATTCCTGTTTTCCTCTTCATTTACTAAACAAGCACAAACGTAAAGAGTTACCAAATTCATAAAGTGTATTTTTTTATTTTGAACTAAAGAATAAAATTACAATGAAATTGTGATGATTGTATCACCAGAACACTCTGAAGGTGATGGAACCAGCGCTCCCATATCCTCGGTTGCTGATACCGTACCAGACACCACGGACGCTACAGACGTGGAAGACGCCTTAAACACAACTGGCGAAGACGCAGAAGAATAAACATTTCTAATATGACTTTATTCATGCATTATTTTTATGATGTAGATAATTGATGCTTCCTAAAATGATTTATAATCAGCAAGAGACCAGCCACCAGCTTTGGAAGGACATTAGATACAGAGTGAATTTTGTCCTTCAGTTGTTAGTTCTGTTAGAGGGCAAAGAACCAAAGTAAACGTTATATTTTTGAATGAACTATCTAGGATATGATTTAGTCTGCTTTATAATCCGGGGACGTCTAAGGTCTTTCACAACTCCACTGAGGACAAATGGATAGCTGATCTTTTAATTTCTTTATTTTATTATAGACGTGTCATTATAACCAACTAGATTGTTCGCTTTATTATTACTGTCATAACATTTGTTGTCATTAAATATTACACACAAATAATGGACGATTTATTACAAAAGCAAATCCGAGACAGTTGCAAACTAGCCCTCCCAGATGGACTCCAGGATTTGATGTCGGATATCTCTAGAGAGGTAAGAAATTTGAGATTGATTGTATAATACTTTGTTCAAAAAAGTCCACCAGAATCGCTACCACCGTTACCTACCAATCCGCTGCTACCGTATTTGTTCTATTGTGTACAAGCACAAAACGTATAAAATAATACTAGTAGGTAAGTAATAAGTGAGTTATTTGGAAGGTAAGATTGGTGACTTATCTATCACTTGACTCTCTGATATACGTCTGTTTATACTTCGTTTTTTTAGTATTAAAAAAAAGGTAAACAATCTTGACATGTCTTTTTATTGAAAAACAGAAAAATAAACAGTAAGTTAAAATTTAAAATTCCTGGAATATCATGATTTGTTTTGTAATGGTTTTATCTCGGGGTTTTATACATAATTTTCCAGTTACCAATTTTTATTGTTTTTTCTTACAAAGACATGTCAAAGTTGTATTTGTTTAGGTACCTCCTTTCGAATTCTAAAACAATCGTAGTATACAGTTAGCCAAAATATGCTTTTTCTTAGTTTTCAAACATTTGCTTGCTATTGATTTGACTGACGGTGCGATTTTTTCAAACCGCAAGAAAAGTAACACACGTTCTAATCCGTACATATGTCAATGCACCGTATTTTTTATTATTATAAATGGAATCACTTAAACTCCAAGGTACTCCGAGCACAACCGCAAAACCTTCTCCAATTCATCACTGATTACCTCGCGGCGTTGTTGGTTGCGCGTGAGAACCTGTTCATTGCGTCTCGGGTATGCGAGAACGTGTGCAAGACCTCTTGCTACCCGGAATTGGAAGACGAATTGCGCGAGGTGGGGCTAAACGACGAGGATGTCGAAAAAACTGTGAAAGTGGTGACGGATTTCTTTGAGAGCGGAGGAGGTTTGTAGAGAGAATAATAATACTTTGTTAATCTTAAGGCCTTTTAACGCTGAGTTGATTCAGGTATAACGTGGAATGAACTGCTATTTTGTGTTTATTATACACGGGCTCCTAAAATTGTTTCGGAATATTTCAGCAAGTGGATGCGTTAGTTTGTAATATGTAGTGCACGCTTAGCAATATGTAGTAACTCTAACAGTGGCGTAACTATAGGGTGGTAGGACTAGACATGGGGGTTAAATAACGTCACGGTGACAAAGTCACCGTGACTCGCCTTCAAAACGTGTCACTGTGACTTTTCACAAAATAACAACGTTACAAAATCACATACGTTCCTTACTGTTCCTTCCTAGCGCCTAGCGCAAGCAGTGACGAGACGCGATGCAGTGACAGTGACTGACTGTGACGTGACTCGGCTCTGCTCGGCTCTAATCGGGCTTAGTCGGGAGTGTTCGGATTCGGAACTTCGTGACGAACATCGGATGATGCCTGCTGCCTGAGAGCGAGTGAGACAGCGATAAAATTATGAATGCTTGCTCACTCATCCGTGTCAAAGAGTTGTTTTAATGAAGCATACTCGTAGAAAAGGATGTATGTATGTATGTATGTATAACTCTTTATTGTACATAAAACACATGAAAAAGATGAACACCATCCATAATGATGATGATGATGATGATGATGATGATGACGATGATGATGGTTATGATGATGATGATGATGATTATGACGAAGATTATTATGATGATGATGATGGCTATGATGATGATGATGATTATGATGATGATGATGACATGATGATGATTGTGATGATTATGATGACTATGAACTAATTTCCCAAATGTATTTATTTTTTACTTATAATGTGCGAGTTCTAAGCCTGTAAAAGTGTAAAGGTTATTTTGGATCAATTACTTGTGTGATAACGGTATGACAAAATCACGTCATAATAGCACTGCGACAATATCATATGGTGATATGAGTAACCGGCGTGACAAAATCACGATGAAATAACAGTGTGACAAAAATAACGTTGACACAAATATCATGCAGTGACACGAGTAACAGGCGTGACAGTCACGGTGACTTTTCACTGTGACTTTTTTGGAACGGGATCGTCAGTCACTGATATCAAAATGTAACGCTTTTCCCCATGTCTAGGTAGGACTGACTAAATGCCGCGGGCCCCAAACTGGGTTGGACCTAAAGCACAGGACGATGATGCACTTCTTTATATTGAAGAAGGGCCCCCATCTGAAGAATTTGCCACGGCCCCAAACGTTATAATTACGCCACTGGACTGTAACTAATTTACTTACAGTAAAAGAAACCAGTTTGATGCTAAAACTACTCAAGAAAACGGAGATAGATGAGACGCAGTTGCCCGCTGTGCTGGAAGCGGTGCGGGGCGCCTTCTTACGGCACCAAGTCAACAACACCGCCATCTATGAGGTAAGTACTTCACACTAAGATCCTTCCGCTAAGCACTGATTTAAGCTGCTGCTGTGGTCTAACTTGGAGAGTAAGACAGCCAGTGAAATTTCTGGCACATGAGGTACTTTATTCTAGCTTAAGGTTGGCAGTGTTGTCCACAAGTTCAAAAATCTATATTACGTCCCACTTCTGAGCGCAGGCCTCTTCACGGAATGAGGGTGCTTGGGCTATAATTCTCATACAGGCCAGTGCGTATTGACAACTTCACGCATACAAGTGAACACAAATTTCCTTCATACGTCAACACGTTTTCTCCTAGCAACGGGTCAGGCGTTATAACATTGGAGTTGTCTCTTAAAATTATTTAGGGATACTTCGGTAGGAGGATGAGTTAGTTTGGCTGAATACTCCTGTAAAGATCTTCTTTTTCTTCTTCTTTCCTAGCCCTCTTCAACCAATGAATTGGTGTAGGCCTCCTTCAATTTCCTCCTCATTTCAATTTGAAGGAGGCCTGTAAAGATATTTCATTGTAATTTTGGATTTAAAATTTAGGGGTCGCTACACGTGCTCCCACTGTTATAAAAAATGACGAATTACTCTTGACGCTCTCGCGGGGCTCCTATTTCTGCCCGGTTTGCCCTTCGGGCATTTGAAGATACCTAACGAACCTAACTTAATTTTATTATCTCTAGTGAGGATTTTTGTAACAGTGGGACATAACGGTGGGTTCACGGCTAATGCCTTAAACTTAGTCACCCCTTTGACATCAGTCTTTGAACATGTATGAAAACATTTCTTAAACACAGTTAAAAATCCTGAGAAACATAATTATAGCGTTGTCCAGTCAAACTTAACTAACCTCCTGCTTAAGTATTCTGGAATAATAGTAAGAAGCCTTGTAAGATTAATCTTTCATTGTCATTCTCAGTCATCGTCGACAGACAGCGACATGGACGAGTCCTTGATAGCCGCCAAGCACACGCTCAAGATGTACAGAAAAACCAAGGAGCCTGGTGACAATTACAACAGCATCGTGGAGAAAATACAGGTGGGGCTTTCTGGCTTTATACTCCGGAATCCCATATTCCAAATGAGTGTTCCGTTCATGTCACACCCATACATGTCATGTCATAGTCATTAACTTGAAAGTGAGAGAGACGGTATGATACAAATTTCGGAGTAGGAGTAGCCCCTCTGGTCTAAATGATAGTTCCTTCTTACACCGCCAACTCGACCTTTTAGGCACAAGCAAGGAAGAAATAGCGATACTATCTATCCAGAGTAGTAGTGCTGATCGTATAGAAATTTTATTTGTAAAAGGGGTTGCTTACCCGAAAAGAGTACTGGGTGTTTAGGAAATTGGTAATTTTATAGATATCAGTGTGCTCTTTCCATATTTCAACTTTCCCAATCGTATTTTTGCCATTGGCGCCGCTATATTAAAAAAATGGCTTAGATTCGTATTTGTTTACCATTTATTTTCTTTAATTAGAACTAAATCTATCTAATTAGAAGAATACCTACGTCGATATATACTTTGGGATCCGTAAATTGACCCATTCATGTTTTATTTCACAAGGCGGCATATCGAGCGTACAATGTTCGGCGCCAATTTCAACGTAAGAACCGGGAGAGAGCTGCATCGTCAGCCAAGAAGAATACCGAAGCTGGGAAAGCTTTACGATTCGACGCTAAGGTACAAATATCAGTTACATTTTATTACGTATACGTAGGTACATAATATGTATGTGTCACATTTACATTAAATAAAAATGTAGCTTTACCATCGAGTATTATAAATTTGAGTATCTTTCCCAACAGAAGGTGGAACTGCTGTTTCCAGGAACACCGAGGTCTAAAAGATGTACGTAAGATTCTTCAAAATGAATAATTAACTATAACATACAAAAGCATAAACAGTCGTTCTCGTTCTCAAGCTGAACTACCAAGATGGCACTGTAAATCAGTAACTGAAGACTATTTTTCTTCTGCATTGTTTTATTCTTCACATTAAGTTTAGGATCAACGCTTGTACATTTTAGCCACAAGGCTCGAACTTCAAGTCCTATCAATATTAATGTCTGCCTTACGCATCTCCCTTCGTACAGTAAGTGGTCACAGTCCGTTTCTGTCTTGGAGGATATTAACACACTACTGACTAAAAGGTTTTCCATCCGCAGGTTCTAGTAAAGCATCTTCGGTCTCCCTCGCCGGGTCTCTCGTCCCGCTCCCATCTTACAAGCCTTACTCTATCGACGACATCTTTAGCGAAGTCGATGAAGTCTCTGAGAAAGAGAAAGAACATAACAGTTTCGATTACACTCAGCACTGGAACAACGCCCCGGCGTGGAATGTAAGCGAATTTGTAATTTTTTTTAAATTTGAAATACCATCACAACATGGGTGATGAGGGGTAAGCCCAAGAGGTGCTGGCGAGTTAATCTGGACTCGACAACTGGCGGTACACCGGTCAAGACCGGAGGGAATAGAGACGACAAGAGAAATTCTTTGCTCAGCAGCGGTACACCTATCCAGGCTAATATTAATAATATTGAAATCAAAAGAAATAGTAGGTTAGTTCATACTAGTTTAAAAAAGGTAGACGTACTAATCAGAAGTGGTGAAAAGCCGAGGGTAGAAGTGGACGAACTAAGACTAAATAAAAATACATGCTTTGACAGTTCCATGTTATTGGGAGATCAAATCAGCTTATTCGATTGTAAAAATGACCGAAGTCACTTAAAAATCATATTTGGAGCCTGGAATTTTTGGTATAGCTTTCATTTAGCGTATTTTACCTTAAATGCAATAGTGTGTCAATTTTCCGTACTTACAGTCAGCGCCCGCGCCGCATGCTAGCAGTAGTTCAAACGCGCGTGTGCGATTTCTGCACACAGATGACGTCACACAGCAGAACAAAAAACTGTCATACGATATTAGCAGTGATGAAGATTGTAAATGCCAAAACTTACCAAGGATTTTTGAACGTAGAACAGACAACAATTGATAATTTTTGATATAGAATTATACTTTTGATATTTTTTATTTTGATATTGATACCTACTTAATTTTATAGTGCATCGATTACATAAACGTTTTGTAATTTTTAATTTGATAAATACATTTTGACTTATTGGTCATGTTACATTATACGAGTTTTATTAGTACCCCTATTTAACGAATTTTTTAGGAGTATTACAATATTTAATGTAAATTTTCTTTTCAAAAGAATAACCAAAAGATCTGATAAATCAGCATTGAATTCTACTTGAGATTTACAACTTAACAGAAACTATTAGTGTTTATTATGATTTCAAAATCATAAACAAGTCTTAATTTCACAATTGTCCACCAGGAACCTGGAGACAAACAAAAAGATACATCAATGAAAAAGAAAAACATAAGTTTCCACGACCTACCACAAATAATTAACAAGAACTCTGAAGAGGTCAATGATGAGATACCAGAAGAAATAGAAGATGAGGATGAGGAGTTTGAGGAAGTGGATGAAGAGTTCTTAGAGGAACACCTGATAAAAGATCACGCGTTATGGCCTCATAGTAATACCAAGCCAATGGAAGACAAAAATGAAGTTAAAAACACGTTCCCGACTGAAATAATCCACGAAATAACGAATTATGACCAAGTAATACATACGTCAACAATCCATGATAATTTAACTAAGCCAATAGAGGAAAATAAAATGAACAAAGAACTGGCACCAATACCAATCCTCAAAGAATATATCGCCGGACAGCAGAAAGTAAATGATGAAGTTACAGGCAAAGACGATGATGTCGTTGAAGAAGAATTGACACATGTACCGGCATTAGTACGGATGATCAAGAAACAAACAATACGCATCAGTGATGACGCAGAACTGATCGCAAATAATGATGAAGCTGAAAACAAAGACGATGATGAGATCATCGCTGAAGAATTTATAACCGACTTGGTGCCAAGAGAGACACTTGAAGAAGAGATGTGGTATGGTGATGATTACGAGCGGGTTAACGATGATTCTGATGGCGAAAGCCAGGAAAGTGTCAATATTGTTGAATATTTTGATAATGTGTCCGCTGCGGCCAGTTTTAGTGATTTATCATAATGACAACAATATTACACATGATTGTTTTGATTTCTTATGATTTTGTTCCTACTTTTCAGATTAATATCGTTTTAAAGTGTATTTTATATTCTAGTATTAATCTTAGAGTTAATTTTAGTTTCGAAAGTTACATCATTAATGTGTTGTGTTATTAATATTTCATGTATTTGGCTAAGTCAGAAAAAATACGTATATACAATTTATTGTTTTATTGTTTATATTATATAGATACTCTTTACAAAACAGGTTTTACCACTAAACGAAGGAAATTATTATATAATAATATTTTATATTATAATTATTTGGTCATTAATAATATCTGAAAATATTTAATTATAGCTTCACAAAAATTACATAAACATAATAATCCGTGTTGTTCCAACAGTGCTTTTAATACTATATTTTATGAAATAAATGCCTTGACTTCATATTTTAATCTCATAAATATTTTATCCAGCTGCTATCTATAACAAACTTAAAATTAACAAATTAACAACAATCGTAACAATATATGCACAAAATAGGTGTGGAAATTCAATTAATTTTAGAAAGCTATACACAAAAGAGAAAATACTGAGACAATATCAATATCATTAAAAGTATTCAACAAACATATTCATAGAGTATTGAGAAGATTTAGAAATACATTTTTGCGCACCTAGTTCTTTAAAATAAATCCTTAAAACGTAGAATTGATGATACGTACGTACAGTTCACTGTGTTTTATGTTTTATAAAAGTTTCATTTCATACACACATAGATACACGAAGTTAATAATTCAATACACAATTTAAAAGCGGTACATTTTATCAAAATTATTATGTACTCTATTACAGCAATAAAATCCTCGTTTATATGCTTTCATTAACGGCGAAAATATGCTAAGGTCGATTTTGACGAATGAAGTTTGTGTACTTTAGTACCTACTTAGATTGTTTTCTTACAAGTAGGTGGTTTGAGGTAAACCGCTTAAGACTACAAAGTATGCTACAGGAACAATAAAGCTAGATCTTAGAAATAATAAGAAATCACAGCAGATTTCAGTAACCACTACGTATAAAATTATTATGATAGTCTAGCATAGTTGTGATTGGAATTATGCGTTTTGGGAATAAATCGAATAAGTTTGATATTTTTGGCAAATACTTAAACGATAAATTAGACTAGTGAATGAACCTAAAGTAGGTAAGTAATATTAAATTGTTCGAAAATACTTAACCTAAGTGTACAGCTGTCCAGTCGTCCTCAAAATATGTACTTACGTTATAGTACCTTGTCGCGTTAAATTTACGTGATACGTTATATTCAGAGCAATATTTTTAGCAAAACATTACTTTATCTAAAATCATAAACTCAACAAAGCAAATAAAAGTCTCAACAAAAAAACTTCACCTAACAAAAGGTGTTCGAAAACTTTGTCACTTTACAAAAAACGCGAAAGGCAAAAAATAAAAATATATCCATCGATAACTTTGAGCGATCAAAATTTATAGAGATCTCGTAACTTTATGCTTTGGTATTTTCCAAAAAGTTCTCACTTCGACTTATACCAATACCATATCGTAAAAAAGTGGGTCTAAAACATCTTCGTATAACAAGATATCCATTGCTGCGTCTGGTGATTAACATGAGATAGGTACTGGGACTAAAGCAAGCAATGTACACTGTGCGTCACAGCTATCCACGCATTCTTAACGAAGTGTTTTCTCTCTCTCTCAATACACTTGTAGATGTAAAATCTCTCTACCCGACCCACTATTCTTCTAAAAATTCTTACATTTTCTTCTGGTACGCTAGGTTATTGGCATAAGCCGCTACTAATCTAAGGCTGCATTGAATGTCATGGAGCGCGTGAGAATTCTTCTGCGGGGCCAATGGAGTTATATGGTGTCGACGCCACCGCCCATCAACTTGTTGCCGTACTCGCTTAGCACCTGAAAATAAGAATGTTTCATCATCATCATCATCAGCCTGAAGACGTCCACTGTTGAACAAAGGCCTCCCCCTTAGCACACCATACTGAACGACAAGTCGCCAC
Source organism: Pandemis heparana (assembly GCA_963854515.1). NCBI lineage: Eukaryota > Metazoa > Arthropoda > Insecta > Lepidoptera > Tortricidae > Pandemis > Pandemis heparana. The sequence continues at coordinate 2,763,160 of OY978020.1, read as the reverse complement.
CTGCATCCACCGGTTTCCCGCAACTTTTAAGATGTCGTCAGTCCACCTAGTGGGAGGCCTGCCAACACTGCGTCTTCCGGAATTAGAATGTTTACTACACCAATTTTATCCTGAACAATATTTCGAATTCCGACCGTTCTTATAACAATTCTTATTGATTCTTAATCACGAGTGTTTTTTTTTAATTTTTTGTTGGTTCGATAGGTGAGCAAATCGAATTATGGAGGACTTTTGAATGCGGTTTTGTCTCTTTTTTTAATTAACTAAAGTATTTAAGGCCCTCCTTAGTATATATAGATTGTTACCAATCTGTATCAATTTAATTAATTGAATCAGGCATTACCTTGCGAAGGTCCATTTCAATGAACAAACAGTTACCCAGCTCCTCCGCTACCATGTTTGGTAAAAATCGGTTAGCAGTTTGAAGAGTATCAGCACTTTTCCAAAATTTAATTTTTTGTCAATTCAATTGGTTGTTAATTGATGAATGGCTGTACCTTGTAGAGGAAGATGTAGTGGTGTTTGTTGGCGAGCGCGTGGGGCCGCTGCGCGCGCAGCTCGCGCACGACGCGCGGCACGTCGGCCGCGTGCGCCGCCAGCGCGCGCGCGCACACGTCCAGCGCGACCAGCAGGCACGAGCGCCCCGCGCCGCTCGCGCACACCACCGTGCACGGACGGACTCCTGCCGAATACACAAACATATTCAACTTCAACTTTTTAAAAGCATATACAGGGTGTATCAGACACCCCCTAACAATAATTCACAGGGATATATCGCCTACTGAATACAAAAAGGGCCGAAATCAAAATTTTCGGTTTTTGAGTTTATTCCGGAATCGTGTTCGAATTTGATTGTTTTACCGTATACTTTAAAGACTATTTTCAAAAGTTTACTCTAACGGAATATAGAGGGCATAAATGCCCTTCTTGCATGTGACAAAATGGTCTACCCTGATCATGCAATAAAGGCATTTCTTAGTTGTGCCCTTATTGCACAATTATTCCAGTTCAAATTTTGAGTTGTGTCTTGTGATATTATATGTATATCATACTTTTATGACCTTTGATTTAACATAATGAATTCACGAAAACTATACTTTTGCTATGATTAATACCTATGACTGATTAGTTCATAAAACAATGTTCTTCTAGGTATCTTAAATCTAGGGGTCCCTACGGATACACTTCGACCCATTTGTGGATCTTTTTACCCTTCCTTCGAAATAATCCATCACTTTTACCACCTCATTCATGAGTTGGGTGGTAGTGCCTTGAAATCTCCTGGTTCAGGGTATCTGAGAGGGGGAGAAGTTTCATTCTTAGTCTGGCGAGGGCATCACACATTCGCACATAATGTGTTCCATTGTTTCAACCTCTTCGCCACATATTCTACAATCGTTGTCGTTATCTTTGCTAGTAAGTATTTAGTTCTGAAGTGACCTGTGAACGCCCCCATTATGTATTGGAGTTGTCTTTTGCTAAGTATCCAGAGTTTTCTGGACCAGCTTGGGTTGACTACTTTAGTTGAGTACTTTAGACCTGACAATGCTTTCCACTCTTGTTGGTGTTTGGCTTTGGTCTGGTCGTTTATCGCCGTTTTTATTGTACCCTGAGAGAGTTCCACAAATGGTTCGGGTCCGATGTATCTACTCGTTATTTGACCCTTCTCTTGCTAGCTCGTCTGCTTTTTGATTGCCGGCGAACCCTTTGTGTCCTGGAATCCACACCAGTCTTACTTCGTTGTGTCTTCCAAACTTATTTAGTGCTTTGCTTGCGCACAGGCAATTATCGCGTACGTCTCTGCTTGGAAGACGGTTGCGTAGTTCCCCATGTTTACGCTACTATTAAAGTCCTTCGCATGAATGCCTGCTCCCGTACCGGATTCCATTTTGGATCCATCCGTGTACCATGAGTTACCGCTACCGCCAGGTAGTGTTAGTCCTTCGGCCCATTCAGCCCTTGTGGGAACGTATACCTTGAATTTTCTCCGAAATAATATACTTCGGCTGAATTTTGTCGCAGCTCATCATTGTTTTATACTGTCAAGGATTTTATTTTGTTCCATTTTGGTGTGCTTCGTCCTCAGAGGCCAATCATTCCACAGACCACTCATCCTCATTCTGTGCAATGATTTCCGCACCTCAGATTGGATAGTAATATGCAGTGGTGGTAGATCACATAGGATCTTCATTGCCGCCGTTGGCGTTGTCCTGAACGCCCCTGAGATAGCCATGCAGGCCCTTCTCTGGATTTTGGCCAGTGAGTTCGAATAAAATGACTTATGACTTATGACATGTCGTCAGTTTTTCCATGGCCACTAGGCCAGGCAACCCTACAGTATAATGGGTTTTACCATCATGGTATATCATCATGGTATCTCAGTTCTTTTGGGTTAAGACCCCATGTATTTCCGTATGCGGATCTACACATGCCAAAGACTATTGTTGCCTTTGTCATAGTGTGTTCCACCTGTTTCTTCCAGTTGAGATCTTTGTCTAGAATTACGCCGAGATATTTTGCCTCACTGGACAGTTTCAGTTCCTTAACATACAATTTTAGTGTTCTCATGTTTTTAAGGTCCCTTTTCCTGGTGACTGGTACTTTCACCGTATTGTTCGGATTTATGGAGAGTTGGTGTCTGTTGCACAACTTTATTTAGAGCATCATCCAAGATACCTGCTACCGTACTTGGGAACTTCCCGTTGACAAGTATTACCAGGTCATCTGCATACCCTACTGTATGTACCTACTGGGCCTGTGTTGAGCTTTACCAGTAGTGAGTCCACAACCAGGCTCCATGGCGTTGGTGATAGAACTCCTCCGTGTGGGCATCCTATCGCAGCAGTAGCTAATATTTCTTCCCTTGCAGAGTTGATCTTATTATAGTCAGCTGTTTAGCATGTTGTCCATCCATCTATATATGTGGTCCAATCGAATGCTTCCTCCACATCACGAAACGCAGCAAGACAGAGTGATAACAATGTTACATCGTGCCAAAAATAATTATATTTAAAGATTATCACATTTACTATTTATCCTGTGATTTTTATTGAAATTAGCATTTCATTACATTTTACACTAATTTATTGCATTTGTATTATTGATTATACCTATAATAATTAGCATGACTTCAGGCGCATCACGAAATTGCACAAAATACTTTCTGCAACAAAGGCACAACACTAAGTACCCATGTTTAGGCACTTATAATTTCAAATATATATTATTACAAATGAAATCAACGTATTCATCTGAAGCTATCTATGATAAAGAAAAAGAAAATCCCATTGACACATACGTTTTTCTGAAATAAAAAAAAACCTAGCCAATTTGGTGGTCATGCACCTGTTTCTCAAAACTTTAACTAGCCGTTTCTCGACTTATTGGTTTTTTAACTTGTGCCCTTATTGCATTCGGCAGGCGATATAACCATAGCTATTTATTATTTATTTATAAGCCTTTTTATTCCGAATTCGCTACAATTTCAGTAAGTACATGTTGTTGTTGTTGTTGTTATTGTCGTTTTATTCTTTTGAAAAAAAAAACAGCTATAGAAGCTAAAAAAAATATTTAAAAAAAAATTGGAGTAAAAAGTTTTTTATATTTTCTATAGGAATGGCGGTATTTTTTTTTTTTCTTAAAATAGGCTTACGTTTGACCTCAATCTCGCTTGATGGAAAACGAAGATGAGGCCTAAGATGGTACACGTTTGCCTGGAAGGTGTCTGTTCACTTTGGCCTTAAAGATGTCCAGATTATAGCGTAACGTATTGTTAAGTGTAATCATTCCTATAGAAAAAATATAAAAAAGTTACTCCAATTTTTTTTTTTATATTTTTTTTGGCGGGACGATTTGGAAGCGTATATGGGGGAATGGCCTGACATTGCGCCAGATCGAGAGTTGTGGAGGTCGAGAGGAGAGGCCTTTGCCCAGCAGTGGGACACTTCCATAGGCTATTAAATGAAATGAAATGATGATTTTTTTTAGCTTCTATAGCTATGGTTATATACCCCAATGGATGATTGTTAGGGGGTGTCTGATACACCCTGTAGACCTGGCCAAATGTCGGTAATATGTGACAATTCGACATCCAATGCGTAGTCAATATGGAGCCAACCGGCGTAGATTCTGTTCGAGTTTGTTAGAATTATCACATGTCACCGACAATTGTTCAGTTGATGAGATAGGGGCCTGTTTGGTTCTTGTCAGAGTCAAATCTTGCAAGTCGAGTTTAGCGTGGGATAAATTCACACACCCGTGGCCCCACTATATTTTATCCCATCCGGAAAGAATGCTGCTATTATTTCGAATCACTCAAGTAGTATAATACAAAAATAGGTAGGTTAGGTTAGTCAGGTATCTTCAGTTGAACGAAGGGCAAAATACCCAGAAAAAGAAGCTCCGGCCGTCGACAACTAAGGAAACAGACTGTAGGGGGACCACGGGATAAATTCTACTGGCTTGATTTCCTTGAAAGAACCCCGGACCTACCTATTTAAGTCCACCTAAGTATCTGAAGCAACTTTCCGTGTCATACCAGTCCGTCTATCTCTCCCTTGTTTTCGTAGCAACATCTGACCCACCTTCAACTTCGGACGCAGCCTTCATCCTGCTCAGCGTCCCGTTGGTAGCGTGGCCCCTCCTCATCATCTCTTCGGCTTTGGCGGGAGAGTACACGTTGACGCCATTCCCTGGACTACCGTCTTCGCGCAACTTCGTCAGGTTTCCGAAGGACGATCGGCTTCCATCGCCGTAAATTACTTCTACACCTGAAAATTATGGAGTGAAAGGGAAGATATTGGAATCAGCTAATTTATAGACCAGTAGAATGTACTCTTGATTGGGAACTGCGGAAAATTATACTGGTTTTACTACCTTATCGAAGTAAAAAGAAAAAAACCATGAACAAGCGTACCATCTTCATCATATTCTTTGGCAGTCTGCGAGATCTTCATATAGCTCCTCATTTCTGACACGAAGTCCAGCACCGAGTCGTAATCTTCGGGGACTCCCTTGGCCGGCCAGAAGTACCAAAGGTGAGTGACCTCTCGCCAGGTCCTCGTGGTCAGGTTGATGACCTGAACGCTGGATACAGCGTACTTGTCTCGTTGTTCTCGTTTCTTCAGTACGATTTGGTACTCGCCAAAGGTTCGCTTGTTATCGGACACTTCGGAGGGAGGAAGGTATTCGTAGCATTTTTCCTGAAAAAGGTTGAAAATGTCATAGAAACATGTCAATTACAGTTGACAAAACAAAGCAAACAAGAGGAATCAATTAGATCTAACTTGGTAAATAGGAGATTACATATTTGGTACTATGAATAAAGCTACAATAGATTTTCAAACTGGCAAAACCTTGCTTAGAGACATGCTTACTTTAAAAGAAATAACTAAAGAGATGATTGCCTTACTCGATAATTGATAATGATAAGGGGCAACAGAGAAATATCAAAGTTTTTATTCAACTCTTGAGTCTACAAGATACTCACGACTCCGTTTTCCATGTACTCCGTCAGCATGACAATGATCCTGGAGTTCTGTTCCCAGATCATCCGCCAGAAGTCGATTACTGTGTTTGACAGCGGCGCCTGGCACGCTATGTAGTAATTACGGATATTCCCTGGACCCTGTAATAAAGGAAAATTACATTAATAATGATTGTATTTTGAATAGCAGTAATTTAAATATCTAACCTAGTTTCAGAAAAAGCGACCAGCATGAAAAGCTACATCAAAATCTATATTTTTATGCATGTGGTAAAAACGTATGTAGTTGCTCCAGTTGTATATTATTTTTCTTCTTCTAGCCATTACCAGTCATTTTAATACGAGCCTCCTTCAATTTATATCGCTTCTCCTCCTCTCCTCCTTCAATCTAGTTCTTCTTCTTTTTTTATTAATATGGCCCCTTCGACAAATAAAACACTTTTGACTTTTGACTTTTGACTTTTTTTTTTTGATCGATGTGATGATTTCGCCATTGTCAAAGTATTCAAAAATCTTGTGACAAAAATGTCGGCAACGTTATACGGTAGAACACGGTCAAACGACCCCCTCCCCCCCCCCCCCCTGTCAGGCTCTTAGCCAACGGACAATGATATCCCTCGGAGACCGCCAGGAAATCATTAACCGATGCCCAGGGTGCACCGGACCAAGCACTGCTCTTCCCCTCGGACGGATCCAAAAACGAACCGAGCTCTTGACCACACGCGGAGGTAACCCGACTCACACCCTTTCAATCTAGTTACTTAGGCATATTGTTCATTTAACGACAGTAAAACAAATACATACTGAAACTTATTGTTAGACTGATTCCTGAACGTTGCCTTGTAGCCTAATGCTATAGTCTGTGGTTTGACAGACAGGGCTCCCTGCGTGGCCTCTTCCCGCGATGGTCGTATTAGAAATGGCGTTGTATTAATATCTTGGAAATAATATATTCTTGAATACCGGTGACCAGTGCTTTTATTCAGTTTAACATTATGATTATGACCGACACTCACCGTGATATAATTTGCATTGATGTACTCCGAAGTAGGATCATTGCCTATCCTCCTAAGAGGCACCCTGGTCTCGGGGAGCGGCAGAACGTTGGAGTAGCGGTTCTTGTCTTCGCAGCCAGGAGGGACCTCGTCAAGACGCACGGTCACGGCCGGGATCTCGGCGAACTCGGTGCTCATCGACTCCACGTCCAGGGCGAAGTTGGCCAGCGCTGCGTAGTTCATTGGATGAGACGTTACCTGAAGTTATCAAAAAATTGGAAATCGTTATTGGATCCATCGTAGAATAGATCGGTAATGCAAGAGACAAAGCGATATAATGTGATATAATGATATGTAAAACTTCATGATGCACAGTTTGGGTTCAGGCCAGGATTGTCTACAGAGAGTGCTATTTTTTGTCTTAAGCAGACTGTCAGGTACTACACAGAGTTTTCTTGACCTCTCGAAAGCTTTCGACCTAGTATCGTATGACCTGCAATGGAACGAGCTCCGTAAGACCGGGGTACCGACTGAATGTGTCTCTTTACTAAAATTTTGGTACAGTAATCAAGTGAACCAGGTAAAATGGGCAGAGGTAATGTCAACTGAGTATAGGCTAAAGTGTGGCGTAAGACAGGGTGGGTTGACGTCTCCCACACTTTTTAATTTATATATTGATGAGTTGGTTGGAGAGCTCAGCAGTACACATGTAGGATGCCATGTAGACGGTACTCGTCTTAATAATATTAGCTATGCTGATGACATGGTATTGCTGGGTCCTTCAATCAACTCCCTAAGTGCTATTAGGAAAGTGTGAAAGATATGCTGTGCAGCACGGTCTCAGGTACAACTCGAAGAAGAGTGAAATTGTCATCTTTAAAACAAAGAAAAAATATAACCCCATAGTTGTGCCTGATGTGCTGCTGGACGGTGTAGCTTTGAAAATAGTAGATAGGTTCAAGTACCTCGGTCATATTGTTACACAGGATTTAATGGATGACATGGATATAGAGAGGGAAAGAAGAGCGATGGCAGTTCGCGGGAATATGCTCGCTCGTAGATTTGCTCGGTGTACTGAATCCGTCAAAGTGTCGCTTTTTAAATCGTTCTGTCAGACGTTTTACACGAGCCGTCTGTGGATGAACCATACTCAACGTGTGTACAACGCGCTTCGGGTCCAGTACAATAATATTTTCAGAATGCTGTTGAAGCTGCCGCCACACTGTAGTGCGTCAGGCATGTTTGCGGAAGCGCAGACGGACGGCTTTCATGCTCTGAGGCGGAAGAGGGTTGCTTTGCTTCTATGATGCAACGTGTGCGGGGCAGCAGCAACAGCATCCTGACAATGTGGGCCGGTCACCCGGACTGCCAAATGATACGACGTTGGGATGGAATACTGATAGGAATTATTGAATGAAAGTGGTGACATGTCTATTTTATTATTATTATTATTATTTAATTTTGATGACTATTTGATTTTTAAAATTTTCTATTTGTAATTGTACTAACATAGTTTTGTAAGATGTAACCAACCTATTCAATTCTATGGGATTTTGGTCCTGAAATAAATGATTTTTTTTTTTTATTAATGTTGGGTTAAATGCTTAACCCGTCGAGCGCCCTAGCGACTACTAGCTACCACTCGAGATTTAACTTTTTCCAGCTAGATGTCTAGATGACCTTAGTAAAAATTGCCAACAGAAACAAAAGCTGTAGAGGTGCACAAAAATATTTGAAAAAGTCCATATTATCAATCACATACATTATAAGGGTGTCTTGGATGAAGGTATTTGAACACCTATGAATAGATAGCTACCTGATGGCAGTCAGTTGTACATACACACACTCTTTTAGATAAAAAAAACGGGAGAGACCTATTTGCAGTCGAGGTACGCCCCTCATGCTAACCAAACGAAAGCTAGCTATTATTACTTTAATGACTTCACTGTCAGGAACACACGTATGTATTTTCATGACTCACCCTTTGCTATCATAATTCTGGAGCCACTAAAAACGCACTTGTGCATTTGCATGAAAGAATCTTCGATTTGGACAGCTGGTGAGAACGCATTATCAAATTTTAGACGTAACTACTGATTTATACAACGGCTTTTTGTGCATACCTCGTCGTCGTAAGCAGGGTTCCCGTAGCTCCGCTTGCTGGCACGCAGCCGCTGGTTGCCCTTGCGGTGGCCAACGCTGACGCTGTCCAGGCTATAGGCGTCCAGGGACACTGGGGTGCAGCGTTGGGCGTACACACCGCGCCTTCCACGCCGACGCACCACCAACTGGAAATACAAACATAAATCACGTCTTTATTACATATGAAACGACGACGTGGTTGGCCTAGTTGGTAGTGACCCTGCCTGCGAAGCAAGCGTCCTGGGTTCGAATCCTGGTAAGGGCATATATTTGTTGATGAGCACGAATATTTGTTCCTGAGTTATGGATGTTTCTATCTATATAAGTATGTATTTCTCTATATAAGTATGTATATCGTTGTCTAGTACCCATAACACAAGCCTTACTAGCGCTTACTTTGGGACTAGGTCAATTTGTGTGAATTGTTCCCTAATATTTATTTATTATTTATTTATTTATGATACGGGGTAGACAAAGCCTACAGTAACAAGAGCTAAAGGCCACGTTTAGCATTTGTGGGTGTATAGGTGGAAAGGGAATCAAAATAGTGACGGGTGCGGTGGGATGGGCCGCATCGCCTATAACATGATTCCTAAGATTTTCGCCCATTCCCTCGATGGGTTTTAGCCATCTGCATGGGAAGAGAAGCAGCTGGTACATTCTATGTTTTATGTATAATATGTCATCGTCATTAGTCAGATCGGGAACTTCTACGTTTAATTTCAGTGTTCTGTGTGTCATCCATCCGTTTGGTTCTTGTGACTTTAGTTACCTAGTTAACAATGTTAGACAAAATATAGAACAAAGAGATCCCTTTTCATACTTTAAGAGATCCCTTTTATTTAATTATAAACCCTCTCCTCCTCCTCCTCCTTTTATTGAATTATAAACTTTTGAATCATGGCACCAAAAATATGGAAGAAATCTACTTAAATGCTTTTACTTATTGTACATAAACAAATCAACAAACACAATTGCATATGAGGGATCTCTACCAGTTACCCTTAAAGTTGCAGTGCACAATAAATATTTCCAAAAAAAAAATGTATTTAAAATACAAGCCAAGTGATTTCAGACATACCGTCAATAAACTGACCAATAAATAAATAATAGCCGTAACTGTCACATCCTACGAAGATACGCATTCTTCTACAAAATACCTAGGGATCTTTGTGGTGACCCTTCATTTCAACAGCGAAACCCTTCCTCCGTGATCCGATACTGACTTGGTCGATATTTGTTATCATGATAGACAAAGTAACACAACCAAAAACATTGTTAAGATATCCAAAATAATGCTATTCATGACTTTTTCTAAATGCCACGCAAGCACTTAAAGGTGTCCCGTGAGAAAAGTCTCAAGAGCCAGTGTTATGCCACTCAGAGTCAGAGCTGATTTACGAAGTGCCCTACTAGGGACTGGTTAGCATTGTCGTACGACACGTCAATTTTATTAATAAGTTGATGAGCAGAAATGCATTAGTTTACAGATCGATGTCTGTCTGTAATTCTGTATTGTTAAACGTTTGTCTGATTCAATAAGAAAGTACTCATTGGTAAGAGAAGAAGGTATTGTCATTGTTATTGGACTTGCACAATGCACATGCCCAAGTAGATCGGACCTTTTTAAGTGAAACTGATAAAAAGGCAATGTAAGAACGGTACTTTTGGTTATTTTACTAACGTCTTTTATTTTATGTTCCATTATTCTGTTATGTGCTTTCCTAATCATAATATTCAGTTTTATTAAACAAGCGTTGCATTGTTAGCGTTGCGTTGAGCGTGCAATGGGGTGTCACCATGTTAGGCAGCGTGTACAAATTGCATGCCAACAACCCCCACGGTACGCTACTGTTAACCACTTAGATATTTATTAAAAATACCAATTGACTTTCCCCTTTAGTAGGAGACTGCTTAATTAAATATTTAAGAGCAAACTATTTTCAATTATTATTTCTATGTTGTACGTGAGTTCCTACGACATTCGGGTTTTAGGTACGACCGATTGATTCTACTATCAAACCCATAAGAGTGAAGCAGCAAGATAGACACAAAGATATTTTTAAATACTATCCCACTGTATAAACAATTTAATTAATGCTGATTAGTCGTATTTACATTGAATTAGTTAATTTTAATTGTATATCGAAGCTTACCAACGGTGTTAATGAGAAACCGTCCGTCCAAAACTTAATCAGCTCAGGGACCTTACCATGACGTCTTAATGCAATTCAATTCCGACTCAGTTCAGGTTTTAGCTGTCATTTTTAGTATGGATCTGACAGCGAGCGCACCTAAACTGAATCGCACTTTAAGACATCACGATAAGGCCCCTGGCAATGGAAACGCGTGCCTAAGGTCCGTCATCGAGCTTTGTTTATAATTCGCTTTGTAAAAACATCCTTCGAGCGATACGGCGACACTTATGCCTAGCGAAATATCGAGTGCCCCCAGAAATTACACGAGTTAGGGGTGTGCCAAACACTTTCGTAGACGTACTTAGTATGTACAGTACAACTTTTTCTTCAAAATTGATTTATCCTTAAAGGTTTAAATATTGCGAATGTGACAAAAATAACAAACGTTGTAGGAAAGTTAGTTCTATCAAGTTTTTCCATATTTTTACATCTAGACTGACTTTTGGAAAGGCGCTTGTTAACCGCGACATGGCTTTATGTTCAGTTATATTTATTTAACAACACGTGCTAAAGCTATGTGCGATGTCAGAGGGTTAGTAAGTTACGTAGGTACAGATTTCAAGTCATTTTAAACCCAGACATCTCTGGTTTTAGCCATAAGACAACGGCGATAAGTGAGGCTCCCATATCTTGTCTAAGCTGACCTAACCTTAGCAAGGTGGTCACTTTTAGGTGGAATTTTAGATATTAGGCAAATAAGACGGTTAACCAAGCCTAGAACGCCTCTGTATGATGTTTCTGCCATTGGTTTACCAATGTTTCGCAAAGAAGCAATGCCCAAATGATTCATTTACCAAAAAATCATAGTGGACAATGCTTTTTTTAAGAAAAAGTAGTTTCAGGTTTTTTTTATAAAACAAACCTAACCTTTCCTAGAAGGTTCTACAGGATTGTTCTTAAATAAATCCTGAATATTTTACGGTTTCAAAAAAAAAACATTTTCGATATGATTTTTTTTGGGAAATGAATAATTTGGGATTCGATATTTTTGGGAAAGGTTACACCTTCTGTCACCCCTAGTAAGCAGCCCAAGTCGGCAATTTCGCGCGCGCAACCGGCGCTGCCCTAGCGCGTCGCCAAGCGTCCTGCGCGCGCGCACACCACCGTGACGTACCGCCGCCGCCGCACCGCTCTAATCTACATACACTTTTAATTTTTAAACAAATGATCATAGTTAGTTTAGAAATAATTAAAATTTGAATTAATATTTTCTTCACATAGTTTAATTAAAGTCTTAAAAGATTAGATCACGTGGCTTTTGATTAGTCTTAACCAACTCTTGTTTTATTTGCGGCGTCAGAGTGCTGAAAATGGTAAGTTATTCTTATTTTATATTTTACGCGTTATTTTTTCAGTGTTGAGTTTTTTAGATAATTAAACTGCTCTTCATGGAGTTACGAAACGCGTATTCCATTTTTCTTTATTCGGCATTATAAAACTATGCCACAGGACCACATATAAAAAATGAAAAATATGTAACCTTGTTTATTATTACTAACAGCTATTACGCAAAAACGCATTTATTTTTCAAATAACACAATATCCAGAGAGTTTAATATTACTTATTCCCTAAAAATCAATTCATTTTCAAGTTTAATATTGTTTTATTTAAAGCTCTAAAATTCTCCCTTCATACCTATCTCGCGGATTCGTTCTAATTTCCTGCTTTTCAATTTTAGTATAAGCATATATATACCTACTATATTTATATACTATATTGTATAGATGTATCTATACAATATAGTATATATAGGTAGTAGGTATATCTCTGCATCACTAAAACTTTTTAGAAAATGAAACCTGTGAGATATACCTCAAAAGATAATACATAGAGTAGAGTGTAAGCATCGTTATCTAAGGCTCTGTCTACCCCGTAAAGACTAAACACGTGATTTATTAAGCATTCAAATATCTACTTTCAATAAAAAAAAGACACAGAAAAGAAATAGATTACGTTCCGTTCCGTGATTGAATGATTTGCAAATTGTAATAAAAATGCTTGGATTTATGTTGACTTTTAATGTTGATATCCTGATCACCTGAGAAAGATGGCTCATTGAGTTTAAACTGTCAAAGTATACCTTCTAAATACCGTCCAAAAAGTACCTACTTGTTGGTAATCTCTAAATTTTAGATAAGTGATTCAAGGAAGATCAGGCCATAGCAACGGTAATTCCTTGTTCTGTATTGCTTTATGTCGGCCGCTTAGCCTTGCTAGGTGGTTAGTGACCCTGACTATGAAGCTAGAGGTCCCGGGTTCGAATCCTGGTAGGGACAGGCAATTTTAATACGAATGTTTGTGACCGAGTCATGGATGTTATATATGTATATATTTATCTGCACTATATAAGTATGTTTATCCGTTGCCTGGTGGCCATACTACAAGCTTTGCTTAGTTAGTTTAAATTAGCTTAGTATGGGATTTACAATTTTATTTTACATTTATTTAGATTATCTTTAATTTTATTTCACAATTAAGTCCGAAGCAAAGTTTCAGGTTTTCAAAATTTACCTCAAAATTAAGAAATACATAAAGAAAACATTAGTGTCTGTAAAAGATATAAAGTAATAAGAAAACATACAGACAAATTGTCAGAAAAAACAATTCATCATAATAAAATGGCTTTTTAGCGGGGAAATAAATGATTTTTATTTATTTATTTATTTATAATGCTGGCCTTAGAGCCGCCTCTATGAAGTCTAGAGGTCATTTACCTATTTCTCTATGTTCGCTTCTAATACCCTGATTTTCATCTAACTTCAAGCGAACCCCGAAGGACTTTAGCCTTTTAATTCAATGCTAACTTTTAATTAGAACAATTAAAACCTGACCGACATTCGCGATCGCCCAGGAGTAGCTGAAGCCCATAAACTTATCACAGGTGTCAAATTCATACATCAGTTGCCTCGAGTTGCACAGCGGAATTTTTATCGCCAGATAAACCGCTTGGTAACCTCACACTTAAAACTCACCCGTATACCCACTGCTTTAGTCCCAGTTTAACTATTGTCAAAGCAAGGTATGGTCGGTAATGTTCTCGAGTGTTGGAACAAAGACCTTACGGCACAGGTTTAAGGTCGTCACTGTGTTACCGTGTTGTAGTTATGTAACTCGTTATCTAACGAGCTTTCAACTGCCCTTGCGCAGGTAGAGTTACCTCTGATTGCGGCGAAACTTAACACGTCATTTTCATGCAGCTCTTTCGTGGTGTTAGGTTTTTATGAAGGACTAGCTTTTGCCCGCAACTTCGTCTGCGTAGAATTAATATTTTGGGTAGCTTATTTTTTGTGGTAGGCAAATAAACATTCAATTAGAGCACAAATTAAATATGTTACCCTTAGGGTATTGCATCTTCATCGTGGTAGCCTAGTGGTTTGAAAAAAGCCGTTTGACTTGTGGCTTCTCAAGCAGGGGGTTGTGGGTGCGAACCTCTGAGTTTTTCGAAATTTATGTGTGATATCTCATTTGAAATTTACCATGAGCTTTTCGGTGAAGGGAACCTGCACACAACTGCGAAGCAATTCAATGATGTGTGTGAAGTTCCTAATCCACACTGGGCCGTCGTGAGAACTATAGCCCAAGCCCTCTCATTCTGAGAGGAGGCCTGTGCCCAGCAGTGGGACGTATATAGCCTGGAGATGATGATTGCATCTTCAGGACATCAGGACGGACAGACGTATAACTAACTGATCCTGGGACCGTTTTTTCTTTTAAGGAACCTTGAAAATATATACTTTCTATTATTAAAGGTAATTTTATAGGAATAATTTCATTCATAATAGCGTAGCGACATCTATTAATGAATAGCGGAACTAATTAGCCCATAGTAAATTTAATTATTCTTCTGCTGCTTTGTATTATTGTAACATATCTTATGTACTACATTTTTGAACTCATTTGTTGTTGTAGCCACAATAAAAATACATAATCTGTGCAAATTTCAACTGTCCAGCTATTACGGTTCTTGAGATCTAGCTCGGCGAGTGGTAGCCATGAAAAAGGGCTAAAATATCACGTTTTTTGTATGGGAGCCCCCTTTAATTATTATTATCATTTTGTTTTTAGTATTTGTTGTTATAGCGGCAACAGAAATACACAATCTGTGAAAATTTCAACTGTCTAGCTATTACGGTTCTTGAGATACAGCCTGGTGACAGACGGACGGACGGACGGACAGCGAAGTCTTAGTAATAGAGTCCCGTTGTTACCCTTTGGGTACGGAACCCTAAAAATTGTATTTTTGGCTTCTATGGCGCTTATAGAGGCCCCTTAGTTTATTTTTTCTTTAATAATCTCCTATGTACAGACATCGACCTGTTACAATTTTATTATATGTATAGATTAAACATGACGTGCATGCACGTGCCCTCCTCCTCACCCCTCCTCCCGAAATTGTATATTTATTTTGTGTACTATGGACAGTACTCACATAGGTACTTCAAGTTTATTTCTGAAAGATCTGAAAAATATTGTTGTTTTTTTGGCCCGTTCGCCCCTTATGCCCCCCCTCCCAGAAAAAAAATCTGGATCCGCCTCAGGCTAAGCGCTTCTCTCTGATCTGGAGCAGAATGAACGAGATGAGATACCTACAACTAAGAATTAACGGCATGAACTATACCTGCCAATCAGTGAGAAGCTTTTTACATTTGAACTATCGAGATCTAAAGTTTTCAAATATTTCTGATGTCGAATTTCAGGTCGCAAACCTCACGGCGTAGGGCAGAACTAATCACGTCACTGGTGAGTAAAGCAGGAGTTACAACTTTGAAATTTCTACTTTCATATCATTGTGTACTTTGTCGCCATTTCATTTACTTTCGAAAAACGTATTTCCTGAGTTGCTAAGCAATTAGAAGACTTATAGATACATCTTAGCATCTTCTAGTTTATATGTTTACGTCCCACTGCCTGTACCTCCTCCCGAATGAGATCTTTAAACTATAAATCTCACGCGAGCCCAGTTTTGTTTATTACTTCGTAGGTGTATTCAGATTTACTCACGATGTTTTCCTTCACCAAAACTCATGGGAAATTTCAAATGTAATTTTGCACAGAATTTCGAAAAACTCAAAGGTACGAGCCCGGGATTCAAGCCCACGACCCTCTGCTTGAGAGGCCATAAACGTATGGTCTGCCAAATAAGTGGTCTATTATTTTTCATCCAACTTCCTATCAAATAAAAATGTCGCTAAAGTTGAACTTTCAAGTTGACAACCACGTCTTATCGTCATTATATTTTACCACGGTTTTTTTTACCATATACGCTATGGCACAAACTACGATTATTTGCGAAAAAGTTCTTCAGTAAATGATAGTAAACCACAATAAATCAAACAGACCATTTTTTAAATTCCAGGCCGCATTGTCAACATATTGAAGACTACATCTGCAATGGTCTCCAAAGTAGTGACCATAATTTATCGTGAGGCTGTCCAATAGATATTATGCTCATTACTTTGGATATCTTGTACGAATACACAACCGTAACAAGCTGGAGAACGAAAAGAAAGACGCTAGAAGAGAAAAATTTAAAATGCAGAAAAGAAAAGAAAATTGAAGGCACAGTTCTGGAAATGATTCTTCATCATCATCATCTCATCATCTCCAGCCTATATACGTCCCACTGCTGGGCACAGTAATGATTCTTCAATGATTGGTAAATTCCTCGACCATTCTTTTAATATGTTTTATCGTATTTTTAGTCTTTGTTTTCCTCGTTTATTTATATGTTGTAGTTATATTATGTGGGGCTGTCCCTTGCAAAAAATAAAGGACACCCATGACTTTGTATTTCATGTGCATAAAAGCTCTAATGTCAATAATCTAATAATCATAATCATAATAATCTAATGTTAATAACGTGTGTGGCTGTAATGTCTCAAAATCTCAAAAACTATAGGTGCCCGATTTTTTTGCAAGGGGGTAGGTATATTATAACTTTCTGCTCTAAAAGTTCAATCAGAGTTCTTATATTGATAAAATTATTATTTCATTGTGTTTTCGTGTCGTTGCCATTTAAGAAATCATTTTGTTGAAATTAAGACAGAAGTGAGTTACAGTCTATGAGCTTAGTACCTTAGAACGGACATCCGGGTTTGGGGAACCATCGGCCGATTCAACTATCAAACTCATATACAGTGAGTGACACAACAAGACAAAACCAAATATCGTTCTAGAACCTCACGGACTGTAGGTAGGTACCTATTATTGCTAAATAGAAGTTAATCTTTTCCCACTTGCACTAGAGTTGCAGTTTATTTATTAGTATCAAAAACGCGTCTCTGTTAGCAGCAGTAATTAACAATGTGTTATAGAGAATAGATGTTTGAGCTTGAGTTTGACGTTACACTTACCAGCAATCCGATGAGCAGTATCAACGCAATAACTCCTATGGTGCTCACTGCAATAGCGACCGCTGCCCCTGATCCCGCTTCCTCCATGTCTATGACTGATTTTTCCGTCGTCACATCTCCATAACTCGACACATCTTCCAACTCATTGACCGTTCTGGTGCTCGACTCAGTGGTCGCTTCCGCCGAACTTTGATCTTCAGTTGTCACAATGATTTTAGCGTGTGGTTCTGTAGTTATTATCTGGGTTACAGTTGTTCCCGCTTCTGTTTCGGATTCAGTTGAGATTTCTTTTTGTTCTTCTGTGGTCGTTGGAACAGGAGTGGTTGTTGTAGTTGTCGTAGAGGTAGTGGTTGTAGAAGAGATTATTTTAGTGGTTTCCATTGTTATAACCTCGTTGCTGCCGCTACTTTCTTCCGAACTGCTTGGTTTGTCATAGATCTCGCTTGGTGTCGTTTCGACAGTTTCGGTACTTAAAATAACTTCATGAGTTTGAACTTCCGACGATTTGTCCGTTTGAACTTCAGTAGAATCGTCAACATTGTTCTCGGAATTAGTTTCATCGCAGCCAGTGGTAGCTTCTGGTTGCGTTTCCTTTTGTGTCATCGGGAGCTCTGTTATTGGTTCTTTTGATGTTGTAAGTTCAGCAACTTGTGTGGTCGGTTCAGGCGACTCAGGTTCTATCTTAGTTGCATTGTCAGTTATTAGGGATGAAACCTCAACCCGAGGAGTTGTTTCTGGCTGTGTGGTAGTTGTATCTTCTACCATATCAGTTGTAGTCGTGTCAACATATTTAGGTCTGTATGTAGTAACAGGACCATCTTCTATGGTTGTGGCTTTGGTTCTGGTAGGAGCTGCTGGATGCCACGCGTTTGAATCAGTTGTTGTTTCAACTTTTTCTGTCATGGCTACTGTAGGGACATAAGTAAACTGACGACTGTAAGTCGTTATTTCGTAATCAGTGGTCGCCGGCTCATCGGTGCTAATTTCTGTAACAACTTCATTATTTTCCTGTGAACTTTGAGCCGTTTCATCCAGTGGTGTAGTTACACCTTTGGGTAATTTTGTGATCGATTCTCTTGAAGTATTTTCACCGTCACTTTTCTTTGGTGCTTGCTCACTAGTGACTGGTACCCAAGATGTTTGTAGTTCTTTTTCTGTAGTATTCGCTATTGTGGTTGAAGAAGATTTTGTTGCCTCAGTAGATTTAATAACTTCAGTAGTTGTGACTGGCTGAGCACTGCTTTGGACGGAGATATTGCTCTCAGCGGGCAGTCTTTCCGATTTTGTCTCAGTAGGTACAACTTCCGTCCTTACTTCGGGATCAGGTGATGCATGTGGCAGTACTGGCCGCCATGGTAGTCTGTTCTGATCAACATTTACAGATTTTTCAGTAATTACGTTGTTAATTTCAGGAGCCAAAGTGGTGGTTGTGGAACTCGTTGTGATCTCGTTCTTGTCTGAAAAGTGACAGTAAAAAATGTAAGTAAACATAAAAAAACTTGATTGAATCAGGTGCTAAATACTTTTATATTAATCAACAAAAAACATAAAAGTAATAAAATATTCCACACATACTAAAATTATGGTAACTAGTACGAATTAAAATATGTGTCATAAATTCACGTAACTCAAAATGGTTTTTTAAAATGGGATTACCATTTCTACTATTACCGAGGGCTAAGTGATCAAACACAATAAGTCGAAATAATTGACAGTTGAAAAAAGAACAATCGTAAATGGTTCATTTCAAAAATCCTATGGAGTTTTAAGTCAACTTTTAAGGTTTGACCACGCAGCCTTTGTTTATTTATAAAATGCTTAAATACGTGACCCACCTGCTATTTCATTGACTTTCTGTAGTTCATTTTCTTCAATATTCTTCTGTGTTGAGCTGGTCAGGCCCACAGGAGGGCTAAGCAGGCTTGCCAGCGCCCACGCCGTCAGTGTCGGTGGTATCTCCAACTCGCTGGTACTCGCCGTATCCACCTCCGCAGAAGCCGCCGTCGTTGTCCCATACTTCGTCGACCCCCTCTTCCACAACGACGGAATAGAGTTGTCGGATATCGATTGGGAATGCACAATCTTCTTCACACCACTCACGTCGCCTTGTAATACCGGATCAATATCAGACGATACTGTTGTTAGAATAGTCCCATTTGATTGTTTGGGGCGCATTGTGGTAGAGGTTCTGTCTTTAATACTGAAATGCTCAGCGTATATTGTAGTTGGATAGGTTGGTCGTGGGTATGTCTTAGTAATATTTCGCCTGGGACTCATCCAAGTTGGTTTTGATTTAGGCGTTGTGAAATGGAATTTTCGCGTGAAATTTCTAACGCTTTGACTAGGCAAATTAGTACCCGTCACCGTAACGCTGTTGGGAGAATCTCGACTTCCTGTTAACTTCTTAGAATACCCCCTGATTCTATTAGTAAAGTTGCTTGAAAACGTCCTTGTTGATTTTTCAGTTGAAGAAACAGAGTTTTGAATAGAGAATGGTATCGTACCAATAGTACTAAACAGAGAAGGTAGTGAGCTAGTTGATGGTGAAAAGTTTGAGGACACCGTTGATACGAACTCTGGGTCCGGGAACACAGGCTTCGTAGAAACGAGGAAAAGATTTGATGGAGTGCCTTTTATTGACGCCAGCTCTTCTTCAACTGGGGTTTGAAGCGTCGGTTCAACGGGCAAGGTATCATTGTCGCAATCATCTTCGTTAGAATTATTTATTGAATAGGTTTCCGTAGACAGCACTGACATCTCGTAATAAATACTTGTACCGTGTACATCAGACAGCTCTTTGTTATTAGTTCCAGCTCCGTCGTTATCCACTAGACGAGTTTCTTTGGTATTCTTGATAATAATAGTAGATTTATTACCCGGTTTAGAATTATTCTTATCTAAACCAACATTTTCTTTAATTATTTTATGTACATTTGTTATATTAGGTGGTGGGGATCTCGCTTTTATAGCATCTAAGTTTTTAATGATACTTGATGAAATATCTTGATACTTTTTATCAAAGAAATCATTTTTAGGCGTAGTTAATTCGGCATTAAAATCAAAGAAGTCTGATTTATATGGATCTGATTTATATGAGTCTGATTTATAGGCGTCATTTATTGGCAGGAAACTCGAAAAAGAACTAAAGGCAGTACTTGTGTAATCACTATACTTCTCGTGGGAATCTTTTTTAGTATCTTTAGCAAAGTCATCGCTGTCAAAGCCAGGTATAGTGAAGAAGTTGCTGTCATGAAATTTACTTGTGAACTTTTCAAACGAAGCATCATCATCGTCTTCCTCGCTTTTTGTTTCGACTGTCATGGTGGTTGTGGTGCTAGACGGAAGTTTCGTTTTCTTATAATTCCTCATACTGTCTATCATCTGTGACGGCTTCTTCACTTCTGCAGTCGGAGTAACAATAACCAACCCTGAAACTGACGGCACTGACTCTGCTGTGGACGCCCTAACTCTTCTTAACGTGCTTTCTGTGGTGGAACGAGGATTGTACCTCGCACCTCCCCTGTATTTGTACTTGACATTTTTGTCGGTGATTTCTTCAGAACCCGATTTCTGAGGCTGGAGCTCATTGAGAGCTGTGTCTGGACTCTTAGGCCGACTTCGGACCCATGTGTTGTTCCTGGTGTACCGCGCTGGCCTCTCGTCTTTGACCGTCGTCGTTGTCGTTTCAACCGGCAGAGCGTTACCATTGACTGAAGTGCTGCTTAATAGTAGCAGATATGCTACTAATGCTGCACCTGGAATTTTATAAAACGTAAGTTAAGTAACGTATTTGAGATAGATTTAGGAGCTAGGTCTAGTCTGACACCTATTAGCATAAACTGGCACCACTAGGATAGGAGTAAAGAATAGACTCCACGGGTTCCACAACCTCACAGTACGAGGCAACGACGCAAGAAATGCAGTGTTGTAGAACCCTCTTCATCAAGGTGGTGACGAAGAAACTGCCAAATCTAACTAATATTATAAATGCGAAAGTATGGATGAATGGATGTTTGTTTGTTACTCAATCACGCCAGAACGGCCAAACGGATCTGGATGAAATTCGGCTCATGGATAGAGAAAAGTCTGAAATAGCACATAGGCTACTTTTTATCCCGGAAAATTCCCGCGGGATAGAGATAAATGAATTCTTTGCAGACGAAGTCGCAGGCAACAGCTAGTTATATAATAAAAACAAACAATTTCGGGTGCGACCACACCGCCGCTTAAAAAACGGTGACGTTACGGAATCGCAACAAAATGTATGAAGAAACGGTGAGAAAACGTGACGCATACGACACGTCACTGCGTATACGCGGCGGTTTGGTCGCACCCTTACGTTTACGTTAAAGTTTACGTCCACTATTGGATACAGCCTTCCTTCATAGACCTCCAGTTGCCTCGGTTGGAAGCGGCTTGCATCCACCGTGAACCCGCGACTTTAACCAGGTCACCCGTCTACTAGTCCATCAAAATTGATAGCTTTATACAAACATTCACATTTCGTTGCTTGACATTAGTTAAATTAAGTAGATTTTAAAATAAATTCAAGAAACGATCAACGTACCCAAACATATTCTAACTGGTGACTCCATTATGAATTCATGTTGCTCCTGCAGTTGCAAATATTCAATGATCCAGAGTCCTATTTGCCATGGTTATTCTGGAATTAAAGAAAAAACAAATCGTTAATTGTAACCTCTAATAAACCCGCTTAATCCTGAAACTAAACATAATGAAACAGGCCAAAAAGGGTTCCGTAGTAAATATGTATAGTCTTAATAAAGTAGTTCACATTGTGTAAGATGTTAAGAAATCGCCAATCACAAATTATGTGTTACACACTACTGAAAATACTGAACCACTTTCACACACTATTATCCTAATCCTAAAGTACTCATTGAAGTCAACTAGAACACGGCAGGAGACACATAACATGAAAACCGGGTGTCGTCACACCAATTTACGGTGGTTAGTGTCACTGGAGTCATGGGAATGATCGTAGACGGAGTGTGATGTAACGTCTTTATACTGGCTTTATAGTGGCTATAAGCATTTAGAGACAGAATATTGTACGTCGCGAAATCAACGGAATACGTATACTGGTAGAAACAGTAGAATGTATTTTGGCACTCGCGATACAGACCCAGAGTCTAGTGCGAGTGCCGCCGTTTCACTTACAGCATAAAAATGACATCTATCTCTATGTAACAATGTGTGCTTTGTAAAATGTTATGCATTTGTAACTTCTGTGGTGAAAATAAAGTTATTATTATTATTATTGTAATAAAGCCATAAACTTTGTACTGAGGTCATTAATAGGTGTACTAATTAATAAATGACCAGGTCCCCATGGGCTCTGATTGGAAACCCGTACCTACAATAATAACAATCGTTTTTGAACAGAGGCATCAAAAACTATAAAAAAAGACGTCACCACCATGATTTTCCTAAAGATACAATCTTCTAGCGGCGCAGTCGTCGTTGGTGCTAAACAGATACACGGTAAAATGGCATGACAAATAACTGATATTAAACACCATATCAATACAATCAATTTGAATGCACTCATTTAGTTTATCTTGATTAGGCTTAGCCTTTACCGAGTCTAGAAACTGGTTCGGTTGCACAGCTAACCTAATTTTGTTAAGAACGGTATAATCGAGGTTTTAGTTTCGCAGTAGGTATGAATTACGATTAATTTTAAGCGTTCGAAGCATTTAAATCGTTAATCGCATCAATCACAACTGTGACAGAATTTTGAGAACCATTTTCCAAAAAAAGTCTACCAGCATTATAATATTCGTTCCTGCTTTGTTGCAAAAAATGTCCAATTAAGTACAACAGGGTGGGCTCTTAATGATTATAAAGAAAAATTTACTTGCTACTGTTTTCTGTTTTGTTTATAGTTAATAATGTTCCAAAAAGAGTCATTACATTTTCATTGTATTGTAAACATTTTTGTTTTCGTTTTTTTTTAACTTTGCGTACTGATTGATACATTAACATGTAACTAACCCTTTTTCTGCAAATAAACATTATCTTATCATATCTTAACTTAAATAACAAATCCAGAAGTTTCGAAAGACATTAAGAAACTAGAAGCACAGTAACTTATCCAAACACAAACTGTAGAAAAAACTGCATTAAAGTTTAATCGTAACCCAATTTTGCCCCAATGTTACCCCAGTTAGCTCACGTGACCCACAACATGACCCCTAAGATTACCCCGAATTGCTATAGAATTGCTCCAAGTCACCCTTGTTCGAGTTGTAACCACGATAATGACTGAAATTGGGATAATTTTGGTGTAAGTCGGTCAAGTCGAAGCTTACTGTAGTTACAAAAGGCAAAAGGTGTGAATTTGACACGAATTGTAATGTTTGTTGGTTTACTTATACGCGTAATTATGTGTTCTGGGGCCTTACCATGACGTCCTAATTCCGACTCAGTTCAAGTTTTAGCTGTCACTTTTAGTATGAATCTGACAGCGAGCAAACCTAAACTGAATTGCATTAAGACGTCATGATAACACCCCTGTAGGTTTTTTAGTTCATTAAGGACAATACTAAAGTCGCTCTAAGAATTCACGGACTGTAACCTCGGTAGTACGGGCAGACCGAGTACGACGATTGATACTACGGTAAGGTCTTGGCCTTCACTCATCTTCATTACACGCCTACGACGATGCTCTACTTTTCACTATAAAGATACTCGTTGTACTTCTGTTGATGCAGTAGTAAACAGGCCTTTATTTTAAAAAGTATAGTAAACATCACAAGAAGAAAAAAAGAGAAGAATAAGTAAACATATTTATATGGGGAGTATGAATGGATGCGTTGGGAGAGAAAGGCCTAGGCGGACGTTAAATAATCAAATTGGGGACGTTTTGGAAAAAGGTCAGGTCAAGAGTACCCGAAACCGACGAGCACGTATGAAGAGATTGATGAATGTGGATGAAGCGAAAGAGGTATGTCAGGATCATAGCAAGTGGAACAAAGCAGTCTCTGCCTACCCCTGTGGGAAAGAGGCGTGACGGTATGTTCGTACGTGTGTGTGTGTGTGTGTGTGTGTGTGTGTGTGTGTGTGTGTGTGTGTGTGTGTGTGTGTGTGCGTGTGTGTCTGTCTGTGGCATTATACCTCTCAAGCCGATGGCCCGATTTAGATGCGGATTTTTTCGTTCAAAAGCCAATTTCCTTGCGGTGGTTCTTAGTCATGTTTGGTAAAAAGCGGTCCAGCAGTTTGAAGAATAGCAGCTAATATTTTTTTAAATTTTATATTGTGTTAAAACACTTGCAAGAAAATTAGCAGTGAAATCTAAACACTAAAAACTATTACAACTGAATCGTGAACATCCCCTTTTCTTCATGCTGTGAAAAATAAGGTTTCTGATCTCCCATAGTGTGTTAGTTTTTTAAATACCATGTCATAGTTTATTTTAAGTGTAGGTATTCCATTCCCTTTAGCACAGTACCTTTTTTTTATTGTACGATGATGAACAAATCGCAGTCCTCGCGAGAGGTACGGGCGACTGCGATTCCATGAACTAATGGACAAGGATGTTAGTGCTGTAATTAAAATAAACTAATATGACATAAGGTCGGTACAGTACCTACGCCCAGTTTCTTCCAATTTTACAAAAAAATCACAAATCCGGAAATCATACATCGATAACACTTTACCGCCTTGTCACTAAAAACCAGAATATTTCTAATACGAGCTAAAGCCCCGTGTTTAGAGTAACTGCGAAAATCTCAACATTAAACAGAGAACATAATAGCCACATCTATGAAGTTTTTCAAGTAGGTAAATAGACGTAATGTATTAATCGTGACGCTCTACTCCTCACTCGTCTGTATAAAGATGAAAGATAAATTTAATTATTGCTGTATAGTCTCCTACCCGCCGCTCAGTCGTGCCCCGGTTGACATTTTAAAGTAAGTTCAACTATCGGACGTATCGCAAATTTACTGAATAATCCAATAACCCATTACAGGAGGCCTATTGTCTAACTCGCTCGCAATCGCCATCGTGACATTTTGACAGTTCATTATGGGCTGACAATTGGCATCGGAATCAGCTAGCTGTCACATTCATACATATGAACTGTCAAAATGAACACGATGGCGATTGCGAGCGAGATCGACAATAAGCCTACTGCTTTGGAGTGCATGACATTAGGGAAAGGGGCGGGGGAAAACGATTTTTGGCACATTTTGCGGATGATAGAACCTTGGACAAGGTTCGCATTTCAAAAAGTATTTTTCTATAAAAAAAAAGATAGCTCCTTCCGTTTTCGTAGGTTTCTGCTCAACCCTATGCCCGCGAGCTACATTGTCTTATACATTATATTGTAAAAATATTTGTAGTATTATTGTGAATGACTCTAACGTAACGTAGAGTATATTTGTGTGGAGTATTTTGTTTGATAAAGACCCGGAGTTGAGGTCGTGACAGAATGCGCCTGCGTTCCCTTCGCTGCAAGACCAGTGATGTGCTTCACGCCTGACATACCGGTATCGATGTTTTTTAAATATTTTGAACTATTTATTACAGAAATAGTAGTCTAACCATCAGTACAGTTAAGGCAACTAAATCAAAAATACATAAAAAAATGAAAACAAGCTTAAAATAATCGTTCACATTATAATAAAATATTCAGGCTTCCACTGTTTCGTTTCATAAGGCGTCGAAGATTCAAAACAAATCCCAAAATAAATGATGTAAAATTTCCCTCAAATTCCGAATTCCTAATTCACAGGTACGAGCCCTTTTTCATTAGAAACTTGGTCAGAGACAGAGATCTCTTTTTCAAAAACAATATTATACTAAAACTTATTTAAACAAAGATATTTTATATGCGACCTTTGATCAAAAATTACATGCGGCTTAATGTATAATTGTCGACCGAAGCATGCGGCCGTCATAAAATTCGGCTAATTCGTCCAAGTGGCATTTAATGATATGTCGATATTGTCAAAACGTGACGGCTTCAATGAAACTGTCACGTCCCTTTTAGACGCACCTTAACAGCATGGGTACAGGGTCGATAGTGTTTTGTCGATACCGCGAACAAGTGAACATTGAGACGACCCTGGCGCGGGCGCAGCGTGCCTCGCGACTAGAATCCTAACGAGATCTACCTCGCTCAAGTACAGTTAATAAGACAACTGCTTCCTAACATCAAATTTAATTGAAAAATGATTTTTCGCCTACCACTAAAAGTAGCGAAGCTATGATGTAGGAAAGTAAGTGCTTATGCCCTTGATTTGAAGACGGTATACTTTTAACGCATTTTCATTTCACAAAGGTTTCATCAAGAACTTTGTATCACACTGGTCGATTTTATTTGAAATTAATTACTAAACAGAAATAGTTATTTGTTATGCAAGGCTGCAAAGTGTTTGTTTGGCGCGAGTGCCTGAATTGAAACCGGAGCAAGCGAAGGATTCTATGATTGAACCGCGAGCGAAGCGAGAGGTTCAAAAGAAGAATCCTAAGCGTCGCGACGGTTTCAAGGCACGAGACTCTAAACAACTTTGCTGCCGAGCGAAACACACAATTTTTCACCTCAATACAGCGAGAAAAATGGTGGATGGAAGAAAAAGAAAAATAAATAAAATAGTAATTAGTTAGGTATTTCACTTTTATACATACATAAATATTTACCTTACAATACATACTATACATCCAAAACTGAGTATTATACAGAATTTTAGTTTATAAAAGAACTTAAGTTTACCTTTGAACTGCTTCAGAACTTTACTTTGTTACCTATTTGGTAATTAACACCTTTGATTTACTGACATAACTGTCCGAGCATATTTTATAGTATTTCCGTCGACGAACACTACATTTAGTTTTTCTTTATTACTTGAACTCGTAATTTTTAAAGTAATAACAAAGTCTTTGAATCAACAAAACATCTGTGAAAGATGGCGATTTGTCCGCGCCAATCCGCGAGCAGCACTCGCGCGTGCGCGCTATTTACTTTATACGCGCGCTACGAAAGCACTAGCAATACACTGCTAAACAGCCTAATACATATTTAAATTATAATAAACTAATTAATCAATGTCTTAACAATGCAAATTATAGTCACTTTGTAGATAAAAATTAATAATTCGTCGAAATTAAATTTTTATTTATTATCTTTGACCTAAAATAGTTTAATGTTCACGAAACAAACAATAGATAACGGATCGCGTTTCTGAATGTGATTATGTTTTTTAAATCAAATGAAACATTTAGGGGGTCTTATTAAAAAGATCTACATTTGAATTTCGTATTATTCCGTCCCTCTCATTCACCAATTAAGTACTATTCGTGTAAGCGGGCCAACAACATACGAAGTTCAAAGTCCTAATTTCTAAGTATATGAGTAGGTGGACAATGGTGGTCAGCGCCACGTTCGAATTTCAAAAACCTTTTCCACGCTAGAGGGGAAAAAGCGTTTTTCCACGCAGATTTTGAAGGCGAAAAACAGCCCTTTCGAGCAAGTGAGGTGAAAAAATACTTATTCCTCTCAATACGGTTTTCCAAAGCAATAATCAAAAACCTGACTGACAAAGTCTTAAACATTCTTATTAAAAAGCTAAAATTTTGTTCCTGGCAATGTAAACAAAATTCCACGCCAATGTTTAAAAGAAGAAAAAACCATTGCTTAGGTAGCGCTTGTGCGCTCGAGCGCCGCACGACATAATTTTGTGGTGTTATGCACGATGCCGTGTACACATGCCCTAGCACGGGTCGTGTTGATGCAACCGCGGCTTTAC
This sequence comes from Pandemis heparana, assembly GCA_963854515.1. Taxonomy (NCBI): domain Eukaryota; kingdom Metazoa; phylum Arthropoda; class Insecta; order Lepidoptera; family Tortricidae; genus Pandemis; species Pandemis heparana. Next base: position 2,735,211 of record OY978020.1, on the reverse strand, counting down.
AAAACGAAGACCTTATGGGTCCCAACTCCCAAATAAAAGACATGTATTGAGGTTTCTTAACTTGCAAAGGGCTCTCACGATTTACGTAATTTGGTTGGTGTTAATGCATACTACGTTTTCTTTGTGGTATCTGAAAGTTTTGTTCCATTCATCTATTACTCACTTTGCATGCATTAACAATGTTTTCGAGTGTTCATGACGCCGAAGTACCTACCCATCTAAAGTTATCTAAAGTAAAGTAGTTTTATTTTATTTGACAACATGCCATCAATAATAACAAGCTATTTTCATCACTAACAAGCTATAAGAGTAGCAAAAGTTATTATTTCTGGCGTACTGACACATATTCCCACATTAAGATATCAAAAAAGCTAACTGGCCGTTTAAAAACCGTTCCAATGTCATCAACCGAAAAAAAACGACAGCGGTTATTTCACTATTGTCCCGTTCCAGAACATTCGTAATTTCACAGTCATGGACACATGACTCAACGGCAACCGCTACAATAAATAACCCATTTCAATCTCTGTGGCATCGCGTTGCATCGCCATGGTCGGAGAGTGAATTAAAAAGTATAATTAAAAAGGTAGTTTCCCGCGGCGGCACTCGAAATGTCACTGCCGTTTTTGCAGATGGAAATTTTTATTTACAGCCAAAAAATGCGGTCATCAGCACAAAAATGACAATCAGTCAGCGCAAACACAAATTATATCGCGCACGTAACTTGCTTGTTAAATGCTTCCGCGAAAAATACGGCCACAAATCCCTTCAACTGATGTTCTTACTTAACTATTAGCACACGTCCATTTAAATATTCAAAAACAATGTTCTATGTAACAGCTAACTGAGGAACCTCGAGATCTCTTGTGCTCTAGTTACGCCAAATTACTTACGATATCATTTTCACTTTTGTTGGCCGAAAATAACATGATTAAATTATTAAGCGAAAGTAAAAATGCGTTTGATATGACGGAAATTATATTTACGAACGTCTTACGGGGTAATTGTGATTTAACATACGTATTTCATGTTTTGTAATGGGGTAAGCTATGACCTGAGATATTTTAAGATAATTTATGCATCATTCATATCTAGACTCAGACCAAGTATAAAGTAAGAACTGAGTTCTGGGAGCACAAAGTCAGGCCGGTTTTAAACTACGCCTCAATTCAACTAAATAGTTTAACGAAGTTTGGTTACATTCATACAAGAACTGTCAAAACGTTAGACAATAAGCCTGCTGTTTGACAGCTCGCATTTTTTCCGGCACCTAATTAGGTGTCGTTAAGCTATTTAGTTGAACTGAGGCGTAGTTTAAACCGGTTTGACTTTGTGTTCCCAGAACTCAGTCCTTATTTTATATTTGGTCTGAGTAACTACTTTATTAATAAAGTTGGTACTAAGCTAAATAAGTAGTATTTTAAAAATCGTCACAAGCTTACAGCGATGTTTATTTTGTCGTTTTTTACGCATGTTACCCGGCCAACATTTATCTCATCCAAATGGATTATAACTTTAATAACCTCAAGTCGTTAAATTTGTGTCCACGAGAAATACGGCTTTTAAATCTAATTCTGTGTAATTATAGCTAATTTATATTGTTTTTGCCGACATTAGATTAGGTAATCCTGGACATAATTAACACCACAATCATTGCGCGTACATATCACAGACATGACATGACATCAATTCACATCAGCGGCCAAAACATGCAAATAAATGCTAAGTTAAAAAAGCACGTTTTTACAATCAATAGTAAACTAAATATAAAAAAGGATATAGGGTAATAAGGCTCAAAATACGCTGTCGCCGATACATGTAGACACAATACAGATGTGACTGATAATATCACTATCATATCACTTGCGGTGAATTTGTTTACTTACAAAAACACGCATTCTCACGTCTATGGAATTGGGTGGATGTGGATCTAATCTTCTAGAAAATACACGAGTAAAGGGACAACAGAACAGATAAGAAATAAACCGAATTTAACGACCGATTGGCCTAGTGGTTAGACAACCTGACTATGAAGCTTGAGGTCCCGGGTTCGATCCCCGGTCGGGGCAGATATTTGTATGAAAATACGAATGTTTGTTCTCGAGTCTTGGATGTTTAATATGTGTTTAAGTATGTATTTATCTTTATAAGTATGTTTATCCGTTGTCTAGCGCCCATATTACAAGCTTTGCTTAGTTTGGGGCTAGGTCAATTGGTGTCAATTGTCCCAAGATATTTATTTATTTATTTAAAACGAGCGAGTTATGTGCCTAAATATGTATGTTCCTATAAAACAGTAAGCTAGAGTAATGCCCGCGTCTGAGTTCTCTGAAGACAGTTATAATCGACAGTAAAACATTCAATTGGCGCCAACTAGGTACGTCATATTTATTAAATTTTTAGGCTTCTAAGAGCTAAACGTTTTATTTGACAAGCTTTAAGTTATTTGACTTTAAGTTTACTAGGTAGTATGTATGTATTGCTGGGTGTGTCAAAACTTGAAAACCATTTTTCAATCTCTGCCAGTTGTCGAACTGTCTAGAAATTTTCTATAAGTACTTCTTAGTAGATTGGATGTCAATGCAAGTATAGTTAACAAAAAATACAGTAATCAAAAATGCTCGTATTAATTAAAACAAAAACCTATCGGTATTACATTATTTCACGATCCGAACATTCGCAACTATTTACAACCAGTTTAATAAAAAGCGACTTGCTAATCAGCAAAACACCTCAACATTGTAATAAATTAGTCGATCGAATGGAATCTGTTAATCGCGGGAATGTTTTAATAATGATAACTGAGTCAGAGTGGGCGGAGCACTCTCCAATTACATCGGCGCCTGCGCCTGCTTTCCAAGCAAACGTCACTTTCATTAGCGTCCATATTTTAATTATAAACGTTGCATTAGTCAATGATTTTTTTAACCCCCGCTGCAAGAAGAGCTGTATATAAGTTTGATTGACGTCAATGTCTTTGTGCGTGTCCGTCTGTGTATGGCATCACAGATCTGAAGCCGATGAACCGATTTCGATGCGGTTTTTTCATTCGAAAGCCAGTTTCTTTGCGGTGATTCTTAGCCATGTTTGGTAAAAATCGGTTTAGCAGTTTGAATAATATCAGCTCTTTTCAAAAATGCTGTTTTATTTTATTTTCTATTTTATTTTCTTTATTGGGGAAAAAAACCGATACAGACACAATTTAAAAAATAAACTATTAGGAACATAGTGCAGGAAACTTAGCCTATATCCTAAACCGAGTCCCATTAAGAGTTTGTGGTAGATGTATCAAGTGATGTAAGGCATTTTTAGCAAAAAATTGTTTATTTACGTATGATTACTCGACAAATGCGTGGGGAGATTTTAAAATTTTGAATTTAATATTATTTGAAGTAAAATTATTGATAACTAGCTGTTGCCCGCGTCTCCGTATGCGCTGAATTCGCGTATCTACCGCTACCCGCGATAACGATTTTCCGGCATAAAAACTATCCTACGTCCTTCCCCGGGACTGAAACTATCTCTGTACCAATTTTCACTAAAATTGGTTCAGTGGTTTAGGCGTGAAAGCGTAACAGACAGACAGACAAACAAAGTTACTTTCGCATTTATAATATTAATAGGGAGGGATTTTATTCTAGTTTTTAGATACACACCTTAAACGTATTCAGTATGTATACGCTTGTACATTAGCTAATTTTCAATCGATGTTACAATAACAAAAATGTTTAATGGGAAGATTGATGCATAAAAAAATGTCTGAATACTTTGGTATTAATACTTTTTAGTAGGTACTTTACTGCCACATACTCGTATTTATACACCTATACAACACAATACGTTTAGTACCCTTGTAAAATTCAGTTTTAAAATAAGAATACGTACGAAATATACAAAATTCTAAAACAAATACCTAATTCTTAAATGAACAACACTTAACGATACGGTGGGCGTACATATAAAAACGACAAAGCAAACATTTATATTTAGGCGAATAAGCTAATACAAAAATTGGTCTAAAGGCAGCTGGAATGTTGATCGAATAATCCTCTACATTTTGTTTATTTGGTTTAGATTATCTACTGCAAAACTATAATAACAACATTAAAAACTTAGACGCAAAAAGTAAGGGAAAGTCGGTGTTAGCGTATCGTTCCATGGCTTTGCTCAATAACAAGAGATCGTGAACTATAGAAAGGTTAACAAAAGGAGAAATGATCTAACAAACTGCCAATATTCCAAACTGATAATTAACTCTGAGTTAAGAGTCGGCGCTTTATAGACTTTCTATCGGATTGAATTGTGTGAAGATTCTAAATATAGTAAATTTATTAGTATTTTTCGTGTACGCGTGATTAGTTGGAGCTGGGGCCTTACCATGACGTCCTAATTCCGACTCAGTTCAAGTTTTACCTGTCACTTTTAGTATGAATCTGACAGGGAGCTAACCTAAACTGAATCGCATTAAGACGTCATGATGGACCTAAGTTAATTGCTAAAAAAGAGGAACTAATTACTCTAAAATGTGTTTAAGTTTTTCGATAGCTAGTTAATATTACAATATGTTTAGTTAATTATTTTTTCTTGCCAGCTCACTTAATATGAGCTCTATTTTTATATTGCATTGTCATTCAACGTAAAATTTATGCAATTTTCAAGTCAATTTCACCATTAACACCGTGCTCAGCTTGCAAAATTTGACTTAATTCTACTTACAAACTTTACAAGTAAAATGCTTGTATAAAACTTCACACTACGGACTCACGATTTTAGGAACAAGCAGCGCTAACGATCTTGCTACGTAACTCTGGGCGGAACTAACAACAAAGAATTTCCTTTTGTGATGACCATCAGCGTCGACCTTACTGCTTCACGTTAAGATCCAGCTGGGATATGGTTATCGTTTGACGTAAAAACTTGTGTTTTAACGACCGACGTCATTGTTATTGACAATAAACTTATGGTCATTTGGAATTTCTATTGTAAGGAGTCTAACACTGCGGCTACGTTATCGGGCGAAGATTCTCGCGTTGTCGCTATAGAAAATTATTATTGAAGTTACAGCGTGGCTACATGTCGCGAAAGGTTAAATATTCGTATTAGTAAACTGCCATGGACTTATTATTAATCAAACACATACTTACATATAAGAATTTAGCAAGGTGATACCTCGATGACTTCATATCGCACTAACCGAAACGTCTTCTGACTATCTAGCCTGACTAAATAACATTATTATAGAGTTTGTAAGATAGCGCTGAACGCGGGATGAAATTAAAGTCGTAGGTTCCTACCCAATTACACTTCATCTAACTATGTCTGTCTGTCTATGATACTTATTCACGCTTGAACCGATTTTAATGAAATTTGGTACAGAGATAGTCTCAGTTCCGAGGAAGGACATAGTATAGTTTTTACTCCGGAAAATCGCATAGTTCATCATAGTTCGCGCGCGTTGGTAGTAATAAGCGAATTCCACGCAGACGTAGCTACGGGCAACAGCTAGTCTATTATATTAATTATTCTATTATCAAACGACGCGACTCTTGATCAAAGGTTAGTCAGTGAAACGACAGTAAACCGAATCAGTAAACATGAACTTAGTGCATTTTCTAAGAACGCAATGAAGTCACGGGCACTGAATTGGATGATCCGTATTGCTTGCGCAAGCGCTGTCCACAAATCGTCACTTCCTTATTAGTTTGAGCCGTAGAATTCCTTGTGGTCATACTTTCCCTTGTACTTTGACTGTGCTTTGTACTTCTCAGCTTCATAATTTGCTCCATGCCTTTATATGTAGAGCGTAGCCAGGCGTCCGGATAAAGCTAGACATGGTTACATGGTTAGGCTTTATGATTGCGTGTCCGGCTAAAATGAACGATGTTCCGCTAGTCCGGCTTTTTACATTTTGTAAACGAGCATATTTTATTTATATTTCATTAGAATGTAATAAGATTTAGTAACAATCAAAAGGCTTCATTTTAAAAAAAAATATCGCAACTATTAAATTATACTGAGGCAGAATATGTGCGGCCTTTTTACGCAAATGTCCGGCCATCCTGGCTGGTCTGTCCGGCTATTAGGTTTAGCGATCGTGTTGTTAGAATTTTTTGACGAGCTACTCAATAAGTCCATTTTTACCCACGACGGAACAGAGACGGTATATGCGTTTAGGGTGATAGGTTGTGTGTGTGTTTGTCCGCAAACGCGAATGTTCCCATTTATCTCGAGAACCGTTAGACCGATTTAGATGCGGTTTTCAGTATTAGGTTCGTATTTCCTTAGCGGTGGTTCTTAGGTAGGTGTTATGGTGTTTGTCCGTTAGGGGGCGCTGCAATGTTCGTATATGTAAAAATTGAATGTTCCCATTTATCTCCAGAACAGTTGGACCGATTTTGACACGCTTTTCTGTGTTAGGTTCGTATTTTCTTAGCGGTGGTTCTTAGATAGGTGTTACTGTGTTTGGGCCACTAGGGGGCGCTGCAATATTCGTATATATGTAAAAAACGAACGAAACATGACAGAGAGGGCGCTACAATCATAAAATACCTAGTTAAATTCATACTTATTGGGCGTCGTTGCCAAATTGGTTAAAATTGTATTCCTAATAGTTTCATTCTGTCCGTCTGCCTGTCTATCTGTCTGTCCGTCTGTCTATTTTCAAATGGTTCGAGTGTCAAAGGCGTTTTACTTGGAAACTACAATGGTTACATATTTAAAATTTCATTTTGAAGATAGATTTCTTCGTAAACAGCTACATAATTACAAACTTCTATTTAGTTTTACCTGTCCTGTTGTTTGTCTGTCTGTCCGTAATCAAATATTGCACTCCCAGTGATTGAATTGCCGTGAAATTTGGTATACTTGTATAAGTCTGGTGACAAAACAATAATCGGGGAATGAAATTCTGATGACCCGGCCAGGACAGTCTCCGCAGAAGGGAACTCTTCAACGGTTGGTTGAATTGAATTGGTTGGTTGAATTGAGCGATAAGACCGCCTATTGTATACTTTGTTCTTTGTTTCTGTATTGTTTTGTACTGATTTGTGGTGTTCAATAAAGAGTATTTGGATTGTATTGTATTGACTTGCAATTTGGTGTATATATGTAGGAGAGATGAAAATGTAAGTATACCTAGTCAACAAAAAGCACAGTCAGAAAAAACTTGTAGTGAAAACGTGTCATTTTCAACTCTGTAGGTAGTGAAACACTTTGACACGCAACTGAAGATGAAACACTAGTAGAATCATACGGCAATGAATGAGTAACATAATCATTAATATACATGAATAAAATAAATATAATAAAATAGCTTTTATTAAATCCCATAGAACATGAAACACATCAAATTTTATATTTTATTCGTTATTTATTCAAATTCATCGACTTTACTTCCTTTTTCACATTATTGAATACATGCATATAATATTAAAAACGTCTTTAGCCCTAACAAGGTAGACAAAGCTTTCGGTAACAAGATATTAAGGCCAAGTTTGGCGTGATTGTAGACGTATAGATGAAAGGGAAATCAAAATAGTGATGGGTTGCTACCAGCATCGCCAATAACATGACTTCCAAGATTTTCGCCTATTCCCTTGATGGGCTAGGTATTACGATCAGCGCGGGAAGAGGAGCAGTTGGTACATACTTCTTATGATTTTTCTTGGTACGAAACCAGCATGAAAAAATCGTTAAAAAAATAGCTACATGTAAAACAAACACTACTATTCTACTATCTCATGGGAGTTATGCTTACCTACAAAGTAAACGGATGGAAATAGTAAACGTAGAAATTCTCTAAAAAGACTGAAATAAAAAGCAAAATTAAAAATTTTGTAAAAACCCACGACGGATGCATACATTTAAAAAGTATTAAATAATTTCTAAAAGAACCCACCGACTTTAGCAAAATAAGTAAAGAAAGGTAAAACTTAAATGTATTTACAAAGTGTTTGCACGCACCTATTCACCTATCTATTATTATAGTGACAAATCTATGAACATCCGTCGGGGGCTGCCATTTCCATTTCTGTTACAAAAAATATATATTAGAATATAGTACTTACTCGTAGTACCTATAGAAAATTTACAGCACTTAATTACCTAAGAATAGGTATCCAATTTCCATTAGTGACGACTTGTAAAATTAAACTACACAATTCACTTGAATTCAGGGCAAGTAATGGCAGCCCCCGGTGGATTTTCATAGATTTGTCACTATAATAATAGATAGGTGAATAGGTGCGTGCAAACACTTTGTAAATACATTTAAGTTTTACCTTTCTTTACTTATTTTGCTAAAGTCGGTGGGTTCTTTTAGAAATTATTTAATACTTTTTAAATGTATGCATCCGTCGTGGGTTTTTACAAAATTTTTAATCATTGAAAATTTTGAAAATTCGCTTAATTGCCAAGATGAGAAGATATAACATAGTTCACGTTTTGCTGTCCAATCAAAACTCAACTCTAAGAATAAAATAAACAAAATTACTGTAGGCGTCACTATTAACAATTCAGGGAGTGTACTTTACGAAGCATCAACGTGACACTGGAACCACGGCCCACTTAGCTGTTCATACTCCATAGCCCTTTAGCTGACTTTCTATACTTTTGTCTACTTGGCATGTCACTAATTTATGATCCAAGCAAAGGCCCAAGCTATTTAAGGTACGGTTTCATAACCCACCTTAACGAACTCATTTGCGTTTCATTCAATCAAGTCACAGCCTCACAACTGAACTCCGTACCGATGGGTATCCTCAATTCGAAAGTCGACGTGCGTATCATACCGTCTCTCTCACTCTCAAATGAATAACTATTGGTGTGAGCGAAACGACGCAAAACGAACTTAGAAAATCGAATTTTGGAGTATCCCCCGAATCATGTAACCATTAGAAGTTTGCGCAATTCGTACCTAAACTAAAGCGGTTATTGCGTTTATTTAATTGGCTATGGAAATGCTCTTGTGTTTTGCTCTTACGCACTATGATCCGTCAATTCGCTACAGCCCGAATCGAACTTTGAAATGTCAATGCAGGGGCCTTACCATGACTTCTTAATGCGATTCAGTTTAGGTTCGCTCGCTGTCAGATTCATACTAAAAGAAGACGTCATGGTACGGCTCCAGTTCTATTAAGACGGTTGGATTACGGAAATTTCACTGAAACGCAGCGCAGATTGCAAAAGTTGTGAAAACATGAAATCCTAATCAGTTTATTGATTCGGATCCCAGTTACATTTTTTTCTCGAAACTTCCAACAATTATCTTTATATTTCAACCAATTTACACAAAACCATGACAAATTATATACCTAAACCTTCATAGGGAATTACTCTCTATTGGTGAAAACCGCATGACAATCCGTTCTGTGGTTTTTGAATTTATCGCGAGCATACAGACAAAAGCGGCGTAGGACTTTATTTTATAGGTAATAATACTTTGTGATGTTGTGATTCTCCAGAAGAAGAAGAGGGTATGAGTCTTGTGTCTTTCTTCCACGTATGGTGCTAATTTAAAGCTGTTATTTTATAAACATGCAACTTTAAAAGGTTGCCTTTTCACTCATTTTGTACCATTAATATTTAGTTCATACTAGCTGTTGCTAGCGACTTCGTCTGCAAAGAATTCGTTTATCGCTATCCCGCGGGAACTACGCAATTTTCCGGGATAAAAAGTAGCCTATGTGCTATTCCAGACTTTTTTCTATCTATGTGCCGAATTTCATCCAGATCCGTTGGGCCGTTCTGGCGTGATTGAGTAACAAACAAACATCCATCCATCCATACTTTCGCATTTATAATATTAGTTAGAAGTTAGATAAATAAAAAGTTGCATTAAATTTGTTGACAATGACAATGACAAGATCGCAAGTAAATTCTCACTCTTGTAAAACTTTTACCTAGATCTTGTTTTGTTTATATAGAGACAAACAACACAGTTGCTCTACAAAGGTGTTGAAAGCGAACCCAACTAATTAGACCATGTCACAGTCGCAATAACAAATTAAAGATAAATGACAACGATACGAACAGGCAGACAACCATCGTGGCCTGAATGACTGCGACTTTATGAGCAAATTGAGGGTAGTAAAGTAGACAGTTACTGTGTAGTCATTAGGTTATATAACTGTAAAAGCATAGGCTCTTATACAGGAGTGATTAAAAGTTATAGGTGCAATGGCGGCGGTGTGCCGTTCAAACGTTATAATACAGGAGCGTAACTTTGGTGCCGATGACAGGCATATGACGTCCAGCAACATACAGTGTTTTTAATTGACAGTTATTGTCATTGAAAAGAAGATTGTTAGAGACAGTGACAAATTTATATGAAAGCATAATTATGCTAGCATAGCTATATGTGAATTTACGTCATAATGACGTATATATTTTGACGTAAGTTTATGGAATGACAGATTTTTCAACCCCTTTCTCATCTCGGTCGGACAGGTGAAAATCTCAAACCATCATTATTAAGGCTTTTTAAACTTCTCAAATGAAATGTTCCCCGTAACTAGAGTAATCTGTGTTTCCGTTATAGCTCGACCATTACGTTACGACCACTTGAATGCAATGATGAAACAATCGCGTAAGGTTGTTTTTGTTATCCTATCCTACTAATATTACAAGTGCGAAAGTTTGTGAGGATGTGACGATGTGAGCGAGTGAGTGAATGTTTGTTCCTTCTTCACGCCAAAACGATTGGACGGATTTGGATCAAATTTGGAACGAAGATAGCTGGTACCCTAGATTAAAACATAGGCTACTTTTATCTCAAATAATTGCATATTTCCCGCGGGATATATAAAGTAATTTTTTGCAGACGTAGTTCAGGCAGTAAAAAGATTACTTACATTGAAGATAACCCATGCTCGACAAAATCTAAGTTCTAAAAGCCTTCTCGTAAACCATTCTCGCTTCTTATTGCAGTCTCAACAATGCCCCTTTGTTAGAATTAACCACATCTCGTAGTCTTATTGCATTGCAATTGAAAAATTACTTCAAAACCACGTAACTCTGCTTTAATGAAATTTTCAATTTAGACCTAGAGAGTTAGAGCGTAGAGTCTGAATTGGAAATGATATCGTAATCCAAATAGGTATATTGTAAAAGATCTCGATTGTCATGTAACCCCTTTGTCCATACCGGCTAGGTACTGCTTTTTATTAGACTTATTAGCCTGCTTAAGAACTGTAACATTTAAATTTCACCCGGGAGACAGTATCGTAGGATTTATATTCAAAAATAACCTTAACACTGATGTTATCTTTGTCCACACTCCGCAAATAGGATGTCTATAATTTGGGCATCTGTCATATACAGCGTATCCGGATTGTTAACAATGTTTGATTCTATTACTAGCTTTCTGCCCACGACTTCGTCTGCGTTGCATTATATAATATAAACCTTCCTCTTGAATCACTCTATCTATTTAAAAAAATGGCATCAAAATGTTCAAAATCCGTTGCGTATTTTTAAAGACCTAAGCATACCTAGGGATAGACAGACAGTGGAAAGCGACTTTGTTTTATTCTATGTAGTGATGTTGAGTTAATTTTATGTTAAGTTCAAACATCAATAACAAAACAGCAACCTGTCATATTATACTTATTAAATACAACAGTTCCACTCTTTCGGCCTTATTGACTGATAATTAGTAAACGCACAGCCTAATCTGCTGGAACAAAAGACTTGAAATTTAGCAGATACTAATAGATAATGTACCTACTTAGAGTTTTATAGATCTGGTTGACATCAAAAGACTGCATTAGAGGAAAAATGACAAAACATTTTAAGTAGGTAATAATAAGATGCCATTTTTATCGGCGACCCAAGTATAAAAAAGCCCTTCAGAATTACAATAAAATACAATACAAATACTCTTTATTGAACACCACAAATTAGTACAAAACAATACAGAAACAAAGAGCAAAGTCAATAACTTACTGACAATGCAATGTTTTGATTTTGATTAAGCGGTATAGGTAACTCGTAACTGCTACATATGTTTTAATGTTTTAATGTTTTAATGTTTATTTGGGCACAAACGGTACATAATACTTAAATTTAAACACAAGTACAACTTACATAAACCAATGAAGCTGCCACCACTAAATAATACATTTACATAAAAACAAATGAACGGGAATACCTAACCGAAAACATTTTGAAAACATTTTGTTGGCTAATACCAGGCTAAAACAAATAAACCAAATAGTTGAAAAAAGAAATTAGATGAAAAAGTGAGAACTCACCCATCCACAGAAGGGACTTAATGCTAGATTTGAAACTATCTAAAGATAAATTAAATATATCTACCTGACTAAATTTAATGTTATGGGCTTTACAGACTCTATTTACAAAGGAATTGGACTTGTATTTTTGTCGCGTGAAGAGGACATGGAAAAGTACATTTAAAGTGCGTGTGTTCAAACGAGGACATTTAAGACCTAATTTACTTAACAGATATGGGGAGTCAATGTGGCTTCTCACTAGTTTATATAACAATATCTGATCTCTTAATGTGACACGGCATTCGAGCGAAACTATTTTGCTTGTATCGAAACAGGACTTTTTATAACGTAGCGTAACGTAGCGTAGTGTAACGTGTACGTACGTTTGTGTAACGTATATTTGCCACTAACTCTTACTTTTGAATTGTTTAATGATCTATTTTGTAATCTTCGGTAGCCGTTAGAAAATCCCATTAAGCATTCATACTACTACTAACAATCTATTTTTACATTCTGTAATACAATTACAAACAACGGTCATCAATTCGTTCAAATTATTAACGTTTCACGCCATTCAACATTACTGTATCTATTCAGAAACAACTCTTAAGCTCTTTAACTTAAAGCTATTATCAAGATAGTCTAGGAATGACCATATCTTAATGCTGCCTTGCTAATAAAATAACGTATCTTCGTTGAAAACCCCACGAAGTTACGTCCTTTTGTATAATGAGGGCCGAATTCTCACCATTCGTTCAAGAAAGACGTAAGTCTATAGGACTTATGTCTTTCTTCCATGACGGTCAAATTATGTATTGGCTACTTCCGGTACGCGTAATTTGACCATACTCATATCGTCAATTTCTTTTTGCATTCCTTAATAATTCTATGGGTAATATTGCGTGTTACTCAAATAGGTATTAACCCACTTTATACGCGTTGTGTTAAACATACGCAATAAGTAAATAATAAATTTGACGTGGTAATGGCATTTCTGTCGAATATACGCGTACCGATCGGCTTACGCCCTTTAGTCAATGGTTATATCATTACTAAGACTAAAATGCCGTACATTTTTGGAGTTGGAAAGCTTAGAAATAATTGGTAGCTAAACTAACACCTACTAGTAGCTGACCTAAAGGCCACGTTTAGCACGATTGTAGGCGTATTGGTGGAAAGGGGAATCAAAGCAGTGATAGATTGCTAGCCGCATCGCCTATAACATGTTTCCTACGATTTTCGCCCGTTTACTCAATGGTCTGCGCGAGGAGAGAAGCAGCTGATAGATTCTGTTTGTTCGTTGCTCCCTGGCCAGCATGAATGTTTTTTTTTTTATTTTTACATTCTATTCCACGGTAAGTTATATTTATACATTTACCATAGCGTGAGGGGTTGCTCGGCGCAAGTCATCTCCAGGTAGACAAATAAATGAATGGTCATTTAAACACACGTTGGGTGAAACGTTTATGGTGAACTTAGTATTCAGGGGGCTGAATACTAAGTTCACCATAAACGTTTCATCGAAAGTTGGCTACTTATCATATTCGATCATGTAGGTACTTTAGAAGATTCTAGATGATGGTTATACTTCAGAGGTGGCCAACAGGTCGATCGCGATCGACCGGTCGATCGCGACTGTTAGTCCAGTCGATCGTGGCAAGGCAAAAAATATTAATACGTAGACCAGACTGCGCAACGTGTTTCATTTAAGGTTTCATGAAGTATGTAATTGGTAGATCGCCCAGGGTTTTGTTAATGAACAGGAGATCTTGGGTCTAATCAAGTTGGCCACCCCTGCTATACTTCATGTATGACGTGCGGGCACGCAGGATTATCAGCGTCGCTCTCTACTTTTATTCTATACACCATTCGACAGAAGGGATTACTGAATTCGATTGTGGACGTGACCGGCCCACAAAATGTGGATCCGTGCTTGTCACTCTTCAAAACTGAACTGGGGCCTTACCATGACGTCTTAATGCGATTCAGTTTAGGTACGCGCGCTGTCAGATTCATACTAAAAGTGACAGCTAATACTTGAACTGAGTCGGAATTTGGATGCCCATGTTTTTAATAAAAAAACATGGGCATTCCCTATTCGGTCAACTGTCATCTCTACGAACCGCCTATTTCTCGACGAAATCTCTAATAGCTGCGCGGGGCATGCGAGATGAGCGTGGGTCTCGCTCCAGCACTCGCCACGCTTTCTCGCTGCGCCGGGGCACGCCGGCGGCGCATGCGCATGCGATGCTGCTTTAATTTGACAAAATTACTACTAAAGTATGGGCTGTTGGGTAGTGTTCACAATGCTATGTTTTTGATGTTTACAACAGTTACATTGTTGCTAATGGCAACGTGGAGGAAGAGTTTGCTTGACGGGTGTTCGAGAACTGACCACGGAAAGAGTACAGGGGCCTTACCATGACGTCTTAATGCGATGCAATTCCGATTCAGTATAGGCTCACTCAAAAAGCTGTGGTAGCCTAGTGGTTTGACCTGTGGCCTCTCAAGCAGAGCGTCGTGGGTTAAAATCCTGGGCTCGCACCTCTGAGTTTTTCGGAATTTATGTGCGAAAATTACATTTGTAATCTGCCATGAGCTTTTCGGTGAAGGAAAACATCGTGAGGAAGCCTGCACACATCTGCGAAGAAATTCAATGGTGTGTGTTAAGTTCCCAATCCGCACTGGACGCGCGTGGGAACTATAGCCCAAACCCTCCAATACACGGAAAAGGCCTATGCCACGAGGCACGCCGAATTACGCGACAATTTAACAAAAAAAAAACAATAAAAACGACAATAACAACAACAACAACAACATGTACTTACTGAAATTGTAGCGAATTCGGAATAAAAAGGCTTATAAATAAATAAAAAATAGGTTTGCTCGCTGTCAGATCCATACTAAAAATGACAGCTAAATCTTTAACTGAGTAGCAATTGAATCGCATTAAGACGTCATTGTAACCCCCCAGATATAGTGAATAATCATTTCCCATCGTGAACACGCGATTACTTCCGTTCTGGATTTAGGTAATTAAACTTATTTTCATTCTCAATTATTTACTTTAAAACTAATTATTTAGTGCGTTCGGGAACTTGATTCTGGTATAAATTATTTTTAGTTTAGCTATTCGATAAGAGATAGCGCCGATTTTCTCTCAGAAATTAGAGACAACTATATTGAAATCTTTCAACATGAAACTACCGAGAGACTCACACATAATTACAACACACCGGATAACTCACATATAAAAGCCGAAGGATTGCTCCGACAATTGTTTCGGACTATTTCGTAGCCCTTCATCAGGGAGCGTTCGTTTCACTGCCGCCGGGGCGAGCGCTCCCTGATGGGCTACGAAATAGTCCGAAACAATTGTCGGAGCAATCCTTCGGCTTTTATACGTGAGTTATCCGGTGTGTTGTAATTATATATTGAAATCGTTGGTCGTTTTTTCGTGCAAATATTGTTCGTTTAGTAGCAAAGGACATGTTAATGTATTATTTACCTCCCCGCCTGCATCACTGCACACACATTGCGTAATCTGAAAGGAAAAACAGTTTGTTAGACGAACTCGATTTAAAGTCAATGTCTCTATTGAAATTACAGGTAATACCCATATCGCTGCAAAATTGAACGGTCGTATGAGCTTCTGAGGGTTGTATAGACTTGTGACCTTCTTCGATCGGGCGGTTGACATGATTGGTTCGCGTGATGGCAGTGTCAACATTGGGAAACATTCACCTTTGCCCCCTGTGAACTATCCCCCCTCCCAACACCTTATCACCCCCTGGGCTGACCGGTAAAGCTATGGTATTGTGAAAAGAATAGTTACACTAGTTCATTTTTCTGAAAATAGGTTTAAGAAATAATGGTACTATAATTTATTATGGTTTTTGATGAATTCACGAACGCCTGTAAGTGAGATTATTATTCGTTCGGTGACCATTTTTTAGGGTTCGTTAATAAAATTAGGTAGCAAAAACGGAACCTTGTAATTCCGTCACATTTAATCCTTCTTATCACTTAAATAATTACCGACTTAAAGATTTCAACAGAATTATTAGGCATAAGCTCGTTACCTATGGTAAATACCATCATTGCCATATAAGCGACGCGACACCAGATTAAACTCTTATGTCACATATATTCTAACGTTATTATCTTGTAATCCGCTTCACCAATAACCATAACCTTATAGGACACTATAATAATTCGATGTGTACAGAAAAAAGAAATGGAAGAGGTTTTGAGGCTTATTTCCACGACGTAGAGTTCATGTGTAGTTGTAAAACTGTCAGCCATTAAAGGTGATTGGCGTACCGATACATGTTTTAGTACTAAACTAAGTGTACAGTTCACATGCATAGGGTTACCACCCGTCTGAATTGTTCTGGATAAGTCAAACTTTACACTACGATGTCATGGAGGGCATTCAGGGGCCTTACCATGACTTCCAACTCAGTTCAAGTTTTAGCTGTCACTTTTAGTATGAATCTGACAGCAAGCGGACCTAAACTGAATCGTATTAAGACGTCATGGTAAGGCCCCAGTACCCGTTCCTATAATTTGTACACTCAGCTTAAATTGCACCTATAATCTACACTAGCTGTTGCCTGCGACTTCGTCTGCAAAGAATTATCGTTTATCGCTATCCCGCGGGAATTTTCCGGGATAAAAAGTAGCCTATGTGCTATTCCAGACTTTTCTCTATCTATGTGCCGAATTTCGTCCAGATTCGTTGGGCCGTTTTGGCGTGATTGA
Organism: Pandemis heparana; assembly: GCA_963854515.1. Taxonomy (NCBI): domain Eukaryota; kingdom Metazoa; phylum Arthropoda; class Insecta; order Lepidoptera; family Tortricidae; genus Pandemis; species Pandemis heparana. The sequence continues at coordinate 2,718,217 of OY978020.1, read as the reverse complement.
GTAACAAACAAATATCCATCCATCCATACTTTCGCATTTATAATATTAGTTAGAAGTTAGATGAAACGGTGTCCATATTTTAACAGTGACTTTAATTTGGAAAGTGGTAACCCTACAGAACTAGAAATGAGTAGAAACTAGAAATGAGTTAAAGGAGTTTCCTATACTATTCATACTAACAAGCGCTGTGACATTTTCACAATGGAAAAGAAACATTGGATTTTACAGTATTTTTAGGATAAATATTGATACTTGATACTTCCTGAATGTGGTGTTGAATGTTATGATGATGTCTCGTAAGCCAGCATTGCTCTTACAAGATCAAGGCCACGTTTAGCAGGATTACGGGCGTGTAGGTGGACAGGGGAATCAAAATAGTAGGTTGCTAGCCTACGAGTACAACATGATTCCTAAGATTTTTGCCTGAGTGAGATAGATAGATACCTTCGTTTAAATTTAATTCAGAAATATCTCAGTATTGCTGGTGATTTTATAATTACATCATCTAATTAGAAAGTCAAGGGTCAGTTACTAATCAACTTAAAAAAAAGAAAAATATGCGCATAGCGAATCTGGCTAAACCTTTTGCAATGCACAGGTACCAGGCTCACATAAATAGCAAGGTGGTTGCGCAGGCGGTTGGGCAATAACTCTGCAATTATGAGGCCTCAAGTTCCTCTGTTTTGGACTCCGCTCCTTAGAACGGTATTTCAAGACTAGTTTGCCTGGTATCTTAGAGAATGTTAAAACCGATACCTACATGCATCAAGTAGAGTTTTAAGCTAGTCTAGAAATGCGAGATTGTAAGCCTTGGTCCAACTTGTCAGCTTCTGTTAACTTGGTATTCCATCCAACTAAGAGAGAACTCTAGGCGTACCTATTAAGCCATCAAAATGATAAGGTTCCATAAATATATATATTATATATAAACTAGACATGTCATGTTCAAACGAACGACCATCGGATCGCATCTAATAAAAAATACAAACTATTAAGAGCTAAATAACAATAAAGAACATTAAAACTAGGAAAATTGATTTATAGTAAAGTAAGTTAAAAATGGTTAAAAATTAACCTAAAAAATCCCCTCCTATCCCTGTTTCGTGCCTGGTTCAAAGGTTGCTGGCCGCGTTGCCTCTTTGAACCGCAATGGCAACCCATTGTAAATTAAAATATTATGAAGGTTTTTTGTATCTAATTTACCTGCATGAACTTCTGGAATTACGTGTTTTATTTATTTATAGTACCAAATACAGTGTACCAAATAGCCAAAAACAAAAATCAACGTGTTAAAAAATATTTCATCGTTCAAATTATGTTTCACATTTACGGGTTTATCATACGGTGTGCCTCATCCACCAGGGCCCTATTTTATAAAGCTACTAGTTACAATTTACAAGCGGAAGTCTCTATCTAACACATAGGGTCAGAAAGAGACTTCCGCTTGTAAATTGTAACTAGTAGCTTTATAAAATGGGGCCCAGGCATGACATTTGTGTTAAATCTCTTAGAACTAACGGAATGAAATCGTACCCCTATCCCCGCTGAGATAAAAGCATAGCTACTTTAATTAGTTATGGTTATTGTCGTGAGCAATCACGTTTGTCTGGTTTGCGTGGAGGAAGGATTTGTGCGGCCCTGAGTGGTTCCGGCGCGCTTCCGCCAGCTGGAGAGGTGCCGAGGTCTAGAAGCCATACCGTACAGTTTGCATTCAATATACGTATTACATATATTGTATGGGAGACTGCTGTTACTCATCAGAATAGTAAGCAAATGGAATTACACATGAGTTTTTAAAACACTACCTAAAAAAGAAAAAGAGTAGAAATTAAAAAGTGGCAACACAGTGCGTCGTCCCGTTTTCTTATAGCTATAGATCAGAAAGAGACGATACTACAGTTGTGCGTAGCGCGTAGCCACTTTTTGATTTCTACTCTTTTTTGCCAAACTGTGCTTGTGTTTAGTATTCGAACGCTTGTCCTTCTAAGACTAAGTTTTTGGTTCCATCTTTGTTTCTTTACTGCATTGATTTCGAGTAAACAACGAAACCTGATTGATGTTCGATTTAGCTTGAAATGCTAAAGTAAATGCACTCACTCTACCCTAAAGATATTTTTAAGGTTCTATTTTAAATTAAAAAAAATATCGAATTGCAAACGAAGTTAAATGCATGTGCCTACAATAATTTAATACTACTCATGGACTTGTAATTTAATTGCTAAGGGTACTTTGTACACAATTGACTCTCAACTGATCGCGTTACATAATCTTCTTTTGTTTATTTTGAACGCGCCTCGGACGATGACCTTGACTTTTAAAAGTCTTCATTAAAAATCCAGTAGTTATAGGTCAACTTTGCGAACTTTAGCTTTCAAAGCAGATTATTAATAACTTTAGGTACATTAAATATGTACCTTCGCGTTTCATATTTAGTAGCTTCTATAAGTAAAAGTGAATTGTTCGTATTATCAATAAGAAGATTGTTACATTCATTTTGAGATGGTTCTAAGGACCGGACAACCGAAGAATTTACTGCCAAGTTTCTTGAGGCGCGTTGTTCTTTTCTTCTTTCGATGATGATTGATTTAATTTATAATCTCAAACCTATACTGATATGCATCATTTTCATTGACCGGCAATACGATTTCACTATAGCGTTTATTGTGAAAGGATCACAAAGTGTTCGATTCCAAATAAAGAACCTATTGAATTTTAATCTACTTAATTAAGACTATAAAAACACCAATCCCCGCATGCGCCTCACTATCGAGAGTGCCTGCCCTGCACGCTTCATCGCTTTCTGCGCCTCCAAATATGTACACCTACAATTTTTAAGCGCAAATACTTTTATTCTACAATCCCACAAACTATTTTCTTCTTCTATGTCTGGTACTGTTGTCACTGTTGTCAGAGCAGTCGTGGTCAGGTAGTACGTTTGATTCTACGCCAGTCCTCCCTAAATGATGCATCAAACTACGTATTGTCCTTTTTTGCATTTTGAATTGACACTGGTCATCATCATCATTACAATATTCAATAAATACATAACGTCACGTTTCCCATAGGGGCTGGCCGGGCAGTCAGATACAGATACTCCTTCGTTCCCCTTGCTACCTGACATGCCTCTTTCACTTCATCCACGTTCATCAATCTCTTCATACGTGCTCGTTGTTCAGGGTATTCTTGACCTGGCCTTTAGTCACAATGTCCCCGATTTTGTCACGGAACGTCCGTCTAGGCCTTCCCTTCCCAATGCACCCATTCACACTGCCCATGTAAATCTGTTTAGTTAATCGTCTTTCATCCCTAAATCCACAAAATTCAGATTTGACTAAAAAAATTGTTAAAGTGAGCGGGGCTATTCCACTAGAGGGGCTATTCCATATTACTTTTCAAGAACCTTTTCATAAAATACGTATACAAAGACTCTTCACTTTCGAAAGTAAACGTCTCAAATACTTTGCCATAATGCGGTTCGCGACCTTCAAATGACTACTTCAGTTTACCTGTTTACATCTGACCTGGAGGGTTACTCCGAAATCAGATTTTCAAAGTTCGTATCATACTCGTCTCTCTCACTCTCAAAGCAATGGCTATTGGTGTGAGCAGTACGAAAATTGAATTTCGGAGTGTAATTCCTGGCAGGTATAGTATTGTATCCGAAAAAGGTCATCAACCGTATCATGCTATATTCTAAAGTCTATTACTTTCGATTGGTGCTATATCGGGAAAGGCTGAAGGCCAACAGGCCGTAGAAGTTCGCATACGGAGGTCAGACCAGATATCAGGGCAGTTGGAAATATATAAGACCGATGGAGACGGTAGAAAGAGAAAGATATAGAAAAAGGGGTCACCGTTCTCAGCTGTGAGGGAACTATTGAAAAAAGAGGGGTGCTGTATTGGTGGTCACTCTTCCGAGCTTCTAACACCAGTAAAACCATTGCAGGTTAGATAAACAATAAGAAATTTCAAAACGGCTAACTTCAAAAGTAAAATGAATAATTAAGATGTGTAGTTAAATTGAATGATATAATTAAATAATTTGTCTTGCTCCGTCTAATATCATATCACAGTCTAACCACAGTATATGATCTACAAACAATGCACTGAATTTGCACGCGTACAAGCGCGTCCGCTTGCTCTCTTCTGAAGAAAATTTATAAGGCGACTGGTGACTGCGTGCTAGTCAGCGGGCGTCTAGAGAGTGAATTTTCGCCGCGTACTTTAGAGATCATATACTGCTTATACTGTGATCAAACGCACTAATCTGTGTTAACAATCATTTAGAATCGGTAAGCGGCGTGTTGCATGAAATTATATAACATACATACTTATACATATTCATGACTTTTACGTTTAGAAGCGTTCCAAATTCAAGAACAACTTATAAATCATTATTACCTACGATTACGGATTCCAACCTTGTTTTTTGTTTTGTTTTTTTCAACGTTTTGATTATTCTCAGAACGGGGAAAAACGGTTCTGAAAAAATCATGAGGTCCCCGCGGATTCGTACCCACGCTTCTTTGCTTAAGAGGCCATATAGTGAAACCACTAGGCTACCATCAACAGTTTTTTTCAATCTTTTACTTATCTTATATGGTATAGAAGATATAGTTATTTAATTTTGTAAACATGCCGTCCAGAGCTGTAGACCAAAAACAACAGCAACAAGAATACGACAAAAACACGTGCAAACACTACTTAAAGATAGAGTCCCGTTTTCATATTTTACTTGTAAATACTACTTTGAAATAAACCATGAGTTTTAATTAAAAGATAAGCATGTATTTGGCTCAAGATTGAAACAGCAATCATTTATAAAATAATGCAACTATACTACACTAACGAGAAAAATAATGGGTCACTTATTATGGAAACTGACTCTTTTTTTTTGCTCGATAGTGTACACCTTCTGTATTTATTTAAATTAACGGACCATATATTAAAGGTAGTATTAATAGTTTTTTTTTTATGATACCCGACAATTTTTTAACGAAACAACTACCACACAAAAAAAATAACATTAAATTGTTGACTTCACTACCTACTTAATATCACGTAGGTAGTTATGTACAGATCCGAAATGTATGATCTGATAATGCCGATAATGTGGATTACATAGTCTCTTATCAAACCAATATCCGTTAAAATTATCTCAAAAACATGTAGATATATTACTTTACGAGAAACATTTGCGGTTAGAATTAGTAATATCTGAGCTAAACTGAAACGAAGAGACCATCGTAATTCATCAGAGCGACCGCTTGTAACTGTTGGCACTGACATTGCTCTATAGCCAGGGGGGCTACTCCGAAATTCGATTTTCAAAGTTCGTATCATGCCGTCCCTCTCACTCTCAAATTAAAAACTATTAGTGAGAACGGAAAGGCACGAAACGAACTTCGAAAATCAAATTTCGGAGTTAAGGCCAGTCTTAGACAACATGACTTCACTTACCGTGTTTGCGGAGTAGAAAGATAGGTATAGTACACGGCCATAAAATTGCACGTCGGTCTTCTCGGCTAATTTCGGCTTCATAGAGCGTTGTCTCGCTCTTACTTACGTGACGCCAATTGTCTCTTTCCAAAGGACGAAGTGCAATCTTTATGGCCGAGTACTGTAACTGGTTTTACTTAGAATTTCAGTTCACTTAGATGTTTAAATTTAACCATTCATATGGTTAAGAATGAAGTTCTTCTAACTCAGAGTATCTTCCTTCTTACTGGCCTTATACTCCGAAATCCGAATTTCGAAGTTCGTTTCGTGCCGTTCCGCTCTCACTAATAGTTATTAATTTGAGAGTGAGAGGGACGGTGTGATACGAACTTCGAAAATCGAAATTCGGAGTAGCCCCCCTGGTCACATCTACAGATACACGTGTATCTAATTTTCGTAACTCCTAAGATGTTCAAATACAATGCCTTTTTCTGCAACATAGTAAACCACAGCTTACATAATCGTCGATTTATCAAACGAAGTGACCTCATCTAATTAAGGCATCAGATTCAAGTATTTATTACAAAAAACGTTACACAATTCTGTGGCATTAACGCAGTTTCTTGTGCTCATAGCGTGCTGACGGTGAAAACGGTTATGCATATTTATAGCTATAGCTTTCCATCAGCATTTAAGACGAATTCAATGTGTGATTTACTCACGAATTAACGTTGCAATGTGATCAATTGTTTGCGGCGGAAGGGTTGTGTTGTTTTTATGCAAAATGCGCCGCGTATTCGACTGTACCTTCACGTCAGCCACGTATGAGTTCGCATACAAATCTCAATTACTGTGAAACATTTGGCAGTGCCATTATGTCTAATGCAATACAATAAGATACAAATTTTTATCGAAACAAATCGGTACAATAACATTATTGAAATAAAAAGACAAGACGCTTTACAGTTAAATACTTAAGAGGCTGACAACACCTAATTTTGTTGAAATTGATGTTATTTAAGCACTTTTTTAAGAAAAACTACACACAAAAAAAATGATAATTTTCGTCATATTTCAAAGGCGCTGGACGGACTCGATACATAATTGAACAAAATCGGCTCGATAGAAAATAATTGCAAAGATTGGTCTTAAAATCATCATTAAACGGTTCTATGTATTTATTTTTTCGACGTATGGGTCTGCAATTATTTACTTTTTATAAAATTCATTCCTTGTGGGATAAGTAAAGGAATCACTGTCTATTTAGCCATATCAAAGATGTAATGCCGGTTCACTATCTTTGAATTTATATATATATTTTAATATGTGCTTTCAGGAGCACTTGATGGTCCCATCGGAAGACCAGCGCTGGCTGCAAGGCCAGCATTATGCTGAGATGGGACCATTTCATGATGCATGTTCTTATGTTTTTTTTTTGCTTCTTTTCTTCTTTTGTCTGTAATGTTATCATGAATAAATGTTTTCTTTCTTTCTTTTCTTTCAATTAAAAACATGAAGTCAACATATTCATACCTAAACGGCTAACGAGTCATATTTCACAAATAATCCATACTTTTTTATTTCGTATTATTTGTGTCTTATTTGCAATATTTTAGACGGGCGCCAATCTGCCGGAATAGTTTCTTCTCTTTCACTAACAGGCACGCGAACCGTATGTGTGAAGAGTGGCGCTGCTCAAGGTCATTTGCTGTTGACAGCGCCTTAACGACAACAAAAACAATACTATACCATGTGCGTATCCCTAATATGTATATTTATTTATACTTTAATGATTGTCCGAAAAAAAATGGGATTATCGAAATGTTCGGGATTTTTGAAGTCTACGTCCGTCGATGTGGGACTCGCAAGTTACCAAAAAACGGTGCTTTTTAATCATTGTCAATTTATTATAACTTTATTAACAATAAAATATATAACGCAAAACGCCTACTTGCCAGTTTGATTGCGCAAGTGTGGAATTGTATAGACTTAACGCACCTACTTTATTGTTTACAGCAGTTTAATGCGTGTCAAAACAATTTATGATCCAGTTGTCTTATACATAATTTACAACGCCTTTGTTAACGTAGCAGCGTAATATTGTAGCTTCCCAGAACTAAGATCAACAAATAGGTGTGAGAAAAAAACTTGGAACAATATCGTTGGGCCACTCTACTTTTTGATTCATAGGTGCATAAAGATAACTATTACAACTATACTAAGCATGGTACAACTCTATTATTTTGCTGGAGTTAGTTTCTCATTGCAGTAATAATAATGTTAGCAGTTTTCGTAATTCATTTTGTACCAGACAGCTCGACTTTTCTCGACGCTTCCAGCAATTATCGTTATATTTCAACCAATTTACACAAAACCGTATAAAATTACTTTCATGCTTTAATTGCTTTCATGATGATCTGGGAGCAAAGAAAAAACATAGAATATACCAGTTGCTTCTCTTCGAATGGGCGAAAATCTTAGGAATCATAGTTATAGGCGATGTAGCTAGCTATATTGATTCCCCTTTCCACCTATACGCCCACAATCATGCTAAACGTGGCCTTTAGGTCTTGTTACCTTGGGCTCTGTCTACCCCGTAAGGGATAAAGACGTGATTTGTGTTACCTATGTATAATATTATTATGAATGTATGTGTGTTACAAAATTATATACCTAAACCTTCCTCGTAAATCACCCTTATTGGTGAAAACGAATAAAAATCCTTTCAGTAGTTTTGTGTTTATTGCGAACAGACAGACGCGACGGAGGGCTTTGTTTTATAATACGTAGAGACAATTTAATATGCAATATTTGATTCGAACTCTCGTCAAATAAAAACAACATTATGTATTAAACGGTTTAACTTTCGTATTTTGTAATTTTCCGTCAGATACTTTACTGCGCGACTTTTTGAAGTGCCATGGATCCTCATTCGCCTACGATCCAGCGATACGGACGGTCTCGAGAACCAGCCCCCTTGCTGCAGCAGATCCTTTTCAACTCGATACTCTCGATAGTCTTCCCACAGTTTTATTACGTTCCTTTCAAATTCATACATTGTAAATTTCTATTCCCTTCTGAATACATTTATTATACGTTGGTGTGCCTATATCCTGTGTTATTCATTCTATGGAGCCTCAGGAGGCGCATCTATCTTTATAGGTGGGTAAGTAAAAAGTAGATGAATTGTAAATGGATAGTTTACACATTGTGTGTGGTGCCACGGAGTATCGCTGCCAGCGTAACAACAATGATTACTGCAATTTGTGTATTTTGTGTAATAATGAGTCTCATAAACCCGAGTTCACATGGCATATTTGGTCACATGAATGGTACAATTATTTAGGCATACAGATTAAAATTAAAATTTGAAGCTTTCTTTTATTGACATATTTTATTATTTATTTATTACTTATTTAATTTTATAACCAGAATCTTTAATTTTTCCGTAATGCGACGATGTTGAAAATAGGCGCCGACTCAGCATAATAAGTTTAGAAGCAAAAAAGTACTAAAAACAACGCTAAGCAAATGGTATTTCTAAAGGTAAGGTTATATCTAAATATGAACAGCCGTCAACGATAGTTTTTCGAATTCAAAGCCTTTTCATTGGCATAGCATTTCCAATTCGGGACAACGTAGAGTCTCATAGTTTTCATCATTTTCCTCAGTCATTTACGACATAATAATATTAAAGTATGATGGCAATGCTAGTGCAATAAATTTTGTAGCTTCAATTACCTATGGCTGTAATTATTTATTGTAAAATGACTGCGCCCCAACAGGATACAATTTATCTTGTACAGGATACCATTTATTTGTAAGAAATGTTGAAATGTAATACATGTACATAATAATTACTATGATGCTCAGAGTTAACTTTTTATATAAACGATAGACAATACCTACATAGTCTAGTATAATCAAATTTGTGCAATGTATCCTATCATTGTGGTCATAATCGTGGGGATTACCTACCAAGTTTTTCGCGTCTAAACGCTCCGATATTTACCCGATATAAAGATTCGCAGCAATACGCTACCTTACGTCGAAGTAAGTAAGATAAAATATAGGACTCAAAAAATGTCACTTTGGTCTTGACATGACCATATAGTTGTAAAGTATATGCGCATAAGGTTTTCCCACAAACTTATCACACACGGTTACATCCAAAATAGGCTGTTGTTAAATTGCGTAATATATTAAGTGACATATTATACTAGACGCTATGTTACGACTAGTTTCGTATATCTAATTATATCTGACACTACCGCATGCACCCGTGGCTTTCTGGCTTTATAAATTTCCAAAATTCCGTTCTTAGTACACTTTTACGCTATTTGGAAACGATCCAAATTTTAGCTTTCTAGACTTAGTAATTTTGGCTGCTCGTTGATGATCAGTCAGTCACGACAAATGATTTTATAAGTACAGATGGAGAGAGTATGTCCTCGCCTTTACAAATTGTATCAGTGGATATTGCGTTCAAATAAGACGGAGAAAATGCCATTACTCCAGCGTGTTAGGCCGTAATTTGAGTTTTCTCTTTCACCGCGGCCTATCGTGCGTCTATATCTGTCCTTGTCTCTAAATTGGACCCGTAGTCTTAAGGAAACACGAGCTCAGTCCAATTTAATTCGGTATTCATCAAATAAATCCTGCTCACGCAAATGAATCACCGAAATGTTACTTAGGATCATCAATTTATTATTACCATCACAAAAGTTTTCGCTATAAAAACACTTTTACCATAAACTTGAACTTGGTTAATGTAGAATCATCAGGGTTTTTAGCGGTAGGTACCTACCAAATTTCGAGTCAATCTGACCAACAGAAGTGGATCAAAATTACCTTGCGAGCTTTGAAGCATATAAAAAAGAGATTACGCTGTGAAGGTAGGTACTACTGTAGTAATAAAAAGCTTGTAATGTTTTCGTAGCTCAACATCGATATTCCTACTAATTGAACTTTCCTTAGTGTGCTACAAGGTTCAATTTCGTTAACATATATTGGTTTGAGATCAATAATTCAATCAATCAAATCAGCCCACATCCATTGCACCCACTGTTGAGTAAAGGCCTTCTTATTTTGCCCGGTCCTGTGCCAGTCTCATTCACAGCTTTCCAGCTAACTGTCAGATGTCATCCGACCATCGGGTCGGTGATCCGCACGCTGACCTTCGACCTAATATTGGCCACTCTGTGACCTTAGACCATCTCTCGTCGGTCCGTCTTGCCAAGTGTGCCCTTATCTATGTTAGTTGTGTTATCCTAATCCTAACATCAATAATTTCAGTTAATTTCCAACATTTCACAATTGGAGTGGTAAATATTGTGAAAAGCCTAACATTATGGATCGCTTTATGGCTCTTTGTATTTGCTGGGACTCCTTATATCAAAATGACAAATACAGGATCACTCGCGTCTGTCCGTCCGTCTGTTACATTAAATTTGCTCCGAAACTTCTGGACTGATTGTTTCTGTTACAAAACTTAAACCGTTTTGATTAGTTACCTCGTATTGCATTTGAATTTTCATTTTATGATGTTAATACCCCTGAAAACTCTGAAGAATACAGTCAACGCTTAATACAATTGAATAGAAGAGGAAAAAACAAAACGGACGTCTTTTTATAGACTATTATTTAAAAGATCAACATTTAGAAACATACAGGTCACCAATGACATTAATAATCGTGTCAATGGAGAATTGATCTTCTGTTATTGTCACACAGTTTATAATTGGAGAGCTGCTGCTGTGTGGTACGACTCTTTGATTGTTGGAGAGCGTTTATAAGCAAAAAGCAGCCGTTCTCAGACTTGTGGCATTGTGTAAGCTGTATCAAGGCAGAGATGCTGATTCTGATATCAATGCTACAACAAAACTTACTTATAATTTACTCACTTGTTGATTTTAAATTATACCAATGCTTTAAGACTAATAATCATTTTTTAAAGCCGCGCTAGCGTATTTACGATCACGTTCGCTGCACGGCTAGCTATGTCGCCCGCGAGATAGACTACTTACCCGTCTTTTTCTTACTGTTTTTTTGTAGAAAGAGACCCTCTACCTCGCGTGCGAGAGCTATGTCGTGCGCTCTTGTGCTAGCCGCGCTGGTTGATTTAATAAGTTTGACACAGTGAAGAGTTCTGATTCCGAAGTCAAAAAGCGTAACCTTTATAATTTTTCCATGTTTATTCATCTACGGCTTAGCACCGAAACTTTCAGTTACTATAAAGCAGTACCTACCTAATTTGGCATGGGTGTACCTATTAATCGCGCCAGTAAAAAGTGGGAGAACAATAAAAAACACTCCTGTGAAGATTTCTCATCGTAATTTTGGATTCTATACTAATTTACCACTTTGCTGCCATACACTTTGAGCATCGACCAATTTAAAAACATTTGGGGGTTTGCAGTCAATCTAACCTGCTGAAATATTCCCTAAAAATTTGTTAGACATCTTGTCTTGTGCAATAACGAATTTCAAAGGCAAACTATCAAAGCTATGTAGGCTTTTGCAAGTTAGCGAATAAGCGACCGTATCTTATTTGAATTATGCATAATTATTACGGAACTCTACAATGCGCGTGATACGACACTGACTTGCCATTTCTTATTTATGTTGCAAAACAATTAAAACGTTCAATTAATATTTCTGTATAATACTTAAATATTTAATTGATCATAATAAACTAATTATCTAGCTATATCATAATTACATAGCTTGATCATATCATAATTCGTGAAGTTCTGCTACGATTTTAACCACGATAAGTCCATAATTATGCCAAGACTTGCATTCTCTCACAAATTGCGCCTGACCTTCAAATTATAGCAGTTGAAGTGACAAGCCTTTTAATACTTATATTTGTCATTTTCTATTGTCACCGTTTCTCTTTGATTTACGTACCTTTCAGCGATACAATAGAATCTATGTTTCATTGTAGTAGCGAGCACTTCGGAGTTATCACCGATGGCTTAATTCTTCATCATTCTTGTTATTAGTTCAATTGTTGCTCCAGGAATTCATTTTAAGATTCGGTCCTCAAAGGGTGCTTATAGAATCTATCACAGCCTTTACTGCTCGTTTGTCTGTGTGTCACGGGGTATCTTTAGAACCGTAATAAGCGGACACAACAAGGCATCTACAATTATGTATATAATTCATGGTCAAAAAAAGACCTAAAAAATTCAAGATTCAATAATAAAAACTTGTTTCGATGTTTTTCGCTCAAACGTAATGATTGCAACTGTAAAATGCAATGGGTTGCAACTCTTCGTGTATTTGGCCGCTCGGTCAGGTTTTTTTTAATTAGTAGAGTTAATAATTTTGCGCATCAGTTCTGCACGATTGCTCTTTATAACAGACTTCCTTAAGAATACAATTAGTAAAATTGACAAAGACAAAGATATTTTTATTCCCTTGGGGTTTTCCGTGACTAAAAATCTCCACAAAAAATCTGACAATACCAAAGATCAGGGGAGGGTAAATGACAACTAATATGTATGTGTAATAATGAGATTGGAAAAGCATAATTGGGCAGTTTCCAAAAAAAGGCTACATGGGTCGTTCTCTCATTTCGTGCAAATTGGTGGTATTCTCTCGAAAAAATATTTTTTCTTGAAATGGTACAATTGAAAGATTTTATGTGTTTTTGAACATATATTGAATATGTGCATGTGAAAGGCACCTTAATTAGTTAATTACTTTCTATAAAATATGACCACTGGTAATGAAGTACGCGCTGGTAATGAAATTAGCAAAGATGGTAATGATTTGCTAGTGGAAGGAAATGAAATAAGTACAGGAAGGTGATTTCACCTTAGGATGGTAATGACAAAACGATGTGTTTTTAATAATTTATTCATCAGAAATGTGACATAAAAATCCAATATAAAAATTATGAATGAAGGCACACATATTATGACCCTCGGAAGACGTTATCTTATAGGTTTTATCCCCCTTATTCATAAACGCTGAGTACAGGTGTAGTGCAAAATGATTTTCCATGACATTTCGTTAAATTTTGTCCGATTTTCAACTTTAGTGATATGTTATTAAAGTCGTGTATACAATGCAGCTGTCAGATTAAATTTTTTTATAAATAAGAACCTTATGCCAATGTCGTTAAAGTTGAAAACCGCATGGAATCCAACGAAATGTAATTGAAAATCATTTCGCACTATATCTGTAGGCTTCTGTTAACTTAGCAATCTTTTGTCCTTATCTGTCACTTTGACATTTACCTTTCGCAGCCCTTGCCTTCTGGTTACTACTACTACCTCCAAAATGGAAAGTCTGAATTTCAGAAAGCAGTATTTCTCGCTAAAAATCGATATGTATGAGAATCTCGTCATTTTTCGAATCTTTTGTTAGTTCTTTAATCGAGGCATACTGTGCAACAATGTTTTTGGTGTGAACCAAAAACTTTGGCAGTATAACTTCTTCAAAACTGAATTATATTCCGTGGATTGTCCTCTATTTCTTTTTAATTGTAGCATTCGTTGTTGTTTTTTTTGCCATCTTTTCCTTTGTATTTTTGTTTCTCTGTTAGCCATTGATAATAATTGATTTTCTCTTCGTTACTAAACTCTTGATAGTTAATTATCTTATGAGCAATGTCTTTCTAAACATTTTTCATTGGTAGTACTGCAGCATATTTGTTTAGGTATTTCTGACCTTGATTAAACCTTCTTTACATCTTTTTCTTCCGTTTATTGTTTATTATTTCTTTTAAATGTATTATTACAGTTTTAAGCTGTTTCACCTCTTTTAAGTGCTGCTATCGCAATCTTCAAATTCGTGTTTTAACTTTTACAGTTTGACGAAAAGTCTCCTCATTGTATCTCTTTTTGTAACTCATTATAATTGTGGGTTACTTTTTATAATTACATATTTTTCTCTCTTGCGTTGCCGATCTTTAGCTAACTTATCTTTTTTAGACTGTTTCTTCTTTGGCTTAGCCACAATTATAAGCTGCAATAAAAAAATACTATTGATATAACTAAATTTAAATATATATATACATTAAGCATGGTTATATACCTCAAAAAATGCTTGATTATAAATATAAATTCATCAATAACACACCTAAAATATATATAATCCAATGCATCGGGGGTTAAACTGTTTCATTTTTATCACTATTACTGATATTATCATATCACTGTGTTCATGAGTCAATGTTTACGAGCCATGTTAAAATTGTATTATTTTTAAAAACATAGAAGATATAAAATATTGTTTTCGTTAAAGCTACAGTTAGAACTATGCCATATATTCATTGCCTTTTCGAACTATTCATGACCAAGCCCCTCAATTACGATTAAATCATTACCATCTTAAATAATTCATTACCCTCCTTTTCAAATTTGGAAGGAAAAGAAGGTAATGACACGGATATGAATGAAATATTGAGAGTTTTTCTCAACTAACTCAGTTTGTAATTGACATTGAATTTACTAAACTTCCAAACTGTTAGATAGTTTACAAACGCAACAAATTAGAAAGAGCATACTTAATTCTCTTAAGTACTTACCGATTGTGTAGCTGGATGGTGATGAAACTGAAAACGTGACAATCTCGTTCGACTCACGAGAGAATGTAGCTATTTCTATAGAGAGCTGCGTATACGCATCGCTCGGGGTGGCTCGCGCTCGACTGACCAATGAACGATGTTTTAGTTGGCGGTAGGTATTCAAAAGCTTGTTGTACATCAAAATATATATCAATTCATTTCTCGCGCGGGTAATGATGGAACTGCTGGTGACAAACATTTAGGAACGTCTATTTTTATTCTGGTTGGCTTATAGCCTCTCATATTTTACATTTGGAATCTATAATCAACTAGTGTTTGATTAAATGCTAAATAAAACTTCTGTTTTCAGGATGTTTTTCTAAAACTGTGATCAAAATCACATCAACAGACTTTAGGCCCCGATGTGAATGAAAAAAATAGATATTTTATATTAATAAAACAAAAACCTCATAGTTATTAGTATCACTTTTTGAAGATAACAATACCGTACCAACTATGTGACAAGCTGGCAATAATAACATCACGTAAAATCAATTACATTTTTCACAATATTCGATTAAAGGCGATTTGCACGAAATGAGAGAACGACCCACATAATACTTTTTCCAGAATTGAACATAATACTTTTTTCCAGATTTTTTTTATATGCTTTTGCTTTTTTTTTTTATTTTTTTTAATTTACTTTTCGGATTTTTCTATGTGTTCTAATTTTCAGTGTCGTTTAGAAATTTTTTTTTTTATATGAACAGGAAGGTAAACGATCAAGAGGACCACCTGATGGTAAGTGATCACCACTGCCCATAGACACCCGCAAACCGGAGGGATCGCAGATGCGAATTAAGAATTTAACTATTTAGGGTTTTTCTCACTCAGACTCAGAATCGTTTACCCTATCGATTCTCTTACAAGAAAAAATTAGTCCCTGATTTTACTATGGATTTTTGTTCCTGTACCGTTACGTCACGTTCCATATATTAACAAAAAATGACGAACAAAAAAGTGACGAACTAGAATGGAAGTTTTGGGACACATTTTTAATTCGCGATTATAAGTTAGGGACAATCCTACTAGAAGCTTAAGAGTATTTATATAGTTTAAGATATGGGCTCATCAAAGCTCCAGCAAACACTCCTTCTTCATTGTAAGCACTGACATTGAAAAAACACGCGTTAGCATGTAGGCGGTGAGTATACTACTCGACCGGTTCACTCCTGACCCACTGAACCCGAAACCGACATGATTCACGCGAGAAAAGGATCAACAAATAACAGTTAATTACGCTTAATAGGTATGCAAGGAGTCCGGCACCGGCATTGTGTGAACCACCTACACTAGACAAGAAACGCATCGTTAAAAATGGCACTAACAATTTGCATAACGACACTTTGACATTAAACAGTGGCGGGCGCCGTTGTCATTGTGTTTTCCATCTTCTTGTACCGCACCGGGTGTCAATGCCCAAAAATACTGAGCGTGATTTTTCATTTATTCCTTTCATTGCATTCACGAATGTACTACGTAAATGGCGAGCCACGGTTTAAATGGTGAAATAAATAACAAAGTGGACTTATGAAACGCTTGATTCGTCAAAATAATTACTGATACGTTGTGCAGTGCAAGGTTAAATGAAACAACGATGTTGCAGAAAACAAAACGTCTTCCTGACGGCTTAGAAAAAGTTGACGCAAGAACTGCCTTGCCAATTAATACGCGTAATGTTTCGACGTTTTCAATAGCAGCTACAATTTTCCATTCAAATATAACTGATGCAAAAACTGCATACAAAAAACGATGGACCGCGAAATAGTTTACACTATAAATATTAACAAAAAACGCGTTCGTCTTGCAATGGCTTTTGCCTTCACGCCGGCCGAACCTTACCGTGTTTTTGCGAAACACCCCGATTGATTGCCCATCGCTGATTTCGTATAGAATCGGTGAACTTGCAAAAAATGCCAAGTGCGACCACTTGATTAATTATTAGGTAAAACGGAAATTGGTGTAACAAAACAAAAACTCCGTGGGGCAATTAGTGGTCAGATTTTCCGTGGTACATTAGATCATATTTTGTTTTCTCTTGAAAAGTTTTTCGACCTTGGAGGGTGACTGCAATATAAATTATTTGCAATGCTTTCCTCGGCGTCCGTGGTGAAATCGCTTAATACAAAATAAACACATAATCGTTGACATAAGTGTTAATCTGTGCATTAAGTAGCTTTTCAGGTAAGTAAACTCCAAAAAAGTCAAGGAACTGCTGGACAAATTATGTAGTATAAATTACAACGCGGTAATGCTGCGAGTGTGATGGGCACCTTTGCGCCAGTTATGACTATGACGCGGGGCGCTTGACTGATTGTTTTTTTTATTTATTATTTTATTGTATTTTTTTACGTTATTTGTATTATGTATGAATAAAAAATAAAGTTCTATTCTTAACTATTAAATTTAAAGTATTATGTAATGTTTCATCTTATTTTATGTATATTCTTATACTAATCCTCCGAATTCTTGAACGTTTGTCTGTATAATATTACCTATATCCCCCCTGCCCAACTATAGTTAAATAGGAACTATTTCTTTTTTCATTAGTAAGCATGTTATGTGTTGGATTTAGATTATAATTTAAGGGAAGCGGAAGAGAGGAAGGCCAAGAAGAACATTTATGGACCAGGTGAAAGAGAGAGTAGAAGTCGTGTCGTATCAGGAAGTCAAAGAAAAGGCCCTGGAAAGGACCACATGGAAATTGCTCCACCGACATAAGAGCCTAGCTCTTAAGTTTAAGAAGAAGAGTGGAGAGTAAGCATGTTATTGATAGCCTATTATAACGTGTAGGTATTAGCAATTAAATACAATAGTAAGTGGTAGTGGTAAGTTTAATGACATATAAGTTTTATGTTATGACAATTATTGATGTAATTAATGTAAGTACTTAAGTGAACAAGCATTTCATAATTTATGATTTACTTTTAATTATCATTCTGCATTAGTTTTATAACCATGTCAAACATACAAGTGAGCCAATATAAAGTGGTTTGAAGAAAGCAGTCGTCAAACACTTCAAAAATACCATAGGTATAGAAAAGCAGCTATCTGCAACATCCAGAACCAGTCCCGCAAAGAGTGATCGTGAGACTTAATAAGTCAACAATTGGATATTATGTACCATTATCCCAAGGTCACTCAAACCAGTCACAAAGTCTCTGCATCTGCAACCGATCTCTGACAGCACTTAATAAAATGGAAGCGAGTAGCGCTAAAACCAGTGACCGCTAGAGTAGAGTACCACTTACTCTACTAATGGACAGTAAGACCTCGTATCCTTTATATTAAATTATTATATAGCCTGTTATACAACAGGTTAGTTGTGAAAGAATTAAATACACTCGGCGAAGGATTCTAGTTTTTTTCCTAAGCGCAGTAACATTGGCGCTGGCCAGTTGGAAGCTGGCGACCTAATTGGACGATGATTCTCTTCGATTCACGCGGCTGCCTTTACGACACTGATCGTAACCTGAAACTCAATCCACTTTTTGCCTCGGGATGTAAATCATAAAAACATTGTTACATAAAACTGTTTTTATTTGCCACCCAATAAGTTATATTTCATTTCTAAAGACACGAACGAATTTTTTTTGAAAAGCCAACGATCAATAAGACTCCGGCCATTTTGATTTCTTATGGAAGTTATGGAACCTCCGGTTATGCATTCTTCTGGTTGCAAATCGTTAGACATCAACTTTAAAACGTCAATAATCTTAAAGAGCAACTCCGTCAAATGTAGCAAGCCGTGATTCTTGCTTTTTGTCACACTGTGAATTCTGAGTTTTTTCTCAGGAAATTAACCAACATCTTCAGTGCCCTTTGGAAACTAGTTTTCGACTTCGCCATCCGTAATTCACATCCGTCAATTTACCAGTTCCATACGCCCAGAATATTAAAAGCCCCGACAGTGATATAATCGCCTGCCATCTAAGGACATAGTTATTTTGGTTGCGTCCAAGAACATTGCGGTTGTACACATTTGACCTTATACCACTTTAGGTCCGAGTTGCCGAGAAAGAGGCCTTTCAAGCGCGCTTGAATGATCGTGAGTCATATTCAGTACACATTATGTGATACGAGCAGACCTCGATATTGGCATGGTTAGCGATAATCAAAAAATGCAACCAGTTGTAATGGTGGCATTGGTTTTGATAGACAGTTGCATAAAGCGGGCAGTGTTAGCAGGTGCACCGATGCAATACGCTGAATGCCGTGAATACTAATTATGGTGGTGCTTCTAGGTTGATTATAAATAAGGTTTAAACTGAACTTGCAGACAAAAAAATAAATAAACAAATAATAATACTGCAGAAGCGGCCGAATTAGGTAAGAAAAATAAATACCAGGGGCCCTACCATGACGTCCTAATTCCGACGCAGTTCAAGTTTTAGCTGTCACTTTTAGTATGAATCTGACAGCAAGCGAACCTAAACTGAATCGCATTAAGACGTCATGGTAAGGCCCCAGGGGTCTCAGCCTCAACACCGAACATAACTTTGTCCCTTTCGGTGTTGGGACCCTTGGTCCGAGGGGTCCTAGCGCTATGCAAATAAATCATTGAATATGAATATGAATTAGCCTCTTCAAAGATATTTCGAAGAGGCTAATTGACGCTACGGGTGACCGCAGAGCTGGCAGCTTTCTTGGATAGCGTATTAGTATCGCTGTCCAAAGAGGAAATGCTGCCAGCATCTGCGGTACTTTGCCACGGGGACCCCTCCTTTTTTAATTATTTTATTTTAGTTTTTAATTTGTTTTAATTATAATTGAAATTTAACGTAATTTAATTAATTACAATGTCAAATTTAAAAGTAATGATAGCGCAATCATGATCCAATATACCAGGGCGACATGACACGGGTGAATGTTATCCACAACACTGCAAGTTTGCGCGATAACCCGATAAGTATTGTTTAACAATGTTAGCTAAGGTCAGTTATCGTATTTGGTTGTCACGTCTGGATTTACGATATTATTTAAACAAAATTGGTAACCGGTTGGCTATTTGTTTGTTTTTTAACTGCCCAAGTTATTGGTTGCTTGTGTGCTTCCGTATTATGTGTGAGCACGTCGAATTTTCATTAGTACCAACAGTTAAACACAGCTTGTAAGATTTTTCGGTGAATTTTGAGGCGGTAGTCAACGGTTATGTCTATATTTTAAACAAATTATGAGTGTTATGATTATGATTATTGTCGTAAAATGATGATGACTTTTTATTATCACTTATTTTCACTTTATTCATCATCATCGTCATCATCTCCAGTCTATCATATACCTATCTCCCACTGTCTAATTTTTTAAGACTTTTTTTTGTTTTAAGTACCTATACGATGTTGGTACAAAAGTCTGATTTTATCTTGAACAAAACCAAAAACAGCAAAATCGTCCGACTTTAATATAAAAGTTTTTTATATAAAGAGAAAATCAAAAGCTTTATGTTATTTGTTCACTTTAGATAGTAATTACATTCTTCTAAATACTAAAGGTGATGAATATACTGGTAGCTCGACATATTAATTCCTTCATCTGCCATATTAGGCGGCAAGTTAAAGTACCAAAATGCAGACAAATACTGCTCTAAAATAATAAAAGGTTAACCCAAAAAACAAATTATGGAACTCAACACGCTGTCGCCGAGTCAAATATTCCATTCGACAATATCGTTAAAAAAATTCGTAGACAAGACAAGAATTCCAAACTCTTCGAATTATCAAATGCGCTATTGAGTAACATCACTAACGGTAACTAGTGTTGTGTAATTAACGTCTGTCGAATCGATTCGATGCCGATTCGAGGTGTGTTGCGGTTTGTGTGTCATCGGATTGTCGATAGTTAACCATTCACGGTCATGCGTGAAACGATGACCTTTCCATTGTTATGTAGTTTTGTTCAGGTTAAATTTAGGAAGATAGCTTCGTTGCAAACGGCATTTTCGGTTATTTTGCTTTTTTTAAACTGAAATGTCAGTGGTTTCAAATTATCTCGAATGAAGGAGTAAAACGCGCTTATAATTTCGCTAAACAAGAAACTTCAAAATGCTGAAGGTAAAAAAAGGTTTTATCCAAAAGCGGCCTAAATCTAGGGATGTGAAAAAATAATCGATTATGGAAATGAAAACCGCGAACTATCAAAGAATACTATCTCCATGGAGATGATACTACGCATTAACGCCATCTGTACGTCTACGATGGCAGCTCTTCTGTGCTTTTGAAACAGTTTTAATTAATAAAACCATGATAAATAAAATATTTACAGCGTTTATTTTGAAATTCATTAAAAAATTAGGAAAAAATCGATTAATATAAAAATCGATTATTTTTTTAAGAAAAATCGATTATTTATTAATCGATTTTTAATGCGAAAAAAATAATCGATTAATTAAAAATCGATTTTTTACGTAGAATGTCACATCCCTAACTAAATCTTAGTGGAACTGTGCACAAATTTGCAGCTTCCTATAGATTCCTGGTTTTGAACTGAACCTTAATGAGTCAGTCAGTCAGGGCTTTCCTTTGTACACACAAAAGGTGTGAGCAATCAACTATAATCCTTCATGGAATGAAAAACCAGCAAATTAGGTACCACCTAGAAAAAAAACAACCAAAACCAAAACCATAAATAAATAAAACCATCTATAAATATATTTTTGTTTTTAAATTAGGTCTAATAAAATTCGACCTTATTATCTTCTAAAAAGGATCTCGCACACTGGAGACTAGAACATCTCTAAGATGAGCATGATAACTTATGAGAACGTAAACATTACACTGACAATACAAGTCATCGTAAATTTAACCAATTACATAACGTGTAAACAATTAGCACGTATACGTCAACTATTAATTTATTCCTCCGTCGTATTACTGCGCGGACGCAGACACGTGTAGTGCGCTTATAAGGGTCCGGTCCGAGAAATCGTTACGACATTACCATTAGGAAAGTATGTCAGGAGTTGCCTAGAAGTAGTCTCTGCCTACCCCAAAGAAAGGTTTGAGCTCGATCATGAATTGTCCCTCAAATCGAGGCGTGCAGTGTAAGTCTTATTTTTCTATCAGTTTCCCTTCGCACTTTATGCGGAGAGGACGCTCTTTCATCATCTCCAACCTTTATACGCCCTATTGCTGGGCATAGGGCCTCCTCACTGAATGACAGGGCTTGAGCTATATATAGTGGACCCAGTGCGGTTTGCCCACACGCCTCTAAATTACTTCGCTCTTTATCGACGTGAAAATATTTAATTCATAACCAAACGCGATTTATTAGGTATTTTTATAAAATATTCTTAAATTTATTAGTAGTTAAGTAGAATTTCATTTTAATTATGTACCTATATGTATTTTTGTTGAGAAAAAACAATACTAAATTTCTTGCGGCGCATTTTTCTTTGCAATGATGGTCATTCCAAAAGCGTTGAGCACGTAGTTTAAAAAAAAAACATCAAAAATCCCTTGGCAGCCCATTTGCAAAACAAACCTATTGTTTTTTTATTTTGATTATTTAATTTAAGAAACAACACAAAAATAGTTGATCTGCAAAGACTATTTTTGTGTTGTTTCCTGACTACTAGTCAGACGAATCAGCGGCAACCTAATATATCAGGTTTTGAGCTTTCCAAAACCAAGGAGTAATGTTATACGAGTAATGAATAGACAAGTAATGAATAGTTCATTAAATAAAGTTTAAATATGCTAAAATGATTTCCAAAATTACAAAGCTGTTTATTTTCTAGGTCTTAGTACATCTGTTAGAAATATCGGGACTCAGAAGGTTATATTGCCTGAGTGCTCGCAACAGACTTTATTGAATTCACATCAAACCAAAACCAGTTTGCTGCAACCAACAAGTGTATTATGTTACGTTGCCGTTTCCTAAACTGACTAAATTGCCAACTGTAGAATCAAAATGGAATACCAATTGCCATTCAAACCATTCACAATAGACCAGGTGCGCGCAACCTGTTCGATTATAATGTTATTCTCTTTTTAATTATGTATGCAGATCGCAATTGCAAAAAGCGGTCAGACAACACTCGAGAGGCTAATTGGTGACATAATGGCGAATCTAATCGGGATGAGCAGCAATTAGAAATAAATTAAGTTGGTAAAGTAATCCGATTTTTGTATTTGGCACGGTTGGTATTCGAGGCGTGTTTTTGTTTCTTACGTCTCTTCTCGACTTTTATTAATCAAATCACTTTGATTACGTAAAAATGGATAGACGCGACTGTGTCACTTTTTATAAAGTGCTCGAGGAACATGGAGGGGCATTGACTCCAAGATATTGATGATGTCTTTGTTCAAATTATGTAGAAAAGGTTCATTTTTAAACCATTTATGAACACACAAAAATTAGCTAATTTACGTTTTTTAGTTTGTACAGCCATCAGGGACTCGATTATTTACGATATAGTGTTAAATAAAAAGTTACCTAAATAACTCTTTGAACCATAAATATAATTTTAACCTATTCAATTAATTGAAGTATGAAAATCATCAGGCTTTTAGGACTTTTAATTATTGCTACTTTTAACACTAATGCTAATTAAATGGTCCCATTGGATCCAAGCCGTATATTGGCACAACTTGTTATTTAAGAATATGATTACAATAAGTGAGTATCAAGGTCGAATGGCGGCTCTCGCCTGGGAAAACCCTATGCTCTGAGGAGCATGTTATACGCAATGTACCACTCTTAATTAAACAACTTAATTTCCATTTGACTTTTAAACAACTAGGATGGAACAGGGAATAACAAAAGCAAATAGGTACCTACCACGCATCGAACACCAAAAACAAAAAGAGAAATGAAATATATTTGCTCTATAGAGCACAAAATGTTATTACTGAACTTTTAAGCTTATAACTTACCTCGTATCTTATTTACAAAAAAAATACAGACATACCTATCGTAAATAAAGGTAACTGTCAAATAAATAGGAAAATACAGGTAGCGGGAAATAAGTAAAACGTGGAGGGGATATACGCAGTATGAAAAACAACATCATTTTCATACTGCGCATACCCCCTCCACGTTTTACTTATTTACCTGTAGTAGAGTTGCAAAGACTACATAGTCAAGTCAAGAGTTAAAGTCCCTGATTGGCAGCATGAGATCAAAGTCTAATTTTATTTTATCTTATAATAAGGGGCAATTTTGGACCTTTTATGTGTTTACTCCCTCACTTACTCCATTGTTTTACAAGCAATGAGCTGAATATAAAACTATTGTTGTGACTACTTTAGCAATCAACCGGTCTAATAAAGAGTCCCCTCCGTCACAACAGGCTTGAACCTCAAACAGGTTTGCATGGATTTCCCGCATGCGTTCAAAGCAACAGCTAAGAAACAAATCAAACGATATGAACTACGCGTTAAACGATGGAAAAGAAAAAAAGGTGTTGTAGACCTGCCTAAGCACGTTCAGTACATAGCTTCATACTGGTTTTTGTACTTCTTGGAAATGGAATGGATTGAATACGTGCTGGCGTGGAAAAAACCTGGCTATAAAAGCAAAATAGTTATTTAGCAGGATAACATAAATATTTTTATACAGTTTATTAGCTTTAAAATGTGATATGGGATGACACTGATAAACTAATAAGTACCAGCTGTTGTAACAGACTGTTTCGAATGCCACTAACGCTATCCCGTGGGAATTAAGCGTGTTCCGGGATAAAAAGCACATAATTACATTATCACGCTTGGACCCACAAACTACCTATATACAAAGCAACAACCTCACTTTCGCGTTATATTTTAGTAGATTTTTACATTTATTTGTACAATAGTTAGCGATAAAATTAGTCACGACAGCTCATGCTAGTCGTACCGGTACTGGCGAAATACATACAATGTTTCGTCGTGCTAGGCGGGCTCTCTATGTTTACCGCGTTTAATTTTTTGCTCCCGTGATTTTTATTGCTGGCAATATTAATTCTGGCTTTTTCGTTTATTTTCATGCGGCAGCTGCATAGCTGTTTACTTTGTGGTTACCACTTTGGTTTCAGTTTTGTTTTATAGTCAGGATCTCCTTCTGAGATTCAGATTGAATTTTAGTTTTTCGATCTGACTTAATAAATCACTGAAACGATGCATCTCCACTTTTCTTAAGATTTTTAAAAGACAACAGAATTATTAGACAAAAGTCAACTGAGGGTCGGTACAATCAATATACAAGATGATGAAATCGATGCAATGTTTTCTAAGAACAGATCCCCTATCTCTTATAGATTTTGACTTCTCCCTACTGAACTGACCCATTCGGATTGATCACCTGTATTTGACTCAACAGCTGTAAAAAATCGAGCTAAAATTGCCCTAATTCGTTGGTCCTGGTTGTTTCGTCATGATCAACAAAAAACTAAACAACATTGAAGACTACAGGTGGCCCTATTGCCTAAAGCGGTCTCTCTTAAAAGTAATCTATTTTGATTTGAGTAATCAGCGACTCTAGATCTCTAAGAATGACGAAATGGTATTCTGGGATCTACAATTTAAATTGTCGGTTACAAAATTAAATATCGACAGTACCTACTAAGTATTTAGAAGGCCGCGTCGGGAAATATTGAAAACCATGTAATTGTTAAAAAAATGTTTTTTGCCAAAAAAAAAATTGTTGGTTGGCACATAACTCGTTTCTTATTCGAAGGTTAAATTTTGCCAGCAGTAAAATAAAAAGATCAAGCCACTTATTTATTAAAATAATCTTCTTATAAAATTGAGAAACCAATGTTTCAAAATATTTTTACAAAATATTTTTGACGAATTAAACATTTACACAAAACATTAATTAAGCAACAACAAAGATAATTATCAGCAAATGCAACAAAATTGTACTTATCACTATAAAAATTTCGACATAACTTCAAGAAATACGTAGGTAGGTTTGTTATGTGTAAATCATTGTTTATAGGTACAGCACCATACGTTAGCCATGTGTAGGCCACACTTTATAAGATATATCATGCTTCTTACTGCATTGTGGTAGAGTCTTATTTAGTATCTGTAAAGAAGGTACTCTGATGATATCGCAACAAAAAGTACGAGCAAGATAAATTATTTTAGACACTGGAGGATGCTGCAACTGACACGAATTATGTAACTCTTTTCTATGTATACGTACAACTATTGTATTAAGTAAATAAGTACCTAGTTAAGTAGGCTTATAGTAGTCTTGCGTCTAAGAATACAAAGTTATAAAAAGTAAGTGCAAATGCAGAAGGGTACAAACAGCTTCGACTAACTTGGGATTACTTTATAGGATAAGGACACCTCTCTGAATAAAATTTTTATTTTCTATTTGAAAATAGCTATAGTTTTGAAAAAACTAATTATTACCACTTTTGAGTAACGTACTTTCAAAAATTAGGCACATTTTGAAAAAAATACACGTCTTAACGGCATCTGCCTACATATAATGTACTACCTAGGTAAATTAGTTGACATTTTCTATAACTATAGGGAAGCATTATGTAACTACATATAATACCTACGTACTTATTTTGTATTTAAAACAAGTAGGCAATGGGTTATTAACTTTTACGTTCACGGTAATCACATTAATTCTTTTTAATAAAAATAAGTGTGATATAGTAGTAGAAAGTTGTATTTACATTGAGTAATTATAATCTTAATGAGTAAGAAGTGATTTAATTAATTATGATGAGCATAAAGGGTTTAACTATGAATAAATGAATGACTCGAGAAATAAATATAGAAGCAACAGTTTAGTTTTGGCAGTTGGTTCTCAAACAACTGATGTTCGCAAAGACATTTGTACTACGTTTTTTTTTTCTATTTATTTCACCCTAGATTGGATGATACTATATTGGACCAAAAAAAATTTCCCAAACCCCACTGTTAGATCCAACTGTCATGTTAGCACGGAATAACTAATAGATGTTAGTCGTATGAACCTCCCATTATATTTGAAAGCAAAATCCGTTCCGATGCCGACAATGCATCTTCAAGGATGCTGGATCTAGTGCAATTATGTGGCGCAGAATGTACGGCTGCATCTTATTTAACGTAACGGTGAACGGAACCAAAACGCGGAACCGTGGTTACTGACCATATACAAACACAACAACACAACTTTACCGTGTTGCATTACGAGTTATAATAGGACGCCTCAAACTAAGTACCAGGGAACTATGAGCTCGAAGAATGCGTTTTTAATCTGCAGTTTTTGTTTTAGATATTTTATTTGTAACCGGTTCGCTATTTTGATCTAATTGGTTATTGTGAAATGGAAGCAATTTATTGAGTTACGTTTTATATGCTTGAATGAATCAGGCGATACTTAGTGGAGGTCAGTGTATCTAAAAATGAACTAGGGACCTATACAAATTGTCTTACAAAATTTCTGTTTAGTTTGATTGAACATTCCTATTAAGTTTTTTTTATCGTTATTTTTGAATAAAAATTGTGTCATCCCTTTAACGCCGTACACTTTCAACATCGAACGATTTGTGTCGTTATAAATTCTCTTACAAGTGTGACTGAAAGCAATTGCAATAGATTTTATAGGTGACGTATACTTAGCTAATGAATTAAGTAGTTTCCATTACAAAGATATTATAGTTTTACTAATATCGAAGCAAACAAGGTGCTAACAGTTTCGATGCGCTTTTACGTTTATTTACTTACTAGGTAGATGGTGCCCGCGACTATGAACTATGGGAACTAAGTGATTTTCCGGGACCAAAGCCATCTCTATATCAAATTCCAATTAAATCGGTTCAGCGGTTTAAGCGAGACAGATGGACACACTTTCGTATTTATAATATTAAGTTTATATAGGTTTTAAGCGGGTAATCTTAAACGTTGATCAAAAACGTCCTGTCATAGAGTACGTAAGTAATTATAATCCCCCTACAAAGTTGATATTGATATATTGAAAAAAACTAGGGCATATGAACAAACTGTTTAATGTATCCTTAACGAATAGATTTTAAGCCAATAATGTTGAAAGATCTGATAGAATGCTCATAAACTATGCGGTTAGTGAAAACGCAGTGTGCGTGCAACCGCGTCTTTAAAGCAGGCTTTCCCGCCATTTTCTTCATTCTCTATTCGACCGTAAATGCGTGGATATGATGTTTGATCTGTCGAATAGTGTAGATTAGTCACGATAGGTGCAGGTGTACTTACAGATCTTCTATCTAGACTTTTAATGCCTCTCGGCAAACTTCGTGTTTCTTCAGTTCTGATTCGTAGAAGCACTGTACGTTACCCTTGTGGGTAGACTTCTGTCTATACTTCATCCAATTTGGTATTTGTTGTCGTGTGTGTGATGAGCGAATTCCCTAACAAAAAACTAAGTAGACTGTTATCGTCTTGGCTGAGAAATATTTGAGAGTTGATTAGTATCTCGAGAGGTACATCTTTTTCACCTCGCGAGAGGCAGGGTGACATATTCGAAGCTAACTGAAGTGTATTAAGAAGAAAATTTATTACAACAACGTACCTAAGCTATCGATTTGTAAGAATGAGAGCCGCGATTTTCGTCCATTTCCTACATAGATTGTTTTTTTTGCAATGTAATCTAATAACAAAGTACCTACCCCACAAACCCAAAGCGTACTTTTTGCTGAAGTAGACAACTTACTCGTTAATAATGTACTTAGCCCTCATAACCTAAACCTTAAATCGTTTTGTTTGAATCAACCTTGATGTTGTATTTTTATTATATTCAATGTAATGAAATGTAATAAAATTCCCACTTGTAATTAATTGCAACGGGCTTGTAGCTTGATATATATTTGTAGAGAGTAGAGCTTCCAAAGTCATGCAATATTCAAATAGCATTAACGAAAAAATAATTTAAAGTGGATTTTGTGACAGAAACATTTGTTCATCTCCGATAAAGGCTTAATTTTTTTTTACTTTTGCCTTGAGCTTTGAGAAGGATGTGCCGGGGATGTCCGCACGTGAAGAAAAGATAAAGAACTCAATGAGGAAAGGTCTAATTATTAAGAAGCTGAAAATTTAAGCCATTTTTTATATTATTTAGTATAGTAACATACAGATTAGTTCAATATTTCGATTTTGAGCGTGTTGATTTAATCAAACTAATAGAAAGGTATGCGGAAAAGAAGTTGTGTAGGTACCTCCAATATAATTGACAGGTAGTCTTGGTGAGACAAAATTAACTATTGACAAGGGCATCCAAGCGCTAAACAGTTATTAAACCAGTTCTAATATTTAGGTTTAGGTTTTTTTTTCTGAACTATGTAATTATAATTTCACATAGTCAGCATTTTAACGAACGTTGTCTACTCGTGTACAGTCAGTTTCAAAGGTGATTGAAGCAGATGCAGTAAAGGATTGCTTAAAACGTATTAACTATGTAGTAACATGGCATTTTGCGCAACGATATGACTCTACATCTACATCAGGTCCAGAGTACTCTAAAAATAGTATAAAAGTAACAAACTTAAAACGTCGCTGTCACTCGTACCATTAACAGGATATTGTTTTTATTCATTCATAATTTATGTATGCTTCATTGATAATAATCATAATGACATGATAATATTGATAATCTAACAACAGTAGATACAACACTAGCAGTAGAAAAAACAAGATCACATTTACCTTATACGTTAGATCCAAAAAAACACACACGTTCACAAACACCACAGAGTCCAAATCCAAACTTCCACAAAGTCACCAAGTTTGTTTTTAATTTGCGCGGGAATTTGATTCTGACATTGAGTGTTGGCGGGAAACGTGCGTAGCGATCAAGGCTCGCGGGCGTACTGGCCAGAAGATACTAAACTGTAGTAAGTACTGGCCGGCCAGCGGCCGGAGATAATGGTTGCATAGCCATTAAACGTAGTTAGAAAACGAATAAATCGCAGACGGCCATATTTGCCAATAAATGCGATCCACTGTGACACTCGAGTGTGCAATTCATACAATCTAGGTACAGCGAGTTATTTGTAGATACAGCCTGTAATATGTTTTTTTTTTTTGTTTCATTTTGAGTTTTTGTAATGAAACCGCGGTTGATTGTGGTATAATTATACCTACAAACAAGTAGGTACAACTACAATAAGTAGTCCATTCTATCAGATGACGAGGATAACAAAAATGATGAGATCGTCAATTTAGCACTCCAAAAATATGTATCTTGATAGATTGCAAAGATGGCATTGTTTAAATTTCGTTAGTTAACGCCTTAATTGGCTGTAGCGAAAATCGCTTGTGACACAGTGGTATGGGATTATTTGTGAGACAAACGAAACTTGATTCATGTGAGTAGTTACTTATTCCTTGAAAGTTTATTTTTCAAGTATTCCGACGATAGTAATAGTTACAACTGAGATGTTATCTAACTCATGGGAGCTCATAATCGCATTCAATCTCTACCCTCATCTTGCTCCGTTTAAAGAGAGAAAGGGTGAATGCTATTGTAATTCAGAGTGCGTTAGACAATAAGGTTGCATGTTTGAAACTTTTTTTCCATTGTTTTTATGAATTTAGAAAAAATATAACAAAAAAGTGGGTAGGTCTTGCTAAACAAATACCTATTAAAGCTGTTGCCAATACTGGCTAGCCAGATGGCGTTGTAAGTCACTTGGTTATGTACCCAGGGGCCGATTTGCAGTGACAAGCAACAATAGCACTTTACCTTCAAACTAATCAATCTCATTAAAATAGTTAATAACCCTAATTAATAAGGACTTTAAATGGTGTAGATGTCTAATTGGTCGAATGTTGCGAACAATTCGTAATTATTTGTAATTAGAAATAGGTACTTAATTCAATTCAATCACATAACGGTCCTTCTTTGGTCATTTTAATTGAGTATGCGTAATAAAACACTAATTAGTCTCAAGTTATTTAATCACAAATCATTTGACACTGTACAATAAGTCTAAAATAAATTACGAGGTGACAGCTTTATTATCTAGGGTTAATAAATTAACTATAATAAGGTAAATTACACGGTTCAATTAAATTAAATAAAAACTTGTCAGAATCATTCAAAATCTACAAATAATACAACAACATATATTAAAGCTCTACATTGTTACTACACATACCAAATGTTCACAAGTCGTAATGAAAATAAATTAAAATGGTTTCTAAATCGCGCTAACTACGTTAGAGTAAAATGTATAAAGCCTTGCTCCCACTATTCATGCCGGATCGGCAGATTAGCCCGGATCGGTAAAACTGCCAGAAAAGCTTGTGGCGACCGTACAGTTTATATTATAATAAATTGTACAGTGAGAATATGGCCTAAAATACTTAGTATCTATACATATAATAAAATTGTAACAGGTCGATGACTATTTCAGCAACATTGATTGGTGACATGGCAGCGTAAAAATTAGATAGGCATATTTTACTACAAAATACTACAAACATAAATTTTCACAACGAAATGTTATTCGGTAAAAAAAACCATTTGTAATGTTTACTTTTCTACGCCAATGCTTGTCGTTAAAACAATTTCCATTCTCTCATACTAATAAAATAGGTACCAGTGGCGTGGCGTCCATAGAACTCGATTCCCATCGGCTTGCCTATTTTAAGGCAGTTGGGCAATTTATTGTGCAGAATTAGAGGAAAAGGCTAGTTAAGTTCCCTTCGGCTTGCCTTCTGATATACTTGACGCCACGCCACTGATAGGTACCTAGATATCTTATTGGCACTCTCGCACGCATAATTTAAAAACCTTACATTAAAAAATCTCACGCAATTTAACTAATTGTGTCATAAATATACACCTTAAACCTAGTTGTACATTCATATAAAACGTTAGTGTACATTAATATAAAAATAAATATTATTTTGGTATTCAAGTTACATCAGGCACCCGTTGGTAAAAAAGACACTACATAGTACCAAACTCACCGTCCGTCTCACATTCCAAATAAACAATACCCCCCTTTAGGGATAAGTTCGCCTTTGTACATTTGTGTTGTCCTGTATTTACCTTTTTCATGTGTTTTATGTACAATAAAGAGTTATACATACATACATACAATACTAGTAGGCACAATACAAATTCTAATGGCCTCGGTCTTTCTCGCCCGCTGTGTGCAAAGTCAAAAACGTGTTCGCCGACAACGACCGCTCCCGAACATTTACCAACATAGAATACAGACTCCGAAGGTGCCGCGGGTGGCGGGTGAAAACGACCGAGGCCTAAGGCCGGGGCCGCACTGGTAGCGTGATAGCGACGCGACAGCGATGGCGACTAAATCAACCATCGTTCGAGTTATGTGAGCGGCCGTTGATTAAACGACCATCAATGCGGCCGCTGCGCTCATATAACTCGAACGATAGTTAATTTAGTCGCCACCGCTGTCGCGTCGCCATCGCGTTACTAGTGCAGCCCCGGCCTAAGACCAGGGGCTCGCTAAAATTCCCGATTAGTCAGGCAGCAGTCGATATTTTAAAGTTAGTACTCCGCCAACGTTATAGGCCCTATCCACTATCTACTAAAAGTTTTATAACCTGGACCCTAAAAAATAAAAGAATAAACTGTCACTTTAACACTGGTCGTTTAACATTAAATTTAAGCCTATCAAATAAAAAGTAATGTTACGTATTTTGGACAATTTTAAAATAGGTTAAAATCACCTGGAATATTTTTTGTTGAGATTCAAACACTAAACTTGTTTCAAACATAAAGTTTAGTTTGTACTTTCAATGGAATGGTCAAGTACCTACTATTAAACTATACTATAGATTCTATAGTTTACCTAAAATTAAAACAAATTAGCAAATTGCAATTGAAAACGTAAATCACTGGGCTATGGGTTAAATTTTAAGTCATAACCAGAGATTCATAAAATAACAACACAGGGTTCGTGTTTCAGGCCCATAGCTGGGCATTAATTAACGAAGTTAACATTTTGATTAACGGATTAACTTTTAAGTCAACTTTTAAAAATGTTAACGGACACGTTACCTTCCGTTACTATGCAGAAGTCCGTTAATCGTTAATCCTTTGCCCACTATTTACCGCACGGCACAAAAAACAGATTCAGACAAGTACGAGTATGAAACGACAAGTGCCGGGCGGCGCGTGGCAGCGAGTGAAATACATAAAAACAAAACTAAACTAAAACTAGGTACATTTTGCCGGTTTTTTTTTTATGCGAATAGGAAGACAAACGAGCAAGTGGGTTTGGGAGATTTGTTTCGTTTGATCATTTCATTACTTAGCGCAGAACCTAAACCAACAGGTTTTATAAGTTCACTAACGCAACGATATAAAAATGCAATTTTACATATATTAACGGATTAACGGTTAACGTTAACTTGCGTTAATTCTTCCGAAATGTAACGCTTTAACGTTTAACGAAGCTAACTTTTTTTGTAGCGGATTAACGATTAACGAAGTTAACTATTCGATTAACGGTGCCCAGCTATGTTCAGGCCTTAAGATTGACGCAATCTCCTTAAACGAGGCTGCAATACAAAATGTCAAAGATAGATTGAAAAATCCGCCAAGTCTTTCGCTCTTAGCAAAAACAAAACAGAACCGTTGCTACTGTTTTCTAACAGGAGCCAATAACATAACGATATTGCATATTCCGAAATTCACTTGACTTCGATCTATATCAAACTCGAGGATTAATTGGGTACAGGTGGCGGCACGTAAGTCTAACGTGGAGTACGCCCGCCCGCGATGCCTTATTTTCGACTACTGCGCATCAACGGTCATCGCTGGACATACGTGCCGGCACTTGTACATTCCATGAGATTCGAGGGAGTCATATTCTTTCAAACATTGAGATTTGTAGAGATTCTAAAACAGACTGAAACTGTCGTCTATGAACGTCGTCTCACATTGATATCACAGAAATAAATCATCGGTATAAACGTAAAAAAACTAATTTGTTTTACCTTCGAGATTCTTAATTGTGACCTTCAATCAATAAAGATTTAAAAAAATTTGGACAGTGTTAAATACCAATATCGCTCAGAACGGCTAGCACAAGTGCAGCGCGACACAGCCCTCGCGCGCTCTCCGACATTAGGTATATCGACCATACGGGTTTCCTATGATAGTTAACCCTTTCTAGCTTCTGCGTCTAGCGTCTGGATAGAACTATACATATTAATATAAACCTTCGTCTTGTATCACTCTGTCTACTAAAAAAAACCGCTTCAAAATCCGTGGCGTAGTTTTATAGGGACAGACAGTAGAAAGGACTTTGTTTTATACTATACTAGCTGTTGCCAGCGACTTCGTCTGCAAAGAATTCGTCTATCGCTATCCCGCGGGAACTACGCAATTTTCCGGGATAAAAAGTAGCCTATGTGCTATTCCAGACTTTTCTCTATCTATGTGCCAAATTTAATCCAGATCCGTTGGGCCGTTTTGGCGTGATTGAGTAACAAACAAACATCCATCCATCCATCCATCCATCCATCCATACTTTCGCATTTATAATATTAGTTAGATAGTGACGGATAATAGGAACGTCCTAGCTGTATAAAATATTCTAGAATATTTCATCAGGTGATTGGGTTACTTTAAATGAACACTTTCGTCTGTGTATCAATGTAATTTTAGATTCAAATAAATCAGAATTTTGAGTCTGATCTGTCATTTTAAATCTGAATAACTGGAGGCATCCATTCAAAATAAGCCAACAACAATTTATTTAAAGATTTATCTTAAGACAGCGCACAGTCAACGAATTTAATTCCTGACCCATCGAGGAACCTACCGACCGAAGGAACGACGACCGGATGGCCTAGTGACCTGACTACGAAGCTTGAGGGCAGATATTTGTATGAAAAATACGAATGTTTGTTCTCGAGTCTTGGATGTTTAATATGTATTTAAGTATGTATTTATCTACATAAGTATGTTTATCCGTTGTCTAATACCCTACAAGCTTTGCTTAGTTCGGGACTAGGTCAATTGGTGTCAATTGTCCCAAGATTATTTACTAACCGCTTCACATAAAACGTCATAGTAACATCGCATTACACAAAGAAAATCGTTACGAGGCTTACCATAAAAAGGTTCCATGGTGGGTGAGTAATTAAACTCCTTGAACAGTTTCTATAGCCAATGTTACAGATGTCCCGTTACGAGTAAAACGTGAGGACAGCTGAGTGGTTCCCTCTCAGCAGCAGCAATCTGTCCGCTGATGTCGCTATAGCGTGTAACCACGCCAGGTACAACGCGGGAGGTATGACGTTGCGCCTGCGGGGCATCGGTAAGGTGACGCACACAAGTCTCGCGCCGCAAGACTGCGTGGATATGAGCTCACGCAAACGTAGGTGGCGGTATGTACGCTCGCGAGCAGCTAGGAGATCCGCGTCGGTTATGCCTACTGTGGAACAGCGGGTTCATTAGTTGAACATAAAGCAAGCGAGAAACAATACAATAAAGAAACACACAGAAACAGAAACAGGTAGGGTGACGTTTATTCACAAACGCTCTATAAGCCTCTGCTAACTTAGTAATCGTTTGTCCTAATCTGTGAAAGGTAAATGTCAAAGTGACATAAGGACAAACGATTACTAAGTTAGGAGAGGCCTATAGAGCGTTTATGAATAAGGGGGTATAGCTCTTTCGCCTCTATCTCACGCAATATCCCACAGTAAATAATGCGAATAAAGTGATAAATCTGTTACAAGAACTTACAGGCATCGTTGCTATCTTCGGTCCGGAAGGGCGCGATCAGCTTGTCAAAGTACGCCAAAGTGGAATCTTTCGGCTTTTTCGTGATGTCAGATATCATTTTCAACGCTGAGTAGTCGATACGGAACTTCGATAGGAGGGACGCCATGCTGTAATGTTATAATTAATTGTTATAAACGTTATAAATGCTATAATCATAGCCCAGCCAGGTCATCGATAAAGAATCGCGATACTATTACAGGATCGCAACAATAACTATTACAGGAACGCAACTAAAAAAGGTCAAATGTTAATTACGAAAATACAGTGTTTAGATAGATCATAGAAAAAAGAGATATAATAGAAGTGCGATAAGTCGCTTTCGCTAGGGCAACCGGTGTCGCCAAACTTTGACAATGACAGTATAACCATACCTTGAAATCTTGGCAATTATTGGTCGTACTTTTCCTTTTTCAAAAATGTAATAAGTTCTGAATCGGTATTGTAACTTTCCACCCACAAAATATTGCTTAAAGTCCATTGTACAGGTGTATAAATACCATCTAGCGTGAAGAAGCCAAATGATAACAGTCTGAAAAAGTCAGTTGTCTAAATAATAGCTTTGCCATTGCACAACAGATGTCGTGCTTAGACCTGTTAGGGTCCTGTTTGTGTCTTTCTGTGCTTATTTGTTCCTGTGTGTAACTGTTTCTGTCTAGGTGTGTCTGCATGTGTTTGTGATTGTGTCTGTTTGTGTCGTTTTGTTCCTGTGTATGTCTTTTTGTTTCTGTGTCCGTTTGTTTCTCTATATCTATCTGTGTGTCTTTCTACCGTGTCTGTTTTTGTCTGTGTCCGCCTGTTTGTCCCTATTTATGCCTGTGTGTATCTGTGCACGTCTCTGTCTGTGTCTGTTTTACTGTGTGTGCCTGTTTGTCTCTGCTTCGTGCCTGTGTGCGCCTGTTTGTCTCTATTTGTGTGTTTTTGTCTGTGTGCCTTATCGTCTCTGCTTCGTGTGTGTGTGTCTGTTGGGTGTATATCCTAGTGTGCGTGCACTGACTTCCTCTCCTCGAGCTCCATTTCCGTGTGCTTGTTGGCGAGCGTGAACACGCGCAGCGGGCACGCGGCCCACGCTCGGCGCGTCGACAGTATGTACGGCAGCAGAAGCGTCAGACCTGCATACAACAATTATACTAAGGGCCGATTTTTCAATCCTCAGATAAGCACTATACTGACAGATACCCATAATTGTTCGCCGAATAGGTCCTATCTGACCCTATATAAACGTAAGCGTTTGTTATAATAAAAGTCTCGGAACTTGGTCTTATTAGTTGCCTCACAACGCCCGTCCTCACATGGCGACCCTGCCAGTGCGGGCTTGGCACAGGGGACCTTACAGACTTTATTTATTTAAAAAGGGAGGAAAACGAGCATGCGGGCCACCTGATGCGAATCAGAAAAGCAGCAACCCTAAGAGAATTGCCGGTCCGTTGCCGGTTTTTAAGGGAACGGTAAACTCTGTTTTTGAAGGCCCCAATTTGCAGTTAAAACAATAAGTTCAATTAGGCCCACTTGCACAGTCCAGAGTAAAACAATTAAATCTCTAACTAGGGGTCAGGTTTGACAGTTCCATACATTTTGACACTACTTAGCCCCGGGTTAGCATCTAACACGGGGTCAAGTCGGTAACCCTGGTTCGTGCAAGTGGGCCTTAGTGTGTTGTTGGTAATGCACTGACCGCCGTCGTCGTAGAGCCACCAGACGTCGACGGAGCCGGCCTGGCGCCGCGTGAACTGCTCCACCGATGTGAACGAAGACGCGCGCCGCGCCGGCGCGGCGCCGAACGCGCGACGCACCGCGCTACCCAGACCCTTGCTGCGTCAATCGACATATAAATAAAAATCATTTAATTCAGACCACATAAAACAATATTGTCCGTATTATTGTTAGTAATGTTCACAAAACAAGAAAGAACCCAAGAATCTTATATAACTACGTATTTCGCTTATGCGCAGGTATATCGCCAGGAGCTCTTTTTACGTGCGTTGATTCGTACATACAGATACATTCACAAGAGCTCCACGGTCAGCACGAGTGAGCGCACTCTTGCTTTGCTATAGTCTGGCAGATAAATCACTGCAGCCAGATGACACTTCCAAATGTCATTTTACGATATAATGATACCACATTTATTTTACTAGTGCTCGACTAAGGTCACGTAATGAATGATTTGATTACTGAATGAACGAAATATTTTATGAATGTCACATTCTTAGTTTAGTATATTTTAAATTAAGCGCGATACTTTTGAGGGGTTTAAGGTTCATATTAATGAACAAAAACGACTTTTGCATTTCCACTCCGAACTGCAACCAAACTCAAAACTTTAAAGGCTTGGTCCGCTGATTCGGAATAATTTAAGTTTTTAAGTAAAGTACAGAGGTAGAAAAAATATTATTGTGATAATTGTTGTTTTATTTATGGCAAAATGGGGAATGAGTTAAAAACTGGTAACTGATTTGACATGCTTTCGCACATTTCCAAATCGCGCTCTTACAGTACTACCAACTAGAAAACATACAAAAAATCTTATTGAACAAATCGTTTTATTAAAATACGCTTTGAAAATTCTGTATTTAAACATAAATGACGCAAATTAATTTCATCACATCGTTCATTTCTTTCATTCACTCACTAAGTCACATCACTACTTAATATGTAATACTTAAAAACTGACAACACTGAAAGTGTCATCTGACTGCAGTGATTTATCTGCCAGACTATATTTGTGCCGGCACGAATTGGCCGTGTGAATGATAATACAGTCAGCATCGGAAATTGATGAACTTTAATTGTTAAGCCGTCATACAACCCTGTCATAGTAACGTAGCGCCATATCAGCGAACAAATTTCAATAATATTTTGGCATTGATATTTTGCGACAAGGTTTTATCGTGGCTCAACAATTGAAGCCGTAATAGTAGAGTACAAAGTCTGACCTCTCCTTGACGGCGGGCTTGTGCGCTGGCGCGGCGGCGGGGTCGGCCGACACGCCGGCGCGCCGCAGCTGCGGAGACCCGCCCATGGACACGTCCGACATGCTGCTGCCTGTAGGGGGGGGACTTAAGCCAGGGACACTGGGGGACACATGTCATGCGACACGTGTCGCCAGCGTCGGCGAAGTCGGGTGAAGAAGAAGTCCCTATTATTGCTGAATTAAAATATTTAATAAAATTCCAATTGGCTTCAAAAACGAATTAAATGATAGTTGTTTCTATAATAAAATTTAAAAAATGCTAATAGAGAAATTTTACTAATCCGTATCTGATTTCTTAGACGATAAATTGTAACCAATATACGTATTACTTACCTGTTGGTTGTTATTGTACTACCTATTGTATTGCTATACCCAATGATATAAAAAGTCAAGATACGCCTGTCCGAACAATTGACAATATTTCAATTTTTTAAGAGCTACTTTTTATTGTCTGGCTGGAAAGAGCGCACAAATTTAAGACACCCATATTTTTTATATTCGTGAAAATCTTGTATTTTCGTGGAAAAAGCCATTTAAATCGTTGCTCAAGCAGAAAGGACGTAAGTAACAAACGTCAAGTATTAGCGAAATGACGTCACTGCTTTGTTTCGTACACTTAAAAAAACGTTGAAATAATTACATGAATTGACCGCCAAAACCTGTGCTTAAATACTTTGACAGTGAATGCAGTTGTTACTGTCGATGAACGTCAAAACGAGCTGACAAACTCAAACAGAATACTTCACAAAAAATATGATTTTAAATGAAAACTTGCAAAAATATTATCATTATTTCCCGACAAACAGTTATCTAGTGTTCCCGTTGGCAACAAAGCCGAGCGGTGTGCGAATGGATTAACCGTCAGCTGTCAGAAGTGTTTGTGTTGGGAAAGTTGTAAATGTCAAAGGGAAGACAAGGTTTTTTATAATGGCAGTATTGGACCGGCCGCTGGACGTCATTTCCTATTTTACATATTTTGCTCATTTTTCCAAAAAATACTGTACGAAAAAATCCAAAAATATTTTTCTTGTGTTCTACAAGTGATTCACTCGAAATGGTTTTTAATTTATGAATATAAAGAAATATGAAATATTGTCAATTCGCTTACTGCGCAACTGGGCATTTTCTCTGACACACTCTGACAGCTGAACGATACGGCGTCCTGTCACAGGCTAAGGCACGGTGGTCTTTTAGGACCACAGCATTGGACAAATTACTCGTAAGCGTTGGGCCTATCTTTACGAACTAATATATAATTATATTTATGGCTATACCCCACCGGGGTCCATGTGAAACTTCTTTAGTATTGGCTACCAACATTGTAATACCATGGCAGTCTACGAGTACATTGGAATCCAAAATATCCCAAGTGGTCTACCGATAGCAAAGCTTTGTTGTTTTTTTTTACTTGGTAACTTAATCGTACTTTTGGCTGAATGTTTAAAATCTTTGAGCGCGGCGGTAACACTTAAAGCAGATGAACTTACCTCTCGAATGCGTGTTCAAGCTCTCTGTAGACTTGGACTCTTTATAGTTGTCCCCCATGGAACCTGCGGCAACGGTGTTAGCGTGTGAGCGATGGGGTTACCACAACATGTGTGACTGGTGTGATGATTATATTGTGAAATAAACGGTCAAACGTATCAAAATCGACTGCTCACTTTTTAATGGCAAAGAAGGCAAACGAGCAACGGGGCGACCTGATGGAAAGCAAGCACCACCACCCATGGACACCCGCAACACTAGAGGATTGCATCGTTGCGTAGGTAGTTCCTAACCTTTTCAGTTCCGTTACCCATAAGGCCTAACTAGGGTCACGGATAGTGGTGGTCGTTATTACAACAGCAGATAACGTAATGCATTATTTGCACGCAACGAACAACACATTATCGATTCGTCAACTATCCTGTTATCATTATTCGTTGTCTGTTGTCAACGTTGTTCATACGCGCACTGTTGCCGCATTTGGCATAGAAGCGCAAGCGAGTGCGCAACAAATCAAATAGGTGTGTGCGAGAGATAGCGCTATACGCGCGAGCTCGCATCGCAATCGCAATTCAAATAACTGACTTTTGGTATCATTATTAGCTGTTGCTGTTTGTTGTCAGTCAGTACAATAACAAACAAGGTAACAGAGCGTTGTTTTGCTTTTGTTCCCGTACGATTTTATTACGCTGCGATCGCGACGAAATAAGTAGGGTCAGTTCGCCAGTTCTCGACCGATTAGTGGAGTTGGCAAATTCAGAATGAAAAAAAAAATTGAATTAATATGAACAAATAATTGAGAAAAATAATGCACATAGTGAATATAGTCTACTATCATTTAATGCCGTTTATTTTCAAGTAAGACCTAGAAATAATTAAATAATAATCAATAAAGCCGAAAATGCCGGTTTTACCAGTTTTCGACCGAAATTTCCAATTTCCGACTGTATATTCGCCAGTTTTCGACTATGGTGTGCTGACAAATACATGAAACACAAAATATGTTTTAAATATAAAAACCCGCATTTTCTTAACATAAAAAACATATACAACATTATGACAATAAAATGAAACGTGTAACTAAGATCAATCTTGGATTTATTTAGTTTTCTAATTACGGATTTACTGGATATTAAAAATCGTTCGTATTTTGTCATTTTTATCAGCTAAAATATAGATTTCGGGACAAAATACGTGTCGTGTTATGTGATATATGTGACGTGTGTGTGTTGTTCAAAAAAGGTATAATTTTAATTTAAAAACTGTATATTTTCGAATATAGTAGTCGGAATATGGCATACAGTTATTACAAATCCCGATTTCGACCAAGTGTTTACGACACGCGGAATGTTTAAGACATTTGAAATAATCCGGTCGAAAACTGGCTGACACAATTCTGGTGTTAATAAGATTCAAATTAAAAAATTAGATTCAGTAGTTTCTTCAATAATATGTCAAAAAAGATGCAACCTTACTGGACTCTGCGACGCCAGTTTTCGACCGCAACGGTCGAGAAGTAGGTGTTTACGAAAACGAGTTAACCAGTTACCGACTATTAAATTTTATACATTTTCCAAAGAAATCTAAAATAATACTTATTTTAAATAAATACTAAGACTCATTGTCTATCAATACAAATAACAAACAAATTAATAAACATAAAATTACATTTAAAAACATACCATGAACCGTGAGGCTCCTCACAATTTTTTTCGCAACGAAGTACGCGTCGTTAGGTGTTCGTTGCGAACCTAGATTGATTTGTTTTTTTGTTCCGTACGCTGTTTACAAACGTGCATTTTGTCTATGTGTGCGTATAATCGAACTATTTGGGTTTACCACGGTATTTTTGTTAAGTTTCTAATCTTGTTAGTATTGCTATTTTATACCGATTAGTCAAACATGTCGATAAAAAAGTCGAAAAGTGGCGACGGTCGGCAAACTGGCGAAACGACCCTATAACAATTATTTAATAATAAGTTCATTATCGTTTTGTAAAACAGCAATATAACAGGATAACAGACAGCAGTTTACAATAACAGCTATTTAAGAATAACACAACACTGTTATTCATTATTGCAATACAGCCGTTATTGCCACCACTAGTCACGGATGTTACCCCAGTCCCCACCCCATTGTTTCCCCGAGGGGGTAATTACTCTCAGGAACACAGGGCGTAAGGTAACAAGAGATAAAGGTCACGTTTAGCATGATTGTGGGCGTCTAGGTGGAAAGGGGAATCAAAACAGTGATGAGTTGCCAGCCGCGTCGCCTATACAGTACGATTACTTGGAGTTAACACTTGACAGATGGGCGTGCCTTCAGTCAATTTTCAACTTTGACGTCATACAAATAAAATAGTTTTAACATAATCTGTAAACGTGGGTAGCGGTATACTAAAAATGGCTTTATTTGTATGACGTCAAAATTGAAAATTTATTGAAGGCACGCACATCTGTCAAGTGTTAACTCGAATTAATCAAACTGTACCATGGTTCCTAAGATTTTCAAATACATTAGTGATCCATTTATTTCACAATGTTTGTAGCCCACTGTAGTTTATGCTAATGATTATAATTTATAGACACATAGTATTTAGTCACAGTGAGAAATCAGGAAACCAGTGCTGACTGGTTACTCCACACACACCACCAAATTGCACTGTAATCGTGTGCAGTGCAGGATTCTACACAAAGTCTTTCCTTCACCGAAAAGCTCGTGATTTTCAAACATAATTTCGCACTTGAATAAAGGAAAATTTCTGAAGCGCGTGCCCAGGACCCCGTTTCATAAGGCTACAAGTTACAATTTACAAGCGGAAGTCTCTATCTAACACATAGGGTCAGAAAGAGACTTCCGTTTGTAAATTGTAACGTGTAGCTTTATGAAATAGGGCCCAGGCCAAGCCAACCCATTAGTATAGATTATTTAAACTCTAGCACAGTACATATATAAGCTAAAGCAGTAGGGAATCTACGAACAAATCGGTCGAAACGAACGCACACATAGACACGCGCTTTTACACGGCCCCTAAGCGGATCTCGCGGTGCCGTCAGTCGCGAGTGGCGCATTGAGACGAGCGGCCGTTTTCGTTTTAAATATGCCAAGAGCGTATTGCGCAGTGTACGGGTGCTTGAACTCGGCTTCTTCAAAACCGGAGCTTTCGTTTTTTAAACTCCCTGCTGATGTTGAAAGGTAAGAATGATACTATATTATTATGAAATAAAATGTATATATTATTTTTATAACGAGAAATGTCAGATGTCACTTCTCCGACAAATGCTTTTTCTGTTAAATAAAACGTTTGGCTGTTTAGATGATAAGTAAGTAGTTGCCGTATATTATAGACCGTGTTTTCGGTGAATTTTTTTTTACGGACTTTCATTGTTATCTTTTGCATCTATAGTATATGTACTAATATATTATAGAAAACTA
Organism: Pandemis heparana; assembly: GCA_963854515.1. Lineage (NCBI taxonomy): Eukaryota > Metazoa > Arthropoda > Insecta > Lepidoptera > Tortricidae > Pandemis > Pandemis heparana. Next base: position 2,674,631 of record OY978020.1, on the reverse strand, counting down.
CACTTGAAGGATAACTTGTTCCTTTTTTATTTGGGTGCCAACCCTAATACACTTAATTAAGTGTAGCTAGTTACTCTAAAACAGGCCTTACCAGATGAGATTATAGCGCTACCTAGACAAAAAACTTTTCAATTTAACAAAAATTAAATCGACAACCCTAACGCTTTATTGGAGCGTAGGTACTGATTTCAAAAAGTAGGCCTATCTTCCCTACTGCTTTAGCTTATATATATACTGTGACTCTAGTGAGACATGATTGGAGAAAACTTCAAAATAAACTGTTTAACATGACGTCCGATTGGTCCGATTGACTTGAAATTTGGTAACATAATGTAGGACGGATGACAATGCAAGTACAGTAAGCAAAAAAAAGTTGTATTAAAAATTAAATTTTTGACAGAAACATTTTATAAATTCGCTTAGGTACTATAGCGTTGTCTAGTGTAGGGTAGGGGTGTCTGATTTACATACATAGTAGTTCGGTGTAAAAAAAATACTCCCAATTAAATTCCGCGACGATAATATTAGCCCCCTTCATAAACGCTCTATAGGCTTCGTTTGTCCTTATCTGTCACTTTGACATTTACCTTTCACAGATAAGGACAAACGATCACTAAGTTAGCAGAAGCCTATAGAGCGTTTATGAATAAGGGGGTAATGGTTTACCTTTACACAATATGTTTTATGTTGCATTTCTGTAATTCCAGCGCCTAATCTAACAGCCTTATTCATAAAAAGTTAGAGGCTCGCTATAAGCTCGCTATAGGACCGATGCAAAAAAACATGATTCATAAACGTCAATTAGCGCTAATCAATTCATCAAGGCTCTGTTAAGTCTTCCGAAAGTTAGCGGACCGAAGACCCTACTTTATCTCTCTGCTAACTCACAAAATGGCCGCCACACATGTGAACAGCTGATTTTGGCAAGAGCAAAACCATACGCAAGATAGTTTTTTTTGTTTTAAGTTTTTATTCCCTCCGTGAAAGGTAAAGGAAACTAGATCCACACTGCCTAGTCTGTCGTGTTAATTCGCTGATTTCCCGCTAATTCGCTGCCACTGCTGTCAATTTTTTTTTTTTAATTCACTAAAAGGTCATTTTTGGTCTATGATTTGTCAAGGTGACAACATAACGCGTCTAATCCATTCATCAACAGCTCATTAGCTAACAGACTGCTAGCAAGCGTTTATGAATCATACTTTTTAACAACTGTCAAATAAGCTTAATCAGTCTGTTAACTAATCGACTGATCAAACCTCAATTAAGGATTTTTTATGAATAAGGCTGTAAAGGTGTAAAATAAAGGCAGCCACTCACGTGTCATCGTGCTCAGGTCCTTAGCGTTCATGTCGTGCAGGTACGCCTGCAGGTCGTCGTCGAGCGCCTCGCTCGTGTATTGCCCGCCTTCCACGCGGAGGATGGCTATTGCCATGTGGACGTCCAGTGCTTTACTATAACGATATACAGACACTATAGTCGACGAAGGAATGCCTACACCATTCTTTCAAATTCATTCGTTTGTACAATTAAAAAGTGAATTATAACTGTAGACCGACCGCTTAACTGAGCCCTCCCCCTCCCCGCGCGGCTGCGGGGCGCGGGGTAGGCTTGCGCGGGGGCCTCTCTGTGCGCGCGGCAGGCGCACTCCCCGCCCGCACCGAGAGCGGTCCCCTTTGTCGCCCTAACCTGCGCCCCTGTACCCGCTTTTTAGTACTCACTGCATGACTTCCACATAGTCGACGATCTCTGATCGCTCGCAGGTCAGCCAGTTCTCTTTGAAGCCCATCATCAGGATGTTTGGCTTGAGCTTCCCGAGGCCGCTCGACTAGCAAAACAAGACAATAAATAGTTAAAACATACATGCACGTCAAAAATGTTAGATATGTGACGTGGTTACAGGCCCTACCCGGCTTTAAAAAATTAAAATGACAACTAAAATCACCACCACAAAATAAAACGCGCCAGCGCTCTGCTCGCGCGGCTTTACGGAGTGACGTGAACAGTGTTATGCTGCCCTACTTTTGACAATAATAAAAATGACGATGAAAACGAGGGTAGTTGTGCGCCGTTGTCAGCTGCGTCGAGTAGCCGCGCGAGCAGAGCGCTGGCGCGCTGTGTTCTTTTCGCTGCCGCCGGGGCGAGCGCTCCAAGAGAAAGGACTACGAACTAGTCCGAAGCATGTCGAGCATTACTCGACTTTTATACGTGAGTCTTCCACATACGTGTTCAAATCGTCCCGCCTTCGCCCACATTTTACTACGATTATTTTACCATCGCATTTTCCAGCAACAAACAGACCTGTATGAGCGCACTGGCGCCATCTTTGAAGTTGACGTCGTCGACCAGACTGTAAAACGCTTTGATCTTCCGCTTGCCGAACCAGTGGTACGCTCGCTCGCACAGCGCCTCGCGCGCGCGGTGACTCACTTGATTCTGAAAAGCCGATCATAATGTGAAAACAGATTTTTGGTAAAAATAACATTTTATACCAGCTTGTTTGATGACTGTACTTGCATCGTATTTAATCCTACACCATGTGTAACAAATTTCAAAGCAACGCGAGTTAAAATTTTACTTGTAAGGTTTGAGTAAAAAATTAACAACTGGGCGAGTCAAGTAAATGCTGTCAAGTAAATAAATATTGATTGACTCATCAACGTCCAGTACAAACATTTCGATTAAGAAATTAGAAATGGTACACAGAAGAGTTTTTAATGATTCACGGTTAAGTTCATTCGAAATATTATAAACGGGATAACGGGATAACAATACAATACAATACAATACAAATACTCTTTATTGAACACCACAAATCACGGGGATCAAATTACGGGGGGGATACGGGATTATCGGGAGCTCAATAAAGGTAATCGCGGTTCACATCCCGTTTATAATATTTCGAATGGTGCACAGAAGCTTTTTATACCAGGAAACAAGGAATGAGAAAGGAAAAAGACACACACATAAAACAACAGCGAAGTGATCTTATAACGGTACCTCTTTCCTTTTAACGTACAGGGGCTACCATGACGTCCTAATTCCGACTCAGTTCAAGTTTTGGCTGTCACTTTTAGTATGAATCTGACAGCGAGCGAACCTAAACTGAATCGCATTAAGGCGTCATGGTAAGGCCCCAGAACCCTAAAGCCTACAAAACTACAGCTGTCACATCTTAAACTGTATTATTACAGTAGTACGAATACGAAAAGGACGCAAGTCACTCTTGATTTTTTAATTTCAACTTACGGGTACTATATGGCCGCAGAGCATGAGCGACAAGCCTTTGGTGAGGAGATACGTGAAGTCCGTCAGTATGGGCCTCTCGCCCGGAAAGCCAGTCAGCACCAGTATTTGAGGCCTGGAATACAAAAAGTAATATGCAAAATGTAACCCTTTATTATCGTTAGACGCAAACGAGTCAATCGGATCTCACATGTTGCCGCGTGGTTATGTTTGGTATTTTTATTATTTGTTGTTATAGTGATGTAAATTGAAAATATTTCAAGTTTATTATGTATATGTAGCAACGCATATGCTCAGCGAAAACTATTTTTTTAAATAAACGAATAGGTTTTTCGAGGGCCGAACGTAATTTGAACCCGCCTTTCAAAGCTATACCTACACGCCAAGCGTTCTACCAAATTGATCATTTGGACCACTGGGACTCCTGACCAGCCTTCCGAAAAGCCTTAAACGCGGGTTCAAATGCCTTCCGACATAAATAAATAAATAAATATCATGGGACAAATTACACCAATAGACCCAGTCCCAAATTAAGCAAAGCTTGGACTATGGGTACCAGGACTACCAGGCAACAGATGAACATACTTATATAATGTAGATAAATAAATACTTAAATACATACAACATACGTGGTAAGGTTCAAAAGTTTCCGGCCTAATAATGAAAATTAACGTTTGGGTTAAAAAAATTATTTTTATTTTTCAATGTAGTCTCCTCCTATTGTTATACATTTTTCAGATCGTTTGATTAATATTTCTATGCCTTTAAAATAATATTCGGAAGTTTTGTCTTCGAAATGCTCGAAAACTGCAGCAGCGACCTCATCATCGGACGAAAATTTTCTCCCCCTTAAGTCCGATTTAAGTTTAGAAAATAAAAAATAGTCGCTTGGGGCTAGATCAGGGCTGTAAGGTGGGTGACGGATTGTTTTAAATCCACATTTAGATATAGCCGCCTTTACAACTGCAGCCGTGTGGACAGGCGCATTGTCATGAAGAAGACGGACACCCCTGCTGAGTTTTCCTCGACGTTTAAGCTTTATTGCTTCTCGCAACTGGTCTATAAGGCAAGCATAGTAACTGCCGTTTACTGTCTGATTGCGTTCTTTGATATCTATAAGCAATATCCCTTCGCAATCCCAAAATATTGTGGCCATTATCTTTTTGGTAGATTGGCACACCTTTGCCTTTCGAGGGGGTGCTTCCCCAGAACGACGCCACTCCATCGACTCTCTTTTCGAAAGAGGATCATAGTATAAGACCATAGTTTCGTCTCCGGTAACAATGGACTGGATAAATTCACTCTCACATGACTTGAACTCCTCTAAAAGTTCCTTGGAGCACGCCACTCGTTCAGCTCGCTGAGCACTCGAGAGAAGTTTCGGGACCCATCTTGCACTAACCTTATTCATGTTTAGATGGTCGTGTAGAATCCTAAGGACTGTTATTTTCGTAAGTCCCGTTCTTGACGCTATTTCCTTCGTCTTTAGTCTTCTGTCCTTCAGTACCTCTTGTTCGACTAAATCGACGTTATCTTGCGTAAGAACCTCAACAGGGCGGCCTGGTCGGGGTTCGTCATCGATGGACTCACGCCCTAAACGAAACTGCTTACACCAATCCTTAACAGTCGAAAACGAAGGGGAGGAATTCCCGTACACGTTATCTAACCTTTCTTTGATTATAGTTGGACTTATGCCTTCCTTTGTCAGAAATTTTATCACTGATCGATACTCCAATTTGAACATTGTACAAATTACACCGCTTTTTATATTTAAATCAAAGAAAATTTTATGAAAACGAAAGTTACAAACCACGAAATTATCCACACAATAGCTGAATAAATGACAAATAAAATGACATTCATTTGTTTCTTGTTTTCTTCTTTTAAATATATACGGCCAGGAACTTTTGAACCTTACTGGTACATGACTCGGGTACAAACATTCGTAGTCGTGTTACATGGCCACGCAACCCAAAGATGCTAACCTGTAATTCTTCACGTGTTCAGTGACGCTGTTGAGATGCTGGACGCCGGCGAGCGCGGCTTTGTAAGTCTGCGCCTGCGTCGTCGAGCCCCAGTTCACGTCTGCGGAACATTACTCCGTTAAGGTGCGACCACACCGCCGCGTATACGCAGTGACGTGTCGTACGCGTCACGTTTTCTCACCATTTCTTCATACATTTTGTTGTCTTTTACGCACCGGTGTGGTCGGACCTTTATGCTGCCGTTGAAACATCTTATCCTACTAATCGTACTAATATTATAAATGCGAAAGTTTGCGAGGATGTGTGTGTGTATGTTTCTTCTTCACGCTGAAACGACTGTACGGATTTGTATCAAATTTGGAACAGAGATAGCTGGTACCCTAGATTAAAACATAGGCTACTTTTTATCCCGGAATATCATACTTTATAGAAATTAGGCCTTGCGTCACAAGTTTATGTAGGCACACATTTTAAGGTCTTTTCATACTTAACTGTCTTATTTGGTAAACAAAATTCTAACCTCAATTTACACATTTTTGTAAAGAATATGGTGTATTATGTTATCACTTATCATATCAAATAAACCTGAGGCAATATTTTGTGCATAATTTTGCTGATATTTAAATCTCCAATTCCTTTATTTACGATGAAATAGTTAAAAAATAACATAAACGAGACTTTTTGAGGTTAGAATTTACAGTTAAGAATGAAAAGACCTTAGGTACGTGATCCGTACTTACACACCGTCTCGATTTAATAATAATAATAATAATATTCTTTTATTTCAGACAAAGTCTATCTAGTGTTAGTATACATGAACTTATAGACTATGTTAGTAAGTAGGTAGGTAGTTAGGTACATAGGATTTAGAGTGCTCCAAGAGCCTCTCCACACTACCTTATACCACACTACCTTACGCACAGCACTGCGCCGAGCAGCGAGAGCCACTTGTAAGTGCTGTCTACGTTGACGACCGCTTACTGCACGCGAGGCTATAGTATACCTGGCTTCCTATAGGAGACCAGCAGATACAGCGCCAGCAGGAACGCGAACGTGAACAACGCCGTGATCCACGAGATCACGAACATGATGGCCAGGCACAGCACCGCGCCCAGCAGCGAGAGCCACATGTTGTACAACTGGACATCATCAACATCATCATCATTGTTCGAGTGTCATTACAAAAAGGTTTAATACGTTCTGCTTAAGACCGTTTATCCCTACTGAGCTGGTCTGGCGTGACGGACTTTTATTTTCTTATTAAGCTAGACATACATAGACATATTATTCTATCCTTTTAATACGAAAATAAAAGTACATCACGATTAATTATTGCATCGGACACTTTGATACACTAAAAACGAAGAACACAACAGACCGCACATTTCAATCTTTCGTCCAATTTCTGTGAAATAATCGTAATTTAAAAAACCAAAAATGCGACGTTGCCAGCTCAGTATGAATAAAGAATAAACCCTCTTGAAACAGATGTTTACATAGTTATGTACTCTGTATACCTTCACTGTATTACTTATAGTGTGTGATGTTGTAACTGGTGTACTGTGGTGTTCATTAAAGAGTCACTGTATCGAATTGTATTGTGGTGTTCATTAAAGAGTCACTGTATCGTATTGTATTGTGGTGTTCATTAAAGAGTCACTGTATCGTATTGTATTGTGGTGTTCCTTAAAGAGTCACTGTATCGAATTGTATTGTGGTGTTCCTTAAAGAGTCACTGTATCGAATTGTATTGTGGTGTTCATTAAAGAGTCACTGTATCGTATTGTATTGTGGTGTTCATTAAAGAGTCACTGTATCGAATTGTATTGTGGTGTTCATTAAAGAGTCACTGTATCGAATTGTATTGTGGTGTTCATTAAAGAGTCACTGTATCGTATTGTGGTGTTCATTAAAGAGTCACTGTATCGTATTGTGGTGTTCATTAAAGAGTCACTGTATCGTATTGTATTGTGGTGTTCATTAAAGAGTCACTGTATCGAATTGTATTGTGGTGTTCATTAAAGAGTCACTGTATCGTATTGTATTGTGGTGTTCATTAAAGAGTCACTGTATCGTATTGTGGTGTTCGTTAAAGAGTCACTGTATCGTATTGTATTGTGGTGTTCATTAAAGAGTCACTGTATCGTATTGTGGTGTTCATTAAAGAGTCACTGTATCGTATTGTATTGTGGTGTTCCTTAAAGAGTCACTGTATCGTATTGTATTGTGGTGTTCTTTAAAGAGTCACTGTATCGTATTGTATTGTGGTGTTCATTAAAGAGTCACTGTATCGTATTGTATTGTGGTGTTCCTTAAAGAGTCACTGTATCGTATTGTATTGTGGCGTTCATTAAAGAGTCACTGTATCGTATTGTGTTGTGGTATTCATTAAAGAGTCACTGTATCGTATTGTGTTGTGGTGTTCATTAAAGAGTCACTGTATCGTATTGTATTGTGGTGTTCATTAAAGAGTCACTGTATCATATTGTATTGTGGTGTTCATTAAAGAGTCACTGTATCTTATTGTATTGTGGTGTTCATTAAAGAGTCACTGTATCATATTGTATTGTGGTGTTCATTAAAGAGTCACTGTATCAAATTTGTATTGAGGTGTTCATTAGAGCCGCAGTATAAATAAAATTGTATTGTATTGTAGTGATATTAATTAATTAAAGACCCGCAGTATAGTATTGTATTGTGCCGATCAATAAATAATTATAAACTACTATTCCATGGTGATGTATCGTATCGTATCCGCTTACCCTGAACGTGGGCCTCCACCCGACGGGCCGCGCGAGGCTGGCGTGGAAGGTGGAGAAATTGATGAGCGTGTACGCAGCCAGGAAGAAGTTGGAGATCAGCGGCGCGATCTGATTCAAGCCGCCTGCAACCACACCATTCCTTACTTCATAAATCACGTCATCCCTTACGGGGTTGTCAGGGCTTTTTTGCTGACTGTACTTTTTGTTATTATAAGAAAAACGGAACTTAATCACGTAAAAAGTATTTTTGCAAATTGAGTATTTACCGTGAAGTATTCGCTAGGGAGGCAATTATAACTCGATTCGTTCACTATAGTCTGGCAGCTAAACCACTGCAGCCAGATGACACTTCCAAATGTCATTTTACGAAATAATGATACCACATTTATTTCACTAGTGCTCGACTAAGGTCACGTAATGAATGATTTGATTATTGAACGAACGAAATATTTTATGAATGTCACATTCGTAGTTTAGTATATTTCAAAATAAGCGTGATACTTTTGAGGCATTCAAGGTTCATATTAACATAGTAGATAAAATGTGCGATGACTTTGTAATAAACGTAAATAGTGACAACAGCAGTGAAACTGATTCGGAATAATTTAAGTTTTTAAGTAAAAGTACAAAGGTAGAAGAAAATATTAATGTGATAATTGTTGTTTTATTTATGGCAAAATGGGGAATGAGTTGAAAACTGGTAACTGATTTGACAAGCTTCCGCACATTTCCAAATCGCGCTCTTACACTACTGACTAGAAAACATCCAAAAAAACCTTATTGAACAAACCATTTTATTAAAATACGGTTTGAAAATTCTCATTTATGACGCAAATTAATTTCATTACATCGTTCATTCTTTCATTCACTCACTAAGTCACATCACTATTTAATATATGCCAAAAACTGACAACACTGAAAGTGTCATCTGGCTGCAGTGGTTTATCTGCCAGACTATAGCAGGTATCACATAGTCTGGCGTCTTTCCCCCTTATGGCTTCTGCTAACTTGGTAATCGTTTGTCCTTATCTGTGAAAGATAAATGTCAAAGTGACAGATAAGGACAAACGAAGCAGAAGCCTAGAGCGTTTATGAATAAGGGGGTTTGTTTCTACTATTTCGTGGCCTTCGATACGAATTTGCCAATAGACATTCAGCACGTTTTTTAATTGTCAATAACAAAGCCTAGGGCGTGCAGTGGGTCGCCAGGGTAGACAGTAGGCTGCGCGTACAACCTTCCCAGTGCGCTGCCTACCCTCACTGCACGCCACAGACTCACCCATAAGTATGAAGGCAGTGGCGATGATGAACGTGAGCACATAACCCCTGACCGGCTCGTTGTTCTTCCCGTAGCCTTTCGCGAAGAACTCCAGGTAAGGATACAGCTTGTCCTGACAGAGCGCCTGGTACAACAAATTATATTTTGAACAAAATCACCTGCTCGAGTGGCCAAAATGTACGGCATTTAACCCCTCGTATGTCGGAGCTTATAATTTCTGTCACATAATATCCTAGCTAGAATAACTTAACGCCACATCGCTCGTAGAACAGACAACCGTTAGGGGAGAAAAGTTGTCGAGTGGCGACCGCGAACCGGAAGACTCACTGTTGGCCTTCCACTAGTGGACCGACATCGTGAAAGTCGCGGGAAACCGGTGGATGCAGATGGCAAGTTGTCGTTCATTATGGTGTGCTATGGTGTTGATGATGATGATGAACTTTAAAACGGTGGTTTTAAACTTAAAAATGGATTGAATTAGTAAATTATAATATCTACTAGCGGACCCGACAGACGTTGTCCTGCATATGATATTTCAAGCGATTAGGGTATTAAAAAAAGTATGAAAGGAAAAATTTAATTGTATCAAATTTATTTTAATTACTTAATTTTTTTTTATTTATTGCCACCCAAACGTATACAAAAAATTCATTCAAATCGGTCCACCCGTTTAGTTGCAGTATAGATAAGTAACCTAAATACCGACTACAGCGACATCTGCCGAATTGTTTTTTTGTGAATGTAAATTTTCCAGGCCCCCACTTAAATTCATAAACAAAAATTCATTCAAATCGATCCAGCCGTAAGGGATAAATAACATAGATATCAACTGCAACGCCATCTGCCGGGCTGATTTGTGAATCTAAACCATCCAGGGCGTCACCCAAACGCAAACAAAAAAAATCATTCAAATCAGTCCAGCCGTTTAGTTCCAGTAGGTATAGATAAATAACCTAGATACCGACTGCAGCGCCATCTGCCGGGTTAATTTGTGAATCTAAACCATCCAGGGCGCCACTCAAACGCATGCAGAAAAATTCATTTAAATCGGTCAAGCCGTTTAGGAGGAGTTCAATGTCATACACACGTACAGCAGAATTATATATATATAAAGAAGATGTGCATATAACTAAATGATTAAATACAGGTTGAGGTTTATTTTGTGAAGTGAAAACTTCTTTAGCGGCGTTGAACACTTTTTGGGATGGGTAAAAAAAATAATGTTGCACTCGTGTCAGGCGTAAAACTGGGGGAGAGTTTAAGCACCAGGATATCAGATCCTCTAAGAGCTTATTTTGAAATAAGAAATGAATCGCGTTCGATTTTTTAAGTGTTTTTTTGTTGAGTCGTGGAGAAAAAGTACTAGGGCATCAGCATATTGTTAGAGGTCTGTCAATATAGATAATACGTACGTTTTTTTTTTTTAAGCGGCCAGTACGGTACGCGTTGTCGCGAATGAACGCGATTAACAATTACTGGTGAGTTCCCTATACTGTTTCTGAACGCAACTTTGATTACTGGCAACACAGGGTATGAGGTAGGCAGGTAAAAAAACGAAAAAAAAGGAAGGTGGGAAAAAAAAACGTGTGTGCGAAGGAGAGTTCAGGTGGTATCACGTTATCTGGTGAGTGCTTATAAAACCTTAAGTAAATGTAGTAATATAGAGATATAGATGAAAAGAGCATTGCATTTGTTTGGAGGTATGGGCTGATCTAAGGGGAGGTGGAGGATCACCATGGGGCCTTCGGGCCCTAGCTACTGCTGTCGCTCCCGGCAACCCGTCCAACGAGAGGATCCAACCACCTAGTGGCTCTCGGGTGTATTTACAGTGCCGGTAGCGCGAGCGGTGAGTCAAACGTTCATTGTAGTATGTGTAATTACACTTATATATTGCTATATCTCTATATTATCACGCATGAGACTTTGTCGCATATGGTAATTAATATTACATTGAACCAAGGCGATCCGACATTAAGGCTATAATGTTGGATATGTGATTGTAGCGACACGCGTCTTGAGCATCATGGAGGTTACAACATTAAAATCTAATCTAAACTGCTGTCTTCACTTCTGCCGGCACTCCCGGAGTGCTACCCGTCGCTTTTTTTCTTAACTATTATGTATTGTTTACAAAATATTAGGAGGCTCCTGTACAAGTCACTCACACAGTGACATTACTTCGTTCAATCCATTCGCAGCTCTTGTGAATCGACCTATAGCGATAGCGAAATAGAAATATTGTCTCTTGTTCATATGGTGTTACCTGGAATACTTTAGGCGCGGAGACGAGTGAAGCGAGCGCGGAAGACAGCGTGGCCGCGAAGCAGCCCCCATAGATAAGCGGCCCGAAACCCGACACCAGCCTTATCACCTGCAGACAAACATGCACAACGCGTTAATTACGGTACGCCCTTAATTACGAATTTAGAATAAGCACAAATTAATAAATTAATTATAAATTAAATACAAGCCCTAGCGAAGAAATTAAACTGTCAGCATGTTCACCTTTTCAAACAAAATACAGAGAACCATTAAAATTATAGGCTCAGAAATATGAAATGTTGTCAATTGCATACGATCGCGAGAAGTAATGACACGCGCTGGAAACCTGTTTGTCTCTTTTGTTCTCAAGCGTATGAGATTAAGGTGCGAAAGAGACATATACATATACATCTAAGCGCGGTCGGAACACGACTGAACCAAAACTCTGCACAATAGACGCGTGCAGACTTTTGCTTCTGACAGTTTTTGAGTCTAGTTGTTTATTGTAGTCTATCCCACGCGCGACACAGGTCTCGCGCGCTCGCTGTGTTAGAGAGAGATCTCTCTATAGTGGGTACTCCCTCGGTCCACTCACGTCGTTGCTGTGATGCAGGCCGTACTGGCAGGTCCTGTTGGCGCAGTCGGCCATGGCCCAGCCGGCCACGTCCCCCGCGTCCCCCGACGCCTGCCGCAGCACCGTCCAGCCCGCCAGCACCGCGATCAGCAGGTACGACAGCGTCGTCAGAAGGATCGCCAGGAGGGTGCCCTTCGGTATCGACTTTTGAGGGTCCTGACGACAACGAATCGCTTTATAGGTAGACCACCCCCAACAAACACACTGGTGAATTTTGCAACTTTCCTTAGAGCTCTATTGTCTATAAGGGTTGTATAAGGGTATCCGAGTTAAGGACGAGCTCTATAACGGCTCATATGAAAGCTTACGGCCGTATATTCGTAGCCTGTAGGTCGGTCTATTGTTTTTTTTTTTATGTGAATTGTGGGTAGAGAACCTGATTGTGAAGCTCGAGCTCCCGGTTTCGATCCTCGGTCGGGGCAGGTATTGTGTATGATGTACGAATGTTTCTTTTCGGGTCTTGCTTGGATGTTTAATACACCCCCTTGCAAAAAAAACGGGCATCCACGGTTTTTGTATTTTATGTGCATAAAAGCTTTAATGCCTAAAAATCTGAAAACCATAGGTGCCCGATTTTTTGCAAGGTGGTGTATGTAGTTAGTGGCACTCTACTAATTATAAGTAACATTTGAAATATTACCCTTCTGTTAATTTTACTCTATGCTAATTGAAGTTGACTGACATGACGCCTGCTAAGTTTGCCAATGGTGAGCAGTCGCCAAGGTAGGCAGCGGGAGGGCAACGCACCAATTTGTATACGCTGCCTACCCTGCACGCCCTAAGGGTAAACACTAGTTTTGACTTGGATAAAAAAGTTTTTGATCATTTTTGTGACCCGTCGTATATTGTGTTGCTCACCTTAAGGTCGCCGGAGATGTTGGCGCCGGCCAGTATGCCGGTGGCGGCGGGGAAGAATATTGAGAAGACGGAGAAGAACGAGTGCTCCACGCCCTCGTACTGCCGGTAGTCCGGGCCCATGTTGCTGTGCAGCACCGACACTGCGAACAAACTTACTTTTCCACCGACTTCAAGAAAAGGATATGATTTTCTTTATAAAATCATTCATCGCCAATCCTACTAATCGGTTTACCATCATTTGCTAAACAACTATGTATCTCAGTGTTTGTCAATTGTATTTGTCTTGTTTATTTTGCACAATAAAGACAATTACAACTACATAAATACAATTTTTCACAAATGCATAATTTCACAATCTCATTATTTGACAAACTTTTATTTTCTACTAAAATATTGACTTTTTGGAAAATTTATAAAACATACCTAACATAACCTAATGTGAGCCACGCCTTAAGGTTCTCGATTTTTAAAAAAGTTTACGGTTTATCAGATATTAAAGAGTTGTCAAATGGTGAGTTTGTGAAATGATGCATTTGTGAAAAGTTTTTTAGCAGATTATGAGATCCCCTACTAATCACTACATATTATAAAACAAAGTCCTCCGCCGGATCTTATGTCTGTCTGTTCGCGATAAACTCAAACACCACTGACCTTTTTTTTTAACGGAACTTTTTTCACCAATAGTGATTCACAAGGACGGTTTATGTTTTGTGTAAATTAGTTGTAATATAACGTTTATTGATGGTAGTGTCGGAAAAGTTAAGCCGCTTGGGATACAAATTTTAATTCTGTGCCGAAAATTGGCACAGAAACAGATTATAGTCTAAATAAACGAATTCTTCGCAGACGGACTCGCGGCCAACATCTAGTTTGTAATAAAACAGACGAGAGAAATTTGAACAAAATTATTAATTACTAAATAATCTGATATTAATTATCCATAAGTCACTGGTTCATATCAGGTTCGAAGGACCACTTACGCATGTTTAAAATCAAAACACGTACTAACTTTTAATCAACTTAATGATATCACTACAAAGTATAAAACAACGTCGCTTTCCGCTGTCTGTCTATCAGTCCCCATGTATGCTTAGATCTTAAAAACTACGCAACGGATTTTGATGCGGTTTTTTATAGATAAGACTGATTCGAGAGGAAGGTTTATATGTATAATACACAGACGAAGTCGCGGGCAGAAGCTAGTTAATTATATGTATTTCAATAAAATCGGTCATCTTAGGAGAGAGTGTAGCCAGCTTTAAAAAAAATAAGTCTGTCTACTCTACACACTATCCCCCTTATTTATAAACGCTCTATAGGCCTCTGCTAACTTAGTAATCGTTTATCCTTATCTATCAATTTGACATTTACCTTTCACAGATAAGGACAAACGATTGCTAAGTTAGCAGAGGCCTATAGAGCGTTTACGAATAAGGGGGTATATGTTTTGTATTAAACACTACTCACTGTTGTAGCCGACGAACCCCTGCGCTAGCTCCGTGTCGCTCTTTGGCCCGATGATGGTGCCGACGCAGAAGTCCACAATGGCGGCCAGCAGGATGATCAGCAGCACTATCTGGGCCTTCGCCTCCCACTCCATGCCCACTATCACTATGCCCGTGAGCAGGACTATTGTTATACAGCCGTAGATAGCTTGATCCTGTAAAGGCATTTGCTCATTTTAATGGTAGCCTAGTGGTTTGACCTGTGGCCTCTCAAGCAGAGGGTCGTGGGTTCGAATCCCGGGTGTGCGAAATTACATTTGAAATTTACCATGAGCTTTTCGGTGAAGGAAAACATCGTGAGGAAACCTGGACACATCTGCGAAGCAATTCAATGGTGTGTGTGAAGTTCCCTATCCGCACTGGGCCCGCGTGGGAACTATAGCCCAAGCCCTCTAATTCTGAGGGGAGGCTTGTGCCCAGCAGTGGGACGTATATAGGATGGAGATGATGATGATAATATAAATCACGTATGTAACCCTTACGGGGGGGCGGGGCATAGGGTAACAAGAATACGTTTAACATGATTGTGTGCGTATAGGTAAAAAGGGAAATCAATGTTTCTGTAAAAAAAATCATTTAAATACAAAATTTTCTGCTGACTGTACTTGCATTGTCATCCGTCTTACATATGTGTACCAAATTTCAAGTCAATCGGACCAACCGTTGAAGAGTTCCCTCCTGCGGAGACAGTCCTGGCTGGGTCACCAGAATTCCACTACCAGATTGTATTGTCATCCGATTTATCCAAGTTTCAGCTCAATCGGTTTATCTGCTTCAAAATTGAGTCGCAAGATTTCACCCGGACAAATAAACTTGCATACATACATAGCATTTCAAGCCGTGATTAAAGCCGTAGGTCCAAAGTCCCAAGCGTTCGTTCGTCGCGGGTTCGAATCCCGGGCTCGCATCTCTGAGTTTTTCGGAATTTATGCGCGATGTGAAGGAAAACATCGAGAGGAAGGCGGACTAATCCCAATAAGGCTGTTACCCTTCTATGTAGGAAGGGCAGATGGCATTCGCTTCTGTAAAACTAGTGCCTACGCCAAATCTTGGGATTAGGTTGTCAAAGCGGACCCCAGGCTCACTGAGCCGTGGCAAATGCTAGGAAGACGATGATACATAGTATTTCAAGCGTTTGGATTACTTACCCAGCTCTTGCTGACCATGTAGGCGGACTCGGGTATCAGCGTGATGAGGGACTCCCCGAACCCAACCACGTACATAGCACACGCGACCGCATTGGCCATGGAGAATATCAACCCGATGCTACCCCCGAACTCCGGGCCGAGCGAGCGCGATATCATGTAGTACGTGCCGCCTGGGATGTTAAACAAATAAATAATTAAGACACAGGTAATTGTAATAAATGGTTTGGGCGCACAACGTCCCACTCACTTTGTGTGTCATGCAAAAAGGAATAAATGTCTTCTTTCTTTCTTTCACTCGCAAAACGTCCCTCCACCAAAATTACGTCCCATTCGCAAAACGTCTTCTCTGCAAATGGTTCCTTATGTAAAATACCCTATTCGCAAAATGTCCCGTCTGGAACATAGTAGAGACTAGGACTCTTCTCATGGGATAAGAGATGGTCAATTTGCGAAAGGGACGTTTTGCGAACGGGACCTTTTGCAGAAGAACCAATTTTGAAAATTCTTTTACCAATAGAAAGTCGCGGGCAACGGCTAGTAATAACTACACTTACCGCCCTTGATGACCCCGTTCGTGCTGATGGCGGACATGGAGAGAGCTGTTATGGTGGTGACCACGGACGTCGTCAGTATCAGCAGGATGGACTGCGCTGCCGACGATAAAATCACGTCAAGTCACACTCACAATTATACATGGCACTCAAGGAGGCATATTGCAGGCGCGTCAGTTGGTGAAAGCTACAAAAAGATATAGTGCTATAGAGTAGTGTCCGACCGAAGATTCGGTTTCGGTTTCGGATTCGGCAAGAATCCGGCCGAAACCTTCGGCTGGACCGAAATTATTTCGCAGCCTCTCGCATCGGGAGCGCTCCGCTTAATTTGCGCACGCTCGGCCGGGTAGGTATAGGTAATGCACAGTCGGCCGGCCCAGCTGGGACCAGCGACATTTTTTTTTATTTTGTTTAACAAAAAAAGTAACAGAACTGTTCTCATACTCGTACAAGAAATCCTTGCAATTACAGTAATTTTGAATATTTTGTTTGATATGATACATCTTCAAAAATTTCGGTTTCGCTATAAAAATATTTAAAAAAATTGGAGTAATTTTTTTTTTATATTTTCTATAGGAATGATTGCAGTTAATACTAAATAAGTTAATACTAAATTAACTCAAATTTTTTTTAAATATTTTTTTTAGCTTCTATAGCTATGGTTATATACCCCAGTTGATTATTGTTAGGGGCTATCTGATACACTGATATCTGTATATTAATTGCATACTCGATATCGACAAAAAATGTTTCTAACACCAACTAGATTGCGACAGCGTTTTGTTTTGCGGAAATTCCGGGCCTTGATGAGTTACGTACCTACTCCAGCCTGTCCAACGACCCAGGACAGCCGGAGGAACAGCATGACGCCCCAGATGTTGAGCAGGCATCGCATCAGCACGCCCTTGATCCAGCCGAACTTGATGTTGGGACTCGGCGGCGGCTGCGAGGAGTCCTTCTCCAGGGTTTGACCTGGCTGGAAACATACTAGCGTGTTGGAACTGATGGTGATGGATGACCTATTGGGGTTCGGGGTACTACGCCTTATAGTCAAGCGGCATGTTGCTGAATTTTGACGTCTTTTGGACGTAGTGACATGGCGCTGATGCTCTATTCGATCAGTCCTATGGCCGGTGGTGATTTTTATTAAGAAACCAAGTACATTGACAAATATTCGCAAAGTAATAATACTCGTACAGCTGGTACAGAGGGAAAAATTCGAAGACTTACCCACCTGCTATAGGTGGTGTAGGGGTAAAGCACGGAGGATCCGGGTTCGATTCCCGGCCATAGCTTTACTTTTCGGATAATTCCACGTGTACTGATTTTCATTACCGTTAAAAAATACAAATAAATTGTATGAAAAACAATTGAACAAAATCTTAAACATTTTGCGTTCTAAAAAAATTCAAGAAAGCATCGGACGTATTCCCAAGTTTCACTCTTTCTGCGACCTACACAGTATAAATTACCCGCTCAACCCACATAGGCGTCGTACATTATTGCATTGCTCATACTTATGCCCCGACATGACTCATTCACTGTTGCGTTAATCAATGCACTAATAAAAAGGTTAACAGATCACATCACATAGCATTAGTTATCTTAATTAAATGAAGCCAGCCATGATCTGGCCTGGAACCCGGGGTCAGCCTTTTAGGATTATATTCCCGAGACCCAGGAATCTGGAATTGACAACATTTCATTATTTCTGAGCCTATAATTTTAATGGTTCTCTGTATTTTGTTTGAAAAGATGAACATGCTGACAGTTTAATTTTTTCGCTAGGGCTTGTATTTAATTTATAATTTATTTATTAATTTGTGCTTATTCTAAAAGGGCGTAACTCCGATACTATCACAGAATACACACTTATCCCTTTGTCTTTTCTCTATAGAAAAAAAAACAGACGTTAATTTCAAATTGTCAATGTCAGGCCCTATTCTCCAATATTCGATTTTCGAGGTTCGCTTCGTGCTGTTCCGCTCATACTAATAGTCATTATCTTGAGAGTGAGAGAGAAGGTATGCAACGAACTTCGAAAATAGAATTTCAGAGTTGCCCCCCTTGTACTTTGAAGTTGTCAAAAATACAAAATTATGACCGCTTATTTTTTCTCGTGATAAAAGCAAAGGCGTTTCACCTATCATGTGGTAGTTTTGGTAAAGTTAGGACATATATTTAATTATTTTTAATTTTTTATAATAAGCGATATTAAAATTATATAAACATATTGCAGTGATCAGGAGGCAAAATGCTTTCGGACCATAATATACATTTTCAGGTGTTATAAAAATGAAATGTTGTCAATTCTCGAGATTCTTGAATAATTCCCAACAAACATTATTTGGGATTAAACACTTTAAAATATTGAAAAACATCGTGGTGGGGCCTTGTGCAAAGTTCATCCGGACTGCTACCACCATCTGACTCCCTAATCACGCCGCCAAGCAGCAACGCAAGCTGTGTTCCAGCGTGGAGAGTAATAAATCCAGTAAAAATTACTGCCACATGAATGAAGTACCTATTCTATTTTATCTCCTTAAGCTAGCATCCGCGTAGAATTAGCAATTGACATGTTTATCGCTATCCCGCGGGAACTATGGAATTTTCCGGGATAAAAGTAGCCTATAAATATGGCCGGTGATTTTCTCAACATATTGGTAAAGTTTACATCCAAATCCGTTCAGGCTTCTTCACGTGATGCGCTGGCAAATATACAGACAAACAGTCAAAAAACCTAAAAACTCTTGGAATGTGTTCTGTTATTAATCCTAATTAAGTACCCTCAGCCAACAATTTTTCATGAGACAGATATCGGACATTGAAATGAAAATTTCGGAGGTATCTGAATAAAATTACTCTAAGTTGTACTTTTAAGGATTCGTCATCATATGTATCGGACTCATAGTGACACGAAACCTAATGATTAATTCTAGCGTTAATCTGAGGCTCGTCTCCCAGTTTAAAAAAAAACAATCGAACTTCGAGATTAATCTCTTACCAGCCAGACCGATACGATGTCCTACGTATTCCTGCAGTTAGTACCTACCTAGCAAAACAAACGTGACGAGCAGTAATCAAGAGCCAATACGATGAGAAACACGATACACCAGTGCGGTTTTTGCTTATCCATTTTAATTCGTGTAAAGCCATAGGAAGTAGCAAAGAAGCTAATTAGTATGGGATCGTATTCGTTATCTTTATTAAAACCTTTATCAGGCCTCGCATCCGTTTTTCGATTAAGATGAACTCATTTCTTCCAGTTTGTCGGTAAAAAAGACTAAGGACTTGGCCTTTCGAAGTTCGTTTCGTTTCGTTTCGCTCACACTAATGGTGATTAACTTGAGAGTGAGAGGGAGTATCATGGGAACTTCGAAAATCGAATTTCGGAGTACCTAGCCTCCCAGATGTAGTGGGCAGCGAGCGCTCTCTATTATTGACTACAAAGTCTGGACTCCTGTATGCTTGGTGTAAGTTTTCGGTCACAAAATACGTCTTGAACGAGTTTGGGTTAAATTGGAAATATCATTAGAACACCTTTTCTGTCTATGATTTATAAAAATACTAGCCGTCGCTCGCGACTCGCGTTGTTCCGTATGCGCAGAATTAACTTATCGCTATACCATAGATCCCGATCTATGATTTTCCGGGATAGTAACTATCCATCCCCGGTACTGAAACTATCTCTATACCAAATTGCAACTAAATCGGTTCAACAGTTTACGTGTGAACAATCAAACAGACAGAGAACAGACAAACACACATTCGCATTTATAATATTTCCATGGTTCAAAAAGAAACTAAGTTTTGGTGTCAATCAGCCAGATTTTTTACTAAGACGATGGCCGGCGACTGTACCAATATCATAAGTCGCTGTAACCAAGTAGCTCTATTCTTACCCAGGTCAGTAAATGAGGCCAATTAGTTAATGAGTGTTGAGTTAGCGCAATTGCTGACCCGATCACCTGACGCGCGTCACTCCAGTTACCTGACGTCCCAGGCCAGGTGGCCTTGGGGTCAACAAGGTAGATAATCCGTACTATTCTATTATAAGCCGGCTTATATTCCAAGATTATGTATACGAGGTGATTTGGCTAGCAAAATCTGTTTAGGAGGTGACTGACCTTTTGACAGATGTCGCGGGCAGAAGCTAGCTATACATTATGTATAGATATACATATGTATAACTAGCTTCTGCCCGCGACTTCGTCTGCGTAGTATTAGACTTACATTAAGCAGCTACGGCCTTTGATATGTTTATTATCCCGCGGGAACTATGCAATTTTCCGGGATAAAAAGTAGCCTATGTTTTAATCTAGGGTACCAGCTATCTTCGTTCCAAATTTTATCCAAATCCGTCCAGTCGTTTAGCGTGAACAAGGAACAAACATACCTACACACTCACTCACATCGTCACAAACGTTCGCATTTATAATACTAGCTGTTGCCTGCGACTTCGTCTGCAAAGATTATTTTTATCGCTATCCCGCGGGAATTTTCCAGGATAAAAATATTTATTTATTTATTTATAAGCCTTTTTATTCCGAATTCGCTATAATTTCAGTAAGTACATATTGTTGTTATT
Organism: Pandemis heparana; assembly: GCA_963854515.1. Lineage (NCBI taxonomy): Eukaryota > Metazoa > Arthropoda > Insecta > Lepidoptera > Tortricidae > Pandemis > Pandemis heparana. Next base: position 2,653,816 of record OY978020.1, on the reverse strand, counting down.
GTCGTTTATTTATTAAATTGTCGCGTAATTCGGCGTGCCTCATGGCATAGGCCTCCTCCGTGTATTGGAGGGTTTGGGCTATAGTTCCCACGCGCGCCCAGTGCGGATTGGGAACTTAACACACACCATTGAATTTCTTCGCAGATGTGTGCAGGTTTCCTCACGATGTTTTCCTTCACCGAAAAGCTCATGGCAAATTACAAATGTAATTTTCGCACATAAATTCCGAAAAACTCAGAGGTGCGAGCCCGGGATTTGAACCCACGACGCTCTGCTTGAGAGGCCACAGGTCAAACCACTAGGCTACCACGGCTTTTTACGGATAAAAATAGCCTATGTGTTATTCCAGACTTTTCTCTATCTATTTGCCGAATTTCATCCAGATTCGTTGGGCCGTTCTGGCGTGATTGAGTAACAAACAAACAAACATCCATCCATCCATCCATCCATCCATACTTTCGCATTTAAAATATTAGTTAGATTAGTAGGATAAAGCTGAAGAGGTTCGAAAGTCTGTACATGAAAGATATTTAAAAAAAAAATTGGCTGGAGATACTTAGACCGCGTGCGAAGACTCACTTAAGCGGTCGGCCTATACATACTTATGCGCGACCGATTCATAAATGCGTGACAATGAAAACCAATTCCATGCAAATACGTTTGCGGAAAGTAAAATTGGATTGATAAGAATCGAATAGCTTCGAATGTAGCGAATTAACACCACCTTTTTTTATTCTATACATAAACTTCGTCTATAATCAATAATTTAAATAGTTACTTAACACCTGCATAAATACTATACTTTATGCTGAAACCTTGCTGAAACTATTCGAAAACAATACGTTTCCCAAGGTCTTAAATTTAAATAGTAATAGAAAGGTAGAGGCACTATGGCATGTTGCTTTGCAAGAAAGGGATACATATAGTTTTGTGAACTACTATTCTATTACACATTACGTTTTAATTTTGCTAATAATCTAACTAATATTATAAATGCGAAAGTATGGATGAATGGCTGGATGGATGGATGGATGGATGGATGTTTGTTTGTTACTCAACCACGCCAGAACGGCCCAACGAATCTGGATGAAATTCGGATATAGATAGAGAAAAGTCTGGAATAGCACATAGGCTACTTTTAATCCCGGAAAATTCCCGTGGGATAGCGATAAACGAATTATTTGCAGACGAAGTCGCTGGCAACAGCTAGTTGAGAAATATTAACAACCGTAAAGATAAAATTCATTTGCTTATTTACGACGTTACGTTAATTTTGCATATACGTTCAAATAATACCTTAACTTGACAATAAAACAGTGTACGTATACTCGGGAGCAAAAATAACGGGTCGCTTTTAAGAGGCTGACAACACCTAATTTTGTTGAAATTGATGTTATTTAAGAACTTTTTTAAGAAAAACTACACACAATAAAAATCCAAAAAAATATGTATGTCAATTTTCATCATATTTCAAACACGCTGGACGGACTCGATACATAATTGAACAAAATCGGCTCGATAGAAAATAATTGCAAAGATTGGTCTTAAAATCATCATTAAACGGAACTGTCAGAACAGAACAGAACTGTCTTTATTTTTCGACGTATGGGTCTGCAATTAAAAACATGAAGTCAACATATTCATATTCATACCTACACGGCTAACGAGTCATATTTCACAAATAATCTATACTTTTTTTTTATTTCTTATTATTTGTCTCTTATTTGCAAGATTTTAGACGCGCGCCAAGCTGCCGAAATAGTTTCTTCTCTTTCACTAACAGGCATGCGATCCGTATGTGTGAAGAGTAGCGCTGCTCGAGGTCATTTGCTATTGACAGCGGCTTAATAGAACTTTGTATGAAAAGTGACCAGTTATTTTTGCTCGTCAGTGTACTATAACACCAAGTCGTTTTCCTGGCTCAAATGTAATTTCATTTGTTTAAATTATTCGAACTGTATCACATAATAATAGTACTATGGTGGTTGTGGTTAATAATTGTTATCGCTCTACCTTCATGCACCAGTAGAAAACTAGTTGCCCGCATTAGTATTTGCATGATTATACTTGGGAATATTGCAATTTTTGTATAGGTAAGTAATAATAGCCTGCTATTCCCATTCCTAAATAAAAATAAAAAAAAGCATTTATTGCCCATACAATTACTCAATTTTAATTGCTCAATTGTGGTGTAACCCAGGAAGGGTTCTACGATCCTGATCGTGAAAGAGATAGTTAAAGATAGCAGTTCCCCACATTTAGATGCTTCTTAACCCTAGGTTAGTAATTAAGTCGAAGTTATATAACGGCAACAAAAATAAAACGCGTAAATGTTACACAGCTAGTAAACTATAGTTAGGTTTCCTCATCCTGTCTACAATACAATATAATTAGTTATCCTGTATGTGGGGTTTATTTTTCTGTATGTATATTTTTAAATACTTACCTATATTATTGCCAACTAGCTGTTGCCCGCGACTCCGTTTGCGATGAATTCGCTTATCGCTGTCCTGCGGGAACTATGCTATTTTCCGGGATAAAAACTATCCTATGTCCTTCCCCGGGACCGTAACTATCTCTGTACCAGATTTCAATAAAATCGGTTAAGCCGTTTTGCCATGAAAGAGCAACAAACATCCAAACTAACAAACGTTCGCCTTTATAATATTAGTAAGATGTTTAAGTGTTGCATATGTAACATTTAGACTAAGCAAAATATATTTTTTAATACAACCCGCATTAAAATAAAGAGAAGAGATCCCTTTTTTAGTCCACCTTTGTGCATGTATCTCAGTGTTTGTCTATTGTATTTGTCTTGTTTATTTTGCACAATAAAGAGTTTACATACATACATGTATAAAATATAGTGTAGTGTATTTTCAAATGTTCAGTGGGTGTAACACGTAGAAAAGTTTTTAAGTGTCAAAAATAGTTCAATTACTTCTAAATCAATTGTCCCGCTAGAATCTCTAGCCTTTATTAGTTTTACCCACCTTCCTCGATAGAGAGGCGTTATGCAGTTCATCCAGGGTAGGGCGAGGAGCCGCATGCAGGGACAACACGTTCCTGTAGTTATCCAGCCTAGGCAACGCTTCCCGGGTAAAGTGTCTGTAACAACAGTATTACTAACGTAATGATGAACTAAAAGAAGGCGCCTCGTTTCTCTTTAACCACACGTGCAAGACTACTAGGTCTGTACGACGGAAATGTATCACCAACCTTTTTTGTGGCACAAAGGTGTACAGGACCATATTTCATAAAGCTACAAGTTACAATTTAAAAGCGGAAGTCTCTATCTAACACATAGGGTCAAAAAGAGACTTCCATCGCATCGTGTTCATTTTGACAGTTCTTGTATGAATGTGACAGCTAGCTGTTTCCGATGCCAATTGTCAGCCCATACATGAACTGTCAAAATGAAGACGATGGTGATCGCGAGCGAGTTACGTAATAAGCTAGCAGATGTTTTTGACGTCTTGGTAACGTACATATTTATGACCTTGACTGTACAAAATTTCTTAGAATCGCTCTAGAATATTCCCGGCATGATACAAGGGAGTACACTCACTATTAGCAATTATTACACTCTGGTGCACTCCATAAATACTTGCCTAAAACTCTTGCCATACTTGGTGTCAGTCGCCGTGAGAGGATCGTCGCTCTCCATTCCGGACCCTTCCGAATCCTCCGTGGCCTCGTCCTCCGATTTGCCTTGCATCTGTACAAATAAACGCTAATTTAAAAAATGCTACTTTTCGAACAATAAAATCCAAGTATATCTGGGAACAGTCAACAAATGGCCGTCACACTGTTGTTATACATCTCGGTCATAGTTCCCGGGACCAGTAAAATATCGAAAATATGTAGGTGTTAAAACCATTTACTTAGTCGATATTAATCTGTACTGTACAGTCAAGTGTAAACATAACTTTTCATAAATATGTCCCATGCCACGGTATGTCAACGGCATAAGGTACATATTTATGAGAGGATTAAATCGATATTATTTATTTTTACACTTGACTGTACAGAAAATGCCGATGTTCGTATAAAAACTGATCCAACAACCGATAAATGGGGAAACGGGTACTTATAAAAATAAGGCTAAAGTTTTTATAAGTACCTAAGTCAATGCTGTACAAAAATAAAGAAACAGAAACAAGCCTTCGTGCGTTTGTTTTGTCCTGTATCCATAATAATCGTGTGTTTTATGTACAATAAAGCGCTCTACATACACACTTTCAAGACAAAAAATAAGACATGTACAAAGACGAATTTATCCCTATAAGGCAGGGGTGGCCAACAGGTCGATCGCGACTGTTAGTCCAGTCGATCGTGGCAAGGCAAAAAATATTAATACGTAGACCAGACTGCGCAACGTGTTTCATTTAAGGTTTCATGAAGTATGTAATTGGTAAATCGCGCAGGGTTTTGTTAATAAACAGGAGATCTTGGGTCTAATCAAGTTGGCCACCCCTGCTATAAGGGATCTCTACCACACTTTAAATCTATGACTAGATTAAGAGAGGTTTTAATAGTTAATTAATGTTACATGTTACTAATATTTAGAGTTCCTTAAACTACACTGACAAGCAAAATAACGGGTCACTTTTACGGGTGAACTTTATACGGAAAGTTAAATTATTTGTGCTCGTCAGTATACCTATAAACCTTAACATGACGTCATGGCATGTATCTCACAGGGTAAGTATTACTAGTTTTCTCGTAAAAATACTCTATAAATAACTTATTTATCGGGTGTGAAACAGGTCCCAAGCCGGCCAGTGTTTATAATTACTAGAACATGGGACAGCATTCACTGAGCCAAATACCTTTGCTGTATACACTTGCCCCCTTATTCATAAACGCTCTACAGGTCTCTGCTAGCTTAGCAATCGTTTGTCCTTTAATCTGTCTCTTTGACATTCACCTTTTATAGATAAGGACAAACAATTGCTAAGTTAGCAGAAGCAGAGCGTTTATGAATAAGGGGGTTAGCCTATAGAGGAATCAATCAAAAGAGATACGATCCATTCTTAATATTCTTATATTATACCTAGGTAGAAACCTACTTAGTTTTTTTTTTCACATTAGAAGGAGTAAGTGTTAGGTATGCCACGCTCGCTACTGCTAAACATTTACTATGTGTAACATATTCTATGTATGTATATATATACATATATAAAAATGAACTAAACTAAACTAAAACTCGAGAAAGGCTGAGCGGACTTGGCTAATTTTGGTTTTAAAATATTAAATTTGTTGAAGTCCAGGAAAGGTTTAAACGTTGAGAAGTCATTGAAATTTGAAAAAATCTGGAACGGGGGCAAAGCCGCGGGCAACAGCTATTAATATATAATTTTAAATAGAGACCGGAATATATGCATTTGCATATTTGCATATGCATTTGCATATTTAAGCCATTCTCAGCGGTAAAAGCATATTTTACCTAAGATCTAGCTATGATGCATATTATCGGCACATTTACAGTATTTTTTTCCGAGCACAGTGCACTCAACTTGCGTTCCGAAATGCGAAAGAGACATTTTACACATATAAATTGTTACTTGTTCATACTTTTTGTTGCGTACTCATTGACCTGTAGTTTATTTTTTTACATTTTTGTGTAAAATTTAATGCGTACCATGCCTCCGGAAAAAAATGTGTCTTCCTGGAACATTTACATACGACAGAAATGTTTTATATTGTCAAGTTTGCGAGAAAAATTCCTGAAATTTATCATTTAATTTTGCATATTTCTTGCATATTCTGGCAATTTTTGTGCATATGTCTGCCATTTTTCATGCATATTTGCATGCATATAACAATCTTTTTATGTTGCATATAATCCGGTCTCTACTTATAAATTAATGGCTGTATCGATTTTAATAATTTTGGTTTTTAAACGTTTTTGTAGGACCAAGGAAGGTTTCTCTAACCCACCACTTTCCTTGCTGGGCCTGGGAGTGGGGAGAGAGCCTCACATAAAGGGCCTCCCCGGGCCCGGGGGTCCTCGTAAATGAGTTTCCACTTCGATTAAAAAAAACCGGCCAAGTGCGAGTCGGACTCGCGCACTGAGGGCTCCGTACAAATTCGCCATTCGCCAAGTTATTATAAAATCAATCCAGTCTTAGCAGAGCCCTGCTCTTAAGCAAAAATGTAAGCAGTGTGAGGTCATTTTATATTGGTTACTTATATGTATAGACAGACAAATATTAAATAAAAAAAAACTACTTACTAGATTACGTTCAAACCAATTTTGGGTGGAAGTTTGCATGGTAATGTACATTATATATTTTTTTTAGTTTTATCATTCTCTTATTTCAGAAGTTACGGGGGGGGGACACATTTTACCACTTTGGAAGTGTCTCTCGCGCAAACTATTCAGTTTAGAAAAAAATAATATTAGAAACCTCAACCTCATTTTTGAAGACCTATCCATAGATACCACACACGTATGGGTTTGATGAAAAAAAAAAATGTTTTTTTTATTTTTGTATAAAAATCTTAATGCGGTTCACAGAATACATCTACTTACCAAGTTTCAACAGTAAGCTCTTATAGTTTCGGAAAAAAGTGGCTGTGACATACGGACGGACAGACAGACAGACAGACATGACGAATCTATAAGGGTTCCGTTTTTACCATTTGGCTACGGAACCCTAAAAAAGGGTGGTAGTGGTAGACCAACATAATTGATGATACATGGCTACTTATTCGGTCGTGTCTATATTCATTAACATGTTTTACATGCCCACGAATTCCTTGAATTCTACAAGGGCATTAATTAAATACCATAAAGTATGTTACGACAAACACAACGCACCATAGAATATGTGTCACGCTGCTATAGATGTAGTGCGAAATGATTTTCCATGATATTTCGTTGAATCCCATGCGGTTTTCAACGTTAATGACATTTGAATAAGGTTCTTAGTTATAAAACAATTTAATCTGACAGCTGCATTGTATACACGACTTTAATAAAATGTATCTAAAGTTGAAAACCGGATAAAATTTTACGAAATGTCATGAAAAATCATTTTGCACTACACCTGTAAACGACCATACACGAAATGTGTCACGGATTTTACAGGGCCAATGTCACTAAGTGAATTTGAACAATACGACGTAATTAAGTCGAATGGCCTCGAAATTTGTTACTCGTATCGTATTTTAGCTATATAGTTTCGGTAGATATAGCGAAGAACAATCATAGAGGAAATAAATAGAGCGGCAATACGGGCTAGAGATATCCAGTTCCACAACATATAGTGGTTTATCACTAGCACAGACACACACTAACATATTCTTTTGCGGATAATTATCCTTTATGTCCTATATTATTATTATTTTTATAAGCCTGTAATTTTGTCCCACTGCTGGGCAAAGGCCTCTCCCTCAGATTTCCAACGCACCCTGTCCGCACTTATTTCTTGCCAGTCGCTCAAGAACGTGTCTAGGTCATCCCTCCATCTCCGCCTCGGCCTGCCGCGGCGCCGATAGCCATCCTGGGGCATCCACTGAGTGGTAGCACGTGCCCACCGCTCTGGGTGCATGCGGCAGACGTGGCCGGCCCAGTCCCATTTCAGCCTGGCGGTTGCCCTGCCCACGTCAGCGATGCAGGTTTTGGAGCGCAGTGTAGTGTTTCTAACTCGATCCGTTCTTTTGACACCTAAAATGCTGCGCTCCATAGCCCTTTGGCAAACCTTCAACTTGGACTTCTGAATCTCGGTTAGGGACCATGTTTGAGCACCGTAGGTTAGGATGGGCATTATGTCCTATAATAAGTTTTTATTAAATAAAACACTGTTGAAAAAAGCTTTTGTTGGTATTTATTTAATTTTGTAGATTATGATATGGGACTGAAGTCATTTTTCTAATTTGGAACGTCAATGTGTCTATTCGTACACATTACTCACACATACAACAGGTCATTTACTTAAGTGTTTCACCTGTACCAAATTTCAAGGCAATGCGAACACTAGAAGTTGACAAACAAAATACAAACAGTGGTTCATAATTCATAATTCATAATTCATTTATTGCATAGTAATCATGTCGTACATTAGGTCTTACATAGTATAATAATTAGATTCAAGACATGAACCCTGTTAGGGCACAGCAATTTAAACATAAATTTAATAAGAATTGAAATATAAATTATTTTATTTAAATACATTTGATCATCATTATCACATTATTATCATTATTCAAAGTCAAATTCAAAAGTCAAATAAAAGTCAAATAAAAACTTAGCGGTTCTTATTTCATATACCTTACACACTGCATTGTACCCATATCAACAAATTAATTTTATTTATTAAGTAATTGTTTACAAAAATTACAATTTGGTTTAAGCTTTAAGCAGTCAATGACCTATCATTTAAGAACTCTTCTACCGAATAATAGCACCCATCAATTAACAATTCTCTTAATTTTCGTTTGAATACCTCATATCTCATTTCCTCCCTTATATGCTGTGGTACTTTATTAAAAATCATTATACAGCGACAATATGGCCCATTTTTATAAATGGCTAATTTAGACATTGGCAACTGCAATACATTGTCGTTTTTACGTCTTTGCGATTTGATTACCTTTTTTGTAAATAAATGTGGATTTTTCCTAGCAAAAAGTGCAGCTTCCATAATGTACAATGAGGGTAACGTAAGAATTTTTAGTTGAGTAAAATGTGGACGGCAGCTATTGGGAACCCTTGTATTAGTTAGGATGCGTATGCACTTCTTCTGCATTACAAACAGTTTATGAGCATCAGTACTGGCCCCCCAAAGTATCACGCCATATTGAAGCCATGCGTGGGCAAAAGCAAAGTAAGCTGATAATGCAGTTTGTTGGTTAGTATTTATTTTAAGGACGCTAAGACCATATAAAAAACTAGATAACTTCGATTTAATGTTTTGTACATGTGATTTCCAGTTTAAGCTTGAATCTATTTTTAAACCTAGTAATTTAAATTCACTTACTTCCTCAATATTTTCTGTGTTTATTTTTAGTTTCATCTGTAAAGGCTGTTTCTGTATTGGTTTGAACTGAATAATCTTAGTTTTTTTGAGGTTCACTTCTAGATTATGGTCCGTGAGCCATTTAGTAATAGTTAGGGATACTTGTGACAAGCGCTCATTACGTTCCGCGCTACTATTGCAATTTAGTAGTATCGACACATCATCTGCAAACATTACACTAGTGGCATCTATTACTTTTGGCAAATCATTTATGTATGCAAGAAATAGAATGCATCCTATTACACTACCTTGCGGGATTGAGCACGTAGTGCAGCGCATTTCGGAGGTTATTTCTATCACTTCACCCGTGTTCTTATCGAGCCAATCGATTTGTACATATTGCTTGCGGTTTTGGAGATACGATTCGAACCATTTGTAAGCTTGCCCGCGGATGCCCATTCCATACAATTTATTGAGTAGGATTTTATGGGAAACCCTGTCATAGGCTTTCGACATGTCCAAAAGCAACCCTACGCCATACTTTTTATAATTGATTTGGTTTAAGGTTTCTTGCACGTAATGATAAACCGCTAGTGTTGTAGATTGGTTTTTTCTGAAACCAAATTGATTTTTGTCTAGTATGCTGTATTTTTCAAAAAAGCTATAAAGACGATTTGTCATCGCTTTCTCGAATATTTTGGAGATGGCAGGTAGAAGTGCAATGGGCCTATGCTGATCAGCTTCATTAGCATTCCCTCCAGATTTTAAGATAGGCCTGATTTTTGATACTTTTAATAACTCTGGGAAAGTACCCTCACTAAAAGATTGGTTTATAAGCAGTTTTAGTGGTGTCACAAGTTCAATGCTACATGTTTTGATTAATATTGTTGGGATTTCATCTATACCAGAACTTGTTTTGCTCTTTACCTCTCGTATAAGTTTAATGACTTCGCTCTCTGTTACTTCGCTAATTATCAAGGAGTTAATAATGGGTGTAATCACTGGTCTCCCGGCCGCTTGTGCTGGCACACGATCACTCTTGGCCAGTGTAGACTCACCTACCGACGCAAAGTGCTCATTGAGAGCATTTGCAACCTGCTCGGGTTCTTCCACAATAATATTATCTCCAATTTTCAAACTAAGGTTGCAGTGTTTAGGGATTTTTTGACGGCCAGTAGTGTCTTTAATTATACCCCACATTGTTTTTATTTTATTATTCGATTGTTGCATTTGTTTTATAAAATTCATTTTCTTTGATTTTTTCACGCATGTCTTCAAAATTTTTTCGTATTTTTTATAATAAGATATGAAGTTGTTGTTTGTTGTATGATTTTTTGCTATCCTAAGGAATCTTTTGTTCCGACATGCTTTTTTTATACCGGTTGTTAGCCAAGGTTTCTTGTTTATTTTATGTTTTATTTTTATTCGTCTCACAGGAATGTGTCTATTAAGCAGCTGTTTTAATTTTTCATGAAAATTGTTATAGTTTTTATTGATGTCATTATTTGGTAGTATGTAATTATTCCAATTTATATTTAGTAAATCGATTCTAAAGTTTTGCATGTTATGTTGGCTGAATATACGTTTATAGCTATGTCTCCTTTCCTCAACTTTAGGCAACTTTGGCGTCCGGTAGCTGTATATGACACTCTTATGGTCCGAAATTCCATGGTCTGCAACAGTAACTGAGTAATCCGATTTGTTTGCAAATATAAGGTCAATACATGTAGAAGTTGCTTTACTAACCCTTGTTGGCTCATCAACAATTTGCCGTAGATTATTTATTTGCATTTCATTTAGAAGAGACTGCGTGGATTGTGAATTTGTCATTACATTTATATTAAAGTCTCCACCAACTATTATACGCATTTTACGTTGCTTCACTTTAATTTTTTCCATAATTTTTCTAGTATATTAAGGGATATGTTCATATTTCTATTTGTTCGATATATATTAATTATACAGATATTATATTTTGGTATTTCTATTGCACAACATTCTATAATCAGTTCAACTGATAATTTAGCTATGTCTTCCCTTTCAATATAATCTATACCATGCTGTACCAATATCGCCACTCCGCCACCTGAGTTTTCACGCCGGTAATAAGCGGCCGCAAATTTATAACCCTCAATTTGAATTAGGTTTTTCTGTTGGTCTGTAATCCATGTCTCAGTTAAACAGAGTACTTTATAATTCTTATTATACAAGAATGATTCCAGTATAAAAGTTTTATTTTTCAAGCTTTGCATGTTTTGGAATAGTACACTAAAGTATTCGTCACTGCTATTTGTATTTTGCAATAAGGTAGGATCGGTTTCGTTTGTTTTGTTATATTGGTGTGACGATGTCACGTTAATATTAATATTACTTGTAGTTTCGAAAACAACTATTACTACTACTGTTATTTGGCAATTGAGTCGATTTTTTCTCACAACTGGGGAAAAAATCAGTGATATTTTTTTGAGTGCAGTTTTTAAATGCTTTGTTTTTTTTTCATTTAATCTATTATGGACGCTAGGATTTTCAAAATAATAGGGTATAGTACCCTTTTTGTGTTGAATTATTTGTTCTGATAGTTTCACCCGTGTATTTTTCAATTTGTTTAATTGCTTGAGGTTAAGGTATTCATTACAGTAGAACTTGTAATCTATGAGAGAATTTAATTTTGAACATAGCCCATTCATAGCTTTCGCACTAAAGTAATCAAAATCATACAAAAATATCCGTTTGCAAAATATCCGTAATCCTTGAACGCCAGTAAGATAAAACAGTTCGCAAGCCCCATACTTCGAAATGGTTTTCAAATCAGGGTATGTTGTAAAAAAATGAACAATCCCATTTATTTATACATCTTATATACAAAATTGTATGACATTTCCAATCTAACACTTAGTTTATTATTGATTTATGAGATCGCTACTTGATACGTTAATTTTTTTAGGATTCCTTGAAACTCGCACGAAACTTAATGTCGTCTTTACAAAATTGACCGGAACAAAAACGTTTTCCTAATGGGAAGTACATAAGTACTTGGGAAGAGCATAAGCTCCTTGGATCGGAGGAAATTGTTAAAAATTATAATATTTCTTGTCCTCATGTATTGTATGGTAAACCACGAGTTCACTACCATTGTTTCATTAGCAGTGTATCTTTTGTATGCACACATAACATCGATTTCTTATTCCATCACACAACATAAGATGATTTAGTAATTGGCACTAGAGCTATTTTAACGGACAAACAATAACTAATCATCGGAATTGAACTGGTAATTTAATACAGTTATATATCACCTTCGAGTCACGTAATAAATAATAATTTATTAAAAGGAAGCCACCATAATCATCAGGATCATTATTACTACCATTAGTTACTTTGTAAAGTAACCTTTAGACAAATTGTTTGTTTTGGAAGAGTCTAAGTAATGTCAGTAGTTAGTTACATGGCTGTTTGTTGTTTTTGTTTTACAAGTGCTGGCGTATATGGAATCAGCCGTGGCAAATTCTACAATTAAAATAATTGTCTTACTCTAAAGAGTTCGGGACGGTGTGGAATATTTTAAAATGTAAGTACTTACCTACCTACTACCAGTCTGTGATTGTTATGCGATTGATTTCTAACAAATTGTTTTAGCAGACCATAAAATGTTATATTATAAACAAGTATGATATTGATACAACGACAACAGCTGTGATTAGAGCGTCAGTAAAAAAAAAAGCAAAAGGTTTGATATGTAATGCACCCATTTTTGTGATCCTTGAGTATCTATGGATAAAATTATATAGATACATATACGCTGCATAAGAAATATTACTTAGTACCAAATCAAATCAAAGACATTAAGAAACTGGGTCTGGTTTTGAGCAGAACTTTTGAATCATACATACATACATACATATCGTAACGCCTCTTTCCCACAGGGGTAGGCAGAGACTACTTTGTTCCACTTGCTACGATCCTGACATACCTCTTTCGCTTCATCCACATTCATCAATCTCTTCATACATGCTCGTCGGTTTCGGGTACTCTTAACCTGGCCTTTCATTCTTTCTTTGGCCTGGCTTTTCTTTTGAATCATAGTTGACAAATGTTTCCATACATTAATCGATGTTCAAACTAAACCACGTCAAGGGCGGGACTTTATGTTATGAATCAAAAATTTTAATGAAAAATGAACCTGCTGCAATATTCCGGAAAAAATCTGAGGCTTTGTAAAATTCTGTACCGTCGTTGACTTTATTCACTTCACTCATGAGTCATGAGGCTGATAAGAAGGAAAATGCTGACAATAATGTCACTAAGGATCTCACTAAGAGGGACCAATTTGGACAATCTGGAACGCTCGGCAGTTACGCGAAAAAGACTCTTGGTTACCAACGCAAACTGTTATCTATAAAACAGCAACAAGGTCGGTAATCCTAACCCGGGATTCACGTGCAGTGATATTTTTAGCCCAGCTAAATTTAGTACCACTTAGGTTTTATCTGAATATGAATAAGACCCTGCTAAGATTTATTTTCAAAGATTGCTTCATAAGTATCTTACGCGTTTTTCTACGAGTAGTTGCAAATGCTTATAGAATTTACAAATGTTAGATATGTTCCTATGCTTCAATGAAAATGGGACGTAGGTATACCAAAATCAGTCGCTTTAGCAACTAAAAGCAAAATTCGTTAGTATTATAGGTAGTATAATATCAAATGAAAGTGACTTAGAAAACTTTTGCATTCAAGGTATAACGGTCGCAGAGGTTGATTCCATGGTGCGATCGATGTACTTACTGCTGTGTAACTTATGTTCAAAATATCCAAAGAAGCAGAAGAAAGATAGCAGTAAAATACGAATATTTAGTATGCAAACGGTAGTCCATTCATCATTGGAGAAATATTCCGACGAATTTCTTAGGTACGGTCAATGAACCTGCAGCCAAACGTGACATTCCCGACAAAGATGCTTCATTACAATGCAAATGTTTAAAATTTATGCGGCAGCGAAGAAATTTCTCGCCTCAGCAGATACATAAATCACCGAGAGACAACAAGCGCTGCTATAAAACATAAACTGCATAATTACGCTTGAAAGTTATGGGACAATTATATATCACCATATTCACCATACATCCTTGGGTTTATCTGCATTTAGCTGCATGTAATTGTATTACAGTTTACAGTGAACCACAGTGCACTCTACAATCACTTATCAAGTTTTATGGTTCGGAAGCGATTTGCTTGTTTATGTATTGAGATGTTTATGCTGTGAACATAAACAACACTAACAGTCGTCCCGTGTCCCTGCGTTTCAAGGTTTCCATCGACATAAACAGTACTTTTGTTTACATGGGTTTGACAAATGTTTTCTTAGACTCCTCCATGCAAAAATTTCCTAGTTCCCAGATCTTTTGTAGGCAGAAGAGATGACGGACAGACGTCGGACTCGAACATACTTAGCTCGATTGGAGACCGAAGACTAAAACGGATCGGGAGAAAATAGTACATTTCATGAAAAAAAGAACAGAAATATACGACCCGACATATGGTAGTTAGAAAAGAAAACGCCAAAAACGGAGCAAAGAGAGACGCAGCTGTTCTAACCGGTCTGACACGAAATTGGGGTACCTTGAGGAGGCTATCATTTCCCAAAAGGAATTAGGTATAATATACTCCTATTCAGATACTGGTTCGATCGAACTTCCACGAAAATCTCAGCCTCACGCGTAACGATAACCAAGATATAACTGGGTTGGACCGGCCAAGGAGCCAGGTGCTATTTCAGACGGCACCCATCTCGCTAAGTGGCCTAACCCTTGCACGAGGTTATAGGAAGCGTACGCCGCGAGTGCACTTATCCAATTTGAGGCTATTATGATTTATTGGGTGAGGACAAGTAGGCGCCTGGTGCGTCTTGGAAGCAACGGGATAGGAAAATGATAAGCTAAGTAGCTAATGAATGATTAAAATGATTACTGGCTCATTTATAGAGCAGTAGTTTTCTGGATGCTGGAATTTGGGGCACGCGTAACCGGTTCATAATTCATTCATTCTTTGTAGGATGAACAGTTGAGGGCGTAAAGGTATAGGTAGATGTTTTTGACGTTTTGGCAACGTAGGTACATATATTTATGCCCTTGACTGAACATCACTACATAGTATAAAACAAAGTCGCTTTCTCTGTCCCTAGGTCCCTATTCCCTATGTGTGCTTAAATATTTAAAACTACGCAACGGATTTTGATGCGGTTTTTTTAATAGATAGAGTGAATCAAGAGGAAGATTTATATGTATAATACATGCATAATATACCGTGCGAAGCCGGGGCGGATCGCTAGTAGCTTATAAATGAAAAGCGGCAAGTTAGTTAGTAGGAACGCCATACCATACGCCATCATGAACGCGAAAATATCCACTGTTAGATATTGTGGAATAAAAGAGGTTGGCAAGGCCCGACACCCAACAGGCATCACACACGCAACGAAACTATGAGCAGATGCGCTTACTTATCCCAAAACTAAGATACCTACGCATTCTGTAGTGAGTTTTACTAAGTTCCGTTTCAAGACAAAATCTTGACGTAGGTACATAATGTACATGTATATACACATAGCATAGTCGCATACAAGTTCAGTACATTACTACATAGGTACTTAAGTTTTTCACCTATATGTACACACAGCAAAACTATTCGGTATGCACCCTAGTTGTCCATGTGTGTCATTCTATACACACATCCGCACCTATCCGCTGCCTTAATTACTCACACAACAAAATGGTTTTGTATCCACACGAGTATTCACACTAACATGGCCTATGTGTGCTGATTGTGTTCTCTGACTACCTTCACATATCTCTTATTGTATAGGTTATTGTTATTCAAACGATTTTGCTCAATGGAAGAATAATTTCGTCATGAATAATATGAGCGCGGTGGCTCAGTCGTACTGATTAGGACTATGAATGTTAAAGACCTCGGTGCGAATCTTGCTCAAATGTTCTATTTTGTATTTTTTTTTTCAACTTATAACTATCTCAAAACCAAATCATGACTACTTCAAACAAGAAAAAAAGAAAGTAAAAGAACAAAATAAGAAAATAAAATCATTGTTTCAAATTGTTTATTACAACATTTAAGTAATTATTATTACCATAAGACTATAACTAATTAAATTAGCAAAATAAAACTGCATGCTTTTCCTTATAATATAACAGAAGAAGGACAACATTTATTCGTAAAACAACACACACTATAGTGACCAGTATGATTTTAGGTTAATTAAAAATTTCTGTTACAAACATAATTTAAAATTACAATACAAATGGTAAATTGAATGCACACCACAAAAGGGCTATTTTTAAGATGTAATTTATTCGAATTAACAAGGGTTTTGAAAAGAGTATCATTTATAAGAATTTCCGATTTATTAAGTTTACTTAAGTCTGAGAAAGATGAACGAAACGTTTTATTTGTCGAGAAATAAAGTCAGTGGTGAAATGAATCGACATGTTAAATGACAGCCATTAACAATAACATCATTGCACACTGGATTAAATCTCCACTTTCAAGTGACTAAGCTACCTAAATTTGCTTTGGATTTTATATCAGATGGATCCCAGTTAATAACAGTTAAGGAATCTTGTTGAGTGCTCAGCCAGTCTTTGACTATGACACAATAACATTGTTATGCACGAAATAGGTCACACATCACTTTTTTTTAGCACTGTTATTACGACCCCCAACCCACTAACTCACAAATCCCATGGATGACATCCAAGCACTTTTCGCCACAAAATTTTTCGTCCATCTTTTTCAGACGTAAATGGTTTTTCATCACTAAAAATCACTACATTATTACCTATTCGAATCAAAATTATAAATATTCAAGATCAAAGTTCATTCTATTTCTTCTATGCTGGCTGATCCGTTGAAGCATTTTTTTTTGCTGGTTTACGAGTTACGACAATGCTATCCTGCAACATGCAGATGAAGTCGCACACAACGTAGGTAACATTGTCTCTCGTTGATGTGAAATAGGTCCCTTTAGCGTGTGCGGCAACTACTTATGTCAAATGGCGTGAAGATGAGACTTCTTGTTTTGACACAGAAGGAATATTCTTATCGTGCTCGAAGTCTGCATAACGGTGAATCCATAATTGAAGTCTTCCGCTGCAAAATAAATGAAGTTTAATAAAAAACATTCTTCGTCAAAGAAAGTTATTTGAATACATTACGGATACAATAATAAATCATTGTTTTTAACACCATGAAGAAATTTGATGTAAAATAAGAAGTAATTATTTTATCAGACACTTTGTCTACTTACTTACTTATAGAAATATTTTGTTCGTAGAACCATAATTTCTGCTCTTTTCAAAAAAAATGATGACTATCCATATTTTGCAAATCACAAGGTATTTCAAAGGCAAAATTAAACAGTTCGTTGTTGTAAA
Organism: Pandemis heparana; assembly: GCA_963854515.1. Classification (NCBI taxonomy): domain Eukaryota; kingdom Metazoa; phylum Arthropoda; class Insecta; order Lepidoptera; family Tortricidae; genus Pandemis; species Pandemis heparana. The sequence goes on along the minus strand of OY978020.1, from coordinate 2,636,407 downwards.
ACCACTTGTAAAACAAGGCGTAACGAATTGCGGCTAGCGTTGACAAATTCATATTACTAATAATTTGAGGGTAGAATATACTTTATATTGTTAGACGGCAATTAATAAAATGTGCATCGTCTAGCAAATTTCAACCTTATTTCAAAGCTCTTTAAACAACTATTTACACATTGCAAATGCAGTAGTCACAGTTTGGACGTAGTAATTCATAAATTCACCAACTATATTAAATGTCTCGGTGGCTCAGCGGTCACAAAGGCAAGTCGGATACTTGATTTGTGCACTCGCTCTCCAGTAAACCGAGTTCGAATCCTAGAAGAAATGACATTTTTGGATGTTATTTAAATGGCGATGCTGGTTGTAAGGAATATTGGTTGGAAATGTTGGAATTGAATCTCAGACCAGACTTGATGAGAAATAAAAATATAACAAGTTGAATCAGTGAGATGGTGTAGCTACTACGCTGGTAATAATAGTTCAATGCGTCAGATTGCATAAATTTAAAGATTCAAGGTCAAAGTAAGACTCGATCCGGGGTGCCTTCTCTTGCCTTACACTTGCGATGACAATATCCAATGTAAGATAATAATGTAAAATGTTTTTAGGAAAATGCAAAAATAAAACAATACTTTTACATTATTTCTGTAGAATTAACTTAAACCGGAGATATTGAATTTTTAAACCTTTGAGCCAGGCACGATACCAAGGGGATTTTTTAGTTTAATTTGTAATTATTTTTAACTTAGTTTATTATAAATTATAAACTACCTAACTAAAATAGTTGCAACTTTCTTCATTGTTATTTTATAGTTTTTGTTGTTGTTTATATAATAAATAGGTAATTTACAGCGACATTACTTATTAGTGGTTAATTGAACTTACCTTAAGTGAACTTCAACCATAATTATATGAGATGCTACATCCGAAGAGATTTAATTATGTAGTAGTCGTTTCACGTACTGCATCATCACACTATGTTTAAAAAATAGGAAAAAAAAAATCTTGGTAGTTCTCTGCGATGCCACAGAGGGCGCAGCGGACATTTGTCATTTAGTTTAGAGTATGGGTATCTAACCTTTTTATTATTGTTATTATTCTGTACTGGGCACATAATTGGGTAGGGTGGGACTTTAAATCTCTTCGGATGTAGCATCTCATATAATTATGGTTGAAGTTCACTTAAGGTAAGTTCAATTAACCACTAATTATATTTCAATGCTACATCCTCGAGATTTAATTATGTAGATGTTCAGCGCTGAATGTACAGAATAATGTAGGGTTGTTAAATTTATATGAAAGCATAGACAGTTATGAGAGCTATACATATCTTTTAATAATTCAACATAGATGGGTACACTTCCAATTAAAGTTCTTATTAACTATAAAATAACAAACAAAACGAATATTATCAGCTGATTATTTTTTACATTCTATGATTTAAACACTGCTTCCGCAAAGGCTCTATCATTTTGATCATTGTTCAGAGGCAAGTTATAAAACTTGGCGAAACACATAGAAGAGTTTGTCCAACCGGCAGTTCGCTTAATTAGGTCAATCGAAACCCCGGCGCGACATGCCGCCGATGTGGCGGCATGTCTTGTGCTATGAGCCGAGAACACACTCACATCCACACCACTATCTCTTAATACTAGCTTTATCCAGCGGCTAATTGATTGAGCGCTGGCATTGCGATGTGGCTGAGTGGTGGTGAGAATAAGTTTCTCCGTATTTGGAAAGGTTCGAAACTGTTCCATTCTTGTGAGATATGATGATAGAGTCTTTGCGGGACAAATGGTAATTTTTTCTACAAAATGCGGTAATACTAACTTAGGATTATTGCGATTTGGTCCAGATGTCTTTATAACACTGTCCACAATGATGATTGCCCCCGTATCATTGATTATGATATTATTGACCTTGATGACTGACAAGGTCTGGACCCGATGTCCGGTGGATAGAGCCAGCAGCGTTACTAGTTTCTTAGTGAGTGCGAGTGTGCTTAACGACTCGTTAGGATATTGACCACTTAGGAAAGACAGTACTTTACTAGGATCCCAGGAAAATTGATATTTAGGTAGATTAGGTTTAATTTTAAAAATACCTTTGAAAAATCTAGTAATATAATCATTGTTGCAAAATTGCTTCCCGAAAATCAGTGATAATGCTGATCTAGTAGAGTTTAAAGTGCCGTAACTGGCACCTTTTTCGAACAGCTGAGTCAAAAAACCTAGTAATACTGGTGTAGTGGTTTTTGACCAGTCAATTTTATTTTCATTACAAAATTGGACCCACTGCTTATATGCAGTATTATATTGTTGCAATGTACTATTTGAGAGTGATTTAATCATTATGTCAATGGTACCATCCTGAAGAGATTTTTTCAGGAACGCTTCCCGGATAACCTCGCGCACGCCAGGGTAAGGTTTGGCCACAAAGGATGAGGGGTTCTGTAAGGAGACAATAAAAGTTCAGAATCAGGTCCCAGGTAAATCACTTTAGAGCGCCTAATTGACATAAAAACTGGGTACCAGGCTTGACCGGGCCAATATGGCACAACTAAAATGCCTGTAGCCTCATCATTGATTATTTTTCTTAGACACTTCATAATCAGCGAGAAGGGTGGGAATGCATAAAAATGAAGGTCAGTCCATCTTAGTGTGAAAGCATCGATATTAAATGCTTCCGGGTCACGTTTCCAGGATACATAACAGTCACATTTTTTGTTAATTCTTGTAGCAAACAAATCTATGTTTGGATGGCCCAGCTTTTTTGTTATGAATTGAAAGCAAGAGTCCTTGAGTTCCCATTCTATGTCAATGTTTGTTATACGCGATGCCCTATCGGCTTCAACGTTTTCCTTAGATTTTATGTACGAAGCATAAATGAATAGGTTTCGTTCTTCACACCAGTTCCATAATTCACTAGCTAATTTGTTTAAGTGTGGGAACTGTATGCCACCCATCCTATTTATGTATGCTATCGCTGTAGTGTTATCAATCCTTAACAAGATTTCAGCATTCTGTAGGTTTCTGCAGAAGGATTTTAGTCCAAGAAAGGCAGCCAGTAATTCTAGATAATTTATATGCTTATCGCCTTCTTCCTGAGACCAGTAACCTCTGGCTGTTTCCCCATTGGAAAAAGCTCCCCAACCAGAAAGCGATGAATCTGTATAAATTTCTCTAATAAAATTATTTTTACGTATAGGATTGTCAGTATTTTCTATACAATTTTTCCACCAATCGAATTCGGGTTTAAGTGAAGGACACAATTTCATTTTTGCCTCATAATTATCATTGTCATTTAGCAAGGCCAGGAACTTTTCCCGTTCAAAGAGCTTTGTGTGAAGCCAGCCATATTTTACTGCTGGGCAAGCTGCTGTAAGTGTACCTGTAAATCTTGCAAATTCCCTGATCTTTATCTCCTTTTTTCTTGAAATTTGTTTTGTTATACTAAGAATTTTTTCTTTCTTATCCTTTGGTAGTTCTAAAGTCATAGAGTTTGAATTTAGTATAAAACCTAGGAATTTGCAAACTTTATTAGGTGTAGGCTTACTTTTCTCGTGGTTAACTATAAACCCCAATCCTTGTAATGTATTAATGACTGCTTTGACCGTATTGAAACAGTTAGAATATGAATCGCCTATACACAAAATGTCATCCAAATAAGCCACTAAAGTATGCCCTTTATTTCGTAAATAAGTTAGAATAGGTTTGATTATTTTCGTGAACACGTAAGGTGCAGAACATAGTCCAAATGGGAGGCATGTGAATTGGTACAATTTATCGAAGCGGAAGCGTAAATATTTTCTATGATCAGCATGTACTGGTACTAAAAAATAGGCATCTTTTAGATCAATTGTGGCCATGTAAGAATCTTTGGAAATAAGCTGAGTTGCAGTTCTTATGTCTTCCATTTTAAAATGTTGCGGTAATAGGAATTTATTGAGCATTTTTAAGTTTAGGATGAATCTAAAGGTGTCATCTTTTTTTGGAATTAAAAAAATTGGTGACAAAAATTGGTCATGACATTCGTTACAATTGGTTATGGCTCCTATTTCTAAAAGTTTTCTTATAGAGCTTTCCATTTCCAATCTTGGATATGGAGGATTTTTTGGTTCATGTAATTGAAAAGGGGGGGATTCGAATTCTAACATATAACCTGTGACATAGGAAAGAATTTGAGGATCCGATGTGATTATTTGCCAATTGTGCATAAAATATGTTATTCGCCCTGAGTGAGGTACCTCTATCGTCGTGCTTTCTGGTCGTAACTCCGCGGTTGTACTTGTGCCGTCATACGACTGCGCTGGGGCGCAGGCGGCCCCACTGCTCGCTGCCTCCTCGTAGCTTGGGCCAGCGGCGTTGGCCGCTCTTTGTTGTAGCTGGTTGAAGGCTGTGGACGCGCGTAGTTCTGTTGAGCACGTCTTGGTCCTGGTCCTGGCTGATACTGACGAGGAGGCCCTTGCACGTTTCCCTGGTTTTCCTTATTGAAGTTGAACTGTGCACGTTTCTTTATTTGCTGACCAGATTTTTCAATGGTTTTGGAAATTTTTATATTTTCATTTAGATTTTCTCCAAATAATGTCACATCACGTTTCATGTCTTTAGTAATGTTCATAAACTTTTTATCCAACAAGGGGATTATAAGGCGCCTTCTATTTTGCGTTTCTTCGTAGTGAAGATCCAGGAGAATCTGGTTGATTTGAGATAGTTGTGTAATTAATTTGATTTTTTCCATGTCACTATCAATAAGGTCCGTTGTCAGATTCACCAGCCTTGCTATAGCGAAGCCTAATTGATTTTGTGACTTCTCTAGCCTCTTGTCCCTATTTCTGGTTGAATCAGACAGTATTGCTGATACCTCGGCATTTAGTTTAGGAGCTTTAGCCAGCTGAAAATTTTCTGGAATTTGGGTTTTATTTATTAAGCTCTCTTTAACCTCCTTGGCTAGGCCGTCTTGAATTATCTTCCCCCAACGTTCAGAGATTTCTTTGGGCACTTTCTTGCCCAAGGTTTCAGTGGGCTTTTTTCCTTCTCCTAAAATAGATAAAATTTCTGGTGGAACACATTTTTCTTTTTCAGTTTCTTGACTTATGGTTTCAGTTTTTGGTGCTTCCTGGGGGTGTGTATTGATAGTTGGGGGTTCTTCGTCCAACTCCAGAATTGACTCATCAAGAAACTCTACCTCAGAATCCCCTCCAGAAAGGTCTCCTACTGATTGCGGTTCTGTGTATCAGGAAAAAAAACAACAAAACATAAGTTAACAAGTGAGTTGAGCAAGCTTGGCTAGGGGCCTTATTATTTATTCTCTTAGTTAGAAAAAAAAAAAATTGCCTCTTGGTAAGTAGGTATTTATTTGTACCACTGCCTTTTAACTTCCGGATGACATCTCGTGGCATCACTTATGGAAAGGCGTTGCCAATCGAGCTACTTTATTTGATTCAATAATTACTTCCCGGGTGATATCCAGTATCGCCACCATGAGGAGGAACTAGTTTGTTACTTCTGGATGTCTGGCCGCAAAACGGGCATAAGCTGCCATTAATTACTCTCTGGATGATATCACGTATCATCACGTTAAGAAAGTATTTAACTTCCGGATGACATCTCGTGGCATCACATAAGGAAGTGTGGCAGATGGGGTTCCCAAATGCATTACTTAAATTGTTTCTGGATGACATCTCGTGGCATCACTAAAGAAACAACTGCAACAATACGTTGATGCAAATTTTTGCAAATGTAGGTTATAATAGAACACGTGTCGTGTCGCCGGGTGTCGGCGACCCGTCTTCGAAGTTGTATTCTAATTCTAAGCCATCTATGTACCTGAGAAAAGGGTTTATTTTAATTTATTTATGGGTAATATACTGTATATTATATACTTTACCTCTGTAATATGAACTATCTGATGAAATTGAAGGCGATGTGGAGCGGGATCTTGATTTGATCAGTTTTCTTATCTTATTTGTTAATTCCGACGAATCATCTCTTTTCCTCTTAGTCCTACCCATTGTACTGCGATATTTTGAGCACTATGGTGATTTATTTTATATTTTATCAAAAGAATGAACTTGATGATGCCGCACACGAAATAACAATGACAAATGTCCGCTGCGCCCTCTGTGGCATCGCAGAGAACTACCAAGATTTTTTTTTTCCTATTTTTTAAACATAGTGTGATGATGCAGTACGTGAAACGACTACTACATAATTAAATCTCGAGGATGTAGCATTGAAATATAATTTATCTTATTACTAAAAAAAACTGTTCTGAGAGGGTAGATATACGATCGAACTCACTCACACATTCACATGTGGATTCTACGTAATGTTCATGTCGGTACTCAACACATAGACGACGTTTGTGTGCGTGCCTATGCTTACCGAATTATTTTGCCGTGTGTACATTTCATAAATATTATATTTCTATGACACATGACATGACCAGCTTCCAGCGTTTATTTGACGGCACAATTTACGAGCAATAACTTTACGTCGGGTTTGTTTTACTGTTTACTAATTTCATTTGCGCCAATAGCTAAAGTTTTCATGAAAGGTTTAAATAACAGAGCAAACAATGTTACAGTTAAGTAAATCAAACTAATCTTTGAATCAGTATATTTAAATTTATATTGCGGATAAAGGCCAGCAAGCTTATTACGTAACTCGCTCGCGATCACCATCGTGTTCAATTTGGCAGTTCATGTATGGGCTGACAATTGGCATCGGAATCAGCTAGCTGTCACATTCATACAAGAACTGTCAACATGAACACGATGGCGATTGCGAGCGAGTTACGTAATAAGCTAGCAGGTCAAGAGTACCCGAAACCGACGAGCATGTATGAAGAGATTAATGAATGTGAATGAAGCGAAAGAGGTATGTCAGGATCGTAGCAAGTGGAACAAAGTAGTCTCTGCCTACCCCTGTGGGAAAGAGGCGTGACGATATGTATGTATGTATGTATGTATGTATATTGCGGATCAGTCGCGTAACTAGATATGTATACAATTTAGGTAGGTAGTCTGAGGGTTACTAATACGATCCCTTCTGTGCTCTATGCCCCAGTACTTCGGGACCCCCTAGAGGTAGGGTAGGGCCCCGTGGCATCTTGCCCGTCGTGCCACGTCTGCCACTTTATTACGCCACTGTCGCTAAACAAATACGAATAGCGTGCTTAGCTCTTTAGCAGTTATGTTGTTCTGCGTCGATTTTAACGTTGGCACTAACATCTGTATTCGTATTTGGGCTTCCTTATATTGGGCACGTCTGCATCACGTAATTTCGCTGCCATAAAACACATTTGCATTATGTTTTTTTTACTGAGTAACTGTGCTACTGGACTGGCGTTAGTGATTAGTCGTTACTCGAAGAGTTTACAGAGATCAGGGGGTCACGACCTCCACAACTCAATTATTATGACAAACTTCACAACTTACTTCGTCCCTCCTTCGTCCCTCCCTCGCCCCCCGTCATATCTTAAGCTGCGATCGCCGGTCGCGCGAGGCAATCAATTTAAATACAATAACAAAAACATAAACCACGTCTTTATCCCTTACGGGGTAGTCAGAGCTCAGGGTGATAAGAGATGCCGTCGATGAGCTTTTTACGATCAGCGCGGGAGCAGCTGGTTCATTTTATGTTTTTAGTACATTACTTAGGTATACATATTGTTTTTTAACCCTCGACGCAAAAAGAGGGGTGTTATAAGTTTGACGTCGATGTCTGTGTGTTGTCTGCCTGTGGCATCGTAGCTCAAAAACGAATGGACCGATGCGGCGGTGTTTTTCATTCTAAAGCCAGTTTCCTTAAGGTAGTTCTTAGCCATGTTTGGTAAAAATCTATCCAGCAGTTAGAAGAGTATGCAGCTCTTTTCCAAAATGATGTGAAGCATTCTTGCTAAATTTTTGGCATAAAATTGGATTATTTAGGGTTGTTTCTTGAACTATGTCTTTTGGCAAGGGTTTTTTTTTTTTAATTTAAATTTTACTTGTGTACCTATATACCTAATATAAGTACTTAACTAGATTAGTTCCGCGGCTTGGCCACCGAAATTTCAGCTTTATTTTTAGGTCAAAGGGTTCAAGCTGAAAGTTGTTGAATCAGTCAGTCAGGTATTTTCCCTGGATTATCTATTCATTAAATTCTCGAGTATTTAATGGCAACTGCCTAAAATGTGTAAATGAAAAGTAGCATGCGGTATTCCGCCTATCTGCACCCACGGAAACCCATTGTTGCTTGAATCAACATTGTCTATTGTTGGTTTAACAAAACATAATCTCGTTGTGCATTAATTTTGTACCTACTTGCCTATTATTTCAACAGGGCTTATCTCTGCTCTATGTGGTGTGGTGTGGATTGTAGATGTTGGAGAATTATACTAAAGCGGGTACTGTAGGTACTGTACTCCTATTTTACAAATAGGCATACATTACATAGCGCCTTGTTTTACATGATTTTATTTATTCTTCTTTTAATAATATGGCCCCATCGATCGATGCGATGATTTCGCCAATGTCAAAGTAAAAAATACAGTATTCAAAAATCTTGTGACATAAAAATGTCGGCAACGTTGTACGGTAGAACACGGTCAAACGACCCCCTCCCCCCCTGTCGGGCTCTTAGCCAACGGACAATGATATCCCACGGAGACCGCCAGGAAATCATTAACCGAAGCCCAGGGTGCACCGGACCAAGCACTGCTCTTCCCCTCGGACGGATCCAAAAACGAACCGCAGCTCTTGACCACACGCGAAGGTAACCCGACTGATTTTATTTGTTGGTTTGTGTAGATCAAATTTTGTCAAAACTGACAAATTCAGTGGATTGAATGAATTTGGTCCGTTTTGATGAGAAAGAGTAGACTTCAACAAAAATTTGAGTCCACCAAAGAAACCTGTATTAAAAATGTAAAAGAAAAAACATTTGCAACAACTAGAGGCAACAACTATAAAGGTCAACTGGCCAGCTGTCAAGAATGAAAACAGACACATAGGTATAAAAAGATAAAAAGACATCTCATAACATCAGTATGTTAATTTAGTGAAGATTCAGAGCTACACAAATTAAATTTTACAAAAATAAAATGAAGAAATTCACAAACACTACTAGGATTAATAATTACACTACATATTATTAATAAAAAATAAAATATATATTTTTTAATGCTTATAAAGTCCAGGTGGAGAAACAACTTGATGGATACCTGAGTAAAGTAAGGGCCTGTTTCACCACCCCTTAACTGTCAGTTATCAATGATGACGTCTCTATCTGTTTCTTAGTAATAAATAGAGACAGAATCATAGACAACTGACAGTTAACGAGTGGTGAGACAGGTCCTAAGTGTAGTATAAATTAAATACTCTTCAGAATCGGAACAATAAACTTTTTAAATGCAAAATACCTAATTCCCACTGACTAAATAAATAAATTTAGTATGCAATTTTTCAGCCCAACCAAACTTATTGTTAGTAAAAATGGGCAGATCTTGTTTGGAGGCACAAAGTACCCCGAGTTATATGTATTTATTTCTTGTTAAAGACAAACACTTAAAAAAGAAAAATGCAGCTTACTGACCTGAAACCTAGTAGCAGATGGCTGGTTCCTAAACCGAGACGGCTTCTCAACATCCCTGAAACTACTCTTTGTAACTGGAGACTGAGCCCTCTGCACCACAGCACCATTATTCACCTCCAGTAACTTATCCTTCTCACTGGGATCTTTTTTAAATTGCAACCCTGACTCTGCATCTCCATCCAACCTTATCGGTATGTCAGAAGGGTATTGTATCTGGCCATTTGTTGCTGCCATAGACTTGGCTGAACTTATTTTTCTAAACCGCCCGATTATGACATCTTCTTCGTCATTTATGGGCACGTTCAGCCTCTGTTCCGGACCACTAGGCGTTGCTTCGGATTTCACTGGACTCAACTCTATGTCTTTTTCCGGAGATCCCATTGCGAAACCGGCGTTTTTCACAGAAAAATACAGGTGTATATAATGGAGTTCAAACTTTATAAAAGCCCATTTTAAATAATACTGGTGGAATCGGGCTCGGAAAAATTAGATGTTCACTTCAATTTGGTACAGAAAATAACATTCCAGGTGAAAACAACATGAGCATTATTATTAGCGTCACAGCACTGCACGGGAAAGTTTCAATCGTATTAAAATGTTTATTTTGCAGCAATATTGAAAAAACAGATTAAAATAAAACTACTTTCTGTCATAAAACAAGTAAATGACAATAAAATTTCAAAGCACGTAAAAAGGACACGGAAACATGTCACGAACGTCCATACACGCTGACAGATTATTAATGAATGAATGCTGAATGGTCGGATCGGAACGGAACGGAACGGTCGGAATGAATGGATGGATTGAAGGAACTTACGCTTACGAACCGAAGGAATGAAGTGACTGGTGACTGAACTCATGAACTGATTCACGTGTGTGTGTGCTCACGTGGTGTTAGTGCGTGAAAGGCGTTAATATGATTGGATGAATTTGTTATGAATGAAAATGAAACTCATGTATGTTGGATTGGATTGGTTGGAATTGGAAGAACATTTTTTAAAAAATTAGTGTGTGCAGGTATTAAAATTTCTAAGTGGAGTAGTGACACAGAATATATAATAGTTGGTAGTGACTGCACTACATTTGGTTTGGATGATATTTTGCTTATTCCTCCGAGTTTTTTGTAAATAAGTAGATGACCATGCATGACTTCGGATCGGACTCGGCACCAGTCTGGCTGGATATTTTTTATCCAGGGGAATATTTCAATTTTATTTTAATTATAATTCAAAAACTGACAAACGTTCTACAAACAAAAAAAAATGTATATAATAGATTTTTTATGGTTGAATCAGAATCAAAAATGCGCGCGAAATTAGATCGCCGATTTTAACGGAATGAGGCATGGTGCCGGCACGTATACATAACAAACAAACATACATGCTTTGAGTGAACATGAATCGGGGGGGGCGCTTACGCTTATTCCGTGAGTGCTGCTATACTTAAAAAATATGAATGTTTTGGAAGCTTTCTATCGTGGACAGCTATTTACCTCATCCTGCGTACAGATTGCGCCTCCCAACCCTCCCAAATATACTGAGTACATGAATATTTTGTGGATAACCTAAAATCTAAAATGGCCTCCCATAAGGCTCTCACACGGATCGTGAAGTAAGGAACGCTATTAAATTATTATAAATTTGTAGTTTTTATTTCTAAATCATTTGTTCTCCTTACCAAATTAAATAAATTTAATTATTGATTCAGTTCACCATATTTGACTTTGTTTTTGTATATTTACTTATTAGTTCCTAACCAATAAACATCATCATCATCATCACTATCATCATCTCTGTCCTTATGTCCCTATGTCCCTATGTATGCTTAAATCTATAAACTACGCAACGGATTTTGATGCGATTTTTTTAATAGATAGAGTGAATCAAGAGGAAGGTTTATATGTTATATATAATACATGCATAATATACCGTGCGAAGCCGGGGCGGATCGCTAGTAAAATCATAAAATATTATCAATGTCTGTGTCGCATAGTATAGTATAGTCTGGCAGATAAACCACTGCAGCCAGATGACACTTCCAAATGTCATTTTACGAAATAATGATACCACATTTATTTCACTAGTGCTCGACTAAGGTCACGTAATGAATGATTTGATTATTGAACGCACGAAATATTTTATGGATGTCCATTCTTAGTTAGGAAAAAATGTGTGGTCTCGACCACATAGTAGGTAGATAAAATGTGTGATGACTTTGTAATACACGTAAGTATAGTGACAGCAGCAGTGAAACTGATTCGGAATAATTGAATTTTTTTAAGTAAAGTACAGACAGAGGTAGAAAAAAATATTAATGTGATAATTATTGTTTTATTTATATGGCAAAATGAGGAATGAGTTGAAAACAGGTAACTGATTTCACATGCTTCTGCACATTTCCAAATCGCGCTCTTACACTGCTACTAACTAGAAAGCATACAAAAACCTTATTGAACAGTAAATCATTTTATTAAAATACGCTTTAGAAATTCTCTATTTCAACATAAATGACGCAAATTAATTTTATTACATCGTTCATTCTTTCATTCACTCACTAAGTGACATCACTATTTAATATTTGCCAAAAACTGACAACACTGAAAGTGTCATCGGCTGCAGTGGTTTATCTGCCAGACTATAGTTTTATTTCAAAAATTCAAACTTTCAAAGAGCTTAGATTCGAGTTGAAAATATGATATAATCAGTTCCGTGCTCGGCTTTTAATCCTTTAATGGTAGGCACCACACATTTTTGTTTACATATGTATATTAGTAAAAACCTCAAAGTTGCCTCCCACAATTGACTTATTGACACTTGAAACTGATAATGTAGGAGTTCATGAGAATTTAGTAGATTAGTAGCAATATGAAACATAGGTCTGGCAACACCTTCTAAAAAGTTTTATTTTAAATTTAAATTTATTTATTCTGTTTCTGTCTGCCCTGCCTGCTGTTGCTGTGCGCGCTGTGCGCCTTCCCGGCTAAGCTAAGGTCAAGGCGCCGCCTATACGCCAAATTTATTGTATCGGCGTTATAATTGCTTGTAGTTGTGTACGGTAGTTTATATCCCAACATGGGTTTTGATGAGGGAAGAATTATCGTGGACAGCGAAAATGGTGCTTATTATTCTGGACAAAATGTTCACGCGAAATTACTGTTCGACCTGGACAAGGTGAAAACTTTTCGAGGTACGTAACGTACATAACTATACTATATTTATTATGTTCAACTATCTAGGTATGGCGTACAGATCTACTATAATTATTATTGGTTTGGTCGTGTTACTTTACTTAGTTTGCACCACAGTGCATAAAATAATAACAAATAAAAAAGGTACGATAATTACGCGAACAACTAAATACTTTAGTAACAAAACTTTTGCCATTGGTTACCGTGCTTTTGGCCGTTTCTTTTGATAACAAATAATTAATTAAATTAGCTATGCAAATCAAGCTTCATGTAGAGGAGGTAATTTATTTTTAAACTAGCTGTTGCCTGTGACTTCGTCTTCAAAGAATTCGTTTATCGCTATTCCGCGGGAATTTTCCGGGATAAAAATTAGCCTATGTGCTATTCCAGACTTTTCTCTATCTATGTGCCGAATTTCATCTAGATTCGTTGGGCCGTTCTGGCGTGATTGAGTAACAAACAAACATCCATCCATCCATACTTTCACATTTATAATATTAGTTAGATATGTCCACTTGCCTGTGTAAATGCTTATAGACCTCTCCAACCTCGAATTTATTGTATCAGCACACCACTCGATAGGGCCATGTTATTCCAAATCTTGAATTGAATTTAGAACTTGTTTTTATGTGCTGCCCTGAATTAGTTATTGTGGGTTTCAGGTATATATGCGAAGATAAAAGGCTTCTGCCAAGTACACTGGACGTCGAGTCACACCCGGCGAGTCCCTGACGGGCAGGGGGGCCACCGCTCCGAGTCCTTCACCGAAACCCACGAATCTCATGAAGTGTACATAGAAAGGAAAATATATCTTGTTGGAGGGGAGAGTGGTAAGAATAGTGATAGTGAACCTTTTTACTATACTTCATTTAATTTAGAATGAGAAACCACAACAACATTATATTGCGGCTTGTGAACTGTAATCTAACAATTTGTACTAGAGTAACAATTGATGACACGCAAATGAAGTGACATTAAAACAATTTTTTTTTGCGGCTGCCAAACTATTGCACTGTACTATGTGCTATGTAAGAAATAGTTGATCAGATGCAATATAATGCTGTTGTGGTTTCTCATTCTAAATTAAATGAAGTATAAATTATGACTAAATTATACTGAAAATATTCTGGTGATTTGACAGCTCGGTTTAAACATCATTAATGTCCCATGATAACCACAAGAGAAGGACAAGTTGTTGAAACCTTTTGTAAAAGTAGCACCAGTACTTGACGAATATCTTAAAAATATTTGCAGAAAGGATAGGATCCAAAACTCTGTAAAACACTGAATAATAGTGCCAAGGGTGTTGCACTATTATTATACTGCTCACTCGTTTTTTTACAAAATGCATCCTTTTTATCAAATTGCACTTAAAGTTTTATAAATATAAAGGGTTTCATTAAAAATCAGGTGGAGAATAATTTTACTTTGGTTGTATAATACACAACTTTAATTTAACAGATCTGTCTATCCTTTAAGTGTTTCAAACTCTAGAACCAGAAGTTCACTCATAAAGCTACCCAATCCCAAAGGAAAGAATTCAATCTGTTATTTTTAGTAGCTACATTACATTTACTAATATTACTTTTCAAGATCACCACGCAAAATAGCCGCAGTTTATAGATGTCCTGTCCAGTTGTGGAAAATAGCCCGTTACAACATACTATTCAAGATTAGGTCTTGATATCTTCGGCTCTCTCTACCCCGTAAGGGTTAATGACGTGATTTATGTATGTATGTATGTATTCAAGATTTTTGTCATGTTGCATACAATCTCTGTAATGTTTAAGTGGTAGATTAAATTCCCAAGAATTCATATTGGAGTGCCCACTTGAATGTTGTTCAATAGTGCTTAGTTCCACATTTTGCTTTCACTTTTAATTTGAACCTTAACGGGGATGCCATTAGGTGGCAATTTGAAATTCAAGACTATACTGCTGACAAATTCCTATTCTTTATCAGACATTTTCTACTTACTATAAACTACAAAAGAAAAGGGTAGATTAGCTTTGCACCAATTTTGCATCTATATACAAATACATATTACACACATACAAATATTGTTTGTATAGTACAAATTAGTCCAGCACTATAATTATAATTTCCTACTCAAACATGAAATGGATGATAAAAAAATAATGATGATGCATTTCCTATAAAATAACAAAAATTGGGCAGACAATTAAAATCCATATCATATCAAAATCTGCCACATGAATCCAGAGCTTTTTGGGCCCAAATCGCTACCCATTGGGTTCTGTGGTATTGCCATCAAAGAGTAGACAGATCGAAAAAGAGACATGGACGCATATCAAATACAGTGGCAGGAGCATGCCATCAACCAGGATGAGTGGTGGAAAAACGGGAAAGCTTTTGCCTAGCAGTATGACACTTCAACAGGCTAAGATAATAATAATAATCAAAATCTGTCTCGTCTTCTATGGAAGCAAAACCTAAAACTGCAATACTAGGCTGACTTAGTCACCATTGCTGCACTCAAGCCTCGTTAAAATTTTAGATTAAAAAAAACTGCAAACATTGCTTAAGTCACAAACTGTTTTTTTTTTATAAACAGGTGAGCATCGCCTGCACCCCGGCAAGCACGAGTTCCCGATCAGCTTCCCGCTGCCACCCAACTGCCCGTCCTCGTTTGAGGGGGAGTACGGGCACATCCGCTACGAGATCAAAGTGGTGGTGGACCGGGCCTTCAAGTTTAATCAGGAGAAGAAGATTGTTCTAAGAGTCATTTCTCCCTTGGACCTGAATGCTGATCCCTATGCTGGTGTGAGTAATTTATTTTTATATGTGCTGTAGGCTTATTGTCAACTCGATTGCAATCGCCATCGTATTCATTTTGACAGCTCTTGTATGAATGTGACAGCTGACTGATTCTGATGCCAATTGTCAGCCAAAAAACATGTCAAAATGAACATGATGGCGATTGCGAGCGAGTTAGACAATAAGCCTACTGGTCTCTATGCTCGTGGAAGTAAAGAAAAAACATAGAATGTATTAGCTGCTTCTCTTCCTGCTCAGAAGAAAGAAAGAAAGAAAGAAGACATTTATTCATTTTGCAAGACACACAAATATAAGAGCATGTAACACACAATTTTATAGAAAAGAAACAACAAAAAAAAACCAGACATGAAAATTAGATCATCAGCGTTGTGTGTGTCTTCGCAAAAGTGAAACGGTCGCTGGCTCAGCATTACGCTGAGGTGTTAGACACCTGCAGCACTGATTTTCAGCCAGAATTGATGGTAAGCCCATCGAGAAAATTATCGGAGATCTTAGGAATCATGTTATAGGCGATGCGGCTGGCAACAGTGGCAACCCATCACTATTTTGATACGCCGCCGACAAATGATGCTAAACGTGTGTTAGGTCTTGCAGGGTTGATAAAAATCATAATAATAATTAATTCACCTATTAGCCTATATTGTTACCTTAATACTTCTGTATAGGTACAGTCACCAGCATAAATATATGACGGTGAACAGGGCTGCAAAAATAAATGATTATCTATTGGGCTCAATAGCTTATGACGACACTACCGCGGTAAAAATAAGTGATGCTCTATAGGCAGAAAAAACATCGTCGCACCCTTATCAGCAAAAATATCAATTTGCAGTGAAAGCATATCATCGGATGATAGGTGGGCCGCATAAATATCAATTTGCTGTGAAAGTATAATCATCGGATGATACGCGGGCCGCATATATATCTGACACGTAAAAGTCAACTCTTTGTTGTTGATTTGCAAAACCGAACCATCCCTGGCTAACATAGAGACGTAAATTGAATGAAATGATTTGACAATTCACGAGAACAGTGCAGACTTGTCATTGCATACGTCTGTCTCACATTGTTCCAATCGCGAATAATGTCAATAATATAATTTTAAAATCTTTATGATGTGTGAATAATTAGTGGCCAGTATCATTTTAGGTTAACTAAAAAGTTTTTATATTACGAACAATATTATAAACTTCCATACATAGTGTTATAAAAAATGTGGCATATTAACGTTATCAGCACCTTACAAAAAATGGCCTAATTATTTTATGCGGAGTTAGAATTTAGTTTATTAATTCGGACATGCTTTAATCAAAAATCATTCTGGCGTTCAGGACAAAATAAAAACAACTATCAACTTCGTCTTATCAACTTAGCAAGAAAACAAGCTAAATTTATACCAATAGCTGTTGCCCGTGGCTTTGCCCCTATTCCAGATTTTTCTTTTTTTTTCCATTTTTCTTTTAAGAACCTTCTCCCAATAAATAGCAAACTCATAAAAAAAAGAAAACGAGAATCGGTGATGCCGTGAAATGAACAAATATTTCTATTTGGCATTCACTATTTTATTGAATCCGCCGCCGTTACTTTTCGAATGTCCATTTCAATGAACAAAAACCATTTTCTTTGCTACTCCGCTACTACACGAGTAAGACAGCCAAAACCTGTGCGAAATATATACGTTTTGACAGGAAACTCCAAAAGACGTATATTTCGCACAAGCTTGGCTTACTTGCACGTGTAGTAACGGAGTAGCAAGGAAAATGTCTTTGTTCACTGACATTTGCTGTTTAGGATCCAAGATGCTGGACATAATTTGACATAAGTACTTAATTGACACGAAAATATTTTTTTGGATCCAACATGGCCAATGACATTTTTACGCAAAATATAAATATGAGCGTAACTGCGACTACGATGTTTTATCTAGCAATTTGTATAAAATAAATAATCATACATAAATAGTGTTTTTGATATTTTTCATTTAAAAGTAACGTAAAACGCCATTCAGCCGTCAATGATGACGATGATGATGATAATTAAAAAGTAATTGTAGGAAAAGTGCTGTTAAAAATGTTGTAAAATTGGCTCATGATCGCTACCCAACCAACTCGCACATTGTCATAAAAATTCACTTAGAATAGCAGTTGCATAAAATACTATTAAAGTTCACACCCCTTTCCAGGTCATCGATTCCTATATAGGTAATTTTGTAATTTAGGAATTTGAATCCGTCAAATATGTGATAGAATAAAATGTGAGACAGACGTATGCAATGACAAGTCTGCACTGTTCTCGTGAATTGTCAAATCATTTCATACAATTTACGTCTCTATGTTAGCCAGGGATGGTTCGGTTTTGCAAATCAACAACAAAGAGTTGACTTTTACGTGTCAGATATATATGCGGCCCGCGTATCATCCGATGATTATACTTTCACAGCAAATTGATATTTATGCGGCCCACCTATCATCCGATGATATGCTTTCACTGCAAATTGATATTTTTGCTGATAAGGGTGCGACGATGTTTTTTCCGCCTATAGAGTATCACTTATTTTTACCGCGGTAGTGTCGTCATAAGCTATTGAGCCCAATAGACAATCATTTATTTTTGCAGCCCTGTTCACCGTCATATATTTATGCTGGTGACTGTACCTTTCTTTCTGTTTTGATTGTTATATGTGATGTTTAATAATCAGATTAATTTGATTTAAATCTTTTTTTTTTTAGTTTCTTGTCTTTTTATTAATTTAAATAGTCAGTTCAGTTATTTATCAAACATCAGACATCTTCTTGTATTCAATCTGTCAGTAGTCAATTACGAATATGGGCGATAAGCGAAATGCGTCGCGTGCTTTAGTTTCGGGGAATCCCGGAACATTGTCGGTAATCGCTCGCATGGCTGCAGTCCTGGATTTACACATTTGCCGCCCCAAAGCTGTTCAATTTTTGCCGCTCCACTCGTGTCCGCAGCCTTACTTTTTTTTCTGTAATTTTTTATTTGCGCCAATTTTGCCGCCCTAGGCTTCAGCTTTTTTAGCCTCTATGGTAAATCCGGTCTTGCATGGCTGCACACGCGTGCGCGCCGTAGTCTTATGTCTGGGGAAGTCCCTAGACAATTTTTGGCCGATTTGGTTGCAGTAAAAATGTATTGATTTAAATCATTGATAAAAAAATCAAATGATTAAAATCACGATTTAAATTATATCAACTTTCCTACTTGAGGCACTGTTTACCCCGTAACGTAAGAAATAAAGACAATGGCAATACTATAGATAGTATAGCTGCTTACCAATACTATTGGACGAAAAGAGCTATCGATACTATCGAGTCTATGCTCACATCACACTATCGATAGTGGACTATCGAGTGGCAACACTAGCAAATAAAGAGTCACTTTTCGTACAACTTTGTATGGAAAGCGAACCTGTTATTTTTCTTTGTCAGAATCAACTTCAGCCTATATACGTCCCACTACTTGGCACAGGCCTCCTCTCACAATGAGAGGGCTTGGGCTGCTTCCCACGCCGGCCTGGTGCGGATTGGGAACTTCACACATACAATTGAATTGTATCGCATTTGTGTGCAGGTTTCCTCGCGATGTTTTCCTTCACCGAAATGCACATGGTAAATTTCAAACGAGATATCTCACATAAATTCCGAAAAACTCGGTGCGAGCCCGGGATTCGAACCCACGACCCTCTTGAGAGGCCACATGTCAAACCACTAGGCTACCACGGCTTATTTCGTCATTATAGTTATTATTTACTTGGAAAACCCAAAGTATAAGTTTTATTGCACAAACAGGAAGGAAAAGAAACTGGTCACGTGTAAATCTTATGGTACGTCTTTATTTATAAAATAAAAAGCCGGTCAAGTGCGACTGGGGCTCGCACACTGAGGGGTCCGTACAAATTAAAAAATAATAATTATACTTTTAATGTTTTACAAAGGGTAGAACCTTGTACAGTTGAGGGCATAAATAGATACAGCCATCATGCTAAATTGTATGTTATCACATCACCAACCTTTAATATAAATTGGTAGCAGCCAAATGATTATGGCTTCATGGGCAGTGGATTGATATCTTTGTACTTACTGTTAAAATTACGATGATATATGAATATAAATAGCTCTTTATTAGCGACTCTGTTTCTACCAGCCTTATCAGTTTCGAGAAATACTATTCGCAACACCATCTAATATGTATGTATATCTATCCGTAAGTACGGATTATAAGTATAATGCTGTACCTTGTCTGACTGAATAGACCAGTACTTCTTGAACTTTTTGCAGTCTCGGACCACTTTCGGGATTTTCAAAAGGTCCATGGACCTCTGTGAGATTAAAGTGAAAAAAAAAACGAATTGAGAACCTCCTCCTTTATCGAATTCAGTTAAAAAGAAAACAAAGCCTAATATAAAAATATACGTTAATTAAAAAAATACTTTACGGGGTTTTCTTTTTATGACTTTTTGTAATTTCTTATTTGTACCTAAATATAGGTTTTTATACTTAGTTTTTAAAATACATATATAGGTTTGTAGGATTAGTGTTTATAATTTATGTTAATTAATTGTGTGTATTATTATAATAAATAAATATTTATTTAATTTAGTCAATATTTTAAGGGTTGACTGAGTTGCTACGGACCCCTGGCACATTATGTTTGGTTCTAACTGCTAAGGGTCCATGGACTCTTACTTTAAAAATCCCTGGAATACATGCAAATTGCTAAAACATGCAAATAATTACGTCTCTTTTTTACCACCATCTTTTTTTTATATTTTACCATAGTTGCATTTTTTTAAATCCTTGACCTGTGGTTTGCAGATGGTTTCAATTTACAATATTATATCATTGTTTATTGAAATTCTATAGCTTTAGATAGTCTTATTAGAATAGTTTCAAGCGCACAGGCAGATAAATGTTGAAATGTTAGAATCTAGTAATGTTTTAATTTGTTTCACGCAACATGGCCACATGAGAATGTGACTTTGTATGCAACTCTTGAAATGTAAACAAATCGATAAACATTAACTCTGCACAATCTATTTTGGTTTGTTCGAAATAAAGGTAATCGCGGTTCACATCCCGTTTATAATATTTCGAATGAACTTAACCGTGAATCATTAAAAACTCTTATTTTGGTTTGAGTCACTGGGGCGATAGAGTTCATTTTTTTTTAGCGTGTTAAGTCCTTAAGCAACTAATGGTGTACTTGAGATAACGTAACGGCTCTATCGGTTTTTTTTGCTGTTCTCGACCTTCTCTGACTTTTGCTATGCATTCTACTTACGCACTAGAGCCATATTTTCATTTGTGTTAGTACTTAGTACCTATAGACCGACTGTTTAAATGAGTCCTCGCCTGCGCGTCTGTTGGGCGCGGGGTGGCACGACAAAGGGGCCTCTCTCGGTGCGGGTAGTGCGCCTGCCGCCCGCACAGAGAGAGGCCCCCCCAAGTAACACATCAAAGCAGTATAACGGCCGACTTATAGCATTTCTGTATCGATTTAGCATTTTGAGTTAGTTATATAGTAGCATTATAAACGTTTATACGGCTACTGTAGTGCTTATTTGGGCACAAATTATACAGCTTTAGATCCTACATAGGTTGTATAATTGCATTACATCGCATTATATTAGCATTATTGTGGTAAAAGTAGGTGTCAATCGCATTAAAGAAGCATTAAAGAAGCATTATTACGGTCAATGAAGTTGCCAAGTGCATTACAGAAGCATTATACTAGCAATATTATTGATAATGAAGATGTTAATTGCATTACACAAGCATTAGACTAGCATTCGAATGTAGTAAAAGAATGATTAGAGCTATTGAAGTGTTCACAGTTAGAACTTAAATAAACCCTACATCATTGCAAAAACATCTCTAATACCAAACAGTATGTTATAATTTATTAACGTTGAATTTATAAACTACTTGTTTCGCAATATACTTTGACAATATAGAATGAAGTGACATAAAGGTTAGCGTCAAAGAAAATTGTATAATACTGCAAGGGTAATAAGTTTACTGTAAATGTCTATACAAGTTTAATTGAAAATTTTCACGCGCCTTCGATATTTTGTAGTTTTGATATAATATGGTAAATAAATCTATGTGTGAAATAACCAAAACAATTGTGTATTCCTAGTATAGAACGAATTTTGCATAATTAACATAATAGTATAGGTTGGACAGTATTCAGTAAAATTATATAGTTATTATATAGGTCTATTTTTTGTTTTGTTGATCACATAATTATAATACTAACGTAAGTTGCTTTTCTTAAATATGGCCGACAAATGGTTTTAATAATGCATTAAAATGAATGTATATACGGCTTTACCCATTACAATAACTCACGTGTATTTGATTAAAGAGCTGTTAGCCGCACAACAGAACTCAGTTGATCTTTCGAATGCAAGCATTACATTGATTCACGTTTATGCTGTTCAGCAGTACTAGGCTTTTACTTCTGACTTAAAAGTGCTACTATACAACAAAGGGTATTAAAAACAGCTCAAAGCTGTATATCGGATTTAAGGTGCATTATAATGGTACAAGTTTATGCTATTAAGCAGCATTAGGCAATATCTTACTACTTAAAAATGCTATTATAAACCCTAAGGCACTAAAAACTGCTGAAAGCTGTATAGCGAATTAACGTGGCATGATAATGGTTCATGTTTATGCTGTTAAACAGCATTAGGCATTTATTTACTACTTAAAAATGCTATTGCAGATCCAAATGCACTAAAAACAGCGGAAAGCTGTACAGCTGCGTTGTGGTTTGCTGCACTAAAACTATAGGCTTTACAAAAGCATTTTGATATG
Organism: Pandemis heparana; assembly: GCA_963854515.1. Lineage (NCBI taxonomy): Eukaryota > Metazoa > Arthropoda > Insecta > Lepidoptera > Tortricidae > Pandemis > Pandemis heparana. The sequence continues at coordinate 2,614,007 of OY978020.1, read as the reverse complement.
CCATTATCTAACCGTTATACCGTCTAAAGCATCATAATGGTTTTGAAATGCCAATATAAAGCGTCAAGATGCTCGGTGAACTTATATAAGAGTTTATACGGACCTTAAGTTCTACATAAGTGTACTATTCGTTTGTTAAAATGCTTTCTGTGTTACTTGGGCCCGCGGTCGCGCCACCCCGCGCCCCGCAGCCGCGCGGGCGAGGACGCATTTAAGTAGTCACCCAAGTAACAAAAATTGGTTTTATAGTGGCTTTATAGCCCAAAAAGTCTGCTCTTAAAACAGCCACATTAGCGCTAATAAGTGTGGGAAATAAAACTTTATAAGGTAATAAAACTTATAGCAATCATATTACAGCTTTATAAATTACCTACCAAATTTTTCTTTTAAGAGTCTTATTATGGCCTATAATAAGTGTGGTTTCAACATGAAACTACCGTGAGACTCACACATAATTACAACACACCGGATAACTCACGTATAAAAGCCGAAGGATTGTTCCGACAATTGTTTCGGACTATTTCGTAGCCCTTTATCAGAGAGCGCTCGCCCCGGCGGCAGCGAAACGAGCGAACGAGTGAGCGTTGGCGCGCAGCTTTTATACGTGAGTTATCCGGTGTGTTGTAATTAAGTGTGGTTTCCTTATAAATGTTATATTAACCGCGCTTATAAGGGCAAATGCCTTTGTTACCGTTATGTTTGAACCATTTACAAGAAAATTTTACCGTTGAAAAGTTATCACATGACTCTACTATAGACCGCGGTCTATAGTAGGGTTATGTGGTGTTCAATAAAGAGTCATTGTATTGTGTAAAGGTAAAATAACGACACACCTAACATGTCGGCTATCCACAGGAACCAATCGAGATGCAGTTCGAGGATTCCTACTGCTGCTGCTGCACCAGCTCGGGGGTCTGCGAGACGTTCGTAAAGCTGCCCAAGGCGGGCTACTGCCCCGGCCAGGTCATCCCTATCGAGGTCAGCTGCTCCAACAAGGGCACCGTTGAGATCGAGACCATATCCTTCGAGATAGAACAGGTACAGTGCCACAGAATAAGTATTAGTACTAACGTACAAAGAAGGCTCTCTCTGGAGTCGATTAAATAAATAAAAACTCTAGCCGCGTACACATAAAGCACAGTCTAGCTCGCTTCTGATATACTTACCTACAGCGATAATAGCCTGCAGCCCCACTCCATCAAGTTTCCCGCAAAGCATTCATGCAAAAATAAACTGTATTACTATGCGAGAGCGCTCCTTTTAATTTCTAAACGACACTGAAAACTCCGACCGAACAGAAAAATCCGAAAAGCAAAGCTATGGCCGGGAATCGAACCCGGGTCCTCGTCATTCCGTGACGCGTGCTATACCCCTACACCACCCATAGCAGGTAGACCCCTTTAGAGGTAGGCTCCTTTTAGTTTAACCGTTTTGTTCATGACCGTTCACGACGTCACCGCGTACTTATTAGGGTTGTAGTAGTCATTGTTCGTTGCTAGGTAACTAGGTAATACACAAATAACGCGCGACGCCAGCGTGCGAGGCGAGCGGCAACCTACTGCCATTATCCTGCCCGGCAGGAACGCCGGTTGATCGTACCTAAACTGCGGAGTGTACACCCCCTGACAGTGCCACGTTTAATTGATTACCGACGTATAGTCGAACCATTTGTATTTGGTGAAAATACTGGCACATGAGATTCCATTTTAGTCCTCTAGTTTGGCAACGCATCTGCAATCCTCTGGTGGTGCTCGCTTACCATCACTTGACCTGCCTGCTTGTTTGCCGCTCAACCTATTAAAAAGTTACGGTATTGATGGTAGAACCTTGTGTTATTTATGTACGCATTCATACATTTTGGTAATGACGTTATGACGTTTATTTAACAATATTAATGTGTGAACACTTTGTATTATAAATACTGTAATAGTTAACTATTACCATATGTTGCGTTATTAACTGAGAATGGCGGCCCTGACCTCACTGACGTATTATTAAAAACAGGCTTTCATTCATGCATAAATACTAGTATTTTCCTGTATTCTAACCACACACATTGATCATTTAAACTAATGAGCGGAAATGTCATTTACTTAATAGTCATTTTGTAACCACCATAATGCCACTGCGGCGATCGCTGCATTCTGATTGGCCGACCAATGGAAGACTATTTCCGAATTTCAAGTTTAAAGTTTGAAGTCTTTGGCCAGTATTTTTTTAAATAAATAGTTGATTATTCTTATATTTGGTAGATGACCTATCTCCCCCTTAAGCCTGTTGTACTGCTTACCGGACCTGTATGTTTAAGTGTTTTTATTTATATTTCAAAAAATCAAAAATCATTTATTGGTTTTTATTATTTATTGGTGATATTTACATTCACCAAATCATTTTATTCGTTCAATTCTTTGCAATCAGTACTTCATGTATAGTGCGACCGTTTAAACGAGTCCTGAGGGGCGCGGGTAGGACGACAAAGGGAGCCGAGAGAGGTGCGAGGCGCACTATCCGCTTTGCTTAGTTTGAGACTAGTTTATTTGATGCAAAATGTCCTTACTTGTATTGTAGGCGGTAAATAAGTAAAACGTGGAGGGGATAAGCGCAGTATGAAAATGATGTTGTTTTTCATGCTGCTCCTATCCCCTCCACGTTTTACTTATTTGCCGCCTACTATATACGTAATTTCCTTCTTTATTATTATTACTCAAAAAACCATAAGTGTATCGAATACCTGCGTATGCGCAATTGTGCCCGCGACTTCTTTCACTCGGGAATCGGACAAAAATAACCTTTGTATTAAAATTGTTTTTACCTAAGTATTAAATAATTGTTTCGTTGTCGTGTTGTCGCGAAGATATACAACAACATGCATATATTCAAGCATTCTGCATAAAGTCAAGTAACAGCGGGCGGGATGTACCTTGTTTTTGTATTTATTTGTTTGTTTTGTCAATTTACTAACTAACCTCTTAGAATTATAAGATTTAATGTACCACTAACTATTTTATGGACTGTCTGAAATAAATTATTATTATTATATATTATATCAAAATAGTATCAAACTAACCCAATAAAGAGATATTGAAAGACTATTATATGTAGGTAGTTTATTGTCATATGTTATCTGAGTGCAGCAGAAGTTAAAATTGAAACTATTTATAGTAAATCATCGATGTGTAAGAGAAACAAAGCATACCGAATTTAACTAAACATTTCTAACTACTTAGAGCTACTATATTTTTGACGATGACGTAATTGCCCCATAAAGCCAGACGACCTCGCGCTCGGGAGCGGCCTTTTTTTAAACCTTATATCCGCTACTCTAGCATTACAATAACGCCCTTGTGAATATCAGGTTACAGTCCAAATTAAAAGTGTAATTTTAGTTCATATGGGACCTTTTGTTAAGTGAGCCTTATTGAGTTGGATATATTATCAAAAGCTTCGAACAAAGACGCGTTTTTACACTATGCACGGATCAACTGAAGTTGATACGAAATCAATCGTGTTTACGTTTTATGTTTTAGTTTAGAATTTCAAATGTAAACCTTGAACACGTTTTTGTGTGATACGAAGCTACTTAATTCCTTTTTTAGGGTTCCGTACCTCAAAAGGAAAAAACGGAACCCTTATAGGATCACTTTGTTGTCCGTCCGTCCGTCTGTCAAGACCCTTTTTCTCAGGAACGCGTGGAGGTATCAAGCTGAAATTTATATCAAATACTCAGGTCCACTGCCCCTTGGAGCTGTGAAAAAATCAAACTTCTAAGCCAACGCAATCAAAAGATACCTACAGCCGTTTATCCCGCTAATTTCCGCAACTCTCAAGGGAATCAAAACCTACAGGGTACTTCCCGTGAACGCAGAATCTTGAAATTTGGTATGAAGGTAGGTCTTATAGCACAGATTAAGGAATAATTGCGAAAACCGTAAATATGTATGTATGTCTGTATATATCAGTGACCAATATAAAGTGACACCACACTGCGTACATTTTGCTTTGGAGCAGGGCTCTGCTTACAATGGTTTATAGATAATGATACGGAACCCTCGGTGCGCGAGTCCGACTCGCACTTGGCCGGTTTTTTTACCAACGAACGTCAAGGTGGTTAATCACAAATCAAGATCAAAAGTTAATTTTGTAAATAGAAAGGAAAAGGCTATTTTACGTGTATTTTATTACTACCAGTGCTTCATTGCCAAGAAAAGAACGCGCCGCAAGAAATTTGCCAAAAAGTCGTTCTTTTAAAACAATATAATGTATATCGTTAGGTATATGTCACATACTACTTAACGGTTGATACAAGTAAAACAAACTAAATATAGTTGCTGCCATGTTGTTTAATTACAACGTACGTTTCTTATTCCAGAAAGATGCCATTGCATAGTACCTATTTTTATTAGCTACTAACTTCTGCCCGTGACTTCGTCCGCGTAGAATTAGACTTACATTAGGCAGCTACGACCTTTGACATGTTTATCGCTATCCCGTGGGAACTATGCAATTTTTCCGGGATAAAAAGTAGCCTATGTGTTAATCAAGGGTACCAGCTATATCCTTTCCAAATTTCATCCAAATCCGTTCAGTCGTTTCAGCGTGAAGAAGGAACAAACATACACACTCATATCGTCACATCCGTCCATCCATCCTCACAAACTTTCGCATTTGTAATATTAGTAGGATTAATTACACTACCCTTACCAATGATTACAAACTGATGAAGTTTGCCTCCTAATTGTTTTGTAACTATAAACTTTTTGCGTAGAATACAGTGTTCCGCGCAACACAAAACCCCGGGACCAAGCGGACCGAGGCCACCATCGCCAAGCTGAAGAAGGGTCCAGTGCCTGGTACCACCACGCGGAACTGGGTCGTCGAAATGATGGTGCCCACCATGGACATCTACAACGTTGCCTCTTGCCAATATATTGATATTGACTATGAATTCAAGGTAATAATACATACATACATACAGTCACGCCTGTTTCCCATAGGGGTAGGCAGAGACTACTTTGTTCCACTTGCTGCGATTCTGACATATACCTTACCTTCATCCACATTCATCTATCTCTTCATACATGCTCGCCGGTTTCGGGTACTCCTGACCTGCCCTTTTTCAAAATGTCTCTTATTTGGTCCAGGAACGTAGGCTAGGTCTTCCCCTCCCAACGCAACCGCTCACACTCCCCATTGTGTTTAGTTAATCTTCTTTCATCCATCCTCTCTACGTGACCAAACCAACTAAGCATACTTTTTTCTATCCTAGTCACTATATCTTCTTTCACACCAGCAAGTTTAACAGTTTTGTCATTTAATTTATCAGTTTATGGGCCTAGCAACCTTCCACATTCTTTTTCTAAGGAAAGGGGAAAAACGATTTAGCTTTAATTTATTTTAAGTGAAAAAAATTAACTCTATAAGAAAAAAGTCTCGCTCAGCATGGATTATTTTCTCAAATTAAAAAAGTAATATTTAGATGAAAGCTACGTAAACTGAGTTATGAAACCAACCAAAAAATTGCTGATACCATGCATTAAACTTACTTCATTACAGTTTATTCTATTTTATCTTAGCTTATTCTATTCTATTCTACTTTCTCCAATGCCATCTCGTACATACAATTAAATGAAACCTTCCAATGTCATTTATTCCGTTCTTACCCCAACATTCCGTATGCAGGTAAAGGTGTCACCGTCCGGCTGCCACGAGGACAGCAGCCAGACGCGACGCTTCGTTATCGGCAACGTCCCTCTCAGAGGCTACCAAGACGACGTACCGAACCCGATGCAAGACCAAATGCCCAAGCAGAACATGACCACCGCGGAACACTTCCAAACCGCCCCCCACTTCGGTCCAGTTGTCACGCAGCCCATGCCGAACGTGTCTCCTTACCCCGCTCCTAGTCCGTACCCCCAGCCACAGCCTTACCCTGGTGGTAACCAACCTTACCCCGGTGGTAACCCACCCTACCCCGGCGGTAACCCACCCTACCCCGGTGGTAACCCACCCTATCCTGGTGGTAACCCACCCTACCCGGGTGGTAACCAGCCCTACCCCGGGGCTAGTCCGTTCCCCAGCCCGCAGGCGCCGGGTTTCGCTCCGTACCCGGGCGCGGCGCAGCCTGTGTCCCCCTACCCCCCGCCCTACCCCGGCCCCCCCGCCGTGCCGCAGTTGCCGGCTGGTGCCGCCGTGCCTTATCCGACTGGGGTGAGTTGAAGTTAATTTTTAAATGTACAGATGCAGTGCGAAATGATTTTCCATGACATTTCGTTGAATCCCATGCGGTTTTCAACGTTAACGACATTTGAATAAGGTTCTTATTTATAAAACAATTTGATCTGACAGCGTCGGTTATACAGCACTTTTTTTTTTTTAATTAGAATTTATTTATTTACTTATTTATTTATCTTTATATATATAACATGACAGTTGACACCATAGCGTTACATTAGATACTTAAAATTAGATAACTATACGCTAAACCTAAACCTAAACTAAATACCTACTAGTGACATACATCTAAATATATAAAAGAAGAAACTGACTGACTGACTGACTGACATATCAGCGCACAGCCCAAACCGCTGGTTCTAGAGATTCCAAATTTGGCAAGTAGGTTCCTTATAAGGTCTAGGGGTGCACTAAGAAAGGATTTTTCAAAATTCGAACCCTAAAGGGGTTAATTGGGGGTCCAAAGTTTGTATGGGGAAACAAGATTAGTTAGACTATTTTATTCGAAACTTCACAGGAGTATTCCTAACGACAAATGAGTATATACCTGTTTCAGGTTTTTTGAAAATTCAACCCCTAAAAGGGGATAGGGGGTGACAAAGTCTGAAAATCAACGTGGGTATTATTATTATTATATTATAGTGGGTAGTATTGTTTGTACGGTTTATCGGGTCGCTGATTATGAAAACAATAACTTACATACCTACCTGACACACACACACACACACAAATTCCCACAGGAACGGGAAAAACCGGGATTTTTTGTTTAAAGGTCGTAGAAAGCTGAAATTTGGCATGTAGGTTGCTTGATGAGTATAGGGAAGCACTAAGAGACAATTTCCTAAAATTCCCACGGGAACGGGAAAAACGGGACTTTTCGTTTTACTGGTTGTAGAAAGCTGAAATTCGACATGTAGGTTGCTTGGGGAGTGTAGAGAAGCATTAAGAAAGGACTTTCCAAAATTCCCACGGGAACGGGAAAAAACGGGATTTTTCGTTTTACTGGTCGTAGAAAGCTGAAACGTTACTTGGCATGTAGGTTGCTTGGTTGTAGAGTGTAGAGAAGCTATAAAAGATAATTTTCCAAAATTCCCACGGGAACGGGAAAACGGGACTTTTCGTTTTACTGGTTGTAGAACACTGAAATTCGGCATTTAGGTTGTTTGGAGAGTGTAGAGAAGCATTAACAGATTATGTTTAATTTTTTATTTTATTTTTTAATTTTTATGTTTAATTTTTAATTTTTAATTTTGGTTTTATTTTTATTTTTTTCATTTATTGTACATTTATTGGACCTCGTCTGGAAAATAAATCATTTCATTTCATTTCATTTCATTTCATTTCATTTTCATTCATTTCATTTCATTTCATTTCATTAAGAGAGGAATTTCCAAAATTCCCACGGGAACGGGAAAAAATGGGATTTTTCGTTTTACTGGTCGTAGAAAGCTGAAACGTTACTTGGCATGTAGGTTGCTTGAAGAGTGTAGAGAAGCTATAAAAGATAATTTTCCAAAATTCCCACGGGAACGGGAAAATGGGACTTTTCGTTTTACTGGTTGTAGAACACTGAAATTCGGCATTTAGGTTGTTTGGAGAGTGTAGAGGAGCATTAATAGAGGAATTTTCAAAATTCCCACGGGAACGGAAAAAAACGGGATTTTTCGTTTTACTGGTCGTAGAAAGCTGAAATTTGGCAAGAGAGTTCCTTGGGGAGTGTAGGGAGCATTAAGAGATCATTTCCTGAAATTCTTAAGGGAACGGGATTGAAACACTCCTGGTACACGCAAGCAAAGTCGCGGGCAAAAGCTGTTTGTCACTAAATGAAGTCTACGCGGACGAAGTCGCGGGAAAAAGCTAGTCTCCTATACATCCTGCATCCTCTCTAGCACTCAGAATATCTTGTTTCGTTTAGCTGTCACTATTAGTTATTTTGTAGTTTACTAGCTGCTGCCGGTTACTGCGCAGAATAGGACTACCGTTGTCCCGCGATAACGAATTGTTATTCCGGGTTATAAATATGTCAATCAGGGATGGAGAAACATGCTATTATTGGACGAAGTTTTGTCCAGAAATTACCCCCTACATAGGTACACAACAAACACGATCAAATTTTACGTAAATATTATACTTAGAAAGATTAATATTTTAGGTTAATTTAATGGTAGTGTAACAAAGGTTTATGTTGCAGCCGGCGAGTCCGTTTGCGAACGCCAGCGCACCAGGCGCGATGCCGCCTACCCCAGACTCCGCTAACAATAGTAAGTGACATTATCGTCTCTAGTCTACACCAGTGTTTTTCAACCTTTTTCATAATGCGACCCCCCTGGGTCTCTCTTCTCTCCAGCCTATATACGTCCCACTGCTGGGCACAGGCCTCCTCTCAGAATGAGAGGGCTTGGGCTATAGTTCCCACGCGGGCCCAGTGCGGATTGGGAACTTCACACACACCATTGAATTTCTTCGCAGTTGTGTGCAGGTTTCCTCACGATGTTTTCCTTCACCGAAAAGCTCATGGTAAATTTCAAATGAGATATCGCACATAAATTCCGAAAAACTCAGAGGTGCGAAGCCCGGGATTCGAACCCGCGACCCTCTGCTTGAGAGGCCACAGGTCAAACCACTAGGCTACCACGGCTTTTATATCTTGAATATTTAAAAGTCTTCAAGGGCTAGATGAAAATGTCGTCACTGCAAAAGACAAAATATCTACATGGCTTTACAAAACAAAAATGGTCGTCGTCTATGTACTTAAATCAAAATATTTTTTTTACTGAAGTAGTTCTCTCGACCTCTGGCGACCCCCTTACAGAAACTTCGCGACCTCCCCAGGGGGTAGCGACCCACAGATTGAAAAACACTGGTCTACACATATGGACAAGGCCCCACTGGGGGACTACTCAGAAATTCGAAGTTCGTGGCGTCCCTTTCACTCATGTTGTTGAATATTAGTGTGAGCGGTAAGACACTATACTAACTTCAAATTTTGAAAGAGTTCCTTAGTATAGATGCATATACTAGCTACGTGGGTCCAGTGCAGATTGAGAACTGTACTCGCTCTTTTAAATTGCTTCGTTCGTAGTGTCTTGGAATTGTTATTTCTTTAATTTCCCTCCCTCCTATTATAATTTTGTAATCATAGTGAATTGTTGAAGAAAACTGGAATAGCAGATTATATTTTTGTTTTCAGAAAACCCAATGGGTGACGGAGCCAACAACCCACCTTACAACCCCAACTTTAAGCCCTAATTTGACTTTAGTAATCTGCATTTTAAAGACGTACAAACGTTAATGTATAATGACCTCATCGTATACGCTTTTTGAGATGATATACTTAATTTTTTGATAACGCTTTTAGTAGGTCAGCTTTGTATTGTTATTGTATGGAACTAGGATCTAAGTCACGTATACCAACTATTTTTTAAGCCTAAAGCCACGAATTTTACCCATTTTATAGTCCTACTCGAATGTGTTTTTAAATGGAAAAATAATGAAAATGTTGATTAGTAATTTTAGCACAAAACTGCCAGAATATGTTTCAAGTGGTACATTATACATGCCATAATTTGTTGTATTGATGTGATGAAAGGAATTTATTTAGTCTTCTTATTGTATAGTCTTTTAAAAAATACATTGTTAGGCTGATAAGTTTTAAAAGTTATGACGTAAAAAGTAAATGTGTGTAATACCTACTTTTAATACTGAACTTGATCGTGGCTTTGAAAAAATGTAGTCTGAACTACCGAAGCATTACTAAAGGGCGGACAATGGATGCAAGATGGTGACGAAAGCATAAGACTTAAGAAAATATATGCATTTTTTTCTTGTACTAAGAAAGGACAAGCCATTGCTAATTATCACCTCTTGAGAGTCTGAATACTATTTTTAAGTGCACTGAAAATATGTAATATAAAAAAAGATCATTTACTACAAAAGCAAAAATATATAACTAAGTATTTTTCAATTTGCATCCACCGTCCGCCCACTGGACATCACACAATAGGGAATATTCATGTATTTTTTTTTTACTTATAATGATCAATTGCATCTCTATAACACAGAAAAAAATATAAACAGGCTTGAAAATATTCAAATTATTTTTTTTAGTGAAATTGAAAACATCGAATAGCGCCGTTCAAAACGCCGCCATTGAGCGCGCGCTTTTGATGACGTCATTTGTCATATCCCGTGTTTGTCTACGCTAATATTATTAAGGAAAAATGAGTATTTTTTGTATTTTTGTATGTTTGTTATAGATTGACTCAAAAACTACTGGACCTATTTTAATAATTCTTTCACTATTAGAATGCTACATTATCCCCGAGTAACATAGGTTATAGAATATTTTCAAAAAGTTAGGGATCCATATGAAAACTTCGATAATGTCACCCAAGGTGTGAAAAAAAAACCAAAATAATCCTTATATTGCGTACGGCTGCGGAAACTGTTGACAATATAGCAAAGTGATGTAGGTACTACAGTTTTAAAGGAGAAATCAATATCTACAAAAAAGTCCGCTATACTTTTTCAAAATCTAAATTTATAATGTCTCTATGTTAGAAGCTGTTAGAAGGTGTCTGTTAAAAGTCTGTTAGAGGGGGTTGCTTAGATTGACTTTACAAATTTGTTCGAGGCAGCCAACAAATAAAAAAATAATGGGAAGTAAAGCTACTCCGGTGGCGGCCGCGGCTGCTGGCAAAATTGACAAGATTGGGAATCGTGTCGGACGTGGTGTGCCAGACATCACCGGCGTCTACACGAAGAGATGTTCCTGTATAAGAGATAAAACCATTGTGTTCTGCCGCGCTTGTGGCTATTACTGCAACGGTCGTATTCGACTGAAATGCGAGAAACATCCTCGGGTAACCTTTCTGTTGAACATTGCAGAGTGCCCCCGCTGCCATTCCTCTGTATTCCTTGATGAGTATTGTAAGACTCAGCGATAACTTTGAAAAAAATGACATTAAATAAAACCAAAAAAAAAAGAACGCTGCACGCATACAACATACAAGGTCATCGAAAGACTTACGTACCGGCACTTATATGCAGCAATCAGGGTGAGGGGTGAGGAGGGGCGGGGGGAGGGGGGCAATCCACTGGGTTATTACGTCATTGCTAGGAACTCCACAAGTGTATCCTTCTAAATATTTTTACCATAAACATAGCTCACAGCGACACACAAATACAGACACGACGCATACACACGTTACCTACACACACTCAGTTTGTGGCCCGGTCTCCGTAGGTGTAATGGTAGTAGCAGAGCCAATTTGCTTCTCCAGGCTGCGCTTGCTGATCATAATAATTATTTCTTCGGGAGAATTGTTAGTTCCGTGTCGGATTTGTATTATTTTGCCAGCGCGGGGTGCTTCGGTGACCTTCGGAGCTAGGAGGGAATGAGTTATTGCTGTATTTCTTATGTCGGTTGACTACGAGTAAGTTTTTGATTCCAGCGAATTCCATTTTTACTCCATTAATGATTATGCGAGTTGGTTCGGCGTACTGGAGGAATTGTTTTCGGTGGTGTTGGTGGAGATCGGCGCCATTTCAGAATGTTGAGTAGTCTGGTATATTTTTGGTACGTCAGACGTAAGCACTGCCCTTAAAGTTGGTGGCAGCTTGCTGATCCACAACTCGATCAGCGTGTCCTCCGGCATTTTGTTTCTCGCGGCCTCTTCCATATTGTGGTACAGTTGTGCTGGCCTAAGGTCCCCCAGTTCCATCTCGTGTTAACTGTCTAGCCTGCTAGGCCCGGATTCTTCGTGTATTATCTTCGTTTTAATATCTGGTGGTGGTTCCTCCAGCAGATCGCTGAGCAATTCCAGCTGGAGAGGTCGTAGCTTCGCTACTAGTAACTGAGCTTTGTGAATATCACTTGGTCGTTGTGGTTCGACTATGGCTTCGAACTGGTGAAACCATAGTCGTGGTTGCTTCTGCCAAAAATCCGGGATTCGCGAGGCCACAGTGATGGCCTCTGTTGTCGGTGGTTCTGGTGTGTGTGGTGCAGTTGCTTCGGTGTTCCCGCGGCTGCGTTTTCGTTGTTCATGTTCGTTTTTTTTATCACGTCAGGGCCACCACTTTACCAAATGTGTGGTGGTAGATAAAACGAGTGTTCCGAGTAGACGGACTCGATGTTTATTAACTAATCTTATATATAGGGCGGAGGCTGGTGTGTGTAGGTGTGTATGCGTTGTGTCTGTATTTGTGTGTCGCTGTGAGCTATGTTTATGACGTTTATGTTAAGTGGTACATCCGCTACAGTTTGATCAGACGTGTCGCAATCCTCAACATGAGGGGACGTGAACAGATTTTTTAAATGTGCCTCTAATGAACATGTTACCTCCATGATGTATTTTATTAAATAGATATACCGTTGTTCTAGTTAATAAGTGAACGATATGAAGACTGTTATGACTATATGGCTGGTGCCTTGATGTTGAGAGTTTAGAACTATTGGCCTAAGGAATAGCGTCCCAAAGGCGTTTTATAGATTGTTTTAAAGCTTTTGAAATTTATGTTAATGTAAGAGTGAAGTTCTCATTTTATTTTATTATTACTTAAAAATGCTATACTTAATGAATATTATGTATTTTGATATGAAGACTATATTTTATCATTTTGTCCGTTTCATATTTTACGATATGTTGCGTAAAATAGGAGCAATCAAAAGTGATAGTGATAATAATGTACACGTGAGATATTAAATAAAAAATGTTTCATGAATTTGGTTTTTATTTGCAATCGATAAAAACACTTTTTGAGAACATAGTATATTTATACAAAAGTATCTCAGAACATCTCTTATTTATTAAAAAATATGCATTATAATTCAAATTTAAACGTTGTTTAAAAATTAGTAGCACCTATATGGCACGTGAATTATATTATAAGTACACATTAACCTCGCCGCCACATCAAATACAAGAGCGTCACCCATACGCCAGACTTCTTTATTGCAATGCCTCAAGTTGAACTTAAACTCAATAGAACGAAGGTTGCTTTTGCATTGAAGTAATGGACGTATATACATACCTATAGGTCTTCGGCGTTCAACCAGCGATGCTTATATATGAGTCGTTGGCGTCGAGAGGGTTAGAACACCTATCAAATTTAACATAATAATTGTATCAAAAAATATAAAAAATTAACGATATATAATTTTGTACGGCAAACATTTTCTGACTCAGTTCAGTACTTAGAGACAATACGAAAAATCTTATTACTATATACAGTTTGTTATATTACAGTTCAAAATCGGAAAAACAATTTTCCGGAGACGAAGTACTTACCTTTTAGCGATAGATAGATTTAATTGTCACCTTTTTTAAAATACAATACCTACATTTAAAAATGAGTAGTTCGCCTTTGTGCATTGGTGTTGTCCTATATAATTTTCATGTGTTTTTGTACAGTAAAGTTTTGCATACATACAAACCTAGGTACAACATTCTATTAGGTATATAAGTACTAACGAAATTTAACAGCAAGTTATACAAGTTTCACAAATTGATTCAAAATAAATGCTTGCGGGCTAAGATCAAATTTCCATTACGAAAATGAGAAAGACAATACCTAATTCTCGTTTTCGTACAGTACCGAAGACAGTAGATTATTATGTATCTTACATTATTTATAAATAGATTAGGTACGTGTCATTCGAGTCTCACTTATCGGTTCATCCATTATTTGTTCATTAATACCTACATATACGTGTATGACAAATTTTTGTTACTTCTTGACGCCAAAAAAGTCTGACACGAATAGCTTACACGCTGACTCACAATTGATTGGTATAGACATTATCAACCTATTCTACCCGGACAAAGTCGCGGGCAGACGCTAATGAGTATACAAAGTCGTTACTTTACAAAAAAACGATCAAAAATGCAGAACCTTTATCATTTATTTTTTCATTAATATTGAAGATAATTAGTATCCTAATCATAAAAATTGGAACGGTCATTGGGCATGAGAAAATTATGCGGCAAAGACTGCAATTTAGACAGGAAATAACAAGGAATTTACACCTATCAAAGTAAATAACTCGCTTGGACTAATGCAGTCGTATTATTACTGCTTTTAATTAAGTCTTCTTATTATGTAGGTACCTACTCCATTACTGCTTCGTTCGGATTCTTACTTCATTCCATTAATTATTTTGGATAGGTGTGGTACAACTACAAAAATGCGAAATTTCTGAACATTAAAGATCATTAAGATTATTTTTCATCAATAGTTTCATTTCAATTGAATAACTTTTTATTCTAAAAGTCATAAATGAAATTAAATACATCACGCAGTTACACGATCCTCATAATCTCTTAGAAAAAGTCGACGGTTTACCGGAAAAAAGGAAAAGATTATGAAATGAAACTTTAGCCAAATGACACAATTAGTGAAAGAGCAATACCTACCTAACATAAAATTATAGCTTTGGAAAAAACCGACCAATTAAACCAACATAACAAGGTAAATCTAATTTTTATGGTGTTGGCGCGGGCGGTGCGCTAGGATTATAAGGCGAAGATGGTATTGAACTCATGGGATACCCAGGACTTAATTCTCCCGGTACCTTGAAGCCTGCAGGGCTGGGAATAAATGTCGAGGGGTTAGTAGGATGCGGGGCATTATCCAGCTTGGTGGTTGGGTATGGAGGGTTTGCGACACTAACGCCAGGATAAGGGGTATTAGCGCCAGGATAAGGTTGGTTTGCTCCAGGGTACGGAGGGTTAGTACCTGGGAAAGCGGGATTAATCCCAGGATAAGGCCCATTTGAAGGTCCGTTTGCCGGGTAAGGCGGATTCACAGGGTACGGCGCGTTCCCTGGAGGATAATTGTTAGCCGGGTATGCATTTGATCCGGGATAGTTTGAAACGTTTTGGACATGCACAGGCTGCATATTATTTTGTAGTGTCACTGAGGGATAAACGTAAGGTGGGATGTACTGATGCTGTGCGTTTAGATTGGGTATAGGACCGGCAGGTAGGTCACGTTGTAGGGGATGTGTGTACGGGCCGTCTTGGAGCTCAGCCAAAGGTACTAAGCCTAGATAGATTTGCGCTTTGTCTTCTAGATGGTCGTTGCAGCCGGATAATTTCATTTTTACCTTTGAAAAAAGTAGTTTTAGTCAGTTTTGTATTCTCATGATACACACAAAAGTAGACACACATGTAACATATTTCTGAACATGCATTACTGCATACACAATCCACAGTATTGCTGATATGCTCAAAGATATGGGAACATTGAACATTGGAAAATGCATTAAAATGCCTCCAGATATTTTCAATACTTTGGTCGCACGCAACATATCTGACGTTAGCGCAGAGACTAACAGCCTTATTCATAAAAAGTTAAGAGGCTCGCTATAGATCCGATGCAAAAAACATGATTCATAAACGTCTGTCAGCGCTAATCAGTCCATCAACAGCTCAACAACTAACAGACTGCTAGCAAGCGTTTATGAATCATACTTCTTAACAGCTGTCAAATAAGCTTATCAGTCTGTTAACTAATAGATCGATCAAACCTCAATTAAGGATTTTTTATAAATAAGGCTGTAACTGGCAAGCTCTTACCTTGAAATAGAACTCCACATCCATAATCCTGCAGTTGTCGAGCACGGGGGCTACCATGTCGGGCACGACCAGATCCGTCGTGATAGTCCGTTTCGTGTGCGGCAGGATCGCACCGAGCCAGCACACCTCCAGTCTCTCGGGGGGAAGGTATTGATCAGACTGTGGGCTTGTACTGTGGTAGCAATCTCTCTGCGTGAATTAAAAAATATATGGAGCATTCATCATCATCATCATATCAGCCGAAAGACGTCCACTGCTGGACATAGGCTTCCCCCAAGGCTCTCCACACAGACCGGTCCTGTGTCTTCCGCATCTACCGCGATCCCGCGATCCTGATCAGGTCGTCGCTCTATCCTGTATGGAGCATTGTGAATAACCAACTGGTTACGAACATTTTTACACTAAGTGGCGTAGTTTGCTTTAGATGGGCCTTGCCTGTATCAAAAGGTGTTAGGGGGCCCAAAGGAGTTTTTACTTAGGTTCACACTTGCCCTATATTATGCCTATGCCCCATAGTGACTAAATACATTGAGATCCTAATGCCTGACAAGCCATATTGGCTCATAAAATGAAATATTTTATGAATTCAAATGATTAAGAATTTCGATCGTTAGTATAAAAAATGTATGAAAACAAACGGTAGTATAAACATGGTGTATGATTAGTATTATGATTTCCGATGATTATGAGCTTCGATCGTTAGTATTTTTTTTTGAAGTGATCATCATGCTGTTAAATGTTGTGTGAAACATTTTCTGACTTCCGTGAATAGGACTAAAAAAGTTTTGTGAAAAATACGCACCCGGAAAATTAATATAGTTACCATTCACGAACGCATGGCGGGCATGCATCAACACTAAGTTAAAGACTTACGTTTTTGTGGTAGGTACGGAAACAAATGAACATCGAACTTACTCGCACCAATTCCAATTTGATGGAAAATATTTCAATGGAGCTCTGGTTGTTGGCGTTGATCTCGACCGGGATGGCCTGGCCGGGGCAGAACCCGGAAGCAGGCAACTTCACTTGCACGGCGAGCAGTCCCGAGCCGCAGCATAACGAACTGACTGTTTCCTCAAACTCCATGCAGATAGGTTGCTGGAAGTAGACGGCTATACGTTTATATAGAGCGTGAAATAAGTTTTTCTCTATTTAATTTGTAGTAAAAACTTTACGCTCACACGTGACCAGCATGCTCGTTTGCCCTCTATAATATAAAAAAACGTAGCCTTTACATTTTTGTACACTGGGCTCTGTCTACCCCATAAGGAATAAAGACGTGATTTATGTATGTACGCAAAAACTTGTTTAGAATGAAACGGAAGAAAACCTTCATTGCCGGGTTCATGTTCATGTCAAGAGGCACAATGACCTCGAAAGCTCTTTCCAGTTTATCCTGCTCGCGTCCATCTGCATACTGTAGACATGCCTGGAAACAAAATGCACCTATTATAATAAAGCCAATTTGCAAATTGCATATACAGGGGCCTTACCATGACGTCTTAACGCGATTCGATTCCGATTCAGTTAAGGTTCGCTCGCTCCATACTAAAAATGATAGCTAAATTCTGAACTGAATTGGAATTGAATCGCATTAAGACGTCATCGTAAGGCCTCAGGTATCATTAACCGAGGAGAAAAAAACGGAGATTCTCAATTCGCCGTGTATACTTTTTTGGCAACAGTTTCATTTCCCGAGCTTATACATATTATAAAAACAGTCAAGTCAAAAAAATATAAGCCTAACTTGTACAGTTCCTTAATTGTTCTAAAAAAATAAGAAGCAAAAATAATACATAATTAATACTAATCGTTTTTTTGTCATAGGGCTTACCCTAATATAATAAGAGACACTTCCTTTAACACTTCCTTTGCTGGTATAGAATGTAGATGGTACTGAAGGCGGGATCTGGTAGCGGAACGGGATGCTATGATCCCCGGCCGGCAGCTGGGATAGCCCTGGATACAAGTTAAATGAAACTTATTTTAACAATATTTAAAAATGTAATGACACATCCTTGACACAAGCCAGGCACATTTCCAAGTTCTCTTGTTAAGGGATCAAATTAAAATATTTGGCATAATAATTATTTCATAAAAGTTTCATTTTTCTGGGTCCCTCTAAACTTTAAAAAAGTGCTCATATGAAGAATTTTCTAGCTAAAAAGTTAATGGTACTAAAGTTCAATATTATGAAATGAAACACACACCAAATGACACATTTGCATTATTAAAGCTTCCATATACCTAATATATTCTAACAGGGAAACCAATATTTTTATACTTTGTTCATAGCTTACTGGTTGTAGTTAATTGTGCAACACATGCGTAAAAGAAAATACAGTTTGAGCTGCAATGCCACTCGGGATTGTATTTCTGTCTCACTCACTCTTATGAATTTCATATTTGAATTGACTGATGGTACCTGAATCCTGAACGGATTTTTAACGTTGTAATTTGTGTGCAATACGTAAAGCATGGCACACTAATTACAACATCAAAAATCCACCCCTAAAGGCTCATTGCTTGAAGATTGATGCATGCTGACGACCCAAGCACACCATTTGAGAACATATGTAACATACATGTGCAACAGAAGCACCATCTTACCGACACCTCCGCAAACTGTCTGTACTACATGAAAGTAATCTTCATTTGCTGTGTAATCTTGGTAGGTTTGTCTCCGACATCCGTCATATTCTTCAACTGTGGTCTCAGTCCATTCCACTGTCGCTTCTCCATGAAACTCAACATTTATTGCTGTATATACAAAAATTACATAATATTATTATTATGTAAAAAGTAATAGTTTACATTACATAGACATACATGTACCTACATGAGTCAACAAAGGTTTCTACTTGATTTCTATTAGATTCAAATATTATTTTATTTCGGTGCAAAGCATTGAGACTTAAAATTCTCATACATATAACCAATGATCATTGATCATATAACAAATTCATATACAAATTTTTCTAGCATTAATAGTCTAAGATACAAATTAGAAGCAACTTTCACCCATCTTTTTAATGGATAAAAGGTATTTTATATCAAATTTAGTATGTTAAAGAACATATTTTATTGTGAGTGGGTTGGCTAAAAAAAAATCTTGGCCAAACTGTTTATAAAATCCATTTTGTAAACAGAGCCCTGCTCCTAAGCCAAGTGTAGGCAACGCGAGATCATTTTATATTGGTTAATTACATAGACGGACAGACATAAAAAAATAAGATTCTTATACATATAGTATAGTATAGTACTAGTGTACTATATTTTTTAAACTATAATAAAAGTAGCAGGCAATATTTTAGTTTAAAAAAAAACTATATACCTAGGTATCCACCATTAAATTTTTTTCTACTTAATAATAATAATAAAGAAACTTTTTGACCAAAAGAGAAAATTTGTACAAACCTTTGAATACCATTGGCTGACTCAATCCAAATTCAATTTTTCCAGACAGCACCTGACCGGCGTAATGAAAATTCCACACTTCGTCCAAAATTATTTTCCCATTTGCAAACCCCGACATCGCGAAATTAAATTTCTGTAATAGATGGAAATGAATGCCGAATTGGGAAAACAATGCCGCAAATCTTATTCTAACATGAAACAACTAAGAGCAACGATTTATTCTCGCTTTTCCTGAATCGTTAATCTAATCTTATTCCTTGCTACTTTGCGGGCCCCAAGTTTAAAGTCAAGGTTGCAGATTTAAAAGTGGTTGTTTTGTTTCAAGGTGTATTTATTTTTATTTCACCACATTATATGTTTACTTTATGAACTCAAGCACGCTGGCCGAAGGCCGAAGAACAGATTTTAAAATTAATATTCACAAATAAACTTTATTTTACTAAAACTATAAACACGAAATCACTCCGTAACACGGTTCAGTAAAACCTCAGAATAAAACAGAATAAGAACAAAACTAAACTAACTAAACTATCGCTATCGCATCGCACGCGCACGCAAATTGCCCACAATCCCCACCTTTAACCGATATATCTATCTCTATCATCCACGCCACGCCCTACTGTCAATGCCAGTTGTCAGTCTGCCGTAAAAATCCCATAATCCCAGAACCTCCCCCAAAATCAAAATTATTATAAACCGAACAATCTCCTCACGTGTGTAATGTCACTACGTCGACATAAATCAAAGCAAGGGTGAAAGCCATTAAAAAAAAAAACCCAGAACCTGTCAGTTTTTAACATATGGTTTTTAATGACATTTAGTTTAGATATTGCTCGTAACCTTTACCACAGAATAAGTAATAGTACTAAAGTATGATGTTTGTGTTGGGTGTTATTTTTAAATATTCAGATTTATGCTATTTATTGAAATTACGTAAAAATTAGCCAATAAGTCGAACGTGGGTTCAGCATTTTGATTTTTTAATGGTGGCTATACTAGAGCTAAAATTAGAACAAATTAAACGAAACGTTTTATTAGCTGTCAATTTATGACAATTGTGTTCCTTCTTTCTATTGCTAACAACACATGATGCACCAAAGTTCGTGTTTTTATTAATTCCTGTGGCATTACATCAATATAATGGGAAAACTCGACGTTGCTATCTTACGTTACCTCACTGGGGAGGATTTTCGTGTGCTAACGGCGGTATGTACCCGCCGATTAGTGAAATTAACATTCCATAACCTCGCAATCAACTTTTGCATGACTTTTCTAGGTTGAAATGGGCATGAAAAATCACGAGCTTGTCCCTGGATCTCTCGTGGCATCTATTGCTAACCTCCGTCATGGTGGTGTCCATAAGCTGATGAAGGAATTGTGCAAACACAGGCTTTTGACCTACGAGCGCGGAAAACACTGTGAGTTATATTGTTTAGTAAAGTTTTGCTTGAAAAACTGTCTAACCAAAAGCCTGTTTGATCACTCCTTAGCTGATAGTTATCTATGATTCCGTCCCTATTTATTGCTACGAAACAGACAGAGACTTCATCATAGATAACTGTTACGGAGTGGTGACAGTTAAGGAGTGGTGAAACAGGCCCAGAAAAAGGCAGAATATTCTATACCAGTGGATAATAAAGTTGCCTGATTGTGTGGATCGGGCAAATTTACAAAAGCATTTTTATATCTATCTTAATTTAAATTAAAAATTTTAATTTCAATTGTTTCAATTGTTGAAATAAATCATTTTTATTATTTATTATTATAAGTGCTTTCTCCGGCCTAAAATGTGCAGCTATACTAGATTTTTGCTATGCATTCCTCCAGGGATAGGTAATGGAAACAAGGATCCTACACTAAGACAATCTTTAAAAACATACATACAATATTTTTCCAGATGATGGTTACCGCCTCACCAACTCTGGGTATGACTACCTGGCCCTCAAGGCGCTCGCAAACAGGAAGGTGATAGCTTCCTTTGGCAACCAGATCGGAGTGGGCAAGGAGTCTAATATTTACATAGTTGCTGACGAGGACCATAATCCATTGTGCTTGAAGTTGCACCGGTGAGTTAAATTATTTAAATATTTACTACCTTCTTTTCTTTAATTTTTTTCCAGGCTTGTGTGTCTATGTCAGTCTCTGGTGCTTTCAAGCACCAAATAATAAATTGCTTGTTACTGAAACTTCATCTGTGTAGGATTTAG
This sequence comes from Pandemis heparana, assembly GCA_963854515.1. NCBI lineage: Eukaryota > Metazoa > Arthropoda > Insecta > Lepidoptera > Tortricidae > Pandemis > Pandemis heparana. Next base: position 2,592,574 of record OY978020.1, on the reverse strand, counting down.
CTGCCACAATCTAAAAACAAGCATAATGGGTATTTCTAAGAGAATTACCAAATTCTATTGGTACCTTGTTGCTTATAATGAAGAAATGAGCAACATTAAACATGAGGGTTTTTGTAAAAATGGTGTGACTTAGTATAAAAAATGTTTTTCTTAAATTGACACACTAGCAGAATCAATTAAGTACGTAACAGACAGAGGTACTGAGTTTACAATGAGGAATGTATGAAAATTTTATAAGTGCTTGAATATTTTTCTATTTATAGGAATGACCATCCTTAGCTACCAGAAAAAAGTTACAGATTTTCCGTTGAGCTATATAATTTATAAAAATAAAAAACAAAGTCAAATGAAGGTGTTAATGTGATCCTGAGTTGCCCTTTGTCAGATGACGCAGTACTATTGTATAAATTTGTAAGACACGCCTTTGGCTCCAGAGCCTCGGACTTTAGGCAAGACAGAATTTGAAGTAGGTACCTGTGGTTTCCCATGAGGCTGACATAGTCACCATTGGTGCACTCAAGCCTCGTTAAAATTCTAGATTAAAAAAAAAAGGTCAAACCACTAGGCTACCACGGCTATAATAATCTACTAACTACGTAATTCTCATCTTCCAGACTAGGTCGCACTTGCTTCCGCAACGTGAAAGACAAGCGCGACTACCACGCGCACCGCAACCGCGCCTCCTGGCTGTACCTGTCCCGCATCTCGGCCACCAAGGAGTTCGCCTACATGACGGCGCTGCGGGACCGCGGCTTCCCCGTGCCCCGGCCTGTGGACTTCAACAGGCATTGCGTTGTTATGGAGCTGGTACAAGGTGGACCACTGTAAGTGATCCTGGTAGTGTTTCTTAAACGTTTTCAATGACATATAAGTGCCGGCACGTAAGTCTAATCTGACCTTGTATGCGCAGAAGTATAAAATACGGTATCCGTGGGTGCGCAGATCCTCTCCACGTGACTCGTCATCGTTAGACTTACGTGCCGGCACGTATGCCCCAAGGAAATCCAGCACAGTCTACAAGGATATATAGGCTTGATAAAAAAGCGACGGGTGGCACTCCGAGACTGCCGGCAGAAGTGAAAACAGCAGCTTAGATTAGATTTTAATGTTGTCTCCATGACGCCCAACACGCGTATCGTACTGGCCGCTTACAAAAAAAAACCGTACGTATTATCTATATTGACAGACCTCTAATTTGCTGATGCCTAGTACTTTTGCTCTACGACTCAACAGAAAAACACTTCAAAAATCGAACGCTTTTCATTCGTATTTCAAAATAAGCTCTTAGAGGATCTGATATCCTGGTACTTAAACTCTGCCTTCGTCTTATGCCTGAAGCGAGTTTAACATTTTTTACGCATCTCAAAAAGTGCTCAACACAAAACAAGTTTTCACTTCAAAAAGAAATCGAAGTGTAGCGACTATGGGAATTTCGGTGTCATTTATTTATTACTGAGAGGAGGCCTGTGCCCAGCATTGGGACTTATTGGAGATGAGATGACGCCTTATACTTTGATCAACGACCAATAGAAACAGCTGAAAAACAGTGTTCAGGTAAAAAAACCCAATCTCCTACTAAAGTAGTCCGGTTTAATTATAATACAGTGTCTTCCACCAATGTCATTATATAAGTATGTTTATCCGTTGCCTGGTACCCATATAGTACAAGCTTTGCTTAGCTTGGGACTGGGTCAATCGGTGTAATTTGTCCCATGATATTTTTTTTTTTTTTTTTTTTTTAATGCCCTACACATGTAAAAAGCCGTGGTAGCCTAGTGGTTTGACCTGTGGCCTCTCAAGCAGAGGGTCGCGGGTTCGAATCCCGGGCTCGCACCTCTGAGTTTTTCGGGATTTATGTGCGAAATTACATTTGAAATTTACTATGAGCTTTTCGGTGAAGGAAAACATCGTGAGGAAACCGAACCAATCCCAATAAGGCTTAGTTACCCTTCTGGGTTGGAAGGTCCGATGGCAGTCAAATCTTGGGATTAGGTTATCAAAGCGGACCCCAGATGATGATGAAGATGATGATTTATTTATTTAATGCCATTAATGTGAGTTAAAGCAAGTGGAACAAAGTAATCTCTGCCTACCCCTGTGGGAAAGAGGCGTGACGATATGTATGTATGTATGTATTAATGTGCAGGACGCACGTGTCGTCCGTGCCGGACCCGGGCGCGCTGTACGACGAGCTGATGTCGCTGGTGGTGCGCCTAGGCAACTGCGGCGTCATCCACGGCGACTTCAACGAGTTCAACATCATGATCGACGAGGACGGCCATCCCATCATCATAGACTTCCCGCAGATGGTGTCCACCTCGCATCCTAATGCTGAGTTGTAAGTAAAACCACTTATAAACTAGGGACAAATATCTCACTTCATGTCAAGCGAAGCCTGACATATCTGGCGACGTCGCGCGACCAGACCTGAAATACTTCCGTCAGACTTGAAAAACTTCTAAGACTTGCGGGTGGTAGGGCCTTGTGCAAGGTCCGTCCGGATCGCTACCACCATCTTACTCGCTAATCCTGCCACTAAGCAGCAGTGCTTGCGCTGCTGTGTTCCGGTGTGGAGATTAAGACAGCCGGGGAAATTACGGGCACAAAAGGCATTTCATCTAAGTCCTCTAGGTTGGGAACGCGTCTGCAATCCCGCCGCGGTTGCGGGTGTCTATGGGCAGTGGTGATTGCTTACCATCAGGTGACCCACTTGCCCGTTTTCCTTCCTATTCACATTTAAAAAAAACTTGATGTGAGATTTGGCATAATAGTAAATGTAGTCTACGATATTCAGAGTGACCCTTCTATCATCTTTGAAATTCACTCGCCGCACTTGGCGACTAAACAGGGGTACACGTGCCGGCACGTAAGTTTAGCGCTGACGTTTCACGTGGAGGGGATGGATCTGTGCATACTTAGTTACTTAGTTGTAAGATATATAACATGGAATAGCCTTTTTATTGCGGCTAATGTTCGTGTTATATGAAAAAAATGTCTGCATAATATTGATTGTATTGGTAAAATGCGGTAAGTACTGTAGGTATCCGCGCGACTACACCAAGGCGCCATCCGTGTATGATGATCATATGAATGAATGAATGAATGAATGAATTATTTATTCGCAGTAAATGTTGTACAAAAATGATGTATGTATATTTTTAGTACCTACACTGAAATGGACCTTATATGAACCTTGGATTGCACAGGTAATAGAACCGAAATACAGATAACCCAATTTATCTAAAGATTATCCAGTAGGCATATACCGTAGTGTCAGTGTCAATTATATTTTTAATAAAATGGAACTAATTTTCCTCTTCTAATTTAAATTGACAGATATTTCGATCGTGACGTGAGCTGCGTGCGCGACTTCTTCAGACGGCGTTTCGGTTACGAGAGCACCCTGTATCCGAGGTTCAGTGACCTCGAGCGAGACGACGATATCGACAAAGAGGTCGCCTGCTCTGGCTACCGCCGCGCTGGAGACGTCGACGACGGCTTGCTACAGGTTAGATTCAACCATAGATACACTATTTTAGAATTTAGTATGCCTGACCAACTAACTTTCTGTCAAATGAATAATGTCGCTAAAGTTGAACTTTCAAGATAACAGCCACGTATTGTTGACATTATTTTATGACGTGCAAAGGATTCTCAACAGATCACATATTTGGCGGATGGTGTCTAATAGATAGTCAATGCAAGAGAAAGAGCGATATAGTATACGTATACGTACTAACGTATGTCTGAGCGAGATAGGCAGACAAGACCAGTTTTTTTTAATTTATTAGGATATACATAAGATTATGAATTAAAAAATACAAATTTAACTATAACTAGGTAACTAAAAACCAATGAAAAACTAAACTAAAACTAATCTTAAAATAAAACATTGTGTGGGCACCCATGAGGCTGACATGATCACCTGGAGTGACCAAAGCCTTGTCAAAAATCAGAAATAAAAAAATAAAATAAAAATAAAACAATTACAAGGAGAGGCCCCCGTGGCATCGTGAGACGTGAGACAGTGTGACGTCACTGGCGCTAATTACTCCAGCTGCGTAGCAGTTAATATAGTCGATGACTAGGTGGCGCTAGGGTCGCCGTAATAGGTATAAATAATTACTATTTTATTCAGGAACATGGCATCGGCTTGCAAGTGAGCGACGACGAAGATGTTTCTGGAGACGAACAGGAAGTGGGGAAAGTTGCAAGCGATAGTAAAAAGTACACAGATGAAGAATTAGACGCGCTCCGGCACGAGGTAAGCTGGCCATCACAATCAACTATCTAAGTTACATAATCAGTTCTTTTACTTTTTTTGTGTGTTGTTGCTTAAGAGGGTGCATTCCTACTGAGCTGGCAATTTTTGGTGATTATTTCAAGGAAATTGAATGAAAGTTTCAAGCGTCTGTAGTGCACTTCGTTTTTAGTGTAGCAATGTGTCCAATGCAATGATTAATCGTGATGGACTTTTATTTTCGTATTAAAGGGATAAAATAATACATCTCGTTTAATAAGAAAGTAAAAGCCCATCACGATATCTTATTGCACTAAAAACGAAGTGCACTACAGACGCACATTTGAAACTTTCATTCAATTTCCGTGAAATAATCGAAGAAAAACACCAAAAATGCGACGTTGCCAGCTCAGTAGGGATAAACGCTCTCAATACCTAATGTCCTGTCAATCGGCGGTGGCGGCAATGTCGGTCTTAAATAAATACAATAAGTCAATGTTATCCTTTTCAGGTGGACGCATCAATACAGAACGACGAAAAGAAAGCTTTAGAACACATAACCCACAAAACAGTGTCCCTAGACATTCGCGACCCAGAAGAAGCCCCAGATTTAGTACCACCACGCGAGGACTCAGTTCCGGAACTACCAGAAATTCCAGGCGTTCATGCACTGGACAAAGATTCGCAGAAGTACCGCCTGGCGATGATGGAGAAAGCTTTATCTGACGTCAGGTCCATGAGAACTTATACTTCAGCCAGTACGATAGCCCCAGAAGTTGTGAAACAGCAGGTTAAGAAGAATCTAGATGTGAGACAGAAGAAAATGCAAAGGAAGAAGGCTGTTGCTAAGGGGGAGGCCAGCGCGGTCACTCGGCAGAGGAGGGAGAACTCGGAAACAGTGCGGGAGAGCCACGGGCTGTGGGGGTGGGCGGAGTGAGGGGGAGCTATAAAATAAACGTTTATTGTAAATAATTGAGGTTTTATTTAAAGTATTTAAGCTGGAAAGTATTCAGAAGTTAATGGAAAATTTACAGGTTGTTTTGGAGACACACTAGTTGTCGAGCTTGGGGACCGTGTGCTGCCAAAGGCTCAACCAGTTGGGTGGCGTAGTTGTGCCGTGGGTCAGAGAGTTTCCCCACGGAACAACTAGGTGTGCTGCAGGGAATTTAAATTACCAAAGGCTCAACCAGTTGGGTGGCGTAGTTGGGGAATTTCAGAAATAGGGTGCTCAATAGCACTAGCGATTCTGTATAGGGGAAAAAGTGCCCCGAGGTCAGTTTTGTTACTTTCATATATTAATGTTTGAAGGTAACAAAACCGACACTAATTTTTGTAGGACAAACGGGTCATTTTTTTTATTCTGTTGTAATCCTGAGCAGATCCATGCAGAAATTTTCAAAATCGAAGAAAAAAAACATAATTGTAATCTATTCCTGAAATTCCCTAGTTGTGCCGTGGGTCAGACTCAGAAGGGCGGCAAACGCCAGCCAGCTCTATCCAGCGTGAACAAGAGGCTCACATAAAGGTCCTTTGGCCTTACCATGACGTCCTAATTCCGACTCAGTTCAAGTTTTAGTTGTCACTTTTAGTATGAATCTGACAGCGAGCGGACCTAAACTGAAACGCATTAAGACGTCATGGTACGGCCCCTTGTGTTTGACACGAACGCCGCACTCCCCGCCCCTCCGTCCGTCCGAGCGTCCTCAGAGCGTCTCATCGTCGTCGTCCTCTTCGCTCAGAGTCTCCGTCGCGTTCGAGTCCATCTCCAACCAGTTGTGGTTGCGGATGTACAGCAGCCGCAAGTGCGCCTCCAGGCAGAGCAACTGCCGAACGATTAATATCATGGGACACTTACCTAACAATTCAGGAGTATCTAATATCTAAACGACACTGAAAATTAGAACACAGAAAAATCCGAAAATTCCGTGACGCGTGCTATACCCCTACACCACCTATAGTAGGTGAGTAAGCCTTCGAATTTTTCTTTTTAGTGTTCCGTACCTCAAAAGGAAAAACGGAACTCTTATAGGATCACTTTGTTGTCCGTCCGTCCGTCCGTCTGTCAAGACCCTTATTCTCAAGAACGCGTGGAGGTATCAAGCTGAAATTTATATCAAATTCTCCGGTCTACTGCCCCTTGAAGCTGTGAAAAAATCAAACTTCTAAGCCAACGCAATCAAAAGAAAAAGTCGTTTATGCCGCAAATTTTCGAAACTCGCAAGGGAATCAAACCCTACAGGGTACTTCCCGTGAACTCAGAATCTTGAAATTTGGTATGAAGGTAGGTCTTATAGCACAGATTAAGGAATAATTGCAAAAACCGTAAATATGTATGTATATAGAGTGACCAATATAACCAGTGATCAATATAAAGTGACCCCACATTTCGTACATTTTGCTTTCGAGCAGGGCTCTGCTTAAACTGGTTAATAGATATTTATAGATAGTGATACGGTACCCTCGGTGCGCGACTCCGACTCGCACTTGGCCGGTTTTTTTTGTGAGGAGTATCTTTTCAATAGGACTTATTTCTCAATGAAAACCATAGAAAAACAACCCCTTTGACCCGTCAATTGTTCTAGTCCCAAACTAAGCAAAGCTCGTACTATTGGGTACAAGTGCAAGACTGCCAAGTATGTGCGGAATATCTAACTAATATTATAAATGCGAAAGTATGGATGGATGGATGGATGTTTGTTTATTACTCAATCACGCCAGAACGGCCCAACGGATCTGGATGAAATTCGGCACATAGATAGAGAAAAGTCTGGAATAGCACATAGGCTACTTTTTATCCCGGAAAATTGCGTAGTTCCCGCGGGATAGCGATAAACGAATTCTTCGCAGACGAAGTCGCTGGCAACAGCTAGTATTGTTATATGAAAGCCCAGTGACACAGTAGCACACCACACCGAGCACAGTCACTTTGAGGATGAATCCGTAGAGGGTTCGAAATCGAAAAGGAGTGTGTCAATGTTTTATGAGGTGTAGTGTATAGTTGTGGGATTTATGTATGTTCAATGATTATACATAACTAGCTTCTGCCCGCGACTTTGTCTGCGTAGAATTATACATATAAACCTTCCTCTTGAATCACTCTATCTATTAAAAAAACACATCAAAATCCGTTGCGTAGTTTTAAAGATTATATTATATAAGCATACATTACATTAGGGACAGACAGCCAGACAGCGGAAAGCGACTTTGTTTTATAATATGTAGTGATAATACTGGTAGGTATGTTTTATGTGGCAGCAGAGAAGGGTGGGATTGCATGTAAAAACACATATATTTCGCACAGGTTTGGCTATCTGGCACGTGTGTAGCGGAGCAAGGTAAATGTTTTGTGAAATGATGCATCTGTGAAAAGTTTTATCAAAGCTGAGCTCCCCGGTCTCACCGGTTCGTTCTCATTGTAAGCCTCCAGTTTCAACGTGTACCCGAACACGCTGGTGGATATCTTGGTCTCCGCCACGGCCAGGTAGTTGTCCTCCATGTAGATCGGGTAGTTCGAGAACCCGTAGCTGCCCTCGCTGATTGGACACTTCATCCTGGCGACGGGACAACCAAAAAATTCTGTGACTAGATTTTGGACGTTTCTCTCGAGAAAAGTTTTTAGTCAACGCTCACTGGCAGTCTTTACGCACACAAGTAGGTATAGCGAGTACAGGTGGCGGCACGTAAGTAAAACGTGGAGGGGATATGCGCAGTAGTATAAAGGAGATAGTAGTAGATATCCCTTCCACGTTTTACTTACGTGCCACCACCTGTAAAAAACTCCATACAGAAGTCAGCGCCTGCCGCCAGACCTATCATAACTAGAACTGTTCTCATGGACATTAAGTATCGGTTAACCGAGGTGACTTTGATAATTTTGGGGCTATTAAGAAAGAAAGAAGAAAGAAAGAAAACATTTATTCATGATAACATTACAGACAAAAGAAGAAAAGAAGCAAAAAAAAACTTTAGGTACTTTAGGTACTTTGATCGATAAAAAAATCGATATTGTCCACATGGGGTGTATTTTTGGCATGTAGATGCAAAGGCGATCGATGAAGACATCGATTGGAAGCAGTAAACGCAATCGAAAATAACAACCTAAAAATTTCATTTTAGATAAGTACAAGCTTTTTTATTGACTGTACTTTTATTGACTGTACTTGCATTGTCATCAGTCCTGCATAATGTGTACCAAATTTCAAGTCAATCGGACCAACCGTTGAAGAGTTCCCTCCTGCGGAGACGGTCCTGGCTGGACCACCAGAAATCTACTACCAGATTATTGTATTGTCATCTGATTTACACAAGTATACAAAATTTCAGCTCAATCAGATGAATATGTCTTTTTTTATGTAAGAGAAGCCAGACAAACGAATTAGTGGATCATCTGATGTTAAATGATCACCACTGTCCATAGACACCCGCAGCGCTTTACGCGATGCCAGTATGTCGTCAGCCCTGCCTGCCTGCTTCAAAATTGAGTCGCAAGATTCCACCCGGACAAACATACATACACTCATACAGGTGTATACTTCATTTAATTTAGAATGAGAAACCACAATAACATTATATTGCGTCTGGTCAACTATTTCTTACCTAGCAAATAGTACAGTGCAATAGTTTGGCAGCCGCAAAATAAAATTGTTTTAATGCCACTTTATTTGCGTGGAGTCAATTGTTACTCTAGTACAAATCGTAAAGAGATTACAGTTCACGAGCCGCAATATAATGTTGTTGTGATCTCTCATCCTAAATTAAATGAAGTATAGTCCAAAGTGATTTTCCATGACAGTTTGTTAATTTTTATCCGGTTATCAACTTCATCGGCATGTTATTAAAGTCATGTATACAATGCAGCTGTTAAATTAAATCGTTTTATAGATATGAACCTTATTCAAATGTCGTTAAAGATTGAAAACCGCATGGGATTCAACGAAATGTCATGGAAAATCATTTCGCACTACATCTCTTACATAACATTGCAAGCTAATATAAAGGTAGCAAAACAAAACAAAAGTTATGATTGGTATTCTGTACACTAACCGTGGATGCGTGTAGTGGAAGAACATGCCGTAAGTGTCGAAGCCCTCGGCGTCCGTGGTGGTGCAGCCGCCGCGCACCACCGGGAACGAGCGGTAGAAGTCGCAAGTGTCCAGGTTGCGGATGTCCGGACACTTCTGCATCGTCGCCTGCACGACAAAGTCTGTGCCTACTAAGTATACTACATACATACATAAATCACGTCTTTGTCCCTCTTCCCTTAGCCACGTTTAGCATGATTGTGGGCGTAAAGGAAAGGGGAATCAAAGTAATGATTTAAACTTAATTCTAAGACTTTCGCCTATTCCCTCGATGGGCTTTTAAACGCGCGGGAAGAGGAGCCATACGTACGTACGTTCTGTTTGTTCTTTACTTCTAGAGCAGCAAGGAAGAATACCTTCTGCTAGTCTAACTCCTAAATTCGAAGATTCGTGCCTATTAGTTTTAGTTAAGAACTCATTTTCTTTTAAAACACTATGGGTAGGTAAATGAACATTTGATTAAAATAAGAGTCGTTGTTATAGGCGATGTGGCTAGCAACCCATCACTACTTTGATTCCCCTTTCCACCTATACGTGCACATCATACTAAATAAACGTGGCCTTAAGGTCTTGTTACCTTAAGCTCTGTCCCCGTAAGCACAGTATATATATAAGCTTGTATATACTGCGCCGTAAGGGATGAAGCCGTGATTTATGTATCTATGTAATAATCGTTGGAAAAAACGGTAGTTGCCTTAGTTTTCGTCATCTACACTTGCAAATAGCTTCAAACACTTACCTGGATATCCCACCCGTTGCTAATATTCGCTTTGACTTTCAGCTCCCCTGCCAAAGTGAAATCGTAGTTCTGTCTCGTAATGCTGAATTCGGAAACCGTTATAGCAGTCTTGGGTGATTTTGCTTTCACACACGGTCCCACACGGCTCATGAATAAGTGGGTTGGGGCAATCGATGCGCTGCTTATAGAACAGCAAAGGAGTATTAGAATTGGAACCATTGCGGTCGGGGAGGATTTAAGGAGTTGCAGTCGACAGGAGAGAACGTCACGTCACGATTGAGGTGGTAGAAACTGAAGGAAATGTGATTATTTCTCTGAAGAAGTCGCGTGTGATCTTAGGTGAGTGCAGCTTGGTGCATGGAGGCACGTTGCACCAATTTGTTTTATTCTTGGAGGCGTCGGGTTTACAGACGTTTAACTATTCACATGGAAATGATATTTGGGGATTTACATCTATTAAATCAGTGTTGACTTGATCTCTTTCAGATAAAAATGCTTACCAATGTAGATAGGTACTAGGTATGCAAATGTGTTAGGATGTGTAACGGTATATGGGACTTGTGCGCAATGGATATAGGAGTTACATTTGTGTGACGTTAGTAGACAAATGTTTTTTTAATAACTTTTTGATGATACTTTGACAAGGAAGTTAAGTATGTGATGGTGGTTTAGATTTGTATCATTATGTCAGGATGATAATAATAATAAATGTAATCTGTATAATGAACGAACGGACCCAATCAATCTCACGTGGTCTCAGCAAGCATACACGAGGCGAGAGGCCATATCTCCGTCAACCGTCAACACTGAAAAACAATAATAACTGCTCGCCTGCGACTGCGCCCTGAGACGCTAGCCGAGCATAGAGGAAGTAACTAATGGAGCGGAACTAACTATATCATCATCATCATCTCCTGTCTATACAATCATATAATCAGAGAACTTAATCCCGTGGGATTAGGTTGTTTCGCGAAGGTTTCCTTAACCCAAAAGCCCCATCTAAATCGGTTCAGCAGTTCAAGCGGAAAAAGGTAACAGTTACACACACTTTCAACGCATACCTATACAGGCATAAAAAAAATACGTATAGATATTTTATTGAATCAGGCGTTACTTTGCGGAGGTCCATTTTAATGAACACAAATTATTTAAGTACCTTGCTACTCCGCTACTTACGTGCAAGATAACCAAGCTTGTGCGAAATATATATGTTTTGCATGCAAACCCTCCCTCCACTACAGACAAAAACCATGGCCCCGTTTTTTTGCAAGGTGGTGTAATCTATACTCGTTAACGCACCAACGTTATAAAGTACCATTGAACGGTAGTTGGTTGCCATTGGGTTACGGCAAGTTAATAAATTAGTCGCAAATTAAATAAAACACGCACGCAGAAGCGGCAATCGTATCCAATATTTATCGAACTTGAGTTATGCTTATGATAATGATAACATTTATTATTATTTGAATAATGATTAAGTGATAATTTTATAGTATTCTTTAACATCATGACATCACTATTATTTATGAAATAGAATTGCGAATGACTAAGTGGACACCCGACGGTACGTGAGCACGACCCATAAACACCCGCAACATATTGCGTGCGTTGCCAGCTGATGTTGCCCTTAATAATAAGAGAGGTAATAAAGCTTGGAAGGAATAGGGGAGATATTTAGTCCAATATAGCAAAAAATTAAAGCTGTGTCAGTATGTATTCACGTGAATATTGTGTTATTTTCCATTAGCTATCTTAGGTATTCCGTACTTTGGATGCATAGAGGAAAAAAACAAACAAATAAGTTATTAAAAAAAATAATTGAACCACTGAGCAAACATCTCTCCGATAACCTCTTAACTCCAGATTAATTCATCGACTAAGTAAATAAACAACAGGATATCGGAAAATAACCCGACAATCCAGCATCGTCATCCTATCAATAGTCTAATTGTTGGAATCGTTCCAAGACGAAATAGTTTAGTTTACTCTCTAATCTCAAGTCTTTCGCTTTGTTGCATTTATATATAATACTTTTAATGTGTGCAATTTTATTGTATAGTGCAGCTGGACGCGCGTTATGTCACGACTATTCGGGCTTGGTACAAGGTACAGGGACCTTACATGACGACGTCTTAATGCGACTCAGTTTAGGTTCGCTCGCTGTCAGATTCATACTAAAAGTGACAGCTAAAACTTGAACTGAGTCGGAATTAGTACGTCATGGTAAGGCCCCTGGCCTTATACTCCGAAATTCAATTTTCTAAGTTCGTTTCGTGCCGTTCCATTCTCACAGTCTCAGTTATTAATTTGAGAGTGAGAGGGACGGTGTGATACGAACTTCGAAAATCGAATTTCGGTGTAGCAGGCGAGTGTATGACTGGAAATAGAGATTTCACGCATAAACATGGTTTTATCCCGGAAAATCGCAAGTTCCTGCGGGATAGCGATAAGCAAATTCTGCGCAGACGGAGTCGCGGTCAACCGCTAGTTTTGTATATACTTAGTATAGGTAATTAACCGGTTAACCGAATTAAATCAAATTTAGAAAAATTAATTAATTTAGTTTTAAATAGCTTATCTTAAGTGTGAGTAACCAGATACTTTTTTTTAAAAAGGTACAAAAAGTATCTGGAGCTGGAAGGAACCCAACAAAGTCAACTTCAGTAGACTAACGCTTAACCATAACATAAGCACCTAGCATAACATTAGTCAGAATAATATGCATGAATGATACGATTACGAGAATTTTTTTTTTCAACCAGCTCTAGCATTATTTCATCCATTCAACATCAACATCGCTTTCCGCTTATAAATTACGGTTCTCATCCCTGTTATGCCCATAATCCGCCCGCATACGCTCCCAATGCTCGACCGATCCCAATTACTACGACTACATTACGTGTTCTCTCACACCCGCTATCCCAAACCCCTTATCCCGCAGCAATGTATGCTGTATAAAGCTGCGACCTTTGTATACGTTTATGTTTACAACTAAGACACACCTCCAACCTTGCCGTGCCATTGCATTGCCAGTTGTGAAGTGACCGCTGTAGAAATAACACGCGCCATGTCAGGGGATAATCTTACCGCCGTTTTGCACAAAGCGAAAGACTTGAGATTGGTGAGTGAAAATAACTAAAGTAAATTAGACTATCGATAGGACGCTCGATAATTTGTCGGGTTCTTTTGCGATATCCAGTTGATTATTTAATTGATGAATTAATCTCGAGTGAAGAGGTTAATACAATTCACATTCAAATAATGTTTATTGCCAGTACATAGTCAATACAAAAGGTCTGCTACAAAGATGTTCTCATGTAGGTATCCTTGGGCGTCCAATATTAAAATTATTTTCTCTCAGCATTACAATATGCAATATAGGAAAACACTAAGAAAATCGCAATTTATCAATGCGATTTTCTCATTATTATTTATTATTTTCATTTATTAAATTATTATCGTTGCTATTGTGTATTAGGTACCTATTATAATATCAGTTCGTTATTATGTCAGAATATGCTAGTATAATCAGTTTAGTTTATTATCCTTATCATTAAAAAAGTTATGTATGAAATAGTTAATAACATTTATCTAGAAGCCGCTTCGTTAGTAACTTTGCTAAATTGATTTCGTGGGCACTCTTGTATTACATAGATAAACTAGGTATATAGATTTCAATGGCCATATGAAATGAATTTAATGAATTCTTTTTGAACACATTCGTTTTTGCATGAGGCACTTTTTTCTTTCGGAGATGTTTGCTCAGTGGTTTGGTTGACGATCGATATGTTTGACAATGAATGCGAGCGCACGTTTTGTTTGACAATAAGCCGGCCGGTTTGTGGGCTGATATATTATTTGTGGCTTTACTAAATAATGTTGTATCTCTGACTTTAAGAGAAGCAAAATGTTTCAATTAATTATTTAATAAATATAGGTACAGACCCCATAATGTGATTCTAATTTTGTCTAAGTCTACATCTATTCACAGTCTCTTCGTTTTTCATAATGACGTCTAGTCACACGAAAAATGAAGATAAACCTAAAAATGTAATATTAGATACAAGCTTTTTTGTTGACTGTACTTGCATTGTCATCCTTCCTACATATGTGTACCAAATTTCAAGTCAATCGGACCAACCGCTGAAGAGTTCCCTCCTGCGGAGACGGTCCTGGCTGGCCCACCAGAATTCCACTACCAGATTATTGTATTGTCATATGACTTACATAACAATACATAAGTATGCAAAATTTCAGCTCAATCGGATAAACATTATCTGCTTCAAAATTGAGTCGCTAGATTCCACCGGACAAACATTACATAACATACATACGAGTACGTTGCAAGTTGCTTGTAAAATAGGAGCACTCTATTTAGGTACGTACGCAGTAATTATGCGTAGTTTTATTGCTATTCAAGACCGTAACATTTTTGCTATTTTAATTTATCGTCTTCTTGGGTGTATACTTATAATTAGGTAAGAGTAAGAGTGCGTAAAACTAACACTTGTGAATGAAACTCGTTATCACACTATATAGTAGCTCTGTCTGTATGTCACTTATATCATGCGACAATTTTTATCGGTCGACTACCTACACCAGACATTATGTCGTACTTAAAATTGATGTCTTTATTAGTTAAAGCAAGGAAACTGTTTTGAAACATTACAAGTCTGTAGAATAAATAGTTGACGAAATTGAGGCTATTAACAGTGCAAGATTGAAAACCTACTTTACCCATCCTATAGGTACATGTTTTGAGAGTACCATTGCTCATTTCATTGGTAACAACTAACCATGAACTAATTTTTATAGGAACAAACTCCGATACCAGAAATAGCAGACAATGGTGAGTGTCATTAAAATTAATTGTTTTCCTAACAAGTATACAACTAAGCCTTGAAAAATCTACACAGATACGTAACAACGTTGCTACGACAATAATTTTCAGCTTGTGCCCCGTACATAACCAAATAACATAACCGGCACTGGTAAACCAATGTAGGATGATTAATTTGGATTAATTTACGTTTAGGTGCGGCGTGGGTGCCCCTTGGCTTGGGCCACCACTAAGCCGCGAACATGTTTGTTTTAATTTAGAAATAGTCTTTATTTTACCTTAGAATTTCCATGGTAAGGGCCATGGTAATGTAAAATAGTTGTGTACGGCGAGCAAGCGTAATTTTCTACGAACGTATTTGTTACCCTTTTATTACATTTCCGCTGAACACAAAATATTTACTTTGCTACTCCGCTACTTACGTGCAAGATAACCAAGCCTGTGCGAAATATATACGTTTTGCATGCAAGCCTTCCCACCACTACTGCCACACAAAACGCACACAAATCCCACAAACTTAATTAATCCTATCACCACACAAACACTGACGCGCGTTTCGATCCCTCTACGGGAACCACCGGGTGCTCTAACTTTGAGAATGATGGTGGTGATAGGATTAATTAAGTTTGTGGGATTTGTGTGCGTTTTGTGTGGCAGTAGTGGTGGGAGGGCTTGCATGCAAAACGTATATATTTCGCACAGGCTTGGTTATCTTGCACGTAAGTAGCGGAGTAGCAAGGTAAATATTTTGTGTTCATTGAAATGGACCTCCGCAAAGTAACGCCTGATTCAATAAAATACATTTCCGCTGTTTCGTAAAAATTCACTGAATCGATTGTTTCTTTATACTCTTCGGCAGACTGTCGCCCAATGGTATTCTCAGCCCTGAGGAGCCAGCAAGCACAATACTATTTATGTATAAACCTCACCCTCATGCCCACATCTTACTCTTACTGGCCCATATTCTAGTTTAAATTCTCGTAGAAATATGTTAAATAAGGGATGTTAAGTACTGGTTTCCTGATTACCGTTAACTGGGGTGACTTTGGTAATTTTGGGGTTACTTTTATCGTTTTAAAATTGCTATAAAATCGATATTAACCATATCCGGTGATTGTTTGGCATGTAGACGCAAAGGCGATCGACGAAGACATTGATTGGAATAAAAACTAATGGTTTCGTCATTAAAACTACTTTGACTGTATGTTGTGTTGTGTTCCAGAGGTTCTCCTCCGCATGGATTCCGTGGGTATCTGCGGCTCCGACGTGCACTACTGGCAGAGCGGCTCCTGCGGCCACTTCGTGCTCAAAGAGCCCATGATCATGGGACACGAGGCTTCTGGAGTCGTCGCTAAGGTAGACTAAAGTGACTCGTTGTCGTTGACAACTGAAATACCGTAACGAGAGCTCACACCACCTGTACTCACATGCCAAGTGGCATCATCATCTCCGAGCCGAACAAAATTTCACGAAAACATCCATGATTAATCCGTATTTATTATCTATTGTACCTAGTATACTCGTACTTTGAAATAGGCACAGACAAGCCTATTTTTGACTTCATTTGGTTAGTGGGGGAGTGTTAAATCCAGTCGTAAATATCAAAAATGTTTGCAAATGCAGATACGTATTTTAATTGTACCTATTTATTATATATTTGTTCATTGTATTGCGCCCTACATGCCACACTTCAGTGGGCTCTGCAAAGCTGGGATTAAATTTTTAAAAACTCATCCACTATGAAAATAGAGCAAAATTTCCTGGCGGTGCCACTTTCTTTAGTTTCACAATTGATAATTAAAATACAATAAGGGTGCGACCACACCGCCGCTTAAAAAACGGTGACGGTACGGAATCGCAACAAAATGTATGAAGAAACGGTGAGAAAACGTGACGCATACGACACGTCACTGCGTATACGCTGCGGTTTGGTCGCACCCTAATGGCATTTTGCTAACAACGAAGCAAATCTGTACAGTCCGTCAAAACATTAAAGTTATCTTATCATATCAGACTACAAGTCACATGATCATTAAAATCTGCACAGTAATCCCCGCGTCACCATTTTATTCAAGTAGGTGATCAATGATAAAATATATTTGATACATAGGTACGTATATGATGCAATTAGGCAGGTACTTTATGTAGGTACTTGATTTTATCTACAAAAACTAATATCCAAGTAATGTGTAACTACTCCATTCGATCAGCAAAATATTATTTAATTTAACGAAACAAATATCGACGTCAGGGTATGTTAATCTACTATTTTGTTACTGTTCAAAGATATGGATACCACACGGTACTTATACGATAACAATAAATTGACTTGATAAAACATTTCAATAACATACACATACATGTACAAACCACGTTTATATCCCTTACGAGATATACAGAGCCTTAGGTGACAAGACCTAAAGGCCACGTTTAGCATGATTGTGGGCGTATAGGTGGAAAGGGGAATCAAAACGGTGATGGGTTGCTGCATCGCCTATAGCATGTTTCCTAAGAATTTCGCCCATTCTCTTGATTTTTTGTCATTTCAATAAGTAGGCAAAAAAGATTGTTTGCGCTCCGTTAGTCGTCCTTGATACAGAGATTTCTATTTTAATTTAACTGGTAGTTAATTACAATTGTATTGAAAATTTAATGGTCTCATTTTGACATTCAGAAACAAGTTCGCTTAAAAATGAGAGGTGGGTGCGATCAAGTATTAGGGGAGTCTAGTAGGAATCTAGTTTCTATGCGATGAATTTTAAGTTGCCATTGCGATGTCCACATATTACAAATTTGGACAGTTTTTTTTCTGTTTACTAATCTTGGTAAGGCCAGCCACACCCGCGCGTAAACGCTAGTTTGACCACAGAATATATATAATAGTACTAACGTACAGAATGGCCACGCTCCGCCCCGCACCTATTAGAGTTACCCCACCCCTCAAGCGCAGTCTGCCGGAAAGCTGCTGGCAACTAGTAGGGCTCGCAACGCGATGTATGTCGGCCGCACGTCACAAGTTCGGGAACCTATCCTACCTACTTCATTTTATAAAACATTAGAAAATTAATGCTTTCTTAAATTATCGCGATTAATACATGAAATTACTACAGAATCATTCGCTTAAGTTTGTTGTCGTACATCTATTGTAATTCAAAATAATAATGCTTAAATACACAGACATCCACATTTTAAGTAAGTTTAAATAAATAGATAACGATTAAGTACATTTATTTGCACACATCTAAGCCATATCTTTAGTATATTTATGTCATTGGTAGTACTTATAGTACTAGGTTTTTGCGATAGACAGCCCTGTGTATCTTACGCACACATTGACGCGTGTACAGACGACGTCGTGCCTGTGTTCATTTCAGAACGCGGATTTTGTACGTCGTGGCCGCCGTGTGGTTTGACGTCATAGGCGGCGTACGCGTCGCTCTATTATATAACTTGCCAATGTCACACGTACAAAAATAAACCTTATAACAGCCCAACCGGCTTCTATAGAAACATAAACATTGTAGGCGTATCAATCAGATACGGCAGCTATGGTATACTTTTGCGTGATTCGTCGTGAACGTCGGAATGCGTTAATTATTCCACGTTATTTTAAACGTGGTAGGTATTCGCTCGTTCTCACATTAATGTATTACTGAATTACTAACAATAGGTATTGTAACAATTGCTTTCATGCTGGTCTGGGAATAAAGAAAAAACATAGAATGTACCAGTTGCTTCTCATCCCACGCAGATGGTAAAAGCCCATCGAGGGAATGGGCGAAAATCTTAGGAATCATGTTATAGGCGATGCGGCTAGCAACCCATCACTATTTTGATTCTCCGTTTTCACCTGTATATGCCCACAACCATGCTAAACTTGGCCTTCAGGTCTTGTTACCTTAGGCTCTGTCTACCCCATATGGGATAAAGACGTGATTTATGTATAACAATAGGTAACAATAAGTACTTAAGTTAAAATTAGGATGACAGTTGAAAAAAGACGCCCTTAGTTTAAACCCCTGCTGTGGCTGTTGTTAAAGTATAGTTACCTGAGCTTTTTTCTTATTTATTTAGTTACGTAAATAAATCATGTTAACCACCAAACATCTACCACGATGTGTATTTTTGAATTACGTAATTTTAACACCCTACATTTATTTACTAAACTCAAAAATATTCCTCTGTTCTGTCGCAACGTAGATAACAAATTGTATTTGCTCTACGATTATGTAAAGTTATTAAATAATCGCGCCATAATTCCCTTCTCGGGCGGTTTATCACTTTATCGCTTTATTGTGACACAGATAATGTAATATTAAATGCTGTAGTAGTACTTAGTTAATGTGGTGATAAAACCAATCTGCAGCACATACCATCTTGTTTTCAACCGAGTAAATAAATAAGGTGCATTAAATTGCGGAAGATTAAGAGAATTACATGTCATAAACTTTCTTATATTTTTGTTGTAATTTAATTAAGTAGTAAAACTTACAATTACAAGTTAAATTAATTAACGCTTAGTTTTCACCTAAATATCTAGTTTACTTACCCGTCATCAACTTATTCAAAGGGGTAGTTAGGAACAAATAAAAAAATTACGAAAATAGATTAACTAATAAGGAGATATAACACTTCATTTAGTAGGTACCTATTTCTCAATCCCAAACAGTTTGATATTATAATTGAGAAACTGTATCATCATTCATCATAATTGTTTGAGGTCAAGCGTATCTTAATGGGTGTTGCCACGAGATAGAGATAAGTAAATCTTACTCTGTATTTATCTCCCGGAGTCACCAGGAGCTGTTATTGCTCAGATTTTAAGGCTACTTTATGAAGCCCGACTAGGAAAATAAGAACCCGCAGTAGAACCATATTACAATACACGTCACAGTGGTTTCCTTGAAAAGTACAGCGGTGGCTCACTGCGACAGAGTGGTACAGCGGGTTCTTATTTTCCTGGTCGGGCTTTACACACCGTAAAACTCATACGGCCGGATAATTTTTTATAGTAGGTATGTACTGGGGCCTTACCATGACGTCCTAATTCCGACTCAGTTTAAGTTTTAGCTGTCACTTTTAGTATGAATCTGACAGCGAGCGAACCTAAACTAAAACGCGTTAAGACGTCATGGTAAGGCTCCTGTATCCCCTTATTGTAGGCGCGCTTTAATTAATACATAATATTGTTACGTTCTAGGGGTGGGTTCGTGATTGAAAAGCACTTTCAACACCGATGAAAAAGATTAGGATTTATTTATAAAATAAAACTTTACCTTAAAACACTCCCAAATTAACACTTTAAACTTATTTCACACTTAAATTCTTCCAGTCGCAGTTTCTCTCTTCAGATGTTCGCTTGTTGTCCTTCCAAAGTGAACTGAACTGCGCCGGCGACGGCCGCGCTTAAATATGTGTGACCGCGGGTTCCCGAAGTTTCGATTGTCTCATAAATAACCCATGGAAAGATCGATAGGTACTACTACCTACTTCGAGATTATTCGGGAACGTTCTAATTACCGCCTCTGTCACTCATAAATAACCTACGGAAGTTTCGATAGGTACCTACTACCTACTTCGGGATTATTCGGGAACCTTCTCGAATGTTCGACGTACTGCTATCCCTCTCTGGATCGTGTTGTCTCTGTCACACCCTTCTGGAATGTTCTCAGTATTGCTGTCTCACTCTAATCGTGCTATCTCTTTCACTCCTACGGGGAATTTCGCCATATACCGAAGTATGCTTCAGGGGCCCATAAGGGGTCCTGAAAACGCCTGAAAACGGGTTTTCAGGTTATGGCGTCATCCGATAGAGGGTGGCCTGAAACGGACTGAAAACATGTTTCAGGCGCCTGAAAACGACGGCAACTTGGGTGAATTTTCGATAATCTAGTATGTGTTAGAGCACCTCCTGAAACGGCCTGAAACGGTATTACAGCCTGCTGAAAACGCCTCTAAGGCACAGAAAAACACGATCAAAGATTTTAGCACCTGCGTAGCCCACCGGCGTAACACTACCCCCTCCTTAGACATGCTCGTCCCGAGCATCATTAGATCCATGGTACTTGGCCAATCGATCAACATGGACAATCTTACTGGGGCTACGTGCGTTACGCTGTATACGGTACGTGACGTCGTTGATCCTTGTGACTACTTTGTACGGCCCTTCCCAACTCGGTGACCTCCCTTTGCGACGCGTAGGGTTATGTAGCCACACCAACGATTCTTCCTCGAACCTTGTCTGGTTAGACTCCCGGTCCCTGTCGGCAGGCTGCTTGATCGCCGTCAGCTCATCCATCAGCAGGTTAGAGATGCGCGTGTGCTGCTGCGTGTTGCTCCTTAGCTTTTGCAGCTCCTTCTCTAACACTGCGGTCTTCTCCCTCTCCACTTTCAACTCTTTCGCGTGCGCGGCGCCCGCCTCGTGCGCCACGAACTCCTGGAGCCGCACGGCGCTCAGCTCGTTCTGCAGCGCCGCCAGCTGCTTGCTCAGCTTGCTCACAGTCTGCTTCAGGATCTCCACCTCCTCGCTAACAGGGTCGGTCCTCAACATCTTCACGCAGTCTTTATTCTCTTGTTTCGGACAAGGTCTTCTGGAGAGGGCATCTGCGTTTCCATGCAACTCCCCACTGCGATCTGAGTCTCGCCTCCAAATCCTCCAATATCGTTTCGGGCAACCAAATTGCATGTGTCCTCGTTCCCCGCAGTTGTAACATTGAGGCCCCGTATCCCGACGTGGAGCAATCGGCTCCCTGGCCGTAACTTCTGCTGGCCTCTCCGTTCGGTCTGACTCTCGTTGCCTCCAATATCGTTTCGGACAGCCAGATTGCATGTGTCCTCGTTCCCCGCAGTTGTAACATCGAAGCCCCACATCCCGACGTGGGGCAATTGGCTCCCTGGCCATAACTTCACGCGCCCTTAAGAATCTCGCCGGGTCCTGGCGTACAGCTTCCACCTCGAGGGCATGAGCCAGTGCATCCTTCAAGCTCCCATGGTGACCCAGCCGTACAGCAGCTCTCACTTCAAAGTCCCGAATCCCATCTATGAATGTCTGTACCAGCATTCCATCCATAAAGGAGGCTGAGGAGTCTTGGTACGCCTTCCGGACCAGTTTCTCTATTTCTAGGGCCCACTTTTGTAATGACTCATTACGGCCCTGAGTTCTATCTTTCAGTTGAGCTCTGTAGACGTGCTCTAGATGACTGTCACCGAAACGTGCCTCCAAAGCCTCAAGAAGACGGTCGTATGACTTATCCTTTCCCAATGCTTCCAAGACAGTGAGGGCTTCGTCCCGTAGTGCCAAACTCAGTGCCGTTTTGGCATAATCCTTGCTCCAGCCATTTGTTTCGGAAACCAATTCGAATTGGAGCTTGTATGCGGCCCACGAAGAGGTACCATCAAATGGAGGTACCTTTAATTTTTCTCCTCCTGTGGCTGGTGTACCTGATACACTGGTGGAGCCGTTGGCCACTTTAATCTCCAACTTCTGGAGGCGGTTCTCGTGGCCCTCTACTTTCTCATTAAGCCCATTGAGGCGCCTCCCGTGGTCTTCGACTTTAATGTCCACTGCCACAATCTTGTCTTGAACCTCGGCCATCTCCTTTTTCCATTCTGCAGCGGCGTCGTGTACGTCGCGGAGGAGTTTGTATTGTTCCTCCTGCTTTCTAGCTTGCTCTACTTGAGCTTCCTTCTGCCCCCGTAGCTCCTGCTGCAGAATTCTCGCTTGTTCCTCCTGCCTTCTTGCTTGTTCCTCTTGAGCTACCTTCTGACCCCGTAGCTCTTGCTGTAGAATTCTCGCTTGTTCCTCCTGCCTTCTTGCTTGTTCCTCCTGCCTTCTTGATTGCTCCTTCAGGAGGACCAGGATCGCGTTGACGTCAAACTCCGACTTCGGTGACTCCCCGGCGGTGCCCGTAGAGTCCCCAGCTGCGGTGCGGCTTCGCGTCTGTATCCCCTCCTTCTCTTCTTCTCGCGGAGTAATCGGCATTTTCAATCCCACTTCTGACACCAAATGTTACGTTCTAGGGGTGGGTTCGTGATTGAAAAGCACTTTCAACACCGATGAAAAAGATTAGGATTTATTTATAAAATAAAACTTTACCTTAAAACACTCCCAAATTAACACTTTAAACTTATTTCACACTTAAATTCTTCCAGTCGCAGTTTCTCTCTTCAGATGTTCGCTTGTTGTCCTTCCAAAGTGAACTGAACTGCGCCGGCGACGGCCGCGCTTAAATATGTGTGACCGCGGGTTCCCGAAGTTTCGATTGTCTCATAAATAACCCATGGAAAGATCGATAGGTACTACTACCTACTTCGAGATTATTCGGGAACGTTCTAATTACCGCCTCTGTCACTCATAAATAACCTACGGAAGTTTCGATAGGTACCTACTACCTACTTCGGGATTATTCGGGAACCTTCTCGAATGTTCGACGTACTGCTATCCCTCTCTGGATCGTGTTGTCTCTGTCACACCCTTCTGGAATGTTCTCAGTATTGCTGTCTCACTCTAATCGTGCTATCTCTTTCACTCCTACGGGGAATTTCGCCATATACCGAAGTATGCTTCAGGGGCCCATAAGGGGTCCTGAAAACGCCTGAAAACGGGTTTTCAGGTTATGGCGTCATCCGATAGAGGGTGGCCTGAAACGGACTGAAAACATGTTTCAGGCGCCTGAAAACGACGGCAACTTGGGTGAATTTTCGATAATCTAGTATGTGATAGAGCACCTCCTGAAACGGCCTGAAACGGTATTACAGCCTGCTGAAAACGCCTCTAAGGCACAGAAAAACACGATCAAAGATTTTAGCACCTGCGTAGCCCACCGGCGTAACAATATGTACTTATTCCAGTATGTATCCCGGGCTCGAACCAACAACCCTAAGCTTGTAATGCCGTCGAACCATTAGTCATTTTTTTTATTTCGTTTATTTGCATCATCAAACTACATTAATAAAATACAATATGAATAGCCCTGGGAGGGAATTGCAAAAAATTTGAACTTAATCCTAAATTATAACCTAACCTAATATTAACCTAAACCATAACATTACATAACACAACATACACATAATAATATTACAAATAGTGTATACACAATTTACACGTAATTTAATTATTCCTAGTTTCATGTCACGGCAATTTATTTACTTATTTATTTTATTTAACATTATCATCACTTACACTATCATTACAGGAGTAAAACCTAAGGCGATAGATAAAGTCTAACCCCCTTATTCATAAACGCACTATAGGCCTCTGCTAAGTTAGTAATCGTTTGTCCTTATCTGTCACTTTGACATTTACCTTTCACAGATAAGGACAAACGATTACTAACTTAGCAGAGGCCTATAGTGCGTTTATGAATAAGGGGGTATAACATTGGTTAATGTGCATAACATATAATATGTAAGGCAACCCTTTTGAATTCACTTTTTTGTTTATATTTATGTTATGAACATTCTATATAGGTACCTAAATATGTATTTTAATTCGGTTACGGGCTTCTGTTTAATTTTAGCAAAATGTTTCTTCTGTATCTCCAGTGCGGCGCTAAAGTAAAGAACCTCGAGGTGGGCGACCGCGTCGCGATAGAGCCGGGAGTGCCGTGCCGCTACTGTGAGTTCTGCAAGACCGGCCGCTACCACCTCTGTCCCGACATCATCTTCTGCGCCACGCCGCCTTGCCACGGCAACCTGGCGCGCTACTACAAGCATACTGCTGACTTCTGCTACAAGTAAGTCTTAGTAAATTATAGATAACCAGACTCCACTGCACTTTTTAGAAATATTCCATTGGTGGCAGGGCTTTGTGTAAAGTTCAACTGGATAACTAAGTAGGTATGACTCTCAGTACTCCATAAAATACTAGAGTTATAGTAGAACAGTTAAGAAAATCAAACACATTATCAACAGCTTTTAAGAGAATTGCCCAACTAGGCAATTCTCTTAAAAGTTGTACCCCCAACTTTTTTCTGGGATTCTGATTCTTTTTTCAGATTCCTACTCAGAATCACGAGCACTATCGATCCTGATAGGAGAAAAAAAATGGGCCAAAGTTGCCTTTTCCATTCCGTTACTTCATGCATACCAATTTGTATGGCGGTAACGGAATGGAACGAAATTTTTGGCTAGCTTTTAAGGACGTTTTTTTTCTCCTATCAGTGATTCTGAGTAGGAATCCGAAAAAAGAAATAAAATCCCAGAAAAAAGTTGGGGTTACAACTTTTAAGAGAATTGCCCAGTTCCGTCTTTCTTCTCACATCAAAGCTTATCTTCCATAACCTTAATTTTTTCCATCTTCAGACTACCTGACCATGTGTCGATGGAAGAAGGTGCCCTGCTGGAGCCTTTGTCGGTGGGCATCCACGCGTGCCGGCGCGCCAATGTAACAGCGGGTGACTGCGTGCTGGTGCTGGGCGCAGGGCCCATCGGACTGGTCACCATGCTGGCTGCGCGCGCTATGGGAGCTAGCAAGATTCTTATCACAGGTGAGATCCTGCATTTTCTGGTAGCCTGGTACCGTGGAGCTGAAATACATCGTTTCAATACTCTACCTAGTTAGTAGTACATCATTTTTCTGTTATACGTTGTTAGGCGAAGTGAAGTTGACTCTTGGATTTGACAGATGACCAGCCCTAAAAATTGGTGATGAAATTTTAGTTATTAAAATGGAGCCCACAGACATAACGTACTTTATTGCAAGTTCAAGGAATTCAGATCCATCAGTCTCCATGCGGCCATCACTGAATGTACACTCGAGTGAAGTAATTAGTTCCGCTATCGCCCGTTAGATGGCGCTACTCGTCCAAGACTATGAGTTGCTTACGCTACCACACTACCATTAGAATTTTACTTTTATAATTTTGTTTATATTCTGTTATTTTATTTTATTTGAATTAAAGTTGTCTTAACGCCAACATTTTGCGCTAAGGTTATATCATGGCTCAACAATTAAAGTCCGCGAGTGTACCTACCTTTCCCAAACCGGGCTAAAACACTTCCTAAGACTTTTTTCAAAGTGAATAATATTATCCAACATATTCACTTCCCCCTTAAACCTACAGGGCCTTACCATGACGTCCTAATTCCGACTCAGTTCAAGTTTCAGTTGTCACTTTTAGTATGAATCTGACAGCAAGCGAGCCTAAACTGAAACGCATTAAGACGTCATGGTAAGGCCCCAGGTCATAGGCAAGTGGCCAATTGACAGGATCATGCAGTTCGCTCATAGGTTTTCTATTTCTCCCAGATATCCTGCAATCCCGTTTGGACTTCGCGAAGACGATGGGCGCAGACTGCACGATGCTGGTGACTCGTAACGACAGTGAAGCGGAGCTGGTGGCGAGGATACACCAGCTGCTGGGAGAGCATCCCGACAAGACCTTCGATGCCAGCGGTGCGCAGGCCACCGTGCGACTCGCGCTTATGGTACTGTTCCTATTTTGTTCTTATAGATGTTCTTAAATGGTATGGTATAGTTCAGTGATGGGCAAACTACGGCCCGCGGGCCAACTCCGGCCCGCGAAAGAATTTAATGCGGCCCGCCGGCGTTCCTTCGAATTGGAGTGTTATGGCACAGGATGACGATATTTAGACGGTGCTGCTGTATAAAATAGAATAATAGATGCGAAGGCAAAGGAGCCAGCTAGACTAGCCACGTAGTTCATGCGTCATGTGTCAAAAAAATTGCATTTTAGTATAATTTTGGCCCTTCTTTGAAATATCTGTGATTTTCTGGCCCGCCATGAAAAAAGTTTGCCCACCACTGGTATAGTTCTTGCAATTCACGTTGGCTAATGAGCTTTGTGGTCGTGTGAGGGTTACTCTGAAATTCGATATTCGAAGTTGGTATCGTACCAAACCATCCATTTTACTCTCAAATTCATGACAGCATGAATGTGGGAATGAACGGCACGAAAGGCCTGCTGCTACAACCGTACGCGAGTACTTGGCCTTATTCATTACGCAAAAACGCTATTTAAGTTCCTTACTCTTATCTATAAGAATATTTCCTGATCAGTATATTTACGAAGGAATTAAGGTTGCTGTTGCCATCGAGAGATGAGGTAGTTATTTTAGTAGTTGACACCGCAAGAATTTCCCGGCCATTTTAAAACACTTTCGCATGGTACCAACTAAGTATCAACCTACTAGGAGGTGTCTAACTTTCTTATATGTTTTATGGATAATGCAATAAAATACATATTCATTTTTTTTTCATTTTTTCATCAACGATTCTAAGGCAGTTGCCCTTACTCCCCCATCTCAAATGTGCTCGTGTGTCTTGCGTAGGCGACTAAGTCCGGCGGCTGCGCGGTGCTGGTGGGCATGGGCAGCCCGGAGCTGACGGTGCCGCTGGCCGGCGCCATGAGCCGCGAGGTCGACATCCGGGGCATCTTCCGCTACGTCAACGAGTTAGTCCATAGTTAGGGCCACTTGCATGGACCAGGGTTAGCGACTTAACCCGGGGCTAATTAGTGTCAAAATATATGAAACCGTCAAACCTAACCCCGAGTTAGCGATTTATTATTTTAACTCTGGACTGTGCAAATGGGCCTTAGACTGTTATACTGTTCCATCATCTCCGGACTATATACGTCCCACTGCTGTGCACCGGCCTCCTCCCAGAACGAGAACGCTTGGGCTATGGTTTCCAAGCGGGCCCAGTGGGGATTAGGAACTTCATACACACCATTGAATTGCTTCGCAGATGTGTGCCAGTTTCCTCGCGATGTTTTCCATCACCGTGAAGCTCATGGTAAATTTCAAATGTAATTTCGCACATAAATTACGAGAAACTCAGAGGTGCGAGCCCGGGATTCGAACCCACGACCTTCTGCTTGAGAGGCCACAGGTCAAACCACTAGGCTACCACGGCTTTTTTGACTTTTCCATACCTAGTAACATACTATGCTTATGGCCATAAAGTCTAGCCGATAAAGTCGGCTTAACCTTGAGAGAACCTGAGTGTGGCTTCAGAAAAACCAGTGGGTTGCCAGGGCTCTTTTTGACCAGGGACGAGTCGTCCTTCCATATGGGGTGCAATGCAATTTTATGGTGTGCGTGAGCCCGCGGCCCTGTTCTTAGGTCTGGGCCCATAACCTAATATTGAAGTAAATAAGACGTGTGCCTTGTGGGACGATGTTTATTAGAGAGAATATTATATACAAGGTGAATACATTGCTATAGAGGGGCAATAAACAAAGTACAAATCGCTTTACCATAAAGCTAGTATATAACCTTGACAAGGTCCCTGCTAACCACTGCACGCTGCACTCCACTGAGATCGACAACAGTTTTTCTGTTGTTAGCAGGGACCCAAGAACAGGGACACCAGGGCCCTATTTTATAAAGCTACAGGTTACAATTTACAAGCGGAAGTCTCTATCTAACACATAGGGTCAAAAAGAGACTTCCGCTTGTAAATTGTAGCTTTATAAAATAGGGCCCAGGCTCACGAACACCATAAAATGGCATTCAAAACAACCAACCAACTGTTAGATTTCCATATCTAAAATGGAACTCTTATAGGAATCCACATCCACACTCTATAGAAGTGGCCTACAAATACCGCCAACGAGAATGCCTTTAACTTTCACGACTTGCAGTAAATTGGAAAAAACGAGCCAATTCTTTTCTTAAAAGGCCAGCAACGCACCCGTAACCCGATTGCTTTCATAAGGTGATTCTTGAAAAATTACTGACGGACAAAGCATATCAGGTTCTCATGTTCCCTTAGTATTCTAATATTCGAATCATACCTACACACCGTAAGAAACAAAAGTTGTCTCTCCTGTGGGCATAAAATTAGCGAATCCAAGTCTGTAAACTTAAAGTTTATTTGAATGGGCCGAAAGTTGGCCAGGCGTCCCACACGCCGATGTAGACATGTCTTAAAAATATTGACTATAGACCCTTAACTTTTGCCATGTTCACAGGAGAGACGCGAACAAAAAAAATTGTACGACCCTTCTTATGATAAACTTATTGCGTTAGATATCCAATCGCACTGGCCATGGTGGCGAGTGGCAAGATCAACGTGAAGCCCCTCGTCACGCACCACTTCACGCTTGAGGACACCCTGGAGGCCTACGAGGTGGCGCGCAAGGGCGCCGGCATCAAGGTCATGATCCACGTCCAACCTCGGGACGCCAACAACAAGCAGAAGTTCTAAATGTGGAGGGTCATTGTGAAGATACAGGTTTAGGTTTAAGCACCAATGGTATAAACCCTAGATACACCACAAGCGGTCAAAACTTGTCCCGAGCAGAGAGTGCTTAGAATCTGTCTAAGCAAAGCACTCTCTGGCCCGCAGTCGCGGGTGGACTGACTGCCAACATGTCAAAGTATGTCGTATATTCCAAACCGGTACATTTGAAATAAAACTGTAATCTTTGTGTCATACAGTCGAAATTCGATTATTTTTAAATGTGGTTGATACATCATTTAGCATTTGCGACTGTCATATATTTGGAATGTACTTTTAGGACAAGTTTTGGCGGTGATTTTATATTTGGGGTTACATCTAGGGTTTATAATATCGTTGTTAAGCACGTACAGATTTTTTAAAGTAAATTTTACGGTTTTTTGCAAGGCAGCATGCACGCCTTTCTTTTTTTTATGGGAAATTGCGTTTCGCATACGACCGCGCCGTGGGGACGGGTCGGAGGTTATGTGGAACTCTCCTCTCCGGCCACTCTCCCGAGTGGAAGGAGACGGGGTAGGCATACCATATGATAATTTTAATATTATAAATCATTCCGCGCTGCACGGTTGGCTCAAAAATATACCGAAACTATAGAAGTTTAAATACCAACTTTGCTTGGTTTGGGACTACTTACGTCAATTGGTATATAAATTTTCCCATGATAATAATTGATTAATTTATATAGCTGAGCGTGGCAAGGCCGCTTCATGAACTACATTTCAGATTCTTAAAAAAAATCTTCTAATCTTTTTCTTTTTCTTCTTTTTTCTTCTTCTTCTTCTTTTAATCTTCTTTTTTAATTTCTTTTATAAATTATTTCATTCATTCGTTCATTTATTCATTCTGATTTTTACAAGATTATTATTATTTTGATGTAATAAAAATTACAAAAGACAAAAGATATATTTGTAAGTGCTACAAAAGTACATGCCTAAATTTTGTAAAATATTTTTCAAATAAATTATTTTATTATATTACTTTGACTTTTCTTTGTTTATTTTATACCATACCTAGTAATATTAACTCGTTATTGTACATAAAAATTAATAAAAATACAATAAGTATTAACAGAGATTAGAATTATTTAATGTTTCCTTCAGAACCATTTCTCAGATGTTGATATTACGGGTCGTTGGATTGAGAAAGACCTACTTTACTAAACTAAAACCAATTAGGTACAGGCGGCCATGAAACTGCTTTACCATTTTTATGATTATGACAGTTCCTACATCAAAAAAAAGAGAAAACAATAAGGTTGACTGTCACACCGCAGCACTGGCTGAAATATTCCCGAATAATTTGAAGGCACTCTTGTAGGTATGCGATACGCCATCAAAAACACTGATCCCATCACGTAATCAGCCCACTGGAGCAACATTCTAGGCAAAACAGAGTTATCATTGAAGATATCAACATCAATTCATTGTTACGTAAGTGTTCTATCACTCGCACAAACAAATAAATTACGTTACGATGGCAAGATTTGAACGGTAATGTGGTTTAAATTAACTTAACTTAAAGTTTGTCTTAAACTATAATGTGGTTCTCAGAAAATTATTCCAAATAGGCACCTAAACTTATGTATACTTTAACAGTATGCTTACCTACCCGTTCATCACAAACGCTAAAACAAGCAAGCGTTAGTGTAAGCGTAAGCTAACTTAAGATCAACTGAGACTTAAGATTCGTTTGTCATCAAATCTTTCAATTAGATTTTATCTACTTTCAATCTTGGCCTGTTGGACTTGATAGATCCATAATATGTATCGAGCTCCGATGGCAATACAATAATCATTATAATCAAGCACCGTCAGCATACAAGTGCATTAAGAATTAAATGTTTCGCAAAACCTCGTTACAGGGCGTAGATTATAGTGGCCTCACTTCGCAGTTCGCCATGCACTGTCTCGACTTTTTATTTGGTCTAAGATATGAATGAGCTTTGTTTACATTATGGAACTGATAACATGGTACAAATTTTATTGCTCTATATCTTTATTTATTTTATGTTATATAAGATCAGTTGGGGTCGAGGGCAGTTGGAAACTGAGCTAAGTGAGCTACGGAGGCTGATCCAAATAAGTCGAACTTAAACTTATTATAAAAATCAAAAATAGGTTGATAGTTTTGAGATATTTTAAAATGAACGGATTTAATTCAGAAAATAAAGCAGCCATCTTGCACGGGCCATACGACGTCAAAATTGTAAGTTTGTTTCATTTATTAACTTACTTTATTTTGTTTAGGCGATTTACTAAGAATATACACTTCTATTCTTTTATATAAACTTGAATAAGAAGAGGAAACTAACAACTACCGTCGGAACTTTATCACGTAAATTGTTTGATGGTTGTTATAGTTATGAGTGAGAATCGCGGAAGTTTAAACATTATAGGAAGAGGTCTGTCTCTGTCAAAGATGAGTTTGGTAAAACCGGAGTGATTTTATGAACCGAGCAGTTGCCTATGATTGATGTAAAACATTTTTAACGGTAGCTTAATATCCTAATTAAGTACCCACAAGCATACGTTGATCATAGCATATTTAGATAACTTTTGATTTCAGGAAAATTGGCCCATGCCAGAGATAAATGACAATGGTAAGTTAACTTATCCCACGGTAACCGCGATTCGCGAAGTTTCGCTTCACTGAAAAGAGAATGGTAAATTTCAAATGTAAATTCACACATATCCGAAAATTCAGAGGTCAGCCTGGGATTCGAACCCATGAACCTTTGCTTGAGGCCATATAATAATAAAAAAAACCGGCCAAGTTCGAGTCGGACTCGCGCACCGAGGGTTCCGTACAAATTCGCCAAGTTATTATAAAATCCGGTGTTAGCAGAGCCCTGCTCTTAACCAAAATGTAGGCAGTGTGAGGTCATTTTATATTGCTTACTTATACAGACAGAAATAAATAATTAAAAAAAAAACTGCTTACTCATCTCGTTCAAACCAATTTTCGGCGGAAGTTTGCATGGTAATCTACATCATATATTTTTTTGAGTTTTATCATTCTCTTATTTTAGAAGTTACAGGGGGGGACACATTTAACCACTTTGGAAGTGTCTCTCGCGCAAACTATTCAGTTTAGAAAAAAATTATATTAGAAATCTCAATATCATTTTTGAAGACCTATCTATACAAACCCCTTGGGTTTGATGAAAAATCATTTTTTTTAGTTTCAATTCTAAGTATGGGGAACCCCCAAAATTTATTGTTTTTTTTTTCTATTTTTGTGTGATAATCTTAATGCGGTTCACAAAATACATCTACTTACCAAGTGTCAACAGTATAGGTTCAACAGTTTCGGAAAAAAGTGGCTGTGACATACGGACGGACAGACAGACAAACAGACAGACAGGACGAATCTATAAGGGTTCCGTTTTATGCCATTTGGCTACGGAACCCTAAAAAATAGCAACTAGAATCACAGGCGGTACTACTAGCGCCATCTAGGGGTCGGGAGCAGAACTAGAATCACAGTCGGCCTTATCTGAGCATCCGAATGGTTCTCAAACATAAATCCAAAAATAGGAAAAGTCCGTTATCAAAAACGCCAGAGAGGTTTTATTTTCGTTTGGGTTTACCCGATCGGGTGGAGTCCCGCATACCCGTAGGCATCCCCGAACCTAGGGCATCTATAAAGATTTCTTCTAAAAAAAGGCCTAGGCTCTGTCGCTCTATCTAAGTTAAGTACCTCGTAAGTTCGTTGTCTATTT
The DNA here is from genome assembly GCA_963854515.1 of Pandemis heparana. Lineage (NCBI taxonomy): Eukaryota > Metazoa > Arthropoda > Insecta > Lepidoptera > Tortricidae > Pandemis > Pandemis heparana. The sequence goes on along the minus strand of OY978020.1, from coordinate 2,559,747 downwards.
GCGTGTTTTTCTGTGTACTCCAGAAGTGTTGATCAAGATCGCGTGCGTGGGTATCTGCGGTTCGGATGTGAAGCTGTGGTCTACGGGCAAATGCGGCTTCGACGTGCTGTCGGAACCCATCGTCATCGGCCACGAGGGCGCTGGCACCGTCGTCAAGGTACCAGGAGGGCAGGCATTGTGTGGGGGTAGGTCGTGGCGTGCGGGGATCGCCAGCGTAGACAGCTGGAAGGTGGCGGTAGGCAGCGGGAAAGTAACGCAACACAATTTGTAAGCGCTGCCTGACCTGGCAACCCCCCACTGTGCGCCCTGGGCCCAATTTCTGACCCTCTGTCTTAGATAGAGACTTCCGCTTGTAAATTATAACTTGTAGCTTTATAAAATAGGGCCCTGGAGTGTAGGCTGTGGGTGGCCCCCCAATAGAGCTTCACGAAGAGGCACCTAATAAGTAGGACTGATTTCACGTTGCAATTTTTTTCATTTTACACGAAAAACTGTCCTGATGTATTTTATTTTGTTTTAGAGATCAAATTAGATTTTAACGTTTAAGGGTGTGACCAAACCGCCGCGTATACGCAGTGACGTGTCGTATGCGTCACGTTTTCTCACCGTTTCTTCATACATTTTGTTGCGATTCCGTAACGTCACCGTTTTTTAAGCGGCGGTGTGGTCGCACCCTAATATCGCGTCATGTCTATCTGAATGTCCCTTATATCTTAAATCAGTCTGTAAATATAGGCGATACGATACGGAGACTAAAGCATTTAAATATTTACAGTGTGTTTATGAGTTATATGGTAGATACATTGATAGGCATGGCTTATACCTTAATTGACAACATTTCATTTTTATAACACCTGAAAATTTATATATGGTTCGAAAGCATTTTGCCTCCTGATTACTGCAATATGTTTATATAATTTTAATATCGCTTATTATAAAAAATAAAAATTAATTAAAAATATGTCCTAATTTTACCAAAACTACCACAGGATAGGAGAAACCCCTTTGCTTTTTTTCACGAGAAAAAATGAGCGATCATAATTTTGTATTTTTGACAACTTCAAAGTACAAGGGGGGCAACTCTGAAATTCTATTTTCGAAGCTTGTTGCATACCTTCACTCTCACTCTCAAGATAATGACTATTTGTATGAGCAGAACAGCACTAAGCGGCCCTCGAAAATCGAATATTGGAGAATAGGGCCTGACATTGTCAATTTGAAATTGACGTCAGTTTTTTTTTCTATAGAGAAAAGACAAAGGGATAAGTGTTTATTCTGTGATAGTATCGGACTTACGCCCTTTTAGAATAAGCACAAATTAATAAATTAATTATAAATTAAATACAAGCCCTAGCGAAAAAATTAAACTGTCAGCATGTTCATCTTTTCAAACAAAATACAGAGAACCATTAATATTATAGGCTCAGAAATATGAAATGTTGTCAATTACCTACGTTGATTGAAGTTGTTTACTTTGGTACTAATTTCACACATGCAGAAAAAATTACTTACTCGTACTATATGTATACTGTCAAGCACAAATCTTGCAAGATTCGTGATATTGAAATTTTTAATTAAGTTATTGAAATTTCGTGATACTGAAAACTAGAACACAGAAAAATCCAAAAAATAAAGGTTGCAGGGAATCGAACCCGGATGATCATCCATCCGTTTTTTACTCTACCTACCTACCTACTACTACTACTACTAGCCATAGCTGTATAATCCGCGAGCTCTTAAAATGCCACACCGGATTGTCCTGCTATCTCCCTCACTCAGCCGATGCAAGTATCAAAACCACAAGAGTGGGACAGCAAGACAAACCTGTACGTACGTGGCTGTACTCTAGATTTTTCTGAGTTCCACTTTTTAGTATCGCTTATACTGAGCATCGCGTCAGGTCGGCTCCAACGTGTCGAGCCTGTCGGTGGGCGACCGCGTGGCCATCGAGCCGACGCAGCCGTGCCGCGCATGCGCGCTGTGCCGCGCCGGCCGCTACAACCTCTGCCCCAAGCCGCACTACTGCTCGTCGCTCGGCGCTGACGGGAACCTCGCTACCTACTACAAGCATGTGCCGGACTATTGCCACAAGTCAGTTCTATCATCATTATCAGCTGAGACTCGTCCACTGCTCTAGTAGGCCTTCCCCAAGGATCTCGACGACGATCAGTTTGGGCTATCTGCACAGCCAATGGCTTCCCGCGGTTTACCACATCGCGAGTTTTTCTATTACAAGAAAGAAGAACAAGTCACCGACATAGCCAAGCGAATTAGCTCGTTAAAGTGGAAATGGGCAGTGTTGGGGCCGAAAGGTTCTCGATTGGAGACTGTAGAGCGCAATGTAGGACGTCCACCAATGACTTGGACGCGCACGGATTCACGGTGGGTGCAGGCCACTTCCAACCGAGGCAACCGGAGGTCTATAGGGGCGGCCTACGTCCAACAGTGGACGTCCTACGGCTGATATGATGATGATAAGTTATAGGTATATTCGGACAAACGGCTAGCAGACCACTTGACGGAAAGCAACCGCTGACCTATAACTTAAATGGGTTACAGTATATACAGTGTCGTCTGTTTAAGAAAAGAGTAGGTAGGCTTGTTAGAGTCAGTGTATCTAAATTGCGGGTTAACACCATTTTGCCCACTAATCCTGGTATACAGTACTAGATCCTGTACTGGTGTATGATCTAACAGTCAGACCACAGGTGGTGCTGTTCAACTATCAGGTTTATGCTCATTTGCCTGCCTTGTATAAAAGAGCGATCAGCACCACGAGAAGCCTGGAGCATGGAGAGGAAAGAGCTGTTAAGCCACCATGTTTGTCTCAACAGGATGCCGGCTAGCTTGTCGATGGAGGAGGGCGCGGCGGTGCAGCCCCTGGCGATCGCGATCCACGCGTGCAACCGCGCGGGCGTGCGGCTCGGCGCGCGCGTCGCCATCTTCGGCGCGGGGCCCGTCGGCGTGCTGTGCGCCATGGCTGCGCGGGCCATGGGCGCCATCAAGATCCTCATGACTGGTTAGATTACTTAGCCTTCCACGTTGGTCTGGGAGTAAAGAAAAAACATGGAATCCACCAGTTGCTTCTTCCCGCGCATACGGTAAATTAAATACCTATCGAGGCAATGGGTGAAAACCTAAGGAATCATGTTATAGGTGATGCGGCTAGCAACCCGACAATACGCCCACGATCGTGCTAAACGTGGCCTATAGGTCTTGTAACATTAGACTCTATTTACCTTGTAACGGGTTAGGTAAGACACGTGATTTAAGTATGTATTATGTATGTATGTATTACTTAGTGTGTGTAGCCACCTATAGAAATCGACTACATACATATCTGCTACAACGCACGAGTTCTAGCGCCAGTAACGTCACAACATATGTTCTACATCGCGCCAGCGAAGTTTCTTAACGGGATGCATAAATACAACTTCCACCTCTCTTTCTTCGGACTTCGGTCCTCAGGCAGAACATCTGCCTAGCGAGAGATATCTCTATTGTGGCCTCTCCCCAGTGTTATGTTATGGACTTTGGCAATTTATCAAGCAGGAAAATGTGGTAAGTTTAGTTGGTAGGTACCTAAATAGCCGAATGGTCCATCAAATGCGCAGACTAGTATCTTCCTACTTCCTCTATAAGGCATCAATAGTTCTTAACTGTTATCTACCCCTCGGAAGTGCAGAATTATCTCCGTTCTCCTACCGTTCGTACCTATATACCCTCTATATCTGTTGGCACAGAATGTCATCAGTCATCAATAAACATTGGCTTTAATTCCAGACGTAACGAACTCGCGTCTCGAGATCGCCAAGGCGTTAGGCGCGGACCACACGCTCCTCGCCACCAAAGAACTGTCGGAACAGCAGACCGCGGACAAGATCACGGAGCTGCTGGGCGGCAGCCCCGACATCTGCATCGACGCCTGCGCCTTCCCGTCTGCCACCAGGACTGCTATGCTGGTATACAGTAGAACCCTAGCCCGCCACTTTAGTACACCCATTCTTTTTTTTAATGAATCTACTGTGTGCTATGTTAATGTTGGTAGATAGGTACCTGTGCATTTTTTTTTTATTTAGGCAATCGGTCGGTAAGCTGTTTAGGTATTGGTTTCTGACTATCTTTTTTATTTTTCGTTTTCGTATGCAGTTCACGGACGATATCGATAGTTTTTTTTTTATTTGAAAGGGCACAGGTAGCAACAGAAGTTAATAAACATTTGAAGAGCTCAAAGGATCCACACACCTTCTTATTACCTTGACGATACAGTCGTGTCAGTCGTGTGTAGATCATTTAGAGCGCTTCGACTGTTTATCAAATTTTGATGCTGGCTATACATGGAGAGAGAGAGCTTTAAATTTCAGTTATCTGGGGCCTTACCATGACGTCCTAATTCCGACTCAGTTTAAATTTTAGCTGCCACTTTTAGTATGAATCTGACAGCGAGCGAATCTAAACGTAATCGCATTAAGACGTTCAGGAAGCCGTTATAATTTAAATCACATCAGAAGTTGGTTAGGTCATGTTTCCGTTTTGAAAATGAAGCATTATGTTGTGTCAGGTGACGGCGACTGGCGGCGTGGTGCTCGTGGTGGGCATCGGCGCGGGCAGCGTGGAGGTGCCGCTGTCCAGCACGCTGCTGCGCGAGGTGGACCTGCGCGGCTCCTTCCGCATCGTCAACACGTGAGTGTATCTATAGTATGAATCTTCCCAGGTGAATTTTTCGCTTCGAGCTCTAATCTTTCAAACAAAGACCATTGTCTCTATTATCGCAAAGGCGCAAGCTATCAAGACGCATGTGCCACTGCAACATTCATATTGAAAAACAAACGGTATCGTCGTAGTATTAAGGTTCAAATTAAAAATAATATCTAGAATATCGGTGACATTAAATTTGAACCTTATTGGAAATATCAAATGAATCAAGAAATTTTTATTTCTTAATTTTTATGTTTACTTTTACGGTTTTACCGTTAGAAATTTAATTTCAACGCGTGACCTGCTATGGGTGGTGTAGGGGTATAGCACGCGTCACGGAATGACGAGGACCCGGGTTCGATTCCCGGCCATAGCTTTACTTTTCGGATTTTTCTATGTGTTCTAATTTTCAGTGTCGTTTAGAAATTGAACCTTATTACTACGATGATACCGTTTGTTTTTCAATATTGAATTTTGTAGTGGCACGTGCTTGTGGCGCCGCATCATGCGCGCGCACATCACTGGAAGCTACACCCCGCACCGCCAGTTGCTGAGACAACGCCTGCGCGCATCGCATGTTATCAAATTAACTAAGTCTCACAACGCTTTTACAAACCAATTAATCTATCTCAATTCATTTAATTTAACTATCAATTTCTAAACGACACTGAAAATTAGAACACATAGAATAATCCGAAAAGTAAAGCTATGGCCGGGAATCGAACCCGGGTCCTCGTCATTCCGTGACGCATGCTATACCCCTACACCAGCCATAGCAGGTAAGCCTCTGAATTTTTCTATCTGTTACCAACTGTCACGTGACCTTGTTACTATGCGAATATTTGTCGCTAAGCGTCCTCTGTTTGAATGATGTGTGTGTACGACACAATTACAAACTCCCGTGGAACATGTACTGCTCACCAGGGACGAGAGAAGGCGCTGTTTTTCAAATGATAGGAAATATCAAATGAATCAAGAAATTTTGCTTTTTACGTTTTACCGTTAGAAATTTAATTTCTAAGCGACACTGATAATTAGAACACATAGAAACTATCAATATCTATCTAACTTTCTCAATAATCTTTTCTGTAAATTCTTTCCGCAATTAAACCTTTATACTTCAACCGAATCTTTAAATCATATAACCACCCTAACTAACCCTATAGCTGGTGACCCCGACGTCATCTTCCAAGCTTTCCTTTACCTACTTGGTAGGGATTTACTCCCTTATTCATACACGCTCTATAAGCTTCTGCTAAGTTAACAATCGTTTGTCCTTACCTGTGAAAGGTAAATGTCAATGCGACAGATAATAGAGAGCGTTTATGAATAAGAGGGTTGGTCAATTGTCAACGTCCCATATTTATTAATTTGTTTTCGCCTCCCCGCAGGTACCCTGCCGCCATTTCGGCCGTGGCCAGCGGCGCCATCGACCTGAAGAAGTTCATAACGCACCACATGCCGCTCGAGAAGACGCAGGAGGCTCTCCGGCTGGCGCAGAGCGGGGACGCCATGAAGGTCATCATACACCTGCCCCAGTAGCCTGTGATGAAGACCATGTCTTCAGACAAGTCGCCAGAATACTGTCAATGATCAAAATAAAAAAAATACTATTGTTTGTTATGCGCTATTGTATTTTTTTTAATAAACGGTCTTTTAACTAGTTATTTTCCCGTACCAAATTGGTTTCAAAACTAGTTGAACCCAGTTCGCGGATTAGCATGTTTGTTTGTTTTCTGTGTTCTCGTCTCCGTATAAAAATTACTATCTATCTTTTTTAGATTGTAATAAATTTTAATTTGGAGCCAATATGGTAAGTATGTCAGGATCGTAGCAAGTGTAACAAAGTAGTCCCTGCCTACCCCGGTGGGAAAGAGGCGTGACGGTATGTATGTATGTATGGAACCAATGACGAATCCCATATTTTCAGCTTGCATCCTTTTCGCACAAGCTTTAACGAAACGGCAATAGACTTACAATTACAAAAAAAAACGAAACCAATATTCAACATAAAAAGTTTTTATTCAACCATTCTTACATACTAACAAAACCCCTGGCATTTCAAATTATTTCGGTGGAACAGTTACTCAAAAATAATGGACATAAAATTAAAAACAAACATTAGTTGGATAGAATCACATTTCGATAATCATTTGCATATTTTTATCACGGCACAAGTTTCAATTATTTATTAACGTCACATTTGGCAGTAGTAAGCGTTATTCCACAAGAATTCACTAATAGTATGTACAAGCGACATCTTTGTTCATATCCAAACCGAGCAGACAGCCTAGGATATTAATTTTCTGTTTTTTCTTCAAAACAGTACCTACAGTGGCTGCTTCGCGAGGCTGCTCGCAGTACCCGGATATTAAGTTCTACAGTAGATTAAGTTTGGACGGGTTGAAGACTCCTGGCCTCGTGTTGAGAACCGCGGTGTTGGCTCGCGGAACGGGCATACTGCCGAGTTTATTTCCCGCTGGAAAAATATTAACAATTTTAGCATCATTAAATTTAGTATAAAACAAAGTCGCTTCCCGCTGTCTGTCTGTTCCTATGCATGATTAGATCTTTAAAAGTACGCCACGGATTCTGATGCGTTTTTTTTTAATAGATACAATACAATACAATACAATAACTCTTTATTGAACACCACATATAACAATCAAAACAGAAAAAGGTATACAGATACAACACACACACACATACAGGTAGGTAGATAAAGTGATTCAAGAGAAGTTTTATATGTTTAATTCTACGCAGACGAAGTCGCGGGCAGAAGCTAGTTTATTTATGTTTCACGAAAAAAATATTTTCTAATTTTCAATATTTTATGTGGTTGTGCTCTAACTTTGAAAATGATCGCGTAGAGGGATCGAAACGCGCGTCAGTGTTTGTGTGGTGTTAGGATTAATTAAGTTTGTGGGATTTGTGTGCGTTTTGTGTGGTAGTAGTGGTGGGAGGGCTTGCATGCAAAACGTATATATTTCGCACAAGCTTGGTTATCTTGCACGTAAGTAGCGGAGTAGCAAGGTAAATATTTTGTGTTCATTCTAATTTTGTTCGATTGATTTTGGATCCGTGTTGCAACAACGCTTGTAAATAGATGGCGCATAGGCAAAAATCCCATCTTTTACCCGTGGTAACTAATGGGAATAAAAATAACCAACTTTTACCACTAAACGAATAGGTGGTAACAACTATATTAATATTTCAGTTGTAAAAAATGGCAAAAATATTCCCAGTCGATACCACCGAGTATTTTAGTGGTAAAAGATGAAAAAAAAAGACTCAACTGTTACCACTGGTAACAAATTGGTGGTAACAAGTGGGAAAAACTCGTAGCTGAAAACGTCGCCACGGTGTGCCCAGTGAGGCCGGACCCTTAACAGTGGTGAGTTACCTGCAGACTTCCAGGCGGGCGCGGGTCTGGCGGCGCTGGTGCTGGCGGCGCCGCGGCCGCGCGCTACAGTGGTGAGTTACCTGCAGACTTCCAGGCGGGCGCGGGTCTGGCGGCGCTGGTGCTGGCGGCGCCGCGGCCGCGCGCTACAGTGGTGAGTTACCTGCAGACTTCCAGGCGGGCGCGGGTCTGGCGGCGCTGGTGCTGGCGGCGCCGCGGCCGCGCGCTACAGTGGTGAGTTACCTGCAGACTTCCAGGCGGGCGCGGGTCTGGCGGCGCTGGTGCTGGCGGCGCCGCGGCCGCGCGCTACAGTGGTGAGTTACCTGCAGACTTCCAGGCGGGCGCGGGTCTGGCGGCGCTGGTGCTGGCGGCGCCGCGGCCGCGCGCTACAGTGGTGAGTTACCTGCAGACTTCCAGGCGGGCGCGGGTCTGGCGGCGCTGGTGCTGGCGGCGCCGCGGCCGCGCGCTACAGTGGTGAGTTACCTGCAGACTTCCAGGCGGGCGCGGGTCTGGCGGCGCTGGTGCTGGCGGCGCCGCGGCCGCGCGCTACAGTGGTGAGTTACCTGCAGACTTCCAGGCGGGCGCGGGTCTGGCGGCGCTGGTGCTGGCGGCGCCGCGGCCGCGCGCTACAGTGGTGAGTTACCTGCAGACTTCCAGGCGGGCGCGGGTCTGGCGGCGCTGGTGCTGGCGGCGCCGCGGCCGCGCGCTACAGTGGTGAGTTACCTGCAGACTTCCAGGCGGGCGCGGGTCTGGCGGCGCTGGTGCTGGCGGCGCCGCGGCCGCGCGCTACAGTGGTGAGTTACCTGCAGACTTCCAGGCGGGCGCGGGTCTGGCGGCGCTGGTGCTGGCGGCGCCGCGGCCGCGCGCTACAGTGGTGAGTTACCTGCAGACTTCCAGGCGGGCGCGGGTCTGGCGGCGCTGGTGCTGGCGGCGCCGCGGCCGCGCGCTACAGTGGTGAGTTACCTGCAGACTTCCAGGCGGGCGCGGGTCTGGCGGCGCTGGTGCTGGCGGCGCCGCGGCCGCGCGCTACAGTGGTGAGTTACCTGCAGACTTCCAGGCGGGCGCGGGTCTGGCGGCGCTGGTGCTGGCGGCGCCGCGGCCGCGCGCTACAGTGGTGAGTTACCTGCAGACTTCCAGGCGGGCGCGGGTCTGGCGGCGCTGGTGCTGGCGGCGCCGCGGCCGCGCGCTACAGTGGTGAGTTACCTGCAGACTTCCAGGCGGGCGCGGGTCTGGCGGCGCTGGTGCTGGCGGCGCCGCGGCCGCGCGCTACAGTGGTGAGTTACCTGCAGACTTCCAGGCGGGCGCGGGTCTGGCGGCGCTGGTGCTGGCGGCGCCGCGGCCGCGCGCTACAGTGGTGAGTTACCTGCAGACTTCCAGGCGGGCGCGGGTCTGGCGGCGCTGGTGCTGGCGGCGCCGCGGCCGCGCGCTACAGTGGTGAGTTACCTGCAGACTTCCAGGCGGGCGCGGGTCTGGCGGCGCTGGTGCTGGCGGCGCCGCGGCCGCGCGCTACAGTGGTGAGTTACCTGCAGACTTCCAGGCGGGCGCGGGTCTGGCGGCGCTGGTGCTGGCGGCGCCGCGGCCGCGCGCTACAGTGGTGAGTTACCTGCAGACTTCCAGGCGGGCGCGGGTCTGGCGGCGCTGGTGCTGGCGGCGCCGCGGCCGCGCGCTACAGTGGTGAGTTACCTGCAGACTTCCAGGCGGGCGCGGGTCTGGCGGCGCTGGTGCTGGCGGCGCCGCGGCCGCGCGCTACAGTGGTGAGTTACCTGCAGACTTCCAGGCGGGCGCGGGTCTGGCGGCGCTGGTGCTGGCGGCGCCGCGGCCGCGCGCTACAGTGGTGAGTTACCTGCAGACTTCCAGGCGGGCGCGGGTCTGGCGGCGCTGGTGCTGGCGGCGCCGCGGCCGCGCGCTACAGTGGTGAGTTACCTGCAGACTTCCAGGCGGGCGCGGGTCTGGCGGCGCTGGTGCTGGCGGCGCCGCGGCCGCGCGCTACAGTGGTGAGTTACCTGCAGACTTCCAGGCGGGCGCGGGTCTGGCGGCGCTGGTGCTGGCGGCGCCGCGGCCGCGCGCTACAGTGGTGAGTTACCTGCAGACTTCCAGGCGGGCGCGGGTCTGGCGGCGCTGGTGCTGGCGGCGCCGCGGCCGCGCGCTACAGTGGTGAGTTACCTGCAGACTTCCAGGCGGGCGCGGGTCTGGCGGCGCTGGTGCTGGCGGCGCCGCGGCCGCGCGCTACAGTGGTGAGTTACCTGCAGACTTCCAGGCGGGCGCGGGTCTGGCGGCGCTGGTGCTGGCGGCGCCGCGGCCGCGCGCTACAGTGGTGAGTTACCTGCAGACTTCCAGGCGGGCGCGGGTCTAGCGGCGCTGGTGCTGGCGGCGCCGCGGCCGCGCGCTACAGTGGTGAGTTACCTGCAGACTTCCAGGCGGGCGCGGGTCTGGCGGCGCTGGTGCTGGCGGCGCCGCGGCCGCGCGCTACAGTGGTGAGTTACCTGCAGACTTCCAGGCGGGCGCGGGTCTGGCGGCGCTGGTGCTGGCGGCGCCGCGGCCGCGCGCTACAGTGGTGAGTTACCTGCAGACTTCCAGGCGGGCGCGGGTCTGGCGGCGCTGGTGCTGGCGGCGCCGCGGCCGCGCGCTACAGTGGTGAGTTACCTGCAGACTTCCAGGCGGGCGCGGGTCTAGCGGCGCTGGTGCTGGCGGCGCCGCGGCCGCGCGCTACAGTGGTGAGTTACCTGCAGACTTCCAGGCGGGCGCGGGTCTAGCGGCGCTGGTGCTGGCGGCGCCGCGGCCGCGCGCTACAGTGGTGAGTTACCTGCAGACTTCCAGGCGGGCGCGGGTCTGGCGGCGCTGGTGCTGGCGGCGCCGCGGCCGCGCGCTACAGTGGTGAGTTACCTGCAGACTTCCAGGCGGGCGCGGGTCTGGCGGCGCTGGTGCTGGCGGCGCCGCGGCCGCGCGCTACAGTGGTGAGTTACCTGCAGACTTCCAGGCGGGCGCGGGTCTGGCGGCGCTGGTGCTGGCGGCGCCGCGGCCGCGCGCTACAGTGGTGAGTTACCTGCAGACTTCCAGGCGGGCGCGGGTCTGGCGGCGCTGGTGCTGGCGGCGCCGCGGCCGCGCGCTACAGTGGTGAGTTACCTGCAGACTTCCAGGCGGGCGCGGGTCTGGCGGCGCTGGTGCTGGCGGCGCCGCGGCCGCGCGCTACAGTGGTGAGTTACCTGCAGACTTCCAGGCGGGCGCGGGTCTGGCGGCGCTGGTGCTGGCGGCGCCGCGGCCGCGCGCTACAGTGGTGAGTTACCTGCAGACTTCCAGGCGGGCGCGGGTCTGGCGGCGCTGGTGCTGGCGGCGCCGCGGCCGCGCGCTACAGTGGTGAGTTACCTGCAGACTTCCAGGCGGGCGCGGGTCTGGCGGCGCTGGTGCTGGCGGCGCCGCGGCCGCGCGCTACAGTGGTGAGTTACCTGCAGACTTCCAGGCGGGCGCGGGTCTGGCGGCGCTGGTGCTGGCGGCGCCGCGGCCGCGCGCTACAGTGGTGAGTTACCTGCAGACTTCCAGGCGGGCGCGGGTCTGGCGGCGCTGGTGCTGGCGGCGCCGCGGCCGCGCGCTACAGTGGTGAGTTACCTGCAGACTTCCAGGCGGGCGCGGGTCTGGCGGCGCTGGTGCTGGCGGCGCCGCGGCCGCGCGCTGCGTACGCGCCGCGCGCCGCCTTGCTCTTCGCTGACGACGTGCGCTTGCGCTTGAACCTTAAAACAACCATCGTTTGTTATCTTATCACTCACAAACAATCTGATCAGGATAAATAGACATAGATATACAGGTGTAACAATCACCCCGTACGATTTGAAAATCTGTTTGAGGTCGCGGCGCGGCGCGCTCTTTGAGAAAACCGACAGCGGCCCCCCACTGCCCGCGCCAGACTTAACGAGAACGAGTGAGACAGAGTGAGTTATGAATGACTTGGCGTGGACGCCATCTTTAATGAATCAGGAACGATTTAAATTGTTCTAAAGGTTGTGCGCCTCTGATTTTACTTGTGCACGCGACCATTATTTAATATTTAATGCCCATAACCTTTTTTGGTTCGCTGACGACTTAAATCGTTGTCCAACTTACTGCCACTCAAGATTACTTACACATTTTTTTTAAAGGAACGAGAACTTTACGGAATTAATTATTTTCAGTCGAAGCTTTTATTCCTAGCAGGTTGGCTCCATCTATATCCAGTTTCGAACTTCTCCCGCATTCTGATCGCCTAGTACTCAGGGCAACGTTACTCACCTCTTCTTGATTCCTCTAGTGAAGCTCCTGCCGCGTCCTCTGCTCCTGGTACTGGAGGTGCTGGCGTCGGCGTTGCGCGCGAGGCTGCTCCAGTCGGTTTCGGAGTCCGTGCCCTCGTCGAAGTCATCGTCAACCGGCTTCTCTTGCTCCAACTCGTCTTGGTACTGCATCAAGAGACCTGAGAGAAATAATTTATAGTATTGCATTGAGTGAAATTCATATCACCCAGTTCCAATTATGGATGACTATTTTAAAAGTGATGGTGATTTTTCTATTGATAGGAATAACCATCCTTAGCTACCGACGGAAAAAAGATACATATTTTTTCAGGTCATATCCTATCCTACTAATCCTACTAATATTATAAATGCGAAAGTTTGTGACGATGTGAGTGAGTGTGTATGTTTGTTCCTTCTTCACGCTGAAACAACTGGACGGATTTGGATATAATTTGGAATGTAGATAGCTGGCAGGCACCCTAGATTGAAACATAGGCTACTTTTTATCCCGGAAAATTGCATATTATGTATGTATGTATGTAAAACTCTTTATTGTACATAAAACACATGAAAAAGATGTATACAGGAAAACACAAATGCACAAAGGCGAACTTATCCCTAAAAGGGATCTCTTCCATTTAACCTTTGAACATAGTTCCTGCGGGATAGCGATAAACATGTCAAAGGTCGTAGTTGCCTAGAGTCGCAACGTAAATAATGTTTGCAGAATATGCTATCAACATCAGTTCTCAAATCTAATTCTATGCGAACGAAGTCGCGGGCAGAAGCTAGTAGGTATTTTATAAAAATAAAAACATTTTACTCAGTCACTCGGCGGCCCACATACGGCCGATAAGCAGTACGTCCATAACATAACAAATATATAAAAATGGATACTTGAATCTGTGGTACACAATGACATTTGTAGCTAAAAGAAGCAACGGCTAAGTGGCGCCGTCTGTAGATTACTAAACCATACATGGGGAATTTCAATAAAAATAACACGGTCAGCTGATGTGATTTATGGGCGCCGCTATATTAGACTCGGCTGCTCTGCCGAGCGCCTGTCACATCATACCCACTCCACACCCGGCCGTAAACCGCTGTAGACCGATGAAAATATTTGAGCAACACTATAGTTTCGATAACTCTTACCCATCTTTTCCACGGCATAACTGCTGGTTATCTTGAGCAGTTCAGCGCCGTACTTGTCGTAGTTGGCCCTGGTGACGTGCGGCAGCGACAGCATGTCGTCCGGCGTCTCCGGCAGCCGCGCCGCCATCGCCTTCAGCCCGGCGAGCGGCATCACCGCGATCAGCGACGTGCCGCGGGCCTCCGCCATCTCCCTACAAGACAACATTGGGTTATGTGGGACTCGCCCCCGAAGTGGTATACGTATAGATATGTTACGTTCCTAGTAAATTGCGTTTGAAAAACGTTCCCTCTGTCAACTGTCACATTGACTGTTACGGACTACTCATACTGTGGCTTGGTTGAGGTAAACTGATTGCGACATGAGACAATTGGGTCATTTATGAATCTTCAACTCGGGCGCGGTAGTAACATATCTACTCAGTTTTTATTATTACTAGCTGTTGCCAGCGACTTCGTCTGCCAAGAATTCGTTTATCGCTATCCCGCGGGAACTACGCAATTTTCCGGGATAAAAGTAGCCTATGTGCTATTCCAGACTTTTCTCTATCTATGTGTCGAATTTCATCCAGATCCGTTGGGCCGTTCAGGCGTGATTGAGTAACAAACAAACATCCATCCATCCATCCATCCATCTATCCATCTATCCATCCATCCATACTTTTGCATTTATAATATTAGTTAGATGTAATATCATTGTGGTATACCAAGTATGGTTTTGTCAAGACTTTCTTTTTGACAAGATTTCACTAAAAATAAAACGTAATTCGAGTAATTATTCCGGCATTACCTGCAAGCCTCAACGAGGTCCGCGTAGCATCGCTCCTCGATCCTCTTGAGCAGCGCGTTGATCGGCGTGTCGGCCTTAGCGTCCGCGCTGGCGGCGGCGGGCGCGGTCAACTTTGCCTTCTTCTCCACCTTCATCGGGAATACTACACGTATGCTGCCTGACATCAGTCTGTGATAAAAAAGGTTGTCGTAAATTTACTCACTGGGGTAACTTTGCCCACCTGTATCAAGTTTGCCATTGGGATAATTTCTGGTTGTTCGTTTCCAAGTTCAAAGCAATGTTAAGAGCGTGCATCCCTACTGAGCTGGCAACGTCGCATTTTTGGTGAATTTTTGCGATTATTTCACAGAAAATGAATGAGTTTCAAATGTCCGTCTGTAGTGCACTTCGTTTTTAGTGTATTAATGTGTCTAATGCAATAATTGATCGTGATGGACTTTTATTTTCTTATTAAACGAGATATAATATTTTATCCCTTTAATGCGAAAATAAAAGTCCATCACGATTAATCATTGCAATGGACACATTAATACACTCAAAACGAAGTGCACTACAGACGGACATTTGAAACTTTCATTCATTTTCTGTAAAATAATCGCAAAAAATCACCGAAAATGCGGCGTTGCCGGCTCAGCAGGGATGCACGCTCTTAAACTAAATTATTTTCCTGTAACTGTCCACCTAATACAATGTATGGAAAAAAAGCGACGGGTCGCACTCCGGGAGTGCCGGCAGAAGTGAAAACAGCAGCTTAATTCATAATAATTCATAATAGATTGCTTAGATTAGATTTTAATGTTATAATCTCCCTCCGTCTATCCGTATCCGTACCGTACTGGCCGCTTACAAAAAAAAACGAACGTATTATCTATATTGACAGACCTTTAACAATGTGCTGATGCCCTAATACTTTTGCTCCACGACTCAACAAAAAAACCCTTGAAAAATTCATTCGTATTTTAAAATAAGCTCTTAGAAGATCCTGATATCCTGATACTAAAACTCTCCCTCCGTCTTACGTCTGACGCGAAATTATCATTTTTACCCATCCCAAAAAGCGCTCAGCGCCGCTAAAGAAGTTTTCACTTCAAAAGTCGTAGTTTCTATTAAACATAGGCATTTAGCACAACTTAGTCATCTGTATCTTTGGCTACCCCGTGAACATTTCGCTCTGATTGCCAGCGCTACTTTTCTTTACAAGTGTCAACTTTGCCTACTTGTGGCAATTTTGCCCACGTTGGTCGCACAGTAGGACTGCATGGCGTAGGAAGAACAGTGTACTAACTTG
The DNA here is from genome assembly GCA_963854515.1 of Pandemis heparana. NCBI lineage: Eukaryota > Metazoa > Arthropoda > Insecta > Lepidoptera > Tortricidae > Pandemis > Pandemis heparana. The sequence continues at coordinate 2,544,160 of OY978020.1, read as the reverse complement.
TCGACGTGCGGGCCGAGCGTAACGTATGCGCTGGCGATATCGTTGTTGACGACGAGTTTCTCCGCCAATAGGGAGCGCACCACCATCTGACGCAGCAGACGCAGCGGGTCACCACGCTGCCATGACTTGCATCTGAAGACGATACCAATACGTTGTATCATTGTCGCACACATTAAATTTCTAAAACTTTATGAATAATTTAAAGTAACATAAAATAGCAATGCGGGATTTTTAGTTTCCTTATTACGCCATTCGTTCACATATGGTGCATCTATTTTCTTAATTTTCCTCAGTAATTATATGACTGACGTCTGAACAAAAAAAGTCCGCCGAAAAACAATAAGAAACTAGAAGAACTGTAATATGTATTATGTTTATGAACAGCGTTATAAGGTAAGACTATACCAGATCCGGTGGAATAACAACTGTATACGTGAATGTGAAGTGTGTTAATACGGCATCACGTTACTTACCGTCCATGCATAGGGCTCTTCTGTAGTTGTTGCAGCCGCTGCTGCATGGAGCCGCGCAGGGCGTCGGCGATATGCAGCAGCGTGAACGACGAGCGGCCCGCGTCGCGTATGCAGCGCGCGATCAGCTTGCACTCCTCCGTCACGTCCACCGGCTGGAACGATACCGTAAAATTTTAATCAAAAATAAGTCCAAACCTTCTAGTATTTAGAGGGGTTCTCTATTGATTTGCCGAAAATTTTATTGCCGAATTTCACTTCCCAACCAACGTTTGGCCGAATTTCATTTTGCCGAATCATCATATGGCAACTTGTTAAAATGATTAGTTTCATTTCCCAACCTCACGATTGCCAACTCAACGTTTGTTTTTTTTTTACATGGACACTTATTAAAATGACATTTTTTATGTAGCCAAATGGTACCACATAACCATTAATAAAAAATAAGACATTCTAAGGTAAAATAAAGACTGTTTATAAATTAAAACTGTTTATAAATTAAAACAAACATGTTCGCGGCTAAGGGGTGGCCCAAGGGCTACCCCGCCGCACCTAAACCTAAATTAATCCAAATTAATCATAAGACTTTTTCGGCCTAGTATAACATTTGCCATGTGAAAGATACTCCAAAAGTTTAAAATCAAAATGATATTCGTCTTTATGAAAATTCGTCCAAATGAGAGGTTGGCATACAAAAATTTGTCAATTGTCAGTTATCAAAGTGAACATTCGGTGAAACGTTGGTAGCCAAATGAAATTCGATCAAAAAAAAATCGGCGAAAAGGCAGAACACCATTTAGAGGTCTTTACCCAACCATCAGATCTCTAAACCAGTTAACCCCTACTTAAACTGTCTCCAAATGGTCTCCAACTTATTAATGTAAATGACCGGATTACTCACGTTTTATTGCGTTGTGTTTTGTTGTGTTGTGTTCTTTATGGCGGCACTCCACTTGGCGTATTCGCCGTGTTTGTCTAAATATTCGTTATGAAGTCCAAACATTATAAACACGACATCCACACCACACCATACTTGCGAACAAAAACAGAAAATATATCAAATACGCAAATAGTGTAAAACTGAGCGAGCAAACCATGTGTAGACGGTGAACGCATATATTTGCCATATTTGCGTTCTTTGATGTGTGACCAAAAACCGACAAGCGGGCGGTAACGCGTGTTTGCCTATTTGCGTGTTTGGCTTATTCGTGAAAATATGGCAAATATAGACGAATAAATCCTCCTAACTTGGACGTTTTTGGCCAAATAAGGCAAATACGTGAACACGCAACGTCAAGTGGAGTGCCACTATTAGAATCTCGGATGATTCGAAACTGTCAGACCTTTTCCAACGCAATAAAACGTGAGTAATCCGGTCATTTACATTAATTTGTCTGAGCCTCACGGTAGTTTTATATTAAAAATTGTCTCCAACTTATTTCTCTGTCTTATTGGTTGTCTGGTAGAGATCGCTATGCGATAAGACCGCCTATTATTGTTTTGTACTGATTTATGGTGTTCAATAAAGAGTATTTGTATTGTATTATATGTAAGTTAAGTAGAATTTAAGTACTGTTGTAAATCTATTTTATTCTGAAAAAATACTTTTTGCCAAGTTTCTTGCGGCTCATTCTTCTTGGCAACGATGGTATTTCCGAATGCGCTGATAGTTAAAAAAAAAGACATGTAAAAGAGCCCTTGGCGGCCTATTTCCAAAATAAACATTTTTTTGTACGGCCATGTTGATGCGATGGCAAAGTTGTAACAGTTCACGGTACCTTATAGTCGTTCTCGAGCAGGCAGTTGTCGCAGGCGGCGTCGCGGCTGGCGGCGCACTCGGCGCGGCTGAACCGCTCCCCGAGGTAGCCGAGCACCTGCGCGCGCCGGCACTCTGTCACGCTCTCGCACACCTCCACCATACGCAGCAAGTTCTCTACGTGCACTCGCTTCGCTTCCGCAGTCGCGTTGCGTTCCACTATAACACAACGATTGTAATAACTGTTGCCAGGGACTTAGCCCCCGTTAGCCCGTTCTACTTTTTTTTTTCAAATATTGTTTCATAAGAAGCTTGCCCTGACAATAATCAACACCTTGTTTGTGCATGACAACTTTGCCCATAGGCCCTAGGGCTGTTTTAGAAACGTCTTCTGTCGCCTAAAATTTGGAGTATGGTTAAAATACTAGTCATCCTTTATTGGCATATACATCGTCAGTAGGCAAAGTTGCCACCGTTTAAACCTTAGTAAAAAACCAATAAAAAGTGGGTTATATAGGAATAAGCATTAAAAAAAAATAACACATTTTTTATAAAATATGAGAATATAGTAAAAAAGATGACAAAAAGTGAAATTAAAAGTAAAATCGGTCAATAAATACGGAAAATATAAGAGTTTTAAACTACTAATTAGTCAGCGATTAGAAAGAAAGATCCGATATGACATGCGACGTCATTTGTCACAACGCCCATATAAACTCCATATTAAAATTCCGTTTTTCTAGAAATAGAGACAAATCTTTGATAGCTTATATCTCGGATATTTTTATAGTTATTTGAAAAAAAAAATATATTGTTTATATAGCATGCCATAAAAAAATCATGAATCCTATCGCCGATCAAAATAAAAAACGTAAAACACCCTTCAATACTACCAGGACGTCAGCGTCTAAAAGAAGGTAAAATCGCACTCACTGTCTAGCAGGCGGCGATAGCGCACGACGTCACTGTAAGAGTAGTACAGCAGGCACGTGGCCAGCTCACCGTCGCGGCCGGCGCGGCCCGCCTCCTGGTAGTAACCCTCCACGGACTTGGGCATGCTGTGGTGTATCACGTAGCGCACGTCCGCCTTATCCACGCCCATGCCGAACGCGATCGTCGCGCAGATCTGAGGGAGAGCCTCTACGAGTTATGTCAGCCTGGTACTTCAAGAGCCTGTCTCACCACTTAACTGTCAGTTTTCTTGACATTACATTATTTCGTTCAGTGATGATTTTTTATGTTTAAAAAATGTATATCGCATTTTAGTTTGTTTGCGATTACATAAAGCTATTTAAGTGTACTACCAGTTTGTTATTCCGTCTCTATTTATTACTATGAAACAGACAGAGACGTCATCATAGATAACTGACAGTTAAGGAGTGGTGAAACAGGCCTTAGTCTTTGAATATTATTTTTATCCTTATATCATTTTTTGTAGTCAGTAAATTTTTAGTAAGAAAGCAAATTTCGAAAATATTTTTCGGTGGACACTATAATTCATTGCTTTTATTTTTCGTACTTAGTACGCCCCTTTCTCCCGTCCATGATAAACTGAAGCTCCGATCCCCCCGCCCACTCACCACTTTGAACTTGTCCGCGACCCAGCCCGCCTGCACCTGCTCGCGCTTCTTGTCGGCCAGCCCCGCGTGGTAGGGCGCCGCCTGGATGCCCACCTTGCGGAGATCCGCCGAAAGATTCTCGCACTCTTTGCGGGACAGACAATACACTATGCCCGAGTCACTACAAGCAACAATAATAAATCGGGCTACGTTAAAATTGCTATGGCGTAACCGAGGACCGGAACCGGTTACCATTAAAGGGGTATTGGCCACCGAACAACGGTTAAATAAATAACGACACTGTCTTCTTCAACCTCGACATTGGCGGAATCATCGACAGTATCGATGGCGCTATCTCTTTTTAAAAATTGAATTGAATTGAAAGGGGTATTGGATAGGGTATTTCATAGAATTGTTTTCACAAACCCTATCAATTTTGGTAAGCATATCATCGGGTTACCCGAAAGAAAGTCTGACCGTAATAACATAGTTAATTCCATAAGCGATTACCAAAACTAAAAACCCGTTTACTGTATTAGAAAACGGTTATAACCATAATACAAAACGGGTAACCAACGGTTAACCTTATTCAAACCGGTTTCCGTAATAAGCTTACCATATCATAGGGTAACAGTTATACAGGTAATAGGGTAAAAGGCTTAAGCAAATGAAGGGGTTTTCTGGTCCTTGGTCGTAACAAAGATCACTTGCGGTTTTATGTAACATACAGAAGAGTCAAACCAGTTTTGCAATTTTTTTTATAAAGCTCACACGAAGAACGTTAGTGCGCGGAGCGGCGCTGACGTGAACGCTCGAAGACCTTCCAATAAGATCGAAATTAGCCGAATCTGTTTTGTAGTTTTTATAGTTCACGCAGCTTTGAAAGTAACAATGGATACCTCCTTTGCAATTTTTTTATGTAACAATATCAAAATTTTATAAGCACTCATAACATATCACGGGAGCACATAAATAGGTAAATAGACAAGAGTTCACAAGTAAAATGTTTACCGGAAAAACTTCTGCTTGATAATGTTGGCAACGTCTTGATTGATCGCCTTGGGTTTCTTCTCCAATATCCTGTACGCTAGGTTCGGTCGGTTGAAGCTGCAGAGGAACCACTTACATTTTGACACCTGCACAGAGACACGAGGTAAGCAGTGGCGTAATCATATTTTCATCTCTCATACTCTGAAAGTAGGTCATTGATTATCTGGATAACGGGTTGAAAGTGACTCATCGCGATCCTTGGGTTGAAAGTATTTTTTTTTTCTAGCTAATCCAAATGAGGTGCATAGCAATGGAAATACGTATACAGCCAAGCAATCTATGTTTTATATAATCATCTATACTAATAGTTCCTTTTTAATTGTAAAAGGCAAAATAATCTTAAAATACCATTCCCGCTATATTATAAGCTTATGCAAGCGTATATAACGAGAATTAGTAGAAATTATTACGTTCGGTAATTTTTTTAGCTTGAAAATTTGAAGTCGACAATTAATTGATAGCGACCTCTGTGTCTGCAAGTTTAAAAAAACTAGCCGGCAGCCATTGGTACGCAGAAGAAATGAGCAAAGCGCGTAAATCGCGTAACAAATATTAAGAGTGACCGTGCGACGTTAGTGAAATTTGTCATAATACCTTCTTTTAATTTCCTCATATTCGAAATGAAAAGTAGAGTGTTCAACTCGGTTGAAATTACCCATTTCACCCTCGAATCAAATATCTCAAAAATAAAAAAAAATATCTCAGGTGAAATGGGTATATTTCAACCCTTGTTTGTCAATCTACTATACTACTATTTCAGATCAAACACAATAGACCAGTGGTACTGGTACCTATCTTTTTCAGTTCCGTTACCCTTATAACCTGACTAGGGTCACGGATTTTACCCCTCCCCATTAAATTTACCCCCAGATTAGGAACCCAGGCAATAGACGGATTATAAAAAGCAGTAATTCACTAGGCTAGCATCCTCTATCCCAGTAGTTCCCAAAGTGGTCCAAGTGGACCCCCAGGGGTCCACGGAAGACTCGACGGGGGTCTACGTTGGGCGTGACCAAAAATGGGGGTCCACAATCGCAAGCGGGGGTGCATGAAAATTGAATAAAATTTGTGAGAATTGATTGGTTCTTGTGCTGTGAGTCATTGTAGATTTCAAGAAAGTAAAGTAGGAAGGATGGAGTCACTCGCAGCACAAAAATATAATTTAATTGAAAATTTGTTTAGTCGACTTTATTTTCAAATAATTAACCCTACCAAGCAATCAATTCTAACCAATTTTTTCGAAAACTGTTAATTTATCGTTGAAACTCAGCAACAACGCAAGTTTCCATAGATTATAGAGCTAATCTTATTTTTTTTTCGAGATTTAGTTTAGAAATTAGTGGTAATGTAGCTGCAGGGAGTCCACCGGATTCCGGATCCAGCAAAATTTTGAAAGTGGTCTATGGAACAATACAGTTTGGGAACCTCTGCTCTATCCTATCGCTATCAAATATGACCGTTGCGAACGCAAGTCTGTGTATACATGTAGTACACTAGCTTCTGCCCGCGACTTCGTCCGCGTAGAATTCCTTACATTAGGCAACTAAGACCTATGACATCGCTACCGCATGTTTATCGCTATCCCGCGGGAACAATTGATTTTTTCGCGATAAAAAGTAGCCTATGTTTTAATCTAGGGTACCAGCTATCTTCACTCCAAATTTTATCCAAATCCGTCCAGTCGTTTAGCGTGAAGAAGGAACAAACATACACACTCACTCACTCACATCGTCACATCGTCACAAACTTTCCCATTTATAATATTAGTAGGATAATGGGAGTGTGTGTATGAGAAACTCTCACTACACCGTGGATAAATGTGTTGCTATAGTATTGTACTTACCTTGAGCTGGTGCAGTATGTCCATGCGCACGCGCGGCGTGGCCGTGGCGGTGAGCGCCATGATGTTGGTGTCGGGGAAGCGCTCGCGCAGCAGGAACAGCCGCTTGTAGTCGGGCCGGAAGTCGTGCCCCCACTGGGACACGCAGTGCGCCTCGTCGATCACGAACCTGTCAGACCGTCTCTGAACTTACAAATTCCAAGTTCGTATAGTGCCGTACCGCTCGCACTAATAATTATTAAGAGGGTGCATTCCTACTGAGCTGGCAAACGCCGCATTTTTGGTGTTTTTTTACGATTGTTTCACAAGCAGCAATTTTTTTTTTAATTTGATATGTCATGGCGACTGCTTATCAGGCGTATAGAGGCCGCCGAGTGACTGAGTAAAATGTTTTTATTTTTATAAAATATATGGCTCGACGAAAAAATCTGAAACTTTTTTCCGTGGCTAAGGATGGTTATTCCTATCAATAGAAAAATCACCAAGCACTTTTAAAATAATCATCCATTCCCAATTTCCGTGAAATAATCGTAAATAAACACCAAAAATGCGACGTTGCCAGCTCAGTAGGGATAAACGCTCTTAAGAGAGTTAGAGTCATGTGTTGAATTAGAAAATCATGTCGTATTATGTGTGTACAGGCCACCGTCTTCGGATTTTAACCAGTTTGAATCAGTCATGGAAGAGGCTCTGAAGCAAGTTTTTGATACTAGTAAGTCTATAATAGTGTGTGGTGATTTTAATGTTAACATACTAGAATCTACTGATTCAAACTCAATTAGAATAATAAATCTATTTAAATCGTTTAACTTATTCCATCAGTTTGAGGAGCCGACTAGAATCACTGCTAATACGGCCACATGTTTAGATAATATCTTTTGCGACTGTGAAGCGGCGGATAAGACTGTTTTTCACTGCTTCAGTTCAGATCACAGCGGCCAGAAAGCAGTTTTTAAAATGCCGAAGCGGAATCATAAACAAGAACTAACTTTCAGGCCTGTAACGGAAAGTCGCCTAGAAAGGTTTAGTGAAAACATTTCCCTTAAAATCCCCTTGTTTCCTGTAGAGGAAAACGATCCGAACATATTGTATGAGGATTTATCTAATGTTATAAATAATGAGTTCAGAAATGTTTTTAAATTAAAGACTATTAAGAAAGACTCAAGCAAAACAATGTTTAGCGACTGGGCTACGGTCGGTATACATAGAAGCAGGACCAAGCTTTATGAATTGTATGCGATGAAAAGTAACAGCAACGATGCTAGATTCATAGAGTATGTCAAGAAGTATTCAAAGTTATTTAAAAGGGTTTGCGCTTTTGCAAAAGCAGACTACTTAAGCAATAAAGTTAAATCTGCAGATAACAAAGTGAAAGCAGTTTGGAATGTAATTAATTCAGAGACAGGCAAAAGCAAGCCCCGTAATTGTCATTTCAAACTGAAAGTAGATGATAAAATACTGACCTCAGATAAGGAAATAGCGGACACCTTTGAGAACTTCTTTGCAAACATAGCTGCAAATACTACCCGTAACCTGAAGGCATCTGCTGAAGAGTCAAGCTCATATTTGCCTATGAATGTAAAAGCGTGCAATTATAAATTTGATTTTAAATATATAGACTCGCACGATATTGTTGCAACTTTTAAATCCCTAAGGCTAAAAAATACGGAAGACCTTTGGGGAACCTCGGTTAGAGTCATGAAATCTGTTATTCACGTGGTGGCGCCATATTTAGCTATAATTTTTAATAAGTGCGTGGATGAGTGCGTGTTTCCGGACTTAATGAAATTTAGCAAAGTGATTCCTTTATTCAAGTGTGGTGACAAATGTGATCCATCAAATTTCCGTCCAATTTCTGTTCTTCCAGTGCTCAGTAAAGTGTTTGAGAGGATAATGTTAAATCAGATGTTGCATCATTTCAATGTAAATGAATTACTTCACAGCCAGCAATTTGGTTTCACTAAAGGCCGATCCACCACAGATGCGGCGGCTGCACTCATTAAGTATATTTATGATGCATGGGAACATTCGCAAGATGCAATAGGGATATTCTGCGATCTCTCCAAAGCATTTGATTGCGTGGAGCATGAAACGCTTATCCGCAAACTTGAGCACTATGGGCTTTCTGAGAACTCACTAAAGCTTGTCATGTCCTATCTCAGTCAGAGAATCCAGAAAGTGGACATAAATAGAGTGCAGTCATGTGGTGCGCCGGTGAAGCTTGGAGTACCACAGGGTTCAATATTGGGACCTTTTCTCTTTCTGGTATATATCAATGACCTGCCCCGACTGCTGGAAAACAAATGTGACATAGTTTTGTTTGCTGATGACACCTCTCTGATTTTCAAGGTAGACAGGCAACAGGAAGATCAAAGTCACATCAATGAGACTCTAACAGAAGTGCTTCAATGGTTTACTGCGAACAATCTACTACTAAACGCAGCTAAAACGAAATGTATTAAATTTTCGTTACCAAATGTACGACAGGTTGAAACAACCATTTCCATGAACGGAGAGAAGCTGAACCTCGTTGATGACACCGTTTTTCTTGGTCTCACCTTGGATCGAAACTTACAGTGGAGCCCACATATTTCTGTTCTTGCTGGTAGATTGAGTTCTGCCGCCTATGCTGTACGAAGAATCAGACAATTCACCAACGTGGAAACAGCTCGACTAGTTTATTTCAGTTACTTTCACAGCATTTTGTCTTACGGCATTCTGATTTGGGGAAGAGCAGCTGACATACAGACTATATTCATTCTACAGAAGAGGGCAGTTCGGTCCATCTATAACCTGAGCTCCCGAGAGTCATTAAGAGAGCGCTTTAAAGAGATAGAAATTCTTACAGTAGCTTCGCAGTACATACATGATGTGATTATGTATACACATAAGAATTTCAATTCCTTTAAGAAAGTGTCAGACATCCATGATTTCAACACTCGAAATAAACACAAGCTTCTCGTTCCTAAATTTCGTCTACGGAAAGTAAGTAAATCTTTTCTGGGAAACTGTGTCAGGTTCTACAACAAAGTGCCTGTTGATGCGTGGAAACTGCCACATGTGTCATTCAAGAGATACATAAAGAACACGCTCTTGAAGAAAGCGTATTACACAGTAGATGATTATATGTGCGACGATAATATGACATGGCCATCTTTGGAAAAATGACCGTAAGCCGGAGAATCCAGTGCTTTGTGAGTGATCCTGTAGTATGTGTGTGTGTGTGTGTGTGTGTGTGCGTGTGTGTAGTATCTATATACGGTCTCTGGCCCTGTTGCTACCGTCTGCTGTAGACTTGCTGATCTCGGTACTGAACTAAAATTTTTATTAAGATTAAAGATTATATAGACATTATCAATATTAGCATCTTATCAATTTAAATATTGTGCCTACCTGTTTTAATTAGTTTGTATTATTATTTTCTTTTTACTTTAGTAATATTTTTATTTTTATTATTATTAATTATTTACAAGGACATAAATATTGCTATGTCGTATGTGTATGTGTGCTAAGTTAAGTATTAGGTAGGTATATTGTTAAGCTTATGGATTTCCGTTTTCTTTTGTTGTTTTATTTTTCCATTTACTGTCTAGTTACAGGCTAGCAGCGTCGAAGTTCCTAAAACGTCCCCATAGCGAGCCTGTGGGGACGGAAGTGACACATGCCCTCGGTACCGCTCTGCTTTCAGAGCATGACATGAGCGCGTGTGAGCCAACATTGGGGGCGGCAGACGTAAGCTTGCCTTCGGAATCCAAAAGCTTATCAGTTACTTACTTGACATGAAATGCATATTTCATATTTTTTATTATATATAATAATTTTTTTTTTTTTTTTTTGCTCTTTTTCTCATCGACATTGGAGATATCTCCAATTAACTTATTTGACGGTGGAGGCGTTTTACACCTCCACTAAACTTAGATTATTTTTATTCACTTTTTGCTTTTGCTTTCTCTTTCTTATCATTATCGCATATTTTGTTTCGCTTTGACCAGTAGAGACTTTATACATCTCTACTATAGACCAATGTAATTTAAGGTACGGACTTAACTTAGGGACCTTTTACATCCCTTTTTATAAAATGTATTAATTGTATTAGGTAAGTTAAGTAGAATTTAAGTACTATTGTAAATCTATTTTATTTTGAAAAAATGACTTTCTGCCAAGTTTCTTGCGGCGCATTCTTCTTGGCAATGATGGTCTTTCCGAATGCGCTGGTAGATTCAAAAAAAGACATGTAAAAGAGCCCTCGGCGGCCTATTTGCAAAATAAACTTTTGACTTTGACTTTGACTTTGACTTTGAGAGGAATGTATCGAATTTCGGAGTAGGCCCCCTGATCGGGACGCTTCACATTAACAGCAAGCTTTTCACACGCTGGTTTGTATCAAACTACGACTGTTACTTTTATTGACACAAAAGTCACTGAAGTGTGCTGTTTCGCTTTGGCGTGTTTTAATTTAATTAAAATAATCACAGAGACGAGAATAAGAAAGCTGGAGCAGGAGCAGAAAACTTCTTAGATTTAGGTAAGGCTTTTGATGCTGTCGACCACTCTAAACACTCAACTTCTGTATAAATTACAAAGATGGATGAGGAGTTATTTATCACCAGTTACATATCAGCAATTGATAGAATTACATAATACAAAGAACGGCGAATTGACCGTTATTAAGTTTGATTTCAAATACATTCGATGTGGTGTACCACAGGGGAGCAATTTCGGACCCTCACTCTTGATTTTTTACATAAGAAACACTCTTTCTTTCTTTCTTTCTAAATAACCTACCAAAACAAAATCACTCATACCTAATGTAACCTGATAAGGGACATGTTTACTGTACAAAATGGCTTTTCCGTGTAAGGGGGAAAAACTATCACGAAAAAAATTAGTGCCACCGTGGTGAAAGTACAAATCAATCACGTATGTGTTGCAGAATTGGAGAGCCTATCTAATGGTCCACATTACCTGGCTAGTTTCCCACGAGAATACAGCGTGTCCAGCATGGTTTGGAACTTGGGCGAGCTGCTGATCTTCTCCGGCGTCACGTAGAGCAGCTTGATGAGGGGCTCGCGCATCGCCAGCTTGTGGTAGATCTCGTCCACCGCCGCCAGCGACACGTCGCCTGACAGGTGGGCTGCCGGTATCTAAGTAACAAAATTACTTTTTTTCTTTTAAAACAGAAACCTTCTCTCTCTCTCTCTCTCTAAGTCGGTCGATAAGCTCTTAGTAAAGTGGTCGTGCACGATCGTTGAGGACCTTTATGATGATCTCTGGAAATTAGTGTAGTGAAAGGCAGTACTGGAGTCCAGAGTTCACAGTTGACAAGAAGGCAAGTTTGCACGGAACGGGATTAACTATACATATAACTCAGAGTTAACTGTTAAAGTTACGTAGTATCAATATGTATAGTGTATAGGTAGAACTCTTCTGCCCAAGTAAACGATTATTCTATATATTTTTAACCAAAACCTCGGACTTACATCAAGCGACAGCAGCTTATTGACTTGGTCCAGGATAAGCGATTTCAACGGCGATATGACGATAGTCACACCCGGGGTCAGTATGGCCGGCAGCTGGTAGCACAGCGATTTGCCTGCAAACATTTCAATTAGGAATCATTCAAGATCAAGACACGACGAGATTATTGCGAGATTGTCCGTGCTAGTAATGAGCACTTGGTCAATAAAATCATGCTTTCATGCCAGTAATGAGTACGTCTGTCAGCAAGTTAAGTAGTACTCACCGCCGCCAGTGGGCATGAGCACAAAGCAGTCGTGCCGCAGCAGCGTGGCGTTGATGACCTGCAGCTGGTTGGGCCGGAACGAGCGCAGCCCGAACTTCTCGCTGAACATCTCCATCATCAGCGCCGAGTGCGGGTACTCCATGCCGTCGAACTCGCCTACACAAACTCAGCTATGTAATGAAATGTTTTGTGCGGGAATTGGTCCAGCAGAACGTATAAAAGCAGGCTGATGATGAAGAAGGAAGAGATAGCCTTGAACGATGCATTACCTGTAATTCCATCATTTTGCGTCCCCTCGTGAAAGTTTCCCATGCCCTCATATTTAGGCACTTCATGCTCCATCACCGAATTCTCCATCAGCTTGACAACCTCAGGGTCTTTGGTCAGGGCCTCCATGTCTTCCTCAAAGTCCTCCATCCTGTACTCCGGCCAACCATCATCGTCAACGGCCACCTCTTTACCATTCACGACCTGAGTGCTGCTTACACCGGGAGAGTCACTTATGTTGATGACACTATTCGAACATTCTGGAATGATATCGGTCTCGTCATCCATGTCTATGGGCACTTCGTAGTCATCGTCATCATAGTCTCGAACAGGCTCTTTTATTATAGGTGACACAGCCGTACACGGCTTATTAAACACCAAAGAATTCTTACTTAACTGTGGAGGTTGAAAATCTACTGAGCTATTAGCTACGGGAACACATTTAACAGGTTCCTGTGGCACCATTGGTTTAAGTTTTTCAGACGCCATTTTAAACCTTTCTAAAGTCTTTGATGGTATGTCTCTGGTTGGCGTAGCTTTGCTATCTTCGCTCAATCTCGACGGCTTTTTAAACACGAATTTGCGTTTGCTTCTGCTGGCACTTTCTGAGGTATCTAATATTTCTACATCTGACTGAGCGGTATTATTCCCATTTGAGACATTACAGGGTGACAGCGCATCAAACGACAACGATTTTTTAGGTAAGTCTGAATAAATCGTTTTACTCGGTCCAGCCTTATTGAACGTGAATGTTGGAGTAGAAGTGTCAGAGTCAAAAACAGGTTTCTCGGCATTGAGACGTGTTTTGCTGGGGGGTAATTCAAAGTCGTTTATGTCACCGTAGTTTCCAAGGAGAGACGGGCTCTCGCGGCCATTTTGGTTCACATCGGGTTGATCAACCTCTAAATCAGGACACTGTGTTAAGTCATCTGGTTTCTTTACAATAGCTGCTTTTAACTTTGACTTTAACTGTTTCATTTTCGCGTAAGTCTTGTTGTCGTAGCCCGGAAATTTGTCTTTTATGCAGTTGGGTATTCGGTCGAAGGCTTCACTGATTTTCTCAAGCAATTCTATGTACATTGATTTGCAGTTATCAATATCTTTCGTTTCCAGGTGACAGTCCTAGAAGCAACATAAGCAGAAGATGTATAAATCATAAGAATGTCTAAAATCTATAATATTTCTAAGGATTATCGAGCTTGTTAGGCTCAAAAGACTAATAGCAAGACGATATGATAAGGAAAATAGTGAACTAGCTGTTGCCCGCGGCTTCGTCCACGCAGAATTAAATATAGCCTATGTTCATCAGGGATAATGTAGGTCTCTAATGGTGAAAGTATTTTTCAAATCAGTCTGTACTCCAGTAGTTTCGGAGCCTAGTCCAATGTAAACAAACAATCAAATCCTATTTGTAAAAATTAGTGCAGATGACACAAAATGAAGATGAATTGGATGGATTTTGGGTCTAGTCAGGGCTATCTATGTTTATAGTAAAGCAAGAATCCAATTTAATTTACCTCACTAACTCTCTTCAAGGCGGCGTGTTGCGAAATATTTTGCAGAAATTCTGTTATAGAGCTATCCAGTTTTAAATTTTTCAAAGGGTCTCTGTCTTTTCTTGGGCTATTTTTTTCTGGTGTTCTACAGACTTTTCTCTTGTCTATCGCTTTGGAATATTCGTGTTTAGGAGGCGACGGTGTAGCACTAATTCTAATAGATCTATTGCTCTTGCTTGGTGTCGGAGTTTTACTTTTATTATGGAAGTTACTAGGATATTCCATAGAGTCATCCTGAAACCAGAAAAAATAATTAAATTAGACTTACACATGTTTATAATGCAGCTAATACAACCACAATTTATTACAATTGACAACATTTCATTTTTATAACACCTGAAAATGAATATATGGTTCGAAAGCATTTTGCCTCCTGATCACTGCAATATGTTTATATAATTTTAATATCGCTTATTATAAAAAATAAAAAATAATTAAAAATATGTCCTAATTTTACCAAAACTACCACAGGATAGGTGAAACGCCTTTGCTTTTTTCACGAGAAAAAATAAGCGATCATAATTTTGTATTTTTGACAACTTCAAAGTACAAGGGGGGCAACTCTGAAATTCTATTTTCGAAGTTCGTTGCATACCTTCTCTCTCACTCTCAAGATAATGACTATTAGATGAGCGGAACAGCACGAAGCGAACCTCGAAAAGCGAATATTGGAGAATAGGGCCTGACATTGACAATTTGAAATTAACGTCAGTTTTTTTTCTATAGAGAAAAGACAAAGGGATAAGTGTGCATTCTGTGATAGTATTGGAGTTACGCCCTTTTAGAATAAGCACAAATTAATAAATTAATTATAGATTAAATACGAGCCCTAGCGAAAAAATTTAACTGTCAGCATGTTCATCTTTTCAAACAAAATACAGAGAACCATTAAAATTATAGGCTCAGAAATATGAAATGTTGTCAATTACAATCTAATAAATAAATAAATAAATAATATTAAATGAAGATAACAATACAACTGTACATAGGCTCCTGTTTGCAACAAGTTCTAACTTCTATATGGATATTTTTTTTTTTTTTTATGTTAGTAATGATTCCTTTAAAAAATTGCTTCAGTAAAGCGTCAAGCAGCAGTTCAGCTTCGACTGAAGGCTAATTTGAATTTCTTATCGCGGAATATAAGGCCAGGCTCGTATCTCCGTGTGTTGCAAGCATAAGAAATAAAAAAATACATATACAGGGTGTATCAGATACCCCCTAACAATAATCCACTGGAGTATATAACCATAGCTATAGAAGCTAATAAAATATTCAAAAAATTTACTCCATTTTTTTTTAATATTTTTTTTAGCTTCTATAGCTATGGTTATATTTATATACCCCAGTGGATTATTGTTAGGGGGTATTTTTTTTATTAATCTTTCATTTTTAAATCCAGAAGTCCAAGGTACAACAGAACATTATGGTAAAATAAAGGATTAGCAGTTACCACTTACCACATCCATGGCAAACATGTCATTACTGTCATTGTTGACCGGAGGCCTGAAGTTATTTGATTTTACCAATGGTTTGCTTGCTGCCAGTCGGGTGTTTAAAGTTGGTGTCACATTAAACACCTGATGTGGCTGTGGGACCTATGAAAACATACAAAAGAAAACACATGAAAATTTAAAGAAAATTGTAAATGAAAAATAGTACTGGGCCTGTGTGAGAGTTACAGCCTAAGCTCTCTCATGCTGGGACGACGCCTGTGTAGACTTAAAGGTGGAGATGGATGACGAAAAATAAAAAATATTCTTCATTATTATTGGGAATTTTTGAATGAGTCATTTTCCAGGTGTTAAAATTAAAAGGAATTTGAAATGTAAAAATGTTTTCTACAAGATGTAGCTCAAGACTTTCATACAAATTAGAAATTGAACCCGTATGGAACTTTTTCACGGCAAATGTCATTTTAAGATATCATATATATAGATGCCAAAGAAATTACTGTAAAATTGTTTGTGAAAAGATTCCACAGAGGTATCTGTTTCAATTTCAACAATCATACATACTTGGCATGGAGGATCATCAACAGGGTTTTCCTTGAATGGTGGTGTCCCTGGAATAAGATGATAATATTGATAATTTAAAGCACATAATCTTAAATAAAAAAAAAAAAGCCGTGGTAGCCTAGTGGTTTGACCTGTGGCCTCTCAAGCAGAGCGTCGTGGGTTCAAATCCCGGGCTCGCACCTCTGAATTTTTCGGAATTTATGTGCGAAAATTACATTTGTAATTTGCCATGAGCTTTTCGGTGAAGGAAAACATCGTGAGGAAACCTGCACACATCTGCGAAGAAATTCAATAGTGTGTGTTAAGTTCCCAATCTGCACTGGGCGCGCGTGGGAACTATAGCCCAAACCCTCCAATACACGGAGGAGGCCTATGCCATAAGGCACGTCGAATTTCGCGACAATTTAATAAAAAAAAAAAAAAAAAAAAACAACAACATGTACTTATTGTAGCGAATTCGGAATAAAAAGGCTTATAAATAAAATAAAAAAATCTTAAATAAATTGTAAGCATTAAAAAGGTAGGAAACGTTAGAAGAATCTCATTCAGGTATGCTTGAAAAGAAATAGGTAAAAACTGATTAAGAGCATTGAAAATAAAATGAAATCGAGATTGAATAAGTAACCAGATAATTGTGAGACTGAGAATGCAAACTCACAGGCAGTAGCAGCAGAGGTAGATTTAGACTTCCAGACGAACTTTGATCTCTTTTCTGAGGCCTGCTCATTAACACTGCTGGAAAAATATAATATTGTATGTTACATGGGTGTTACTGTGTGTACAAACAAAATCCAGTTTGCTTCATAAAATATGGTAAATAAAGAAAGAAAGAAAGAAAATATATTTATTTGGTCACATTATAACAGTATAATAAACTTAACAAGTACCTACTAAATAGAGCAAAATGGACACAAACAGGGAAGCTGGCTTAGCACTATGTCATGAATTGCTTCGAGACGCTGATATTTTGCCAGAACCTTGGCCTTAAGGCTACTAAAACTAAAAGTAAAACAAAAATTTTATTAGTAATAATAATAATAATAAAATTTTATTTGTAGTAAAACTAAAGCTTAACTAAACAGGATTATTATTCTATATTTGTGTATTTATGTTATGTCCAGATAGATCTTGTGCGAGAACTATTAATAAAAAAAATAGTTTTTTAAAAAAAACAAGACTGTCTGCCAAGTTTCATGCAGCACATTCTTCTAGGCAGTGATAATATTTTCAAGTGTACTGGCAGTTTAAAAAAAGACATGTAACATTGTAATTGTGTAAACATTTTTGATTGTTGATTCGAAAAGTAAATATACCCTGGAAACAAAATATGTAATCATTTGAAAGTAAATAGAATAAAGTTGTGTTATGTTAATAGCAAAGACATGTTTTTAATCATACAACAACAGATCTTAACTACCTGCAAAAAAGTTTTGTTTATTTTCAATTCGCAAATCATTTCTTACCGGAGTGTGTGCAATAATGTGTACGCAATAAAAAATTATGAGGTGGTCAAAATTCATTAGGTGTTATAATTCTCAAATAAATTTAAATATTCCATCTCCAGGGTTTTACGTCCCACTGCGGAGCACAGGCTCTCATAATGAGAGCGTTAGAGCTATAGTTTCCACGCGGGCCCAGTACGGGTTGAGAATTTTACACACTCCATTCTATCGAAATATTGCTAAATACTTAATTCAAGACATACCTTGGGCTATTATTTCCGGAGGAATCTCGACTGCTTTTCTTAACAAAATTCATCAGGGATGATTGTTTGTTGGTCAAAGATATTTTCTTAGAAGCCATGTCATTAAATTTATAAGTACAGTTAAAAACTCTTGGCTTTATTCAAGTTTATTAAATTACTTATTCCCATTTCTCGCAGGTAAACTCCAACTGAACCAACTGTAAAGTAAACTGACTGAACTAAAAACATGACAGGATTGACAGGATCGGATCGACTTGACTTGACAGGGGACAGGATGGACATTGGAGAAAAAACACTTTGTTTAGTTTTCGATTCGAGCGAGAATGACAAAGGTATCTTTACCATAGATTTGATAAATTAAGGCCCGTTTTGATTATTTTAACTACCGCTTGGGTTTTTTTCTTATAAATAAATTCCAAAACAAAATTATAGTCTGGATATTTGTGGCTAATTTGCAAAACAATTAATTTATCATTAAATTCAAAGATTCTTTAGCGGGAAAAGCATTTCATATAAATGTCAGGGCATACGGCTGTTTGTTTGTTTTCTCGTGTTACCACCTTAAGGAATAAAGTGCGTTCCGATTTACTTTGCCGCGTATACAGCCTAGTCGTATTTTTTCGAAGAATGAAAAATGAATAATTAATCTTAATAATAAATCACAAGAAAATCATTTACTATTTTTATTTTTCATTTACCATTGGCCGATGGACGTAAAATTGAATCTTTGCTTTGCTTGCATTGAAATTTTAATTTTTTTTTAAATATATTGTAAACTAATCGACTGCCGACCGGAGTAGATTTGACACCTTGACAGCTGTCACTGTCAGTGTCAATTCATCAAGCAAGCTTTTAGCGGTCAGGCGTTTCGTTTTCCGATTGACGTTTGTTGTGTAAAATAAATGTGAATTGAAAAATTAAAATGTCGCTGCGAAAAGTGCTTTCATTAACAAGGGCGGCTTGCTGTAATACCGCCAAACTGCAAACTACAAATTTTTCACGCCAGAATATGTGCTTTGTGGGAGTGAACACATTTAAATTCTACTCCACCGAAAATATAGGTTAGATCGATTTCTTATTTCATGGCTTTTGAATAGAAAAACGCAAATTTAACTTGCGTATTATGTGGGAAAGCAAAGAAATTTGTAATAAGTATTTAATGAAAAGTTAAAAAATCCAGTTCCATGTAAATATATCCAGACTGGATTCCAATAAGTATATTTTGAAACTTGCGCAATTTGGGTGTCCTTTATCACAACTATTAGTTCTGCAATGTATTTTCGTAAAGTATTTTTGCTAGCAAAATATGCATTTCAAAGCCTGTACAGTCAATCAAAATATGACCACCAATTCTTTGATACAATGAAAATTACCTAAAAACTTAATTGTGTTGTATTAGTTAATTTAAAAAAAAAGATTCTTCATGATTATTAATACTCAAACTGGCTCTAATCTGCTGGTAATGATTTGCTTAATATGTAGATAAATACATTATTAGCTGCTGCCCATGGGTTCACCCTGATTTTTTCTTTTCAATTTTTTTTTTCTTATTATCCCTACAATAATAAGTACAACACAAAAATGTATAACCAATTTAGTGCAGTCATTTGGAAGTTATGTGCCTACATATATTTCAACAATTCATTTTTATTAATATAGAAGAAATATATACATAGTTAGATAGATAAATACTAAAAAAGTATAATAAAATAAAAAAATAAAATAGCTTTTATTGATTCCTTACAAACTATGTTAACACATTAAATATTTAATTAAATTGAACAATGCAAGTATTTGATTAATTATCAATTATCTAATTAATTTCATTATTTCATGCTGTGATTAATTGTGTTATATATACTGTTTTGACAAATTTTTATTCATCCTAATTAAATGTAAGGACCGCCTATTGCGGTAAAAGCCTCCTCCATTTCCTTCCACCCCGTTCTGTCCTTCTGTCCTACTAAAAAAGTATATTAATCCATAATTATATTCGCAGCAGTGGTTTGTACAAAATGCTTGGTTTGCAGGTGACAAAAATAAACAACCAGCAGAGAAAGTGGACATCCTCGGCAGGTTCTTCCCACAGAACACAGTGAGCTCCGAAGAGGCTGAAAAGGTCAAGAGTGAACAGGAGCGCTTTGAGAAGGAGAACAAAGAGAAGAATGAAGAGAATGAAAAGAGCTGGAGAAGAATGAAAATTGGGTGAGTATAAACTCACTCACTCAGATTATTTTCTTTATGAACTTGCGTTTAACACCAGTTCTGCTTGAAAAAACAATTGAATCTATGATTATGATGAGTTGTAGGCCCTTGCAGGGTGTCACATGTAGACCTAATTAAAATATTCCATCTTATACCTGTAGTGTGATTTGCAATAAATTATTTTGATTTGATTTGATTTGATTTGAGTATTATGCTATGAAAATAATAATAAGTACAATATTTATTTGCCTATTTTCATTTTTGAAATTGTGGCAGTCTTGTCGGTATAAGCGAAATCTCAATTTAGTGATATATTTGATTTAGGGCCCGTTTCACCACTCTCTGTTAAGTTTCAGTGATCTATAAAATAAAATAAATAAATAAATAAATATCTTGGGACAATTGACCTAGTCCCAAACTAAGCAAAGCTTGTGATATGGGCACTAGACAACGGATAAACATACTTATATAGATAAATACATACTTAAATACATATTAAACATCCAAGACTCGAGAACAGACATTCATATTTTTCATACAAATATCTGCCCTGACCGGGGATCTAACCCGGGACCTCGAGCTTCAGAGTCAGGTTCTCTAACGACTAGGCCCGTGGTTGTCAAATTGCGGCCCGTGGCCGTTATTTGTGCGGCCCGCGGCATAGTAAATTGTTTCAAATAACGAAATAAGCTGAATACATTATATAAGTGTGCAAAGGCTCTTAGAGCTCCTTCACATACTCTGCGGCCCGGCCCTGGAACTCACACTGTCATATGTGGCCCTTGGCCAGAAAAGTGTGACAACCGCTGCACCAGGCCATTTGGTCGCCACATCACATCACACACACACATGATGAAATCTTTGTCTGTTTCATACTTAGTAGTAAATAGAGATGGAATCATAGATAAATGACATCTAAGATTTCTGTAACTTTACAGAGTGGTGAGACAGGTCCTTAGTATCAAAATGTATGAAATTGTCCAAGTAGTAACTAAATCGAGGTTTAATATTTCCAGCAAGTGGCCATTAATCTTTTCACCACATCATCTTGCGTCATGCGCAACTGTCAACTATCTTGACAAATAAACATGCATTTACACTGTACTTTATATCAAGCAGCGTAAAGGTCAAAGGTTTGCACCAGTAACAACACAAGTTACAACAATATGGGCTCCCGCACATAACTACGCTTTGCGGCATAAAAGTTCGCAGATATTTGCGATGCGATAGCCCAAAACTCGTCCCGAGCAGAGAGTGCTTAGAATCTGTCTAAGCACTCTGGCGCTATGGAGCTGTCAATATAATTTACGTCTAGTGTCCGACCGAAGTTTCGGTTTCGGTCAATTTCGGCCAAAAACGTGATTTCGGCCGAAGTTTCGGTTTCGTCCAGAATCCGGCCGAAACCTTCGGCCGGGCCGAAATTACTTCGCGGCCTCTCGCGGCTCTCGCATCGGTAGTTCGGGAGCGCTCGGTTTAATTCGGGCACGCTCGGCCGGGTAGATATAGGTAACGCATCGGCGGCCGGCCCAGCTGGGACCAGCGACAGTAGTATGCATGCAGTTTGTTTGTGACGTTTGTTTGTGAAGTGACTGACTACTGTAACGATCTTGGTAAATTTGTTTCAAGATCGCTAATTGAAGTGATAATTTCATAATTATGTAGAGAAAGAGAGTTGATTAAAATTTAATTATTTCATATTTTTTGACAAAGTTGATTTATGTTAAACTAACATGAATGCTGTGATTTCTCTTGCAATGTTTGACTTTGTCACACGAGGTATTATTCTAAAACTTTGTTTAAAGATCTCTGATTACAGTGATAATACTATAATTTATGTAAAAGTTGATTTATGTTTAAGCTGTGATTTACTTGCAATTGACTTTGTCCAGGTACCTATTATATTAATTAGGTAACTTTGTTTAAAAGTTTAAAGATTTGATTTTATTTGGTTTAAAATTTTATAATTTACCTCATTCATTAAAAATAAAAGTTTTTTATTTTGTTTAACAAAAAAAGTAACTGTTCTCATATAAGAAATCCTTGCAATAACCTTTTCCTTACGATTTGTACAGTAATTTTGAATATTTTCTATGATATGATACGTCTTGAAAAATTTCGGTTTCGGTTTCGGCCGAAATCAGAAAAAAACCGAATATTCGGTTTCGGTTTCGGCTAAAAATCGTGTTTCGGTCGGACACTATTTACAACGTGCTGTCAGTTTAAATTTTAATAATGTCATATATTCCGGACACGTGCCGTGCATTTGGAATAAAACTGTAATGTTTGTGTTATACAGTCCTATTTCGAATATTTTAAAATGTGGTTGAAATATCATTTGGCTATTGCGATTTTCTGCATTTGCGGGTGGTAGGGCCTTGTGCAAGGTCCGTCCGGATCGCTACCACCATCTTACTCGCTAATCCTGCCGCTAAGTAGCAGTGCTTGCACTGCTGTGCTCCGGTGTGGAGAGTAAGACAGCCGGGGAAGTTACGGGCACAAGAGGCATTTCATCTAAGTCCTCTAGGTTGGCTACGCATCTGCAATCCCTCCGGGGTTGCGGGTGTCTATGGGCAGTGGTGATCGCTTACAATCAGGTGACCCACTTGCTCGTTTGCCTTCCTATTCACATAAAAAAAAAATACTTTGGAATGTACTTTTAGGACAAGTTTTGGCGGTGATTTTATATGTGGCGGTGCATCTAGGTTTTATAATATCGTTGACGGGAGCCCTAAACTGACTTGGTAGTTGTTGTTTGAAGGTTCGCGGTGTTCGGGGGCGCGATGTCGATAATGGGCGGCTGCCTGGTGGTGGAGATGGGCGCCCCGCGGCGCGGCGAGCAGGGCGAGCTGCTGGAGGACGAGTTCACGCCGCTGCCCGTGGTGCTGCAGTACCTCAAGCGCACGTGGAAGGAGCTCACCTTCTACGAGAAGGTTCGATACTTTACTAACCTTCTCGTTGGACTTTTTTTGGAAAAAAGTGGGATTGTGGCGTGGTGTGTGAAACGCTGGCCTGCCATTTCGCACATGAGTCTCTGATGTAGCTTGGTTTAGTTTTTTTGTTACTAATGAAACAACACACTATAAGAATGTTAGCGATTAATGTTGGCATCTGCATTTGAAACATTAATAATTAGTAATTACAACACAACGGATAACTCACTTATAAAAGCCGAAGGATTGCTCCGACAATTGTTTCGGACTATTTCGAAGCCCTTCATCAGGGAGCGCTCGCCCCGGCGGCAGCGAAACGAACACCTTCGGCTTTTATACGTGAGTTATCCGTTGTGTTGTAATTAAGTGTGAGTCTCACGGTAGTGTCATGTTGATTAATAATTAGCTGTAAAGTGCGCCTTTCCAAACTATACGCCCACAATCATGCTAAACGTGACCTTTGGGTCTGTTACCTTGGGCTCTGTCTACTCTGTAAGGGATGACGACGTGATTTTTGTGTGTATGTAAAGTGCTCCATAAAGGTGCGATCACACCGCCGCTTAAAAAACGGTGACGTTACGGAATCGCAACAAAATGTATGAAGAAATGGTGAGAAAACGGGACGCCTACGACACGTCACTGCGTATACGCGGCGGTTTGGTCGCACCCTTATATGGTACAATCAGTCTTTACACCTACGTCATTCAGACTGCTCGAAAACACTAATAGTGTGTCAATATACACAAATCTAATAGTGTGTCTAATTTATTAAACAAAATAAAAAAAATACTCCTTAGTGTTATGTATCGTTTTGTCCGTCAGATGATAAAGGAGCCATCCCGCGAGAAGCTGCTGCCGGACCCGCTGCCGGCGCCGTACCAGCCCACCTACACGCTCGTGCTCGAGTTCACCGACGTGCTGGTGCACCCCGACTGGTCCTACCAGACCGGCTGGAGGCGAGTATTGACACGCCACACGCCACACGACAACACGACATGCCACACGGCAACAACACACGCCACACGGCAACACCACACGCCACACGGCAACACGACATGCCACACGGCAACATGACACGACATAAGCTGCACATCATAATCAGTTGTTTGATGATCACTATAGTCCCTGGCCATTATGAAGTCAATCCTGACACATTGCACAACTATGAAGTACCTGATTATTGTTAATGTCAAGCCTCTGTCAACCACAGAAGAAAAATGCTAGACTTGCTTGTTGCGTGTGATAGAATAGTGTAGTGAGTGGCAATAATACCACACAATATACTAACTGCTACTAACTAAATGGTAGACGACAAATGCAGCAATTTGTTATTATAAGGAGTCCTGTGCCCAGCAGTGAGATGTATATAGGCTGGATTATTATACGTATACAGAGTGTTTGGTAGCCAGGTACAAAGCTTTAAGGGGGTGATAGCTGAGGTATTTTTGAACATTTTGAGGCATACATGTCTTAGCCGAAATTTGTTTTTTTTTTTAAATTGAAAATTTAGAAATTTTATGAAAATACCCAGAATTTGATAGAAACGAGTCAATATTGCACCAATGAGCGTTAATTTGTAAACAAAATCTTTTATTTCGGATAGTTTAATGTGTACTGGACCAAATGAAATAATTTTTAAGTGTCTGGCCACAGAAACAAAATGGAGGCATTCGAAATTACTAAAAATGTCTTATTTTGGAACAGTAATTTTTCAGTGATTATCCCCAGATAAAAATAAATATACTATATAGGCTTCTGCTAACTTAGTAATCGTTTGTCCTTATCTGTCACTTTGACATTTATCTTTCACAGATAAGGACAAACGATTGTTAAGTTAGCAGAAACCTATAGAGCGTTTATGAATACTTAACGGGGTTATTCACTAAGAAATATTGTTCCAGGTTTAAAAAGCGTCCGGGCGTAGATCAGTTCCTCCAGACCGTGGCCAGCGCAGACTTCGAGGTGATCATCTTCACGTCGGAGAACGCGTTCATGATCTGGCCGGTGATAGACAAGCTGGACCCGGAGAACAAGTACATCACGTACCGGCTGTTCCGGGACTCCACGCACTTCATAGACGGGGTGCACGTCAAGAACCTAGACGGACTCAACCGGGACTTGTCTAAGGTGAGTGATACGAAGATAGATAGGTTTTTACCGATAACGATAATAAAAAGATAACGTCATAAAGAAGCACATTCGACTATTTATTCTACTAGCTCTGACGTCACGGGAGAAGATCGTGCCTCTCTATCGCTTGTTCCGCGCTCTCGCTTGCACGCTCTGACGTCACGCGTAACGTGACACTTTTTCGCGCGTGCAGCCGGTGTTCATCGATTTCTAAGACGTTATCACGTCAAAAGCTTCTCGGACGTGTAATAAAATATTGATTTTATGTTCCTTAATTAGTATGAGAAGTGTCACGTTTCAGTTGCAATAGTCTAGCTAGACTAGAGATCTTCAATGGGATTTCATGCACCTGGCCGGCAATTTGCTCTTTTTTAATTTCCGTTCCACACATATTTGTGACATTATCTTAGCATTCAGCCATTAAAAAAACTATCAGTGATATTTGCTTTCTGGGGTTATTATCGTTATGACAATCTGTCAAACCTTAATTTAAAAAAAAAAAACTATTTTCGTTATACTTTTCAGTTTTATTTTGTCTGTAGTCGACTATAAATCGTTAAAAAATATACGTTGACTGCCCCTGACGGGCACGTATTTTAATATCAAAAATTAAAATATCGAAAGTTAAAAAGTCGACGGTCAAAATATCGAAACTTAGAATGTCGAACGATCATAAAGTCGAAATTCATAATGTCGAAAGTATATATTATCGAATGGTACAATTATCGAATGCTTAAATATCGAAAATCAGATTGTCGAACGAGCATAAGGTCAAAATTCAAAATATCGAAATTATATTATCGAATGGTACAGTCGCCATCGAATATATCTGATGCACAGGCAACATAGGTTAGGTTAGGTTGGTATTGCGTCAAGGCGCGAAGCGCCTCAACTAGGTGGAATACGAGCTCCGTCGACCTTTTCTCGTAGCTATTCAAAGTTATTTTTGTTAATCACACATTTTACTTTGTCATACGTAACATTTAGTCGCATGAGAATTGAATAGCTACGAGAAAAAGTCGACGGAGCTTTAGATATTTTAAATTTCAATATTCAAATACGTGCCCCACTGACTTGCAGGTGATAGTAGTGGACTGGAACAAGATGGCGACCAAGTACCACCCGCAGAACTCGCTCGTGCTGCAGAAGTGGAAGGGCGCCGACGACGACACCGCGCTGCTGGACCTGGCCAACCTGCTGCAGAGTGAGTTCACTAAACGCCTAACAAATACAACAAATGACAACTCCCACTGACCAACACAGTTGCCAGGACTAATACATACATATGTACATACATATTGTCGCTACTTTGAAAAAATCTCGTATCTCGAAATCGCTAGTCTTACGAAGTGAACTTTATTTACTGTAATTCAAGGTTCAGTTTTGTTTGAATATTCATTTAAGATACGAGATTTTTTCAAAGTAGTGACGATATATAAATCACGTCTTCATCCCTTACGGGGTAAACTTAGCCTAAGGTAAGACCTAAACCACGTTAAGGCCACGCTTAGCATGATTGTGGGCATATAGGTGGAAAGGAGAATCAAAATAGTGATGGGTTGCTAGCCGCATCGCTAAGTTCTATACTATAAAATAACTGTCACAGTGTACTGATGTAGTGCAAAATGATTTTCCATGACATTTCGTTAAATTTTATCCGGTTTTCAACTTTATTGACAAGTTATTAAAGTCGTGTATACAAATACAATGCAGCTGTCAGATTAAATTATTTTATAAATAAGAACCTTATTCAAATGTCGTTAAAGTTGAAAACCGCATGGGATATAACGAAATGTCATGGAAAATATTTTCGCATTACATCTGTACACTGTTCTGAAACCAAGAAAATTTCGACAGGTTTTTGGCCAAGTGATACTACTGTAAAAGTTTTTCAGGATTTCTAAAATTAATCAATCAAAAGACACATTGGGACACATTTTGTCCGTATAAGGATGGATAGGGTAAACGATTCTGAGTAAGAAAAACCCAAAATGATTAAATTCTGAAAAAAAATATCATGAGGACTTTTTTTTGGAAAACGCCCAACATAGTTTTTTTTTTTTTATTAATATCATTCGTCCATTTCCAGCCATAGCCATGTCGAACATATCGGACGTGCGCGAGGTGCTGACCTACTACAGCCAGTTCGAGGACCCGATCGCAGCCTTCCGCGAGAACCAGCGCCGGCTGATGGAGACGCTCGCCGAGCAGGACAAGGCGCCCGCCGCGCCGCCGCTCACCGGCTCCTGGCTAAGGACCTTCACCAGACGTTAGAACACCAATACCGTCACAACTCACTACCTGCCCGGTAGCCCAGGCCTTGCTCTCCAAGGGGGCTCTCTATCGTTTGCCCGAATTTCATATGCCATAAATGTATTGTTTGCCATATTGATCATTTGCCATAACTCTTTTAAAACAAACCTAACCTAACCTATAGAGTTCTAAAGGATTGCCATTTCAATGCTCCTGAAAAAATTACGGTTTCAGAGAAGTTATCGCAAATGATCATTATGGCATATGTGATTCGAGCAAATGAAAGGCTCCGTCACAACCTGTCCGAGGCCTTGCTCTCTGAGGGTCTTAGACCGCGTACCGTTTACCGTGCCGTGTTGTTTTTTTTTTCGCTTTAGAAAAAAGGTGAACAGTCTTGATGCGTTTGTTATTGAAAAACACGTTTTAAAAATCGGAAACGATTTAAGGTGCGACCACACCGCCGCGTATACGCAGTGACGTGTCGTAGACGTCACGTTTTCTCACCGTTTCTTCATACATTTTGTTGCGATTCCGTAACGTCAACGTTTTTTAAGCGGCGGTGTGGTCGCACCCTTATAAGACGTTATCGCGTCAAAATGTTTGTACGGGTGTTATGTCGAGCTAAGCCTGTTGAAATATTCTGGAAAAAATCAGAGATACTTTGTATTCCAGCTGTTTAAATTGTAACTTGCTGTTGTTTATTTTGTAAACAGATTTTTAGTAAATGGGCAGGTCAAGATTGTTTACATTCTTTCTAATGTGAAAAGAACGAAGTGTAGGATCACATGCAGAAAATACAGGGTGAAATTTTAAGGACTGTTCATATTTTTCCCAGGCATTAGGTATCAATAAAAGATACCATTTCTGAAAAAAAAAATATAAGTAAAAATTTTCAAAATAAAATTTCTGTCCGAATAAATAATTAGCAACGTGTGGACAATCGGGAACTGAGCGACGCTCGGGGGAGCGGTGCGGGGAGAGGGGCGCGCTTTCTGCGTCCCGCGCAGCACGCTGCCGCGGTATCCACGAACGCATGGTTTTTTAGGATATCTTTCAGCTGCTCTGTCTCAATATTTTAGTACTGAAAGATACTGAAAGAAAAAACACGTATTTTTTATTTTGCGCTCAGGAATCCGCTGTGAAAATTCACCCTGTATTATAGTTATAGTGTACCATAGTATGTCACAGAAAAGGCACGGTATGCGCTACAGAAGTCTAGACATACGACGTTGCCACGCCGGTGCTAGCAAGCGGTGGTAAGCGTGTCATCAGTGGCGTAACTATAGGGTGGCAGGGCTGGCGAAATGCCGGGGGCCCCCAGCTCTACGGGGCCCCGAACTGGCTTGGCTTTGACCACAGATCGGAATCTGATGCATTTCTTTATAGTGAGGTGAGGGCCCCATCTGATGAATTTGCCGCGGGCCCCTGACGTTTTAGTTACACCACTGCGTGTCATAGAAGAAATAACCAATTAGAGTGGTAGTAAGAGCCATCCAGTTGTGGCGACACATCTGTCTTTTTCGACGTAAACATACTAACGCAAATTTTTCGCGATTGTTTTTTTTATCTTCCACATGGAACAAACATGTTTAAGCAATTAGGATTTTGAGTATTAATTTACTCTTTGGTTTGTGTCAAAATTAATCGAGTAATTCACTGTGCCACTAATCATTAATTAATTAATATCGATCATAATAGCTGCTTGCTCAACTTTTAACCCTTTTGACCTCCGACTGGCCAATTAGAGTGCAGTAATCGCCAATTTCGGCTTAGCGTAATTTTATTTCATATGAAGTGTATGACGTTTGCACTCTATTAGGTTGTTTACTCTATGGCGTATGTACACCATCGCACGAATACAACCGCTGACTGCAGGCGTTGGAATTAGGACAAAGGTTAGTCTAAAGGTGGGTTTAGACCCCTAGAGTTGCCTACCCCTGAATAATTTTTGCTTGTGGCCCGCGACACTATGACTAAAACGTGTTTGTGGCCCATAAAAAAAAGGTTCAGTACCACTGGTTTAGACCAAAAGAGCGAACGCTCAGTCTATTCCCACTCTTCTAAATTATCTTTGTGTGAACATTATACTTCATTTAATTTAAAATGAGAAACCATAACATTATATTGCGTCTGGTCAACTATTCCTTACGTAGCAAATAGTATAGTGCAATAGTTTGGCAGCCGCAAAATAAAATTGTTATAGTTTAACTTTATTTGCGTGTCGTCAATTGTTACTCTAGTATAAATTGTAAAGAGATTACAGTTCACGAGCCGCAATATAATGTTGTGGTTTCTCATTCTAAATTATGAAGTATAGACTGACACAACAGTCTCAGTATTCCGCAACGCTCTCCCCTAAATATTGGGTAATGAATTTAAAATATCAAATTTGACAGTGCATTATAAAATTACTGTAGAATCTGATGTATAGGGAAAACGTCCAGCGATGGACAAATGCGTCTTCATTTTCTGAACTGGGTTTGCTTGCTACGGCCAGACTAAATCAAAACACTACACATTACCTTACCTGTACCTACTGTCATGTCTTAACTACCTCGGAAAGGCTTAACCAACTGTAGCAAGATATCGCGTCTTAACCAGATATTGCTATGCAAAATACTAGCTGGTTCCCTTGACTATCTGCGCAGTGTTTGCTTATCGCTACCGCGGGAACTATGCGATTTTCCGGGATAAAAACTATTCTATTCCCTTATCCAGGACTGAAACTATCTTACTCTTAAATCCTATTATTCGTTTCTTATTTCTAAAGCAACCATTTTATCATCAGTTCCCAATCCAGAATCCCTAAGCCAGCGACTGTCAAAAACATAATATCGGCTGCCGCCAAAACCCGATTGGAAAGTGTTATCTCTATACCAAACTCCAACTAAATCGGTTCTGCAGTTTAGGCGTGAAGAGGTATTAGACATACAGACAGACACACTTTCGCATTTATAATATTACTAGCTTCTGCCCGCGACTTCGTCTGCGTAGAATTATACATATAAACCTTCCTCTTGAATCAGTTGCGCAGTTTTAAACACTTAAGCATACCTACTTAGGGACAGACAGACAGACAGACGGCGGGAAGCGACTTTGTTTTATACTATGTAGTGATGACAGCATTCCAGGCATGCTCAACAATTAAAGTCTACAAATGTACTTTTTATTCAAAATTACCCGCATTGACTATACGCCTGTTAGGCCGGCCACATACATACGGAATTTTCATACGGTTTCCGTACGGAATGACGTCAGCGAACGTGACATCGCTATATAACGGAACGGGACAGGGCTACGAATTGACGTCATACGTGACTTAGTCTAAATTCAAGCTGGAGTAAGTAAAGCCGGGGCATTTTGGAAACAATGGAATTATATATAACAGACATTTGATTTAATCTATAAATAGTACATACGCCAACACAACTATTTATCTTTAAGCTATTGGATATTTACTTGGACATTAATAATAATTTGACATACAATGCTGCTCAGAATTCAGTATTATTCCAATCAGAATAACTTATGTATTATAAATATTGGAAAGTAGAATGGCTGTGTATTGTAAATAAACGCACTAGGGAATAATCAAATTGTTAACATCTTAGGCACTTTTAATTGCAATGGAGAGCAGGATAAAAACTTGTTATTTTGAATACCTACGTATACTTATTAGTGGTATTTCAGAGCATTGAAACACTGCTGCCGTTTTCAAAAAATGCATTTCTTTAAAGTCGGTGTCAATATAAAATCTAGCAAAACAAATCTTTTTAACCCATTTAAAGGTGTACTAAAGTAGGTACATAATTCTTGCATGTGCCATACCTCTAAGGTAGGGTTATATGTATGAAGTTATACTAATGCAATAAGTATATTGTATCAAATGGGAATAATTTTTAGTTAATCGCAGTACTAAATATTCCACCATTTGAACAATTTAAACATATCGGTGTTTGCAAATATAATTGTGGCCTTGTTCGTTTTAATCATGAATTAATAAACTACAAAGAAAACCTCCTTTTTAAGTCTGTTAGAAACGAAAAGTTGTAATACAACCTCTGGGTCTGAACCCGTTAAATTTTATAGTTGAAGTTCTCCCACCTATTTAAACAACTTCAGGTACCCATGTAAAAGTAAATGAGGCATTAATTTCATTCTTCTTACCTCACGCTTTATTCTTGCAGTTTTCGAAACCTCCACGACGAAAGCACGGGACTGAGTCGTGGACCTTTGAATTTAACAATATTTAAGTTTGAACACACCCGAGAGCACGTTGGCTAACCACTACAAATAATTGGCATGGAAATTGAGCATTTCAGTGTACCTAGTTCAACCATCCAAAAAGTTGTTTTGATTATTGTCCAAACGCAATCGTAAACTCTGCTTTGTTATCCTCAAATTTAACATAGTTACTAGCCCCAGCCGAGTTTACGATTGCGTTTTAGTAACAATTGTTATGTTTATGAATTACTTTTTAATGTATAAAAGTTTGTACGAACGTTGTTTGGTTGTGTGAGAGTCTGTATTAATACAAGTCATTTTATTTAGATAGGAAATATAGTTGTTTATTATTAAAACATTGTTTGATTTATTTGTTTTATTCCTTAGTGATATCAAGCGATAAACCTAAAGATACATCTTCAACATTCGAGTCATCTTTGTCCACCCACACGTCGAGCAGCCCTTCATCCAACTCTCCATTTTTGAACATGTCGTGTATTTCTTGTTCGCTAAACTTTGTTTCTGCAGTAAATTGTTCATTAATTGCGCCATCTGGTACCTTCTTTAGGCCTTTCCAAACTTTACTTATGTCCCTAACAAAAGACACTTCGAAGTCTTTCTTTTCAGTCTCATTATCTTGACTCCAATCATGCAACGCTTGGACGCTATCATCTTCGACGAACATGTCCATGTGTTCGGGGTATAGCACATGAGACGATATATCGCCGAGGCCGTTCTGCGACAGTATGATGTACTTCTCCCCTTGCTCTATCAGCAGAGTGCCGCTCAAAGCGGTCACTAATCTATTTTCCAGTATGTTATACACGTCATGGCAAAGCGTTTGTAGGCGAGCCTCATTCATTGTATGCAATATACTCGGCGGTCGATAAGGCAGAGTCACACCGCTGAATCCAGATTCCTTCAAGCTCTGAATGTAATTGGGTACAACACACGTGTCTTCACACCATTGACTAGATAAGCACACCAATTCTTTATTGAATTCAAAGTTGCAGATCGACATGTAAGTTGGGTAACACTGCATGCCGTGCGTCCATCTCTGGACGAGTTTCAGTTTTGTGTTGGTTTGATACCTCAGGTCTAACAAGAAAAGATGGTGGTTAGTACCAAAGTATAGGTACGGGCTGCCTGGAGAGTATCTAGCAGCACTGATTTGATTACAAAGAGCGTCATCTGTTACTTGTATCATACTATTCCATGTGTGTATGGCTTGGTTAGTTCGTTTGTCATACAAATGTATTGAGTTTCCAGCCACATGGGTGAAATATGGACGCTCACTACCAATCACAGTGCTCCAATTATTTACTAAAGTCTTGATTTTATTTTTCAGCTTAATAGTTCTAGCAGTCATTCTATCTATGTTCACTATCTTCAGGTCATTGTTAATGTCTGTCACATACAAAATGTTCTTATGATATTCATCAAAGGATATGCTTGTGAATGGTACTTCTGATTCTGATACTTTGAGCTGCTCTATCCTTATACCATCATCTGATGTTATAATTTTTAACACAAACACTTTGAGCTTAGTTCGCAAAGCTATGATATTTTGCGAGGAACAAATACTTTCGTAGATATTATTGTTTTCTCCACAGTCAAAGCTTGCTGCCATGTCACTAAATGTCAGCTCGTCCTTGTTAAACTCAAACAAATCTGGAAAGTAGAATTTTTGAACAATTAGTTATTGCCAAGTAAGAACGGATTAAATGAACAAGTGAACTAAACTAAAGTAAGAAACTTACAACAAATGTTGAATTCACTGCATAACATGTATTCCATGTAGTTAAAATAAACAAGGTGCATGTTGCCGTTGCCAGCATAGTACCAGTTGCTTGTGCTGTTGAAGTATGGGTCTGGGTCAGCCTCAAGGTGCTCCGCCATGTCCACAAAGTGCTTCGGACAGGATACTATTTCATCATCAATTTCTGTTAATTTTTCTAACAGATTAACTTGGTATTTTTCTGGAATAATTTAATAATACATTACATGGTGTTCGTAAAATGTAATATAGGGAAACAGCTCATGTTGTAATGGGCTATTATCGCAACTCGACGACTTAAGAACTGCGCCTGTTTTGCGTGGTCTAGAAAAATCATTGTTAAGTAATGTATCATATTCATAATGTATGAGTAAGTTTTATTTTATGTATAATTTTAACGAGGCTTGAGTACATACACCAATGGTGACTATATGAACCTCATGGGAAACCAGAGGTACCTATTTTAAACTGCATTTATACAATAGTACTGCATCATCTGACAATGAAAGTTGATAAAGGTAAGATTAATTGATTTGCCTACTAATCTCCTGTCTAAAATCTTTTTCTACATAATTTTCACCTTTTGTATGCCAGGACACAAATAAAAGCATGCATTTCAGTCTTTTTTTGTCATACATAATCTCAATTCCAGTGGTCTTAACCACTACAAAACAAATAGTTTTCAGTCTTGGCCCCTCTTCGGGACTGTATTCGAGAGGTTAAGGTCCTGTCTCACCACTCCTTAACTTTCAGTTATCTATGATTCTGTCTCTATTTATTACTACAAAACAGACAGAGACGTCATCATAGATAACTGACGGTAAAGGAGTGGTGAGACAGGCCCTAAGTCAAATAAGTGATAAATAAATAAATCAAATCAATCGCTTACCACATGAAGATTTCATATTAGCATATTTTGTAAACCATTCATGCTTTAACTTAAGTAGTTCGGTCACCGGATCAAGTCTGAGCTTGTTGTTCAGACGTGTAATCATCCGTGCCTTCACGCATTTATAAAGGAAAGGCTCGAAGTAATCGGTACTTAAATCTCCATCCCATTCGTCAGGGAAAGCTGTAAGTGGATGGCCCGGGAGTTCACAGTGCAAGTAATGTTGATAGTTCCCTGTGTTGTATCTCGGTCGTCTGGTGTTATTGAGAAACATAAACGCTTTGTGATTGTTCTGTTCAATGTCGTTCAGAATCTTCTTCGGAGGCGCTGTGTTATCTATATTATCAGCGCAGAATTCTTCAGGCAAATTTTCTTTCTGAAATAGAAGTTTGATAGGTTAAAGTTAACCTCAAATACCTCAATTGATTATGATGATTGTCTTGTGGTCGCTCAACATGGTCATGCACGGTGTCGTGTTGTTTGACGCATACCTTTAGATTCCTTAGATTTAGAGCCATGTTTATAAAGTTAATTTATTTTTCCAATATATACCGGGCGCCAACGCCAATCAAAACAAAACGTAAATAAACCAGGGGTAGAAAATTTATTTATACTTGACAGCTGTAGTATTAAGCTACGCCATCTATTAGTTATGACGAATACTTTTTAGCTGTGAGTCTTGGCCTCTTGGGGTTGGGTTGTAGGTTGTAGGAAAGGGGTGGAAGTGTAACTGAACTGGGATTTCGAAGATGCATTATTGAGCTGAAAACAAATGAATATCGTTTTTTTCTTTAAAATGTTAAAATCTAAGCACCAAGAAATAAGGTGTATAGTATAGTCAACGTAAAAAGTAAGTGATCAAAATCAAAGTTTCAAAACATCTTCTAGCATGACGTGCCAGATACAACAAGTCATACCAAAGTGTCAGTTTTTTTTTGTACAAATAATAGATGGCGACACGGTACTGGCTAATTTCCAATGACTAAAGAACAAACTAATTTCAGGGTGGCACTAGCTATTACTGTCATCTTTTTTTTTTTAAGTAGAAAAGACAAAGTGGACTAAACTTATACAACCAGGTCTGATTTACTTAATAATAGTTAGCATTTACAAGGACGTATCAAGAAATTTCAGTCACAATGTCGAATTTAACTTTGTCAGCACTTTCCAGAATTAGTCTTACACTGTTACACTATGCGTCCAGGGTTTCAACACCAACATAGGGAATATGCATTAAATAATGAAAAAAATCATGAATATTCCATATTACTTCTATTATGCACTAGCGATTGCCCGCGACTCCGTCTGCGCAGAATTCGCTTATAGCTATCCCGCAGGAACTATGCGATTATCCGGCATAAAAACTCCTATGTCCTTCCCCGGAACTTAAGCTATTTCTGTACCAAATTTCATTAAAATCGGTTCAGCGGTTTAGGCGTGAGAGCGGGACAGACAGAGTTACTTTCGCATTTGGATTAATAATAATACTCTCAAAAATGTATGTACGTAACTAATTTATTTACGCAAATTGCTTTTAAACTTCACAACTTACTCTTATAAATATTATAAATATCTATAATAACCTATAATAACAAAAATAAATGATGATTGGTTAACACCGCAGCAAAGAGCGTAATGGCGCTAATACTGCCTATGTTTGAAGGGCTCCACAGCGCCGCCGCCCCTAGACACGCAGGACTTAGCGGCCGCATACGTGTGCTGGCGCAGTCGGCGCAGCGTGGCCTTGTCGCGCCGCAGCCGGTCGACGGCGGCGGCGATGCGTTGCTCCAGCTCATCCGCACCGGTAACCTCCGGCTTCTTGTAGTACACCAGGCTCTTGACTCTGCGCCAGAAGAAGGAGAGCGGGCTGAGGTCCTGCGAGTGCGGCGGCCAGCGCACCGGGCCGCCGCGGCCGAGCCAGCGGCCGGCGAAGCGCTCGTCCAGGAGCGCGCGCACAGCTTTGCCGCGGTGCGCGGGTGCGCCGTCGTGCTGGAGATGCAGCCGACGCCGCGCCTCCAGCGGCACGTCCTCCATCAGCCCGTCCAGCCGCTCAGCGAGGAAGCGCCGGTAGCACTCCGCGCTGAGTCGCTCCAGGAACACCGGGCCCAGCACGCAGCTGTTCAGCAGCCCCGCCCACACGTGCCGTCGAAAGCGCGACGTATCACTTATAGCGCAATTGCCTTTCACATTTTCAGCATACGTATTGTAGCAAACTTTAGACGTAAATGTCATCTAACCTGTCCACAAAATATTTTGGGTCCGATTTTGCAGGAGCCAATTACAAAACTTGACCCTTGCCGGTAAGTCAGGTCGAAGCTTGGATTGTTTCTTGCTCAGATAGGATGGACTCAATTTTTCAGCCTGGCACACTTGCCAAACGAATGACATCTTCAGTTTGAGAGCCTTGACTGCTGCTCTGATACTCTCCGAAGGATTTGCAGTGAAAAACTTGATGACAGCCTCTTTTTCGCCTTGAATGTTAATACACAACTTGATTTTTAATGAACAAAAAATATTTACCTTGTTGTTAGGGAGGGATTGCATGAAAAACATGTATATTTCGCACAGCCTTGGTTATCTTGCATTGCACATAACATAAGTAGCGGAGTAGCAAGGTAAATATTTTTTGTTCATTGAAATGGACCTCCACAAAGTTACGCCTGATCCAATAAAAAAACATAGTACTAATAAATTAACCATCAGAGTAACTGCTAGGTCTTCCGGTATCTGCAGTTGGACTCTGTCTGATTGATCCTGTTTCTCGTAAGCGCTGTACCACTCCAAATATTGTGTTTGCGGCAGGAACACGATCCTCCTCTACATATCCCCTAGCAATATACAGTTTGCGGGCTTGTGTTGTAATTTCACCGCTATCTGTATAGCACAGAATCATGTGTGTGTATTCCCGATCAGTATACTTTAAGAAGCGCATTTTATTGCTATTTTATTATATTCCTTTCACACAGGAAGCCGTAAGTTAGTGGGCCTGTAGACTGATACAGCAAGTTATGGATTCTTCGGTCTCAATCCCAGTGTGCCCATAGCCTTTATTAGGTTTTCTTCTGTAGTTCACACAACCTATGACAAAGAAAGAATGATGAAGAAAGAAAGAAAGAAAGATGTTAGAAATGAAGCCCTTATATTTATTTATAACTAGATGAAAACCCGGCTTCGCTCGGGTGAAATTTGAATCATAATACACTTGTAGGTACAAAATATAGGTAGAATGTGTAGCCATTATTTCGAATCACTGTTTATTATTTTAATACAAAAATAGGCAGATGTGATAGCATTCACAATAACTGAAATTATCTGCAAGAATATATCCGTGCATGGCGTGAACAACTTGATGAGTCCAAACTGGCAATTTTACAGGGCGGCCATTTTAAACTTTGAAAATCCGTTTTTATTTTGAATTGGGAATGCATGATTATTTTAAAAGTGTGTTTGGTGATTTTTCTATTGATACGAATAACCATCCTTAGCTACGGAAAAAAGTTTCAGATTTGACGACCAGATAGTCTAGTGGTTAGTGACCCTGACTATGAAGCTAGAGATCCCGGGTTCGAATCCCGGTAGGGGCAGACATTTGTATGATGAATACGAATGTTTGTGCCCGAGTCATGGATGTTGTATGTATTTAAGCATGTATTTATCTAAATTATATAAGTATTCTTATCCGTTGCTTGGTACCCATAGCACAAAGCTTTGCTTAGTTGGAGACTGGGTCAGTTGGTGTAATTTGTCCCATGATAGTTATTCCGTCGAGCCATATATTTTATAAAAATAAAAACATTTTACTCAGTCATTCGGCGGCCTCTATACGGCTGATAAGCACTACGCCAATGACATATCATTTTTTTTTTAAATTGCTGCTTGAATCTGTGATAAACGATGTCATTTGTAGCTAAAAAAAGCAACGGCTAAGTGGTGCCGCCTGTAGATTGTTTGTGTTACTACCATACATGGGGAATTGACATTGTTCATTTTTTTTAGTATGCTCCGATTCTAAAACCATTTGGAGGAAAACCATCAAATAACCGATTTATCTTGTCCGATTTCAAAAATACTTTACGATTGCAGATATTTTTGTAAAAGTACGTAGTAAGTTTTGACCTTTGTTTGATCTAACGACCGGGTTTTATGTTTTATGTAAGAATTGGCCATTAAATGTTTGCCACAAAAATGAAAAAAAAAGTTTAGCTACGGTATCTGTCACGCTATCACTGTCACGTCTACATCGTAACATTACATTCTGACTTAACCTACAAACATTAGAAATAAAAGCAAATTCAAAGTATAAAACTGTAACAAACAATGGATATTTATAAAAAAATGTTTTCTGCCGGGATGCAACAATGACTCGAACTATAGCCCCAACAAAATCATTGTGAAAATCAGAGAAGGTTTGCAGAAGAAATGGTGTACGCAAGCTAATGTGGAATATTTCAAAGTTTACACGATGCATTGTTGCGAAGACCATTTTAATGTAAGTAGAAGTCAGGAAAGATGTGCAGGGGTGAAACGAAAAAGCAAAAACAGCACGGAAAACAATAACAACGCCAACGAACGGAAATAATTTCGAACACGCGAACATTGTTGACATTAAACATTAGTTTGCCGTTGAATTCACACACATCTACAGATCTATGACGTTAACATATAGACAAAACCTTTTTTTATATTTCTGTACGAAGGCGATTGGGATCCTGCCAAAATTAACAAATTATCAAACAGCGAAAAATATTTATATTTATTATTAATAAACAAAGATACGTAGAAGCATAATATTCAAGTTAAGTTTCTTAAAAAAGTCCATTCTATCAAATAAAGGTGTTAAAAGCACAGCTTAAAAAAAATGAACAATGCCAATTTCAATAAAAATTACCATAGTGGTTTAGTAACACGAACAATCTACAGACGGCGCCACTTAGCCGTTGCTTCTTTTAGCTAGAAATGTGATGACATTTCTACTACAGATTCAAGCAGTTATTTTTTTAATTTGATATGCATTGGCGTACTGCTTAACTGCCGTATTAGGGCCGAGTAGTGATGTAACAAATATTCGCATTCGCATTCGCGAATATTCGCATATTTCTGGAATATTCGCATTCGCATTCCCATTCGCAAAATTACTGCGCATGTTATGCGAATATAAAAAAAAATTAGGGTATCTAGTAGTTGTTTAATTATATAATTTTCGCCGCCCGGTAAGGGAGATAGCCCTATTGGCTTGGCGCTAAATTAAATAGCCCATCTGGCAACATAGAGTGGAATGACATTTCAATCAGATGCGTTCGTTCGTCTCAACTCGGCTATTCTAGGAACAAAAAACAAACGGAACGGAACGTACTTCGTTTATACGGGACTGCCACCAAAGTCACCAAGCCATAGACAAATGGTGCCAAATTTTAACAAAAACTGAATATTCGCATTCGCATTTGCATTCGCTAATGTCGAAAATATGACATTCATTACATCACTACCGCCGAGTG
Source organism: Pandemis heparana (assembly GCA_963854515.1). Taxonomy (NCBI): domain Eukaryota; kingdom Metazoa; phylum Arthropoda; class Insecta; order Lepidoptera; family Tortricidae; genus Pandemis; species Pandemis heparana. Next base: position 2,504,296 of record OY978020.1, on the reverse strand, counting down.
ACTGAATAATATGTTTTTATTTTTATAAAATATATGGCTCGACGGAAAAAATCGGAAACTTTTTTCCGTAGCTGAGGATGGTTATTCCTATCAAAAGAAAAATCACCAAGCACTTTTAAAATAATCATCCATTCCTAATTATTCTATTTTTTCTATGGTTATGTTGGCCAATCTCACGTTTAAGAAAAATCGCACGGCGTATGTGCGCTAGCATGAAACGGAACGTTTGTCGTCCTCCGGTGTCAGTTTCGCGCTAGTCTGTGGTGTCCAATATGGCGACTGCGATTTGTCCATCAGCACCGTTAGAATTTTACAAAATACTCGACAATCCGAATTTTGCGGATACATGTTGTCGACTCGAAATTTTTATTTTTTCACGTTCTATCACTCAGGCAACGTTTCGATCGAGTCTACCGTAACCGGTCACGAAATTATTAATATAGACTAGATGAAAACCCGGCTTCGCTCGGGTGAAATTTGAATCATAATACACTTGTAGGTACAAAATGTAGGTAGAATGTGTAGCCATTATTTCGAATCACTGTTTATTATTTTAATACAAAAATAGGTAGATGTGATAGCATTCATAATAACTGAAATTATCTGCAAGAATATATCCGTGCATGGCGTGAACAACTTGAGGAGTCCAAAATGGCAATTTTACAGGGCGGCCATTTTAAAGTTTGAAAATCCGTTTTTATTTTGAATTGGGAATGCATGATTATTTTAAAAGTGTGTTTGGTGATTTTTCTATTGATACGAATAACCATCCTTAGCTACGGAAAAAAGTTTCAGATTTGACGACCGGATAGTCTAGTGGTTAGTGACCCTGACTATGAAGCTAGAGGTCCCGGGTTCGAATCTCGGTAGGGGCAGACATTTGTATGATGAATACGAATGTTTGTGCCCGAGTCATGGATGTTGTATGTATTTAAGCATGTATTTATCTAAATTATATAAGTATTCTTATCCGTTGCTTGGTACCCATAGCACAAAGCTTTGCTTAGTTGGGGACTGGGTCAGTTGGTGTAATTTGTCCTATGATATTTATTTGTTTATTATCATTTATTTTTCCGTCTAGCCATATATTTTATAAAAATAAAAACATTTTACTCAGTCACTCGGCGGCCTCTATACGGCTGATAAGCACTACGCCAATGACATATAATTTTTTTTTAATTGCTGCTTGAATCTGTGGTAAACGATGACATTTGTAGCTAAAAAAAGCAACGGCTAAGTGGCGCCGCCTGTAGATTGTTTGTGTTACTACCATACATGGGGAATTGACATTGTTCATTTTTTTTAGTATGCTCCAATTCGAAAACCATTTGGAGGAAAACCATCAAATAACCGATTTATCTTGTCCGATTTCAAAAATACTTTACGATTGCAGATATTTTTGTAAAAGTACGTAGTAAGTTTTGACCTTTGTTTGATCTAACGACCGGGTTTTATGTTTTATGTAAGAATCGGCCATTAAATGTTTGCCACAAAAATGAAAAAAAAAAAGTTTAGCTACGGTATTTGTCACGCTATCACTGTCACGTCTACATCATAACATTACATTCTGACTTAACATACAAACATTAGAAATAAAAGCAAATTCAAAGTATGAAACTGTAACAAACAATGGATATTTATAAAAAAATGTTTTCTGCCGGGATGCAACAATGACTCGAACTATAGCCCCAATAAAATCATTGTGAAAATCAGAGGTTTGCAGAAGAAATGGTGTACGCTAGCTAATGTGGAATATTTCAAAGTTTACACGATGCATTGTTGCGAAGACCATTTTAATGTAAGTAGAAGTCAGGAAAGATGTGCAGGGGTGAAACGAAAAAGCAAAAACAGCACGGAAAACAATAACACCAATGAACGGAAATAATTTCGAACACGCGAACATTGTTGACATTAAACGTGAGTTTGCCGTTAAATTCACACACATCTACAGATCTATGACGTTGACATATAGACAAAACCTTTTTTTATATTTCTGTACGAAGGCGATTGGGATCCTGCCAAAATTAACAAATTATCAAACAGCGAAAAATATTTATATTTATTATTAATAAACAAATCAGCAGGCCGAGGCGGAGATGGAGGGATGACCTAGACGCGTTCTTGAGCGACTGGCGAGAAATAGGTGCGGACAGGGTGCGTTGGAAGTCTGAGGGAGAGGCCTTTGCCCAGCAGTGGGACAACATTACAGGCTTATAATATATATATATATATATTAATAAACAAAGATACGTAGAAGCATAATATTCAAGTTAGTTTCTTAAAAAAGTCCATTCTATCAAATAAAGGTGTTAAAAGCACAGCTTAAAAAAAATGAACAATGCCAATTTCAATAAAAATTACCATAGTGGTTTAGTAACACGAACAATCTACAGACGGCGCCACTTAGCCGTTGCTTCTTTTAGCTAGAAATGTGATGACATTTCTACTACAGATTCAAGCAGTTTTTTTTTTAATTTGATATGCATTGGCGTACTGCTTAACTGCCGTATAAGGGCCGAGTAGTGATGTAACGAATATTCGCATTCGCATTCGCGAATATTCGCATATTTCTGGCATATTCGCATTCGCATTCCCATTCGCACAATTACTGCGAATGTTATGCGAATATAAAAAAAAATTGAGGGTATCTAGTAGTTGTTTAATTATATAATTTTCGCCGCCCGGTAAGGGAGATAGCCCCATTGGCTTGGCGCTAAATTAAATAGCCCATCTGGCAACATAGAGTGGAATGACATTTCAATCAGATGCGTTCGTTCGTCTCAACTCGGCTATTCTAGGAACAAAAAACAAACGGAACGTACTGCGTTTGTACGGGACTGCCACCAAAGTCACCAAGCCATAGACAAATGGTGCCAAATTTTAACAAAAACTGAATATTCGCATTCGCATTTGCATTCGCTAATGTCGAAAATATGACATTCATTACATCACTACCGCCGAGTGACTGAATAAAATGTTTTTATTTTTATAAAATATATGGCTCGACGGAAAAAATCGGAAACTTTTTTCCGTAGCTGAGGATGGTTATTCCTACCAAAAAAAAAAACACCAAGCACCTTTAAAATAATCATCCATTCCCAGTTATTCTATTTTTTCTATGTTTATTTTTATGTTGGCCAATCTCAGGTTTAAGAAAAATCGCACGGCGTATGTGCGCTGGCATGAAACGGAACGTTTGTCGTCCTCCGGTGTCAGTTTCGCGCTAGTCTGTGGTGTCCAATATGGCGACTGCGATTTGTCCATCAGCACCGTTAGAATTTTACAAAATACTCGACAATCCGAATTTTGCGGATACATGTTGTCGACTCGAAATCTTTATTTTTTCACGTTCTATCATTCGGGCAACGTTTCGATCGAGTCTACCGTAGCCGGTCACGAAATTATTAATATAGACTAGATGAAAACCCGGCTTCGCTCGGGTGAAATTTAAATCATAATACACTTGTAGGTACAAAATATAGGTAGAATGTGTAGCCATTATTTCGAATCACTGTTTATTATTTTAATACAAAAATAGGTAGATGTGATAGCATTCATAATAACTGAAATTATCTGCAAGAATATATCCGTGCATGGCGTGAACAACTTGATGAGTCCAAAATGGAAATTTTACAGGGCGGCCATTTTAAAGTTTGAAAATCCGTTTTTATTTTGAATTGGGAATGCATGATTATTTTAAAAGTGTGTTTGGTGATTTTTCTATTGATACGAATAACCATCCTTAGCTACGGAAAAAAGTTTCAGATTTGACGACCGGATAGTCTAGTGGTTAGTGACCCTGACTATGAAGCTAGAGGTCCCGGGTTCGAATCCCGGTAGGGGCAGACATTTGTATGATGAATACGAATGTTTGTGCCCGAGTCATGGATGTTGTATGTATTTAAGCATGTATTTATCTAAATTATATAAGTATTCTTATCCGTTGCTTGGTAGCCATAGCACAAAGCTTTGCTTAGTTGGGGACTGGGTCAGTTGGTGTAATTTGTCCCATGATATTTATTTGTTTATTATTATTTATTTTTCCGTCGAGCCATATATTTTATAAAAATAAAAACATTTTACTCAGTCACTCGGCGGCCTCTATACGGCTGATAAGCACTACGCCAATGACATATCATTTTTTTTTAAATTGCTGCTTGAATCTGTGGTAAACGATGACATTTGTAGCTAAAAAAAGCAACGGCTAAGTGGCGCCGCCTGTAGATTGTTTGTGTTACTACCATACATGGGGAATTGACATTGGTCATTTTTTTTAGTATGCTCCAATCCAATTCGAAAACCATTTGGAGGAAAACCATCAAATAACCGATTTATCTTGTCCGATTTCAAAAATACTTTACGATTGCAGATATTTTTGTAAAAGTACGTAGTAAGTTTTGACCTTTGTTTGATCTAACGACCGGGTTTTATGTTTTATGTAAGAATCGGCCATTAAATGTTTGCCACAAAAATGAAAAAAAAAAAGTTTAGCTACGGTATCTGTCACGCTATCACTGTCACGTCTACATCATAACATTACATTCTGACTTAACCTACAAACATTAGAAATAAAAGCAAATTCAAAGTATAAAACTGTAACAAACAATGGATATTTATAAAAAAAAAAAATCTGCCGGGATGCAACAATGACTCGAACTATAGCCCCAACAAAATCATTGTGAAAATCAGAGAAGGTTTGCAGAAGAAATGGTGTACGCAAGCTAATGTGGAATATTTCAAAGTTTACACGATGCATTGTTGCGAAGACCATTTTAATGTAAGTAGAAGTCAGGAAAGATGTGCAGGGGTGAAACGAAAAAGCAAAAACAGCACGGAAAACAATAACAACGCCAACGAACGGAAATAATTTCGAACACGCGAACATTGTTGACATTAAACGTGAGTTTGCCGTTAAATTCACACACATCTACAGATCTATGACGTTGACATATAGACAAAACCTTTTTTTATATTTCTGTACGAAGGCGATTGGGATCCTGCCAAAATTAACAAATTATCAAACAGCGAAAAATATTTATATTTATTATTAATAAACAAAGATACGTAGAAGCATAATATTCAAGTTAGTTTCTTAAAAAAGTCCATTCTATCAAATAAAGGTGTTAAAAGCACAGCTTAAAAAAAATGAACAATGCCAATTTCAATAAAAATTACCATAGTGGTTTAGTGACACGAACAATCTACAGACGGCGCCACTTAGCCGTTGCTTCTTTTAGCTAGAAATGTGATGACATTTCTACTACAGATTCAAGCAGTTTTTTTTTAAATTTGATATGCATTGGCGTACTGCTTAACTGCCGTATAAGGGCCGAGTAGTGATGTAACTAATATTCGCATTCGCATTCGCGTTCGCGAATATTCCCATATATCTGGAATATTCGTATTCGCATTCCCATTCGCAAAATTACTGCGAATGTTATGCGAATATAAAAAAAAAATGAGGGTATCTAGTAGTTGTTTAATTATATAATTTTCGCCGCCCGGTAAGCGAGATAGCCCCATTGGCTTGGCGCTAAATTAAATAGCCCATCTGGCAACATAGAGTGGAATGACATTTCAATCAGGGGGGCTACTCCGAAATTCGATTTTCGAAGTTCGTGTCACGTCGTCCCTCTCACTCTCAAATTAATAACTATTAGTAAGAACGGAACGGCACGAAACGAACTTCGAAAATCGAATTTCGGAGTACAAGACCAGATGCGTTCGTTCGTCTCAACTCGGCTATTCTAGGAACAAAAAACAAACGGAACGTACTTCGTTTGTACGGGACTGCCACCAAAGTCACCAAGCCATAGACAAATGGTGCCAAATTTTAACAAAAACTGAATATTCGCATTTGCATTCGCTAATGTCGAAAATATGACATTCGTTACATCACTACCGCCGAGTGACTGAATAAAATGTTTTTTATTTTTATAAAATATATGGCTCGACGGAAAAAATCGGAAACTTTTTTCCGTAGCTGAGGATGGTTATTCCTATCAAAAGAAAAATCACCAAGCACTTAAAATAATCATCCATTTCCAATTATTCTATTTTTTCTATGGTTATGTTGGCCAATCTCAGGTTTAAGAAAAATAGCACAGCGTATGTGCGCTAGCATGAAACGGAACGTTTGTCGTCCTCCGGTGTCAGTTTCGCGCTAGTCTGTGGTGTCCAATATGGCGACTGCGATTTGTCCATCGGCACCGTTAGAATTTTACAAAATACTCGACAATCCGAATTTTGCGGATACATGTTGTCGACTCGAAATTTTTATTTTTTCACGTTCTATCATTCGGGCAACGTTTCGATCGAGTCTACCGTAACCGGTCACGAAATTATTAATATAGATAAGCGTTTGAAAAATCACACTAATTATTGATTTATAAAATAAAGTATTAAGTACAGTTAATAGTAAAATGTACAAATTAATAGTAGCCATAATGTCACTTTTTTGTGGCTATTCTCTCTAAGTAAGTATTATCAAATCTAGGTACTAGGTAGGTAGGTAAGTAGGTAGGTAGGCAGGTAGGCTAGTACAGGCAGGGTAAAAGGTAAAAGTGAGAAGAAAGCCAGGTGAGATTAGGTGAATGAATCCATAAAAAATTATTAGAGCATAAAAGTTTTTAGTTTGGTAATTACTTCTTCGAAGATCGTCACACATGATAAAAATAAAAATATACTTACTTAATGTTACTCGGCTACGGAAGCAGATGGAATCTTAAAGTTCATGAATTCTTCAAATTCTTGATTCAAATGAATTCCGTTTGCGTGCGAAAAGTACCAGAACAAATTGACAGTATTGACACAACACAACTATATACGAACACAACATACACCACAGATAAAAAAAAAAAATATAGCATAACAAAATAATTAATGTAATTGTAAATGGGTACGTTCACAAAGCTTACTATCTATGTACAGGTGTAGTGTATAAAGCTTTTCCATGACAATTCGTTGAATTTTATCCGGTTTTGAACTTTAGTAATATGTTATTAAAGTCGTGTATACATTGCAGCTGTCAGATTAAATTGTTTTATAAATATGAACTTTATTCAAATGTCGTTAAAGTTGAAATCCTCATGGGGTTCAACCTCAGGGGGATGTCATAGAAAATCGTTTTACACTAAATCCTCTGTCGGGTACGTTTAGATTCACAAAGCTTACTATGTATTCTATACGGATGCAACGCAAACACTACCATACTGTTCATGAAGTTTGCAAACACACTTTTTCGTGTTATGGATCGCAATATGCGTTAATCATGCGATAAATTGACCGTCTAATACCCACCTACCCCTACCTACCACCTACCTTACCTACCTACCTTGTACCTATAGATTATTGATCTGAGAGACTTCCTTTAAACAGCCGTACCGTAATTTTAGCAGTAGCTGACGCTATAAATCTGCACATATCTATCGAAGGTAAGAAGACCAGAAGCGTCCTGCCCGAGCTATAAATAGATAATTAAAAAACAAAATTTTATAAGAAACTTGTACTTTAATATTAATAAATAAATAAACTCCAATAACAATTTTTGACAACAACAGCAATGACGTAATTTACAATTTGTTCACATTGCACAGTATACAGCACAGTTCACAAGAGTCATGTCTGGTGCAGCATCTCGGGGAAGGACAGCGCCGCGAACACCGTCAGCACCAGCAGGGAGTACACCGTCACCAAGATGTCTCGCTTCATTTTCATCATAGGATCCAACTCTGTGGCGTTCAGGCAACATTTGCTCACGATTAGTTTCCTTTGCGGCCGATTCTCAAACAGAACCATACTTTTCACCACAGCATCACCTGCGTCACTTTTCTCTTTTTTGAAGTCTGCATTTCTTACTATTTTTTTGCAAATCAGAGGCTGTTCTTTCACGTTTGCAACAGCGCTATTCTTGTTGTGAAACAGTACCAGCGACTTGACCGAGACAGGCGAGTCTGTCCCGATCACCTGCAGTGCTTTACTGCTGGTTTCAATAGACGGTCGGGAATGGAGACGAGGAGGACTTTCTCTAAAAGCGAACATGGAACGGCTAGATGACGGGCCGCTCAAGACGGAGTCCCGGAACGAATCAGTGAGGGGGACGCCGGGGAAGAAGTGCAGCGTGGAGGGCGCCTCCGTGAACACGCTCACGTGCTGCCGGGCGCGCGCGTCCGGGGCCTGCGCCGCCGCCTCCCTGCTGGCGCGCGCCGGCGCCATGGCCGCTGCGCTCACGGTCTTCGTTTCCGGGACGGGTATCTCAGGTTTGTCTTTCCGCGCTTCGGTGTCGGAAACGTACAGCGAGATCAAACTGGAGCCGGACTCGAGAGAGATAATGTTCTCTGGAATGTTCTCGCGGCAACCGGAACCGTGACCGTTCGACATGTCGCTCGCGCAAGTCGTGATTTTCTGTATCTCATTCAGCAGTCCCACCAGCATATCGAGAGACGTGGTGTAATCTACGATTTCGGTCTTCTTCGCGGAGGTTTCGCTGGGCATTTCTTTATCGCTCTTTTCGATAGTTTCTTTGGAAATAACGGAGCGTATAGAGGGTTGTTTTGCAGGGACTGTTGCAACTTCGCTCGGTTCGGTCTGGTCGGTCGTATTTGTTTCGACGTTATTTTCAGAAACCGTATTTATGAATTCGTGATTTGTGCTTTGAACAGAGTCGGCGAGTAGCGCGGGGCGAGAAAAGTCAGTGTCGTCGGCCTGCACCGCGCACTCGAGGCTGGCCGTCTCCGGGATGCCTTTGAAACACTGGCACGTTTTATTTTCTGTCATGTAGCCGTCGCTGGCGGCGCTCGGGGACCGGGAACGACTTATGCTACTAACATTTTGCAGCGCTTTCGCATCAACATCGGCATCGATCGGCTCAGAATTTCTCTCGAATACGGGCTGCCGGCCGTAACTCGGAAAGGCATAACCGACGGTCGCTATCTGCATGGGCAGCCGGGAAAACCTGAAGTCCAAATGTGTCGTCGACAGGGGCGGTCCCGGCAGACCCGCGTCGCTCGATTTCGACGTGTGTATCTTGAAGCTCTGCGATAACTTCGAATTGAGGACCAGGGAGGTGGTGTCGCCGGACTGGAGCAGCACGATGCCCTGCAGCGAGTGCTTGGGGGTGAGCGTGAGGTTCTTGATGCGCAGCCGCTTGGAGAAGGTGCCGACCGACAGCTTGCGGTAGAGCGCGGTCTCCAGCATCTCGAGTTC